>CM033985.1:14710837-17560785 GCA_019706035.1 Raphanus raphanistrum subsp. raphanistrum
TAAAACTTTTAGTAAATAAATAGTTTAGCCTTTGTTGGATATTCCTAGATCTAATCTATGGGTTCTTTTTCAACTGAAGTTCCATTGAAAGGATCACTGCTTTGTGATGTTCTTGTTTGGTTGATTTCTTTTTGTTTCACATGAACTGCATTTGAAATGTGTGGTTTCATATAAGTGAAACATGTTTCATTTTAGTTAGAACACATTTACTAGGAAAAACAATACATAAGTAAGGATTTAGACCATCTGTTCAAACCAAAAAGTCAATGGGGGCATTCCGAGAATCGAACTCGGGACCTCTCGCACCCAAAGCGAGAATCATACCACTAGACCAAATGCCCTGTTGTTGATTAACTCAGTACCTGCATAACTGTTCTTGAACTGTAGACACCGGTTTTAGGCTTTGCTCTTTTCACTTCCTGCAGTTGTCTCTTGGAGAAATCTGCCAGAATTGTGTAAACGGCTCCAATCAAGCCAAAACCTAAATCTCAAAGGTCAGTGGATTTGATATAGCTTTGGTGGCTTGGAGTTATGATACTGGTTGACAAAAAAAGTGTCGTATATGTGTTGGTTTCAGATGATTTTGCTGTTTGAGTTTAAAGCGTTGGATCTGGTTTTGGAAATATCTTGCTCGTCTTTAGATGCACAGGTATGGCACAAATACTTTTTGGCCTCTATCTTTCTTCTATAAGATCATACTGCTCAATGTTTGTTTTGAAGGGTGCAGCTTTAACCGAGTGCTACGCTCAAAAGTTTTTTTGCTGGACTTGATTTTAACAGGTAATAAGCTTGAGATGAAGGTGTATCCTGTTCTTGATGAATTAGCCTCCAAATATCAGCACACTTAATCTCGAAGATGCGCGTAGGTTAATCCCCTTTCCTTAACACAGAAAGTTCAGAAGGTCAAACACACGCTTATATAATTTGGTTACCATCACACATTTTGATTTTGGATGTTTCTTAGAACTTGTAGGTTTATGATGTAACAGAACACTCGACTCTCCCTAGTCTGCAAGACCTTCCACTCTCTCATCTTATCCCCTGAGATCCTCATTGAGCGACGTCACTACAAAACACAAGAAAACTTCCTTTATGTCTACTTACAGTTGCCTGGTCGTAGTCTTCCTTCCTGGTTCACCCTCTGGATAAAACCTGATCAAACCCTAATCAATAAACTTGATCAGGAGAGGATGGCACGTCTACTGAAACTACTATCTTGGTTGGTACCAATACCTTCTTCATATACTCCTTTTTGAACCAACATCATATATTGGTATGGTTGGTTCAAAGTACTATGATCTCATACAACACACAGCATATCTCCTCGTGGGTCTGTAATAAGGGGAGTCGCTTCACATGGCGTGAAGCCCCTAGGATGAAAGTGGCTCCAAAGAATCCGGTTGCAATGCTGATGAATCCACGAACTGGGCTGAGGTGTTCGACCCTGACCCTGGCCCTAGGCTCCCGACAGAGGGAAAGGTTTACGTTAGTAGCAGCGAGAAGAAACTTTATTTTTATGATCCAAAGGAATTGAGATGGGGCGTTGCGGTGTATTACAGCGGATGTGTTGTACGCCTGTGGTGATGAAAACTATATCTTGTGGTTTGACCCAAAGCATGAAGGGTGGAGACAGAGTGAAAGAATGCTTTTGTTTACACCAACCAGGCCAGTAGCCCTTTTTGTTTTTTTCTATTGACATTTTAATTCGTTTTAGTTTTAGTACTTTAATAAATCAGTCGTTTTAAATAAACTACTATGCTTAATTAAATTCTTGGCAAACATCAACCGGTAAGATTTTTGGTCATGGTTTTGCTTAAAGAAAGACAATGATTAGACATCAAATTGGCATAAAGTAACCACCACTCTTTAAGTACCCAACCAAAACTTGTTTTGCCTTTTGTTACTAATCTTGAATGTCTAGTTATTTCATTGTTGATTAAGCATAAACTCAATCTGAAACTGTGGAAGACATGTTTACAAGAGTGGCTAGTGGATCTTTCTGACAAAAACAAGTTGCAGAGAGGGAATACTTTATTGTGCTTGAATTATAACACAAAACCAAAATATGGAACCTGCATCCAGTATCTATTACAAGAACAACCCCCACTGGGCTGGCATACAGCGTCAACTTGAATCACCGCAGTATCTGGATGGGATGGCACTTATCTTGGCACCTTCAGTTGAGTCGATTTCTGTTACACTTGTTCCTGGAGCCATCCTCTTGCCGAGACAATGGCTTTTGTCATGATCTCTTCTGGTATCCATTCTTTCTTCTAAAGTATGCAGCAGGCTTAAGATTAATTTACATTTATTCGGGAGAAAAAACTAAACCAAACTTGCCGTCACACCAAAAAGTAAAACACGTTAACATTAATTTACATTTACTCGGAAGAAAAAACTCAGTATGCAGGCTTCATCAGTAATGGAATAACTAGACATTAAAAAATAGTAACAGAAGGCAAAACAAGATGTCAAATCATTGTCTTTGTTTAAGCAAAACCATTATCAAATATCTTACTGGCCACCAAGAGTTTAATTGAGCATAGTAGTTTACTTAGAGCAGCTGCAACGGAGTATCGTCGTTGGTCCTTAGCGATACAGCAAAAGTTAATCAGATTAAAATAATATTATAAAAACTAAATAGTGTAAGGATCAGTCCATCAATAGAGAATTTAAGGACCAAGTCCTTGGAGACGTGGCGTTGTGTCATTGGGCCGTTTCTTCTCTTCTCTTTCCTCTCGTTTCTCTTCTTCTCGTTTCTCCTCCTCTCTCTCGGCTATGTCTCTAGGCGTTAATGGTGGTTTGATGAAATCTAGGATTACGGTCGTCGGCAGTGGCAATTGGGGAAGCGTTGCTGCTAAGCTCATCGCTTCTAATGCCCTCAAGCTTCTTCTTTCCATGGTATAAAATTGGAATCTTGGACAAAGTTCAATGAATCTTTTTATGTTTGATTAAAAAAAACCAAATACGTTTCAGATGAAGTCAGGATGTGGGTGTTTGAGGAAGTTCTCCCAAATGGTGAGAAGCTCACTGATGTAATCAACAAAACCAATGTAAGCAAAACAAAAAAAAAGGAATGATCTTGCTCTGTTCTTGATAGGTTCTGTAGTTAATTTCTTGTTTTCTTGATTAGGAGAATGTCAAGTATCTCCCTGGGATAAAGTTAGGAAGAAATGTTATTGCAGATCCTGACCTTGAAAACGCAGGTCAGTGATAAATGAGCTTTTACCCTCTTTACACGATGTTCTATTTACATTCTTGAAATCTGATGCAGTGAAGGAAGCAAACATGTTGGTTTTTGTTACACCGCATCAATTCATGGGTGGTATATGCAAGAAGCTTAAGGGAAAGGTAACAGGAGAGGTTGAGGCTATATCTCTTGTTAAAGGGATGGAAGTCAAGAAGGAAGGTCCCTGCATGATCTCTAGTCTCATCTCCAAGGAACTTGGTATCAAGTGTTGTGTTCTTATGGGTGCTAACATCGCCAACGAGGTTTGTTTTACATCAAATTTTTTTATCATCCTTTACATGATCCAATGCATTATTGGTTGTGACTAATATTGTAGTAACAATGCAGATTGCTGTGGAGAAGTTTAGCGAAGCAACGGTTGGTTATAGAGAGAGTAAAGAAATAGCTGACACTTGGGTTCAGTTGTTTAGTACTCCCTATTTTATGGTCACACCGGTAAGAAGCTTTTATTCTTCTCCTAGTGTCATGACATTCTCGGTTGCTGAATGGCGGTAACAACTGTAAGTCCATTAACAGTGGATGTTCTACACCGAACTCTAACTAACACAATTGTTAAGACTTGATGATTTTGGAACCATAAAAGACTGAGAACAGAGAGAATGAAATAGCTGAAATAGTGTGGAGTCATCATTGGACACACATTTTGTGTGTGGAATCCTAAACTATTCAAAAAAAAAAAAAAAAACTATAATAATCTTAAGGATTTCAAGAGCAAGTCCACCATTGTGGATGCTCTTAAAACGACTGCTTTATTAAAGAATTAAAACTAAAAGCAACAATATCAATAAAAGAACCTAAACAGAAAATAGAGCTACTGGCCTGCTTTTTACAAAATCATTTTTTCACACCGTGTCCACTTCACAACGCAAGAAAACGTATGAACTGGGAACTGTAAGCACAACACTAGCCCACTCAACAACTCCCCAAAAATCGTCATCACCATTGCGTCTTTCAAGTGCAATCACCGAGCACCAAATGTTCGTATTATACCACTTATTAGGCTGTTTCTTGTCCCACAAGACTAAGAGTTTCCCACCGTAGTTAGCTACGGAAAGAACACCAGCACAACAATTCCTACACAGTACTTCCAGTCCTTTGACCACTCTCCACTCTTTACGCTTTGGGTCGTACCACAATAATTTTTCTTCTCACCACAACCATACAAAACATTCGCTACAGTACAGATTCTCTCAAACTTGTATACCTTTGCAGCAACGCCCCATTTCAATTCCTTAGGATCATAAAAATACAATTTATTCTCGCTGTTACTAACGTAGACCTTTCCTTTAAACCCGTAAATTTTCTTGATTAAAGAGGAGCGGAGGCTAGAGCCAGGGTCAGGTAAAGATTCCCAAGTTTGAGTATTTGTGTCGAAAACTTCAGCCCAATTTGTGGATTCTTCTGCATTAATGCAACCACCCATTACGTATATTTTTCCATGGAGGATGCACGCAACTGGATTCTTTCGAGACACTTTCATGCTAGGTGCTTCCTGCAATATTGTGGAGTACTGAAACTCCTTATTACGATTCAACAGAGGGGATGACACGGGAGAGGTGCTGTGCTGTCTTGTATGAGTTCGTAGTACTTTGAACCAACCGTACCAATATATGATGTTGGTACGCTAGGAGAATATGAACAAGGTATTGGTACCAACATAACGGTAGACTTGTTAACCTCCTCCTCAAGTTCATTGATTAGGGGTTGATTAGGTTTTATCCAGAGGGTGAACCATGCAGGAAGACTACCACGGGGCAACTGTAAGCAGACATGAAGGAAATTTTCTTGTGTTTTGTTGTTACGTCGCTCAATGAGGATCTCAGCGGATAATATGACAGAGTAGAAGGTCTGGAGACTAGGGGGGAGAGTTGAGGGTAGTACGACCTAGGTAAGAGGGCTAAGCAGCTTGCAATGATCTCATTTGGAAGCGACGACAAAGATGGAGGATTCTTCGTTATCTTGCTCTCCGGTGGTGGTTCTGAATTCATAGAGGTGGTCGTCCGACCTTGTTGCATTCTTAAGAACAAATTCTTTTAGTTCCAAGAAAATATATCATAATAACTTGGGATAGTTAGGAATATATCATATTTACTAATTTGAATTTTAAAAATACATTCTTCTTAAAAAATCTACATACATGATAAAATACTTTTTCCTAATTTGATCGATAAGTAAAATATGAATTCGAAAATATAATAGTTATAATATATATTGCTGGAGATAAATATCTCTTTAAGATATATTCCCCAAACGCATATTCTAGCTGAAGATAAATATATAAGCTGTTCAAGATATATTCCTCAAATGCCCTGTTGTTGATGTTATCCTATCCATTACAGGCGTTAGAATCTGAATTTAAATCACGATAGTAGTTCTTTTTTTTTTTTAATTTTGTTTTCTTATCTTTCTAGCATCTCCTTGTGTAAGTCCTCTCTCATACATATCTTGATGAATCTTGCAGCTTAGAAAACGCATTAGGCTATTTCACTGTTTGAAATTTATTCCTGCTCTTCAACTCAAATATCGGAGTTGTAAGTAACATTCACTAATGCATCTCTCATTCATGCTCTTCAATTCACATACAACAAGCTTGAAAGCATATGTTCTGTGATGAAACCATCAAAATTATACATATATTTTTATTATTTTCATGCATTTGTTTGTGTTTTATTGTGCTTTTTATAGACGTTGCATTGTTGGTGATCAAGACAGCACAAATTCACCACCCTTGTGAAACTTATCCATGGCCTCTTTGAACTCAGGCATTGCAGACTCACGTAGATTCACCAAAACTTTAAACCCACTAGTCCTTACCTCCAGCTGCAGCAGCATCATCAGAATATGGCAAGAAAAAACATGGCTCCATGCTTCCAAGCAACTTGTACGAAAGTGGCAAAACCGTCACAGGTCCTCCCCATCCAAAATCCACCGTTGAATGTCCCAAGTATCTCCAGTCCGTGAATCCAGTCACTCCTGTTTCATATAATCCCACAAAAAAACATGAAAACATCAGTTTCAAATAACAAACCGTGATGTTTTATCTATCTACCTGAACCGGCATTGATTCCGTCTCTGTGGTGCAGCTCTTGGAAGTCAATAAAGGAGCGAACGTATTCATCATTAGCATTTGATTTGCTCTGTTTTATAAGCTCTGCTGTTTTCCAAATCGGTTGCTCCATGAGCTCTCCAGCTTTGATCTGAGCATACATCGGTACACATCCGTTTCCCCAGTAGCCTTTAGGCAAAGGTGGATTCATTAGTCTCCTAATATTTATCGAATACACATACTTCACATTCTCGTCTTCACCAATCTTCGCAGCTCTTACTCTGCATATATAAAACTTTCTTGTTTCAGATGAAACATTTCAAGAAAATTAACACTGAAATGTAATAACTTACTTTGCACGCCAAATGTAAGCACCTAGGGCTTCAAATGTGGTGAAATTTAAACCGGACTTTTCGAGTAACAAAGCCTTGAAACGATCTAAAGACTCATCGGTCACGAGGAAGCACTCTCTTTTGACCTCTCCAATGTCTTGTCCGTACGGATCAAAGTCCTTGTTCAAGGACAAGAAGTCACGAACCGGAGCTCCAACCCAAGGGCTATCTCTTGGACCGAGAAGACGCGCTCTGTCCCAAACCGGTTGGATAGAAACCTGAGTCGCTCCACGAGCTAACTCAGCCATGGCGTTGAAGAACAGACTCGAACCTAAACCGTCGCATAACGCGTGGTGAAGCGACGCTCCTAGAACCCAACCACCGCACCGAAACGTCGTGACCTGGAGGATACATGGGTTGAGCATTCCTTCCTCCCGGGTCGGATCCGGTACCAACCTCTCGACGAAACCTGGATCGGGTCCATGCTAAATACCCGACGGACTCGAGCGTGGAGTTAACGGAGGCGTTGATGAGAGGGACGCTTTGACCGGCGGTGCAGTATAGTTCGAAGCGGTTATCAGACTCGGAGCGGCGGAGAGAGCCGGCGAGAGGGTGGTAGTGTACTAGAGCGGCGGCTAGAGAGGCGGAGACGACGGCGGAGGGGGACTTTCTGGCGGCGGAGGAAGAAGAGGAGTAGACGCGGAGGTAACGGAAGCTGACGTTGAGGTTGTTATCGTTGTCGAGATGAGAGAGGGGTAGTGTTTGGTCGTTGTAGGAAGGTTGGCGAGAAGGATGAACCAGGGCTATTTCTGTAACTTCAAGTGTCGCCATATGGACAGTGTTTTTTGGCCTTTGGTTTGGTGAGTGGTTGTGTTTGGTCTTACAAAATAAACTTTTTGGGGGCAGTTTATAAAATCAAATTAAAAGGCAAGATCAATGCCGTGTGGCCAGCTCATGAATCCATTTCAACTACCAAACAGTCAAGTTCCATGACCATACACTCTCTCACCTACAACGTTTTCAAACTAGTCTGTCGTCACTCATACCGTCATTCATTTTATGGTCTAGTTTTGTACGCATCTCTTGAAATATTAATTCAAAATATTGTTGGACTATATTCAATCATACTTGTGTTCATTGTTTTCTCCTCCACAAGTTAGTTCTCACAAAATAATTAACATTTTCAAAATTTTATTTTGGATCAAATCCTAGTTGAAAAAGTGAGATATATTTTTAGCAAAAAAGAAAGAAAGTGAGATATATGTACGGACCAAGTAGGTGTGGATGTCTTAGCAAGAAAAGAACTGTATAAACCAGAATCATAACTAAAATTGTGTATTAAAAGTTCTTTAACAGAAACCATGCATGTTATTAGGCTAACTCCAATGGCTGTATCTAGTGGAATATGGTACACATCTTTGAGAATCTGTGAGCACAGATGATGTCTTTGATTGAGTGGTTCTAGAAAGAAAAACTAAAATTTAAATAAAACTAAGATAGTTATAGAAAATTAATTTAACACTCAAAACCTCAAATGGGTATCTACACAAAGACGGTCCTAGAAATTTACATAGACTATGGCACATAATTTTTATTATAATATATAAATAATTAATATAACAATTTTTTAAATGTATGATATATAACTTAAAAATTAAAATCAAACTAAAATAGTTTATGACAACTTAAAACATAAAACTCTAATATAATACGAAGTATGCAAAAACTTATAAAGTCATTTTTCGAATTTTTATATTTTAAAATCTTTTATCATTGCTTCATTTGTCACTTTGTTAAAATGAATTTTTCAATATAGAAAACTATACAAACACTTAGAAAATTTTCATCCAATTCGATTGCGTAATATAGTCTTCACAATTTTCATCGCAGAAAAAGATCTCTCAGCAATAGCAGTGGCAATATGTAAAGTCAAAACTAGCTTCAAAAATCGATAAACAAAATGATGTTAAAGATGTTTTTTGGTCTCTACCATCACACATGAAAGATCTCAAAGACCCTTAAATTGGCAAACCTTTGATCTTAAGAGATAGTATCGATGTAAATACCAAGTTGATGCTCAAGTGATATCCGTTCCACAGAGATAAAATCTTCAGGATAAAACTCTGATAATCTTTCAAGTTGCAACTGATCAAACTGGTGGAAAAAAAATCAATGGAGCTCAAAGATGCAGTGCAACCAAGTAGTTCAGTGTTTATCTCGTCAAAACAATCATTAAACTTTTAAATTTGAATATCCAATGCAATGTAAAAACATTTAACTTGAAATGATGCAAATTGGTTATGTTGCTTCTCTGTCTTGGCCTCTTTAGATTAACAAATTATTCTTCCATAATAAGTAACTCTGTGTCATTTTTCTCACAAAATGAGTTCATCTTTCAAATGACTGAATCCCATCCATTATCCATAAGTTTGTACAATTGTTTTTGTGGTAGATTTCACTAAAGACATCGCATTCAGAATATCCTGATATATCCTTTGTAAAACCTTTGATAGATTATTTGTGAGACCAAGAAGAAGTAACATGAATTGTAAGTAGAACACAAAGTCAAACGTGTGAAAGTTTTGAGGAGACCATTAGCTTGACATCTTTAGATACTATCTGACCCTTCAGTTTCGACATACTCAAGTACTTTAACGATGGAAGTGAATAAATCAGTTAATCTCAATAATATTTTCTAGTGAGAACCCCAACGAATATTACCCGATCTTTGAACAGAATGCTCCTATTTAATATTTTTCCGTCTTAATTTTACCCTGACTAACTCCTTCTTTGATTATCTTATGTTGATCTTCTCGAGTCATATATTTTCTCTTACAATAAACTCCAACCACATTCAACAGACATAAATCTTATCAAAAAAATCTCTAACTTCAAAATGGTTTTTAGCAGCTACCACGACAACCAATTAAAACTGATGAGAAACGAAAAGGACATAATATGCATAATTGTTTTCTCTTAAAATTAGAGATCTCAAACCTTTTAATTTACCATTCATATTACTAGCTTCATCATAACCATGTCCTCTTAACTTTTTTCATGCCTAATCCGCTTTTTGCAAAAGATGAATCAATAGCACTTTTTAAAAATACAGAAAAAGTTTCTTGAACATGAATAAAACAAACAAACCTTTCTTTAACTATCCTTTTTATCAACAAACCGAAATATTACTGCCACTTGCTCTTTAGTAGAAAGTAGAAACATATGCAGACTCATCCACCATCAAGCAAAATACATCATGAACAAGCTCCTGAATAAAAGATTGAATAACTTCCTCTGCAAAGCAATGTGCTAGATCTTTCTGAATTTTATAAGAAACCATTTGATTGTTCTTAAGAGCATTCTCCAACCCAACCTTACTTACAAAGGGATTCTGATTTGCAGTATATTTCACAAGCTCAACAAAGCTTCCTTTATTAGTTGTGTCCGTCGACTCATCATGTCCTTAAAAAGGTAATTCTTGTCGTAATAAGTATCTACAAACATCACTGAAGTCGCCATAACCTGTTGATAATTTTTTTTTAGATACATAACTTTTGTTAAGCCACTAGTTAGAGTATTCATGATGAATGAACTGATTTCATCTATTAAAGAACAATTTTATACTCAACTTGGCACCACTTATTTTCTAGTCGTTTGACTGATGCTGATCCCAAAATTAATATGACTGAGAATTTTGTTTCTAATATAAATTCGGCAAGATCAGTTGCATGCATTTTTCATGCTAGAAAAACGTTCTGCATGTTTATCTTAGTTTAATTGTAAGTTTGGAATTTAAAATGGAATCACAATCAATGTGAGATTTCTATATAGTTGTAGAGTATTTGACTAGTTGCCAAGCTGGAAATTACGAAGTGATGAAATAAAGTGAATCCAACAGAGAGATGGTAACACGTTATAAATCAAATCGTAGAAAAGCAACACGTAAGGTTTATGCACCGCAGATTGATGGCATTACCATGTTATTAAGGTGATAAATAAAATGCAACAACCCCCTCAACTCTGCATTATTTCTTGGTCAGAAAAGACTACAAAAATTGACAATAGACAAGGATGACGACTTTTACCTTGGCTTCTCCATTGAAGAAGCTCATCTCAAGTCTATTGCTCTTATCCTCTGCCATCACAGTTATCACATCAGAACCACCATGCCGGGGTTATAAATCGATCATCAGCTTCGGTGATTCAGTAACCGATACCGGAAACTTTGTCTATCTCTCCGACATCAATCATCTTCCTCAAGCCGCATTTCTACCTTACGGCGAAACCTTCTTCCATCATCCCTCCGGCCGTTACTCTGACGGCCGTCTCATCATTGATTTCATCGGTACCCACTTTTTCCCTCTCTTTGTATTTATGTCATGACTTTGGTCTCCCCTTCTTTACTTTAGGTCTTTCCTGCATGTTGGTTTTAAATTATTATTTTACTAAATTTATGGGGCTTGACACAATTACAATCTGTGGGCTGGATAATCCATACATGTATATTTTGGATGATTTGGAAATTGTGTGATGTACAAACTAACCACTTAAATTTTGAAAGTTAAAGGCCGATGTTTTTTTTTTCTTTTTCGAAAGCTGTAAAGGCGGATGTTTCGTCCGGTTGTCGGGTCTATATATCCTGATTATGGCATTTGGTCCATAAACTCATCTGGTACATGCAATTGCTAATGCCAGTTATCACGCATGTTTAATGAACACATGCGTTCTCTTGGGATCACTAACCTACTATCTACTTTGCGGGCCTTGACTTGCTTAGCCAACAAGTTATAAACCCTACTTGCTTCATGAGTTTTTGTAATGTTTTTTTTTGGTAATGTTATATTCATATTTGGTTTGCGTAATAGCTGAATTCTTGGGACTACCATACGTGCCACCTTATTTTGGATCTCAAAACGTGAGCTTGGATCAAGGCATGAATTTCGCTGTGTATGGAGCAACAGCTTTGGATCGTGCATTTCTTATGGAAAAAGGAATTGAATCTGATTTCACCAATGTTAGTTTGAGTGTTCAGCTTAACACCTTCAGGCAGATTTTATCTAACCTTTGTGCCTCCTCTTCTCATGGTTAGAAACTTAAGCCTTGTTTTCTTCCAAAATTTATGGACCTATTATGATGATTCTAGCACTCCCTTCCAGCGATATTATTTTTGTTTGAATTTAGAATGCAGAGAAATGCTCGGAGACTCGTTGATACTAATGGGTGAGTTTGGAGGGAACGACTATAATTATCCTTTCTTCGAAGGCAGAAGTATCAGTGAGATCAAAGAGCTTGTGCCTCTAATCATCAAAGCTATTTCTTCCGCAATTGTGGTAGCAAATTTTTACTTCTCTCTCTGATAACGATGTCACATATTTGTTTTGTATTTTTCTTTTAACAAACTAGGCAACAAAACTATCGCAGGATTTGATCGATTTGGGAGGCAAAACCTTTTTGGTTCCAGGAAACTTCCCAATAGGATGTTATGCGTCGTATCTTACTCTGTTCGAGAACGCACAAGAACATGCATACGACTCTTTTACAGGTTGTCTACCATGGCTCAACGAATTCGTAGAGCACCACAATGAACAGCTCAAGACAGAACTAAAACGACTCCAAAAACTATACCCTCATGTCAACATCATTTACGCCGACTACTACAACTCCATACACCGATTTTTCCAAGAACCTGCTAAATACGGTCCGCCCACCTTTAAAACTCTGTTCTTGACCCTCACGGTTGGACTCCTTAACTGATGTTTCTCTCTGGATCCTTTTTTCAGGATTTAAGACCAAACCATTGGCTGCTTGTTGTGGAGTTGGAGGTAAATACAACTTCACTATCAATGAAGAGTGTGGATACAGAGGAGTTAGCTATTGTCAAAATCCTTCTGAATATGTTAATTGGGACGGTTATCATTTAACTGAAGCTGCGTACCGCAAGATGGCTCACGGTTTACTCAATGGTCCCTATGCAACTCCTGCTTTTGACTGGTCTTGCCCAGGCTCTGCATCAGTGAATAACAAATATTTTTTTAGCAGTTAGAATTCATTTGTTGTAAAAGAAAGTAAAGAATGTAGTGATGATCTGATGGTGATGATGGTTAACTATCATAGGTCGCTGGTACGGCAAGGTTGTGGCACAACATAGTATTGTTAACTATTGACAACAAATCCTAGACACTAATTAATACAAAATACATAGAAAATTAAATCATTTATCTTATGAAATATGAAAAAGACTAGAAACTTTTTCTTCTTAATGAGGATGGAATATAACAAAGATTTTATTAAAGTAAACTTACAAACGTTTAGTAAGTTTGGGGAAATCTTGCACATATACCTACTAACTAGAAGTAGAAGCTTCATGACGATCATCATGATCCTTCTTCTTATCGGAATTCTCGATCACATGAATCTTGCATATGACCAGTTCTCGAAACTTATCTGCTATTTCCGGAAGCATATATTCTGTCATAATCCAGCTACTCTCGCTACCTGGTACAACAACATCACAAGAAGTACCGTCTCCCTTCTTCTGCTTCTTGTTATTTACTTTGCTTTTAACAAAAGCTAAGGTTTGCTTTTCACCAATGACCATGTTTGTTTCCTTGTCTGGGATATCTTCTTTCGCATTAGCCCTCCAAAATCCACTATCATTGTCTCGGGTAATCTTCCGTTTCGCTTTCTTGCCACAACCAATTTTCTTCTGTGAGAGTTGAATCCTTGTCACAAGGTAGTACCACTCGTTCTTCTTGAAAAACGAACCCATGGGATGGTCCAGCAACCATGGCTCCTTTGAGTAAACATCCTTCATAGTGATCTCTGTGCGCGGGTTACCTTCCAATTTGGGGATTAAATATTTGTTGATGAGTTCGTCGCCGTAGGGTTGAAACTGAATCCCTCCATCTTCGTCATTGTATTCATACATGTCGTCGTATTCATACATCTTCTCTTACGTGTCTTATAGTGCGTTTGGGTTTAGAAACTCTTTGGAAAGTGTTTTGTGAGGTTTGTGTTCGACCATCGTCTGTATTTATAGTCATCTTACCTTATTATGAACCAATATGAAATTGGTTTTGAAACTCAGTTCTAACAGGATTATGATTATTTATCTTTTGTTTATTTTTGAACTTTTTCACAGAGAAAAAAACATGAAATCTTCCCTATCCTATAAGATAATCGTTATCACATCTTGTTTTATTCTGCTGCAACATCATTTGTTTGTTACGCAGTTACGCAGTTACGCTTTCCTTTTCTTTCATCCTTTTTATTTTTACTATGAATTTAATTGGTGTGGATAGTGATCTTTTTTTTTTTGTGGATAGTGATCTCTTCTTAACAAATACTATTTGAAAACAAAGTCAATGAGATTTATCTAAATCTCTTCTTAGCAAATACGTAGATTTGTTTCCTTTTATTTGTACTACATTATTTTTTTCTTGAGTTATTCTTGGGTTCACTCCTTAGAGTGAACCTTTAGGTTCAACAACCAATAGAAACTTGTCATTTTAGATTCAGTATCTTTTAATTAAGGAAACAAATAATTTGTCAAATTATATTATTTTTTAAAAATAAAATTTAAAAATAAATAAAAATAGTATATAAAAATGAATTAAAAAAAAATTAATATTGTCAACAAAACACTAAACCCTAAACTCTAATACTAAACCCTAAACTCTAATCATAAACCCTAAACCCTTGGGTAAACCATAAACCTTTGGAAAAAACACTACACACGTTGTCAACAAAACACTAAACCCTAAACTCTAATCCTAAACCCTAAACCCTTGGGTAAACCCTAAACCCTTGGGTAAACCCTAACCCTTGAAAAAACACCAAACATTTGGATAAATTCTAAACTATAAATCTTAAACACTAAACTCAAAGCTTATAAATAAATATTTTTTAAAATAATCTTTATTGAGAACTATTGTTATTTTTATTTATTTAATTTTTTATTTTTTTTAAAAGCATAATATAATTTGGCAAATTATTTTTGTTTCCTTAATTAAAAGATACTAGATTTAAAATAACAACTTTCTATTAGGGGGTGAACCCAAGAAAAAGTCTTTTTTCTTTGTCATCCATAGTACTACATTATTTAATTTGTGAAAATATTTTAGTATGAGTTTTTCTTATATTTACCAACCAATATTATTTTGCTATTTCAGATTTTATATCTTTAAAGAAATGAAACAAAACAATAAGAATTTGCTAAGTTATATTATTTTTTTTCTAAAAAGATTATAAATAAATAAAATAGTAGTAATTACCAAAAAAAAAAATTTAAACAGTCAACAACATAGTAAGCCCTAAACTCTAAATATTAAATCCTAACCCTTGGATAAACCATAAATCCTTGGATAAACCTTAAACACAAATACACAATAGTTTACAAGAGTTTAGAGTTTATGATTTATGGTTTAAGATTTATCAAAAAATTTATGGTTTATGATTTAAGGATGAGCGTTTGGACACCTACCCGTTTGGGTACAGTTCGGTATTTCAATATAAGGGTATAAAATCTATTTGGGTATTTCTGTACTTCAGATCGGGTTCGGATATTTAGATTTTCAAAAGAAAAATATGTTTTTCATTTTTTGAATTTTAAAATATAGATTTCACTTAACATTTTTTTATTTTTAATAGATTGAATGATTAATAGATTTGAAGATAACATTTCAAAAATAAATAAACATTAATTTGGCTATTGTTTTAAAAATTTGGATGTAACTTTTGTTAATACATGAAACAAAAAGCCTGACATGCATTTTAAGTGCGTGTCAAATCATTTTCTCCAGAATTATATATAGATTATATGATCTTAAAGTATCTGTAACATCAATATAAATATTTTAAATAAAATGAAAGATGTAAATTAGAAATATAAGAGTAAACTAGATCTTGACCCGCCCGACCGGGCGGGTATTTATTTTATGTTTTTAGTTTTTTTTAATATTAAATGATGTATCTGTAATATTTAAATATAAATTTAGATTGAAAATTAATTTTTGCAGTTATAATAAAAAATAAAATTTTAATTTTAATAAAATATTATGATATAAATTTTAAATTTCTTAATTAAAATAATATAGAGGTGGGTCATAATTGTTTCCAATTCAAAAATCTTATCATTCTTCAAAAACAAAGAAAATAAATTTATAAATACACAAAATATATAAACATATTTGGAATTATAATTTCTATAATTTTTTTTAAAATAATGTTGCGTTGTTTTTGTTTATTTCTAGAGCTCGACCCGTTCGTATAAATATTTTCTTTCACTTTTAATTTTTTCTTTGTACTAATGGTATACTATATATATATATATATATATATATATATATTTGTAAATTAAAATGTATTACATAATTGTTAATATAACATTTTAAAACATAATGATTTTATTTATTACTTTATAATAATTATATTTTGTGATTTAATCATCTATTATATCATAATGTATTGTATAAATAAATTTTATATTTATAACTTATTGGACTTATATTATGGAAGCATTATGCTAATACTATATGAATAAATTATTTTATATTTTATTTATATGTTATATAAATTTATTATGATGTGTGATTTTTTATTTTATTATTTATTACTAATAAATATTTAAAATATTTAATATGTTAATGCGAAATATATTAGGAAATATATTTTAGTTAAGATTTTATTAAGGACATCTAGGATTAAAATTAAGAAAATATATTAAATGCTTAAATCTATTATTTAAATAAGGAAAAGACAATCATACTTAAATATAGCTTTATTTAGTACTTCATTTAATAGGATCAGTGGCATGTAAGTGTAATTAACATTGAAAACTTAGGGATATTTCCTAAGCGTACTTCTCTTTTAATAATAGAGATACAAATATGTTTAGTTATCTTTGGATATCCATTCGGGTTTGGATATTCAATCTTTCCTAAGAAAATATCTGTTTGGATATTTTTGCTATTTTGGTTTGGATTTCGATTTGGTTTTTTTGGATCCGATTTGGATACGGGTTCGGATATCGGGCAAAGTGCCCATCCCTACTAAAATTTATGGTTTTATATTTATCTAAGTGTTGAAAATTTATACAAGAGTTTATGATTTAATATTTATGGTTTAGTGTTTTGCCGACGACGTTAACAATATTTAAGAAAATTTTGACAACTTCTAATTTTTTATTTATTTTTACCTCTTTATTTTAAAAACATATAACTTGATAAAATTGTAATATTTTGTTTTTAAGATATTAAATATTAAATATGAAATAACAAATTACTATTGATTGGTGAACCTACATATCCATCCTATCGACTGAACTTCCGGGTCACCTTGTGGAGTGAACCAAGAAACCTCTTTTAGTATTGCCTATAAATAGTTTTAAATGTCACAACCTTTATATATCCGGATAAAAATCGATATAACCGGTTAATTAATCTATTACCATAACATAACATGACATCTTTTTCATAGCCGGATAGAATAAGTTAAACCGGATACCAATTTAATATACCAAATAATTGTGTCAACACTAATCACATTACCTTAAAATTAATATTGAAGTACTAACTAAAAAGATATTGAAGACACCAACTAAAAATAATTATTTTATATGTTTTATTATTTTTCAAAATTAATATAAATAATATATATTTAATTCAAATTTTATTTATATTCGTAATTATTTAAAAATAAAGTCCTAGACAGGCGGACCTTATTTTAACAGCAGGTAGAGTATTTTGCGAGTTGGCGGGTATCCACGATTTAAATTTGACCGACCCGCACCTGTTCCGCAGAATATATATTCAACACGCACCCAACCCACCTTGCATATTCCCATGCTTACGCCTACATACAAAATATATTACAATGATCTAACTTGGATATAAAACATAAATAATATTTTCTTATTAATTCTACTCTTGCTAGAATTTATTCTGTTTCATTATAGCCAAATAAAAATGGTCTACATCTATCTCGAATACATGTTATAAAATTTACTCTATGGCCTAACTTAACTTGTTTATGTTTTATAACATTTTCTAGATATAACTTTAGGATCTGCTTGAGAAATAATATATATCTTAACTATTAGTCATTGTTTAGTCTACGTAGTCTATGTATTCTATCTAAATAATGAAAAATGAAAATTATCATATTCCGTTTATTATCTTTCTTAAATCTACGATAAATATAAATCTTGCACAATTTCCATAGTTGATATCTCTTAATTTTGATGAGTTTTAGATTTATATTCTAGCTTATTATAATCATTCTAGATTACATTTAGGTCTTTATATTATATTTGGAATACATAATTGCATTTGATAGGATTTGGAATGCATAATTGAAAGCTTAAGGCGAAATCTATGGGTTATTGATGCAATTTAGAAAATTTGGAGCCTTAATGAAAATATTCCAAAGTCCAAGGACCGTTTGTTGAAATTCTGAATATTCGTTGGGGATAAATTGAAAAAGTAAAATGTTTGGGACTAAATCGTGAGGACCAATCTAAACATTCTAACAGTTGGGGCACATTCGTGAATAATCAAAAGTTTGAGGGTCTGTTTTGGAAATATCGAAGAAGTCTTCATTGGAGGAGATCAAGCTTAGTCTCAACGCTAGCGACAGAGCGGGGCTGAGAAGGTCAGGTTTCATGGCCAGGGGATCGCGACGGTACTGGCTTGCCGTGGGGTCCCTGACGCCGGCGAGAGCTGAGCAATTTTCACGGAGGTTTCTGTTGATGGAGAAGCTTTAATCAAGGCTGTGAAAGATCTTGGCTCTACCATATTTTTTTGTCATCAACTTAAACAAACTCATCTAAACTCTGAAAACCATGTCGGAGGTTCTGCATCCATGTGAATGATAAATGACAGGTGTTTCCTAGCACTACGTTCGAGCATGTCCTGCTTTAAGATTTTGCATTTGTGGTACATGAATGATCTCTGAGTTAATAAAACTTTCATTTAGGAGAATTGATATCTTCCAAATAAATTGCAAAAATTGGTCATTCTTCTGGTTCCTGAAACCATCTTCACCAATTAAGAACAATATGTTACAAATGTGACATTATTTTGACGTAAATTTCGCATAAATTTCATTGCCCAAACTAATGCTTCCTATCTCTGTATGAAGAGGAGAAAAATTAGCTTGGACATTTCAGGACCCCCATCAGCCCATCAAAACTTTCCAAAGTACTATACCAACCTTGTCCAGACAAGCATTTATTCTCTTTCCATGACCCATCTGTAAAGCATCATCGTCTTGGGACTGACGGTAATGTTGCTCTCGCTACCGTATATGTTCAAAAGTTGTGTCTCACCACACAGAGTTGATTTTGTTTCTGCCAATTTAAGTGTATCCCTGAGATCCATATCCAAATTACTAAATATCCATATGAACTGATGATCATCTATTTGCGGGAGGAATCACCAAAAAAGATGGTCTATGTTTGTAAAGAGAGAGCTGGTTGGAAAAATATGACTCTACCATATTTATTTATATTTACGCTAATTTTAAAGGTATTGTGGTATTGATATAAATCTAAATATATTTTCTAAATAATTTTCTAAAAGTTTTATGGAGAAAAACTTAAGTTTTAGGTGTTCTATTTTTCAATTTTCTATAATTATACTTTGTAATTAATACAAAATTGATGTCATAACATATATTACATGTAAATAGAAGCGGGTATGCGGAAATAGCCGTTTGTTGCAAAAAACGGAACGAAATCGTATGTAAGCGTAAAAAAAATAATTAGGAAACAAGTACATGTTGAAAGCGTATATCCATATATATAATATAAAATTTACAAAATTTAAGACTCTAATTATATGATTCAAATTCAAAAAAATAACTTAGTCATTCATAATAATTTAAAAAGATTTCATGTTAAAATATGAAACAATAAATAAAGTTTACAAGAAATAATTATACTAATTATTTTTAATATTTCTTAAATAACTGACACCATATTTGAATATATATGATAAACATTTAATAAAAACGTCAATGAATAAAGATAATTTATAGTACGGTTTAATATTTGTATATTTATATGTTTTAGATTTAATACAAAAACATGATTTAAAAATTTTATTTATTTATTTATGATATTGTGTTTTTAAAATGAAAGCATGATTCCAATGTGTTTTAGATATATGATATTTTAGAAAGGTTTTGGAAGCGAAATTCTGTAAAATTTTCGAATCCAATTCTGGTTTCGAAGCAGAAAACATACGTCTTCTGAAGTTTTCATGCAATTCAGGTTATAATTTTTTTAAAAAATTCTCAAATAGTATACATGGGTTAGTGAAAATTCTTTATCACAAAATCAGTAAGTCGTAAATAGAGTAAGACTTGCTCACGATGAGAGAAAATACTTTTATATTTTACTATCAAGTGGATGAGGAGGGCTTATCTGATCGACTGAATTAAAATATAAAGTAATAAACGAAGATTTTCTTTGACCAAAAAAAACGAAGATTTTTTGTCGACTCTTTCGTGAAACGTGGAGGGGGGGGGGGGGGGGGGACAGTTTAAAGTGATGTCTTTAGTCGCATAATTATTTGAAATACTAGGGTTTGTCCGGCGCTACGCGCTGGGTTCGGACTTTGTGTTCTGTGATTGAATATGTAATTCAAGTGAATTTGATGTATTTATATTCGCAACCATTCATTTTTTTATAAGGAGGGTTAGTAAGAAACTACTGGACGTTGTGTTTTTTAATAATAGATGCTGAAGTTGATGTTTTAATTCATATATTTAACATATTGATGTACGTAGTATGTTAGGAGTTTATTTTTTATCTTGTGATGAGAAAATGCGATGGAGAGAAAGTGTTATTGATATTAGAAACGCAAAACATTTACGTTAAGCAAGACATTTATATTTTTTATTGTAAGTAATTATAGGGTGTCTCGTTTATATCCAACTGAGTATGCGCGTATCTTTCATGAATCTTATATTTGCTAATTTTATACAATTCATGAGACGACAAACATTTGATTTTTTTTTCACTTATTTTGTGTCCTTTTCCCTCATATATTTTTCTTTTTGAAACTATCCTTTTCGCTCATATATTGCTAAGACTTTAGCAAAATTATAGAACGTATGACTATTAAAAACCAATAATTGTATTTAAAAAAGCAAAAACCGTATTGTGTAAGTGGGCATTAGTAGTTTAATACATATAAAATTGTTTCAGATCGTTTAATCTTAAATGGCAACCTGCTTAGAACCATATAAACCCATAAGTTTCGCGCTAATAGAAAGTGAGAAAAAAACTCTAATAGAATTAAGGACAAAAGAGAATTAAATACAGAAAGATATAGTTTACTCACTAAAGTTGTATGATAATGGTCGTGTTTTATTAGAAGAGGTAGAGAAGAGTAAGACTAAAACCATCACACTTGCATGTGAAAATCTGATGCTTATTTGAAATGAAACCCAAGTCGCATGTTTTGTTATTTTTTCTTACTTTTTGTTGTGAATGTGTGTCTTATTAATGTCGAATATGAACTCTTTATATAGGAACTACAAGATGGGCCACTAATGGGCCAAAGCCTACTAGTATCTTTTGGATAAACATCCACCTGAACCAGTCGGTTCATAACACTTCCCCTGGATGTTGAATCCATCTTGAGTTCGCCAGATACCAAATCCTTTTTGGGCTCGTGATACACTTTACCAATTACTTGGTGTTGCCTCATTAAAACCTTACCAGGAAAACCCAGTGGGACAAATCCATGGTGAAGGAAAAAGAGTACAACATGTATCACTTCCCCTGATTTGTACCTCCATATATGCTCTTGAGGTTGGCGCATGAGTAGACTGGTGGTAACTTCATGGGCGCCAAGTCTCTGAGCTGGTCTTCTAATGTGCACGTCCTGGACTGATAGGAAGGTCTCATGGACATGGTGCTGTTGTAGACATGGTAAAGAAGCCGGTTGACATGTCTTTGGTTGGACTCGTACTTCTTCATATTTGTTTTCCAACGTGTGCATACTGCTTGTTTGAGAACTATCCATGTATGGATCCAATGTTATAACCTGTATCATAATCAAAAACAAAACCAAGCAAACACATCTTTGGGTTTGGTTAGTATAAAATAATTTCAAACATAATAAAAAGATATTTCAATCCTGTCCCATTGCCTTTATATTTGGACATAGCTTAAGCTTAGTTCAAAGCTCATGTTCGTATGTGTATAACAAACACATTAAGGCAAGGCGCCAATGGCACCTTTGGCAAGGGACATGTATGGTTTTATTTCCAATGCCTCATGGTTTGATCATTTAACAACATATATGATCATACTGCACTTTGAAATTATTTAGATGTATAGTAGTAAGTTTAAACTTAACAATGGTTTCACTTGTGAATATTTACATCCGGATGTGCCTTGAGTCTTTTCTAGACCAAGGAAATATGTCTCTGTCCAATCTAGGATCAAAGGATCCGTGACCTATCTTAGACGGTCTCGTGACCATGTTCCTTCTTAGAACAAAGTGGGTCAGTACTTGGACCAAGTGAAAACATTCGACCATGAGTCTTGCATTGGATTGTATACGGACTAAGGCATAACTTTCTTGTCGTCCTTATGACCAAATGGGTCTATGTCCAGATATAGGGACTATGGGACTATATTACCATACAGTGGGGCGAGCCATAGACTTTATAGTAAGCATTTAGGGTCAATGAACCTTATAGGCTTTACATAATGGTTCATGCCTATCGTTAATCTATGCCTTATTCATGCACAAGGATTTCATCTTTAAGTATATTTAAGATACTTACTTTGTAGTCCCAAACAATCTTTGTTTGTCCCAAAACTTAATCTTTCCCAAAACATTCATTTCAATGATTTCTTTAGATAGTCTTTTAGGAAGTGTCTCCAGAGGTTCCTAGGATATTTTCTTTAGATCAAAATATTCTTGTATACTCTATTTCTCGAGAACTTTGTTGCTTTAGACAACTCTATATCCTCTGAGACTTATATATATTATCCAGTGGACTTATATAATTAGGCGGTTTACATCCTTGAACCGCAAGTATAAGTTTTTCTTTCTTATGTGCCAGACTTATCTAGGAATCTCAATGTTTGTTGCATCCACCATAAGGAACTTATTTCCTTATAATTGATTCCTGGTCTTTGTGAGATCCTTGTGCATATGGTCGTGCCTTATACTTGGCTATCTCACCATGTTTGATTTCTTTTACTCACAAAGAATCATTGTCCAACTGGTTTTCTGTCTAGAGGTGTCCGAACTATAGGACCAAAACCTCTCTTTCTTAACTCCACGTCTTCTTATCCATTTGATCTTAATCTCATGTTGAATGCATTCATCTATGTACGTGGGTCTCATGATCCTCATTGATCTCATGATCTTTAAGTGCTACATTGCGCATTGTATATTGTTAACTTCGAGTACTCGTTTGTTCCTTTTGTGTTCTAGACATGACATAACTTTATTGAGGTTTTATTATGACCTTTAATACCCTGAAGCTTGGCGTCCCAAGCATCATTAGGTACCTTAGATACAACCATATCTTATGGTTTCCTCATCCGTGGCCACGGCTTTTAGGTTTGTCCATATTTGGATCGACTATGTCTAGGAGTCCCTCATCCACGGTTTCATTTGCACCTTTCTATATTTATCCGAGTGATCTTATCTTTAGAACTTATTGGTCTAACTTGTTTAGATTCAGTAGCAACTTGATTGTGTTCTATTGAACATCAAATCTTATTTGGTGCATTCATAGCTGGTAAAAATGACTTAGTCATTCTATTCGGGTCAGGAATCTGGCAATTGTATTAAGCTAGCTTTTGTATAAACTTTATGGACTTCTAGAACTCATTCTAGAGTCTGAGGATCTTGCCAATATAAGGATGTTTTGATTCCGTATAATTTTCTATTATCCAGCTTTCCCTTAATGTTGGATGTTCAGATTCACTGAGGTGCCTATCCGTGTACCTAGGCTTTAATCAACTTGTCCGTGGATAGCTCAAGGTATTTAGAAACGTGGGGAACTTATATAAAATGTATCCAACATCTATTCCCATCCTCTCATCTTATATTTCTGTGGTGGAGCGATATAATTTATAAGTGGCACTTCTTTATGTGCTAAGATGAGGTGTGTCTGGCCTTTGACACGTTTCAGTTAATGGGATGGGTATCAATGTTCACTTCTGTGTGTGTATGTCCATGTAGAATAAAAGGTGTGTTTTATTCTTATTCTTCCCCCATGGACATATCATACTCTTTGAGTGCTTAGGATGTGAACATATCAAGACATATAGTCTTTTCTTTGAAAGGAACTCATTTATTTGCTCTTAGTTTCAACTGTATGGTAAAACATCTTTCTTTTACTTTTCATTCACGTCTATTCTTATGTATGTCCATGTATCATGGAGTGCTATACACTTACCCTCATGGACATTTCATGCTTATGAAGCACTTGGACGTGAGTTCATTGGCATATATCAAGACATGTAGTCTTTAAGGCGATTTATAAGGGACCTTTTCCTTTGCCTTTAGTTTACTTCTTTTCTATTCTTGTCCTTTCATTGCGAATTTTCACGTCTACATTGAGTCATGAGATGTTTTCTACATTCTCCATGATCATATAATGTTTATCAAACCCTTTTGGGACGTGAGCACTTTAATATATATTCACTTGGACGTTTTGAAGTAACATGTTTTCCTTTATCTTTGGTTTAATCCGAATGGGAACAGTCTATCTTTGTTCTTGTGAACTCTTTGATGTTTCAATATTGTGTATGTCCATGTTACATGGAGTGATTAACACTTACCCCCATGGACATATCATATTTGAATACTTTTAGACGTGAGTTCACTTAGCTTTTACCAAGACTTGTAGTCTTTGCCATCATACAATCTTCTTTGGGCGATTTCTCTTTAAGGAAACACTTTGTTTCTTTTGCCCATGGATTCATTATGAAACTATCCATTCATCAATTCTTAAGTCTTTCACTTATAAGAATGATTATTGTACACGTCCTCTCTTGGTGTACATAGCCTCAAATGTGAATACAATGCACACAACCTCTATATTGTACACGTCCTCTCTTTGTGTACCTTTGAGGCAATAGGATATTTGATCGTGGATTTTGTGTCTTAAGATGTCTGTGGTTTGATCCACTGTACATCATAAGGGTATTCACATGAATGGACGTTTTGTTTATGATATAAAAGCTTTTATTTATTGATTCTTTCAAAAATAGCAACCAAAGGAAGTGAATAATGTTTAAAAGGAAAATAATAAGGTGTGAAATAACTAAGTAAGAACACTCGAGTCAACATGTCTTACTCCATATGGTGATCTATTCTCTTATGCTTTGTTGGATCATCCTTTCTTATGATCCATACGATCACACTTGTCATGATCCATGAGAACATCTTTGACAATTTTCCTTCATCTTTCCGAACCATCTTAGCTTTTCTTTTAAAGCTTTGCTGATAAAGAGTAGCTAGATACTTAGGAGTTCTGCATCTCTTAGCCAAATGGTTGTCCATTCCACAATTATTGCACAACTTAGACCATCCCCCATGTCCATATCCTCTCTTGACACGGTTGGTTTCTAGATCAGCCCTTTCGGCTGGTAGTGCATTAGCTGGTGGTAATGGAGTTGGCCTCGTAAACTCTCTTTCACTACTGTTCATTAACAATTCATGATTTTGCTCAGCTTGCAACAATCTTGCTATTAGAGATGTATAGGTAGTGAAGCTCATTTCTCTATATTGTTGTAGTAACAATAAGTTGGTAGGGTGAAAGGTGGAGAATGTCTTTTCTTTTAAAGTTCTAATCTTAACTTCAAACATTTTTATAAAAATCGGATAATTCAAACAATTAGGGTTTGATGACTTACCTTTGGATTAACTCGATCTGCTCCTTGGTTTCTTTGGAAATATTAACCTGATCTTACTGGGATCCTTTGTTTTCCTTAAAAAAATTTATCAAAAAAATAGTTAGTAAGATTAAAAATAATCGTTTGCAGCCTTAGGTTTATTTCTGATTTTGACGGCGCGGCTTGTAGCTGTCGTAGAGAACGCGTCTGATCACGGATTGAGGTAAGGTCTGCGTCGTTGGATTCTCCTCTTCAATAGCTTCAAATTGATATGTCGCACGTCTTCTGGATCATTACGGTTTCGGAGAACGATCGATTTGAAGTTGAGTCAAAATTAGGGTTCTTGTGCAATTGACGGCGCGCACTAAAACAGAGTTTGGCGGGGCGTCTGAGATCTGATCGGTGCGAGGTTTTCGGCTATAGATTCTTCTCTTCAAGATCTTCAAGTTGGTATGTCGCACGTCGTTTGGATCGTTATGGTTTGAGAGAACAATTGATTTGAAGTTGCATCAAAATTAGGGTTCTTGAGAAATTGACGGCGCGTACTAAAATAGAGCGTTCCGGCGCGTCTGAGATCGGATCCTCGCGAGGTTAGCGGTGCTGGCTTCGTCTCGTCGAGATCTTCAGATTGATAGGTGGCTCGCCGTCTAGGTCGTTCTGGTTAGGGAGATATGACCGTTTTAAGATGCGGCTAGTTTTTAAGGGTTTTGGTGACCTACGAATTTTGCTAGGGTTTTGAGCTTAGCTCGTGCTGATAACGTGTTGTGAATGTGTGTCTTATTAATGTCGAATATGAACTGTGTCTTATTAATGTCGAATATGAACTCCTTATATAGGGACTACAAGATGGGCCACTAATGGGTCAAAGCCTACTAGTATATTTTGGATAAACATCCACCTGAACCAGTCGGTTCATAACACTTTTAGGATTTTAAGCCTTTACTAAAAGTTATAAGACTATTAAACCAGAACAATACAGACAAAGGCTCGTATAGGGCAAAAACTACGTAGCCCATACAGGCCCAAACAAATCAAAGGAAGATAATGACCAATCTTGAGTGCTATCCCACGTATACGTCGTGTAACGAAGAAGAGACACGTGCCGAGCTAAGACATCATCACCTTCACCGATTGGAAATTCGTCGCCATCGCCGTCACCGAAGAGAATAAACGACTTCTCTGGGAACCTACGGAACAGGAAGCAGCGACAATAACAAAGGCAAACAATGATTATATCCACTACTTCAACGCTGACAGCAAAGTCTTCACCTGAAAAAGCTCAACGAAGAGAAACCGTGATGGAGAAGACCAAATTCGACGGAAGAACAGACCAACGCTTCGAACAAGAAAGGATCAATACCCTCAATCGATCTAGAGTATTCAGATTCACCTGCACATGAAACATCTTTCAAGATTAGAACGCGAAGATGTGCCTAACTGAGGAGAGAAGAGAACAATCCAATTCACAGGCAGTCTAATCAGAGAGCATAGAAAAGCGGAGATCAAACAGCCGTGAAACCTAGAACTTTCAATAATCTTCCATTGCTAACAACTGGAAAAGAAATATAGAAATATCTTTAAAAGATTTAGAAGAAAAAGTGATGAATTTCACAGAACTGAAATCGCTTATTTATAGGTGAGAAGACGTATGGAATGAGATGTTGTATGAAGAATGGGTCGGTGATATTAATGACAATATCAATTGTATTAAGTGAATCTCACCAAGAACCGTAACGCTATTTTTTCAAGCGGGGAGGAAGAAGAAGCATGTCAGAACATAAGTTTATCGATAAATAGAGAGTCCATAAATAAGTTTTGAAATTGGGAAAGATAGTGTTGACGTGGCGCAAAACCCCTCATCCTCTAAAGCAACGTGGATGGCTTGAGGTGCCAGAATAGTCAACTTTATATATATATATTTATCGGGAAATCTTACTTTCAGACATTTTTAATTGGAGAAGTGGTGTTAAAATTACTACTTTTTTCTTTTGTCCGTTACAATTTTCTTCACCATTTTCTTTTGTTTAAACAAAGTAATGCACATAATCTATAGATCTCTTTTTAAAGTAGAATGAGTACAAATCTCCTATTACATGATTACATATCATATTTGTTCAAACCTTCTTCAACTAGAGTAGTGCAATTTGTATATAATAAAAATAATATTTCCGAAAAATGTAGATCTCGATGATAACTTTTATATTAAAAAAACTATGTTATGTAGGTATTAAATGAGACCACATGCTTCTGTCGGCATCAATATTCAAAGAAATGAAGAGGGACCATACCATTTCATAGATATAAAAATAAACATTTGGACCCAACAACTCACATCGCACTATCACATCCCCAAGAGTCCAAACATAAAAAAAAAATGGCTCATTCTGTGATCTTCTTACTGCTGCTTTCACTGATCCTTCTCTACCGAGCAAGCACATCCCAGTCTTACCAACCAAAGGTTCAAGCATTTCTGCACCCTATTTACAAAGACAAGACCACAAATCTCTACTCCTTGCCTTTGACCATCGGCACGGATCTCCGCAGCCGGAACTTCCTTATTGACCTCAATGGAGCAGCGCCGCTATTACAAAACTGCGCTGCCTCCGCCAAATCCACCTCGTACCACTCCATCAGATGCGGCTCCACAAGATGCAAATTCGCAAACCCGAACTCTTCATGTCCCAAGAACACAACCAGTATGCCCATGTGTCGTAAATACGTCTCAACATCTTTTACGGATCGACCAGTCAACGCCAGGCTCCTCCGTGACACCGTTGGCTTATTATACACTCCTAATGGAGTATACTCCATGGACAGTGAAAAGATCTCTACGTTGACTTTGACGTGCACTGACGATGCTACTGCCTTGAAACCTATCCCTAAGGCTTTCGGTGGATCCATCGGTCTCGCTAACAACCACTTATCAGTTCCCTCGCAGCTCATCTCAATGTACAAGCTTCCTCCAAAGATGTCTATTTGCTTGCCTTCCACGGAAGGGATGAAGTCTTATTACAATGGTGACTTTTGGATCGGCGGTGGTCCTTTTTTCTATCTCCCTTACCTTAAAGATGCGTCTAAGATCTTTGCCTCGACGCCTCTGATTGGTAATAACAAAAGTGAGTACTTAATCGATGTGAAGTCCATCCAAGTCAGTGGAAAGACTGTTCCTATACTCCCTGGACCGACAAAGATCTGTACTTTGGCTCCTTACACTGTATTGCAAAGTTCCATTTACAAGGCTCTGGTCACAGCCTTTGTTGGAAGTGTCAATATGGCTAAAGCTCCAACGGTGAAGCCTTTCAGTGCGTGCTTTCAGTCCAATGGAGGGCGTGGAGTTCCAGTGATCGACCTGGTGATGAGTGGAGGGGCTAAGTGGAGAATCCACGGTTCGAATTCTCTGGTGAAGGTTAACAAAGATGTGGTTTGTTTAGGGTTTGTGGACGGAGGTGTGAACCCGAAGAACCCGATTTTGATCGGAGGTTTTCAGATGGAGGATAATTTGGTGCAGTTTGATCTCAAAGCTTCCAAATTTTCGTTCTCTTCTTCTCTTTTGCTTTATAACACTTCTTGCTCAGTTTCTAGGATGTTTGGTATGTAATGCATATTTATCTATAATCGATGTTGTGCGGCATATACATCATTTTCATTTCAAATAAATTAATGCCAACTAGATGTATCATTTTCATTTCAATCGGGTTGAATTTCGCTAAGAAAGTACACCTGATCTTGCATTCGACACACAAATATTTTAAGGTAAACTTTCTATTTTTTTTTTCTTTATTTGTTTGAAAACCATGAAACAGAGGTAGTAGATAACCAGAACTTGATCCGAGTTATTTGAATTATTTAAAACTTTACATGATTACTAAATTATTCTTATTAAAGTTAATTGAAATTGTATGATTGGTTTAGTATAAACCGAGTTTTAACCGGTTTTATGAACCCTCTGCATATATAAACAGAGTAACAAACTCTAAAATCATGAGATTTTTATATCTCTAAAATCAACTAACTAGCAGCATATAACCACCTAAACAAGATAGTTTATATCTTTTAAATATGCATTTTAACAAAACAAAAATCTAAAATCAATTAACAGGTCAGATATAACATTCGTTTTGATAACTACTGAATTCACTACAACAAGTAAACATCTTAAATCATGAGATTTCCGTGATAAACCAGCAGCTCAACTGAAAAACGACATTGGCATTTTTTTATACTCAGATAATAACACAATTTCACAAACAAAACTAGACACATTCATCATCAAGGATAAAAACACAAAGCTATATAGTATAATGAAGCATAAAATGTAGATTATAAATAATAAAAAAATCTCAAATATAAAGAGGAAACTCATAATTTAAGTGAATAGACCAAGATTCCAATACAATATGAAAATACCATGCATTATACCTCCACGTTTGATTTAAAAACCACATAATGCTCTAAGACATTATATGAGAAGCTCTTTTACCCGTGAAAAACGTGTTTCTTCCCTAATTTGAAGATTTAGTGTGTTTTCTTATTGCAATTTTAGGTTATGGTTAAATTTTAATATGTGTATTATCGATTATTTTTATTTTTAATAAATTTGGCATGTGAATTAGTTTTTAACATGCTAATAGGCTTGAAACAAAAAAATTTACCGGTGTTAGTTGCTTAATTAGTTATGCTACTCGCTAGATTAATATAGATGCACGTTGTGCAAGCACCGTAGCCTAATGGTTAAAGTTTAAAGGTTTTTACACTTTGGTATGGGTTCAAATCTCAGACTACGCAAATTATTACAGATTGCAGGAAATCCAGATTCCAAATCCTGGAAAAGGAGATTTATTAAACAATCATGGAGACAACGGAAGAAAGACTTACAAGGGATCTACAATATGGTGCAAGTAAATTTGGTCAGGAATATATCTTCATAAGACGGCTCAGATGATGCAGTTAGACGTAGATCTTTATAAGGCATGTAGTATTGTCGGTTGTCGAATCATCTGTGTAATCTTTCGTATAATTAAAATATCAGCGTTAAGAAAAATATAGATGCACGTCCATGGTTACTTAATTTGTGTATTAAAAAAATATGATGTAACTAAATTTTTTTTTTTTTTTTTGTGTATTTGTTGTGCAGTACAAAAATTGTGTATTTTGCTGGAAACTCAATAAGTTTAAGTATTTTGTAGAAATTGTTGAAAAGTCAAGTCATTATGGTTTTTTTTCGAACTTCAGTAGGCTGGCTTTTTCTATATGTCAACAAGCTAAAATTATATAAAAATAAGTTAAAACTGCTTCTAGTGAAAAATACTTTAGTTAAATTATTGAACAAAAAAAAAAACTTTAGTTAAATTATAATTAATTACTAAAATTTTATTTTAAAGTCTTGCTAAGTATGATTGTTTCACCTAAGGACATAATCTGTTTCCTAGATTCCAAAAGTCTAGTTGGCCTCCTCATAGACAAGTCTTTTGTGATTGCACTTTAAGGGATTTTCCATGAAATCAGTGTTTGAGTAGATCTCTTAATTACATCTCCTTTAAATTCATCTCTTGTCTTTGTAACTCTGTTGCGGATCGCATGGCGATAGATGCTTTGTTTGTACTCTCAAATTCTCCTTCTGAGATGTTAAACAATGTTTCTGTTGTTTAAGGTTAATGAAAAAAAAGTTTGACCAGAAAAAAGAAATAGAATACTATGTTGTGTAATGATATCAAGTATATTGCTGTTGTTTTTGGTTAATTGTATACTGCTAAGGTTGCGAAGCAAAAAAAAGTATATTCCTAATGTTGTACTAGTGAAGTATGAAATTTTATTTTAATTTCTTCACCATATAAGTAATAAAATAAATAAATTGAAAGATACAAAGTATAAACCACGTGTCGCTGCAAAGATAAACAAAAACAACAGCAATATACTCCTAAGGTTGTACTAGTGAAGTATGCAATTTTATTTTAAATTCTTCACCATATAAGTCATAAAATATATAAATTGAAAGATAAAAAGTATAAACCACGTGTCGTTGCAAAGATAAACAAAAACAACAGCAATATACTCCTAATGTTGTACTACTGAAGTATGAAATTTTATTTTAATTTCTTCACCATGTAAGTCATTAAATAAATAAATTGAAAGATACAAATTATAAACCACGTGTTGTTGCAAAGATAAAATACCTAAAAACATATGCATTAAAATCTTTCAAAAAAATCTCTTATCAAAAATAATAATATTACAATAAAATCTTTCAAAGTTTTGAGAGATCTTCTTTAAAATCTTATTTAATAGATTTTGGCATTGATCTCTCAAAATTTTGATTTTTATTATAATATTATTACTTTTGATGAAAGGCTAATCTTAAAAGATCTCCAATGTGAATAGACTAAGACCTTCTTACATTGGGTCATACATATATATTGTATTCTTCTCATACATACACATAGCTTCCTCTCTTATATCTCATGTATCTCTATTTTTTTTTTCCATAGCCTGTTAAGTGTCTCTCGTTTTCTGTTCGTCATTTAAGGTGTTAATTTGTTTATTTTTCTTTGCATTTCAGTTCTTCACAGATTTATATGCACATACCGATATACGTACTTTTTATTGTAAGAAACAACAGACTTTTTAGGGATTTTGTTTCTAGATAAGAGTGTATACCATACTAACTTTCAATACATGACCTCTTGTATATTTGATTTATATGTATTACATATAGAGGTTCTATTTTTCAAATCTGAATTCTCTCTTCACTGCTTCAATTCATCCAAATTTTTTTTGGCATCTTTGATTTGATTTATACGTTGTTGATATTTCTTCAAAATGAGTATTTAGTTTTCTTTTCTTTTAATACGTTATATTTGGTATCTCGCTATCTATATAAAAAGTGATTTTTCTATGCATTTTTATGCTCTTATTTTGATTGATTCACTTGTTTTTATTTTTTTTTTCGATTTAAAAGTACTCAAAAGTTTTTCTTGTATATATATATATATATATATATATATATATATATATATGTCGATTTATTTTTAATATTCTTAAACAGATTCTTCCAGAAACACATAACTTGTTGTTTTCAAATAAGTTTTCTTGACAATATCAAACCGGGCCATTTGATACAAAAAAAAGTAAATAGATCTTCTTTAGCAAACATATTTTTGCAAATATATTCTCAGTCGAACTTTTCATTCGATAATCTAGTTGTTCTTAAACATTGCTTTTGTTGTTTGTTTTATAGAGCGCTGTACTTCAAAATACATAACCATACATCTTTTGTGTACTGATAAGATTAATCAAGTCGACACACCTTATTTTCAATCGTTTAGTCAGGAAAATCAGTCAATATGGATCTCTATGACGATATCTTCAACGTTCAACTATTGCAACTGAGTCCTTTGCGCTTTTGTCCATCACCAGAACCATTTACTTCGTTGACGGTATACTTCACAATTACTGCATCGCATTTTAATATATTTCTTTATGAAAACTCTATTTGTGATATAGATGATGCTAATAAAGTTAAAATGTTGGCTTTGTGCAATATAAAGGAGTTTCTGCTAGACCCTCTTGTGGAAGAAGCTGAAAATGTGGACGGAGAAGCTGTCGGATTTATTGAAAATTCTGCTATAACGGAAGCTAACCGCACAATGGGTGTACAATCCCCAAATCTAGTCCTATTTCCAGAGAGATTACCACTAGTGCAAAATCAATCAGATCAACAATTGTTTTTAAATCAAAACATGTTGAATTCTTCTTTCGTTCAAGAACCAGGTGTTTTTGCAATGGTAAAGTGAACATTACATTTTTTTTGCAATATACTCCTAATGTTGTACTACTGAAGTATGAAATTACCAAACCTTTAACACTAATTAATATCTAATTTTGGTCCTATATTAATTTCTAAAAACTTTGAAGAACCTTCTAGGCCAGTGTGTGTTTGTATAGAAACTCTTTAAGTTGTGCTACTAGAACGTGTGATCCAATAAAACATAATTGGATCTTGAAGCTATTAGCTTGATCCAAATCAAGTAAAATACAATAGTATTTTTCATAAATATTATGTGCAGCTCGTTTTTCTTCTTCTAATCTTCTAACTAGATTTTGATCCGCACATCCAGATAATCTTTCATTTAGATATATAATTTTCAATATATTTCATATATTCATTTTAGATAATATATTAATATTATAAAAAGATAATATATAGTTCTAAACATAAAAGTTTAACATATGTTGACAATTTTATTTTTGTATAAATTATTAAATAATTTATGGATGTACGGATAGCTTTTCATTTTATGAATATATATTTTTAAAATTATATATTGTATATATTTAGATAATATATTACTATCATTTAAAAAATAGATAATATATAGTCTTAAACATAAAAGTCTAACATATGTTAACAATTTTGTTTATTAAATTATTACATAATTTATGGATGTGCGGGTAGCCTTTCATTTTATAAATATATAATTTTCAAATTATATATTATATATATTCATGTTTAGATAATATATTACTATCATTTTAAAAATAGATAATATATAGTTCTAAAAATAAAAGTTTAACATATGTTAAAAATTTTATTTTTTTGTGTAAATTATTACATATCTATTAATTTTAATTTTCTTACATGGTGAATGATATTTAAATCATTTAAATAGAGAATGATATTTTATTTATTTATTTAAATAAAATTAATTTACCTATTTATTTATTTAAATGAAATTAGTTTTTAAAATATACTAACTTACCAATTTAATATAATATAGATGATATTTACAAAATTATTAAATAGCATATAATTTTATTTTATTTTGTTTAAAATAAAGTTTTAAATAAAATTAATTTATAATAATATTATACTACTAATTACCAAATTAACCAGTGCATTAATTAAAAATATATTTGTTTTTGTAAGATTTTGTTAAGATTTTTCTCAACAGATTTTGTTATTGATAAAACTAAAATTAAAATTTACAGTTACAATGATTTGTTACTATTATCTTCTTAATTATTTAGATTCTTAGAAATATAATATATTTAATATACTAATGTAAATAATCAAATAAATGTAATTGAATATATGAACCTACTATGACTATTTTATTGTACATAAAAGTGATACTTCTCTTTTAATAGAGAAGATAATATTATATTTATTTTGTAAGATTTTGTTTAGATTTTTTCAATAAATTTTTTAATTACTAAAACTAAAGATTAAATTTACAGTTAAAAGTTATTTGTTATTAATATATTTTTAATTATTTAGATTATTTAGAAATATAATATATTTAATATACTTATGTAAATAATCAAATAAATGTAATTGAATATATGGACGACTATTTCTCTTTTAATATAAAAGATAAAAGAACGGAAAGAATCAATCAAATTGCCACTACCCTTTTTTATTTATAATACACAATAATATAATAAAATAAACATAAATATATGATCATCAAAATTATGCTCGATTCACTTTAAGATGATTCGGACAGAATTATAAAACTCTGTTTATAACATCTATAAATTTGAATTATCAACCGGGATACTATAAAAAATCAGTACAAAAATACACTGATTTGAGAAATTCATGGTGGGCAGCTGTCCTTTCTACTCTTAGTATAGCTTCACTACTGTTATATATGTTTTTTAGTTTTCCCATATATTAATAAATATTATATTTTTCTATTAAGACATTTTTAAGATGATATATTTTCCATAATTCTAATTTAATAAAAATCAATAAATGCAATTATTTTTTGTAAATTTTACAATTAATTATTATTAATTTATAAAATATATATTATAAATGAAAAATGTATTTAACCATTTGTTTAATTTTGTAAAAGATGTGTCTTTAAATAAAAGAGAGTGAGTATAAGATAGATTATACTCTTCACTTAATATGTATATTTGTTTCCTTCAACAAAAATAAATGTATATTTGTTGCACTAAACTTTACAATTATAAAAGCCAATTGTCGAGTTGACTCTCCACTTACATTTACAGATTTACTTATCAAATCATTTTTGTTTCTTGCATGCAGGACAAACTCTGTACCGAATCAGATCTCTGTGACCCTTCCTCTGCCTCAAATGCCGTCGAGCTCTACAAGGTATCCACTATCCAGTCCAAACTTAGTCGATCACTTAATACAATAGAAGGGGAAATTAAAACTTTGTGCTCAAAATTTAAGTTATTAAATTTAAAATGTAGAACATTATAATTTACAGTCCTGATTTTCATAGGAATAAAGGAAATGTGCAAGAGCAAGCGAATCAGCCTTGGCCAGTGACTGGATACCCTACCCTCGAAACTTATGCTCGTGCACAAGGACTTCCATGCACGAAAGCATTTGCTCCCATCAATGTACTATATTTTTAGTTTGATGAACGCAACTATTTTGTGATTATTTATCTTATAAATATATTTTGAATTACTATAAATTTATTGACAACAGTTTGACGTTTTGGAGCATCAACAAAGAAATTACCAACGTCGATTTGAGGATGGGGAATCTCCATCTGCTGCTCAACAAAGGGTACTATTTTCAAAATGTATACACATAAAAATTATGTTACAAAAATCAACTGAAAAAGAGGATTCATATGAATTAGTTAAATAATGCAGAGAATCTTCGTGCCAAACAGAAATGATAATTTAACTGCAGCCAACCTTGGTCAAGAAAGGTACACTTCCATTACTTATTCATGTATTGTTACATGTTTCATCTATTGTTTATAATTAATTTCATATTTATCTTAAGTGGTTTATTCACTAGTCATTTATTTCCTCGAAAATATTTGACCCAGACTACAAATCAGTTTAGAATTAGGTACTGTTTTCCATTCACATATCGTCGGAAAATAATTTGTTTAGTAATATTTGACGTTCTAGTGCATTCTTTTTTTTTTTGAAATAATGTTCTAGTGCATTCTTTTGGTATCAATATATGACATTTACGGAATTCAATCAAAATAATTATAGAAAATGATTTCGTTTACCCTTGTATTATCACTGTAATTTTTAGCATTTTTGACAGGTAAATGATCTCAAGTAATTGAAAAGGTTAAATTAGAGATTGCATTCATTTTTTTTTAATTTACGTGCAATGCTGTATAACATCAAATAAAAATAAGAGAGGGAGTAGTTTAAAAATACAGTCACGTACATATGTTGTTAATTATACGAATGTAACTAATCAAAATGTTTCACTTTTCTTTCCAGGCTGCAAAATGCATTATATAGTCCATTGTATGCGACTCTCGGTTTAAAAATTGATCCCCACTTGAGGAATTTTGCTCCATCGCCGAAGAAAAAGAGCAAATAATTTAATTTATTTTTATTCTGCTTATAAAAACTTATTATGCTGTTTCTATTACTGTTTTTTGGTGAATTCGAACAAGAAAGAACCAAATACAACATTGGTGATGAGTTGATTACTACTGTTCTTCTCGTATATCTTCCAAGCTTATTGTCAGTGCTGTGCCGATAGTTTTTGTGCTCTAAAGAAAATTTATATGGTAACATATATTCATATTATAATACGCTGGGTCTAGTGGCGGCAGATGCCAATATCGTAGGTTAAGGGTCAACGGTTTGACTCTCCGCTTGATCGTATTAAATTTTAGGCGAAATTTTTTAAAATGTCCAAAAAACATGTATTTAATTTCAAATATACTTTGGTCCAAAACATATTTAATATTTTCTCATTAAAAATAAAAATTATAGTAGTATTTTAATTATAAAATAAAATTCAGATGAATATTATATTAGTATTAGATTATTTTAATAAATTAAAATCACTAGTTTTTAAATTAAAATTAGATTTTGATATGTGCTTCGAAAGCGTGGAGTGTTTTTTCTTACAAACAAAATTGAATATAGATTAGTATTTTAGGTTTATTGTATATTATTATATTATAAGTAGTATTATATAGAAGAGTTAAATTTGTTTAAAATTATAAAATTTATGAATTAGTTTATTTGAGATTTCGTATGCCCTCTTATATAACTCTCTTTTAGGCATTGTCATTTTACATGCCCCTAAAAACATGCTGAGAAAACAACATGATATACAGGTTTTTGGTCCGAGATCGGGGCAAAGTACCTATTGTTTTTTTTTGGACTCGCGGATATCTGTTCAAGTCCGGATATTCCAAGTACTCAAATATTTTGTGTATATTATGTATATTTGAGTATTTTAGAAATGTTCTCAGAATTACAGATATTTTTAATAAATTCTGACTTCATGTTTTCAGTTATATTTTTGGGTTTCAGATAAAATTTCAAATCTTTAAAAATATATTTGGGGTATTCAGATAAAACTTTGGATATTTTTTTTCATCGGGTAATATTTTAAATCCTAAATACCCAAACCAGTCCGACATATTATGTAGCAACTTACATATATTTTATAAGTATTTGAATTATGGACTTGAATCAATCCGGAACCAACCCTGATCAAAAAAAAAAGATAGGAGCACACATGTAAATATAAAAAAAAATAGAGGAAACATTATAAGCCCAAAATGTTTTAACTTTGAATATGCAAGACTCCAATTGAAACAAAAGGTGAAATTAATGTTTTAAACTAACTATAATCATCATTCAAAAAATTGTGGCTTCAAAACTTGTAAATTATTTTAAGTGGATTTCTTTTTCTGTCTGTCATATTGTTGTTTTAACATGTACTGACCTGAACCAAGATGTTTGCTTTTCTCGTTCCTTGTATAGTTCCACTTTTGGCTAATATCCCAAACAGTATCTGCATAAATGGAATGAAAGCTCCAAAATGAAAAAGAATAAAGAATATACATTTTTAGATTGAACTTTAGTTGAACTTACTTGTTTGCCAATCTTTCCACTAACTGTTCCATCTTTTATCGCAGCTATTATCTCAGCTAGTTCTTAAGGAGTTGTTTAACATTATTGATAGGAAGTTTTTTTCTCAAGTAAACCATAATATCACTCATTAGTCCATTTGTGGCCAACTTTATTTCAGTACCCTTACAAGTGACTGCATCAAAATCTTCAGCAACCTAAGCATTCATTCCAACAACAATTTCCACTGCTTGCTGTGATGCAAAATTAAAGATATCTTCGCAACACTGACATAAAAGTTAACTCTTTTTTATCACTTGTAGTTTCCTTACAAAACAGTTTTAGCATATACGACTTACACTTGTGTCATCTGGTAGGGAAAGCACATCCTGAATGCTTAAATCCCTGGCATCATACCTCATGTGCTTCGTTTTTTAGGAAGCTCCGTCAAAGAAGCTCGAATGCTGTTAATGTACTCTTGGGCTAGTATCACTTTTGGAAGATTTGAATCTCGAAATCAGGAAGCCCTTCTTTTTTACTTATTCTTACTGTTTTCTGAACATCTATACTCAAGTTAGTTGATGGTGCATATGATTACAGAGAAAAGATACAGATTATGAATCATAATGAAAGATTCTTTAGTTCAGGACATGAACTCCTTCTTTCCACAGACAGTGATGGCTTGCCCTTGATTGTAGAGAAACCATGTCTTCATATCTCATTGTCAATTGCCCTCCTAATTGCTTAAAACACATTCATATTCTTATATTCCATTTGTGAACCAATAAAAAATTGAATCATCAACCAGATATAGTAGAATGAAAATAGATTGAGTTGATCATATCCCTTCATTTTTAAACTCAGGATCATCAAACCATAAAGAAAAATTGAAAAGAGTATTAGGCTTATGATTTGAAGGTTCGCAGAAGTGGAAAACAGAGGCTGAGGATGTTAATAACAAATATCTTATTATCTAGGAGAAGCATGTACACCTCCCTTGAGCTTAATTCTTTTCTTCTCATTAATGGCCTATACCAAAAGCGAAAAGACTTGTCTAAGCAGAGAATCTAGATTTCCAGTGAGAGAGGAGAAGGTGGGAGTTTGCCATTATTGGAGCATGGGTTTGATATGAGAAATAAACCGTAAACATGGACGACATGACAGCGGAACGTAAGACAGAAACTGGTAAAAATACTTGATCATCCAAGAAAAGCATATTGACGCCCATTAGTTCACCACCCTTCTTAGCATTCTTTGCTTCCCAAAATTAGAGTAAGTGTGTTACAAATTCGAGTAAAACGCTCTGTCTTCAACTTGGAAAGGGAGATCTGGGAAGAAGCCATCGTTCTTGCAGGATTTTGTATGAATTTTGAGTAGGAAGAAGCGATGAATCTGTGAGAACCATAAAGCGGGAGACGCTTATTTGTTCTCCTTTATGTATTTATATATATATAAAGGAGAACATGAGATTCTAGGTAAATTGAATTTATAAGTTGATTTATAAATTATTATAAATCTGTATGGATTCCTACAATTCATTTGACAGAAACGGCTTGCGGATGGATGGCTAAGAGCTTGCTGAATGAATCGCTTGCGTCTCTTAATTTAATCGGGCCTGCATTTCGTCTTATAAGTGAATTAATCATTGTATCTCTTGAACACTTGTAACAGTTGCTGCGAGCAAACTTAAATCCTTGAATGGTTTGGCTTGTTCATTACTCTCTTCGTGATTGAGTTTCCCAAAATTATCTTTTTAGAAAGAAAAAAAGTTAATCCCAGGTTTATTAAAGAACCAAACCAAATTCTGGGAGGTGCAGCTCATGATAGATCCCTTTTCGGAATATTCATATGGACAAATCCATAGCCATAGAGAATAGAATAATATAACTTAATTTTCGCAACAAAAAATTCGAATCCAAAATATGTTCGCATACATAACCCGTCCATTATTATTGGATCACAAGGTCCCCGCTCATTTTTTCAAAATATTTGTAAAATACATATATATAGTAGCCTGTAACAAATTAATGGAAACAAGTCTCAAATGATTTTTTATACTGGTACACGATAAAATGAATATTATCTATTTTTTACATGAATAACTTTTCAAAATAAAAGTTTCTTTTAACAGAAATTGATTAAAAATAATTTTGTTAAATATTTAGGAGTTTGGGTTGGATTTACAAACTTTTATAAATGATTCTTAAACATTTATAAATGATTTAAGAAAGTTAGCTTAGTCTTTTGGTAAAATAATATATTTGTATTAGGATAACCCATGCAATTACATTTATATATCAACGATCCTAAGAAACTTTCTTGTATAAAAAAATATCAAATTAATTAAATAATGTGGCCACACAATTAGAATCAACTGTAAATAGATATTTTCTAGAGGGTGCTTAAAAGTCCCAAGTCCGTTAATAACCAAGCCAAGAAGTAAATCACTTTGCCCCCACTCCTGATGGCATGACTCATGACCACTCATTGGTCCATCCCATCCCCTTTCAATTGTCGTTAACAGTCTTTTCTTCCTTGTCGTTGTTGTCGTCTGCGTCAGTGCGAAAACATTTGTCTCTAGTATAACTTCTCCAAAATCAACAGAAAGTTAAGTAGAAAGGCACTTCCAAGCTCTCTTGAATGGCTTTTCTAGATTCTCATGTGCTGATGAACTTCTTTTTAATATCTAGTCTTTTAGTCACTGCCGTGAGCTCGGAAACCAAGTGTCTGAACTTCAAGTCAATCATTAGTTTCGGTGATTCAATTGCCGATACAGGAAACTTGATCGGTCTCTCTACTCCAAACGAACTTCCTGAGTCCGCGTTTCCGCCTTACGGAGAAACTTTCTTCCACCATCCAACCGGACGTTACTCTGACGGCCGCCTCATCATCGACTTCATTGGTACTTCTTATCTTTCTATATGTTTTACTCTCTAAGAAGAATCCAATAACAGATACTGAGAGAGAGTTATTAATTGTCTTTGAAGCTAACTCTGTTTTTCCTCTGTTTACTCTGTTTTCCTTTGTTCTGTAACATAAAATAAAATAAAACATATTTATTATTTTGGTTATGTTTTGTAGCTGAGTTCTTAGGGCTTCCACACGTGCCTCCTTTCTATGGATCTAATAATGGAAACTTTGAGAAAGGAGTAAACTTCGCCGTGGGAGGAGCAACGGCACTGGAATGTTCCGTTCTTGAGGAGAGAGGGATTCATTGTCCTCCTAAAAACAAAAGTTTAGGAGTTCAGTTTAAGAACTTCAAAGAGAGTTTACCAAGCCTATGTGACTCGCCATCAGGTGGTGAAGATCATCATATTTTTAAGAAAAAAAAAGTTTTCCCAATAGAGTGATTATTATTATTATTATGTATTGACGTATAAACTTATTGTGGTTTTTGTTTTGTTTTGTTAGGTTGTATAGATATGATTGGAAATGCTTTGATTCTTATTGGAGAGATTGGAGGGAATGATTATAATTATCCCTTCTTCGGCCACAAAAACATTGAGGAAGTCAAAGAGCTCGTTCCCCTTGTGATCTCTACTATTTCTTCAACAATCACGGTAACCATTCTTGATCTTTCTTGATTAGTACTTTAAAAAATGCTATACATGTTAAGTTGTTTTGGGACCGGTTCATGTTGGAAACCAGGAGCTAGTCGATATGGGAGGAAGAACATTCCTAGTTCCAGGAAATTTCCCGCTCGGATGCTCAGTAATCTACTTGACATTATATCAAACATCAAACAAGGAAGAGTACGATCCTCAAACCGGATGTTTAACATGGTTGAACGAGTTTTCAGAATACCACAATGATCAGCTTCAGGCAGAACTCAATAGGCTCAGGAAGCTTTATCCTCATGTCAACATTATATACGGAGACTACTACAACGCTTTGTTACGACTTATCCAAGAACCAGCCAAATTCGGTTAGCCTTCTTTGACTCCTTCATTGAAACTACACAATTAAATCAGTGAGTGACTCAGTTTTTAACCAAGTTTTCAATTGATGATTTACTTTCAGGGCTTATGAACAACCCCTTGCCCGTTTGTTGCGGTTTAGGAGGACAGTACAACTTCACCTTTGGTGTAAAATGTGGGTTAAAAGAAGTCGAATGTTGTAAAGATCCTTCAAAGTATGTGAATTGGGACGGCATCCATATGACTGAGGCTGCGTACAGATGGATAGCTGAGGGTTTACTCAAAGGACCATATGCGGTTCCTCCTTTCGATTGGTCTTGCCTCAGCTACAAGATTAAGGACAAGGAGTCATTCGACGCACAGTACTATTAGATGAACCACGGATACAAGCTGGTCCGATATTTTAAGAGAAAAAAATATATAATAAGAAAACTATATGTGCAAGTTTTTTTTTTTTTGACAAAGTTACTATATGTGCAAGTTAACTTCAAAGTGCTTGTGTTAGATCATGTATTAATATTATACTTTGTTGTTGCTGGATCCTGTATTTGTATTACATATTGTGTTGTTGTTTGGGAGACGTAGTTCTCAAGTATTAGTAGTGAAAATTATTATGTTATACTAGGATAAACTCGCCCTAAGGGCGGGCATGTGAGTAAATAAGAAAATAATTAAATATATATATGTCTTAAATATTTTTATTGTAATGTTTATTTTACTTATATAATGAAAATTTTATATTAAATTTCTTGGAATGATAAATTAAATTTCAATACATAAATAAGGAATTAATCTGAAGTTCAATGCATAAGTTAGGAATTATTTTTCTATCTTATACATTTGTTTCTGAATGTATTGTTACTTTTTCTCTTATATATTTTCTTTTAATCTATTGATTTGGATAATATTTAAAGTGAATCGATATATTTTTTTAATTGATATTTAATATTGATTAATAACTTGTTCTCAGTTGTGTATATAACGGTAATGTCGTTCTTTGACAAATGCGAGAATTGGAATTGTTCTTAGCAAGTAATAAGGTGAATTGGTGTGCATGTATCGGGCTAATGTAGAAATCATTTTCTACGAAGACAGGTGAAGCAGAGATTTGTATCCTCATATGGTTGGGTATATTTATAGATAAATTTAAATTGTAGATATTTTTATTTAATTAATTTTGAATTTACAGACCAAACTGGATTAGTCTTGAGTGCTATGAAAGGAAAAAAATTCAAGCTAACCACTCTTGAATGCTTTAAAAAAATTTCAAAGAAGTAAACTATTTTTTATATATTTATATGTTTATTCTTTATAAATGGCTTCCATAAGGATCTGAGTACGTAACTTTCTTCTAGTTCAGTTCTAATAAACGAAGAGATTTCTGGTAACTAATAAATACTTTTAATAGCACAAAAGATTTCATCGTTCTGTCAAGAGCTGTGGCATACGGGCCAAAAAGGGACACCAGCAAAGAGGCAGCAGAATAAATGTTGTGCTGTAATTAACGATACGGCATGGTCATGGTACCGAGCTCAGCAAAGAAACGGTCGGCATCCCGTAATTTGCAATAGAGGATGAGCTTTGTGAAACTCCGCAGTCCATCACAAACAATGATCATGTATTAAAGTAAAGTGGATTCACGTATAGATCTCTTTTTTTTATAGAGTATTTACTTGCGCTCTAAGGAACTTGAGAAAATAAGCAGGTTCATCATGCTCCATGATTTTGCTTTCTCGGGTCATTCCATAGATAGCTTGCAGTGAACCGGTTCTAATACTTCCATTGGATCAAACACAGCCCTGAGGAAACCAACAAAACCAATTCAAGAAAGAGCAAGTTTTGAAAAGAATGACCATCTCATGGAACTTCATCTAGATTCATACTTATCGGTCTACGAAAACAAAATTTTCAGGATCAAATTTTTCTTGAGATTAATTTATGTCCTGCATACATATATGTACCGTTTGTAGTAATACCTTATTTGCAGCCAAGATAGGAAGGAGTAATGGCAGTGGCATCATCACCGGCATGCTTGAACTCCTTGAAGTTCAACCTTCGCTTCACCCACAATTTTGCTTCACAAAGCTTCTTCTTCCCAACCCCAATGATCTCCAGCGTGAGATGATGCATCGTTTCTGTTACAGCTTTTTCTATCGCGTTCACCACCCACACAAACTCGATCGACAGCTGGATTCTATGATTTTGGTAACCCCAAACTTTTACTCAGTAATCAGATCACTTCCAAATATAGCCAGATTATGTGTAAGAATCGAAAACTGAAACTTAAAACCAAAAGCTTAAAACAACTCTTCCTGAAAGAAAGACCAAAGCTTCCATGTCAATTCTAATCACCAAGTGCATAAACTGATATAATATCTTACTATCAAGCCGTGTGAGCTTCGTTTTTATACTTAAAGCGAACCAATGCAAGACGTTAGTTACCAGTCCTAAAGGAACAAAACAACACGCATCAAAAGAAGAGAAACAATAATTTTTTCAAGAAGACTCATGGTCACAGACGTGTCACTGAAACATGCGGAGGAAAGACAGTAAGAAGATTGTAGGTATGAAGCCCGAAATAAATATGAAGACAACAGAGCACAGAAAAACTTACTTATCCATCTTGATGGTCGCCATTACACGGTTCTTGTCCTGTGGAGGGTCAGTGACCGTACTCTTGACAGGAGTTATCTCTCCAATAAGATCTGTGGAAAATAGTATCAGGTATCAGATAACGTAATCAGAAGATCTATTATTATAAAGAAAGGTGATAATAATAGCATTACCCGGAAGCTGGTTGCTCGAGTTAGCAAGACCGAGCAGCTCACTGTAGTTACGGAACTGGAATGACTAAAGCGGTATAGGAACAGCTGGTTCGGTGATCTTCTTGAAAGAGGTAGTGTCGTTAAACCGAATCAATAGAGAGGAGTCCGACAGACGGTAATTCTGGTTACACCGTGTGACATCAAAACCGGTTAGAGTATAGACCGAACCCGCTTCCAGATTAGGCTGATGTGTTGCGAGACGGTTTACATTCACAGAAGCGGGCATCATGGTCGACTGTAAATGAAACAGAACAAAGATATCAACAAATCGGAAAAATAATTTGCGGTTCATAAGATTGAACATATAACTATTGAACAACTCTAATCTCAAGACAGAGAAGATGCGTGAAGATGCAAACCGGAAAATTTTACTCAGACAGTAAAAACACACAACATAACAACAGCGACGTCTCAAAATAGTAATCGGTCGGGGTGGAATAAAAAATAGATTAATACAAACAGACACTGATAATTCTATCATGGATTCGAGACGGCTCATAGTGGTGGAACATTCAATCGGTTAAACTAAACAAAAGGGGGTTTTAATACAAAACCTGAGAATCAACCAAAAGCATGTCGACGCCCATGAGCTCTCCACCACGGCGGACGTTTTTCGCCTCCCAGAAGCGGAGCAAGCGCACTTCAACGGTGGAGGAGGATCGGCCGGACTGGAGATCGGAGAGGAGAACCAAAGCGTTAGCCATATCTTAGGTTTTTTTGTAAGAGTAACGAAAAGGATGAGAATAACTACGCTTACCTTCTTATACTCGTCTCCATCGCCAGACGCAATTAAATCCCGCATTGATTCTACATCGTGTTGATCGATTAATGAGATGATCAAATCTGATTGTTCGGTTTCTCTGATATCGGGAGAGGAAGGAGACAATACGTCTACAGTGACGACAAAAGGTCTCCACTAAATTAATCTAAACGCAGCGCATTATGTAGCTGGTTATCAATCGAGGCCATACGTCTTGATAACAGGCCCATATACTTTTGTTTCGCAAGCCCAACTCGTATAGCAATAGATTTAAATGAAACTCAGAGTTTTGAGTGGATGGACACGTGTTGCACTGTCCTTTAACGATTTTATGTGCTGGCAAGAGGAGAAGGGAGTCCCCTTTTCTTTATAATAATAGATTGCTAATAATATTTATTTTAATAATTTCGTATCATTTTTTTTGGTCAAACTATAATTTCGTATCATATGTTTTTAAAAAACCACTAGAAGTTTTTTTTTTTTTAATAAAAACTTTTCAAAAAACCACTAGAAGTTCCAGACCAAATGCGGTTAACTAAAATATTTTCATATCAAAGTTCGTTAAAAATCTCTAAACGATGTTAACTTACACTTATTTTTAAAAATAGTATGCATCTATCATATTAAAACAGAAACATTCTGTTGGACCTAACATTTATTTTGTAAGTTTTTAAATTAAATACACTTTTATACTTTATAGTTAAATCTACATTAAATCACAAATGTTCATTTATTTATACTACTATCTATGTTTCCAAACAATATACTTATTTCTTTATACTATTATCAATGTTTCCAAACAAAATATTTTTTATACTACTATCAATTTTTCCAAAAAACAATACAATAATTAATCTTATTATTTTATATCTATCATTTTCTCTTTAAAATTTTGTAGATTCGTCATATTTTCATAAATTGCAAAATAATGAACTTTAAAAATTGGATTATAAGATTACAAATTATGAAACTATTACAATTTAAATCTAATTAGATTTTAAATTACATATCGGTCATCCATCAGTTCAATCGGTTAGTCTCGGGTTTTAGTGATTTTTTAATATGAATATTTTAAAAACCAAAATTGAATTGTCAGATCTCCGGATTAACGGGTATAGTCACAATCGGGTTGAATTTAAAAACACTGATTTAAATGCAAAAGTATTGTAAATACACATTCTTTTAAAAGTTACCAAAACATTTGTTAAGTTAAGTGAAATTTTTTATCGTAAAATATTCCGCGCTTCTAAAGTGCGGGTCAAAATCTAGTTTATGGTTATAATTAATAACATATCTTTCGAAGTCTGCAAGTCATGCATCAACTAACACGAACAAACAAAATAATTGATTCTCTACCCACTGCGTCCAATAATTGATTCATTATAATTATTATATTTATGTTCATTTTGAGCTCACGAAAGTGAGGAAAAGAGTAGATAAAAAGAGAAGGGATTTCAAATTGAAAGGGACGTCTGAGACCGGAGACCAAAGCTTCAAGCATCTCAATGGCGTCTCCCTATTGTCCTCCGATGATGAAGAAGCTCATGATCTTCTTTTTATCTACTCTACTTCTCACTACTATCGTAAACTCGGAAACGCAGTGTCGGCGTTTCAAGTCGATCATCAGTTTCGGTGATTCCATTGCCGACACAGGAAACTTGCTCGGCCTCTCTGATCCTAACCATCTCCCTCACGTGGCGTTTCCTCCGTACGGAGAGACCTTCTTTCACCATCCCACTGGCCGTTTCTCAAACGGTCGGCTCATCATCGATTTCATTGGTACGTCTCAAGTCTCAACTATCTCCTTTTTTGTCTTTACAGTAGTGAGTGTGAGTGTACATCTTCCGAACAATACGGAACCGAATCACTGAATCATGGATTTGTATTTTTTTTTTCTTGCTTTCACTTTTGTTGATATACAACAACAAATTGTCAAGTGGCCTTAAGCTCAACTAGAAACCATCCTAGGCAAATCTTATGGATTATAAGGTTGAGTGAATATTGGACGAAACTAATATTAAACAATTGACTATGGATCTTGTTTTCTTTTAAGTTAACCAAAAAAGAACGTAATAATGTGGTTAATTTGAATGCATACAATAGAATTAGCTTTTTCTAATATAAAGAAACAGAACAGATGATAGTATTGTTTTGTGCTCATTGTTGGAATCTTGAGATGAAAACGAAGAAAAGTTACTGATAATTATCTTCTGCTCTTTTCTTGATTGGTAAAATTCTTGCGGAATCGCGTAAAAACGCCATTCCACCATTCCGCAAGTTTACCGATCAAAGCCGTAATGTTTCCTCTGTTTTATTGTTTCCCTCTATGCACCATCCTTACGTATAACTTCTTCCTTTGCACGCTCTTAGTTGAGTCGCATAGTTCATGTATAAAACCTGAAAAAAATCAACTGGTTTAACACTTAATTGCTCCTTAACTTATGGTTCTTTTCTCTGTGGTTCTGTTCGAAGCTGAATTCTTGGGGTTTCCGCTTGTGCCTTCTTTTTATGGATCACAAAACGCAAACTTTGAAAAGGGAGTTAACTTCGCGGTAGGGGGAGCAACGGCACTGGAACGTTCTTTTCTTGAGGAAAGAGGGATTCATTTTCCTTACACCAACGTCAGTTTAGGAGTTCAGCTTAGGAGCTTCAAGGATGCTCTGCCTAAGCTTTGTGGCTCCCCATCAGGTGTGTTTTTGGTTTTGTGCTTAGAGATCCTACAAGTTTTATGATAACCTCCAAGACGCAACGACTAACTTGTAATAATGGTTTACTTTTATTAAATCTTTGTTTTAGACTGCAGAGATATGATCGAAAATGCTTTGATTCTCATGGGAGAAATTGGAGGGAATGACTATAATTACGTTTTCTTTGTGGGCAAAACCATTGAAGAGGCCAGAGAGTTCGTTCCACTGGTGATCAGTACTATTTCTTCTGCAATCACGGTAACTCTGATGACCACATCAAATTCTTGTTCTGCCTCTCTACAAAAGCACAAGCTTCACTGTGTGTGTGTTTTAGTTTTCGGGACTAAACTTCTAAAGCATAAGAAAATATACAGGAGTTGATCGGTATGGGGGGCAGAACATTTCTTGTGCCGGGGGAGTTTCCCCTGGGATGCTCAATAACCTACTTGACATTATATCAAACATCAAACAAGGAAGAATACGATCCTTCAGGTTGTTTGAAATGGTTGAACAAGTTTGCAAAATACCACAGTGACCAGCTTCAAGCGGAAATCAACAAGCTCCAGGAGATGTACCCTCATGTCAACATCATATATGCTGACTACTATAATGCTCTGTTACGCCTTTTTCAAGAACCAGAGAAATTTGGTTAGCCTTCTTGATCCTTCCTATCAACCCTACACGGCCAAATTCATTGATTCAATTTGTTAACCGAATTAATTATCCAATCAGGGTTCACAGACAGACCCTTGCACGCTTGCTGCGGTTTTGGAGGACCGTATAACTTCACATTTGGTAGGAAATGTGGCTTTAAAGGAGTGGAATCTTGTAGTGATCCTTCAAAGTATGTTTGTTGGGATGGTGTCCATATGACTGAGGCTGCATACCGGTTGATGGCTGAGGGTATACTTAAGGGACCCTATGCTATTCCACCTTTCGATTGGTCTTGCCTCAGCTCAGAAATTAAGAACAATGGATCATCTGATACAAAGTATTCTTTAATGAACCACTGATATAACTTGGTCTGAAAATTTGAGAGAGAGAGAAGAATGCATACTGATAAAAACATGTATGTTCTTTAGCGCTTATGTTGGATCATGTTTTGTATTATTAAAAAAATTGTATTGTTTTACGGTAATGCGAGTATAAATCTTAATATGTGATACATTGAATTATGAGTGAGACCAACGACAGCTTTACGTACACAACAATACATGTTCCAATGGGATGTGTCCAGATCCGGCCCTGCTTGTCACCATAAGCTAGAGAGAAAACGCTCTCTCATTTCACTTGAACTTTTTTTCATTAGGAAGGCGTTTATGAATGCATTTTCGAGCTAAGATATATAATAATCAAATACCACCAAATGTTACCATTATTACAAAACACATACAACATAAAATCACAAACACAAGCGAGTTGTTTTTGTTTTGTTTTGGAGAAGGCATATTTTACAAATTTATATTACCAACACGTTTGCCAAACACATTGCAAGAGATGGGCTTAGCGAGTACTTCTGATAACTGATCTTAGCTTGTTTCGGCTAAACTTTACCATGAACCACTCATATTTGTAGTGTGTAGCAAAGATATGTCCAATCACCATTCCACAGAAGAAACCAGGTCCATAGGCGATTGCTGCCGCTATCCAGTTCACCCCCTTTTCTTCTGCTTTCAACAACTCTTTTGATTCTTGTGGTGTAGTAATCGGGACACGATTTTCTCCACAAATTTCTTCGAGACCAGATAGTTTGGAATTGTCCATGAATGAAGAACAAGGCTGACTTTGAAACTGTGTGCTTCGTGGTACTGGACCTTCGAGATGGTTGTGGGAGAAGTTGATGGTAGACAAAAAGGATAGCCTGCCAAGTTCTCTAGGAATCTGTCCCGACAGCTGATTGCGCGATAGGTCCAATGCTTCAAGATTCTCCAAGTCCGCCAATGACGAGGGTACGTTGCTTGTGAATGTGTTGCCTGACATGTTGAGAAGGCGTAACCCCTTCAACAGTCCGACAGATTCAGGGATACTTCCAGAAAAACTATTTTCGGAAAAGTCGATAGATATGAAGTCGCTTCGGATCTTGTTAAATATTGTATCCACTCCTTTATTCACAATTTGCATGGAATGAAAGACACTTGCATCAATTACTGAATCTTTCATGTAGGCGTCGTCATACTCTGCGTCCGGTTTCTTCATTTCACGCCAAGTGGAGAAATAGGAATCCGGCAAGGCTCCACTTAAGTCGTTAAGTGAGACATCGATGACTCTTAAACTTTGAAACCCAATGGACACATTATGGCGGTGATATAACGTTAACGGCCCGTAGAAGTGGTTAGAACGAAGGAGGAGGACGTTGAGTGTTGGCAGAGAGCCTAACCAAGATGGAAACTCGTCCTTGAATCCATTCCCTTGCAAGTTGAGAAACCTCAGAGAGCTGCAGTTAATCAACGATCTTGAAAGTTTCCCCTCCAGATTGTTGTTGGAAATGTCAATTGCTTTTAAGTTGGTAGCATTGGCAAATACGTCCGGATGAACACCAGTTAATATGTTGTTACCTAACAATAGCTCCTCCATCAGAGAACCAGTGGAGTTTCTGAAACACGAAGGGATAGTGCCACTAAACCTATTGTTGGACAAATCTAAAATGTACAAGGACGTAATCTTGCATATCTCGTGGGGAAATGGTCCTTGGAATGAGTTGGAACTAAGATCCAGTGCAATGCCTTGTGTTTCGCTAGGAGCTGCTGGCTCTGGTGAATTATTTTCAAAGCTGTTGAAAGAGTTGTAAGAAAGCCTTACCACGTTCAATCTCCATAACCAGCTTGGTACTTGTCCTTCCAACTTATTTCCGGAAAGATCAAGATAGTAGAGGTTGTCTAACTTTGCTAGAGATCTTGGGATTGACCCATTGAACCTATTGAAACTAAGATCTATCTCTCCTAGGTTTATAAGTTCAGATAGAGAATCAGGGATTGGGCCATCAAATTTGTTATAAGCAATGTTGAGATACTTGAGGGTACTGGAGGGTGATGTCTTCCTAAAATCTATAGGTCCTGTGAATCGGTTTCCCTCTAAATTAATATATATCAACGAAGGAATCGTGAGCAAGGACGTAGGAAAAACCCCCGAAAAAGAGTTTGCACCCACACCAAAATACTTTAGTTTTTGGAAACCACTCATGTTAAATGGGAACGTGGATTCGAAGTAATTGTCGTGGATGTAAAATAGGTATAAATTTGTTAAATTGACAAACGAAATTGGAATATTCCCACTTAACTTGTTTTGGCTAAGGTCGAGGTATCTTAGTTGGGCTAGGTTCCCAATTGAAGCTGGAACTTGACCTACTAGATTATTATTGAGAAGATTAAGCTTAGTGAGACGGGAAAGGCTTCCTAGTGAAGAAGGAATCTCTCCATAGAGAGAGCAGTTCTTGAGGGTCAGGTTACGGAGATGTTGGAGTTTGAAAAGACTACTGTTTGGTTTCAAAGAGTTGCGAAGAGGAACATAACTAAGGTTGAGTGATATCACCTTGCCAGTTTTGACACTGCACATGACACCCTCCCAAGAACAGCAGTCACTACTCTTGTTCCATGAACTTAACGGTACATCATAAGGAGTTGGGTTGGATTTGTTTACTGGAAACTCGTTTTTGAACTCCAGAAGAGCATCCATCTGGTCATGGCGGCAATAGTGTAGTAGCGTAGGAGAAGCAAGAGTGTGTAGGAAGAGGGAAGCCAAGAAGGTGAAATAAAAGGTTTTAATACCAGAAATGCAATCAGACTTGCTTGGAAGCATCATTTAGACTTTCTTTCTTTTTTTGGAATTTGTGTGGTTATGGTTCCGGCTTCTGAGGCTCTTTTATAAAGGGGAAAACTCAGTTATCTCGACTTGACCAAGTCTTGCGTCAATAAGGATTTGGGTGACTTTTCCACATAACTTGCAACTCTGCCACCTTTACAATTATCGAAGACTTTTGAGTCTTTGTGGGGCTTGTTTCAACTGAACTTTCATCATAAATTTGAAAGTTCGTCTACTGACAGAAAAGAGAGGTTACCAAGTTCACTTTGATGAGGTATATAGCTCTTGACTTGATATGGTGTTATTACTGCAGTTGGATAATCGGGTCTTTGAGATCTCCTTACTCGTAAAGATAGACGAAAGAAGAAAGAAAGTTAGAGTATCAGAGAGATTCATAGAGTTTCTTTAAAAAGGGGAAAACTCCCGTTGTCTCGACTTGACCAAGTCTTGGGTCATTATTACAAAAAGCGCCAAATTTTGTTACAGTTTTTTTGTGCACCACGAAATCCTCAATCTCAGCAAATTAGTTACTCATATTGCAATTCAAATATTTATATATGACTTATGTGAATCCAAATATATGGTCAACCATTAATTTAAGATAATTAATTAGAATAATATATGTAGCATTAATTAATATGGCTTTTTGCAAAATTGACTCAAAACTCAAAATCAAACACAAAACTAACCTATGTTTTTTGGATTTTTTTTGTCATTTTCACCACACAAGTTTACATTATTCACGAAAATGCCATTAATTTTTTTTCGAAAATGACATTTTTACTCTCTCAACCTCATCCTCTTCAAGTATTTACAAGATTATCATTGCCATCAATACTCTAACCACCATGAACAACCAATTTGAAACTCTTAATACATCTCAAATCGATTTATACTCTTTTTTCCAATTGTTATGAACTAAAAATAACATCTCTTTCACTTTGTCTCCATATTCATCCAAAAAACTCAAGTTTTTGATTATAAAACTTTTATGGTTGATAGAACCATTCAAGCTTATTATTCTTGATGGGTTACTTTCGTTTGAGGTTCTATGTGGTTGGAGAAGACTTATGTGTGCTAAAGAAGTCAACTCGCTAATTTAAGGTATAAATTTTTTATGGTTGATAGAACCATTCAAGCTTATGATTCTTGGTGGGTTACTTTCGTTTGAGGTTCTATGTGGTTGGAGAATATTTATGTGTGGTAAAGAAGTCAATTCGCTAATTTAAGGTATGAAATTGTTTTTTTTTCAGATTTGTTCGCCTAGAAGACTTACATGTAAGTCTTATGGCTGTAGAAAAATCAATATTTTATTATTTCTAGACGACTTACAAGTAAGTCTTCTTTGGTTATTGCAATTGGAATATAAAACTTAAATATTTATTTTTTCCTAGACGATTTACAAGTAAGTCGTCCAGTCAGACGACTTACTTGAAAGTCATCCAGTCAGACGACTTAAGTTAAGTCGTCCAGAATTTTTTTTCTGAGATTCTGATCAAACCTTATTTATCTCAGACGACTTTCAAGTAAGTCGTCTGGAAAAAAATTAAATATTTAAGTTTTATTTTCGAATTTTAAACTAACCTATGACGACTTACATGTAAGTCGTCTAGAAATAATAAAATATTTAGTTTTTGTTTTTTCAGAGACGACTTACAAGTAAGTCATCCAGGAAAAATCAAATATCTGACACAATTCGATTAAATACAAAGCTAACTTTTTTATCCTGGACGACTTACTGGTAAGTCGTCTGGAGTTTTTTTTTTAACAAAGAAAATTGGACGACTTACATGTAAGTCGTCCCATTTAAAAGTCAACTGCAAAAATGACCTCTCCAGACGACTTACTAGTAAGTCTTCCGGACGATTTATGTTTAGCAAACTTTTATTTTCTCTAATAATATAAAGATTTTTTAACATTTTCTTATTAATTCATGTATATTAATCAATATTGGGGATATTAAATTAAATTTATAACATAATTGATGATATTTATGAGGTTACCAATATTTATGTTACTCAAAGTTTCTAGCTAATATGTTTTAACTCATACATGTTATATCTTTGTTAATGTATTTTATTTTGAATTTTTGCAGATAATGCGTTAGATACATGTATTATATGGAGAATAAAAGCATTCATATTTTGCGTATAAAACAATACAAGTCTCAAAATTTAACAATTACAGAAGATTTACCAGTAAGTCGTCTGATAAGTCTTCTACACAAAAGATTTACCAGACGACTTACTGGTAAGTCTTCTACAAAAAAAAACATTTTCAACACAAACTTGTAAAAAATATGACATGCTTTGACTAGTTACTATTGTTTGTTTCCATCTCTTAAGTATTATTGTTATAGAAACCAATGATGATTATTGTTATGAGTTGGAACAATGTTTAAAATGCTTCTTAAAATATTATATCAGTATGAGGCTACCAACATTCTTATTTATTAAGATGAGAAGAAGGTCCTTTGAGTTTATTATTCCATATGGAAATCCAAAGATAAGAGAAAATCTATCGAAGTCTATTATTTCATTGATTTCTAAATGTGTAAACACATTGTTAGCACATATATTACTGCACCATGTGCAGTGATAAATTTTTAAAAAATTAAATTTTACATTTAAAAATACAATTTATTAATATTATATATTTTATTATTTTGACCAATAAATAATATAAATATCATTTAATTAACCATAAAATTACAAAACATACCACAAACAAAATTATTATATATCATTCCTTTATAAAGACAAGCTTAGACTCCACTTGAATGGAAGAAGACTTCGTCAGAAGACTTCTAGGAGGTCCAGACGACTTCCAGGAGGTCCAGACGACTTCCAGGAGGTCCAGACGACTTCCAGGAGGTCCAGACGATTTCCGGGAGGTCCAGAAGACTTCCAGGAAATCCAGACGACTTCCAGGAGGTCCAGACGGCTTACATGAAGTCGTCCCAAAAGTCTCCCAGATCTGAAAAACCTGCATATCCAGATCTGAAAAATCTGCACATCCAAAAACGTTCAAATGGCTTAAAAACATAAAAATGAGTGGAAGATTATATAGATATACTTTTATGGAACATACAACGTACATATCCAAGTGGAAGTTGAGAACCATCTGATTAAAAACCTGCAAAAAATAGATTATAGAAAAAAACATGAGACAAAACTGAAAAATCCATATAAAGTTTGGTGTTTTAAAGTCTAAGAGATTAGAGTGGTTTGAAGAGTTTTAGTTTGAGAAAAAATGTAAGAACTTTATGCAACAAGAAGTTGCAAAATGAAGAAAAATGAAAAATAAAAATTTATATCTAAAATTAATAGATCTACCTTTAAATGAGTGGAAGATGAGAATCATGTGATGAAAAACTTGCAAAAACAAGATAAATTATTGAGAAAGACATGAGACAAAAATAATCAATTGATATAAAGCTTGGTGTTTATAAGTTCAAAGAGATTAGAGAGAGGTTTGAGAGTTTTAGAATGATGAACATTACATTTTTGTTGCAGCCATTTGAGAGGAAGAGAGAGAATGTGTATATTTTTCTTTCTGTAGGGAGACAAAAAAATCTAATTAAGTTAAATATTTTAGATTCAGAAGACTTCCTAGACGACTTACTTGTAAGTCGTCCAGAAGACTTCAATATTTTTAGCGGGAAACTAAAATATTTTTAGCGGAAAACTAAATATTTTTAGCGGGAAACTTAATACTTTCACTCATCTATGTTGAAAAAAATTCACTTTTATTGTATCTTAATTTATATCACTTATAACATATGTTAATTACATGATTTCAATTTTTCACTTATCAAAATATTTTTTGAAAAATTTATAAATTATTTTTAAGATCAACTATACCAGAAGACTTTCAAGTAAGTCGTCTCGTCAGGCCCTAAATTTATTCCCTAAACTAAATTGACTAAATTAACCAACTAAACACGTGATAAAATCAAATTAAACTTAAAAATGTTTACTATACACAAAAATAAACATACTTAGGTAAATTTTAAATAAAAAAAACCTTTAAACTTTCCAAAAATCTAACCTTAAAAACACATACAATACTACAACATATGTTGGCAAAACCTAAACCAAAGAATATCATGACTCACTACTTTTCTTCATCTATGTTGAAAACAATTCACTTTTGTTATATTTTAATTTATATCACTTAAAACATATGTTAATTACATGATTTCAATTTTTCACTTATCAAAATATTTTTTACAAAAAAATTAAATTATTTTTAAGAAGAACTATACCAGAAGACTTGCGAAGGTTACAAACGTAAAAAAAATTCAGTTTTTTGTTTGTTCACAAGGGACTGGTTATAATTTCAATAGTCTTTTAGTTTACTTTTGCATTTGATTCAAGTTTGGGTTTACTTTTGCATTTGAAATCAAGTTGTGAGTCATATTTGATAATAATCCCTAATTAATATTGTAAGAAATGAAAATTAACCAAACTAACCCAATTATACGTTCGGTCAATATAAGAAAACTAAAAATATTTATAAGGTCTGCATTACAGGAATCATTATATTGTCCTAAATATTACACAATACATAACCTTTCATATATATAGAAGAATGCATTTCAACATCCTATCATTGTATTTGTTTGTTTGACGTATAAAATATATATACTACACAATGATATACTTAGTTAAGATTATTCTAATTATTAGTTAACCGGTTTGACATAGTATCGTGACCAAGCTTATATTTTTGCACTTGTATAGTAGTGGTATTGGATATTTCAACATCATTCTCACACATAATTAAAGCATATGTTAGATAACGGGTTGTGTTCTTTAATAATTTAACCAGTTTCATGATCTAATAATTAGAAAGTATATAGTATATTATGTGTTAAGTTATAATTCAATGAACAATAGCAGTATATGTAATTAGTCTACTAAGAAGAAGGCTTTTAATTATATAGTGTGAGAACGAATATGGTGTTAGTACGTATGAATGACAATTTGGTTACTATCACAAGAGATCAATGTTAATTTATAATAATGCTCCTAAAATAATATAAAGGGTATTAATTAGATTAACAGTCAAGTTATCAAATTACAAATTCAATCACGGATTCAAACCCAAATTTGATTCCAAACTTGGTTCTGATTCTATCCAGTTTAATGCATGCACACATTTAAATTGGGTATATTTTTCACCACTATACTATAATATATTTATATGGTTTCCAGCATTATTTCTCCATAATTAAACAAGAGGATTATTGTCTCCTATTTTATGTGGGACATCTACTGGTTTTTAAAACATAGTAACATTTCTCACTCAAACAAACTTTTTTTCACATATGATACACTATCACATAGTGTTCACAACAAAAAATCCAATGATTCCAAACTTTGGTCATTCCGACAACTATGTTGCCCGGAAAAGCCACCGAAATATTGGCCAAAGCCATTTGTCCAAAAAATAGTTGCAATAATCTTCCACATGAATATAAATGACTATAGACAATTCGACGGACTTCACAGACTTGACTTCCTAGACAAAACTCCAGACTCAACTAAAGGACTTTTGAGAGTACAAACGAAAAATTCATTGCATAATGAGTTAGTAACAATTTTCAGTCTTGAACCAGTCATTAATAATAGCTATCGGATTTATTCGAACGGGAGGTGGCCATGATATCTTGAACCCCCGGACTTTTGTGTAAACCGAGAGAATAGCTATAACACAGTTTCATTCTCTCACAAAATTAGGTTCTATGTTGTGTTCATTTTGGCCATGAAAAATGCCTCGGTAATCATGAGTGAACTTAGAGAATATAGATTTAATTTTATTCTTTTAGAAACAGACCCATTTCACACTTACAAGATGATTTGCCATTAATTTTATTTAGAGGTGTATCATGTACTACTTCATTTATATCTCAAAACAATGGACATAAATCATTAAAAACAAATGCTTATATTCTATTCCTTACATGTATCACTTTTTAATCATCATAGGGTATAGACTTAACCCAAAAATCCATGCAAGCTAACGAGGAAAGCTAAACGCAAGGATCAATTATAAACTGCAGCCAGAACAAAAACTCTTAATTCCCTGCAAATTAAAAAATGGGAAAATTGCCAAAACGGAACAAAAATTCAGCATAGTTGTCCCTATAGTATAAAGCCACAATTTAGTTGTCCTTTTAGTATAATTTTTTTCATAATCCCAAAACTAACCCTTGATTAATCTAATTAAACACATTAAACTAATATAATTTAAAATAATAATAATTAAAAACGTTTAAAAAGGGAAAATTAAAAAAAATTAATTTTTTTAATAAAAATAAACTTTTTAAAACTTAATAAAATAATAATAAAAATAATTTACAATTTTTTAATAAAAACAGTTTACAAAGTTTTATTTTTTATAAGAAGTTTAAAATGTTTGTAAACTTTTTAATTTTATCAAAATTTTTAATTAAAAAAAAATTAAAATGTATTTTTCTAAAGTTTGTTTAAACTTTTATTAAAAACTTTTTGTAAAGTTTTATTTTTATTTTTATAAAGTTTACAAATTTTATAAATTTTGTTTAAAGTTTTTATTAAACACAATAAACTAAAAGAATTTTTAAAAAATTTAATTAAAAACGTTTTAAAAAGGGAAAATAAAATAAAACTTTTTTTTTAATAAAAATAAACTTTGTAAAAATAAAAATAATTTACAATTTTTTAATAAAACATTAAATAAACTTATTAAAAAACATTTTACAAAGTTTTATTTTTATAAAAAGTTTAAAATGTTTTTAATAAAACTTTAATTAAATAAAAATTTTAAACTTTATAAAAATAAAAATAAAACTTTACTAATTTTTTTTAATAAAAGCTTTAAACTAACTTTATAAAGAAAAATTTACAAAGTTTTATTTTTATAAAAAATTTAAAATGTTTGTAACCTTTTGAATTTTATCGAAATTTTTAATAAAAATAAAAAATTTAAAATTTTTTTTAATAAAACTTTAATAAAAATAAAATTTGTAAACTTTATAAAATAAAAATTAAACTTTACAAAAAATTGCACCTAATTTCAAAACACCACATGTTGTATAGATATGTATCATAGAGAATAAGAGTTTGTGAAAAAAAATCAAAAGAAAAACTATGAAAAACTCATAGATTAATGAAGAAGACAAGGTATAATCATTTTTAAAAAGTTTTTTACAAGTAAAATCGAAAATAACACGTTTTAGGAAGTTAGAATATTTTTAGGAGATTTTTAGAATATTTCCTTAACTGGATTTTTCATTAATTTTCGCAAAAATCAGGTATCTTATCCGTAGAAGGCGCCTTCTAAAAGTTTAGAACATTGACAAAAATCTAGAACACGCTTTCTACTTTTAGTAGACGGAAGAGTACATTTTAGAAAAACACATTCCGCGAAATTTAGAATACTTAATAAAAGTAGAAAATGCTTTCGGACGAAAAGTAGATAGCTTTAGGATTAGTAGAATGCGCATTCCACTTTCTTAGAAAATTAGTAAATAGTAGAATGTACGTTCTAAAAATAGTAGATGAACATGTTTATTTTAGAAATCGCTTTCTACTATACTATTTTCCGTAGAAGGCACATTCTACCTTTAGTAGAACGTATTTTCAAATTTTTATTTATCAACTTTTTGAAAAAAATAAAAATACCAGCATGTGTATATAGGTGTTTTATTAATTCTTTATATTTTTAATTTTTTTTTTGATTCACAAAAGTATTTATGTCATTAGTTTTCAGAAATACAAAGGGTAAAAAGGAGAAAAATTGGACAAAAAAAGATTTATACCAAAGGGACAACACCCTTGTTTTTTTGTTCTCTATTGGCAATTTTCCCAAAAAAAATCAGGCAAAAATAAAGAAGCAAGCAATGTTCTATTGATAGTCAAATGCAACCCCAAATTGCATAAATGAAAACCAATATGCCAAGAAAATTCTTTCTCTCTTTCCGGATTGGTCAGAAGAACAGTGAACCCTTCCATTATAATGAATTTTTCATTTACTGGTTTTGTAACAAAAACACTTCACAAAATAATTAGTTTTCCTTAGTATAATAATAATACAAACGAAAATTTACGGAATTAAGATTATAGAAACGCAAATTCGAAGTATTTACATAAATAAACTGATAAATAATATGAATAGCAATACAAGAATTTGGAAAGAAAAATAGGTTTGCGGGGCGAGACACTCAACAACCGTATTGTAACAATTGATATTGTATTCCAAAATTCCAGAATACAACTGCATATATTTCTATCTTTCACCACCGAATAATAAAAGGCCAAATGTGCTGAAAAACCAAGAAAGAAAAGATAATTAGGTGTTCATGCAATGAAAAATATAATTAGGTAACCGGAGTAAACAGTTTCGGCGATTTTACTTACCAGCCCCTAGACATTCTCCAAGTTGACAGCGTAGATTACAGTTCAGCTATGGTAGGCAAATCTAGTGAAGATGCTAATGTCAGGTGCTGTCTGTGAAAATGACATTTTGTCTTACATACTTTGCAAAACATTCCCTCTATACGTAGTAATTCAAATGAAATAATACGCGTGTAATATGAGAGAAACCCTAATATGTAGATCTTATGTATTGTCACATTTAGTCCTTCCAAATTGCTATACTGTCAAAATAAACAATAGGTAATGATTCACATATATCTGTCCGATTTCAATTTGAAAGTACACTCGATTACGCTTGTTCTACGTTTGAACCAGTCTTGTCAGAAAAAAAACACAAGCCGGGTCTGTTGAAACAACTCGTTGAATCTCCAAGATGCTCTGGTTTGTGTCAGTTTGTCATTCTTTGACATCAAGATATTGGATTTATATTTTATAAAGTCTCAAGCTTTTTTATACACCCTGAGTAAATTATTGATGTCTTAGTTGACAAAGATTGGTTTCAATAGTGGAAAAAAACTATGATCTGAGATAGTTAAAACTTAAAAGCAATCCTCAAACTGAAACTTACGAAGTCTAAAACTCAACGGTGCTTAAGAAGAACTTGTTTGATTAGATAGTAACAATACTACTTGCAAAGAGATTTGAAAACAATGTAACACGCAGACAAGGAGATCACTTCATCTTCTGCTCAGTGAAGAGGACATGGCGGTTGACACGAGGATCGTATTTGCGGAACTCAAACTTCTCGAGAAGACCCTTGCTACTCTTTCTCTTGACATAGAAGAATCCAGTTCCAGCAGCTGACACTAGGTGGATGAACATGAACGTCTTCTTCTTGTCCCCCATTTTTTCTCACTTCAATACACTAAAACCATTAAAAAAAGAGATAAACTACAAATCAATAAATCTCAATTTCGATATTTGCATCATCACACCGCCTAAGGATAACAGTGCAATCACAAACCTTTTCTAAACCCTAAACCCTAGATGATTCGATACGATGAAATGGACAAGAAATCAAGAAAAAAGCTTCCGCGAATCGCAAAATGAAACATTGAAATTCACCAATTGAAAAAAAAAAAATTTACAGGGGATCAAACTCAGAGGTGGCGTAGCAGAAGCTTCTTACCTATGGTTGACGGACGGCGATGAGACGGCTGCGATACGACGGCGGGAGTGAGAAGCATTGATCTTAAAGAAGTCTACTCCGGATAATCGATAAGCCGGGTGGACACCATCTTTAACGGCGCAACCTCCGTTGATTGCTCTAAAAACTTCAACTTTGTATACTCCGCCACCTAAAGAAGAAAGAAGAAATATGAACAGTGGTTGCCTAATAATGCAATGAAAATAATTTTTTGCAGTCGTCAAGAAATTAGTTGCGTGATTTTGTTCCCTGTAGCTTCATTATTACAAAATAACCTAGGTAGGCTAAGATTACTTTAGAGTAGGCAAGTCATCTTCATTATAAGGTTATAACTGACAAATATGAAAAAATAAACAGTTACTTATCGAATACCTAAATAATGTTTTTTCCATGTATATGTAGTGCAATTGCCCATAATAAAACCTGTCGAACTGATTTCTGTGATGTACTCTCGTCTAAGACAAAAAAATACTAAAGAATATTTCAAGTGGAATGATTTTTCTTTTCATTGTTCATATGAATTGTCTTTTCAGTATGGAAGGAGAAGTGGATTTATATGCTTTGATTTATATGCTTTGTCTAAAAGCATTTATAACAAAAAAACATTTGTCATTGATTCAAATAATTAATATGAATTCAAGACTACGTCAAACTGATACATTTTGTTATTAATAAAAAAAATATCATGATTCATTTAATTATTAAATAATTCAAATTAATCCTAAAATGATTTGAATTTTTCCCCAAATAATAGGGTATTAGACTTATAGTCCAATTATTAAATTACAAATTCAATCCCAAATTCAAACCCAAACTTGGTTTGATTCTATCCAGTTTAGTGCACGTACACATTTAAATTGGGTATATCTTTTCACCACTATACCATAATATATTTATATGGTTTCCAACATTACTTCTCCATGTTTTAAATAAGAGGATTCTTACCTCTTATTTTTACGTGAGACATTTACTAGTTTTTAAAACATAGTAAAATTGTAAAATTTTACAAGATTTTCAAGTCAATGACTATAGCCTAGCATTTCTCATTCAAGCAAAATTATTTCTTGACATATGATAAACTATCACATAGTATTCACAACAAGAAATCCAATGATTCCAAACTCCGGTCCTTCTGATAACTACATTGCCCGGAAAAGCCACCAAAATATAGTTCCAACAAGTAGTACCCTTAATTAGTGGCGTATCTGAAGTAGAAAGTGTTTGGGAAAAGTCTGGAGAGTAGCATTGAGCTTCCTTGATCCTCTTGGATTGAGAGTTCAGTTGCAGGATCCAATCTCTAGATGAGGCAAAAGGGCCTGCGTTTCCAAGACGGCAATCAACAAAACCGCGTAAACCTGTCTTCTTCTGGACACGTTGAAAGCGTCGAACTCCAAATTGGAATAGGATTACATTTTTTTGTAATCTAAATGAGATATTTATATATTTTCTTTCATTAAAAAAATTAAAAACTAAAACTATATGAAAACATAATACTTTTTTGTTTTATTTGCATATTTACAAAAATTACAACCTATTAGTTTATTTAACTATTTTATTATTAATTAATTTAATTATACGTATGGAATCCATAAAAAAATTAGAATAACAGCTTTACTGCATAGGGATTATGTTACTTCCATATCAAGTTAATATAGTATGTTGAAGTTAAAAAAAAAGTTAGAAATGTTTTTTTTTTCTGTTGAAGCCCATAAATACTAGTTGGATAAGTATAATTCAGCCTTATAATGTGCCGAACTACTGAAGCCGAAACCTTAATTACATCTTCTACTTTCAGAGTACGTAGCCTCTAGTTAAAAAAAAAACCTAGATTCACTCTTCAACTCGCCATCGCCACGCCAGTCGACAACACCGACATGATGGTCACTTCGTCGCCAAACAAGTCAATCCTGATTGAAACAACGATGAAGATCTCCGATCTTCCGGTAAATTTGGTAGAGGAGATTCTCTCTAAGGTTCCCTTGAAATTATATGAGAGCAGTGCGATCAACTTGCAAACAGTGGGACACTTTATCCAAGAGTCGAAGCTTTTCAAAGATGCACGCTGATAAAATAAGATCAGATGAGTTTATGATGATGATCGCAATGATAGATTACAATCTATATCTCGTGAAGGTTGTTGTCATCGTTAATGAAGATCCAATCGTAGAGATTAAAGGTAAGCTTACTTGTCAAGACATACAAAGCAAGATATCTCGAGTTTTCCATTGTGACGGTCTATTGTTATGCGTCTTGAAAGATGATGCTACCAAAGTTATCGTTTGGAATCCGTATTGGGGACAAACAAGGTCTATAGAGTTTAGATACTCTTCTCACCGCCCATACGGATGGGACACGTTCACTTACGCTCTCGGATACGAGGATAACAGCTCTTGTCGTAGCTACAAATTGTTGAGGTTTATAGATCATAAGTACTACAATGCACCCATAGACCAGTTTTCATGGTACGAGATTTACGATTTCGAGTCTAGTACATGGAAGACACTTGATGTCGCTCCATACTGGCGTATACTATGTTGTCAGCGTGGTGCGTCTCTCAAAGGTAACACTTACTGGCCTGCTTCACAACGAAGAAGCACAGACGATGATGTGCTTGACGATCACATAATCTGTTTCGATTATAAAAGTGAGAGTTTCGGTCCTCTTCTACGTCTCCCTTTTGACGCTGGGCGTGATGACTATGTGACTTTATCATGTGTTAGAGAAGAGAAGCTAGCGGTTTTACTTTCTCACAACGAAGCAGGTCCGCTGGAACTTGATATATGGATTACTACTAAGATTGAGGCCGACAAGGTGTCGTGGAGCAAGTTCTTGAGAGTGGAAAAGAAAATGGGAGTTTTGGCTCTGGTTAATTGTGACAGGTTCTTCATTGACGAGGAGATGAAAGTTGCAATGGGCTACCGCAATACATTTAACATTGTCGGAGAGTTTGGATACTTGAAAAAGCTGGAGCTCGTAGAACGTGCAGGCACAAACTTAGAATACTGTAGGGCAGACGTGTGCTCTTATGTTCCAAGTCTAGTGCAAATCAAGCAACCTGCTGCAGGAGGAGGAGGTAAAAGGAAACGACAGAGCGACTTAGAAAAGCAACGATATGATCAAAATATGTCGAGACTTGCCGCTATTGAAAAGCGCAGAAGTGTGTGATACTCTGCAAACAAGGAAAAAAACGATATGATTAGTCTTTCATAGTGTTTCAAAAAAAAAAAGATTAGTCTTTCATATATGTCTTTCATTTCTTACGGTAAGAGTCTTACCTCAGCTTGTCTTTATTAAAATGTCTTTTTCGAGTTCTGTTACGCACTTGTCGTAGCTATAAATTCTTTAGGTTTATAAACATTACAATGCACCCAAAAACCAGTTTTTATGGTATGAGCAAGGATATGATCAAAAGGAGATGATTAGTCTCAATACCGTCAACTCGGAAACTAAGTGCCAGAACTTCAAACCAATCATAAGTTTCGGTTTTTGGATTGCCTACAGCCTCTCTAATCCTAAGACCTTACCAAAAATATTATTTTGTAAAACGAAAAGTTGTTAAAATGCTATTAGCAAGTCACGTAAAGAGAAGTATCAGAGCAAGTTTAAGACATGTCAAATGATTTTATTGATTCCACATAGTGTACCATGAAAGAAAATGATTAACAAGAAGTCAAGTATGGTAGGACTGTACGCGTATATACCACAGAAAATAGAACATGTTTACAATCACATTTGTAATCTTTTTTTTTTCCATCAAGTTTTTAATATTAAAAAAGGCCAAAGCCCAATGAAAACAAATTACAAAAACCCGAACACATCGGACCCAAACTTAGAAATTGGAACGGGCTTACAGCCCAACAAACTCGAAACGGGCTTACAGCCCACAACCCTCGAAACCCTAGCGATCAGGATCCCATGGTGCGGCCGCCGCGAAGATCTGATTTGGGAAAAAAGAACCGGACACGTGTTCACCCGAGGGACACGCGTCTCGCAGGCCGTCGCACCACCACCGCTACTCGCTATCACCGGAGAACCACACTTCGGTTAGCCGGAATAAAACCGGAGCTCACCAGCTCCAAACATCCTCACCGCAAACACTTTGAGATATCATTTGTAATCTTACTATATTTGTTTTCTTTTATATCATTTTTCATTCTTTCAAATATCATCATTTGTGTAACAGTTTAATACAATTACTCATTTTAACTAGGTTTGGTGGAGATTTTGATAAAAAAAAAGTTGACAAAAAAATAGAAATCTGTTTTTGAAAGGAGTTTTTTTTTTTTTGAAAAGATTTTTGAAAGGAGTTGTTGGGATGAATGGTGGTGCTTTTCTGAAACGGAAAAAAATACATTTAGTTTATTAGAGTTAAGTCTAAATTGAGTGAGACAGAGACACGAAGACAGGAATGGCCAGTACTGAAGACAGTGCTTTTCTTTTCTACTCTTCTTCCATGGCATCTTTAGTCTCCCATCTCTCCAAGAAACTCAAAACCTTCTTACTAATTACTTTGCTAACCACAGTCGTGGTAGCAACCTCAGAAAAACAGTGTCGGAATTTCAAGTCTATCATAAGCTTCGGCGATTCCATCACCGACACCGGAAACTTGCTCCGTCTCTCCAACCCGAACAACCTTCCTCAGTCTGCGTTTCCGCCGTACGGAGAAACCTTCTTCCACACCCCCACCGGTCGTTTCTCCAATGGCCGTCTCATCGTCGACTTCATAGGTATATTCACCCTTTGAAATGTCTCTGATAGTCTACTTGTAAATTGCACATGAAACAGGTCATAGTAGTTCTCAGACAACTTGGAGCTTTTTCTCTGTTCTGTCCTAATGCTGACGTCACTCTTATTACTTTTACTATATCTTAACCGTTATTGTTTTGTAAGATTATTTTCTAAAATGGTCTAGTCTTATGTTCTTTCTCTGTTTTTTCTTGTCTTGAGCTGCAAATTAAAGAAAAAAGAAACCTAGAGTGATTCTCATTTTTTTTATATCTTCTTGGGATCTGTTTACAGCTGAGTTTTTGGGGCTTCCTTATGTGCCTCCTTACTTTGGATCTCCAAATGGTAGCTTCGAGAAAGGAGTTAACTTCGCTGTAGCGGGTGCAACCGCATTGGAGCAGAGCTTTCTTGAGAGCAGAGGAATTCATTATGCTTACACTAATATTAGTTTAGGAGTCCAGCTTAGTAAGATTCAAGGAGAGTTTACCAAATTTATGTGGTTCACCTTCAGGTTAATGAAGATCAACTCTCTTTTTCTTTGATTGTCGATTATAACAAGAAGAAAAGTTCAATAAAACAAGCTCACTTGTAATGTCTTCTTATAGACTGTAGAGAGATGATTGGAGATGCTTTGATTATCGTTGGAGAGATCGGAGGGAATGACTATAACTACGGACTCTTGGTTGGAAAAAACATCGAGGAGATCAAAGAGCTGGTTCCGCTAGTGATCAGTACTATTTCTTCTGTGATTACGGTAAACACTTCTCTCTTAGAAGCCCCTTAAGTCCAGTTCTTGATCTACATAATTTGAGTTGTGAGGTTGGATCTTAAAAGCATATAAACGATGTAGGAGTTGGTTCACATGGGAGGCAGAACGATTATGGTGCCTACGGACCTCCCAATCGGATGCTGGCCATCGTTTTCTAACGCAGTATCAAACATCAAACAAAGAAGAATACAATCCTTTAACATGGATGCTTGAACTGGCTAAACGAGTTTGTAGAACATCACAACAAAGAGCTTCAAGCAGAGTTAAACAGACTCCAGAAACTCTACCCTCATGTTACAATCATTATACGCTGATTACTACAACGCCTTGTTACATATTTTCCAAGAACCGGCCAGATTCGGTTATTTCTACATACCTATTTTTTCTCCGGTTCACTAATAAACTAACCAAGTTTTTTTAATAAAACCGATCATTGTGTGTGATCATCAGGGTTCATGAATCGACCTTTGTCATGCATTGCTGTGGAACAGGAGGTCCATACAACTTCAACAATAATAGTCAGTGTGGAACTAAAGGAGTGGATTGTTGTATTGATCCTTCAAAGTATGTGCATTGGGACGGTTTTCATTTGACCGAGTCTGCGTACCGATGGGTCGCCATGGGATTACTTGAAGGACCCTACACGCTTCCTGTTTTCAACTGGTCATGCCCCGGCTTTGATATTAAGAACAGAAGTAGAACATCATCAGGCAGGACAGTATTCTTTTAGCAGTAGGTGATGGATGAACAAGTTTGTTCACAAAGTCCTTTGTGAGAGAATTAAGTTGCTGAGGAATAAGAGTTGCTTTATTGTATCGCTAATGTTTTCTTTCTACTTAAGGTGAAACAAAAAATGAACTGTTTGCACTTGCGGATCAGACTGATAAAAGGTTTCAAACTGAAACCGTTTATTTTAAAAAAAAAGTAGTATCAATGTACAAGAAAAACTTGACCAAACCAAATTGATCAGTGAAGAAACAAACCGGTTTTGAGATTCTAACCTAAACCAAAACAAGAAACTGAATGTCTTGGCCGAGCGACATTTGCGAGTTCTGAGTGGGTAGTACCTCTCATTGTCTTCCCAAATTCAAAACTCAAATTGGTGTTCTCTCCAATTTAGAAAACGTTAAAACCAACAGAAACCAAAACAATAAATATTTTTAGAACCAAAAAAAAAAGAAAAAAAAAGACACATTGAGTATCATCAATCATCCCATGTTTTTGGAACAGCCAAATAACATTTTCATTCTTGAATATATAACTTGTCTCTCAAGAACAAACTCATCAAAGACAAAAAGAGGTTTAAATAGTTGGACATAAAGAAGATGGGAGCAGTATAGAGCAGAAGACGATTACGACTACCTCTTCAAGGTGGTCTTAACCGGAGACTCCGGCGTCGGTAAATCGAACCTGTTATCTCGTTTCACCAGAAACGACTTCAGCCACGACTCACGTGCAACCATCGGTGTGGAGTTCGCCACACGCAGCATCAAATGCGATGACAAGATCGTCAAGGCTCAAATCTGGGACACGGCCGGCCAAGAAAGGTAATAAATTAAAAAGGAAACATTCAAGAACGTGTTCTTAAAACATTCAAGATTTAATGGTAAATGATTAGGTACCGAGCCATCACGAGCGCTTACTACCGAGGAGCCGTAGGTAGCGTTACTAGTCTACGACGTGACACGTCACGTGACGTTCGAGAACGTTGAGAGGTGGCTAAAGGAGCTAAGGGACCATACAGGACGCAAACATTGTGATAATGCTCGTTGGCAACAAAGCTGATCTTCGTCATCTCCGAGCTATCTCAACGGAAGACGCCAAGGCCTTTGCGGAGAGAGAGAACACGTTTTTCATGGAGACATCTGCGCTCGAAGCTCTGAACGTTGAGAATGCTTTCACCGAAGTTCTGACTCAGATATACAGAGTGGTTAGCAAGAAGGCTCTTGAAGCTGGTGATGATCCAACCACTGCTTTGCCTAAAGGACAGACTATTAATGTCGGTAGGCAAAGATGATATCTCTGCTGTTAAAAAACCTGGTTGCTGCTCTGCTTAGACATACACTTGTCTCTCTCTCTCTCTTTCTTGTATTTTTTAAAATCATTTTAACCAATTATCCTGCAAATTTGTATAAATTCTTGTAATTAGTCAGAAAAAAAAAACAAAGGTTTTCAAGAACGGTGTTATCATTCAACAGAGGTTTTGAAGATTCAGATTTGTATAAGAACAGAATAAAACGATAACCAAAACGGTTACATAACTTGTCATCTGCATTTGAAAATGCATCAAAATACATATAAACCGGAATGTCACCATCCATAGACTGAATCTTTAATTAAAATAAAAAAGCAGTCTCCTTTCTCAACTTTACTTGTGGTTAGAAAGAAACAAGCTCTCTCAAACTCCATGACAGTCTCTTCTGCACCCCCTTTCTTGTTATATACACATAGTAGATGATTATAGTTATATAAAGAAAAAAAAAAGAAAAGAAAAACCCATTACTTGCCCTACAAGATGTAGAAGCTTCTTCTTCTTCTGCTGCCTGGTTTAAATAGTAAGCAACAGTGTTTTGTTTGTTTCTTCTCAGGGAAGATAATAGTCGGTTAGATTTCCGACAAGATAGTTAAACTCTTCACCTACTCCATACTCATTCCCCTGCTCTACTACTGTGTTCTCAACATTCCCAGTGTTGGTGGCTGCTGCCACCTTTGTGTTCACTTTAGGCCTTCCTTTGATGCATCGTTTGTTGTTGACATTTTCTTGAGGGAACTCAGCAGGTGAGTCTCCCCATCTGTTTCTGCAGATCAGCCACCGAGTCCGTCGACACTTTTCCCTTTGAGTTCTTCTTCCCATCGACAACGAGCTTGAGCTCGAGCCTGTACAAGGCGCAAGCGTCGCACTTGTTGATCTCGTACTCGTAGAGATGCCACTCGAAATGGTGCAGAGGCTGCTGGATCCATGTAGTAAGACCTCTTCAGCCCTCCGAACTCGCTCATGATCTGCTTAGCGCGACTCGTGCCACCCGCGTCCGTTGTAAGTCCGGTAAGGATCTTTGCTTTCTGTTCCCGCTCTCAAACGCCCTCCTCGGCTTGTCGAAGAACAGCCACTCCCTTAGTGTCTCGCTCTCTAGAACCGTGAGATCAAAGAGCTCTACACTCGCACACAAAACAAAAAATCAAGGTTCGAGTCTTAATCAGATTCAAAAGTTCATGGAAAATCAAAAGCTTTACCAGGAGCATTCCATGGGGACTTAGCAGTTGCAGCTCCTTCAGCACTCAGGGATACCGACATCTTTCCCTCCAGCTTTTGCGCTCAGAGCTGCAAAAAGCAGACCGTCTTTAAGCCCAATGCCACCAGGACGAACAACGGGATTCATCCCCGGTGGGCCTTCGTTGAAAGCAAGGGCGGCGTGGAAGCTGCTGCAGTAATCCTGGAACCAGTCGAATCCTTGAGCAGGCCTAGGGCAGTCCCAAAGAGCACATTTTGGACCCAAGAAGGCAGATGGTGGGGGGACAGATCGTTGGGATGAAAGCAGAGATGTGTAAAGGACCGTAAGTGGGACAATCATTGAAACCACCCAGCCACCGTTGAAGTTTGGTTCAAACTCTTGTTGAAGATCGTACTGATTGTAATCCAGATCGAAGTTGTTGCCAACGGTTAAGGAAGGATCTTTGCACTGGTCCAGCTAATGGAAACTCATGCTCTGGCTTCTCCTGAACCAAATTGTATCCCTGTCAAAAAAACTCAGTGAATCCACAAACAAGTGAAAAGCAGCTAGCAAGATGAAGTAACTCACCCTTGGGAAGACAGTAGCTTTTCCAGCTTCGAGATTCTGATCAGCAGGCTCAGGCTTGGGTGGAGCTAGTTTGCTGGTTGCATCATCTTCCTCATCACAGAGCTGAAGCAGCCGACAAATGTCTGTTGAGAAAGACCCCAGAGTACCACCACCACCCTGTTCCTAAAGCAAAAAACCAAAAGCATGCAAGTTACAAGAATAATCAACAAGATATACAACACAAGTAGATGATTCCATTACTTGTTGCAAGGAAGAAGCAGGAGAAGGCTCGTTGAGCTCAGACTTCCACTCACGGAGCATCTGGTTCACCTGCTCCTCGAGAAGAGTGACATCAACAGCCTCTGCTCTCTTTCCTCGCAAACTGAAGATCCAAAAGCATCCCTTGCAAATCATCAACACGGTTCTTGGCCTTGTCCTTGAACAGCTTGTGAGAAGCAGATCTGCAAGTTATCTTCGATCTCTTCCCCGTCATAAGAAACACAAACACACTTCCTTACACAGATTCTGCAAAAAAAACAAAAAAAAATCATATACTTCACATCAAGAGAAGAATCTACCAAACATAATCACTCTATTACACTAACAAACAAGGAATCAATCACAAAGATCGTCACTTTATACCGAACCGTCGAGAGAAAACAAATCATGCAAAGAGTTAAAAGTAACAAGAGCTCAAGAAGAACTAAATCAAAAGGCGAGAGCTTTATTTGGAGATAAGGGAACCCAGGAAATGACCTTACTACTGTTGGAGAAAGATCTCAATTTTGCAATCGGGAGGAGATAACCCACACAAAGGAATCGGGGAAGAAACGTTGCTTGGTTCTCTTCTTCTTCTATCTTCCCCACTTTTCCTTTTTTCCTTTTATGAGCAAAAGAGAGAGACGACCACCGTATATTGTGTACACTTGGAGAACAGTACTCTTTATTCCTCATTTAATGTATTTTTATCGTTTTATGGGGGGTATAAAGTTTATTAGACTTTTCACCATCATTTTGGGTAGGCGCAGGCATTCGGAATCTCAATTGGGTTTTGATTTTGTCTAATTAAGTTTTGGTTTTTCGGATTTATCAAAAATCAGTTCCATTCGGAATTTTATAAAAGTTCAATTTAGGACCGGTCTGAGTACTATCGGATACGGATCGGGATTAGTAAATTTTCAAAGTTTGGTTCTTCAGTTTAAAAGTACTTGATTTATACATACTTTTTAACCAAAAGCATAAGTCGGTTTTTCGGTTTTAAAATACATGATTTGTACCTATTGTAACAAAAACATAATTAAAATCGATTCAAAAATAAGAAAAAAAAGCATTCATTCAAAATCAAATAAAAAGATAAACATATTTATTGATAGAAATAAAACCAAATAAATGAAAGCATAAAACAAAAACCAGTTTTATTCATGAAAAACATTTTTTAATGAAAACAAAACCAAAATTTAAAAACTTCAAGTTTCAACCGTCGACATTCATGTAATAGAATCACCAACCTTCATATAATAGATAATTATATTAGATGTTCAATATATCTTAATATATTTTGGATACATATTAGGAATTGAGATTATATTTGGTATACAATCTTTTAGAAGTTTTGAATGGTTTGGGTTCTCTCGGATATCCATTTAGGTTCCGGTTCGACTCGAATAACACGCAACCCAAAAATACCAAAATACCATAAAACAAGATTCATTCGGTATTTACGTCGGATTCAAATTGGTTCGGATTCTTTTTTATCAGATCGGGTTCAGTTAGAGTTTTCAAGTTCGGTTTATTTGTCTAGCCCTAATTTTGAGAAATATAAAATTTAAAAGTATGTAGTTTAAATGGACTCCAGTTACGTGTCATTAAAATTTCTCATTTTTCTCTATTTTACTTTTTTTAGTTTATAGTTTTACTTTTTTGAAAACAAACTATTTTTTTACATTTAGAAAAAAGAACTACGGAGTTGACAAAGAGACATTTGTAATTTAAACTAAATGATGCTATACATGTAAAAATTTGGTGAGCTATAAATTTTTATAGGTTATGTTCATTCATCGTGTTTTGTTTAATAAATATGATTCTGGTATCTGGATGCTTCGAAAAAGATCTGATTAACGCTTAGTGACTGTTTATCGAAATTAAATAGAGAATTCCACCGAAAACGTCTAAAAAACTTTTTTTCTTCTATTTTAATTGACGGTGACTATGACTCGAATGAACAAGTAAAAGATTAGATAATTATGTTCATTTTTCCTGCTTTATTTAATAAATATGATAAATAACTAAAATGTGTCTTTTGAAAGCTTAAATAACTAAAATGTTGGAAACTCATAATTTTCAAAAAGAAAACTGATTTTGGACAAGTAAAAGATTAGATGCATAAAATTCAGGATTTTCATGGTTATTTAAAAAAGAGCAAACATGTTAGAGCATCAAGTGGATTGTTATAGTTTTGAATTACATATTTTACCGAGCTCATGAAGTAAGATGTCTAGTTTGTTATTTCTATGCTTTTTTTTTTATAATTCATGAGTTCTTCGCTTCGCGGATCATTCTCCTGGACCCGGTCAAGCAGAAGTCCGTTTCATCCGGAAGAGGCTGTATCTAGGTTGGATTCGAACTTAGTACCGCTTTGGTGTTTAGAAAAAGCAGGGTCAGTTTCTGCATGGAAAAATCGAACCCGAATGATGGTTGCCATCCACAGAGCCTGTCCTGTCACTTGGACTACCTCGTCTGACTTGTTATTTCTATGCTCCTTGACGGTTTTTCGCGTTTTAAGAGCACGTTTACTTGTTTCTAGTTTTTTTTTTTTAAAGATGTAAAATTACTTGTTTGTAGTTGGCTTGTTTTATCCCATTAAACTTTAGAGAAGGTTATGGTCGGTGTTGTGGCATTTAGTGGTATTACACATAAGTAAAGTATTTTTCTTTTGTACGTTGTCTACTTGTCTTACTATTCTGATGTGGTTTTGCACTCCTGAGGTTAAATTTTATTAGAATCTAAATAATGTAGCAACTTTAAATTAATAAACAAAATTATATGTATATATATAACGTTGTATTTTTCAAGAATATTTATTATGTAATTCTAACGGTTGACAAAAAGGTAAATTTGCAACGACTCTTGAGAAAATAAATAAGAAAAATCAAAGGGACCTTGGTGAAGAATCGGAAAATCACAAATGGGACAAGTGTCATACTTAATTTTAAATTATTTTTTTTTGGACAAATCTTAATTTTAAAATTTTTATTCTCTTTATTTTCGGGGTAAGTTATAACGAAATTAGATGTAAAAGCGAAAATGAGGTGGAACGAATGGAGATAATGGCAAGGAAGGAATAAGTAGCTTTGTTTCCACTATATATGTTCTCTCTTCCATATTCCTATTTTGTGATGCTCATTTATTTTCGTCACACCTTTTACTTTCGATTTAATCAATGGTCATATTCTATCTTCTTCATTCTTTATGTATTTGCTTATTATTCTCCTTTTCCTGTACACAATGATCTTCGTCTAAACTCTAAATACGATTATATATTTTAGTCGCAATCAAACTATTTTTGTTCTTCTAGTGACTCCCGCTTTCTTGCTTGATAGCCATGTTTCTAATACTTTTGTCTTATAGAAATGAAAAATGTTGTGCTTCTTACATCATAACTCCTCGGTCTGGAATGGATCGGTCCACCACTCCACCACGTTAACTTAGACCACCGTGACCAACTATAGTGCGAAGTGCGAACGGTTGTTGTTATTTATTAGCTTCTATTTTGTTTAATTGTTTTCACCATAATAAGATCTCTATAAAACATGCATAAAACGTACGACCTCATATTCCAAAAAAAAAGGAAAAGAGTTGGTTCCACTAGCTCATGCTTAATCATGGGATCCGGATATTTTTTAACAAATGCAAACTTAACTTTCTGTACAGCGAACGATGTCTATAGAATTATCGCAATCTAGCTAAAAAATCCATTCATGAGACAGCGGTTTCACTATCATTAGCTTAGCAAAAGAGTAACGCATGTTTTTTTTTGTGCACGAGTAACGCATGTTAATTATGAATCAATTGGTGTTTAGGTTTCGGAGATGTTCTTTTTTTTTAGGTTAATTACATTTTATCGTTATTTTTTTTTGTGTAGGCTCTCCATGATGTTCCAAGCATTTGGTTTTGTTTCGTTGATAGCTACTCATTATGTAAGAATAGTCTTCACTAATACATCCCAACTCGTTGCTCGATAGACATTTTTGCATTTTATGGTTATAGGCGAAACCATTTAGTAAAGGAGTTGCCACAAAAGAAAAAGAGTAACACATAGTGGCAGACTTAAAGGGTTCATAATTACACACCATGTACATTTGCCTAACAACTCATCATAAGTAACATGCGTTTTTGAATCTTGTTTTTCCCTTTTCGATCGTCACTATAGAAAAAATAAGATGCTTTTAAGGAAATTTAATGATAATTTTCCTCCTATTATTACCATTTCTCTCTCTACCACCAAAAAGATACGCTCATATTCCTTTTTTGTTGAATTGAAATAACATGTCTATAGATTCTTTTCGTCTAAAATGAACATTTTTATATTTTTCGGAAAACAATTAAAAACTGATAACCTTTACTATAAAACCCAAACGAGTCGAAGTGTCAGCTGTAGTTTTGACCTTATAAGGTTGGTTACATACAGAGTACATGGAGAGATTATGGATAAATATGATTAAATATGATGTAGAGAGTTGTAGACAGAGTGACAAAGATATGATTTGGTATCTCACTCTCAAGGTCGCTTTCCTAATGAATTCTTCATTATCCAATATTGCCTTTAAATCATCTTTAAAAACCAAAGGAAGGTTGAAAAGACAAGTATTAGCACGAACTACTAAAACCTCAACATCAAACTTTTTTTTTATTTGTCACCGAAGTTAGTAGATTAGTTTGTTATGAAGCAGATTCTTCTTGATGAATGATGACCATCTGTTGATGGTCGATCTACAAAAACTGTGAATGGAAAGAATCTCAAACTCCTCTCTCATTGAAAGAAAAGAATCATGACTGGATTGTTGTTGTTAACTTTGGTTGAGTCTTGGGCCTCTTGGCGATTTGATTAATATGATGATGGTTCACTTGAATTATCACCAGGTTTCTGGCTACCCTTCGTGTAGTGTTACTTGTAACCTCCCAGTACATGGGCCAAAAAAAATATTTAAAGGAACGGGTTCTCTACGGCTCAATTGCCTAGGATTTCTTCCATTTTCTAATAAATAGAAGCTCTCTCTCTCTCTCTCTCTCTCTCTCTCTCTCTCTCTCTCTCTCTCTCTCTCTCTCTCTCTCTCTCTCTCTCTCTCCCTCTCCCTCCCTCCCTCCTCGCCGCTCTCTCTCTCCCTCTTTACTGGCGGCCGCGAATGGTGGTAGTGGTGGTGGTGATTGTAGCCTGATTGGTGGTGGTGATCAGATCTTGTTTCCCTTCTCTCTTGTTTGCCTGATCCTAGATCCATATCTAGGCTTAAGGTGAGGTGATCCGAACCCAGTATGTTCTCATGATCTCTATACTCCTTTTATGTTGGAGTTAGGTCTGATTAGACCATGTTTGTGAGTTAGTATATATGATAGATCATGATGAATGCTAGGTTGATAGATGAATAAATCATGATGCATAAGAACCTTCACACTGTTTAAAAATGATTTAATGGACGGCTCTGTGTTGATGTGAATGAATGATTATGGTGATTGCTTGTATGATTGATTGTTATGATTCTTATTCAATTGGTATCTAATGTGAATGATAGATATATGTACATGAGATGTCAATTGGTATAAGTATGTATGATATTGCTAAGTGACTTGTGTGAGACACAGAAAACGGGTGGCATCTAGTGATTGAGTTAATGAGAAGAGCTGATAATGAGAATAAGTTAATGAGAAATGAGAATAAGAATGTGAATGTGAACGAGAAATGAGAATGTAACAATGAACTTGTATGTTGTTCTGTTTGGAACACCGAGAACGGATGTTCGCCTAGAGACTGATGTGATGAGAACCCGCGGGACAGTAGCCTAACAAGAGGTATACGCAGAGAGTTAAGTGGAAATACCGTGAACAGTGACCGCAATATGCGGAATATAAGAAGTTCCTACCGCGAGATGCGGAATAGAAAATGTACCTACCGCAAGATACATGATAGAAAATATGCCTACCACAAGATGTGGGATAGAAAATGTTCCTGCCGCGAGAGATGGGATATAAAATATGAAAGGACATCATAAGATCGATCATGCCGAAGTGGTGGCATAAATATGGCTAAGTGATGACCGGGAAGACAGACAGTGTAGTGTGGCCAACAGTGCTGCAATTCGGATAGCCATTTAAATAACTCATGGTAAATAACTCAAAGAATCTCAAAGGTGACCTTTTATTTTTGAAAATTAAGTGGCTGACTTCGTTGTTTACAACTCATTATCTTATTTGAAAGTTTTAACAAACCAGCATAAGTCGCCATAGAAAGCTGTAGGAGCCGTGAGATGATGAGGCTGAACTACAAGAAAGATAGGTCTTATCCTGATTATTGTACTCGACCCTTCTCTTTCGTTTTCTTCTTTCGCAAGTTTCATTTTTTCAATACTCCAGAATCCCTCCGTTTTGTTTTGTATGAAATTTTAGAAGTATATTTTTTGTGTAAATTTGTACGATGTTTTAAGTTTTTTATGTTACTATTAAAATTTAAACTAGTTAAGAAATCCGTTCGATATCGTATGTGAACTCATTTAATATAAATATATATATGCTATATTTTATAAACTATTTATATTTTTTAAGTTTATAAAATTATATAATTTTGTAATTTTGGTTTTTTCCAAACTTGAAAATCTGTGGTATTAATAAAATATTCCCCTCAGCGAAATCCTCTTCAAATTGTTCTATATATTCTGTTTTTAATAGATCCAACAATTGTTTTATTCTACAAAAACAAATAAAAAATACAATAAACATATATGTATTTACAAATAGAATATATAAGCATTAACCAAATTTTAAATATGTATGCTATTATCCTGGGACTGTGTATAATAACATAACCAAATAAAAAGGGACAAGGTATACAACTATGTAGCACACTATCAAGCCGCAAGTTATAAAATAATAATATGTTACTAGGATAAGACATGCGTTTTACGCATGGTGAACTTATATAATAAAAATTAAAACTATATAGTATTGAATTTGAATTTATGATGAGCCTGATCGATTTGAATTTATGGTGGACCGAAATCTATTTTGAATTTATGGTGAGCTTGATCGATTTGAGCTTAAAATTTGTATCATCCTGTTTATACTTATAAAAATTGTAATGTGGTCATCAAGTGAATTTTTATTACAAAAACATGTTTTACAATTTTTTAATACTTTACTTTAACATCATTGAGAACTATTTTAATGGTTTTAAAATCAGCAGCTTAATATTGTTTCAAAATCGAATTACTTTGACATTAGTCTTCCCCATAGTTTTGAAGAGTTTCAATTGGACGACTAAATTGATGCAGCATATTTTCTTGTTTTAAGTCGTTAGCTGAATATATATATATATATATATATATATATTATTTAGTTTGAATATTTATTAAATAAAAATCAATATAAATGCAATTTTATGATTATCTGTATTTTTTTATAAGAAAACAAAATGAGCCATTGATCACAAAATTTTCAAAGTGGGATTTTAAAATTTCTTATAATTTATGGTTGTTTAAAAAATCAAAATATAACATATAAGAAAACATATATTTTTTATCATATGATTAATGTGATTGTTTAATATCTTTTAATAATATAAAATTAAACAAAAAGAGGTAAGATACAAAAATTGTTATCAAATATTTATTATTTATAATCATTAATTTTCATATATATGTTAATCTTATTAGGTAATTTTGTATATTTTATTTAAGGAAAGTGTCGAGATATTCTTTTGTATACTATTTATCAATTTGATAAGTTAGTTTAATAAAAACATATAATATAAATTAAGATGGACCAACTTATTTTTCTAAAAATTCTGAATTTCATTCTCATTGTGACACGTAACTACAAAAAAATTTACTTTTCTGATTACATAATTAAATAAAATTAATAATGATAATAATTATCCAAAATCTTAAAAATATATTTTAAAATAGAAATTTAGAGCGGTCAATATCATTTATACCCTTAATGAATAAAACATAAATAAAACACAAAATAGAAAACGAACTTTTTTTGATTAGATAAAATTTTTAAATTAATAATTAATAATTAATTATCCAAAAACTAAAAATATATATTAAAATAAAAACGAACTTATATTAATCATATTATTTTAATAATATATATATATATTTTTTATTTCAATCTAACAATAAATATATTGATCCAACTATTACTTTTTGTAAGTAAATTTTTTTATTGTTTATGTTTAAATAGTATAAATGAGCAAAATATATGTAATATAAAATATAAATAATGAAAAAGATATGGAAAATATGAGAAAAATATAAGTAAAAATATGTGTACAAAAAGTGATAACAAAAGTATAAGATTTCAAAATCAAAGATATTTTTAATATGTTAGTATTTTCAAAAATTGAATACAGTAATACACATAAATATTTTAATAAAATATATAAACTAATAAATATTCGTAAAAAAATTGTGCCTGCATATGCGAGCAACACACCTAGTTTATATTTTATGATGTAATAATAAATGCAACAGAATAAAAACTCACATAGTTTTGATGCATAATATATTTATTTGGATTTTTTACACTAAAACGAAAAAAAAATAAAGAGAACTAAGGTCTTTCCTCACAGTGGAGAGATCCATACAATTTATTAAACAAGTAAGATAGCAGTAAATATCAAATACACATCTTTTACAAATCACTGGAATCGATAACTAATGCCATGGTTTTGTATCTGATACATATATTGTATCGGCTTTTATTACACATATTCACTCGTTAAACTAGACAAGAAAGTAAAATGACAAAAATAAAAAGACAATAGACAAGTAATCTCCCGGATCAGACGCAGAAGAGAGTGGACCTGGTCCCCCATAGTAAAAATGCGTTCCACCTGCTTTACTGTGACTCTTCCTAATCGTATAGCAATCCAACTTGAGTGCTTCCTATTGTACAATTTTCAACCGGTAGAAGAGTACCATTCTCCTTGGCGATCCGGAGATTGCAGAAATATGCGGCTTCTCTAAAACCTTTATCCGGATATTTACCCGACCCCATCTGGACCTGAGTGTTCCTTCCAGAAGTATTGCGGTACAACAATTCGCCGCCCCATTCTACCGTGGTGGCGTGAATCTGCTAGGCTGATTAAAATCTCGGCTGGCCAGTATCCTACGGGCACGATATTTTTTCCCATGCCCAACCACCAATTCCCCGAAAAGAGATCCTACAGTTTTTATTCATCTGGTGTTATATATATACATAGTTAAAACATATGGAATTAAATATAATATTGTTTATGATAATAACCGAACATTAAGATGTACAAACCCTATGTAGACGACCTAAGCTAGATTATATTTTTTGCCTAAATTAATAAGAAAGATTGAAAATTTGGGATTTAAAATTGAAAAAATGCCGCTCAGTATAACATATTCAAGCTATATAATACCTCCTATTTGGTCCAAAGCAAATATTTCTGCAAAAAGAAAAATTTAAATTAAACTTGCCTCATGTCCGTTTGTAGCTCGATATCGGCTGCATTAGGAACCAAATGACCATATTTTGTATGCGAAATGGAGGTTTTGTTAAACCTCCTAATTGGAATGGTCCCAAGAGGGCAAGTTATTCCCTCGGAGTGCCAAACTTTCCAACCAAACCCTTCTTCTGTTTTCACCCTATCGCTAGGGGTTTCCTGTTTCAAAACAAACAAAAAGGGTGATTGTGGGTGTTCAGTGTGCTCAGTACAAAAAACGACTAAGGACGTTTAACAGGACAAGGTACATTACAATCAGATTTATAAAAAGACATACAGAAAGTCACTTGTGTGCAAGACAAGTAAAGGGACATATGTGTCAGTGGTGTACTGCAGTACTATTTTCACAATTGTCATAAGACTGTGATAAGACCTTCAAGTGTTTCAGGTATTATTTTCACAATTGTCATATCAGGAATGTTCAAAACTTGTTTTGCATTCAGCATGAAAAGCAGGCTCATCTCAAGATAACGTCTAGGAGTTTAAAGAAGTTCCATGAAAGTTGCTAAGCAAGCTGCATTTAAATGAAAGAACAAGGGAAGTTCTGGTTGTATCTATATGCATGGCAGGGAATAATGGGGAAGTACACTCAATAAAAACACAGGTGTGACGGTAAACTGGCTACTCTTCAATGTCAAAGATATGTTCAAAGGTTTCTGATAGTGTTTAGGACAGAACAAGAGTTTTGTGGTGATGCAAGTTCCTGCAGGTACGAAAACATCTCACTACAAGGAAGGGTATTGAAAAAAGCAGTTTCACTTATGAGAAAAATATATATACCAAAGGATTCTAGATAAGATATCAGAACAATCTAGAGAAGAGGAACATCATGCCTATCATTGGTCAATATGTATGAAGCTAGTTTAAAGCTAATGAGCCCTGAAGTTTTGTTCTTTGCAGATTGTTTGGATTCAGGATTTGTGTATAAAGTCTATCTGGAAAATTGATAGCGTGTTCTTAGTAGTAACAGCTATATAAAGAGGAGTTTGAATAAAGGTCACAGATATGTCTAAGACGGTTTCAGTAAGTTGAAGAAGGGATGGTTGTCAAAATTATTCCGAGCAATGTTGAAATAAGCGTATAACACAAGGAAGATCTATTCTTAGTCCGCAGTGTTGGAATGAAAAAGGGAACTATCAGCTGAGTTACGAAACGGCTGAGTTATGAACTATTGCCTGAGTTACGACACGACTGAGTTATGACATGAGGTGGCTGAGTTATGACATGAGGTGGCTGAGTTATTGAGACGAAAATATAGTTGTTGGAAAATGTTGACTTTAAGGTGTGAACACAGATTCGAAAATATTGCTGATGGAATTCAAATCTGTGGAGCCCTTAGAGCATCCTATATCCAGCCTTACTTTCTATAAATATCATTGTATGTAAAGAGAATAAAATTAAGGAAAGAGGAGTCCTCTTACCTCATCACTCTTACTCTCTCTCTATTCTCTCTGGTTACTTGCAATCTCATACTCTCTCTTTGATTCTCACAGAAACCTTTTACTCTCTCCATCACTAAACTCGTCCATATACTCTGTTATCCTTTAATATCTCACCATATTCTCTTTAATCTCACATGGTATCAGAGCAACAAGCTCTTGAGAACCTATAAAACTTCCAGCAAATCATTTCCAGCTCTTATTACTCTTTAAAACTCTGTTTCTATTCATCCTTGTATCCTCTGGTCCAAAAGCTTTTCCAGGAGGGAAGAGACTCACCAGAACTCAAGATAAAGGAGAATTTTAGTCTCTGAAACTCAAGGAGGCTTCAGCTCAGTCCAGCAAGCCTCATCAAAGTTCAGTGAGAGCTCTCTATTATCTACTGGTCCAGAACTCTTCAAGATGGAGAAACCAAGAAGCTTGGCGATTTCAGTGTTGCTCAAGGGGTCAAACTACCTTGTCTGGTCCAGGCTGATGAAGACAGTACTTGGAGGACAAGGATTGTGGGAACACTGTCTACAAGCAGCTCCAAAGCAAAGCAGCACCAAATGGCAGCAAGAAAACCTACTGGTCTTGTCTTTTCTCCAAAGCTCACTTTAGAGTTCCTATTATGGAATCTTACTCACACTGTGAGAGTGCTAAGGAGCTTTGGGAGACTCTCTACAAGGGTGTATGAGCTCAAGGAAGCTATAAACAACCTGTCTCAAGAGGAGATGGAGTTTACTGCTCATTTTGGCAAGTTTAACTCTCTGTGGGGTGAGCTTGAGTCATTGAGATCTTCTACAACAGATCCAACCATCATCCATGAAAGAAGAGAGCAAGACAAGGTGTTTGGACTTCTTCTTACCCTCAGCCCAATGTATACTGACCTCATTAAGCACATATTGAGGTCAGAGAAGCTTCCCACTCTGGATGAAGTGTGCTCTCAAGTTCAAAAGGAGTTTGGCTCACACGGCTTGTTTGGAGGAAAGGAGTCTCTTTCACTTGCAAACAAAGCATCCTGCCAAGTACAAGAAGTCAGAGGGGGGGGGGGGAAAAACTCAAATGTGAGCACCGTCAGCGTGAGGGGCACACCAAAGGAGAAGTGTTGAGATCTTCATCCACACCTCAAACCTGCCAAGTTCAGATGAACTATGTCCATGGAGGTATAAGGAACTAGCTCAGGTTCCTTGAGTTGTAAGCTAACTTCGTGAACTTTAATATGAGCTTGTTTATTTGTTTTAAGTTGTTTCTGGTGTTTGTGTAATGGTCTAGGATTATTTAAGGTTGCTATCATGGTTATGTTTATAGCTTCTGTCCTAGAATCATTTATCTAAGTTGTTTGTGTGCTAGGCGAGTTGTTTAGCCATTGTCATTGTCTTGTTGTATTGCTAAAGGTCTAGGAGAGTTTCATGGTCTTGTAGCGCATTCATGCTGTTTAAAGTGATTAGATGAGTTGTCTAGTCTCTGTTCTTGTCATTAAAATTCATTAAAAAAAAGCTAAATGTCTTGTAATTGATGAGTTATCACACTTGAACATTTAGTGAGTTAGTTGCATGCATTGATTTGAACTAGATGAGTTGTTTAGATTTTGTCAATTGCATTTGTCTTAAACATCGGGATCAAACTTGATGAGTTATCAAGGATTGATCCTAGTGTGTGTGGTCTGATTTTTACTGGAGTTTGAGTGATGTTTCAGGTACACAAGTGTTGTCTATATCCATCATCAAATCAAGACAAAGAAGAAGACTTTACCCATGTTGTTTAGAGCCTACACATCTAATACAATAAAGTTGAGAAATCTGCCTCCTCAGGCTATCCACGACATATTTGTGAGGGGGCAAATAGTGACACATGTCGCAACCACACTGGTCTGTGTGTCTCACGCGGTAAACCTACTTTTGATGTCTGTGTAATTGCGTAAACTACACGCGCATTCATTGTATGCGATTTGTTCTTCGCCATCGCCGCCGTCTTGGTACCCTCTTCGCGAACGCAAGAGAAACGGCTACGAAATCAAATCAGAGAGGACAACCTCTGTCAAGCATTACTTCCAAGCTCCCCCCCCCCCCCCTCCCCTTTGTTGACTGACTTGAGGGAGCTAATTACAATTCTGCGTACGAATACGAATTTGATGAATTTGATTGGATCCTCTTTTATGTAGGATGTTCTTGCCTATTTTGGTTATTGCTGAAATTCTACAGGTTTTAGTGGAGTTTTAGCCTCTTTGGTATGTTATGGAGTTTAGCCTTCTTCTTGATTGTGCGAGAGGTTGTTTTTAGAGAATTTAATCGATTTCGTTTTAAGTTTTGGTTTCTGTTGCTTTTTTGCATAGTTTTCAATGGAGCTTTTGTTCTAATATTAGAGGTTGAATGCTGATAAATGAATCTCCATGATAGTTTGATTTTCTGGGGAAAGTTAGGTTCTTTTTGCTTTAATCTAATTCCTCTGTCTTTTTTTTTTGTTTTGGTCAAATCTAATTCCACTGTCTATAAATCATCTTGGCATACGTCAAAGTTTGCGCCTTTAGCCTCTTCTATGTTCCTCCATTCCCTTTAATCTGTTTTTTTTATACCTTGATTGCAGCTACGCAGGCTTTGTACCAAAAACAGGGTCTGTTTCTTATCTCACTGATCCATCAAAGATGGAGGAGGCTTCTGCTGAAGGTAACGCACAGCTGGAGGTTGTAGAGAGGTTGCTCAAGGTTTACTTGGCGTGCCCTCCCAAGACCAAAAACATCATGGAACTCAAGGTTCAGTTGTAGATGTACGTTTTGCATTTTCAGTACCCTCAAAACATATTTGTTGTTGTTCATGTTTCTTAATTAGTTCTTTCCAACTATTAAACTTTAATTTGTGCAATCCTTATGTAACCTTTGTCATATGTATGCAGACCTTTATTAAGTGGAGAGAGCACACTATCAAAGAATAATAATGGCTTAGAACAGAGATAAAGAGCAAAGAACGCAAAGAGTCTTTTGTTAATTTTTCTTAATAATAAACCTCACACGATTCTGCAGTTGTTTCATTGAAATGTTTGCAATTTTTCTGTAATTTTATGTCTATCTTTAGCACTGATGCTGTTAGGTTATAAATCTTTGGATTCAAATACATTAATGATTTTGTTCAGAATTTTGTGGAGAAGAATATGTATGATACAAAGAACAATATCAACATTTTTGCTTCTGTTCTATACAATAAGATTTTGGTTTTCCATAATAAGAACTAGTTTTGAGTTCTAAGCAAAAATATCACAGAATATCTAAACAAATGATGCATGTAATGATCATACACAACTCTGTTTTTCTACTTCCCAGAGGCTACATTGATTGCACTCCGTCGTCATCATGAAGATGTTCAGCTCCTTTGTTCTTTTTTTTCTATTTCACTTCACATGAATGATGGTAATGCGGCTTAGGTTAGACAAAGAAGAGATGCGTACGTTATTCTTTTGTATATTTATACACAACAAAGCATGGAAAGATAATTACAATTAACTGGAAAAGAAAACCAAATAAAAATGGAACTGTTGTTAATGCAAACTAAAATAAAAACATTTAAACAAATTAAATTACAATATTCAAAACATCTACACATTCAAAATAAGATCGAACATAGATACAGTATTTGTTTATCCGACCCCGAATCCATAGTCAAACCAATAAACCCAACGGTCTATAACCCGTATATAACATATATATATATATAATTTGTTAATATTATAAGTGTCTTAAATTTATCTAAAGTTGCATATAAACATACATATATGTAAACTATACTATCATTGAAAATCCAAATAGTATAGTTTGTAAATCTAGACATGTCTTCCATTATATTTAAATAATTTTCAATGTTTAAAATTGGATAATTTTAATGATAAAATATTATATTTGATAATATTTTTTTGAGGAATATAATTTTCTGAAAAATTCCCAAAAAATATAATTGATATGTTAAACTAAAATAGTTTGTACACATTAATAGACACTATTTACATATCTTGGAATTGATCTGCATAGCATTAATCTAACCGAGAGTAGAGAGTGTCCTTTAAACCGTTGCAGTGTCAACATATTTATGCACCTGTAAGCCACAAAAAACCCATTATATATCAATTAATCAAAATGGTTCCATAGATGAGTCTCCTTCGATTTTGGGAAGTCCAGAATGTTAAGTTATAATTTTCTGAAAAATTCCCAAAAATATAATTGATATGTTAAGTTAAAATATAATTGATCAGTAAAAACCACCACTTGTGCTTAAAAAAACCACTTATGCTTTTTCTTTTTAATTTAATCAACTTCAAAATAAAGTACTATACTACTGTCATTAACCACTACCAATTTGATCAAAAAATAATTTTGAATTTATTAGAGAATAAGATATACGAACCCGGCGCGTAGCGCCGGAATACCACTAGTAATTTATATTCCTGACCATGGAAAGATTGTTGGAAAAGAGGTCAGATGGTAATAAGTCTTGGTTGAGCCAGAACACGGCTGTATTTTGAAGATACCTCAAGGAGAATTGATGGAGAGGCAGACCAGAAGTTGACCAACCATCCACCAGGCTGGATCCTCTCATACATTGTGTATAGAACCGGTTGAATTAAGTGCAGCCTGTTTGGATGTTGAGCTCCTGATTCAAGAGACTATATTAATATTATTTTATTTATGTTAAGGATACAAATCCGGTTCCGGATATTGCTGAATATTACAAATTTTAGAAAGATATCTTACACCTGGATATCCAAGAATCCCGGACCTAGATAAAGATAGTAAAATCATAGATCCACCCAATAAAGATCCAAATCCGAATCCAAATATTTTAAAATTCAAGAATACTCAATCCGTCTCGGGCCTAATTAAAACAGAACAGCTAAGCATAAACAATATTTAGTATAGTGACCATAAAACTTAAGGAAGAAACTTTTTTTTTGAAAGCACTTAAAAAGAAACTTATAGCGATAGAAGGATAAATATATAAGCTAAAAAGGTTTAGTAAACAATATTTTTAGTAGCCAATATAGTTTCATCAGTTTCTTTGATGAGATGAAATACTTCTCCTCCAAAAGGTAACTTGTTTAAATCCAGTTTCCGAACTTAATATGTTTCACAGATTCTTCTCATATTTCTTGCGTTGCTTTCTTTGTCTTCCATTTGTTCTTCTTTTACTTTTTTCTTTTGAATCTATTTGTTAAAAAATGATTTGATGACAAACTTGTGATTGTTAAGACTTAAGAGGTAACTAGATTCTGACCCGCCCTTTAGAGGGCGGGTATATTTTTTATTTTAATTTAATTCTCATATTTGTGTTTTCTTTGTGATGATATTTGTATTTTTTTGTAATCATATTTGTGTGTAAATCTTAATCAAAATATATTTTATTAAATAATAGCAATTTTAAAAAATTGATATGGTATACGTTCGGTTAGGGTTTGGTTGCCGGTCGAATCCGCAAATCCGCGGGTTTCAATTTTGTTTTGGTCAAAAGTATGACCCGCACAACCCGCATACAAATAATTTGTACCGACACCCGTCCTATTTAATTTTGCGATTATCTGCGAGTTATAATTTTTAAAAAAATAACTTTTAATTTAACTATTATAAAAAATATAAAAATATATTTATAATAAAATTTATATAATTTTTAAAAATTTTATTTGTTCTTTTTAAATTACCATATTTTTAAAACAGTGTTTACTTTTATTTTTATTTTTATTTTTATCTATTTTTGAGTTAGCGGGGACCCGCAATCCTAAATTTACCAACCCGCTCCCACCCCGAATTAAATACTCACTAGATTCTGACCCGCCCTTTAAAGGGCGGTATATTTTCTATTTTACATTTTTATAGAAATTTAGTCTTTGTATTTGTGTTTTAATCATATTTGTTTTTTTTAATATTTTTTAGATTATTAGACAGATATTTTAATAATTATATTAAAATAATTGGACTTAGCATATATCAATAAATCATATTCCTAATTTTAATAATTATATTAAAAAAATTGCTTTTTTCAAACAGATTGGCAGATTAAGTTAAAATAATTTTCTTATATTCTCAAACAAAATATGATTCTTTTCCATGCAATACATTCTGTATAATGATTTAGAAATAAGTTGTTTTAGATCGATGAAATTGCTTAGATTTAAATGGGTTTCACTAAATTAAATATAGGATGAAATAAAATGGTTGAAGCAATTTGTAGTGTCATGTGTTCCTTAGTTGCTCGTGATGTGTTTTGTTTCACTTATGACATTTTCTTACTCGAGCTAATGCTCTTGTCATATAGCGTCATGTTTGATCACAATAATTGTGTAACTTAATAACTCAGTGAGGAATTAAAAAGGGAGGATATCCTATATGATAGTTACACATGGTAGACTCTGATCTAAAATTTTCAGTGATAAACAATAAATTGTATAACATAGAGAAACAAACTAAATAAATTCTTTAGGCATATTAACACAACGCTATATTTACGCAAAGTTTTATGACATACACAAACAAATGTACGTGTTTATTACTCAAACAAATATAAGTATAGAGATTGTTATAAACTTATAATGGTGGAGTCTGATGAAACTGGGACAAATAAGAATTGAACTGATTATGGTTTGTTGCAGGTACAGTTCCTGAACTGAACAGAAGCAAGCAAACGATCATATGTCCAATTATTTTCAGTAGTCAAGCCATTCTTTAAGCAAAGAAGATAAACTGATTAGTAGAAGAGATTCTAAAGTTTATATTATTCAATTGTATTCCATAACAGAAAGTATTCTATTCGGTTTATATTTTGGCTGACCGAATTATTTTCTTCTAAAGTTTATATTATGAACGATTATATTCGGTTAACTGGGTTTATATTTAAGTTAACTGAAACAGTAGTTTAATGAGGTCGGTTTAATTTAAGTATATAAGTCATAACCATTTTTAAAAAATATGAAGCGCATGTTTTTAGTCCCAACTTGTGGAATAGGCCCAAAAAAATTATGCCATGGTAAATTCAATTAGGACTCTATTTTAATAGAATAGATAACCCACATCCAAAAATCGATTTTTTAAAAAAATATATATTAAATTAAATTATTATTATTAAACACAAATATAAAAATTAAATATCTCTAAAAAATTAAAACAAAAATATATACCAGCTCTTCTAAAAGACAAATCAAAATATAGTTTATTCTATTAAAATAAAAACATAACCTATTGATAAATATTATGTTCAACTATCTATTTCATTTATTTAAGGGACTATTTTATCAGTTTAAATTAATATTAAATATATCAATACTATTAATTTTGGATCAATGCCCTATTAATATTAGTTGAGTCCAAAAAAAAATATAACTACATCTAAAATATAACTACATGATATTAAATATAACTAAAAATATAACTGTTTCTATAAAACCGTACGTTACCACTACCAACGTTCCTTTTAAAAATACGTAACAACTTTCTATAGTCCCACTTTTTTTTTTGACAATTTTCTGTAGCCCCACTTAAACTCTTGATTATAATTTAAAATATGGACACAATTTACTATCAATTGGACATGTTGAAGAATTAATAGAATAGATATGAAAACCCAGTCTTAGAAAATGTAAATTGGATGTCAGTCAAAGAAGCATTAAAATTTAGGTAACTAAGTGTTGTTTGAGTTTATTGTAAATCGAAAATTTTGGAAACAACTAACTTTTATTCATTTACTTTTAATATTTTAATAGATTATTTTAATAGATTAACATAAAAGTTTCAAAACGAGGGAGTATGTTTTAAATGCTTGTTTATGTGAAAATTCAGCCGTTTTGTATTTAACTCGACTAGAGTTTAAACAGCAATGGTGAACGAAAATTATAACAAATCGAGTAGTTTTCCTTTTAAAATGTTTTCTGAATTTGGATTTGCAAGGAAATAATGCTCTTCAGATTAGACTGTTTCTTTTTTCTTTTGAAACTTAGATTATACTGTTAGTGAGACGACATAGCCAAAATAAAAAATAGACTTCAATCTCAAAAGAATCACCAGAGTTGGCGTGGCTATGATACAATGACAAACCAGACAACTTTTTATGCAATAATATATGTTCCTTTCTGTTTCACCACAGAACATAACAGAGTAACATCAAGTGACCGTCTCTAAGTTAAGGATCCAGCTTTTTTTTAGGTCAAGAAGACAAGAACGAATAGGATGATGAACAAGACGAGCAAGAAACATATCATCATCATCTGCCCTTTCGCTCCTGCTTTCTTCATAACCATTCCCACTTTTTTCTGTTCACAAACAAAACCATGTTCATCCTCTCAACTTTCCTATTTTCTTTAATACTACAACAAAGAAAGAACCATTATTAGAGTGTCTTTACCTGAACAAAATCAAGCCTGTTCTTTGTACTGTCCATCTCTGTACCCAATTCATCTATTATTCTCTCCTACAAAACCCACCCAAACAAAACAAAACAAAACTTAATGTTTCTCACCTCTGCAGATATTGATATTTGCTATATCTATCTTACTAACCTGTGCAACAAGTTCATCATGTATAGTAAGCCCCACCCCTCCAATTCTCTCTACACTTTTACTCAGCTCATCCAATTCTTCGTCTTGTTGCCTGAAGCAGTGGAGAAAAAAAATGATATTCACTACTCTGTTTCAACAAAACCTTTGCTACTCGAGCATTGTAAACCTCATAAAGCATAAAAAGAGACTGCAAAAGAGCTTTTACTTTATCAACAGCATCTGCCTATCTGATTCTGACTGTACAAAACCATCATCGTCTCTCCCTCCATACTGATCGTATCTATTTGCTTCAGTCGAGTTAGGCATTCTCATTAGTTCCAGGCGCACTTCACTTGCATTACCAGTCCCGGCATTACCCTTACCAGCTAGAACACCCGTCTTGACATTCCGCACCTATTCATAACCAAAGTATCGTAATTTTCTTGCACAAGTCAACAACTAACAGCCAAAGCTTATACCACTCTCTAAAGCTGTAACAAAGTATTCATACCTGCGTCCTAGCATTACTAGTCCATCTCCTGCGTCTTTCAAGCTCAGCATCATCAATCCCATACAAGGCAGGATCTTTCGCCGCAACGGTAATCGCTTTCTCCAGCTCATCTACCTTCCTATCAGTAAAGAAAACTTTTAATAGCCATGAAAGGACTCTTTACTTTTTATCATCTGAGTTTAAAAAAAACAGGGGCCTATACATCCTACAAGATGAGCATCTATCTATCATCATACAAGACAGGAGTAGATCCTACCTGCCACTCGATGCTTCCACAGTTAGCAAGAAGCTCTTTGGTGGCGTGGACTCGATCCCCCATGCCAGGAGAGATACGCTCCCATTTGTGGAATGCTGATTGCAACTTATCAATCTAACAACAACAAAAAAAAGCATCACCAACAATTTTAGACACTGTCGTCCTGACCAAAACCCCAAACATGCAAGGAGGACTTACAGAATCTTGGATCTCTTCTTTAACTATGTAGAATGGATCTTGCGCTGAAGACATATCCCTTATGCCTAAACTATAACAAACACAATCAACTTCTTAGTTATAAAAGGAATTAGGGTTTCTAAGTCACACTGATCATAAGATTTCGAATTAAATTCTGTGAATCTCTCTCTCTACGGTAAGAAAGAAAAGTTTAGAGCTTTATGAATCTCTCTGCTTTTACGATCGATACAGAAGAAAAAAAGAATTGAAGAAGCTTTTCGTTTTACCAGGCGATAGGCGATGCGGTGAGAAGTTTGGAGGAGGAAAGAAGAGCAAACGAAGGCGGTGAAGTAAACGAGTTCCGGCGTGTGAGATTTGTATCTCTGACACAGCAAAACGCATCACCCACCGCGGTTCTCGGGTTAAAGAGCTTCAACTTTGGGCCTATTAGAGAAGCTTACTAAGCCCAATAACGACCATACAGCCTTTTTTTTTAGCGGACATGCATTTCGGCAATAATCGTTTTAGGAAGGTGATGGACACTTCCATCTTTAACAGCATCTCCGACGGCCCTTCATCCATTCATTTTTAATGTTTTTTCACTCCAACAGCTCTTTATCCCTTCAAATTTTAAAAAGATGAACAGTATACCTCTAAATATGAAGGAGCACTGTACATGCCTTTAAAACAATGTTTACTTTTCACTTTACTCCTTCTATTTATATATGTTTAATGATTGTGTACTTATTATTTCTTATTTGGCATTCTACTATTATAATTATATTGACACTTAAATATTATGATTTTGGTCTTATAAAAATTATTTTTAAATAATAATAATATATTAATAAATATTATATACCAATATATACTAATATTCAATAAAACAAAATATAAACATATTATTTCACACATTATATTTTGGAAAATTTTACACAAATACAAAATTATATTACAATCATAATATTTTACATCAAATAAAAGTTACATAAACTGAAATATTACACATTAAAATATATCTTACAATACTAATATTCAGATAAATCCATAATCTGAAAAATTACACATTGAAAATATATATTACTAATATTAAGGTAAATTTGGTCTTGAACCTCCAAAATCACCAAAGTATTCTCGATATAAATTTTGAGCATTATCTTCGGTTTGTTGTTGCTGAGTTCTTTTATATTACACATTGAATATATATTACTAATATTATAATTAAATTTTTTACTAATTATGTCAATAATAAATATCTGTTAATTTATAAAATTTTAATGACTATAATGAACTATTACTGAAATTGAGGACTAAAGTGTAAAATATAAGCTTTCAAGAAAAAAAATTTGAAGGTCACCATTGGAGAATCACCCCTTCAACCCTTTATTTTGAAGGTGGACCCTACCAAAAATGAAGGGGCTTATTGGAGATGCTCTAAGGATTTGGTAATAGGATGCAACTTGAAAGATTTTTCTGGTCGTAAAGAACCTTTAAGAGGTTAAACAGGCGGTGGTGACTTTAGAACGCTAGACTTTATATTTGAAGTTTAAAAATGTTTTTCTTTAGAAAAAAACAAATTCACCTTTACATTTATGCAAAAGTCTTTATTTTTAACAAAATTAAAAAAAAAAATCATACACTTTTATATAGCGATAGAAAATACAATAAAAATTATTATCAACAACATTAATTAATAAACTTTCTAATTGAAAAGTATAGAAAAAATACATAATAAAATGGGCAATTCTCTCGGATAAAATTTTTTAAGTTTTTGTCACAAAAATATCACTCAAAAAATAAAATGACCAAAATATCATCTTTTTGTTTTGAAAATTTTAATATTTATTTTTTATTTTTAAAGATTTGAACACATTCCTAAAACCTCACCCCTTAACTCTAAATCCTAAGTTTTAGATTAATTAACCCAAGGATTATAAATGTATATTTATAGTTCATTAAAATTTCTTTTGATCATTTTCCTCTTTGTGATGTTATTTTTATGACAAAATCTTGGTTTGGTGCTATCCTAATCTTTTCTCTAATAAAATTTAGATAAAATAAATAGAATTATCATTAAAATTTTCCATAATGTTTTTGTATATGATCAACTAATACATTTAGAATTGACAAATATTTTTTATTTTGGATTATGAGTTAAAATAGTTGATTAACGTTATTAATTTATTTTATACTTTGCATAAAACAAAACAAAAGCTGAGGATTAATATGATAATTTTAAAAGTAATAAGATCATTTGAAAGACATATAATTGCAAGGACCAGTATAAAACATCAAATATAAAGTTCTGAACAGTTAAATTTCATGTTCAGAAATTTGAAACTTTTTTATAGTATAAAAACTTCATATTTGAAGTTTAAAAAAAAATTGAAAATGCAGGAAAGAAACTAATACGTTTAAAGAATACATAGTGTTTGTATACCTTTTTGTCATCGACTAGTAGATTATATTAAACATAAAACTTTTTTTATGCGCTGGCAAATAATACATTCCTTCCGAAACATTCAGCTGTCAATGATCACAATCTTTCCGAAGCCATATAAAAATAGAAGGATATGAAAAACAAAGAAATTAACTATCTTCTCATCTATTAAAACTGAAGTACAAATAAAAAATACCCCTTAGATTTGCTTAATATTTACAGTGGAATGCCATTAAATTATTTAAATATTTTTTGTTTTTCCTGTTTAATTTATGATTTCCTAATTTGAATTTTAACTAAAAATCAGCTATAAATTAGTTCCTCAAATCTCCATATCAAACACTGTCAATAGTTAGCATCCAAAATATTGCCTAAATTTGTGCTAACCAATATATTCTACATACATAATATCTTGTGAACTTAAATTCACGTGATTTTTCCTGCAAAATGGGTTAATGTATATTCTCCACTCTAAGGTTTCATATATATATATATATAGAGTTTACAAAATAATTACTCAACTATTCGGGTAGTAGGCATTTATCAATTTTTTCCTTTGAATTTAACAATTTAATATAACCTAATTTAATAATAAAAATCTACACAAAGTTAAGCCCAATAGTAATTTGTTATCAGTTAAATTGAATTGGTATTTTCATTTTATTTTCTTCCAAATTATAATCTTAATTTGTTATATGTTACAGAGTAGATAGAATATTGAACAATTATTTTATTTTGTTACAATAGTTAAAACTTATGTATCATATTTTGATAACATACTAACTCATAGTTGTCTATTTTTCGTACTTTTAATTCAAAGCAATTGTTATTTATATATCTTATACATATATAACTTTATATATATAAATGTTGGATTGTTATATGATATCTAATATCGGTGATAAAATATATGAACAAACACAACCAAATAAAATAACTCAATGTAATCTAAAATATATTTCATTTGTACCAGTTTAAGTGTTGTTTAAGGTTTTTCTATAAATATTAAGAAAATACAGATTTCTATACAATTTATCTTGGTTACATAAAAATAACATTAAATAAAATTAATTCAACTAATAAAAAAATTACAGCATTTTTTAATTGGTTACAAATTTTAAATTGCAATAAATATTATCTATAATAGTGAAAACATCACTTATTATGAAACAAAATAAAAATCTTTAAACACCACTTAAAATGGTACAGATGGAGTAATAATTATATAATACAAACTGAAATTCGCCCTCAATATTCTTTAAATATTACAAGTCTATATCACTAATTTAAACCATGTTTAACACTTCAATCAAACCATTTAAATATAATTTAAATAACTAACCAAACTGTACGTAGTAAGTAACCAAACAAAGGTCAATTCAATCACATTACTAAAACCAGAATTAATTAAAAGCCTTAACCACTCATCACCCATTTCTTTAAGCAATACAAAATCTTATAAATTTGGAATCACACCAAAAATACAATGGCATCTTCTTATCGTATACTGTTCCACTATAAATTTATAACCTTTTATGGAAAATATAAACCATATAATTATCATATATTCAGTCAATGAAAACTCAACTAAAAACATATTATTAGTTCGTTATTCTTCGGATTACAAAGTGAGCATAAAAATTAAGAAAAACAACTTTTATAATTTGAATACTTTTTTTCATAAATAACTCCAATTATTATTATATATTTGAATCATTTGGACAATATCAACAAACAAACATTTTCTATATCATAAACATTGGTCAATATCGACCAACAAACTTTCTCACGATACATTTAAAAATAGAGATAATTGGTTGCTGTATACATAATTGGACACTTAATTAACTTTCTACCCATGAGTTGATGTTAATATTTCTATTCCCATATTACCCCTATATCATAAATTGACTCTGCTGTCTAGATCCTCTCTAGATCCTCTGTTATGTGCCAGACAATTTGACTCTATTACCTAGATCATATTCTCTACGTCAAACAAGTAGAATGCTTTTTTATCATTATATATTTCTCAATTCTTTATCACTACTTGCTTTCAATAGCTTCTTTCCAAATCATTTTCTTCCATTTATCATCTGAATCTAAATAGAGTTCTACATATTTTAGCATTTAATAATTTCTTGTTCGTGCCTTTAAGAATTTGATTCTGGAGTTTATGCGGTTCTTTCACATAGCAAAAGGTATTTCACTTTCAAATTAAATTATTCAATCCATATTTCCATCTTGATTTTATTTTTGTTCTTGAAATAACAATGAGCTTTTGTAGATGGACTTTCTTATATGCCTTGTCGTATGTTTGAAGCTGATGCAATTCAAATACTGATAATTTTTGTTGTTTCAAGTTTGTCCTTTTGTTGTTTGTACTGCATAAATTTTATTTTGTTTTAACGGCTACTTATATTACCATCAGAACTACAGATTCCGCGATGAGTTCTTCACCCAACACGGTAGAGTGAATCATTGTCTCAAACGAGTTCTTGAACCATGTCAAAGGCATTTCAAACTTTCATTGTGCTGGTTATGGTCAGGAAATCTCTGACCGGGATATATCTTTTGTTAGCTGCTATGAAATATTTTTAGATGATACAAGTTTTGTTAACTACTACTAAATATGTTTTAAAATATGTTACATTTTAGTTGTTAACTGATACATATTTTATTAAATGCACTAATTTGGATACAAAGTGGTTATTATTAGATGAACCACCATATATTTGTGATGTGAAAGAAACATGAGATATAAATGTATACAATACCATTATTATTGACATGCTAACTTGTTTTATCACATGCTAATTTCCTATTTGTCTCGTTAACTTTAAAATTAGTTACTAACCTTATAAGTTAACCGCTAAAGAAAGTGTTAGGTTGGATTAACCCAAGCAAAGATGCCTTAGGTTTAAGCCAAACAAATATTGGATTTAAGCCAAGCAATTGACCCCTGCAATTATGTTTGTTTGACGCATATTACTAATCATGTTAATCGTTAAAACGAAGTGATGAACAAACCAAGTGACAAACCTATCTAATATATTTCACACCCTCTTTTTATATTTTCATCGTAAGATTAATGCGGCCAACTCGAGAATATAATTTTAACATGCTAACTTGTCTTACTTATATGATACTATTATTATTAACATGCTAACTTTTTTATAACATTTTAATTTTTTATTTGTCTCGTTAACTTTAAATTAGTTAATAACTTTATAAATTAACATTAAATAAAGTGTTAGAAAGATTTAAGCCAAACAAAGATGTTTTGGGTTTAAGACAAGAAAATATTGCATTTAAGCCAAGCAATTGATTATTACAATTATGTTTCTTTAAAGCTTATTATTAATAATGTTAATAGTTAAAACTAAGTGATGAACCTATATTATACATTTCATACCTTAATATAATTTTCAACTGTTAGTTTAAGTTTTATAATTTAAATATTTGAGACAACTATACTTTAATATATATTTATATCTTAATCATATAATTTAAATATAGATAATAATATATTTTAGTAGACAACTTCTGAAAATAAATAAAATGTCTTATATAAATAACAACGTAAGTGCTCCAACTGTTAACCAGTACTCTCTCATACTATACTCTCACTGATACACTTTTCTGTTCCCTGCAGTGTCAGAATCTGTCGCAGAAGCTGCCATCATTACGAAAGGGTAAAATCGTATATTTCTGGACGAAATGGCATACACCAAGCTATTAACATCAAGAGAAAATTAGAAATAAGAGACATTCTCATCTTGGATTTGTCGCTTTAGGATTTTTAGAACATGTTTTAGGAAAATAGGATTTTGATTTTCTTTAAATACCATATTACCCTTTATTTTTCTATTAAGTTGATTTATAATTATAATTTGTAATTTCGTAATTGATTTAAAATGTTAAAATAGTAAAAAGTTAAAAAACAAAAAAAATAGACAAAAGGAAAGAGGGGTAGTCGATACCCTTCTTGTCTTCTCCACCGTAGAATGCTTTTCCATGGTGATTTAGGTTTCAGCAGAGAAAATTCTTGTTCTTCTGTGTTTCATCTGCCCATAATCTCTAATCTCGTTTTTGTCATCTTTCTCTATGATCTTACTGAAGATACAATGAAGTCCAAGTGTTGTTCATCTTTTCGAAATCAAAGTCTTTTTCCATCAATTTCGACGAAATCTCACAAATCTTCACACAAGGTATTCGATTACTTCTATTGATTCTCATCTAAATTGAAATCGAAGTGTTCTTCCATTTAACCTATATTTTCTTAACCCGATTTGTCATGTTTCTTAAAATATATTTGTTTCTCGGATTGATTAATCATCTTTTACACCACGATTAACTCTTTGCATGTTAATGTTTTTGATTTGTATTTGTAGAATATTGATTAAGGTTTTTGGAGAGGGGAAAATACGGGACTTGAAATCTTAGACTTGCTGTTGTCCGGTCATGATCTTCCGGCGTTACGGATCTGTGATGATAAGTATTATAGGCTAATCCTGTATACTTTTTTTGTGAAGCCTAAGAGTGTATCGGCTGGTGTGGGAGTTGAAGGAGAAGGTGATAAGGTTTGTTCTTGCTGTACTCTGTATGAGATTGATGAATATGGGGTGAAGAGTAAAGGGGAGACAGAACAAAGCTATATGCGTGAACTGTATTGCGCCTTCATTTGTGGCTACGTGTATGTTCCAACTTTGATCCCTCTTCCATGGGTAAGAGATTAGGGCTTTGTTTCTTGTTCTATAACTTTCGTTTTACTCTTTGTTCGTTGATCTTCTGCCATGTATATCTTGAAAGGAACTATATGATACATCTGTATTGTGCAGATGTTACTGAACATGACGTTGGGTTTGGTTTTTGTATTACAATCCTGACAAGTTTTAGTTTATGGTGCACTGTTATATCATGTGTGTCTCAGTAATGATTATGTTGCTTTAAATGCTGGTATGGGCTTAAGTCTTCTGATAATAATTTTCTTGTTCAAGAGGTTGTCCATTAATCCCTCTTTGTAACATGACATATCTCTCTCCTCTGGTTTTTTGGACTTGGACTAGTGTGTCATGCTCCCTACAATCAAACCCACATATCAGTTAAAAAATATAAGTGAAAATTACTATCAAAACGTTAGAATGGACACAAAGTAAAGGGACTTTCTTTAATAGCAAATGTCAGTTTATTGATGCAAGTCCTAGTGTATCTGCCCAAAACAGAGCGGAATCTAATGAGCTCATACGTCTATCATCCATTACATTATTTATACATATGAGGGAATTAAAAAGAATACTAGTGACTGACCCTTTGATTAACTCGAGGGCTTGGTGATTGACGTAACCAGCTTCCACAAGGCCAGGGGTGTCAATGATGTTTATAGTGAAACCTCCCATTGTTCTTGAAACCATCACTGGCCCTTTACATTATTTACTGTAGCAAACTAAACCACTAACATCAAACGTATCTGATCATAGGTGGCGATTTGGATGATGGAGAAGGAGCACAAGATAACCCAAACATATTTTAGTGAATAACTATATTTAAATTCTGGATCAAAAATAACATAAGTCTTTGTGTCATATTGGTTAAAGCCTTTGTAAAATTGTCATAGGTGGTGGGTTCAAAACCACGAAGTATCCTTTTTTAATGTTGTTCGAATTTTAATTAATTCAAAGATTGTGGCAGAGAAAAAACGTGAGAGATTTAAAGAAGATTTGATATAAAATTTAGTAAATATCTATAACCGAAAATGGAAGTTTCTATATTTTTCGTATTTGACTAGAATACGCAATATACCTAACCAATAACACAATACAACACATGCAACGCCTATTCTTCTTTAGGCGTCACATAAGGTAAAAGGCAGAAGAGTCTATGACACAACATCTAAGTAATGTACATCATAGAGTTCAGGCTATATGTCGTTATATATCTGCTGGTACACTGAAGACATATTATTAGATTGTGACGTAACTAATTCTAGCTCAGATATAAGGTAGAAGAAACCTTAGTTTACGATATATACCCTAGATATATCTATGTATTAAACTTAGTATCCGTTTTCTGGATTAAGTAGACTAATAGAATGTGTATTCTATTTTGGTTAGAAGAGAAAATAAAATATGATTCCCCATTTTTTAAAAAATAAATTTAAACATATAAATTATCATACCTATGTTTCCTATCATTTTCATATTTTTTTACATTTTTAAAGTTATGTTTAATATTTTTTCCATGAATGAAGGGCAAAACATGTCAAAAATTGCCAAAAGTATGAAAAATCCTAAATGGACAAACAAAAGTTCAAAGTGTCTTTTTTTTCCAATTCTCCCTAACATCAATCAGTGTGTACTTCTCTAATATGGTCTTGAGTTGTGTATATCTACCTAAATATCTCTTAAAAATATAATAATACATAATTAGTTATACGGTAAACATTAAATATATATATATACTAATTATAAAAACAAATACCGTAACTATTTCGAAATAAAAATAAATATAAATACCCGCACGGACGTGCGGTTCAAAATCTAGTTGAAACTTATACCGAAAGTCTTGTTGACATAACTGAAGCAAATGTTCTGATGACAGCAACCATTGGAAAAGAGTACACTGATCTTCAAATTGCGGATAGAAATTAGTCAAATAAGTTTCGGGAAAATTGCCAAAACGGAACAAAAATTCAGCATGGTTGTTCCTATGGTATAAAATCTTCATTTAGTTGTCCTTTTAGTATAATTTATTTCATAATCCCAAAACTAACCCTTGATTAATCTAATTAAACACATTAAGCTAATATAATTTAAAACAAATAATAATTAAAAACGTTTAAAAAGGGAAAATAAAAATAAAAACTTTTAAATTTTTTTAATAAAAATAAACTTTGTAAACTTAATAAAAATAAAAATAAAAATAAAAATAATTTAAATTTTTTTAAAAAAAAAATATTAAATCAACCTAATAAAAAACAGTTTACAAAGTTTTTTTTTATAAAAAGTTCAAAATATTTGTAAACTTTTTAATTTTATCAAAAAATTTAATAAAAATAAAGAAATTTAAAATGTATTTTTATAAAGTTTGTTTAAACTTTTTATTAATAACTTTTTGTAAAGTTTTATTTTTATTTTTATAAAGTTTACAAATTTTATAAAGTTTGTTTAAAGTTTTTATTAAACACATAAACTAAAATAATTTTTCAGAAATTTAATTTAAAACGTTTTAAAAAGGGAAAATAAAATAAAAAAGTTTAATTTTTTAATAAAAATAGACTTTGTAAAAATAAAAATAATTTACAAATTTTTTTAATAAAAACATTAAATAAACTTATTAAAAATATTTTACAAATTTTTATTTTTATAAAAAGTTTTAAACGTTTTTAATAAAACTTTAATTAAATAAAAAAATTAAACTTTATAAAAATAAAAATAAAACTTTACAAAACAAATTTCATAAAAACTTAAAACTAACTTTATAAAAAACCTTTTACAAAGTTTTATTTTTATAAAATTTTAAAACGGTTATAACTTTTTTAATTTTATCTAACTTTTAACAAAAATAGAACTTTTAAAAATGTTTTTAATAAAACTTTTAATAAAAATAAAATTTGTAAACTTTATAAAAAGAAAAATAAAACTTTACAAAAAATTGCAAATAATTTCAAAACACCACTTGTTGTATAGATATTTATCATAGAGAACAAGAATTTGTGAAAAAAAAATCAAAAGAAAAACTATGGAAAAACCATAGATTAATGAAGAAGACAAGAGATAATCATTTTTAAAAACTTTTGACAAGTAAAATCGAAAATAACACGTTTTAGGAAGTTAGAATATATTTAGTAGATTTTTAAAATATTTCCTTAACTGAAATTTTCATTAATTTTCGCAAAAATCAGATAATCTTATCCGTAGAAGGTGCCTTCTAAAAGTTTAGAAGATTGACAAAAATCTAGAACACGCTTTCTACTTTTAGTAGACGGAAGAGTACATTTTAGAAAATACATTCTGCGAAATTTAGAATACTTAATAAAAATAGAAGATGCTTCCGGACGAAAAGTAGATAGCTTTAGAATTAGTAGAATGTGCATTCCACTTTTTTAGAAAATTAGTAAATAGTAGAATGTACGTTCTAAAAATAGTAGATGAACATGTTTGTTTTAGAAATCGCTTTCTACTATACCATTTTCCGTAGAAGGCACATTCTACCTTTAGTAGAACGTATTTTCAAATTTTTATTTATTAACTTTTTGAAAAAAAAAATATATCAGCTTGTGTATATAGATGTTTTGTTAATTGTTTATATTTTTAATATTTTTTTTGATTCACAAAAATATTTTTCATTAGTTTTCAGAAATATAAAGGATAGAAAAGAAAAAAATTGGATAAAAATGAATTTATACCAAAGGGACAACACCTTTATTTTTTTGTTCTTTATTGGCAATTTTTCCAGTGTGGACTTAGAAAAACTTCCTATCCAAAAATAACCAATTTGACAAAACCTCAAAGCTCGCACAACCTTAAACTGATAATTCCACTGGTTCTAATTATATCGTAATACAAATAACAATCTTCATATGAAAACCGAAATGACGTCAGTGCACCATTACAATTATAATGAAACAAGTTGATGTCTTGGTGCTAACTTATACCGTCCTTTTCCACCGTCCTTCCATTGAAGATGGTTCTTTGTGGGGATCTTTCTTATTTTTCATTTTCTTGTATGCAATAATAAGGTTCCTCCACTATGCGGAAACTCTGACTAAATTAATATCACATTAACATGAAAATTCACTTAGCAAAATTATATCAAGTGTTCAAGTTTTGTTTGGAAATTCGAGCATTCAGAATGTTTCCGTCTTGGACTTTACGTATTTTTAACATTGCAATTTCAATGTTTAAATTCAGGGAATGTGAAATTTAGTTTTAGTTAAGACTCAAATGGTAAAATAAATAAAGAAAGTGAAAAGATTTAAACTAGATCTTTCTCTACTCTCTACCTAAAACCCCTAAAACCAATTCGGGGTTGGGCTAGTGGAAAATGTAGTTATCTAAAAGGACACGAGCTCGATTTCTGTTGAGAAAGATAATAAATTGAAGACTGATCCAATCCTGACTTTGGAGATGACGCAGGCCTGATTTTAAAACTTCCAAACTAAAAAAGAAAAAAAAATTACCAAATTTTATATAGTTACGTGATTGGTTGGTAAGCATCCACTACTAGTCTACCATACGTGGTCACATGCTAAATTAGCATTCCGAGTTAACAACTTATTATATACAAATACAACAGTCTAACAAGGACAAAATAATTATAAAGAAAACAGTAGTTTTCCATTCATGTACTGATACCAAATCTATGTGAGTAATACCCAATACGTAGAAAGGAAACAAAAGAAATTTAAAAAACGTGCTGGTTCTGATTAGAATAATAGAGTGGGATGTAAACAAAAGTCAGCATGAATCATGTGACACGGTAATAAGACACGGTCCTATGACTAAGTCCACTCGTATCCAATGACGTAAAACAACATCACTCACCGTTTGCTATGACGCACATCCTAACGTAACCATCTTTGACGCTAAACTTCCCTCCTCACTCTCTCCTTCCGTATATATATTACAAAACCTTATTCTTCCTAATTGGCATCTTAAATCATTTTTGAGCAATACAAGGAACGATTTCTTGTACAAGGCATTATAATATGATCCCTGCCGCGGAATCTCTTCGGCCGCTACCGCTTAAAACGCAAGAAACAGGCGAGAGTAGTGTGCGTACGTTGGTGGAGGAGAACGCGCTGATCGTGATTGGACGGAGGGGATGCTGCATGTGCCACGTTGTCAAGAGTCTGCTTCTTGGACTTGGAGTCAATCCGGCGGTTCTTGAGTTCGTTGAGGAGAAGGAAGAGGAAGTTATGAGTGAGTTAGAGAGGATTGGCGTTGAAGGCGGCAAAGAAACTGTGAAATTACCGGCGGTTTATATAGGAGGGAGGTTGTTTGGAGGGCTAGATAGGGTTATGGCCACTCATATCTCGGGTGAGTTGGTTCCAATTCTTAAGGATGTTGGAGCTTTGTGGTTGTGATTGTATTCAAATTAATTGTTTTCCTTAAATATATGTTGAATCTTGATTCAGCAATGGATGTTTATTCTTTAGGCTTATGATGGATCAATGATTTCCTTTCTATAATAAAATCGAAGAATGGTTAAAGTCACTAGAATGTATGTATATCATTAAATACAAATTGTAAAAATTGATTCAAAACGAAATATAGAACCAATATAATTTGTATCCATTGCAGCGAACTCATTTTTGGCTTCCATGGCCTGAAAAAACAATTTCTACTAAAAGATAAAAGGTGTGCGGCAGGAAAAAATATAGATATTAGTCAAGAGAAACACCTTGGCATGAGTAACTGCTGTCTCCAACTAAGCATTGCGCTCAGTCATATTTCAAAGATATTTTGAAGAGATGGAAGCAGGTATCACGCACTACAAGAAAACAGCGGCTTACCGACGACTGTATTCCTCGGTATTTCCTCGGAATAACGGTATTCCGAGGAAATACCGAGCAATACAGCCGTCGGAAATATTTCCTCGAAATTTCAATGTTCCTCGGAATTCCCTCGAAAAATTCCGACGAAATACCGAGGAAACTTATTTCCGAAAGATTTCCGAGGATCATTAATCGTCGGAACCTTCCTCGGAATATACCGAGGAAACGGTTCCTCGGTATATTCCGATGGCTTTTCCGATGGAAGATCCTCGAAATATCCGTCGGAAAGATCCTCGGAAAATCATCAGTAATTTCCGAAGAAAGTTTCCTCGGAATATTGTGAGGGCTGTTTCCTCGGAAATTCCCGAGGAAATATTCCGAGGCATGTTCGTCGGAAATTTCCGAGGAAAACAGCCCTCAGAAATTTCCGAGGGAACTCTTCCTCGGAATTTTCAATTTTTTTTTTTTAAATTTGTAATTTTTTTAATTTAAATTCGAAAATATGAAATTAAAATTAAAGTTGAAAACATATTAGATAATAATTCAAAGTTGTACAAATCAAAATAAAACATTCTGAAAAAAAAATATTCCGAGTTTTTGAAAAAAAAAAAAAAAAGAACTACGGGTTTTGCACGTCCGGGAACACCTCGTTCGGGTACATCCTCCTCATCATCTCCATCATTTGCTCTTGTTGCCTCCTGTGTGCCTCAAAGCCCGCCTGTTGACTCGCCATCTGGGCCTCCAACGCAGATATGCGATCGTCCTTGTCCTTCAACTGACCCATGAGTACTTCTGAATCAACGAAGGGCTGTTGTGAAGCAGCAGGAACCGACCGGGAGCGACGACCCAAACCGACCAAACGTCCTTTCTTCTTTGGAACCGATTGAAATAGAAAATAACCAAATTAATATAAAAAGAAAAGAGGATTAAAAAAATCAAGAAATAAATGAATTGAACTTAAAGAAAAAGAACTTACTGATTCCACGATTTCGTTGATTCGACTCCGGGGCAAGTAGGTCGCAGCCGTCGAATCGTCTTCGTCGGTCTGAAGCTGAGACAGTTCTTCTTCCATATGAGTTTGGACCAGGCTGACCACTTCCCTCACAACGCCGTCATCAATCTCCCCGGTTTTCTTGTTAGTATACGCCGTCTTCATTAGTTCGTAATCATCAACCGGCTCGCCATCATTTTGTTCCGCCTTGAAAAAATAAATTAAACATTAGTAATTAGAAGAAATACACAAAAAATAAAATTTCAAAACTTAAATAATTGAAGAAAAAGAGACTGAACTTACCATGCGATTTTTCTTCCGTGTTTTAGTTGGAAAGCATCAGTGTTATCTTGACAGTCAAACCAACACGTTTTTCTTCCGTGTTTTAGTTGGAAAGCATCAGTGTTATCTTGACAATATGGACATGATAGCCTTCCATGTGTTGTCCATCCAGATAACATACCATATGCTGGAAAATCACTTATTGTCCACATTAGTACTGCCCGCATTTGAAAGTTTTCTTTACACGAAATATCGTATGTTTCAGCACCTTCAGCCCATAGTTGTTCCAACTCATATATTAGTGGCTGAAGAAACACATCAAGTGATCTCTTAGGATGCTCTGGTCCGGGAACGAGAATGGAGAGAAACAAAAACTCTCGTCGCAAGCACAAGTTTGGGGGTAAGTTGTATGGTGTAACAATGACTGGCCATAGAGAATATTGTCTTCCACTCTTGCCATACGGGCTGAAACCATCAGTACATAATCCAAGGTAGACATTTCTTCTCTCATACGCAAAGTCGGGATACTTTGATTGGAAATGCTTCCACGCTTTTGCATCTGAAGGATGTCTAATCTCACCATCTGTTGAGTGCTCCGCATGCCATCTCATTCGTTGCGCTGTGCGTTCAGAAAGATACAACCTCTGCAACCTTTCCGTCAAAGGCAAATACCACATCCTTTTATATGGAACTGGAACTCTTCCACCCGTATCTTTATAACGAGGCTTCCCACAAAATTTGCATGTAACCCGCTGGTCATCCGCCCTCCAATAAATCATGCAGTTATCGCTGCATACATCTATTACCTGATAAGATAAACCAACACCAGCTACGAGTTTTTGAACCTCGTAGTATGAACCTGGAGCTACATTATCCTCAGGTAGAATACCTTTTACAAAATCAGCAATCGCATCCACACAGTCTTCAGCCAAGTTATAATCTGTTTTAATGCCCATCAGTCTTGTAGCAGATGATAAAGCAGAATGACCATCTCTGCAACCTTCGTACAATGGTTGCTTTCCAGCATCCAACATATCATAAAATCTCCTACCTTCTGCATTGGGTAAATCTTCCCTTCTAAAATGATCATTTACCATCTGCTCAGTACCTACACCATAATCTACATCTGTTCTAATTGGTTCTTCTAATCTAACCGCCGGCTGAGGTTCGCTAGTACTACAATGTTCATAATCAGTTTCCCCATGATGATACCAAATTTTGTAACTTCGTGTAAATCCACTCAATAAAAGATGAGTCCAAACATCCCACTCTTTAATAATCTTTCTATTTTTACAATTAGAGCAAGAACATCTTAACATACCTGTTTCTGCTTCCGGTAGTTGGCGAACTAACCCCATGAATTCGGTTATACCTCGTTGGTATTCTTCCGTAAGCAATCTCGTGTTCGGATCCAAATGAGGTCGATCGATCCAAGAACGATGATAATTTGAAGAAGACATTTTTTTTTCAATCAAATTCGTATGTAAAGATAGTAGGAGGGAGGATGAAGAAATGGAGTGAATGAAGAGGAAGAGGGGTGGTTGTATTTATAGATGAAATCCTGGCGACAGACCGAGGAAATTCCGAGGAAATTCCGACGCAAACGGCTACTTCCTCGGAATTTCCTCGGAATATTTAAAATCTCCCAACGGCTCTCCAACGGCTCTCTAACAACTATAATATTTCCTCGGAGGTCGTCGGTAAAATCCATAAGAAATTTCCGACGAACCCGGCTTTCCTCGGAATTTCGTCGGTAATATCCGAGGAAATACCGAGGAAACCAAGTTTCGCGTTTCCTCGGTACTTCCTCGGTATTTTGTCAGAAATTTTCGAGGAAATTTCTTTCCCTCGGAATGTCCCTCAGAATATCGCTGTTTTCTTGTAGTGACGCCGACTTGAAATGTCTCAACAGATGGGTTACAATGTATGCATCTTCGGTAATAGGAGAATCGTTTGCATGGAAAAACTGCCAATGAAAAAGCTTTGTGCATGTACTATCACTTTTGATGAACTTGACCCCAAGTTTTTATTGGCGATTTTGGAAGACGATCTCGTCCATCAAAACCAGCCGACTAGTCTAATTCGTATGAACAGAGTCTGCCGGAGCAGCGTCACCGCGTGCCACCGACCATCCGAGGGAGACATGTCTCCTATCTTATCACTTCTGTAATAGCATTGCTCACATCTCCAAAACAAATCCTGTCCTAGTCACCCATACCGCTTATGGTACAGATTCTTTCGGATATTTCAGCGAGCTTGGATTTCTCCTGATAGACATCGTCTTGCAAAGTATAAAGAGTATTGAGAGAATAATACGACCAAAAGGAGAAGTCATCTACAAGATGTATACTTATGAAAGAATTACAATATTGAAAGAATCGCATCTGAATGATGGAAACTATATCCTACAAATCCGGTGACGAATTTTGGAGAGTTTATCTCTGCGAGAAGGAAATATTCGAGGATTTGAAAAAGGTTCATCCTTAGACGGACAACTAGCAAAACCCATTAAAAACTGAGAGACAAATGTTGGATCCAAATCTCGACAAGATCCAATAAGATTGTGGACCGACGATCGGCCCAGACTACTTGAAGAAAAGATTTAGACCTCGACTTCGGCTCCGAATTCGATCCAAAGAAGACCGATGCACAGAGATCGATCTCGAGCTCAGACTAAAAACAAACTTGGAGACTCATCTACAACCAAAGACCAAGTTAAGAGAATATCCTTTGGAATCATTGGAGCTAACGAGTAACAAGTGACACACCCCATAAATCTCCGGATCCACAACATACAAGGGAGAAGATCTTGGAGGCACATGCCAATAAGGATCGGTATAAAAGAAGGAAGAGAGGAAATGGAAAAGACATTTTGAGACCTAGATTATCATGATCAACATCGACCTCCTGAATTTGATCCATTTCAACTTCTGACTTGGTCTCTTATGTTTACAACCTTAGCTTAGTTCAATTCATTTGTATTCATTAATTCTCGTGAAATCCCTTAAAAGCATTATCAATGCCTTTCTAAATTTTAGGAAAATATTATCCATATTCAAGAAGTGTTCTGAAAACTCAAATTTTAGAAGATATCATATACATTAAGAAAGACCTTTCTATATCCTAAATCATTTAAAAATATCCAAGCAAAATATTTTGAAAAAGTTTCAAAATAAATTTCAAAACTTTGTGTACATTAAAAATATGGATTTATATATAAATAACTATGAAAACCCTAGCTTTCTCTTTACATAACTTAACAAAAAAGATATTAAGGTTTTTTGCTTAAGGTTAGAGTTGCTTGATCAGAGTTAACAACAAGCGGTTAGTCGGAGTTTTGAAAAAAAATGTTTTGAGTTTTCTTCATTCACGACTCTGAGTTCTATTGCAAGTTTAACTTCATCAAATAATAAAACTTGCATTTAAATTATATGACTTGTATGTGAATCAATAATTTCTTAAGTAAAGTATTCCCTTTTTCAATACAGGACATACCTTATAGCTTCTCCAAGTGGTCTGCAAGCCTTGTTGTTGTTGAATGAATTTAAAACAGGAGAAACTGTTAGAAGAGAAGGGAACAAGCTGTCTGAACGGCTTCCCACGTTAGTCATCAAGGCGAGCGCCATATTGCGCCATGGCGCAAGGCGCAAGGCTCGGACCGTCTCGCCTTAGAGCGCCATGCGCCATTTTAAACACAGATACCAATGGTCTCATCAAAGATCTTCTTCCTCCTGGATCCGTCACGAGTCTAACCGGTTGCGCTTTTGGAAACGCACTCTACTTCAAAGGAGCATGGGAAGTTCCATTCGACAAGTCTTACACCAAAGACAAAGAGTTCCACCTTCTCAGTGGAACCTCAGTGTCTGTGCCATTCATGAGCAGCTACGAGAACCAATATATAAATGCTTATGATGGTTTCAAGGTCCTCAGGATACCTTATCGACAACGCAATGATGCGACCAATTATTCCAGCTTTCCTTATCGTCAAGGAGTTGATGTTACCAATCACATGTTCTCTTATCGACAAGGTAGTTGTAGTTCCAATGGCAGCTTCCCTTTTGGACAAGGTGGTTATAGTACCAATGGCAGCTTCTCGATGTACTTTTATCTCCCAGACAAGAATGATGGATTGGATGATCTTGTCAAGGCAATGGCATCTACTTCTGGATTCTTAGATTGTCACGTTCCAAGATGCAAGGTTTTAGTTAATGAATTCAGAATCCCAAAGTTTAAGATTACTTATGACTTAAACGGCCAAGACTTGGGATTACGTTCAATGGCTTTGTTTCATAAAGCATGTGTGGAGATTGATGAAGAAGGCACTGAAGCTGCTGCTGCCACTTTTTCACTCTCTGCTGGATGTGGGAGATATATGGAGCCTCCTAAGAGGATAGATTTTGTGGCAGATCATCCATTTTTGTTCTTTATTCGGGAAGACAAAACTGGAACTGTTTTGTTTGCTGGTCAGATCTTTGATCCTTCCAAGAAATCTGCTTAGGCTTTCGCTTTAGTTACAAGTTATGACCGGATAAGTTGAATTAGGTTTGAGCTTCATGTTCGAATTTATGAATCAATTGATTCATATTTATGTATTTGGTTATCCAAAAAATTCCATTAATCGCATGGTTTTATACTTTCATTTGGTTTTTATAAATTTTCATTAATCAATTGATGCATATTTATATATTCTCTGTTTTACAAAAAAAAAAAAAATTATATATTCTCTTATATTAAACATTGAATCAACCACCTGGTATCATTTATGGCAGCAGTGCTCTTTGTTCACCTCTGTTCTTGTCTTTAACACACTGGAACATATTAACCTTCAGTAGAGAGTTTCGTCCATTTAAATATTTATCTCACACATCTGTAAATCCGGTGTATTTACATGCTACGAACAAAAACATATCATTGATACTTTTCAGCTGATTCCCATGAGTTAGCGGTGGATAGTACTATCATCTTTATCTTTAGGTGCTCCCATTAAAAAATTCAACCGTCTGAATCTTTCCCGTGTCTGCTATCATAAGTTTTACTTACCAGTTACATAAACAAAATACTTTATTGCTTCGGTGTCTATAAAGAGTAGATTAAATGGTGACTCTTAAGCTATATTACGTTAAGAGAAAGTTTTAAGAAAAAATGGTTAAACAACAAAATGGGTAATCACGTATAATTCTCATGCTGTTACGAAGAATATGCCAATTTTGTTTTTGATAGCGTCAATAGAAGTTTAAGCAAGCAATAAATATTTCTACCTTTTTGTTGCAGTTCGTTATAACAAATTAACAAATACACATACAAATGTATTGGCTTTTTAGACTCAAGTCACGCAATAATCACCATAAATAAACAATATTCCTGTTCTCTCTCTCTCTCTCTCTCTCTCTCTCTCTCTCTCTCTCTCTCTCTCTCTCTCTCTCTCTCTCTCTCTCTCTCTCTCTCTCTCTCTCTCTCTCTCTCTCTCTCCTCGTGTTGGCTGCTGCAAGAAGGCAGGAACAATATCATCATATATCAAAACCTGTTTGGATGTAAGTGTCCTATCGCAGGAAAATCACCTTTTTTATTTCTCACTTCACCTGATTACAAACAATAGCACTATGTTTAACCAAAAAAAAACAATAGCACTATGTTCTTCTGCCATTATATAGATGACATTACAAACAATAGTAAATAGAACAGCCTTCATTATTTTTGTACAATTTTAAGCATCAACAGAATTGTATATATACGTTCTTATTTCTTGCCTTAAATAGGCGGCTATCTTGAGCATGTTCTTTCTCCAGTCGCAGTGATCAAGTTCAGCCACACAAAAAAAATCTATGAATACAGTTTCTTAACAGTTAACACCCAGTTATGTGATGATTAATGATGAGAGTAATGTCAACATAATAATGTCAACACCTTGTTCAACAGTTATTTACCATAAAGGCATGTCAGAAACAGAGCTATTGGGTTTGGGTCACATGTTTCTATTAGTCATTTTGTTCCGATGACTTATTTGCGGATCCTACTCGTATCATCTTCATCTCAATTAGAGTCCATGACTTATTGGCAGATCCTACTTTGCAGTTTTTTTTTTCGGTGTGAATGTTAAATTGAAACTCGGCAGTTCTAGGTATATAGAACTCCTGTTTGGAATAAACAGCATAAAGGTGACCCCTAGCTAAGCTGACATGCTACATGAATATCTCCAAAAATAATCATACCTACAAAATAATTGGTTAATCACGTATTAATCTAATAAAGTCATGATGTTATAAAGAGCTTAATCCTTCATGAAAATGACAGGAACCAGTACACATGGCTCATAAATATTTGCCAGTTTCTGCTTTCACGGGAAGTTTATGTGAAAACAATAAAGATTTTACATTTTTACCGTCGAAAGTTCCTTATAACATTAATTTGCTTGCCCCTATAAATACCCATTTCAATGTTTTTGCTTTAGTCTCAAGTCACACAAGAAACACAAACACCATGGGTAACAATAAGCCATTGTCATTCATCTCTTTGATTCCTTCTCGTGTCAGCTGTTGCAATATCAGCTGGAGATGAAGTGGAGCCCGTCAAGGACACAAATGGAAACCCACTTAAGAGTCAGACCCAGTACTTCATCCAACCAGGTTCAAACAAGAAAGGAGGTGGTCTTGTCCCAGCAAGCACTGACTTTACTCGCTTGTGTCCATTAGGTATTTCCCAAACACTCCTTCCATATCAGCCAGGCCTTCCTGTAAATTTCTCCAATCCATCTTCCCAAAATGGTGATGTATTGACAACAAACACCGATCTGGTTATCGAGTTCCAGTCTTCGATATGGCTTTGCCCTTCTTCAAAGATATGGAAGGTCGATCCCTCCTCAAGTTCTGACAAGAACTACGTAATCCACTGGTGGTAGCTCCAGCACGAGAGAGAGCTTTTTCAGGATTCAGAAATATGGAAACGATCAGAACACTTACAAGCTAGTTCACTACGAGAGTGACTCGGCTATAAAAGGTATTGGTGCGACCACCGGTTTATTCGGAGCACCTTATCTTGTTCTTGAAGATGATAATAATGATAAAAATGTTTTCCCTGTTAAGTTCCGTGAGGTTGACACGTCCACAGAGAATGTGTTTGCGAAGGGTCTTAGGATGTTCCCTTCATTCTGAGTTATACTTCGATGTTGTTTAATAAGTTGAATTATGTAAAATAATGGGTTGAAACAATACCACTAAACCATCTTTTGGTTTGATGTAATAAAAAGTTAAGGGTCTTTGCTTTTGGTTTTAAGGGTCTTTGTTCTTTATGAGGATCCTTCTTTTTTTCTTAATAAACCAAACTCTTGTTAAATTTAAGCAAACCAGTGCTGCCAAAACTGCTCAGAACCTCTTCACAATTTAGATGTGTTGGGCCCTGCTTGCTCGATCATAGGCATTCTCTTATGTGTCAATTTTCTCTTCAGTTAAACAAATGAAATGAATTCTCAAAGAAATTGAGATATTTGGCGTTGAGAAGCGGTTTTTTACAATTAACTCTGTTACTGCTGACTGTTGTATTGTGTTTAGTGCGGAAGTGGGGTGTACTAGTGAAGTTAATGCCCTTATAACTTGGCTATCACTCACAGCCTTTGTAATTGTAGCCCATTGCTAAAAGCCTAAAACCTGTTAAAAATATATAATTCTCCCTTGTTTTAGCATATCTAAGTTTCATACTTTTTCTAATAGAGTTAGTGACTTACAGTGACCGTTTGCATAATCTATTTCATCAAAAAAGAGCATACCAAGCTTGTAATCTTTGTACGTTAATACATTAAGTACTTTATATAAGTTCTCCTTGTTTTTTTTCTCATCTTTCTTCTATAAGCATTTCGACCACACTTATCAAATTTTGAGCTTCTCCGTTGTCTTCAAAGTAAGACAAGAAGATCAAAATCTTCTTTTCCTCATGATATAAGTTTTCCCTCTGTATTCACTCCTCACTTCACGAATCATCTCACTCCTCACTTCACGAATCATCTTATTGACTCCAGTTAATTTCCAATATCTCTTGTGGGGCATTATGTAAAGGATGAATTTGCTAGTCTTCTCTTGGTAAACTTGGTGACTAATGTACTCGTTTAATGCTTCAGGTAAACCGTCAGTAAATGTTAACATCGTATGCATCATAGTTCTAACCGTAGAAGCATCAAGCATGTCAGGAACATAACCATTGAAACACATGTTGCTGTCGTTGGGCACCTTGTTCTTTTTTATGAATAAATGTTAAAAAAAACAAAAACTTCTTTTTACAACATAAACTTCTCGATCAGGAGATCAAAATAAAGCTAATCATTTTGTGGGACCTTAATCACCTAAATTGTTTAATCTTGTCGAGTGGCAAACCACAACCTGAGAAGTGAGACCACCTTCATATATACTTCACCTTGTTCTCATGAGTTATCGGTGGCCTTGCTCTTTATCATCTTCAGCTTTTAGCTAGGTTCCATGAAATTGTTCATTAATGTGGAAATCTTTCTCGTGTTGCCAAGTAAAGCAAACAAAAAGACTTCATTGGTAGATATCTTGCCACCGACACTAAAAGCACTTCCTTTAATGAACTCACAACATTTTTTTGGTCAAAATGAACTTAAACATCGAAGTTGTTTTTATACAGTTATAATTTAACACTCAAATCAAAGTCCGCATAAAAATATATCGATATGTGTGCTTGAGATTCAAGTCACCCAAGAATCACCAGGAATAGCAGTATGACAGCACTCTCATTCATCTCTTTGTTCCCTCTCTTTCCGGCAGGGACAAAAGTGGAATACGTCAACCACACAATTGAAAAGCCAATTCAGAGACCCAATATCTCATTGAACCAGCTTTACTCACAAAAGGAGCGGTCTTGTCCCAGTAAGCACTGAGTTAGCCCATTAGTCTGCGTTAGGTATCGTCTAAAGACTTTAAACTCTCCTTCCATTTCAACCAGGCCTACCTATATTACTTTTCTCTACTCCATTGAATTATATAGGTTGCTCATTGCGAAATAAGAGTCAATTTTTGGACCAATTATTTCTTTTATAAAATTTGGACCGATCCCTTTAGAGCATGTTTATCCCTCATACCCATTTGGGTTTCTTTCTTTTTTTTCTTTTTTTTCTTTTTTGGTTTTCTTTTTTCCGTAAAAAACAAAAAAACAATACACCAATCGCGGACCACCACCTAGTCGGTAGGACCCACGAAAAGTAAACAAACTAACCCAATTTCGTCTCTTCGTCAGGCGATTTCTTGCTTTGGTTTTAACAATTTCATGGGACCCAGATCCTTCTCTCCTCTCTCAAAATATGTCCTAACATACTGCGATAAATATGTTCTTAGTATACAAAATATTTATTCACCAGAAACTCGAAAATCAAATCAATTTGGTATGAAAAAAAATATTTTGCATGCTCAAATATAAATTTTACTTTTAATAAAATATTCTTTAAAAATGATTCACCTATAAAAATATAAATTTTGTTTTAAAAACACTACTTGTTCGAAATACATATAGTAATACTTTATAATCCTAGTCATCCCAATTATACAATAGTAGTACCATGTAGTCATCCCTAATTTCATTTTCTATTCGATCATAGTAGTCTGATAATAAGATAAAGTTCTATTGTGACTAAAAAATTTGGGGAGAAAATTAACAGGAGTTGTAAAGAATCAGGAAGAGAGAATTCCTCTGAGAAGGAGGTTTAGAGTCTGCTTTAATAAATAACTAGATTCTGATCCGCTTTTTGAAAGGGCATCCGCTTTTTGAAAGGGCATGTATATATATATATATTTAGAAATTTAATTTTCACATTTGTGTTTTTCTTTATAATCATATTTTTATTTTTTTATTTATAATCATATTTGTTTATAAATCTTAGACAAAAATATATTTATCAATTTTATAAAATAATAGCAATTTAAAAGTTGATCCACCGTACACTCGTTTTTTTTGTATTTATATGCATGTATACATGTTTCTTTGTAATCATATTTATCTATTCTAGATCTTGACACACACTTCAAACGCGGATGTAGTGTTGGTTTGTAATTATGTGTTTTTGTTTTTTGTAAATATGTCTGAATTTGATTAATATTTTGTTATTAACTTTCAATCATAAATTTATGAATACAAATTGAAGATTTATTTTGAAATATAAAATATACTGATTTTTTAAGTTTGTCAAAAATATATTGCAATACAAACTATAATATATATATATATATATATATATATATATATATATATATATATATATATATATATATATATATGTGTAGTTATACTAAATTATAACATGCACCAAAAAACTATAATTTATATAAGAGTTATACTATCACATTTATAGTAGAATAGTCTAAACGGGGCCAACTATACAATCTCAACGGCCGTAATCTACCTATATATATATATATATATATATATAAGAATTATAGGAAAAAAATTGAAAAAATAAAATTTTAATTCGATCATGGTAGTCTGATAAAAAGATAAGGAAAATTGCATCCAGTGACACTAATAAAAAATTGACTAAGTAACCAAAAACATATTCATTTTCTCCTCTTTCTTTTCTTATATCTTTCTACTATCTCTATAAAAAAACTAATTTTGTTTTTTTTTTGTTATTTAACAAATAAGCTCATAAGAACATGACTAATGCATGTCTTTTATGGAGAGTTTGTTAGTGAATATAAGAGATATTTCTTGACTCTTTCTGGTTAAAAGCTAAAAGACGTCTTTGATATTCACTAAGAGCATCATTATCCTTAAACCCTTTAAAGGGTCTCTTAATTATTTTTTAATAGTTTTCAAAGTGTTAAAGTGAATTAAGAGACTTAGAAAAACATTTGAACATTTAGGTGGTTTATTGCAAGTCTCTTGATTATGGGTTCTTAAAAAAATTAAAACACTTTCATTGAGGAAGATGAGAGTATTTGGATTTAATCTGACCATTAAGCCTCACTGCCCTGTTTATAAACTGATTCAATGCAACTAATCTCAGACAATGAATCTCTAACTAATGACCACTTACTACTGCTTGCTTGTTCTGTAATCCTCTCTTTCCATGCATAGATAGCTGCTTCTGTTCGTTTGTTTGCTGTGAAGAGAATGCAGCTTGGTCACTTCCAAGCTCAAAGCCTGGTCAATCCATCCTTGTTGCCTCTGTATTAACAAAGGATTGAAAAGATTGAAACCCAAACTGCAATGCTAATCAAAACCAAAACTCAGATTTTATTTTATTTTATAAAGAAACAAAGAAAAATTAGCCATCAAGCAATTTCATACGATCATGTATTTGTAAATCTTACATTCTTTATAAAGAAACAAAAATCATCATCATCATCAGTTTGAAGGCAGTAAGAAAAAAAAGAAGACAAGACAAGTAAAGCTCAAAACTTTATAGAGAATCAAAGACCAATGAACCATCAAACAATTTTACACGATCTTCCACTTATAAAGCGTGGCCATGTTTCCTAAATCATACAGAGAGAAAACAACACCAACAAAAAAATACTACACTAAATAGCTTCACCTTCCTCAGGATCAGGCAGATCATCATGCCCATTACATAAGCAGAACAAGAAACACAAACACATAAACGATTCAAGCCATCTCAAGAATCTAGATCATGACACCAAGCCACCTAACGAGAATCTACTAAACCAATAAGAACATGAAGTGATAGCATAAGAACAAAAACTCAGAAACGCATCTGAACTCAGAATTATCAGAAACGCATAAGAACAAAAACTCAGAATTATAAGAACAAAATTACATAACAGATCAATGTTGTTGGGGAACTAAAAACTCAGAATTACCTTTCGATTAAGAAGGAGCAGAAACCTGACGATTGTCTTCATCGAGAAGACTCACCGACAATTTTCTGAGTTGAGGAAAGGAGAGCAACCGAGAATCTTCGTCAACGAGAGCTAACCCAGATTTCTCGCCGAGGAGAGCCACCGCCGAGATTCTTCGTCGAGGAGGAGAGCACCGAGGAGACCACCGAGTTTCTTCGTCAACTTCGACCTTTTTTTCCTCTCAACGTGTTTTTTTCTCTCATACCAACACGTGTCCAACAGAAGATGTTTCTTCTTTCGCATACACGTTTCTTCTTTCGTATACGTTCCTTGCCTTAATACCTATTTTTCTTTTTCTTTTAATTAGTAATTACCCTAAAAACTGCTTAAGAACCCTGCGATAAGGGTGCTCTAAGAAATCTTCTATAAGAGACAACATTAATCATGGCATAAGGCACTATCGTGATTAAAAAATTTGAAGCTGTAAAACAAATGGGAAGAAAGACACCCCGTGAGAAGAGGTTTAGAGTATGGCTTAATAAATAACTAGATTTTAATCCGCAATTTGAAAGCGTGGATATTATTTTTTACTTTTATGAAATATATTATTTGTTTGTAATTATTGAATATATTTATCTTAGTAAAAATTTATTTATAATAAATTAGACACATAAAGTATCTCTGGTAAACTATGTGTTTTTCTGGCTTTATTTTATTATCTTTCCATTCAATATATTTATTTGGATTGTTGTTAAAATAAATGATTTTAGAATGCAATTGTACAATACTTTTACATTGATATTTTGTTTAAACAATGTGACATATTTCTATATTAATTAAATATTTATATTGTAATTTAGATTTAAATTTGTATACAAATCAACATATTTGTATAGTTTGTTGTTAAAAGAAATGATTTTAAATCCAAATGTACGGTAATTTTATATTGATTCTTTTTCAATTCATATAAATATTTTATATATATTTATTTCAACTGAACAAACTAATATTTTGTTAAATTGGCCCCTGAAATATATTTTTATACATTGATATTTATTTTTCATAATTAGTGTTATATATTTTAGATGTATCATAATATAACTAACGATATTCAAAATACCTGGACCGAATCATGTTATATGGCTATTTCTGTTACAAATATCGAACCCCTTTTAGATACATTGGTTATTTAGATATTTTAAGGTTTATATACATCAGAACCGAATTCATCCAGATCCAGAATGACTCAACTCAAAATCCACACATAAGTTTATAATATTCAAGCGGGGCTTGGTTTCAAAACAAAAAGAAAAATGATACCCAAAATGAACAACATGTACCTAAATAGACATATAATGTTCATGTCTAACTGATTTATAAATTAATAAAAAACTCATTCTATGTGTTTGGCTAAATTAAGTAAAATAGAAAGAATTTTTTTATACATTGATATTTATTTTTCATAATTAGTGTTAGATATTTTAGATGTATCATAATATAACTAACAATATTCAAAAGACAATGACCGAATCAGGTTATATGGCTATTTTTGTTATAAATATCCGAACCCCTTTTTAGATACATTGGTTATTTAAATATTTTTAGGTTTCTATACATCAGAACCGAATTCATCCAGTTCCAGAATGACCCAACTCAAAATCCACACATAAGTTTATAATATTCAAACGAGACTTGGTTTAAAAAAAAAAAACGATACCCGAAATGAACAGCAGGTACCTAAATGGACATATAATGTTCATGTCTAACTGATTTTATAAATTAATAAAAAAAAACTATTTCTATGCGTTTGGCTAAATTAAGTGAAATAGAAAGAGTTTTTTATCAAGTAAAATAATTATATGCAGTAGAAAATTAAGTGACAATAAATGTAGTATATTTTAATTATTTTGATTTTAGGTTATTATTTTATTCACAAAACATATTTTTGAACTATGTTTTTGGGTACGTAATTTTCCACCGACTGAAACTAAAATAAAAATATTTTAATAAAATAAATTAAACCAAACATTTAATCATATGTAAAACCTAATTATTTAATATTTTTGATTTTATAATTGGCACAAAGTTAATATTGATTAACTAATAACAAAATTTGCACTATTATTATTATGGTAATATAATTAATGATGTATAATAATATAATTAATTAAATTGTTAAAGTAAGTGAAATATAGAAATACAATTAATAGATACTACATTTTAAGTATCCAAACAAATTTTATTAAGACTATTATTTAAGTTTTCAAACATTCCAAATTTTTTTAATTTAATCTTTATATTCAAGTCTCCAAACACTCATATTTTTGTAAGGGGAATTGCCGATAATACCACTTTCATGATACCACTTTTCAAAAATACACTAACCAACTTTACCATTAAAATTTAAGAAGGAGAAAGACTACTATGCCCTTACATAATTAAAAAACATATCTCTCCTCCATCTCGGTTGCTTTGCTCTCCTCGGCGTCGTTTTCTTCTGTGGATGTCGAAGATGGATTCTCTACGACCACCACCCAAAACCCTAGCTCCGTTCCAACTCGTCATGGCGTCAACAAGAGCCACGCCGATTCAATCTCCACCGGCTGCTCATTCGAACGAGGACTCGAGAAAGCTCTTGCCTTTGCTTACTTTTTTTTTTTAATTTGGATTTAATTAGGAGAAACCTGCTTCATTGAATAATGGAGAAGAAGTCAGCGAACATCGTCGATGGCCTACCATTCAAGTGGGGTAAAAGAGTGTAGAAGATAAGGTTGTGAGTACTGTCTTTATGACTGTGTCTCTGTTGGAGATGATAGTAAAGTGGACTCTGGGGTGTTCTTTGTTGGGAAGATTATAAAAATGTGGGAGTATACTGATCAGCCTCACGCAGGCTTGCCAATCTGAATCTGAGACTAATAAGGCTTGAAGAAAGTGAGAGCGGAGATGATGAGGACGAGAAGCTGTTTTGCTGTTTTTTTTCTCATCAAACATTGGCTCAATGTTCTTTCAGATTCTTGGCTACAATGACTGTGAATTCAAATTCTGAAAAACTTAACAACAACAAGATCACATACAGAGTATCAAAATCCATTCTTTTCCACGCAAAGTTGAATCAGAGGAACTTATTGAGTTAGTAGCTCGTTGTTTATATGCTCGTTGTTTCGAGGAACTTATTGACTTGGCCAATTCTGATTCAATTTCCACATCTCAGTTCAGTTCAGTTTCTACCTGAACCTCTTCTTTGGAGATGAATTGACTACATTCTTTAGGAGTTATGATAGTTAGAGCTGTTCTTGCAGTTGAATGTGGATGGGAGAGATTAGGTAATATATGAGAAGAGATTATAGCTATTTGCCAAGTTGTAAGGGTTTATAACTTATTTTATAAAGAGTTATAAATTAGCTATAAAAATTTATAAAGGCATATAAATATTTATGCATCATTTTGTAATGATTCCCGTGGCCTTCACATGGTTCCCGTATCAATATATCTGGAGGAGCTGGGTGCTTAAACGACTCTTCTTCTAAGCTCACTACTTTTTGTTCCGAGTCTGGTTCTTTTCTACTGATTCATTATTTCGACCAAGCTGTTGGTGGAGTGAGCTCGTAATGAAGAAAGGAGGTGATATTTCCAGGTGGCTGAAGAAAGAAGGTGATTAAGTGGCTGAAGAAAGAACGTGATTAAGTGGCTCCTGGTGAAGTGCTTTGTGAAGTTGAAACTGTAATGCTAATTTTAGATTGAATTTCTTAATGTACTTACAACGCTTTGTCGTACACTCTGTAACTGATGATACGTGGCAGATTCTGAGGCACATATAGACATCAAACAAGGTTCTACCGCTTAAGAAATTTTACATATTCTTATAAATTGTTTTATAATCATTTATAACGGTGCATAAACTTTATAAATTATTTTTACAAATCCTTATAAATTACTTTACATACTTTTATAAACCCTTATAAATTATTATAGAGTTATGAGTTACAGGGGAAGCTCGCAGAGAGAAGCTATGTTGTGGCTTCTAAGCTCACCGATAACACAGTCTTTACCATCTCTGGACACAACGACGATGGACGCACACTGATCAAGTTCAGAAACCCCAAGTTCTATTAGACTTCTGGTTTGTGTTTTCTAAAATCAATTACAGTGGATTTGGTAATAAGGTGACTGAGATTTGGCGTGAAGAGAAGGGTTTCTGGGATTACTACAAAGAGAGATTGAGATACAATCAGTTTATACAATTTGGCTTTTCTATTCATCAAAGCATAACAAAGGTTCTGGTTTTTCTCTTTCTTTGGTTTCCTTGCCAAATATTTATTTCTCTGACCCTTTTGTTTTTTGTTTGTGGGATCGTAAAAAGGTAATCATCGGAGATGGCATCGAAACGGATTTTGAAGGAACTGAAAGATCTGCAGAAGGATCCTCCTACTTCATGCAGCGCAGGTGTGACTTACTTTGCGATTCGAATTTTTATGTTTTTTTTTTGTTGCTCCTCTGCCTGATGATGTTGATGGATGGATGGGTCCTTCGCTTTTTTTGTTCTTCTCTTTGCTCTGGTTTTATTATTATTGATCTCTCTCGTTTTGCTTAGATCTAAATCATGTGTTCGTCTCTCTGTTCTCTTTTTTGGTTGATTTTGGGTTAATTCAGCTGAGATTTATAAATTTACCAGAGGTTCATCATGATAATAATAACCCTTGTGTTTGATTTAGCAAAGTTTCAAACTTTATTTGATTGGATTGACTTGTTAGATCTGGTTTCAGTTGAGACTTTTCTGGGATGCCATCTTAAAAAGTAGTAACTCTGAACTTCTTTTTGTTTCCTTAATTTTGACAGGACCGGTCGCGGAAGACATGTTCCATTGGCAAGCCACGATAATGGGTCCATCCGACAGCCCTTACTCTGGCGGTGTTTTTCTTGTTACCATTCATTTCCTTCCTGATTATCCTTTTAAACCTCCCAAGGTACTTCCTTTCACAGCTCTCGACTTTTATTGTTGTCCTGTTTGCAGTTATGTATCTCCCAGCTCTAGTTCTCTATGCATGTTGTGCTTTGTTTAGTTGCTCATACGTGTGGTGGTGACCAAAAACAAAAAATGTAGGTGGCTTTTAGGACTAAGGTGTTCCATCCAAACATCAACAGCAATGGGAGCAGCTGCCTCGAGTATCTCTCAATGCTCAATTATACCTTTCTATAAGGTGTTACAAAAGAAACTGTAAAAGAATGATGTTCTTTAATAAGTAAAGAAATGGTGGAAAATTGGTTAATTTGGTGATTTATAAACTCTTATAAATAGATTTATAAACCTTGTAAATTAATTTATAAACACTTATAAATAAATATATAAACTCTTATAAATAGCTTATAAGTTTTTATAAATAGTTTTATAAACCCTTTTAAATAGTTTTATAAGCTTTTATAAATAGTTATATAAATATTTTATATGTGTTTTATAAACTTTATAGATGGTTGAGATCAGGTTTTATAAGCTCTTATAAAATTTATAAATGGTTCATAAATGGTTTTATAAACCTTTATAAATAGTTATATAAATATTTATACGGTTTTATAAACATTTATAATTTTTTATAAACCCTATATAAACTCTTAAAAACCCATTAAAACCTTTTATAAACCCTTACAAATCTTATATAAACTTTTTAAAAACTTATTTAAATCGTTATAAATTCTATATAAAATCTTTATAAACATCTGTAAGTGATTTTGTAAACCTTTTATAAATTCTTTTGTTTTGACACAAAGGTGATAGTTCCATCCTGTAAAAAAAATATTCTACCACAACATGCCAACTGGTCATGTCATGTGCCAACCAATGGTTTCTAAGCCAAAAGTTTTCTACAAATCCTTATTAATGATTTCTAAGCTTTTAAAAATGTTTTTAAGAACCTATAAACGAATTACCTTTAAATTTTTTTATAAATCCTTATAAATAATTTTATAAAACCTTATAAGCATTTCTAATGGTTATAGACTCTTATAAATGATTTAAAGACCTTCTAACTGATTTCTTTTATAAACATTTATAAACGGTTATAGACTTTATAAACTTCTTTATAAGCCTTTATAAATGATTTATAAACTCTTACAAATAATTTATAGACATTTATAAATGATTTACAAACTTTATAAACTGTTTTCTTATAAACTTTACAAAATATTTATAAACTCTTATCTATTATTACATATTCTTGTAAACCCTTATAAATTATGTTACAAACTCTTACAGTTTTTTTATAAGCCTTTCTAAATGGTGGATGACCATTTGTTTCCTTTTACCACTGAACATCCACCTGAAAATCAGACACAAAGGATATTGAAGTTTAGAGACACTGATATTATTGTTACTCTCAGTAAAAGAAACTGGAAGGGCTCTAGAGAAGCATCAGGCCTCATGTTGGTGGTTGAATCTCTTCACCGTTCAAACTGGAAGGGTCTAGAGAAGCATCAGGCCTCATGTTCCAGAAAAGTAAAGCATCTCTCTTCTTTGGTAGAACATAGAGTCCTTCTTTCCCACATTTCGATAGCTCGTCCACCATGGGACTGCACTAATGTAATGTTTCCTTTCGCAGCAGGGAACACTGTCTCGCCACCATCATCAACATCCGATCTAAAGTATTTGTCCAAAAGAAGATTTAAAAAAAAAGCATAAAGAAATTTGTCAGAGTAAAAAAAGGTTTTATGTTTTTGTTACTTACAGGTACATAAGTACAGTAGCTATACGTTGTCCATTGTTCCTAGTGTTGAACTCATCTAAGAAATAATCATAGTGAGGCTCATACTTCTGCCCAACTTGGTAGTGAAGAACCTGAAACTTTATGACTTCGAGACTCTCTATGTCCTGGTGATAACAGCTGAACATGACTTTCAATAAATAGAAATCTGGTTCAGGAATTTGATCGAACACCAAGCGTGCGTCTTTAGTATACCCAAAGGCTCCATATAAACTTACGAGCTTTGTTGCACAAGAGATGTCAGACATTAGTCCATTCCCCTTTAAGATCGCGTGAGCTTTCTGCAGTGAATCGATGCTCTTGCACTTGCTTAAGAGGCGGAGGCTTGGGATAGATGCAGCGTAACGTAGAGACGCATGGACTCGTCATGGACGCGCCTTATTAAAACGTTGTAGCGGTACGAGAAGTCGTTTGAGTTTGAGCTGGTCGGCGAGCACGGCGAACGAGTCCTCCCGAGTACACGAGTAAATGGAGGAAGAGCAGGCATAATCGATGGCGCCGGAGAAGGTCGAGAAGCGGAGGAAGAAAAATCGGAGGTGTTTGAGCGGAGGCTGATTTGGAAGAAAATTAGGTCAGGGTCACTATAGTCATTTACCCATTCATAAATGTGGTATTTATAAAAATGTTCATTCATTAGTGGTAAAGTTGAATAGTGGTACTAAAGAAAGTGTAAAAGTAAAATTTCCACTTTTTGTAATTGAGTTTTAATAAGATATACTCCCCCCGTCCCACTTTAAGTGGAGTTTTAGAGAAATTTTTTTGTTCCATTTTAAGTGATGTTTTCAAGTTTCTAGGTAAAAAATAAATGCATTTTAATATTTTTAATTATTTATATTCTGTAGTATAATTGTTTATTGGTTGAAATTACTTTAATCATTATTGTTTTTAGGTAAACGAGAAAAATAGAATAAAAGTTTGTAATTTCTTAATCAACGTGTAAAAACCTCAAAACTCACTTATTTTGGAACAGAGGGAGTATAAGATAGATAAGAAAAGGAAACGTTGTCGTTTTATGAGTTGATGAACAAATTATCAATCTTTTTCTCTCCAATATCTTATCCCGTTACTCGACGAGCCCTAGCTTATCGCAAGATGTCGCCTCGGCCTCGGAGCTGGATCACGGAGAATCAAGGGCAGGCGAATCAAGGTCGGCGTAGAGGATGGGATTCGTCATCGGAATCGGATGAGAAAGATAGGAGACGGAAGAAAAGCACAAGTATTAGGAAGAAGAAGACAAGATACACTGATTCCGATGAGATTAGTGCTTCCTCGTCTGGTGATGAACAACACAACACGTCAAAGTTCAAGAGGCCGAAGAAGCATGGAGGAGATACAAGTAAGAAGAAGATGATAAGAAGTAGTAGAAAGAGGCGAGGAGGAGATACACCGATTCTGATGATGGTTCTCTCAAGGCAAAACTTGAAGAAAAGGTCAAGGAACCTCAGCTTGATCAAGAGGAGTTTAACAAGAAAGCTTTAGCTCCTGAAGATGAAGAAGAAGCTGTGGTGGGTCCAATGCCTTTACCTAAACCTCAAGGACACATCAGCAACTACCACGGTCGTGCTTTAAGACCTGGGGAAGGAGACGCTATAGCACAGTATGTGCAGCAAGGGAAACGTATCCCACGTAGAGGAGAAGTTGGTCTTAACGCTGATGAGATTCAGAGGTTTGAGGATCTTGGGTACGTCATGAGTGGGAGTAGGCATCAAAGGATGAATGCCATTCGTATCAGAAAGGAGAACCAGGTTTATAGTGCTGAAGACAAACGGGCGCTGGCTATGTTTAACTACGAGGAGAAGGCCAAGCGTGAGGCTAAGGTCATGTCTGATCTTTCCAGGCTTGTGCAGCGCCATATGGGACAAGAGTTGGGTCCCAATCATGACCCTTTTGGTTCTGGAAAGACTGATGGACATGATGACTGAATTGGTACGTATCTTACGCTTTCTTTCTTTTAGACTGCTCCTTATTGCATCATAGTTACTATTTCTCCCGTTAATGAGTTTCATAGTTGATGCGTTGAAATATATAGACTTCAAGTATCTGCACTTGTTCCTGCTCAATTTGCTTGAGCTTCATTGATTATTTTTTTTTTTTTTTTTTTTTGAACAAGGGTCAAAGACCCTTGTTCAAGTATCTGCACTTATGATTGTGTGTTTATATGACTTTAGACTTTAGGGATTGCTTGTGTAACGTTTTATATGATCTCTGTCATTTAATGATTCTGATTTATACAAGTTTTATGGCTTTGTAACAGGGACATACAGAAGCTGCTGCTCCGCTCTGCTTTTGATGCTTCATCCTACTTCTTTCGCTCTCATCTATCTTTGGTTATGCTGTTTTGTCTAAAACTTGTCACACATACAGAAGCAGCTGCTCCCCTCTCATTTTATTTGCACTATATTTTATATATTAATATAATTTAGCGAAATAAAAATATTGAATAAATCATACATATTTTTTTTACATATACTGCATTTTAAATTTTCTGAAAATAAATTTCTTTCAAAACAGAAAATTGTTATTAATACAAATATCTTATTTTATGCTATATTATTTGTATAGAATAACACATATTTATAAAAAAAAATTCTTCCCTCACTCCTCTCTTTCCATTCTATTGTTTGTATATTATAGACAGTTCTACGATTGTCCTATCACTTCTCCTTCCCCAGACTTGTCATGTGTGGTTTATGTCATTTTGATGGAAGTTAACGTAACTGACAAACTCTATTTTTGCTCCCACATCACTAAGAGATGCATGTGTATTGTAGCAAGCAATATACAGTTAAAGCATTCTCAACTTTTAACCATGATGTACTTGTTCTGTATGGTTTTAGTGTTGATGTATTTGTATTTTCTAAATGGTTGAACTCTACATCTTAAAGAAGTGGACATACCCTTATATATTATATTTGTCTAGATCTCTCTCCCTCCCTCTCTCATTCCTTCCCTCCCTCTCTCATTCCTCCAACATCTCCAACTGTTATCTCATCATCTCCTCCCATCATTTATTTTTCTCCTTCATCTCTATGGTGATTTTTTGTCTTCTTCCACGGTTTTTTTCACTACAAGAAATATGTCCATTGTTAGCGCGGATTTTATGCTATGTTATGGGTTTGATAGCGTTTTACCAAATGCTATGTATGCGGCAGCAATCATAGATACCCCTTCTACGATAGCATTTTCGTAACGCTACAAAAAATAGAGATACAATAGCAATATTTGAATGCTATTATTAACTTAATTATAGCATCTGATTTGTACTATGATTTATATATAATGACACTGATATAATGCTATAACTAGAATAAAAATAACTAAGAATTATTTTAATTATTTAATTAAAATTAATTGAATAAAATTAAATAATTAGAAATTAAATCGAATATTATTGTATAACTGAAAATAAAATAATTTTTATTAATAAATTAAATTTGCTTTACAGATTAATTCTGGTTTACAAAACTAAACCAGATATAAGAATATAAAACCAGACCACTACATTTTTTCTAACTCAGTTTACACTTAACCGATTCTTAAAAAAAAAAAAACTAAACCTAAAAAAAAAACACTCCAGCCGCCACGAGACTTGGATCTTCCCAGCCACCATGAGACTTGCCTCCTCCAGCTGCCATGAACCTTGCCTCCTCCACCTATCTTTACCAAAAATAATACAAAATCAGATTCATAATTGAGAACCAGAGAAAAAAGGAGATACACAGATGACTGATACGAAGAGAGAGAGAGAGAGAGAAGTCGATTGTGGTGGTGGTGGTGGTGGGAGGGCGACCGTGGTGGTGGTGAAAAAAGGAGGAGACGCGGTGGTGGTGGTGAGACGAGGAGGAGACGCGGTGGTGGTGGTGAGACGAGGAGGAGACGCGGTGGTGGTAAGACAAGGAGGAGAGCGGTTGGAGAGATATGATGGTGAGACAAGGAGGAGAGCGATTGGAGAGAGATGAGAGGCGTGGAGAGAGATGGGAGAGATGAGAGATATGAGATTGATGAAGAAGAGAATCTGAAAGAGAAGAGAATAGAAAGAAGAGAGAATGAGAAGAGTCTGTCGTGGGAGAGAGAGAGAGAGAGAGAGAAAAATAAAAATTAAATGGAATAAATCTCAACCTTTAGATCTAAATTAATCCAATGGCTAAGAAGTGTGATCTATGTAGTTGAATCTGATTGGTCAGAAAATTTTGTCTTTCTTTTTTATTTTTATTTTTGCTTTGTTCTTCAATATTTGATAATTTGTTTTGTAAGTAGTTTTTCTTAATTATATCTTATATAAAAATATATATATTTTGTAGTTTATTATTTAAATTTCTTTTTGAACATAATAAATTGATATTTATTTTCAGAATTGATGTTTAAGTTTGAAAATATTTTATTAATTTCAAAATTATGATTTTAGTTATCACTTTCAAAATTTGTATGTTTATACAGAAATCTGATTTATAGTTTGTTTATAAATTTGTATTTTTGATACAAATGTTGAAAATTTTAAAATTTAGATTTTATGGTTTATGAAAAAAATAATATAATTAAGAGTAAAGTTTAGTTTGGTGATTTAAGGTTTGGATGTTGGAATATGAGGTTTAGGGTTAAAGTTTAGTATTTTGGATTAAAGTTGGAAAATTATAGATTTGAAGACTAGATATAAGATTTGCAATCAAATTTTTGATAATTTAGATTTGAAGTTTATATTTAGAGTATAATGAATGTATTGTTTATGTTTAAAGTTAGGATTTAGGATATAGTTTGATTAAAGATCAAAGATTAAAGATTTGTGTTTAGGAAATTATAGTTTAAGATTAAAAAAATTAAAGTTGAGTTTTATTTTTAGATTAAAAGTTATAATATTAAAAAATAGAGTTTTAAGGATTGTCTTTATAGTTTAAGGTTTAAAACCATGTTTAGGGTTTAGAGGTTCAATTGGTTTTTCTTAGCATTAGAAAAATGCTATTGTATATCTTTGATAGCATTACTGAAACTGCTTAAATATTTTTTTTGGCGTTAAAGTCAAATTTTCCACTAAATATTGGCGGAATTAATGATTTCATCTTCCCGCTCATTTAATATTCAGAATAGTACTAATTAAATGCTATTTTAGGTTCCGTTCTATCATTGCGTTTATCTAATGCTATTATATAATACAGAAATTTTTCAGTCATTTACGATAGCAGTTCAGTAAAATGAGCTATAATAATCTGCTATCAATGTTGACTTTTTTTGTAGTGTTTATTCATTGCTACCTTATATACCAACAACAACGTCTCCTTTTCCGCTGCTTACAAATACATATTTTCTTTTGCTGCTGTCAATTACTAAAAATGATCAACAAAAACACACTTTACTATTTGTTGTTGTATTCTATAATTAACCTATAGAATAGAAATGCAACACAATATGTATTATATTTTAGTTATGTTATTACTAAGAATCAATTGTTTTATTCTACTTGTTTAATAAATATAGTACAGTATCATAATTCCGTTATAGATAAAACAGTTTCACGCGCAACGCAATATGTATAATTCTCTCCGTTCCTAAAAGATTCATGTTTTGGAAAAATATTTTGTTTCAAAAAGATGTATATTTTATGTTTTCTATGAAAAAATGCAAAATTAAAAAAAATGGTTTTATTGGATTACTATTGGTTAAAAGCTGTTGAAAATTGAAAACTACAGAAAACGATACATTTATTAGAGTGATTTAATGCGTTTTCTTAATATATGTGAAAACACTAAAAATCTATCTTTTAAAAACATGAAGAGTATATTTTAGTTATGTTATTACTAAGAACCAATTGTTCTATTCTACTTGTTTAATAAATATAGTATAGTATCAAAATACCATTTTTATATAATTTTTAATTAATTTATATAAGTTGATTTAATATGTTTTATCCAAAAGAAATAGAGAAAAATCTATCTTCGGTTATAATTTTAAATATATACATATCTATTCTTTTCTTAAATATAATTTAAAATAAATAATTTTATTTTATCTTAGTTAAATATTCAATTAAATCAAAATTTAGATTAAAACCTGATAAGAAAATAATAAATTTAGAATATTATTTTATACATAATTTCAATTTAAATTTTTAATTACCGCATATAGTGCAGAAAAACACCTAGTTCTAGTTATTTGCACAGCAGATAAAATTTTCAAATTCAAGAAAAATAAATCAACATAACTATAAAGCTTAAGTCAGTGATAATTTGATTAGGGTTTTTTATTTGCCAACGACTAAGGTTATTTACAGTCGCAAGATAATAAATAACTACGGCAACTTTAGCTGACAAATGAGTTAATAAAAAACACTGAAGTGGGACATATGTTTTGATGAAAGAAAACATAAACTATCATTTTAATAGTTACGTATATCTAAAAATAAATTACGTAAAACAATTTAAGAAGTCAGCATGTCGTGCTGGATTACCTTATTTACTATAGAAACTCTTCTGTTTCTTGTATAATACATGAACTGATGAAAGAATCCTCTAGCTTTTTTTTTTTTTTTTGTAAACGAAAAGAGTTAAACCCGGGTCAATGATGACACAAACCTAATCCCCGGATGGAGGTACAGCCCACGGATAGACCCTCTCCTAGACATTCAAATGAGTCGAAAGCAATAATTCATATCCGTGTGGCCGGTGGGATTTGAACCCGGGTTCACTTTACTGGGTTTCTCAATTCCCTCTAGCTTTTTCTTTACAAAGAATTAAAGTACTGCAACAGATAGGATTTGAATCTGTATATGATAACGTAACATGGTGCTTACTAATAGAAAATACATTAATTAAACCAGATATCAGGCTTTCAACTTTTATATCTATTATTACCCCCTTTATATCCGATCATACCTTAATTTTGTTACAAAAAAAAAGATCTATTACAATATTTTCCACAGATTTTATTTGAAAAAAAAAGAACAAAGATCAGTTATATCTCGAGGTTAAAGTTGCTTCCCCAATTTAATCCCATAGAAAAAGTTAAACCTAGATCTCTTAAAAGCTTTAAGATAATTTACTATGATAGTTACCCAACACCTACACACAAAGAATCTGTTCTCTCTCAGTCACATCATGCTTTTCCTCATCTTCACTCCACAAAGCACCTGCATTTGTATATTATATGTTTCATTGATTCTTCATGAAGCTTTCTTTACCCTTACTTGCATCACAAGTAAAGCTAAGAAACGAACATGACCCATCGCCTTCACGAACCACCAACTCTCGAATCACCTGAGACGTCTCTTCACTTTTCCCTCCATGCTCATACCCAAAACCGGCCTGAAGATTTTCATAACTGAACCGGTTTAGGTTTACGAGATTCTTAGGTTTAGTTTCGGTCGATCCTCCACATTGCCTAGGCTGTGTTTGGTAGAAGACTTTAGAGAGAACTGGTTCGCCGTCTTTTTCGTCCTCACTGTGGCCTAAGTGATACTGATGCATCACCCAGTTCGTCTTTTCGGGCTTCTTCTGGCGACCGTAGTTCGTGTAGAGCACTAGGATCTTCTTGAAACCAGCTTCTCCTGACTGAGACAAAACGGGTCGGGTCTTTCCCGTTTTGTGCCACCGTGTCTCGTGGCCTTCCTCGTCTGTGCTCACTTTTCTACGCTTTCGTGTTCCCGTCGTGTAAGCCTTTGACGGGCGGTGGAAAAAGTGTCGTACTTGCCCATCTTTGCTTACTCCTACTTGGACAAGATTGACATAAGTTAAGCATATGTTAACCACTTTAATAATAGAACAAAATTGGAGACTGTGTTATATCTTGTCACCAATCACATTACTTTACTAGATTTGATCATTTGTTTTTGAGATAAATTAATAAGTGAAGCACAAAAAAATAATATTATCATCAAAATCTATAAGAAAGATTACCGTTGAGAAAATATCTGTTTCTGCAATTTTCTTTTCCACAAAATAAAGCCCTAATACAAATGGGTAATGGGTAAACCCAAAAGTACTTCTTTTTGTAAATTGTAATCTTGATAAATGAATATGGCGAGATAATTGCATTAATTTAATTTTCTCTAACCAGTATTCTTTCAACTATATATGTTATGTATTTTGATATATTACAAAGAGAGGGTTTTACCAGGAAGTTTCTCAGGATGCGTATAGCAAATTCCATTCTCTCCTTCAAGTGTCGGTATAAATTCATCGATCAACGGATGAAGCTTCCGCTTATCGGATGATACCTTCGCCTCCAAATGCATAAGGATCTCTTTATCCGACGGGTCAAATTTGACTCCAGCCGGTAAACTTGGTAAATCTTTGATGCTGCCAACCTTAAATTCATATATTTACATTAATATGTGTCAAACCAAAGTATAGGATATATGTATAATTTATATTGACTAGGGAGTTTTTTAGAGGTGAACCAATGGTTTATATACATAACCTGGTCGTCTTGTTGATGCATCTTATGTCCACAAGAAGAACAAGTCATGATGGGAGATTCAACGATAGTCTTTGAATCTGGACGGCTCGTAACACATGATTGAGATTGGTCTTTGAGTTGAATCGATGGATGATCAGTGTTGGATGCTCTTTCAAGATTGAGGTCGTAGTTTTCATCTGAACCATCACACCAGCTCATCTTTTACTGATCCCTCTCTCTCTCTCTCTCTCTCTCTCTCTCTCTCTCTCTCTCTCTCTCTCTCTCTCTCTCTCTCTCTCTCTCTCTCTCTCTCTCTCTCTCTCTCTCTCTCTCTCTCTACAATATATTACCCACCAAAATCTAAACCTAATTAAAATCAGAACTATCAAAAGATAAAGTCGAGAGAGGGAGGGAGGGAGAGAAGCTAAAGATGAGGAGGTGATATAGAAAGAGGGGCAAGTGATTGTTAAGTTTTTCTCCAAAGATTTAAACATATTAAACTAAGTAGAATGGTTTTTAAAATAATATGTGGAGAGGTTGCTTGAACGTCACGTTTGTTAATGGTGTATGTATATACGTTTGCAACAAATAATTATTAAATGCAATTTTCTAAATTTTGATAATGACTATTGTTGACCTTTTTTTTTTCTTTTTCTAGTTTCCACAGTTTAATTAACGTATTATTTGCCTATTGGTGCAAAACAATTAAATGTGTCATCCAGCTACAATTAGGAAGAAAAAACTTGTGCAAGAAAATCTTAAATCCAATCAGGGTATAGTGATGACAATCAGAGTATATAGTTCACAAACATGTACAAAAGAGAGAAAGTAATATCTTCGCATACAAGAAAGGTAATGAGATGGAGTGTCGTTATTGAAACCTGTTTTCTTTTTCTAACTATTTTAGTTTTTGTCAGTTTTTATATTTTGTATTCACAAAGATACCATTCGCCACAATATAACACGATTAATCCTTTTAAAATAAAAAGAAAAACCATCCAAGAACAAACTCCTGTGAATTATGCAATGGCTAAACGTTATAAGTTGCCCTTAGAAGATCAATATTGGCACGTGTGTATATTGTAGAATTCATTTATAAAGTAATCTAAAGTTAAAAAGAAATGTTGGATTCTAGACTCCTGTAGACTATTTACAGTTTTACTTGTATGTTGGACCTACTTGGTGTAGCAGAAACAAGACCATAGCTTCACGCACAGAACAAACTCTCGTGTTTAGCAAGTAACCTACACCCAAAATTCTCATTGTTTGCTTCTTGACAGCAGACACCTCACCAAAAGTTATAGATAAAATCATTATTGGTTTATGGTATCCCAAATACTTGATTTCTTACTTTAAATTAAATTTGTAAGATATATAAATCCTCAGAGTGGCCGTACTATACCATCCATAAAAGGTGGTTTAAGGAGTAAAATATAGAAACAATGCAAAGCTTATTCGGCATGAAACTTAAGAATCTCAGATGAGAAAAGTACATGAAAATAAAAGAAACGAAACAGAAGAAACAACATATATAAGCTTACTGGAACGCTTTATTATAAACTTTTTTTTTCTTTTTGCTTTATTATAAACTTCATAAATATAGTTCTTTTGCCTTGCTTGAAAATTTATAATTAAATATAATGTTTGGTATCAGAGTAGCAAAGTTTACATATATAAAATCAAAAACACCAAAAGTAGTAAACTACCGGTTTAATTTTTTTTTTCTTTGTTCCGTTTTTCTTTCTTCTCTTCTCCAAACTTTTAAGAAAGAGAAATTTGGTTGTTTTTCTGTTTCTGTTTTTTTTTTGTTTTTGTTTTTTATTCATTTTTCAACTTTCTTCAGATTTTATTTATTTTTAGGTTTTACATATTCTTTTTCGAAGTAGTCTTTTCCTTAGAGTTTCAAGCTTCGACTTCATGAAGGATGCAAAATCTGGTGGCCGTAAGGGAATTTCTTCGTCTTGATCATATACTCTAATGTTTTTTTTTTTAATCAGGATATTCTAGATCTATGAAAAATTCCAGACTAATCTTTAAGGATAAGTACACTCTACATATATATTTTTTCTCTGGATAAACAAATGAACGTAAATATGGACTCATATTCGTGTTGGTATTCATGAATAGTGTAATATTGTTTTGTATAATAAGTGAATCTGAAATATCTTAGCATCTCGAACTCATCCCTTATCACTTGACCACATTATGCTGGATATACTCTAATGTTTTAGCTCCTTCAATCGTCTGACCACTCAGCTTCTAAACAATCTTATGTCCAACGGTTAGACACAATGCTGAAATATATGGAGAGAAAACAAATGTTTGTTTTGGGAATATTATAAGAGATTCATTTGTAAGAAAGTGAAGAAATTATCTGATTAGGGGGGGTTATTGGTAAAAGAATTTTAGAGAAGTTATTAAATTTTAAGATTCCATTATTATTGGTTTTTGAATTTTTAAAATCTAAATAGAATTTATTGTTATTAGGGCAATGACTTTTAAATTCCACTCAAAATCTTTTGTTATTGGAAAATTTTAGTTTTTATTAATTTTGAGATTCTATTAAAATCTATTGTTATTGGGATGTAAATTTTCTTTGTTTTAATTCATAAAACTAAACTTTGACAATATCATCTATAGCCATAAGATTTTTGAAATCAATGTAATAAAGTACACTCACATACAAAAACATATAAAATTGAAGAATGAAATAATACAAATCATAACTTTAACATAATACAAATCACAATTTAAAAGAATAGAAAATAACTATTAAAAATTAACAGAAGTAAAAAAAATAGTTTTATTAAACCGTATTTAATATTTTAAAAAGAATTGAGAAAAAAACAATTTGAAAAAAAAATCGAAACCTTTTATATAAAAATTTAAAATTTTAAAAAATATATTTCAAAATTATAAAAAAAATATTTATGATTTATTATTTATTATTTATATATTAAAGAGATATAAGCATTTTGCCTCTTTAATGATTGAAATGATTCTTTTTCACTTTTTCCTACCACCATTAATTTCTTACCTTAACAGTTTAACAATCAATAGAATTTTATACACAAATTATGAAAATCTATGTGTAAAATTTATTAAATCTAGTTAATTTGTAAAATCCTTTCAATTATTAGAATCATCAAAGTCCACAAAAATTCATGTTCCAATAATCCCCTACGTAGGACTGGGCGTTCGGGTACCCATTCGGGTTTCGGTTCAGTCCATTCGGGTTTCGGGTTTTCGGGGTCAAAGATTTCAGCCCCATTCGGATATTTCTAAATTTCGGTTCGGGTTCGGTTCGGATCTTTGCGGGTTCGGTTCGGGTTCGAATAACCCATTTAAAATGTTTTTAAATTTTCAAAATTCATTATATACTTTAAATTTTCAAAATCTATAAGAAAGATAATATATTACATATAAATTTTCATAACATATATGTCAAAATACCTTAATTTAACATATAAATTAGTTTTCTTTGAATATTTGGATAAAGAAGCAATAGATATTTAACTATTTTGATGTTTTCAGTATACTTTAGCTATTTTAAACATTTACTTTTGACTATTTGCATATATTTTTCGAGTATTTTGGAAAACTTAAAGGTATCTTATATATTTTTAATATTTTTAATATACATTATATATAAAAATAATGTATATATTTAAGTATATAAATTTATTTCGGATACATTCGGGTACCCAAAATATTTCGGTTCGGATCGGGTTCGGTTTCGGTTCTTTAAATACCGAAATTTTGAACCCGTTCGGATATTTAATCAAAACCCGAACCGAAAAAGAGACGCTTGCCCAAACCTCATTTTAACCAATATGCTAAAACCTCCATTACTTTTGTACCGGGCCTTTGACTAGTTATAGTTGATGCGTAAGAAATGTTAAAATGTAGAAAAATAACCATGTGGGATCCTTTAGGCCCATTGAAAAGCCTAATGGCCCAAGGTGTGAGTGTGTACCGTATGCCTGTGGGTCACCATACTCAATTACTCATATGTCTGTGATCATTTCGCAATCCTACCTTATCTTTTGGAGTCTGGTCCCTACTATGCTTTCCATCTTTTTTATATTTTTTTCTTATAAATTATTTAAAATCTCCACAAACTACATGCCTTTCTCTTACTCGACAACCTGTAGCAAAGACCATATCAAATTTATTAGAATGAGAGAAGTAGCCTAGCTTTGTTACAATAAGTTGTTTAGTTGCATAAAATTTCACAAGGATAAAATGAAAGACTGATACTTGTAAAAACACAAATGATGTAGAAATCTATAATTGAACTTCATCATGCAGCAGACAAATAACAAAAAGAAAATGCAGAAGAGAGAGAGAAAGAAAACAAAATGAGAAATGATTTAGAAAGGGAAGCGAGTGAAAGAGACAGAGAGACAAGGCAAAGATGAAGGCGAGGTGTCAGTGTCCCTTATTGAATGATACTCTCTACCAATGTGGACTTCAATGCCTATTATCCACTTCTAATTACCTCACCCAACAACAGCTGATTTTAAATTCTTTACTTAACAATTTATGTAGTTTTAGATTACATTTGTGTACGGTAAGTAGGTAACTTCTCCACTTAGATAAAGCACATGTAATGGTAAGATGTCAATGTTCTTGGTTTGTTTTGTACTCGACAATAGAAGTTACCTTTTAACAGAAAAGTCATCATTAAGAATACTCATTGCAGTTAGGAAGTTAAACGTCCCTAACGACCTTCTTTTGATTTAGATGACTTAACTACTTTTTAATAGTCTAAACTACACCTTGTATATGGAAATATACTTGTGGAAGATAAAGTCATCGCGCTTAAAGAGACGAACATCAATATTTGTTTTACATTTGTTTTTGAAGAAAGTAATTCTTAAACGCTATGTTGTTTGTATTTATATATTATTGGGATACCAAAACATCAAACCAATCAGTCATCTTGTAAGCCAGATCTTAGAGCATCATTATTGGTGGGATGATGAAAAGTCCCTAATTTTTTCTTTTTTTTTTTTCCTTTTTTTTTGGTCATGAAATCATAAGGAACATCCCTTAATTAGGGGCTTTTTCTCATTTCTTTTCCCTTGGTCCTAGTGCTCCCCCCTTAAGGGATGGCTTAAGGAATACTAATATTCATGGTCTTATTACCTCTGATGCCTATGTACGAAGAGTAAGTAAAGGAAATATAAATAACAGAATCTGAAATTTGAAAAAGTTCGAGAAATTTAAGACCCATGTGAATCTACAGTCACGTACTGTTAACACACACGAGCCTCCAATAGTTCACTAAAAATGAGAGAGCCCACGCTTTAAAGATGGATACATCAGACATGTTCCTTCAAGAACCTAGAACCTGTGTACCCATAAATGGAAACTATTTTAAATGCATGTTAACACCAGAAGCTGGCATTTTCATTTGCATTTACGCAATAAAAGAAAGAAAAAAAAACTCTTACAAACCAGAGTTACTACTAATAGCTTTACTGTGGAAGCTGAAACACAAATTCCTGATTTAGGAACATTTTATATATCTATATGATAAAACGTAACATTCACTGATACCCTCTTCTACACCAAAACCCTTACAAATAAAAATGGGAGGAGAATCTGATTAAATGCCCTCATTCACAGCTTCAAGCACCAAAAATTAGAGTGGTTTTGGGGAAAAAACAAAAAGTAAACTTGGTTGTGTCTCAAGCCTACACTTCCCTGGTCTGAGGCATCTTCATTGTAGTAAGGTGTTAACTTTCCATCCTTAGTTTTGTTATGGCTCACGTCGTCTCCACCGCCAATTTCTTGCAACATCTTAACCACACGTCTCATGGAAGGTCGGTTTATGGGCAAAGGACTCGTGCAGAGAAGCCCAATGTTGAGGATTTTGCTTATCTCTTCTTTGAAACAAGAGTCAAGTTTCGGGTCTATCACATGCTCCACGCCTTTCTGGTCCAATGTCGAGCAGACCCATTTCACCAAATCTTTCTCCCCCAGTTCCGGAGCAACCGGGCGTTTCCTAGTCACTATCTCCAGTATCACTACCCCGAAACTGTAGATGTCACTCTTCTCATTCACACGGAGCGTGTATGCGTATTCTGCAAGTAGTTTGAAACAAACAAGATTAAAAAATCTTACAAATCCATTAATAAACAAGTGTGAACATTGTGGAGCCATCCATGATTCAGACATGTCTCAATGGACAGTGAATGCACATTTAAGTCTCTCAACTACTATTCATGCAACATGTACTACTAATTAATCAACCACATTAAAGTTAGTCTAACCTGGTGCAATATAACCGCATGAGCCAGCGATCCCTGACATGGACTTGGGAGCTTTTCCGGTCAAGTCAACGACTTTAGCCACTCCAAAATCAGCAACTCTTGCACCATAGTCTCCATCGATCAAAATGTTGTTGGACTTAACATCTCTATGCACAATCGGAGGCACACAATCATGGTGAAGATACGAAAGCCCCTCGGCCGCGTCTAAGATGATCTTAAACCTCGTTGGCCATCCCAACGTTCCTCCTTTGCTGCTGTGAATCAAATCTCCCAAGCTACCGTTAGGCATGTACTCATAAACCAACTAGCTTGCAATCTCTCGTGGTGCAGCAACACCATAGCTTCACAATGTTCTTATGCCTGATCTTACCCAATGTCTCGACTTCAGCCTCAAAGGCCTCGTCTTTGACTCCACGTCGTCTCTCGCCTTTCTCTAGATCAGTGTCCCCTGTTTCTTTATTAACTGATCCTCCTGTCCATAAACGTTTAACCGCCACCGGTTTCTCCGTTTGTGAGTACAACCTTGTAGACTCTACCCGAAGCTCCAGCTCCAATCACATTGTCTTCATCCAAGCTTTCGAGAATCTCGTGCTCGCTGAATCCGAGTTTGTGGAACGACATGAGCGTCCACTTTGATCTCTCCACAGCTCTTGCTTTCTTGAAAGTCTTGTACTTGAAGTAGAAACCAAGCAAGTCCCCCAACAAACACCATAACCGCAAGTACGAAAATCGATCTCAGAAGCCATACGTAGCCTCTGTTCTTAGCTTCATCCTCAGAGCCACATAGTCCCTTTATGTCCCCGCACAGTCCCGGGTTCCCCGAGGAAGCTCTTCTTGTACATCTCCTTGGCTAAAGAAGGCGGTAGGTCACCGGTTAACCGGTTATACGACAGATTCAGCTGGTTTAGCTTCAAACTCTGCAACTGAAACCGGGATGTTTCCGGAGAAAAGGTTACCGGAAAGATCAAGATAGTTCAAGACTGACAAATTCCCGATTTCGACCGGGATTTGACCGGAGAACCGGTTACCGGCTAAGTTCAACTCGTTTAGCTTCTTCCACGACTTGATTTTAGGAGACAACTCCCCAGTAAACCGGTTACCGTGAAGATCAAGAGTACCCAACTCACCTAGATTCATCAAGCTATCAGGCAGCGAGCCACTGAACTTGTTTCCACTCGCCGACAACTGATTAAGGTTGTCCAAAGACCCAATCTCCTCGGGCAGAGATCCGGTGAACTCGTTGTTGGTAAGTATCAACAGCGAGAGATTCGACGCGCCTCCGATACTCTTCGAAACTTCACCGGAGAAGGAGTTGTTCGTGAGCTCAAGCAAGTTAACGTGAGGCAACCCCCAGAGACCGGCGGGAACCTGACCGGAAAACCGGTTATACGGTAACCGGACACGCGTCAAGCTACGACAATCTCCAAGGCTCTCCGGTAAAGGGACCCGATAACGAGTTGCGGATAACCAGAAGCTCCTCAAGCTCCCCTTTTCCGCAGAGCTCCCGCGGCAACTCGCCGGAGAATCCGTTGTCCGACACGTCGAGCCGCTTTCAACGGCGAGTTACGGCCGAGTTCTCTCGGCAACTCGCCGGAGAGGCGGTTTCCGAAGACCATGAGCTCGTACAAGTTGGGAGACGAGGCGATGCTCGCCGGAAGCTCTCCCTCGAGGTCGTTCTCGTAGAGGTTCAAACTCTCCAGCGCCACGCGGCAGAGCTCCTCCGGTATAGACCCGGTTAACCGGTTCATCGACGCGTCGAAAAGCCTCAAGGACCTTCAGCTCCCCGAGCTCCCGCGGGATCTCCCCGGCGAGCGAGTTGTTGTACAGCTCGATCTGCACGACGCTCGCCAGCCCGGCTAACGAACTCGGGATGGGGCCCGCGAGGTCGTTGAGGGCGAGGTCTAAGTCAACGAGTTCGGTGAGTCGACCCAGCGAGTCGGGTATCTCCCCGAGTAAGTTACATTCCGTGAGCCAGAGGATCTCGAGGTTCGTTAAGTTCCCGAGCTCCGGGGGGATCCGACCCGGAGTGAACGGGTTGTAGGATAGGTTCAGCGTCTTGAGCGTGGTGATGTTTCCGAGGAACGGAGGGATCTGTCCCGTCGAGGAGATTGTTGACGAGAGAGAGGACCTCGAGGTTTTCGAACCGGCCGAAACTCGCCGGAATGTCGCCGGAGAAGTTGTTTCCGGTCAAGTCGAGGGAGGTGAGGAAGGCGAGATTTGAGAGCGGTGTGGGGGAGGTCGCCGGTGAGGAGGTTCTGGGAGAGGTCTAGGGTCTGGAGACTCTTGCAAGCTCCGATGTCGAGGGGGAGCGTGGAGTTGATGTCGTTGTCGTACAAGGAGAGGTCCGAGAGTTTGGAGAGACGGCAGATGACGGAGGGGAAAGGTCCGGAGAGTCTGGCGCCGGAGAGGTCGATGGAATGTGACGGATGTGAAGTCTCCGCCGCAGTAGACGCCGGACCACCGGCAGGGCGAGTCGTCTTGGGGGTTCCAGGAGGCGAGAGGAGGAGAGAGGGTCGTCGAGGGAGTGTTTGAGTTGTTGGAGGATGAAGCCTTCTTGGTTTAGGGAGAGAACGGTGGGGAGAGTCAGGAAGAGAAAGAGAAGATGCATGTTTTTTTTTTGGTTCTGTCTGAACGGCGATGAGATGAGAGAGTGGATGAGAGAGATGAGAGAGTGTTCAAGGAAGTGAGAATATAATAAGAAGTCTGGAAAGCTTTTGACCGCTGACATGCTTATTGTTTCTAGTATCATTGAGTTTATACACAAATGTTTTTAATTCGGCTGCAGTTATTACTAATATGTATGTCCAGTTTTTCAACGTAAATTATAACTATTGTCTGTTTTAAAATTTATTACTGATCGTAAAAGAGAATGTTGTAAATAATGATATCTATAGTCTTATGGGAACATTCATCATTTATACTGTACTTTATTATTTTCCAAATTCTTTTCTCTCGTTTTTTTGTCAACTCTCTCGTTTTTATTAGTTCAAAAATCTTTATAGATTAATACTCAACAAAAGTAACTAATTATATATATTTTTATTTAAACAATAATTAAGGGAGGTGTATTCAACTAAGAGTTTTAAGTGATTTGTATTAAAATGACAAATTCACTGTTATTCAAACATGGATTTTAAAAAACACTTTAAAATCCAGTGTTATTGAACTTGATATTTTATAAAATACTCTAGTGTTATTGAACAAAATTTAAGTTGGAGATTTTAGAGTCCTTTAAGTGTTTTTAGAGTATTTGGAGAGAGTTCCTTAGTTATAAAAATAAAAATCTAAATCCCACTGTTCTAGATGAGATTTAAGAGTATTTTAACAAAGTCACACCAAATTTTCTAATTTTACTGCAATCATCTCAAAACTCACTAAAAATTAAATCACTTCAAATTTCAGATTTAATACACCCTCTAATTGTAGTTAAAAACAACCGTGGAAGAGTCAATCTCAGAAGTGATTTTTTTATGTAAATCAGTAGTGCTTGTTTTAAAGACCATGGAGTGGAGAGTGTCGGGATCGAACTAAGAGGACTTTTCCTTTTTTCTTTTGAATGAAAAACTAAGAGGGCTGGTTTCTATAGTCGTGTACACCCTACCCTCTCTTCCTAAATATAAATATAAGATGTTTAGGTTAAAATACACATATTAAGACAAAATCACTTTTTGTCTAGAAAATAGAGTTAAAACTATAAATTAATGATAATCAACCAATAATAAAATAGATTGTTAAATTTGATTGGTCACATAATTTTTAATAAAATAAAAATTATCTAGAAAAAAAAACATATTATATATTGGAACATCAAATTTTTTTTAGAACAACCTCCATTTAGGAACAGAGGGAGTAACACCTAGATTTTGCACTAATTGTACTTCTATCCAAAAAATCAATACTATTAATTCTTCAACATGTCCAATTGATATGGGGTTATGTCCAACAATTATTTTTTCCACAATAAAAAACAATATATTCTATAACTGAATCTAAATAAATATTTTCTAACCACCTTTTAACTCCATAATGGTCGGGACTTATTAAAAAAAAACCAAATATTTTATAACTGTTTTCATTTAATTCCTATATTCTAAGATCCATAACTGCAACATTTATGAAAATGTACAAATAAATTATTGATATATGTCAATTTAAATATGTATAATAATTACAGCACTTTTTTGAAAATATATGCACATTTTGTTACGGAAAATATATGTTATTAATCAACAATAATACATTAATTAATCCAAATTAATAACCACCTTTATTCTTACTATTATGACTACTAATATTTAAAATATAAGTTTATGCTTTATATTTACTAACCCTGACCTTTTAATAAAATAAATAATTAATATAATATTATTTACCATTGAAAAAGTTAATATAAAATAAAAATAATTAGATTTTTATTTCAATTCATGAAATACAAATTTATTTAACTAATATATCTACAAAATTAGGATTTTGCCGATAAATAATAATTATCATGAAATTAAATAATTAAAAGATAATTAAATTTATCTCAATTTTTCGGGTCAACCGTTACAAAATCACGGATAAATGAAAATATGATGGTTTTTTAATCGTATGGGATTTCTAAATAGAAATTTTATAATTTAATTCAAAATCTAAGCTGAATTCAATGTAGATCACTAGATTTACCACTGGTGCCGTGGATTCATATCAATATATGAAAATATACTAAAACTATATCATAAATTAAATTTAGCAAAATTTGGATAAATATAATAAATTAATATTTTAATATATAGGTCCAATTTAATCAGATTCGAGGCCTAGACTTATGGGATAGATTCTATATTGGTTTTTCGAGTATGAATATTTAATTGCGTGAATAATTCAAAATGCTAATAAATACCACAATATTCTGATTTTATTTAAACCTGATTATATATTTCATCATCAAAATTATTTTTATTAAAACGTTAAACCTATTATAATATTCACATATATAATGCTTTCTTTGTAACATTTAAATGTAAATAAATAGTCAGAAATATAAATTTATATTCAATAAATTTAATTTGTTTCGGCAAATAAATTTGCACTTTGAAAACGTGGATCAAAAATAATATTACTTTGTTATTTAAGAAAAATAAAAATTTATAGCTGTTAGAAATAAAGTACAATTAATATACGAAATAACTATGATAGAAGTGTTTATAGTTATGAAAAATCACAAATTCAATATAACTATCAAAATCTTTTACTTAACTTTTTAAAAAGTAATATTTATACAAATATGATCACAGAAAATACAAATATGATTTACAAAGAATACACAAATATGAAATTAAAATTTCTGAAAAAAATGTAAAACAAAAATATGTTGATGAATCTCGTTAGATTGCAATTTATGTCTGCACTTTGGTTCTTGCTTTTATACAAGTTTCTGCCAAAGGGTTTAATTATAGGGAAAATTGCCAAAACGGAACAAAAATTCAGCATGGTTGTCCCTATAGTATAAAACCATCATTTAGTTGTCCTTTTAGTATAATTTCTTTCATAATCCCAAAACTAACCCTTGATTAATCTAATTAAACACATTAAACTAATATAATTTAAAATAATAATAATTAAAACGTTTAAAAGGGAATTTTTTAAAAAAAAAATTAATTTTTAATAAAAATAAACTTTTTAAAACTTAATAAAATAAAAATAAAAATAATTTACAATTTTTTTAATAAAAAACAGTTTAAAAAGTTTTATTTTTTATAAGAAGTTTAAAATGTTTGTAAACTTTTTAATTTTATCAAAAATTTTAATAAAATAAAAAAATTAAAATGTATTTTTCTAAAGTTTGTTTAAAATTTTATTAAAAACTTTTTGTAAAGTTTTATTTTTATTTTTATAAAGTTTACAAATTTTATAAATTTTGTTTAAAGTTTTTATTAAACACAATAAACTAAAAGAATTTTTAAAAAATTTAATTAAAAACGTTTTAAAAAGGGAAAATAAAACTTTTAATTTTTTTAAATAAAAATAAACTTTGTAAAAATAAAAATAATTTACAATTTTTTAATAAAACGATAAATAAACTTATTAAAAAACATTTACAAAGTTTTATTTTTATAAAAAGTTTAAAATGTTTTTAATAAAACTTTAATTAAATAAAAATTTTAAACTTTATAAAAATAAAAATAAAACTTTACTAATTTTTTTTAATAAAAGCTTTAAACTAACTTTATAAAAAACAATTTACAAAGTTTTATTTTATAAAAAAATTAAAATGTTTGTAACCTTTTGAATTTTATCGAACTTTTTAATAAAAATAAAACTTTTAAAAATGTTTTTAATAAAACTTTAATAAAAATAAAATTTGTAAACTTTATAAAATAAAAATTAAACTTTACAAAAAATTGCACCTAATTTCAAAACACCACATGTTGTATAGATATGTATCATAGAGAATAAGAGTTTGTGAAAAAAAATCAAAAGAAAAACTATGGAAAACCCATAGATTAATGAAGAAGACAAGGTATAATCATTTTTTAAAGTTTTTGACAAGTAAAATCGAAAATAACACGTTTTAGGAAGTTAGAATATTTTTAGGAGATTTTTAGAATATTTCCTTAACTGAATTTTTCATTAATTTTCGCAAAAAACATGTATCTTATCCGTAGAAGGTACCTTCTAAAAGTTTAGAACATTGACAAAAATCTAGAACACGCTTTCTACTTTTAGTAGACGGAAGAGTACATTTTAGAAAACACATTCCGCGAAATTTAGAATACTTAATAAAAGTAGAAGATGCTTTCGGACGAAAAGTAGATAGCTTTAGGATTAGTAGAATGCGCATTCCACTTTCTTAGAAAATTAGTAAATAGTAGAATGTACTTTCTAAAAATAGTAGATGAACGTGTTTATTTTAGAAATCGCTTTCTACTATACCATTTTCCGTAGAAGGCACATTCTACCTTTAGTAGAACGTATTTTCAAATATTTATTTATCAACTTTTTGAAAAAAATAAAAATACCAGCATGTGTATATAGGTGTTTTATTAATTCTTTATATTTTAAATTTTTTTTCTGATTCACAAAAGTATTTATTTTATTAGTTTTCAGAAATACAAAGGGTAAAAAGGAGAAAAATTGGACAAAAAAGGATTTATACCAAAGGGACAACACCCTTGTTTTTTTGTTCTCTATTGGCAATTTTCCCTTAATTATACAACGGTTTACATAAGTTGCTGCGATAAGACATGATTTGCGGGGAAAAGAAAGATACAATACAAATGAAGTTTAGTAGTTTTAAACTTCAAGTTATTTTACTGTCTATATCTAACATAGATCATATATATGTGTCTATGTAGCAGCTATATATTTAGATTGATTTTAGTTATTTCCGTCTAAACATAACTAATATATATTTTATAAAAAACATAACTAATATATTGTAAAAAAGCTAATATACTGTAATCTGGTTATTTTATTTTAATTTATATATAAATAATATTTTAAATATGTATTTTTATTTTGGATAATATATTGACATCCATTCTTTTTTTATCTCAACTCTTTAGATATATAAATTTAGGATCCATTTAAATATTTATGTTTTTTCTATTTTGATTTAGTGTCTTTTAATTTATTTCAATTTGGATTAATTTTTGGTTTTGAATTTTAATTTTTATTAGACGTTAATTTTTTTATCAATGCAAGACCATGTAAGTAATTATTTCTTTTTATGTGTCACATTTAAGATAAATTATTTATCTATTTTTTTGGTATTGGCTACTCATATTATTAATGAATTTTAGTCAACAAGAATGATATAAAATGTAAACCATTTTCTATTTGATCATTTTTGTTGTATCCGCAAATGTTTATTTTAGTATATATATTATAACATTTTAAATATATTATTTCTGTTTTGATGTTATGTTTTAAATAAACTCATTAAAACACTTTAACATTCTTATATCTGTTAATATAACATGATTTCTATGTTTATAGGTAATTTATTTTGTTATTAATATATATATATATTTTGCTATATTAACTTCATTATTTGGAATAAAAATAGTAAATACTCTTAAAAAATATAAAATATTTTCAACTTTATAGTTTGCATACGTTATATTTTGAAAATATTAATTTTTTTTTTAATTTGGAAACTATATACATTTTATAAAGATAAAATAATAATTATATATTGTAAAGCTATTACACTATTTGACATTTTTATATTTATAATTCCAATATTTTATCTACATATTAAATATTAATAATCTTATTATCATAAAACTGAATTATATAAGGCAGAACTAATTTAAAATACAGAATATATTGCTCTACATAATTGATTTTTATTAGAACTAAGATCTCTAGTCTCATGTTATAATTCTTATTTAGTAATAGGAATATATAGATTAAAAGGTATTTAAATTATGCTTCATCTGTTTTATATTAAGTGTTATTTTCATACTTTTCTTGTTATAAAATAGAGTTATTTTAAAATTTCAATGTAACTTTTACTTTAATATTAATTACAAATGCGTTGATTTTATAAAGAATTTCATCTATCTCAAATACTATTGGGTGCATATGTTTAATTAATAAGAACTTAAATGTATTTCAATTATTCTTTTTAATTTGTATGAAAATGTTAATTTTTATGAAATTATGGAACTAATAATTGATTTAATGTTCACGGAATTTAAGGGAAGCTTGCTTTTTTTTTTGTTTAGAATCTAAGATTTCCCGGCTGTTTAATGTTAGAAATATGTGAACATGTTAATAAATACTCTCTCCGTTTCAAATTATTTGTCATTCTAGAGCAAAAATTTGTTTCAAAATAAGTGTTGTTTTCGGTTTTCAATGTAAAATTTATTTAAAATATTCTCTATTCTATTTTTATATTGGTTTATGTGTATTGGTAATAGTATTTTTATTTTGGAAATATATAAAATTAAATATTTTATTAATCTGTGTGTAAAGACTTAGAACGACAAATAATATGAAACGGAGGGAGTATATTTGTATGAATAAGTGTATTAGTTGACTTGAGTAGTATAAATAGAAAAAGACTAAAAAGTCATTAATAAAATCTCTAGGAATATAATAAATTTCTCTGTTAATAAGATAGATACAAATTTCAATACTATAAATTTTTAAAACAACACTACAGAAATTTCACCCGACACATGTTTAATTTTGTAGGGCTTCCTCAATTCAAAAAAAAAAACAAATCATTGCTAAGTATTTAAGACACCTATATTTTAGATCTTGCAGTAAAATTTGTGAGATATTAAAGGGTACCATTTCCCCAACAACGAGATCCACAAATAATAAATGTGGTGTATGAGATTTGCCATTTGTATGTACCTAGATAGTAATTAATGAACAGGAGTCATTATTTCTTGATTTATGAACAAGCAAACATGAGAAAAGAAACATGAAATAAGCTCATCCCTATCAAAATATAGTATAAAGATATGAGATTTTTATCAAAAAAAATATGAGATCAAATTGTTGATAAGCCAAAAATTAATGATACGTGGAGTAGTATTTTGGTTGTGTAATTATTAGATAATGCATGCCAATCTCACTCAATACTAACTCCAAGTTGTCTTTTCTTTTGTGATATTTTCAATTTTGTTTTCTTGTTGCCAAAAAAAATGTTATATTGCCCTAGATAAGATAACATATCATTTTTTTTCCATCTAGTAATATATTATTAATGGGTCAAAAGCCCAGTAAAACAAAACATACAAATCCAACAGAGGGTAAACTGACGGAGAAAACATTGGGTCTGAAGACCATTCTCTAAATCTAAGTGATACCACACGAACCACGTGTCACAACCAGACTCATCACCTAGGCACGCGTCTCCCGGTCACTATTCGGTGACCCACAACCCTAGACATCGCTGGAGAAGACGAAAACTACCAGTAGTTTCGTCGGAGCTCCCCGGAGTCATCGATTACCCATCATTTTTCCGGCTGTGATTCTTTTCAGGGAGAGCATCTTCAGGTCTGTCCCAAGATCTCATCCCTATCCGCCGGTAAAAACACACGGACGCCTTCAATCTCAGACGCGACTTGCCTCCTTCACCACCTCAACAGATCTTATTTCAAAAGCCGGCGACGCAAAGTTTCGTGAGCCTTTATCCCCCGGGGTCATAAGCCGGTGACAACTGATTAAAGAAACCACATCATCCCAGAGTCAAAAACAACACTTAAACAACGGGAGAAGACACCCGATAGCCTCTCCTCCTCCCGATCGAAACAAAGAAAACAACAAAAAAACACAAACTAAAGATTAAACTAAAGCTAAAGCCGGACCGACGGTGGCTGTGGGAGTCCACCCGTCGGCCGGAAGACAACAACACGGCGAAATTTTTCCTGTACGTATGTTCATTTAAACTCTAAGAACAAGAGCATCAAAGGTTCATGTGAAAATTTCACACGGAATCCAAAAAAAATAATATTAAAATATTCGAAATTGATGAACCTGTATCGCAGAAGTTCGCCTCAGTGAACCCGTGTCTTGACTGTTTCGCGGGCCCCACGATGTGTGGCGGTCTGCGATTGGTCTGTTATTAATTTTTTTAAAAAATCAAACGAAAAACAAATAAAATAACAAAAAAGAATCTAGGGAATCGAGCCCAAAGGTTTATCAATGCTGATGCCCTAACAAACCTAAGTTCATGGCCGGACGTAACTATTGTTCTAACCTTGCTAATATTAATTCATTTTAAGATTACTGTTTCGAATGATGTGTTAGTAGATTAACAACAACAAAAATACTAAAATGGTCTGAAATGTTATTTTTGTGTCATAATTTATAAAAAGAAGTGATTAAAATCTTCATTAATTTTACAGGAAACAGTATCCAAACATTGTGAGTGTGGTACTTTTAACGTGCGATCGAAGTTACAGACGAATAAGAGCAGCATCATTAGAATTGCACTTTAATAGCATTCACTTTCTTTAAATTCTTTTTACTATTTCTAAAAATCTGTTAATTCATTATTATTTTTGTCTATAATAGATATTGGTATTTTTTCCTCTATAGTTAGGAGAAAAAATAACAATTACTACTTTTGTTCTATATCTAGAGTAATACTATTATAGAAAAATACATTGCATCAAACTATTCTATTTTAAAAACCATTGTTTTATTTATCTACATTAGAGATGGTTTTAGTTCGGTATTAGTATTAATATTGGTTATTTCTCCTCATATTTTTTTTGGTTTCTAAAGTTTTTCTACTAACCCATAAAAATGTTTGTACTCATTTTGTCAGCTTTGCCATTAACGAAAGTAAATCATTTATAATACATTTGAACCGAACAAAATAGTTGAGGAGTTAACGAAAAGCTTTCAGATTTTTGAACAATAACAAACAAAATATCAACGTTTTCTAAAAAATCGATCATTATCTTAGAAACCAAATAATTTCACTTCCCTCACGTTTTCTTGTTTTTTGGGGGGGGTTGCCCAAAGAAAAAGAGAAATGAAAAGGACAAAAGAGAGTATTCCCGAGACAACGCCAAAGTTGGAAACATCGCACCGGTGTCTTATCATTCATTCATAGGGACTGCTGCATGCAATCTCGATGTTAGTTTATTCGAAAGCAAAACACGAGATTCAACTTAAACAGCTGCTGTACTCTTTCGTGTGTTTTTGTTTTTGCTTCCTCAATTCATCCAAGGAAGGAACATTTGAGTCATAATAGTGAATTGTCATATCATTTGTTCTAAAATACGGCTTGTATATGTATTAATATTTATATATGTAAGAAGTATATATTTATATTATATATTGAGTGACACCAATCCATTGTTTTATTATCTACTGTATATTTAAAGTAGATGCAATAAATAAACTTTTTTACAAAAGAATCTGAATTTTCCATTTTGTCATCAACATACAGATTTAACTAAAATTCTGAAAACCAAATCTGAAGTATATTGTTTCCACATTTGCTAAAAAAAAATAGTTTCCACATAAATAATTAAATATACCACGCTATCTCTATACACGCTATATATGTTGTCGAACCACTAATTGTGTAACTATAAGCATTAGCGTTGGTGACAACTAAATAACTTTATATTCTATTTCGTATTTTATCAAGAAAGCTGGAAAGGAAAGAATGGTAATTTCATGTGGGCGCAAGATTTGTGTGAAGGTAACTTGGCATTGTATCGTGTGTATGGATCACATGGGGAAGCACTATACATTTGTAACCGTTATGGTAACGGTTATTAGGAGTAGTTGGCCACCCTTCATTGTATGGACTCATTCCTCAAACTATATGTTATGACAAGAAACATTGAACTTGCCAAAAGTTTATACAGTATAGAACTAAGGTGAGGAATATATGTTAGGGAAAAAATATTCTACGTTGTTATCTTACAACAAAATCTTTTGAATTTAAAATCTCTGAATGATGTATATAGACAAAACAAAGTTATGAATTTGGAAGATATTATATTGTTTTTTGTTTCGATTTTTTTAAAAAAGTGTATTGGTTCTAATTTCAATTGGTTATCTTTGGTCAACCATAGTTAAAATTTCATTAGTGGCTTAATCTATTTTACACGGATAAGGTGAATAGCATAGACCTGTCTTTCATCTGTCCCAAGTCAATGACTTGTGATTCGGTGTTTAATCTAGAATATACTACAACTAGGAATAACAAGGGAGTTGCAGCAAGCAAGTCGCATTGTCTAGGAAAACATTATGTAAAATATATTGGGGCTTTTTTCAGAATAGACCTAAGAATTGAAGTCAAATGCAAAATCAACCCTTTTTTTTTTCTCATTACTATTCACCTATGAATTTTCCAAACCATCCTTATGTTTTCAAAATATTTACAAAACTGTCATTATTATTTTATTTTTTTTTTAAATCGAAAATGAGTAAAAACCAACTACACCCTAAACATCTTTTCTTATTTACAACAATGCCATCATCTTCAATTTTGCAACCACCATTAAACCACCATGTTTGAGCTCATAAAAGCTCAATAACTCAATTTTAACCACTATTTCTCTTCTCTAACTCAACAAATCTTTCATTTCCTCTACATTTCTATCTAAAACACTCTCACAACTTTCATTTTCATCCCACAAATTTCACATTTTCGAGTTTCTTCATTAGTAAATCGTCAAAGATGCTTCCTTTTGCTCGGTTTATGAGTTTGGACGGTTGAAAGGGTCGGAATCGAGGTTCACACCGGAAAAAGGTAACTGTTTACATGGTTTTCACCACTTTTTCAGTCTGTGTCGCGATGGTAGACTGCTTTATATGTCTACACAAATGTGTAGACGTACGATTCCGTCTATTTGTCAACGAACAAGTCAGTTTCGCAATTGACTTTTTTAACTTTTTTTTGGAACGCAGACTTCCCCAGCAGTCTACATCCTTACCTTTGACTACAAAAACAAAAATCTACGTAGACCTACCAAGACGGCTACGAAAAAGAGGTTGGTTTTACATTTGACCGAACTTTTGACTTTCTTAAGTAGACTTCAAAGGAAGTCTACGAAATGTAGTCTGCCAATGAAGTCTACTTAAGGTCAGTTTTGCATTTGACCAAAACATTGACTTCGTTGAATAGGTTAGTATTGTATTTGACTAAAATGTTTTTAAATAAAATAAATATTTTTAAAATTGTAGACTTCCAGTGCAGTCTACGCATTTTTCACAAAAAAATATAGACTGTTCTTGAAGTCTACATATTTATTTTGGTCAAATGCAAAACCAACCCATGGGTTTTAAAGTTAGACCTTATGCGAAGTCTACAAATCTGTAGACTACATATGAAATCTACATTCGAAAGTCAAACAATGGTCAATTGCAAAACCAACCTATGGGTTTTGAAGTTAGACCTTATTCGAAGTCTACGTAACACGTAGACTACATATGAAATCTACCTTCGAAAGTCAAAACTTGGGTGAATTCTGGTCAAACTAACCTTTTCAATGTGGTAGACTAAAACGGAAGTCTAAATGTATAAAGTCAAAACTTGGATGAGTTTCTGGTCAAATAAAAAAAGTAACCCGTAAAATTTTCAATTGCAAAAACTAACCCAAAAAGTAGACCTATTTGACCGTCTACAAATGTAAACTGACACGAACGTCTACACTTTCGTAGACTGATTGAAAAGTCTACGTAGGAATATAAATTAAAAACTGAATTCCTGTATTATTCATAAAGTTTTTTCTAGATTTTTTTGTTTGAAAGTGTGTGTTAGTTAATCCTAATAGGTTTGAGTGATTTTGAAAAGAAAAACTATTGTAGTTATAAAATTATAATACTTTTGGTTTAAGTACATAGTTTGCTAATAAATGTAGACGTCTTTGTAAGTCTACATCTATAAAAAAAATTAACATAAAATGGTTCAGTTATTATTTTATATATAGAATAAGTGGTAAATAAATACCAAAAAATGGTTTAGAGGTGCTTATGGAGGAGACACCAAAGGGTTAGTATTAATATATACCAAAAATATTTTCATTTTTGCATCACAAACAGTTTTTGTCCTATATGTAGAAGACTCTTGTTATGTTTTTGAAAGATTTTGCTTAACATTTGGAGACTGAACATTATCAAGAATAGAAATCTCCCCTTAACTAAAACCAGGTACCACTAAAATAAGCACACGGCTTCGAAACAACTTTATCATTAAACCATTCAAAATCATCACATTGACAAACAACATTTATATGAAGAGATATTACAATGATTATATATGTTCTAAAGAAAATATCAAGAAACCACTTATTGCTATAAAGATAAGAAATTAAGAAGACACAAGAAGTTGTATACAGAACACATGAAATAACATATTCGTATACAGAAACACAGAGAGAAAAAAAAAATCTGAAAGTTGTATATGAAATATAATTCAAACGAAAACAACAAAAACATAAAAAAAAAAACAGAAGGAGACAAGAAGAAGAAACATGCTTACGTGAGATATAGTTGAGAGTCAAAAGAGAAACACATATAAGTAGGAGAATTGAAGAGAACAATGTGGAAGTGAAAGAGACTATTAATATTTGATAAACAATTTTTTCTTAACACAAAAATCAACGGATACGTCTCTGAGACGTCTCCCATCTCTGACCAAACCCGTCCCCCTTAAGCCATGCCGTCCCTGGTTCACCTTACATGAGTCGGGAACGTTTCCTAGGCGTACCCGAGACGTACCCGTCCCCCTGCCGAACCCGGTACGCGAGACGGCACCCAAGAGGCGTACCTGTGCAACCTAGCCAATTACCCAAAACTCAAAATCAATTTTTTTATTTTTTTATTACCATAAGACAAGCAAACTAATTATCTAAGCCTCACCTCATTAGCAGGACGTCCATAATCAACCGGATCTCGTCGAGTTACAGCTTCAAGAAGCAAAACACCAAAGCTGTATATATCACTCTTTTCGTTTAATAGGCCTGAGTTAGCATATTCTGGCGCTACATATCTGAAACAATAACAAAGAAATACAGCAATGATTTCATTGTAAGGACATCATCAAATGAATATGATAATTAACCATTATGGCATCAAGAGGGTACACAGTTTTTGGACATTACCCAAAGGTTCCCATGACTCTGGTAGTGATGTGACTCTCACCAGAGTCACAGAGCTTGGCTAACCCAAAGTCAGAGAGCTTTGCATTAAACTCATCATCTATTAATATATTGTTTGCTTTTATATCTCTGTGGACCACTTTTGGTTCTATTGCTTCATGTAAATAAGCAAGCATGTAAAAAAAAGAGTTGTACAAAACACTTTAATACTCATTCAAGCAATTCAATAAAAAACTTATACAGATACAAATCACTTACGCTTGTGCAGTGCCGATAAGGATCTTCATCCTTGCCTCCCAAGTGAGAGTTCCATGTTGCCTCATAGCTCCATGTTGAACTGCCGAAATCGCTACAATTTCTGCAACAAATTGTCCCTTTTCCAGCCCATAGACCAAATACTGTGGTTTCCTCCATAATCAATACATTAAATCAGAAATAAAACTAAATCTGAGAAAGAGGTAAGAGACTTATCTTTGAATCCAACTCCATCTCCTCCTTCGTCTCTGAACCAAATCTATCTTCTCTCCCGCGACTCCATCTTCTCCCTCGAGCTTGAACACCGCCGAACTCCCTCGTGAGATTCTGCTGCAAAGTAATCGGACAAGAGGTGACTGATACAGTAGAAGCAAATACACACAGAGAGAGAGGGATAAAAAAGGAGATTACGACAGGAGGATGCGAGGAACGGAAGTGACGAGATGAAGGGAGAAAAGATGGAGATTGTTGACGGATGGGAAAGGATGGTATCGGCTCAGATCTGAAACAAAGAAAAAATCAAAATATTACTTAACACAAATGACGCAACAAACAACAACGAAGACCAGTGTAGAAACCATCTGCTTGAAGAAATCACTGGAAACGGTGTGAAGAAAACACCAGAAATCGCCCACCCGCGAGAGAGAGACAGAGAGACAACGGCGCTTAGGGTTTCTTTTTTTTTAACCAGTTTTCACAAGTATTTATATTTCGCATCACTTTTCCGGTTAGGTTAAAACATTTTTGATTTAACTTTTCTGGTTAGATTAGAAAAGGTTGGTTTACTTCGTTTAGGTTAATTATTTTGGTTAAATCCGGTTAAGTTAAATTTTGTATGTAGACTTCTTTGTATGTCTACAACGATTTTTTTCCGTTTTTTTAACAAAATTTAAAATATAATTTACCAATTTTTTAATAATTTTAAATATTCATAATATATGTTACAAAAAAAAAATATATTCATAATATATGATTTTAAATTGGAATATTTAATTTAAAATTAAAGATATACATGAATAAAATAGACTGACAAAGACGTCTACATATTTATAGACTTTATTGTACGTCTACAAAACCCTAAACCACAAATCTCAAACCCTAAATAGTTTGTTTGATACTCAAAAAGTCTCATTTATTATATCAAATATCAAAATTACACAAAATATAAACTACTAAACATTAATAAATAGATTTAATTCAATAAAACCAAAAAAAAAAAAATCTAAAGTCTAATTCTAAAAATCTACTACTAAAAGACCTATCATGTTATAACATTTTGTTTCTAAACTATGAACAATGTTTATATCATAGATACAAATTTAGTATATATTCTTTAAAATTATTCAATTATATAAAATTTTAATATATTTACTTCATACTATCCATTATTTTGATGATTAGTTAAGATCTATCACAATAATTATTTTTTAAACAATTTTAAAACAAAATATTAGATAAAATTTTGGTGTAGACTACACATCAAGTCTACAATTTAGACTTCGCTGGAGGTCTAAAAATATGTAGACGTCCTTCTTCTACATGTAGACTTCCAAAAGGACAGAAATGTAAATACCCCTCCGTTTTTTTGTTTGTTCATAAGGACTAAATGGTAGTTTCATCTTCCATTTAGGTTGGTTCTGTATTTGACTGAAATTGGGGTACACTAATGCATTTAACTTCAATATTTAGGTTGTTTTTAGCAATTCTCCCAATATATTGTGACAAATATAAAACGAAAATGGGGCGAATTTCCTTCTGTTTTATTTTATTGCACTTAATTGTACTTGAATTAAGGCATATTAACGAATTCATGGCTATGTTTTCTTTTCACATCAAATATTGATACTCCAAACGAAAACTTTCCTCTACTATTCCTCTACTATTTTTAATTCTTAAATGTGTTTCTTTTTCACTACTTTTTCTTCTTTTGCTTTGGGTGAAATCTTCAAATAAGCTTTTGTGGTTGTACCCAGACTTTTTCGAAATATCCCACTTGCCATAAGATCTGCGGGACCTGATATATTGTATACTTGCACTTTTGCAAACTTTGATGGAATATAAATCGTACACCATCTTACATCATATAGTAGTATATTTTGAAGACATACAACTTCTCTTGTTCACCTCGTCGATCCATATTCAAGTTGTATGTTGGTAAAGTTCCCAAGTGCCATAACCCAATATCCAGGGCCAATATCATAAGAGATCTTGAAAATTCTACACTTTTCTGTTAGCATGTTCTATAGCATTATATTTGAGCCAAGATTAGTTCAAGCCCGTAAGTAACCTCCTCACATTGGTTGAGTTCCCGTAGATATTGAGATATAAAGTTGATTTCTCGTGATCTATATTAGTGTTTTATCTGGATCGACGGGTCCAATAATTAATTTATATAAAAACAACTGTAGTGTGGGTTCTACGTGGTTAAAATATGAAAATAGAAGAGCCAAAAGAAACAAGAAAAGCGTCTAGAAGCAGGGAGCAGTTCAATTTTGGTGATCTTCCTACCTTGCAATCATAATTATTCCCTAAAGCTTTTTCTTGCCTTTTTGTAACGATAATGATTCCCTTAAGCTTAATCATTCACTTTAATTAAATCTTTAAGAATATACAATTGAGTTTATTTCACGTTCCACCTTCATCTTCCTCCTTTTGGTTGGTGGGGGTAAAAACTAAGAAAGAAAGAAACCCTCTTAACAACTTTTATTTTTAATTTTAATTTTCTTCCTTTTTGTAACTCCTACGCAATTAGTTAATTACATGTTTGGCCCATGCTAAATCTTAATGTCAAGTTTCAGTTCTCTATTTAATTTACATAGTTACATTTTGTTATAGTTATCGTTTGTTCAACCCAAACTCAAAGTGACTTTCTTATTCTCCGTCATGAAATATTTGAGACAAAAGGAGAGATGCCCTTGGAGATTAACACAAGATTTATCTTAGTAGGTTGTATAGAAATTCGGATGATCTGTTTCATGTCAAAATTGTTTTGGAATCAGAATTTTTGGAATCTTTTGGAAATTCATTAAAAACTAGTTTTTAAAATTTTATTTTAAAAACTCAATGTAAACTTGTATTTCTACTTTGGAAACTTGCGATTCTATTTGGAAACCGGAATTCGTTTTAAAAACAAATTTTGTAACTTATATCTTTATTTTATATTAAGATATTTAATATTTAAATATTAGAATCTGCTATTTATTTTTTTTTAATATGATTTTGATATTTAATGATGAGAAATTCTTGAGTTCACCCCTAGAGTGAACCTTTAGGTTCACCCAACCAATAGAATTTCGTTATTTCATATTCAGTATCTTTTAAAAAAAGAAACAAAATATTGTCAAGTTTTATTATGTTTTTAAAATAAAAAATAAATAGAATATTATGTTTTTATATTCTTGACATTTTACCAAAAAAAAAGATTTTATATTTAAAATACCGTCAGCAAAACATTAAACCCTAAATCATAAACCTTAATATTTTTAAACTAAAAAAATAAAACTAAAAACATTAACATTAATTGCAAACAAAAATACGTTTTAGAAAAATATATTTTTAATACCATCAGCCAAACACTAAACCCTAAACCCTGAATCTTAAACCCTAAATCTCTGGGTAAACCCTAAACCCTTGGGTAAATCATAAATACTCCCCTAAACCCTTGGGTAAATCATAAACTCAAGGGTTTAGTATTTATGATTTACCCAAGGGTTTAGGGTTTACTCAGGGGTTAGGATTTAAGATTTAGGGTTTAGGGTTTACCCAAAGGTTTAGGATTTATGATTTACCCAAGGGTTTATGATTTATCCAAAGTTTTAGGGTTTAGTATTTAGAGTTTAGGGTTTACTATTTTGCTGATTTTGTTAAAAATATTAAAAAAAAAATCCAAAGATTTAAGATTTATCCAAGGGTTTACCATGGATTTAAGGTTTATAATTTAGGGTTTAGTGCTTTGCTGACGGTATTTTAAATATAAAATCTTTTTTTGCGATTACTATTATTTTCTATTTATTTTTTATTTTAAAAATATAATAAAATTTGACAATATTTTGTTTTTTTTTTAAAAGATACTAAATATGAAATAACGAAATCTTATTGGTTGGGTGGAGTAAACCCACGTATTTCTCTTTAATGATTACACTTGTTTTATTTTTTTGTATACTTAACATAATTGTTATTTATTGATTTATATATTAAATATATATATATTATCGTTTCTAAAACATTTTCATTCCTAAAAAGTTAAAAATTACGTTTTCAAGTTTCGAAATTTTCATTTCCGCATACACTACTACCCAACAAAACAATGAAATTATTAAAATTATGATAACAAAGGCATTTGCTAAATATATGCTTAGGCTTGGCTTGACTTAAACCAAATCAAATCATAAATGTTCTTCTAATGCTTCTCTTAGGTTTTCTCACCTATTCTGATACACTATCCCTTTCTTTTCCTCCTATTATATTATATAACATGTCTTCAACAATGTAGTCTTCTTCCTTCTCCACATGCTACAATCTCAATTCATGAATCGCTGCTGCTGTAATCTTCTGATTCTCTGTCGTAATTGTTGGCTGCTGCATTACTAGCAGCAGGTACATCATCATCTTCTTCTTCAGAGCTCTCACTTATTTCTGCCACATATTCTCTTTGGACTTGCTCAACCCCGACAACTTCTTCTTCTACACCCTCCATTGCCTCATTTGGGTTACTATTCCAATCAAACCCCCACTTGTTTCTCTGACTATAACTCACAAACTGACCCTCATCATCATCATCATCATCATCCTCTGACTGAACTCCAACACTGTTGTCGTCACTTTCATCATCCACTTGCATCGGAGTCATCACTCTGTTAGGCGTTTCACTGGCCCATTCCTCGTCCATCTCTCTAGGAGTTTCACCTGCCCAATCTTCATCAACGCCTCTGAATGTTTGCTCTTCTTCTTCCTCCTCATCTTCAACTTCTTCGCTTGTAGGCCTAACAATGTCAGCCATTCTGCTGACTAAGCGGTAATTGTCCTCATCGTTCCTCTCTGGTCTTTTTCTAACAGTCCTCTTTCCTCTTCCGGGGACTTGATGGTTCAACTCCACGCTCATCATGCTCCTACTGGCTGCAACATTGCTCCTAGCAGCGACAAACCTGCCAGAAGCCCCTTGCACTTTCTTCTTCTTCACCTTTCTGCTTGATCCAGATCCAAAGATAACTCGTCGTTTATTACTTTTTTTACCCGAGTTTGGAACAACCTCGTCTTGGTCTTCTTGCTCTTTGGGTCCTTTGCCTTTCAAAAGAGAGTTTCCAGGGAAAAGGCTCTGCATATACCATAAAAGTACCTTCCAAATTGAGTAAGAGTGAAACAATTTTTACAATTATTAATAAACGGTGTAAAAGACTTACAATCTGCTCGCTCTCATCTTCCATGACTGGCTCAGGTTTCTCTGGCTTCACATAAACAATGGATGCATCAAGGTCTGAAAGTCTCAAAGCAACGGCTGATACTGTGTTTGGTATCCATGGAAACACATCAACTGATCCCTGATCGTCAGCTCCCAAAAGCTCCTTTGCCGACACAAAATTGGATGACAAAGATTCTTTCTTAATTGCACTCTCTAAATAAGTCAAGACCTGTCAAAAATAGCGAGTTTTTAAAACAAAATTATATTTGTATTTTAGGGAAAGAAAACACAAGATGTTAGTACCTGCACAAGCTCTTCAGGTGATGATGAAGCATTCAACCTAAACCCCCAATTTCTTCTTTTCTCCTCTGTCCAAAATGATTCAAAAGCTTCATCCGGAACAGATGCCTGTAGTCAATAAATGAAAAGCTGGTATCAAGTACTGACTGTAGACCAAAAATTGAGAAGAGTTCAGTGATGCTTTACCTCAAGACAAACAAGTAGTGCTTTGAGTAACCTGACTCCAAAAGGAAGAGGAGATGCAGTCAAACCTGAATCTATTATCTTTCTCTCTGAATTATCAGCCATGTCTAATCTTTGGTGACAAGAAGTACAGTGCGTATACTCAGATAAATAAGAAGTAAAACAAGCTTCACATGTTGCTAGTAGTTCACATCTCTTCTTCCCGTATTTCCTAGCACAAGAAGGCAGTGAGCTGTACGTCTCGCTCCACATCCATCTCTGGAAAGCATGGAACCGTTTTAAGAAACTCTTGATCTCCTTGTCGTCTCTCCCTAGCTCAACTCTAATAGAAGTTGAGGCTCCCATTGAATCAGAACTCGACCCCAATATACCACTAGATGGGCTCACAGAATCGGCAGGAGAATGATTCACAGCACAATTTTTCCTACAAGCATTCTCTTTGAATGCTCCCTCAATCTTCAGCAACATTATGCGTAAATGGGACTCTCTGACCCCACGCATATCCAGTGATGCAACCAGAGTGTCAAAAGCCTACGCAGAACAAATTCACACAAGGCATGGTTAACAATCTCTATCTTAGCTACAAACTGTTTAACCGCTAAAGTTGATATTACCTCTGGTGAATCAATGAGGCGCCACTTGCCATCATGGAGCTCAACAAATATAAGACCCGAGCAAGGATCACTTTTAGATGCTGATGCAGCAACATGCCAGTAACGATTGTGGCGCCGATCCTGTCCAAGCGGCAAGGATCGGTATGGATACACCTCTTCTGCTTTGTGGCTTATGTATGATTTTAATTGTGAGCGAGATCTCTTTGATGAGAAATTTTCTTGACTTATATTGCCCTCTTGGTTAAAAGAAACTCTCTCAGTAGATAATTTATGAAGATCGTTTGAAACAACTTCCAGGGGCGTCTTCGTTTCATCTATAAGTTGAGAAGGGTCTCTGTTGAAACTATCCATCTCACGGGTTGTTTCGGTTTTGCTGCTTGATAAGTTTTGAATATCAAACTTGAGTACATCTCTCATGCAGCTGTTATCTAATTGTGCTTCGGCCCACATTTGCTTTTTAAGAGAATTTGCTGCTTCCAGACGATCCTGCAAAAAGAAGTTTCAGTCAGATAACAAAATTACAGACTCAAAAGCTGATAAAATGAAAACCAGACTTTACCTCAAGACTAGCTCTGATGGAATTTCCTTCATTGGCTATGCCGACTAAAACAACAAGGGCCTCAAGGCGCTCTTTAACACTTAGATGACAGTAATCCCCTTCTGAAAGACCTAGAACCCATGACTGACCTTGGTTGCTATCTCCAACCACAGCATTTGTATTATCCACGGAGTAAAGCGCTGTATCTTTACGCTGCTCACTTTGGCATTGTGTTACAATGCTCTTCATACTGCTTGTTGGTGGAGAAGAAACCCCCTTCTCAACCTCACTCTTTACATCTGTTTTAACATCAGAGAACATAATCTCACCTCCCTTTCCAGGCAAACCGTTAGCTTCACCTAGATCAGCATTTTTTGAGGCACTTGGTAGAGCTGCTAACTCATCAACCTCCGGATCCTCATCAATATCACATTCAAAGTCTTCATCCTTTTCAAGATCATTAACATCTTCTGGACCTGCTAAGCCATTTTCAAAGGCTCTTATTTTCTTCCTAGCTTCTGCGAGTATTGCTTCTCCATCCGCAGGATCCTTCACATAAGGAGCTCGTACACAATACGTCGAAGGGGCTATTCTTTCAAAGAGCTTCACATCTCTTGTCAACGCAACAGAGATAGAAGCCTCTGGCGTCTTGCTTGTTCTCAAGTCCCTGAGTCCAGATTTCTACAAGTGGAAATCATAAAAAACTTAGTAAATGGAATATTTGTATTACAATAAAATTAACAGAACATGTATAGATTATAAATATACCTGAATCTTGTCGGCAAGTTCTATAACTGTCAGTCCCTTGCTTCCCTCAAGAGAGAGAACATGAAAGGCAGCAAACTTGACAGTTCCAGGTGTCAACCGATGCCTAGACTTGCGCGGAGCCAGCAACCCTTTCTCCAGCATTGATGCAAAAGCAGTTTCAGCTGCTGAACCACTGCGAAGAGTAGAAATGATGTCTTCACAACCTTTAGCCTGCAGACACAATCAACCCAAAACAATGTTTAAGAAAAAAATAAAATCACCAGCTGCTGAACTAGTGCGAATAAGTACCTCATCCTTGTCACCAGTGTGGGTCACACGGGAATTATTTTTCTTCAGCCTAGGCCCAAATCCACTAGAGAGTCCCAACTGGCGGAGTATTTCAGGCCATGTTAGTGGGTTCAAATGCTTTTTCCAACTACGAATGTCAAAGCCCCATGCATAGGCCTAAAGAAGAAGGAAGCATTAGGAAAGAGGAAGAGAAAGAGTAATATATATTATAGGAGACAGAGAAAAGAGAAAGTTACCCCTTCAACTATCTGGGGATGTCCACCCTCAGGATTGGCTGTAGTATATTGGTTATTTCCAATTCCACTATAAGGTGTTCTAGCTACATCTTCAATATCTCGTATTACTGATCTCAGAAGAGTGATATGTATCTCCCCCAGTAACCTTGAGTCCTACAATAGGATATACATATATGTATCACATACAAGAAAAGAACAATGGAAGTAAAGACATAACTGTAGAACACGAGAAAACAAGGGAATCTCAGAATGAGTAGTACAAAAAAGACTTACATAGTCATGCAAGGCCTGAATAAACTCATCCAGGGTAAAAGGCCATAGGTCAAGAACATCAGAAAATGATATTAGGAATCTCCAAACCTGAAAAGCAACCACAATGTTAGAAGGTTGACATGCGAAATTGGTCTCATTGTTCTGATCCAAAGTTATTTTGATGGTATAAATTTCAAGTAAGAGGCATTTTAGCGCAGAGTAAAGATCAATAAGATCATATTACCATAAGAAGGTTTCCAACATTTTCCTCGGAATCCTTCCATGGAGAAATGGTAAACGGCATTTTCAGTTGCAAAGCCTTTGGTGGAAATGTGCTCAGAGAATCTGCAAAAGTAGGATTACTATGATGAATTGCAATATCCAGAAAGCTACTACCCAATCTAGATGGCAATGTTTTTATAACAAAATGATTAATGAATTTCTCTTGGCAGTGCTCTAAGATGCTACAACCAATATGGCATATCTGGGACAAGACCATAACATGTACTTTGAATAAATTACCAATATAATGAAGAAGCTACAAATTGTTCATATCAGCCTAAGTAGACCATCCGGGTTTTGATTACCAAATCCAGTACTAGCTAAATCAATTTCATAGTTTGGCAGAGATAGCATACCTCTATACAGGTCAAGGTTTTGTAATGTGTCATGATCAAGCTGTATAACCGAGGATAACCCTTTGCTAGCAGCAGCCAAATCCATTAGCTCTAGCTGCTCATCTTCAATTAGATCCATAGCCTCTTTAGCAATTCTACGTGCAGTTGCCTTCTCAACGGCAATCTTGCGTCTTATAGCCTCTTTCTCCCGGCGAATCTCTTCTTTTTGCTTATTTCTCTCCGCCTTTAACATTCGGACAGAAAGATAAGTCTAATTTTCTCCACAAAAGTTGCTCAATGGGTTTCTAAAATACTTAAAGTTTATAGTTTCCAAAAACTTACCCGTTCATTTTCTCTCTGTAGAAACTTTTCTCTTCTTTCCATTTCACGTCGCTGTTCACGCTGTAACCTCTCCTCTTCTTTTAATCTTTCACGCATCAACCTCTCTTCTTCTTTACGCCTCTCACGCTCATACCTTTCCATCTCTTTCTTCATGCGTTCTTCATTCTGAGGAAACAAGCTTCAAACTCATCAATATGTGTTACAATAAGACTTTTCTAATTAGTAGTAAAGAGGATGAGAAAAGACGAGAGATACCCTTTTCCTCTGAAGTTCTATTTTCTCAAGATCTTTTTGTCCACTCCCTCTTCCGAGTCTACCATCATTAATCTGTGAGAGTAACAACATTACGATAAGAACGTAGTATCTTGCAAGCACAAAAGGGGATGAAACGGAAGCTGGCACAGGAAGCTACCTTTCCCTTCCTATGCACATCATTACTCATACGCACCCCGTCAGACAACAAATACGGATCTTCAGCTCGGAGGCCTGACGATTCTCTCTCCAGTAAGAAGCCATCACCACGAGCTGAAGGAAGAATGGGGCTAGGCATGTCTTGTTGAGATGTAGAACAGTTACGAGATGCGTTTCCATACGACTTTGGTAAAGGCCCGTTCCCCTGCTGCATAAACGATGAACTCCTAGGCCGTGAAGTTTCGTAGTCCACACCACGTGCATGACTTTCAGAGTACCGCCCGTACATGTCAGGTGTAAAGGAAGACGGATCATTCAAAGATTGTTGCTCGTGGTAAGAACTGGTGGCAGCTTGAGACTATAAGTTCAACCAAAGCAAATAAGTTCAACCAAAGTAGTTAAAAAAATGTGTACATGAACGCACAAGAAAGAGAATACAATCACATTGATCAGAGAATAATAACCACAAAAACTATTACATCAGTTTTAGCAATTTATCAAAGCGACATGAAGGCAACAGCTAGATTGTATATAAAGTATATAGTTTCTGTTGTATTATAACTCAGAAATAAATAGGAAGGAAACTAACTCTTCGAGGTCGGACATCATGTGGCTCATACATTTTGCTCTCATACGGATGACCTTGGTGCGTCTGCATTGCTACAATAGTTTGTCCACGACCAATAAAAGAGAAAGAAAGTTAAGAGTAGGAACAATCTAAGCAAAGAGAGACTAATGATTGGTAAAAAGAAGAAGAGAGTAATGTATATATGTATGTACCTATAGGTGTGCCAAAAGCACCAGGAGGCAAAGGATCAAACTCCATACCAAGAATAGGTCCATCATCTCTCAAAGGCTCCCCTAACTGAGCCTCAATGCAGGCAACTGCTCTCCGAACCATCACAGACGACCGTGGCGGCGGCGGAGGAGGCGGAGGCTCGTACTCAGGACGAGAGTTACTACTACCACTCCTCGCGAAATCCCTCCTCGGCTGCTGCTGCTGCTCCGAGTAAGGGCTGCAGCCAGAGGCAGAACCGGAATCAGAACCGGAATCAGATCCGGAAGAATCAAGCTCGGCAGGAGCAGCAGCGGGGGGTAAGTGGTTAACGGAGGAGAAAGCAGGAGGAAGAGAAGCGGAGGAGGATGGTTTGGGAGGTTGTTTCTTGACCTGACCATCCTTCTTGTCCTTTAACCTCCTGTGACAAAACCACATCTGTAACTGCCGATCCGACAAATCGAGTTTCTCTGACAGCTCAGCCCTCGTCGCCTCCGAGGGATACGTTTCCTCTGCTCTCAACGAAAACCAAACCAATGTAAAGATGGAATCAAAAAAGAAGAAGGTGATATAGATTTGATTTCGGATGAACCTGAATAGACTTGCTCGAGGGTTTGGAGCTGAAAGGGAGTCTTCATCTGACGCTTAGGCTTGGGAGAGTCCTTAGTCTCAACAACCACCACCTTCTTCATCTTCTTATTCTTATTATTATGGTTTGATTCACCAGCTACGTTCCTGATCTGATGATCTTCTTCTCCGTCCGAACCCATCTCCATCAGAGGAAGATTGAAAGAGAGACGGCCGCAAGGAAGAACAAACAAACAACAAGAACAACACGGAACAAGAACAAAAAGGAAGCTAAAGCTAGGGCTTTCTTACATAACAAATAACCCTGATCCCCTTTCGATTACTACTAACCCCCAAACATTATTTCGTAAAGAAAAAAGAAATTAAAAAGGTGGGAGGAGGAATATGTAAGAATGAACAATAATAAAATCCGCAAGGGAAAAACAACAACAACAACAAGCCCTGTTGTTGTACTCGTACCACTCATCTTAATAATTTCAACCCTCCTTATATTTCTTTTTTTTTCTTTTTCACACATCTCTCAAATTTTAATCTTTTGTTTCTTATAAGAAAAAGTTTTTTTTTTTTAAATTAAAAGAGAGAGTAGAAACTCGAGGGATGATATGCTACAGCGAATCGCGTGTGGTTCTTCTTCTGCCGTTGATTTTTGTGTTTATGAAGGCTCTTTCATGAATGATGCAATCTTCATCACACCTTCCGCTTTTTCCTTGTTTATTCTTTCTTTTTTTTTTAATTGAATTGAATTGAATCTTTAGTTTATTAATACAACAACAACAAAAAAGAGACTCTTCAAAGGCTTTTACGGGCCTGGTCTTGTGTTTTGTGTTTTTTTGTCTTTCAGATCCTCTCGTAGGTTTGCAATATTTTTCTCCTCCTCCACCACCAGATAGCGTAGCCAATAAACATCATGCCGTTCGTTGTTTTGGTGATTACACTCCCTGTCGTCGCCGCTAAATGTTTAATTCAACCACAAATCAAAACCGGTTCAGTTCACAATTTCACAAACCCGGTTAAATCCCCTCGATTGACTTTCTCTTTTCAGTCAATTCAGACAGAGCAGTGATCTGAATTGGAGTTCCAGCGAAGTTGAGTCGTCGGAACGCCGGAGCTGTGGTGGCAGAGAATGATGGTGCACTTGGCTGCTCTGTTTCTCGCCATCATCGTTTCACCACTCTTTGTTCTCTCATCTGAGAACCAGCGGATCGGTTCTAACCAACACTTGCTCAACGATCCAGACGCTGCTAAGCTCAGAATATCACAACTCGGTACACTAAAAAAGCTCCTCATGATGCTTTCTTCCGATTGTTTTAATATTTCTTTTTTTTTGCTAATTATATTATTTTTGGCTTGATGGCACTTGATTATGTAGAAGCAGTTCTTGAGGCAACTACGCAGAAGGTGGATGATAAGAACCTTTACTTGAAAGGGCGTGACAAGTTGATCCAAGTTGCTGAAACTCAGATCCTTGTTTTGCACTCTGCTTCATCCATGCCTGTGTGTTTACTTAAACCCTTCCATTCATGTCTAGTTTTTTTTTAATTATGTTTCTATGTGTAAACAGCTTCTTAGTTGAGATATACAACTGTGTCATGATACTCGCGTTTGCTGACACTTTACTACTTGATCTCAGAGTGATTTACCTTTGGTCCAAAAAAGGACAAGTGAATTGGAAGAAGAGGTCTGCTCAGCTCTCTACTCTTTTCCCATAAATCAGCTGCTTCAATTCTATAAAGATTAACAGGGTTTGGCATTGCTTAGGTTAAACTCCTATGGTCTGCCTTGAGAACAGCCAACTTTGACCTTCACGTTTTAGAGGATAAGGCAAGACATGCTGAGGGTCAAGTTAAAGCTACTGCCTTCCAAGTTCAACAGGTGTGTTTATTCGCTTCTGTTTGACTTTATTATAGCTGATTGATTCTAATATGGTTTAATTGTAATGTAATTAATACTTTTCTGAACATTTATAGATGACCGAAGTTGTTACGGAGCAGTGGATTCAAGTTCAGCATCTTGAGCAGGTCTCTTCAGTTACTGCTTTTAAGTTTGTCGTTTGTTGCAGGTGAGTGGTGAGCAAAGTAGTGTATAAATTCACATCGCTGATGTTACTTCTTTTGTTGCGTCTTGAAGATGAAAGAGTTCAGTAACCGTAGGAATCACGTTCCTACCAGATGCACTCTCTTGAAGGTGAAATCTGAATACAGTTCTCGGACTTGCATGGAATTTTTGAAGAACAGAAGCTTAAACCTTTGTTTACTCGTCTCATAAGTCTCTTCAATTTCTTCTTCGTGTATCTGTATTTTAGCTCATGAGTGACATCCGCTGGGAGGTAAAGAATGCCCTGTCTCAGTTAAGAAGCCTCTGGGCAGCTGTTACCAGATACCACCACCAGGTTTTGTTTGTTATAAAATCTTCACATTTCTTAATTTATATGGAATGATAATGCGTAACCACGCTTTGCTTTGATTCTTTGTAGTTGCAAGGCTTCATCAAGCATGAGATGGAAAGAAACGAGATCACAGCAGCTCTTGCAAACAGTGAAGTGGTGTTTTTTATGGTATGTATATATGGGGGTTGTCTTTTCATATCTTAGTAAATGTGTTAAGTCCATGTTTGATTCGTCTGATCCTTGAACTAATCTGTAAAACGAAATATCTAGGCATCTGCAGTGATCACCTTCCCGGTGTTTGGAGCATGGATCTTACTCTCTCCCTAGTTTTGTTCCTAGAAGACATGATCAACTCATACGTCAGCCATATTCATATTCGTTTTGTTTCTGTTTATAGCTCAAAATATTGTCTAGTCATTGAGATCCCTATAATTGATTGCGTCTGTGAGCAAACTGATAGTCGGGTTAATCTCTGGTTTGAACCAGTTAATTTAGGGTATGTTCACAATTTTGTCAAAGTTTTTTTCTCATACAGTATTTCTTAAATATTTTTATATAACTGAAAAAGTGAATATTAAGTGACTTTTAAGATTTATTTCTATATAATAAATATGTGCACAAAGAAATTTTCAAAAAAAAGTTGAAAACATAAAGTATAAAACAAAATATTAATTAAATAAAATTCTTAATTTTATATAATTGAAAAGAGAATATTAAGTGTGACTTTTAAAATTTATTTCTATATAATAAATATGTGTGCAAAGAAATTTTCAAAAAATTATAATTAATATATAAGAATTTTCAAACGAAATAAAATAATAATTTATTATCATAGTCTTTTAGTTAGTAACACATATATTAATGAGTAATTATAAAATATATAGTAGTTTATGATTTAATATAATAAAACCCAAATATAAAAACGAATTTAAGTTTTATGAAATCAGATAACTCATTAAACTGATATAATAAAAAAAAAGATAACTCATATACATATTTTGTTATTATCCAAGAATATCTTTAATAAAGATTAAACAGTTATTACTAAATATATATATATATATATATATATATATATATTATCATCTAAAAAGAATGTCTTTTAATCATAAATAAAATTAATTGCAAAAATATATAGTTAAAAATATGTCTACTATATATATATATGAAAGCTTTCAAGAAATTAACCCAATAATGAATATATATTTTGATAAATAAATTTAATATATAAAAAATTTGATATTCTGTAAAAAACTTAAAGATCATAAACAATAACTTATCATGATATTTAATTAGTAATTGTAAAATGATCAGGCCCGCTTGAGCGGGCACAGCACCTAGATCATTTTATCTATCTATACTATTATTTGCGAAGTGATTTTTAGCAATGGAGCTCTCACGTTAAAAGTTAGAGTGTTTAATATTGTTTATACCCTTAATGAATAAAATATATAAATTATCCACAAAATAAAAAACGAATTTTAAATTTTTGATTAGATAAGTGACTAAAATTAATAAGAATTATCCAAAATCTAAAAATATATTTAAAATAAAAAAATCATATATATAATATATATTTAATTAAAACATGTGGAATTATTGTGGTTGATACGTAAAATAAATGATGTTGAATTATTATGGTAGATTCAACTAATGGAGTAGTTTGGAAGAGTGAAAAAAATGTAAAATATGTAATAAAACATTTAGATCTAAGTAAATTATGTTTTATCCTTTGTAATAAATGATGTCGGATGAATTAGAAAATACAATAAATGAAGTAATTAGAGTTAGTTAGTTAAGGAATGAAAATCTATAAAATCAATAGTAATTATTATTTTGTACTTCAATTTTAATATAATAGATATTGTGAGATGAATTTTCTATATTATTAGAAGTGAAGTAGAAATGATAATTTTTTGGAAATATGTATAGCAATGGGAACATGGAATAGCAGTATATATATATATATATGTGCCTATTTTGAGTGTTTTTATACAGATTTTCATTCTATTTTTAATTAATTTAACCACTTCATTAATTTTATTTACTAAATAAGTTGAAATCTTTTATTACAGAAGTATAAAACAAAATTTATTTGTTTTCAATTTTTTATTTTATCTTTTACATTTATTTTCTCACTTTTTAACTACTTCTATACATATTTCAAATCATAATAATAACTTAAATTGATTTATATCAAAAATTGATTCAAAAATATACATATATTCAAAAATTAATTTTTACTAATAAATTTTTCTATAAAAATTATAATAAAAAATATTTTCAATATATATATATATATAAGAAAAAATACAATACAAAGTGGGCTTTTTGCAAAAGTGACTCAAAACTTGAAGTCAAACAGAAAACTAACCTTTTCTTTTGACTCATTTATTTTTTGAGTTTTTAACCCCACACCTCCATTTAATCTACGAAAATGCCATTAACTTTTTTTTTTTTTTTTTTTTTCGAAAATGGCTTCTTTACTGTCTCAACCTCATATTCTTCAAGTATTTACAATATTGCCACTGTCATGAATAGTGGGAACAACCTTGTACGAACTGTTTGGAGCTTTTAATGCCCTTTAATGCACGTAAATCTCTTTACACTCTCTCTGTTTCAATTGTTATGAACTAAAAACAACATTTCTTTCACTCTCTCTCCATATTCATCCAAAAAACTCAAGCTTTTGATTCAAAATATGGGTGATGGTTGACAGAGCCATATTTCTTTCGTTTTGACTCACGGTTGCTTTCGTTTGAGGTTCTGGGTGATTGGAGAAGACCCTGTGTGCAAACGAAGTCATCTCACCTAGTTTAAGGTACGAATTTGAATTTTTTTCAAAATCTGTTCGCGTAGAAGACTTACAAGTAAGTCATCTGTATGTAGAAGACTTACAAGTAAGTCATCTGTATGTAGAAGACTTACTGATGAGTCTTCTGGTCAAACGGACGACTTAAACTAAGTCGTCCAGCTTTGTTTGTTGAAAAAAAACACTCCAGACGACTTATATATAAGTCGTCTACGAGAAACAGGCTAGTTTTGCATTTGACCGAATCGTGTCAGATCTTTGACTATTTCTGGACGACTTATAATTCAGTCGTCTCTGGGAAAGTTAAAATTTCAATATTTTATTAAACTAGACGACTTACGTGTAAGTCGTCTTAGGTTAGTTTTGTAATTGAAAAATAAAACTTCATAATTTAACTTTTACCAGACGACTTAATTTAAAGTCGTCCCGTAAGAAGACTTAATTTAAAGTCGTCCGGGGAAAGCAAAGTCGTCCAGAATTTTTCCCAATTTTCTGGTCAAACCTTGCTTATCCCGGACGACCTTAAGTTAAGTCGTCTAGCTGGACGACTTTTAGTTAAGTCGTCTGGAGAAAGTTAAATTTCAAGTTTTATTTTTCAATTACAAAACTAACCGAGGACGACTTACATGTAAGTCGTCTAGTTTGAATAAAATATTGAAATTTTTACTTCCCAGAGACGACTAAATTATAAGTCGTCCAGAAATAGTCAAAGATCTGACACGATTCGGTCAAATGCAAAACTAGCCCGTTTCTCGTAGACGACTTATATATAAGTCGTCTGAATTTTTTTTTTAACAAACAAAGCCGGACGACTTAGAATTAAGTCGTCCCTTTTAGTTTTCAATTGCAAAAGTGACCTCTTTAGACGACTTACCTTTAAGTCTTCTGGACGACTTAATTCTAAGTCGTCTGCGATAATGTTTATTGAACTTCTTCATTTTCTCTATGTTTACTAATGTGTTTTATTTTGAATATTTGCAGATGATTTTTAAGTTACATGCAGTGTATGGAGAATGGTTGTTGAGAGATTTCCGTTGGGATTTTGTGGTTGATGATCTCAAAGGAGCAAGATTGTTTTTATTGAATGAAGATTCAACACATGCTGAACTTGTTGCAATGGCTCAAGAAGATTATAACCTGGACATGAGATCAGTGACTGTGGAGATTAGCTACTCATTACCAGCAGAAATGATGATGACTCCAGGCAGTCCTCCCATTCATGTTACAAGTGATAGACAAGTTCGAAACTTGCTCGAGATACTCAAAACGCATAGAGTATGTCTTTGTGTATCAAGCCGCAGCAAGGTGGAAACGGTTTCAGAGAAAAGAGAAGAAGCTGGTGAATGGGAAGAAGATGTTGGTGATAATGATGAAGCTGGTGAATGGGAAGAAGATGTTGGTGATAATGATGAAGGTGATGAATGTTTTTAAGATGTTGGTGATAATGAGTCTGTTGAAGATGAAAATCAAGATGGGGAGGAGGAAAATGGGGAGGAGGAAAATGGGGAGGAGGATGCTGATAACACTATTGTTGGTGAAACGGATCAGAATGGTGGGGATTACAGTCTTTATGGAAAGGTTCAAGATGAGGACGAGGAAGATGATGATAATATTTGTTTTGAAGAAATTGAAAAGACATATGCTAAGACAAATGCTATTGAAGGAGGAAAATCGGATTGTACCAGCATCTATGTCAACCAGAGTTTTGTTAGCAAGGATGCACTGCTTTCAGAGATACGGTTGACAGCAGTGAGGGGTAGGTTTTCTTTCAGAATATACAAATCATCAAAAACTCTCCTTGTGGCAACATGTCGGGTTAGCGGTTGTGGATGGAAGATCAGAGCGAGTGTGAAACATGGGCCAAACACGTTTTGGGTAACAAAGTATGTGGAAAAACATTTATGCTCAATTGGAGACCGAATCGCTCAGCGGAGACACTGTACTCCAAAGTATGTTGGTAGTCTTTTCATTGATCGTGTTGGAATCATTGATGGGATAACTCCACAGCATATCACTGATGCAATGAGGAACATGTTTGGCATGACGCTTGATTACACCACTTCATACAGAGCACTGTTATATGCACAAAAATTGGTGAGAGGATCAGCAGAAGAAGGGTATTCGCGTCTGCCTTCATATCTCGAGCAAATCTCCATTGCAAATCCTGATTCTATCACGGCTATAGAACTTGATTCTATGAATAGATTTAAGTATCTATTTCTCTCTTTTGGAGCTTCTATCAAAGGCTTTAAGTATCAAAGAAGGGTCATTGTGGTGGATGGAACTCACCTAAGTGGAAAGTATGGAGGTGTTATGTTAGTTGCAGCCGCACAAGATGGCAATTTTCAGATATTCCCATTGGCTTTTGGGATCGTGGATGTTGAAGATGAACCTTCTTGGGAATGGTTTTTCACAAAACTGGCTAGTTGTATATCTCATGACAAGCCTCTGGTGATAGTCTCCGACCGGCACGCGGCCATTAAAAGTGCGTGTGAGAAGGTGTTTCCTTGGGCAACCCGAGGAATATGTTATTATCACCTTCAAGATAACATTGTCAAAAAGTTTAAAGGGAAACATCTCATGTACTTGGTGAAAGGGGCTGCTTATGCGCACACGGTTTACGATTTTGACCGGTACATGGCTGAGATACGGAGTGCAAACCCGGAACTTGCAACGTATTTGGAGAAGGCCGACGCCAGGCTATGGTCAAGGGTTTATTGTAAGGGGAACAGGTTCAACATAAAAACAAGCAACATCGCTGAATCTATTAATTCCGCACTGAAGCGAGCAAGAGGATTTCCGATTCCGTTCCTGCTGGAGTTCATAAGGCAGAAGTTAGGAAAATGGTATTGGAAAAGGAGACAAGATGCTTTGAGTCTCCCAACTGAACATAGCCGGGGTGTTGAATACTTGCTTGCTGTTCGATCAGAGATAGCGGATACGATGACGGTCGAACCAATTGATGGATGGCGTTTCTTTGTCAAAGGTGGCAAAATGGACTGTGTGGTTGATTTGGAACATGTAAAGTGTGATTGTGGTGTCTATGGAGTGGAGAAAATACCTTGCTCTCATGCTATAGCTGCTGGAACACATGCTGGTATTCATATCTCCACACTTGTATGTCCACTTTACTCAAAGAATCATCTGTATGCAGGATACTCAGAGAATATATATCCTATCGTGTCACAACATATTGAGGAACGAGAATGCTTTCCTCCAGACGTAAAGCGTGGTCCGGGGAGACAGAAGAAATCAAGATGGCAATCTTGGTTGGAGCTATCTAGGATGAGAGGACACAAACCCAGGAAGAAACACAGGGCACGGAGATGCTCAAACTGCAAGGAAACTGGCCATACGAAACCACAATGTACACAACCAGTTGACTAGTTGTCCAGACGACCTAAATTTAAGTCGTCCACTCTTGATTACCCGTCCAGACGACTAATTGTTAAGTCGTCCAGTCTTGATTAACTAAATTTAAGTCGTCCAGTCTTGATTACCCGTCCTTCAATTAAGTCGTCCAGTGTATTTTACTAAGTCGTCCAGTGTATTTTACTTTTAGACTACCTTCTACTATCCCTTCAAGTGTATTTTTTTAGACGACCTTTTACTAAGTCGTCCAGTGTATTTTACTAAGTCGTCCAGTGTATTTTACTTTTAGACTACCTTCTACTATCCCTTCAAGTGTATTTTTTTAGACGACCTTTTACTAGAAAACCTTCCAGACGACTTATTGGTAAGTCGTCCAAACCTACCAGACGACTTATTTGTAAGTCGTCCAGCTGGAAAACCGTCCAGACGACTTATTGGTAAGTCGTCCAGCTGGAAAACCGTCCAGACGACTTATTGGTAAGTCGTCCAAACCTACCAGACGACTTATTTGTAAGTCGTCCAGCTGGAAAACCTTCCAGACGACTTATTGGTAAGTCGTCCAAACCTACCAGACGACTTAAATATATACAAATCTATACAAAGACAAGTTCAAATAAATCATACACAAGTTAGAAAATCTATACAACGACAAGTTTACAAGTTCAAATACAAATACACAAATCATACACAAGTTAGAAAATCTATACAAAGACAAGTTCAAAGCCATACACAAATCTAATCATACATGCCCACGAACATATCACCATCCTGATTCTCTTTCAAATGCTGATCAACAAGCTCCGTCCATATAACCACCGCCATATTATCCCTCATACTCTTCACATTGGACCTAGCAAAGTCTTTAGGTCTAAAGGGGACCCCAAGAGCATGACATTCAATGTACTTTAGAGCGTACAAGCCACAATCACCATTGTTGGCCGTGGGTACATCTTCAAAGCCATATGTGTATCGCTCCAACCCGTATTTGGCCCTTCCTTCGTCGCTGTCTGCGCACTCAACAAGCACATAAGGGACCATCTCGAGAAAAGGCTCCATTATACCATCCCATGCTTCTGGCTTAGTACATGAAGGTATGCTGTCCAAGATGACTATGTGCCTGTTAGGGATCGATATCCAAATAGCAAACCAATGTTTGTTGTCCAAGTTCACTGGCGCATAGATATCATCAATGTCCTCCCCCCACTTCTTGTTTGATTGGCAAAATGAAGGCATTGATCCGTCATAAAAACTCGACGCCCCACCAGGTAGCATTCTTCCTAAACCTTTGTGATCAGGTTGCGATGTTTTGAAGAACCGATACTGGTCTCTCCAAGACTGGGAAAAGTTGTGATCCAGGAAGCACATTCGCTCGCTCCGGAAAGCTTGTGGGTTCTCCTGATACCTCTGCCTCAGCACATTAATCCAAGCATCCATATGCTGCATATAAAATAATACAAGTTATTTGTAAGTCGTCCAAACTGGAAAACCTTCCAGACGACTTATTGGTAAGTCGTCCAGTTGGAAAACCTTCCAGACGACTTATTGGTAAGTCGTCCAGCTGGAAAACCTTCCAGACGACTTATTGATATACAAAGACAAGTTACCAGACGACTTAAAGATAAGCAGAAGACTTACTACGTCTTCCAGCCATGCTTTGGGTGTCCGGAGGATGTGATACCACCAAGTTGGTGATGTACGTGGTTTGTCCTCATGCTTAGTGTAATAATCACTGCAAACAAAAAAGCAAAGCAATCAGTTTTGGTAGACTAAATCAAGCTATTATGGGTAAAGCAATCACTTACGGATCATTTTTCAACCAATTAGCGAGCTCCTTCAACTTGTCCCTGTCTAGTGAGGGAAATGGATTATACTTTACCACACTAAGGAGTTTCTTTCTCTCTGCCGTATAAGGAGATATCTGCGTGGGAGCAGGTTTCCTCGTTCGTTCACTCCTTGCACGCACAGAAGCAGTGGGATCCAATACAACCAGGCTCGGTTCTGAAACTGGAACGCTTGGATCGGTGGAAGCGAAGCTCGGTTGTTGATCGTTGGAAGCGAAGCTCGGATGGTCCGTGGAAGTGAGAGGAACAATCTCTTTGGAGGTGACACCATCTGCTTTATCCTCCGGCAAGATCTTATATACCGAGATCGCCTCATCTGCTGTATCCTCCGGCAACAATCTCTGCAATAAAACTTGCACACGAGTTAACCCTGGACGACTTAAATAAAAGTTGTCTGGACGACTACTTGACCTGGACGACTTAAATAAAAGTTGTCTGGACGACTAGTTAACCACGGACAACTATTCGTACAGACAACTTTTATTTAAGTCGTCCAGGTCAAGTAGTAGACCCTGGACGACTTAATTCTTGTTGGCAGAGGATTTGATACTAACCTCTTTGGGCAGAGGAGGAGGCTGTTTCTTTTGAGGAGAAGGCTGTTTCTTTTGAGGAGGAGGCTGTTTTGTTTGAGGAGGAGGCTGTTTCTTTTGAGGAGTAGGCTGTTTCGTTTGAGGAGAAGGCTGTTTCGTTTGAGGAGGAGGCTGTTTCTTTTGAGGAGTAGGCTGTTTCGTAGGCTTTGCCTTTTGAGGAGTAGGCTTTGCCTTTTGAGGAGCAGGATGATTGGTTTGAAGTGTAGGCTGATCCTTTTGAGGAGTAGGCTGTCTGGTTTCTGTGGCTTGAGGGTTAGGCTGTTTGTTACTAACCCCGGTTTCTTTGGCTTGAGGGTTAGGCTGTTTGTTACTAACCCCGGTTTCTTTGGCTTGAGGGTTAGGCTGTTTGTTACCCTCCCCGGTTTCTTTGGCAAGATCCTCATTGATGACACCAACCTTCTTCTCCACAGCTTCCAATCTATCGGACATCTTCCTAATCTCCTTGATGCACTTCTTAAACCCATCTTTCATCATTTCAACTACGTCAGAGGTGTAGGAGTTGAACATATTTTCCAACTCCTCTCTGGTCACCCAACTAGCCTCTTCTCTAGCCTCTTCTCTAGCCTCTTCTCTAGCCTCTTCTCTAGCCTCTTTAGGAGCCTCTTTACGAGCTTTCTTCTGAGGTCTCTGATTGTCTTCCTCCTCCGCCTCCTCCACCTCCACCACAACCATCTCTTTGGCTCTTTTCGATGGAGTCACAACCTTACGTTTTGTACCAGTGACTTCCCAGCAATCCATGGTCCACTTCCACGGTCTCCGATCATACATGACTTTAATGATGTTCTCCGCGGGCACGTCCTCAACCTCATCGTCCCATTTTGGCCACATTTCACTAATGTCCTTCTTCTCAACAAAGTTGATCACGCTGGACTGCAGTAAATAGAAGAAGAATCGAGTTAGATATTTGAAACAAAATACTAAATAGACGACTTAATTATAAGTCGTCTACTAAGACGTCCAGCTGGACGACCTTCCAGACGACTTATTATAAGTCATCTACTAAGTCGTCCAGCTGGACGACCTTCCAGACGACTTAATAATAAGTCGTCTGGAAGGTCGTCCAGCTGGAAGACCTTCCAGACGACTTAATAATAAGTCGTCTGGAAGGTCGTCCAGCTGGAAGACCTTCCAGACGACTTATAATAAGTCGTCTACTAAGTCGTCCAGCTGGAAGACTTTCCAGACAACTTAATTAAGTGAAGATGGAAAGGTACCTGACTACTCAAGATAGCAGCTTTCAGGAATCTGCGGCGTCTGCTGCCATCGTAAGCCAGAATCGGTGGAACCGGACTGTTTGGATTGTTTTCTCTGGGACTACCAATACTAGCAGCCATTCCCGGCAGAGCTGTGTACGCCCAGACCTGAAGAACTTGTATAAACCCATCCACGGTGTAACAGCCACTAAGCTCTTTGTTCCACAAAGAGTCCATCAGCACCTTAAACGAGACTCTCCCCCATGGATAATTCTCAAACCGTTCTAAATCCATCACTAGCCTTGCCAGAGTAGCTCGTGTAGCGCTTGAAAACTTTTTCCCTTCAATGAATCCAGTGAAGATGGAAAGGTACGCGAGCCGCTTGCGATCTTCCGGGGTCCAATCCCCGCATCTATTCAGTGCATCTATTATCTGATCAGTAGTTGGCCCAGCTACCATATGAACTCCCATCTTCCCCCAGAAAGAAACCATCTCTGGGGTAACATCACATTTTGGTGTCTCAAGGTCCTTGATGTACTCGCAGTTTAGACCAGTGATCATTTCAAACTCTATCAGTGAAAACCTCAAAGGTTCTGGACCAACGAGAGACCACATCTCGTACTTCTTCTTAATGTCCAGCTTTAAACAGAGCATGTGGTGAACCAGCCTTGAAGCCCAACCAAATCCCTGCTCCTTGAACTTGATGAAAACTCCCAATCTCGACTCCTTGAGCTCTTCAAATTCTTGCTTAGTGAGAGCTCTCTTAAGAGCAGCATGCAACTTGCTGTTATCCGAATGATACGAAATGCTATGCTGGGGTTCTGGCTCTTCCCCTAATGTGTATAACCTACGGGGGAGTTCTGGAATATCCATCCTTTTTGTCTGCAAAATAATCAAAGACAACAATAGAAGTCAGAACACAACTGGACGACTTAGTTGACGACTTATATTTAAGTCGTCTGAAAAGTCTTCCAAATGGACGACTTATATTTAAGTCGTCTAAGTCGTCCAGTTGGAAGACTTTCCAGACGACTTACTTACAAGTCTTCCAGTAGAAAAATTTCAAGCGGACCTGATTAGTCGCAGAAGGAGTTGGAGTACTCGTCATTGTGGTTATAGATCTGAAAAAATAAACGTGAAACGGTGAGAATGAGTAAATTGATAGAGACAACATTTTATGTTCATCTTTTCCTCGAGATTGATGACTTACCGGCGTTAGGGTTTACAGAGAAACGGCGCTACGGTTTACAGAGAAGAAGCGGCGGCGCTAGGGTTTAGAAGAAGCGGCGGTGCTAGCTAGTGTTTAGAGGAAGCGGCGGTGAGAACGTTGGTGAGCACGGTGGCGAGGGCGACGGTTTGTTCGGAAATAGTGGAAGCGGGGGCGCTAGGGTTTAGAGGAATCGGCGGCGCTAGGGTTAGAAGAAGCTGCGGCGACAACGGTGAGAATGAAGTGAGATAGATAACCGACGTTGAGAACGATGGTTTGTTCGGAAATAGTGGGAATTCGAATCGCCTTTGATATCGCCGGTGAGAGAGAACTGTTAGGGTTTCTGAATTTCGAGGAAAATGAAACAAAAAAAAAAAATCACCTTATATATTGGGTAAATAATCCGGTTAGCTTTAAAAGTACATTGGTAAACTTTAAGGTTTGGTCCGGTTTAGACGACTTATTCTGGCTGATAATGTAGATCAGACGACCTAATATTTAGTCGTCTGTGCACAGAAGACTAAATATTAAGTCGTCCAATACCCTAAAATGAACCCCTAAACTAAAATGACTAAATTAACTTACTAACCACGTTATAAAATCAAATTATACTTCAATAGTGTTTACTATACACAGAAATGAACACGCTTAGGTAATTTTAAAAATTTTCAAAAACGGTTTTAATGCTTTCCAAAATCTAACCCTAAGAACACAGACAATACTACAACATATGTTGATGAACATAAACTAAAGAATATCATGACTCACTACTTTCACTCATCTTGGCTGAAAATAATTGGAATTTGTTATATATTAATTTATATCTCTTAAGACATATGTTAATTACATAATTCCAATTTTTCACTTATCAAAATATTTTTTACAAAATTTTTAAATTATGTTTAAGAAAAACTGTCCAGACGACTTAACTCGACTTTAAGTTAAGTCGTCTAGACGACTTATTTTCAAGTCGTCTGTCTAAACAGACGACTTGCGAGGGGTAGAAACGTAAACAAAAATCTGTTTTTTTGTTTGTTCACAAGGAGATAGTTGTAATTTCAATAGCCTTTTAGGTTACTTTTGCCTTTGACCCAAGTTGGGGTATCCTTTTGGGTTTGACTCCAAGTTTTGAGTCACACTTGGCAATTCTCCCATACAAAGTCCAATAAAATTCACTCAGTATGGAATGATTTTTGGCTCTTATCCACTCGTCCGAGACCAGGAAATAAAAATCAACACAATATTTATCCGGACCTTACAATGCATTCTCTCATCAATGTAGCCTCAAGAACATGGAATGTACAGATAATTAGGACCCTGGTGGATCCTCAAAATGCCAAAATAATTGAAAGCATACCATTAGTTCTAACTCAGATAGCAGATCGTGATGGATGACATTTTACAAATAGTGGGAGATACATGATTACATCTGGATATCAAGTAGAATATCCATATAGAGAAAGAACACTAGAGTATGGTCCTTCGGTTTCTCCGTTGAAGGTTTTTTGCTGGAAAGTGCGATATCCACTTAAGATGAAATAGTTTTTATGGCAACTGGTATCAGGATGTATAGCGTTTAAGAAAATATTAAGAGCAAGAAGAATACAAGGGGAAACAATTTGCGCACGATATGGAGCACCTGAGGAATTCATAAATCATGTGTTTTTGAATGTTCGTCGATGGTTCAAGTTTGTGCACTCGATCACTCTTTGAAACATAAATCATTTATTTTGGAGAATTTCTACGAAAATGGAAGATCATCAATTTGCATGGATCTTATGGTATATATGGAAAAGAAGAAACAACAAAGTATTTAGCAATATGGATATTGATCGTAGAGATACTCTCAAATTGGCAGAAACGTAATCATTACTTTGGATTGAGGCACAGCTTTCACTTATACAGGGAATCGATCAAACTCGATTACCAGTAGAAGCAATAGTATTGTTTATCCCCAGAAGATGTTGTTTTACAGATGGATGATGGAAAAATCAGGAAACCTATTCGGAACAAGGGTGGTATAGCACACTAGAAGGTTTTGATGGTTTAATAGAAGCCAGAAATACAAAAGCGAGCTAGTCACCACTTCACTCGGAGATAGAGACTCTCATTTGGGTAACGTAATGCACGAGGAATCTAAAACGGTTTATTGTTACATTTGAAATTGATTATTTTCAGATGGTGAAAATAGTTTTGGAACCATATACCACGGCGCATAATTCAAGGGCAGAAAGTTTTGCATGTAGTGTCAAGAAGCAATTGTTGTTTGTTATCTATATAAATGTGGAGTTGTCAGTTTGGTTTGTATGAGTCTATTTAATTTGCTAACAAAAAATGGTTTACATATATGATATGTTTTTTTGGGTTTAATTTGAACATAAAACAGATATATATTATTGAAGACAAAACAAAACAAAACAAAATAAGGATTATTTAATATAGAGATATAAACATTAAAACAATAGAATTGTATAGTAATCTCAAAGGACTAATTGAGCTCAGTGGATATGTGAAATTTACATAATCTTAGTGTATACCTTTTTTTTTTTTTTTTTGAACGACAATCTTAGTGTATACCTTAAATATAATATTCATATGTTTTGAAGAGAAAAGAAAAAGAGGGTTGCTTGCTGCATGGTTCTACACGGCTAACTATTCCCACCACACGACCTCTTTTGTTTCTCCCATTCCGTTAGTCACGCGACATAATGTCCACCTCCAACATTTTTAAGTCTTTGATTGATTAATTGCATTAACCTTGTTTTTTCTTTTCTATTTTCTATTTTTCTCACCCTTCTATGCCATTGTAGATCTTCTTCTTTGTTTCCTTTTATTTTACCCTTTTAATAATGAATACTTCTTTATTTTCATTGATAAAAGATAAAAGTTAGGGACACCTTATTCTTCTCATTTATGTACCTTTAGCTTTTTTGAGTGGTTCGTCACTCAATAAGTCTGAAATCGAGAAATACCTGCTCTCTCACAATCTCTCATACTCATCTCCACAAATTAGTCAATGCTGCTTGAAATTGTTTAATAACGTGTCTCTTTTCTTATTTTCCGTTGACAGCTTTTTGTTTGTTTATACAAATTCCTAGTATTTCGGTATTTCCTATCATCTATCTAATTTCAATATTATATTACAGATAAATGATATATTATCTATCTACTTGCAGCGAAACCTAACTATCCAGATGAAAATTTGAGTTATATAATTTCGATTAAATTTTTTTTTTGTAAACTAAGTTCGATTATTCTTAGAAGTGCATATCTATGGATGATGAAAGGATACAAATGAAAAATTGTAGAGCCAAGAAGTTAAGTCACACACCCACTATAGTGGCCTAGAGTCACATGATGTGTGTATTGGTGTCTCCATAGTGATCAGTGGGATGCCCCAATCCCACTCACTCGCGTTCCCTCAATCCTCGCATTATTCCTCGGCCTGTAAATTATCCCGCGTTGCTTCCTTTTCTTAATATATTGTTTCTTTCTCCTTTTCTTGATAAAGCAAAATCACCAAAAAAATTAAGGCGCAATTTTCCTAGATATATATTCTTTTTCAAATTTTTATCACAAAAATACATCTTAGAGAAAAAAATGACATATATGTTTTATTTAAATATGTAAGAAGACTCTTATGTCACAAAGAGACCCTAAGCAAATATTTTTTTTTGCTTGGTATATAAAAAACAAAATTTAGAATTTATGCAAAACATAATTCAGTATTTCGATGAAAACGCCAAAATTTAAAAACCCTTAGTTCATTATTTGGATGCATCGTTTGTCCTAAATAAGGACCCATACTTGTTGGTTTTAGTTATATTTTGTCACTGGGTAAAAATATTGAAGGCAGTCAAGATTAGACCTTTAGAATATGACATCTAACATTAATTTTTTAGTGTCAAAACTTTCAAATAAGAATCCGTTTTTTACAGTTCCTGCATCTAAACATTGAATTCTTTTCTTATTCTTACCACCTATCAAGAACAAATTAATTCATATACTTCAGATGGAATGTAATCATGAAAATGTTAATCAGACGGACCAAACCATTAACTATTCTTGTTTTCTCATTCTAGAAAGCAAGAATGATTATGACTACGTGATGATAAAATTACTGGTGCATTTCAAATCAGCTTTATATATAAATGTGGTTTTGTCTGACCATCCAAAATTTTAATCATATACAATTTTTTGGTTTGCTTGAAGATGGGGAAAGTTGATGACACCTTTAAAAACATAACTATAAAGTAATTTTACATAAGAGAGCATCTCTAGGTTGTCTAATGATCAACATGACACTATTATGTCGATTATTTAAGGGGGCTGAATTAGAGAGCAAAATGTTCATAACCAACACAAAATTATCTAGATTTTCAATGTTTACTCAAAATACTGACAAACACGTATTCCTTTTATCCTCTATGACTATAGTTAAAAAACTAAACAATGTCGTTAGGAATAACCATGTGGACTGGCCTAGCTAGTGCACAAAGAATTTTAGATAAGATGATTTTGACAGTTTTGATATTACATCTTATGCCAGTAAAACATTTTTTACTTATGCCAGTAAATTTTCTATTATAAAATGATATGTAATATTTTTACATAAATAGAAAAATTGAGTTTGATGAATCATAATTTCTTATGATCTACAATTCATCATATAAATGGTAGTGACTTATACGCTTTGATTTTAATTATTGTTGATGTCTGAGATTTTAAAATACTGGTGAAATACTATTTGCATAAAGGGAAAATGATGAAGAATGTGTTTTCAAAAAAAAAAAAGATAAGTTGATTGACCCATCTCTTTTATATGTTAATGCAAACACCAGTTTAAATGCGAGGTTCCTAGATGAAATTCAAAGAAGATATCGATGATACTGATATAAAATAAAACGAAATTAGGTTCTAATAAACTAGTAACCTTTCCGCAATTAGATTAACAATATAAAAATGGATATTGATACCAACCAAACTAATTAATATGAGGAGTTGAGTTTTGGTTATAACTCCTCAGCTGCTAAGAAACAATGACATGATGACATGGGTGGAGGAAACAAAAAAAAAGGACAAGAGGTCCATTGATTTGAATATGCCTCCCTATCTAGTATCTACTCCTAGTCTATAACTGCCTTCAACAAAACTACCAAAATAAGATCCATGTTTTCATCTCAACGAAATTGGTCGATAATAGATTTTTGGTCGACGTTAAAAACTAAGTGGTTGATTACATTTGTCTTCTAAACTAATCTTATAGGTAAAAAAGCTGAACTACCACTTTGAAAAATCATATCATCCTACTGGACCCACAATCAACCATTATCACCTATCCAGTCCCCATTTGCACCTAACGACTTCAAATTAAAAACACACAAAAAAGTCCATAATTCATAAAGAAAAAAGAAAAATAAACTCACAGAGCATCTTTCTATATAAGCACACTAGCTCTCAATAAATCCACACTATCACATTGTCTCTTCTCTCCTCCCAATCACACTACACTACACATCATGGCTTTCGCCACTAGAAGCTCTCTCTTCGTCTGCTTCACAACACTTGTTCTTCTCTCCACTCAAATCAATGCAAGAGAGAGCTACTTCTTTGGAAAATTCCACCGAGAATCCCCCAAAGACCAAAACACTAACAATGTCCTCCCTCTCGAGACTAGCGAGAAAACCACAGTAGAAGAATCTTTTCCCAACAAGAAAGAGCAAGAGCAAGATCCTACCTTTGTCCCTGAGTCCGAAAACGGCTATGGCTTATATGGTCATGAGACCACCTACAACAACAAGAAAGAAGAGTTCAACAACAACAACAACAAGTACGATGAAAAATTCAACGGTGAGACTTTCTCAACTCCAAGCTTGAGCGAGACCGAAGAGCCTTACAACAACTACGAGGAGAACTACCCGAAGAAGACCGAGAGCTACGACAACAACCGTTACAACAACGAAGAGTTCAACAACAAGTACGATGAAAACGTCAAGGAAGAGTTCAACAACAACAACAAGTACGATGAAAACTTCAAGGAAGAGTTCAACAACAACAAGTACGACTGAAAACTTCAAGGAAGAGTCATTCTCCGAGAACAACGCAAGACAAGAGAGGTATCTACAACTCCAACGCTTACGGAACGGAGCTTAGAGCGTGAAACGCCGTACAAAGGTTACAGCCACAACTTGGAGAGACAAGGCATGAGTGACACAAGGTTCATGGAGAAAGGGTAACTACTACTACTGACCTTTACAACGACAGAAACCACGGCCATTTCTACCGGAAGCCTCATCAGAAAAGCCCTGCCGGTTACTATTCTTCTCAGGCGACTGAGAATAACTACGACCAGTCGTACAACAACTACAACAATGAGGAGGAGAAGAGCTTCAAGGATCAGTACAATACAAAGTGGGAGAAGAACACTGATGAACAAACAGCCTGAAGAGTTTGTTGAGGAGCAAGGAGATCAGTTCAAGCCTTGATGAAGATTTGATGTTTGATTTCCTCTCAAGATCATTACAATCTTAAAAGTGTTTTCTTTTATTTCAACTAAGTTATTTTACTTCTGGTTGATTAGTCAAACTAAGTCGTTGTTATCATTGCAAGTGAAAAAGGGAAAAGGGGAGGGGTCTGTGTTTTCTTTTAGTTGAAATGGGTTTGCTTTTTATGGGATTTTGAACTTTGATGTTTGCGTTTGCATATAATATTCGAAGAAAAGATAGTAAAATATATGGTGTTACTTTATGTTATTTTCTTATGTTGATCACTTTTTGGTTATTTTGTTAAAGAAAGGTGATTAAAGGACTATGGTTTCGTAATTTTAAAGGGACAAAACGTGACTGCTTTTTCATGATTTATAATGGGGGACATGAAGATGCCCATTGCCTTTGCGAAACAATACAGTAATAATTACTTGCTCACCCAATCCAATATTTGGTTATATGAATACAGAAAAATCGGATTAAATCTACATATTATAGATACCAAAAAATCGGTTGTGCCTTTGAATGTTAGATGAGACGGGTACATCAACAGTTATCAAACGATATTAATTACTGGTCCTAAAGGGTGTAAATGTGTAATCGCAAACCATAGACATATACTATTGCATTTGTCCTTTTTATTACATAACTTAGCTTTAACTGGATACTTTGTCTTTTCTTTTTTGAACGAGAAATTGGATACTCTTTAGAAATAAAATAGGTAGTCCTTAAATATAGGATGCGATTTGGATTAATGGTGTTATATGGGTGGAAAAGACAACATAAACGCCGTGACAAGTAAAAGACAAAGACACTTCAAAGGCACTTAGCAATGAGAATCCACCTCTTGACTAGGAAAAGAAGACTCCCAATACCGTTAATCACGGCTAACATAAAGGACAAGGTTAGGTCCCTCTTTTTCTTTTCTTCTGGATCTATTTTTTATTTTAAATTTTCTGAATATATTAGTTGATTTTTAACCATAACATGATAAATATGTATGTTAGTTTATAAATCCAATAATATTGTATACCATATAGTAAATTGTTTTAGTACTATAATTGTTTTTGCTATTATAACTAAATTTTATTACGTATTCGTTCAAATACTATGATATATTTTTTTGACATGCTCTCACTACAGTTCCAGTCGATACCTAACACATTTAGTAATACATAATGGATTATCCCAAAATTGTATCGCATTGTCTAACATGAACTTGGAATATCTTTTAACTAATGAGATGGATTAATCATCTGTTACGGTACACCATGAGCAAGTATTAATAGTTTACTTTTAATGTTGAGAATCGAACTCAGTCCCAACATGGATACACACTGAGCCAGGCTACCAGCCTACTGGTAGAGATGGTAATCATGGAATTGGACCGCGGATTTGGTCTGTAAAAAACTGTCGCGGGATATTATTAGACCAGGATTTTCTAGGTCCACAAATTAGTGGGTTTAGCGGGACGGGATGTTGTGGGACGGTTTTTTGGGATGGACCGAAGTGGGTCATGCATGATTACAAGGATCCACATTTTTTTCTTCTTCATTTCTTATTTTACCTGAAAAAATGAGAGAGCGAGTGAGAAGAAGGTGATTCCTGTAATTTCCCCCCGAAAAAATGAAAGGAACTCGGGCGTTGACGATTTGATCTCCGACTATTACGATTCGAGCTCTGGCGATGATGATTCGCGCTCTGACAATAACGATTTGAGCTCCGGTGGTGTTTAAATTTGGTGTTCTTTTTTTTTTACTTCGGAATTGGCAACTTTGATTTAGTGGTTGATTTTATTTAATATTTGGATTCATCAAACTAAAACATTAGATGTGAACTTATGAGTTATAAGCTAATGAAAAACATTTTCTGCAATTATCTTTAATTGTTATGTTAATATGTTTGGAATGTGATAAAATTAACTACAACTATTATTTTGATTTAAAAATAAACAAATCAATAACTGATGAATCATGTCCAGTTCAATCGACGACCTGAATCATGTTCTAGAATGACATAAAGTGTACTGGAGTGGTCAGAAACTTCATGTTGCGTGTATTATCATATGTCCCGCGGGCCGATCCGCAAAGACTTGTACATATAGCGAGACGGGTTTGGGCAGTCATTCTAGAGACCACGATCCACGTGGACCTGACCCACTGTGACCGGCTTGAAAACAATCCTGCTGCGGTCTAGGACGGACGGAGATGGGGACGAGACAATATGTTTGACATCTCTACCTATCAAACTCCCTTTTATTTATGTATCTATTCAAATATTTATTTTTATTAATTTGTATTGAAAATTTTGCATTAGTCTCTGCTTTCTTCATTAATAATAATCAATAACTAATTAAAAGAAATATATGACATTGTTCTGCTAATGATTTTTGTTTTGGTTAACCGTATGAGAAAAATGAATGTATAATCCATTTTTTACCAAAATGTGTTACAAAACTAATTTTTTTTGACATAAAGCTCTGTATGGGATATAAAAGAAACCGTAGGTGAATCATGGGTTTGGAGAAAACTTCTTAAACTAATGCCATCTGCAACACTGTTTATTCGTTTATATAATTACATAATGGCCAATCCATGATGTTCTGGCCTAACTATTGGCACCCTCAAGAAAGGCTTATAGATGTTAGGCTTTGAACATACATAAACACTAGTATAGAATTTTCTCAAAAAAGAACACTGGTATAGAAAGAAATTAAAATTATTTTAAGTATTTGTGGACTTGAAATGGACTTGGAGTATCAAAAACTCCACTGTAGAATTAGAGCACCATTAACGCTGTTGTTAATGGGATTATTTATTATTTTTTTAATTAAAAAAAGCAGGAAAGAGAAAGAGAAGAAGAAGAAGCGCTTGTTTAAGCAGCATAAAGAGTGAGTTGTTTCAACTGTTTGCGGGTCCCACTGACACGTGGTGGCCCGCAATTGGTCTTCTCTTTATTTTTTTTTTAATTCAGATAAAACAAAATTAAAAAAAATAAAAATAAAATAAGCAACCCAAGAAGGATTGCTGGTTAATGATGCTCTTATTTAACTAAATTGGAGAAGCTAGGAGTAAGAAGAGGAACTCGAAATCTAAGTGAAATGTTTGTAATGAAGTTCAACAAGGATCATATTCTAGAGTCAATACACATTTAGTGGGAGTGAAAGGGCATGGAGCTCTGTTTGTAGAAGAGAAACAATGACTAAAAAGCTTGACATGAAGTGATAAAAATTAAATATATGAGATAAGGAAATTTGAGTATGGATCTAAATAAATTTCTATGGTTTGTGAATCTGCTGCTAAGAAAAGAAAATCTTTTTTTTACCGATTAGATCATTTGGTATTCAAGCTAGAGATTAGTTAGATCAAGAAATTGCAAAAACAAATTCTGCATGAGGTATACCATTCAATCTTGATGACTACGTACTTTCAGTTTATAATAAGCTTCAGACGACTTTATCGCAAGAAGAAAAAAAACAATGTTGAACTGAAATCGACATGAAAAGAAAAAAAAGGTGATGATTATGAGTGATAGTTGGAGCGATATTGTAAGAATTTCTTTGATTAATTTCATAGATACTTCTGGAAGTGGTCATGTGTTAAGTTCCTTAAGGCTAAGAATTGTCAAATGAAATGAGAGAAAAAAATATTCTTTGAAGAACTGATGGAGAAAATTATTCATCAAAACGGTGATCAAAGCACTGTACAAATAATCATTGATAATACACCAAATTGTACGGTGGCTTGAGATCTTATCAAGGGTAGATTTCTTCACATCAGTTGGACACTGTGTGTTGCTCATACTCTCAATTTAGCTTTGAGGAATATTTTTGAAACAAATAATGTGTAAGGGAATCAAGAAGCAACCGGTGGCTTGAGATCTTATTAAGGGTAGATTTCTTCATATCAGTTGGACACTGTGTGTTGATCATACTCTCAATTTAGCTTTGAGGAATATTTGTAAAACAAATAATGTGTAAGGGAATCAAGAAACATATGAGTGTAACTGAAATTCATGAGGATGCCCTTGCAATAATATATTTCATCATATTTTATAACATGAGTCTAGCTAGCAATTTTTAGTATGAGATTGCTCTCAGTTATTGATACATATTTTCCTCAATAGTTGTGATGTTTAAGAGATAAAAGCTATTAATAGGAGTCTCCAAACCATATTTATAAGTGAAGAGTGTGTTACTTAAACAAATGATAACATAGTGAAATAAAAACTTTGTTAAAGAGAAGATTTTGATCATTGGTGGGAAAATATGCCTTACATTATTGATTTCACAAGACCTATAAATGAAATGATTAGATTTGTGACACCGACAAACAATGTCTTCACTTGATAAATGAGATGCGAAACTATATGATTGAGAAGTTACTCGAGATCTATAAGAGAGAAAAGCGTTCAATGCTAATTGTCTTATGGTGTTATTTATGAAAAATTGGTGGTTCGTTGAACGAAGAATGCCAGTTTTATATTGTCTAACTCATTCTTTAAATTCAATGTATGATTTTAAGATATGTAATTTTTTCTTTTCTTATATATATATTGTATTTTGTATATTTTTATTGATGAATTATATGTGAAGATTTTGAAAGATGTGGTTCACATAGAAATGCAAAATTTCACGTGAAAGGATGGAGTTTTTCGAATATTGTTTCAAATTAGTTAATGCTAATCATACAAATTTATAGAATAATATACATTATTCTCAATGAATAGTGGTTTTTGAAGTTTAGCATTCATTTCAGTGATGTCTACTATGGAATACAGTAATTGATGGGCTAATTTTGGTGCTTAAATTCCTCTACTCCAAACTATGGCTTTTAAGTTACTAATACAGTCTAATTAATCTCCAAGGAATCATGAGCTGAGCGTAGTTGGAATATTCTTTTTTTTTTTTTGAATGAATGTAAAATTTATTCAAACAAAAACGTTTTTACAACTAGTGCAACAAATTGAAACTACAAAATAGAAACAAAAGCCAAAAGAAAAAGATTATAACTATCTCTTCACAATATTGCAAAAACCTTTACCAAAACTCCCTATCCCCCTCAAGCTTAACCATATGGAACAAGTCAAGCTTGGAAATGCCATGAGATTCTCCTCATTAAAACCTTTATTAGAGAAAACCCTATTGGGACAAAACTCTAATGGGGGAAAAAGAGTAAGAACCTCATGGCTAGGAGATTTTATCTTCAACCTCTTGCTTCAAACACTCTTTATTAACACTCTTCAAGAGAACTTCTCCCCTTTTCTTCTTCCCAGATGTAACCAGCTGAACACAAAGATCGCACTTCAAACTTCAGACTCTAGTTTCAATCCATTTAACCAAACTCTCTTCTAGATATTGTTTACCCTTCCCTTTAACCAATAGCAGCTTCAAACGGACCATCTTATCAACCAACTTTGACAGAATTTCAACACTTTTCGGTTGCTCTCCATGCTTCCTATCATTTCTCTCCCTCCATATACTGTGAGCCAGAGTCTGGAAAGTGTATCGAATAAGAAAACTCTCTGTATCTGTTCTTCCCGATTGTGAAATCTCATCAATAATTCAGACCACTCAACCGTGAACCTCTCACCCATGATGCCTCCCACCAGCTCTCTCCATATTCTGCCAGAGTAACAGCAACTAAAAAACAAGTGTTTATGCGTTTCTGGTTCCTCTTTGCATAGTACACAAATTTCATCTACTGTGCTATTCAATCGTCTCATTCTGTCACTTGTTTGCAATCTGTTCTTTATTGCAACCCATACATGAAAAGAGTACTTTGGCGTAGAGTGAGGGAACCAAATGCCTTTACTCCATTCACATCTAGGTTGAGCTTGGCGCAAACACATCCAAGTAGCTTTAGTAGAAAACCTCTTAGAGTATTTATCAGCAGACTTTCTCCATAAAGGGGTATCATCATCCTGATTTGCCTTACTACGAATAGCTTCAATCTCATCTTCAATTTCATTCAGTAAGGGTACTCTATGCCTTCTTCTTCTATGACGGGTAATCACATCAGCAACACTGTCATTTTCTCTGATACCTAGATCGATGCTTCCACCTTCATTCAATAAATGCTTCAGACATCCAGCTCGGGACCAAGAATCATACCAGAACAATGTGTGTTTTCCATTATTTATCTCCATTTTGAGAAAGGACAGAGCCAAATCTCTCATTTTCAACAGCTTCTTCCACATCCAAGATCCTGAAACTGTGCTTTCTTTGATGGACCAGAATGAACCTTTACGAATCAGGTAGCATTGTATCCATTGAACCCAAAGAGAAGACCTGTTAGATGCTATCCGCCAAATTAGCTTCAAACAGAGGACTGTGTTTATTTCCTTCAAAGGCCTAAGACCTAAACCCCCTTCCTCTTTTGGAAAACAAACATCTTTCCAATTCACCTTCGCTTTACTAGTCTTCAACTCAGGACCAGACCAAAGAAATGCAGCACAGAGGCTTTCAATATCCTTCAAACAGCTGCTCGGGAGTCGAAAAGCTTGGAGCCAGAAGTTAGCCATACTTGTTATAACCGAACTGATGAGTTGCAGCCTACCTCCATGAGATAAGTATCTTCCTCTCCATAATTTCATTTTACTTCTAACCTTCTCCACCAATGGCATATAGTCGTTTACTGTCATCCGTTTGGTAAGGAGCGGAAGTCCTAAATATCTCACGGGTAACTGACCTGAAGCAAATGGGAATCGAGATAATATCTCCTCTTCCTGAGCTTCTGGAATTCCAGCAGTATATAAGGTTGATTTCTCAAGGCTGATTTTGAGACCCGACATTTCTGCAAACTCCTCAAAAATCTTGAGAATACCCTCAATAGATCTTCTCTTCCCATCTGTAAAGACCAGGAGATCGTCCGCAAAACATAAATGAGTCAACATTATGTTCTTGCATTTCGGATGGTACCCAATTTGGTCTTTAGCAGCTGCATTGTCAATCATTCGCGAGAGGACATTCATGCAGATAACAAAGAGATAAGGTGATAGCGCACAACCTTGCCTTAAACCCCTTTTGCTCTGAAAAAAACCCGCAAGTTCTCCATTGACCTGGACCGAGAAAGAAGGAGTGCACACACATAACTCAATCCAACGAATAAACTGATCAGGAACACAAAGCGCTTTTAAAGTAGTGAGAAGGAAAGACCAATTCACAGAATCAAAAGCCTTTGCTAGATCAATCTTCATGGCGCAACGAGCAGAAACATCCTCTTTATGATAGTCCTTGACTATTTCAGTGGCCAACAACAGATTTTCTACAAGCAGTCTATCCTTAACGAATGCAGATTGATTGTAGGAGATACAATGAGGGAGAGTACCTTTAAGCCTATTTGCAAGGATCTTTGAAATCACCTTGTAAAGCACATTGCAGCAGGAGATTGGCCTATAGTCCTTCATCTCAACTGCACTTTCCTTCTTTGGGATAAGGGCTAGGATAGTTGTATTCAAACCCTTTGGCAAGAAACCTTTGCTGAAGAAAGAATGAACTGCTGTTGTGAAATCTTTTCCAATAATATTCCAAGCTGCTTTAAAAAACTCTGTTGTGTAACCATCTGGCCCCAGAGCTTTATTACTAGGCATTCTGAATAACACATCTCTGATCTCTTCATCAGTAACCGGCTTTACTAACTGAGCACTTTCACTATCAGAGCAACATACATTTAGAATCTCCTTCATCTCCTCTATTTCAACTCTTCTGATGTTGGTCGGCACACTGGATAGAAATTCGTTAAAAAAACCCTCAGCTTCTTTTTTAATTCCTTCCTGAGAGTTAACCACTTCACCAGACCGGCATTTGATTTCTCGAATAGTATTTTTCATCTCTCTGATTTTCGCAGCACTGTGGAAGACTTTGTTGTTTTTATCTCCCAAATGAAGCCAATGCATCTTCGACCTTTGTTTCAGGACCTTTTCCTCAATTCCCGATATCCTATTCCATCTCTCTGAAGCAATAAGCTCTTCTCGAATATTTTCTTGAGTCGGATCCTTTAGTAATCGCTCTTGCTTCTCACAAAGGTCTTGATAAGCTTCTTTAACCCTCAAAGACAGTCTTCCTAGCTTTTCTTTACTTAGACTCCTTATCACTGGCTTTAAAGCTTTAAGATATTTAGAGAATCTAAATAAAGCCAAAGTAGATTGAAAAAGGTTTTGAGTTCCCTTCCAGTAATCTTCAACTACCTTGAGAAATTCAGGCATCTCTGCTACCACATTTGTAAACTTGAAAGGTCTTCTTTTACCCACTACTTCAGCATTAAGATGAAATCTCCCCCTCAGATGATCCGAGCAACCTCCAGCTTCAAAAACACCATATGACTGTGTGCGATTGCTTAGCCAAGTATCATTCACCAGAAATCTATCTAGCTTCTTGCAAATGAGCTCTTCCTCCCTCTGATTGCACCAAGTATATCTTGGTCCTTGTGAGCCCAAATCTGTAAAGTTGCAGTACTGAATAACACTTTCAAAATCCTTCATACCCGAGTTTATAAGACCAGAATCTTGATAGCTTGAGTGCTCATCTCCCTCCAAGATCTCGTTAAAATCTCCCATTATGATCTATTCCTTATTTCTAAATAAAGGAGAATCCTGATGCGCTTTTATATCCTCCCATAACTCTCTTCTGCCTTCCACTGTGTTATCAACATAAACAAAAGAGCAAATTATCTCCTCAGCCTCCCCTTCCATCTTAACAGAAACCGTGATGATTTGCTCTGCTTTGAAGATCGGAGTAACACAAACACTAGCATTCCACATTACCCAAATTCTCCCTTTTCTATTGTATTCATAGTTGCTGATGAATGGCCAACCATTAAACATTGTTGACATAATCTGTTGCGCCTTATTCTCCTTAACACGAGTCTCCAGTATACCTCCAAATTGCAAGTTTTTTTATTGAATCCAGTTTCTCACTACATCCTGCTTTGATTTTCTGTTGAAACCTCTTACATTCCAGAAAAATCCTGTCATTGTGAAGAGTTTTTGGTTCCCCCTTTGCCAAGTTTCCCCGGCGTCCTCTCTTTCATGGCAATAGTCTTGTGCATAGTCTTCGCTTTTCGCGGAAGAATAGGTCGAGTAGTATTGCTCCCCAAGTCTGGCCAATGCTCAATGCCTGCAATCACTTGTGTATTCTGTCCTCTTGTATCACCCTCCTCACTGTTCTTCAAATCCTTAGGAACACTCTTTTCTTCAACAACCATTCCATCAGTAAATTCCACTGTAACCACTTCCTCCTCTATACTCAGAATTTCCTCATAATCCACTTGGTTTATTGTCTCACCATTCTCATCCACTTGAAGCAGAGCTGAGTAGCGAGATGGTGTTAGAATCTTTACTTGACCAAATTGCAAATTTGGACTCCTGCTTCCCTTTCCCGGTGTAACATCAGCCCATGTTTCTTTTATTTCTCCTTCCTCTACCTCTGAAATAACTTCTATCACAGACTGATCTTCTTCACTTTCAGTTTTCCTCTTCTCATTAACAACATCTTCAACAGAACTGTTTTTGTTTTCACTTTCCCCATTGATTGCTTCTTGAACAAAATTTTCTGACTCTTCCTTCTTTTTTGTAGCACAAACTTTCTCAAGATGACCCCATTTGCCGCATCCACTACATCTAGGAGGTAGCCAAGGATAAGAGAATTCCACTTGCGTAGTCTTTCCATCCTTTGTGAAATTTATCTTGCTAGGTAGCTCCTTTGTTAGATCAGCAATGACAAACACCTTTGCTATCTTAAAATTAATGCAAGCAGCAGTCTCTGGATGAAGCCTATCTAGAGAGCCCACCGCGCTTGTGATGAAGCTCAGACCTTGCCACGAGAACATGTTCATTGGTACATGTTTTAGATGGACCCAAAGAGGAATTGCTGTTACTTCCAGCTTCTCCTTTAGCTCATCAGGCATCCACTCATTCATTCATTCACTAAGAAGGAATAAGTTAAATGCAAGTCGTGTTCAAAACTTAGTTTTCTTCCACAATAACCTACAAATTTGATCAAGGAATTGTGACAAATATGAAACTAAAAAGACTAATATATGGGAGGTCAGTGGAGATGGATTTGATTCTATGGAAGATGCAGGATTCTTGGAGTTTGCCAACCTCTTACTACATGGATCAGATTTTGAAAAAAAATGAGTTACTAGATGATTAGCTTATTCTCTTATTTCTAATATATCGAGCAAGTGTATTTTAATATTGAAACTTATGTTTGAGATTTAATATTTTGACTTATGGATATTTTTCTGTTTTCTTATATTTTTGTTATGATATCTGTCATATTGTATCTAAACTTTTTAAGTTTGCTGTATTCTGTCCCCATTTCATCAAAAGATCTATAAAATAAAATATATAGTGCTAAGTTGGAGTGACTCAGTGAATATGAACAAGTTGCTTTAACATTGAAAGCTAACCAGCCAAGTAAAAACTCTTTATCAAAGGATCAAGACAAGAAGAGAAGCTACCACTGAATGAATGCGGTTAGGATATATATCTTTCTATTTTCTTATATTTTTGTTATGATCTCTATGTCATATTGTATCTAAACTTTTAAAGTTTGCTGTATTATGTTCCCATTTCATTAGAAAAAATCTATAACATAAAATATATAGAGCTAAGTTGGACCGACTTAGTAAATGTAACATTGAAAGCTAACCATCCAAGTAAAAACTCTTAATGTATCAAAGGATCAAGACAAGATGAGAAGCAACCACTGGATGAATGCAATTAGGGACTTACGGTGTCATAGTCTAGTAAGGGAAGAACCTGAAAACCAGAGTCGGAGAAGAGCCGAAGAAAGATGCTGAATTGGCTTAGCAAGCATGAGGCTTAATGCTTTAAGGCTCTCATTTTTTGTTCCCAAGAGAATGATGTGTGTTTATATTGTGAAGTATCTAAAACCATGAAGCCAACTTAGGGTAAAATGTATATTCACCATTTCTTAGGCATGCATGTTCACAACATGAGCACGTCTTCATCTAGCCACAACAATCCTCACGATGGTTGTAAGCATGAACAATAGTGAAAAAGTAATGTTCAAAAAATCACTAGACAGTAGTTATGCGCTTTAATTAATGTTTGAACAGCCAGTTTTACAAAATATTTCGTTTATAACCAATTTGCCGTATAGAAAAAAAAAAGTATTTTACGTTGAAAAACCCTACGCATAATCATTCAATGTCCGCCGCAAGATCCGTGTTCCGCTCCGCCGCAAGCCGAGCATCCGCCGCCGCGTCAAGGTTCTCCCGGCCGGCATCATCTCGGTCTGCGTTTCGGATGCCTAAACAGAGCCCTCTTTCAAACCGCATTTTCAGGTAAGCCAGATAACACGGATTGTGTCGATTAGCTCCATTCTGAATCTTTCGTTTTGCAAATGAAAAGATCACCGGTAGAACTGAGCTGTTGCGTGGAAACGATGCTCCCTTACTACACGGCCACTGCTTCCGCCTTGCTCAACTCCATGCTCTCCGCTTCACGCCGTGGTTGGATCGTTGACGGTACACACCCATACACACTCTGTTCTAATCGCGATTCTCTATGCATGCTTAGGTGACTAACGCAGGAACTAAGCTTTGAAAACAACAACCTAGTTTGATATGATTCGTGGCAAGTATTAAAGCTCTTAGGTCTTAATTCCCTTTGAGATCTTACTGTTTACAAATGATTTGTTTTTTTCCCCCTTGTAGGTCTAGACGAGACTAGATGAAGATGAATCAACAAAACTTACGTGAGTCAATTTATCCTCTAGTCTTGCGAGTTGGGTGTTTTTTTACTTCTTTCTTAGGCAATTCTTTTCCCTAGATAACCTGATCGACCATTTGTGGTTGACTCTTTGTGACTAAGTTGTTACTGATTGTTTGACATACTATTTATAGTTTCTCTCAACCTCTCAGACTAATGATGAAATTACTGCGGAGATATCAGCGGTGCATTTCAGTATAAGACAAGCTGCTGCAATACAAGTTTTCAACTAGGTTTCTTGAAAAATTCATCGTAGGATAGTTCTTTTAAAGAAAACCTTAGAAGTTAGAAGTGATGATAAACGAGTTGCGTCTCTTGGGATCTCAAGATTTTAACCCTTTCTTTTGTTTCTAATGGAGTGCATGTATCGTTTGTTTTCGATGTGTTGTAGATGGATGATTCTCTTTCACACCATTTCAGTAAACATGAAGATTTGTAGTTCTTAAACCATATGAGGTTTTTAATGCAAATGTTTTTTTTGGATATTTTACCTTCTTCTTTGGCCAAACCAAAGGAAACATAAGTCAGCAATTTCATAGTCAGAGTTAGAGCTACACAAACAAGTATCACTACTATATTGTAAAAAAGTAACTTGAGCAATTCCAATATTAGAATGACGCATTTACATAAACATATAAATAAATCTTTTCACAACCACAAAAAAAAACATCTGATGAGATCACCTCAAAGCTAATCACAAACTGAAACTAACTTGTGTTTCCCTCCCTGTCTTTGGAACTGAATGAATCTCTCAGACCAGCGAGTCTTCCGAGACAACAGTGAGCAGAGAATACTTAGCTTTGATTGAAATCTTGCCTCCCTCTACACAAAGCTTAGCCCCACTTACAACCCAATATCCAGGTGGTACTTCCGGACCTCTCACCACCTCCTTCGTGTCAACAAGACTCAGCAGCTTCAGTTTCACAGGCGGTGATGGCCCTTTAGGATAAACCGCCGAGTTTAAACAAACCTTAGACACTGGCTTCGCTGTTGTTGGGGTTGAACTTAATCCCCCGCTTAGTCTTGTACTAATCATCGAGAAAATACCGGATTTGCGTGAGTCGGACGAGAGGTTATCCCAGACAGATCTACGTGTAATAGCTGAAGCAACTAGTGAGAAACCGAGCCTTAAAAACAGAACTTTCCTCATCCCAATACCTTTGACTTCTAACCAGGCTTTGGTTACAATAGAGGTTGCGTCATCAGACCGTGCTCCGTTGTACTCAACCGGGAAGGTGCAGACGTGTGAGAATATCCCCCATTTCACAGCTTCGTAATATCCTTTTTCCGATGGTTCATCGATGGGTTCATAGGTATCGTCTTGTGAGAGGTGGAGACTCGGAGGACATAGAGAGGTGCTGCAAATGGATTGCTAGATGGTCTCCTTTCTTCCCTTCCATGAATAAACGTAGTCCCGTTACTGGTCGCTCACCAGAATCAACCTATATAACAGTTTTTAAGATTTTAAATTTAAGTTTAAAAGTTTTATTTATATAGATGTAGTACCTTTGATGTGTTGACATATAGTTTTGGACCCATCAAAGAGAACTGAAGTGAAGGGGAACTTTGTTTTCTGCAGCGTAGGCCAAGAGGGAGGTCTCCATACACCGGAGCCCATTGGCGTGGGAGTTGAAACTCAAGAAACTGGTGTAACTCTTCCATTGGTGGCTTATCTAAAACATTTTATACAAACTTGTTATTTGAATAAGCCATTGAGTTATTAATATACAACAGCAAAAAAAAAACATCAAAAAATGCTCACATCTAAGGTATAAGTTCATTGCATGAGTAAGAAATCCTGTTCCTGGGAGACCACTCAAGAGTGAAGTTATGGGAACAAAGCACATAGATATTGCATTGGGCGATTGCGATATGGTTGAGAGCCAACGATCATGACTTTGTCCCATATCAACACCTCCTATTCTTACACATATGCTCACGATGTCCTGGAGTTGCATTTAGGTTTAAACTAAAAAACAAACTCAAGTGAAATAGTGTTTAAAGGAATCTGACCTCGTCCTTGGAGTGCATAATAACAGGACGACTAAGAGAGGAACCAAACTGTGAATGCAACCCCAACTGGATAGGACTCTCCTCCTACAGACCCATCAAACCATTTCAGGTTTTGCATTGAGAGAATGCAAATGGGAGAGTGACAACAACTTCTTAAGACTGTTTACCTCTGGGCCATTACCAGTAACAGGAGAGATACTTTCAGCTGGAAACCTTTTGTTACACAATTGCTTCAGCTGTTGCTGGACTTGATCAGGATCATGAGTCGAGTTACGCAGCTGCTTCGTGTAAAGAACATCTTTGCCTCCCATAACAACTCCAGCAACTATATGAGTACCATACTTTTCAATGAACCTGAAACAAAGAAACACCAATAAATCTCAATTTTTACCCAATTGCTACAGTTATTTATGTGTTAATGATGGAGCGGAAGTGGTTTTAAAATACTACTCTCAGTGCTTTCATCAAAATTTCTTAGGTTTGGAAATACTTTTCGTTTATAAATCACTTTTATTAATCGATCAAAACTGCCTAATAGTGAAGAATACAAAATCTCAGAGAAAAATTTCTAATACTCCCTCCGTTTCAAATTATATGTCGTTCTAGAGCAAAATTTTTGTTTCAAAATAAGTGTCGTTTTCGGTTTTCAATGCAAAATTTATTGAAAATATTCTCTATTCTATTTTCATATTGGTTGATGTGCATTGGTAATAGTATTTTTATTTTGGAAATATGTAAAATTAAATGTTTTTTTAATCTGTGTGCAAAGACTTGGAACGACAAATAATATGAAACGGAGGGAGTACTAAATAAACACCAAATAATAGATAATTTTGAAAACTAGTTTCTTTTCCAACAATTTGAAAACCAATTAAAATCTATATAAATAACTTAGGATAACTACACAAAATAATATAATAATCAAAATATAAATAAATAAATCATGTTTATTTGCTCTGCATCAGCTAAGGTGATTCATCATACCCAGCAAGTGCACCAGAGTCCCAAGAAGAAGGAACCTCACGCTTCACTTCATCACGCAGTGTCAACTGCGACTCCCTAACTAGCGCTACCCGGAACAGGCTAATAAACCAATCCATCATAAGCAAGCGTCTTCACAGAGCTCGCATCTTTTTGCCAACCTTGTCTTAACTCGAACATGGCATTAAACATCCCCGATGGAATCTTCCCCAACAGAGACATATCTTGATTGAATTTCTCCGACATCTAACACAGCAGACAAAAAAAAATATTACTCCCAAAATGATCATGGAAAATATTTAATTTTAAAACATAACGAGTATTATTACTTTTACATAAAAGATGATAACTTGTGAAAGAAGTTAACGAAGGAAACCTGGTTAAAAGAGAGCAAATCGGAGCGGAGACGAGTGCGTTCGCCTTTATCGCACTTAATGGAGCTCGAGACGTTGTTGACGACGATCCCTCCGGGGAAAAACAGGTCTCTGTTCCCTGTCGGGTCGATTTTGAGGAGGCTGGATCCGTCGGGTGTGGATTTACAAGCGGAGAGACGGATATCGGAGGTGAGATCGTAGCCTAATCCGATCACCGATACTGCTTTCTCGGCGGCGGATTGAGCGTCGAGGCGGGTGTTACTGGAAGCCATAACCAAGAAAGAAATTTCAAAAGATTGGGGCGACACTGGAAGAAGAGGAGGAGCGAAGAGACTATAGAATGGTCAACGCCTAGCAAAAGGAAGAGTTAGTCAACACGCCATCACTTATTTGACTTGTGTGTTTTAAGGTGTGAAATCGGATTAATTTTAAGAGAGTTTTTTTTTTCCTTTGATTTTTTTCCATTATTATTTTTAAGGTTAGATGATATTTGACTAACACAATGCATATCATTGGTTGTCCGTAGAAATTTCACCGTAGAAATTGGTCCGTAGAATTTTTGATTTATCTATATAATGGTAATTTTACAAAAGAATGTAATGATTTATATATTTGTTTTGAAATCAGATTTTTAGATTTCTTTGTATTATTTTAATTTATTTAGTAAATATAGAACTAAAATATAGAGTATTAAAAAAAAAACTTTTTTTGAGAATTATACATTATAAATTTATTATTCATTTTACTATCCATAAAATGGTATTTATAATGTGTTGTAAAAAAGAGGTATTTATAATGGACCGAAAAAGAGTATAAATTAATATAGAACATTCTTGCCCTTTTACAAAAAAAAATAAAAATAGAACATTCTTCTTTAAATAACATCGCAAATGTTAATTTTAGCACGTAAATATGCTGCAGTCCTTGCGAAATGAAATATGTATGGTCTGCACGACCAAACGTGTGAATGGAAGGCCGCTTATTATTTAAGAATGGCTCAGCAGAATATATATGAGCCTAGGCATGCTCCAAGCTGCTGTGGACATTTTATAATAAATAGGTCAAATGTTCTGATGGAATCTGATGTAAACATTTTATGAGGTTTGCATGAACTTTGTTCACTTGGCAACACAATCGTGTCGGTTATTAAATTCTTCGTACTGACTTAGGGCGTGACACGTTTTTTTCTAGTTTGTTTGGAAAATAGAACTCAGCGACGCATGTCTCATCACTTGCGAAGGACCCAACTAACGCTGAAACCTATATATTTAACGCATAACTCATCAGTTGCAAAAGATTCAACTAAAGATCGGGATATATTTCTTTTTTTTTTTAGGGCTCCGACAAGGCGACCTAATCTCTTCTTTCTTGTTTGTTCTGGCTATGGATTTATTCTCTAAATTCGTGGACAAGGAAGCATCCTCAAGCTGAAGCTCCACTTGTAAATCACATTAGCTTCGCAGATGATGTATTGATATTCTTTGATGGTTCTCAGAGCTCACTTCAGGGCCTCCTATCGATCCTAGACGAGTTCAAATTAGCTTCTGGTCTGGGTATAAGCAAAGAAAAGTCTACCTTTTTCATTGATGGTCATGACGTTGAAGCTAAGAGGCTTCTAGCTGAAGAAACGCGGCTGAAACAGGGATCCTTTCATGTTTGTTACTTAGGAGTGCCCTTAACGTCTAAGAAATTGACAAAGCTGATTACCAACCCCTTTTAGATAATCTTCAATATTGTTCTCTTCCTAGACAGAGGCATATTTTCTTTGCGGGTCGCCTCCAGCTTCTACAATCAGTGATATAGTCCACCATCACTTTTTGGGCATTCATTTTTTTTTATAACCGAGTGTCCTGGTCCCACCGAAATGGTCACTAGAGACCGAAATGACTAAGGACCTAGCCTGCGCTGGTCACCATATGGTTCACAGTGATCTTCGGTCTCAGACGCTAGAGGTTCCGCATGTAAATCCTCCAGTGGTTGGGATTCGAATCCAGGTGGTGGAACTTACAACTGTGAGCCCTTTACCAACAGAGCTAGAAGCTCCAGTTGGCATTCATATTCTTGCTCCATAATCAGTGTCTACAGACACTATGGAACAAATGTGTTCAGCCTTTCTCTGAAAGGGATCTCCGACTTCAGCTTTAGGACCTAAAGTTAGCTGGGATTCAGTATGTACACCAAAAGAAAGTGGGTCTTGGTCTCAAGCGTCTCAAATATTGGAATAAGATTCTTTGTCTAAAGCTCATATGGCTTCTCTTCACTGCTTCATGTTTGCTTTAGATCTCTTTGGTGAGATTAAATTTGATTGGGTCGGAGAACTTTTGGGAATTAGATCCATCAACCTGTGGGAGCTGTATATAGAAATCTCTTTGAAAGCTTCGACCTCTAGCTAGGAGGTTTCTGGTTTGTTATGTTGGCTCGGGTATCACATGAAGCTTTTGGCATGATAAATGGACTTCTCTGGAGCCCCTTATCTCTCTTACTGGTGAAAATGCTCCTACAATTACTGGTTTGCCGATTAATGTTGTTATTGCATATGGTCTTGTTAATGGACAATGGTGGATTCAAAATTCACGGAGCATGCACCCCATTATTATGTTTCTCAAGGATTTCTTGCTTAATGCAGATATGATCTCTTCTTCAGAGTGTGATGATACGTATCTGTGGCAGACAGTGGATTCTTCCCCCTCATAGACTTTCTCAACATCAGAAACATGGCATTCAATCATGGATTTTCCTCCACCTATGTAATGGCATCGAGCAGTTTGGTTTAAGGGTAGAGTGCACAAGCACGCCTTCGTTACCTGGCTGGTGGTTCTCAATAGGTTGGCCACGAGGGAGATGATGAGGAGTTGGGGACTGTCAACTCCATCCGAGTGTCTTCTTTATTTCTCTCACTACGAGGGCCATGCGCATCTCTTCTTCAAGTGTTCCTGTAGTTTTGAGGTTTGGTCTTTTTTCAGTTTAAGATCCCAGCTCTCGTCTCCGGTCTCATTTTGGGATATTATCACTTGGATTAAGAAACCAACACTAGACAAGAATTTGCTTCTTATTATGAAGATTGTTTTTCAAGCAGTCATATACCTTTTGTGGAAAGAAAGGCATGCTCGCCTTCATATTGTAGTTATCAGACATTTTGCCTCCATTATTACAGATTTTCAGACCATGCTTCATGGAAAACTCGATTATATGTCTCGAGACCAAATGATCTCATCAGCCACGTCAACCTATCTCTCTACTTGGTTTCGTGTCTCTGCTCTCTTTTCTTTTATTTCTTAGGGATCACAGATCGTGTTGATCTAAGTTTTGTTTTAGCTATAGTAAACTTTTGTAATTATTCCTAATAAATAAAAAAGGATCTTTCAAAAAAAGAGTATTTTTTTTCTAACTCATCATCTACTTGAAATATTCATCATTTATGTTTTTTCCGAACACATCAGTCCACAATCCTAGTGGTTAGTGATCCGATACAACTGCAAGTAGAGTAACCAGGGCGATGCGTTCCATTTTTGCATGGTACCAAACCACCAAACCCGCAGGGATGGCGTCAATAGTCGGTGACTCTGTGTTACCGCAGTAGGTTGGTGCTGAACCGGATTCTATACTATGGCAATCCAGATTGGATTCATATAAAGGTCAGTTCTCATCTCGTCAAACCTGGAACAAATCAGAACACTTTCGCCAGATTGCCTCATGGTTCCATTTGCTTTTGGTTTTGACAAAGCGTTCACGTGATTTTGATGAAGAAACGTGTGTTAATCTTTTTCTGCTTGCATGTTGGATCCATGATTTTTTTTTTTTGTTAAAATTGATCCATTAATTTGGTAGTGTTTTTTTTTTTTTGTAAAATTAGGGGGTAAAAAACTTGTAGACAACAATATAACCAATTCGAGTAGACGAAAATGGACCATATATTAATATCAAAGAGTTTATAAATGTTTGTGAACAAGAATCTATATTATTAAAAGAGAAGTACACATATAAAATATCTCTTAGTTTTCAGTGTTATTTACACTTTCATGCCACTGACATTAACTAATAATTCTTATTTTAATGTTGTCTTTTTCACTTTGATTAATGTGTTTTCCAAAATTAAATTTGAATTAAATACACAATTAAATAATACTTCCTATTTTAATGCTTTGTCTTTTCCACTTACATTAATGTGTTTTCTAAAATTAAATTTGAATTAAATACACTTCATTAACTTTTCAATTAAATCAATGTCAAATTCAAAAAAATACATTTTTATTGGACAAAAAATTCATCGAAATTATAATATCAATTCTTCATTGAACAAATCTGAACGAAAAATTATTACCAAATTTAAACCGAAACTAGATAATATCCAAACGGATTTACCATTTTGGTATCTAGAGAACCATAACTAAACCTTATCCGAACGAAATATTTTGGATATTCGAATGTATTTAAATCATATTTAATTATTTATATACTTCAATATGTTAGCTATTTTTCGAGTTAATATCCAAGATATAAGCTATTTTAAGTTGATTTGAAATATAAAAAATAGTCAAAAGTAAACATCTAAAGTAGATAAACAATAATCAAAACACCAAAAATATATATATATTTATTCTTCATCCAAATATTCAAGTTAAATTTATTTTAATTTTTAATTTAGGTACTTTAGTTTACATTACTCAAATTTACATGTTATATTTTTTAGACTTAAGGATATTTAAAGATATATAAACTTTGAAAATTTAAAAATAATTTAAACGGGTTATCAAACCGGCAAAGATCTAAATCAAAAAGGAACCAAAGTTTATAAATACCGGAATAGAGATAGAATCTTTAAACTCGAAAATATCAAACCCGAATAAATTTTAATCGGATTCGAGTGGATACCCAAATACCTATTCCTAGCTTAGTCAATATAAAACGATCAAATATTATAAATATACTATTTAGTATAAATAAATAAAAACTAAAACTGAAAATTAATATCCGTGCGGTCGCAGGGGTCAAGATCTAGTGATACTTAAATTAGTGAAGAACAAAATGTATGCCTAAGCTGGAATGTGTGTCCCTCCTTTTATGTTCTCCTCTCCTTTAATACTCCGTAGTTCCGAATTTTCGATATCTCCTCCTCCTCCTTTTGATAACCTTTAATTTTTTAACTTTGCGGAAATCTCTTGGGATTTCTCTTGACTTGGTCAAGACCGAGCTCGAAGTTCACCGTTTGACCTCGAGCTTGTTCCCTTGTCTTCGGCCCATGAGTTTGTGTCGAATTGTAATCATTCATGGGCCGGAGTGACTGCTAAGATTAGGGCCTAACACTGCCTTTTCTCTTATATAATTTGTACGAACTCTTTGGCAGGCTCTGGATCTTTCCCGGCAAGCGATTATGTTCTCACAAATTGACTTTTGAATGGCAGTCTACGATTTTTGAAAAGAGAGAAAATGAGGGTGACGTCATAAAGAATATTACCATCACTACATTCCACTACTGGTTGACATCGATAAGAATCTTCGAGACCGGCGCGTATACAAGCCTTGACCGTGTCATCGAAGAAAATATACATACTGTACGTATGTCCTAGGAAAAAAAGGCAGTAGAGGTTAAGAAAGAGATTTTAACTACTTTAACATAAACTAGACACATGAAAATTTATCTATAGTTCGACTCATTTCATACATGTATTAGATCGCAAGCAAGAGTAACATATCTTTATTTAATAAGGTTTAGATGTTTTAACATATATTGATGTTGAGAGTATATTGATTGTTATAGGAAAGCTGTAGCAAAACAACATATATTTAGGTCCGGATACGGATCGGATATCGATTTCGAAAGTATTTGTAATTTGTTTTCGTATATTATGGATATCTATTTTTTGCTTTGTTTTGCTTCAAAAAATACGGATATTCTAAAAACGGATATCCAAAAAATAAATAGATATTTGCGAATATTTACGAATACTTACGGATATCTCATTTGTTTTAATTAATACAAATAATTTTATAAATTTGATACACATTTGTTCTGTAAAATATATTTTTGCATGATATATAAGATAAAAATTAAAAGTAGTGAATCTACATATTTTGTAAAAATTTAAACTTAGTTAACAATTATAATAACACAAAACAATTATAATTTTCATAAGTATTCTCTTCTTTTTATGTAATAATTTTGTATAAGTAATAATGTGAATAGAATCTGTCAAATCATATGTTAGAATAATAATTATATAATTTTATACATTTAAAACTTTAAATATAATAAATATATACATGTATTTATATATACCGGATCAGGATCGGATATCCGCTTCCCAAAATTTTAACATTTGTGATTTGATTTGATCTTAGTGGATATTGATTTTTAATATCTATTTTGCTTCGAAAATTAATGAAGATCTGGAATTTTTAGATCGAATCGAAATGAATAATAAATCGAATCAAATTTCACTGATAAAATGCCAAACGATCTCACTTTTCATATACCACAAATTAGACTTTTAAATGTAGCTATCTATACTATTAAAAGAGAAGCATTCTTAAAAAATCTACTTATGCAAGTTGTTTGAACCCTTTCATTAATTAACAATATGTCTTGGTATAATCTTAATTTTATTTAATTATAACGGCAGTATCATTTAATTGTTACCGTAAATTAAGGGAATCAAAATATGGGAACTCAGCCCCTCATGTGCATTCATATTTATGCAATCTATATTAGTACTCGTGTCTCATTGCTTAATTCCCTAACACATTAACATTTATCATTCTCATAATCTCAATGAAGGACATGACAAGTGGACCACATTAACAAGTACAATTAATTTAATTCCCTCAGTTAAGCTTGACCAAGTACAATTAAAAACATGGTTCAAAATTTTATTTTAAAAGAATTTTATTATTACCTTTCATTTTAATGTTATACACTATATTTTATGATCACCATCTACAGTATTTAGATATTAATTATTAAAATGAGTTAGTATATATCATTAAACATATTGTATCATGTCATCTTACATTATATAATTTCAAATATTTATAAAATCACATTTTATCAAAGAGATTTTTGCAAATTATATGTTAACAAAAAAAAAAAAATATATATATATATATATATATATTACCTCAACTAAATTTTTTGTAAAAGGTATTATAATAAAAAAATATTTAAGATATATTTAAAAATTATTAAAATCCCACAAATCTATTCTATATAATAGGCTAAAAAAATTTCCATGTAAATCTTAAGCTATAACAATTTAACAAATGTAATACTTATAAAAGATACACAAAATATAATGAGAGAGTAGGTCTGAGTATTCAGATCGGTTCCTTTTTATCTGGGTACTTTAGGTCATAAATATTCAGACCCAAATAGATATTTGAAATTTTTGAGTTTGGCTTTAGGTTGGTTCCTTTCATGTCCGGATAGAATACATGTAATATTTGGGTACATAACATGTCTAGGTCGATTAAAATATTTAAGATTTAAAAAGATTAGAAATATCTGAAAAGCTGAAAAATGATTTGAAACTTGAAAAATATCTGAAAGCCGAACAAAAAACAAAAATATATTCAAATACCCAAAAAATCTAAAATACTTAAATATAACCCGAAGAACCGAAATATATCCAAAATTTTATCTGAACACCCGAAATATATTTTTAAATTCTTTTTAGTTTTACCTGAAACCTGAAAGTATAACTTTAACTCAAACCCAAAACAAAAAATAATTTACATAATACCGAAAATATATCTGAAACACCCAAATATACCTAATATGTACAAAATATTTTTATGTACTTTAGATATCTGATCGAGTCTCGGTAGGTCAGTACCAAACCAAGATCAGCTGGTCCAACAAAATTATTCATCATGTACATTTTCCTGGACGCAGATCCGATTAGATTTTGTTTTTTTCTTTAGATTCGAGTAAATGCCTAAACTTAAAAGTGAGAGTTATATAAAAATTTACATACAAAATCTCAAATAAACTAACTCATAAATTATATTATTTTAAAAAAAAAAAATCGTTAAAATACGATTTTTTAACATAGTAATGTACAATAATTCTAAAATATTAATTTATATCAAAATTTATTTATAATTCAAAGAAAAACCCGCGCTTTCGAAGCGCGGGTCAAAATCTAGTATTATATTAAAAATTCAAATAAGTTATTCATCCATAGAACCACCTTAATACACGGTGGCGCATCACGATCACGATTGTTTTTAAAAATCATTTGGACCACGTACTATTCCGAATCGGATATGTACGTCCTAGTACGTACGTCATACGCGTTAACAGTCGTTAAATGTTTTTTTTTTCTAATCAGAACTTTTTTAGGTTAATTGTTCAGCAGTGGACAAAAGAGTGGGTTGATGCATGCAGGGGTGGGAAAAAACCAAACTAAATTAAACAGAACCAACCCATATGAAGCTAAACCGAACGAAAGTATATGTTTTAACCATTTAGTTCAAGATTCTATAAGTCAAATAGTGTGGTTTGGTTTTAAACCGAACCAAACCAAAAAAATAAATTATTTTTTAATTAGATTAATTAATATACTAATAACATTAAAATTTAATATATTTAACATAAACGACTAAATATAGTTTTACTTTACTTCTAAATGAATAGAATAAATACAACTAAAATAAAATAAAAGAATATATTTTTGTACAATAATATTAAAACAAAAGTTTACCAAAAAATATTTATATTAGATCTGAAGATAATACTCCCTCCGTTTAAAATTAATCGATGTTCTAGGATTTTCACACTTATTAACAAAACACATTAAAACTTAGTTATTAATGCATAGTTTTTTGTAAATTTATATTTCCTATATTTTTAAACCAATAAAATTTCAAAAAATGCAATTAATATTTTTGAAACACACAATTTTTTATTATTAGTTGACAAAAAATACATTGAAAATATATAAAAATACATCTTTTTGAAATAAAAATATTTCCTAAAACATGCATCTTTCTGAAACGGAATGAATAATATAAAATAATTGGTATCACGTTTAAATACAAATAAAATAATGATTTCATGTCAAATGATATTTGTTTATATTTTATAATTTATACTTGTGCAACTGAATAAGAACAAAATTAAAAATCAACTTTAAATGAACTGAACAAACACAAATAAAACCAAAATTAATTGAACTAAATACAAACCACACAAAAACCAAACTGAATACAAACCAAACAAAATTAATTTGGTTAACTTTGGTTAATTTTTTCTTAGAATTAAATCAACCTAACCAAATGGAACCTGTATGAATGAATGAAACATCACCATCGTGAAAAAAAAAAGAATCTTTACAAGTTAGAATTATAAGGTAACATCGGAACGTGCATGGGAAAATAACAAAAACTGAGACTTTGGATATTCTCTGGTGGTCAAAATGGGAACAATTAAGACACTTGGATCAGAATGTCTCCCTCGTTGACTAAATCTCATTTACTAGGCGCTTATCATATATCTCAAGCTAAAATCATTCATAACGCATGTCGAAATTATTATGAATTCTGAAACTAAATTAGGTACAATTCTTTTCTTTCCAAACATAATTTTCCTGTAATAGAGCATATTTGGAAGCTTGACCAGAATATATCAAAACTAGCACTCACAATTTTTCCTATAAAATAATTTTTTAGTCCATTTAATTCTTTTTAAATATCAGGCTTTACGATTAATATATTTTAGGGATTTAGTTTGATTTTTAGCAAAATAATAATTTTAAAAAATAGTAATAAGAATAATAATTATTTAAATGAAGTTGTACAAACAATATATTCGATCAACTATCTGATGGAACTATCAATCATAAAAATATAATATCACTAACATATTTGTGAATATAAATGATATATAGTGTAAACCAAACCTGTTCAAAGAAATAAAACGTGTAAGAATATTTAAATTAAATAATGTAAAATGTGGTGTCGTCAAAAATAAAATATAAAATCTGGTAATCATATAAAACTATATAATGAAAATAAATCTATTTTTTTTTAATGGACGTCAAATATGCAATAGAAAATCCCACACCATGCACATCCACAACAGTCGAAAGTGGGTTTTTTTCTGGTATCATTGGTCTCGATGCTCATGAGTCATGAGACGTCTTTTTTGTCATTGAATGTGTCCATAAGTGACTACCAACCAAAGCGGCTGTCGTTGAACAGCAAACAAATTGACGATACAAAGGATGCCAGTAGGCATTATAAACCCAAACAAAGGGACTAAGAAATAAAACAGAGTTGATCAAGAACTCGAAGACTTAATGCTGCTTCGAGATAACTGAGAGAGAACTCCCTAGACTGCAGCTTAGACGAAATATCAAACCTATAACGGGTCGAAATTCCACCAGCAACTTTGATCCAAACATAAAAACTCGTGAACTTTCGCAATTTTATAAGTTTACCCTATATCCAAAACCCACAACCATAAATAAAATTAAGTCCAAATTCTGTAAGAATGTGATTTTTGTAACAAAACCCAAATTAAGATAAGCCATAAAGAAAATTCAAGTTACAACTTTTTCATCAATGTAGTAAAATTGATATGGGTAGAGAATACTATTTAGGGGTAATTTTTGCTGAAAAACATAGAGCTAATATATACCGGGTTATGTAGTTACACATCGCAATAGACTTAATTTTAATAAACCAAAATAAAATATATCTATAGAAAATAAAAATTAATATACCGGTGTCTTTTTTTGGGATCAATAATATATACGGGTGTCTACTTATAGTTTGCACCAAAAGAGGAAGAAAATATACAATAGATTAGGTAGTGATGTAAGCCGCAGCAAAACGACACGTACCAAAGTAAGCGCGTGGGCTCTCCTCTCTGACTTATGCAAACCACCGCACGAAATTTATTGGAAAAAGCCATTATAAGCATTTAAGAAAAAGTTTATCAAAAGCAAAAGAAAAAAAAAACCTCGGTTGACTCTTCATCGCTTGTCTGTATAAATACGAAGACACTCCTCATAAACTTCACAACCACAACCTCTTTTCGTACTTCGCTTTAAAAAAGCGTACAGTTCCTTTTGTTTTGTCCTAAATGGCGGAGACAGATAAAACGGCGGCCGTTAAAACTAACGACGGCCAAAAGAAAGAACACCGTTACAGAGGAGTGAGAAGGAGGCCATGGGGTCGTTACGCCGCGGAGATCAGAGATCCGGTGAAGAAGGCTCGAGTCTGGCTCGGCACTTTCGACACTTTCAACGAAGCGGCTCGTGCCTACGACAAAGCCGCTATTAGGTTTCGCGGCGCAAAAGCCAAAACCAATTTCCCTTATCCTAACTTGGTCCGACGATGAGAGTCCGAGCCAAACCGTCGTCCCATCATCGTCGACCATTAGCGATCTCAATCTTGAAACCAGGTTCCCATTCCCCAAGATTCAGGTCAAGTCCTGGGATGCTCCTCATCGACTCGTCGTCAAGGAGGAGCGGATCGGAAGCGTCCTCTGCGGTGATGGATCGTAGTCCGGAGAGACCATCACGCTTGCCCTTAGATTTCGATCTCAATTTCCCTCCAAAGCCTGAGACCTAATTCTTATCTTATTAATGGGATATGATTATGATTTAGTGAACATGGGATTTTATAAATTTTAGATGAATTAAATGTTCTGAAATCTAAATCTAAATCTAAAGATTGAAGCTTGTCGTATCTTATTCATAAGTTAGTGCCAAAAATCTTCTTTTTTGTCAGCAGATAGTTAAGAAAGTATTTGTGTTCTCATCCGCTGTTGTTTATCACTTGTTGCAAATCTTTTGTATTTTCTGATAAACATAAATAAAACTTTGTTTTGGCATCATTCGATCTTTTGAAATAACACATATAACTCTAATAGTTATCTCTATTTTTTTGTCTAAAAATAAAGTACTCTAAAAATAGAAAAATATTTTACTCCAATATTTTTTTTTCTGTTTTTAGTCTAAAAGAATATTCCAAATATATATATTTTTATTTATTAATTTATTAAACACAATCCATAAAATTTAGAAATGTCAAAAGTTATAATCATTTGTTTTATTTTATAAAAATAAGTTAACACAATTATGATATTATTAAAAATAAATGACTATTTTAAAATAAAAACTTTATTACAACAAAATTTTATTACAACAATAAACTAATAAAACTATAATATTATTAATTTATTTAGGATTTATAAAGAGATTTGTTTTTTTATCAAAGGATTTATAAAGATTTTAACCGTATAATTGTAACAAAACAAAACCTATTTTTTCCGATGGACTCTTATTAAAGAAAATGCTTGAACCCCAATTACATTCACTTATATTTTCTTTTTATCAAAGGATTTATAAAGATTTTAACCCTATAATTGTAACATGGACTCCTCCTATTAAAAGAAAATGCTTAAACCCCTAATTACATTTACTTGTTAAAAGTGATCATTTGCAAAGATGAGAACCTTAATCGAAAAACAGAAAGAAATATCAGAACCTCCTATTCCGTTTTTATATATTTACCTTAAAAACGAGCTTCGTTGTTGACTGTTTTGTACTATAAGATAAAGCTACAGTTAAAGCAATCGTACATTTCCATGTCAAAAAAATATCCGCTAATTTTTTTTTGTTATCAACATAAACCGAATCGACTAAGACTATGCTAATTAAACGGGTGACTCTCTATCCACGACTGACTTTCTGCATCGTGTAAAATTATCTATCCTTATATTTTAAGTCTAAGGTACATTTATGAGATGAAAAGTAGAAAAACTTTCCTTCAGGTGATGAATATCTTCATGGTATGCTGCATATATAAGTCATTATCTGGTTCTAATATCATCTTCATCAATCGAAAATAATCCGTTGCAAACGTACAGTGAAATTGTCAAAGATTTTTCATACACTCCAGTGATTGGCTAGGTCTTGTATTTCTTGCATTCATTAAACCATCAAAACTTTCCAAAGTACTATAACATCACTGACCTGAAAATAAAACTTCATCTTTCCAAAAGTCGTATGTGAAACACCATCTCCAAATCCTATGTGGAGTACCTTGATGGTTCCTCATTTATACCAAAACAATCTGTGTTTCTGATGTACTTTTCCAACTTGTGGTTCCTTACATAGTATTACTTCCTTTTTAATCAACTGCAAAGTATCTATGGGGTCCTTATCAAAATCATTAAAGACTTCCTCGTTTCATTCCTTCCAAATATACCAAAGAATCCAAACAAATTAATGATATTCAATATACATATAGTCCAATTCTCCAAAAACTGATTGCATAGGAAAAAAATTCATTAGCTGATCAATCAAACATGTATTAAAATACAAAACCAATTGTATAGGGAAAATTCTTGGATTAGTTGGAATGTTAGATAGAGTCCATATATGTATAGTTGGCGGACATTCAAACATGACATGGTTAATCATTTCCTCATCCGCGCCACACCTTGCATATTGTGTATCACATATTATCTCCTAATTTTTAAGATTCTTTTTTACCGATAAGCATCCAAAAATGATTTGTCACCAAAAAATGTTTTAGCTTCGGATTACATTTTACTTTATATGAAAAAACCTTCAAAGCTTTTGTATCTGGTCTAAATACTGTTTTCGGTCTTGCTATGTCCGGATAGCGGTGTTCCAACAAAAAAAATCCATTAATCTTTGAAAACAAAAGCATTGGTATACAAAATCCCAACTTATATTTTTAAATTGATTAATTTATGGGAAAAATATTTAGATAGATATATTCTTTGATTTTATAAATAAATGAATACATTTATTTGTTTCATCATCAAATACAACACTATAGGTTTTTGATGTGGATTATATTTATCTCTCACTCTACTCAGCTGTAAATTTTAGTTAAGTCATTGTGTAGTTGAGGTGTCAATTTTTGGAATATTTAAAGTACTAAAATGCAAGTAAATGACTTAACTTAAGCTAAAAATTTCAAGTCAAGTATTCTAATAACAAAGTATAGCAATCTAATACTACTCCATCTTCTTAAAATATTTTTTTTTGAAATTAACAATTTACCATTATTGACTAATAAAATTTCATTAGAAATTCAAAAAATATATTTGTAAACAAAATTTTACTTTAAAACATTTATCTTTAAAAGGTAAAAACAGAAGGGGTACTAAACAATTCACTAAAACAAGTTTCAAACCAAACAAAGAAAAAAACCGATGAATACTCAAACAAATATTTAAGAAAATAAATCTCTGAATTTTGGTAGTCGATTATGGATCCTAACATAATCAACTAAAACACTTCTTTAGCCGAGGATCACTAGTGTACTCTAACCCTATGTTAATGATGCAACAAATATCAATTTTCATTAGCTAGTCACAATCAAACATGTATTAAATACAAATCCTAATGAACATTAAGTATTTTAGACACTGGTTTTCATTAGCTTAATATACTAAACACATTATGAGATTTATTCCAGCATTTTATCAAGCACATTTCTGACATGAAATCATTTAAATTTTAGATCAACATGACCAAGGCTAGATGATATTGCTTAAATATACCTTAGAGCTACTATGCAATATCAGAATGTGATGTAATACTTAGGGATCAAATAGAATATTAGCTATCAGACTAAGGTAGACAATAAATATTGTAATGCAGTAAAAAATAATAATTGAAATTAGCTGTATGCAATGGAAGAAATACCTAGATCCAGGGAAATCAAAAGATAGTTCAGAATTGCAAGTAACATATGCAAATGGTTTATGAAGAACAATTCCAGAACTCAAAGCACAATGTTTAAGTCAAACAATTTTGGTTGCAGAAACTATAAATATCTAGATTTTAGAATTCCAATTATATTTGCGAATTCAATAAATTCAGACGAGCATTACGATCAAGTTTGATAAGTTAACTAAATCCCTAACCCATATTTTTATGAATAGTTATTTAGCTCATCAATGATTAATTCAGACAATCAATAATGATTTTGCATCTACTAATTATCCTAAGATCTGGATTTCAGGTTATCAATCCAAATATAGCATTAAAACTAATCAGTTCAGAATTGCAGGTAGTTCAGGGAAATTCAGATAACTCTCAATTGCATGTAAAATTTGCTAAGGATTTATGAATAATAGTTTTATAACTCAAACCGCAATATTCAAGTCAGTCAACTTTCGTTGCATAAACTATCTATATCTTTTTTTTTGAGCAACCCCTACTATCTATATCTAGATCATATCATTCCTAATCGCTTTGCAAATTCAGTTAGTTTTAAGAAACATAAAGATCAAGTTTGATAAGTTCACTAAATTTCTAAACCAAATTTATTTACAAGTAGTTATTTAGCTCATCAATGATCAATTTGAACAATCAATAATGATTTTTTATCTACTAGTTACCCTAAGATCTAGATTTCAGGTTATCAATCTAAATCTAGCATTAAGAACAATCAAGACAATGAATAAAAATAACTCTAGTAGTTCTATCAATATAGAAATTCATCATAACCCTAGAAAACCATAAATCTAACAGTGTTTTACTCATACATAATCAACGAAAATCAAATCATATTCTAAATAAATTGCATAGATAAATCAAATAAAGAATTAAATGAGCTTGAAATATTCTCTCCGAAGGAGTTCTGACTTGTCTCTTCAAAAACTCTCTAAAAGTAAATAAAGTGGAGACTAAACAATGGCTTAAGATAAGTTAATATAGTGTAAAACACGTTTACAACTCTTCTTACAGATACCGTAAACTTTGGTCTTTCTATAATTTATTGAAACTTTATTAAACATGTGTCAGCTTGCTCGTACAGCATGGGTGTCGACCGACACCAGCCTTGGTGGCGATCGACCATCTTCATAGTTTGACACCGAGATGATCTCTTCGGCGTCACTTTGCTTCAAACTCCAATTTTCTCTACAATCTCCAAATTCGTCCAAAGTGAACATAAGCCTGAAAAAACTCTAAAATGATTCCAAATATATATTTATATATATAATATACTCTAAATTGTGATTTATATCATGTTAAAAAACAAGTAAAACCTATAATATATAAACTTCCCAGAATTAGCATTAGCTTAACTTCAAGAAAAACACAGATTAAACCTGTGAAACAGGTTTGAAAATGCCTGAACTCACATATTATTTATAGCACACACTTTCACCATTGCATATTCCAAGCCACATCAAATAATACAAACCTTATAAGGTACTTCCATGTACTTGACCTCCACTTAGCAACCACAATTTTTCCAGCCCACATCTCATAAAAGATATCCAATTCACCGTTATTGATCTCATTTGAGAGCTTAATGTACATTATCATCGAAGGAATATGGATCAAAGAACACATGACTATTACCTATTTAGGTTTCTGATCACACATTACAGTCTTACCCTGATTCTTTTTCTCACTTTTTTTTACTCGTCTCATTTTGTTTCTCTTTTTGATTTCTCCATAGGTATATGCGAATAATGGGGTCACATAAATCCTCGCTTTCAAATTTGTGTGATCAACCTAAAATCATGGAGAACATGACAAGTAAACAAATTCATTTATCAAATAATAGTATAGATAACAAAGCATTTATCACTTGTCAATGTCTAATGTTATATTCCAAATAAACCAGGGAAATTGACTAAAATCTCACACAATGAATAAGTAACAATAACTATGCACAAATGTGTGTTTATGGTAAATATATATACGTAAGTTTTTTTTTTCAATACTAAAAGACTAGGTGTTTTGTCCGCCCGCACTTGCGGGCTTAATAATTTTATAAAATTTGTAAATAGATATATTATAAAATCAAAAACCATTAGAACAAATTATTCCATGTTGGTGAATAATTAATAATTAATTATATATTATTTTTTTGTAGACGATAAAATTTTTATTTTAATAAAATATATTTTATTATGTAAACAAACTTGAAAATACTCATATACATATAAAACTATATACATGAATTTTTATATTTATTTTAAAAATATTATGATGTAAACAAATTTTTGATAACATGATAAAAAAAAAATTAGATAATGATGATTATCAAATTAATGAAATTTGTTTTTAACTTTATGAGTAATTATGTATTAACAAATATAATCTAATTATTTTTAAGGGTAATAAATATTTTAAGCGCTCTAGCTTAAAACCGAGAGCAAAAAAATCATTTTGCAAATAATAGTATACATATTTTTTAATTCTTTGCCAATTTTTCAGTAATTATCATAATGATTAAATTTGATTGTCATAAGAAATTTATCTTAAAAGATAGATGATTCATTTAATCTTATGTGAAATATATTAAAATAGAGTCGATTTAATATTAGTAAACAAAATATAACATAAACATATATGTAAATAATTTAATATTAAGAAAGAAAATATAAATATAAATTTAATCATGATATTATTGTCAATATTTTAGTTATACTCAAGATAATGATAAAATATCAGATAAATCAGTAAAATTATTTATTAACATTAATAATTAAACATAAAATATGAATAAACCTAAAATTATGGAAAAATGACACATTAGCAAATTTAATTCTCAAATAATAGTATAGATGCCTTAAGACATATGTATTAAATAGCCATGTATGACTAAATTAATACATGTGTCCACTTGCAGTAACAACTATCAAAACCAACTTCGAACCTATAATTTTCCAAATCAAATAACTTTAAAACATGTGATGATAATAGTGAACATATTGATTATAGTTATTATCATCATATAAAATCAATACGATAAAAATGAAGTAATGAAGTGTCATGTTGACATGATTATAATCAGTTTACTTATCTGGATGATCGCAGACAATAATTGCATAAGGTGAAATACGATTTTCAAACGGAGATGGTTTGTGTTCATCGTCTTGTCAGAAAACATAAGCAATCATGTCTACAACAATAACATCACACTCAAATTTGGCGGTGTGATCATGTGGTTAAAGATAGATTATGCTGTTCTTTCGTCAACACGACTTGAAACGAATCAAACTATATTATCAAAACAATAAAACAAATCAGCAAAAAAGTTGGTATATTTTCAAACCGATTGGTATAGCAGTCTAACCTCGTCAAAGATTTACAAATACGTACTAACTTTTACTAACATAAACTAATATTTTTGAGATTCTCAATTATGAGGCATGATATTATTAAATTCAATAAAAATAATCATTAATAAATTATTAATATTAACGAGAATGAATTACAATGAATAGTGTTATAGATATAAATATATGAATATAAGATTATAAATTATGGCATAGAACTTATCTCAGTGGTGATGGGTTTGGATACATAGATGATATGGGGTCCACTTTTGGAACATGTAAACGATGTTGACAACAAGAATCGGTTCTAGAAATATAAAGGTTGGAAGCAAAAGAAGAAATTGTGGCCACTTTTTAAAGAAAAACAGAGAGAAAATAAAATAATAAAACTGAATTGTAGCTGCTTGGGTTTGAACCCATGAACTAATGTAAGTTTGGCCATATAAACTTCAACTAGACTAAAGAGTATATACATGAAGCGTGGCCAAAAATAATCTATAAATTATATGGCCGCAAGCAAGTGCTTCCTTCGCTTCGTACAAAGACTGGCACTGTTGATGTTGACAAACAATCTTGGTTAGGGTTTTATAGGATAAGGTAGCTACAGTTTTTGTTCATATATGATTAGAATTTCGTGTTGATAACATCTTATAAGTAAAAAGAGAAAAAAAAAAGAATCGGTGCATGTTATTCATAAATTGTAAGTTTTTATATAGGAGTACAATAATTTGTATGCAAAATCTAACTTAGAAAATAAGTAAAATTTGGAGAATAGGTATATCTAATTTTTTCTATATTAACATCACCTACGCAAATAGTTTGTTGTCATTTCAAGTTCCATATTCCTACCAAAAATGAAAATAAATGAGACATTTCTCAAACCTCGTAACAGCCCATCAAATCTTTTGGCCCAAAGATATTTTACCAAATTCAATCTTGAAACTACTGTATAAGACGAGATTTTGAATCAGAAATAATGTTTATTTCCTGTCAGGCGTTACCAATATGTCCACTGTTTACATTCAGCATGGGAAACGTGATGAAATATTAATATATCGCTCTGTAATTTTTTGAGCCAAATGAATTTGACTTCTTTTTTGGGTCAAAGCCAAATGAATTTAATTTTTGAAGAGATCAAACAACCAAATTTTAAAAATCAGAAAGTAAAACCAGAAATCAAAATTTACCAAAACCACGGATTGTTTTTATTGCAACTTTTTGTAACCATTTATACGCAAAAGAATATTGATAAACCATTAAAACTTTAAAGGTTAAACTGGCGATAATCTGAAATATATAATACTCAAAACATATAATAAAAATATTAAATTAAGCAATATATCATATACATAACATATGAAATATTATAATTTCTAAATAAAATTCCATTTGTTTTATATTAAGTGTCATTATAACATTTTTTTTGTTACATAAAAATGTCGTTTTACAATTTGAATGTAATTTACACTTACTTTCAGCTTAATATTAATTGCAAAACACATTGATTTTGTTAAATAGACAAAATATTAATGAAAACATAAATGCATTTTTAATATGTGTTAAAAATGTCTAAGTGACATTTTATATGAAACGGAAAGAATATATGTTTTATTATATAGTATCATAATCATAAGAAGTTTCAGACCAATTTCAAATAAATATTAAAACTTCAAATTTGCTATTATTATTTTTAATTTGGACTAGTTTCATCACCAATGAAACATCAATCTATTATAATTGATGTTATGAGAATTGTATTACACTAAATTTATTGTAATATTATTCATTTGAATGAATATTAAAAATATTGTGTTTAATTAATAATATAGTTAAGTTAGTATTATGGGTCAATTTGCTTAATAATTATACCAGCACCATATATGAAGAATACAACCATGCATAAAAAATTGTGTCAATTTGGTACAAAATTAGACAACATTCTCCTTTTCCGCGCAGTGAGAAATAAATAAAACAACACTCAATGTCATACTATACTATATTTGTCCAATATATAGTAGAGAACAATTATTTTAAAACAACAACCATTAAAAAAAATATGAAAAAAAAAAAAAGCTAAAAAAGATGAAAGGTTTGTAGAGAGTACACTATACCCTAAACTCAAATTATATACCCTAAACCTAAACCATATACACTAAACCCTAAACCCAAACCCTAAATCCAAACCATATACCCAAACACTAAACCTTAAACCCAAACCATATACCCTAAACCCAAATCTTAAACTCTAAACCCAAACCCTAAACCCAAATCATATATCCTAAACCCAAACCTTAAACCATAAACCATAAACCCAAACTATATACCTTAAACCCAGACCATATATCCAAACCATATACTCTAAACCCAAACCTAGTTCTAAACCCTAAACCCAAACATTTATCCATTTCGTGACTATGCTATACATATTATGGTATGGAATACTCGAAACACCCACAAACTTTGTATATATGAAATTCTCTAAAAAAATTTTAGAGAGAGAGATGATGAGTGGCGACAGTGTTGGAGAACAAAACAGTATAAATGATCAAGTAGTGAGTTGAAGAATCAGTAGGTAGAGAATAAGATATAAATTACAAAAGAAGAGAAAAAGAAATTTATCAGACTATACTGTAATTTAAAATAGTATGGATTCAAAATTGCGATTATGAAATATTATATAAAATTTATAAAATATATGTTTGTTTTGAAATTTTCAAAACATATTATGTATAGAAAAAAATTATTTTTATTATATAAACAACAAAATTGTACAACTAGTTTATACAGATATTGAAAACAATTAAAAATCGAAAAGAAAACCATATTAATTTATAAAAAAAAAAAAAAAACCCATTCAAAGACAATATGGCAAATATTACACAAATATCATAGCCTTTACTTTGCTATGTATATATGCTTCATTTAAATCCTACAATGTATATATTATCAAATTTCCCTAGTATTATTAATAATCCGAATTTGTAACTAAGAGTAAATATATTGTATATTTTTTTTTATAATTTTATTTTCTTTTCACAAAATTTAAAATCATTTTCTAAAAATTTAGTAGGTATTATTATTTAACAAAATAAATATCTTAGATAATTTTGTATTAATGTTCTAATAGTACAAAATTTTAGTTGTATTTAATATTTTATAAAAACATAAAATTATAAAACTTCGACAAGCAAACATAGACTCTAAATGTAACAAAATAATTATTTATCAAATGTAAATAATTAAAAACATTAAATTAAAAATAAAAATAAAAAATACTACTTGGATGTTATGATTAAATGCGTAAAATAAAATAATAAATCAAAACACTTAATTTAGTGTTATCGGGTTGGACTTGCCTTAGAAAATTATACGTTTAAAAAAGTATAGTGCACATACACCATCTGAACAGTCTACAACGCTATTTAAACTCTTGAACTTGAAAAACACCTCAAAAACTTATGGTCGGCCACTGCCGCCACACTTTTGAGTAACTTAAAACATAACTAAACTGTTATTAAAAAGACCTTTTTGTCAAATAATTTAATACTATAACCTAGGTTTATTAAACAAACTTGGAGATAGTGGATAGACAGCAGAGACCTCGATGTAAATGATAAGGGAAAAGAAGATAGAGGTCAAAACGACAAGAGACTCGCAAAGAGGGACCAAACTAAACACCTAGCCTTTAATAAACAACTGAAGAGATATATGTCCAAAAAATAACTAAAGAAGTAACCCCAAAGTTGAAATTGATTTTTTTTATAGCACTAGCGAAATCAGGCGACGGCGCGTGGGGTTTCCACAAGAGCCAAAATGAAATTATGTTAATTCATTGTCGTCGAGAAACACATGCAGCGCTCGTCATAGAGACCCACATGTTTAAATTCAAAATTTACAACCGGTTTCTCTCAGGCAGGGGCAAAGCTAGTAAGGAGAGAGGAGGTGCACATGCACCCATAATATTTTCAAAAAATAGTATGTTTCTCAGCCTAATTTCATATATACATATATTGTTATTGGTAAATTTACATTGTGTGCACCCACTTAAAAATCAGTCTGGATTCGCTACTGTTCTCAGGTACAAAATATATCCATAATATGTAATAATGTAAACAAGATTAGTGTAGTTTAAAGTATCTTTTACTCCCTCCGTTTCATAATAGATGATATTTTAGAAGTATAATTTTGTTTCAAATTAGATGAAGTTTTGAGATTTTAAGGTTACTTTAACTTTATTGGAAACTGTTCAACCAATTAGATTTCACAGACTTTTTTATTATTGGTTAATTGATTTTAAATTATATCTTTAAAATAATTTTTATTAAAAAAATATAATTTTCTTAATCTTTGTGCACTAAGGTAAAAAATCAAGTATTATGAAACGGAGGGAGTATTATTTTCTAAACATATACACTCTCCGTTTCTTTGAATTTGATTCGCGTTTTAGTCAGAAAAATATATATACACACTCCCCGACTATCTCTCTCTCTCTCATCTCTACAATATCACATGACTTAACAGGAGTTCGATCACAAATCCCTTCTACAATATAGAACATTATAAAAAGAGAAAATGACACAAATAGCACTAATCCAACTTTTTATCCCCAGAATAGCATTCAGAGTTCAAAGTCACAAAAATAAGTTTCATTAATATGTGTATTTTACCACAGCACCCCTTCCTTTCTTTGCCTAATTACAATTTTTTTTCTGGGAAAATAGAAAGAGATCGATGACGACGGCCATGGCTTCTCTTCATCTCTCAGATCCACTGCCATCGTCTCTCAGTTCTGCCATCATCGTAGTTATCTAGATTTGCAACAATCGTTCTCAGCTTCGTCAAAAGTCAGTTATAACAGTTTTTCTCATCTCTGCCGTCGACGATCTCCTTCAGCTATGTCGTTGACGTTATCCTTCAGCTCCGCCATCAACGATCTCTCTTTCTCTCTCTTACTGTTCGTGATTGCTAAGTGAGATCTGTGTTGATTTGTTTAATGAAAGATTAGACTGGGATGTCCATGATGAAGAACGACAACTTATCTATATGTTGGATGAATTGCAGGTGACTTATATCAATTTTTCTTTTTCTTCTTTTTTTTTTTGCTTTTGACTCATCAAACAATTTAACTTAAAATTTTGCTCTTTGGTTAGTCTTTAGTGAGGCTTTAATTGTGTGTGTTCAACAAATTTATAAGCATTTTCGAAGGCTTTATTTTTTCTTTTCTTTCTCTCTATATATGTGTTGTTGTCTGTTATACTCAGAGAGATAGGTTAGAGCCAGAGATGCCAGTTCCAACAGATGGCTGGCTTCTTCTTTACGTGGAAAGAAGTAAGGGTCTTTTTCCCCCTAGTATTGAAATCAACAACCTTTCATCTTTCATTTTATTGAAACTCTTCTTGTTGTATACAATCATGGATCTTTTTTTTTTTACAATCATGGATCTTACAAGGTACATAGAGGTTTATGTTATTCGTCTTGAGCAAAAGACATAGAAGTAGCTTTAACTCTAGTGTACGTATGTTATTTAGGCAAAGTGTTAGTGGATGGGAAAAGAGCTAGTAAAGCTGGAAAGCCTGTAGCCAATGGTGTTTCCATTAAGATTACAACTGAGGTTCCCAAATGTGTATGTAGGTGATGATTCTTACCCTGTCTTTACACGGTTTCCTTAGTGCTTTGGGATCTTGTTTTTTGTCGACTTTCCTCTCTCTGTTGTCTTCAACTTGCAAAGGTGGGCTTAAGCTGGAAGCTGCAATAGAGAAGCTAGATGTTGATGTTTCTGGGAAAGTAGTTCTTGATTCTGGACTTTCTACTGGAGGGTTTACAGATTGTTTGCTTCTTTATGGTGCAGCTCATGTGTATGGTGTTGATGTTGGTTATGGTCAGCTGCTAAGTCTTTTCTATTTTTTTTGGTTTAGTAAAGTCATCCAGAATTTGTACAATGATTTCTTGTTACATTTAGAAATTTGAAAAATTTCAATAATCAGTCTCAAACAGTTTTGCCTTGGCTCTGAACTAATCTGATACTTCAGCTCATGCAGTGTTTGTCTGAGAGGTAATAAAAATTCCATCGTATTACTATCCTGCGTAACCATGTAAAAAATATTTCAAAAAATTTTAACACCGAATTTTCTGGAAAGCTTTCCTGAAACTATAAATATCCTTCCTAAAACTATACAAATCCTTCCTGAAAAAAAAACACAATTTCACAGGCACAAGCAATCGTTTAGAAATTTCATAAGCAAATTCACATATCCTACCAAAAATATCAGTATGCGTAAGCCAAACAAGTAACCAATCAAAAGGTTTGATATGTGTTCTCTATTTTGTAGACAATGAAAACAAATGATTCTCCTCAGCTTAATGGCTAAACTACTAATTTTTTTTTTGAAGATTAAGTTCCAATTTAGAATAGCCATCCTGAACAAGGATTGTCAAACATTTCTTAATTACACGCTTTTGATTTTCTTCGAAAACAGACTTATGCAAAAAACACATTCATTTTATTTTTTTCTGAAAACTCATCCTGAAAGTGCCAAAAGCTATTCTATATACATATTTTTTTATAATTATACAACATTTAATACTTTCTTGATAGAATTATTGAAAATGCTTCAAGCTAACATATTTTAAAGTACTCTATTTTGTAGATAATGAACTATATTTGGTGATTTCTATAGCCAATGAATTTTCTAATAGATTTTGATTATGTTTTTTTTTTGAACATTAAGTTCCAATTTAGGATAGCCATCCTAAACAAGGATTGTCTAACATTCCTTACACGCTTTTGATTCTCTTCGAAAACAGACTTATGCAAGAAAACACACTCATTTTATTATTTCTTGAAACTCATCCTGAAAGTGCCAAAAGCTATCCTATATAAAATATTTGTTTTATAATTATACTACATTTAACACATTCTTGATAGAATGATTAAAAATGCTTCAAGCTATCATATTTTAATGTTCTCTGTTTGATATGTATTCTCTATTTTGTAGACAATAAATTCTATTTGGTGATTTCTATAGCCAATTAATTTTTTATAGATTTCTATTATATATACATATATATATATATATATATATTGGAAGATTAAATTTCAAATTAGGATAGCCATCCTGAAGAAAGATTGTCTAACACTCCTTACACGCTTTTGATTCTCTTCGAAAACAGACTTATGCAAGAAAATACACTCATTTTATTTTCTGGAAACCCATCCTGAAAATGCCAAAACTCATCCTGAAAATACACTCATTATATAACATATATGTTTTATAATTATACCACATTTAAAACTTTCTTGATAAAATTATTGAAAATACTTCAAGCTATCATATTTTAATGTTCTCTGTTTGATATGTGTTCTCTATTTTGTAAACAATGAATTCTATTTGGTGATTTCTCTAGCCAGTGAATTTTTTTATAGATTTTGATTATGTTTTTTGGAAGATTAAATTACAATTTAGGATAACCATCCAGAACAAGGATTGTCTAACATTCCTCACACGCTTTTGATTCTCTTCGAAAACAAACTTAAGCAAGAAAAGAAACTCATTTTATTTTCTGGAAACTCATCCTAAAAGTTTATCAAGCTATCCTAGATAATATGTGTGTTTATAATGATATACACATTTAACACTTTCTTGATAGAATTACTGAAAATGCTTCAAGATATTTTATTTTAATGTTCTCTGTTTGATATGTGTTCATTGTTTTGTAGACAATGAACTATATTTTGGTGATTTCTAAAGTCAATGAATTTTCTTATAGATTTTGATTATGTTTTTTTGTTTAGGTTGTTCTGGAAGATTAAGTTCCAATTCAGGATAGCCATCCAGAACAAGGATTGTCTAACATTCCTCACACTCATTTTATATTCTGGAAACCATCCTGAAAGTTTAACAAGCTATTCTAGATAATATGTGTGTTTATAATGATATACACATTTAACACTTTCTTGATAGAATTACTGAAAATGATTCAAGATATCATATTTTAATGTTCTCTGTTTGATATGTGTTCTTTGTTTTGTAGACAATGAACTCTATTTGGTGATTTCTATAATCAATGAATTTTTTTATAGATTTTGATTATGTTTTTTTTTGTTTTGGTTGTTCTCGAAGATTAAGTTCCAATTCAGGATAGCCATCCAGAAAAAAAATTGTCACATTCCTCACACGCTTTTGATTCTCTTCGAAAACAAACTTACGCAAGAAAAGATACTCATTTTATTTTCTGAAAACCCATCCTGAAAGTTTAACAAGCTAACCTAGTTAATATGTGTGTTTATAATGATATACACATTTAACACTTTCTTGATAGAATTACTGAAAATGCTTCAAGCTATCCTATTTTAATGTTCTCTGTTTGATATGTGTTCTTTGTTTTTAGACAATGAACTCTATTTTGGTGATTTCTATAGCCAATGAATTTTCTTATAGATTTTGATTATGGTTTTTTGTTTTGGTTGTTATGGAAGATTAAATTCCAATTCAGGATAGCTATCCAGAACAAGGATTGTCTAACATTCCCTACACGCTTTTGATTCTCTTGGAAAACAAACTTATGCAAGAAAAGATACTCATTTTATTTTCTGGAAACCCATCGTGAAAGTTTAACAAGCTATCGTAGATAATATGTGTGTTTATAATGATATACACATTTAACACTTTCTTGACAGAATTACTGAAAATGCTTCAAGCCATTATATTTTAATGTTCTCTGTTTGATATGTGTTTTTTGTTTTGTAGACAATGAACTATATTTTGGTGATTTCTATAGGCAATGAATTTTCTTATAGATTTTGATTATGTTTTTTTTAAAGATTAAATTGCAGTTTAGGATAGTCATCCTGCAATTTAACACTTTCTTGAAAAAATTACTGAATTGCTTCAAGCTATCATATTTTAATGTCATCTATTTGATATGTGTTCTCTGTTTTGTAGACAAGAACTCAATTTTGGTGATTTCTATAGCCAATGAATTTTCTTATAGCTTTTGTGTTTAACAAGCTATCCCATTTTGGTGATATCTGGCAACTCATCCTGAAAGTTTAACAAGCTATCCTAGATAATATGTGTGTTTATAATGATATACACATTTAACACTTTTTTGATAAAATTACTGAAATTGCTTCAAGCTATCATATTTTAATGTCTAACATTTTTACGCGCTTTTGATTTTCTTCGAAAACAGACTTATGTAAGAAAACACACTCCTTTTTTTTTTTTGGAAACCTATCCTGAAAGTGTCAAAAGCTATCATATATAGCAATATTAAAGAGTTGAATTCCAATATCCACAACAGGAGAGCTGCTGCATCTGGGTCCCTCTTGCCCTCATCCTCGTCTCAGCTTGGAACATAATTTCCTCAGATGGTAGAGGAGGTAATTTTTTACAAGATCAGAAACACATGCTCAATTTTTATTCTCAAGTTACTTCACTCCAATAGACATAAGCAGAACATCAGAGATAGATTTAGACTCGGATAGAGACACTGTATGCAACAATCAGGAAGACTATCCTGAATACGTACAGTAGCTTCCTAAATGAATTGAAAACTCCAAAACAAAAAGTAAAAGTAAAATGATGGCAATCATGATACTCAGATCCACCGTAGAATGGAACGTATTTCGTCAGAGTCCATGTAAAAAAAAAAAAGAATTCACTTGATTTTACCAAACACAACGCTCACCTAAGGATTTCACAACCGTTTATGGAGAATGTTGAATCTGGAGTTGAGAATCTTTTAACTCCATGTGTAGTGAGGAAACACAGCTTTGACTACTTACACCTACAGTAAGATCCAACAAAAATCAAGCCATAAGATCCAAGAAAGTCATAATATAACAAACAACAACACAAACAAAAAAATCCTCCGTCAATAATGTGACAAGCACCACCGCAGCTGCATAAGTGAAAATCTCAAAAATCATTTCACACTCCCATAGTCTCATCAACTCAATGAATGCCAACAAATTTTAAAACCAAAATCAAAAATCCCATCCCGTGCTCGTCAATAAAAAACACAAAAACTAAGAAACTAAGAACAATCAACGTTTACCTCATCTTCTTCAAACCCAGAGATCCCGAGATCTCCGTCAACTTCAAGTCCCGTCGTTCTCCGCGACCAACAGCTCCTTCAGCTTCACTTACTCCCAACTCTCCTCCGTCAGAAAACCCCAACTATGCGGCTTTCTCTCACTGCAACAACCGAATCCAGCTCTTCTACTACGGAAACCGGATAGGATTCATTTTCATAACAGCTGGTGAGATCGAACCGAGTCGAACGAAGCGAATGGCCGTTGATTTCGCTGTGGATTCGAATCCTCTCTTCCACCGTTGCGGAAGGGATCATTGTTAGATGACAAAGCTCGTTTCCTCCGGTGACAGCGACGGCATCAGATTGAGAGAGAAGAAGAAGAGAGTGTCGTCCTTGCAAGCTGGATTTTGTCTGTTATATAACAATTCAAATTAAATCCCCAAATAGGAAACCTGAGAAGAGGAATCATACCTTGTAGAATCAAATCTTCGTGAGATGATCACCGGAAATGATAAAAGAAATCGGAGAGTATTGTAGCCGTCGCGTCGAAGAGACCGACAAGAAAAATGGCTGTCGCGTCGTGTGTGAGAGAGAGAGAGGCGTTCTGATTTTTTTCTTTTTTCTGTTTTGTTTAATTAATTTTAAAACAAGGGCAGTAGAAACATTTTGCCCTTTAATGAATGTCATATTTGTGATTTTCTCCTTCAGGTGTCATTTTTGGGATAAAAACTTTAAAGGTGCTATTTTAGACAATTGCCCTTATAAAAATGACTCCTCAAAACATTAAAGAAATTTTGGTTGAAAACAAAAAAAAATGCATGAACGTTGTCCCTGGTTATTGGCTATTGCATACGACTAACACTTTTGTTAATGGTTCCATGACACAAATGTTTTATAGTCTCCCAAAAAAAACAATGTTTTGGTAAAGTAATAAATGAAAATATTTACAAACACAAAACTAATAAATATCTTGTCCGTAAGTGAAAATGGCAGTCCAAACTCACACGCTTGCTCTGTTTCTATTCCTCTCACTAGTCACTATCTATTTTGTCTGTTTCTCTCTTTCTCAGTCTTTTGGCGTTGTTAGGGAGGCGCGTGAGTCAAACAGAACGCAATGCAAAGTAATGAAAGAGCTAACACAAGTCAGTCCGTACTTCACGACACGCCACAGAATACAATAAGGTTAAAAAAACCCTCGAAACCAGACATAAGCGCCGGTCGTAACAATCCACAACATCGATCAGATTTTCTTTAGATCCATTTCCTAATCCTTTGAAACAATTATAACAATAAGACTACTTAGTAAGCGTCAATTCATTTTGCAAATTAAGAAGTTTTTTTTCCCTCAACGGATCATAAGTTATGATTCATAACAATCAATCTCCGTTCTTACATAGCCAAAAAGGACAAATCAAAAAAGAAAACTACTCATATGACTCTAAAAAAAGATATTTGCTAAAAGAAACTCATCTTTTTTTTATGAAAAGAAACTAACGTTACAAAATAATAAACCCTAATAGTTCCATCGAAAGTGTTCCAAAACGGCGGCCGCGTAAGGAAGTCAGCGGAACGGCGCCGTTAATCTCCGTCTTCATCGTCTGTTTTACAGCCAAAGTGGCGGCGGCTCGTTGAGATCAATGGCTAAGCCACGTCTAACCGTAGGGGAGGAAGGAGAAGAACTCATTAACTCAAGCACTCGAGGCGAAGACGTAGCTGCGGCAGGCGAGGCGGCGAAGTAAAGCGGCGCTTCTGTAGAAGGGGTTCTGTCGTTAAGCACTCCGGTTCGGAGATAGAGTCCGTGGTGGCGGTAGTTGCCGGAGATGTGAAGAGGAGGAGGAGGGGGAGGAGGAGGAGCTGAGAACCAGAGTTGATGGTTGTGGTGGTTTTCCGCGGCGGCGGCGACGGCAGAGGGAGAAGGGATGTGGTTGAGGTCAAGAGAGAGAGGGGAAGGGAAGTTAGTTTTAGCTTTGATTCCACGGAGGAAACGGGCGGCGCCGTCGTAAGCGAGAGCAGCTTCTTCGGGAGTATCGAAAGTGCCTAACCAAACCCTAGTTTTCTTCCACGGATCTCTAATCTCCGCCGCGTAACGGCCCCATGGTCTCTTCCTCACTCCTCGGTAATGCACCTCCCTTGCACAACTTGTGGACGCCATTGTCGTTCTAGAGAGAGTAGAGAAGAGAGAGTTTTTGATTTGTTGACTTGTTTGACTCAAAATGAGAAAGAGAGAGAGAGTTTAAAAGAACAAGAGGTGTCTCTGGGGTCCACTTAAGACACCCGTAATCCTCGGCTTGTTTTATCCATCTAGGGTTTTGAAGGATCAAGCACCGTTGATCTCTTTTGCTTGTTTGCCGATGTGACTGGTTATGCTGAAAGATCCTTACACGTGGGTATTCTTACACCAAAGTATAGTGTTCTAATAATTAAATGTACTGAAAATTATGTTATCTGCAAATGAGATCTTTTATAAAGGGATTAGTTTTAACGGCGGACAGTATGTATTAATCGCTTTTTATTTACTCTTTATAAGTTATGTTTAAAAATAAGTTTTTAAGCAAACCATGTTCTAGTTCCGCTCTCAAACAGATCGCATTTAAGATTTGACTGATGAATTTGTCCAGATGCGAAATATCGTGTTTCCCAATCATCAGCCATGTTAAAATGATATTAGTTGCCTTTACTGATAAATTAACTTACTTTAGAAGCTCATGAACGCATAATTGTTTTGAGTGTCATAGTATAAAATGTAAATCATTGCTAACTAAGATAGAAGAGTCTACAACGGGCACAAATCTTATTTAGGGGTAAAATCTTAGTATTATAGAAGATAGTTATAAAAGAAAGTAGCACAAATCTTATTTATGGGTAAAATAATAGAACAAATAACATTTTCGATGGGTGCACAAAAATAATTAACATTTTCGATGCCTGTTGATCGATGAGTCTACAACGGGCACATTGTACTACCTACATTATACCAAAAAAAGCACACCATTCAAAATTTCTTTAGTTTTTATTTTAGAGAATCGATGATACTGAAAAAATCTTGATGCTCTCGATAGAACAATAATATTTAATTAACAACACTATAGGTTCAGGTTCAAACACAATTCCATGCACTGTCATTTTTCCCTTTTTGAACCACAATATAGTTTTTTTTTTCATAAAACCACAATATAGTTTTTTTTTTTGCTTTTAATCTGTTTTCTATCGCACCCTGATCTTTTTCTTCATTATCCATCCCTCAGCTCAATATATAGATTGATTCTCTCGTCGATAAAAAAAGATTGATTCTCTTTCACCATGGTTCCAGTGAAACAAATCACACAAAAATCGACTCAAACGCGAGCTTTTACGAGTTTAGCTCAAAATCCAACAACCACGATATAGTTTTCATTAAATATAATTTGTAAGTTGTCGTAACTGCGAAAAAAAGAAGACTACACAATCATATTAACATTTGATGAAAACACCAAGTATAGTATATATATTAAAAAATTAACATAACAACTGAAACTCAATCAAGTTCGAAACAACGTCGATGCTTTCTCAGGATAACCATTAGAGAAAGAAAAAAAGACCAAGAACATTTTATTTTAATATTTACGAAGAGGAAAGATAAGGTGCCGCCTCTTTGACTGGACCTGTGCATTGCATAGGAATGCTGACGTAACCCCTACTGTGTTACCAGTCATAGCCTTCTCTACGTTTCGGACTTCCTTTTATGATTTTACTATTTTTTAAAAACAAAAATTTTAAATAGTACAGTAGCATTATTTTAGTGGCAGCCATATTTATGATGTGATTAGATGATGCACGAGGACGAGGCTACAAAGAGATCATTAAATAAAGGAGCTTGACACAACTACTCTGTCTATAGCTCTGACTGATTTTGTATTTCTTTTTGTCCAAAATAATTAGCCTTTTGATGTAACTGCTGACCAAGAGATAAATTTATAGCCTCTGAATAATCGTGCATAATATAAAGAGTGCTTGAATTTATCAACCATTTTCTCAAAACCAAATCCTTAGAGCATCATTAACCCACAACCCCTCATGGATTGCTTATTTTTTATTTTTTTTTCTTAAGTTTTGTTTTATCTGAATTAAAAAAAAAAAAATAAAATAAAGAGAGAACCAATCGCAGACCGCCACACGTCGGTGGGGCCTGCAAACAATTAAAACAATCCATGATTCACGCCGCTTGTTTAAGCGTTCTTTCTTCTTCTTCTCTTTCTCTTTCCTGCTTTTTTTAATTAAAAAAATAGTAAGCACATTCATTAACAACAGCGTTAATGGTGCTCTTAAGCCATCTAATATTTATAGTATCTCCTTTTTTCAATAATATTATAGCATTTCCAAAAAACACTATATTGTTTTCTAAAAAAATTTCAGAATTGAAAATTTATAATTATATTTTGGTCTTTATAACTGTACATCACATTTATGATTTTTACGTATTTTATTTTTCATCTTTTTAGTCATTAAAACTTTTATATTTCATATGCATAAATATTTCAAATTTGTTTTTATAAATTTAATTTATTCACATAAAATTAAAAAAATAAAATAAGATATACAATATTTTAAACTAATAAATACACAACAAATCATTACAAAAAAATTAACAAAATAAGTTTTTTAAAACTACATGAATACATAATTATCATACAAATTTTAAAAATACAATAACACTAACAGTCAAGTAAATTTGATATAGAACCTCCAAAAAACTTTAAATATTGTTTAAAAGATTTTGTGTAACTAAAAATAGTTATTGTTGTTATTGACGCCATTTTGTCAATAAAAATATAAAATCAGTGAAAAACGCAACAGAAAATGACAGAAAATGAAAAAAAATTAATTTCAACAATTTTTATCTCATAATCTACAAATTAAAAATAAAATACTCATTTTTATTTTGAAATGCACTAATTGATTATATATGAGGACATTATGAAAATAGTTTTATGTAATATTATGATACTTTGGTTGTAGTTTAATATTTAGTTATGTATTCATATGTAAAATTTTACATCTTAGTGTAACAATTTTTAATTAATATTGTAATATTTGTATATGTGGTCACTACAAGAAAACAGCGGTATTCTGAGGGACATTCCGAGGAAAAATGAATTCCTCGGAAATTTCTGACAAAATACCGAGGAAATACCGAGGAAATGCGAAACTTGGTTTCCTCGGTATTTCCTCGGAAAATACCGACGAAATTCCGAGGAAAGTCAAGTTCGTCGGAATATTCTTATGGGTTTCCGACGAAACCGTCTTCCTCGGAAAAAACCGACGAACCTCCGAGGAAATTTTATAGCCGTTAGAGAGTCGTTAGAGAGCCGTTGGGAGATTTTAAATATTCCGAGGAAATTCCGAGGAAGTAGCCGTTAGCGTCGGAATTTCCTCGGAATTTCCTCGGTCTGTCGCCAGGATTTCATCTATAAATACAACTACCCCTCTTCCTCTTCATTCACTCCATTTCTTCATCTTCCCTCCTACTATCTTTACATACGAATTTGATTGAAAAAAAATATGTCTTCTTTAAATTATTTTCGTTCTTGGATCGATCGACCTCATTTGGATCCGAACACGAGATTGCTTACAGAAGAATACCAACGAGGTATAACCGAATTCATGGGGTTAGTTCGCCAACTAACGGAAGCAGAAACATGTATGTTAAGATATCCTTGCTCTAATTGTAAAAATAGAAAGGTTATTAAAGAGTGGGATGTTTGGACTCATCTTTTATTGAGTGGGTTTACACGAAGTTACAAAATTTGGTATCATCATGGGGAAACTGATTATGAATATTGTAGTACTAGCGAACCTCAGCCGGCGGTTAGATTAGAAGAACCAATTAGAACAGATGTAGATTATGGTGTATGTACTGAGCAGATGGTAAATGATCATTTTAGAGAGGAAAATTTACCCAATGCAGAAGCTAGGAGATTTTATGATATGTTGGATGCTGGAAAACAACCATTGTACGAAGGTTGCAGAGATGGTCATTCAGCTTTATCATCTGCTACAAGACTGATGGGCATTAAAATAGATTATAACTTGGCTGAAGATTGTGTGGATGCGATTGCTGATTTTGTAAAAGGTATTCTACCTGAGGATAAGGTAGCTCCAGGTTCATATTACGAGGTTCAGAAACTCGTAGCTGGTGTTGGTTTATCTTATCAGGTAATAGATGTATGCATGATTTATTGGAGGGTGGATGACCAGCGGGTTACATGCAAATTTTGTGAGAAGCCTCGTTATAAAGATATGGGTGGAAGAGTTCCAGTTCCATATAAAAGGATGTGGTATTTGCCTTTGACGGAAAGGTTGCAGAGGTTATATATTTCTGAACGCACAGCGCAACGAATGAGATGGCATGCGGAGCACTCAACAGATGGTGAGATTAGACATCCTTCAGATGCAAAAGCGTGGAAGCATTTCCAATCAAAGTATCCCGACTTTGCGTATGAGAGAAGAAATGTCTACCTTGGATTATGTACTGATGGTTTCAGTCCGTATGGCAAAAGTGGAAGACAATATTCTCTATGGCCAGTCATTGTTACACCATACAACTTACCCCCAAACTTGTGCTTGCGACGAGAGTTTTTGTTTCTCTCCATTCTCGTTCCCGGACCAGAGCATCCTAAGAGATCACTTGATGTGTTTCTTCAGCCACTAATATATGAGTTGCAACAATTATGGGCTGAAGGTGCTGAAACATACGATATTTCGTGTAAAGAAAACTTTCAAATGCGGGCAGTACTAATGTGGATAATAAGTGATTTTCCAGCATATGGTATGTTATCTGGATGGACAACGCATGGAAGGCTATCATGTCCATATTGTCAAGATAACACTGATGCTTTCCAACTAAAACACGGAAGGAAAACGTGTTGGTTTGACTGTCACAGGAGATTTCTACCACCTGATCATCCATATCGTAGGAGTAGGAATTTGTTTACGAAGAACAAGAGGGTGTTTGACAGTCCACCTGCGGAAATTAGTGGGAAAGGTTTGAAGACACAACTAAGAGATTTTGGTGCAGAAAGGACGCCAGACGTCGGTGGACATGAGCGTTTTCCGGTAGATGCTGTTGGAAACCTACATAACTGGCACAAAAAGTATATTCTGGGATCTGCCATACTGGGAGGATCATTTGCTAAGGCATAATTTAGATGTCATGCATATTGAGAAGAACTTTTTTGACAATCTCATGAACACGATCCTTATCTCACTCAGTATCCACGTGGTCATGGTCAAACATGGTAATTAAATGTCTTTTTTTTTCATTAAAATTTAATTCAGTATTAATAATTTGTTCCTAACATTAGGTTCGACCGATCCTCGAACGGGATCAGCACATGGATCAACGGTATGATGTACTCGTCCCTCGACAAGGGATATCGGACTTTCACGGAATTCCCTTACAGTGAGCAGCAGCTGTGGTTTCGTCAGTTTGCTGTAAGTATTCTAATTTTTTTTATATTTTTAATCATTAATATAAAATTTCTACTAATTGTATTTTTTCAGCAAGAATTCAACTGGAATCCCGATGATACGCTGTTTATCTATAACAGCTTCGTCCATAAAGTTATGGACAACTATGGGAAGCAGATCCACGAGTGGAAGAAGAAGTGGCTAGTGAACAAGGTAAAAATTAATTTATTAAACAATTTTTTATTTATTAAACTATTTTATTTATTTAGTTAACTATTATCTATTTTTTTATTTATTAAAAGGTTCCGAAATCGATCAACACCAAGGTTTGGGAGGAGTTGTGTGTTCATTGGAATAAGGAAGAGACGAAAGAAATTTTAAGGAGTTGAATCAGTAAGTTCTTTTTGTAAAGTTCAATTCATTTATTTCTTTATTTTTTATCATCTTTTCTATTATTTTAATTTGGTTATTTTCTATTTCAGTCGGTTCCAAAGAAGAAGGGACGTTTGGTCGGTTTGGGTCGTCGCTCCCGGTCGGTTCCTGCTGCTTCACAACAGCCCTTTGTTGATTCAGAAGTATTTATGGGTCAGTTGAAGGACAAGGATGATCGCATATCTGCGTTGGAGGCCCAGATGGCGAGTCAACAGGCGGGCTTCGAGACACACGGGAGGCAGCAAGAGCAAATGATGGAGATGATGAGGAGGATGTACCCGAACGAGGTGTTCCCAGACGTGCAAGACCCGTAGTTCTTTTTTTTTATTTCAAAAACTCAGAATGTTTTATTTTCAGAATGTTTTATTTTGATTTGTACAACTTTGAATATTATCTAATGTTTTCAATTTTAATTTTAATTTTATATTTTTCGAATTTAAAATAAAAAAATTATAAATAAAAAAAAATTTGAAAATTCCGAGGAAGAGGTCCCTCCGAAATTTCCGAGGAAGAACTCCGAGGAATATTCGTCGGAAATTTCCGAGAGACATTTTCCTCGGAATATTCTGAGGGCAGTGTTCCTCGGAAATTTCCGACGAAGATTCTTCGGAATAATTCCTCGGAAATTTCCGAGGAACAATGCCCTCACAATATTCCGAGGAAAATTTCCCTCGGAAATTACCGATGAAATTTCCGAGGATAGTTCCGACGGAAACTTTCGAGGATAGTTCCATCGGAAAAGCCATTGGAATATACCCAAAAACCGTTCTTTCGGTATATTCCGAGGAAGATACCGACGATAACGAATCCTCGGAACTCCCTCGGAAATACACTTCCTCGGTATTTCGTCTGAATTTTCCGAGGGAATTCCGAGGAAAATTGAAATTCCGAGGAAATAATTCCGACGGCTGAAATCCTCGGTATTTCCTCGGAATACCGTTATTCCGAGGAAATATCGAAGATTTCAGCCGTCGGTATGCCGCTGTTTTTTGTAGTGGTTATTTATTTATAAATTTTTATAGATTTAAATAAGTTATGTTTAATGTAAGGATTATTTTAGAGAAAACACTTTAAAACAGAGTGCAATTTTTATATGCTTTCAGTAATCATTGGTAAAAAACATTTGAAAAAATATAAGTAGACATTTTTGTTTTAAAAACTTCAACTCTATTTTGCGGTAGTACAAAAACTATTAAAGAAAATAGGAACCGGCCTCAACCCTAAACTCAAGCTTTTTTTTTTTTTTTACAAAAATAAAAGATCGATATTCGGGCTGGTTCTATTATTTCAAAATCACATAAAATAGAGGTGGGATCAGAGGTCATGAAAGTTAAGAACTGGGAGTGAAAACCACGCGCCAACTATGTTTCCTTTCACGTGACAAGACTTACCCTCTGTCGTTTTGATTGAACAAATGCTATGGTCCATATATAACAATTTATACACGTGCGAACTTACTGATGTCTGAATTCTGACAAACTTGTATTATTACTCTTACTACTTTATAAAATTAACCAAGTAAAATGATATCCCAGAGCTAAAATGATCATTTTCAAGAAATATATTTAGAAATTTTGTTTTTTGGCTTTCGTGTTCACGTGACCTGTGAATACATAGCTTTATGACGTGTCTTTTTTGTTGCAGCGCACTCTATAGAGAAGAGAGAAGACAAAAGGGGCCATCAAGTGCTGACTGCCTACAGAAACTGAGCTGTTTTTATACGAAATCACAAGGACGACGATGCCATTGATCCTGACGTTCTCCCTCCCATTCCATGAACCCTCCCCCACATCTGATCTGACTTTCGCGCCTCTTTTTGACTATTTGCGCTCTCTCTCTCTCTCTCTCTCTCTCTCTCTCTCTCTCTCTCTCTCTCTCTCTCTCTCTCTCTCTCTCTCTCTCTCTCTCTCTCTCTCTCTCTCTCTCTCTCTCTCTCTCTCTCTCTCTCTCTCTCTCTCTCTCTCTCTCTCTCTCTCTCTCTCTCTCTCTCTCTCTCTCTCTCTCTCTCTCTCCATGTATTAATTATTCTTGCATTAGGTTGAGTTGATTAATGTAAGTATACTAACTTCTAGTTTAAGTTTCCAAACAAAAGATGTGAACGTTTGCTTGTCCCACTTAATTGATTTTAGTCTCAACCTGGTTATGGTAACTAATCCGGGTTCAAGATCGTATGAGATAACCATTAGAGAGAGAGAGAGAGAAAGAGTTTAAGAGTATGGACGTAATCATATTAAAGAGAAGGGACCTAGCATGAAAAGAAAAGAAAGATATAAGATTGCTTTTAGGAATATTTTTTGAATGATTTCACCGAATCACTGGTATAATTTTACTTTGAGAAAATATAGAGCTCTCCTAAGATACAACTTGCATTTTACCATTATAAATTCAACATTAAAACTTATCAAACACTGAAGCTAATTAACTGATAGTTTTAATGTGTAGATCAACATCTATTTCTGCTCTCAATTGTGTGCATGGGAGTTGGCGAGGATGCGTGCGCAATTGGCCTTGAGAAGAGGAGGGAAAAATGGATTCAACAGAAACATTTGGGGCCAGAATTTAGCATCTAAGGTCGGAAACGCCATGCAACATGTAGCTTCAATATTTTAAGAACTTCTCGAGAAAATTAATGTAAAATATGATAGAATATGAATATTATTGTGTTGTATTTGTTATTAGAATACAAGAGGCATATATATCGTTAACATTAATGCTGATACTAGATAATATTACATTTTCTAAATTCTTAATGTAAATATTCTAAGAATACTTTGAGATTAATTTATTCTTCAAGTTTTTCTTTTTTATATTAAGGATTTTCATGGGTTTCACAATCTTGGTCCGAAAAATATACATATTCTGACCCAATATATCTCTAATACTCTACCGTACGACAAATGTGGGATGCAACACGAAATTCTCCAATCACAAAGCAGACCATATATGTCGTGCACATTATGTCGAGGAAAACAAATCAGTAGATTCCTCTGGCAATAAACTTCAACTTGGACAAGAAGGGATGAAAACTTCAACTCTTCTTGATTTAGACAATGAAAATACAATCTCGTAAGTGCAACTACAGCTCCAAAAATAATCATTACTGACTAGGACAGTCCATAACAATGACTTAAAAAATAGACCTAAGAACATGAACATAACTAAAATTCCCCCGAAATGGTTAAACTATAACCACAATATTTTAAACAATGGAATAACAGAACATCTTAAGAAATTCTGAACTCTAAGAAAATATTAAATAAAAATAACCCATGTGAAACCATAAATCCTTAGACACTATTAAATGTTTCTCTCAAATTCTTGCACTCACCGAAACCAAATTAAAAAGAAAAAAACCATGTATTGCACATACCTAAAACAAAACTCAATAAGTTTAATAAAAACCAAACTCTAAATATAGTTAGAGATCACTAATAAAAACCAAACTCTAAATATAGTTAGAGATCACGTGAAACATTACTTTGAGCTTATGTTGCTTCACGTCATCATCATCTTGATCATCTCCGTCTTCAACACCACTGATGACTACCATTATCAACGCATATGTTTTAGTTTTGATCCACAATGATCGACTGCTCTGATACCATGTAAAGTATAATAGAATATAATATTATAGTGTTATATTCGGGAAATATGTATGGACTTAAGTAATATATAAAGGACTTAGGCCACTCCACTTAACACTGATTGGTTTTAAGTTAGAAGCCCGTAATAAACCTGAATCTAATAATTTCGAACAAACATCTTTGAGCGCTTAAGAGAGATGCCCAATATTTTAGGAGGTCAACAGGTGAACCAGGTATAAAAAGTCCTGGTATAGTCAGCAGGTTTTAGATCTGAGCTAATCCATGATTGACAAAAATGGCAGCACATATCAGTTAATCATTTTTACTTTTTAACTTTTTCCTTTTGGTTTTGGTTTATACTTCAAACGTTAGATGGATTAGGATTTGTGAAGATACTTGGAATATATAACGATGAGGATACACATATCAGTTTTGAACATTGTTTCAAAATGTAACTCATGTCTGAAAATGTAGATAAACAATTATTGTTGCTTTTAGTTGTGTGCAGGGGAGTGAGGGATGATACACACACAATTATCCTTGAAGAGGGGAGGGAAGAAAGGATTCAAAGAAAACATTTAAGGCTAATAGTTTGTATCTAAAGTTGAAAACACCTTACAGCATCCAACTTAAAAAAATTCAAATTTTCCTGAAAATAACGATTTGGAGATTTCTAGCGCATACACTACAAGAAAACAGTTGAACCGTGATGGAAAAGACCACTCAGAATCCGTAGGAAATAAGCATTCTTTACCAATCCTCGATGAAATTATACGTCATGACTAAGGCGTTGAAAAAATAAAAACATCAAGAATTCGTTAGGAAGTCCCAACATACATTTTTCCGGTGAACTATAGACATAAAGTCCCGTGAGGAAGGACCGCCAGGAAAACTTGACCACCTTTTTCCATCAAGAATTCCCAACCACCAATGTCCTTTAAGAATTTCTAACTGTCGTCCCTCATCAAAAATCTCCAACCACCATATTCGGTCGAGAATTCCCGACCACTAGTTTTCGTTGGGAAAATTTAACAAACATTTTTAATATTTATTTAATTTATTATAAAGTAATAGTAAGCCCAAATAATATTTATAATATTAATTAAAAATATAATTAAATTAATTAAAAATTTATTAATAATACATAAAGTTTTTTAGATTTAAAAAAAAACGAAAAAAAAATAACTAGAAATTATCCCTGAAATGATGCTTCATCATACCCAACATGTTTGGGTGGAGTCTTGCTTTCCTGCAGCTCAGTCCGGTTTTGTTATAGTTCTTCCCGGATATCAACATTATCTTCTTCAACAGGGTAAGGACAATGAACCGAAGAAGAAGAAGACCCCTTGGTTAGATGACCTAACCCAACATAACCATTTTTTTTTGTTTCGAACCGTCTGAGAAAAAAAGAAATAAGTTATAATAACATATCTGATATATAATAAGAGGAGACTGTTTGGAAACATACCCCAAGAACAAGGTTTTTTGTTTGCTCCCGAGTTAACCGGAAAGACGGCCATTCATACCGTGATATGTTCAATTCATACCCGACTTATATAGCGTGCCAAAACATACTTGAAATTATATGATCCTGCCAAAACATACCCGACTTATAATTTTTTGGTGGAATCATACACCACTCGACACATCAGCTGTCATGTCATCTACTTTTGTTTGCGTGGATGCAACGTCAGCTAATTTTACTAACGAAGATGCCATGTGTATAAACTTTTTTGAAAAACTAAATAGTCTTTTTATAAAAATATTTTTTATAGAAAATATAAAATTTTATTCATTTTTTATTATTTAATAAAATTAACAAAAAAAATAAATAATTAATTAAATTTTAATCTTATATAAGAGATATATTCATAAATGTCTCAATTCTATCACAAACCATCTTTATAAAAGTTATATATGTGTTATAATGATTCAAATTCAATGCTAGTGTTGCAGATGTTACTCTTGATTAATCATGTAAACAATGAATTCACGATGTCAATATTCTTAAACATATGTGTATTTGGATATTAATAATAAACATATTTATCAAAAGAATAAGCGGGGATAGCTTAGTTGGGAGAGCCTCATTTGAAGATTTAAAGGTCGCGTGTTCGATCAACACTCATCACAATAATAAAATTATATTATTTTAAAACTAAGACCATCTCCAATGGAGGATTTAAACAAATCCTTAGCACCAATCCTTAGCATTATTTGATTATAATAACATTATAACTTATGAACCTACTAAGAAAAAATCCCGCGAATAGCAACTCTCGTAGTATGCTTCCCGGATTTCAAGATTTCTTATATCCCGCGAGCAAGAAATCACATTGCGGATTTTTTAGCTAGAACTGCAAGATCTTTTCATAGAGCTCTTTATTTTATGGGTTGTTCTATTCCGGTCTGGTTACCCAGACCACTTCATGTTCTTTGAGTAATATAGAATAGCTTTTCGATGCCAAAAAAAAAAAAACTAAGAAAAAATCCTTAACTAAGCATTTTAAGGATCAAGTCCTTAGTGTGGTGGCATAACTCTATTGGTTCTGTGTTGGCCATACAATTTAATCAAAATCAGCTCTCTGCAGAATTATGCAGGCGTGAAGAAACAAAAAAAAATTCTCAGATAATTGATTCTCTCGATTCGAGTTCGTGATTTATCATCGATCCGTTCGTTATATTTGTTCGCTCGCATATGAATCAGATCTCTTTGCATTTGTTTATTTCTTCTCAGTGTCCGATTTTTGAAGATGGTCCTGGGTTTAATTCAGCTTTCAAGCTCTTCCATGGCAAAGACGGTATTGTTCCGTTATCTGGACATTCCAGTTTCAGAGATGATCTCCAAGACGAGACTCCACACTTCAAATTCTTGTTCTCTGCAAATCTCATGTTCTTAGTTATTTAAGATTGGTTCTTGACGATTTAGCAGTGTCATCTGGATATATAATGAACTTCATTTGAGATTGTTACTACAATTTCCTTTTTTTTTCTAAGGATTCCTAAATAGAATACACCATTGGACTGACTTTTTGAACTAGAATTCTTAACTCTTCAAAAAAAAGAAAAATTATTAAAATAAAGCTTAAGGACTCCAGTGGTAGTTTCACCATTGGAGATGCTCTAAGTTGTACTGAGTAAGCTCATGAACACATTCTCATTTTGACATACCTATTTTTTTTAAAAGGTGTTTAATTTAGATTAACTCAACTGATCCACTCCAAATCAAAACGAATAACAAATCTAATAACCAAAATTATATCTTAACATATATCTTAATATGGTTTGATATGAATTCCCTTTTATAATTACAAAAGAAAAACTAAAAGGCAAATTTGCACCAAATTCATAATAAAATTTTGTATTGTTTTGGATAAATTATTATTAGCAAAGTTGATTTCTGACAGTGGCTTAGCAATAAAAACTGAATGTGTAAAATATATTTAAATGTTTAGTTATGTTCTAGTTTTCTCTAAACTCCCACCAGACAAAAAGATACAAAAGAGTACTAATCCCACAAAATAAACAAGAAAAAAAAACAAATATCTAGAACTTGTTTAAACCCACGATTTACAACTGTCTTCCTTCTCTGCATCGAGCCAGACTAGAGTGAACAAGGGTCTATCCTCTCTCTCTCTCTCTCTCTCTCTCTCTCTCTCTCTCTCTCTGTTGTTTCCTTCTGATGACGACCAATGTGGTAGACACGACTATGAACATGTTTGTCCCTTGCTACGTTTGGGATTCGTGTTGATGTAAATAAACCAGATTTCAGCAGAAAGTGGGATCAGGACAACAAGCTCGGTCCATTTTCAACAGCAGTACGTGCTTGGCCATGGTTATTATTGTTATGCCCGTTCCGTGTCATTTGAATGTCATGAGATACATGGGTTCTCTTCTTGGCATAAGGAGCTCCTCTTGCTGCACATATTTTTTTTTAACAGATGTCATCAAAACTTTTCTCAAAGTAAAAAATCTCCACAAAAAAAAAACAAATGATTCTTTTACCTGCAATATGCTGTGCTCTAAGAATGTTTTGTCGTCTCTTCCACCATATCATTGCACATAAAACGAGCAATAGGAACGCTATACTGACACCAAACGCAATCCCGATCTTAGCTCCTGAAGTAAGATGAGGCCCGCAAGATGGAAGCCCCGGGATCCCGCAAAGACCTGCGTTATCTGTGAAGCTGGCAGATATAGAGAAATAGTTGGTGACACATAACAAAGTTAAAAGACTTGTTTCTGATTCGTTTATTATTACTTGAAGCTTGCTCTGTGCAGCAGTCTACCACCTACAGCTGCTGGTACTTTTCCTGACAAAGAGTTTCCATTGAGGTTCCTGTAATATATATAATACTATATTAGTGACCAAACAAAAGAACACATATCAACAAGTAGATGAGCTTACAGAATCCGCAGCGAAGTTAGCTCTCCTATGGTTTCAGGGATAGATCCATTGAAAGAATTGTAGGAGAGGTCCCTGAAAAGAAGCATAAGGTTTCAGTTTCAGTGAAAGTACTAACGCAGAAAGATTAATAAAGGGGCTGGCTGATAACTTACAAAACTTCCAAGCTCCTAATGCTTCCAAGCGATGCAGGTATTCCTCCATGAATGCTGTTTTGACTCAAGTTTCTGAAACATTGGGAAAAAAGATATGAATAAAACCGATTTGACCAAGAAGCATTTGCAGTGTAAGAGAAATAATATATTGGCTTACATGCTCTGAAGATGTTTCAGCTTTGATATGTCGTTTGGTAAGTAACCCTTCAGACCTTGGTTATCAAGATCACTGCAAAATAAGTAAATAAACAAAAAAAAATTGTCTATTTAAAAACCTGATGAAAGATGAAAAACTCAATGAGAGACTCTTAATCTCTAGCTGATGAAAGAGCCATACAGTCCGTCGATGACCCATCTGCTGGTGTTCTTGTCCAGCTGACAATCAGCTCCGCTCCAGGGATGTTCTGGGGGAACACATGGATCACCATTCCATCCAAACCTTGAAGGAAGTCCCAAAGCTTTTCTCATTTTCTGTAACGCACTCACTGAAAACAGATAATGACAGAGCACAATATCAGAAACATGAGATTCAAAGGACAAAAAGTCTCTGTAAAAGAGAAAGTGTTGTTACCTTCATCCCTTAATGTCTTAAACTGAGCGGTAATGATCTCAAACACTTCAATGGCATTAATAATCGCATGACCACCTCCCTTAGGCTGTAAAACGACAGTCAAAGTTCTTCCACTCACAGTCACCGTCGCATTGAGAACAAGCGCCGTGTATCTCCCACCACTCATCTTTATAACATCAACATCTTGAAAGAAAGTATCACCGTTTATAACAACATCAAACACTCTTTTTCCTTCAGCAGTGACCGCAGCATCAATCTCAGCAAAGTGCATCCAGACCGAATAGTTCCTGTTAGGCTCCACATCAAGACTATAAGTCAAATCAGGCTGATCATCCGTGCTAACCAATGCAGACTGATACAACCCTTCAGGATAAAAGTTGGGCGAGACAGAAGCTTTCTTGATAGTATTCTCAGTCGATCTCGGAGAGTCAGCACCTTTCCCAAAAGACCTCATGGGATTCCAAAACCTATCACCACCCCAATGATCTGCACGATAATCCTCACCAAACCTCGGCTTCCCAGTACCACAACTCAACCTCGTGGCTGTTCTCAGAATCACTCCTTGTCCCCAACCTTCTCCGAAGCTGTAAGCCTTATCATCAACTTGGAGAATCTCAATAGAGAGGATAGCAGGATCTCCATGACCAGTGCTGTGGAAACAGATCGTAGATGTCCCTCCCGTGAGGAAAATGAGAGCTTCTGCAAAGACTTGGTCATCGTGACTACTCCAACCGGATTTTAAAGAGTATATCTGAGTGCCTTCGATGGATATGTCGAAGAGAGGCTCTTTGTCGAAGTTGGGAAGGTTAACCACTCCGAAGAAGATCCGAACCGAGTAGTGTCCCTTTGGCACTCGCACTATGTTGTAGCAGTTGTTTGGACCTTCGGAGATTGGGAAGTAACGAAGGGTTTTCAAGGGAGGAGTTATGTAACTAGGCGAGGTTGCATTCGCAGGTACTCCTCCAGTGTAGGCAATGTCTTTGTACCAGAGTACGTAAGTTGGTGGTGTTTTAATGTTTTGTCTAGCTCCACAGCTAATCCGCAAGGCATATGGTGCTGCAAAAATGTCAAGATCGATTAAAATGACAAAACACTTGTTTGTAGGACTAATGACTCTTTTAAGTAAAAACATATTTGTACGCAACTCTTTTCATAAAACATTCCGACCAGCTCCTAGCTGTGGACACAAGATACGAATCTTTGATGGTCGAGCTAAAACAGGGCAATGTAAGAAAAGATCTAAGAGTAATCGGCAGAAAAATACGCAGATCGATATGTTCAAAAATTGACTCAGCGTCCAAAAGTCTAGTTCAAGAAAATAGCAACTCGTATACTGTGGGGGGGATCAAGAACTCAAATTTTTTTCAATAAGTTCCAGCAAAATAGGATTCAATTAAAGGTATGAAAATAACATTTATTGAATCCAATTCACAAAGTACTGATCTACAAAAAAAAAACGATGAAAACAAGGAGACATAACAGAATAAATGGAATCCATGTGAAATGCAACTATGCAAGTCAAGATTTCGAATCAAGAGAAACTATATCGAAAATAAAGAACAGAAAAGAAAGTTGAGCATCTGGAAAACGAACCTTGACGAGCAGAGGAAGAAGTGAGACCAAAAGAGAAAATGAGAAGACATGCGAGTGTATATCTAACCATCATCATCTTTGATCTTTCAGAACCAAAACTTATCTCTCAAGAATCTCTACAAGAGTCTCATTTCTCCAATGGGACAACTTTTTTTTTTCTTTTTTTTTGTTCTTTTGTTCGTTTTCCTTTTTCTGAAGAGTGATGGAAGAAGACTCAAGAGAGAGAGAGCGGACGTGAGTGCAGGTAAAAAAGTGAATATTAAATTCAATTAAATTAACTTAAATGCTCCCCACCGCAAATATTTTAATTTTCTTCAGTGTTGTTTTTTTCTTCTGGATGAAGAATTTGGGAGCTTAATCAAGTGTTGTGATGCGCACGTGAGCTATAATAGGCAAACTATTAATCTGACGGATGTAAGGTGGTATAGCGGATGATATCATTGTCCTTATCGTTGGATTGATTGAGCCCAAGTCTTGTGAAGCTCGTCCAAATGTTCTGTGTTTCTTTTCCTCTTTAGTGTCCACAAGTTCATGCTCTGATTGATAGCTCCCCTTTCAGATTTTATTTCCAAACTCCTATGAAGTCTTCGGCGCATTTATAATCTTCTTAAATACAATCACTCCTCGCATTTTTAAATCTTAAAATTCTTTAGTTAGAGCATGCGCAACGGTGAGACTCATTAGAGTCCTTAGTGACAAGGATATTTTGGATTAATTCTGGATATTTCAGATTTTAAAAAAAAAAAAAAAACAAAAAAAAGATGACCATTCATGGACCACCACGTTGTCAATGAACCCGTGGACAGTGTAAGGATCAATCCTTACCAAAGGATTTTAAGGATTTTTTTTGACACAAACTCTAAGAAAATGGGCTCCATATTCCCTAAAGATTCTCTCAAGAGCTCCCATTGTGGATGCTCTTGACGGGACAAAATATATTTAGCATTTCAAAGTCTTCATTTTACAATGTTTGATGTTTTAAAACTTTCTTCCTACTCTCTATTTTAAATTAAATGGTGTTTAAACTTTTTCACACCATTTAAAAAAATGTTCATTTTTGTTTTATTTGTCTTTTAATAGTCTATCATTTTTATCTTTTTCTTAATTTAGTTAAGGATAAAACAGATCAATTAAAAAATTACAAAACTTTACTATAAAACAAAATTAACATTCTATAATATTTACAGGGCCATATATAAAAGGGTTGTCCAAGACTTCGGTTTCACACTATTAAAATTAGGAATTGATATTTTATCTGTTAAATTTGATTTAATTCGTTATTTATTTTTCATTTTTATTCGATCCAAAAAATTTGGATATCCGTAAGTTTTTGAAGCAAAAAAATATTAAAAATCAGTATCCGTTAAGAACAGAGAAAATCACAAATACTAAAAATATAGAGACAGATATCAAATATGCTCCGACTTTTATACATATATATGTATATCTATAATTAAATATAAAGTTTTAAATATATACTTACATAAGTAACATATAATTTTATTGATTATTTATAAAAATTATTTATCAAATATCAAGTTAATAAAAGAACAAAAATATGTATAGAAAACTACATTTTTCTAAAAACTTCAGTTTAGTTGTAAGAAAATTTTATTAATTTTAAAAATCTAATAGGCATATAGTTTCATTAATTTTTATTTGATATTTTATATTATGTAAAAATACTACAAAAAGTTATATTTATATATTTTCTACATCTACTTGCACTACAAGAAAACAGATATTTAACGAGGGCCAATTTCCTCGTTAATTCCTCGTAAAATGAAGTTTACGAGGAATTAACGAGGAAATGGGTTTCGTCGTTTATCGTCCGTCGTAACACACATTTCGTCGCCATTTCCTCGTAAAGTAGCGAGTCAACCATTTCCTCGTAAATACGAAGTAAACATTTCGTCGTAAGTTCCTCGCCGCATCGTGGCCATTCCTCGTAAAAACCACGCGATGCATTCGTCGTTATTTACACGTAATTTCCTTGAAAAGAAATCCTCGTAAATTTGATGTAACTTCCTTGAAATATTTTCCTCGTAAACTCCACGTAGATTCCTTGAAAAGCTTTCCTCGTAAATACCTCGTAAAATATTCCTCGTAAATTCCTCGGTTGGCTTTCGACGCAAATAACTCGTATATTGCGAATTTTCGTATTAATAAATAATATTGATAAATTTAATAACTATTAATTTAATTTAATAAAAATATTTAAATATTTGTGGTTTATAAATAAATTTTAAATAAAATTCAAATGCAACAAAATATTTTATATATACATAAGTTTTGGATTTTATAATACATAAACCGAAAAAAAAACTAAGGCTCGTTCATCGCCTCGTAGAATTCCTCGCTCCTCCTCGTAACATCCTCCTCGTCATGTGTGCCCAATGACTCGCCTGGAATGGGATTTTGTTGTTTCATTGTTAAAAAATATATCTAACGAACATAAATTCCGTAAACCTATCTAAATTCCCTAAACTAACTACCTAATATACTAAACTAGTTACGGGGAGCGAGGAAATTACCATTTCGAAGGAGAGAGGAATGGGAGAGGAGTTGGAGAGGAAATGGGGAGGAATTGGAGAGGAAGTTGGGACGAATGGAGAGTGTGAGGTTTGGGTTGTATATATAACTTACGAAGGCGTCGCAATTTCCTCGTAGTTTTACGAGGAATTAAAGAGGCCCGTCTTTTATTTCCTCGTAAAATTCTCGTAAACTTACGAGGAAATTGCGAGGCCCGTCCCAAATCCAACGCGAATAAGCGAGGCCCGTCTTTCTGGTCCTCGTAAATGCCTCGTAAATTACGAATTTTTAACGAGGTAAATTTCTAAACCTCTAAAATCAGAAACCCCAAACCCTAAACCCCATCTTTCTTATATTCTACTTCATATATTACAAACATATCTTCCTTTTAACCTCAATATCTTCTTAACATTTCAAAACTCAAAATTTAAAACCACAATTCTTTAACTTCTAATATCAATCTCTTCTTTCTAATATAAACTTATACAAAATCAAATTATTTATTTAAATTTTCTATTTTGCAACAAAAATATAATCTTTTGAAGATTTGAAAATATAATCTTCTTAACATTTCAAAACTCAAAATTTAAAACCACAATTCTTTAACTTCTAATATAACTTACGAAGGCGTCGCAATTTCCTCGTAGCTTTACGAGGAATTAAAGAGGCCCGTCTTTTATTTCCTCGTAAAATCCTCGTAAACTTACGAGGAAATTGCGAGGCCCGTCCCAAATCCAACGACGAATAAGCGAGGCCCGTCTTTCTGGTCCTCGTAAATGCCTCGTAAATTACGAGCTTTTAACGAGGTAAATTTCTAAACCTCTAAAATCAGAAACCCCAAACCCTAAACCCCATCTTTCTTATATTCTACTTCATATATTACAAACATATCTTCCTTTTAACCTCAATATCTTCTTAACATTTCAAAACTCAAAATTTAAAACCACAATTCTTTAACTTCTAATATCAATCTCTTCTTTCTAATATAAACTTATACAAAATCAAATTATTTATTTAAATTTTCTATTTTGCAACAAAAATATAATCTTTTGAAGATTTGAAAATATAATCTTCTTAACATTTCAAAACTCAAAATTTAAAACCACAATTCTTTAACTTCTAATATCAATCTCTTCTTTCTAATATAAACTTATACAAAATCAAATTATTTATTTTGCAACAAAAATATAATCTTTTGAAGATTTGAAAATATAATCTTTTGAAAATTATAAAATTATCAATGGGGTTTGGAGTTTGGGATTTAGACAAAATAGAAGAAAGATGGGGTTTGGGGTTTAGGGGTTTAGACAAAATATCTCGTTAAAACCTCGTAAACCCACGAGGAAATTACGAGGAAATAAAAGACGGGCCTCGGTAATTCTACGTAAGCTTACGAGGCCTTTACGACGATTTTGTCTTACGTGGAATTAACGAGGCCCGCATTTTTTCGTCGTTATTTCCTCGTTAACTACGAGGAATTAACGAGGTATGCTTTCTAAACGCCTGAAATCTAAAACCCCAAACCACAAACACCATCTTTCTTATCTTCTACTCTTCATTCAAACCTCAAACCTCAATATTTGTTTTTTTCATTCCAAACCTCAAACCTCAATATTTTTTTTCATTCTAAACCCCAAATTCTTATAATCTCAATCATTCTAAAAAAACGTGCTTTAGTATTCCTCGTTAAAGTCACGTAAAACATTTCCTCGTAAAAAAGACGCGAATTTACGTTGTGTTTACGAGGAAACACTATTTCCTCATTTCCTCGTAAAGATGATGCAAGCTTTACGTGGTTTTAACGAGGAAAGAGAATTTCCTCGTTAAAACCACGTAACATTACGTTGTTTTAACGAGGAAATGTTTTCTTCGTTACTTTACGAGGAAATAACGACGTTTTATTCTTTCTTTGTAATTTCCTCGTAAAATCGACGTAATTTTACGAGGATTTTATTTCCTCGTTAATTTTCCTCGCCAAAGTGTTGTTTTCTTGTAGTGTTGTATTGAATAAAGTAGATAAGATATCCATAAATAATTATGAATATCTGCAAATATCTATAAATTTTTCAGATATTCAATCTATGGATATCCGTATTTTTCTAAAGTAAAACAAATCGGAAAATCAGATATTCGTAAAATATGAAACAAATCGAAAATACCGAAAATATGATACTATTCGATCAGTGCCCACCTTTAATTAAAAAATGGGATCTCACAAAGAAAAACACCTAAGAAGAGAGCAGCAAACAAGAAAAAAATTGATGAAACCAGTGATGCATGTTTGATCCTTACGGTTGGGTCGTACCAGAACCAGAATCCAACAGATTCAATATCTCAAGATAGACGCATTCATCGAAAGCTCAATTCACAAGCAGATCGATGATGAGACTTTTAAACTATAAACAAATTAATTAAACTAAAAGATATAGTTTAACAATTGAATATCATATAGTATTTTATATGATGCCCCTTAAATTTTGGAAATCCGTGACTATTCTTTTATTTAGCAAAGACAGTCCTGTTTCACGAGTTTACCAAAACTCAACTTCCTACACTTGTATTCTTGTTTCTCTTCGTATGAATTGGTTAGCTGTTTGGGGTTTAAGTTTTGTAACCAATATTTAACCGATGATACCCACTCGAACATATTGACTTAGAGTGACAAGAAAGTTGACGGGATAAAAAATTAAAAAAGAAAGAAGACGGAACAAATAAAGTAGATGATGTAATGGATTACATTCTGTAGTATTATTAATTTTATGTACCGGTTTATGGGGGAGTATATATGTATGAAATTATGGAGTCGGTGGAGGTGGTTATTTGCAAACTTGTAGTTGTTGTAATTAAATAGTTAATTAGACCAAATGGGTGATTGAAATAATACTTGTTTTAAAAGGTTTTGTAGATAATAACGATAAGGTGTGGGTGGGCCGATAACCAAAAAGGCACGTTGACCAACATTCCCGTTCTCCGGGGTAGGAGTTATTAGAAAGGACAAAAATACCCTCCAATTATCGGACGTCTGAATGGTCTTAATCTAGTAGTATGGTTTGGATAGTTTGACTTTATTCACCTTGATTGATGCGCAATCATCGGGAGAGCGTTAAAAGCAGCTCCCACCTCGAGTCGTCGGACGAAAGAAGAAGTCGTGGACCTCGTGGTGGCACATAAATCTTCGAGTTCTTACTACTTAAGAAAGCCATTAACGTTTTCTTTTACAAGTGTATTATAAAACTCCTCCCTGGATTGGATTCGAACCTCTTTTGAAACAAAATTACATTTATGTGAGAAGCAGAGAATTTGGTTTTTGGCCCAAACAGTTTATCGGGTATTTTAATAACATGTGATCCAACTAGTTTTGACACTTTTTAGCAAAAAAAAAAATAGTTTTGACACTAGTAAGATATTATAAATTCGGAACATGCAATATGGTATAAAGTCGATATTCTAACACTAAATACATTGTTTCAAAACTGATCAGATCAACTGCTCGGACATGAAAGAAAGTTAATGTAATATTATTGAAACACCGCTCACTTTGTATCCTTTTGTATGTTAGACTTGTTTAAACAGTACAGAGTGAAAGTGTAGTTAAACATTGTTATAACCAGTTTAACCTTCATTCTGAACAACCACCTTTTAATTACAAGAATCATATGTATTATGAATGATGACTAAATTCTTTAGTAGAAAATCTCTTATATATTAGAAAATAAATATTACAACATTTTACCTATAAAACATATTATCACTATAATGATTCTTATAATCACTAGAGAAATAAATTGGTACATCTAAACATATACTACAATTTTATTACATTAATTATTACGTACAAAAAAACATTTTCAGTTTTTCGTAAATAAAAGATATGGAATTACCCAATATAATTAAAAAAATATATTGCGATTAGTGATTTTAAATAATAAAGATTTGATAACAATTTTTATATCCTTCATCATTTTAGTATAATTTTATTATTTAAATAAATTAAAAATCATATCCACCATATAATAAAAATTTAGATTTTTTCATATATAATATATTTTGAATTTTTAAAGACGACTTTAAATTACTATTAAAAGTCTCATATTTAAAATATTTGTGATCAATGATTTAAATTTTTGTTTTAACAAGATACAAATGATATATATATATATATATATATACATTTTCTAACACTGATCAAATTATATGTATACATTTTCTACTACTGATCAAATTAAATTATATACCATATAGAAATAAATATTTTAGTTCTTAAATTTGGATTAAAAAGTATTGATAACTTAATATTTTAATTTTTCAATTTGCATTAAATTTTTTAATATAATTATAAATTAATAAAGTTGTTAACATTGGATTTTTTGTTTTTAGCAGTTTAAAATTTTTGTTATGAAAAATATAAATAATCTCAAAATCATATGAGTACGAACTCATATTTAATAGACAACCATATTAAAATGTATACTATATATTTATGTTAATATTATTTAAATTAAACTATATAACATAGAAAATAGTTAAATATGATTGTTTTGATTTGTTTATCATAAAAAAGATTATAAATTAAAGGGGTGATTATTTAATTTATGTGCTCCTGCTAACTTAATTATATACTAATAGTTACTTCTTTCTCAATTATTCAATATATATTATTATTATCATTTAATAAATATGTAACAATGCAAAATAAATTAAAATAAATTTAGTATACATAAAAGGATTTGTAAACCGAATATTAGCTTAAACCTAGTAAGTTATTATATAGGTTTCCTCGATCAATAATACTTAAAACAAATGGGCCATGGGCTTGGGTCTAGATGTCTATTTCCTAATACTTCGATTGGAGAAACAAATGCAAAACAGTCTTATGAGTGGGTGCATGAATTTGGGCTATCTAAATTACATAAACCATTTGTTTTGTAGTCAACGGTTGGCTTCTAGAGCGATCTAAAACATTGCAATCTGTAAACACGATCTGGGATGGAAGAATCTCGATCCTCCTTTGGATATCTTTTCTTATGATGCTGTAATATATTATAGTAAAAAAAGTAATATATTATAGTAATAGTTTTGTGGAATTGCGTAAGATTCTCTTTGGTCATGAGATTGAAAATTAGATTATACTGTACTTGTGATCTATGGGTAAAAACGAGTCATGTGATGGCAACTTCTGACGGCCCACGTGTCCTTGCACTCACTATCTTTCACTTTCACTGTGGGTCCCAGTGTGGCTGCCCATACCGGCGGGACAGCTTCCCATGGTTTTGGACATTTGTGAATTGACAGATTTGTTATTTTTTTACGTTTCCAATTAAGATGAGGATTATAATCTAGTTTTAACACCTTTATTAAGTGTTTAGTTGTTTATGCATCATCTCATATCCAGAGTTTAGATAAAAGACGAAAAAACCTACAAGGCTGCAACTTTGTAAAAGAAAAATTATGAATTCCTTTGTTAATCGAGTTAAGTTTGATCCGAAATGAATGGGTGACTGCATGAAATCTTGGACTCGTCACGATTCATTATACAAAAGACTACAAGTAGTTTACGAAGGCAGTTATTGTGGCTATGGAAAAGTGAAAATTAGGTATTTTGAATTTGATGAAGTTTCATTACATTTCGTGAGAAGAAAAAATTCCCTTCTGATTATTTCACGGATCTTTAGTCATAGTATACTTTAGTTTATTGGTCCCATTTCATGACTCATCGACCTTATCTTTATCTCCATCATACTCCACTTGCACTTTTTTATTTCCATACCCTCCTCACTCATCTTGTCTTTTGTTCCTAAAATTACTTTTTAACTTCCTAAAATTACTATTTTCAATTTCGAACATTTTACTACAGTCAAAATATTTATCATGTAATCATGTATTCCTGATTTACATGTATCCAAAATATCTTTCATTAAAATCGGACACTGTAAAAGTTAAATTAAGCATGAAACGTGTCATGACAGCCCAGCGATTAAATAATTGCTATATAGGCCAATTTACAGATTGAAATTTAATGTAATTTAAATTATGGTCAAAAATTATTTAGTCTAAGGTTTCAAAAAAGAAGTTTAAACTAATATAAACATCTTTTCAAAAATCTTATAAATCAGAAGAATTTCAATGTAACATATTCTGATTACAATATAAGAAACTAAACACTTATGTAATCATATTAATTTTAGAATACAGTTATGTGAGGTAGTTTAAAATTCACTAGTAGTTAAATTTGCAATAAGAAACTAAATACTAAAACCACGAAAAGTTTTAAAATGGCAGTGGTGGAAAAAATAAATTTTATAGATAAACTAGATTTTTACTCACTTTTCAAATGACATGTATTTTTTTGTTTTACATTTTTTCAGAAACTTACTTTTCATATTTGTATTTAGTTTATATTTGTGTTTTAACTATATTTATGTAAAATATTTTTATTAAATTATTAATAAAATATTATAATAATTGTATTAAAATAATTGGATCAAACATATATTAATATGTTAATATTTTAATAGTATAGAGAATCAAGATATTTCGAGAATTGTCTATAAAAGTCATAAACAACCACCAAAAGCTTACTCCACATTCCTCTCACGAAAAGTCACTCAAGCAACAAAAGAAAAAGCGAAATCAAACAAAAATAAGATGGTTCTGCTAGATAAGCTCTGGGATGATGTTGTGGCCGGACCTCAGCCTGACCGTGGCCTTACCCGCCTCCGAAAGATCACTACCCAGCCCATTAATATCAGAGGTATCATCTATACTATAATAAGCACTTTCTAGATTGGTTATAAACATAACTAGACATAAATTGGTGTTTATGGAATGATATAGGAGAAGGAAGCAACAAGATGGTGCTTAGGTCGTTGACTATGCCGATGGTAGTGAGCCCCGGTACTCCAACTACTCCGACCACTCCGACAACGCCACACAAGGATAACGTGTGGAGGAGCGTCTTTAATCCTGGAAGCAACCTCGCCACAAGAACCATCGGCTCCAACATCTTTGATAAACCAACCCACCCAAATTCTCCATCCGTCTACGACTGGTGAGTTCAGTTATTTATATGTTATTTTCTGTGAAATCATATACTCAAAGACTTTAAATCTTAGATGTCATAAAAGATAATATAGGGAACAAGTCATGTGATCTGGTCAGCTTGTAGGATTCCGACTTTTGAAACGAGTTAAAGACAAAGTACTGAACCGTATAAATCTAGGAACGGTTTGGTTCGTTTTGATTTACTGATATCTTGGTAATGAGTTATTTATGTGTCAGCGATGATAACGAAGCTCAAAGGAAGGAACACGTGGCATCTGTGTTTAGTGGGCGCGTGGATTAAATGAAAAACAATAAAACATTACTCTGTTTTACCATATCAACCACCTTCCTTTATTGTGCATATATGGTATAGTCATGAAACTCTATAGCTTCGTAGTAACCAAAGATGGGAAAAGAAGATATTTTTCCTTTTTACTATTTTATATACAACCGTTGGTGTTGTTAAACAACTTCAGAATCGGAGGGTTTAGATCAGAAGTTGATGATTTACTTGTTGGTTGCACGTGTTCGCAGGTTGTACAGCGGCGAGTCAAGGAGTCAGCACCGTTAAAAGCGAGTCAGAGGGAGTGACGCAAGTGGGTGATGTAAATATGGTGGTGTCTAGATCTACCTTCACGAGTTCACGTGTCTGTTTTGCTTGTGTACATAACTGTCTTCCACCTATGCAATAAGTTGTCACGTTGTTAACTTTCCACTTTGGGCTGTGTTTTGCAAGTTTTCCTTTGTGTGTTTTGTACTTGTAACTTGCAAGTGACGGGTTTGAACCAAAAAAAAGCTTGCAAGTGACGGCTGAATCTTCACTGTCCCGTTGGATTTTGGTTGTGAAAATGCCTCTGCTTTTTTTAGTGCTAATAAGATCTTGTTTATATAAAATGTTGGTGGTTTTATGGTAGTGAAAAAGTGTTGATTTTTTTTCTCCGCCTGTGTGAATGTACAGTCTTCTCCAAAAATGACTACAACTTTCAAGCTCGGGGGAATGAACTGAGGGCTCATAAAGAAGATTAAAAATTTAGAACAATTATATTATCAGCTGGAACCACCATGGACATTAAAAATTTAATACACGACAAAATGCAGTTTCCCTGGTATTTTATTCCTATTGAAAACCAAGTATTGTTCTGTGTTTATTTTGGATTCAACATATTAGTCTGGGTTACAAATGGTCTTAGAACCTTGAAAGGAGCAATGGTGGTTTAGTTATTTTATGGAATTAAGGTTTAATGGTGGATTCTTTCAGGAAGATAAAAATTTGTTGGACATCCAGACTACTTTATAGTTATGCCGTGGTTTATGGTCATCATGTACCAAAGCACCATCAAGCTGCGTGGAAGAGGTTAATGAGGGTCACAGTTAACAGGAAGAAAGTGTGGAGTAGGGTTTGGAATTTTAATGAAAGCTTGTCTAATGCAAAAGTGTGGAGCAGGATGAGCAGACTTACGTGATGATCAATAAGGTCATGTGCCCCCGGCTAAACTTAAAAAAAATGTAACTAATCTAAATGAAAATGCCTCCCTGTGCTAATCCAATTCCCATAACAATGGCTTTGATTAATCAAACCCCGTACGTGATAATGCCCTGACTAAAAGTTTTCTTGGATATTCTGGTCCTAAGGAGAAAACGTTTAGAGAAATTGCCTGAAATAATCATTTTTAGTTTATTTCATAAAAATAGCACTAGGAAAAAGAACAAAATAAATTTTATTAAAAAATAAACTATGTATTTATATCTCTAGGGCTAACTAATTTAAACCTAGGATTTAGAGTTTTTTTTTGTCACAAATGAAATTTTTGAGTTAAGAAGTGATTTTTGGGAATGAAATTTTAAATTCAGAAATAAAAATAAATATTAAAAATTTTAAAATAAAAAAATAACTTTGATTATTTTATTTTTTGAAAATTATTTTTGTGATAAAAACTTGAAGATAGTTATTTGAGAGAAATTGTCCAAACGTTTATACGAGAAGAGCTAGGAATAAAGAAACAGTAAAAAAGGCAGATTAGACCATTTGTAACCCAAGCTAATATGTTGAATCCAAAAATTAGTTATGCTTTGCTAATAGTTCATATAGAGATTTGGAATAGATTGTTGGTTGATAAATTGACTAAAGTCTAACTACATCATGTTTATCTAATTTTTCTATTTAAATCTTTTATATTTCAACAGTCTCTGTACTAAATGAAAAAGAAAAAGAAATTCTGAATAAATAATTTTTAATAGTACTCCCTCCGTTTCAAATTATATGTCGTTCTAGAGCAAAATTTTTGTTTCAAAATAAGTGTCGTTTTCGATTTTCAATGCAAAATTTATTAAAAATATTCTCTATTCTATTTTTATATTGGTCGATGTGTATTGGTAATAGTATTTTTATTTTGGAAATATGTAAAATTAAATGTTTTCTTAATCTGTGTGCAAAGACTTAGAACGACAAATAATATGAAACGGAGGGAGTATTAGATTGTAGACGCCCTCTCCTTGATTGGATAACCTATCCTCTTGACTCTTGTTGTTTCCTTACCAAATCCAACCCTCAAAAAACCAATTCTGCCTGCCTGTCTGAGTTCGGTTTTAATTTTACTCAGCACGCATCAGAATCCAATCTTACCATCTTCCAATCGAAACTCCCTTCCCTTCTCGATCATGGATCTATCCAAAGTTGTCTCCTTTTCCCGGAACTTCGCCGTCTTGGTTAAACTCGAAGGCCCTGTAATAATCTCTCTTTCCCCTCTCTCACCAATTCGTATAAATCATTTATCCTTATCTTATTTATATGATTTTGTGTTTTTTTTATATATGGAAGGACCCAAAGGGATTGAAGATGAGGAAACATGCTTTCCATCAATACCAGTTTAGCATACTCATCTCAAAACTCTTAAAAGCTTCAAACTTTCTTTTGTTTTGTTTCTGAAACTTTAATTTGGTCTGTGGAAGTTCTGGGAGTACAACACTTTCAGCTTCTGGGATGCTGTTTCCAACAAGTATCTTGAGTGGTGAAGCTAAGCTTATGTCTGAAGATGGTCAGGAGGACATGGCGCTGGTTTTGACTGTTGCTTCTCTTGTTGAGCCCTTCTTAACTTTGGGACATAGAACTAGTGTCTCTCAGGTTAGTTAGATATACCATGTTCTAATTATACATTACTTTTTTTTCTTCTGATGTTGACAACGTTTACTTGTCAAAAGGATCCGGTGAAGTTGATTCCTGGTGCTCGGATTGAGGTTATGGTTGAGGTATGAGTGTTGTTTTGTGTTGAATGGGGTGACTTCTTATTTGGAGATTTTGATGTAGATGCCTATTCTTTTTTTTCCAGGGTCAATTAAACTCGGACAAGGGAGATCCTTTTTGGGTTCCTGCGCAGCTTCTTTCCCTGGTATGTTTGAAATTTTGAGTCCTTCTTGCTATTAGAAGCCACACCCTCTGGTTGGTGATTGGTTTATGAAGCTTATGAGTTTGTCTGAAAATGTAATAGCTACCATTATTCTGTACTAATTTTTCTTTAATTAATATTGCTACAAGGTTGATGTCCCTGTATCTTCTGCTGCACTCAAATCACTTATTGAGACTTCTTTGGGTTCAAAAGATTCTGGATGGGATGTTGGTTGGTCTTTGGTCTCTGGTGATACTGATTCTCAGCCTTCAACCAATGTAAGTCATATGCATAACAATATAGAAACGTTTTTGTATTTTCTTCTTTGAAATGAAAATATTCTTTCTACTTTTACTGAGATTCATTTTTCGATACTTGTTCCAGATGAAACATTACAGCAAGCCTTTGATGCAACGTGATGAGCCAAATGATGCTATGTTTATGGCCAAGTCTGCCACTCGAATGGCTCTTCTAGGAGTCTCTTTAAGCTTACTGGTGGATTATTTTCCCTCTATATTACCTTCTTTATAATTCATCTTAGTGTTACAGTGCCTTCTAACCATTTTAGTCTGTGCCTGCAATTTCTGTGTGAATCAGGGTCAGCCAAACATAAATATCGCTTCCCCATGTAGCAAGGGTGATACACTTATAACACTTGGCTCTCCTTTTGGAATCCTTTCACCTCTTCACTTTTTTAACAGGTGAATAATGGCTACATTTCAGTCATTTATAGATCATCAGGAGTTCCCTTCTCACAATAGTCTCACCATTCATCTCTATGAATCTAAACAGCGTATCAACTGGTTCTATCTCAAACTGCTACTCTTCTGGATCGCTAAAGCATTCACTGATGATAGCTGATGTTCGCTGTCTTCCTGGTGTGTAGTACTCTTCTCAGTAGTTTTTATATATATGCTTTATTTGTTTCTTCTTGAGTAGCTAAAACTTGTTCTCCTGTTTTGGTTCAATTGCTTTCAGGTATGGAAGGAGCTCCGGTGTTTGGTAAGAATGGTCACTTAATTGGCATTTTGATTCGACCGCTAAGGCAAAAGAACAGCGGCGTTGAAGTCCAGGTTCGTCAACGCCTACTTCATATCCTTTGTGTTCATTTGAAATTTTATTGTAATGTTTCATACAAAACTGTAGCCTTCGGTAGCAGCTGGTGGTTCCATGGGGAGCAATCACAGCTGCTTGCAGCCACTTGCTGCCATCTGATGAAGGCATAAAAGCAAGTCATTGGGGAAATGATACTACTCCTGTACAAGTAGCTGTTGAGAAATCGATGGAATCAATTTGTCTTATCTCTGTCAACGATGGTGTCTGGGCATCTGGTGTTATTCTCAACGAACATGGTCTCATACTAACAAATGCTCACCTTCTTGAGCCGTGGAGGTTTGGAAAAGGTGGTGTATATGGTGAAGGAGATGACAATGGTTTAAGACCGCATGTCTTAGGAGCTGAGGAGTTTTCTTCCACGAGAAGCTCCAGCAGATTTTGGGAACATGAGAGTCAAACATTGCCACGAAAAGCTCCAGCAGATGTTCATGTCAAGAAATACAAACACAATTTCCTTCAGAGTGGGAATAGAGACATACGTGTACGGTTGTGTCATCAAGATTCTTGGACTTGGTGTCCTGCTAAAGTGGTCTATATCTGCAAGAAACAGTTAGACGTTGCCTTACTACAGCTAGAAGATGTTCCCGGGAAGCTCCAACCTATTGCTGCCAACTTTGCTTCTCCTCCTTTGGGCACACCGGCACATGTTGTAGGACATGGACTCTTCGGACCTAGATGTGGTAAAGACTTCGTTAATCCAAAGATTATCTTGTTGAATCTGATTTGTGTTCTGTTTTATCTAACATGTCTGTTATGTTGAATAGGGCTTTCTCCTTCTATTTGTTCCGGAGTTGTAGCAAAGGTAGTTCACACAAAGAAGGGATTGTATACGCAAACCATCTTCCAAGACACCACAGAGTTCCCCGCAATGCTAGAAACAACGGCTGCTGTGCATCCTGGTGGTAGTGGTGGTGCTGTTGTCAATTCAAGTGGCCATATGATTGGACTTGTTACAAGGTAAACAAGATTAAAGTCTTCTTTAATCAGATTGTAGTCTCCTCTGGTTTCAAAGATAACAACACTCTTTTTTTTGGTTTTTGTTTGTATCTGCAGCAACGCAAGACACGGAGCGGGGACAATAATACCGCATCTCAACTTCAGCATCCCATGCGCAGTCTTGGCACCAATCTTCAAGTTTGCAGAAGGTTTTGTCTAATCTTTGTTTGTTTATTTTTGCCTATTGAAACATAACGGCGAGTAGTAAGTGTTAGCTTGCCTTGCCGTCTTAAAAACAGATATGCAAAACATGGAGATCCTACAAACACTAGATCAACCAAACGAAGAACTCTCATCGATATGGGCTTTGATGCCATCGCTGTCACCAAAGCCTAAGCCAAACACTGAGCATTCTCTACCCAAGTTACTCAAAGATGGTAATAACAAACAGAAGAAAGGATCACAGTTTGCCAAGTTCATTGCAGAGACCCAAGAGATGTTTGTAAAACCGACCAAGCTTTCCCGCGACGTGATCCCTAGCAAGTTATGACAAAATGGTATTATTCTCTGCAAGGTTTGCGTCTTCATTTTCGCCTTTAACTTGTGGATAAAGATTACAGTGTGCTGGTATTGTTTCTGGATTCCTCTGCTTGTAAAATATTTAAACACTTATCATACGATTGCAGCTGTTTATCAATCTTCCATACTCTCATTCTATATTTCTTGCATCAACTTTCCCTAGAGGTTAAATACGGTTTTTGAACCGAAACCAAAACTGTTTAAACTATTCATAATTGCTTATTTTTAGATTGTTTTGTTACATTACTAAGACTAGACCTAGGATTCAGATAATTTGGGTATTAGACATTTCGACTCAACAAAGTATTTGAAATTTTCTTGTTAAGGTCCAGTCGGTTTGGATCCCTAACTAAAATCATGAAAACTACATGTAGTTTTCCCAGTCAGTTTGGATTCATAATTAAAATTTTGTAAAGGGCAATTCTCACTTTTTAATTTTTGTCACAAAAATAGCAATCAGAAAATAAAATGACTAAAATATCATTTTTTATTTTGAAATTTTTAATATTTATTTTTTTGTTTTTAAAATTTTGTACACGTTATTTTCACTCTTTAGTTCTAAACTCTAATTTTTAGATTAATTAATCTAAATGTTATAAATACATATTTACCTTTCAATAAAAATTATTTTAGTTATTTTTTATTTGTGATGTTATTTTTGTGATAAAACTTGGTTTGGTACTATCTTGAGTATTTTTTTCTTTTGTAAACTACATGCAGTTTTCGAGGGTACGTAGCAGGTTTGGTTGGTTCATATATTTAAGACATCTGGAAAAATTGAAGTACGAGAAATAGATTCGAAGGCCCGAAAAGAACTCAAAACCCAAAATAATTTAAGCACTTAAAAATGCTGACAAAAAAAGAAAATAATTCAAGTACTTAAAAAATACCAAATTTTTATACCAACCTGAAAATCCAAAATTTTATTCAAAAAAAAATTCTAAAATCTGAAATTTATCTGAAATTTTATTCGAAAATCCGATCCGAAACTTAAAAAAATATCCGTAATACTAAAAATTTATCTAAAATAGCTAAATATACTTAATTAATACAAAATATTTAGATAATTCAAATACCTGATCAAGTTTTCAGTAGGATCCGGATGTCTGTAAATCCAAAATAAAAAGACCCAATAATATATTTAAACATACCCGGACCCAAACAAATGCAAAACACTAACCGAAACATGGATTGAAGTATTGAAACACATCCAGCAAGAAGATTGAAGTTCTCATACCACGTGACGTACGTTGTCCGATCGCTTCTCAGTGGGTTGATTTTTTCTATCATACAATATACTTTATGCTACATAATTTTTATTTTATACGATAGTAATTTACAGCAAATTATAGTGAGAAGAGATCATCATATGCAACGAATAACTGTAGCGACCTGGTTTTAATTTGTTTTTCATTAAACCAAACCATGTTTTTTAAGGTTGAATGTGTACGTGTGCTTATACCTAGATATATATATTAGCGTACATTTTCTTTTTTTTTTCTTTTTGATTAACCTGGGGGTATCCCGGGCCTATGGAAGGGCCCAGACTAATTCCTAAGGAGAGGTGCAGCCCACGGATAGACCCTCTCTCCGGGTATGCAAATGGACCCTAAAACATAGGCCCATATCCGTGTTAGCGTACATTTTCTCTTCCTCGTTCCATAGTCGATCCCTCATTCTTCATCTCCCTCCCATCTCTCTTGCTCATTACCTGTGTCACTTGTCTTCTTCACGTATGTGTGTATATGGGAGAATACGAGACGACAGACGAGACGGAGAAGTAAAACCAATCACGTATGCGTATGTGCTAGTTTAGTACTAATATTATGGAAAATCTATGATCTAAATATGTAGTTTGATTGGAGTTTTGTTTGCTAAATCGGAAATAGGAAATTAGAGGATTCAACCGTTGATTGTATTGAATGATATTAAAAATCGTTTATATAGATGTATAATATAAATCTGGTATGAGACTGTGGGGGCACAAATATGTTTGTGCTAACGGTGAATTATGTGGATATTGCGGGGTATAAAAACATTTGTGTTACCGGCACATTGTATGGAGATTGTGGGGGCACAAAGACGTCTCTGTTAGCAGCGCACTGTGTTAGGATTGCGGGTACAAAAATGTGTGTACTAACGGCGCATAGGAGATTGCGGGATACAAGGATAGACTCTTATACTAGTGGCACATAGAGTTATATATTTATCCTTATGAGGAGAATGTGGGGTGAAGAGAATATCTACATAGTATCATCATATTTAATTTTTTTTGTGTGTATTAGACGCGGTGTTTGCTTCATACTAAAGTTAGGTCTACATAGTTGTAGTGTTATGTACTGAGAATGTGGTTTGCGTAATTAACATTCCATACATCACTGATTGATTCCCCTATTACTCACCTCTTTTTCTTTTCCTTGCATGTGAGCACGACGAGTAGTCGGATATATGGACGGATTGATGTCTTAGGATGATTCTCATTTTATTTCGGTTTTCATTTAGTTTTCTATGAACTTTTGATACAGTCCAGTTACTTAATTTAAAAATAATTATTCCACTTTTATTTTATTAAATATTTCAATAATTTATTTGGTTTTAAATAATTCGATTATATTCAATATTATACCATAAATAACACTCCGTTTTTGAAAGAGGAGGAGATGGATGTTACAACGTTCTAAATGGTTTATAAGTTTTGCAGGAAAAAAACATCTAGATCATGAAGATCTCAATGTTTATATTACATTCTTGATGGCCTAAATGAAAATTTTAGGTCAAGTGTCAACGTAGCAAACAGCAGAGGAACCCAAATATCATTTGTCGAGCTTCATCAGAATCAGTTGAGCAGAAATGTTGATCTTTTGCATCTCTAATCTGAATCCCTAAACTGATACTAAAGCCAGGTTGACCGATGGACGGTTTCCCACGTTATAAATGATAAATTTTGTAGCAGTGTTTTGAGATGATGGGTTGAGGAATTAAAATCCGCAATAAAAAATTTATAGTAAATTGTAACATTTATAGAACTACAATAGAAACAAATTTGTTGAACAGATCTTTAATAAGTTAGTTTGTTCTTTTACATTAATAGAAAAGAAAAATTGGAAAAAAATGTGAAAATAACGCATAAGAGAGTGTGAGATATTCTACCAAACTTCCACATGTACGTGGCAGTGTACAACTGATATAATATTAAATAAACAAAATAAATTTTTATAGTTTAACGAAAATACATTATAATATTAATATGAAATATAGTTTAAATACTTTTTGGGGTTATTGACCAATGGATGGAGCTACTTTTAGAATTAGACTTAAATTGATATTAGATTGATAATAAATATGATAAATACAAAAGATAAAGTTAAATAGATAATACAATTTTAAAAAGTATATCTAAATGTTTTAGTGAATTTGTAATGTCATGTTTCTCAAACGATGAGCTTGTCTTGTCTTTTATATTGCTCAACTCGATCCAACTACTCTGTATATTTCGAGCGTACGTACATGTCATGCCTTGTTCCATGAATCTCGGCTTGTTAAGTAACCGTTTGATCACAATGCGGCTTGGTATTACCTAGTTAAACTTTTCTGATGAGCTATATATATATTTGTTAAATAAAACATGTCTCTAATAGAATTGTAATGAGCCGGCTTTATATGTTAAATCATTCTCCAATTCTAGGCATGTTTACAAAATAATAAGTCTTCGGGAGATGTAAACCTGGGCATTTTGGGTATCGATTTGGTTATTTTGGGTATCGGGTAGTTCGGATAGGAAGTTAGAGGATCAATTTATTACTTGACTTATTTTTGGTTCCGTTCGGTTCAGATAGTTTTGGGTTTGGTTTGGTTCGGTTCGATTCGGATAGTGAAAGTAGGAACCGAAAAATATCTGGAATAATTTGGTTCTTATTTGGTTATGGTTCTGGTTCGGTTATTTCGAGTAATTCGGGTAATTCTGGTTAAATATCAGGTATTTTGGATATAATATCAAATAATTAGGATAATTATGATAAAAAATTTGGATATTTCGTATTACTTTGGATATTTCGGATAAAAATATCCAGATAATTTCGGATAGTTCATATAATATTTGTAATAATTAAATTTTCTTAAAATACTTTGGATACTTTTAATAAATTTTTAAATTATAAATATATTTAGTTATGTTATATGTATATATATTAATATTTTTATATATTCGGGTATCCGTTCGGTTTTTGGTCCCGTTATTTCGGATATAGAAATATAAGAACCATTCGGGTATTTGAAAATTTTGATCCGGTTCTGGTTTCGGGTGTTTCGATTCTTCGGTTCCGTTTTTGGCCCATGCCTAGGTAGATGTATGCATATATACTACCTTTGATTTTGAGTGGTGAATCTAAGTTACAAAATAGTTTGTTTCACATCTTTAGATATTTCGCTCTGACCACAATAATAGTTGAAATGAAGTTGCTGTTGGTTTTTCTTGAATCATCCGATTAATATGATATTGTTCTTTTAGATCTATTTATTTTTGAGTTTTTCCCGAAATACTTCATACAAATCAGAGTTGAATATCCTATTATATATTAACCATTATTTATCTAAACTTCTCATATGAGACTTCGATTGACATCTTTCATTCTCCCCTTCAAATCAAGAACCATATTCTTTATGTTCTTTCCTCCAGAGAATCATTTCGGTACCTTTTTGTCGCGTCTTCGACATCCAGCACCCTTAATCGCAAGATTACTTTGAGATCTTTTGAGGATGCTCCTTCCACAATTGAACTTTCAGGATCTTCTGATTAGTTTATGCCATGTACATCTCTTTCCTAGTCTAATGAATTAAAAAATTGTATAGAGAACAACTCTCTTTTACCTTAAGTAAATAATTCAAAACTTTAAAATGAGACTCTCAACTTGCAAGTTGAGACTCTTAAGTATCTTTGCAATCTGTTCCAAGACATGGTTAAAACTGCAACATGCTTTCCATTGTCTATCGAAACGGTTCCACTTCTGAATGTAGTGCAGTCTTCCGTTGTCTTAAATTATGTATCTCTAAAAGCTGAATCTTTCTAAAATTATCCTTCAAGACTCAACTGTATCCACTAAACTGAACTGTAGAGGTCCATAAACCATCCATTATCCATATGTTGTCTAACTTTATGACTTGGGTTTCCTCAACATTATGCTATTGTATGGTAACATTATGCTATTGTATGGTAGGAGCAACCATCTCGTTTGTATTGTACCATGCTTGACATTCGCTTTTGGTATATCTGTCTAGCTCAAGAAGATTTCTATTAGTGTATATGCTTGCTCGCCGGTAAATATTTGGGTTGGTTAGGGTTTACTGATAATGACCAAACTTATAAAGTTAGGAGACATTCGACTATAGCATGAAAAACTGTTTCTTCTGATTCTCCATGTCTTGAACGGTAATTATTTCTAATTATTGTCACATGTTCCATTTAATAACTTCTATTTACCATTCTAAATATTTTGTTTGTTTGCTTTTTAAACATCCCTTTTGTGATTGTTTGAAAGTAGATAAAAAGCTTCCTCCCTTTCTTATTTATTAAAAATCATTCCATCTTACTTCAATCTTACAACCATCTAAAACTTTGTACAACATCATACCTTTCTTTGTCTTTGTATTCTCAAATTCTTGGATATAAACAAAACCAAACATTCCTTGTTTCGGTATTATAACTGAACATGCTTGCTTTAATATTGATTGTGATGCAAAGGAATAGAAAATCAACTGCCAATCAAACTGTGAGAACAGCGTCGAAGAAAACAACAAAAAATGAAAATATTAAATATTTCCTCTTTTGGCCAAAGCAATTATCATAAGGAAAAGAGTAATCTGGAGAAGACAAAGTAACATCGAGTTCGAGAAAATAGAGTTCGGGGGAATAAAAAATTAACCATCTGACAAAAAAGTTATATAAAGACTTCATAGTTTGAAGTTACAAAAAAAAAGACTTCATAGTTTGAAGTAATTAACTTAAATACAGAATGGAACGTTAGGGGAGAAGAGAAAATCCCCTTGAAGTTCTACAAAATTCGTTAGTTTCCCTATGCTAATGCTTTTGCTTTTCCCTTTTGATTTCACTCTGCCTCCCACATGCATCGTTGTAAATAAATAGTACTACTACTAGTATATTAATAGATGCACTAAAGTACGTATGTGTAACGTAGACTCTTCCAGACAATACGTACTTATCTAAAAAGTTAGATGTTCCGTATGTGTTGGTAATTTTTACTTAAGAATATAGTTTTGGTGGTAAATATAGTTTTGGTGATATAGTTAGAAAAAAATTAGTACAAAGAAAGAAAACTATAACAAGAACTACGTTGGTCTTGGGGTTGCAAAACAAAAGAAACAAAAAAGTTTCATGTTAGTTTTCTTAACTTGACTAGTGTTTCTTGCTGTTCCCATTCTCTTAATACAATATATGCAATTGTTATATGGTTTACCGTATAGGCAGCTATAAGGTTGTAATTGTTTTGGTAACTTTATGTGTTAGAAAATCTTATTTGTGTTTGCACATTAAAGGCTGTGGAACAAAACACCTGGCTCACTTATCAAAAAAAAAAAAACGCCTGGCTTGGAATACAAATTTTGTATGCATGAATTATAATGGTTCTCAAACTATCCAAAAGAATTTAGATTACTCAAATTTAAACTTTAATTATTTCTAATCACATAAATTTCAAAAACGATTTTCGACATAGCTGTCTTTTACTAATTTAATTTGCATGGATCATTATACATGTATAGTTTGAACCCATAATTCCATTTAGTTTCAGTGTAGAATAATTGGTTCATATTTACCATTGGAAGAAAATCAATTTCTGACCTTGATCATATGGTGGCTTTTCATCCAGTGGAAACCACCAGATCACTATGATGCACTAACGTTGATTTTTCGCATATATGTTTTTGGTACTTGGTTTTGGCATATGATATGTCGATTGAATTTTGAATTTTTGAGCACTGATTAAATGCAATTAGTAACTGCAAACATGTAGTAAGACGTTATATGATTTAGTTTTGATGCGTATACCTAAGATTTATTCTGTTAGTATTTTATTATAGAAAAAGTAAAGTAAAGCAAAGATAATGTAAGGAAAGAGACGAGAAGAATAAAGTAAGATTGGAAATGTGAACCCATTTGGAGTTGGCAGTGAGTGAGATGGAACATCACATGCACTTATGCTCTCTTTTGTCCCTTTCCTCTTGGAGCTTTCATTTCTTGAAACCCTTCTTCTGATTTGTTTCCTTGTCTCTCTAATCTAACCCCACTTCTTATTTAATTCTTAAAGGTTCTGTATTTTATTTTCTCATGCTATTCATGACTTAGTAATGATGTGATAATTTGATCTACTACGCTTAAAGTCTCAATTGTGACAATTATGCTGGGACAATAGTCGCAATTTCAGAAAATTGTGCATGATTGTTTCCATTATAGTATCGTAAAAACTCATGATATCTCTCTGTGAGTGGAAACTTACACTTTTTTTATTTAAAAAAACTATATTTATCTCTATATATTCTCAAACTTTATTTTTTGCTAAGTAAATCTTCTCCAACTTCCATATTGTTATATCATTCTTGAATGTATCAATTATCTCTAGTCATTCTCCACCTTACTAAAATATTATAAGCGGTCTATTGAATTATTACCAACATGTCAAAAGGTGCAACTAGTACTATTATAGGGGAAGAGTATCATATAATATTCAAACCGACGCGTATAAGCTAAAGTGAGCTTGCATGATATATGCGTATATAATATGGTTGTTAGAATGTGCATAAATTATACTAATAAAGAGTTGGAAGTGGGATTACAAAGGTAATGTAGGTCTAGGGATTCACTCCAATTCCACATTATGCAAAAGAATGTCACTTACCGTGATGTGTGATGTTCCTCGATCTCTCTGAAAGATTCACCTGTTACATTCTCCTTTATTGTCTCTATCTTTTTTTCTTATATTTTCAATATATAAATTTAATTTAATGTAAGTTAATCGATTAGAGGTCTAGATTGTCTAGTTGACCAGTCTTGTTAAGATACAATTAGGGCTTGACACAAAACAACATTTCATAAACATTAAAATATATACCATTTGCTTTGGTTCGTTCAAATATTTAAATACAACATGCTCAAATATTTGTTCTTTTTCAACCAATTTTATCAGGCTTATATACCATACTTGGGATTATTTTCAGAATATGCAAGTTTTTCGGATTCCAAGTTCCAAAACTCTAAGTCTTGCTTGTGGAGCTGTTCGTTGGTCATCTGCTTTCGAGAGAGTTCATTCATCGAAAATGTCATACATACATAATTGTTTGTTAATCTAATTGTTATGTGAAATATTTGTTCGTGATATTATTTATTAATAGTTTATTTATTGCATTTATTTAATAATCATATCTAATAAAAATATAAATTATATGATGATGTAATTGAAAATTCGACCAGTATTAAAATGATCTCTTATTAAATTGATGCATACACTCCGTTTTTACAACACTATTCATATTTTAATTTCATAAATTGATCTTTAATTGTATATAAAGGTAATTTATAAATAATGGTATAACATTTTATTAGATATAATAGGTAGTAGGAGTTATATTTGATTGTACTTGTCAAACTAACTTTTATGTGATTATATTTTAGAAAGAAAAATAAGTATGAAGAGATGCGAAGAGATAAAAACAACAAATACAGGACGAATGGAAAATAGTGATGAAGGACGAAAGGAGAAGAAAAGAAGATAGGTGGGGGTTTCTGTAGACGAGTTAGGATAGAGTGTGGAATTAAAAATGAAGACGACAAGAATAAACTGGTTACGATTATGTTTAGAAAAGTATTAGACATGACATAAATTTATTATTCTGTTAACAGAAGAGTTTTTTTTTATCACTAACATAATGAAATTTTTGGTGTAGAGAAATTTATACTAGCAGTTGATCAAACATCTAAATTTAATAAGATTTTCATCTACTTTTTAAAAGCGTACGTATAATTATATTATTTATAAAATTTAATTTAATAAAAAATAAATTATTGTTTTATTTGTATATCATTATTATTTTAGTGATTAAAATTATCTATATTTAATCTAAAATTATAAATTTAAAAATAGAATACGCTAAGTTAGTCTCGATATTACACTTATAATATTTAGTTCTCGAAATTAAATTAAATGATTATTAAATATTATTTTTGTACCTATTTGATAATGTTAATATTATAGAATTATTTTTCGTTTTAAAAAGTAAAACTGAACTAAGAATTATTTGTGATATTTTAATAGTAAACTAGATTCTGACCCGCCCTTAAAAGGGCGGGTATTTTTTTTGTTGTTTTTTCAATATAAAGATTGATAATTTTTCGTTTTAATTATATAAACTGTGACATGATCAAGTCTCAATTATGCGGGTTTGTTACAGTGTGTACAGTATGACGAAATTTAAAATGCGTCACAACCATTTTATGTTTGTAAATAAATTAAATAATGATTTTATCCAGTGTTTTGAAATCTGACCCGAACCCGCGGTTGAACCGGAAAACCCGGTGACCGAAAAAAATTCGGGTTGGGTTTTGTAAAAAACCCAAAATTTAAAAACCCGCTCAAACCAACTAAAACCCAAAACCCGGTACCGGTTGAACCACCAGTTGAACCAGTAAATATTTTTTTTTAGTTGTATATCAAATGAAAATAAAAATATAAAAAGTTAAGTTAAGTATTCTAAATGTTTATTAAACATAAAATATATACATATCCAAATTATTATTTTATGTTTTAAAGATATTTAGAAAGTAATAATTTTAGTTTTATATATTTTTATTTTTTTATTTTATTAGCTAATATATTATTATATAATAAAACTAATTTATTAATTAATCTGTGGTTCACCCGCGGTTTACCTGCGGTCGACTCAATGACCCAGTAACCCGGTAAATCGTCCAGTTCAGTGTCCGGGTCGGTTTTCAAAACATTGGTTTTATCCGAAATACTTACTTGGGCTATTATATAATTTTAAAGATTTATAATTTATATAAAATATTGCTAAACATATAAACCGGCCAATAATATTTTTGATTAAGTCTCATCCTCGTGTAGAATTTCAATTTCTAATATCAACTTATTAAAATTATTGCAGACTTTAATTTGTGGTATTGATATTAAAAAGTTTATGGAATTTGAATTTGATTATATAAAAACATAACCCATTTAATTAGTTAGCAAGCCCATCTAAATGTTGAAATAAGCCCACAAAATCGAAAGACCATAATGCCATTAATGAATTTTTTAGTTTGTTCATATCATTAAGGACATTTTTGGAAAATTTAAAATATTCATTAAGGGTATAATTCAGGAATGATCCTGTTTTAATGGTATTGATATGAACTTAATTAGTTATTTAAATAATAAAAATAAAAGGTTTATAATTTTTTTTATAGTAAAACAGAAAATAATTAAATATTCAAAATATCATTTTGTCGTAAAATAATCTCATGTGTAGTGGCATATTATAGTGAATGTTTTGATTTGTAAAATAATAACCAATGATTTTTGATGAAATCTCTAGTCACATTCCAAATATTAGTGGCCATTTCTCGTATATATCATGTAAAATGAAATATTATTTTCATATGATGATTCAATTTAATAAGATAGATATTTATATTTAATCTCTTTTAAATAATTTGGATAATATTTATATAATTACTTTTTGTGATTAGTATATGTAACTACATTGTAACATTCCGTGTTAATTTGGCTATATATGCCAGCAAAATGCACTTATCTTTTTTTTCACACATCCTTTTAAAATTTCATAGTTAAGCGTGATTGAACTGAAGTAGTAGAATGATGGGTGATTTATTGCAAAGTGATTTGCGATATCGTATAAATAATGCCAAAGCACGAAAAAAGGTCAGGTGGTGATTGCATGGTCGTCAGTAAATAATGATTTTGAGCCTTCAGTAAAATTAACATACCGTCCATCAGACGGGATGGAGTCCACGGGCCGAGTAAGCGGGCGTGAAATGTCCATTAACCGTGGGCGATCGGAGCGTTACAAGTAGTATCAGAGATGTTTAGCCATCTAAATTCTGTCGTGTGAGACATGTCGTGGGGCGCAACGAAGATGTTGTTTTTTCTAGAAGGGATTAATTGTAACATCCCGAGTTGTGATATATGGAAAATGTTAAGAAAAATGGTTTGACTATCTATGTCATCAAAGTGCACTTACTTTTTATGTCGCACATCCATTTATAACTTCAGAATTAAGCATGCTTGAGTTCGAGTAGTAGAAGGTTGGGTGATCTATCGGAAAATGATTCGCGAAATCTAGTGAGTGAGGCTAAAGCATGAAAAAAGGTCAGGTAGTGATTATAGGACCAGTGAACAATGATTTCGAGTTTTCAAAAAAAATTAACGCACCGTTCATCATATGGAATAGGATCCACGGACCTAGTGAACGGACATAACAGAATGAGATTTACGGACTGAGTGAACGGGCGTGAAAAACCATTAGCCATGAACAGTCGAACATTACATATGCTGCTATTGTGGTTGAATCACTATCCATAAAGCAAAGTAAAAAAGAAAGTATTTACTCGTAAAATAATTATACTGAAATGTATCTTAGGAGCTAAAAGAGCTAATTGGATTATTTTTCCTTGTTATAGATTTATGGTGATTCCGACTAAAGTGCTAGCTCGGCTATCTCACATGTCTAACCTTATTGTGTACAAGTACCAGAACGCAAAGCCTATTGATCCAACATGAAAATATAGATCTATTAAGTGTTTAATGAATTTAGTCAGGGACAAAATAGATAAGAAATTTTGTTTATTAAAAGTAATTCAGATTCGATTACAAGAAAATGAAATCGGGGAGAATGTAAATAAGATATTTAGTTTACAAAGTAATTCAAGTTTGATTAAAAGAAAATAAAAATGGAAAATAAGAACTACTCTGCAGCGATAGAAAATGGACTTTTTTTTGTCAACATAGAGAATGTACTTAACTCTCACGTTAAAGATTCATTATAAAATTTGTGTTCAGTTTTTTTTTCTGTTATATATGATTGGTTTTGGGATCCAAAAAATAAAACTTAGGTTCATCTATTATGGTAAATTTTTAAATTAATCTAATCTTGTAGGACTAGTCAAAATGTCATGTAAATTATTGATTAAAAATATTAAATTTAAAATAAAATAGGTGAAAAAACAATTTTAACGACGTTAATGCTGTCAGTTAAACCCTAAATCTTAAATCTTAAATTTTAAATCCTAAATCTTAAATTTTAAACCAAAATTTTAGATCCTAGATGATAAGCCCAAATCTTAGACCCTAACTCCTAAACACAAATCTTATACTATAAACCTAAACCGTAAACCTTAAACTAAAACTGTATACTCTAAACAAAAAATTTAGATCTTAAACCCAAACCTTAAACCTAAACGCTATATGACTTGTGTTTAGGGTTTACAGTTTAGGATCTGGATTTAGAGTATAGGACTTGAGTATTGGATATAAGATTTGAGTTTAAGATATAGTATTTAGGTTTAAGGTATAAAGTTTGGGTTTATGGTATATGGTTTGAGTTTAAAATCTAGGACTTAGGATTTAAAATTTAAGATTTAAGGTTTAGCTGGCGGTGTTAACATTGTTAAAATTGATGTTAGTTTTAGCTACTTTCTAAAATTTTTAATAATTTTTATTTAATAATCTACGTGACACTTTAATTGGTACTAAAATGAAATTTGAATTAAAAAGTTCATCAGAAAGAATGAACCTAAGTTTTGTTCGGATCCAAATACTAAATAAATAAGCTCCACCAAACTATATATCCACCAAACTATATATGAACGTTTCCGCCAATTCGTACGTGTTGTTTTACTGATTTGAACACCATAATATATTTATATATTTGTGGTTTAATCATAATAGTGACAACTCAAGAAAAAAGGCAGTACAACAATACAGCAAACATGCGATGACAAGTTGTACATATACTGGTGGAGACCATAAGATATCAAAAGAGGATTTTGAATAAAGATTGGGGAGGACCCGAAGTTAGCAGATAAAACTGGTATACTATATCTTTTAACAATTTGTCTTGAAATTTTTGTTTCAATTGATTCAAAACAATTTTTGGATGGATGTTCTTCTCTCCAAGGGATTGATATATTTTAGACAATGGAAGTAGATTTTTCTAACCAGTGTTATTTTTATTTCTTTTTGAAATTATTAGATAGTAACTGCCTAACTGGGTAGCAAAATTTTCTAAACAAATAATCACAGATTTTTTTAATTCTATTTCCGAGTTAAACATATGATTTTTTAAATTGATTTTTAATTAAAAGTAAAGAAACTGATGTATTTCTTTTTACAGAAATGATGTTTAAATTGTTGATATTTAATATATAGTTTAGTAAAACTAAGCCAGTGCAAGGACCATTCCTAGTACAGAGGCATCTTGAAGACTTGAACATCTCGGTAGCAAATCTTAATTAATATCCAGTAGCTATATATGTTAAGTACAACTAGATAGAGAAAACCCTAGTGGCATCTATATATACATTAGTTACTGAATAGTGAGACAAATAACAATATTACAAATAAAATATAAAGTAAGGAGCTTAAAAACATCTGTCAAGAATCTTTGTGCTGCAGTCTTTGAAAGTTAAAACAGTAAGTAATATAGCTTCAGTAGCCAACAGCTCTTTGTCTCTACGCTGCTGGTTTCAAAAGGATTCTCTTTTAAAGAAGTGAAGAAACAAAGAAAGAATACAAGATCAAAAGAGCTTAATCAAGAAAGATATGTTTGGCAATTGTGACCAAAAGAAGAAGATGCCTATCGTCAACTCTCCCAATACAAATCCACCGGTCTCTCTCTCTCTCTCTAAATAATATTTGACCCATTTATCTTTTGTTTCTTAGCTTTTGGATCCGAATAATATCCATTTGTCCTCTCTTTGTTCTGTTGCTTTTAGTTAAACCACACAATCTAAAAAACTTCCTCTCTTCTCAGGCGAGTATGCAGAGCAAGAACATGATCGTTGCTCCGTCTCATCAGCAGCAACCGCCTCAACCGCAACTTAAATGCCCTCGTTGCGATTCATCGAACACAAAGTTCTGCTACTACAACAACTACAGCCTCTCTCAGCCGCGACACTTTTGCAAGGCTTGCAAAAGGTATTGGACACGAGGTGGGACCCTTCGTAACGTTCCCGTAGGCGGTAGCTACCGGAAGAACAAACGTGTGAAGCGGCCAGCAACCACAACCACAATCCGCATGCCACCACGGTCTCAACGACGACTTCTTCATGCCCTAACAATCCTCATCATCAGATCTCCCATTTCCCTTCCATGAATCATCATCCCTTGTTCTATGGTTTATCAGATCAAGTGAGCAGTTGTAACAATCTTCCAATGTTTCCAAGCCGTTTCAGTGATCCTTCAAAGACTTCAAATGGTTTAGAAGGTGAGTTTCTCTCAATCTGGTTTTAATGGTCTTGGATTGGGGCTTCAACATCATATGAGTCATGACCAAACCATTAGTGGTAGCTTCATCAGCAACTCTACAACAAACAAACCATTTCTTCCCTCGGGTCTATTTGAGTCTTCGGTATCTTCCTCTTCATCTACTCTTCTCCAGCATCCACACAAGCCCATGAACAATAGTGGTGAGATGATGGGACAGTCCCATCTCCAAACCCTAGCATCACTTTCAAGATCTGCATGTTGGAGGTAACAATGAAGATGTGAACAAAGAAGGGAACCTTGATGAGATCTCCGGGAACATTAATGGGTTCATGCCATCATCATCTTTAGATCCTTCAAACTACCACAACATCTGGAATAATGCAAGTGTTTCCAGCGGAGCATGGCTTGATCCAACAAATAATATCGTTGGATCCTCCCTTACCTCCTTGATATAAACGAAAAGTTATTGGTTATAATAGCTAGGGTTTCGTCTTCATCACTTTTTTTTTCCTTTTTTTGTGTTTGAGATGAGAGAAGAAGATTGGATCAGAGAGATGAAATCAGGGGCCATGTTGTTCTTGGCCACTATAAATCTCCCTCGGATCCTCTTCATCTCACCATCTCCATCTTTGTCATTCGCGTTGTTCAAGAAAAACAAAAGGGGCTCAAGATTGGTTCAAGGTTTACTATGGTCGACTGTTAAGTTCACCCAAGGTAAATTATGTGTATGTACATAATATGGTCTTGACTTTCATCATCTTTTTATTTTCATCTATGTAATTCTAAGGTCCACCACATTGGTTGGTGTTTCTTTTCATTGGGATTAGGACGGTATATTTGGGTTAATTTGAATTTCTCATGGGGTCGGCGAACTCAGTAGTTTTCGAGTTTTATATCTTTTTATGTTTCACAGTTTCTTCGCTGGTATGGCTTTCATTGGATATACAAGCAGAGGGAGGAATGGTGTTTTGTGTTGTTATAACTCCGGTTTTTCACGTATGAGTTATGTTATTACGGTTCTTTGGATGCATGTCTATGTATAATATTATAATACTATTATCAGTTTATCACGATAGAAATGGGACGGGTGTGCAGGTGGACTTGGATTGTCCAAACGGAAAAAATGTCTTTTGGCTAATGTCAACTGGAAGATTCATGAATACGAAAAAAACCTCGCAGAAACGACGTCAATGGATACAATTAGTATATACTTAGACCGACAAAGCGGACAAATATTTTAGATATTTTAGACATACTGCTCGTATAGTTATGTCATATTGATAATTTTGTTCTCTAGCATTTTCGATACAAGCAACCCTTACAACTCATGGTTCCATGTATGTTACAACCGAGTTATATATATGAGCACAAATTTGGTCCAGACCTGGAGTTTAGTGAGGTGTCTTCATGTCATTTTCTCAGCAATGATTTTCGTGCAAGAGTTGGAGATTAATTTATTCTTAAACATTTGGGTCGGTACTGTTTGGACACGTAGAGTTTTTATCAATCTACAGATCAAAATTCAACTATCACACGATTACAGAAAATGTCATGATTTTACAAGAGATCTGATTTGAATGTCCTATGCTGAGAAGTGTGGGCTATTTTGAATGTATCTACCCCGGTTAATGGTTGTTGCATCTCAATCTTTGTAGTTATGGATCATGTGTTGAACATTGCACACGATTGTACAAAGATATATATGGTGTGCATCATTGGGTTGTTCGTGATAACAGATGTTTGGTACTCTGCCATAGCCATCGATCCTTCTCTCGGATAATGTCTGTTTCGATGTAAAAATCAATACTATTAAAACAAAACAGAACTTAATCTATTTATTAAATATATATAAAGTAACTTAATCCATTTATTAAATATTTTATAAATTATAAAATAACAGAATAAAATATAGTCATCAATTTTACAATATACTTCAACTTATTAAAAATTATTTAAGTAAGATACATAAACTAATAAATAATTTTATATTTTAATACATATATATAAATTAGAACGGGTTGAATGACAATATATATAATGATCCTGACAAAAATATAATAATAAAATAAAATTTTACCCATATAAAAAATTAAAGATATTTTTTTTGCTAAAAAGTTAAAGTTTTTTTTTTTTTTTTTTTTTTTTTTTTTTTTGTCGACTAAAGTTTTAAAATATAAGTAAATTGATATTAGGAGGGTTATAGAATTATCTTATTTTCATAAACTTATATTCATATAAAATATTAATTAATTACATATACTTTAAAATGTTTATATGAAAATACATATGTATAAGATTTCTAATTTTAGTATATAAATTTTTGCATAAAAATTAATCCTGCAGTTTAAAGCGCAAGTCAAAATTTAATAATAAAAATTATTATTAGATATATAAAAGAAATATATAACAAAAATAAAATTAAGAAATATTTAAATGTGTGATATGAATAATTAAATTAAATTTAAAATTTAAAATAAATAAAAAACAATGACAATTTTTAAGTCCAGAATGTATTACATAATTGGTCATCCATTGGTTCAATCGGTAGCTGGATCATAAGTTTTAGGTTTTTGGTTTTTTTAGAGGTTTTATCTAAACTATTAAAACTAAAGTACAATTTGGAATTAACTCTTAATTCACTTTTATAATTATAAGTGAATGCCACTCTATTTTAAATTAAAAAACCTAAATTGACAAAAAGTCTATACTAAGTAAAAGTGACATTTTGAGGCTCTATAAAGCGTCCTCATAGCGAAAAACTTATTTCGAAAGTTGCCACGTGTCATTATTATTAAAAATGAAAAATAAATAAAATGTAAATATACTATATAAGAAAAATAAATTATAACTAAATATACAATATAAAAATAAAAATATTACATTAAATAGAAATATTATATTTAACATTTATCGTAATTTTATATTTTGATATAAAAGCAAACAAATTAGAATAAGTAATTATATGATATAGAAAAAATAAAAAATAAGTAAATATACAATATAAGAAATAAAAAAATAAATTATACATCTATTTGAAACATGTATAGTAAAATAAATATTAATTAAACATACAATATAAGAAATAAAAATATTCCCTCCGTTTCAATATAGTTGATGTTTTAGAAGGATAATTTTGTTTCGAATTAGATGAAGTTTTGAGATTTTAAGGTTAATTTTAATTTAATTGGAAACTGTTCAACCAATTAGATTTCTCAGTCTTTTTTATTATTGGTTAACTGATTCTAAAATATTTTTTTTAAATAATATTTTTAGAAAAATCTAGTTTTCTTAATCTTTGTGCACTAAGGCAAAACATCAAGTATTATGAAACAGATGAAGTATTACATTAAATATCTATTATAATATTAGAATAAGTAAATATAAAAGATAAGAAATATAAATAATAAGCAAATATACTATATATCAGAAATAGAAAAACTAGATTAAAAATTTATTTGAAAATTTATACTAATAAAAGGGACATTTTGAGGCTCTATAACGCATCCACATCAGCAAAAAAACTTCTCTCAAAAGTTACCACGTGACATTATAATTAAAAATGAAAAAATAAAATGTAACTATATCATATAAAAAATAATTATAAGTAAATATATGATATAAAAATAAAAAATTACATTAAATAGAAATATTACATTTAACATTTATCGTAATATTATAATTTGATATAAAATAAGAAAATTAGAATAAGTAATTATACGATATAGAAAAAATAAAATAAGTAAATATACAATATAAGAAATAAAATATAAATTATACATTTATTTAAAAATGTATAATAAAATAAATATTAATTAAATATACAATATAAGAAATAAAATATTACATTAAATATCTATTATAATATAAGAATAAGTAAATATAAAATATAAGAAAAATAAATAATAAGAAAATATACTATATAAGACATAGAAAAACTAGACTAAAAATTTATCTGAAAAATATATAGTAAAATAAATAATAAGTAAATATAGAATTTTAAAAATATAAATATTACATTAAACATTTATCATAATATTACAATTTGATATAAAATAAAATAAAAATCTATAAGTAAAAATACAATATAAAATGAAAAAAACTAAATTAAACATCTATCTGAAAATGCAGAGTAAAATAAATAATAAGGAAATATATAATATAAGAAATATAAAATATTACATTAAACATCTATCATAATATTAGATAAGTAAATATACAATATAAGAAAGAAAAAATAAGTATATATCCAATATAAGAATAGAAAAAATACATTAAACATCTATTTTTGAGAAATATATAGTAAAATAAATAATAAGTAAATATGCAATATAAGAAATATAAGTATTATATTAAACATCTATCGCAATGTTATTTATTTGATATAATAGCAAGAAAATTAGAATAAATAAATATACAATATAAGAATAACTAAATAATAACTAAATATACAATATAAGAAATTGAAATACTATATCAAACATCTATCTGAAAATGTATAGTTTTACATTTTTAAGTAAATATACAATATATGAAATAAAAATACTACATTAAACATATATCTCAAAAATGTATAGTTTTTACATTTTTATTTTTTGCAAGTATTTTTTATGTGAAGGGACCGCTTATCTTGCTCTCAACCACATCGTTATAAATGTCTATGTCACTCATATGACAGAAAGAGCTATCGTATGTGAAACAGCCACATGTACACATGTTGGTAAAAGAGTCCCACTCCGAAAAATCATTTTATTTCTAATAATGTCAGACCATCCATTCGTATTCAAGAGAAAACAATTTTCAATAAAAGTATGCTATGCAGTGACCATAAACATAAGTCAAGGACAAAGCTTGAAATTAGTTATTCTATACCTAAACCAGTTTTTAGTCATGGCCAGCTATACATTGCTATCTCAAAAGCAAAATCACGTGAATGTTTAAGCATTTTACAAGAAGAAAAAGACTCAGCAACTAGAGTGAATAACATTTTCTACAAAGAAATCTTCAATAGCATCTCTAGTAGTAAGGTCTGCAAATCATAAACAAATATATTTATATATATACATAAAAAACATTATATATGTCTATTCACTATACATGTTCCTAAATCTGAAGAGTAAAAGGGAAAATGACATCAACAAAGAAAAAATGAGACAAAGACAAAATGGAGAGATGAAAGAAGATGAAAGAAATCCTCTTTTATATAGGAAAATATGCTTGGACAAGTTCACATGTAGATTGTGAAGAACTAACTTACATGAAGTGTTTCCTATATGACTTCATCACTCATATGATGGTAAATAGTATTGAACAATAACTAAGAAACCAAGTCTAGATCTATCATAAACAAATATACCAGCCATAAACACTACCGCGACTAATATTACAAGTTAAAGAGTATATCATACTGATCTTCAAGATGTACAAAGAGCAGAATTTCAAAAACAACAAGCAGTGGTGTTGCCATTACATTATGAAAAGTAGCCCACTACCACAAACCAAAACTTTAAAAATTACAAAATAACATGATGCTAACAAAGAGAAAAGGTGATAAACACAAAAGATGTCACAGATAGAGTACGCAGTGAAATCTACCACAAGAAATCATAGCACGAAACAGCTACAAATGTGTAAATATAAACCTGCAAAAAAGAACAATCAAAGGATAATAAAGGCGTATACTTTAGACATCACTAAACACGGAAAGATCCAATTTTTTGTAGTTTGCACCCAATACATTTTTGACACAGCTCACAATTCAAAATTTGATTGTGTAAAATTAGAGATTTTCCGCAGAAAATTTCAAGAGGCAAACACATAAAAAAAGAGAAAATGATTTGTTCTTAGCGAAAACCATTTTTTTTTCAAGTCGGCTAGAGGATGAGTTTCCATAACAATTGATGACAAGCTTAGTTTACTATAAAAGTCTTTTACTTTTTGTGTGTGACTGTGTATAAAAGTGAATGTCAATTTTGAATAACATTAGATTTAGATTAATGTTACAACTATTTGCTATATGTTTCTTTGTTAAAAATAATCGAATTGACATATTATTAAAAGCTAAATTAAAACAAACTTAAAAAAATTATTTTATGATTTGTAATTTGATTTGAAAAATAATTAGATTATATTATCTAAGTTTATGATTTATAAAATAAATAAACAAATTTTACGTAATAAAAATATAAAACTTAATTTAATTTTTATTTAAAATGAATTAAATATTTTAAATACATTTAAATAATTTGTATATTTGTTTCGTAGAACGGGTTTAATCCTAGTATAAATATAGAAGTTTGAAAGTCGCAAGTGAGATTACCTAATTTTTAGCTATTATATCAACTTAAAAGATTGCAATCATTAGGTTTATTTCCTAAAAGAAAATCTAAAACATAAACGGAAAATCCTAAATACTCGATTAGAGGCAAAATATGCTAGATATATACATAATATTTTCACCATACCATTTCATTAAAGTATTTGAGCAAAGGTTATGATTGCTATGGCTTTTTGTACGTGAAATTGATAAATCCAGACATAATTTATTCTTTTATTCTTTGATTTCATTTTATCATAATTTATTTATTTGATTATTTCAGATAGTTAACTTACTAACACTATATACTACAATCATATAAAAATATTGTAGATTTAGTTATTTACAAATGAAACAAAATTTTACTCACCTAAAAATGAAAAATATAGCATATTATTTTTAGATTTTTATTTTTATTATACAAGTATACTAAAAGTCATATTTATAAAAAAACGAGAATACTAAATGAAAATTAAAAACAAATAAGTTATATATATTTGCAAATGCAAATAATACAATTATTATTTTTGAAAATAACTGAGTTTACAATTTTAGTATGATTATTATTATTTTATTTACCAGTATTAATGTAAAACAAATATTAATGTATATTAAAGAAAATAAATACATGCACGGAGATGCGGGTTAAATTCAAGTAATTTTTAAATAATGATTTAAAAAAAACTAAACCGGATTACATAAAAATTCACCGGTGTTGTCTGTAAAACTGCGGGTTTCGGCCAGATTTCAGAACACTGAATATAATGATTCATGTATAAAATTTAACTATAGATACACAATCAAAAATAAAAATTTATATTATATAAATTTAATTTATTTAGAAATTAGTTTCGTGCTTTGAAAGTACGGATCAAAATCTAGTAAAAGGTTAAAGAAATGTTTCTTCGAGAGTATGAGAAGTTTGAAACTCAAGAATATTTTTGGAAATTTCGGTTTTCTTGGGACATATTGCGGGTCTGATTATTCTCATAGAAGCCCATGTTGGGTAAGATATTTCTTTTCAAAAACCAAAAGTGTAGTTTAGGATATCTCTATTTTTCAACTTATTTACATTCACATGCCACTGATATAATTAATGAATCTATTTTTTAATTTCCTTTGTCTTTTGTGGATTAATAAATGTATGTCTTAAATCTATTTTAAACTAACAAAAATAGATATGGTTATTAGTAAACTGAAAAATTGTTGGGACATTAAACACTTATGTATACTAATTACCTTAAATAACTATAATTATCATAAAAGATAGATTCTCAATGATGTCTTATTTAATTATATATACTATTTAATGTAAATAACTAAAAATAAAATTAACAAGAGCAGCCTACATAAAGATATAATCAGGTTTTCTTAAAAAATATATATTTATGTAAATTTTTTCTAAGTATACATACTATTAAAATTAAATAAATTTTATAACATGAGTAATGTTAAATACATATTTTATTTTGTGTAATACAAAACATTGTATGAAAATTTTAATCAATTTTTTTTAGAAATATTATCAATTTTTATAGGTTTTACCGGGTTAACCGGTGTCGGTGAGGTTGATGCGAGTTTTTGGATTTTTACATATTTTATCATTTCTTAATTAGTTAGTTTTTTGTTAATGAACTGGATCACTTACGGGTCACCGAGTTTTGGTTTGACCGTAGGTTTGAATCAAATACTATATCAGTAAAACATTTAAACTGCCAAATAAATTTGTTATTTTCTTTTACACTAAGTTAGCATCGTTTCATGAACCAGTTTCATAGAAATATTCAAATAATAATTTCACTAAAATGTTATTTTATATTAAATAGTAAACTTTGTTTTATTAATATTAATTTCATTAAAAACAATCTCGATTCTGCTAAGTAAAGGAGCTACAATTGAACTGGTCCAATTTTCAAAACAATCAATATCAATTTATTTGCTTAAATAAAGAATACTTTCTCTGTTCCTAAAAGATGATTGTTCTGGGAAAAAAAATTATTTTTAAAAAAATGGTTGTTTTTTGTTTTCAATGAAAAAATTGCAAACTTTAAGAAAATTAATTGGTTTTATTAGATTACTATTGGCCAAAAATTGTTAAAAATTGAAAAATTATAGTGATTTAATGCGTTTTTTTAATATGTGTGAAAAAAGTAAAAAGAGAGGAGTAATATACCTACACAATGTAAACAACAATACATGGGGAAGTGCATAAACCATCTGAAACGCTTATCATATTCATCGATAAGACAATTTGAAATCGCATCTCGTCACTTACCGGAAATGGAACACGACGGTTGACAAGGATATGGTGGCACGGTTTGATTTTCGTGAAAGTTAAGCCATAAAACCTATGTTCCTTGTCTGAAAGAAAAAATATGTTCGATATTTATAATTTCAATCCGATGAACATATGACAAACTCATAGAACAAAGGCACATGTGTTGTAAAAAGCTTTTTTGGGATGAATAAATTGAACATTAAAAAAACATTTGTTAAGTGGTGTTTCAGAACAAATGAACAAGATGTTTTGCTTTTTTATTTATTTGAGAGCATTTGTGGCAAGGGTAGTGTAGAATATAAAAAGATAGTGTTTGACTTCCTAAAACATTTGGTTGAGGAATATAACAATAGTTGTATCAACAAATATGGGAAATTCTGGGACAAAATCTCAATAAAATGCCACATCATCTCAAACTGGGCAAGAGAATGTTAATGCAAGAAAAAGGATAGAAATAATGGATTTAGATATCAATACTGGGTGCGAGGAAATAAAATTTGTCTACAAAAAAATGATTGATGAAATTCTTTGAAGACGCTTTTAATGAGATTATATATATAAATTAAAGGTAGAAATTCCAAAGAATACAATTTTGGGAGCAACTCTAATGTATCATGGTGGTGGAAGCACAACTAATCCAAATACATGGTTCTGTTTGAAATAGCTTAAGTATTTAATTGCAATATTAGTGTTTTCAGTTGCATTTAATCCGTTTTTAGCACAAGTGGTTGCATGATAGACCCATATCCGAGAGTTGTTTAATTCATTACATAATAAAAGTGTTGATGTACACATAGCAACCGTGTAAGAGTGATATCCACTTGGAAAAGAAAGCATATGTATTCTGCAGTTAAAAATTTATATATAATATTGACTTGTAAGATCAATTTCAGAGAGATAAATTTTGTCTATAAAAAAAAACTAATTTACACTTTTGTATACATGGTTAATTATCCGTAATTTTTACTTATTATTTAGAGTTTGAGAGCCAAGAGAATTTTAAAATTGGTTTGGGAGTGTTTGTTCAGTGACCAGTTGATTATGTCTTCTCAATACCATTTGGAACCTTCTATATTTTCTTATTTTTGTGTTTTGTCTCTCACAAAATGTTTAATTTGATATAATTATAATTTTGTTACTTCACAAAATTTAAATGCTAAATAAATTTTTATTTTGAAATATTGTTGTATTTCATTTTGAAAACAAAATTCATTTAAATCATCAACTTTCAAATTTGGTTGAAGTAAATCATTAACTTTTTGGTAAGCCAAAAAAACACTCAGTTTTTATTAACGAACCATTTTAATCATAAACTTTCGTTGACCATATCATTTTAGGCATATCGTTAGTCAACAGTTAAAGCTGACTAACGGTATGCCTAAAATGACTTTTAAAGTTGATGCATTTTTTGGCACAAAAATAAATCAACAATTATTTTTCAAAATCTTAAATTTTAAATATTGAAAATATATATTTAATAAGTATAATACTAATAAAAAATAAGAAATAATTCAAACCAAAAATATATATTTTTTCATTTTATCAAAGTAAAATTTTATATATTTTCATTTATATCTTAAAATATTAGTCAACTTATGAGTCATTAATAATTTAATTTTAAAATAATTATCAAAAAATTTATAATTATCTACGATCAATTTTTGTAACCTGTTTATATAATCTTATTGGGGTTATGTTTATAATATTGACGGTCAAATTTTTTTAGTGGAGTGCTAGTTCAACTTTTTATTCTCAAACAAAAATAAATATCCAAAACAAAAATTTTATAATTCCTATAAATTTTTTACAAGATTACTTCTGCATTTTAATTATAAATAAACTTCCACCAAAAACTAATAAGATCCAAAATATAGCTACATAATTAGAATACCATTATTTTTTATTATTATTTTTGACAACAAAGGAAACTACTGCTACTAAGATACCACCTGGATCGGAGAGCCAACCCGGAGGTATAGGAATCAACATATTATTTTTTATTATTGTGAGTAATAAAAATATATTAATATTTTACAGACAATAAAAATTATGAATCATAATCCAGTTAGGACTATCTAAATAGTTACAAAACTTGATATAAATATAATAAATAATTACAAAACTTCTTTATAATTATTTAATAAAATAAATATTAAACTAATGATATGTTAACTAACTATTTTAGAATATAAATATTTTTTTTACATTTTAGTTTGAAGAAAATGATAAAAACAAATTATTTTATTATTTAATATTTAATATTCTATGTATAATATTATATTGTTACTAAGTAATTTATTCTAAAAGTTAATTTTCATTTTCTGAAAAACATTTGTTGATTTATATTTGTGCCAAAAAAAATTATTAACTTTAAAAGTCATCTAAGGCATACTGTTAGTCAATTATAATTGTTGACTAACGATATGCCTAAAATAATATAATCAACAAAAGTTTATGATTACAACGGTTCATCAATAAAAGTTGAATGTTTTTTTTATTACGGAAAAGTTTGTGATCTATTTCAACCAAATTTGAAATTTGATGATTTAAATAACATTTTTCTCATTTAATTTTGGTTCTAACAAAGCCTTATTTTAAAGATATGCAAAAACGACAAATTTAACATTAATGGCATTAACTGAGTTTCTGCAAAATATGAATTACGATCAATTAAAATTTTGCAAAATTTAATACTTGGTCAAATATTGATCATTTTTAAAACTATATTTATTTTTGACAGTATACATAAGGTAAAAAACACGGTATACATAAGGAAGATAGTGAAGTAAGTCCAAAAAAAAAAGCATTCAGTACTGTCTCTCTCTTTCTCTCATAAAAACACAGCCAATGACCTTCTCGTGGTCTTCTGTGCCACAAAAATCATTATATACGTTCAAACACCAATCTGGCGCCACACACTCATATATAGTAGTATTTATATATCTCTTCCTCTCTCTCCTTGTATGAGTGGTGAGATGGTTATCCCTATAAGGTGCAGCATCGAACCATCTGCAACATTTTGACTCGTTTTCTTTTGTGTTTTTCCAACAACTGTATCTTGTTCACTCGCTCTTTCCTTTTTCAATCTCCGCAACGACCCCCTCTTCCATTCATAACTCTTTCTCTCTCTCTTCGAAAAAATGGATAACTTCTTGCCCTTTTCCTCTTCTAACGCAAACTCTGTCGAAGAACTCTCAATGGATCTTAACAACAATCCCTCACGCTTCTCAACGCTCCCTACTTCTGATCATCATCATCAGGCGCAGCCTCACCCCTTGTTGCCACCTTACTCATACGTTGCATCTCCTGTGGATCAGACGGCGGCTATGAAACCTCAGATCCCGGTTATACAAACCGGAAGTGAGTACGGTTCTCTGGTTTATAATCCCGGTTTCAGACAAGCAAGAGGTGGATTCCTTGATCCACACACGGCTAAGATGGCCAGGATCAACAGGAAGAAGGCGATGATAAGATCGAGAAACAACTCTAGCCCTAACTCTAGCTCGAATGAGCTGGTTGATTCAAGGAGACAAGTGGTTCTTACCATGAAAAATAGTGCCGAGATTGCCGCAAGGAAAGATCTCTATCGATTTTCCTCATTCGATAACAAGGTTTGTTTCTTTTATTAGTCTCAAATATATAAATATTTTAGATTTTATATATGTAAAACTTGATCAAACGTTTTGGATATTGTGGTTGATTGTAGAAGCTTAGGGTTTTGCTGGTGAAACACTTGAAGAACAGCGATGTTGGATCACTTGGGAGGATCGTTCTACCAAAGGTATGTAAATTCTTACAGTTCTTTAATTCATCGTTTTCGTTAAGGTATGTATTAATGTATAATGATAAAATAAATTTTGTAGGTAAAACATTAATACGAAATAGTTATCAATCACGTAACCACGAAATTTTAAACCTCAATTCCATGGAAAAAGTTTTTAGAAAAGTAAAATGGTTTCAGGATTCGGGCTGCCACCTTTTTTTAAAGAAGGTTTGTTGAGCAAAGGTACATAAGTCATTGCGGCCACATACTCTCATTATGAAATTCACTGAGATTTGTTTTGATAAGTAATATCACTGAGCGTTGTTGTTCAAAAAAAAAAAAGTAATTTCACTGAGATTTCATTAAGAAATTTCACTGAGATTTATTTTCTTTTTTGAAATATTCACTGAGATTTATTTCTCACATTTCATTCCATCTTTTCAAAAAATATAGTATATTTAGCGATTTCGTTGTTTAACCAATTACAAGTTCAGTCTCTAAAAACACACGGAAAACAAGGGGAATATAAAACATGACAACAAAATGTAGAATGTAGTAAAGTTTATAGTATTTGTGTTTGTTCCAGTACGAATTTTGATGACATTTTTATATACTTTTAGTTTAGAAAGAATATGGATTGTTTGTAAATTCAAACTGAAATTGATTTATTTAAAGATATCTTCAGTTTGAAGGATTAAAAATTCTTCAAGTTTTGGAATGAGTCCCAATGATGAAATTAAGTAAGGGAAAAAAAATCTAAATAGATTCTCAATATAGTTTCCTTTAAGTGACTAGTAATGAAAGAACATGAGAGGTAATCAATTTTATTTCTACTAGTTAAGTGAAAGTGTTTTAAATGAATTTATTCCAAAATGGGGCTGAAGAAAAATAAAGTCGTCTATTTTCCTTTCCTAATTAGTTGCCTCTTATGTCTCTTATATTATGGAGTATGTCTTAATTAAAACAGTAAGAAAGTCATTTGGGGATAAGAAAAGTCATTAAATAAGGTCTGGGCTTTGGAACGCAGAGAGAAGCTGAAAGAAATCTTCCGGATCTATCTACTAAAGAAGGAATGATAGTAGAGATGAGAGATGCTGACTCTATGCAGAATTGGTCTTTCAAATACAAGTTAAGTCTCGTTTTAAAAATGAACTCAATTATACACAAAAGCGATTTTTTATCCATTTTATTTTACCAATTGAGTTATACCAATCTTTTAAGCTCAATTTGTGATGATTTCAAGTTAGAATTTTTTTATCAATGTCAATTTAACGTTATACTTAAAAAGAACATGCATTACTGCGAACATAGGTTCTGGTCCAATAACAAGAGCAGAATGTATGTCCTCGAAAACACAGGTAATTAAGGATCTAGTATATTCCTTTAAAAGTATACAAGTATATTTAAACTATTTTATTATAATACAGTATGCTTTTCCTTTTGTCTTTAAAAATTTAAGGAGAATTTGTGACGAGAAAAAGAGTAGAGATTGGAGATTTTTTAACACTCTACGAGGACGAAAGCAAGAATCTCGTGAGCTCTCTTGTTAACTCTCCTTTTTTTTCTTTTTGCGTTTTTTGAAAAAGACAAAACTCTTAAATAAATAAATAATGATTGATTAGCAGTCCGAAATTGGAAATTTAAAAAGTGAGTCATTAAACTGTGTTCGTTAAGCATACAGACAAAAATATATTGCCTTTTTGACCTTTTCTGTCAATGATAGCTGTCCGTATAAGGAATGCGAATTCCAAACCCTAGTTTTAATATATTATTACTGAAAAATGATTCTTAAAAACATGAAATATATGGAGGTGACTATTAATTTAAATTTTATGTTTAATAAAATACTTCTTCTATTTAATCATTTTATTATTCTACTATTTTGCTAAGTAGGGAGAGGACGCAATATGTTTTTCTCTAGAAATTTTGTTCTTTTGAATAGCCAATTTGTTTGGTTTTGACTACATAAACTCTACCAAATTAAGAAAGCGTTTTTAGGATTTGGTTTTATATCAGAAATCATTGCTTTTATAAAAATATTATTTTTATTTATTTAAATTTTGTCAATTTTGAAGATAATTTATTTCCCTATTTTTCTAGTTATCCTCACAAAACATTTTTTATTAGCATAATATAATGTGCGAAATTTTAGTTCACACGTAATTAAATTTTATATCAAGAACAAAATTAATTTGTAATTAGAAACCTGTAAATGACTTCTTGGAATTTAACTGACTAGTGTTTTGGTTCAAAAAACATGGAACTTATTACATGGAACAAAAAAAATATGGTTCAAAAATATGGTTCAAAAACATGGAAAAAAATGGAACTTATTTACTACAGTTTTCATAGGTTATTTAATTTTCGTCTGGATATTAAATGATCTAATATTTCTGACATTTAAGTCTCCTAACTTCGTCAGTTTGTTTGGTCTTACTAGTACTTCTCCATAAGAAAGTACGCAGACAAACCAAATGAAGGAAGAGAAGATGAGTCGATGGAAGCCAAAGACTATGAACTTCTACGAAGATATTGCGTTTGATTTCATACCAAAAGATGAAGAAGAAGATTCTATTGCAATGCTCATCGGAAATCTGAACGATCACTATCCCAACCCAAACAATCTTATGGACCTCCCAATCGATCTTCATCACCATCAACAAGCCACCTCCTCGTTGCCACATGTGGATTACATGACCAATCCTCAGCATGGTGGTTCCTCCAATGATCACATGAGCTTTAACGACTTTGTATGGTAATGTGATTGAAGTTGATATAACTGTATACAAGTGGTATAAAAAGAAAAGAGTATCGTACGTTTATCATATTCGTATTTCTATCTATTTGATAAAGTATTTTTTGTTGTCAATCTATTATTTATGAAATATAAGATTTGCGCTCAGTTTTATTTATATATAAATTTCATTTGGGTTTTATAATGCATAAGAGACAATAGGCAAAAATATAATTCAACAATTAAAAAAAGAAAATCTGCATCGCTGCTACTCGACTAAAGTCTAACTAGTTTTTCCGCTACCACCTTATAAACACAGTTTTTGTAGTTGATAGTAGTTGTTGGCGTCTTGAAATAACCATATAATACCTTATAAACCGTTTTGAACTTCTTAAAATCAAAAGCTGGTTTCCACTTATTGTTTGTGGTTGCGGGTGGATAAATAAATATAAATTATTTTCTAAAATATTTTAAAATTTTAAATTAAAAATTTAAAATGGAAATATTATAAATATAAATATATACACATTTTATATTTAGTTTAAATTTACAAACACTATCATAATTTATTTTATAAAAACTTTATAAACTAAAACTTAATATACATACATACATACATACATATGATATATACATATATAAATGAAACAAAATATTCTTTTAAAAGTTTTTATATAAATTTTCAAAACAAAATTTATTAAAATTATAACTTTCAACTAATTTAGTAAATTAAATAAATAAACATAATAGTATTATTTAGCATATTATATTAATAATTATTATATTATCACAATAATATGTTTTTATTTTTTATTATGTTATAATATCTTAATACTGATAGTTTTATTATTAAACCGCTGCAATATCACATAATCAACCAGCCACAAATATCCATGCAAACGCACCAATTTCTAACCATTGTAACAGTCGTAAACGCTAAAAAACCACAACTACCTACATTCTGTAAACTCCCGTAACCGCTGCGTTTCAACCAGTCAAACCCTTAATAGATAAATATTTATATTTGCAACATTTATAACAATGTAACTATATATTTAGTTACTAGGTGTTTCGAGCCGCACATGCAGATAAAATCATCATAATTTACTTATTAATATCATTACAATTAATTTATAGGCCATCATTATAAGTTATTATTTATGCTTTCAAATATAATGTGATGTTTTGTTTAAACCATTTGAACGCATAAACATATTTTTATAATTGCTTTACAGTTTTGTATACTCTCATGTAATGCAAATATTCTGAAGATATTTTTTTTCTGGAGACTTTCATATATCATAAGTATTTTGAATTTTTCGTAATTTCTTTAAATCTTTTAGAAACTCTCACGTATTATAATATATTGAAAATAATTGTATACACTATACACTAAATTCAGTTTAATATCTATTTATATCTTAATTTCTATTTTTATGTTTGGAAAAAACTGAATATTAACACAGCATATATATGAAATCTTTTTATTTGTTTTCTAAATATGCTTATATTTTTCCCAATTTTTATTATATGAATTAATAATCAATTGTCTAACATGCTAAATAATTTAATTATTCATTAAAGATAACATACACTTTATACCGTTCTAATTTTTAATACTGAGAACTCGAATTGCAATTGTAAATATTAGTATTGATTTGTCAAATCAAGTATCTATAAAAATGTGTTTTCTGCTTAATTAGATAAGCACGTCTAAATATAAATCTCTGATCCATGTCCTAAGACATATACATGCTTCAATTGGTGACCATGTTTGAGGAAAAAATTATATTGAATTCTCTGTTTCTCAAAATTTATATTAGTTATGTTGAAGTTTTTGTCAAATTGGTTATAGGTAGGTTCCACTCATTTCCCCTAAATTTTTCATGGAGGAATGAATTTATAAAGAAAAATTCTCTCTGCAATTTTGATGAGGAACAAAATAAACAAAAAATTCATATTTTTACATTTTTTCATTTTCTCAAATGAAATTTTATTTTTATTTTGTTCATTTGTTCATTCATTTAGTGGTCACCAATCGAAACCACACTCTAAGCCCAACCCAACATTTTTACCCTATAACAGACTGTACTCCTAACCCAAGACTTTTAACTTTAGAGTATTAGTCTAAAAACCCCAAAACAGAGCCCATATAAGTAGCCGTACCAATAGTTTAAAATTTTTTTTTTACCAAGAAATATATGCCCGAAACTCGTAATCCTTATAAACTCAAACCATATTATGTAATAAAATATACTCCGTCCGTACATATGGGTTCCCGATGTCAGATCCAAGGGTCACCTTCGGTCCTTTTGTAGGTCCAAAGTTTTCTCCTTTTTGATTGTTGTTGTTTACTCTAGGCCTCTTCGATTTGGCCGTGGTTATTGGTTAGGCTTCTGATGTTGATTGTTCTGTGGTTGGAAGATTTGATTTTCCATGGCTTAGTTAGTTTTTGTATACATCCTGAGGTGACCTCTCCTTTGTGCCTCTCGGGTTACGGATCTCTGGCTCATATTCAAGGAAGAGGAGCTTCGGCTTTCTTGCATTTTGCTGTGGGTTTCGATGGTTAAAGCGTTGGTTCCTCGTCTCCCTCTGCTGATTCCTTGCGGCTGTACTCGTGGCTCTAGGTATGTTCCAAAGCAGTATAGTGAGTTTCAGCCTGGATCACTCCAATAAAGTCAGTGTTATGTGCTATCCTCCATCTCCTTCCTCCCTCCTTGGATGATTCTTCTTCTCAGTTTCCTTGAATTTTAAATGTGATCTCTGTTTTTGTTGGTTTCTAGTTTGTTAAAACTTAGTCTATGTTTTGGCTCCCAAATGTTGGGCTTACTTTCTCCTGTAATGGAGCTTTTGGCTTTGAAGATTTAGAATCTTCTATCGAAGTATTCCAACAATGTATCTCCTTTAGTTTTTAGTGGAATGAATGTAGTGTGAAAAGAAAACAATAATCAACCATTGATTTTGCATTTTATCATTAGAAAGCAAATTCATACATAAATTACTAGTATATGAGAAAACGTAAGCTATAATTTTACCCTTGGCTCCACTAAAGATCTGATTGGTTTTTCCGTTACCATCTGCAAACATAGTTTTTGCGGTTGGTAGCATTTTAAAACAATCATACAAATCGCTACAAATCGATTCAAGCCGCTAGAACTTTTTAAAATCAAAAGATGGTTCAAGGCTATCGTTTACAGTTGCGGGTGAATAAATAAATATAAAATTAATTTTATAAAATATTTTAAAATTCAAATTTAAAATTAAAAATGGAAATATTATAATATATATACACATTTTATATATTAGTTTAAATTCACAAACAGTATCATAATTTAATTTTTTAAGAAAATAAACTAGCTATTCACTTATAACTTAAAACAAAAAATTAATATACATATATATGTATATATAACGAGAAAATATATTTTTTAAGTTTTAATATAAATTTTTCAAAGAATTATTAAAATTATAACTTTCAACTAATTAAAAAATAAATAAATAAACATATTATTATTAATCATATTATACTGATAATTATTATATTTTGTCACAATATTATGCTTTTATATTTTTATAATATTATAATATGTTTATATTGATAATTTATTATTAAATCGCTACAATATTTTATTATTAACCAGTCATAAATATCTCGTAAAAAATACAATTTTTAAACTGTTGTGCCAATTATACAAAATATTAAATAACACTTGAAATCGCAATCACCTGTATCCATAAACTCCAGCACCTATAAATGTAACCGATGTATTTGAACTAGTCGGGAAGACATGAATTCAACCCACAATCGTGGAACTTCGCATAGAATTGTATTGTGTTTAATTTGTTTTCACAATCATAGAAGCTTCACACGAACTCAACCCACAAACGTGCTTAATATTTGTGTTTCATTAATATTTTATTTAAACATCATTTTAACAAATTAATATTTTGTCTAATTATTCTTTCACTGTTAAAACTTAACTTGGTGTATAAGAAATTAGGGAATTCGAATAATAGTTATACTGAACTGATGGTTCTGAATTTGTATCTTAATATATTGAAATTCTGTGATATCTATCAAACTAACTTCTATAAAAATATGCAAACATAATTTTTATTTTTATTTTTTTAAAGCAAAATATTTAATACAGTCGATAATGCTCTCCAGGATACGCTCCTAGCTTTACTCCGACGGATTGATCGCAGAATTTCACGTGATGTTTCATTAATCGGTAGATACTCAGCTCCAAAATACTTTCTCTTACAAGAATAGATCTAGATTTAACATCGATTACTGCTGGGGCGCTGGACCCCTTCGGGGGATATTTGGGAAAGTGGCTGCCCAGACACCAGAGATATCAAAAAAAAAAAAAAAAAAAAAAAAAAAAAAAAAAAAAGAATAGATCTAGATCAAATTAATAAATTACCACTATGAATATAGCCTTGAAACTTCTAGTGATTAAAGCCAGTTGACTAAAGTAAATATTATGATACTAGTTTACATCTAGATCTTATTATAAATAATTATCCTACATTATTTTGCATCTGAAAGCCGATATAAGTGCATTTCTTAAACCGTGAGGCTTGAGTCTTTAGCTACTTTGCCACAGTAATATCTTCGAGCGTTAGACAATCTTCAATAGTTTACATCTTTTTTTTTTGAGAAAATTTGGTAAAATAGACCGAATGATTGTGACCAACTGTTAAGGAGACGAGACTATGACGCTAACACGCCACCTGCTGCGCAAAACTAAGTCACAATTTTCTTGATCACCTTATACGGATATGAGTCTATGCTTTAGGGGCCATTTGAATATCCGGAGAGATGATCTATCCGTGGACTACACCTCTTTTTGGAGATTATTCTGAATCTTTCCATGGATCTGGGTACCCCGAGATTAATCAAAAAAAAATTAGGAAATATACCGTCCAATAAGATTATATTTTAAAAACTACATCATTTATTCTTATTTTTGAAAACTAAACTTATTTATAAGTGAAATGATTAATCTAACCTAACTAAGAATTTACACTAATTTTAATATCAATACCGAAAAATAATATTTAGATTACAATTAAATAAATAAAAACAGTTTTAGATATAAATGATATTTAATTATAAATAAATTGCTTATATGTATATCCATGTGTACCCTCCAAATTGAAATTTATTACAAAGTTCTATCTCTCTCTTCCCCAATTTAGAGAATTTTAGATGTTCATTTCTCCTTGAATCTATATGCTCTAATTGATTTGTATTGAACATGTTTATCTATCTTGTTACTAAGTAAAATTTCTATAGTCGTGTTGCAGATATGAAATAAACTTTCATGTGTGGCAACATAGACTTATCGAAAGTAAACAAGAAACAAACACGTCTATCACAAAGAATAACCAAAACATTGAATAAGAGAAACGAGTCTTTGAGATTCGGAAACAAAGGAGTTATTAGCACTAACAAGTTCCTTGCTTTCAAGCATGAAGAATCTCCAAAAAGAAAGGAAAAAAAAAGAAAAATGGATGAAGCAAATGGTCCAATAGCCGAGCCTCCCTCAGCTGTGGTGTTAATGTTCTGGGCTTCCAGCAGATGAATGCACTATGAGACAATGTCTAGAATTAACGGATTATAACCAAAATTTTGTTTTACCTTATATATATGTATATTTTTAACCGACGTTTTCAGAAGATAATCTTCGAAGTTATGAAACTATAAATTTAATAATTTAATAATTATTATTATCTCAAATAAATTAATTAGAATATAAAGAATATTATATCTTATTTTTGTATATTAAAATATGGGTTAAAATAGTCTTATCATATATGTACAAGTATAGATTTCAAATTTATTTATATACAATGTAATCGTCAAATTTCAAATCTTAAATAAGGTATTTTGCAAATTATCCCTTTTTCTTTTAAAATGATGTGAACTAAAAATAATTTTATGATTTATTCCAATAGTCTTTTTATTTTCTTCTTAATTTTTAATATATTCATTTCTATACTTTTTATATAATGCAAATAAGATTTTTTTATCTGATATAACTTAAGATTATGTTTGTTTATTTCAAAATTTTAAATTTAAATTAAAAATAACATTAATACTATTACTGCATTAATAAAATTACATAACCACATATAATAAAACTAATAAAATTTTATTTAAATAGTACTACTACTATAGTTTTCCACAAAAAATGAATCAAAGCATATTCTATGTTGTATTAGGTTTGTATGTGATTTTTAATTTTATATTAGTTATATATATTTTAATGTTACTGTTTATTGTTTATTACATCATTATTAAATTATAAGTTGAAGAAGCTTAATCATTGTGTATACATATTAGACAAAAGTTTTAAAAGTAATATTTTTTTCTAAGTATTTTGATTATGTACAAATTTTTTTATCAAATTGAGGAATTATTATGCAAATACAAAAGTTAAATATCAAAATGAGTTTATGAATAATATTCTCTCAAATATAGGGTAATATTACTCACAAAATTATTTCTTCCCTCAAAATAATGTTTTATTGGAAAAAAATTCTTTATTTTTTATGTTTTTCAATTTTAAAGTATTATTAGAGATGCTTTTAGTCATAATAGTGAATGAATTTTTATAGATGGCTAATTGTCTACTGGTGGAAATGTTTTTTCCAAACTAGATTTATCTAGCACTGTAAAATTATATTCATATATAGCTTTGATAAAAGAAAAATGTGTTCAACTATTTTGATAAATTATACTACTGCATTCCAACTTCCAGAAACTATGAATTTTGAAATATAAAAAGGGCAAAAATGTATATGTTAATAAGAATACTTACCTCATGTTTTTTGAGTAATAGAATAGCCTTTCGATGTCAAAAAAAAAAAAAAAATACTTAAAAAATCCCTTTCTCAAAGGTGAGATGGTTGGCATATCCTCTGACAGAAACAAGACTGAACTTCAGGTTCTAAACACATCCGGTGGAGGCTTTTTTTTTTTTTTTTTGTGGGCCGCATCCGGTTGAGGCCACATCCGGTTGAGGCTCTCCACCTTTGGAAACAACCGATACAAAATACTTTTTTTTTTCTTGGGCCACATCCGGTTGAGGCTCTCCAGTCTCCACCTTTGGAAACAACCGATAAAAAATACTTATTTTGTATTATAATGCTCATCTGTTCGTCACAAATTGAAAAGCCTCACGTTTTCTTCTGTTTTAATCCTCTAGTATCTGATATTATTCTCGTAGTCTTTTTTTTCTGTCAACCCTCGTAGTTTTTAAACTGAGCATTAAAAAGCTATGGAAAAACTCCAAATAGTTAGCACATACAAAAATATTTAATTTGTATTTTGAAAACACAATTGTATGTAGAGGTAAAATCTTTTGTTAGAACATCTCCATTGTAAAAATTCTATTTTCTTTTATAAAATAGAATATGGAATAAAATTTGCTTACAAATAAAAAAATATGAAATAAAAATGCTATAACCATATTCTATTTCTCATTTCATAATGCAGTAATAATATAAATATTATTTTATTAATGAAGTAAACTCATTTTTTATTTCACTATAAAATAAGAAATGGAGAAATATTAGAGTATTTTCTTTTACTTTATACTCCATTTTACTCTATTTTAAATTAAAAAGTAGAGTAAAATTGGAAATGCCGTTGATCATCTCTAATAGTATCTATTTTCACCATAAAGTAGAGATTAAAATAAAAAGTGCTCTAATGATATTCTATAAATAATATTCTAGTTTTCATTCTATAGTATAGTTGGATTATAGTCCAATGATACTCTATTTTAGGATAGAAAATATAATAATGAACAAAAAATAAAGAGATTGTAGATCCTAAAATCTATACTAGGTATTTAATAGAGTTTGTAAAGTAAACTCGGGAGTGAAAAATGAATGTAGGCAACGATATCCTTAGAACACAACGATGTAATCGAAAATCGGTTGACAAAAATGGACTTTTATTGAATAAGAGATCGATTACAAGGAATGAAAATGAGATCGAATACTACAAAGGATATCAGACAAGATCAAACTCAAAACAAAGTAAAAGAGGTCGATGTGTGTGATGTGCTCTCTTTAGGGTTTTCGCTGTGTCCTAAAATGTTGATCTACCCCTCCTTTAATAGTCTCGGCTCCATCAATCTCTTATCGGGAGGTATGACCTTTCATTTCGTCTGTCTTGGTCGAGTAGGAATATGTACGAGTCCTTCTAACGGTGGGGGCCGGCGCTCGGAACCTTGTTGGTTAGAAAGTGGGGTCTCACTCCGAAATCCATCAACTCTTCCTGCGAGCCTGTTTTGGGTGCGGAGAGGTGTGCTTGGAGATCCTCAGACTCCAATCAGATCTTCCCTAGAACCGTTGTAACTTAAGCTCCGATATGTCGAGCTTGTTTGGGGGTTACGATGTGAATTTTCTCCGATATAGCGTCCGGATCGAGTACTCGAAAAATCAGGAGTCCCAAAGGCTCTGCTGTTATGGGAGGCGCGGACTCGGGGCGGCTGATCGGTCTGAGATCTGATTTTGTCTCGGATACTAACCCGGTGTTCAGCGAGCTCCCTTTCGGTTCGAGCCGGTTTGTGATGGTTCGATGAGCGATTTCTTGTTCTCGAGTTTTGTCCAAGAGTGTCCAGATCATGCCCTGGAGTTCGGCGACCTCCTCTCTCGTCTGGGTTATCAACGTAAGAGATATCGGTTTGGTCAGTTGCGTTCGAGTTATCGAACTATCGATAAGGGGCCTGTCCCCGGGCGGTCCACACTCGGTCTCCAGATCAGTCAGGAGATATAATCCTGGCGAGAGGAGCTTGTGAGGTCTGGATCGGATCGTCGATCTCACTTGTGTTGGTGGATCTGATCGGAAGATCGTTCCTTTGCTCGATCCCAATGGGATCAGCGTCGTTTATTCTCTGTTGAGAGTTTCCGGATTGATTTGGATCCATAATCGTGCTTAGAAATCCTAGATTTGGTTCTTAGTAAGGATGTTTCACGTTTATCTTCCCCACTAAAATCTACACTAGGTATTTGATAGTGTTTGTAAAGTAAACTGGGGAGTGAAAAAGGATGTGGGCAACGATATCCTTAGTAGGCCTGAGCACAATATCCGGACCTGAAGTACCGACACGAAACCGACCAGAAAATCAGGGTCCCGAATCCGATCAGACCCGAGGTAAATATTTGAATGGGTTCTGAATTGCTATATCCGAAGAACCGGTACCGAACCTGACCCGAACCGAGAACCGAATGAGTACCCGAAGATATCTGAAATGTGAATATATGTATAAAATATATGTTATAATTATATTTATAATTATTTTAATATTTTAAATTAATATTATAAGTTAACTATAGTAGTTATTTTCGGTACTATTGAGTATTTTTGGATAAAATATGATAGTTTGGATAAAAGTTTACCCAAAAAAACTGTATAGAATGGATACTTTTGGTTACTTTTAGTTACTTTTGAGTAATTTAGATACAAAACTTTGAACCGAATCGGGTACTTTGGGTACAAATAACCGAACCCGTTTTAGATACTTTGGTTATTTGGTTATTTCCAAGTTTCTATGCATGAGAACCGAACCCATCCGGAACCGGGAGGACCCGACTTGAACCTGACCCAAAATGGGGCTTAATTTCAAAACCCAAAAAAACCGAATACCCGAAAGAACCGACCCGTACCCAAACGCCCATGCCTAATCCTTAGAGTACAACGATGTAATCGGAAATTGGTTGACAAAAATGGACTTTTATTGAATAAGAGATCGATTATAAGGAATGTAAATGAGATCGAATACTACAAAGGAGATCAGACAAGATCAAACTCAAAACAAAGTAAAAGAGGTCGATGTGTGTGATGTGTTCTCTCTCTAGGATTTTCGCTGTGTCCTAAAATGTTCATCTATCCCTCCTTTAATAGTCTCGACTCCGTCTTCCTTGTAACCGATTCCGCGACCTCCAGGATTGCTATGACTTTTTCCGAGCTCGTCAATCTCTTCATGGACTTGCACCTTCTCGGCCCATTCATTTTGTCTCGGCCTATTAACCGGTAATGCTTAAAATTGGATCCAACAGATATCACTCTATTTATAGAATAAACTTATTTTCTGCTTTAATATAGAATGAAAATTAGAGTGTAAAATGGGTTTACTCTATAAATAGAATAATCTATTTATTTTTTTGTTCATTAGTCTATTTTCTACTCTAAGATATAATATCATTGAAATATAATTCAACTATGTTATAGAGTTACTCTATTTTGAAAAGAAAAGTAGAGTAAATTAGTGGAGATGGTCTAAGCATACTCTAATATATTATTCTATTTTTTACTCCAAAATATTCTATTAAATTTTTATTAATAATTATTACTAATATCTCTACTTATAAAAACAATTAACCCCAAATATCCTATGTTTATAAAACATCCATAAAAATACGATTTATTTAAATTAAACATATATTGTTAAAATACAATAAAAATTCAAATATATAAGACAACATATTTTGCTTCAACACAGAGCATTCAAATATATTCTTTTCACAAATGATCAGCTAGTGCATTTCATGATTATAATGAGTTTCTTTATCCATAAATTTCTTAAATTGAGAAAGAAATTTTTTAAGTCAAACATTTTCATTGTTTGCATAATATATACCGATCATGGCGGTTCCAAAAATGATATTGTATTATTAGATTATTTATTTTATATTTTATGTTTAGTTTGTTTTTTATTACTTTGTGAATTTTTATGTAAAGTTATTAAATAATTTCTTATGGAATATCATATTTATTTTCATGTTATTATATTATTTTATAAATATTATTTAAGCATGAAATAAAAATATTTAAAATTTAAAGAACCCATGATATAAATAAAAATGTTTAAATCTACAATGAAGTAATGAGTATAATTATTCCATTTTGGAGTTAGAAATGTTAGGGTTAGATTTTAGAGTGGAAAGTGAAACAATCATTTTTTTATTATTCTTTCCTACTACATTTTACAGTAAAATATAAAATAAAGTTGGAGATGCTTTTAACATTTTGACCAAAAAAAAAAAAAAGTTGGAGATGCTTTTCGTATTCATATCTTCGTCAAATAGGAGTATACTATATGTTAGTGAAATTGATTAGTACGTACAGAAAACAAAATATAAGGCCAAAGACTGAACAGTCGAACATCAAAGTTGCCATAAATCTTGGAGGAATACGTGGTGAGTTCACGATAGTATTTATTTCAGGCGTATTTTACATTATCTATAAAAAGCAAAGAGAATCATTCCAACAACAATAGTGATTACTCGACTTTGTAAATGTGATGATTTCATACTCGCGTTATCCAATCTAAACATCTTTAACAATTATGGCTATAATTGTGTTGTATATATAGGGAGACGTTAGACCAAAAAAAAATAGAGGGAGACGTTAGACCAAAGTATCCAAAGATAGGTTTAACTCGAAATTTTCAATTATTGATCGGGGTTCCACCAATATCGAGTCTATCATGTTTCCCATACGTTTTGCAGGTAAGGTAACACGAACATGTAACGTGGCATGTCTCTTTCCAGACAAAAATATACGGTAACAATTTAGTTTACCTACTCGTGAATCGAGGGAAAATTGCCTATTATCGTGCCAAATACAACCCGAACTAATGGTTAGTGCCAAATACGACCTGAATTCAATTAAAACTTTAAAAATCTACTCGAACTTTTTAAAACGTACCTAAATCTACATTGAAATATTATTAAAAAGTTGACATTATATAAACTACTATTTTTTATCGTATTAAATTTTAAAACTTTGGTGATAATTTTTTCTGATTTACATAAATACATAACATGTTTTTACTTATTATATCTTCAATAAACTTATATCTTACTAAAATATAAATAATAAAATATTTATAATTACATGATCTTAAATATACTTAAAATTTTGAAGTTATTTATAAAAATTTCTTGTATAGATTATTTTTATTTTTAAAACTTAAGTGATTTTTTTTCAAAAGTTATTATTATATATTTTAATATTTTGTTCAATTTTGAAAGGTAAAAGGTTCAAAATATAAATAACTTCAAAAATTTTGAACAAAATATCAAAATATATAATAATAACTTTGAAAAAAATTCACTTAAGTTTTAAAAATAAAAATAATCTATACATTTTTTTTATAAATAACTTTAAAATTTTAAGTATATCTAAGATAATTTAATTATAAATATTTTATATTTATATTTTAGTAATATATAAGTTTATTGAAGATATAATAAGTAAAAACATGTTATGTATTTATATAAATTAGAAAGAATTATCATCAAAGTTTTAAAATTTAATATGATGAAAAAATAGTAGTTTATGAAATTTCAACTTTTTAATAATATTTCAATGTAGATTTATGCACGTTTTAAAAAGTTCGGGTAGGTTTTTAAAGATTTAATTGAGTTCAGATCGTATTTGGCACTAACCATTAGTTCGGGTTGTATTTGGCACGATCCAAATTGTTCAGGTTGGAATAGGCACTTTTCCCCGTGAATCGATTAGACGTTTGGAACTAAATTATACTGGACGGAGAGAAAAAAAAAACAATTCAGACAACCGGCAGAAAAAAAGAGTCCAGCGTAATTTGTTTAGCTGTTTAGGGAAAAACTATTATCATCAATCACGACAGGTTCAAATTTGAATATAGTAGCTTACTCGGACATGAATGACTTTTGTAATTACCAAAGCCTCCACTGGTATAGTTAATAAAAAAGCGGTGGCAATATGATGCAAAAGCTGTATGTTTTCATTAATTTTTTAATAAAATAATTGATAGAGCATTAGCAATATATTTTAAATTTATTATAAAAATTAATATCTAATATATTTATTTTAAAATAATATATACAATTTTAATAATATATTTTAAATAAAGTGATTGGTAGAGCAGTATACAATTTTAAAATTATCATAAAAGTTAATATATAATCTATTTATTTTAAAATAATATATATTAAATTATAATATATATTAGTAATATATTTTTATTAAAATAATGACTATGATTTAATTATATAAATTAAATTAAATTTTAAATGTGAAATATTAATATTATTTAAAAAAATAAATGTAAGAATTATTTTAAAAGATAAAAATTATTTTTGGATATGAAAATAATTTTTGATATTATTAAATAAAATAAATTAATTATAATATATATATATATATTATATAAATTATCATTATTTATTTATTGGTAGAGCAGTAAATGATTCTTATATAATATTATCACAAAAACTAATATATGACATATTTATAAATATAGATATGTTTATTATATAATACAAATATAAAAATACATAAATGTATATTATCCTATGTTTTTATTAAAAATAGTGAATTCTATATGTAATTATATAAATTATATTAAATGTGAAATATTGCTCTTTTAAAAAAATAAAAATATTTAATCCTAAATTTTATTTTTAAAAATATAAATTTACTTTCTCATTATGAAAATATTTTTTATATTATTAAATAAAAATAAATTAATTATATAATTATTTTAAAATTTTTATATATTCTAATTGCTTATGCATATATTAAAAGCTTCATATGAGAATATTGAGTAGATAGTATTTGGAGAATGTTAGCATCTTGTAAATATTTTTCTAAATGTTTTTGTGATAAATATTGATTGAATAAAAATGAGCATAATGCTTATGCTAATAATGCTTTGCCAATCAAGCACATAAGCGCTCAATAGGCATGGGACGGATACGGATATCCGAGATATTTGGGATACCTGGATCTGAATCTGTATCCGTCAAATCAGTGATTTTGGTATTCAGATTCGGATCCATGCCTTCCGGATATCGGATATCCGGATAGAAATTATGATGCACGTGAGTAATCGGATCCGCAAATATAATTTAAATATATATATATATATATATATATTTACAAAATTTATGAATAGATTTATGCATATATTATTATTAAAATTAAAATATAAAATATATGACTATTTTTATTTATAAATATTAATACATCAAATATAATTATTAATAAGTTTAAAAATTTAATATATTTTAAAAACACGGATCTAAATTCGTATATTCGGACCCAAAAATTAAGATATTTGGTTTTAACGGATCCAAGATTTTACTATCCAGATTCAAATCTGAATACCATGGATATCTTATTTTCAAAGCGGATTTGGAGCGGATATTAGATTGGAATCCGAATCTGGATGATAGTATCTGCAGTTAATTGTAGATGAGCTGTGTAGGATGTTTAGGATGTTTAGGGTAAAGGAAAAAGTGTAGCTTCGTAGCAAAAAAAAAAAGGTAAAAAAGTGTAGCTCTAGACTGAATTTTTGTGTTGTATATATTTAGCTAATGGAAATTAAATAAATTATAAACAGTTTTTTTTTGACAAAGGGCTTTTGTAAATTATAAACTGTTTATAAAAGAAACTATGAATGAAGGATATAGTCAATGTCAACTTCTTTATAACATCAAAGAGCTTTGATTTCTGTAGATGGTAATAAATTACTAACAAATATAGTGGTAAATTAACAAAAACAATATTCTTCTTGTTTCAAAATGATTCATGTTTTACAAAATTTGCTTCAACTTTTTTTTTTAATTTCTATATAATTTTTAGTAGATAATAATGATAAATTGTAAACTTTTAAAAATGAATTGTATCTATCAAATCTTAATTTGTTTGACTAAAAAATTGTAGAAAATAGTTGACTACAAAATAATACATTTATAACTACAACTGTAAATGTTCTTTTTAATTCGTGTGAAAACTTTAAGATAATTTCTTAACGAGTGATATAACTAAAATGCAGTTGTATACTTGATTTCTATAGAATTTCATTTATTATTTACAAAACTGAGTTATTTAATGTCACCGAGACTTGTCCTATAAATACACCATTTCCTCCTCTGAACTTGTATCCCTAAACCAAAATACAAGAGAAACATGGGGTTCTTGGGTAAAAGTGTATTGTTGAGTCTCCTCGCACTTTGGTGCTTCACTTCATGTGCTTTCACTGAAGAAGTGAACCATGTGACCCAAACACCTTCCTCTGCTCCTGCTCCATCTCCTTACCACCACGGCCACCACCACCCACATCCTCCCCATCACCACCACCCTCACCCACATCCACCGGCAAAAGCCCCTGTCAAGCCGCCAGTTTCTCCACCTTCTAAACCTCCGGTTAAGCCACCAGTTTACCCTCCAACCAAATCCCCGGTTAAGCCCCCAACTAAACCTCCGGTTAAACCACCAGTTTCTCCACCAGCCAAACCTCCAGTTAAACCTCCAGTTTACCCTCCGACAAAAGCTCCAGTTAAGCCCCCAGTCAAACCTCCGGTTAAGCCACCAGTTTCACCCCCAGCCAAACCTCCGGTTAAGCCCCCGGTTTACCCTCCGACCAAAGCCCCTGTTAAGCCCCCAGTCAAACCTCCGGTTAAGCCACCAGTTTCACCACCGGCCAAACCTCCAGTTAAGCCTCCAGTTTACCCGCCGACAAAAGCCCCTGTTAAGCCCCCAACCAAAGCCCCGGTTAAGCCTCCGGTCTCCCCTCCAGCTAAGCCACCGGTGAGGCCACCGGTTTACCCACCAAAATTCAACAGAAGCCTAGTTGCCGTTCAGGGTACGGTTTTCTGCAAAAGCTGCCAATACGCTTCTTCCGATTCACTCATTGGCGCCAAACCCGTTGAAGGTTAGAATATTTTAGTAATTATTAGTGTTTTACTTTTACATTCTTTAGTTTGCACATTTACAAATAAATACACATTAAATTTATCGTATCTGAAACAACTCAACGTGCTGCTCTGCATGCGCATTTATTCAAAACCGTACTCGTGTATTTTTAAAAAATACCTACTGGATAACAATACGTGCTTGATATCAATCATGACGCAAACTTCGAAAAATAATTCAAATTTCAACACATCACAAGTAGGACCATCGGTACAGAAGCTGTAATATTATTGTTTCGTAAGTATTTACTTCTGCACTCATCAGTCACTGTTTTTGTCTGTCCCAGAAATTTCGTGAAGACCAAAGAAAATAGTTAAAAAGCACGGTAATAACTATTTCCATTAATCCAAAAACAAATCTAACGATACTATCTTTTAACTAATTATTTAGGTGCTGTTGTGAGACTACTGTGTAAGAGCAAGAAGAACATAGTCGCAGAGACCAAAACGGACAAGAACGGATACTTCTTGTTGTTGGGTCCGAAGACAGTGACGAATTACGGGTTCAGAGGATGTCGTGTGTATCTTGTGAAATCAAAGGACTACAAATGCAACAAAGTGTCAAAGCTCTTCGGTGGAGATGTCGGTGCCGTACTCAAGCCGGAGAAAAGGAAGGGCAAATCTGCGGTGGTCATCAACCAGCTCATCTACGGTATCTTTAACGTTGGACCGTTTGCGTTCGACCCGGTCTGCCCCAAATGAAGATGATGATGCTCTGTTACTTTCTTGATTATGTCATTCTCGAAAGAGTTCAAGGGAGAGAGTTATGTGTTTATGCGTTCTTATTGTAATGTCAGCTATAGTTTTAAGCTAAATGATTGTGTGTTTTATGAGTGTGTCCTTAAGTGACCTCGTTTGGATTTCGTTTGAATAAAAAAGTCGTCAGCTTCAAGAAGATCATCGTTTTTATCGAAGGCTGGGGAGATCACTGAAATGGGATGATATTCATTTAATGATATATTCAGCGAAACAAAATAAAATGTTTTAAGATCACTGAAATGGGATGATATCATTTAATGATAAATGAACAAAACAAATTGTTTTAGGAATCCATGTGTATTTCGAAACCTATACTAACGAAGGCATAATTTTAATTTATAGTACTATAAATCTAGGTGCTAGTTAACTTTGTAAATTTTCAACTTGTATTTCCTATTATTTGATCCTACTTAAATGATAAAATATAATTACGTTGCAGACAAAAAATATGATTACAAAGAAAGTGATTATGTCGATAAAGAGAGGGAATAGTCGTTTGCCCCCAAAAAAACAAGAAAAAGAAAGAGAATCATCGAATAGGGTTTCTAGTTTCTGCTTTCCAGTCGGTTCTTGGATTCGGAGAAAAATCAGCTGTGCAATTGTCGGCCACGTGTCTGACATAATTTCTCATCACATCTGAAAGTAAAAAAGGACAATGTTTAATTGAAACTTGAAAGATGCTAAGAACCAACGCGTGTTAGCCTACTGGTAAAAGAACTCCGGCTGGAGTGTCCGCCCTGGGTTCGATCCGCATTGGCCACGAGAGTTTTCACATGGGTTCCTCTCGTCTTCCAGACCACTTCGCGTAATCAGGGACCCTTAAGTGGAGGCTTAAAAATCTTGTAATGGCATAGATTTAGGCCCGGTAAGCTAGTCGATCACGCTTAGTGGTCGGATACTGAATTATCAAAAAAAAAAAAAATGCTAAGACTATTTACATTGGTTTTTCTTATTCTAACATCCTTTTTTTCTATTTTACCTTCTACCTTTCCACATCACAATTATAAGCTTATTTTCTTTTTAATCAATATATTTAACAAACAATAGCATTTTTATTTTATGTTCCAAATAAAATGAGACTAATATCTTTTCTCTGAAAATGAGACTAAAATCTTTAGTAATTTTTTTTTAAAATTAACTATAAAATAATTGTATTTGAATAAATGAGCGGAATTAAAAAAAGTACAAAAATATGAGTAATCAATAAGAAGAAGAAAGAGGTAATGTACGGTCCATTCAATTTTGAATGCGTTTCAACCCGTTGAAAACTTTCAACAAACAAATAATTCACTTGTATTCTCATCTTTTTCAAAAGGTTCATTGCTTTCAATAGTTGAATTTTCAATTCAACAGGTCTATTGCTCATGGTCTAAGAAATACTTTGTCCATTTTATAAAAATATTTACTTTGATATTTTCCACCGAAATATTTTTTTAATATATAATACACTAATATGTACTCCCTCTATTTCATAATACTTGATGTTTTATCATAATGCACAAAGATTAAGAAAATTGTATTTTTTAATAAAAAATATTTTAAAGATATAATTTTAAAATCAATTAACCAATAATAAAAAAGACTGTGAAATCTAATTGGTTGAACAGTTTCCAATAAAATTAAAGTAACCTTAAAATCTCAAAACTTCAACTAATTTGAAACAAAATTATCATTCTAAAACATTAAGTATTATGAAACGGAGGGAGTATTATTTAATGTATAATTAATTATATCAAAATAATTTAAATAAAAATTTATTGATTAATTAAAATGATAAAAATAGATTTAATATATAAAATTATATTAAAATTGTAGAATGACAAACTTTTAAAACAAAAAAGAAATCTGAAAACACACTCTTTGTGAAACAACAAGACTGTTTTGGTTGGTCGACTCGTTAAAATCAAAGTGATAATAACAAAAAGGATTTTCTCGGTACGATTTATAGATGAAACAAGGAACATCCTAGATTCCTAATTAAACCAAAAAATTCTCACACAAATAAATTGATTTAGTTTTTTTTGACACCGATCAAACTGTTTTTAGTAAAATTCAGATGACGCATAAGCATGCATGCCGGTGTCGTTGGCTTTATTCCTCCTTCATTGTCTTGTTCCTCGGTTCTGGTTTGACGATTGCTATCGTTCAAAAAATCTGTCCATGAGGCGTGTAGAGATCGGCCGTGGATCTGGTTGCTCTAGAGGTGTGGCGCGGTGGTTCGGTTCGATGGTATGGTGGATTTGGCGTTTTAGGGTTTGGAGAGCTTATCGTTTTCCCTCAAATTTCACTCTCTTTATTTTGGAGCTCAAGCGGTGGTGACATAACGTTTCTTGTTTCTGACCTTGCAGTGAGTCCCATGTTTGATTTGGAGATGACACAGAGCTTTCGAATTAGCAATCTGTTATAGTTTCGTGATGGTGTGTCTCCTCTTCTCTGAAGTCAAGGGTGCTCTAGTGGTTATGCTTCAAAGGTGAGTCAAGAGTGGCGGTATGTAAGTTTTGATGGTACCCAGCTATATTCCGATTTGTGAGGTTTTGTTATTTAATGCCAAACTTACCAATGTTCACGAGCCCCAATGTCCACTTTCAGCCCGTGAATCTCATCCTCATTCGACGTCTGGTGCATTATCAGAAAAACTTGATAGATTATATATACTGAATCTGCAAACACGACGTGACCGTTCCCATGCATGTTCTCACTCACACAGTATCATGATTGAACAACTTTCACTAGCTTCCTTATAGATCACCCATCCTGTGATTGCTCCAGCTCGAGTGACCTTAAATCTTGAGTTCTCTCGAGATGGTTAACCAAAAAGGTAACTTCACTTTGTGTCATAGGTAATCAAATCAATTTTTATAAGCCTTTTCCATATAATATACTACCACAAACTCATGCTAAATTCTCTGGTACGTGGTCGTCCATGGCTGACAGTTGGTTTCTCAGTAAGCATCCTACCTTCTGATTCTTTCTTCTTGTGATTCTTTCTTCTTGTTGTTGTTTACTTTCCTCCAACAAGAGGTGACAACTTCTTGTTAGTGGTTCTGGTCTCTCGCGTTTTTAATTGGGTCTAATTCTTATACACCAGCGAATTTTTTTCAGCTCACAGACAACTGTTCTTTGGTTTTTGAAGGTGGCAAACGACACTGCAACATTCGAATTTGTTCACTTTGGTTGTAGCGATATTATGTTTGGCTTAAGCGCATATCCCAGTACTATTAGTGGAAAACTTTGTTCTGTTATTGGTAGTATCCTAGCCGGTTTTTGTTCAGTTTTCTAAGTTTATCTAATTAGGGTGTGGCATCAGGACAAACCTAACTTTAGCGATGAAGCGAGCTGAGCGGTACAGTTCCTTGACTTTCTCCTTATTTTGTTCTAGTACTCATTTGATAATGAAGACTGCAAGTTTTGATGATATCCTTGAGCGTCAGCTATAACATATGGCGTCATGCGAAATCCGACATCCGAGGTAGCAAGGTCAAATTCCACTTCCAATAGTTAACGGTGTTGGTTGAAACTGTCAATAAAATTCTAGAGATGATAGAGAGAATTTGCAGAATGCGCCATATAGGTTGTTTGATATGCAGTAAATGATGTATTACTTTTTAAAACCATTTTGATGGATTCAAGCTTGTATATTGATATTATAGCCCTTTGATTTATAAATGTATATAAATTATATTCTTCCGTAAAAAATAAAAGAAAAGAAAAGAAAAAGGTTTTCAAAGAGTTTCTATAGCTTATGGCTTGAGCTTCTCATGTGGTCGACATGTAACTCTTTTGAAGAAGATAGTTGGGTTGTTATGTTCTGGTTACTTGGTTAGGCTATAAGATTCATGTTCAAGGTATTCCATGTTTTGTGTCCTTGTTTTTAAATCAAATAGGTATTTTCCTGCATTATGTGCATAAATAAAAATTTTAAAATTTTAAATTATATTTAGAAATATTTTTCTATTTTTTATATTTTTTTACATCAGCTTAAACAAACTCTATACAGACTCTGATAACCAATCCGGTGGCTCTAAATCAATTTAAAAAAAAGTAGACGAATGATTGCGTTCACTTCGTGCAACTATCCCTCCAGTATCCATCTGAAAAACACAGTTTCTCAAGTCTTTAGGGGATGTTAGTATTTCCTCACTGCTCCTTGTATTCTTTAATCAATGGATTTTGTGTCGGTAAAGTTGGGAATCAAGCCATAATTTTGTTTCTGTTTCCGCAAAATCTCAATGTGTTTCTAGGAGATCTCTCCAATCCACTAAAGACATTATCATTTCAGCCTTTTCATATATACCAAAGGATCTATGCAGAGTGATCATCTCTGCATATTCACTATTTCTTCAGAACAAGGAATCTATATTCACAAAGATTAATTGAATAAAAAAACTGTTTGGATTTGTAGGAACTCTCAAAAAGATTCATACATGTATAGATGGAGGACACTTGAAAAATACATGATTAATCAAACTATTACAGTTATTCCTCGACTATTTAAAATTTTCCTTACATATAAACATCCAGACATAATTAGCCATAGAAAATATCTGAGCTTCGGTGAACATTTGATTTTTCATGAATGCCCTTTCAAGATATATCGCTCCACCTATATCCTGATTTAGTTATATATCGTGTCGATTATGTAAAATGTCATCCTTTTCTCTATAATAGTATCCGGATAATGGAATATTCTCAATAAGGAGTGTGCCATCCAAGTCAATCATAGATCTAATAGCATCATAGATCTAATAGCTTATAAATTCCACGTACATGATATATGGTTAATGAGCTTTCTACTCTAATTTTAGATTTTATTATTTTGTTACAATGTTTAATTTTAAATTTAATTTAATTATATATGAAACTAAATAATATATATATATAATATTGAACAATATATTGGAAAGATTTGTTCATCTATTTATTTGGTTAAAAATATATTAAATCAAATACTAAAAAATTAAGAGAAATTTATTTAGGGTATAAAACTTGCAAAACGTAAAACTAAATAATATTTCTAAAATTTTTAGATATTAAAAGAAACCACTGGTATTAAAATTAGAAAATTACAATTTTTGAAAAAGTTGGAAAATTATAATTTTTAAAAATATGCATAATATTAGAAAGAAATTTTAATAAAAAGTTTATATAATTACAAAATAGAATTAAATAATATTTTAAAAAATTGAAAATATTATTATATTTTAATTTCTACCATTGTATTATTTATTATTATACTAATGATGATTTATGTGTTATTATTATATTCTTAAAAATTACCAAAAATATAAATCGACACTAAATGTAAATATTCATATCACAATTAATTTTAAACATATCATTATTTTTAATATGTCGTGTTATTATTTATCTTTTAAAATTAATGTGGTAGTTACACTTGACAAATCAGTTTTCAAATAATATACCTTCATTCATAAAGAGTATTACTTAGACATATTTTATGTAGTTTAAGAAAATAAAAAATATACTAATATACTCTTATTTATTATAAAATTAATTAAATAAAAATGATTTAACTAAATATCTATTGATTATTTTTTTTTTTTTTTTTTTTTTTTTTGTCAGCTGCCCATTCTAGCTAGATCAAGTGGTGGTCCGACGAGCCGAGTCTCCGTGAAGTCTCTCCATCTGACCGGGTCTGATCTATATGGGAAAAAATGTATCCTCTCCTTCTTGCTTCTTTAGCTAGAGCATCGGACCTTCCATTCATGTTTCGAGGAATATGAGACAATCTTACATCCTCAAAATCTCCATGGAGGTCCTGAAAAATCCCGATCTCTATCGCGAATGCTGGCCACTCCTCCGGATTCGTAATCATGTCCACCAGATCCGTGCAGTCTGTCTCGAAGCTTATCGTGTTTATCCTCATGTCCCGCATACATGAGGCTGCCCAGAGTAAACCTTCCATCTCAGCGTGTAGGGCTGAGAGGCTCCTGCTACATGCCCTCTGTCCAAAGGATACAGAGCCCATTTGGTCCTTGAAACACCACCCTAAGCCACTAACACTGCCATTATCGATCCATGAGGCATCAATGCGGCAGGTAGGGATTCGAGGTATCCAAGGGGGCACTGTCTCCACTTCTGAAGGATGGATATCATCATGTTCCTCCTCATCGTCCTCCTTTTCGTTAGCCGTCCTCCAACATTCGGCTTCGAGAGACGCATGTTGGAGAGTGTCCATCGGGAATACGACTTTCCCGTTGAAGAGTTTGTCGTTCCTCGCCTTCCAGATGTACCAACAGATCCATGGGAAGGTGTCGAGTTGTGGTCCCAAGGGAGCCACCTCTTTTGTCTTCCAAAACAGAAAGTTCATGTTTTGGTATATAGATGTACTCGGGAAGTAACCCGGAAGGGACGGATAGTCCGATAAAGCCCAAACCTGCAGGGCAGGGGGGCACTCAAAAAGAAGATGATTAATCGACTCAACTGGGGCAGCACATCTAGGACAACTCCTATCGGTACCCAGGTGTCTATAAGTGAGCCTCTCTGCTGTTGCCACACAGCCCGAGATAGCTTGCCATAAGAAATGCTTCACCTTGCTTGGAGCCTTTATCTTCCACACATGGCTTAGAAGACCCGTGAAGCTCGGTTCACTAACCACTTCCTGTGTAAAGCTCCGTTTCATGGATTGGAGTAGATCGTAACCGGTCTTAACTGAATATACTCCTGACTTAGTATGGTTCCAAGCATAACCATCTGGTATCAGGGAGCGAGAGAGTTTAAGTCCAAGTATCAAAGATATATCATCAGGATGAAAAAATTCTCTCAAAAGTGGTATATCCCACTCCTTAGTATCATCCTTAATGAAGGACTGAACAAGAAGTTGGGGGAGCCTGTAGACAATATGTTCAGCAGGTCTAGGTGGTCGTGCCTTTGAATCTGGAACCCAAGGTTCACTCCATACTCTTGTATCGTTGCCCGATCCAATTGTCTTCCGTAAACCCGAGAGGAGTAGAGGTTTTGCTGCCATGATACTACGCCATCCATATGATGGTGAGTATATCCGTCGATCTTCTAAAGGAGGGGTATGGTGATAATACCTTCCTTTCAGAACTCGTGCCAGTAGAGAGTTTGGGTAATGAATTAATCTCCACAGTTGTTTTGCAAGAAGCGCTATGTTGAAATCGTGGAAGTCTCGAAACCCTAGTCCTCCCAAATCTTTGGGAGTACAGACTTCGTCCCACGCTATCCAATGTAAACCTCTGCTGTTTTGTTTTGAGCTCCACCAAAAATTTGAAGTCGTGCTTCTGAGCTTATCAGTGATACCTTGGGGGAGCAAGTAGCATGACATAACATAGGTCGGGACAGCTTGGGCCACCGATTTAATCTGGACTTCTTTTCCTCCCTTCGAGAGAAGTCTCGATGACCAATTGTTCGTACGCCCAATGAGCCGATCTTGTACAAAGGAGAACACTTTCATCTTTGAACCACCTATTTGTTCAGGTAATCCAAGGTACATCCCCATGCCTCCTTCAGAAGAGAACCCTAGGGCTTCTTTTATATCTTTTTTCCGAGCATACTCCACTCGGTTCCCAAAGAACATGGAAGATTTTGACGTATTTAATCTTTGTCCTGAGGCTTTTCCATATATGTCTAGAATGTCCATGATCTCTTTGCATTGGCTTAATTCTGCCTTGCAAAAGAAAAGACTATCATCTGCAAAAAGGAGGTGGGAGACCCTTGGGCTCGCTCTTGCAACCCGAAGCCCAACAATCTTCTTCTCCATTTCTGCTCCATTTAGGAGTGAGATCAGGGATTCCGTGCACAAAATAAACAAAAAAGGGGAGAGAGGATCTCCTTGTCTCAAGCCTCTCTTAGGTAGGATTTTTCCCCTCGGTTGCCCGTTGACTAAGACTTGATATGAGACCGACGTGACACAACACATAATGAGGTCAACCAGTCTTTTATCAAAGCCCATCTTCTCCATCAAAGATGATATGAAGTTCCATTCCACTCTATCGTAGGCTTTGCTCATGTCTGTTTTGATAGCCATAAAGTCTTGTCTACATCTCTGGTTTGTCCTTAAAGCATGAAAATTTTCTTGAGCTATTAAGATGTTATCAGTGATCAAGCGTTTGGCTACAAAGGCAGATTGTGTCTCTGAGATCAAACGCGGAATAACCCTCTTCAGTCTCTTGCAGATTAACTTAGAAATGATCTTGTAGCTAACATTACAGAGGCTAATGGGTCGAAATTCAGACATATCCCGGGGTTTCTTCTTTTTTGGAATGAGGCAGATATTGGTTTGATTTAAGGCAGGGTCAAAAACGCCAGTCTCGAAAAAATCTTGTACAAGCTTAATTATATCTTGACGCATCTCTCGCCAGAATCTCTGGAACAATCTACTCGTCATGCCATCCGGTCCGGGTGCTTTATCCGGGTTTATGTCAAAAAGGGCTTTTTTAATCTCTTGTTCTGACGGTTTCTCTAAGAGTAACCCATTGTCAGCTTGGGTCACCTTCACTGGAATGAACCGCAGGGAATTATCTATCTCTGATGGTGAGGAGGTAGAGAAAAGATCTCGAAAGTATTGAACAGCGACGTTCTCCACCTCGATCTCCCTCTCTACTAGATTCCCATGTTTGTCTTTTATACTAATGATCCGGTTTTGGGCTCTCCTTTGTTTGGTGGTGCCATGATGGAATTTTGTGTTTCTATCCCCATATTTGTGCCATTGATCCCTACTCTTTTGTTCCCAAAAAGAGTTTTCTTCTCTAAAGGCCATGATAAGCTGTCTTCTTAGGTCCTCCAACTCTTCTGTTGTAGAGTTATCATCATTCTCTGCAAGATCTATTTTACTCTTTAATTCTTCAATCAAGACAGAAGAGTTGGTGGGATTATTCTTTCTCCAAGAACTTATTTTATTTCGGCATGAGGTAACTTTTTGATGAAAATTCCGAACTGGAATTGCATCAAACTGTCCCCACCCCGAGGTTACTGCTTCTTTGAAACCTGGCTTTCCTATCCATCTCTTGTCAAATCTAAAATTTTTTCTTGTTCTTCGGGTGGTGGATTGGATGCGTGCTAGTACCGGTCTATGATCCGAGCCCCATAGTCTTAGGAATTCGACGACTGAATGGCTAAATAAGGCATGCCATTCTTCATTTGCCACTGCTCTATCCAGTTTGCATTTGACTTTACCGGTGGTTCTTCTTCCCACCCACGAGAAAGAATTGCCTTTATAAGGGAAATCTAGCATGCCACAATTTTCTAACATGGTACGGAAAGGGAGGAAAGAACTTTCTAAACGACGTCTTCCTCCCCTCTTTTCATGGTTTCCAGTAATCTCATTGAAATCGCCAATCATAAACCACGCTCCACTTCGGTTGGTACTCATGCGTGACAATCGTTCCCAAACTAGGTCTCGATATCTAACCACAGGGTTACCATACACAAAGGTCATAAAAATCGCGTGTCCTTCCAATCGTGTTTCAATATCAATCATGTGAGCATCCGCATATAAAATAGTAACCGAAGGGTCATCCATGTAAAAGAGTGCTAGTCCGCCACTCCTACCAGTAGGTTCAACCGTACAAACATGATCATATCCAAAAGAAACTTGCACATCTTGCAAAAAATTCCGATTGTTCTTGGTCTCCGAAAGAAATAAAAACTTAGGTAAAAAACAGTGAAACAACTCATTTAGGTGTTCCTTGGTCAAGTCGGCTCCCGCCCCTCGACAGTTCCAAGCAATTGTGTTCATCCCGGAATCTTGGGTGGCTTGCTGCTTCCCACCTTAGCTGATTTTTTAGTGTTCTTCAAAAGCAATTCTGCTTGCTTGATATCACTTGGGACATTGGTTTGGGCCTGCTGTGGAACAAGAGATTTTGGCCCATTCCTTGCAACTCCTGTTTTTGTTGCCTTAGTTGAGGCCCGGCCCACGAGAAGGTTCCTTTGTCTGAGAGAGACGCCCGTCGCGATGGGGCTCGGGGAGCCACGCTTCTTCTTTGCCGGAGATGGGCGCGGTCTGGAGGATGGCGACTGAGCAGGCCTAGAGTCGGCACGGCGATCTGAGTGGGGGATGGGGATGGGTATTGGGAGCTCAAGCTCTCTGTCGAATGCTTCCAGTTCCGTGTGGCTCTCCGGAGCAGTCGGCTTTGCAGAGACAACCGAAGCTTCCTCCTGATCTAAATCATCCATGAACAGGTCATCATCCTCCATCAGGTCATCATCGTCGAAATTATCGGCATTAACCATCCAGTCCTCTTCTTCTAAGATCTTTTCGGCATCGGGATCATCCACTGCCTCCATCGCTAGTTCCATCGGCTTGGTAAGGTTGCTTGTAGTCTCTTGATTCCCAAGCTCCTCCTCTTCCATAGTCTGCTCATACCAGCTCTTTGCTTTTTCAGTTTCTTTTATTGCAGGGATTAGCAATGGTGAGGCTTGCGAAGTGGTAAAAGGCGCAGGCTTTTCACCATCAAACTTCAAACTCTTCTTGACTGAGCTTCCTTCTTCTGATGTAGGTTCCAAGTCAGAGGCTTTTCCTTTCAGCTTTTGATCCGTTGATGATTTCGTATTGACGTTAAGCCTAAACGGCCTTTCTCTTACGTGTTCAGGTGAGAAGGTTCTGCTTCTCTCTTCCTGGGGTTTGTCTTTTACAGTCGCATCAGTAAGCGGAGCCTGGGGGCGGAGGGTTTGTTTAGCACGGGAAGTAGAAGGTAACTGCTCTTCCTCAGAGTTCTTCTTTTGAGATTGATGTTTGCTGGTCCCTTTTCTCACTTCTTCTCTTTGTTTGCTTGAGGCAAAAGATTCTTCATATCTTCTCTTATTATAGGCTTCCTTTTGGTGTGGCCTCTTCTCAATCTCTCGAGGAGCTTGGCGGTAGTCACGACGGTAGTCCTCTCGAGGAGCATAACGGGAGTCAATGCGTTGCCAAACGCTATCCCTGTTTTCTCTTTGAGAGCGATCTTCCTGTCTTCTCTCCTGCTGTAGAGGTGCGTTTGAGACAGGTAAGCTTACTCTCTTTGAGTTTTCACCATTCCTAGCAGGTTCCATTCTAGAGTAAAGGCCTTGATCTCTTGTTGTTTCCTTCTCATTTGCGTGTTTCTGTTTCTGTTCTTCAGACAAGAGAGGGCATGTCTCAGCTTCATGAGACAAGAGGCGGCAGTGATGGCACCATCTATGGAGGTTTAAATACTCCAAAGTTACAGGGACGATTTCTCCCGAGGGAATTTGGGCACGGAGCTTGAACTTTAGAGGTCGTTCTGCATCCAGCTCCAGCTCAAACTTTGCTGCTTTTGCTTCCACTTTCCCTACCAGACCGAGTCCCTTCCCAAGGGCACGGAAGATCGGTTCGAGCCAGTAGTGCGTCGGGATGCCAGTGGCACTGACCCAAAAGGTCATTTTGTTAGGGAAAGAGTCACCAACATGGGGAGTCCAACGCTCCAAGGCAAAAGACCACTTGTTGTAGTGGCAAGGCCGCTTGCTAAGCACCTTTTGAAGGTCTTCTTCTGAGTCGAAATCAAACTGGAATCTGTGGTTTCCCAGGTCCACTCCTCTGACCCGACCTTCAACATCCCAGATACTGGGTCTCGGCAGGAGAGAGATGAGAGCTTCTACACTTCTTCTCTCTTTGTTGAACAGGCGACCAACGAGGCTGAGTTTGAATCGAGCAATGAGCTCAGAGTTGTCGACATCAGGAAGGATAACCAAGTCATCGTCTTCATCTTCAAGCGGTTGAGTACTGGGTAAGTTCACATTGTTGCTTGGTTTAGACATCGTGTGTAGATCTGTAGATCCCTCCTCAAAACGTCTTCCTTTGCAGGAGCTAGGACCTAGCAAAGGAGAAGAGAACAAAACAAGAGAATTGGAGAAGAAACAGACTTAACAAAACCCTAGACGGAACCGAGCTAAACGCAACGGTCCGAAGAGAGTATCAAGCTGTAGTCGGCAGAAGTGATGAAAGCTTTGTTGTAGTAGAGGGTTTCCATTCTTGTGTTGAGGTTGCAGGTCTTGATGGTCTTTGTAGGAGCTTGAACGGAGAGAAGTCACCAGCGAAAAGTAGTAAGGGTTTTGTTGTGTGAACAAACAGAGATTTCTTCCAAAAGCTACAGAATCTGGTAACGGGGGAGGCAGAGAACTGATCAGTGACTCAGGGGGATCCCGGATCTGTAAACATCAGCTGCAAACACCTTGCCATGGCGGAGCCGTACAGTTCCGTACAATGTCGCCGTTGAGGGGGCAGGGTTTTTCCTAAATTTATGATCGTTCATGTTGCACATTCTTATATCCACAAACTTATCTATTGATTATTTAAAAGGGTAAGAAATATGTTTAATATAAAAATTTGCATTTGGAAATGTAGAATGACCTGATTCAAATCAGTGCACACTAGCGGGCTGGATTTCTTAACTCACACAACAAACCGTAATAAATTAAATACATGGGTTTTCATAATAAGTTAAATACATGGGCTTTAATATTGATCTTATTAAAGCCCAATGATTTGAGCCCAATGTTTTCTCCGTAAAATAACGAGACTTTGGACTGTTTTTCATAGATCTTTTTTTCTTAGTCAACCAATGATTAGACTACTTCTAAGATAAGATTTCGTTGTTGATATATATCTCGATTCTCGACACGTAGATATTAGATAAATTTAGTTTACAATCATTTCGAGTAGTACTTATTATATTGACCAAAAGGTGACCCACACTATGTCCCAGTCATGTAAAATATAATTGGTTATAGAGTTCAACATTTTCCTTTGAGGAAATTGAATGTTTTTTGGGAAATTATATCGTTGTTAGAGCATGATTATGTTGGGATAAAGATCTAAGATTGGAGATATGAAAAGGGACAATAGTAATATATAAGGAATTTGAGATATTCCACTAATTGCCAATTAATTTTAAGTTAGAAATCCAAGAAACATATCATGGTATAAGAGCGGACCATATCCTGACCTTTTAATCCGGCCCGAACAGTGGCATGATCAATCCATTAGCTGATGGTCCAAAGAAGGCTCAGTTTTCCGAGATTGCTAGAGAATAAAAAACATAGTCTTAGAAGGGTATGATGGATTCGCGAGATTAATGGTTATACATACCATTATCTCGAAGAAGAGTGTTGGGATAAAGATCCCACATTGGAAATATAAAAAGGAACAATAATAATATATAAGGGACTTGAGTCACTCCACTAATTACCAATTGATTTTAAGTTATAAGCCCAAGAAACTTATCAGATTAACCCGGAGGTTCTTAAGTAGGTCTGGGCATAAAATCCGGAACCCGAAATCCGAACCGAACCCGAACCGAAAAACCCGACCCGAAATGTAAAAATACCCGAACGGATTTTGTAGGGTGGTATAAAAAATATCTGAACCCGAAAAGTTATTAACCGAACCCTAACGGGTAACCCGAAAAACCCGAAACTAATAGTTAATATAAATATTTTGATACATATATATATATATATATATATATATATATATATATATATAAGTATTTTAGTTATTAAATTTAATATTCGTGGTAATATGATATATAATAATAAATATTAACAATTTTAAAAATGCTTTAAGTACACAATTAGTTATAAATATGTAATTTATAATTTATTCATTGGAATAATAAGTCTACTCTCTATAATATAGTGTATATTGTTTACAAATAATGTTTGTTTCATGCTTGATTTAACATTTTATTGTTATTTTAACAATGATAGATTAATTTTTATTAATTTAGTTGTTTTTCTTTATATTTTTCTTTAAGTTTTTGTTTTTTTACTTTGGTTATATCCAAAAACCGAACCGATATAACTCGAACCCGAATGATATATGATTATTTTATGGGTTTTAGGACGCAATATAATTTTTAACCGAACCCGAAGTGTTATTATCCGAACCTGATCCGTACTAATGAAATTTTACTATTAGACCTAAGAACATAAATCCAAAAATCCGAAAATCCAAAAAACCCGACCCGAACACCAACGGGTACCCGAACACCCAAACCTATTCTTAAGTTGAGGATTTTATCAGAAATTAAGAAACAATTTCTTAACTTCCGATAAGAACTTCATCCTAAAAACCTCGAGTTAATCATGGTTTTAAGACTTAGTCGCTACATGTATCATTTATTACGAGATTAGAACCATAGCCAAATGATGAGTCACAAACAAGTGTAGAAAAAAATGGTCTACAAAACATAACATGCAAAATACTACAACAGAAGTCCACCAATTTTATAACTCAAGTCATGTAATACATTTGACCAAATATATAAACAGATCCAAATTTTAATGTTTGGGTGGTATTTTAAATTAATCAAAGCAAATTAATTAGTTAAACTTTGTATGTAAACCAATATTAATCATTACTAAAGATATAAACCGAATATTACTTGTTAATCTCTCCAATTTTTGCAAAAGAGATTAAATACAGTGAAAAAGAGCCTCAACTCAATGAGCCAATAGTGCCCACCGAAACATTTTTTCTCACCGAACTAAAACAAAAGCTTATTTAGCAAACACACAAACTCTCTCCTCTTTCTGTCTATCATCTTAATGGAGGATTCGCCGAGATATAGAGATGCATCAACGAATCTAATTCAATCTCCGAGATGCCAAAACAGCAGCACCACTGAGAGCAACAACAAACCACCCACAACTCCGACACGACACGTAACCACTAGATCCGAACCGGGAACCCCGTACCCGACAACCTTCGTCCAAGCCGACACATCTTCCTTCAAGCAAGTCGTCCAGATGCTAACCGGATCATCCTCAGACAGACCCACCTCGTCTCTCAAACCAAACCCGACCCAACAACCCGACCCGAGATCCTCTCCGTCTCAATTCTCAATCCCTCCAATCAAAGCCGTGCCAAACAAGAAACACTCCTCCTCCTCTTCCTCAGGGTTCCGTCTCTACGAGCGTCGTAACTCGATGAAGAACCTCAAAATCAACCCGTTAAACCCGGTTAACTCGGCTTTCTCGCCCCGGAAACCCGAGATCCTCCTCTCTCCGAGCATCCTCGATTTCCCTTCCCTCGTTCTGAGCCCGGTCACGCCTCTTGTACCCGACCCGTTTGATCGATCCGGGTCGTCGAGTCAGAAGCCCCGAAGAGAGAAGCGATGAAAGAGAGAAGGCTTTTACTTGCATCCCGTCTCCGGCGACGACTCCGATGGATCAGGAGGAGCCTCGTCTTCTTCCTCTCTTTCCACTCACTTCTCCTCGAGTCTCGTCTTCTTCCACCACAGCTTCTGCTTCTACTTGATAATTACAAAAAAAACCTTTTTTTTTTCTCTTTAATTGTTTTAAATATAATTTTCCCTTTGTGATTTTAATTATATTTACTATAATGGGAATTTGATATGGATTCTGATGAGAATTATATAATACGAGAGTAATTGTAATACCGAGATGCTTTGCCAATCCAAATGATTCGGCTTCAATTGTAGTACTAGATTTTGATCCGCGCTTTGAAAGCGCAGGTTTATTTTTGAAATTAAAAAAATTGTTTGTATAAATTTATGTATAAAGTGTATCGGTATAGACGTATTTATCTGGAACTGAAGAATTAAAAAACCGAAACCAAATTGAACCGAAGTTCATAAATAACCAAATAGATCCACTATCTCCGCAACTGAAAAAATCAAAATCGAACTGGAACTGAACGAAAAGTAAATGAGTAACCAAAATTTTTAAAATACATATTATATACCAACAAATATTAATTATGTTTAATTTCTGAATAACCAAATTTCCTAAAATGCAATTTATAGACTAAATTACCCAAAACAATGAATTACCAGAATATTTTAAATCCTAAATTTTTAAAATCATCTATGAATGCCAAGGGCAAATAGTGTATCTACATTTAAATATATGGGTCTATTTATTTGTCCAATTATTTAAGTCCTTTTAGTAGGGTATATTATGTGATTTACAAAAAAAAATTATATAAATAATGTTTTCATATTCGATTTAAATCCACGGTCGAACTGGTAAACTCGGTGACCCATATATAATCTGGTTTAGATTAGTGAAAACCCATTTAATTAAAAATCTGACAAAATCAAGAAATCTGCCATTAACCCGTGACATGACACTCGTTGATCCAATAAAAATCCATAAAAATATGATAATATTTTCAAAAAAATTATTTAAACTTCTCATATACTTTTTAATAATACATTAAACTGAATAAAATATTTGATTTGTGATTTTCCACAATTTGGTTAAATTTTTAATATGTCATTCTAACAAAATAGTAATGGAAAACCTAAAATTTGTTGACATGATAATATTAGTTTATTTTCAATGTGATAATCTATTAATTTTTTTTTTAGATTTTAAATTAATTGTAAAATAAATTTTATTTAGCTGTATATTATCTTAACCTTTAGTTAACGTTCTAATTTGGTATTAAAATAGTTAATGTATTATTTTTCATGGCAAACAAAAAAAAAGAAATTCAGAGAAAATATTTTAAATGTATAACTACATTTTTAATAAAATGAAACCTTTTTTGAATCAATAGTTAATAATATTATTTTCAAAAATAATTTTATATTATATTTTTATTAATCTATTGATCTGGGGTCAACCCCAGATCGACCCAATAACTTAGTGATCCAGAATAGGGGTGGACGTTTGTGTTTCATTCGGGTTCGGTTTGGGTCTATTTGGGTTTTGGAATTTTTGGTCAAAAATTTCAGTCTCATCCGGGTATTCATAAATTTTGATTCGGAGTCAGTTTAGATCTTTGCGGGTTCAGGTTCGGATAATTCATTTAAATTATTTTAAAAACTCAAATCTATTAGTAAAATAATATATTACATATAAATTTGAACAATATATGTCATAGTGCCTAACATCGATATATTGTTTTGGTTTGGTTTGAATATTTGGATATAGAATCAATAGATTTTGAAGTATTTTGGTGTTTTGAGCATAATTTAGCTATTTTAGATATATATTTGATTATTTTTATACATTTTCAAGTATTTTGGACAACATAAAAATATCTTATGTATTTTGGATATTTTTCAGTATACATTATATCTAAAATAATTAATATGTTTATGTATGTAAATTAATTTCGGATACATTCGGGTATTCGAAATAATTTGGTTCGGGTCGGTTCGATTTCGATTCTTTAAATATCAATATTTTGAACCCGTTCAGATATTTAATCAATTTTAATTCAGGTTCGGTATTACTTTCAAGTTATTATGTTTAAATTATTATGACTGTTTCATATTTACAACAATCATTATTAAGTTCTTAGCACAAAAAATAATCACGATTAAGCTACAATTTTATATATGGTTCATAATGGTCATATACATGTTGAGTTTGTATTTTCTTGTCGTAGTGGTCCTATATTTTCTTAATTTTGTATAATATGATCTATAACGAAACATGATGGGACTATAATTTAAAACATGGTTTAAGGAGAACCAATAGGTTGACATTATAATAATTGAATTGATTTTGTAAAATTTGCAGGCGGATCGACTAGCACGAAGTGCCAGGATGCAACCGTCTTTTGTCGTTCACATGGACTCAGAGTTACCGGCTTGGACTTCCGAGTCAAGATGAGAGTTTTATTTCTGTTGATGACAAAAAAAAAAGAATTGATTGTGTTAATAAGTCCAAAACCAAAAGACAAATCACATTAATAAGGATCAAATATTCTTTGTAAATTTAGGAGTATGTTTCGTAAATAATGAGTAATAAATGATTTCATTTAAATAGTTGTATTGTTAGAGAAAATAAAGGTAACACCAATAATAATTAATAGTTAATGAGTAGGTGCAGTAACCTTTTGTAAGTAGATTTTTTCAGAATGATTTCCTTTTAATAGTATAGATTATTAATCTCTTTGATTTTGGTTTCTTGTTTACTTCATTTTGTGATGAGTTTATTCACCAACATGGAATACTGACATACTGTACTAATGAAGAATTTCTTCATGTTTGAAAAATTGTAGTGAGATTTTAAAATTTTTACTCTCTATGGTGAAATTTATTCATCATATGTTATCTTCACTAACCACACAACCAGTTGCATACTCCAACTTTTTGTCCAGTAAACAAGTGATAAATAGATTGGCCTTTTTGATCAAAAAAAATTTGGCCTTATAGATAACCCAAATTGGATTGTGTTCAAAAAAGAAAAAGAAAAGATAAACCAAATTGGTCTAACCTTCTTTTACCAAGAATTTGAAATGTGAAAAGGTGATTTTTTTTCTCTTTAAGAAAAAGCAAGAAAAGAGTAATTTGGAAGAGAAAGAGTGGGGCTTAGCTGTCTGGGACTAATATTTTTCTTCTCCTTTGATTTCATTTTCTTAATTTGATTGGGTTTTGAGATATGACTCCTTTACTTATATTTTATAGATTGTAGAAGATGATCTTATTACATAAGCATTGTGTACAATATATACAGCAGAGATAGATGAGATACTAGGTTAATGACATTGACTTAAGAACCCTTTCCATATATACATCTATTGTCTTATATGCCCCCTCAAGATGGAGGGAGCTTGATCACTCCAATCTTGGCTATTGAGAGGATGAACTGCTGTCTCGTAAGAGGTTTAGTTAAAGCGTCTGCTAACTGATCTTTCGTTGAGACATGAGACACCCGAACCATTCCTTTCTGGACCAGATAGCGAATGAAGTGATAATCTATAGTAATATGTTTCATCCGGGAGTGAAACACAGGGTTTGCAGAGAGATATGTGGCTCCAATATTATCACAATATATCACGGGAGCTGCTGGAACTGTGATGCCAAGTTCGTGAAGCAGAGAACAGAGCCAACGAACTTCTGATGCCGTGTTTGCAACTGCTCTATACTCCGCTTCAGTGGACGATCGAGCAACACCATTCTGCTTTTTGGAGGACCATGAAACCGGAGTGGAGCCTAGATAGATGACATACGCATTTGTAGACACATAGTCATCTTGATCTCCTGCCCAATCCGCGTCCGTGAAGGCGTGCAAAGTGAGAGGTGAGCCAGCGCGCATGAAGATCCCGTGACTAGGAGTACCTGCCAAGTAACGCAGCACTCGCTTTGTAGCCTGCCAATGCGTCTCCGTCGGTTGATGCATGAATTGAGATAGACGATTGACGGCAAAGGAAATATCCGGTCGTGTAAAGGCGAGATACTGAAGGCTGCCAACGACTGATCGATACTGAGACGCATCACACGGAGCCGAGCCATCACGTAGAGTGAGTTTTGGAGTTGTTTGCATCGGTGTTGAGACAGGTTTGGCATCCATCATGTTCAGTCGAGTCAACAAGTCAAGGACATACCGGCGTTGCATGAGGTGTAAGCCCGCTTCTGATCTTGTAACCTCAATTCCTAAGAAGTAATGGAGGTCAACTGGGTCTTTGATCGAGAAACGCTGAGCAATGGATTGAAGAACAGAGGCGATTTGAGGATTTGAACTTCCGGTGACCACAATATCGTCGACGTACACAAGGACGTAGGTATGAGCTGTTCCTGATGTGTGCGTGAAGAGTGAAGTGTCTGCAAGAGAATTCCGAAAACCCATGTCAATCAAGTGTTGTCGGAGAGCCATGTACCAAGCCCGAGGAGCTTGTTTCAAGCCGTAGATAGGTTTGTTGAGACGACACACATGATGAGGTCTGTCATTGTCGATGAAACCCGGAGGTTGTGTCATGTACACTTCTTCTTGTAGCTCGCCCTGCAAAAAGGCATTATTCACATCAAGTTGTTTTATCTGCCATCCTCTTTTGACTGCTATATCCAGGACAAGCCATATCGTTGTGGACTTAATGACGGGGCTGAAGGTCTCTTTGTAGTCCACACCATACTGCTGTGTGTTTCCTCTTGCAACAAGACGAGCCTTTGGACGTTCCTCCTCTCCATTCGGTAAATATTTCGTCGTGTAAATCCAACGTCAGCTCACCAAATTTTGCGAGGGATCCGGAGGGACCAAGTCCCATGTGTGAAATTTGACTTGAGCATCATATTCAGTTGACATGGCTTTTCTCCACCGTTCATCTTTGAGTGCTTGAGACAGAGTCCTGGGTTCTGGATTTGGGTATTGTTTGGTAGTGGTGAGAGCGAATCTGTTGTTTGGTTTGGATATTTTATTTTTGGAACGAGTCTGCATAGGATGGTGATTTGGATTTGTGGGATTGATATTTTGTGAGGTTGCAGGGACTGGAATCAAAGTTGTATTTTGAGGTTGATTTGATGGCTGTTGGGGGGAAGGATTTGAAGAAGATGTCGATACTGAAGGGGACGGATTTGGGCTTTCTGCCGGGTGGGTTTCATTTGTTTGGTGGGTTGGCTGGGCCGAGGTTTGCGGCCCATTATGAGTTGGAGCAGTGGGCTCAGAATGTGAGGGAGAAGAAGAACGAGATTCAGAGTTAGAAGCCCATATCTGAGTTTGTTGAGGTGTCGGATTCAACGACGACGAGGCAGTAGGAGTGTGAAGGTGAGGATCTGAGCGAGGAACTGTGGAGGCCGGTTTATCCATTCGGAGAGGCACTGTAGAAATCGGAGGATCAGGAGGATTACACATCTCCACCTTCTCTTTAGGCTTCACTTTTTCCAGCTTCAAGTCCGCAAAGGGAAAGCTCGATTCCTGGAAAGTGACATGTCGCGACACATACAACCGTCCAGTAGGGTTATCAAGACACAAGTATGCACTCTGAGTTGTGGAGTACCCAAGAAAAGTACATGGCTTTGACCGGTCGTCCATCTTGTTGTTTGTGTAGGGTCGGAGCCAGGGGAAACAACGACACCCAAAAACACGAAGGCGGTTGTAATTCGGCAGTCGTTGAAACAGTTTGTGGTATGGAGATTGATAATCAAGATTAGGAGTCGGCATCCTATTGATCAAGTAAATCGCTGCAGCAAACGCGAAGGGCCAGTACGTCTTTGGTACGGAAGCTTGGCTCATGAGAGTAAGCCCAGTCTCTACAATATGTCTGTGCTTCCGCTCTGCAACACCATTATGTTCTGGTGTATGAGGAGGTGATGTGAGATGAGATATCCCATGCTCGCGAAGGTAAGCTCTCAAAGCTATGAACTCACCACCATTGTCTGAAAACAGTGGACCGATCTTAGTTTGAAACCTGTTCTCAACCAAAGCTTTGTAGGCTACAAATATCTCCTTGACTTGTGATTTTTGTTTGAGAGGGTAAAGCCATGAATATTTAGTAAAGTGATTAACTAGGATAAGGTAGTATTTGAATTGGTCTGTAAAACGAATAGGAGAAGACCATACATCTGAAAAGATAACTTCGAGAGGTCTAGTTGATGAGATACTGGATTGAGAAAAAGAGATTTTATGGCTTTTATTAATCATGCAATCTGAGCAAGACAGAGTTTTAGTAGAAAACTGAGAAACAGGAAGAGAAAACTGAGCAAGTGTTTTGTTTAAAATAGGTAAAGAAGGATGGCCCAAACGAGAGTGCCAAGAAGATATTGTAGCCTTAGAGGATGGTGACGCAAGCATAGCAACCGGCGAGGAGATGCTTGTCGGCCATTCATACAGTTGTTGCCTAGTGCTGCCTTGGATTAACCGGGTTCCCGTGCTCAGATCCTTCACCTGAAAAGATGATGGGAAAAATTCAACCGAGACTTGGTTAGCATTACACAGGCGGTGCACATAAATAAGATTCTTGTGTATTTTAGGAACACACAAGACATCATTCAAAGTAAGCTTTTTATTATGTGTAGGAAGTGTAATAGAACCCGTGTGTGTAATGGATTGATTTGATCCATCGGCAATGACCACCGCCTCACCTCCTTCATATGGCTGATGCAGGGACAGGTTCTGTAGATCAGAGGTTATGTGGTGTGTAGCACCACTGTCGAGCAACCAGTTATCGGCGTTGTACTGAGCTGCTGCCACATTAGCTCGTGGTTGCCATGGCGAGAATGGAGTCGCATGAGCAGTCTGATAGCTCATGAGCTGTGAACACTTCTTGGCTCCGTGTCCTTGTATGCCACAGATTTGGCATTTACCAAGGTAGGGACGCGGGCTCCGGTTTTGCTGTTGCCAAGTCATGTTGTTGTTGTTGTGGTAGTGCGGTCTGGCCTGCGACACCTGTTGGGAGTTGTGGTAGTTCTTGTTCTTGTGGGGATTGTGATAATGATTTTGAACCTTTTGTTGAGCAAGATTCGCAGAGACAGGGAACGGAGACGGAGCTACCACAGTAGAGGCGAGCTTGGCTTCATGATGAAGCAGCTTCTCATGAAGCTCAGTGATTGATGGAGGTGTTTCACGGCCTTCAATTTGATCAATCACTTGCTTGTATTCCTTAGGAAGACCGTCCAGTATAGCATCAATCTGATCTTCATGATCCATCGGCTTCCCAAGAATGGCCAGTTGATCCAATCTGGTTGTCACACCTTGCACAAACACATCGATAGTTTTGGTCTCTTTCTTCCACAGCTTCAGTTGTTGGCGCAGGTTCTTGATGTGTGCTCGGCTTGGCTTAGCGTAAGTGGAGGTGAGAGTCTCCCAGATCTGAGCAGCGGTTAGAGCTCTTGACACCAGCGGCTGCAGAGGTAAGGTTATTGCACCGAGAAGGGCGCTGTAGATCAAGCGATCTTGCCTGTTCCAGAGCGTATAGTCTGGATTGATTGTCGTTTCTCCATTGTTGGTGATCGTCTGAGGAGGAACCACCAGGGATCCATCAAGATGTCCGATCAGACCATAGCCATCCACCAAGGCATGGACTTGGAGACTCCACATTAGGTAGTTTGTGGCTGAGAGCTTGGAAACATTAGTCATGTTGATATTCATCAGTGTTTGATTGTTAATGTTGGTGATGATCGTTTCATTGATCGATGCAGGAGAGGAGTTATCAGAATTCGCCATAGAGGCTTTTCAGAGTAGAAAATTTTGAAAAGAAAAAGATTAGGTCTTTAGAGCGAAGGGCTCTGATACCATATAGATTGTAGAGGATGATCTTATTACATAAGCATTGTGTACAATATATACAGCAGAAATAGATGAGATACTAGGTTAATGACATTGACTTAAGAACCCTTTCCATATATACATCTATTGTCTTATATATTTTAGCATAATAATAACAGATATTTATTATTAACCGTCTTGTATGGTGTTAATTATTGGATTATAGGTTTGTACAGCTTGGTTACAGTTTGATTAGAGTACAATTCAATTTTGGTCACTGTTTGGATAATAATAATATCTTGGGTCAAACTCAAAAGACATGTTTAAATTTCATTTTCGAATATAATTGAAAGGTAATGGGCATATGCTAAAAAATGCCACATGTATTATTTCTTAAGTTTTTCTTCAATTATGTCATTGGTGGACTCTATCTCTCTCTCCCTCTAAGGGGTTGAAAATTCTCATGTGAAGAGAGTTGATGTTGTGGGCCTCGCTTCCACTATTAGTGGTGCCATTGAGAGCGATTGCGGTTGACCCATTTACAAATGTTCTTTCCTTATTAAATTTTTTTTTTTTCCTTTTTCACTCGTTTAGTGAACAACTTTAGTAAAATATTATATTGGAAGTGTTACCCACTCCAATCCGTTTTCTCGTGATGATGTTATACATAAATTCTTAGATGTTACACGAATACATTATACAAGGAAGAGAAAACCTCTATAAAGAGAGCGTAAAATCTCATTTACTAGTGTTGAAAAGATTAAACCTTTTTATGGTTTAGAAATTTTAGCGATGCAAGAAAAAAAAAAGTAATGGAGATGTGGGTGTGAACAGCAATAATGTTGGGTTGCTCTTATAACTTCAAAGTCTTCTTTGGCTCTGTTCTTATTTTATTATAAATTAATAATGAATGACTTTGGAAAAAGACCATACAGTGCTGAATATAGTAGCAATGCAGGTGGATTTTGACGCCTTGTGCCCATGAAACTACGCATTTCCTCACACAAACAAACAAAAAAGGAAAGAAAAAAAAAGAAAATAGCTAGCAAATGAGTCAGCAGGACACAGGATGGGCCTAACGTTATACGTTTTCAAGGGCTCTATAAATCTGCATGTAACTAATCATTTATATATTGTATACTCCTAACCAATCCACTGACTAAATCAATTCTAAATTTGAGGAGGTTCAATTTAAGATATTAAACTGAAGCCCAGATTATATCTCCAAACAAGAAAAGTACAGTTTAGTTTGGGCTTTTTATCTATTCAAAATAACTTTGATATTGAGATCCTTAGAATTGAACCCCAAAATATATGCTCTCCATTCAGAAACTTAAGCATGAAGCCCTCGTATAGTTTCTCATCAACCAAAAGTCATTTTGTTGATAATAAGAAATAAGGTTTCCATTTACTAATTACTAGTCCGATAGAATTTGATCCATAAAATAAGCTTTGGCGCATTTGTATGGAGATAAATTACAAAAAGGAAAATAAAAAGAAGAAGAGAGGTCCAATTAAGGCGTAGTATATAAGCAAATGCTTAATTGTAGAAATACAAAAACATCATGATGTATATAATAGACAAACGGAACTTAATATATGAACGAAACGAAATGGAAGGACAACAACAAAGGAAATAGGCGATATATCAACGAATCAAAAGCTTATATGCATCATGATGATGATTAGATAAAAAAAGACATAAGAAATCATACGTATAACATAGGGTACGTTAAGAAAGGAAATCATTAACGATCAAGAATGAAGAATAGAGATAGACCGTGGTTGAATCAAATCATCCTCTCTCTCTATCATTTTGTTCTCACTTAGCGTACCTATAACAATGCGTGATCGCACTGCATCCACGCCTGTAAGGATTGTTCCTTCTCCTCTTCTTGCAATCGTAGTAAGACCGGCCACGTCTATTGCAAGGCACATTGTTCTTTTTGAGAGCATCATAGCCAATGTAACGACGTCCTCTAGCGAGCTGACGACGGTTTGTCTCTGAATCCATTAGAGATTCAAGTTCATCATCATCTCCGATGCAACCTTGTCCATTGATGCAAGATTTAGTCAATGGGTAGGTCGCTTTGACGGATTTAGCTACCATAGCTAAGATCAAGAGACCAAAGATGAATAACAACTTGACACCACCCATTCTGTATTATTATTTTTTTTGGGTTTTTTGAGTTATATTATTACTCTTTTGTTTAAGTTTTTTTTTTGGTTTCTTCTACACCCTTCCCTTGTGAAAAGAGAGGGAGAAATAGAAGTGTGAGAGATTGTGCAGAAGAACAAATGGACGATTGGTTCTGTTGAGGATAAAAAAGGGTTAGACAGATAGAGTAGTTTTTTAATTATTTTGTGGTCGTTAATTATGTTACTTTGAAATTAGGGTTTTAACCTCTTTTTCAGGTCTAATTTTGCCCATCATTTCCGCTCGGTGGTTAGATCTATATTTATTGTGTTTATATTTGGCTCTCCTCTTTGATCGGCTAACTAATTTTATTATGTTATGTTAAGGTAATCATATGCTCAAATTAGCATGTAAACGTTTATCATCAGTTTTGTAACCAATTTCGAAAGGCTTAAGACCGAGTTGCATAACAAGTAGCTATTGAATCTTGGTTCCAGAAGGTGTACGGATAATAGGATTATTTGTTCTGTCAGATGCAACACTCCTCGTCGGTATTCAAGCTTCTATGCATGTAAAATTGTAAACAAATCTTCATCAATTCATCTCTAACAACTTCATTTATTCGTATGAATCTAATTCGTCCATTTTAGTTTGTCGATTTTGTTCATCGGCTTCCATAGACTTTAAACCTTTTTTCGTGACTGACATCTCAAAACAATGTACTTAAACTTAATCTTTTTTTTTTGGTCAAATACTGAAACTTAATCTAAGCCGATTTTTTTTGAGAAATTGCAGTGTATATACAAAAATAACTAGCATATTTGCTAGGATGGAACTCACCTCTTTTTAGTGACGTGTTTTTTCTTAATGGCCATAGCACCCCTATAATCTAATACTTCAACCTAAGTTCTAATACGTATTCGAACCGTATAACTCATTATACACGTGAAGAGAGAGACTACGTTATATCAATATTCTTTTTTGATAATACATAACTAATTCTCTATCATTTCCTTTGGTTTCTCCGTAGTGTCTTTCTTCATTCTCTCACCACCGTTTCTCTGTTTTCTTCGTCGAAACACTAACCACATTTTTTTACCAATCTCCCACAATCCATCTGTGTTCTCCGACGGAGCCATTGTTCCAAAACAAGTTTTTGTCTGTCCTGTCGTATACAAACTCATCCCTCTTTCAGAATCAGTTCTCCTTAAAATCTTCTGTTAATTTATCTCTCTCTTCTTTCCTAATTCTCTCATCCTCTCTTTTACTGAACTTTCATCTCCTCCACTGTTTGCTTGTACTCGGATTTTCATCAGATAGAGGAAGAAGAAAACGTTTCAAAAAAAGAAGATGATAGGTTCTGATATATTTGACCACAAGACAGAGATGGGTTCAATTTTCTCTCACCATGCTTCATCTCCAGATGGCGATTTCGGTTCTGATTTCAACATCAGGTACTTCTCCAGACCATTTGCTTCGCATCAGAATCATAGGTGGGCCATCGGATTCTAACTCTGATGGTGAAGGTTGTACGAGGATTCTCATTCGCTTTCACAGGCTCTGTATTCCAGATCCGTAGAATCTCAGTTGTTCCACTTGATTGTCTAAATCGGGTTAACATTTTGAATGTTCGGCTATGTATGAATGGTTATGTTTTCTCTGGTTTATATCCGGACATGTAACATATTAACCGGTTATGTTATTTTGTATTACCGCTGTGTATTTTGAAAAATAAAAACGGTTTATGTATCATTATTTGTATATGCATCTATTTACATATCTCGTAAATATGTCTAACTAATTGATCTACTTGGTGCTAATGTGTAGGAGATGTGGGATCTAGTGATAAGGAATCTTAATAGAGAATCTTATTATATGATGTACTTATCCGGCTACAACTTCATTGTATGAACTCATATTTTATTAGAATTAACCGGATACATAAACTCTTTACAATCAACAATCAATACATCATATAACTTATATAACTAGGTTAGTCACTAGTTAACCATATATCAGTTAACATGTAAAATATCCAGATAAATCAGGATATCACCATTTACAAATTAATATAACTATCAATCAATCCAAATAAATCAGATTATAACCATCTAATTTACAAAAGATCTAAATAAGTCGCACTATAACCAGCTAACTTATCCAAAAAATAAATAAAAAATATATGCATTATTATATAAATCGATTAGTCACTGCAGGCTCAATCATACATAATTATATTTTAAGTATTATCCATTTACGAAATAACATAACCATCAACGGATCCAATAGCCGGTAATTTTAACTCAAAACATTAGATAATATGTAAAATATCCGGATAAATCGGAATACAACCATGCTAATTTACAAAAATATAAAAATTCACATTTTAACCGTGTTACATATCAACTATATGATTTGATATTTATTAGCCGGCTAAAACAAGTCAAAATAAAATAAAAATAAATAAATTCAAAAATATATATTGGTTAACCGGCTAAACTTATTTAATAGCTAAAAGATATACATGTTAGCAAGATAAATTAACAAATATACTGTGTGAAAAGATTTGACTCAGATACATAAAAATATATGTGTTAGCCGGCTAAATTAAGAAATACATAAACATAAATGATTCGTGTTAGCTGGATAATTATTGTATTATCTTTGCGTGACAAACGGGGACTACGGTCTTCATGTTACGCCGTCCCTGTGAAGATTCTGGTGTCAACAAGCTTTCTCTTGGGATGGCGGCTCTCCGGGACATCTTCCTCTTAGACACTGAAGCTTTTCTTGACCGTTAGATTTTAGAGTTTGTGCGCGGTGATGTAGAAGCGTTTGACGGCGAGCAGCTGAACTTGCATAGGAAGTTTTAGGGCCAGGTCTCTTGTGGATTCCAGCTGTCGTGGCGGGGGAAACTCTGGGATGGCTCTTTTGTCAAAGACTAATCGTGGATGGATCGATGTCCGGTTTCGAACACACTGGCTGCCGAGAAACTGCGAGGTCATCGGATCCAATACCCATTCGCGTTCGTCGGAGCTGGGGCAATAGCTCCACTGTCTTATTTCCCTCGGTTTAGTCTTCTATCTTCAGATCTTGATCTAGATTTTGTTGTGTTTATACTTGTTTGTTTTTTTCTGAATCCGCTTGTCGACGTTTTTCAGGTACCATAATATAAGTTTTGACAATATCTCCGATAATTTAATTTTGTTTCGTTTAGAAATAGGGAAGAGAAAGAGAGAGAGAGAAAAAATACAAGTGATTGGATTCATACGTAAACGAAAGTGAGAATAGGGATAGCTTCGTCCTTTCGCGCATGCAAAATATGGGCTTCAAGGTTGGGCTGTCCAGTTTTCCATCCGTGCAAATATATGCATCTTTCTCTATTTATCTTGCAAATGACTCATTTTTTTTTGGGAACTTAATATGGATATATATGTCTGGAGACTTGCAAGAATACAAGATGAAGCCATAAAGTAGTATAACTCAAAACTTAAGTGACATAAAATACAAAATGTACCACACTTGAACGACAGTGCAAGACGAGGAGGCAAGGTGTAAGTTGTAATCATGAAATGTCTCGAGGAATGTGCCTATTAGCTCTAATAACAATACATTGTTTTGTTTTTCTAGTGGAATAGAGTTGTGGTTTTGCATTTTTGTTGCCATCTTGGGACGAAATTCGGTGGTAATTCGTATTACCGAAAACAAGAGAATTAATAATCTTAATCCTACTAAAGAAATCTGCTACAAAGTATTACAAGGCAAATCGAGTTTTCAACTCCTGCGACGTACAATCTCTTGCCACTTGTCTACAGTTCTGGACTTCTAGTCTACGAGTCGATGAGATTACATTTGTGTAAGATGGACGTAACCGCATGTTTTTCTGCAAACTATATATATGAAATGGAATGAAAAGCTAATGACATATAATGTAACAGAGTTACGAAGTTTAGTAAAAAAAGTAGAGTTGTGAAAATAAAGAAATGGGTCAAATATTAGATTTTATCCACAAAAGCGATTTATCTATGGTTTTCATTTCCATTTGAAAATTAGTCTATGTTCTTGGTAGTTTTCGAAGGCTTACATAATTTGTAGGATGTACGTAGACACCATCATGGGGTGCTTTTGAATATAACTCCCAACAAGTAACCTTTTTCACAAAACTTAATACAAAATAATGGAAATGTATCTATCTTCGAATATCGACATCAATCATCAAAGATATTTCCTCTCTTTATTTATTTTAATAAAAACACAAAGAGAAGCTGCGCTGGTACATTTCCATTCAATTGCGTGCACAGTTTGTCTTTGTTTTTAATACGAACGGGTCCATCTAATAATAAAGTGACGCGTCATTTTTGAGATTATATCTAGTGAAAATATTGTAATAGAATAAACCTTTAAATTCACTTCATCTTCTAGTACCAATCAAAGTGGCACGTAGATAACTAAATAATACTAATGTTAACTTTTCTTTTAAATAGCTGAAAATAATGTTAATTTTAACGACGTTAATGCTGATAGGTAAATCCTAAATCTTAAACATTAAATATTAGACGCAAATTTTAGATCCTAAATCCAAATCCAAACCCTATAATATAAACCCAAATTGTAGATTTTAAACTCAAACCATATATCTTAAACTCAAATTCTAAACCCTAAATCCAAACCATATATCCTAAACCTAAATCTTAGATTTCAAACTTAAATCTTATATCTTAAACCCAAATCATAAATCATATATTTTAAATCTAAATCATATCTTAAACCCAACTGTAAATCCTAAACTCAAACTCTATATAGTTTAAGGGGGGTGTATTGAACCAAAGGTTTTAAAAGCTTTTAGAGTGTTTTAATTTTAATGGGATTTAGGTGAGTTTTGAAATTCTTTGGATGATTTTGGTGAAATAAAGAAAATACAAATAAAATCTTTTAGGTGATTTGATAAGATATTTTGTATAGATTTTAAAGTTGTTTAGGTGATTTGATACAAATAAATACTAGTTTTGGTCAATATATTTTTCTTCTTACGTTTTTTGTGTGGTTATTTTTTTCTTGCAGTCACCATGTTCTAGACGAGGCTGAAAGATCAATACATGCATGATGCTTTATCTATCTATAAAGAAAATTAAACTCGTGAGGTAATGGGTAGGCTGAATAATCCTAGCTATGACACATGTTTCAAACAGAAGAATCGGTGCAAACATCAACTCACAAGTTCAAGTTTTGATTCCTCCTCTTCCAAATCATCTTTCATCGCCTTCTGTGGCCTTCCTCTTCTCCTGTAAGCTGGGATCTTTTCTTCTTCACCGCTTCCACAGTCTTGATTCCGAGCAGATGCACTACTTTGCTTCCTCCCTTTTCCTCTACCCCTTCTCATAGTGTCTATAAACGCTTCAAGCTACTACACAACTTAGAAACCTGCAAGTTCAAAGACTTACAAAGAATCAATCAAGTAGCATTACTCTCTTTTATGTTGCAGATCTATAAGAAAAAAACTAAATAATTAACAATGGAAGAGGAGGTAACAAAAAAAAAACACTTTCAACGACCAATCCTAAAATATGAAAACAAGAATCCACTTCAAACATTGACACTAACGATCCATGAACTCGTCCTCACTCTCTTCGTCCCGTTCTCCAGATGGCTTACTCAATTGAATCAATTTTAGGTTTTAGGTTCTACGGCAAAGAGTAGGTTTTGTTTTTACGACAAAGTAATTTTTTTTTTAATTCTCTCAAATACCATCTCTACACATGTTATTCTAGTGGGGTTGTTTTTAACTAAAAAATGTCGTAACATCTTCTCAAATCCTCTCAACAATTATTTTCTTCTGAATACGGTTTACCTTTGAATAACACTAGATTTGATTTGGTTTTTAAAAATTGTTAATTGAATAACAGAGGATTTCAAGTGATGTTTAATAACTTTACACAAATTCCATATTGAATAACAGAGGATTTAAAAAAAAAATCAAAATCACTACTTGAATAACAGGGGATTTTAATCAAATCCCACAATCTCCTAAAACTCTTGGTTCAATACATCCCTCTAAGTTTAAGATTTAGAGTTTACGGCTAAACTAAAAATACCACATAATTTTTTTAATAAAAATAATTAAATTAAAAAGCTGAAAAACTAATGAAGTCAATTTTAACAACGCTAACACAACCATCTAAATTCTAAATTCTAAATCATAAATCTTAAACCTTAAACCCTAAATTCTAAATCCAAACTCTAGATTCTAAATCCAAACCCTATATCATGAGCCCAATCCTAGATTCTAAACCCAAACTGTATACCTTAAAACCAAATCTTAAACCATAAATCCAAACCGTAAATCCTAAACCAAATCCTATATCATAAACCTAAACAGTATACCTTAAACCCAAATCTTAAATTTAGACGTTATAGAGTTTGAGTTTAAAGTTTACATTTTAGATTTAAGGTTTAAGATTTGAGTTTTAGGATATATATTTTGGGTTTAAGATCTAAGCATTGGGTTTTGGATGTATGGTTTGGATTCAATGTTATGATTTTGGTTTAAGGTTTATGATTTAAGTTTATGATATATTGTTTGAGTTTACAATCTAGGTTTATGTTTAAGTTTAGGTTTCTAGAGTATAGATCTAAAATTTAAGTTTAAGGTTCATGGTTTAGTTGACGGAGTCAGGGTCGTGGAAAATCTGACCCGAAAAATACATGCAATTCCCACTACCCATTAATCTATAATATGAGACTTACTATATACAAAGTAGCATATGAGATTGATCGAGAGTATATTCATTGAAGATTGTTTCAGTCTATTATTGCATAGTATTTATAGTAAGTTTTTTTGACATCTATTTTATAGTAATTTATAAGAACATCTATATTAACGTCATCTTATTTCATTTCCGCGATTCCCAGTGTAAATATCAAGAAAGCTAGTATTAAAATTAGAATCTAAATCACGAGTACACACAATCAAAGTCCAGAGTTTCGACTTGGAAACAGAAGAAGAAAAAAGATAAAGAAGAAAGGAGTTCATCAATTATGTACTAGATTTTTGATCCGTGTTTAAAAAATGCGGATATTATTTTTATTGTTTTATTTACAAATGAATCGATAAATCTTTTGTTTTAACTATATAAAATGTCACATGATCAAATTTTAATTATGCGGATCTATTATTTGTTATTTAATTATATAAAAAGTGCAAGTATATGAATTGTTGATTATTTCTATAAGTTAAACATAAGTCATATGATTAATAGTTATATTTGGATTAGTGCCCATAAAATTAAAGAAAATTTTGGAAAACTTAAATATTTTATTAAAACATAAAATGGGAATGATCCTCTTTTAATGATATTGATTTTGAAAGGGGCAAATCAATGGACTGCAAGGATAAGAAAATTTATCGTATTTTTCAAAATAGTAAGACAATTTATTGATTTATATGTTGGACGTCTCTGTTACATGGGATCTGTCAAAATACTGTTTTTGTTCTTATTTTATTTTTTAGAAATATATCTGATAAAAGGAAATGATTTATTATCATTTATTAACATTTATATAGGCTTAACGGAAAATAATTTCACCCATTCGTAATGATATCCGGATTGAAGTCTAAAAAACAAAAACAGTCTTAACCACATTTGGGTTAGTGCCCATGCCAAGGTCCGCAGGTGTTTCATTGTCGAAACTCACTATACGTCCATAGTAAGCTTGTGAGATATCTTTAAAAATTAGAATATAAAGTGATTTTTTTTTATTAGAATATAAAGTGATTTGCAAAAGCTTTCGACTAAAAATCTATATAACCTTTAAAAAAATCTATATAATCTAACCACATCGTTGATATAATATTTTCCATAAGAGAAAGAGTTGTCATATTGGTCTACGTCACGAGTCGATTTCTTTCTAATACCAATGAACACATTACTTATAAACCATTTAAATATCCGAAAGAAGTGAAAAACACAATTTTTCATCTCAAAAACTTAGAAATTTAGTTAATGTTGAAAAGTTGTTTCTTTTCATAAAAACTGAAATGAATTTTGAAAAGTTGTCAAATATGAAATGATGTGTTTATCTATAATTTGTGTTTTTTCATTAAAAAAACTAAAATGAGTTTTGAAAAATTGTCAAATTATGACATTATGTATTTATCTATAGTTTTGTGTCTTTTCATTATTAGTGTCAAATGTCGTATGTTTTCATTCTTTTATTTTTAGAATGTATTAGTTTTAAAAGTTGTGTCTTTTTATAAGCAATAGATGCAATACTTCATTTTAAAAATTAATAAATACAACTTTTTGTACAGAACTTAAGAGATTCAATTTTTATATTGATATACTGATTTTTAGATATAAAACAATTGTAAACATTTATATAAAATAATAATAAATAGATATGAGCAAAATAAAAGTGAAAAGATGCAACTTTCATGTATAAAACTTAAGAGATTCAAATTTTCATATTAATACATTGACTTTTAAATATAAAAAATTGCAAATATTTATGAAGTATAAATGAATATATAGATATAAACAAAGTAAAAACAAATAAACATAAATTTTCATCTCACAATACTAATAAATACTTTTCATATGAAAATACAAAAGATGCAACTTTTCATTTTAATATTGATTAAACAATTATGAATATTTATACGGTGTCATCAACGAAGAGGTACAAATATGCTTTGATCTAAGAGATACAAACGTGTTTTGATTCAAGAGGTATAAACGTGTCATGGTCCGAGGGGCGCGAAAGTGTCGTAAATGAAAGGATGCAAATATGTCATGACCGAAAATGTGTAAATGGGTCTACGAACAGGTCGCAGCCGAAAGGATGCAAATGGATCTTGATCAAAAGGATGAGAAAGTGTCGTGAATGTGACCAAAAAATGGGTCATAACAAAAAAAAATGTGTAAACGGTTATGACCGAAATATTGCGAATGGATAGTGACCAATAAAATGCAAACGAAATGTGACCAAAAGGAGCAAATAGTCGTGTCCGAAAGGCTGTGAATGGATTATGACCGAAAGGCTGCGAATGGGTTATGACCGAAAAAGTGTATATATGAATCGTGTCCAAAAGAGTGTAAACGAGTTATAACCGATATAGTATGAATGAGTTGTAACTGAAAGGGTGCAAATGAGTCGTAACCAAATAGATGCAAATGGATCATGCCGAAGAGGTAAGAATGGATCGTGACTGAAAAATGCGAACGAAATATCACCGAGAGAGTGATAAAAGTCAACCATAGTATTGGTGATCTAAGAACATCATTTTTTTGTCAATATAAAAGTATTCTTTAAATCAGAAATATATCATTTTCTCAATGTTTCTTTGATTTTGTCTGTTTTTCCACATCCATAAATTTTTTGTCTTCAGATTTCTCATTTAAAAATCATCCACTCCTCTCATTTGACAAAACTTAAAAAGTACATATTTCATTGAATCGCTAATTGATTCTTTTTATAATTCCTACAATCATTTTAGCTAGAAAACTAATATTAAAGAGTTTGATTTCCAGATTTTATGAATCTTTGAATGTCGTTAGTTATATGTCAATCCCTGAACCAAATTAGTTGTTCATGTTAAAAATTCACTTATTTAATTGCATATATTATAGATATGTTTCTTTTAACTGTTCTTTGGGACTTAAATTCTTGAATATGTTATGAACGTTAATTAATCATATTTATTGGCTGTATGTAGTGGATATAAATATTTTTTTGTTGAAGTAACTAATTTTTGAAATGGGATCTAGAAGAAAAAAATTCCAGATGGATAAAAAACAGACAAAATCAAAGAAATTTAATTCAAAAATTTTAAAATATCATTTAAATTTTTATAATAACTTAGTATACTTTAGTTGGTACTGATGTATGCGTATTTTAGTTGTAATAAAATATATATTTCTTATTATATATATTCTACGAATTTACATGAGAAATTTTTTCAAAAATAAAATTAAGAATTTAGTGATATAAAAGTATGAATTATAAAGTAATATTTGTTATAAAAAATGAACACCTACTCGATATCGCGTGGATTCATTTTCTAGTTTTATTAATTAAAATCTTGAATAATATTTTTAGTAATGCTTATAAATAACTAGTTAAAGTTTTATTGTATAATAGTAGATGTTTAAGATATTTTGTCTTAATTTATTAAATTGTTTACAACTTCTATGCAAAAATAATTATTTTGATATTTATAATCATTTTCATTCTGCAGTATTATAAAAAATATTTGAATTGTTTTTATAAATTCCAAATAGTGTTTCCAATGTAAAAATATAATTAATATTTTTTAGTTTTTGTACTTTAAGCTAAAACGTTTTATAAATTATGACAAAAATAAACCGTCTATAAGCAATATTTTTTGTATGAAATAATTTCTGTATAAAAGATTGTACAATTAGTAATATTATCATAACAAAATAAAAATTGATGGTCTAAAATATTTGGTGGTCCCATTTTTACCTTAGTCGCTTATCCTGTAGATCGAGTCTCATCTTAAGTTCTTAACTAAAGTCATGACAACATATATTAAAAATACAAGAAAGTTTGGCTTTAACTGTCAAGGAATCTACAAAAGTGTGTAACTTTGATTTGCTCCGTAACTCCTGTTAACCTAATCAATTGAAAATTAATTAGCATGGTTAAGAAAATAATTCAAGAAAAATCTTTTAGTAGGAGAAAGAAAATAAAAAAATGTTGGGGGGGGGGGGGGGGCACTTAGAAGAACAAGTAGACTAATGGATTAGATATGTATCCACCTCTGCATTTCCATCATCCTCATCATCATCATCAATTCAGCAGCATCATCATTATCATCATCAGCTACCTTTCTACTTTGTCCGTTTCACAACTGACCAATCTATCTTGCCAAAAATCCTTTCTCTCTCTCTCTTCAGCTTGGCTTCTTCTGCCTTTAAGCTGTTCCTGTCTAAACGTCCGTACGTCCAAGTTTGTTCTGGTAACCTCTTCTTCTTGGTGTCATCGTTTTCCATCTAAAGATTCAGTCTCTCCACCGATTTTCTTCTTCCCCTCTCTACTCTACTCTGCTTTTCTGATGTTGATATCTCTTAAACAACATCTGATGTGTGTTCTTCTCTTTTGATGCTTTTGTCACTATAACTCTTTTAACTGTTTTATGAGATTTTTATCTTCTGTGTTTCATTAAGACTTCTCTCAAAGCTTGTGACTTTGAGGCTTACCCAGTTGAGGTTGTTTGATTAAAAGTGTTTTCTTGCAGACCAAACACTCATATATGAGTTTGCTTTGTAATCTCCACACGTGTCTGATTCTTAATCTTTGTAATTTTTTCTTAATCTTTCTCAGGATGCTTTTGTGGCTCTCTCTTGTCACTTGTCAAACACATCTCTGAGATCTTTGTCTGATTCCAAAGAAGATGGAAGCCTCCAAAAGTAGTTTTCTTGTAGAGGTAAAATAAAATAAAAAAAAACTATCTTGATGCTTTTCTTTTTGCTTGAAAGAATCTTACTAATGATGTCTTTCTCAGGTGAACAACATTGAGAAACAGCTATGGACATTAATCCATACAAAGGGTATACTGCCATCCAGATGTTTCAGAGCTATACACGAAAGCAGGTTCGACCTACGAGCACATCTTTCAAAAGCAATCTCCAGCAAGAAGAGCCTTCAAGAAGCAGAGTTCTGTCTCTGGAAGCTTCACTACAAACACATAGATGAGTTTCGCAAAGGCCTCAAAGCAGATGATCCTGCCAAGTCAAACACACATATGAAAGCATTCAAGCTGTTTCTGTTGAGAGCTGCAGAGTTTTACAGGAATCTGATTTCAAAAGTCAGAGGATACTACTACAAGGGACTCTCTGAGGAATCTAGAGGAAAAAGCAAATTCTTATGCCATCGTTTCTATATCTGTCTTGGAGATCTTGAAAGGTATAAAGAGCAGTATCTGAAAGCACATGGACATTGCGATTGGTCAACTGCAGCTACATACTATCTTGAAGCTGCAAAGTCTTGGCCTGATAGTGGCAATCCTCATAACCAGGTAAGTTTACTCTTCTTCCAATTACTCTTTATTAGCCCCATTTTGTAATATATTTTTTTTTCTGCTTGCATTTGTTGTGTAGCTAGCTGTATTGGCCACTTATGTTGGTGATGAGTTCTTGGCTCTATACCACTGCGTAAGAAGCTTAGCTGTGAAAGAACCTTTTCCTGGTGCTTCCAACAATTTTATTTTGTTGTTTGAGAAGGTAGTTGATTCACTGATACTCTCTATTTCTCTCTCTCTCTACTAGTTGCAACCAGAGATTGTGTTTGCCTTCTGTTGCTCAAAATACATGTTTTAACTACTGCAGAACAGGTCTTCTCCTTTGCAGTCTGTATCTACTGATGCAGAGTTTAACTTCTTAAACCCATCAGAGAGAAAAAACTCTGATTTCTCAAAAGCAAAAGGAGAATCAAAGACTGGAACTGACTTATGGCCACTTGTTGTTCGAACAATAAGCTTCTTCTTTCTTAAATCCAGGTCAGTTTAACGTTTCAGGTGAAGTTGTACATTCACTGTTTTCTTTCAACTCAAGATCTTGAATGACCCTTTCTTTCTGTACTGGCTTGTTTCAGTTTCGATGAGTTTGGTTGCACATTTGCATCAGCTATGAGAGAGTTGGATGAAGCGTTTGCAGCAGATGATAGAAACCTAGAAGCTATGTTGGAGGCATATCAAGTTATGGACTCGGCTAGAAAGGGACCTTATAGAATCCTCCAACTTACTGCGGTTTTCGTCTACATCTTCCACAACTTAGCCGAGTTTAATGAACCAGACAAGGCGGAAGAGGAAGTAAAGCTAACAAACTTAGCATTAACAATGGTGTTCATCATCATGGGGCGAGTTGTTGAGAGGTGTTTGAAGACTAGTCCCTTGGATTCTTGCACTCTCTTACCTTCTCTACTTGTATTTCTAGACTACTTACCGTTTCTGCTTCACAAGGCAGAAGAAGAAGGTTGCAGACTTGAGGAGAAGAGCGAGATTGCTATATCTTACTTCTTTAGCAAACTTGTTGATTTCTTGAACCGCTTTAAAGGATGAAAGGACAAAACTGTTCTGCTGAAAGTGATGGTAGCTCTTTGGGAGGATCATGAACTGAGCTCCCTTGGCTCCTCTGGCTCCTATACATCTACTTCTAGATTTCTCAACTCATATGGAACTAAGAGATAGTTTTGAAAGAGGGAAAGAGCTTCGTCTTCAACGGATTGTTAATTCCGCTACTGGAGATCACAAATAGACACAAGTGGTTATACTTTGACAAGCAAGGCACTCGTTTCTACACAACTCTTCAGGTGGTGAAAGACAATGCAAAGAAGAGCTCTCTCACAGAAAACGTGTTACTATAGGAAAGGTTGAGATCATCCCCTGTGGGAATGAAAGATCTGTGCCTGCAGAAGAGGAAGAAGTCATTCTTCTCAAGCCGCTCGGTGAGGTGTCAATCTGCTCCAATCTCTTCTTCTGGCATTGCTACGAAGCCACTCAGCTCTGATGACACAAGTTCAGGAAATCAAACAACAGCTCCATCTGATGAAAGCCTAAGACGTACCTCATCACTCATTGTGAACCATAGCCCACAGGATACCTAACTCTGGAAGTTTCAGCTTCATGCAAGGGTCTTAAGAATACAGATCCTCACATAGAAGAAGGCACAGTCTCAGAAAGACCTCCATCACTGAGCGCTTGGGTAGTTGACAAGAGCAAAGAGAAAAGTAAACCAAATGGTTTGAGCCCTATTGATGAAACAGGTCCTGTGACATCCTTTGATAGTCTCTCAGTTAGTAGCAGCACCACTGAGCATCCTGCTTCTTGGTATTCACCTCCTACTCCATCTGCTCCATTACTACCTGAAGACGCTTCTTGGTTTCATAACAAAGCAGAGAGCTTCCATGACCAGACAAGATACACAAACCCACCATTTGTTGGGGTTTCTTCTTCTGAATGGTTACGTCGATACAGAGAAAGTCAGGAATCTTAGAACCAGCCTATTCCTATCAAGCTCAGGGGACAAACAATTTGAGAAACTTCTTGGCTCATGGATCACCCAAGTTCAGTCTCTTAGCTAGGTACGGGACACCAAATGATCAATCAATGACCTCTTCAGAAAACTCAATGTTTAATCCTCAGCTCTACATGGAAGACCATGAACCTAGAGGACAGAAGTTGTGCAACGGTCAAGAAAGCACAAAAGAGGGTTATGGCTTCAGCTGATGACCCTGGACCGTTTCTTAGGTACCTGAGAGAGAAAGAGCTCAAGTGAGAATGGTCAGAGGTTAAGAGAACCTTCTCCTGCATATATGAACAACTAGAGATGCACAAGTGAGTTAAAAGGAAACTGTTACAAGTTGGCAAGTGGTAACAACCTATAGATATCGTTATTATTTCTTTGTATTTGTTGTTCAATTTTGCAAGAGAATGAAAACACATCAACAAAAAAGTTTGGTTGTACACTAAAGTAACAAACAAAGTGAACATCAAAAGTTTTTGGAAGTTCATTGGTTTCTTAACTGAGGGATGAATCTAGAGTTAAATTACCCTTGAATCCATTTTAAATAATAATCATCTTCTTACATGGATGGAGGAACAAACTTAGTATGGGAATTAAAAAAACAAAGAAAAGGAGCTAATGTTGGAGAATTGATCAAACCAAACCCTTGCTGTTTGTGCTTCTTCTGCATCCTCCATCAAGCCAAATAAAGAAAATTAAACAAGAAAAGAGTTTTGAGGAAAGCAAAAGCTGATTGTATACTTTTCAACAGAAACAGGATTTTTCTGGTTGCACCAAAAATCAAATCCTTGGTATTGGAACTGATACTTTGTGTCTACTAGGCCTGAGCAACTAAAAAACATAGCGTCGTCCTTGATCAATTGCTTTTATCAGTGGTAGGTGCCAAGTTCAACTCCTGCATCTGTGTCTCAACTGGTACTAACCCTGTCTGAGCAAGAAACCTGCAGAACAGAAGGGGCACTACATCATTCTCTAGAATCTCATAAACCCTCAGAGAAACAACTTGGTACACAACAAAAGATAATGATCTTTTCAAAGCACATACAAAACTAGACAACTGAAAACCCGACCAAGTTGCACAAGTAGTTACTAGAAACCAAGAAACAGAACAACTTAAGCTGTCAACACACAGACCAATGTTTGAATCCTAAAATAAAAACAAGTCAAAAGGGTTGATAAGATAGACACAGAGACAAATGAGAAAGTATTGGGATCATTGACATACCAATTGAGGAGGACAAAGAGAGAAGATGCGATTAGAATGAGGAAGCCAACGTGAACAAGTAACATGGATTGGCCGCTGGTGAAAGCTATGGAGAGCATGAAAGTGAGACAGAGACCCAGCAGAAGAAACGCGAACCTCAGAGTGTTCCATGTTGGAGCCTGTAATAAAACAGATCAGATCCAACTAGGGTTTTTATTAAAAAAAGAAACAGAGCATCTACACAAAAAGGGGCAAGTACAGACATTGACGCCTGGAGCTAGAGCTCCGAGAAGAACAGCTTCCGTTGACGAAATCTCTGATTTTTTGCTTCTTCTTCTCCTCCATCTTTTTCTTTCTTCCTTCCACAGAAACAAAGAAATCTGGTTTATTTCCGAAGGAAAGAGACAATTAGAACCCGAGATCATGCTAAACCGAAACGGTTTCTGTCAGCATCATGTTAAACCAAACCGAAAATCAAACTCGCAAATAGATTAAGGCCATGTTCGTTTACGTGTCGCGCGACCTGCGACTTACCAGTAAGATTATTTTCGTTTATACGTCGTGCAATCTGCGACCCGTGACCTGCGACGAAAATTATGTTCGTTTATGTATCGTACGACCTGCGATCTGCGACCAGTCGCGCGATCAAAATTTTCTTAATTTTTAGTCGCTGTTTTTCGGGCGACTTGAATCGAAACCTAGTACTGGCACGACATCAAAACGAACAACAACCTCCGACCAATCGCAGGTCGCATGTTACGCGACAGTAAAACGAATAGCAGTCTACGACCTGCGACAAGTCGCATGTCGCAAATCTCAGATCGCGCGATAGCTAAACGAACATGGCCTAAAAAATTTTAAAATCGAACCGGTTTTTATCTGTCGCGTGCGTCGGTGAAAATCAAACTTCTTCTACGAACTTTGAATCGTCTTTCTACTAACTCTCCAATCTCCGATTTAGGATGTAGATTTATGAGATTTTTTTAAAAAAAATTTACATGCAAAATCTCAAACTTATTCTCTCTAAAATTCAGGAGAAACCTCTGTTAAAAAGAAACGAAGGAGCTCAGATTTGATAAGCAACTTGCCCGATTCATTCCTATGTCAGATACTCTATGAACTTTCTATGAAGCAATCGGTTTGCACAAGCATATTATCAAAGCGTTCGAGAAACCTGTGGTTACAAGTCCATGCATTGGATTTAGATTCCAACGACTTCCCAGAGGATGATGACTTTGTGAGTTTCGTGGATAGGTTTCTAGGTTCTGAAAACGAGCAGCATTTGAATAGATTCAAGTTGATCCATGAGGTATACGAGCTGGAGCTACCTCGTTTCAAGACTTGGATAGATGCTGCAACGTAGAGTTTGTCGTCTTAATGTTGGTAACGAGGAGGACTATCAGGACTACTTGGTTGAGATGCCTCTGTCTCTGTATTCATGGATCATCCTGAATCTGTTTTCGTTGCCTTGTGTCAAGATTATGCGTCTTGAGATGGTCAAGCTCCATGGTGATCCAACTCTCAAGACTTTAGTATCAAGCTGTCCTTTCTTGAAGAGTTAAACATAATCTGTGAGCCTAGTGATTGTCTAACAGCTGTGTGTGTGCTTTCCAAGTCATTGAAAAGGTTTCAAAATAGAGGCCGACCCTTGCGAATGTATCAATGATGATATAGATGATGCTTTGGCAATCGATGTTCCAAAACTTGACTGCATGAATTTCAGTGATTACCGATCTGACAGCTTCATAATACCATAGTTATTGGTCTCTTTGCAAAGGTAGATAATTGACGTTAACCTTAATGTTGAATATGGTGAGTCGTTGGAACCAGATGATTCTTCCAAGATAACAATGCTTGTAAATTTTTCAACGGGTTATCTACAGTCGGCGATATGACAATCTATGCAGAGACTCTAGAGGTATATACAAGGCTGATTCAATAGCATTAAGCTTTTGTATAGTTTCTTTTGTCACATTTCTCAGTGAACCCATGTTTTCTTTTTATTTCTTGTTGCTCAGGTTATTTGTGTTTACTGCGAGATGGAACAGCTACCACAGTTCTAATCTCGCTTGCATGCTTGCTTCCGAAACACTTCGTTTGATATGTTACCAAACTTTCTTGAGAGCTGTCCAAATCTACACTCTGTCGTCCTGGTGCATCTCTCGTTTGCTAATGCTCTCATTCATATCATACTGGGATTTATGATAAAGAAAACTCAAACCTCTCTCGGTTGTATTCTTATCAGGAATTTGAAAATCTTTCAGAGACGAAGCAAGTTGATCTTTCATTAGTACCACAATATTTCCAATCATCTCTTGAGTTTGTTCACCAGAAGCATGGAAAACCACTCGCGGGAACATCATTGTTACTTTATCAGTTATGGTTATTGAACAGATTATTCTCATTAGATATTTAAGTTTTGCTATGTTTATTATATGCCTAACTCATAATTTTTTACAAAATGTTAAATTATTTATATATAAAACAAAATAAAAATTAAGAAACCAAATTTAAATATTTCTATATTTTGTAAAAAAATGTGATTTTTCTATTATATTTTTAAAGTTAATATATATTCATATATTAAAACTAAATATTTTTATTAATTTGTGGTCGTTGATCTAATAATATGATGACCTGATAAATTGTCGCGGTTTAATGTTTTTGTCGGATTTAAAAGATTGGGTGATACTAATAATGACAAGATTCATGGATGGCTAATGTGAGTGTTTAAATAAATATTTCAAACTTTATTTAAAAACTTAGTTGTCACAACTCTGCAATGACGCTTACATGAGTGTTTGGATGATCATAATAATACCCAAATAAATACTTTATATCAGATGTTATTTCCACGCCCACCTAGCAATAACAATTCCCCCTAAGTCCTCTATTGTTCTTTGACCAAAAAAAGTCCTCTATTGTTCAATATAGTTTTAGATTTCAAATAAAGACTTATAGTAAACTTTTCTTTTATAATCAAAATCTTTCCTATATATTGTAGTACAAATATAATTTTTCGTTTTACTTTAAGTGATGTTTTAAGAATTTATTTTTTGAAATAAGTAAAATTTCAAAGTTTTATGTAAAAGTTTAAAAGTGTTCATGACTATTTATAGTATGCAGTATAATTTGCATTGGTTGAGTTAACTGTGGTTAATTTTATTTTATATAAAACGTGAGAAACAGAATAAAAGATATTATTTTTTTTTACAAGAAAATAATAAAAGATATTAATCTTTAATGGTGTGTGAAAAACTTTAACCATCGTCTATTGAAAAATTTGAAATAGATGAAATACAATCTTATTTTTTAATTGTTGTTTTAAGATAAAGTTATAAGGGATCATTATCTTAATGCATTAAACATAATTCCGACAAAAAAAATTATAAGCATAATTAAGACAAAACTTGGATAAAAGAAGAAGAATTATCAATATGCCTTTTTTTTATTAATTTGACGCGGAACAATGTATTGATTTTTGTTTGTGTGTGTGTGTGTTTACGCCTTTGTGTGTTGCTGGGATCCTGATTTGAAAAAAACTTATTATTAAGGAATCAAAACCCTATCCACCAATCACAAACCCTTCCCGATTGTTTTGATTTAAATCCTCCGACAGTAACTCTCATTGATCCATCCGTGTCACACCTTCGCACAGTTGGATTCGAATCTGTCTGAGCTGGAATTTTTTTTTTTTTTATTGGGTTAGATCAGATTGCCAAAACTTTAGAGTAAAAAAGCTGAGCTCTCTTGATCTGAAACCATACATACGAATTGAGAGTTTTCGATAGAATGAGTTAAGGAGGAAGAGATGAGTGGATTGGGGGTTCGATCGAGTAGCTATGGTTCCTTGATGGACAAGACGAGTCTCTACGCCGTCGTTTTGCCTACGACGACGACTCGTACCAAGGCATCTAAGATGATGATGCACAAGGAGAGGGTACATTGGATCTGCAAATTCGCTGGTCGTAAGAAGGTGGGCATGTTGCTCCTCTTCTTGATCTCCGCCGTCGTCTTCCTCCGCGTCCTTTACGCCGGCAAAGGTGTGTTTTGATTCTGTGTTTGGTCGGAATCTTAGAGACAAGACCGAGTATGTTTTGCCTTAAGAATTGACAAGTGGTGTTTAGTTGAGGAATGTAGTTAGGTGGAATATTGATTTTAAGGTTAATTGTGATCAGGTGAAGATGGTCAGGAAGTTCAAGTTCCTCCGAGTCTTCACTTCAATGGCACTTCCGTTGTAAATCATTCAATCTTGTTACCCACTAATGAAGATCAAATTCAGAATATATCTTCTTCTATAGGACACAGATGTTATACTCTCTCCTCCTCCTCCTCCTCCTCCTATACATTTTCTTGGCTATACGCTTCCTCAAGGACATCCTTGTCACACTTTCACCTTACCTCCCCCTCCTTCCGACAGAAAACGAACTGGACCTCGCCGTAAATCTTCTTTTCTCTTCTCTTTTTTTTTTTTTTACGATGATAGAGACAGTTTTGTAAACACCGTTTTTGGTTTTTTTTTTTTCAGCATGCCCGGTATGTTACCTTCCAGTCGAAGAAGCAGTTGCCTTGATGCCAAGTGCTCCCTCCTTTTCCCCTCTTCTTAACAACTTAACGTATATACATGAAGAACAGCTAAGTAGAGAGACAGAGTTTGGAGGGTCTGATTTTGGTGGTTATCCTACTTTGAAACAGAGGAATCATTCTTTTGATGTTAAAGAAACAATGAGCGTTCATTGTGGGTAAGTTTGTTATCTTTCTGGTTTTTTTTTTGGGGGGTCTCATCATCTTAGTAAATCAACTATGATTTGTCTATCAGGTTTGTTAAAGGACCTCAACCTGGTCGGAATACAGGTTTTGACATTGATGAGGCTGATCTTCTTGAAATGAGGCAGTGCCGTGGGATTGTTGTTGCCTCAGCTGTGTTTGGTACTGCTTCCTTCTTATTTGTTAATCAGTCTGTCGTGTTGCCAATTTTTTTTGTGTGTGTTTCTGACGAAGAAGAATGTTTTCTCTTTCCAGATGCTTTTGATGATGTAAAAGCCCCCAAAAATATCAGTAAACATTCGGAGGAAACAGTTTGCTTCTACATGTTTGTTGATGAAGGAACTGAATCAATTTTGAAGAGAGAACGAGGCCTTAACGGCAACAAGAAAGTAGGGATATGGAGAGTTGTTGTTGTGCATAATCTCCCTTATTTAGATGGAAGACGCAATGGAAAGGTACATCACATCTCTTATCCTTTGTGATGGACTAAACTATGCATTAAAAAAACTAATTTATATCACTGCATAGGAAAGATGAGAGATTGTAAAGCGATTTATATGCTGCTGATGATACCTTGTTATCTTTGTAGGTGCCGAAGCTTCTTGTCCATAGGATGTTTCCAAATGCTCGCTATTCTTTATGGATTGATGGAAAACTTGAGCTTGTCGTTGATCCATATCAAATTCTTGAGAGGTAAGGCCTTTCACATTTTTTTATCTTTTGAGATCAATCCCAGAATATCTCTTAGAGTCACGGCTTTGAGTGTAGAAGACCTTTATGACCTCAGCAATCTGAGAATGACCTCTCTTTTTCCATCAGGTTCTTGTGGAGAAAAAATGCTACTTTTGCAATCTCTAAACATTATAGGCGGTTTGATGTCTTCGTGGAGGCTGAAGCAAATAAAGCTGCTGGTAAATATGACAACGCCTCTATAGACTTCCAGGTGGAGTTCTACAAGAATGAAGGGTTAACCCCTTACTCCGTTGCAAAGCTCCCAATCACAAGCGGTACGTCTCTCTTTGGCTCTCACCTTTTCTAAGAATCTGAATTTTTCAAAGTTTAATGTATACACACTTTTTGGGTCGGGGGGCTATACAGACGTCCCTGAGGGGTGTGTCATTTTAAGAGAGCATGTCCCCATCAGCAACCTCTTCACTTGTCTTTGGTTCAACGAAGTAGACCGATTCACTTCTAGAGATCAAATCAGTTTCTCAACTGTGAAGAGACAAGATTGCAGCGAAAACAAACTGGACAGTAAGCATGTTCCTTGACTGCGAGCGACGCAACTTTGTAGTTCAGGTGATTGATCTCTTCTTTCTTTTTTTTAAATGCTGACTTAAGCCTTACGCTAAATAATAAAAACAATCTTGACTTTTATATAACAATCAAAATTCAGAAATATCATCGAGCAGAACAAGAGAGAATCGCAAGGCGAAAACCTCCAGCGCCTAATCTTGCTCCTCCACCACCACCACCACCATCGCCGCCGCCTCCACTGCCAGCTACACCTGTTTTAATAAGCAGCGACTTGCCTAAAAAAGTCTCAAGTGGAAGAGGGGGCAGCACAAGGCCGCCTAGAAGGCGTGGAAGAGGCAGACGGTCTAGTCCAAGAGGTAACAGGAAAGCTAACCTGCCTGCACTATGACCAGATTTAGATAAAGGCTGAAAGAAAACAAAAAGCCTCTCTCATCACCAACTTTACACGTTCAAATTTTACCACACAGTAATGTTCCCTTTTTTTTGTTGTTTCTTTATTGATTATAAGGATTAAAAAAAAAATCAATTTTTAATGTATATAATATTTACACGGACATTTTGTACTTGGATTATAAATTATAGTTTCCCAATTTTTGAAGAAAGTTAAAAATTGTCTCAGAGACCATCCGAGTTTAGTTTTCAGTGTTATAGAAATCTTTTTTTTTTTGTCATACTTAATGTGTGTAGAGAAAAACGTGTTCAACACGTCTTGTTTTTATCACGATGAAGGACCATGCATATAGCGTTTTGAAGCCGCAAAGGCGCTTCTATGTAACAATGCTTCACCCGATTCAAAACTAAAAGCAAACAAATCACATAAAACACATGTAATGTCTCTTTGACCATTAACTTTTGAGACAAGAAAAGTTAGCAAGAAGATGAAGAACGGTCTGCTTGTCTTAGTCTGCATGATCTTGGCTATTGGAACATGTGGAGGTCCTTTGTTAACTCGTCTCTACTACAACAACTGGAGGAGAACGAATCTGGTTCATGAGCTTTCTCTCAACGGCAGGTTTCCCAGTCATCCTCATCCCTCTCGTTATCTCCTTCCTACGCCGCAGAAACCGCAACAACTCTGGAAACATAGAAAAAACAGAGATTGTCCTCATGGAAACTCCAATGTTCATCGCATCTATCGTCATAGGGTTGCTCGTAGGACTTGACAACTACTGTTTCGCGTATGGGCTAGCTTATCTGCCAGTTTCCACAACGTCACTCATTGTCGGAACTCAGTTAGGGTTCAATGCGTTCTTCTCTTTCTTCATGGTCAAGCAAACGTTCACTCCTTTTTCTATAAACGCCGTCGTTTTGTTAACGGCCGGGACGGGAATCCTGGCCTTACGTGGCGGCGACGGAGACAGGCCGGGTGACGTGAGCCACGAGGAGTATGTGGTTGGGTTCTTGGTGACTCTCACTGCAGCTGTTCTTTACGCTTTTATATTACCGTTCGTTGAGCTTACTTATAAGAAAGTTCGACAAGAAATCACTTTCACACTTGTGTTGGAGATGCAGTTGGTCATGTGCGTCGCTGCTTCTTGCTTCTGTATTGTTGGGATGCTTGTAGAAGGCGACTTCAAGGTAAACATAGAATCTGATTTATATGTTTCTTTTGTTGTTGTTGCTAAACTATATATTCAAGTCCGCATGGCTATGGTCAAGTGGTAAGTGCATGAGAATGTGCTAAAACACTTTTCCAGCTTTCAAGCCTCGTTTAAAACAAAATAATACCCCTCAGGTTTCATTTTAATTGTAGAATAATTATCTTTATATTCTCCGGTTTATTTTTCTACTGATTGGAATGTGTTTATTTGTATAGATAATGATGTTTTTATAGAAAATATATAAAATTAAATATTTTCTTAATATGTGTATAAATCTAAAATAACAATTAAAATAAAACAGATAAAATAGTTACGTGGGAAGTCTGAATCTGATATTCAGCCCAAATAGTTTACCTGATAGTCTGGTAACAAGTGTTTCGGCTATCCTAAGCATTAGTCGGAAACATAGTGTCAAAAAAGCTATATATTCAAATTAATCATCGTGCAACACTTTTTTTTGTCAACTCGTGCAACACTTTTTTGATATGTATGTTTCGTAGGTTATACCAAGAGAAGCAAGAGAGTTCAAGATAGGAGGATCTGCGTTTTACTACACGTTGGTTGTGATGACAGGGATAGTATATCAAGGATTATTCTTAGGAGCCATAGGGGTTGTGTTCTGTGCAGTCCTTCTCTAGCTTCTGGTGTTCTCATCAGTGCTCTTCTTCCGGTCACGGAAGTTTTGGCCGTCGTGTGTTTTCACGAGAAGTTTCAAGCGGAGAAAGGTGTTGCTCTCCTTCTCTCTCTGTGGGGGTTTGTCTCTTACTTTTACGGCGAGTTTAAATCTGGCAAGAGAATTATCGATAAGGCTCAGTTGCAGGAGACAGAACTGCATCCACTTCCAGTTAGTGTCTCCGTTATTGCTTGAAGGTCGTGTACGTTTTTATTATGTATGATTAAAAGAATAGTTTTACTGTGTAAATGTAAAAAATATTTGATATGTAAAATAAATCAATACATAAAGCTTCTTTTCATTTTTTGAATATAATGTTAAATTTATTCAAAAAATGCTTTTGTACGTCATGTGTAATATGTTACATACATAAAGCTTCGAACTCACATAAACCAGAACCATCCATTTTGTTTCGAAGAATCAAGATGACAAGGATGGCTAGGCTCTTGTGATCATAAACTGCACAATTCTAGCCATAGGAAACTGTTACAATATCATCATGCGTCTTTACTTCAACAATAGGTGGCAACATGATTTGGCACTCTACTTTTCAATTGTCTCTCTTCCTCTCTTCTTCTATTTACCTTAACCGGCACATAAGTAACAATGGAAGCGAGAAACACATTTCTTTCGCATTAGACCGCGTTGTTGATCACATAGTTAATCAGCAAGAAATAGAGTATTTAATATCTAAATGGTTTGGAGATTTTCGTATTGATAATCAAGTATACAAAGTAACTCTGGATTACAAGAACTAAATATGTCATCTAAACAAGTTCGTCCAAACGAGGTCTCTTTAGCAGGATTTGAGGTCATCTAGAAGGGATCTATTCTGAAGAGAATATGTTGTCTAAGGCGATCTACGGTGATGATTTATGGTGAAGATCTCTAAGTAAGGATGATCGTATTTTGTGAAGGTGCGTTTCTAGACGATTGAGTACAATGGGATAGTTGGTCCTAGCTTATTCCTTGCATACGTATAGCTTATCTCGTAGTTTCAACAGCTGCTATCATCATTGTTTCGCAGTTAGCTTTCATAGCTATCTTCTCATATTTCATGGTTACCACAAGTTCACTCTTTTGACCATCAATGCTGTTGTTTTGTTGACTGTTGGAGCTGCGGCATTGAGAATGCATACCAGAACTGATAAGCCGGTTCATGGGACTCACAAGCAAAATATCATTACTAAAGAGTATTCATCTTTAGGAGTTTTTTGTTTTACCATTTAGAACAAAAGCACAAACATAATGAAACATGAAGAATTAAAACTCGATCCACATTCAAAGTATCTATATACTATCATAATAAATAATTGTCAATCAAAAGGGAACATAACAAAAAAATAGGAAGAGCATTGAGCGAGTGAATGCACTGCTTTACAAAGACACGAGACTCTCTATGTGATTTGGGAAAACATCATTAACGTACAAAACCCTGGTAGCAATTCCAAAACGTCGTCTAATCTCGCCCACAATTCCTTCAAACAAGGCTTCTCTAATACTATTTCTCCTCGGATCGAAATATAGAATATAATACGAGTCTGACAGTTTATTTGGTGCAAAAATAAGCTCACCATCATCAGTAGTACCCTGGAAACTCAAAAGGTTCCTCCATTTGCTTTTACAACGTATGTGAGGAAAGTTTTGATGCGTCCATTCATGTCCATCTACATCCTTCAAAATGTAGAGATTAACATTACTTAAGCCTAAGCTATAAGTAACCAAGGCTAGCCTTCCCTCACAAGGTATTATAGATAACCGCAAACCAATAAAAGCATCCGGATACTTTATCGGTCTGAAACTTTCAGATTTAACATCAAAGCTCATTACTATATTCTGATCATCACCAAGAAGACGAGCTTCATAATACAAAACTCCATTGAAACATCGCCCAACGCCTATGGGTATCGGACGATGCATAGGGATACCATTGGTTACTATTCTCCATGATTCTTGAGCTCCCAATGTAAGAACTCGCACCTCCTCGGAATATTCGTCATATTCTGTTCTGAGAACTTTGTGTTTACACTCCAACGGATCATATCCTAAATAAGAGATATAAAATTTTTGTTTGTTGATCGTCCCAACGTTGGGACGTGGTAAGGTTGAAAACCGTCTCAAGGTAGGATTCCAAATTACTAATCCGTCAAGACCTGATATTAAAATGAATCCCTCAACGCTCTTGGATATAGAGCAGCTCCTCAAAAAATAAGGTTCTGTAATATGAAAAGTGTAGAACGGAGGATAAGACCCGTGATCAGGATTCTGGTGTTGAGGAAACCATATACCATATTGCTTGTAATCTACTGAGAAGGTGACCAGAAGACGCGGCCGCCTTGAAGATGACCTAGACGCGAACGAGTTGATGAAACTTGGAAGTTTGGTTAAAGAAGACCATAGCCTCGAGACACATCCAAATCTCACGACTGATTCAGCAGGGAGTCTTGAGAGTATCTCCAAGGCTAGATCAATAGGAATATGTTTTGTTTGTGATCTGTCATGTCTGGATGACCTCTTTTGTTTTCTCTTGTTTATCCATGGCTGATGATTGCTCAACAATACTTTTTTCTTGAAAACCCTCATTCTTCAATTCCAACTATGCTCCCCTATGACTTGAATCGTTTCTACTTAGGGTTCTGTATATATAATTATATGTTATATATATAATAATACCGTAGACTTCAGGATATACGATAGACCGTGAACCAAAATAGTGCCGAGTACTTAATGGAAATCATGTTCCATTAAAAAGGAAAAAATTATGTACCATAAAGTATTAGTAAATTTTCCATAGGGAACTACCAGACATTTTAATTCATTTATTTTATGGATTTCTTTGATATTTGAACAATTTAAATTAAAAAAATTCTTTACATTTCGCGTGGACGATTTTTTTTTTCCAAGATAACTATTATATAGCACTAGATCTCGTGCCAGATGCCCACGTACTCGTAAACTTAGGAAAGGGTTATTGGAAGATAAATTTGCGTAGAGTTTATAAATTTTAAAAGTTATGTGGATTAAGAAAATATATATATTAACTTATAAAATTTGATCATAATTTTTCTAAATTTCTACTTATGTTATTTATTTTCTATCATTCATTTTGTAAATTAAATATATTGTTGACAAGTTTAAAATATGTTGTTTAGGAATTTAATAATAAATAAATACTTAAATTGAAAATAATTTTTTTTAAAAATACTTTAAAAAGAATGTCAAATTTCAAATAAGTTTTTTTTTTAAATTTGAAAATTTCACAAATGTTCGAAAAAAGAAATTTTGAAATTTTTTTATAAAAAGTTTGTATTCAAAATGTATAATTCGAAAACTATATAATTTTTTATTTTTATTTAATGAGAAAAAATAAAATATAATTAGAAAACCAAAACCAATATATAATTTACTCGATTTCGACCTGAACCTATATTTTCATGTTGATTTCGGTTCAGTTTTTTGGATACAAGAAAAATGCATATGCCTAAGTGAAAACTACATAAGAGTGTACATACAAAATTCAAATAAAATAATTCATATATTATATTATTTTAAACAAATTTCCTTATTCGATTTAATATGATTTTATAACATAATAATATATAAAATTCTAGAATATTAATTCATATCAAACTTTGTTTATAACCAAACGAAACCTGCGCTTTCAAAGCGCGGATCAAAACGTAGTATAATTTTAATATGTAATTCATTTATTTCTTCTATTTTTTAATATAGTATAGACTATACTTATAAAAGTTATAAAATTAGCATATAATTTAATTATTTTGTGTATAGTAAAAATTTAATTAAAATTGATTTATAATAATATCATACTACTAATTGCAAAATTAATTAGTGCATTAATTAAAAAATATTTATTTTTAAAAATATTTTTTTAGATTTTTTCTCAACAGATTTTATTATTACTAAAACTAAAATTTAAATTTACAGTAAAATAGATTTGTTATTAATATCCTTAAAATTATTTAGAAATGTTCTACATTAAATAAACTAATGTAATAAAAATGTAACTGAATATATGGATCTACTATGATTATTTTGTAATAGATAAAAATGGTACTTTTTTTTTAATAGAGAAGATTTGATATATTAGGAATCGTCATTGATGCTTGCATAATGAGATTAACGCTGGTTGGAACAAATTCTACTAGTGATGAAGGTAACGGACCCAGAAAAAAAAACACAAGAAAAAGTCTTGGGAGAAAATCTAAGTAAGCATTATTGGAGAGAAGATCCCACATCGGAAATATGAAAAAGGACTTGAATAATATATAAGGGACTTTGCCACTACACTAATTACCAATTGGTTTTAAGTTGGAAGCCTAAGAAACTTATCATGGTATCAGAGCCGGCCTAATACCCTGACCCATTAATCCGTCCCGGACAGTGGCCCGATCAACCCATTAGCTGATGGTCCCAGAAAAGACTCAGTTCTTCGAGATAGTTAGAAAAAGAGCATTATTTCGAAGGGGTATGATGGATTCTGCGAGATTAATGGTTATATGCACCATTATCTCGAGGGAGGATATTGGAGAGAAGATACCACATCGGAAATATGAAAAATACTTGAGTAATATATAAGGGACTTTGGCCACTCCACTAATTGCCAATTGGTGTTAAGTGGAAGTCCAAGAAACTTATCAAACATGAGCTCAATGAATCACAAAGAACAAAGTAACATTGAACAACATTGAGGTACATAATGTTCCCAGAAAAAAAAAACACAATAAAAAGTCTAAAACATAAGAGAATTGCATAATTTAATTTTAAAAGAAGATTAACTGTCATTTGAGGGGAAAAAAGAACAAAGTAACATTGAAGAGCATTAGGTTTACAAAGGCAAGTGGCTCTCGATTTGATTTTGGAAAACATAGCAGCTACGTCTAAACTCGTCATCCATAATTCCTTCAAACAAGAGTTATCTATACCCTGGATAAAAAAAATGGTAAACTGATTCAGAAAACAAACTAATACCCTTGAAAAGTATACGAATAACGCTCTTACAACTTACAAGGTACATGAAGTCCATATTCGTTGCCATCTCATCTTTCAAAATATAGAGATCAACATCATCAAAGGCACCTAGTAACAAGTAACAACTAAGGTTAGCCTTCCGTAAACAGTATCTCATTTTGGAATGGAATGGAAAGGAAGTTAAAAAAAAAAAAAAAAAAAGGTTAGCCTTCCGTCTGGCATCAAAGCTCATGATGGACACGAGCAATGCCTAAGGCTACCTTTGGTTATTACTCTTCATGATTCCTGAGCTCCCAATGTAAGATTTACAAATAAACTTGTGATGTTTAAAAATAGAATTCCACATGGTTCTGTCGTTAATTTATATATGATTTTTTCCATGTGTTTTCTAGTGATGATCTCTTTTTTCAAAGCCAAGAGTTTGGCTCCTTTTAGTAGGGTACATTAGTGAGAAAGAAGGGATGAAGAAACAAAAATCATAACAAAACAAATAAGCCAATAATATAATGTTGATAAAAGATAATTGTCAGTGAAAGGGAATCCAAGGAAATATATACATAGCATTAAGCCAGTGAATGCGCTGTTTTACAAAGATACAAGACTATCGATGTGATTTGGGAAAACATCTATAATGTGCATATATTCGGTAGCAATTCCACAACAACGTCTAGTCTCACCCTTAACTCCTTCAAACAAGGCTTCTCTAGTACTATTTTTACTAGGATCGAAATATAGAACACAGTAAGATTCCGACAACGTAGATGGTGTAAAGACAAGCTCACCATCATCAGTAATACCCTTGAAAACCACAGGATTCCCCCTTAATTTGCTTTTACATATTATGTTAAGAAAGCCTTTGACGCGTCCATTCGTGTCCATCCGCATCCTCCAAAATGTAGATATCAACTTTACTTAAGTTATATTCATAAGTAACCAAGGCTAGCCTTCCCTTATAAGGTATCATATCAAAAGAAAGATCCTTAGGATGTTTTATCGGACTGAAACTTTCGGACTTGACATCAAAGCTCATTATAATATTCTTATCATCATCAAGAAGACAAGCCTTATAATACAAAATTCCATTGAAGCATCGGCCATATCCTCTCGGATGATGCTTAGGGATACCTTTGGTTAATATTCTCCATGATTCTTGATCTCCCAGGGTAAAGACCCTTACGTCCTCGGAATGTAATATACAGAGAACTTTGTGTTTACCCTCCGACGGATCGTATCCTAAAAAAGACCTACAATTTTCAGTCGGGATGTGTTCATTGGGATGTGGTAAGGCTGAAAACCTCCTCACGGTTGGGTTCCAAATTTTGAATCCGGGTAGTAAAATCAATCCCCAAACGCTCTTGGAAAGAGCATATGTCGGCTCATTAATGTTGTTAATATGAAAACTGTAGAACGGAGGATAAGGACCCGTCAGGGTTCTGGTGTTGAGGAAACAATATACCATATTGCTTCAATCCTGTTGAGAAGGTGACCAGAAGACGCGGCTTCCTTGAAGACATGAACAAGTTATTAAAACTGGGAAGTCTGGTTAGAGAGGACCATAGCTTCGAGACACATCCAAATCTCACGATTGATTTCACAGAAAACCTTGAGAGTATCTCCATGGTTAGCTCATTAGGAATATCGCTTGGTTGTGATTCGTCCTCTCTGGGTCGCTCTAGTAGTCTTCTCTTTTTAATCATTCTTTCTTCAAGATTATATTTTCCTTTTCACTTGAATCGCTTCTACTTAGGGTTCGATATAAATATATATATATACATACATATATGTGTTTGTGTATATATATATATAATTCCGTAGTTCGCACGATATAATAGACCGACTTGGAAAAACCGGAAAAGAGACCACAAATAATTATGATACAAACTCTCTAATTTATTCTATGGGTTTCTGTTAGGCCTTTGACTTATTATCCGAGACTCGGATTCGATTCGAGATCCGATCCGAATCTGCTCCGAAAATCTGAATATCCAGAGGAGTTGGATCCGAATTCGGATAGTAAAATGTTGGATCCGTCCAAACTGAATCCGAATCCATATATTTTGATTTTTAATCCGGATATCCGGATCTGTAATTTTTATTATTAATTATTTCAGAAATAGGAATATATATATATAAAAAACTAATTTTATCTATTATATTTTTATTTTATACTAATATATAATAATTTTGTAATAGTAAACATAGATATAACTAAAAATATTATATATAATTTTATTTTTTAATTATTTTTAATATTTTATATATTTTTATATTATTTTTTATTTCTTTTAAGGATACAAGTAAGTTCGGATCCTGATATCCGCCGGATATTACAATTTTAAAAAGATATCCGATATCTGGATATCTGAGTACTCCGGATCTAAATAAAAATAGTAAAAATATGGATCCATCGGAAAAAATCCGGATCTAAATACCTTAAAATACCCTAGATATCCGATTCATCTCAGCTCTAGTTTCTGTGAGTTTTGAACCCCTTTTCCTAGTTACTTGACATAAGAAAAGGAAAAGAAAATGTTAAAAACGATTACTCTACGGACTGCACTCAGTTTTAGCAAAACTGTTTACTTAGAGTATTTTCAAAAACACTTTCTATTTTAAAGTTTCACAAATTCTATATTTGAAGTTTTAAAAAGCACTTCTCCAAGATATACGGTTATGGCACCGTTTCCTCACGTTGATGAGCCAAACAGGTGGATAGTGATATTAGCTGGGTTTGGTCGATCTTTGTTTTTGGGCCAAAATCATTGGGGCTTCGCCTTGTATGATAATCGTTGTATTTGTTCAAAAAGAAAAAGATAATCGTTGTTGTTCGCTTGAAAATGTCTCTGTTGTTTTGGAGGACGGTGAAGAATCTTCGTTCAAGATATTCGCCATGATATATAAACCTCACTTGAACTGCAAATTGATGAATCAGTTAAGTGTTTCATTTAAACTCTTATCATAGAGGTTCAGTGTATTGAGAATTATAATCAAACGTGTCGTTTGGTACGAGATTTGGAGTTTAGTGACATTTACTTCATGAAATCAAATCTAAATGGTGGGGTTGTGCGGTTTGTTAACTTGCGTTAGGTGTATCCAATACATCTACAAGATCCTATATTAAATTGTAGTACATTTTTAAGAAGGCGACCAACTTTTTAGAAGTTAGCAAATGGACATCAAGATTAATTAAACTTACTCAAAGCCATATCTACTTGTCGTCTTATTATTTGCTGACCAACAAACTACGTACGTCGTCTGGATTTCTTATCAAAGTTGTTAGCATATAAACTATGACTAGTCCCCAAAATTTAATGGTTTAGCATTTTGATTGTTCTATTAATTGAATGAACATAGTCAGTTTTGCAATATCTGGATATTTGATGGGTTATATCCACTGGCCGACACAGGATTACTTTTGAGGAGCTTATTAATTTTTGAATTAGTCACTGATAAAGAAAGAGTACAGAAACAAAAAAAACATTTGAGAACAGTCGTAGGTGATTTGATCACTTTCTTTAATTCAATAAATCGCCAGTAGGTGAAATGGTTTTTAGTACGATTTTGAATCTTAAGATAAAACTACATGAGACTGTTTTGTTTCACTCGAAATCTGCTGAATTAACTACCACGCTATACTCTCGAAACTTACTTTGAAAGCCATGAGATATTGTTGAAACTTTGTATTGGAAGCTTATGTATGAATTTCTGAGTTCTCAAGTGTATGAGTGTGTGTTCTTAATAGAGAGGTAAAATATCTATTATAAGAGAGATTCTCAAAATTTAGTCATAACGCAACTTGACATGTGTTATTGAAGTTTTCTTAAGCTTTTGACATTTGTTACTAAGTCATCATAGTTAGACACTAAGTGAACTTTAGTAATAGCCACTTGTCACTAAGTTGCATAGATTGATCACTAAATTTGATTAGTCACCAAGTTTACTTACTTTAAGGTCATTTATCACCAAATAGATTTATAGCTTAGTCATCAACTTCATAAAAAGCTTTTCCATAATTTTATTCAGCCCATGGACTTGCAAATATGATAGACTTTCTCCGTATAAAGTGAAACATTTATTTCATATTATATTAGATTTTTTTTTACTCAGTTCACTAGATTTGTAAAATTCTATTCACACATACTTAATTTTTCCTCAGACCAAAAATCTTGTAAAATTAGTTCCTATAATCCCCACAACAATAGAAATATCTAAACATACTCGAAAAAACTTATACAGACTTGACTTAACTCGACTGACTAAACTTAACTAGAGACTAGACAGACGGACTTTACGAGAGTATAAGCGAAAAACTAACTGTTTACGATGTAGTAGCATTTTCCAGTCTTAAACTACTCATTGTTAGTATATGTCGGCTTTTACCTTTCGGGAGATTCAAGACAACATGTTCACCACCTGAAAAGTAAATCCAACAGATACTAACCGTGAGTAGTTCAAAATTGCAAAATGCTACTACATCATATACAATTAGTTTTTTCTTTTATACTCTCGAAAAGTTCGTCTGTCTAGTTATAGTTTAGGTCTAGGCAGTCGAGTCAGTCGAGTCTACATGAGTTTAGATTATTTCTATTCATGTGAGGAATTGTTGGAATTATTTTTTTACAAGCGAATTGGGCTGAGTAACAAAATGAGTATATGTGAATAGAATTTTACAAACCTATTGGGGTAAGTAAAAAATATATTCTATTCTGAAGTAAATGTTGTACTTTATTTCGAAAAAATCCATCATATTTGCAAGCTCATGGGCTGAGTAAAATGATGGAGAAAGCCTTTACTAAGCTGATGACAAAGTTAAGTCTATTTGGTGACTAATGGCTTAAGTTAAGTAAATTTGGTGACTAATCTGAATTAGTGACCAGTTATACAACTTAGTGACAAATGCCTAAACTAAAGTACATTTGGTGACTAACCAAAGTGACTTTTAAAGGAAAATTTAATAAATTATATGTCAAATAATAATTATATAAATATTAAACATTTAAAATTTTATATTTAATTATAGATATACATCTATTTGTATAAAAGTTATCCGTCTCTAAATTTTTTAGTATTTATGATTTGTTTCATTAACGGATATTAATTTGTAGTATTTGATTTGCTTTAAATACTTATGAATATTCAGATTTTCCAAATCAAATCAAGACAAACAACGAATCAAATAAAATTGAGAAATACTTGGGTTCACCCCTAGAGTGAACCTTTAGGTTCACCCAACCAATAGGATTTCGTTATTTTATATTCAGTATCTTTTAAAAAAAAAAGAAAATTGTAAAATTTTATTATGTTTCTAAAATAAAAATAAATAGAAAATAATAGTAGTCACAAAAAAGATTTTATATTTAAAATACCGTCATCAAAACACTAAACCCTAAACTCTAAACCCTAAATCATAAACCTTAAATCTATAGTAAACCCTTGGATAAATCTTAAATCTTTGGATTATTTTTTAAAAATATTTTTAACCAAATCAGCAAAACACTAAACCCTAAACTCTAAATACTAAACCCTAAACCCTTGGGTAAATTATAAACCCTTGGGTAATCATAAACTCTTGGATAAATCCTAAACCGTAGGATTTAGAATTTATCCAAGCATTTTGGATTTACCAAAAGCTTAGGGTTTATCCAAGGATTTAGAGTTTAGGATTTAGGGTTTAGGGTTTAGTATTTGGCTGATGGTATTAAAATGTATTTTTCTAAAACTTATTTTTGTTTGCAACTAATATTAATTTTTATTTTTTAGTTTAAAAATATTAATATAATTTGACAATATTTTGTTTCCTTTTTTTAAAGATACTGAATATGAAATAACGAAATCTTATTGGTTGAGTGAACCTAAAGGTTCATTATAGAGGTGAACCCAAGAATTTCTCAATAAAATTTAACGGATAAAATATCCACCCGTGGAAATGATATCCGGTGAAAATATATAAGTAACGCTAATCTCAGTCTATTTTTTGAAACACTTTTTTCTCACGCTAATCAAAGTCTATAGTGTTTTATATTACTACTACAAAAGTTTATCATGAATTTCGAAATAAAAGGCAAAATGAGGAAAGCATGCAAAACAAAAAGAGGGTGAAAAGGAAGGCGGGAGTGGCCATTCAAACTAAATAAAGTAAGGAAGAATCGAGTCAAAGTAAGGCAACGTGGTTACGTGCACCGATTGGTGGGTCAAAGTTAGACCCAAACGAGAGGTGGCTACTTCACTTACGAGTTACGAGTTGCTACTTAGACGTTAAACGAGTTTTAAAATATGGTCAAGAAAGAGATAGCGGTTGTGTAACTTCACATTTTCTAAAGAAAATAATGATATAACATTTATTCGCTGAAATTTGTATATGTAGCACGATCAATCATTTATATCAATCTATCATATACCTTTGGTTTCTTGAATAGTTTCATGTCTTTTTCAGACTTGTACCAGTTAGTCAAATATCATTAATAATCAGTTTTGCGGATGTAAATGATCTATCTCTAAACATGAGGTCAATATACAATTTTTCTTATCAATAATATCTCCAAGACTAGCTATTTGGACAGCCAAAAAATAAGGATTTGTATCTTATAAATCATCGATAGTCATTTCTCAACTAGGTAGCAAAGTAGAGAACCGGTAAAACATAAGTTAAGAAGTTGATTAAATGACTATTGTTTAATTTTCTGAAATGTGTGACTATAAAATACTTATGAAGAATACCATAATGTCATATAATCCATAATCCATTGAAGTTGAAGTACACCTTAAAACCAAGATTGAAATGTCTAAAAAGAACAGTCGATACTTGCTCTTCCACCGGTCCAAGTCTCCTTTCTCACCAAATTAATTTTATATATTTGTATTACAGAGTTTTACATGATGCCGTCACGCATGTTCAACATGGTCATAGACACTCATATTTAATCATTAAACTAATCGCTTCTTAATCACATTTAACACTACAACTTAGACCAAACATAAGACATCCTTAAATCTAATTATCACAACTTGGATTTTTAAACAAAAAAAGGAAACATAAAGGTACGTACGTTAAGCACATGTGTCCAATTATTCACATTATTGGTTTACAATGCTAGGTATATATTTATCCTTTACTATAATTTATTCTTTGAAAGAATATTTTCGAAATAAGGAACATTTTTAGTAAGCATTTAAATTTAATTGAAAACCCTTTAAAATAAAAATAACATCGAAATGAAAATATATTAAAAAGGGTAAGTTGAAAATGAAGTATATAAGGATAACATGTTTTATAAACTAAATCAATTGAAAGGAACTTATATAGCATTTATATATTCTAATCATTTTGTATGTAAATATTATCTGTATAAACCATATGTCCCGTAATGTATAATAGTGTATAAATATACAAAGCAAAACTTCGTCTCATTTGTTCACACCGAAACTACAAAGATTCTTTCTCTATCTCTCTCCTCCGCAGCAACGTTCTTCACAACCTTTTTCTCGTAACAGAGAAGGGAAGAGTTCTCCTTTTCTTGTTTACAAAAAGAAAAACAACACTCAGTTAATTACTAAAATGGGTCATGATAATATCGCGAAGCTCGCGAGTCTACTCGTAAAGCTACACAGAGCTCCATCAGGGTGGCTCTGTCTCCATCCCCGACCAAACCGATCCATCAGCGACCGCGGCGAAGGAGGGAACCAACGAAAGATCAAGCTCGTAAGATCCGACGGTTCTTTACAAGTCTACGACCGTCCAGTGGTGGTCTCAGAGCTCACAAGAGACTTCCCAAAGCACAAAATCTGCAGATCGGATTCTCTCTACATCGGACAGAGGACACCTGTTCTGTCTGAAACCGACACGCTCAAGCTCGGACTCAACTACTTTCTCCTTCCGTCTGATTTCTTTATGAACAGCCTCTCGTTCCTCACCATCGCCGCCTTGAAATCTTCTCAAAACGGAGTCGGGTTGGTCAGAAAATCGACCGGGACTCAGCAGCAGCAGTTTCTTATACAGAAGGGTGGAACAGGAGAGAAGCTGAGGATACGTGTGTCTGAAGAGTTCATGTCGGAGTTGATGATGGAAGGTAGAAAAAACAGAGAAGAAGAAAAGGAAGAGGAAGGAGAAGGAGAAGGGAGAGTTTGTACGACGGTGAAACTGAAGAAAGATTATATTCAGTTGGTTAGTCTGAGAAAATGGAAGCCAAAGCTAGAGACGATAACAGAGGCGAAGGCGACGGTGGAGAAGAAGAAAAGGAGAAGGAAGTTTCCTGTTATGAGGAAGAGATCATGTAAAGATTCTTCTCAAACTGATAATTCATGTGCCAAACGTAAGCTTCAATCCAAATTCAAGTCCAAAACCAAGAAAGCTATTCTGAGGAAATTAGCTTAATTTTGTTTTATTAGAGAAATTAGCTGATTAGCTGATTGAATTTTGTTTTTTTTTTTGTTCAAACCACACTTTCATTAAAACTTAACAGAGTTTAACTCCACAATTGGAGGATACATCATAGCTATTAAGAGCCAAATAAACTGAAACATTGATTAAACAGATGATAGATTGACGATACACCTCATTACAAAAGACCATAAGAAATCGAACTACGATCCCATAACCTTTGTTGAATAAAAGCATACCGTGTAACTTCAGAAGTTACAAACACTGCAACATATGCAGAGATGAGCATCAGCCATACTAGCGACGCTTGAACATCCACTTCACTCCATAAAGGAGGAAATATTGGGAAGACGAACAGCCTCACAAAGGAAGCTACGGGGTAATGAAAACCCTCCATACTCATATTCAACTGGAGAAGCCAAGTGAGTGTCCTTTCAAACTGCCACCAAGAAAGAAAACACAAACTCACAGCACCAAAAACCAGATTAAATACCATAGAGAGACCGCATACTGCGGGAAATCGCACGAAGGCGACAGAAAAGCCACAAGCTGGCACAACATCAGAACCAAATGAACCAAAGGTCACTGGAACATTGCAATTCAAGACCATAATCCATATATTCGGAGACACCCAGTCAACAATCATCTCATACCAATCTACATGAGAACAAACTGAGATTGAAGAGTAGAGACGAACCAAAGTGAATGGTGTGTCAACGTCCAGAAGAACAGAGAGACGGCATGAAGCATCGGGAGGATCTGGTGGTTCCGGCGGGAAGAGAGCTTCGAAAGTCACCAGAGAAGGAGAAAACGGCGGCAGATCAGGTGGTTCTGGCGGAGAGCGAGCTTCGGACGGTATTAGAAAAGCCAACCACAGCGGCGGACAGAGGGCTTCAAACGACATCGGAAAAGGCAGACATGGCGGCGGATCTGGAGGTGGATGGAATCGTAACGGGAGAGGTGGCGGATGGAGTGACGATGGAAGAGACACAAGCACCACCATAGCCATGGGAGAGGAAAGCTGCTTCAGGAGGAGAGTGGAGGACCGATGGAGCTGGGGTTGAAGAGATTCATCCGGAACGGCGCACCTCGGGGTGCGTGTCTGAGAGAGAAATTTTTTTAGGGCGAACTCCTTTATTGTACATGACTTTTTATGCATTGCTGATTGAATTTTGTTCTGTTAGAGAAATTAGCTGATTGTGTTGATACATAGAAAAAAATTGTTTGAAATTATGTAAAGAATCTGAGAAAAAAAATAACCAAAGGATAATATATTGATTCCAAAACTGTTGAATTGTGCAGTTTTCTTATGATAATTGAATCAACTAATCAATATCTAAACAATGTTGCCAAAAAAATTAAGATTCTAAACAATCTGTTTATAACTACTAAATTGCCACTAAAGGCCAAATACTTTTAAGATTTTTTTTTCCTTTTTGCACAAACGTTAGTAATGTTGAAGCGCCATTCAAATAATCAAGTTCGAATATCCGATGGATAAACTTTCTGAATTCTGTTTTGCCAGACAGTAAAACAAGGAGTTTTTTTTTTTTTTTTTGCAACTTGGTTTATTGAAAACTCCTTTTTTGTCAACTTGGTTTATTGATTTTTTTACTAAGTTTACATTTTGTTATGTAAATCAATTGTTTTTATACGATTCTTTTTTTGGAAAAATATCCTTAGAAACAAAAGAATCACTATTTTTTTTTTGTCACGAAGAAATGGAGAAAGTTAAGAAAAGGGAAAAGCGAAACAGAAAAAAAAAAGCGTGGTCATAGTTACTATTGTGATCAACCTTTGTATGAGAAATATATTTGAATGAGAAATATATGGGGAAAAGGGTGAGATGTATAGAGAAGCACGAGGAGTTTTGTGTCAGTCTCGTTTTCTGATTTCGCGAAGAAAAAGTGTGAAAAAGAGACAAAAGAGGAGTCAAAGAAAGTCACCCAAAGACAATTTCTCTTTTCTCTTAGCTAATAATATTATAATAGTGAAAATGTAATGTTATGTAGCCTTCAAGTTTGCAACGATGACATCCCTAACATGTTCAAATAGTATTATTAGGTTTACTGTATTAAAAACATATATCAAGAAAGGAATAAGATAATACCACCGATTATATTTCTAGAATGTGTGAAGAAGAAGAGATGGGGGAAGATTGAGATGCATTGACTCCATGATCCTGCCTATCTTCATAAAGAATTTTCTTCTTTTTCTTTGGAATTCTAAAAATTGTGATTTCCATTATTTTTGTTTGTTTCTAAAAAAGCTCATTAATATAACACATTAACACTCATTACATACGTAATATTTCGTTGGGTAATGATATGCTTTTATTCATTGCAAATCATAAAGTTTGTTGTAAAGGTGATACTGAAACGCTACTGATGAACTTTTCTCTAGCTAATAATAGTGAAATACTTTTTTTTTTCCTGTCAGCGAGATACTTTCTTTATTCCAAGTAAACTTTCGCAAAGATTTACCATTTTTATAGTTTTTTTTACTATTTTATAAATTAAAAAGCGTTACTAGCCTAATGATAACGTAAAATAGTTGGTTTTTACTTTTTATATCTAATATTCAAATTAATCTAGTACGAAATGTTATTTCAGATCATATTTCCTTTAAAGAAAACTAAAATTAGGAACCTAAAAACAAATCTTAGAGCATTTCAAAAATAATTCCATAAATTCGAATACGAACTTTTATATACTATAAAAAACTTTTAAAAAAATCATTTAAAAGCTCTATGGTTTAAACTTCATATTTAAGTTTTATATTTTTAAGTTGTTTTAATTATTTCTATTTCAAAAAAATATTGTTAGCTTTTATAGTTATCCATCTTAGTCCTTATAAACTTGTATCTTATACAAAATATATTTATAACACTGAATAAAAATATTATACATAATGACATTTTACAATGAATAATTCTATATTTTATTTAAACTTTCATATGAAAACATTATGAAGTAATGTAATGAACAACTATGTATTTTATGTGTGTTTCAAAAAAATGTATTTTATGTAATTTTATATTATAATGTAATATTTTATTAATAAATATTATCTAATATTTCAATTTTATGTTCTGTTGTTATATATTTTAGTTCATATTAAATTTTATAATAACAAGAATTATATTTTATAATAATAAGGAATCTAGTGTAAATGAAAAAAATAAAGCTAAAATTGAAATTCTTCATTTACAAACACATATTTAAATTTAAAGTTTATAAAATTTCATCGTAAAAAATAAAATTGTTTTGAGAGATACGCTTATGGTATTATTAAAAAAAAAACTATTTTCGAATTTGTTTTTACCTATTATTCCTTGATATATGTATTCACAGCAAAGACAACTATTGATAATTTGACATAAATTACTAAAAAGGTTTATAAATAACAGGTTAAAAAATATCAGTATAATATGCACATGATTTATAATTTTCTCATTTTCTGGCTTGATTATGTTTAGTTGTTTACTAGGTGTTTAATTTTACTTACAAATATAATTATTTTATGAATACTTATTAGTATATAAATTTTAATATTTAAAATATTAATATTTTATTTTTATTTTATTAATCATTTTTATTTTTCTGTTTTTTGTTTTATTTTCATCCATTGAAACATCAGGAAAATCTATAATACTATGAGATTGTAGCTACATTTCAAAATTCTGCGTAACGAAGTAAAGTAAGAAGGTGATCTTCATCTCTTTTAACAATTTTTACCACTTTATTAAAACCAATAAATGCATGAAGAATACCAAACATAATTTGAAAACACAAAACCAAATGTTTGAACATTAATATTATAAAGGATAGTAATGACGTAAAACAATTATTAAACATGATAGTCAGTTACTGGTGATGGTGGTCTAGTGGCGCTTGAGGAAATTAAAAATTCAATACGGCGAATTTATGTTCAAACTCCACAGGCCAAACGGATATGAGTTATTGCTTTCGGTTCATTTAAATGTCTAGAAAAAGATCTATCTGTGGGCTGTATCCAACGGCGAACCCAGAAAGTTTTTTATGTGGGTTCATAAATATAAAAATAATAAAAATAAAGATCATTGGGGGAATTACATATTTTAGTGTTATATGTAACTCTGTAATTTTATCAATTATGTTTTTTTATTCGATACTATTAATATATAATAATTTATTTTATAGTGTTTCAAAAGAAAAATTATTTTATAAATTTTCATGTATTATTATATACTAATATATTTTAAGTTCGATATAATAAATTCATAGTATGAAATATTTATATAGAGAATATTTTCAATAAAATATATATATATATATATATATATATATATAAATATATTTAGTTATTTATATTTCCATATTGTGTTTAAATATATATTTTATTTTAGTATATTGCAGAATTTTGTAAGTAGATATGTTATTTAGTTTAAGTAATTTAGCTCTATTTTTAGTAGATTTTAAATATAAAATATCTATCATATTATTCTAGTATATTTTATTGATATATGATATTTTGGGGGATGTGATATCAATTTTTTATATTTTTGTTATTAAGTTAAACTTTTAAAATGTTATTCCAATTTTATTTTTACAACATATTTTCTCGTGTTACATTTCAAAAAGTTATATTTTAACATCTATGATTTTATCTTTTGTAGACTTTAGAATATTATCATTTGAGTTTGAAATATTTATTTTTAAATTGTATCAACTAAATCCGAACATATATTTGAATGATCATCCATTGGAAAATATATATGACATATCTCTTATTACAACTTAAAATAAATAATCTTATCAGTTATTTTATTCCGCGCAAAGCCTGAATTACTACATAATATATAAATAAAAGAGGAAAAATAGTGTACATGAAATTAACGGAGAAAAACCTGCGCAATCCAACTCTAGTATTTTTTTTTGTTGTAGTTTAGATTTTTTTTGGCCAATAAACACATTTTTGTTATTGATTAGTCGAACAAGCTTTCAGACAATAGCTAGCTAACCAATGTACGGAGTAAAATAGAGTACATATGAAAATTAAGACTTATAGTAGGGCCACTTATTATGAAAACTGAGGCCATTTCTCTGGCAATTCATCATATGTATGAACTAAATCTGTAAAAATGGGAAGAATATCTATATTTACTTATTTAGCAGGATGCACCAATATATGACATTTCATTAACTAGGCGTGGTACCTGAGAGCATCCCCGTTAGGAGATGTTAAGTGGAAATCACATAATTCCCAAAAAAAAAAAATTAAAATAAGCTGTCTTTGTTGAATCTCTCTCACGAGTTCTTTCCACTGATCATGTATCATCACTATTCCGCGGGCTCCATGACACGTGACGGCCCGCGGTTGATTCTATTATTAATTTTAAAAAAAAAAAAAAATCAAACAGTAAAAAAAAAATAAAAAATTGTTTTGTGAACTTTCCCATGAAATTCACTAATGGGGATGCTCCGAAAAATGTGTGTCATCAAGTGAAATAGCAATCGCATACCAAAAACCAAATATAAATAGAAGTGTGATTGCTCAAAAAAAAACAAAAAGAAAGTAGAAGTGTATTTTCAGATAATATTAGTGATATCGATAACTGATGAAAGAAACCACTGATTTCATGAAGAGTAGCTCTAAATGGCAAAATCATTAAGGGGGATATATTGGACTGATGATTTAAAAGAGTTTTAGCAAAATCATTGAGTGATTTCATTTAAAGTTTAAAATTAAAATCAACTCTGTAGGTGATTTGGTAAAAGATGTTTTCTGAAAACATCGGAGTTCTTTAGGTGATTGTTGAAATGAAAACAGTTTGGTTCTCAATATTGATAAATATCTATGTGATTGAAAATTATAAGGAATTTCGTCTCAGCAAGAAGTTTTTAAGTAACCGCAGCAGCCACAATAATTCACAAGACTCATAGAACTTCAAAGCTACTATATAAAACTGCAACCATATTAGTGCCTCTGCAGTTACAAGTAGTGCAAAACTGCAGTCACCATTTGAATTGTTATTTGGATTTATACAACAGATCTCCACAAGCTTGTCTTTACTTGAAAAAGCTACCTTATTCGGGCAACTATGGAAGTTAGAACCTCTGCCTACCGAGAAAAAAACAGAAATGGAATGGCTTCTCTGTGTGAGTGATCAAACTGTAAAGATGACTAAACATTTTCAGATGGAACCAAACTTGAGGTACAGATGACACATAGCTTATTGTGGAGTTGGATATGTTAGGTTGATCGCTTGTTCTCTCTAGTTCTCTGTTTGAAGAAGAAAACACTACATTCTTTGCATTAGTGGCTCAGCTCTTTAGTGCCATTGTTGCAGATAAATGACTTGCAGACCAATATCAAGATCTTTATTTTAAAATCCCAGCTCTCAGGAAACTGGATAACATGCTTCTCCTAAGAACCTGTGACCCCCCTCTAGCTCCTCTTAAGGTAATTTTGAGTGGAAAAGGCCTCATCTTTCTCCTTCAATCTCTGCTGGAGGTATTAGATAGATTTAAAGAGACAGAGTTTTGGAATGTCAATCAAGGAATTATGGCACCCAAATCAGCAGCAGATGGATCATATTATTTTCGAATCTGGTGCATGCAGTTCATCCAAAACCATAAACATGATTTCTAATAGATCAACAATTCACACCAGAATAATGAGACGCCCTCCTGGTGTGGCAACAAGACAATCCAAACTTCCCAGAGTTTGCAATGCAAGACAGTGAAATCCCCAATATTTTGCCTCTGTTATGCGAATATAGTCTAGAGTTCATCATCATTAAAGCTAAATGTTGACGAACGTTAACCTTCGAATCACTGCAAGTTTCTTTTCTGAATGCTCTCACACTATCATTGACAGAAACCCAGTTTCAGATTCTCCGTGTCAATTAATCATGATTCATGGTTCACCAGCGATAGAGTTTCCGTGTCAATTAATCATGATTCATGGCTCACCAGCGATAGAGTTTAGGCAAGCCACTGATCCATAAGAGAGATCGAGAGAGAAAATAATTGAGAATGACTGATTATACAGAGAAGAAGAGTTTGATTCAGATTTCAGCGTAAGAAAAATGGATCTAAAATAGTTCTGCAATTTTGTTTCCCTGACTGTTTCTTATGAAGTCTCTTCAAATAACATATGCAAAGGTGAGTTTTCTGTACCGACAAATTATAACTAAAAATGGATGTAAAGTATTCTAAAATCCCATTCACAATTTTTCTTCCAGAATATTATTTAACTTTGAATAACACTGGATTTGATTTCACTTTTATAAATTATTAGTTGAATAACATGAGATTAAAAGTGATTTGAGATGATTTTAGATAAGTTATATGTTCAATAACACATGATTTGGATTTTGTTTTTAAAATCACCAGTTGAATAACGTGGAGTTTTAAGAAAACCTTAAGTAGGGGTTATTGGTTTTAGTATTTTAATGAATTTAGGATTCTTTCTTGGATTTGGAAATTTTTGATAAATATATTGATTTTAGAATCAAGTAAGTAGATTTGAGAGTCAATGGGATAGATTTCAAAATCATAACAACCGGATTATCATAAATCAATTTGCAGTTGGAAATTCTCGTTGTTTCTTTTTCAAAAACATCATCTGAAAAAAAAAACTAAGAGCACCAATAAAGTAATATGGACATGTAACTCCTCATCTTCATGCGGCACATATCTCTTTTTTTCATTAGAAGTTTTTTATTGCCAAAGAAATTTTGGATTCATGCTTGATGATGTGTATCTATGATAAAAAAAAAAGTTAAGCACTACTGTTTGAGGAGCAAATCTCGTCCAAGCACAATTTTGATGTGAAAAAGTGTATACATTTTACGTTTCTTTTTTTGCATCTCTTTAATCAATTCTAGTTTTGTTTGTATGCACCACGCGATATGAATAAACCATTACTATCAAAGTTTTATTTTTAGGACTTCATTGAACATAAGAATTCTTTTTCCAGTTCTTGTGGTTCTTGTTGTGATTCTTCCATTGATACTTTTTAAGGGTTTCAAAGCGTTTGTTTCTTGTGTTAGTTTTCTAATGTATAATAGAGGTTATATATAAATTATGATGGTCTATTAAAATAGAAAATATAAAACTATTAAGTTGGGAAAATGTAAAATTGGTCAGTTGAAAACTTGAAAACTTTCCAGCACTAAAAAAATATAAAATTTTCAAAAGTATATGAGTGTTTGATGTTTTTAAATGGAACTTTCCAGCACTACGTTTAACAAAAGTCTCATATCTTTGCGAGTGCTTGTTATAATTAACGTACGTATGTAATACATATACCAAATTTGGTGCCGAAAAGATATTAGGAAAACCATCTATACATATCTATCAAAATAACAGGGTTCAACTCAATATTTGCTCCTTTGTATTTTTAACTTAAAATCACTTATAAATCCAACCAAATCCAATTTTGAATCAAATCCTTAAACAAATCATTAATATTAAATAACACATGATTTTAAAATCTATTTTGAAATCATAAAACCAATAACAATGGATTTGAATATAAATTTTAAAATTATAGAACCAATAACACTAGATTTGATTTGTATTTTCAAATCCATTAAAGTATATAAACCAAAACCCTTTAAAATCTAAAGTTAAATACATCCCCCTAAGTCATTAAATTTGAATTGAGCCATTGTCATTAAAGGTGTGATGTACTCATTAAAGTTGAAAGTTAAGGTTAGTTAGTGCATGTTCTTCTCCACAAAATATTTCTCAAAGGTTGCAAGTTCGAAATGTGAATAATACACATACTGGAACTACGCTCTTTACTCTTTACAATCCATTCACTGCCACAGTTAAATAAAGGTATAGACCGAAATGGAAAAGAGTCTTTGAAGCAATAATGCCATTTTCCTCGCAGTCACGAACTTACAAGAATTAACAAGCGATCAAGAAAATCTTGCATTTGATAAGCCACAATTACCAAAAAAAAACAGTCTCTGATTTTTTATTTATTTAAAAAAACACAACAATAGAGAGAGAGAGAAAGACTTGAAATCTTTCAGTCCAGTCCATAATGGAGGCAAAATGGATCGTAAAGAAAACAAAAGGGGATCAACCAAGACAGTCACAAACTTCGACATCTCGCTATTATTGGTAGAATAATTTGGAGGCTGAAGAGTCAAACCCTTCAGTTCCACTCTCAACAAGACTGTTTTGATCCAAAAAGGCATCAAGTTCAAAGGAATAATCCATGCTAGCATTTGCCACATTCCAATAACTATCGGTCTCTGGAATCATAAGTTCAGCTCCAAAACAAGAACTTGGAGGAAGAGGTGGAAGCTCATGATCACAACGCTCATCATTAGTGTTTATAGATTGATAACCACACTCAGACTCATGTGGCCACCCATTGTATGAGAACTCATTAGAGTTTTGGTTTTGGTTGTTGGTTAATGAATAAAGATTGTTGTTCGCGCTATAGTCAGGAGCTTCTGGCTGACACGGAGGGTTGAATAACTCGGAAATGAAACGTTGGGATTCATCAGGAGAGATGAAGGAAGTTACTGAAGAGCCATGAGGCATATCGGAGTAGACAAAGTTGGTCCGAGCAGTCAAGCCTCTTATGGACCGTGCGGCTCTATCATAGGCCAATGCAGCCTCCTCGGCCGTGTCAAAAGTACCCAGCCAATACCTCTCTTTTGTTGTAGGGTTTCTTATTTCAGCTGCATATCTTCCCCACGGCCTCCGCCTCACTCCTACATACTTTATTTCTTCATTCTGTTGGTGTGGTTGCGGCTGCGGTTGTTGCTGATTTTTCCTATGACTCTTTTTTGATCTAGAGGAAGAACTCACATTTAAATTACCATTGACATCCATATTTAAGTTGTATATTTTGCTTACGCTCAAAATGTGAAATGATAGGGAGACTAGGAGATAATTTGAAGTGTTGTGTTTGGTCATATGGAGCAATAAAAATGTGTGTTTAAATAGATGAGGTCACTATCACTATGTGGATCCTCTAGTTTATTTTAAGATAGAAAAAGTTGGTCACATGGAAGTGCAAAATCAGATATCATCACCATCTAATCATATGATTAAAAGTGAAATGAGTTTGTGGCTTTTAGGATTGGCCCATGTAAATCATGTAAGATTATGAGCCAATCTGCAATGAAGATTTCTTTTTCTCTTTGTTTTTTGATCTTCTTTTTTTTTCTCATTTTTCTCTTCACCTTTAAGCATGCTATTATTTTTGGTAACGTGAGATTCTTTGCGCCTACTTATGATCACTTGTGTACCATGTTTTGATTTCAATTATAGACTGATAGTAGAACTTTTTCCCAATCAACTCATAGTCAGAAAGCTCGTTAACTTATCATCCTACATCGTTTCTGTTCTCTTTTTTTTGGTTTGCATCCTAAATTGGATTATCTTTCTCCATGTAACTATGGGATTTCAGTTCTACATGCATATCACTTGCAATAAGACTATTTAGTATCATAGATGTGTTACATCTACACACGTAAAATCATAATTCCATCAAACTGAATTAAATTCATCATGACAACCAGTCCACCTTGCATACAAGCGATGGTCACCAACGTAAACTTTTCTTTTTTCCCTGGTGAGTTTCCCGGCTAAGTTTTTGGGTTATATTTACCTTCTTTGACTAAAACGTGGTTAACAGATGGTATATCATCTAACTGGTTAAAATGGAAGTTACAGTTTAAGATTTCAGATCTAGAATTTAGTTCCAATAGATCGAGTTGTCTTATGAATGTATGTACCACTTGATCTAATGATGGGCTAATCACATGCTTTACAATACTCATGATTGCAAGCCTTCCGATCCTAATGATTATTTTCATGTATTTTCATCATGCTTTATTCGATATATTAATTATTTACATGATTTCACGAGGACTAAAAAAAGGAAGCAATTTATACAAATATGATAGAAACTTTCCTTTAGAAAACTAGTTGTTCTTGTTTTCTTTATTTTATTTTGTGGCGTTTTCATATGACCATCACAATGCTTTTATGATTAGTAGCATGAACTTGAGCACGCTCTTTATCCACGAAAGAAAGTAAACTACAGATGCAGCGTATGATATTTTCGTCTATTATTATTTCGTTTATACGTACGATCGATTTTACAACAGAGAAGAGTTTAAGAGTGTTACTGAACATCAACGGGAACCGGGGCTTCTAGCCTAGTGGTAAAGGGTTTACAGCTGTGAGTACCGTCATCTGGGTTCGAATTCCGGCCACTTGAGAATTAATATTTCGGTATTGCCAGTGACAGAAGACCGACATGTGGCAACACGTGACTAGTCTGGACCACTTCTATGGGGCCAGGATACCTCTGTATAATTCAAAAAAAAAAGAACGTCAACGGGGGTGATTGGTTCACCTTTATCTTTCTACTTTAGCTTTATTTATTTTTAAAGTATTAATTTTACCAATTATGTTGTAGCTTTACTTTTGTTAGTCAAAACCTACAACAAATTACTATTAACTTTTACCAATCATACTTTAGATTTATTTTTAAAGCTACAACAAAAAATCAACAGAAAATCTAAAGCAAATTTTTTTCTTATGTATTTTAGGCAAAAAATCTACATCCCTATTTTATAGGCTGTAGAAACTTTAAAATGAAAAAAAACTATTTATGATATCAAATAAATTAGATAATCATAATAAAAACATTTATAAATATTTTACTTTAATTCTGGTTGCTTTCAAAACTGCTGAAATATTTTAAATAACATAAAATATTATTTATATCACATTTTAAATAACAGTAAACTTTGATAATTTATAATAATCATTAATATAAATTATTTTAATTGATAAAAATAATTATTTTATATATACATCACATATTTTATTTTGAAATATCTACAACATATAACATACAGCTACAACAAATTTAAATACAGCAAAAGTCTTTACAAAAAAATCTACAATAACAGCTTTACAGCTACGACCAACTTATCTACGGCTAAACTTTTATAGCTAAATTTTTACAGCCACCGTCGAACCAATCACCCCCAACAATTGATAAAGCTTAATTAGTACATCTAGTAAACGACTTATATATATGCATAGGTTTATAAATGCATAAAATCAAGTTTAGGTTTGATTTTTGAGTATATATACCGAAATCAAATCAAGGCATATGCAATAAGAAAGCAATTCATGAAAAATATGCCTTTCTCGGCCTTTTGGCTAAGATCAAGTGTAATAATATATGTTCTTTTTTTTTTGTAAAAAATAATATATGTTCTTATCAGTTTAATATATGATATATGGTCCACACGATATTTTTTATGAAAACAAATTCATGAAAAAAATCTAACTCAACACAATAGTTAAATTTAAGTTACGTTTAGGTTTTGGTTATGGCTCAGTTGATCATAAAATCTAACGTCATTAATTATTGTTGTCAGTGCTCTCTTCTTTTTATACTTTGATAAATTTTTTAAAATGGAGGAAGTTTGGCTAAGTACTCGCATGATTAAAATCTAAATATCTAAATATTTTTGAGCTAAACGGGTATATACTAGCATAGATTCAATAATGGGCGTATTATTATTCTCAAGTGACTATATCCACGCTATCATATAAAAACATTTATCGATGTATTGAAAGTGGTATTTAAAGTGGTTGTATTAAAATAATAAATTCATTATTTTTAAAATATACTTTAAATATAGTATGTTGAACTTGTGATTTGAAATGTACTTTAAAATCTACTATTAATAGAACAATTTAAACCAGTGTATTTTTAAGAAATTGTAGTGATTTGAAATTTTTTTAATGGAAATTATTATTTAAAAATATCAAAATACAAATCTTATATTTTAGATAAAATTTTGGAGTGATCTGACTAAAACCACAGTAACTTTCATAATTCACCCAAAACCATATAAATCTCATTAAAAATCAAATCATTTTAAACATCTCAAATAATATATTGATTACACCTCCAAAAATTTAAGATAAAAAAAAATACAAAGTTTTGGTTTTCTGAAATGTTTCCAAATGACGATTTAACTAACATATTCTTTTATAAGAAAGATAAGATGAATAAAACAACTAATAAAAATGAAAAGTATATTCTCTTTTAGATTTTTGTTTATTTTTTAAAATATAAATTGCAAAATTTACATAGTTTCAGGGTTTATTATCCGATGATTCTTCAATTCTTTTCCAGCCAAGATTCCGATGAAACCTTCAACAAAATTTTCATCATTTTCTACAGTACCTCCATCTTCTTTGATTTGCTCCTGCTACATAACCTCTTTCGTCTTTTGAGGATGTTGACGTCCTGGAAACATCATAACTCTGGTTGTTGACTTTGGGATTACTGAAGTGAAACAAAGTCGATTCTTTGTTGGACCATTCGTAGAACGCCAAACTCTTCTGAATCTCCTGGACATTGGCTCTGAGTGGTGACAGCGGGTTGTGCGGTGCGGGACAAGCGGTTAGGGTAGTGCGGTACGGTTTAACTGCGGTTTATGTATGAGAAATGCACACTGCGGAATAACTGCGGTTCGTCTAAGCGGTGCGGTTCATAACAAAATATGAATGGTGACATTTATAATGAATAGTGCAACTGCGGGATATATAATATATTTTATATTATATAAACTAAAATATTAGTGATACTAATATAATTTTAAATACATATATTATTTTTAAAAAAATATGTAGATGAAATATGCATAATATTTTTGGGTATTTTGACATTCAAATAGTATTTTTAAATTATTTGATTATTTTAACACTAAATATAGTTAAATTTATAAATATATAAACTATAAAAATTTGAATATCCATTCGTTTCTCGATTCGATTTTGGTTCGGTTTTTATTTTTCAGTTCTAGAGATATAAGTCCACTAATATAATTGACATGATCCAAACCCGAACAAAACTATATTTCATTTTGATTTTTTCGATTCCGGATAAATGTGCCCAAACCTACTTACTACCATCAAATTAAGGTAGGACGAATCTGGATATTCGAAAAATTTAGGATATTCGGATCTGATATTGGATTCATCGGATTCGTAAATTTAATATCTTCATATCTGGATATCCGTCTATATATTGTATTACAACGGATATTTGGATTCGTAAAAATATTTTTTTAAAATAATATTTTTTTAAAAAATTAACATAGATTAAATACTTATACAAGATTTATAAACATATATATATATATATATATACATAACACTAAAAGATTAAAATATAATATTATAAAGCTAATGTTATGTATAAAATGAAAATGAATTTAAACAAGTTAACAGTAAGTTACCCACATTATCTTACTAACTATATATTACTTCATATTAATAGATGAATTTGTGGTTTTACGTTTTTTTAGAAAAAAAAATAGGTGTGGTTCACACCTAACCACAGCACATCTCCTTCTTTCTATTTCTGCTGCGGTTCAGGTGCGTTTCCGTCCCGTTCTTTACTTTATATTTTTTATTTTTTATTTTTCTAGAAAAAACAACACTATCAGATAAGTGTGAATGGTAACACATTTTTTATACCGCATTGCGGTATGCTCGTCCCGCAGTATACATTCAAGGCCATTGTTGAAAAAAATCCATCATCTTCATCTTCCTTCCAATTTGAAAGCTTTAACCTTTAGATACGATTCACTGATTTTCTCCTGAAAAAATTCCGAGGATAACCTTAAGCAAAGGTTAACCAACCATCAACAATCGGTGTATGATATGAAACTCAAGAAAGAGATTCCAAAGGACAAATCCGGTCTAGAACCGGAACTTTATTAATACTGAAACTAAAATCTTAAGAAGATAGATGAAACATGAAGAGCTCTCTCGATTTTAGTTTAAGACAAATAAGCGAAAGATCAGTCGAGTGAAGTAAAAGAACATCAAAAAATCGCCGAACGAAGTAGTTGTCCGACAAAGCGGAAATAAAAATCAACTGTGAGGTTGAAACTTTGTACAACAAAAAGCAAAGAGAAGGATGGTAACCGGCAGTGGAAACCACCGGCTACATAACTGTTTCTTTAATTAGTGAAGAGAGAAGATGGAGAAACTAAAGAGATGCAAAATTTGAAGATAGACGTTTTTTGACTTACTCATTTGAAACCATAAATACTCTTTTTGAGTTACATTAACTTGTGTTTTATTCTTTACTAGGTTAAGATCCGTAAATTGAGCGGGACCAAACATATGTACATAAATTATATTTATATATTTTTATTTATTTTGTGTTTATTTACGTATTCTGAAATAATAAATATATTGAATAATTGAGAAGTGAGTAAATATTATGTATATAATTAAATTGGAGTAAACACATAAACCAAAGTAAATACATCAAAACAATTATTTGATTTATTTTATATTGTATATAGTTAAATTTTATTGATATTGACATATATATATAGTATATTTTATTCTGAATATTTAATTAAAACTTCTTAGTTCCTAGTCATATGATTTTATTAACATTTGTATATTTGTTGTAATAGAAAAATCTAAACCACATATTACAAAATTTTCAATGTGAAATTTAAATAGTTATAGTAATTTATAATCGTTTTAAGAGATTTAATTCAAATTTCAAAATTAAAATATTCAGGTCTCAGTGCCTTTTCAAATGTAAATTTTGAAATTAATGTATTTGTATATTTTTATATGGCATATAGTTTATTCAGGTCCCAAACGACAACGTTTTCGCGTTATCTGATGATTCTGCGCACTTACTACGACAGAAGTGAGTTCTGTCTCTTCTATAATCAATTCGCTGAGACACTATGGCCTCGCGTTTGTTATCAACCACACTCATAACACCGCCGCGCAATCTCAACAAATCGTCGGCGAATCTAACAACGATCGTTAAGCTGAGAAAGGGAAGGCTTAGTATAAGGGCAGTGAGCAACAGCTCTCAAGGAGGTTCCGTCGACGGAACCGTTTACAAAGGCGTTTACGGTCCCTGGACCGTTGAACAGTCCGATGTCAAAGAGGTTCTTCTCAATTGCAACATGCAAGTTGAATCCTTTATGCTAGTTTTAAAGACCAATCTGTGTTTTATTAGATTGAAGTTAAAGTCTGTTTCTCTTCAGGTTGTTCTGTACAGATCAGGACTTGTAACTGCTGCTGCTTCCTTTGTTAGCCGCTTCTTCTGCAGCCTTTCTACCGGAGAACTCATGGCTGAGTGAAACAATCAAGCAAAACCAGGACTTGTTCTACCTTGTTGGTGCTGGTGGTTTGGGGCTTTCTCTGTTTCTAATTCATATATACGTAACGGAGATCAAGAGGACTCTTCAGGCTTTGTGGGCACTTGGTGTTGTTGGTTCGTTCGCCACTTACGCTGCCCTTGCTATACCAGCCAGTGATAGCTTGGTTCATTATGTCGTTGGTCATCCAACTGCTGTTTGGTTTGTTGGTCCTCTTTTCGCTTCCCTCACTGGGCTCGTCTTCAAAGAAGGTAGTTGAGGAGAATGCTCGATGTATCAGGTTTGTAGTCATACCAATGCATTTTTCTTTGGTCTCTGCAGGGCTCTGTTACGGTAAGCTAGAAGCTGGCCTTCTTACATTCATCATACCCATAGTACTTCTCGGGCATTTGGTAATGTATCTTTCCTGTTTTAATCATATCCTTGAATCTTTTGGTTAGGCCATGTTCTGAGACGAAATAAGAAATATTTATAAGGCCAACTTAACTTAGCTTATAATCTGGTACGTTTATTTTGCAGAGTGGCCTGATGAATGATGAGGCGAAACTGGTGTTGCTAGGAACATGGATGGCACTCTTTGTAGTATTTGCTGGAAGGAAATTCACTCAGCCTATTAAGGTACTAATTAATGTTCACTAAAAATTTGAATATTACAAGCTTCGGAAAAAAGAGGTCTAGCTAATCTCCTTCAATGTATCATAATGCTTTATCACTAATCATCTGTGGTCTGGTTTGTTGGCTGTTGAAGGATGATATTGGGGATAAATCTGTTTTCATGTTCATGGCTCTTCCGGAAGATGAGAAAAAAGCTGTAGTTGCAAAACTCGAGCAAGATAACTCTGGGTAAGACTCTTAATGCTTAGAAAATGTTATCTTCAAGAACAGGTAAATATCATGTACCCGTATGAGGAGAGACGTTACCATAAACAGTTTGTACATCTTATGAGCATTGATAGATTTCCTGCTTCACATGGGCTGTTGTAATGGGCCTGTCCAGCCCAGGTCGGACTCTGACTTGGCCTTTATTTCATTATTAATATTAAGGTCTTGTTGTCCCTTGTTGAGATTTGTCATTCTGTCCATGGGCCTGATAACCTCGCCAGGCCTTTTTGACCCGGCATTGATTAGCTGGTCCTGACCATGCCTTGATTTTGAGGATGTGGTATGGTGGTCCTGTTCTTGGTCGCCCGGACACTGATCGGCCGTGGCTTTCTCGAAAATTACCATTTACAAAGAAAGAAAAGTGGGTATTTAAGACCTAAACGGAGTGCAATCCTGATTTTGCAAAACATAGGACCTATATAGCCTGCCATCCAGTCAGAACCATGTCAGGCTCTCCATGAGCTTTCCACCGCGATATCCATACTTGTAAATTTGCATTTTTCACTGCGGTAGTGACTAGTGAGGTGGCCATGCTATTGGAGGAAGAGGACAATGGTCGAGACATATCTTAGTTAAGCCGCATGATCGTGCCATAAAACTAATATATGTTGGTAGTCCAGACATACTATGTATTAATGCACTTTGATGATGGCCTACAATGATTGCCATTTTTTTAGGGTTTTCGGATTAAAGAAATGAAAATGCGAAAGAATGAGATTAGGTTTAATTAGCTATACAAACAGCGTGAAATTAGGGAAGGGAACAAAGGTTTTGTCGTTGAAATTGATTCGAGACAAGCAATTAAAAGACAGGACACACGAGTGGGGTGTTAAAAGAGGTGTACAGAGTAAGACTAAATATGGTCCACTCTTAAGACTACTATAATGTGGTACCACACACACTCTCCCTCTCTCAGTCTTGTTGCTTTCTGTCGCAATCTTCTAGGCGTTTTTGCATTTATTCGTAATAATGACTACAAATTATCCCAAAATATATGCATCAGGTCTAAGTTGGACCAAAGTGTGTACATTCCTAAGTTTGACAAAAATGTGTCTAGTATACAGCTATGTACAACACATACGACCTTTTCTACTTTCGCTAACAAATTAACCAAAGTGAAACAAAAAACGACCAGTAGATGATCTATGTTAGATGATCTTTATATAATCTCTTATCATTGATGGATTTTTTTGTTGTTTACAAAAAAGATGAGGTATTTGTTTCTTTAGAAATGGAAATAAGAGACAAGAAAACGCTGGATAAGAGAGAGAGAGGGATGAAGCGAATCCGACCAAAACTGAGGGAGGGCAGGTGTTTAAAAGAGAGCCCACCACAAAAAAAAAATATGAGGACGAGCCCCAAATTGCGTGCGGACGAGAAAAGCAGGTCTCGTGTCAAATGCTGCATCTCTCTAATCGTGTGTCTTTCTTTTTGTGGGTCTCTTTCTCTTTTGTCTCTTCTGCTCATTTTTTCTTAGTCTCCCCCAAAGGCCCTAACGTTTTAATTTTTTTTTCTTTTTGAGCAACTAAATTAAATCGTTTAATTTTTTTTTCTCTTTGTTTCCCTCTTGCACTCGTGGCCTTGTTCTCACCTCTATTTATATTGATCACACATGTAAATACAAGATATAAAGAAATGATAGATATTTAGAGCACATTTTCATTTGTTAAGGTTTTAAAGTTTCTACACCGATGTTTTAAATTTAAACCCAGCAATTTCTTGTATATTACAAGAGATTCAGATTTCAAATTCCGAAAAAAACGATTTTTAATGTAGACTACAAAAGAAAGGCGTACAAAAAATTTATGTAAACTTTCTCATAATTGTAATATCATAATAAATCAACGTTATAAAAATTAACATATATTTTTCTAACGTTTGCTGTTAAAAGATCTATACTATATAGTTAAAAAAAGATCTATACTATCCAAACTTATATTTTTCGTCGTTTAATACGCTAACCCACTTAACTTGGTATGATCTCAAAAAAATTACCAGAACTTTTTATCTTTGTAAAATCAGTTTTAAGGTCGTACCTGGTGTAACCGCATGGTTACAGATACGGTTACAAGAGTTTACAGATACAGATAGTTGCAGTTTTAAACAAATTTTTGAGTTTTGTGTGACTAGTATAGCGGTTAGAAATTTGTAAGTTTTCGGAACTCGTATGACTGGTTAACTACAAAACGTAACAACTATTAAATAATAAATTAACAATATTTACATTTTATATAAATATATAATTATTAAATTATTAAAAATTATAAACTTTTATATTTTGTCACTTTTCTTTTATTTCTAGGAACTATAATAGACACTAGATCATGACCCGCTCGATCGAGCGGGAACAATTTTTTTTTTATCTTTGTTTGTACTAAATGTTACACATTTTGTAATGTGTATTAATATAAAATTTTGATAAATAACAATGTGTACTATTGTGTTTAAATAAGCAATGTGTTTAATTACTAAATTTGATTTTTAAATTTTATGATAACTTAAAGTTGATTTTTTATATATTATTTAAAATATATAGTGCTATATATTTTGTATTTTCAACATTTATCATACAAAACTTACATTGGGATATTATTTATATGAAAATATGTGTAACATAATATATTTATATATTATATAAACATCTCTACGATTTTCGCAAAGGCCATGTGCACCCGCACGGGTTTTATTTTTAAAATGTATTCTATATTGTTTAGTTTTATGTAGTATCGAGTTTGTATAATTTAATTTTGTGTTTAAAGAACAATATCAAAACTGTCTTTCGTATGTAAAAATAACATTTTGCAAGCGCGAGTTGTGTCTTTTTATTGTAACACAAAATTTGATATATAACTTATGTATTTTTGTACATTATGAAGTTTAATTTTTTAAAATAATTATTACATAATTTCAAAGTGAATTTTATCTGAGGTCTAATATATTTTGTGCGTAATGGTTCAAAATATTTTCGATATATATTATATTTCAGTTTGGTTTGTTTTTAGTATTATTGTATAAGTATAATACTATACAATATTACTATATTCTATACAATATATAAAGCTATGTGTTATTTGTTTTAGAAAGTAGATTAGGCCAAACGTAGTTAATGAATAGTCATATCTTTATGTATGTGTATATGATTTATCTACTTAATGTTATTCGTACTAATAAAATCAATATGGCCAATGAAAATATACTGATCAATTTAAAATGAATTGTATAAAGTAATTCTAGTATGATTAATATTTTTAGTATTTTTAGTATCTATCTTATTTAAATTATCATGTAATAAATGTAAAAACCATATATGGAATATGGACAAACAAGAGAATTGTATTTAAAGAAACACATCAATGTAAAGTTAGACTATGGTATGTATTATATATAAGGATGAGACTTTTAATTTAAATATATGAGATCCACTTTTAAAAGTCTACTTAGAAGAAGTTGTAATGTTCCTGATTTAATAAGATAGATGCTTATGTTTTAGCTAAGTCATGCCTATTCACAAACTCCACTCTTTGCGGGCCTGGTTATTCAACTATTTAATGAATATGAATGTATTTTATTTTGCGAGTTTACACTTATAAAGTCCTCATTAAACATTTTCACACTTTCCAAAGAACAACGTCATATTCTTCTTTGTATAAACTAATACTCTCTATATTTCATTTTAATTGACGTTCTATATTTATGTACACAGATTAATAAAACAAGTGGTTTTGTAATTTTCAAAATAAAAACACAATTACATATACACCTAACCATATTTCAACCAATAAAAAATAAAATGGAGAATCTTATCAATAAATTTTGCATTGAAATTCTAAAACTATACTTATTTTGAAACAATTTTTTTCTCTACGATGAAAATTAAACTGCAACAGAGAGAATATGTAAGATCCTATAGTCGCTCAAATGAAATCTAGTGGAGCTTTATCCATAATCTATCAAACCTTGCTTTGCGGTGTGAACTATACCCAATTTATTGTCTAGTAAAAAATAGGTTTCCATAATGTTAGTTACCTTGTAGATGTTTGATTTTTCTTTCCGTAAACGAGTTACGAATGTGGAACGTAAACATTATGAACTAATTTCTAAATAGACAACTGTAGATGCGCAACATCTAGGTATGGTAGGAGACAAGGAGTGCAAGCTGAGTAAGGTTGGTATCTCACAAACTATTTTACTCGTTCTTTTTTACTTTCTTAGTGTCTAATCAAAACTATTATGGATAGATGTTAAACAAAAAAACTGTTATGGATAGATTCTCTTATCAATGCATGCATTCAGTGTATATATTTTCCAGACTTACTTGAAAATAAACAGTTTATTTAATCAAATATAATAAACAAACATGATTAGATGGGGTTGGAAGGGTCTGTGTTGGTAGCTAGAAGAAAACGACAGTGTCTTTCTCTGGAAGGCGATACGATACGTAAAGCAACATGACAGGACAGTTGAGAGGAAACTCATCGTGTTCTCTTAAGTGAACAGTAAACTGTGTTCCCTTTTTTTCTTTTGCTTTAATACTTTGGGTCACTGATCTGTCTCTTTTACCTCTTTACTCAAATACCAACCAGAACACATATCCATTAGATACAAGCCATGTCGGTTACTCACATCCTACATTAACCATGCATTAAATATATTCATCATTTCCAGTTCTTGTGATGAATCTTGGAATGAGAGGTTTTATTTTGTCATCTAAACCACATTATTTACCTGTTTCAACTCGATATGGATGTTGGATCCAATGTTTTTTTTTTGGGATTCAAAAATGTATGTATACGGATAGTTGCAAACAAACATTGGCTACGGATAAGAGATTCGCATGTTTATTTTTTTTCAGTTAGAGTAACCGATTCGGTTATATATTTATTAGAATTAGATTAAATTTGTATATGATTTCTCTTTCGTAGACCATTGTCAAGAATTTTTACTTATGCTTTTTTGAACTTAACTTTTACTAATATTATATTTTGTATAAAGTATATATTAGATTAATAACTTGTACTTGGGTGTTTAATTATGTGTTAGTTTTGGTGTTATATTGGCTATTTCAACGATGAAATGGCCACATGCAGAAATAGCTTTAAGTTATGTTTGACATACATATTCGATAAAGAAAACAAACCTCGCTTTAGAGAAGCAATATGTTCAATGCTCTACGCCAATAGCAACTAGTGGGATTTGATTGTGGGAATTGTCTCAAGCCACATAATCTTACAAAATTATGTCATTGTATAGGCACAAAGTTATTGGTAAAATTGTTAGTGTTAAATTCAAAATGCCGTGGAGGGACGAGGCTGAAACAATCCTATTTAATATCATATCTGGTAAACGTGTACTCTGCCGTGACCGAGCATTACATCGCATCGTGAAAAGAAGAATACTGGTTTACAAAAACCTTTCGTACATATATATACGGCGACGTGTAGAGTGTATTCCAAATCTATAGAGTAGCTCAGCATAATCTCTAAATGGGTGGTATGGCTCACGGATAAATTTTCACTCTAAATATTTAAATGAGTTGTAAGATGTATTCATATTTGCATGATCACAAAATAAAATGTAATAGGCTATATTTGAACCTAGATTACCTAGCAATTCAAAATCCATTTTATCACTAGACTTCCATCTTGTAGTTGATTTTCTGAAAGTGTTGAGACTATTTCTACTCCTTGTGTGACTTGACAGTTGACACGATTCTTATTCCTTGGATTGGATCTCGTCTAACTCATTCCCCTCAACATACTTACCATAATCTATCATGAATATGACTGTTTGTATTTTAACCTCAGTTTTTGGCAAATCTTCTTTTTACCCAAATTTATGTTTCAAATGTAAATTTGAAATGTTGTGAGTTTCTTTCAGAATAAAACTAAATTGAAATGTTGTGGACTTCTTTCAAAATATAACTAAATTAAAACGCTTAGACACTAAATAAATATTTTAGATAATACAAAAATATGAAAATAGCATATTACGAAAATCCTCAAAATAGCATTAATTAAAAGGTAAAAATACATTAATTAAAAGGTAAAATGATATTTAATTCTAAACACTTATTCAACCTTTATCTCCTAAATACCAAATCCGAAAATTCAATCATTAAACTTAAACTTAAAACTTTTAACTAATATTATATTAATTTTTTTATATGTTATTTTGGAACAAAAAGTATGTTATTGGCTTACCGCTATCATATGGTATTTTTCTAATTTCTAATGCTACGAATATATATGTTTGGTAGCACTAGCAACAATGAATAAGCCATTTGACGTAATGGATTAAACTAGTAGAGTCCTACCAAGTAGTCAGATAGTTTGCATATTTAATTATTTCACTAAAATATTAAATTTTGAGAATAACAAATTATTGATTGTGAATTGTTCGAATAAAGAATTTTATAAGACCAAACATCTTTTATTGTTGTTAGAACATTCAAGCACATGGTTTACTAATAACACTTAACCTACTTTGTGCTAAAAACATATCCAAGTATTTTAATGTCAACATGAAAGAAATTTGGCCCGAAAGTTTTACTTATAAAACCACTATCTGAATAAATCAATTTACATTGAATCAATTGTTTTTTTTAACGAAACTCTTTTTGTGGTTTTATTTCTTCAAAACTTATTATCTGTACAACCAACAATGCTTATATAACTTTTTCTTTGTAACATTATGCTTTATATAACTTGTTTTCAAGATTTAGAAAGGGGGAAAAAAGGTGAAACCGTTGACGAGAGAGTTGAGATTATGAACAAAAAAATATATGATGTAAGAAAGAAATGTGGATCTCAATGAATAATGATGCGGCTGTGTGTTGGCTGGCAAATTAAGCCATCACTATCTTCATGTGCATCCATACGTCACCTCTCTATCCAACTATTTCAATCTCTCTTCATTTTAGTTTTCATCGTTATCAATACAAAAGTAAAATGTTTTTTCTTTACAAGTAAAATGTTGTTAAAAGAGAATTACGAAAGTTTTATTTGAAATGCTATTTCATTTCCCTTTCATTTTTAGATTTTGTTCGTTTGACAAAAGAAAAGATTTTGTTCATTTATGTTCAGTGTAATTTGAATTCCTATGACAACTATTGTCAATTTCTTTTATATTATTGAGATTTTTCATTTTATTTGTTATCTTTGTAATTTAAACAAACTATCTTTGTATTTACCATCAAACATTTTTATAGCACCAACTACACCAATCACATTTGTTTTTTTTGTACGCCCTTATGTCTTTTTTTAATGGTAAATGAAACGTTAATGAATACAAAAAGATAGAGGCTTCTCCCCCCTCCCAAAGATTAGACTTTATGTAAAAGGTTTGGTACGACTTTAGTAATGTAAAATATATTCTTTCATATCAATATTCATATTTTATTTAAAAACATCATAAAAGAAATGACACTAAAGAGAGGGGAAACAATAAATCATTAGAAAAGAGATACACCATTCACAAAATGAGAGGACTTTGGTGAAGGTTTGTTACGAAAGAGACAAAAGAGCATCAAAAGAGACAAAAGTCTCTTTAATTAAAAACACCAATTAGGAACTTAATAAATGAGATCTTACTTAAAATCTTAAAATCAAGACTTTAGCTGTATATTAAAAAAAAAGTAAAGTTGAAAAAAGCTAAGAATCTAAACCAAGTGGTTCCCACTGAGGAACTCTTTGACTGAAGAACCTCCCAATAACTCTGGAATCAAGAATCTCAAGGGCTCCTCCAGATTTAACACATCTGGGAGTCTTGTACTGATTTACTGAAGATCCTTGTGAGACACAAAAATCCATCAACAAATCAAAAGTCCCCAAACTCACAACCCTTATCTCCAATGGCCCTATCGATTTATCTTTGTTCCTGCATCTCCTATACACGTAATCCAAACAATCCTCAACCTCAGAGCAACATAACTCCATTGTCTTGTCCTCTAGCTCTGGTGGCTCGTTGTTGTGACGTGGCTTTAGCTCCCAGAAGAGCACGTAATGCCCTGGGATCGAGGACGTATCCGCATAGCTAGTGTACTCCGTGAGCAAGAGGCTTGAAGGTTTTTGAAGATGGTTGAGTTTAGCTTGTGTCACTGCGTTTAGTAGATCTTCCTCGCTAGTTTTGTCGGTATCGATGCTTAATACAACGTTTCTTCGCTGCACAAAACGGAACTGAGGTGCTTTATTGTAGAAACCCGTCACTTTTAGAATATCTCCTACTCTGTATCTGTATAAACCTATCAAGAAAACATAACCAATAGGTTACTTGTGTAACAAGTTTTCGTAGATTAGACCAAAATATTTTTATGGTGCCACTAAATTTTTAAAAAGTTATTATAAATAGATCTCATGGCCCCAAATTGTCAAGAAAAATATTCTTAGTAATTTAAAAATGTTTATAGCCCATCTCAGATCATGTATAACAATGTACTAACTAACCTGTGAACGTAGTAATGACAATTTCGTAGTATCGGTCAACTTCAACATTAACAAGATCGACAATAAGATCTTCCTTGAGGGCATCATCATCGTCGGTGTTAGAATGCGATGCAAAGTGAATCTCTTCGTGAGATTTGTCATCGACGGGCAAGAACTCGAAGTAGGCCATGTTAGGTAGAAGCGTATACGAAACATCCGAAGGATCACACAACGGGTTAAGGTTGATACCAAAGTAACACTCAGAGGAAGCATACATGGTTGAAACCAACGGTAAACCACCGCTATAAAACTCGAGTGTTGGAATGTATTGAGCCATTGAACCCGTGACAATCACCTCAACATACTTGGCCTTAGGCCATAGTCTCCTCAAGATTCCTTCCCACGACTTTTCAGCACACTCAGACTCAATTTCGTCAGCCAATTCTTGGTTAGGTCTTTGAAGGATCGACAAAACCGAGTCTCTGCATGCTGGTTCAGTGATCCAGTTAGTTACTGTACCGGTTCTAATGTCGGCGCAAAGCTCCTTGTAATGATCTTCCAAGAACTTGACCGCTCGAAGAAAGGCAGAGGCAAAGACGGCTCCAACTCTTAGGACATGAGCTCGTTGGACTAAACCGCAAAGAAGCTGACAGTACATGCTCTGCTTGCTGTCTTGACAGAGAATCGTCTGGTCAGGGCTAGTATAGACGTTATACTTGTTGAATGGTCTGTTTCTGAAATGTTGACTTTTATAGTAACTAGTCAACACAGGACGAGCCATAAGACCTGAAGGAGTCTTGATCTCTGGTTTTATGAATAGAAGATACATTCCTTTACCTTCATCTAAGCCATTTACATATCTGCAATTATATATGTAACACAATAAATTAACAAAGTATTTCTCTTTTACTGTTTTATTAGTTTGACTAAAGAAGACAAATTTGAAGTAAAAAAGAAGACTAAAGAAGAAAAATTATATATATTATATTATTTTCCACGGATTATTGAAAAGGTTGATTATTTACGATACATTAGCCAGATTACAATAATGTTTAAAAAAATATATACGATATCATAAAAGTTATTTACCTTTGTATGATGTATTTTTTTTAAAATTATGTAAATTAACGTATAAATACTCAGTTATTCCTTTTCACGCCAAAAAGATAAAATAATAGTAACACATTTATTACTTGTTCATGACAGGCACAAGCATGCTGTAGAAAAATGTCTTCCTTTCAAGTTCCTCAGCTGTGGAAGGCATCAACTTCGGCTTTCCTGCAGAAGTCCCCGAGCTGCACCCAATATAGACCCCAAAATATACTAAAACGTAAGGAAAATATTTTTTTGTAATATATGGTCGAATTTTAATCAGCTATATATATATTAACAATATTTACCTAGTGAGGAGCTCTGTAATGGGTTGAGAGGAGACGATATCAGAGGATTCTCCATCTGCGATTCGTTGAATGAAAGGCTTTATGTCGTCGTAATTTACCACAGGGACTTTGTTCTTGAAACTTTGTTGATTCTTGTCGGATTCTCCATCAAGAAATGCTTGGAGATATTGAGTTCCAGAGTTTTGAGAGAGTATTTGGTGGAGAACTTGTTCTTGAATTGCGTCAGCATTTGTGGTTATATCCTCTAGAAGCTTGAGACCAGCTTCTGTATCATTTGGGTCGTAACTTGGTATCATTCTTTCTTTTTGTCTGAAAGCAGACACAAACAAAGCTTACGTTTGTGTTGCAATGATGAGTTCAATGAAAAAAATGAAGAGAGACTTTTTATTTATTTATTGATGGAAATCGCTTCTTCTCTGTTCTTGAAGGTTGGTTCAGTGGTATGAGGAGAAGGAAGAGGAAATGGTTATATAATAAATTAGGACATGACGAAAAATTTATTGGAAAATATATTTGGGCGGTCCTACAACACACATGGGCTTGTCTAGTTAGAATGAAGCTATTGTTGGTCAATATTACCTGTGCAGGCTTTCCTAATATTTTATATGTTATTTTACTATAATCCCATTTGTTTATATGTTGTTTAGTCCACCAATCAAGCTCTTTCTTTATGATCCGTTGAATAATAATTATTAATCCAACGATATTCACAAGATTTGCATATGTCTGCCAAAAGATATACTCACTTGTTCTTTACTAAACTCAACTGATGCTATTATTGGTTCTTAGATTTTATTTAGGAACGGGTTGATCCCTTTATAAACTCACATGCATATATATATATATATATATATATATATATATATATAAAAGCTTCAGTAAACAGATTATTCGGCTATGGAATTTTGTTTAACAATTCGTTTACTTCCATTAATTCACTTACAAGTTATTTTTAACATTTGGGAGCGATAGCACTGCTATGAATTACACAACTCTTCAAATTTCATATGCATAATTCATCAATTAATTAGGAGACCTCTTTATGTGCGATAGTTACTTGGACTCCACATTGTAATTAAAGTAATCTCAAGTTTGACTTATTGCAATCAAGATTAAGAGAGAGAAGGATGTTAAATCTCTCGGATATACTATATGATAAAATTTATCATCTTGGTGATGCAGATCCAAGTGCATATGAGAGATCGTTACGTGTATAAATTATAAATTGATCAATTGACTAGTTAACAATTTATGATGAAAATTACAGCATAAAATAACATGCATCAACTTAATTCAGTCAAGAAAATATAAATAACATGGAAGCTATGGATTAGGTTAATGAATAAGTCTTATGGTAACGAGGAAACAGATGTGAACAGAAGAAGATGCGTGGGAAATGTTGGAGTAGATGATAATTTTCTCTTAAACAAATTTCATTCAAATACGCTATGCCATACAATTAGGCATGTTCCGTCAATTCCTTTGATTTAGGCTTTCTTTATAAATCTACAATATATTGCATATACTCTCTCTACCACTTCTCATTAATTTTATGCATCGATGTTATCTACTGACTACTGGCAACGGTTTTTATAATGTGTATGTATCAACGATTAACATCCAATATGTTTGTGCTAGTGTAGATCAATTATTTATTAACTTATATGTTTTCAAAAGTTTCCTTATCATACTTTTCCTATTGTTATCTGAAAAGTAAATATGTGGATCTTTAATTCACAGCATGGTCTTTACATATATATGTGACACGATGTAATTTATTCATTTTCAATTGATATTAAGTTAGAAATCGCGGAGTTTAAAAAGAATCATGTTGATTTTGTTCATCGCAAAAAGCACAGTTTTTTGTAAAGCTTCACTTAAAATAAGCTTCACTTAAAATACTTTGATCTATAAAGCTGTACAAATATGAAAGATGCAAGAGCGACACTAGTTAAAGTTGGCATATGTTTTTTTCTGAACCACAGTTGGCATATTTCTTTCCACAAATATATAGATCGTCCAAAAAGTTTTGGATAGAGGCAGAGAATGCCCAAAGATATAAAAGCAACCATCAGCTATTAAATATTTGTTAACTTTACTATTCATCTTAATTCTACTATTTTAGAATCCTGGTCGATCCCCGCTGGTCACTCGAACAGCCTTAAATAATAAGAATATGCAGTTTTGTAGGATTAGTCGGTTAATTTTGATAGCCGAATTTATTAAAAAAGCTCTTGAAATTATTAGCAAAATGAGAAAACTCTGAATATATATACATATATTCGGATTCGGATTCGTTGTTCAAGTAACGGAAATTGTTAACATGAAAGGTATTTTTTTGGATATACGTCAACGGGATTCTAATTTCTAAGCACTTTCATTAGAAACGGTAGAAGTTAAAGGATCAAACGTTGGCTGTAGCGAAAGTCTTCAATACACACTCAAAAAAGTATATATCATCAGTTCGAAAGTCAACGATGAGCTAAAAAGCTGTAGATAAAATAAGACTTGGGTTTCAATACGTAGTTCTAAATATATATAGTACGTTAGGTTGAAATATTTTACTTGGTACGTACGGTGATCACAAAGACAAACCTCCTTGCAAAAACCTAGACTGCAAAGTTCAAAAAAAAAACCTAGAGTGAAGAAATGTTGCAGTTGCTGGTTTTTGTTCAATTTTCTGAGAATAATTGTAAATGCCAAGGATAACAAGGTCCTGGTTTATCCAATGATTTTGTACACTGCAGGTTACGTCTATCAAAGGTTAATATTTTATAACATACTTAGGTCATCTCCAATAGAATTCCAAAACACCATTTTAGTGTAGTTTTTACACCAAAATTATCTCCAACCAAACTCCAAAATCACATCATTTTGGTGGAACACTAAAATCACATCATTTTGGTAGAACACTATAATTTTACACCAAATTTGGTGTGATACTATTCATCACATTAAAATACTATTCACTCCACTAAAATACTATTCACTTATTTATTAATAAAACATTTAATTAAATTAAAAAAGATAAATATATATAATATTATAAAAATAATTTTTAGTGTGAAATTTGGTGTTGTGGTTGGTGAAGAATTAATTTTTAGTGTTAAAACTACATTAAAATAGTATGGTTTTGACACTAAAATAGTGTTATGGATTGGAGATGTTCTAAAGACAAAAATTAGGATATATACATTTAGATTAGAAAGTAAAAATAAACCCAGACACTATTAGAAAATGCTTTAAAACCAAATAATAATATTTGCTTAAATATACTATTATACATTTTGAAATATATCTTTTTGTCGAAAACTTGTATGTCTATAGCCTATTATACAATCAAGCACAGTAATAGGACAAAATAGGTCAAAGTTACGAGCACTGCAATTATTGCTCTTTAGGTGGACTACTTCAAACTTCAAACCAATTTGCACAACACAATTACATTTTCTTTTGCCAGCTATTCATTTAACTAGACCAAGCTGTAGTCAGACGAACATATTCTCCAGAAAACATCTTCTATCTGATCTATATAAAAAATGTGATTTCTGTTCTTCGTTTCCTTCACTAATAAGTCTACTAGAATATTTCTGGTCCAATAATATGAGTAAGACTCATAACTTCAAAGTCTTTTGTAGATTCTGAAAAAAAAAAAATTTCCGACGCGAATGTGGCCAGTTCATCGGATCTGTCATCAACACAGTTACATCTTAATATCTCATAGACTGAGATAATATATATATTTATTATTTAAATTGATATCAAAACGGGCATGACGGCGTGAATTAATTACTCCGGGTACAAGACAAAACTTGAAGAGAAAAATGAGTTTTTTTTTTGTCAAACCTTTCCATTCATTTAAACTTAAACAACAGAGTTTAATACAGAGTTTTCAATCCCACATGGGCTGTTAGAAGCAAAGAACAGAGCGTTTTTCGCGAGAGCATCAGCTTCATTATTACAGACCCGAGGAATATAACAAAAGGAGATAGAGTTAAAGGATTCCTTCAACATGCCGAGGTCATGGAATAATCTTTGTAGAGCAATCACAGTTTTCTTTCCTGTGAAGAGGTCAACTAAGCACTTAGAATCCGAGAAGCAGATCAAGTCTTTTAGACCAACAGAGACAGCTTCTGAGAGAGCTGTTTTTAATGCCATAGCCTCTGCAACTAGTGCTGAAGCTACTATACAGCGAAATCAGTTCCTTGAAAGAGAACCGAGCCATCTTGCTTTTTTGCTACCCATCCCAGTCCTCCAACCAATGTTGTGTTGTTCCAAGCAGCATCAGAGAATAGGCCAGTAGTATTACCAGGGATAGCAGGGGGCGTGTTCACAGGTGGACAGTCTTTAGGCGAAGCAGAGTTTGTGATCTTAACCTGGGGTTTGATCGCTGACTGTCATTCCCTAGCAGCCTTTAATGCCTTTAGCATTGTCTCTGTTTCCGAGAAAGACTTGTCCTCGAACATCAATTGATTCCTACTAGTCCACAAAACCCAAAAGATCCATGGATACAAGGGATTAGTAAGACCTGTGGGGGGGGGGTAGATTAACCATCTTGGAGCATGATAGTAGCACCTCCGCCATAGATGCATCATTTGTACTGCTGGGAGGTGGTAGCGTGGACGCTAAGATTGGGGCTAGCTTCCAAATTCTTCGAGCAAAAGGACAGGAGACTAGGACATGGTAAACCGATTCGCTAGTTCCGCATCTTTTACACTTCCCATCAGTGTGGATACCTCGCCTGATTAGAGTCTCTCCCACTGCCAATGCATTTGATTTTGCTTTCCACAAAAAGTGTTGCAGCTTGGGTGAGCACTTAACATTCCATACACATTTTCTCCAGTTAAACTGATCCATATTATCACCATTATTGACCTTTGCCAGTGCATATCCTGATCGAGTAGAGTAGTCACCAGATTTTTCTGGTAGCCATACTCTTTTGTCTTTCATTAGCAAGCTGCTAGGTACCAGCTTCAGGATTTTTTCCTCATACTGAGGTAATAGGAGCTGTATTTTTCCTCGATCCCAATCAATTGAGTTTCGGCTGAAGAGCTCCTTAACTACCAGGTTCTGTGAATCGAGTGGCGGGGGGCCTATAGGCCGCATTTGTTCCTCCGTGGAGAGCCAATCATCACTCCATAGCTTAATGGTTTCCCCATCACCTACAGCCCACCCCATGCCGTTCTTTATGATTTCTCTCCCTGCTAAAATACCTCGCCAGCCGTGTGAAGCAGAATTTGGAGCTGAGACAGAAAGCAAATCCTCATAGCAGCAGTATTTATTCAACAGGGTCTGTCCCAATAAAGAGGAAGGGTCCTTCAGCAATCTCCAGGTGTGCTTTGCCAACAGAGCATCATTGAAGACCTCTATTTCTCTAAACCCGAGCCCACCAGCACTCTTGGGGAGGGTGAGTTTGTCCCAGGATATCCAGCACATTTTTCTCACTTCCGGCTTGACGTCCCACCAAAATCTAGTGAGCACAAACTGAATTTGCTTACATAGGGACTTCGGGAGTTTGAAATAGGACATGGCATAGTTCGGCATTACTGCCAGCACTGCCTTTAGTAGAACCATCTTCCCGGCTCCAGATAGGTATCTCGTAGTCCATCTTTGGGCTCGTTGCCTGATGCGATCTACTATGCTAGAAAAGATATCCCGTTTCTTCCTTCCGAAGTGTTCCGGTAACCCGAGGTACTTCCCATGCCTCCCTCTTGACTAATGTTTAGCTCTGCCTTTGTTCTTGTTTTGCACGCTTGGGAGGTCTTTGACGAGAAAGTTACCGACGACTTTCCTCTGTTTATGCATTGGCCAGATGCACTCTCATATTTTTGGAGAATTGAGAGAAGCGTTGAGCAGCTAGCAGCATTTGATTTACCAAAAAACATGGTATCATCGGCGAAAAAGAGATGATTTATGGGCGGACAGTGTCTCCCCACTTTCACTCCCGGCAATGTTCCATTGATCTGAGCTTGGCGACACAGACCTGATAAAACCTCAGTGCATAAGATAAACAGGTACGGGGAGAGTGGGTCTCCTTGCCGGAGTCCTCGAGAGGGTTGATCATTGCCTTGCGGTCCACCATTGATCAAGAGAGAGTAAGAAACCGAGGACACGCACTCCATTAGCCAAGCGATTATGGTATCGTGGAATCCCATTCTCTTTAGCACTTCCTTGAGGAAACTCCATTCGATTCTATCGTAGGCCTTGCTCATGTCAGTTTTTACTGCCATCGCCACCCTCTTCTTTGCACCTGATTTTCGCAAGAAGTGGAGAATTTCATGCGTAATCAGTACATTATCTGATATGGCTCTGCCCTGGAACGAAGGCGGACTGGGATGGAGAGATCAGGTCCTGTAGCAGTGGCTGGAGTCTTTTGGAGAGAAGCTTTGCTATTATCTTGTAGTGTGTGTTGCAAAGCGCGATGGATCTGTACTTCGATACCCTCTTTGCACCAGAGATCTTCGGGATAAGTCTAAGGTGCGTCTCGTTTTGTCGCGGGTTCAGATGGCTTGTTTCAAAGAAAGCCTTGACATCTCGATATACGTCTGTCCCGATAATATCCCAAAACGTTTGGTAGAACCCTGCCGAGAAGCCGTCAGGGCCTGGAGCCTTACCCGGATGTATTGAAAATACTGCCGCTCTCACTTCTTCCATATCAGGGATTTTAATTAAATCCTCATTCATTGCTGTAGTAACCTTTGGCGTGAGAGCTTCTTCCACTACTGAAGTTGCATCTGTATTTCCTGAGGTGAATAGCTGATTGTAGAAGTAGACGAAGGCCTGGACAATCTTGTTTTCTTTGAAAAAAGCTTGGCCTGTCTCGTCTTCTATTATTGAGAATTTGTTGCAAGCTCTACGCCCTCTGGTAACAGCATGAAAGAAAAAGGAGTTCCTGTCTCCTCCATTTAACCATTGAATCCTGCTCCTTTGGCGCCAGAAATCTTCCTCTTCCGCGTAGGCTTTTTTTAGAATCTCATTCAGCTCCTCAATACGATCAGTGTTTGGCGTGGCGTTTGACAACTCTAGTTCAAGCAGCGTCTGATGAGAGAGCAAGTGGTCTTTTGCTGCTGCTGTCTATTGTTTCGCCCATTCAATCAGGTTGCGACGGACCTGGTTGATCTTCGTTAAGACCGAATCAGTGCTAGAGGAGTTCCATGTAGTTTCCACAAGCTTTCGAACTTCAGGTTTCTCACTCAGCCTTCGATCATAACGGAACATACCTTTTTGTTCTTGAGGTTTTGATCAAAGTGAGTCAATAATGGTCGGTGATCCGATCCTTCAAACCTCAAGTACTCACTTCTAGCAGCAGGGAACATTTCCATCCAGTCGATGTTAGCCATGGCCCTGTCCAATCTTGATTGGATGAAATGAGTATATCTGGTACCTCTCCATGATAAAGTGTTTCCAGAGAACTGTAAATCCTATAGGCCATTCAGAGAAACAAAATTCCGGAAAGATAAGAATGAGCCTTCCCATCTCAGTGGGCCGCCCACCTTCTCGGAATTGTCCAGCAGATCGTTGAAGTCTCCCGTGAGCAGCCATGGTGAAGTCCTTTGTGCTCCTATATCTGATAAAGTTTCCCAAAACTTGGGTCTATCTTCTCTGTTTGGAGCTCCATAGATATACGAGACATAAAAAAGTTTTTCCATTGAAGACAATTTTAGTATCTATTACATTTGCTGAGGAAAACAAGACTTCAAGCTGAACTGTGTCCTTCCAGGAGAGAGCCAAGCCCCCACTAAGTCCCTCTGGTGGTACAGTATAGTGGTTTGTATACTCTGATCCCTTGTACATCTTGTAGATTTCCTCATCTTGTTGTTTTGTCTCCATTAGGATCATGATCTCCGGAGAAGTTTTTGTCCGAAACTCCCGGAGTCGACGAACTGTCAGGTCGCTCTCAATACCCTGACAGTTCCAGCTCAGATTGACTAAGGAAGAGGAGGTGGACCGGACCAAAAATCCGTTCCCTTCTTCCTCGTCGCTGGGATGATTGTTGCACGCGGTTGTCCTCCTGAGGTACGCGGTTGCACAACTTTACTTTTCTTAGCATCTGTAGTCACCTTCCTTCTGGGGGTGAGCTTCTTTGACCTCTCTTATTCGATAGAGAAGGTTTTTGGAGTGCAGTAGAGGCCGAGCGTTTGTTACTTTTCTTTGGTCCAAGACCTTGGAGATCATCCTCATCGTCAGGAAACAGAGGTCCCAGTCTGAGAGACACGTGGATTCTGTCCTCACTGAGGGTTCTTATAGGTGACCTGTCTTGGCTTGGATCAAAGTTTCCACTTGTCGGTGCCGGGTTCCTTGAACTCGACACTACGAGGTTGCCTCCAGATTGAGGGAGAGGATGCATTTCTTCCAGTTGCTGGATTGGGACCTCTTGAAGTCTACAAGATTCCGCATTTGGAGCGCCATCAATCAGTAGAAGAGTTCTTTCCTTTGATCCTCCCAATCGTTCAAGCGCAGACCTTCTCTCTTGAGATGGTAAGCTACCCTCCCCTGTTTTCTGTTTTGAGCTCTGTGTAGATGAGCGATGAATCGAACCTCCTTCTCGGGGAGGCCGAGGAGATGGGGTGTGGGAGCCCAGAGAGTGGATAGGATTTGGCTCTGTTCCTCCTTGTGGGCTCCTAATAACCGGTCTCCATTCAGATCGTCTTGCATCAGAGCTATAACGATTCTGAGCTTCCTTGCGGGTTACAGAGTCCTCTTCACGTTGAAAGGAGAGTCTCTCTTTTGCTGGGGGTCGTGATATAGGGTTACTCCTCCCTGAGTAGGTGCTGTGATTATAGTTTGGATCACGTCGAGCCCCGTAGTTAAACCTGAAGTTTTTGTCTTGGTTCCAGTCCTCTGAGTTTGCAGAGTTGCTCCTCACTGCCTAGAAAACCCTGACTGGCCATGATCTACCGTTCGTCCCTGATCAGTTTTGATATGTTTCCTTGCCTCTTGTCTTCTCTTGTCCGCTTCCAATCTATCCATCGTTCGTGCTTGAGAGATCCCCATTCTTGGGGCTGCGGAGTTCGAGTTAACTTGTGCTCTATGAGAAGGGCAGTCATCTTTTTCATGCGAGAGGGAATGACAGAAGAAGCAGTGTTTTTGCAGGTTCTCATACTCTAACTCCACTTGCTTAATCTTCCCTGCTAGACTGATTTCAAAGAACATTTCAATGGCTTCAGTCCATTGATGAGAACTCTAATTCTTCCCCGCTTTACATCATATGTTTCAACTGGTCCCAATTCATTTCCAATTGTTTCCAGCGCTACATCTGTCCAGTAGTGCAAGAGGATTCCGTGGATAGTGATCCAGAAGGGAATCAGAGCTGGGAAGTGGTCAGATACTATTGGCTCCCACCTTTGAAGAATCATCATCCATCTCTTGAAGTAGAATGGAGCTTCAGCGAGGACTGATTGTAGGTCCTGTTCCGTCTCAAACTTGAACTGGAACAGGTTGGGGCCTAAGTCTCTGCCAGTTATGGTACCAGCAACTTTCCAGTGCTGTAGAAAGAAATCTACAAGAGCACGCGTCTTTTGGATGGAGGGGTTAGTAACCCGACCAATAAGGGTGAGCTTGTTCTCCAGGATTAAAGAAGCAATATCTATCTGTGGAATCTGGATCAGAGGGCGTCGAGTAGATCTGGAAGAATCAGCTATCCATTTACCCTTTTCTTGCCTTGAGTTGTGCAGTGCCATTTTCCACCGACTTCTCTCTTTAATCTTTCAGTAATTTTGAAAAGGCTACAGTGACTGCAGTAAGGACCCAATCTTGGGTGAAATCCTCAGCGATGAGGTAAAAACTGTGATAGACAGTAGAAAAATCACGAGAAGCTTCGATACTTTAATCCCTTTGTCTAATAATAACAAAAACGTGTGAAAAGTATCCTTTGCAGAAACATTCTCTCAACCAGATCTGCTTCATATGACTCATTTAAAGCCAAAAGAGAGATTGTGGGGAGTAAGTCTGAGCTTCAAGGAGCAATAAATCCCGTTCACCAAATTACTCCGGCGAATTAATGCGGCTGATCTTGAACAGATGCGGCGAGTCAGAGGCGTTTTGTCGCGGAGGAGACTGTAGTAAAGGGGTTTTTACTTTTGACCTCAGTAAACGTGCTTGGGAGCATTTTCCCTGAGGTATGCGGTTGCACAGCTTTACTTTTCTTATATTTGAAGAGAAAAATGAGTTAAATTCCAGACTAATGCAATAAGAAATGAAAATTAGATTGATATTTGCTTTTACATATATGCTTAGAAGTAGAAGTTCAATGAATCCACTCTGAGTATAAAATCCAGTTATAAAAGTATTATCGGATTTTTTACTTTTGTATTCTAACAGTTGTGACTTGTGATTATTGGTTTTGAGTTACCCCGAGTTCAAAAATAGTGTTGGGTCTGCTTGGGTCTAAACAAAATCTACTCGTTAGAATTTATTCAAGGAGAGATTGAAGACATATAATTTTTTTAAAAAATTGAAGAAAAGTAAAAACACCATCTCTGAACTATGTTTAGAGTGATTTTGTTCAGATACTGAGTTATGCCTAGATAAAAGTTAAATTAAACAAATTACATGTGTTGTCCAAAATAGTGTTTCAATTGCCATATTATGTACGATGTAAATGAAAAGAAAAAAAAAGTAGGAAAATTAGTATTATAGGAACAATTACGTGTTCGTATCTGAAATCCATAAACATGTATAATATTAATAACCAAGAAAATAGGAAATTGACATATATGAGAATAACTCACATAAGTGATCTTGAAACATGAACAAAGTCTATAACCAATCGTTTACACGTTTTAAATTAATTTCCTGTTGAGTTATTAAACTCAACACCAACGAGAATCTTCTGATGACACTAGTTTAAATCTACGCGTATGTTTTGTTAAAAAAAGAATCTACGTCTATGTTTCATTTGCATGATAATCGTTCATGTGGTTTTGACTCTAAATTATCACAGGCAGAAAGAACCACTTCAGTCTCATTTAACAAACTTGAAATCAGAGATACGAGTGGTCCACAGTGAATTCAAGTTTGTTAAAGATTTCATATTACCCGATTAGACACTGTATTTACTAAAGAACTTGTATACCAATTACGAGAGTTGGTGATTTTATGAAATGACGAGAGCTTTGTTTTTGACTGTAAGATATTCGTACTAGTGTCGAAACTGTCTAAGTAGTGCAACACTTATTTTATGAGTTGTAATTAGACAAGAAATAAAAGATACTGAAAGAGGGTTAGTGTAAAAATGAAGAAAGATGAATTGGATAACAATGAAGATGTAACGCTGCTTTTTTTTTTGCGTTTTTAGTGTAATATGTTAGTGGTAATATGGATATAAAATATTATAATTGATATTTTGAAAAGAAAATAGATTTTCTAAATCTTTAAACTATACTTTGTTTCCCTTCAAGAAACAAATATATATTCTGAAATTCACAACAAAAAAGAAAGAAAAGAAAATAATTGTATGTTCCATCCTTGTCTTCCAAAAAGTACCCTCCCACTTTCCTTCATCCTTCAACATTAATCAACAAATGGACGTGTAATACACAAAAAGGGGGAAAAGATAAAAAAAAAAGACTAATAATAGCCAAACGTTTTTTTTTTCAGCCAAATGTTGCTACTATGAAGTATTGATTTCTGGCTGCTAGTGGCCACACGAAATTTTAGAACCATATCCGTAGTTCATATATAAATCATTTTCTCTACATTTTTTTTTTTGTGATTTCAGTTAGCACCACATCAAATACAAACACAAAGAATAATACTTTGTCTAGACCATTCTCATTCCGTTTAATTTTTATAGGTAAAATAAAAGTATATAGTATTATCATATTTATTTTAATGTTAGGAAACTTTTTTTTGTTTAGTTAGTTAATAAACTAAAATCATAAAGATGAAAATAATATATTACTTTAAAGATCTATTTAAAACATAAAACAAACCAAAAAGTAATGGTAATGCAAGAGACTATTTTTGTATTTCAAATGGAGAAATTATGGATTGAAGACGCAATTTTGCATGGATTTCTCAAATCATGTTCTTTTTTTCAAAACACAAAACAATACTATATATATGATTTAAAACAAAAAAGTAAATTGTAAACCAACATTTATTTTAAACTTCGAGAATAGTACATACTACTTCTATTTCATAATAACTGTTGTACATTTCATTTTGTTCCACACAAATACGTATTTATTTACAATATAAATATCTGAAGAGTTTAAATTTTTAATCCTATTGTTTAACATTGTATTATTTAAGGAACTAAACTATTATATATTAATCATAAGGATAATAGTTGAAATTTTCATGATCCTCTTAATGTATGGAAAATCAGGGAACGAGACTCATAACTAAACGTGTGTGTGATGTCAAAAAAAAAAAACTAAACGTGTGTGTGCATTAACAGTTATTCTTAAGTCATACTAATTTAGGGAAATTTTTTAGATGTTTAATTTTTTTTCTGGTGCTTAAATAAAAGCGAAATAAGTAATTACTTAATTAGGATCTGTGATGAAACAAAATGCGAATTTAACTGACAAGACAAAGAAGTTCACAGGCTTCATAGTCTTCGACTATATTTGGCAATGCTAATGACTTGTCAAATTGAATACGTCCCCGGAATTCTTAAAGTCTTCAGTCCTTATATAATTGACTCAACAAAAGTTTGTTATTCCACAAAACTTAAATAGAATTGGCAGCTTGAACGGAATATTTTGGCGTAGTTGGTTTGTACTTATATATGTTTAATTATTCTAAAAGCACCTCTAATATACTACTCCAATTTTTATTTTAAAATTGTGCAACGCTAAAATAGAACTGAGTATTATTCCAATGTATTATTCTATTTTTACTCCAAAAATAAATATTCTAAAATGATTCTATTTCATTTAATTAAAAATTATTAGTAATACTTTCTACTTATAAAAGTTACATACCAATTAACCCCAACTATCTTACATTTATAAAACACTCATAAAAATATAATTTATTTAAAGTAAGTACATATTATTAAAACAAACAATCATATATATATATATATATATAGCATATTTTGGTTCAATAATGAGTAACAGAATATTTTTCTTACAAATACTCAACCAATGCATTTAATAATGTATAACTAACTTCTTTATTCATGAATTTCTTAAATTGAGAAAGAAAATCTTAAATTGGACGTTTTCATTGTTTGGACAATACTTCACTGATCATGGTGGTTCCACAAATGATTTACTGAATTATTAAATGACTTATTTTATATTATATTTATTTTACATTTTATATTTAGTTTGGTATTTTATTAGTTTATAAATTTTTATTTAAAATTATTAAATAATATCTTATGGAATATCATTTTTTATTTAATATTGTTTAAATAAGAAATAGAGAGATTCAAAATTTAAAAGACAACTTTATAAATAAATAAATTATACTCTAAAATGAAGTAACTGGTAGGATTACTCCATTTATTCTATTTTGGAATTACAAACGGAATATAATTGGAACATATTTTACTTTAAATGATATTTAGAATAGAAAATAGAGTAGAGTCGAGAATACTCTAAGCATGTACTTGTGGAAAGAAATACCTTGGATCTTGAGGTTCCACCTTATTATTCTAATTAACTGTATGTCGTGTATCTATAAGAGCTCAACCATTAATTGGTTATCAAATAAAATCCGAAGAGAAACTTCTATCGAGTAGGCAACTTGAATTAATGGTGTAAATACTACATTAACAAAGTGGTATACGTTGCTTGTAACTGAAGAGATTATGTTTATTTAATTTATAGTATAGTTAAAGAATAGCTCGACACAGAAATATGTACATCACCAATCCCAAAGTGAATAAGATAGTTTTGTGTAAAGAATTGTTTGCACCTTGGTAAACGCATTGAGAGTGAACAGAAATTAGATACTATTAATTAAGTTGATGATTAGGTCATTTATTCAGGGATTTGCTTGGATTTGGTATTTGATGTCTTTTCTCGCTCCGATTAACATAAAGTAAAATGCAAATGCAGGTGTCTCTACGATGGCACATGTACGTAGTCGTGAAATGAGGAGAGGAAATAGGACTGCGAAGGTATAGCCAAGTGTTATGTACTTATGTATATAATATATTCAACTCATTTTATAATCATAGTGATCAGCTCAAGAGGGTATGTTGAAAAGACGAGCCATGCGTAACTACGCAGCCAATGTCAAACAAACACAAACCACAGATGATTCGATATATAAATATAGCACTGTCGAGGTCACGATCGATTCGAACTGATTAAAACTACGAATTTTTAGTAACGTGTGTTTGCACTTTGCATTTCTTTTGAATTTAAAAATGATAATTCATAACGCCATGCAAATTTTGTTTTTGTTCTAAAACAGTTATGCCCTAAATATACAAATCCACGTTGTTGTTTTTTTGACAACATATAGAAATCCACGCTAAGAGATTGTTATGGTCAATAGTTATATATCTTTTTGGTCTAAATGTTAAGCTCAATAGTTATATATCATTCCAGACACGAAGATATACAGATAATTACTTCTATGGGAGATTATTGTAAAATAGATGTGAATTTGTAAACTGAATGACTTGATTTACATTGAGCAATTGCTCTTGAATATATACACGACTTGTAGTACATAAACCTTAAGAGATAAAGACTTCTAATCTACAACTAATATATATTACATTATTCAGATAAACCTAAACTTAGTCCATATCCTTTCCATACTTCCCTTTAAGTTGGAGAGTGAAAATCTTGAACATCCAACTTAGATGACAAGAATTGAAACTGTGAACACCCTAGTGCTTTGAGTGCATTTATCAACTCTGTTGACCACTCATTGTAATTCTCACCGGTAAACATCACTGATGTTATTAAAGCATTGGGATTATCTGATGCATACAGAGAATAAAGAGCTGTAACAACGACTTTACTTTGCTCAACTTGAGTTATTGTGCTTTTGCTTCGGAAGAATCTTCACCGTACACCATGATTTTTAGAACTTCTCAAAAAAATGAAGTAACAATATCCCGAACTTAAAAAAAAACACGATTTTGATCTCAGAATTCTATTACTCTATTACTCTGATACCATGTAAAGTAAATGTGAATTTGTAAACTGAATGACTTGATTTACATTGAGCAATTGCTCTTTTTGAGTATATACACGACTTGTAGTACATAATCCTTAAGAGATAAGGACTTATAGGATTTATCTACAACTAATATATATTACATTATTCAGATAAACCTATACTTGAATGTAGTCCATATCCTTCCCAATAATTATCCTACCACATTTTGTTGGCGTTTGCTTCTTGGCTGGGACAAATGGATTCAGTCACTTCCATAACCATTTACACCATTTCGACGGAGCGCAACAAGAGCGTGTCTTCTTCGATGGTAAACCTTGTGTAAGAAACTGAACAGACAAACTGAGGATATTATCCTTGCTCGGAATTACAAGAAAGCTTTCAAAGGCCTGCTACGGCAGTGGCTGGCTACTGAGTAACAGTCGGTTTTTCCTCTGTTTTTAGGTCTCTTATTCCCTATCGGATTCTCACTAATTGTCCGTCCACTTTAAGACTTTAACTCACAACCCGTACTCTCAAGTAAATGAAATTCATATTCTTAGCAAAAAAGTTTAAAAGTCTCAAACTGATTTTTCAATATAAATTTGAGCATAACTCTGTATTTTAGAGTTTTTCAAACTCTAAATTTGAAGTCCGAGGTATTTTTTTACAAAACTAAAACTTCAAACTTAACTTCAAAATTATTCGTAATTTGCTATATATAATCTTTAGATTTGTCATAATTAATATAAATCCATTAAACTTTTATAAATAAATAAATTGAATATATATAAAACATATTACAACAATATTTTTTTATTTAAATATTGTTGTAATATGTTTTATATAGGTTACAAAAAAATTGTTTGGACAATATTTTAGAGATTTGGAGGTTCTAGAGCAAATTTACCAGACCATTAGATTTGTCTTCATGTATCTTTTAAAAAAAATTATTATTTTTTTATAATATTCTTGTTATCTAATTCTAGTTTTAAAATAATATAAATTTTATTTGATTTAATTTTATGTGTACTACTTGAATTTATTAAAATAAATCTGAAATAATTATGAGATATAAAAAATTTATAGATTAAAACGATAAACAAAAAATATTTAAGAATATAAAATGTGGTGTTATTAATTGTAAGGACCAAAATGCAAATAAGAAGATGAAACTTCAAATTCGAAGTTTTGAATAGTGAAACTTCAAATATGAAATTTCACTTCTTAAAACTCTAAATTTGAAGTTTTGAAATTTCTTTTTGGAAATAGAAAACTATATATTTGAATTTATAGAATTTCTTTTGGAGATGCTCTTAGTACGATGTATAATTTTTTGAACTATGATCTAAAAACTGAATATATAGCTATATCTTAAAATAAAATCCCATAAAGATAAATTAATTAATTTTGTTAAAAAAATATGACAAAAAATAATTAAAATGCTAGAATTTTTATTAGAACATCTAATTGGCTAAAAGATTATTTGTAATTTGCTTTATATAATCTTTAGATTTGTCATAATTAAAATAAATCCATTAAACTTTTATAAATAAATAAATTGAACATATATAAAACATATTACAGCAATATTTTAAATAACAAAATATTACGCTACATTATAAAATTATAAATAAAAATACATAATTAAATACTAAAATACAAGAAAATACCACATTCCTTAAATTTGTTTCCGTAATGCTGCATCTTCGGTTACAAAAAATTGTTTGGACAATATTTTAGAGATTTGGAGGTTCCAGAGCAAATTTACCAGACCATTAGTGTTGTTGCAATATTTAAATGTGTGTCATAATTTTTGTCTTCATGTACCTTTAAAAAAAAATTATTAATTTTTTTATTATATTCTTGTTGTCTAATTATAGTTTTAATATAATATAAAATTTATTTGATTTAATTTTATGTGTACCACTTGAATTTATAAAAATAAATCTGAAATAATTATGAGATACAAAAAAATTATAGAGTAAAACGATAAACAAAAAATATTTAAGAATATAAATGTAATGTATTATTAATTGTAAGGATCAAAATGCAAATAAGAAGATGAAACTTCAAATTTGAAGTTTTGAATAGTGAAACTTCAAATATGAAATTTCAATTTTCAAAACTCTAAATTTGAAGTTTTGAAATTTCTTTTTGGAAATAGAAAACTATATATTTGAAGTTATAGAATTTCTTTTGGAGATGTTCTTAGTACGATGCATAATTTTTTGAACTATGATCTAGAAACTGAATATATAGCTATATCTTAAAATAAAATCCCATAAAGATAAATTAATTTTGTTAAAAAAAATATGACAAAAAAATAATTAAAATGCTAGAATTTTTATTAGAACATCTAATTGGCTGAATCCAGTTGTGTTTATTTGTTGGTCAAGCCACAACAAATTTCATTTGATGCACACTTTAGACCTAACCGGTATTACTAATAAATCAGCTAGAATCTCCAGAGTAAGAATGATGAAGAGCAGGGTTCTCTCTCTCCTAGAGAGAGAGAGAGAGACCCGTTTTTGCTTGTCGATACCGTTTCCGGTGATGCATTTAACAAAGTCTGGGATTCAATTCCGACATGCGGTAGCTTCTTGAGCACTGATGGCTGGCACTTGTCTCTGGCGACTTGCCTTTCTTTCCACCAATGTTGGCCTGCTCTTAGCTCCGGCGTCACACCTTTTCCTTTGGTGTTGACAGTCAGATTTTCTCCGCATTTCCTCTGTTTTTCTTTTTCGTTGTTAAGTTTCTTATCCTTTGTTTTCTTCTCTGGTCTTCTCTATGTTCATCTTTTAGATTCAGTCGAGTTTTGATCTTCCAATCAGATTGTCTTTTTCTTCCCCTTTATTAGGGTTTGTTCATCTTCGGTCGGTACTGTATCATTTAAGATGATCCTCTGTGGATTAGGAGTATTTGATGATTTTGATCGATTGCATGCAGCTGAATCTCCTTCATCCCTGAAACGATGCTTGTCTCTTTGCTGGTTGGGTTTATGATCAGTGCATCTTGTTCTGGCTTGTTTCTGATGGCTGCAGCTTAGACTTGCTGGTGACACCTTTCGGTGTTGGGAGATGTGACACCCGACCCAGCATAGCTGAAATGGTTGGAAATATCTTGACACTTTTCTCCAACCACAAGGCCGAAAAAATTTGTCTTTAGGATCCCATAAAGTCTTTGACAAAAACCCACCAACATGAGCCGAACCTGAAATGGAAAGGAAAAAAAGGAGGGGTGAGAATTTCGACAAAAGCTCATGAAGGAAAGCTCTACGAGCCCCGAAATCATCACCTAACATTTACCACACAACATAACAAAAGCTATACCTAGAACATTTAGTAAATCAAGAGCAAACAACAAGAAATGAGGATAAACCCTGACGGTGCCAATATGAGACCACACTATCTCACTCGGTTCCCACGTTTTTTATGTTGTCGTGTGAGAACTCTCCATATTATGTTGTCTTCATGACATCACGCTGTTTCACGCCTACACACAATCAAGTTACTGACACCGGTTCATGCTTGATCCACCACCATATTCATATGTTTCACGTTGTCTCCATGACATTATGCTACTACGTTCTTACTTCACACACATGCACACTGCATGCCCGCTCCGGCGATGAATCATGCCATCTCACGCTGTCACCACAAAATCACGCGGTCATCACATGATCCAATCAAGAAATGATGCAACGCCCGAGATATACATACTTCCACAACATTGCACAGGCACACACACTACAACAAATATTAACATTCTTAGCTCATGATAAACGCTATAGTAGACCTTTCATAGCATTTTATGATCTGCTATGTCATCGACAGCCATCATAGGTACCTACTCTATGATAACACTTTTTTGACGCTATAAAATGTGACGATACGATAGCAATACATGAATGATATTACTAACTTAACTATATCATCTTATTCGTGCTACGATGTATTTATAATGACATTGATATAATGCTATAATTAGAAATAAAATAATTAAAAAATAATTTGATTATTTAATTAAAATTAATTAATTACAAATTAAATAATTAATAATTAAATCAAAATTAAATATAATTAAAATGAAATTTTATTATTAATTAAAATCAGTTTACAATAAAATCAGTTTAACAAAACTAAACCAAAATTAAGTAAACCAGAACAAATTAAACCATACACTAACTAAAACACATTAAACCAAAACCTAATTAACCTAAACCTAAACCTAAACCGCCGCCCACCACCTCATCTCATCTGCTACATCTTGCTTCCGCGTCTCCGCGCCTCCTTGTGTTTCATGCCTCAGCCTCAATTCACCTTTTTCTGAACCGCATCTACCTCTGCCTCCGTTTCTGGTTCGTCACTACCCCATCTCCACCACATCGTCTTCTTCCTCTGTCATCTCCGTACCACCTCCGTCGCATCTCCCTTCTTCATGACGTCGTCTCCTTTCACGCCTTCATCTTCGCCACCAAAACGGAGGACGAGGCTTCACGGAGAAGGCGGTCGGAGGAGCACGGAGGAAGCTTCACGGAAAAGGGTTCAGGGAGGAGAAGGAGCCATTCAGATAGGAGAGGAGGAGCGTATAAGAGTGATGTGTATTTGGATCTCCTTTTTATTTGCAGATTGATGTGGAGAAGAAAGACTTTGTGGTGGTGAGTTTCGTAGAGGAAAAGAAGAGATGAAGATCTGAGAGAGATGAGAGAAACAAAGACAAAGGACCTAAAGCACAAATAAAATAAAATATTGAAAGCATTCTATCCATTGGATCAAAGCTCCATCAACGGTTAACATTAGAAAAGGAGTGATCCGCACCTTTCTTGCATTAACCAACAGCTCTCCACCTTTTTACTTTCTTTATAATTTATTTTGTTGTCCAATTTTATTATTAAAGTGTATAATCTATAGAAAAATAATAAAATTTGCAATTTGGAGATTCTGAATAAGAACTTAGACATGTTGAATAATTACAAGTTTAATGGTTATATTTTGATTTTGTTGTTATATGAAGATTTTGGTTTTTAAAATTTTAGTAGTTATTATTTTATTTTAGTAACTGTAATTATTTTTTTTGACTAATTTTGTTTATATAACAATAGTTATTAATTTAAATTTATAAAATAATGATATAACATTAAAATGATTAGATTTCAAATTTTTATAAGAAATTTGATATGTATATATATATATATATATATATATATATATATATATATTTAGTTTGAGGTTTATATTTAATATTTGAAATTAATTTTTCTAAAATATTAAAATTTTAATCTCAGCTTAAGATTGAGACTAAAAAAAGAAATTAGGAATTGTGTTTATAGTTTAGGATTTTAAATGTGATATAAGGTTTGGGGTTAAGTTTTTGAGTTTAGAATTTGTAGTCATAATATAAAGTTTGGGGTTAAGTTTTAGGGTTTAGGGTTTGAAGTACATCAAATTATTTTTTATACATTTTCAAATCTTATGCTTAAACCCTTCAAAAACCTCATATTTTTATCTTTAATCTAAACTCTAAACACTACTCACACACCTTTGTAGTTTAGGGGTTATAGTTTGGAGGTTATATAATTTACGGATTGTAGTTTTAGGGGTTACATTTTTTTTGTTCCAATTTTGACTGATTTTATTTGGGTTTTGGCTCCTTTACAATTTTGGTTCAAAAGTAATTATGGCTCTCTCTATAATTCACCGATGCAACTGCCCTACTTCTACGATTGATGGCAAAACTCAAATGAGTAGGTGGATTTTTTTACTTCTCTCTAAAGTACTATTTTCACAAACATCTGGTATGCGTCTTATAAGTCTCATTCTTCTGTTGCAGAAATGCAGAGTCTCTGTTTTTGATTTTTCGAGGTATTGGGTTTACACAAGAAGAAACGGAGATGATTCTGGTGAAAAGCCCAGATGTAAAATCGACGCCTTTGATAAGATCAGTGCTCGTGTTGCTTCTCACCAGTCTCTGAAACTCAATGTCTTCACGCTTCAGGGTCTAAAACCAGCAGCTGATCTCCGCATGTTCTGTTGGAAGCCTAGGCGTTGTAGACGGTGATGTTAAACCGGGGAATCTGCTTTTAGACCGGAAGGGTAATCTCTCAGTCTCGGACTTTGACTCAGTGTTGTCTCTGGACAGATTTACAGAGGTGAGTTTACAGAGATGTTGTCGAGGTGAAGAAGAAAGGAAAATCTAGAACATAGTATGAAGACTTTTGTAACAGTGAATTAAAACCCATGTTAGCAATTCTGTACTAAACAGTTCCGTATCAGATCTTTACTACGAGAAAAACAATGAAACCAAAATAAATAAACTTGTTATTTTCTTTCTAAAGATGTTTATACTCGTAGAGAAGAAACCGGTAGGAGAAGATAGAGGAGGAGACACATTTTCACTATCATAGCATTTTTCGATATCATAGCATTTATGTAACGCTATTATATAATACAATTTTTTTTTAAATCATCTACGATAGCAGTTCAGTAAAACGTGCTATAACAATATGCTATCAATGTAGACTTTTTTTGTAGTGACATAGACCTTAAGCCTTTTTCTAACTCATATACACCTCCCACATATACAATGACCCTGATCAATACAATCCCTATATACAATCCTCAAATATCAAATATCATATATTAGCAACCTATGAATAGATCTAGATGTTCTCACATTACAATATAATATATAGGTATATATATAGTCATTTGTCAAACAACTATGCTTATGTTTATAGATAACACGTAGGTATTAATGATTTAGATATATACTTCTATTATAAAGTGATAATGAAAGAAGGAAGGAAGATATCACATATGTCCTCACCTTGTTCTGAAGAAGCAAATCTGAAGCTTACGGCTTTCCACAAACCAGATTTACAAACAAATGGGTAGGTGCTACCACCAAAGACCCGTGATAAGAAAACTAAGTGAAAGAACATAAAGGAGAATAAGAAATAGGAAAACAATGGTTTACTTACCATCAGTGGTGGCCAGATCTATAAAGAAGACAAGAAGAGATCTAGAAACAGATTCAAATCGGCTTGTTAGGGATCTCCAATGGCTTAGCTCCGGCCTGTAACAAACGGCAAAACGGCGAGGAGAGAGGGAGAGACGTAGGCACGATAGAGGATAGGGAGGTTGGCCAAGAGACACTACAACAAATATGGCTTTTTATAGCATACAGATAGCGCTATTATATGGTATCCATAGCGGTTTTATAAATGCTATGAAAACGACCGCTATAATAGAGTCCCTATATACGATAGCGTTTTAGGAGGACGCTATCGTAGACAAGCCTATAATAGCGTTTAGCTCTCGCTGTGTTACGGTTATTTATTTCACACTATTTGTGCTATAGGAAATTATATAACAGCTGTATTTTTGTGCTGTATTAAAACTATTAATAGATATCATTTCGTGTTGTTGTAAATTTTGTAATAACTTTCTTATGTTGCTATATATTTTTGAAAAATAGCTATATTTTGTAGCCATCAATTACGTTGTAGTAGCTTTACATTGGTGCTACTTGATGATGTGTTGCAGCAGTGGTATTGAGTTACGTATATATGATTTATAGCTTTTTTTTGTGATATCAAGTGAGTGTATCATGACTTATTTTATATGCTATTTCGCCCAATAAAATAGCATCTACATATACAATAAATGGTTCACTATAAATACACAAAATGCTCAAAAAGAAATAAACAAAGTCTGAAATTTAAATTCTCCATAATAGAAATACCATGTCATAATTAAGCTCAAAAGTAAGAACACAAGTGTCATTGCACTAACTACCATAAGTTCATAAGTTTTAAAGCAATGAAAGTACAAGACCATACGTTCTTATTCATCCTCACACGATGACAACCTTGTCTTCAGGCCATGCTATAGTGGTACCAATAGCATCTTCCATACACTCGATTGCAGAGGTAGGCCTCCAAATCATGGCATCGTCCACCTTGACTACATCAACCCACACACGAACAGCATTTTTTCCCAAAGGAACAGAATGCACTAACTGTTCTGGGTTGTTCGAGGACCAGCGTCCTTCTGCAACAACAACTTTCTGACCGGTAATGTCGAGGAGTTTGCACTTCTGACCTTCTTTCACAATCTGTGTATGAGAATGATGTCCATTAGTATAAGACATAGGAAAGCATTACCAACTTTATTAGATATATCAACACAAATGAGACTACTACTTACCTTCCGAGAGCTTGAAGGAGTTTGTGCCACTGGTTTTGAAATCTTAGCAGGAGCCGGTGGAGTGTGTAGTTCTGAGTGCCTAAGAGGAGATGCTGTAGCTGGTGACTCAGTGTTTAAATTGTCGAATAAAACTCTGCTGACAGGCCAGGCTACATACGACTTCAAACAATTACCAAGGTTTGAGTGTTTTTCTGTTGGCCTCCAAAGAAAAGTCTGAGGTAACGTCACCGCATCTACATATACTTTCACAGCATTTGGTCCAAGAGGAAGGCCATCCACCAAGGCTTTGGGATCACGACTCTCCCAACGACCTTCAGCAACTGCTTCTTCATCCTGTGTTAACCAATGTAGAAGTTTGCACTTGTTGTTCTCTACTGTCTCAGGGCTCTGTCAAACCAATAAATTCAACATTGGAAATACATTACTAGATTTTAGAAAACAGAAACTTAATTAGACACCAAACTGAGATGAGGACTGAAAACCTTACTTTATCTGATATGTCATCTGGATCGATCTCCTCCTCAAGAACAAGAAGAGAATCTTGAGGCCACGCAACTGTTTCTCCTACAGCGTGACCAATAGTGTAAATTTTTGGCGCCGGTCTCCAAAGAAATGCATCTACTTCAATAGCCGTCTCAACTACCACCTTAACTGAATTAGGGCCCAATGGCACATTGTTAACAAACTCCATTTCATCAGAAGACAGAAAACGACCCTCGGCTACTTTGCATTCCTTGTCACACCAATCATATAGGATACACTTAGGCTGCAGTGTCCTATTAGTCGTCACACTCTACAAAGATTAATCAAGACAACAATTACATTCCGTTCAAGCTAGTTGAGCATGAATAATATTTGCACTAGTACTTACTCTTGGTGCTGAATTCTCACCCTCTTCCGAGTCTGGCCTCTGTAATCAGGGAAAAAATAAGATTACCATTTTTAAAGAAAAAAAGAATCACATGAGAGTTGCTCTGAAACACTTACTCGACTATTCATTTTACCAAGAGCCTCTTGCAATTCTTGGACCTGCTGCTTCAACTGATTTTGTGTCTGTTGCATTTCAGTCACATACTTGTTCTTCACTTCGAAAAAAGCCAGTTTGCTCACACTCATTCCTCTACCCATAGCCCTCAATCGTCCAGGATTGTCAGGTCCCAAGATCTGAGTAAGAGTATCTTGTTTTGGGTTTGATGATGATGATCCATGATGCTCAGACCGAATAAACTCATTAGCCTTTTCCTGTCACATGTTCAAAATTTTTAGTGAGATTTTTAACTCTAATTTTAAACATGACAAACGAATAAGAGAACAACATAATAATTACTATTTTGTCAGCAGCATCTGTGTTCACTGCAGTGCCATCCTTTTTAGTTCGTGACTTCACCCACACATTCAGTCTCGTCACTTCAGCAGGAACAGAGCTCTCTTTTTCTGCATAATGATTCAGGATCAAAAACAATTTCAAAAAAATTGCAACAAATACACAAATCAGGCTCGACCATAGTTACAATATATATACTTACTAAATCTTCTGCCAATCTAACCATTCCTTTACGGCTACATGTGTGAGGAATCTGCTTACGCCTTCTTTCCTTGTACGACTCCCTAACAGCCTATATAAAAGTGTTAGAAACAGATGTAAGATAATATAACTAATTAAAATGTCATACCTTGAACTCTTTACTAGTCTTCTCTTTCACAAACTTCCTCCACTCTGCAAGCTGAATATTATCTGGCCTCAACTTCAAACGCTCTGTGTGATTTTCAGCATTCAGAATCTGATTAACCAAGCGTGATTTAGAGGCCCTCCATATGCATCCCATCTGTTTCATAACAGCAGCTTTCTCGTACTCTCCATCCAGTTCAAAACGTAACTACAAGAACAATAAAAGTTGTAAGGCAGTTTTCAAAAAATTAGTTATAGTGTCAACAGAATCAAATTACCTGAACAGACTTCCATAGAACGGTTTTCCGGTCCTCGCCTATTTTTCTCCAATCATCTATCACCACAGGAACATGTTCCCTAACCAAGGGACCTAAGTACGAAGAGAGCTTAACTGATCCTTCTCCACAGGGTTCTCCAAATTCTGTGAAATCCACCTTGATCCGTGCATTAGGATCTCTCGCAATATCTTTCATCTTCGTTGGTCCTCGTCGTTTTTTTGTCTTGGGCTGAACAATATCAGTACCCTCATCAGTAGACTTACCACCCTCGTCATGAGCCTTTGCAGTTTCAGATTCTTTCTCTGGTTCTGCTTCTCCACCATCTATCTGTGTGTCTTCAGGCTGCGATTCCTGCTGTGTTTCATGAGGATCTGATTCCTCATGTGTGTCTCGACTCTGCATTTCCTGTTGTGTGTCCTGAGGCTGCACTTCCTGCTGTGTGTCTTCCGGCTGTGATTCTGACATCTGCTTCTCATGCTGCGTTTCCTTAGTGTATATGGTGCCGATAAATTCAGGCACTTCATCTGGTACAATCATCTTCCTTTTCTTTGATCCCCTTTTTCCATTTGCTGGAGTTGTTCCATATCGATTACTCGTTGGCATAGAAGGTTGAAGAAAGCGCATAAGCGGAGAATGGCTACCCTAGGACCCTTAGGTAGTAAGCCCCTGATTGCTACTGGCAGCAGTTGTTGCATTAGGACGTGGTAATCATGAGATTTGAGTCCCATCACCTTACACTCCTCTAATGATACACAACTAGATATATTAGCACAGTAGCCATCAGGACCTTTAAAATCATAGAGCCGCTTACAGAAGATGTGTTTCTCTGACTTTGATAAAGACCAGGGAGCTGGTGGAAGTAATGTCCTTTTACCCTGAGCTTTTGGATGCAAATCCTTCCTGATACCAAGACTTTCAAGATCCTTTCTAGCTTTTAGACCATCCTTTGAATTGCCACAATGTAACAATGTCGCAATCAAGCTTGCAGCCACATTCCTCTCCACATGCATAACGTCTAGGTTATGCCGAACAGGGAGCTCCTTCTCATGACAAAGTAAATAGAAAAAAATATCAGAACAACTCTTACAGACTTAAACATTAAGTAAATCATAATTTTAAACATACCTCCCAATAAGGCAATGAAAAAAAAATGGAACGTTTTTTCCATCTAGACAATTCCTCTTCGTCTTTATCTCCGACATCTTCATCCTCATCAGATCCACTTAGTTCCTCCTCGTTATCAGATGGTATGTCAACTCGAGTAGCCCTCTTTTTCCCAGCCTGTTTTCTATTACCAAAAACATTCTTGTAATTTCTCAACACAAATGAGACATTCCTGCATGTGAGTAGCCTTCCCTTCGTCCCATGTTCTGTTTTCCCATCAAACCAAGCCTTCTTTCCTCTAAAACTATGCAAGGGAGGCAAACTTTTGCGGTGGCCCATAAATACAAACTTCCTACTATTCTTCAGCCACAAACTATCTGTGTGCTTCCCGCATATAGGACAACCCATCTTACCCTTCACTTTACAACCAGCAAGATTCCCATAAGCCGGGAAATCACTGATAGTCCAAAGTAGCATTGCCTTAAGGGTAAAGGTAGCCTTACTAACTGCATCGTATGTTGGCTCGCCTATTGACCACAAATGTTTTAAATCTTCAATCAAGGGCTCTAAGTAAACATCTATACTATTACCCGGTTGATGTGGTCCTGGAATCAGCAGACTGAGCATTATGTTCTCCTCCTTCATACATAGGTCAGGAGCCATGTTGTAATTCACCAGTAACACAGGCCAGCAACTGTATCGGCTGCTCTTCATACTAAAGGGATTAAACCCATCTGTTGAAAGCCCAAGTCGCAAATTCCTCTCCTCCGCTGCAAACGACGGATACTTGTCATTCATTGACTGCCAAGTAACAGAGTCTACTGGATGGCGCAGCTTTCCATCTATGCTCTTGTTATTGAAATGCCATCGTAAATCCATTGCAAGTTTCTCCGATCTGAACATCCTTTTCAGACGAGGTATCACTGGAAAATATCTCAAAACCTTCTGTGGAACACCCTTCTTGATTTCACCAGTATGCATGTTCGTCTTCCATCTAGACGCTTTACATGTTGGACAACTCTCAGCCGTCTTCAGCTTCTTTCTAAATAAGCAGCAGTCGTTAACACAAGCATGAATCTTTTGATATCCCATATCAAAAGTTTTCAAGAACTTCTTGACATCATAAGTTGATGTGTGCAGCACATTGTCTTCAGGTAACATATTTGGCAATGTTTGCAGCAAGTCATCAAAGCTCTTGTCTGACCACCCATTCTGAGACTTAATCCTAAACAATGAAACTACAGCTGATAGCTTGCTATGACTCGAACACGTCGGATACAAGGGGGTTTCAGCCTCTGCAAGTTTTGCTAAAAACTCATCTTCTTTCCTGTCCTCACCCTCAACTGACTCACGTAACTGTGACCCCCGGTTAGCTAAATCCTCATCTAGACAGTTTGCAGCTTCATATAAACTAAGAATCTCAGCATTCCAGCATCTATCTTTAACATCCCCTAAATCAACAGAGCTACCATCTCCATGGTGAAACCAATCCGACCGTACCTTGTAAGCATCATCCATTCCATTTATAACCAAATGAGAGACAACCTCCTCACTTGTATGGCGATACAGATTACGACATCGGGCGCATGGACATACTATCTTCCCATTAACTCCTAACTTATCAGTAACACCATTGACAAAAGCTCGGGCAGCTCTCTCGTATGCAGAATCAACTCTTAAGTTCATGAAAAAAAAAGTTATAACGAGAATTTGTGAAATCTATAAGCTGAACACTTAAACAAATGTACATACCTACTTAAATACACCCACGACTTGTCCAACATTAGTAAGACCCTTGCCACAGTTCAAACAAGTGTACATGGTTCAAGCAACAATGAGAATATAAATTTTGCTTCAACGTGTAAACCGCAAACGACAAGACAAATGTCTACAAAAGTATACAAACGATTAGAAAATGTGAATAAGTGATCGATGTGTCTAACCTCGACAGAATATAGAAGACGCAAGCTTGTGAAGTCACGAACCCGCACCTGCAAAACAAAAAAAAAAAGAACTGATCGATTAATGGAAACAAATATGAACCGAGAATCTAACTAATCACAACTTGAATAAATCCAATCTAACACCTATCTACTTTCACAACTTCATTCAATAAAATCTAAGACCTATATACTTTCACAACTTCGATCAATCCAAGTTAAGACCTCACTCTTAGATTAGAATCTCGGATTTGAAATTGGAGATGATGATGGCTGAATCCAATTGTCGACTATGTCCTCTTGAGCGACGAGATTACGGATGGTGAGCGATGAGAAATCAAGTCGGAGATGGTGAAGAGATGTTGTGCAGAGGGAGGGTTGGTGAGCGATGAGAGATCGAGGCGGAGATGGTGGAGAGAGGTTGTGGAGAGGAAGGTTTGGTGAGCGATGGAGTCGTAGATGGAGGAGAGAGGATGTGGAGAGGAAGGGAAGATGGAGAAAACGCGGCGGAGATGGTGGAGAGATGATGTGGAGAGGAAGGGTTGGTGACTGATGTAGTCGGAGATGGTGGAGAGAGGATGTGGTGAGGAAGGGAAGACGGTGAAAGGAGTCGGAGATGGTGGAGCTCGATGGAGGTGGAGAAGAAAGGGAAGACGGAGAGAACGAGGTAAATCTGATCCCTTTCTATTATTTTTTTTTTAATGCTATGAAAAGGTTATGCTCTTAAAACATACCGCCTAAATCCAATTTTTTCACTAAGTGTTGGCGCTAATCCTAAAAACTTGGGTGATTAGTGTTTTTTTTTTTTTAACTGTTTTCTCGGCATAGCATTAGTAAAATGCTATAACTTTGCTAGCCAGACTTACAAATACTTTTCCATAGCAGTTAGGAAAATTGTGCTATCTTAATCTGCTATCAATACCTATATTTGTTGTAGTGAGAGAACGAGAGAGAAGAGAAAAACAGAAACCTTGATAGCTAGGGTTTTCAGATCTCTATGGAACTCTGCAGGGCTTCGCTCTGGATCTAAATGGGAGATAAGAAAAGGAGGAGCCACCTATTTATAAGAGAAAAAATAGGAAACCCTAAACTTTACTACGCGGGCCAGAAAAGAAGGATAAAAGATTATGGGATTTGGCCTAAATCAAGTTAATTAATAAGAAAACAAAATAATCCCGGTTTGGGAGAACCGGGATGTGACAAAGGCGGTGATTTACTCTCTTAATATGTGTTCCCTCTCGTCGAATACATGGTTTCGAGCTGGATTATTAGCCACTTCCTTTCTAGGGTCTCTTTTCGACTGTCTTCTTATCCGAATTCCTATTGGATTTGTTTTCATATTTGGCTAGACTTGCTGGATCTAGTCTTTGTAATTCATTTCTTTTGTTTTTGGGTTTGATAGTCATAATATAAAAGATTAGATAGAGTTAAAAATAAATGTGGCATTATTTTTTGGGTTTTCTGCAAAGAAAACCCTCAAATGTATATTTTTTTTTTTTTGCAAAATTAATCCACGAACTCCAATACTCACAAGTCGAACCTTTGAGTTCCAATCAAACCAAAATATAAACCATTTGTGTATTGATGACATGGCAGCCGTTTTCTTTTAACAGAAATCAAAACTATGTCGTTTGTTATCAAACATTAAACTAAAAACTAGATTTTGATCCGCCCTTAAAAGGGCGGGTATATTTTTTGTTTTAAATTTAATTTTTTGATATTTTTGTTTTTTTAGTATATTTATATTTTTTGTAATCATATTTGTGTATAAATTTTAATCAAAATATTTATTAAATAATAGTAATTTAAAAAATTGATCTGGTATATGCACGGTTAAAGCTGGGTTGCAGGTCGAATTCGCCCCACTGACCCGCCAACCCGTGGATTTTCAATTTTTTTTGGTAAAAAAATCTGATCCGCAAAACCCGCAAACAAATAATTTTGTACCCGAACCCGCTCCGTTTAATTTTGTGGTTATTTGCGGGTAATATATATATTTTAAAAATTATTATTTAATTTAGTTATTATAAAAATATATTTATAATAAAAAAATTTATACATGATTTAAATTTTAAATTATTATTTTCAAATTCCTAGTATTTCTAAAAAAAAATATTTACTTTTTTACTTTTTATTTTTTAAATACTTTGCGGGTCGACGGATAGTCGCGATCCAAAACTCACCAACCTACACTCACTCCACATAAAATATTCATAACCCGTACCCGCAAATCGATCTGTCAAATAGCTGGACCAAATTTATGATCCATCCTTAAAAGAACAGATATATTTTTAGGCTTCAAATATTTTAAAAATAAATAACTTTTAGTTGATTAAATTTACAAACAAAAATGAAGAAAGTAGTTGACGTGTGAATTAGAGCGCAAAATGTATTAAAGAACATGCGGAAGACCTAACTCACACGTAGAGCCGGCCGTACTTTTTTCGAACACAAAAACGGTTTTGAAGATCACAACAGCATGGATAGAAACAGTTATATATACACACGCATAAGCAATTACATATAGTAATAATATTTATTTTAATGGGACTCATCTAATATCAATAGAACATACTTCAACTTTAATAGTATTGATAGTTATTAATTTTTTATATAAATAATAAACTATAGTTATAATTTTATTTAGTAATCAAATAGTAATTAAATAAAAATATTATATGTTTTTCATTAACGTTTCATGAGATGATTTTATATATTATGATATAAAACATTATTATTACACACGTAATATTATACCAAACAAAAAATATTACACATTATAATTTGTCACTGAATTGAAAATGAGTATTGTAAATCAAGGCCCATGATCCTATTTTCTTTTCTACATTCACGTGATGCTTTGAAAAAAAAAAGTCAAAGCCTCATATTTTCTAAAGAAAACCGATTATTATGTAGTTGGAGTGGTGGTTACAGCCACGATATATAATTTGATGAAGTTAGTATTTTTAAGTATAGATCGTTAAAAAAAATTAGTTGGACTGAACCTTTATCAATAGGGCAAACTGCAGAATTAATAGAATAGATTTTGAATTTTTTTAATCATTTATAGTTTTGATTTGAAAATACCTATTTAAAAGTTATATCACAGTGCTTGAGTCTAAAATGTAAATCATTTATTTTAGTTGTTTTTGTATGTGGTTGTTTAAACAATTCTGAAAGGAATTGACATAATTTGAAATTTAAAATGTGCCTTTAAATATATACCTTTTTGAAAATAATAAAATGATATTGTCAATATTGATTATTCGAAAATATATTGTATAGCTAAAATAAATTATATTTTAGTTACAAAATAGATGTTATTTGTTTTAAATGTAGTTTTAATATTTGTTTTAGTGGAACAATGGTCGTACAATTTACAAAAGAAAAAACAGTTTATGGTTGTATTTTTTCTTTGCTCATGTATAATAGAATAGATGTTAATTTAATTCAGTATAAATTTAGAAGTAATTTATGAAAGTTAATGTTCAAAGGAAAAAGAGTAATGGACCCCTAGATTATAGGAAGTAAAGGAAAGTTATTATAATAATAACTGAAAGTCACGTAATAGCATATTAAAATGTGACTAAAGATAGTTAATTAGTAAAATGTTAAAAATATAATTGGACCAAATGTTTATCAATAGGTCATGTTGAAAAATTAATAGAATAGATATTGCATCCGGCGGAATTCAAACTCTGCACCACGACAAAATTTAACGAGCGAGCAAACCAACACGCGTACTAGACATTATCATTCATAAGATATACAAAATCACATATATTCTTTGTGTTTGGGCGTTTCAAAAAAAAAAACAGAGTTTCTTCTTCGTTTTAGTCGCAAATTAGGGTTCTTAGGGCATCTCCAACTCAACTCCATTTTTAACTCCAAAATGGAGTAAAAGTGATTATGGAGTAACATATGCTCCAACCCAACTCCATATCTCACTCCATTTTGAAGTTTACTCCATAAATGGAGTAATCTATTTTTTGTTTGTTCATGACTCCATTATGGAGTGAAAAATAGAGTAGGATTGGAGCAATTTTACTCCATATTCACTTTTACTCTATTTGGAGGAAAAAATGGAGTTTTACATTGGAGATGCTCTTAGAGTGGGGAATTGGGGCCTTCAACTGAACTTCCAAAATTTCAATTAATTCTGAGGTTCATGATGATTTAAGGTGATTCCGTCAGTTCTGTACTCTACTTTAAGAGAATTGCAAGAGAAAAGGTCATGGTCTTGAGGTTAGTACAACGAAGAAGCTCTATTTTTTTTCTGAAACGTCAAAACACAAAGAGTATGTATGCTTTTGTATATCCGATGAGCGGATAAGTTTAATGGGCGAGATGATTTACTCGTTGGTCAAATTGTGTCGTGGTGCAGAGTTCTGTGAGATGCAACTTTTTAGTTTAATATTCCCTCTGTTCCACTTTAAGTGGTGTTTTAGGATTTTATTTTTGTCCTATTTTAAGTGATGTTCTCACTAATCTAGATAGAATTTAATATGATTTGAATTTTATGACCAATTATAAAATACTGTATTTTTTTATTATTGGTTAAACTAGTTTTATTTAATGTATTTTTATGTTACCAAGATAAACTACATAAAAATATGTGTTTTCTTAATCTATGTGTAATAACGTAAAACATCACATAAAGTGGGACAGAGGGAGTAGTTAATATCAAAACGACGTAGTTTTCATTTTTTGTTAAAAAATAAACGGTTGTCATGTGGTTTATATTGTGGTTTAACCAAAATTTAGAGGTTTGACCTATAAGTTTTAGAGTTCATTGATCAATTTGCAAAACAAAACCATACTAAGTTTTTTTATAACTTATATGTGGCATAAATTTAAGGTTATTTTTAGTCGTTTGCCAAAGCGCTGCATCATGGAAATATAGAAAATGGTTAAATAATTCGCTTTTCTTCTTATATTAAAATCACATCATTACTTTCTCGTTAGAGTCTAACGAGACACAAACAAAAATAAAATAGTCATCTACAATTTCTCAATCAGGGTGCATGCAAAGAAATATAATTTGTTTCTTTTTTTGCTAATTCTTTGGTGCATTGATATTTAAATGTGGCAAGATGTTGCATTTTACATATGCATACAACTCTAGTTAATAAAAATAGTGGAGAAGTGAAATCCCGTAGGAAGGATATAGATAATAGAAGAGGCCCGTAGAAGGAAAATATTGGTTATAGCCCAATAATAGATTGCAAACTTGACCCAGCAGAAGTAGGCCCAGTTGATGAAGTGGGCAGCAGAAGACGTTTGAAACGATGAAGAAATCCACAATTGCATGCAGTTGCTTGATTCTTCAGCATTCTCTTGCCTTAATGAAGAAATCTTGTTTCTGATTGTGCGATTGATTTTAGAAAGCAGAAGCATCTGGGGAACTGAAAGATTCACGTTGAAAACCGTGGTTTCTTTCTCGCCAAGTTTCACGAATACATAATTGTTGGGCCATTATTTAATGGCAGATTGGTGAAAACGAAATGGGCCATTGGGTCAATAATATAAAGAGCCTTTGAGGCATAATATTAATGAATAGAAGTGGGGAAAGTCCCACATCGGAGAGAAATGGAGCAAGGGAGTAGTATATATATGTACTCACTCTAACTCATGTTCAAATGACGCACATGAGAGGATAGGCTCGCCCCCCACGCGCGCGCCGCCGCCGCTGTTCGGCTCGGCGTGGGCGTGGTCTTGGGTCTTGGTGGAGGGCCTCTGGCCCGTTAAGACTATTTTTTTTGGACCAAGTTAAGCCTTTGTTATTTAATTTCTTAAAAACGGCATGACGTTCATGTGTAAACGGTGCGGTGTTCGTCTGAAAACGACACGACGTTTATCAGTTCGCCCAAAGATGAGAACGAGTCAAAAGAGAAGATCTTGCGGACAAAGTTTCTCAACTCAACTCCCTCGATTTCTGCGAGATCGTCGCCCACGTGCAGCATCTGTTGCGGGAAGTGGGTCGTCTTCGTCTCTTTAAATATCGCCTCCTCTCTTCCTTCATTTCTCACTTACTTTTCATCACAACAAAAATCCTTTAGCGTAAGTCTTTAGTTTCGAGAGTGTTTCGTAGCTTTTATAGTTCGATAGGGCGTTCACGAGTGAAGCGTGAATCGTCGCCATGGTTTTATCCTGGGACTCTATATTCGTACAGTCCCGTCTCACTACGGAGCGAATATAAAGAGTTAAGGAAAGAGATATCATATCTCGACTCCATGAACGTTTTCTTATCGGGTTTCATTTCGTCTATTCAATCGTTTCTTTCCTTAACATCTCGCTTTTATTATATCGTTTATTTGATTCGGTTTTCCGGCTTCTACAATCTTAACTCTTTATCGCTTTCTGTCTAAAGCTTTAATCGGATTGAAAAACGATTTATGAAACGGGTTTTAAGGTTTTGTAAACGGTTTCAAAAACGTGTTTGCGATCTGCTCTCTAGCACTTCCGCGAAACGTTTAAGATACTTTGTTATTCAAAACGTTATGTATTCGAATCGTTTCCACGAACGCTTCATAAAGCGAGTTTGTGAAACGATCTAAAAGTCTACACAAACGGTTTCTGCGAACGCTTTAAGCGAGTTTGCAAAACGTTTTCTCAGACTTAAATCGATATGATTTGGTTCAAACACCAAAAATGAAAATCGATTTAGATTATTATTTTTATTATTATATTAATAATAAATTGTTATTGTTGAATGGAGTTCTAATCCGTTTTCATGTTTTCTCAACAGAAAAATGATGGATGCAAACAACACCCCGATTGACACTACCATCGCGCAAACTCCAATCAACGTTGCTGCAACTGATGTATCTGGTGTGACTACCGCTGGAAACATCCCTGCTTCCTCAACCGCTGCAGCAACAACAACCACTACCCTTCCTGCGGGAAACAGTGCTGATGAAACCACGCGCCGTAGCTTGTTCGGTGCTGGTCTTTATCAAACGAGTTCAGGTCTAGGAACCTCAAGTGGTCCGGTTGCAGTACCAACTCCTCCGTCTGTGCCCAGCCTGTTCACTCAAGGACTGATGCCAGACCAGTTTGATGGCAAAAACTTCAAAACGTGGCAGAAGAAGATGATGTTCTTCCTAACAACGATGAAGCTGGACAAGTTCATCCAGGAGGACAAGCCCCTTGTCCCTTACGGGATTGATGATGTGCACACTCTCGCAAGTGTTGACATTTGGGTGCATTCTGACTTCGTCTGCAAATGCTACATTTTGGGTCGCCTCATTGACCCATTGTACCGTGTCTACTGTGACATTCCAACGGCGAAGGAGCTATGGAGATCACTTGACAAGAAGTACAGAGGTGAGGACGCTGGCTGCCAGAAGTATGTGGTTGCAAAATTTCATGACTTCAAAATGGTGGATTCAAAACCCATCATGGATCAGGTGGAAGCGTTCCAGCTCATTGCCATGAAATCAAAGCTGAAGGGATGTCCATCTGCGAGACATTCACAACTCTCAGCTTCATTGAAAAGCTTCCTCCAAGCTATGCGGATTTCAAGAACTACCTGAAGCACAAGAAGAAGAAGATGGGCCTTGAGGAGCTTATCATGAGGCTTCAGATGTAATCCAGGAACCGAATTGCTGACAAGATCAGTGCTAAGGAGCATAGTGTCAACATGGCTGAGCACAAAGGCAAAGGAAAGGCACACGCCCATTCTCCAGCAAAGCCTTCGAAAACTGCTGCAGCACTGAAGGCTACTGGAAAAAACTTCAAGAACAAAGGCATTGAAATCAATGCGAATGTGGAGAGATTCAAGGGGAAGTGTCACTACTGTAACAAAATGGGACACAAGACTGCTGAGTGTCGCAAGAAGATCAAAGATGAGAAGGCTCAGGCAAATCTCACTGAGGAGGATCTTGTTGCTGTAGTAACTGAAGCCAACATGGTTGAAAGCAACAACCCCAGGGAATGGTGGTATGACACTGGTGCAACCACCCACATTTGCACTGATAGGGCGATGTTCAGCACCTATCAGAAAAGCAAGACTCAGGAGAAGCTCAGGATGGGAAACACTGCAGTCTCCAAGATTGAAGGACGCGGCAATGTGATTTTGAAGATGACATCTGGACGTGAGGTCACTCTGACAAATGTGAAGCATGTGCCTGACATGAGGAAAAACCTGGTCTCGGGAACTTTGCTCAGCAAGAATGGATTCGCCACAAGCTTTGAGGCGGATAAGCTCGTGATTAGGAAGAATGGGATGTATTTGGGAAAGGGGTATGTTAAGGATTGACTGGTCAAGTTGAATGTAATGACCGTCCCTCCGAAAGTTGTAGCTCCAAAAGTTTCAATGAATAAGAAAGAGCCAGTTACTTATTTGGTTGAGTCTTTTAATATATGACATGAAAGATTAGGCCATATAAATAATAAATCTATACAAAGATTAATGAATTTAAATTTAATTCCCAAATTTAAAACAAGTAAACAAAAATGTGAAGTTTGCGTACAGGCTAAGCTCACAAAAACGCCCTCACCTCGTGTTGAAAGAACTAATAAACCTTTAGATTTAATTCACACTGATTTATGTGATTTAAAATACATGCCAACTAGAGGAGAGAAAAAGTACTTTGTGACCTTCATAGATGACTGCACAAAATATTGTTATGTTTATCTTTTACATAGTAAAGATGAAACCTTAGATAAATTCAAAGAATTTAAACTCGAGGTCGAAAATCAGCTTAAAACAACTATTAAGGTAGTTAGAAGCGACAGAGGAGGCGAGTATGATGGTCCATTCAATTCATTTTGTAAGGAACATGGAATAATACATCAAACTACAGCCCCTTATTCACCAGAATCTAATGGAGTTGCTGAACGAAAAAATCGAACTCTTAAAGAGATGATGAATGCAATGTTGCAGGAATCTGGGTCACCCCAGAACATGTGGGGGGAAGCGTTGCTTACCACTAATTATATCCTCAACAAGATTCCACACAAAATAACTGGCAAAACTCCATATGAACTATGGAAAGGTAATTTACCTTCGTATAAATACCTCAAAGTGTGGGGGTGCTTGGCAAAAGTTGCAGTACCGCCACCAAAGAAGGTCACTATTGGACCTAAAACAGTGGATTGCATTTTCATCGGATATGCACATAATAGTACTGCGTATCGGTTTCTGGTACATGAATCTGAAATATCAGACATCCATAAAAATTCAGTCATGGAGTCTAGAAATGCATCTTTCTTTGAAAATATTTTTCCATACAAGGAAAAACATGGTTCAAAACGAACTCGAGAAGAAAGAGACAACGACAAGGACTCAGAAATTGAGACAAACGTTGAAGTTTCTATAAATGATATCTCAGAAAATGAAGAAAAAGATGAACCTCGGAGAAGCAAAAGAGCTCGAAAGGAGAAATCTTTTGGTGATGATTTCCTAATGGCATTTCTAGTAGAAAATGTTCCAAAAACTTTGGCAGAAGCTATGGCTTCACCCGAAGCTCCGTTTTGGAATGAAGCTGTCAAAAGTGAATTCGAATTCTATCATGCAAAATTACACATGGTACGTAACGGATTTACCACCTGGCTGCAAAGCATTAGGTAATAGATGGATAATGACACGAAAACCTGGTGGAAAATATAAAGCTAGGCTTGTAGTTCAAGGGTTCCGGCAAAGGGAAGGCTTTGACTATTTTGATACATATTCTCCAGTAACCAGAATAACATCTATAAGGTCGATGATAACTATCGCAGCCTTAAGAGACTTAGAAATCCATCAAATGGATGTAAAAACAGCTTTTCTAAATGGTGATTTAGAAGAAGAAATTTACATGAAACAACCTGAGGACCATGTCATTCCTGGACAGGAAGACAAAGTATGCCGACTTGTAAAGTCACTTTATGGGCTTAAACAAGCTCCTAAACAATGGCACGAAAAATTTGACAACACAATGATGTCAAATGGTTTCAAAATTAATGAATGTGATAAATGCATATACTACAAAATTACCAAAAATGCGTATGTTTTGTTATGTCTATATGTAGATGATATGCTCATTATTGGAAGCAATAAAGACATTATCAATCAAACAAAAAACATGCTCAAAGGAAAATTTGAGATGAAAGATTTGGGATTAGCAGATGTTATTCTCGGGGTTAAAATCATAAGAAATTCAAAAGGAATTACTTTAACTCAATCTCATTATGCTGAAACAATATTAGAGAGATTTAAAAACTACTCTAATAGTACTGCAAAAACTCCGTTAGATCCCCAAATGCACTTGACAAAGAATTCAGGTGAAGCGGTTTCACAAAACGAGTATGCACGTGTGATTGGAAGTCTCATGTACTTGACCAATTGTACAAGACCAGATCTAGCGCATGCAGTAAACGTACTTAGTCGATATACAAGTAATCCAGGCCATACACACTGGAAGGCTATAACGAGAGTACTCAATTACTTGCGCTACACCAAAGATTTTGGGCTTCACTATGGTAAAGAACCAGCAGTTTTAGAATGATACAGTGACGCTAACTGGATATCAGATTCTAAAAACTCAAAATCCACAAGTGGATATGTTTTTACACTAAGAGGAGCGGCAATTTCTTGGAAATCTACCAAACAAACAGTGCTAGCTAGGTCAACTATGGAATCTGAGTTCATAGCATTAGACAAAGCAGCAGAAGAAGCTGAATGGCTTAGAAATTTTTTGGAAGATGTTCCTATGTGGGAGAAACATGTACCAGCTATAAGAATACATTGCGATAGTCAATCAGCTATAGCTCGGGCTCAGAATAATCTCTACAATGGTAAATCTCGTCACATTAGAAGACGACATAAAACCATTAGACAACTTATCTCAACTGGTGTAATCACAATAGACTACATCAAATCGGCTGACAACCTAGCGGATCCATTTACTAAAGGTTTGTCACGAGATGTTGTTGCTAAATCATCAAAAGGAATGGGTTTAAAGCCTATAACTAATGAGGATGCTTGACTGCAACCCTACCTATCATGACTGGAGATTCCCAAGACGTAGGTTCAAAGGGAAAACAAAATCAAGCAGAATCTAACCAAAGCACTTTGAGACAAAGTAGTCTCATCCCAGCTCCTAAAGATGATAAGTGCTAACGAATGTGAGAAGGATAAGCATAGGCTTTTAATGATTCCATAGCTTCTAAAGCGAAGTATTACTCAATACTTTTCATGGTTAATCACCTAATGAGTGTGAAATGGGGCCGTTTCTAGGAGAATGAATGCAAAGCTATATTCTCTAAGTTCACTCATGAAAACCAGGAATAGTTCAGGGCCAATGAACACAATAGAGAACTAAGTTCTACGAGAAAATGAAGCTGCGTTGTGCCTGTTGTCTCGGTCTACATAAAACACCGGTTGGTTCAAGACATCATGTTCACCTTCTGGTAAAGTAAACCCGACAGATATTAACTATTAGTGGTTCAAGGCTTAAAAATGCCACCTACTCAAACACAGTGAATTTTTCGCAAACACTCTCGATAAGTCAGTCTGTCTAGCTTTAGTTTAAGTCTAGTCAGTATAAATTTTTTTTTTAGAGTCTATCGAGTCTGCATATGTTTAGAGTCATTTCTATTCATGTGGGGGATTGTTGGGCCATTATTTAATGGCAGATTGGTGAAAACGAAATGGGCCATTGGGTCAATAATATAAAGAGCCTTTGAGGCATAATATTAATGAAGAGAAGTGGGGAAAGTCCCACATCGGGGAGAAATGGAGCAAGGGAGTAGTATATATATGTACTCACTCTAACTCATGTTCAAATGACGTACATGAGAGGATAGGCTCGCCCCCCACGCGCGCGCCGCCGCCGCCGTCCGTCCGGCTCGGCTCGGCGTGGGCGTGGGCGTGGGCTTGGGCTTGGGCTTGGGCTTGGGCTTGGGCTTGGGCTTGGGTCTTGGGTCTTGGGTCTTGGGTCCAAGTTAAGCTCAACGTTTTGCTATTTAATTTCTTAAAAACGGCATGACGTTCATGTGTAAACGGTGCGGTGTTCGTCTGAAAACGACACGACGTTTATCAGTTCGCCCAAAGATGAGAACGAGTCAAAAGAGAAGATCTTGCGGACAAAGTTTCTCAACTCAACTCCCTCGATTTCTGCGAGATCGTCGCCCACGTGCAGCATCTGTTGCGGGAAGTGGGTCGTCTTCGTCTCTTTAAATATCGCCTCCTCTCTTCCTTCATTTCTCACTTACTTTTCATCACAACAAAAATCCTTTAGCGTAAGTCTTTAGTTTCGAGAGTGTTTCGTAGCTTTTATAGTTCGATAGGGCATTCACGAGTGAAGCGTGAATCGTCGCCATGGTTTTATCTTGGGACTCTATATTCGTACAGTCCCGTCTCACTACGGAGCGAATATAAAGAGTTAAGGAAAGAGATATCATATCTCGACTCCATGAACGTTTTCTTATCGGGTTTCATTTCGTCTATTCAATCGTTTCTTTCCTTAACATCTCGCTTTTATTATATCGTTTATTTGATTCGGTTTTCCGGCTTCTACAATAATTGCCAAGCAACACGAGCTAAGAACATAGATTGTCTGGATTGTGTCTTCCCAAGAGTCTGAAGGCATATAAAGTTGGAGCTTCATCATAGAGGTCTCCTTATGCTTTTCGTGAAATTGCAGCAGAAGAAAATGTGATTGCGAGGATTCAGGATGCCTATTTCACAATAGGCAAGATGGATCACTCGAGAGTCCCCACAATAGTATACGGTCGAGGTTGGACATCGGTTTAATCGAAAACAACCATGTCAGCGTTTTTGTGTTTTGGAATTCCCTTTGAAAACCACACTGCCCTTTCTCCACGGGACTTCTGGACGGGGATCCCTGATTAAGTTATATATATATCTTGCTAATAACGAACTTGCCGTCGTTCTCGTCTCCTATTCCTGCAGAGTTCTAAGCGGGTTGATCAATTGATTCGGAAAGGGTGATAGTTGAGAGATGGATATGGAGTTGCTCCATAATCAAAGACCCAGCAGGAGAGATAATCCATGAGTTTCCATTCCAGAGAGACAATAGCGAAGCAGAGATTGGGATGCCGGACTGACGAGGTCAAGAGATTTGTTAAATTTGTAAAGACTTCTAAAGAATTTTTTATATTTCAAAAGTTTATGAAAATAATCTAGTTTAAGGATTTTGAGAATCTAAAAGAAATATGCAAGGTTTTTGAAGTTTTGTTTTATGAATAAACTGATGTAGAATTTAATTCCCAATAACACAAGATTTGATGAAAATTTAGAATCATTAAAAACCAAACTTTTTGAATAACAAGAGATTTTATAAGTCATTAAAAAACATCAAACCAATAACACTAAACTTATTAAGATTCCTAGAATCCACCAACCAATAACAATAGAATTTAAGAATTTTAACAATCACTACAAATTCATATCCTTCTAACACCCCCTTAATTATTTCCATATTTGACATACTTATTTTAAATTCATACAATTAGTTATAAATATCTCATAAACGTGATATCATAAGAGTGAAAGAACGTCTCCCACCAAAACCTTGATAATACTCACTCTAATTCCCAAAAACAAAATATTTTAGAATTTTATTGTTCCATAAAAATAGATTTTCTATAATTTAAGATATTTTGTATACTTAAAAAAATTCAGAATATTTGAATCGATTAAATATCATTGATTGATAGTTATTAAAAAGTGTATAATAAAATATACAATAAATTTAATTGTAAATATTGATTATATCCTTAATATACGTGAATGTGTTAAAAAAAAAACTTTATTTCGAGAATGGAAGAAATATGTGGTAATTTTTGATATAATCTGTTCCTGTATTTTAAAATATGACACTTAGAGAAGTAGCATTTCAAAAGCTATTGATTTTAGTATTCTATTTTTTTTCAGTAGACGACATGTACTTAGGGGGTGTTATTAGATTATGTATTTATAAAGAGTTATAAGGATTTGGATTTTGTAATGATTCTAGTGTTATTCAATTAAGACTTTCCCAAACTATGTTAAAATCTTGTGTTATTAGTTTATGAATTTGTAATAAGTAATTATAAGTATTTCAAAATCTAGAGTTATTGGATTAATTATTTTACAAAATCAGTGAAAATCTTGTGTTATTCAAAAAGAAACGAGTATAACAGATTTTGCTATTGTTTCAAATCTTGTGTTATTAGTTATTGACTTTACATACTTTCTATAGGAAATCTAGTTGTCAAAAGTATTGCACTTCCATCACGTATTCTCAAAGTCTTTTTATGATTAGAAATTGAATTTCTTATAATGAAAAATAAATCATATATTTTTTCTTCCTTCACATACCACATCTCAGTGATCTCACCAAGCTTCTCATGTCAAGTGTTCGCACTACAGAACTTTGGTGTCGGTTAAGGTGATGTTCGCACTATAACGTTTGCTTTATGCTAAACAACTATTTCCATAACGAATTATTAGGATGATAAAGGAGAAGAAACAAGTGACGAAAAGAAATGCTCCTCTGGATTTGCTTGTTATATTTGTTTATAATCTCTATAGTGAAGCTCAGAATTTTGGAAGCTCGTGTGGAAAAGAGAAATCACGTGCAGTTTGTGTAAAAACTACTGAATGATAACGCTTAATTAGAAACAATCAAGGGGATAATAACAAACTCAACAACATAATATTGTACAATATTTAAAGGATAAACTCTACAGAAGTTTATAATTATCTTAGTTAATAAACAACCAAACTCTTTAACAATTTTTTAAAAATCTAAAATATCATCAGAACTATTTACAAATTCAGTAAACTGTTTGGTTTTAAAATCATCAATACTCTTCTTGAATCACAAACCAATAACAGCCCCTTAGCCTTCCATCCCAAAGTTCCTTGACTCATTTCCTCAAGAATACATTTAAACAGTTTCTTCTTCTTCCTCCCAAAGTTGGCAATGCTTAGTATTTCCCTCTTCCATCATGGTTTTCAAATCTTAGTATTTGTTTCAAGGAAACTTGCAGATCACCAAGGTCTTTGATCCCAACATAATCACTGCAGGACCAGTCCTAAAATTTAGGGGCTCATAAATATTTTATGATAATTGTGATAAAAAAATCTTTCAACAATTTGAGAGCATACCTCTTTAAAATTTAGGGACAAAAACTAAAGGTTTCATCCAGTTGTACCCATGACCGGTCTTGAATTGTTGACTCGCATGAAAGCTATCATAATTGGTTCTGTTCTGTTTTGACAATTTTTTCTGTATATTATGAATTATTATGATTGTTGGATCTATTGAAAGTGATGTTGTGAGAATGTTGAATTTGGAACCTGATGAAACCATATGAATTCTGCTCAGGAATTAGTAAAATAAAGAGTTAAAAGCAACATTCCTCTATATTCCACTATATTATAGAGTAACTCTATTATGGAAAAAACCATTAAAGCAAATTCAACTCTATAATAAAGTTACATATTTTAAAGTGAAATATAGAAGAACTTATAGAGTACTATTAGAGATGATCTTACTGTATATTTGGAGTAACTCTATTTCTTACTCTATTATAGAGTTTTAACTTTTTTATTTATACTTTAGTCCTTTTATTCTTCAATCTTTTTATCTTTTAACTATTTATTTAATTTAATTATGAAAACAACACATAATTATATTTAACACAGTATATATAAATGTTTAAAATTTATATTATTAGCCAAAGAAAATAAGCACTAAAATTAAAGAATAAGTAAATTAAATCATAGATAATAATGACTTAATTTTCTGGTAAATTGCTTTCTGATAGACCAAAATTGTTAAATATTGTCCAAATAGGGATAGATGAATTAGTACCGTCTTGTTCATGTTGTTGACCACGTCTATTTGTAAAATTTGTGTTTGTTCCTTTGAAAATATTCACGAAAATCTGGATCTTGCACAAAATAAATATTTGTTTGATGCATGTATGAAACTAAAATATATAAAAGTGTATTGGTGACCAACACATATGGACTTTATGTATAATTCTATACAATATGATATGAAGATGAATGTGATTTTAGCACATCAATTGAAGTGGGAAGAGAATCTCCAGAGAATGATAGTATACTATTTGAAGAATTTTTTGGTCGATTTAGAAAAAATTAAAGATAAAAAAATTCATTTCACAATCCGAATTCGTAAATTTATTATTTGTGGGAAAATACAGTTAAAATAATTTAGGTTATTAGTATAATGTAATTTAGTTTTATAATATAATAAATGTTTGATATGAATATATTAGTTATGAAAACTTTGTGAAAAATAAAATATAAGGGGTCAAATTGTAAATTCTGTAAGTAAAAGTTATTAGTCATAATATAAAAAATTATATTCAACAATATTCTTTTTAGAGTCAAATATAGATTAAACAATTGGAAAAAAACTATTATGTTTTAGAATAACACTATTTTAGAGTTAAAATTACTCTAAAATAGAATAAATAATTGGAGATTGTCTAAGTATAAACACTTTTAAGTGTTCGAGTGGAAAGGTGGGACAAAGGCAGTTCTTCCGCAAAAGTAGTTGTCCCGCACTGCATTTACCATTCAATTGTTTTTTTTTATTTTATATTGCAGATAGCGGGAGATTTGCATGCAGTTCAATATTTTTGTCTTCTTCTCGAAAAAGCAGGAGATATGCATGCACATCTCACCCGCTATAAATATAAATTTCTATTCTATTTTATTTACAACTATAAGAATACAAAAAACTATCATTAACTATATATATTTTCTATTTTCTTCATATAATTTTACATTTAATTTAAAATGTTATATTTATATAATGTGTGTTTAATTATATTATGAATTATGAAAAATATGGTGATATAATTTAACTATGTATATTATTGAAAGAGATATATCTATTTCATTAAACTTTAGTGTTTTCATATTTTGATTTCAAAATTGCAGCAACATATTTTTAGTGTAAAATTTATTGTTGTTTATAATATATGTTTTGATATATTTTATTATAATTTTTATTATTTAAACATATAATTTATTTTATTTGAATTTTTTTTATCATTCAAAACTATAATAATTGTTTGATATACTTGATCTGCACCACTTGAGCTGCTTTTATCATTCGAACCATTAATCTCATATAACCTTTCTTTCTTTAGATTTGCCTCGTTTCTAAGTTAATGATTGTATTAGAGCATTTGACGTATCATAAACCCCATTAGGAGATGTTTACAAAAATACTGGGAAGAATTCATGTGGATGGACCCATACAATCAACAAACAGTTACATCATTTCCTTGCTCCTTGATTATAATCAAAATCCCTTTTGCGGCATCATAGAATGGACTATTTGTTTTACAACATCCATGATGATCTCCTTTTATGATGTACCAAATTGAACCATAAAGTTTGACATGTTTCCAGTGACCGAGGTCTTAGCTTGTTTTAATGGCTTTATTTATGTCTTTAAATTGAATAAAATATATTCATCATAAAGAAAAAACAAACCATTTGGACTTTTATTGGTCTTGTTGATATTATATATTAACCGCTACCCCTCTCCCAAAATGTTGCGGAAGAGTCCAGAAAGAAGTGTTAGTGTCACTTCCTTTCCTTGGCACTAGTAATTATGCTTCTGTTCAACCATGAGTACTATTTCGTTTTTGTTAACAACCCTCCAAAAGCTAAACTGTTGAGATTCAGTATATATAGTGTCTAGTTATACGTCCTCTATTGTATGTCACTTACTTCTTTGGAAGCTTGCCCCAAAACAAAGAGAATCCATATATACATCCTCAACGAAATCAAGATTAAATTGAAGTTCACAGTTTTTCTAGCTGAACTCAAACGAATAAAAATTTGAATCGTTACTGTGTTACAAAAGGGTCAATGAAGTGTGTTTCGCACACCAAAAGTCTTCACTTAGGTTAGGTCATAGACATTCTACTTTTCGGATTAAATGTACTCATGTACAGGAAATTGAATCAAAGTGTAAACGAATTTAATTTCCCTTTTTCCACCAAAGTATTTGCAGATATGTTTTTTTTGTGATAGATATTTTTTTGGCTCAGGAACAAACTTTATAATTTGTGTAGTTTTAATTAGTATGCAGAAAAAGCAATGAATATCCCCAAAAATTATTTGCAAAATGATTTTTTAAAATTTGTTTATGTGTCACAACGATATTGATTCTCATCGAAAAATGGTGATACGGTTTAGTAAAAAATATGACATGGCTTAATTCTTATTATGACATGTCAATTTTCATTTGTGAACTTTTTTCATTTTGGTAAGATTTTTCAAATATATTTATTACGACATGTCAATTTATATTTATGAAATTTACATTTTTAGTAAGATTATTAAAATATAACAATATCTTGTATGTATTTTCATTAATGAAAGTTTTAAACTAATAACATCATTATAATTATATAAAATATTTACATCAATTTAGATTTTTGAAGATATTTAAACTTTTTCCATAGATAATTAAAATTTGAATTGTATTTTAAATTGGTTCAAAAAAAATTAATCAAATTTTCAAATCACTAATTTTATTTTTGTACAATTCCGATAAAATATATTCATTCGGCGATTGTTAATCAATTCGTGGAGGTGATAAGATGATTTTATTATTTTAATGTATTTTAATTAAAATCATATAATAAATAAATAAAATTTATAATAAAACTTCAATAAATTAGAAAATATAAATTTGTCAAAATATATAGAAAAACACTCTGTAAATAATTATTTAGATTTTATTCTGATAAAATTAAAATTTAAAAAGCATTATTAAATATAGATTCATTTAAAAAAAAAAGAATTTTGAAAAACTATTATAACTGCGTATGACACAGTAAATCTCCTAGTTTTAGTGAAACAACTAGAAAAGATCGTGTATTTTGAAATTAAATAATTACATGAAACGTTGCACACAAAAAAACAATTACATGAAATATAATAAGGTGTAGACAAAAGGTGAGAAATTTAGATGAGTGGAAAAAAGGGAGAGCTAGGTATAGGCATGTTCTCACTTTCGTTTAACCATTCCTACCACTACAAATAATTTAGTTTTGCGTTCAATGCCCAAACCTTACAAAGAAAAAAGAAGACAAAAACACACACACACACTTTTTACAAAAAAAAAAAAAACACACACACACACCACACACGCACACTTGTTACCCTTGATAATAGTACATTTAAAACTCACAGCCCTTTTTTTTTTTTGGTCAATCTCACAGCCCTTCTGACCTAAATAAAGTGAAGACAAAAGGGCTTTATCTAACTTTCCCATTAGCATATACATATACATATGCACATACACCAATCCGTAAAGGTACAAAACAAACCAGCCGTTTCTGTAATATAAAGGATTTTAATGTTAAAGCATTCCAATTAAGATTGTTTTGGATAAAAATCCTGAAACTAATTCTGTAATGTAAAGGTTCCCTAAACTAACTTTATTTACCGTAAAAGTTCCCAAACTAATTTTTTTAACGAATTAAAACCACTATCTACATTATTAATTCGGTTGTACCAATATAAATAAATTATATAAATAGATAAGTTATATTTTCTTTAAAATCAAAACTATATAAAATATAGTTTGATAACTTTTTCTCTAAATTACATATTTTTATCCGAATCAAACTCAATTTCTTATGTATATATATGAAGGGAGCTTACCCTTTGCTCCCAAAAATACAAGACAATATGAATTGATTGTTAAAATGTTGTGAACCTATGTTGGTTCTTTTACTATGTTTTAGGAACCAAGTTCTAGAAAAACACTTTAAAACAAATTCTTTGTTATAAAACTAAGTGGGGAAGCGTGTTTCTTATTATTAATCTTGACCAAGGGTCTTATTTATATACATCAGGTCGTGTTTATCATAAGTGGATAAGTATAACAGTCGATAAGCATTATCTCCTGCGGTCGGTACGGTCCTGGTCGGTCCGGTTACGTCGATCACAATCTGGTACATAACACTCCTCCTTGATCGACACATCCGGTACTGGTTCGTTGCATGCTTAATGTTGCCTCGTTAAAACCTCTCCTGGAAAACCCCAAAACCAATGTGGCAAAATGGGAAACCATGGACAGGAAAAAGAGTACAACACATGAACTTCCCTGATGAATGCATCACTGTAGATCTTTGGACGATGCATTCCTATCTGGTCGATGAGCTTCTTGTAATACTTTGTAATTTCGCCGGCCTTCTGGAACTTCATTTGAACATGGTCAAGACGTGCTCCTTTGATGCTGACCACTCGACAATGTCTTCATGTTCTGGTCGGATGAATGATGCTCAATCAGTACTCGGATAGTATTCGACCAGTACTTGGATGTACCTCTATCCTGCGATTAAATCTTTCTTGCAGGTCCTCTCATGTCCCACGGTTCCTCTAGTCTCATGGCTTTGCCATACCGTGGACACTTTCATTTTATTATTGACTCAGACATTGTTCTGGTCACTATCTCTGGATGATGTCTCATGACTTCTTTCATTTTGTCGTAGACAATGCTATGTTTTAGAAAACATACATGTTAAGTCATAGACCTTGTCATCACACGCCAATATACTCATATATGGCTAAAGTTTCTAGTCCCATCATATTCTGTTCAAAATCAATCGATAACTTGTATCATTGAAATCATTGAACCATTGAACCTCTCTTTAGGTTGGTTTGGTATAAACATAAACACAAAGAATTATAATATCCTCTATAAGGATCTATGGACTGATTGTACTAAGTATTTTCTTAGTCTATCATTTGCAACTGTCTTGTTTCAGTCCATGAATAGTTTAGGAACAAAACTATTCTATGAGAATTTCTTTTCTCATCTTTTTGATATTCTTATCATTTCTTTATCCAGTGATCAACATGCTGTTTACTACATTTCTTTCTTACTTATATCCAGACATTTATCATTTTCGAATTTATAGTAGCATCCACCACATAGGAGTACATCTCCTTATAATCTGTTCCTTAGTCTTTGTGTGTATCCTTGTGTAATCAAGCCATTCTTTGAATGCTGTAAATAGGAATATGAACATCTTAGTCCATGTCTCACGATTTCTTCTTCTTTCCCACACATGACCTATTTTTCACTGGTTTTATCTTATCAGATGGTGTTTCTATATATGGCCAATACACCCATCTCTTTTATAGATTCTTTGAATCTTTCTTTTAAACCCCCACGGTTTCAACCTTTTAATCTATGAATGCATTCTTGTATTCACGTGGGTTCTGATCCTCACTTATATATTTTAAACTCAAGTGCTATTTTCTTATGCATCTTTATCTTTTATGTGTGTATGTGTCGACACTCACTACAAGAAATATGTACATTCTTAGCTCACGAAAAATGCTATCATAAGGTTTTTATAGCGTTTTCTGTTATGCTATGTCATCGGCAGCCATCATAGGTACCTTATCTACGATAGCACTTTTTATTGACGCTACGAAATATGTAAAAACAATAGCGTTCCAGACATGAACTAATCGATTAGAGATTTCATTGTTACTAAGAACCTTCATTACCTTGTAGTTTGGCGTCCCAAACTACATGGTCTGGTTCCTTTGATGTTTAGCTGCGCAGCCTTATCTCAATGTCTGGTATGGTTTCCCTTATGACATCGGATATGTCATTTCTATGCACCTTTCTTTTCATTTCCGAGGTTCCTTATCTTATGGAACATATTGGTCTATCTTTAGACTCTATAGCAACTTGATTATGTCTCTTCTAGGACATTAATTTCGTGGTGCTTAAGCTGGTATGACTTAGTCATTCTTTTTCTTTTCTTTTCGGGTCTAATCTGTCTGGCATTCTTTTAGCTAGCTTTGTATGATCTTTCTTTGGACGTCTTAAATCATATTCTCTGGTCCGAGGATCTTGCCAAGACAAGGATGGTTAATACCATTCCATTTCTTTATACTTGTACCAGCTTATTTCTTTCTCCCCCTGATGTTGGATAGTCGGATTTAATCATGCAATCCATAAACCTGGCCTTAATCTGATCACCCATATTTGGCTCAAGGTTTCTTATAAAATCGTGGGAGAAAGCATTCTCATATCCAACATATATTCCCAATCTTATCTCATCTTTTTATGAGGTTCCATCCTAGACAGGCACATATTATTGTGGTGGTCTATACATAATCTCTTAGGATGGTCTATGTCTGGATCATGACCCTTTATCATTCTTAGATGGGAATATCTATGCTCACTTTATATGGCCTGATGCATATTTTTATTACATGTAAATCCATGTGTTCCCAAGCATTAGCTAGTGATCTTTGTATCACAAAGAATTCGGCCAAGTTCTATCATGGTCATAGACCATGTCACTCGGATTTTTAGTGTTGTTCATGGACCACGGGAGTGTCATTTCTCCCCCTCATGAACATGCTATAAATATTTTAGATGCTTGGAACATTATAGCCTATTGAGTTTCCCTTGTGTACATGTTACACAACGTGAGATTCTATGAGATAACTCTTTTGTGCCTTTTTTCGATATCAATCTTTGCATCAATTTTAAAGACATGGATGGCTAGTCCAGTCATGCCATAAAGTGTATAAAATTTCGTGGTCAACCTATCTGGTTACATAGGCCTTTTGCCTTTATCATACTGATATTTTAGCATAGTTTAGATCAGTTGGGAGTACAGTCTCAACCATTTTTATGCCTTGGGCGATTTTTACTTTCTTTATAATCTTAAGGAATTTATATTTCTTTTGCCCATTGGTTCAATGTGGAAACCATTCATTTTCAAAATTTTATAACTCAAATGGGTCTTTTATTTGGGTGAATAATTCATGCCCCCTTTAGGCAATGCCTTTGGTCGGATAATTTTAATTACTATACTCTTTTTTTTTTTAAATCATTTATCATTCAAGAAATTATCAAGCAAGTCAAACATGATAATATAAAACTAAAACAACTCTTATTATATAAAAAAATATAAATGACAAACAAATCAAAACATAAAATCAGAATGTCGAAATCTCGATTCTTAGGCAATGTATAAGCCGACCACTCCTTTTATTATTCTGGACGTGGCTTCTTTGGATTCACCCTTATTCTCTCCAGCCTTATTGGCTTCAGGAAGTCTCATCTCACTGGTTTTCTTTAGTATCTCATTATTCTTCTCAGCTTGTAATAGATACGAGATCAAATTCGTATAAGTGGTAAAACATTTTTTCTGTAGGTATATTGTAACAATAGATCCCTTGGATCAGCTGCGAGGAATGACTTTCCCAGTAAATCTTCCTCTGTTACCTCTTCACCACATAGTTTCAATTTAGAAACGATTTTGATTAGAGCTGAGTTATATTCATCTACGGACTTAAAGTCCCGAAATCTGAGATTTATCCACTCATGCCTAGATTTTGGTAATAACACTATTGTTTATCTGGATTTTAACTCTGTCCAAAGGTCTAGAGGGTTCGCAATATTTAGATACTGATCTTTGAGATCCTCAGTGAGATGTTGGCGAATAATTGTTACTGCCCCATATTTTTCATTTTCAGTTGCATACTCGCCTTTGATGATACATCTGTCAAGTCTTCTTATCTTCAGGACAATTGCAGTGTTCATGGCCCATTTTAAATAATTATCTCCAGAGAGATTAAGGGCTTGATAATCCAAATTCGACATCTGAAAATATAGATTTTAGAGTCTTATTATTTGACTTATAATCGGATTCAAACAATGCATTTTGGTTTCTTTCAACCTTTTATTTATGCAATGTGATTTGGTTTCTTTCAACCATTTATTTATAATTCAATCCAATTTTTTTTTAGTCAATATAGCAATGCAGGTTTTAGTTTCTTTCAACCTCTGAATTTATGCAATGCAATCCAATTTTTCTTTCAATCTAGCAATCTGATTTTCTCATATGATCAATCAATTAAAAAAATGTTTTATGATGCAACCTTAGCAATCATTGTCTACATGATCAAGATGAAAAAAAAATTAAATCAGATCAAATAATTGATTCTAGATGATTTAAAATATTATCGGATTCTAGAGAGAGAAAATAGGGTTTAGGGTTTCGAAAATATATGGTTTCATTTTTAAGAATTATTTTCGAAACCATTATATGACTTAAAAAAAAATCAGATCAATCTTAACAATTATAGCATTTTTCTAATCTTCCAAAAGAAAAATGAAAAGTTTCCAGCAACTTATAAAAGACAATTTCTCAAAAACAGAAGTTTTTAGAAAAGTTAATTTTGCATTCTATCAATGTGGAAAACGTTCAATTATGGTTTTAAACTAGTTTTACCAATCTTCCATTATTCTAAAACTAATATGGAAGTTTTCAGAAACCATAAAAAGTTAATTTTCACAAAACCGGAAAGTTTTGAAAAAAGTAAAATTTGCAACTTTGCAATCTGGAAAATCCGAAATTTTTCAAGCAATCTCCAATGATTCAACCAAAATCAGAATGAGATCCTAACAATCGTTTCTAGGTGATTCAAATAATTCAAACAATCACACACTTTTTATGCACTTTTCGGTATGAAAAAAATTACATTATGACTATGTGATTAAAAACGAATCTGAAGAAACTACTTATATGGTTTCTTAGTTAGGATTTATCATGGTTTTCGGTGAATTTTAATTAATTTTTCGGAATTTATTTGAAGGGGTCAATTTCTGACCAGAAACCGAAAAATCGTTTTCCACATAGTTCCAGACAAATGGGTCGGATTCTGATGATGGAAAACTAACTTTGGGGATTTTTAGGAGATTATCATGAATTTTAATTAATTTTTAGACCATAATACATAATAGGTCATATTTAGGGTTTTAGTTACTTTATAGATCAATAGATCAAGCTGTGAGATTCAAAACCATTCGGGTTTCGAGTTTAATTGTTAGAAACAATCTCTGTTGGACTTGAAAGCTCCAACTTACTCAAAGGATTTTGGGATCTATTATCTTAGGGTTTGGGGTTTTGCAAATTTTAATAGTCTTAAACCTTTATCAATACAACCAAATTCAGTATGAGTTCTCTTTTAGATTTCAGAATTTTAATTACCTAAACTTTGATGTTTGTAGAACCGGACCACCGAGAGCAGGAACGAGTCGGATCGCGAACTGCATGACTGGAACGGATAAAAAATTGGTAGCCTCTTCTTAACCTCCAATTGGGTTGAATGGAATTTATGAATCAAGGGTTTGATCTTGGTTAGACCTTAAACACAAGAGTCAAAAACAAGTTTAAATAATGATCAAACACAAATTGTAAAACAAAAGAAGAGATTAGAGTTTTAGGGTTTTTAGGGTTTCTGGCGGCGATTATTGAAATAGAGCGTGAAAGTGCGTCTAAGATCGGATCGACACAAGGTTTACGGTGATCTGTTCGTCTCGTCAAGAGCGTCAATTTGATATATTACTCGTCTTCTGGTTCCTCAGGATTGAAGAGATCGATCGATTTGAAATTGCGCCAAAATTAGGGTTTTTAGGGTTACTGGCGGTGCGTATTGAAACAGAGCGTGAGGGAGCGTCCGAGATTGGATTGACACGAGGTTTACGGAGTTGGATTCGTTTCGTCGAGAGCTTCGATTTGATATATGGCTCGTTGTCTGGATCCTTACGGTTGGAGAGATAAAGCGATTTTAAGATGCGCCGTTTTTAGGGTTTTTGGTGGTTTTGGATAGCTCGGGTTTTTGGAGAACGTATCATGCTGATAACGTGTTATAAAACTAAGTGGGGAAGCGTGTTTCTTATTATTAATCTTGACCAGGGGTCTTATATATATATATATACATCAGGTCGTGTTTATCATAAGTGGATAAGTATAACAGTCGATAAGCATTATCTCCTGCGGTCGGTACGGTCCTGATCGGTCCGGTTATGTCGATCACAATCTGGTACATAACATTCTTAACTTTAAAAACATTTTGTTCAAAAAAAATAATCATAAGGATAATCTAGATCTTTTTCTATCAAAGAACTTTTCAGGCCAAAACATTCAATTTCTTTGTTGTATTTCATATATCCATTTGAAGATATTTATTAACTGGATAAAAATATGTGTTTATGTATGCTTGTCAGATACAAGTGGATTATATGATCAATGATGCGTCCAGCTTAATCGACATGTTAGCCCTAACCTAGAGGTTGATATGTGTGGGCATAATCCCAAACATGAACAATAAATACATAAGGGCATGATTAACCTCAGTTTTTTAGCCGAGGTTCTTAACTCACGATTTGACATTTTTTTATTTTCACATTGTTTCGGCTAAGAAACGGTTTTTATATCTCCTATTTAAGAGACGGTTCTTAACTTTTCTTAGTTAAAATTTAAGAAAATTTAAGAAACGTTTATTAATCGAAGCTAAGAACTCCAATTAAGAGACTAGGGTTAATCATGGTCTAATAGCTTCTATTCGGGTGAGCGAGCACTCATTATCGCAACTAGGTGTCGTGTATGTTACATATAAAGCTAAGTTATATGTATTCGGTGACCTCATTCTGAATTCGTGGATTTCTTGGTTTAACATCTTATTCCTCACTAAGTAACTTTTATATTTTTCACCTATGTTTCTACCTTTTTAGGTGAGAGTGAGAGCATTGTCATATTTTGTCTTAGGAACTCACTTTTTGGATTTTTGGGACCATATGTTAATCTTCACTTCTATATTTATGCATACGACATAGGATTCGGTTTGGATCCCAAATAACTAACTCAGTTATTAATTTTGAAATGCTAGATTTACAAATTTTAGTTATTAAAAGTTTTACATAATTTTGTCTGACTATGTTTTGTTAGTGTAAAAATTTTTAGCTAAAAAAAGTTCTTGATTCAATCTAATACTTGCTAAAAAAGTTGTATATAAACTCAAATATCTTTCTTTGATAAATTGTTTCAGCGCAGAAATTTTAAAATAAATATTTTGACGCGCTAAGGATATACACATTAAAAGTTGGCCAAAAAAATGTTATACATAAAAATTAACAAATTAAATTTTTTAATCTATGAAATTGTTACCATGAATGTATTATATCTCCAAATTGGTTGATAAAAATCAGATATCAATGTTAATGCTCACTTTTATTAAATTTGAATTATTTAAAATTTGTGTATAATCTCTTTCAAAACTTTTATGGGGCATACACAACGTTAGAACAATGGATATCCAACTAATGAAGGACTATATATATGTATGACATGTGTAAATACCACACAAAATAATTAGTATATGAATATCCTTTATACCCATTCCGAGTGTAAAACCATCTGGTGCACATACACAACCAAAAATTGTTTGAGTGCTTTTCTTTAGTAATCATATGAAAAATGGATCATAACTCATGCTATTGTTTGGTTAATTTGGAGCACATGTTTCAAATACAAATTACGATGAAGACTCGGAATTTTGAATACAGTTTAAGTGACATAAAGTGAATCAAGGCAACAAGACATGTAGACAAGAATACACAAAGAAAGTCTTGGGGTTTAGTTGGTGTTTCCCTTGTAATATGGAAAACCAATAAATTAGGAAGGTAATAAGAAAACAAGGATACAAGAGACAAGACGTGAGAGGGTGGGGATGGGCCATTCCCACTCCTTTAGCCTACCCATAAAGACAAAAGTTGGTTTTCAGGGTTTAGACCGAATGGAGTCTGTCTCCTTCGCTTTATTTCTTTTCTTTTTATATTTTCAATTCCCAACAAAATGCATGATTTATTTACTGATATGATATTCCCACAATCCAAAGTTTGATCATCGCGATCAAGTTTCCTTTTCCTTTTCTTCTTAAGAATTTATATATTCTTTTTCAAAAAGGGTTACTAAAATTTATGTTTTTGTTTCGAATGTGCTCCAAGGTTACCTGGCTTTTGAGTTCTGGTCAGTGTCTTAAAAATCGGATCGACCCGTTGGACTCATTCTTCTAACCAATTTGAGGTTGCGCTAAAAACCGGATCTGAGTTAGAACGACAAACCAGATTAAAAACTGGTCAAATTCGCTAAAATTAGTGACCGATTCGATACTAAAACTCGTTTTTTAAATTCAAGTTAAAAATAAAAAAAATTGCAAACTTTAAAAAGGTTTTATATAAAAATTCATATTATTTTTAATATCTGTCTAAATAAATTAGTTTCATCATATATTTATATTATTTTGAATTTTTCATTTATTTTCATATCATTTTTAGGTTATAGCAATGATATAAAGTTTATTAAAAATCATAGTTAACATATGTATATATATATATATATATAGTTAAATAATTTTAAAAAATAAAAATTTAAAATCCCAGTTGGACGGATCCAACTATTAATCCAACTACTCACTGTCCGGTACAGTTTTCAAAACATTTTTTTTTTAAACTGAGTTTTCAAAACATTTATGGTGTTATTACTTACTATCATTTGGCGGCTTAGCTTAGGAGAAATTGTAATAACATATGATATGATTAAAAAATTGAAATCTATATGATAAGAATTTGACAATAATTTTCAAAGAATTTTTTTTTCAAGTTTGTATTTCATTTTTCCAACTTTGTATATCAAATTCCATTTTCTCGAAAACAAGTTGTTGAGAAAAAAGTAGAAGTAGAGAGAAAAATTAATAGATGAGAATTCAAACGATGTCTCTTTCATTTCATAATTGATTCTGATAAATATAAACTTAAGTCAAACCAAAGCTTCTATTTTTGTAACTGAATCATGCTTCTTTTTTTAAGCGTGATTCATCTTTCAAATACAGAAGCTTAAGCTTGATGATATAACTACGTGTTTGTGCAGTTTAAAACTTTTTTTTTAATTTAAATCATATTTAAAATAAAAAATTATTATTATTTTATAATCAATATTTAATATAAAATTTAATTTAACTAAAAAAATCTAATTTAACTAAAATAAACTATTAATTAACATAAAATTAAGATAAAATAAACAGTTTTGTTTATTTTAAATTATATTTAAGAATATATGTGTAGATGTTTAAAATTATAATTTTTTGGATAAACTATATCAAATCAACTTAATAACTAACTTAATCATCTGTTTACTTAACATATGAAAGGATAAGTCATCTATAATTAAGTAATAGTTCAACCCGGATATCGGTTTGTTTCGCTTCGGTTTTTTCGGTTTTTTCGGTTAGTAAAATACAACTACCATTCTAAATCCATATTTAGTTTGGTTCGATTTGGTTTATATACCGTCGGTTTTTGGTCTATTCGATTTTGTACCAAAAACATAATTATTTAGTTTATGATCATATTATATAAATTTTAGAATTATGTTGTCAACACAATCATTTATTAAAAAATATGTGTTTAAATAAAGAACAAAAAAATAAAAACGCTTCTACCATCTGATAAAATAATCAAAAATATAATTAAAATCAAAACTCAAAATTTTGAAAATGAAAATAGAAAACAAAACAGAAACATAAAAGAAAAGTTTTTATACTCTTTCATATTTAGTGTTCATCAAAGTCATGCTTCTTCGATTGAACACGAAACTATATTTGTTTATAGATAAGAAAAGTTACTAAGAATTTTCACTAATTGTTGCCCATCAAATTTACAAGATCTTCACTTCAGTTTAGTTAATGCTTAAATAAAGCAAAAAGATAAAAATAACTAAGAAAATAAAAAGTCTCGGTTGCAGTGAATTATTACTTAATTATAGTTCACCTGTTTTACAAATTAGGGCTTCTTTGTTACCGTAAAAAATGAGCTTTTAGTCGGTCATAAATGAAGCATGAGCTAGTTTCAATAAATGATTTTAGAAATTAGTGTATTTAAAACAAATGCATATTTGCTCAGAAAGAAGCATGAGCTTTTAGTCTGTCATAAATGATACGTTAAAAACCAGAGACGCATGCAACAGTTGAGACTCAGATTCCACCAGAATATGATACCGAATTTTTATTAACATCCGATAACCTGATTTATTGATCCTTTTAGCTAATGTTGATCAAAAAAAGCTAATGTTGATTTTCTATTTTATTTTTTTTTACTTTCTTGCTCTTGCTTTTAAAACATGTAAAACTCAGAAAATGGTTATAAATCTTAATATTTTGACCCAAAAAACCCATCACAATTGGGGTAGTGATAAAATCTGGAGTCTTTACGAGTTACGTCATGAGACAGTAGTTTTCAGTCCCCCACGTTACCACATGCGGATGGTCTCGTATTTCTTTTTGTAAAAGATGGTCTCGTAGTTTATATTCATATTAGTGTGGAATACAAAAAAAACTCTAATCAAATGCTGCTTATCGCAACAAATTAATAGTAGTTTGTAAGAATGCTGCTTCCGCAATAACATTTGCAACGCAAACAAAGGATGGACGTGATTAGGAAGTTATGTTAGGTTCCCTAATTATTAATATTCGTTATCAATTTTGATAATGATATGGGGACTAGATAAGAAAATTGGTAGGAGTAATTTACGGTGACATTTTCGAGTGTGGGGGGGAGGGCAACTGTTACCTTGGCCCCATTATCATCGTCATATCAACCAATGTAAGCTCTCTCTATCGCTCTCTGTGATGGCTACGTTCATATAAAGAAGTCTTAGGTGCGATGCCATACACTAGTTATTACGTATTCTTGCTCGTGGTTTTTTCTGTGTTTCAGAATACGGTTAACCTAACATGTTAACTAATCGATTACGATAAATTGGATCGGATTTTGCAGTTTTTTTCTTCTGCAGTATCTCGACATGACATGAACGTGAAAAGGGTTTAAAAATCTGTTTTTCTTTTTACAAGGACTCAAATCTTTTATTTTGACTTTTTAATACAACATCATAGATGTTTTCTTAATTTCATTATTCCTTTTGGATTTTAAACCAATTCACTATTTTTTTTTATTCCTGTTAAATCGTATCTTTCTTAACAAGTTAATAATATAGTTGGTTAGTTTTTGTTAATTTGGTGTGTCTTGTCACTAAAACGATTTGTTAGTAATTTGAATTACATCGTATTATATAGTTGTTGAATGCCTAACAAAAGAATACACATATATTTAACTCACACAAAATTATATGTTTATTAAAAATTTCTTACTTTTATCAGAAAGGTATTTAGCTTTTTTCTCGAATATATATAACTGGGTAAAAAATACATCAAAAAGCTTCTACGAAGAATAAGAAAAAAGGTTAAAAGGACTTGGCTTAAACTTTTTTTTTTTGTCAAACTTGGCTTAAACTTAAAGCTCCTAAAAGCACAATACATCTTTCTATACACTTTTTTTTGAACAAACATCTTTCTATACACATTCCCGAAAAAAACAAAAATAGAATTAATAAAACTTACTACTTTTAAGGTAATATTTTAAAACACGTCAGAAGAGAGGATAAGTCTTTTTCAATTAAAAATATCGGAATATGGAAAAGAATGGACACTGGTGCGTGGTGGAATGACGATAAATTAATTTAATAAAAATAAAATAAAAAGAGAGAAAAGAGAAATGATTTGGTCTTGGGAAAGATGGAGAAAGATTGGCGTGAAGCATCAAATTGGCTCTAATCAAAGCCCTTTTGTTCGCTTCTGTTTATCCAGTTTGATTATCGCTAGTCTTTGATTATACAGTATAATAGTATATTTTTAATTTAGGTTTAGCAGGAATCATATAACCAATTGAACGTATGTAATATTTACAAGAAATATACAGTGGCTAAAGAAATACAAACTTTGTCATAGAAAATTACCAATCTCTTTTATCAACAATGGCAATACGAGAGTATCTCCCAAAAACACTTTATAATTTCAAATAAGAAGTTTTTTGCTCTAAAAAAATTTAATTTGAAGTTTTGAGTAGTGAAACTTTAAATATAGAGTGTTACTATTAGTGTTCAAAAAAAAGAGTGTCACTATTTAAAACTTTAAATTTAAAGTTTTTTTTTTCATTGCATTTTGGTCCTTACATTTACATATCATATTTATGATTCTTAAATATTTTGTCTTTTAATCTTTCTAATCTTTCAAAATTTTATAACTCATAAATATTTTAAATTTGCTTTTATAATTTTAATTTTTACAAATAAAACTAAATAAAAACTTTAAAATAAGTTTTCTCAAAACTAGATTTAGATAACAACAATATTAGAAAAAAATTAACAAATGCACTAATTGATTACTATATGGAAGTGTTACGAAAATAGATTTATAGAATAATGTAGCTTTTTCTGTCACTTTAATAATATTTAATCATGTATTTCTATGTGAAATTATATATATTTATTGTATCATTTTGTTAATTGATATTTCTATAATATTTTTATATATGTGCAATTTATTTATAAAACTTTATGAATTTAAATTAAGTATCATAAATATAAGGATCATAATATAAAATATAAATTATTTTAAAATTAAATTTGAAATTTTTCTTTTGAAAAATACTATCTTAAAACTTCAAATATAAAGTTTTGCAAACTTCAAATATAAAGTTTTGCAAACTTCAAAATACAGTATCTTTTTTAGAGATGTTCCGGCTACTATTGACAACGCATTAGATTAACAATGAGTAGATCTGCTTGATTCACATATTTTCGTTTGAACAAAATACGTGAATTTAGGACAACTTAGTGAAATATGACATAGGTTTCGTTTTTCTTTTCAAATCGACTACTATGCAACTGTTTTTCTTTTTTGAGAATTACTATGCAACTGTTGCGAAGAACATCTTCTGCACACTCAAATTTCAGAGGTAATGTACTTTGGAGGAGCCAAAATAAAAACGAAGCTACAAAAAATAATATAATTTAAAGTCCTTAGGTAATTTTTTAAAAATTCTCTGCTGAAAAAAGTTACCCTAAAAAGTTATAAAATTGCTGAAGGCATAATTGCATGCAGTGGTCTCTGCGAATGCCATGCCATCGTTAAAAGTTCATTTACACGCATACATATTACATATCAAACCCCACTCTTGTTGTAATTCTCGAACTTTTTACCTTATTAATTATTTTCTTTTCTACCATGCCTAGCTAAAATTTAAATTATAGCTGGACCAGACACATGTTTTTCTCGATCTTTTAGGGTGTAGCTGTAAGCCTGTATAACCTTCTTGATGTGCTTACATTGATATTTATTTTTACATTGATATTTATAAGAACATCTCAAATATGTACACTTTTATATTTTTCTCTAAAATAGATATTTCTATTATAGAAGTGGATTTACTCCAATATATGATTATACAATAGAATTCTTCTATTTAAAGAGGAAAATACAGATAATTGTTATTTTCATTTCTAAATATAGAGGATAAAAAGTAGAATTTTTCTATATTTTCTTCTAAAATACATAAATTTATTATAGAAGCATACATTGGAGAAAAATTCAATCATATATCTCTATTATAGGACAAAATATAAAGATAAAAAAAAAGTGGATTGGAACTGATCTAAGAGATCGGTTCTTCCATAACTCTAAAGTACGTGGATTCTTGGATTGATATCTTTTTGTTATTGTTAAAATACACTTGGAATTTGAATAGTGAAATCAACAAACATGAACTAATAAAAGCAAATTAATGTAGTTAGTGCAAAATATGCATATTATAGCAAAATAAATAGGTATGGACGTAAACCGGGTATTTAGTGCTTTTGTCCTACTTGCTACTTGACTTGTTTTGTGCAAATATTAGAAATTTTTACTTGTATTTGGTTGGACAAGACTTAGGTTCACTCCCTATGGTGAACCTTTAAATTCACCATTCTCCTTAAAACCAATCAAAATGTCATGTAGATAATTAAATAAAAAATATTAAATTATTAAAAAAATAGTTAAAAAAAAAATAAAGTCAATTTTAATGATGCAAACTAAACCCTAAATCATAAATTCTAAACCCAAATATATACCCTAAACCCAAATTTTATACCCTAAACCCAAACCATATACCCTAAACTCAAATTCTAAACCTTAAACCCAAACCATAAACCTTAAATACAAACCCTATACTCTAAATCGATCATATATCCTATACCCTAAACCCAAATCTTATACCCTAAACTCAAAACGTATATCTTAAACCTAAATTCTACACCTTAAACCCAAACCCTAAACTTAAGAATTTGGCTTTAGGATTTACGATTTGGGTTTAGGGAATAAGATTTGAGTTTAGGGTATATGGTTTGGGTTTAGGGTATATAGTTTGGGTTTAGGGTATAGGATTTGGATTTAGGGTATAGGATATAGAATGGGTTTAGGGTATAGCATTTGGATTTAGGGTTTAGAATTTGAGTTTTGGATATATGGTTTGGGTTTAGGGTATAAAATTTGGGTTTAGGATATAGATTTTGGTTTAGAATTTAAATTTAGGGTTTACTATTTAGTTAACGTTATTAAAATTAACGTTATTTCTTTTTTAAACTATTTTTTTATAATTTAATATTTTTTATTTAATTATCTACATGACATTTTGATTGGTTTTAAGGAGAGTGGTGAATTTAAAGGTTTACCATAGGGGGTGAACCTAAGTCTTGTCCTATTTGGTTCCATCAATTACTTAGTTAGTGAAGTATTTGCCCATAAATACTTGCAATTTATTCGGTAATACTTGATATTTGTTTTTTTAGATTTAAAATATATTCTATTAAAATAAGAACATGACCTGATAAATATTATATCTAACTATATATTTTATTTATTTAAATGACTATTTTATCAGATTAAATTAATATTAAACAGAAATCAGATTACAAAAAAATATAATAGTTAACTTTTACAAAAAAAAAAAAAAAAAAGTATACCCATTCTTTTAAAAGAGTGGGTCAGAATCTAGTTTTAAAATTAAATGCACCAAAATTGATAAGTACAGTGAAACGTAGAAGAAATACTTTTATTTTTCATGTACTTGTTACTCTATTTAATTCATTCAAATAATTTGATTTAGTTAGTTTATATGACTATTTAAAATAAGCACGTATTACACCATATACCTAAAAAACAAATATTATATTTGATTTTATGTAATCGAAAATGGTTTATGTGGTTATTTTGATGTTTTTCATATGATTATGTCTTTCAAATAGAATGTATTCATGATTATTAATATCATCAATAGAATTTAAGTCTTTTCCTCTTTTGTTTTTTCGTTCAAAACTAATGTATTTATAAGTATTAATATCATCTGATTTCAATAATTTTTAACTCATAATCTACAAACTAAAAAATAAAGAGTCATTTTTTTTTTACTTTGAAATGCACTAATTGGTCATATATATTATGAAAATAAATTTATGGAATAATATGATATTTTATTAAAATTTAATATTGATTATGTATTTCTATTTAAAATCTTATATTTAAATTTAACATTTTATTAATTAATATTTTGTAATATTTATATATATATGTGCTAGTTATTTACAAAGTTTTATGAATTTAAATTAATTATTTAAAAAATACAAATAATTTTGAAGTTTTGCTTTTGGAGAATAATACTTATAAACTTTAAATATATAATTTTGGAAACTTCAAAATAGAGTATTTTTTTGGAGATGCGCTTAAAACTAATAACAAATTATAAAACAAGTAACGAACTGAGTAGTAGAAAAAGTTGTGATACTTGACTTGTATATACAAGTAATAAGATTTATGGATTTGTTATTTGACTTGACAATGCCAATTAGTTGATTTTTAAACTGAGTACAAGTCAAGTAGTAAGTATTAACAAAGCCTAAATTTTTTAATGAAATTGAACTGAGACCATAACAGCCTAACAGATGTGGGAGAATTAAAACTCTAAATTCAAAAGTTCATGTATTTTATGGACAACCAAAATTAATCTGTGTGTTTTTTGAAAAGCCTAAAAAGTTTATGTATTTTTCTGCAAATGAAATTCAGTCTGTGTATTTTTAAAAAAAATATTAGGTATTAAATATTCTCGAATAAAATAAAAATTTATCCAATTAGCGTTTTATTAATTGATCTTTATAAGTTTTGAAAAAAATAATCAGGCTTTGTCAATTAGTAAAAAGTTAGATGTATAAATTCATCTGGTCTGCACTTGTACAAATGCCAAGAAGCAAGTGGGAAAGCAAAGACTCCAAAGGCATCACTTGTCTCGTCTTCCTTTCTTCTCGGCAACAACCACAACAAACCAAAGAAGTAACATCAAGACACATCATGTCTTCTTCTCTCCAATGCTTTACAATATCATTTGCCCTAGTCCTGTTTCTGAGCTTCTCCATTGTTCTGTCTCACTCCGATCGGATCACCCGTTTACCCGGTCAACCCCAGGTCGGATTCCAGCAGTACTCGGGTTATGTCACTGTCGACGAAAAGAAACAGAGGGCTCTGTTTTACTACTTGGCCGAAGCGGAAACCGATCCCATTAGTATGCCTCTGGTTCTCTGGCTCAATGGAGGTTCGTTTTCATTTTGATCCTTACATATGTTTTTTTATTTATTATTGAAGCAGAGAATAAATGTGGGTTTGAATGGCAGGACCTGGATGTTCATCTTTGGGTGTTGGTGCATTCTCAGAGAATGGACCATTTAGACCAAAAGGACCTGTTTTGGTCAAGAATCAACATAGCTGGAACCTAGGTAATTAATAAAATTAAGCATTTTAATTCCACATTTCAACTTTTGATCATTTCTTGATTTTTTATTGTTGGTTGCAGAGGCAAATATGTTGTATCTAGAGACACCTGTTGGAGTTGGATTTTCATATTCAACTCAGTATGAGAGTGTGAATGATAAAATCACTGGTTAATCTCTCACTAAACCCTTTCTTTGTTTACTTAACTATATGTTAAATTCCTAATTCTTGTTCTGACAAGAAATGAATTATTCTTACACTGCAAGCCAAAATCCTTTAGAGAAACTGTACTGAATCTATTTGATTTCGACTTTGCATAAAGAAAGACACCACATACTTTTGTGTCTTTTTTCCTTTTTCTGAACCAAAATAAAAATTCTAACCATTATAAACAGGACAGTTTTTTTATAGACAAAAGGATTTACTTTTTTGTGTGTTTAATTTAAAAATTACTACAAATCTTGTGATAATGATGATAATGCAGTGACCAGTGAATGCCATTTCTCTCTTTTGTTCTCCTTTTTACATGAAAACTAATAATATATTTTTTCCAAGAATAAAAATTCAGCTTTTGTATTCTTGCTCTGTCTGAAGACTGACAAAAAAAAAACAAAAGAATTCAACCTTTTTGCATATCACCTCTGAATATATTATTGTCCTCTTCTTCTTCTTGTTTCTTTCTGTTTGTCTCAAACATTCTTTCTATCTTTTGTGTTATCCACTACAGCAAAAGACAACCTAGTGTTCTTGCAAAGATGGTTCCTCAAGTTCCCTCACTATCTCAATCGAAGTCTCTTCATCACTGGCGAAAGCTATGCTGGTAACAACTTGCTTTATTTCAGTCAATTCAAGCTTTTTCTTGTACATAGTTTTTTTCCTTTAAAAGTTTCAGTTTCCATGCACATGTAGGCCACTATGTTCCCCAGTTAGCTGAGCTTATGATTCAGTACAACAAGAAGCACCATTTGTTCAATCTCAGAGGAGTAGCTGTAAGTCAAAGACACCATCACATCCTCTACTTATCATAATCTACTACACTATGGTTTTTATATGTTCCTGTATGTTTTGTAGATTGGCAATCCAGTTCTGGAGTTTTCAACTGACTTCAATTCCCGGGCTGAGTACTTCTGGTCTCACGGCTTGATCTCGGATTCGACTTACAAAATGTTCACTTCTTACTGTAATTACTCACGCTATGTGAGTGAGTACTATAGAGGGTCAATGTCTAGTATCTGCTCTAAAGTGATGAGTCAAGTTAGGACTGAGACTAGTCGATTTGTCGACAAATATGATGTCACCCTCGACGTCTGCATTCCCTCTGTTCTATCTCAATCCAAAGTCGTAAGCCCCAACGTGAGTCACAAGTCACAACACCTGTGTTTATGAACTTTGTTGATTTTTTTTTTTTATTGAACAGCAAGTAGGAGAATCTGTGGATGTATGTGTGGAAGATGAGACGGTGAAGTATCTAAACCGAAGAGATGTGCAGGAAGCTCTTCATGCTCGGCTCGTAGGAGTACGTGAATGGACAGTTTGCAGCAAGTTAGTATTCTTCTCTAACGGTTTGCAGATGATTGCTATTGATTTTACCAGCTTTAATCAAGCAATTGATGTTTTTTGTTTTCTCATGATGGAAACAGTGTGCTTGACTACCAATTGCTTGATGTGGAAATACCAACGATTAACATCGTAGGGAGCCTTGTTAAAGCTGGAGTTCCTGTTCTTGTGTACAGTGGAGATCCAAGATTCAGTGATCCCTTTGACAGGAAGTAGAACATTAGTGAGTAGATTGGCCAAAGCGATTGGGACTAAGAACAAGTGTGCCTTATCGAGTCTGGTTTGCAGGACAACAGGTACACAAAAACATAACCTCTTTTATTGTAAAAAGAAAAGAAAGAAAAAAAAATAAAATTAAAAACACATTCTGTTTCTTGTTTCAGGTCGGTGGATGGACTCAAGTCTATGGAAATGTCTTGTCATTTGCAACAGTGAGAGGAGCTTCACATGAGGTCCCATTCTCACAGCCTGAGAGATCATTTAGTGCTTTTCAAAGCGTTCTTGGATGGCCATCCTCTTCCTGAAGAGTTCTGATCATTAACCATGATCACTTGCGCTTATGTAAAGATTTTGGCAAAAGGTTTAACCTAAGAACATGGATCTTACTAAATCGGCTAAAAAAGCCAAAAAAAAAAATTCGGAAAGGTTTGTTTTATTTTTGTTGTTGTAAAAATGTGAACCTTGTAGTAGGAAGGAAGTGTATGTTTTGGGAACTTTAGTGTTGTGTTAAACTACAACAGGAGCTTCTACTTGCATTGTTAAGTCTTTAAACTGAAGAGCTATGATTGGTTTTGATAGCATCACATGCTACGCTTAACCTGCCTTTCGTTTTCATTTTCATGCAACTCCTGTGATGTGTGATTCCCTTCTGAAAACTTCTCTGTCTCATCATCAAAAGGATTTGATACTACGGCAGGTCTTACAGGCCTCACCCTGTAAATATTCATTCCTTTCAGTAAACTGTGTATGTTATCAAGAGATGGACCTAAGTTAAAAGCAGAAACATCACCTGCAGTGAAGGTGGCAAGAGTATTTGAGTAGATTTGGAAAGTACTTTGTATTGCCACTGCCATTATTTGACATTCTTGATGAGTTTTGAATCAAACATTCTTGATGAGTTTTGAAATAATCACAAGAACCAAAACAAAACTTTTACCTAAAACTCGGCAGCGACATTTTGAGTGCTGGTCCCATCCAACTTCCGAGTTTTTTCTCCATTTCTGAGGTTGCTAGTTCAAGACCATAGTCAGATATCAAAACATGACATGGCTTCAAGCTTAGACCAAGAAGTAAAGAACTCACCGTCTGATCTAACTTTGATACTGCAGATATCTGCAGAAGCATGCACCATCAACTTCACTAACCTTAACCTCTACCAAGTCTTCAGGTTGAGACAGAGTAGTTCCCAGCCCAAGTGTGTCCAAGAAACCAAAAGCTCTCTCCCTTTTTCGCTTTGGAACTGCAGTGATTTTCTATTCACAACCACAAAATTCACTTTTTACTCAAACCATATTTCTCCAAGAGTTAAGGAAGAATGCTTTTTTTTGCTAGTTAATGATTGCAATGTCTCTACTTGATGCATACAAGATTAATTTTGTTTTCCTCATTTGATAGTTCAAAAAAGGAAAGTTAATGAGAGCATAATCAGTAATAATCAAAAGCTAAAAATAACTTTTGAGACCAAAGGTGAGCTAGGCACTAACTTTTGAAAATCTTGCAACTTGGCTTGGTAGTCCTACTTCCTGCAACACCTCCATGTTATATAATAATAACACATCATTATCATTTTATCTCTCAACGTTACATTGATATATAGAATAAGAGACAAAAGTAGACCCACCTACCTTGCGTCCGTGATGACAAGCCTCATTGCTGTTCACGAGCACCCTAGCGGCCCATCTAAAGGGATATAAGAAAGGTGTAAAACATCACTTCATTTGATAAGTATGAATCTAATTAACAAAATATTCCCCCAACTTGATCACTTGAGAGTTGAGAGTGAATCTCTGCTTTGCTAAAGAATGATTATATTAGTGCAAGAGCAGGGGAGAATGAACATACGCGCATGATGTAGGAGGGTTCCATACAGTTCCTGCAATCACGACAAGCTGTGAAAAAAGACCACAGACAAAAGAAAGAGATTCAGTTGTGGAGTGAAGGTAAGGGAGCAGAGGAAAGGCAAAGAAGAGACCTCATCAAAGACACCAGCTGGGCTATCATCGTAGGTAGCAAGGAAAAACCCGCCAAGAGTGTATCTGAAGGTCCCAAAAGAGCAATAAGACGATATCAAAACTAGAATATGAGCGATGTAAGAAGCTATGTTATATGTTATACCCAAAAGCTTCAACTAATCGAAGTTCCTTAGGGATGAATGCTCGAGCAGTATCAGCCTTCACAAGATGAATCTGGTACAAGGCACTGAAAACAAGGACAAGATGAAAATTTAGCAAAGCAGATACAAAAAGAAGAAGAAGAGCTTGAGACATTCTTGAAAAGCTACAAAAGAAAAACGGATGTTCTTGCCTTCCTTTGAATGTCCATGGAGGTTTGGCATAACCAGATGAAATTCTCCTTTCCATAACATCCATAAAGAGGGATGCAATCTACGCCACATAAGGAGGGGAAAAAACATGCCTTAGGAGACAAGTTATGAAAATACCATAATTGTAAATGGAGTTTACTACAAACAGGAAACAAAAATCCAAAATGAAGCATCTACAATCTGCACTATAAAATATAACCATGGGAGAAGATAGACACACATGGGTAGATAACAAAAATCCTATCCAAGTTGTCTGCTTCTTAAACTGTGAAAACATCTCATTCCTTTAGCCAGAAAAGTTTAGAAAACAAATCCCAGAAGGGAAAGAATAAGAAGCAATATGGATTATGATCTAGCAGACTACAAGTGGGTTTGTAAAGATATTTCTGAAACGATCATCATGGATAAACCATGTGAGTAGCAACGAGTAGATTCAAAGAACTAGTACATTACAAATGCTAATACAAAGAGAACAACGAGAACACATAGTGGATACCGAACCTCGTTAAAACACTCCGGGAGAGAATGAGAGCTTCAAGCGGCTTGAGCAGGGTTCTCTGAGAATAATAAAAACTTCCAAGAAAACAAAATAGTAATAAATGCAAAAGAGGAGGAACCGACAGAGAGGGTGAAGGTTCGTTGGTGATAAAAGAGGAGAAGTAGAAGTGGATAGGCTTTGGTTTCTTCGTCCAATCATAGATACTTTTGTCTCTCTTTTTCAAGCTTTTTTCTTATCTCGCGCCAATCCCATGTTAACATCATCTTCCACCTTCTTCTTTCATTTGCTTATCATTTTAATGATTGTTTATTTATTTTTTCTTTTTAGTTAAAGTAGGAATAGTTAGGTTTTTACTTTTTCTGCTAAAGATTTACTAGAAATTAGGTTAGTTAGCAAAATAAAATTATTGGAAAAGCTAATTCGTTAAAATGCAATTAGGTATATTTTTTTTTTGTTAGCAACAGAAAACTAGGTTTAAATATAGGCTTAAATATATGAAAGAAAAAATAACTTGAATTAGAAAGAGGTGCTTAACTGAAAGCGGAATAAGTTTTTTATTAGTTAATTAATATGTTGAAAATATTAATCTGATCGGAAGTTAAGTCTTATTCGAAAAATAAAATACGATAGATCTTTAGATTAGAATCTAACTGGCTAAATTTAAAGATTAATATATTCGAATTCCATCTTTTATATGTAGAAAATAATTAATTTAAATATCAACACAACTATTTATAAGTTTGGAGTGTCATTTTAAATATAATACAAATATGTTCTAGAGAGCCGTCTACAAAAATCATTTGAAGTTTTTAGTTAGCTTTATTTCATTTCATATCTTATTTACTAATAATATTATTAATATTATTCTACTTAGATTTAGCTATTTCTTGCTATCATTCCATGATGCATAAGATGACGAGAATAATTTACAGCACATAAACATCCTTAGAAATTCCAAATAATTTAACATGAAATTTAAAGTTTTTTCATTGTTTCAGTAGCATATATATATTAACAAAAGAAGAACAGTGTGCGATTGCATAAGCTGCTGCAGTTTTTTCATTTGTTTTTTTAACAAAGTTAGTGAATCTTTTAATATTTTTTGATGTTCTATTTGTGAATATCCTAAAGCAATCACTTTAGAAATATCTCACAATCTGTCATTCATAGAGATTCAGTAAGATCTGCATATTTCATGTACACCTAACATCTTCGGCATAATCTTACTTTAATATATAACACGGACTTAGAAATAAAATAAAGAATGACTAAGAAAGTACTTTAATTTAAGTAATCAAGATTCAGAGGACAGGAAGGCCACGCTACCAAATTTGGGATTTGCAACTAACATCATAAAGTACATCTCACGAATATCCATATTTAGATCTGATCGATGATATGAAACTAGCAGTGACATTACATGGTTTGGAATTTTGCAAAACCGCAACCGCAAGGTTCAACTCGTGACGCTCTCAAGATCAGGGGCGGCTTACATGGGTGGGCGGAGAGTGCGAGCGCCCCAGAGCCCAAAGATCCAGGTTTTTTTTTAGAATTGTTTTTGAAATTTTTAATAAATAAAAATGTAAATATAAATATAATTTAACTAAATTTAGTTATGTATATTTTAAAAACTAAATTTATCTTGAAAATTTTCATACAAAATAATATAATTGCTTAAATAATTATATTAAATTTTAGATTTTAACTAATTTTCAAAAAAAAATTACCAAAAAACTGTATAATTTATTTTTGTCCAGAGACCTAAAATATTTATGAGCCGGCCCTGCTCAAGATTTGCTTACGTAGACTACGATATACACTTTCATTTTTATACGTCAGATCATAAAACGATTTTCCCTTTTGAGTTTTTGTCATTAAATATTTTCGTATTATATATTTATATATACCCGTTCATCAGAAATTGTATTTAAGCCTAACCCACTTTTGAATGAGTTATATAAAATAGACACATCATGCATAATCTTCCAACAACAAAAAATATTCAGATAAGTATTCAAATGTTACTTTTCAATAAATTCCATGAACTAGTGCTCAAACAAGGAAGAAACAATCATATAACTCATAATCTACCCTCGAAATTAAAGTAAAGCTTAAACATCAGAGAGTTGTTATCTCTTTTAGAGTCTCCATGTAGGCGAACAATCATGGAGTAAATAATTAGAAAATCTAACAGAAGAGATTACTTCTCCCCTCAGCTTTTTAGTTTTCCTAAAATTAAATCTAATGATTTTTGTTTTAAAAAGTAAAATTAATTGTATTTTTTAATATTTGGGCACAAATCTAAAGCGTCAAAATATTTGACTAAGTTTATAAAATTATTGATTTCAAAAATTAAAAAAACTAACAAAGAGAAAGAATTTTACTCACTCTGCGAAAGAAATAAGTCAGCTTTATGAAAGAAAACAATAACTCACATAGCAAAGCTTGTAATATGATATTTTGTCTTCATGACATCAACTAAGAATATTTGCAGTTTTTTGTAATTTTCTTTGGATAACAAAGGCACTTTGGATACTAATTTTTGAAACTTTTGAGTTAGTTAACAATTAAAAAAAAACTTTAGAACTTTATCTATTTTTCCCGAAAAAAATAATTGATACTAATCTGTAAACTGAATGTGAAATGAAGAAAAAAAATCTAGGCTTAAATCTTTGGAGGGTAAACAGTATCAAAGACAATCCTAGCAAACACACGACGTGTCTCGTGAAAGTCCCCAAGAGCAAGTGACTTGTAGTTTATCCTACGGTCTAAACTCGGCGCACCTCTCTCTCCGTCTCCCTTCCTTCTCACACTTCCGAACATTCTCTGCACTCTCTCCAACAACGGTCTCGACATGAACACCTGTCAAAAAAAAAAATATGAAAACATTCTCAGCACTGTGATCATCACAATGTGTGTTATACCATATCAGAGCTTGGCGCTTGCGGGTATTTGCTCATCGCGTTAGCCAAGTAGTCTCGATCATGCATCTTCCTCGCAGCTGATTTTACAGACTCTGCTAAGCTCATGACCTGCTGCGATAGTTTGCTGCCTGAGCCAGCAATGTCTTTTTCGTTGTGAACGGACAGTTCTTGGAAATTTGAGTTGTGCTGTTTCGTGTTGCTCTTTGCAATCTCCATGGCTTCGGATAAAGATATGTCGCTGTAGATGGCGAGACAGTAGGAAGCTACCACCGTGGGATCTCGAGGCTGGTCGACCAATGCTTTGTGAAACGCTAAGATCCCAATCCTGAGGTTAATATTATTAGTTACCATTATTGTTTAATTTGGCACAACCATTTACTAAAAAAAATAGATGGAGAGATTTCATCTAACCAGAGGAGCTCAGCGCATGGACGATCAGGTGCTACAAGTCGGTCAAGATTGCGAAACATCGACTGTAAGTAAGTGTCTTTAAACAGGTTAGACATTTATTGCAGTCTTAACAAATAATAATAGAAAGCAGAAGTGTTATGTACCAGAAGCATGTTGGACCTTCCATCACGCCTCTTGAACCCTTGGGAAACAAAATAAGATGCCTACGAATAGTTTAAAGCGATTTAGAACCAATACGCACAACACCAGAGTGTCTAGAGAAGATTATTCACCAAACCTGGATAGGTAGAAGAATCTCCATGAGACCAAATCTCCATAATAACCTTAACGAAGCTTCTGCGGACCCATACGCCAGCATATAATTGATCTCCATCTGGACCCTTGACTGCACAATGATTAGAAGATCTTTAGACAAGAAGAGGGAGAACAAGAGACAGGGAAAGAGAGTGAGAGAGAGAGATACAGGGTCAAGTCTAAGCAACGAAGAAGAAAGCTCCTTCACAGAAACAGCAACCTCTTTGGTTAAGCTGAATCCTAACCTCGCTGCAATCCTAATTGCACGTAAAATGCGAGCTGTAAAGTGAACACCGTTACCATAATTTTTTTTTGGAGACTTATCAAACAAACATATGTCATAATAACTACCAACATTGCATCTAAAACTGACCTTTATCCTCGATAAATGAAAGCTTCGCCGCGGACACTGTCCTCACCTGCAGAATAACTAGACTGGTTAGGGCCTTTGCCAATTGGTTTCTATAAAGAATATGATAGCCTTGCCTACTTTAGAATTCTTTATATCTTCAACTCCTCCTATATAGTCATACACTACATTCTCCAATGGATCAAACATCAACCTGAAAGATCCCAACATATTAATGTTAATGCAATTCTGTATAAGGGACTTTAATCCACGGATAAAATGTGCTTTACCCATTGACTGTAAAATCACGCTGTAAGCAATTCTTCCAACGGATATAGTCACGTTCACTGCAGCCCACAGGCTTTCTGAAGTTCTTATTCGGCGCTTTGCCAGTCCTTGCTGAAGTACTAAAGCTTGACACCTGTTACATTCAACAACTCTACTAAGTCTTGAGATACAAGTTTTAAGAAAAGATTAGATTAAGAGAAAGTGTTCTTCCTGATAGGAGAGAAATTTTAAGTAGTTTATGACATAGATTCGTGTGAAAACATTGAGCAAACCTCTATGATGATATCGTCGACATAAACATGGCAGATGGGAAACCGTCTTCCAACGATTTGGCAGCGGGGGAATACTTGCCGTACCTGTACACACAATGATGATTCACAAAAATGAGACAAGATCTAGGCAGGAAGATTGGTTTGGTTCCATTTAAACCTCCTTGAGCTCGGCTGAAGTGATGACATCAAAATCCTTGGGGATTCTATCTAGTATAAGATCCCGAACACAACCTCCAACTAGGTATACTTGAAACCCTGCAACAATCAATTCAGACAAAAAAAAGTAATGATTTTTTGGCGAAAAGATGTACTTCTCTGACAAAAACACTTTCAGACACAACACAAAGGCTGAGAAGAAGAAGTTAAAAAAAAAAAGATAACCTTTTTTCCTGAGCTTATTGAGAACCATACGTGTAGATTCAGGGATCATGGACCTCTGTATACCAAACTCACTACTAGCATCTAACTTCTTCCACGACGGCGTCGTTTTATCCTTACTACTCTTTCTTCCTCCACTAATATCCTTACCACTACTGCTTTCTTCCTTGCGTGGCTTCACCAGGTTTCTCGGTGCTGCGACTGCTCCTACGCATCCGCAACGCCCAATCTGAGATAAAAAGTTCACAATCTTTAAGCCAACGAGAGCTTTTCTATAAAAGGAAAGAGAAGGAGACGAAACTGTAGGCGTGCGGAGGGAGAAAGGGAGATCTCTGATGGAGCCATAGCAAGGACGGCAGAAGACTAGAGCTTTCGATGATATAGCGAATGAACCATACGCCATTGTAGTAAAAGCTTATTCAAGACATTGCCGAGACGGAGAAGAAGATGGGAATCTCCAGAGGCATTGGATCTCTAGGAGATGATGCCTTTGAGAGAGAAGGTAGGGGCTCAGAATAAACCGATGGGCCTTTAAAGCCCATTAAAAGGTTGTATCGGTTGGTTTAAAGCCCAGTGAATAGATTTAATTTGTTGGAGACAAATTAATGTTCGATTCAGTTTTAGGCATTTAGGTTTACCAAATAATGGAAGTCGATGGAGTATATATCAGTTTGATAGAGTTTTGGTTTAGAAAATGTTCTAACGTTCGATTCTTTCATCAATCCCTTTCTTATTAAAAGAGAAGCATTTTTAATAATAAACCTTAATTTTGTAAACTAATAACAGTTTTGCCATTTTAGCTGATGTGGCGGCACCACATACCTTCTCAATCATTTTAATTAATGGACTTTTGCTTACTAGAAAATTTACATTATTTGCCACTGATACCTACCACAGTGTCTTTAGGTATATAGCTAATTATGGAATAAGTTATGTATAGGGAGTGCAATTTCCCTATTTTTAATACATTATAAGAGATAACATAACATAAGATAATAACCAGTTCGTAAAAGAATACAATAACCGGATTTCAATAGCAAAATATTTTCTAAATGGTTTAGAAGCATCCCAAAATTATTATTTCAGTAGCAAAACACTTCCTCACGTACAAGATCACTCAACGGCGGAGACGAGGAAGATGTACGCCCATGTCACCGTCCGATCTGGTCTGTATTTAAGGTTCTCTCTCAGTTTCCTTCATCGGAGATGATCTTATGGATTTATCCTCATACAATAAATCTCGCTCCTTTTGATATTAATTCTCGCCGTCGCAAGCTTGATCTCTTTTTACGGGATTGTTAATCACTTGGTAAGTCTTTTTCTTTCGATCTAAGAATCGAGATCTTCCATACTTTTCGATGTATGTTCAAACTGTTGAACCGATTTGGGAAAATATTGACTTGCTGATGAATACTTATTGGGTTGTGCTGAACTGTCCTCATGTAAGTGTATGAACTTTGGTATGTGTTTTGTCAAAGTCATAAGCTTTGAATCCATTAGATCGAGTTATGTATTTGTTTGCGTTTTTAGGTAAAAGAGTCACCTTCTTGGTAGAAGCAGTAACTATAAACTTTGAAAAGTAATTCTATGGAGATCGTAATACCTCATGACTTGGTAGCAGCAGTGACTCTCGGAGGTGCATCTTTTTCTTGTGGCTACACTCATCAGCGATTAATAGAATCTATCGAGATTGGAAGATGGGACAGAGCTTGCTCTTGGAGATTGGAGGTGCTAATTATGTCCGCAGATTAACCAGTGAAGCCTGTTATTTGCACAAAATAACTATGTGAGCTTTGAATACGTAGGTCATGTCCCTGAAAAAGCCAATCGCGTCGGTGAAGAAACTAGCAACGAATCTGATTCTATCTGCAGACTTACGGCCGGCTTATTCTATCCGTGATGAGAAATTTCTGATGCAAACTATTCTCAACATCACCAAGGAAGGCTACGTCTCCATAGTAGTTTCTATCATGAAACCTGAGTCCTTGAGAGAAAAAAAAAAGCCTTTTCCAGAAATCTATCCGGTTCCAAGTGACAATCACTTCTTTCTATGCGTGCAGGTTAGTCCCAGTGAATCAATATAACCACTAAAAAAAATATTATATAGCTCGACAGTTCGTGCTGTTTCTAAAATTTAATGATTTGGTTGCAGGTGGAACACAGGGTGTGGAACTCATACGCAAGACATTCCTTTTCTCTTTACCAAAATTGTAAAGCAAGAAAGTTAATACTTTGACTTTACATGGTTCTTTGAGGGTTTCAGAGGATTGAGTAAGTGTGAAAATTGGCTGTTGGGTCAAACCAGAGATGGAACTGTTGCTTTTTGTCAGCTTTACCTTGAGTGTAAATATTTGTATGTGAAGTATAAGGATCTCCACTAATATTACCCAAGAACTCAAAATCAATCTCATCCCATGTTTATCCTTCAGATTCAGCTGCAAGTGTTAAAAACAAACACATAATTATCAAGATAAACTAACAAAATTATCATAACAAGGTTAACTTACTTAGGTAGAAAGTTGTGACTATGCATGCCAAGTTATCAAGGTACGAGTTTAATCTGCACATCAATCTTTCCAAACAAATACTCTGTTTTGGATTGAAAACTAGAACCAGATGATTTTGTCTAAGAAGCGAGTAAGAAGCTGGTCGTTATTGAGTATCTTCCCATGGCCATTTCTTGATACTTCGTTGACGTCGCTGTTGAAATCAGGGTGGAAGCTGAAAATGCCACCACGAGTAGAGCTGCAAAGAAGAATATTTTGAAAGGAGATATTTGTGTGTATGTGTTTGGAGTTTGGTGAGGAATGTGAGGAATAGAGAAGAATGGAGAACAATAAGTAGTGTCAAGTTTAGGAAAAAAAAGGTAAAAAAGATAATAATCTCAAGTTCATTAAAAGAAAAAAGTAAAGTCAAGAGGAGAGTGGGTGAACAAAAGAGGGGCAAGCATGCAAGATGTATTGCCGCTGGACTCTTATCATTTAGAGTACTTCCATCATTTGGTGAGCAGATTATCTTATTATTTTAATTAAAAATAATTTTTTTTATAAACATGGACTGGAACTCAGAGGAACCATTCCGGTGCAGGCCTTGGTCTAGCTCTCTGCAAACGGCAACGAACCAAAAGTATAGCATGTAAAATTAATATGAAGCGTAAGCATGTCAAATATCTTTGTGTTTTTCATTTTGGATGATTTGAGCTATGACTTTTTTTTTCTCTAGATCTGTAAGGCAGTAGTTGTTGCCAAGCTTATAATTGCAACTCTGATCCTACCAGTACTAAAGCAGGATCAAATTTGAAAAGACTAAATGTGGGAGCTTTTTCAGATATTAATTCCAGGGGCGGATGTATGCCTAACGGTACGGGGTCACGTGCCCCCGACTGATTTTTATTTTTTCTTTGATATTATAAGTTAAATTAGAAAATATCACAAGTTTAGTGAAGAAAACTGTAAAAGTGACCCCATCAAAATATGTTTTTTTGTTGTTTTTTATATGGTGCCCCCGATTAAAAATGTTTCTGGATCCGCCCCTGATTAATTCCATCTACTAATGAATTATTTTTCGAAGTTAATAGAAGTTTATAGTTACTGCTGCTACTAAGTCATGGTCCTTCTCTTTTCATATAGTCCAACATTTTTATACTAAAATATTGCTCTATATAAGTTCTTAAATTTACTATTTGCTTAGTTAACATAACATGTTATAGAATTTGTATATGATACTTGATGGAATACGAACAAAGATGTAAAATAAATTAAATTATTTTTCTAACAATTTTACCCTGCGCAAGGCGCAGGTCTTTACCTAGTTTCTTTATTATTTGTCAAGCAAAGGATTAACCCAACATGAATATATAACATAATTTACATTAGGCATTGGCTCCTCGTACATTTTGACAGTTCAGACTCCTCTTTCCTACGGTTGGATAATGATATGAACCAGTGGCGGAGAAATAAACATTTTGTATCGGGGTCAAATTTTTTTAGTAAGGTTAAATTTTCATTTTTTACGGAATCAAAAACAATTTTTCTTAAATAAAAATATTTTTTTGTAGATTTTCTTAAAGAATGTTTTTTTAAAGAAGTGGGGTCAGCTGACACCACTCCCTACATACTGCCTCCGCCCCATATGCTTTTATGGACCCTAAAAATAAGCTAGTAAAACATTGTCAAAATAAACTAATAAAAACTTTGTGAATAAAATATATGTAGGAAATTTTCAAAAATACCATTTTCTGTCAATATTTAAAACATCCCTATATTCTTGTGTGTTTATAAGATTATTTATCAAAATAAATTTTATAAACATTTAAAATAAATTTCATCCGCAGCTGGCTATTTTACTAGACCAAGTTTTGATCAAAAGAAACGTTTTTCCGAAGAGCACCTCTATCTGACAATGTTTGATATATATATATATAAAAAGTGTCTTTTTTTCTAGAGTCCATCCAACCATTTTTACTCCAAAGAATGTAAACCAGGTTCATGATCTCAAAATCATCATGTAAACTTTGTAGCACATCAATCTCCGAAGCAAAGGATGGATAGCCCATCAGACTCTTAGTCATATCCAATAGATCTGAGTAATCGGTCTCAAAACGGATCGAAGAAATCCCTATGGCTCTCATGTAAGAAGATGCCCTACGTAATCATTCCATCTCAATGTGTAAAGCCGAGAGGCTTCTATTGCACACATGTAATCCGAATGATTTAGTACTCATTTGATTCTTAAGACTATCCTATGCTGATGACAATGCTATTACTGATCCGTGAAGCATTGATTTGGATAATGGGATTTGACGTATATGGAGTACTGTCTCAACAAATGTGGTGTAAGGATCGTCATGATTCTCGTCCAGTTTTTCTTTTTGTTTCTCCAACATCTTGTCTTAATGGAAGCAAATTGGGAGGGGAAATGATTTTCCCATTAAAAAGTTTGTCATTTTTCGTCTTTCAGATATACCAACAGATCTGAGAATGAGTCAATTGTAATTTCACACATGGCTCTATAGGCATGTGATACTCAGTTCTAAAATATGGTTTTGTAATTTTTTATTGATTTAAATAGGTCGTATCTTAGATTTAACTGAAGCTATTTGTATATGTTTACAAATAATATATACAAATTTTACAGTTATTTGTAAAAAAAACATAATAAAATAGTTGATAGTTTTATCAGATTTAATAACATGTTTATGAATATTAATTATAATATAGCAAAAGAATATTAAAATTGAAAACCAATTAATTAAAATGTTTTTTAAAAACCCTACTCATTCTTAAAAATAGTATCATTTACTTTTCAATATTTTCTTTAAACAAAAAGCTCTGACTCTGAGAATAAAGAGAGGGTGAATTATAAAATTTAATCGGAAACCTAAACAAAAAGATGGATATTGAAAACTCGATAGGTACACAATTGTGTATATGATAAAAAAAATGTTACAGGGAGAGCAAAATTATTAAATAAATTACACATTAAGGAGTCCTAGCATAATGCAAAACCATGACATGATCACTAGCTGATGAATCCCGAAGCGAAGTGAATGAGAGGGAGGATGATTTTGGACTCCATATTGTATCTCTTACATGCTGCATCGTCAACAATGGCCATAATTGTTGTCCTCTGCATCTTATTTCTATCTGTATCCATTTGCATGCATAAAACAAACCAAAATTAGTCAAAATCACAAATTGACATGATCTGCAAAGTTATATAACCAGTTTAATAACCTGCTGCCTGTTGAAAAAACTACCCTGTCTATGACTATAACCAATTAACTTTGCATTTTATGTGTGTCTTTTTTTATTGTCAACAACATTGAAGAAACCTGGGCGGTGTTTGTTGTCTTGGCTAATGTAACGTATGCCTTACCCTAAAATCACACTTTTCCTCGAATTGACGCCAAAAATAGAAGTGAAAGAAAACAAAAGCATTAAGAACAACTAAAGTTTGGTCAGCTGACACTAAAAATTTAGTGAATATAAAAAAATTGTCGCAATGAAAAAGAAAAGACAAACCAAAATCTGTTCAGTTCTGAAAGGCTAACCAAGGCTGACACTACAATGTAAAACATGCCCGCGACTTTTAATCATGACGGGGCCTAGTTAGACTTTTCCCATAATGTGAACGTAAAGAATCATCACTAGTTCGTCTTACATTCGAGGATATTGTGTTTAATTACTTTTAGAATAATAATTCAGCAAGAACTGAATATAGTGGTTGCTGCACCTCAAAATTAATCACGTTTTCATGCACCTTTAGTTCATCCAAAAATATGCAAGTGCTCCTTTATGTGATCAGAAAAAGTTTTTTATTATTCTGCTGTTGAACTGTCAAGTGTTCAAATCTAGTCTTCTGGTTATTTATCAAGAATTGTTTTATGTTCTATATTAGGAACGTGACTGGTTGGTGAGTAGGGAGAGCATGATTATTTGAGAATTTTTAAGATGGGATTTTTAGTGGAATATAAGAAACCGTTTTTTAATTTTTAACTAAAAAACTTAAGAATTGGCTTTTAAATAAGATATTTAAGAGACGGTTTTTTATATTCCACTAAAAATTCCGTTCTAAGGGCATCTCCAACCCTACTCCATTTTCTACTCTAAACATCATTTTGGAGTAAAATCCTCTCCAACCCCACTCCATTTCCAACTCCAAAATAGAGTAGTGGCTAGGATTACTCTATTTATGGAGTAATCTTACACATTACTCCATTTTGGAGTTGAACTTTTTTTATTTATGAAATGGTCCTTTAAATATTTAATGTTCTTATTTCTTATTTAAATAATATTTTAAAATGATACAACAACATAAGTTATTTCATTATTTAATAATTTGACATAAATACATAACATAATTAAATAAAAAATAATATAAAATAAAATAATATAAAATAAATGATTTAAATATCCGATTTTTAAAAAAAAATTACTCGATTTAAGAAATCAAAGATAAAGAAACTCATTTTTCATTACGAAATGCATTAATCGATCATTTGTGGGAAAATATTCTAATGCTTATTAACCAACTTATACATAATGTTTTATTCTATTTTTATGATTTTTGGTACCTTTTAATAATAAATGTTTAATTTAAATAAATTATATTTTTAAGTATTTTTGCAAACATAAAATAATTGAGGTTAATTAGTACACTTTTATAAGTATAAGATACTATTAAAAATTATTAACTATTTTTGGAGTTAAAAATGGAGTAATACATTAGAGTAAAACATCACTCCATTTTGGAGTTGCACTATTTTGGAATAAAATTTGGAGTAATACATTGGAAATGCTCTAAAAACTCTCCAATAACCATGCTCCGAGGAAACGATCAAGTTATTTCAAAACTCATGAAGTGCACCACTTGCGATTATGATGCGACATTTTGCACGTAAGCCCACTATTAAAAATCTATTTACGAATAAAACATAAATATCTGCTATTACACGAGAAAAGCTGACCTTAGCAAAAAAAAAAAAAAAAAAACTGACCTTAGCAAGCATAAGCGTGACGACAGGGTTTGTTTACAACAATTTTTTTTTTGGTAACAGACAACAATTCCACTTTAGAAAAAACTGAACCGTAGAGACTGGAAACTCGATAGCTACTACCAATATATTCACACATATTATTAACTCCTACTAACAGTCAGGCTACATATGATTTTCTAATATCTGCCAAGATTTTCACGGTCAAGATCTTACTAGTTATATGATCACGCTGTATATTTATTTATTATGAACTCCTACATACATATTGGGGAATTGCACCCAGTATATACAAAAAGAAAAACAAAATCCATTACCTAACTAAAAACATCTCTTATTTCCTACTTTCTCTTCTTATCTCTCTCTACTTTCTTTCTCAAAATCTAATTAACTTTTTTTTTTGGTTATTAAACAAAAAAGCCCTATTTTATTTCTGTGTCTGTTCCTAAGTAACATTTAAAAAAAAAATTGAAGGTAACAAAACTATAGTAATCTGACAATGAATTTCGCTTTCATTATTGGGTCCCAAAAAGAAAAGATATGTTGACTTCAGGATCTCAGGCCAAAAGAATTTATGTTTTTTTTGGGTAAAACAAAATTTAAGTTATGAGAGGAAATAAGTGTTTAAAGTTTAAACCAGGATATTAAAACTTTGTGAGAATATGATATACGCTTGCTCTGTTTAAACTTTAGTATATATTAATTGTTGAAGAACAAAATCAGAAACGAAAGAGAGAATAATTGTGATGGATTTCTTGACTTTGACTTTATTTGTGAATAAAATGATTGATGTCAGGATGTGTTATGTGAGAAGATATTGATTTTTTTTCAAATAATATGTAGAAAATTCGCCTAAAAGCACCCACAACGAAAATCTTTAAGAAAGAATCCTTAAGGACAAAATAATTAAATAATCGCTAGTTTTCACCAAAAGTTAAGGATTCGATCTTTAAAATCTTTAAATAAGGATCAGTTCTTAGAAAATCCTAATACGTGTCGGTCCGTGATTAATTGATATATTTTTTTTATTTTTTTTTATTTTAGTCTGAAAAAAGAAAAAAATAATAATTAAAAATTCAAAAATACTTTCTTAAGGACTCTTCTCGAGACTCACCATTGCGGGTGTTCTAATGATTTATCTGTAACTCTTCAATGGCAAGATTGTTATTCCGTCATCTTCGTATTGGATTACTAGTTAAAAAAAGTCATCTTCGTATATATATATATATATATATATATATATATATAATTAATTAGTGGGAAGGGATACTTCTTAACTATTTTAACGAAACTCAAAGCAATCGTCTATTTACCCTACAATTGCCAATTTTCCATATATATTCTGCGGTAATCAAAGAGAATGTGGCTTTTTTCTGTTAAAAAAGGTTAAACTCATATCTAATAAAGACACAAATTCAATTTTCGGATGAAAAATGTAACCCACAACAGGTGTTTCCGAATTTTTATACGGATGTATCCGCAGCCGTAATAAATAAGATAATATAATCTAGTTTTCACAGCAGAAAGATCAAACCCGAAATATGGTTGCATCCAAGGCACATCCATTACTATTGGACCACAAAACCCGCTTAAAAGAGAATGTGTTTAAAATGCAGAAGAGAGATGTTACTAATTTTTAATTAATACAAAATTATTGTCATCACTTGATTAGAATAAATCACAATTAAAATGCTTGAAATCGACTTTGATTCAACTTTTAATGGTCGACTTTGATTCAACTTTTAATGGAGTATCTACTAATTAAATGAATAGGAAAAGTTTTTAAATATAATGATTAATTAGTGAAGTTTTGTAATGCTTGTGAGTGGGAAAGACAATTCTTTTGGCTCGATGGAAAAGACAAAGTTAGCCATGCATGCATCAATGCTTTCAAATCACGTTTTTCATGATCAAATGGTTATTTGAGTAAGAATTTTATATGTCATCGATTTCAATTGTCTATCATGGACATAGTGAATGTACCAAATATCAATATAGAATGCATAATCACAATACATTAATTAATTGGACCAAACATCAATATATTCTTGCGACGACATGCATGCTCTAAAGAAAACAAGCAAAAGAAAGAAAAAAACAAACGAGAACATAAGCATTAAACAGATGTTTCGACGTTAGTTTTTACGACTAATGTTCTAGAAAGTGTTAGCCGATTATTATACATTCTTTTTGCTATATAGATGTATATAATAATAAGCAAACGCTATTAATTATGCGGAATACTTAACAAAATCGACAAGTTTGATCACCACCTAATGTCTAAAAGGTCGCTTTTCTAAACCTGGTAGATTGAACGGCTACACATGCAGTTGATTCTTATATGGCAAAAGACCTTTATCACATGAACATATATTTGTGAGCCTATCTAGACTACATAGGAACATGCAATATACTTGATTATTGTACATTCTGATTAACCAGAGCGTCTACACACACAAATACGCATGTAAGCTTTTGAGGTTGGATTAAGATATCCTTTCTTTTGTGGTTTCTACTATTCTCAAAGCAGGCATGCCTGATGACTCAGAGTTGTTTTATTCCAAAACTAAAATTATCATAAATTATTATTAGTATAATTATATTATAGTCTGAAACTAATGAAAGGGCCAGTTATAGTTCCCCTCTCGTTTTCCATTTCCCTATGTGTATAACAATTATAACGTTAATAATTATTGATAAGGTGGTGGGTACTTTGATAAACGATCAATCAAAAACTTAATTAACAACTATTTTATTTTTAAAGAGGGTAAATACTAAATTTTGGGCGATCAAAATTCTTATTAGAGAGTGTTTTTGAGGGGCAAAGAACTTGTTAGGAATCATTAAAGTTATGAATAATTTGATTGAAACTGATTGATTCAACACATGAATCGAGGTTAAAAACCCGAAACCCGAACCCTAGGTTATTCGTAAGTATTTATTAGGTTTTAACTCTAAATTAAGGATGTTTTGTAGCCCTCAATATTCAGAAAGTGGTTCACTCACCTGTATTACTACAATTTGAAAGAATTTGAATATTTCTGGCAAACATAATTAATTGAACTAAGTTATAGACAATTACGTCGGTGCACAAAAAAACAATTACGACAACATGACATCAGACGTGCGACCTAATAAGTTGGGGATTTAGTTCTAGTGTCATTTTCACTTCATATCTAGAAAACTTAGAAGATTAAAAAGCATATATAAAAGAGTTGGAGAATAGATATTTACCTCAGATTCGCTATCCAGTTGAAGCTTCTTCATAAGGTACTTAATTAGCAATCTAACTGTGAGTTTCCCGTCTCTTATCCATGCAAATTCAAAACATAATAGAAGTAATCTCGTTAGTAACTTCCATATACAAATCAAATTTATGAGACAAAAATAGACTTACTTGATTCTCAAGTAGCGTTTATTAACTTGAGGCAAAAACGGTTCCTTTTCCCTGCGTTCACAAATCCAGTTTTATCAAACATATGCGCACGTGTTATGTACTAATGTAAACATATGAAGAAAAGTTAAGAGAGTTCGTCTTAATTACTGAAATTGTGAAGCTTGAAGAAGAAACCAAAGACCAGAATGTGGTCTTTTGGGAGGTTCAAGAACTCTAAACTCCGAGCTTGGTCCAGCTCCTCCCTCTTCCACACAACAACTCCTTGTAACATTATTATTGTTAATGACATTACGCTCACTCATCATTCCTAATGATGAGGGTCTACATGGCCCCATATATTGAGGTATCCATGGCGTTGAAGATGGAAATGAAAACGCCGCGTTGATCAACGTTTGTGGCCTAGTTAATTGATGATTGTAAACCAACGACGCTCCACGCATCGACAGCAACTGATCATGAGAATATGGAGGCTGCTGTGGTTGCTGCGGCTGCAGGTGATATGCTACACTACTACTAAACGCTCCTGCCGCGGTTGAGGTTGAAGAGAACAAACTGAGCTCTAAAGAGTTTTCTCTTCCACGTGCGTTTTTGCTACAACAACGTTGGACCTTATGCGAGGCCGTGCCGTTGGTGTTCTCCTCAGGGCCTATACCTAAGCGGAGCCAAGATTTATCTTTGTTATCTTCTATGTTAATACAAGAAACGACGTCGTTCTTTGATGCGGATCCATCGTCTTTGTTGCCCTGAGGGGAGGAGATGTATGCTATTTGATCGGAGATGGAGCATGTTTCTCCACTAGAATCTTGATTGTTTATTGTTGCTTCTCTGATCATCTCTGCCTCCGTGAAACCGCCTCGCCCACCGCTGCAACCGCCGTAGCAGAAAACGCCTAAAAGGGGTGAGGATTCAAGAGGAACCATATTGGTCCTATGATCTCAGCATGAGCCTATATACGGAGAGATTGTTGAAAAAGTGAGAAAAGAGCTTAGAGAAGGCATGGTTTTGTGGAGAGGAAATGATTCTCATGAAGAAGATAAGGGTTTTGTTTATTTATTTATTTTCTCTTATTTACAGATATTTTATATACTCCCTCTGTTTTTAAAAGATGCATATTCTGGAAAAAATATTTGTTTCAAAAAGATGTATTTTTTATGTTTTCTATATAAAAATTACAATTTTCAATAAAATTAATTGAATTTATTGAAAGACTATTGGTTAAAATGCATTGAAATTTGATAATTTTTAAAAACAATGCATGATTAATGTGTTTTCTTAATATGTGTGAAAACTCTAAAACATACATCTTTAAAAAACAGAGGGAGTATAATATATGTACTTTTTAATTATACTATATGCGTGTAGGGTTGTGAGTGAGAGAGGACGAGGAAGAGAATTATTCCTTTGCAAATCTTACTTTCCATTAATTCTCTTTGTTTGGAAGCTTGTGGGAATGTGAGAAAGAGAGAGAGGAGTGTGATGGTCTTTCTGTCTGTCAGATTTATATTCAATAAAGATATCTGAATTATGATTTTTTTCATGTACGTTGAGATCATATATAAGTAATGTATAAAAAGCTTATATAATTCAGGACAACACCTTTTCTTTTTCTTACTCAAAATGATTTAACAATATTAATTATTTCTGTAAAAGTTTATTTGGGTTTTATTGACTTTAAAAGGACGAAAGGTAGGTCTATGCGAGGAAAAGGATGAAATGTGGTGTGATCGATCCAGCTAATCGCTTTTTTTTTCAGGCCATGTTCCGATGACAAAAAACTGACAGCCAAAGTTATTAATTTGTTTTCAATGAATTAAATTATTAATATCCTTAAAAAGTTAATTTTTAGCCCTAATGTGCTATTTTTAAATGAGGGGTTTTGGGATATTTTTTTAGATGTAATTAGATTGTAACTATCCCTTTCAGAGTAGTTCTCTCTTTATGGGATCTCTTATCAAATTTGAGTCTTCACTGTATATATGTTTGGAGTCTTTAGAGTTTAGACTATAGTGTTTCAAAAGAAAAGACTATACATATATATGGTGACAAAATTGACAAAATTACTTAAAGGTCATAAAAAACAATTAGATTTTTGACCCGCACTTTATTATTTTTATTGTTTCATTTACAAATAGACAGATAAGGCTTTTGTTTTAACTATATAAAATATCACATGATCAAGTTTCAATTATGCGGATCTATTATTTGTTATTATATAAAAAGTGCAAGTATATGAATTGTTTATTATTTCTATAAATTGAACATAAGTTATATTATTAAATCATATAAAATAAGAAATTTTATAGTGTGTACAATACGAAGAAATTTTTATTTTACAATGTCTCACACAATCGTTTTTTTTGTTTCTAAATAAGTTAAATAATGGTTGTACCTGAAACTTTTACTTAATAAATATTTTAAATTTAACAATTATATTTTTCATAAAATATTTCAAAACATATAAAGTGGGCCAAATTTTTTTTAGTTTACTGATAAAATCGTAAAATAGTTAGTTAAAAGAATTCAATCTAATATTACTTTTTAAAATTATTGCAGATTTTAATTTGTTGTTATTATCAGAAACGTTATGGACTATGAAATGGATAGTATATAAAAATAACCCATTTAAATGTATTATAGGCCCAAAAACCGAAAGACAATAATACCATTAATGAAAATTTTAGTTTATTCATAAAATGACAATTTTGAAAAACTTAAATATTTCATTAAGAACATGAAATGAGAATGATACCCTTTTAATTGTATTGATTGTTACTGCTGGTTTGCTTTTACGTTTTGCACAGAAGTTCATGAATGTATAATGAAAACCATGTTGCGTTTGCACAGATTTAAAAGAAGACCATTTTGTAATGATATCAACTAATTTAATCTTCAACTGCGATAATTGGTTTTCTCTTAAAAACTATCATTGCAATCTCCTTTTTGTTTTCTACAAAAAAAAATCACTCATTTCCTAAAATATTTTAACAGTCTTAGAACTTTATCTTTTTTATTCAAGTCTTACGAAGAAATAGCATCATAAGTTAATCATATGTATCAACCATAACAAAATAATTTGTGAATATCGAGGCTAGTGGATATTCGATTCGTTAGTGTTGAACTTATTTTATAGCTAATTTTTGTTTGGTATGTGAAAGTATTTCGGGCGCCATATATATATAGAGAAAGTAAGCTAGATTATTATTGACAATATTGTTATACTGCTAATAGTTTCAATACGTTTGCTAGATTGTATTATTATTTTTACGTTGTGCACGGGTATATATATAATATTTTAAATAAGTTAAGTATTCGGGGTTAAGGAAATGGATGATCAAATTTTTTTTTGTCAATAATGGAGAAAAAGGTTAATCATCCGTTTTATTAAGGATTTATTTGTGTAATAGTTATATTTAAAAGTGAAATTAAGTAGATAGCAATTACTTTGACATAATGAAGAATCTAACATTTACACCCAAAATTAGTCAGTTATATTCTTCCTACTCACAGTTACCCGGTTAATATGTGTATCTGATGACGATGACGTATCACAAATAATATGTAGACAAGAATGACTGAAAATTATTTCATACAAAAGAAGGAAGAAACATCCACGTTAAAAATTTATTGGTTGCATACACATGCATCAATTGTTATATTCCATATCATATAAATAGTGTAGGATTTCAAACCACAACCAAAATCCCTAAATAATAAACACAACAGAGTGCATCCTAACCTCAATTCATATATTAAACCTTATTCTAGTCCTACCTTTACCCCAATCCCTAAATAATAAACCAAACTCTAATAATAAATACTAAACCCAAATATAATGAAACAAAATAAATAACTTAACACATATTGATGAAATTATAACATGTATATAAATGATTGCATAGAAAAAGTTAATGCTGATCCGAACCATATCTCCTCATCTTCTAATTATTAAACCCTAAACTATGATCACTAAACTATTATCCAAATATAAATCCTAAATCCAAATAGAATGAAACAAAATAAGTAACATAGTAAATATTGGTGAAATTATGAAAAAACCTATAATTACATGGAAGTAGTTAATGTTGCTCCTAATTATACCTCTTTACCTTGTAAATACTAAACCATAAACTATAATCACTAAACCCTAACACAGATATAAACTCTAACCCAAATATAAACTCTAAACCCAAATATCAAAATCTAACAAAATAATATAATAATAGAATATATAATATCATGATAAAATAGTATAATAACAGAATATATCACATAACAAAATATGAAAATATATATTATCTACATTTCTATTCTGTATGCATCTAATAGAACACAATACAATAAAATAATTGTTCATCTTCTCCTACCGACCTTTTTTAGATGGTATTCTTCTCCTTAGAACTGCTCCAGGAACGTAATCGATGGCATCTTAGCGGCTCAAATCTGAAAATAAAATGCAGATGTAAAGGAAAGAAGCTCGGATTGCTCTTTCTCGCTGCTTCAATTGTAACGATGTCGTCTTGCAATCGATTTCAGAAGCTTCGTCGATGTTCCTTTTGTAACGCATTTCGAGAAAGAGAATAAACTCAGAGGATGTCGATGGTGATCACAGTGGAAAAAATGGTGGCTTTGAAGATGTGAGTAAACTGTCAAAAGAAACAATTAATAATTATAAAAAATTAATTTCTTTTTGTTTCAGGTTTCACCGGTTGATGCAAGGGGTATCACAGTATCAATATATATATTTACTAGTGGTGTGTATATGTCTGGTAGATAAAATAACTAGTACGTGAATTATATTTTTTTCATGATTATAGAGACCAATTTCCCTTTCGTTAACCCCGAACACTTAACTTATATTAAACAAAAATCAATTTTTGTTTTACTGCGATACTTACCTACCTTAGAGGTGATTGGTGTTTTTTATTACTAATGTGTAAAACACATGTACGTGCATCTTGTTAAATGTTTCCTAAGAAAAATTCAAAAAATCAAATTTAGTCAAAAATTCAAAAATATAAGTAGGACAAACGAAGTACTATAGTTGCACTTATTACATATAATATAATATAGAAAGAGTGCATGAGTGACTTGGTTAAATAATGAGTAAAATAGATTTTCGATTAGAAATGAGGCAAGTGGAATGGGCAGCGAGTGGAGAGGAATATGATGACAATACCTGTCAAAATGTCAATAATAAGATAGATTACTTGGAATGTAACATAATAATAAAATATGTATACATGCATGATGGGAAGTTGAATCAAACTAAAAGGAAACCACAAAAGGGAGCGTGAAGAAAGAATGAAAGGCTAATAATAAAAGTATGCATCGTTATTGAAGTTCGCCCTAATACTTTTCTCCCTGTCCCAATAATCGAGGCGCCGTTTCAACCCTCCCTCTCCGACGCCGGTAAAGTCATGGCTTGCCGGCGTCGGGCGTTCCAACCCCTGCGTCGTCCTCTCTCTTTTCGTTTCTACTCAAGGTCAAGTTCTAGTTCTCTGTTCGTCGCTCTTGTGGTTCCGTACTTTTCCGGGGGCTCCCGGTTTCAGGTTTCATTTGCTTCCTCTGCTCACCGCCGTCAACACCATACCTCTGCTGGTCCGACTCCGTCAGGAATCAGATCTATGAGGCTCAATCTTCCTCCCCTGCTTACCGTTTATCCTCGACTGGAAAGCCCCCTCCGACGTTCGCCTTCCATACCATCGCAAGCCCAACTTCAAACTTCAACTTCTGACATCTGTAGATCCGGTGTCCGTGGGGCTCCACAATTAACTCGGGTTTTAGATCTGGAATTTGGTCGTTTGTCTCCGTTTTGCTCGCTTTATGTCTCCTCCATGACCACCGTCGCAGGCCTTCCTATGTCGCTCGCCCCTCCGTTGTCAGCAACTCCACCATGTCGCTTCAACAGCGCATCTTCCTTGCTCGGTCGTCAGTCCTCGCAGTTCATCGGATTCTTCGACCGAGGAAGGCTGAGTCAGTTTATTCATGAGATGGGTCACTTTCATTTTGCAATGGGTTTGACAAGCCTAATAAAGCTCCAAGGCCTCCATCTCTTCCTAGCAGTTGCACAGCCCACTCGGAGGTGGGGTGGATTGGTCTTCTTGGCTAATCTTCTAAAAATGTTTGGTGGGTTCATCAGAGTTTTTACCGAGACAGATTTGCACACAGAGTATCATTTCTCTTGTTTGAAGAGTATTCTATCTTTCCATTTACCGGTGGGTTCACCGGAACCATCATCATCATGTGCTTCTTTTTTAAGGAGTGGTTTCCCTCCAACCTTATGGAGGTGTTTGTCTATATCCATAACCGTCTTGCTATCTTGTGGAGCGGTCCGTTTGAGGCCTGAAGATGTAGCGGGACTTGTTTCGATGAGTTCCCGAGGTGTGGATTGGATGTCAACGTCACAATTTAAGGTGACTATTTCTCTGCTATCCGACCATGTCGCGACGGCTGTACTGACGCATTCAAGTACCGCTTTGAGTTTGCTGTCATCTTCTTCTTTTGAAGACCTATCCCTTTTATCTTATGTTGTTCTAGCTTATGTTTTTAATCAAAGAGGATGGATAATTCCCTCTGTCAGTTGTAATCAAGCAGTTTGAAGTTAATGAGAAAGTTGTGTTTCAAAAAAAAAGAAAGGCTAATAATAAAGAAATGATGCAAGGAGTAGAAACTGATAAAGCATGCATTCTTTTTATTTATGTATACGGGATAATGTGGGTATTAAGTATATTAACCAAGCAGTAAACTTTGGCAAAAGGTAACAAGCAGTAAATAGTGGTAAGCTAATAGTAAAAGATTTGGAGGACCGTGTAAGCCATTTACCATGGGTTAATCTTTTTTTTTAATACAAAGTTGCAATTTGGGTTTGAATTTGGAAACATGCAGTTAACATGGTCGTCCAATAGCAAATAATTCTATTATCCTCTGGTATTATCAAAAAAAATATTTCAAACTTTGATCATGCAGTAGTATCCAATTTCTGTAGCAGTAAATGCAAGTTTTCAATAATCTAATAGATTAATCTGTTAAGATAGACAGACTTCCAACATAAAGTCAATTATTGATAAGATAAGTGGTCATTTATCTTATATATTGTTTAGAATATTTTCCAATTATTGATATAGACACTTTGTGTTTAATACACTTTTTCGAGATGGTTCTTTGAGCGTAAATTTTGGAAAAAAATTGATGAACCAACTTTAGGTCAGATCAATGTGGATCGGATTGGACTAGGTGGATAGGACTCTGATAACATGTTAAGCTAGATGAACTTTCAACGTAAAACCAATTAGTGATAAGAGGAATGATCAATCTATCTTATATATTGTTTAGATACCCTTTCAACTACATATGTTTGACACTTTGTGTCTAATACAACCGATATGACATATAAAAAATATGGATACTAAATATATATTAAAGTTGTAAAACACATGAATATACCGTAAAACTGGAAAAAATAAAAACCCAAAAAAGAAAGGAAAAAATAATGGAAAAGAGTGTTGGGCATGCATGATGGTGTTCGGTCTCCGCAGAACCCGAGGACCCAAGCCACAGATGATGTGGGGACTATTCTGATCTTTCTCTGAACTCCATGTGACCCCCACAATTCATCTACATTATACACATAACACATGCATGTATACTTTTTATTCCGATTGTCTTTTACGTTTTTGGTTATATATATCCTTATATCTTTCACATAGACTGTCTATAGTTGTGTATAGTCGTTGCTGCTGCTGGCAATTTTTCACCTTCGAACTATTATGTAAACTTTTTAGTCGATATCAACCGAAATGATACTAGAAAAATAAGTTGACAGTGGTTGGAGAAAAGATGAACAATAAAAGGGGAGTTGTTTGAAGCAACGAGTAAGAGTTTTGGCCGTGAGAAAGGAAACAGATTTTAAAAAAATCATAATTAGTTGCAAAACGTTTGACGAAATGGTGACATAATAACAAGTGACTGACTATTCCTATTTCCTTCGTTAAATCTGGCTACTACAATGTAGTTATATATATAAGGAAAAGGTTGTAAAATATACTAAAGATAAAAGTGTAGTAAAGAACCTTTTTTGGCATGCATGTTAGACGCGATCGTAATACTCATTTAGGTGTATTGTCTTTTCATTTGGTAAAAGCACTCAGATTCTTCATATATATATTCACAAAATGTGATAAACTAAATATATAGTAACTGGAAAGGTTTATAATAGAGTTCTCTCCATCGCTTTGATGATCTACATGATTTATAAACCAATGAAAAACGTAGACGAGAAACTAAGCGAGAAGAACCCCCAAAATAACAAATTTTCGCTTTTTATCAGTCTGGTATTAAAACTCAACAGTTTTTCAAAATCACACTTACAATTGTGAAGTTCCTTTTTCGACAATTGTGAAATTCTCTAGAATCGATCTCTTTTGTTCAGTTGTGATACCTGGACGAGTCTAATCATTCCAAATTATCCTTATTAGGACTGCCTACGATTCTATTAAAACATTCGTGAAAATCTGTGCTCCATTTGTCTCTTGACGCATTTTTGGTTGTATATGCAGACGTAAACTCTTAACTCAGTTGGCCAGCAACATTCTGTTTTTGTTGACTTGACCACACCAATTGTAATATCCTGGCTCAAGGCTCTCATTGGATTGTGTGTATTTGGACACACTTTCCTCCCAACATTTGATGCACATATGAAATTCCTTTCAACTAAGCCTCTAAATGAGTCAGTGTCTTCACCTCGCCCAAGAAGAAGGTCACCGGACATAGTATCAAATCCAGAGCTAGTAAAAAGAGGTGTCAAACAAGAGTAGGACACCCATAACTCAGTATTTTCTGTTCAACTTAGTATGATATATAGAAACTTAAAGGACTTATTTTTATTGGAACCTACATTACGATTAGAATAAAAATCTGTTTTGATAGTTATCTGATTGAAGTACGGTTTCATTTACTTCAACGACGAAGAAAAACGTGAAAGTTTAGACAAAAATTACCACCTCTCTCTTTTTTTTGAAGGTGGAAACTACTAACGAAACAAGTCAATTAGTAAATACACTTAGCAAAATGAACTATATGTACTTTTGGGACTATTTTATCGGGTTCTCCAGCAAGTTACTTCGAATGTTTTTTTTTTGGTAAAATATTAAATAAGTTAGTTCGAATGTTTCTTGAACATTTGTGATTTCTCCCTTGTCTCTTCTGTCAGCCTATGCCCCTCTCTCTCTTAAAACTTAACGAAACATCATTTTTTTCATGATCTCTGCCATGTTCGGTTAGATAGTGCAACCACACTTGAATAGTTTGTGGATTTCCGTCATTTTTATACAGAATTTTTGAGAATAGTAATGACACGTTTATTTTTATCGGATTGATGATCAATTCATGAGGTCCTCTTGCTATGTGTAGTGCTTGGTTTGCGGGTCGATCTGGCCCGACTCACCCCGCTCTGCTGCGGTTCGACTCATTTTTTATTCAAAAATTTAACCAGCGAGTAAAAAGAAATATCCGCATTCGCCCCGCTTAATTAGCGGGTAACCTGTATGTAATATTAAAAATAAAAAAATATTTTATATATTTTTATTAATATTTTATTAAAAACAATAATATAAATAATATATATATTTATTATTATTTTATAAATATTCGTAATTTTATTTATTTTTAATAAAAATCATATTTAAAATAAAATAATTTATTTTTGCAGTTAAATTTGATCGATCCGTATCCACTCCGCAAAAAATATACTCGATCCGCATCTTCATCCGCTCTCGTTCCGCATAATTTTCAAATCTATTAACCCGTATTCATCCTGCAGCACGGTAAATGGGGCAGAGCCCGCAGGTAAAAAATCAAATTCCGAGGCCTATGTGTACTCCGGATTGGATGTGTTAATTTTGTCCCAACAAAGATATATACAGCACAGATACACATATGTCCAAGAGTTGAATTTAGCTCATAAGTTGACTTTTTGTTAACAACCATTTAATGTGACAGTATTAAGCGTCCTTAGTTATATACTCCTTCTGTATCATTATAAGTGAGTTTTAAAATTTTTTCACAAAGATTAAGAAACCACAAAATTTTATGTGATTTATCTTGGTTGTATAAAAATAGCATTAAATAATACTAGTTCAACCAATTAAAAAAAGATACACTATTTTGTAATTGGTTAGAGATTTCAAATGACAATTAAATTTATCTAGATTAGTATGAACTTCACTTATTCTGAAATAAAATAAAAATCCTAAAACACCACTTATATTGATACAGAGGGAGTATGTTATATGTATGATATAAATCTCCAGCGGATTGCTTACATTATAATAAAACTGATAGTTAAACTAATTAGGTTTGTCTTTCAACACCATTTTCCCAGATTAGAGCCGTTAAAACACACTAAAATCCAGCTGTATCTCAAAGAAAAAAGTCTTCTCTTGAAATTATATGTTATTTCATATGTTATCTATTAATTTTGACTGACAGAAAAGTAAATGTTTACTATTACAAGTTACACTAAAATTCAGAAAAAATATTAAACAAAACTTATCTTCAGAAATCACTTATAATGGTGCATCGACTATCTTTCTGGTTCAATTTCTGTTCCCTCATATGGACGTCTGATTGAGAAAACAAATAGTTAAAGTTTCATTGATATTCATTTCTACAGCACCAAAAGTTTCATTGACATAGGTATTCGACCGAATGATACAATACAAAATAAGTAGTCAGATCACACCGTCGTAGGAAACACAGAGTGGCAGTGTTAAATGTGATGGAAAAAGAAATCAACAATCTTCGGCTTAGAAGGCTGAAACGCGAAAATATCCCATGTTATTGAAACGTGAAGAAGAGACTTATAAGGTTGAGTTTAACACCAAATCCACTTGGACTTTGACATGAACAGAGCATCCAACAGTGAACTGGTACAACGGAGTTTGGTTCACATACAGCGAAATCGAAGAAGACATGGTGAAGACCCAAGCTCCCCATCGGTTCTCATCAAGGTTATTGACAAACAATTCAAAGTAGAATTTCAAACATATCGATGTTGGTCTAGTGGTTTCAACAAGATTTTCACACACGAATGCCAATGGTAGCGAGTTCGACTCTCTGTCGTCGGGATGGTATTGAAATCTTTCCAAAAAATCTTGTTGCAATGGCCCACGGGTTTTTACAGTGCTAGTGTAATTTTCCTAGATGTGGAGCTTATCGGGATGGGATCAGTCACTATAAAAAGTTTATCCACAACAGTTTTAACAAAATGGTGATAACCTAGTAGTAGCTTCTTAAGGCTTGGTATGTACCCATATCAGTCAGCCGGTAGAATTTATCAATCAAAAAAAGAAATCAAAAATAGAATTTCAAACATGAAGGTAATGAATACTTGAAACATGAAGGTAATGAATGCGTCAGCCTATGAAAAAAACCCTAAAACATAGTTTTCTTTTAGATGATTTTTTTTAGTTCAATTTATTTTCTAAAAGTTTTCTTAAACAAGAATAACATACATTGTAAAAAAAAAGTATTCTTGGTTGAATAAATTTAACATTTATTGAAAAAAATATCACTCATACTAAAACAAGGATAATGCACTCTTGGTAGCAATAAAAATATACAATATAATCTCTTTAAATTAATACTCTGTAAATTAATATATACTAAAAACTTTTATAAAATAATATAATTCTATAGTTTTAAATTGGATTTTTGGTTTAATTAATATATCGATAAATTAATAATCTTTATAAATTATTAAAAATTATAATTTTGGTGTAATCCTGACATTATTAATTTACAGATGTTTATTAATTTACAGAGGTTTCACTGTTTCGTATCATAGAGATGGCTCTCTTCTGTATTATCAGGTCAAAACTAAAAAAGGTATTTTAAAATGTCCATATTAATTGTTGTGCAATGATCACTTTTATTTTGGTCAAAACTATAGACAAATGGGAAATAAATGGAACAGAAAATTCGTTATTCACATGCTGCAATCATTATGTTATTTACTTTCTTTATTATTTCTACAAGGCGCGCAAGTCTTAAGGGCTCCTATCTCCATTGACCAAACTTTAAATCTGTAGTGCAACAACAACAACAACAACAACTCTCCAAAACATCCCCTCCAAACACTTTCAACAATCTATTTTATCAATCTCACAAATTTATAAATCTCATAGAAACATGCATTTGCTACGTTCAAATCTGCTTGTTCGCTCTATCCATTATACGTATCAACACTCTAAGTCTGATTCGTATTTTTTGTTATTGTTACCTAGTGTTTGAAACAGTGCCATCAAACCTCGTGTTAATGCGATCGAGACACAACATGACCAATAGTTCATACATTATACGATTTAAGGGATGAAAAGGAAACTTACAAATCTATATGAAGAGAATTAATGGGATAAAAAGAGGTTTGGTTAAGGGGAAGAAGAGTGAAGTCGATCAAAGTGGAGAAGCTGAGATGCACATTTGGGGCAATCTTTCAAGAGTTTAGGTACCATGTAATAAATATAACAAGCTTTGCAACCAGCTACCACAAGAACTTCACTCTCTTCTTTGTGATTCTCTATCGATGACTCTGATGAAGATTCTCCGCTTTCATAATAAGAGCCATCGTCTTCTGAAACAACAGTTTACATCCGATTCTCCACTGTAATCATCATATACATTGTTGTTGTTGTTGTTGTTGTCTTCCTCCACTCTCATTCCGGTGTTCCGGTTTATGTAGTAAACCTCTTCTGTCTAATTAAACATAAAACAAACCTGTAGTTTTCAATTAAAAATTAATAAGAATTTTGAAACTTCAAAACTACTTTGATGCTAATTAAGGCTAATAGCTTAACTCCCAGAACACAAGTAAATATATCTTCTTTAACTAATGCCAGAAAGAATAAAGAGGAACCATGACGATTCTGCTTTCTTTCTTTGCAATGCAGAGACAAAACAAATATGGACGAGATTTTTCATATGCAAATCTCTATATGTATATGTTTTTTCTCTGATATACAAGAGAACTTTTTTTTATTCTAAAAGAAACATCCAGTAGATTCAAATAGAAAAAGAAAAGAAAAGAGCTCAAAGTGAGCCATGATAGTTTCAAAAAAAAAAAAATGAGCCATGAAACTTTCCAAGTAAATTCTTCTACAAAGAAAATTTCAGTTTGGGTTTATGTTTCGGTAATGAAATCAAACCCTGTGAGCATTTATGACAGACAATAGATAGAGAGAAGGGCTGAAGCAATAAATGCAACACAAGTAAAAAGAAGAAAATCAATTATAGAGGAAACCAAAGAAGTTACATTTGTCATACAATAACTGACAAATGATTGTCCTTGACAATCAATCCTCAAACCCGAAGTTTCTCCCGATGCTGATATATATTCATATCAGGAAAAAAACAGATGAAAAGTAATCTGATTTTTTTTTACCTTGAGATCAAGACACTGTTTCAAATGACAAGGAACAGAGATGTGAGAATTTATCTCTAACGTTCTATCTGAGATCGGTACATCATCATTTTCGAAACTCCTTCTCCGGGTAATAAATGAACAATTCTGCATCATTTCCTCCAAGATATTTCGATGCAGAAAGGAAGAAGAATCAACCAAAAAGAGATTTTTCAAAGGATTCAAAACGTAGAAACATTCTTAAATTAAGGAAGGGCAAAGGCAAAGACTTTAAGGGTAATTTCGGGATTTCGGTGTTAGGAATTGGTCCACGCGTCGTGTGGGTTTGAGCGCTTGTGGATTGTTGGGCCAAGAGAAAGCTGGAAGACATAGCTGTCGCTGTCAGGCGCACAATAACAACAACTGAGCCTCGCATTTGGTCGCACGTCCAATGTAAAACGAACATACGACCACTTCTACACACGCGTGACAGATAGTTCAACTGAAGTATCTTATTTCAAATCAAATAGCAATTTTTTTTCGTCTCTCTCTTTCAAATGTTCCTAGTAAGAACTCAAAAGCCAGATATAATATTTTGAACAATTGAACCAAATCATTTTTGATAAATCAAGCTCCAGAGTTTTACTCTAATTATGTTTTATCGAGGTAGGAGTTGAATCTGACCATTACACTTCAGATCATTTTACCATGTGATTACCTAGTACAAATAAAGATCAAATTCTTGTTCAAAAGTGAACACCAACACGACAAGAAGCAGAACACAACACTTGTTCAGAGAACCGCAAATGACTAATGGAAAGACCCATAACATTGTTCAACAGTTGAAACATTTCTATGGATATGATTGACAGAATATGAAGTGGAGGAAGGGATGATTTAGTCGTCTGTGTAATTGACAGCGAGGTCCCAGTAGTGACCGACACCCGCATCAGTGAAAACTTTCTTGGCAGCAGATTCCGTTAAGCACTCTTGTACAAGAAACTTATAGAAACTAGGTTTCGCAACGCTTCCTTGCCAAACCAACCAGCACTTGTTGTTTCCACCATTCTCTTCTTCGTCGTCATCTTCTTCCTCTCCTTCCTTCTCATCTTTCTTCACCGCCTCTTGCCAGTTTATCCTCCTCAACATCAGCTTCCCGTATCTCTTTATTGCCTTGCTCTTACCCTCCACCACCACCACACTCATTTCATCGGTCATCACGCTACACCCGGTTAATCTGTTCTCCCTAGCGTTCATCTCCACCTTGAATCTCGTCTTTGGATGAGAGAGCTTGTTGATCTTGTACACCGACACTATCGTCTCGACCGTTGTCGGATCGTCGAAAAGCTTCCTCTCTTTCTTCTCACGCTTCTCTGCAGGTGTTAGCTTCCGTGCTGCGTTCCTGTCCGTGTGAGCCTGTTCACGTTCAGCATGCTGCTGTGCGGATCTCCTTCTCAAGCTTGGTTGGGTCTTGCGTAGCTTCAGGATCCGAGAACCTTCATCAGATTGCTCATTTTCACCTTTGGTTTTGGTGGTTCAAGCAAACCTTGTCTGATCATCTCCTGTTTCTCCTTTTCTTTTGCCAGACGCCTCTGGGTTCGAAGTTTCTTCTGTTCCCTCTTTGTCAGTTTAAGAGGCTGGGGCGGTGGAGGCGCTGCCTCTGCAGGTGGCTCTATGGGACGGGGATGCTCTATGTAATGTGTAAGTTTTCTCTGTCTTCAGATCGCCATCGGTAATGGTACCATCAGCTATGTCGCCATACACGCCATTTGTGAGGACAGCTGCATCCCTGAAAGACAAAACAAAACTATGAGCTAAGAAAACCCAGCACCAGCACAAGGAGATAAATTAACTATTTGCATCAAAGAAAGATAACAATATGACGATTCATTATTACCATATTGTAATAGTAATCACCTGGTGATGATTACAAATAAAACAAACTATCAGAAGCAATATGCGGTAAACTAATGAGCACACTAAGCCAACAGTCCAAAGAAATCAACAATTGCAATATTAGGTAAACATATCCAGAAGAAAAGAATGGGAGAATAATTCTAAATAGAAACGATAACAATAAACCAACAGGAAACGTAGCTACAGTTGTAGGGTAATTGTAGTAGGACTTTTATCCAATACCCTAGAAGTTACAAGTTTAGTTTGATAACTGTAGTATGACTTGTTCTCCTCAAGGTTATGCCATGTTTACCGTCATTAGATGAACATTCGAACAAAACAACTGAGAATCAACAAAAAAGGCAAAGTGGGAAGAATTACGTACCACCACTCAACATCTGGTATTAGCTCCTTGGGCTTCTCTTTTCTCGGGGCACGTTCTGATACCTCGATCAAATTTGGATTTATATCATCCCTGGCCTTAGCCAGATGCGCTTGCTTAACCTTCAGCTCTCTTGCTTTTGCTTCACCAAATTGACTCTACAAAATCAAAGATCAAAAGTAAACACACTGAGACATCAGTATAGGCCACCAAAAATGAAATGATTAGAAATATCATAGAAAAAAAGACAAGGCATACCTTCAACTTCAAACTCTCAGCATCTCTTGTCCATTTACCTTCTTCAACAAACTGAAAACTCATACGCTTGGGTCTCAAAATCTTGTTTTTATCAATACCCATCCTCGGATCAAAATGGGGGTTTTCTTCAGGATTCACTTCCAGTTGAGGTTTAAGAATCTGAAAAGCATCTTTCTTCTGCTTGTTGATGTTAACCTGTAAGACTATCCAAGTACATCAGGAGCTTGTTCATTTGAAAAAAAAATAGAAAGCTTAGACATTTAAGTCAACTTCACTCACCTTCAATGTACTAAGATTGCTTGGCTTAGTCACACTAATCACATTTCCATGTTCATCTATCTCCCTTCCAAGTGCATCCACACGCAGAACAGGAGGCTTCGCGGGTTTCTGTTGAACAGCCATCGTATCTGCAGGTGTCTGTCCTAGAAGATAATTGATAATAGTAGGAAACTCTGGATCCTGACGGTATCCCATCCTAGCAGCGATATCCTGAGCTCTCTTAACAGCTTCAATGTTGGCCTGATTCTCAAGGCCAGGTAAGACAGCATGTGGTAATGCCGAAGCAGAAGATGTTCCCGTAGAGACAGCCGGAGTAGTAGTAGTCGATGATGGCACTTTAGCATGTGGGCTACCTTCTGAAGTCAGCTTAGCACCTTGATTCACCTGCGTAAAGAAGAGAATCAACTTACAACGTTCCTTCAAGAGAAGATTAAATATACACATGTCCAGAGAAGAACTTACCGAAGAAAGTTTCTTCAACCTGTCGGCTAATCCCTTTCCAAGCTGAATAGCTTTCTTAGCTTTAGCTAAAGCATCAAGAGACAAGTTTGAACTAGTTTGCCCGGAAGTTCTTCCATCTGTACTAGATTTTCCATGAACCTCATGAGACCCGACAATACTAACTCCCTTATTTTCATCCGTTGGAGATATCGTTACCTTAGTGAGCAGGGTTTGACTAGGGGCCAAAGACGTTCCCGAAGCAATAGAACTATGCGTAGTGACGCCCTGCACATAGACAAGAAGATAATAAGCTTTTTCAAAAATGAAACCAGTAACAAATCTATCGAAGCTAAAAAAAAGGCATAGAGAAGAAACTCACAGTGGAGACGTCACTAGGTGCGTTCATAGCCCTAGAACCCTCACTCACTTTATCATTTCTCCTCTCACCACCACCATCAGAAAACCTAGATCTCTTCTTCCCTTCCTTACTCCCGTTCTCTTCCTCCCTCTCTTTCCTCTTGCTCCTCGTCTCCTTATCTTTACTCCCTTCGTGCCTATCTCTACTCCCTTCCCTCTCGCCTCGCTCCACAGATCTCCTTCTCTCCCGAGCTCTCTCTCTCTCGTCTTCCCTGTCGTCGCGCCTCGATGACCGGTGGTGATCTGTATCGCGGCGCTTCGAGTCTCCATCGCGATGACGGCCGTCCGCCGTCGCGTTCCGGCGAACGATCCGCGCTCGAATCTCGATCACGATCACGATCGCGATCGTCCCTGTTGCTGCTCCTGGAGTGTCTCTTCTCCTTATCCATGGCGATTTAGGGTTTCTTCCTCACACTCCTCCTCCTAGTCTCTTTTGTTGTTATAACCGAAACCCAACCCACAACCGGAATAAACCAGTGAGTCTCGTAAAAAAGAATGCAGAAATCGATAAGACTCGACTGGAATCGAATCAAGTATCAATCTGTCGCTGACCACTAGTCAAGCTTGCATTATGAGCCCAGGCCCATTTCTCAATCTTCTTTCATTTTATCATTGTATGTACTAGTATTGACCCCATGCCATAAAAAATCCATCATATATAACTAAAATGTCATGTATAATTTTACTTTGATTTATCAAGAAGATGTGTATACATATTAACACATAATTAATTAACCATAAACATATAAAAATAAATTACATTTGGTTAAAAATATTTATATTGATCTTAATTAACTTGTTGAACATAAACTTTACTTTGAAGTTTTCCTATTTTACTTTTGGTCTTTCAATACTTCTATAGTTTTTAATCTGCAATTTATGCTTCTTTAACTTGTTACTCTAGTAATTCATTCATTATCTCCATCTAAATACAAGCAATAAACACGATTTTACAAATCCAATGCAAACAGTAAACGTGGATGGAAATATTTTGTACTTGTATTCACCAAGTAGTGAATTGTTTAATAAAGGTATAACTTTTCTGATAACATGTCTTTTCTGAAAATGATAGACTGAAGTCATGTTTAATAAAGAAGTTTCAAATGAGGCAAAGAAAAGAGAAGTCTTGTGTGTTGCTTAACACACGCGATTTGTCAATACTGGGCGAGTGTTTTTCCGAATACTTAAAGGTAGCGAAGAAAGAAGTTGTGGTTATTTGGGTGTATTGTCGAAATTTTGTTGAGTGGTCATAACTTCTGTTGCGTGATTTTGTTGGAGTGTAGTCCTATGGCTTCCGGGCTGTCTTAATATATGTAACTTCCAAAACTTCATTCAGTTCGAAGAAGAATTTTTTTATCTGTGAAACCTATTATAGTAGAGTTTACACCACAATTTCTCTTTTCCTGTTCAATTATATAATGCGAATTATGTTATGTCTAAATGTCTTTGTTCTCTTCTCCTACTTCCATGGTAGGGATGGTCTACTCCCACTTCGATGGGTGTGGAAGTGTGGTTTGAATCATGTATGTAAGTAGGAATGTGCTCTGCTGCTGCTGACTATCTGAGAAGTGTTCTGCTGAGGTAGGAGAAGGTAGATGAGCTACTCCATGTGAAGAGAGGAGAGTTACTGTAAAGACACAACTTCCACCCTGTTGGCTGTAGTTTAAACTTGTATATGTGATGAAAAAAACGAGATTTTATTTCATAAAATAACTCTTTCACTCATTAAGTTCTGTTGGACCTCTCGCACCAAGTGTGGTCAATGTTATAAATAGAGAAAATGATTAAAATAGCACCAAACCAAGTTTTTATTCCCAAAATAGCACTCAAGATCCAAAGTCACAAAAATAAGTTTCATTAAAAAGAATATTTACTCTTATGCCCTTTCCTTTGAATGATTAAAAAAATCAATTGGAGAAAACGATCGCCAGACAATCGCCTTCATCTATCTCCTCTCGCCGGACGATTCGCCGTCGTCTGTATCCTGTCACCGGACGATTCGCCGTCGTCATCTCCTCTCGCCTTTGCATCGTCGTCCGTCCTCGTTTGCTCAGAGATGTACTTAAATTATTGATTTCGTCGGGACGTAGGCGACAGGGCGTTGAACCATCTCCTCGTTCTCGTAGACCCAGAGCGTCTGGGTGTGCTTCTCGACGGATTCGACGTAGGTGTCAGGACGGAGGAAGATGTGATCGAGCTGCGACTTCTTCTGGTAAATCTCCTCGATCGTATATAACCAAAAAGTTCGAAACTTTTGTTTTTTCCGTTTGAAGGTGGAGACTTTGATTACCAAAAAAAAAAAAGGTGGAGATTTTGTTGATTTTGAGATACTTTACGAATGTGAGAAGCTGGAGGACCAGAGACTTATTAATGATATCTGTAGGAATGGTGACTCTGTTTTGCATCTGATTGTGAAGAGATCTGCTAAAGTTCGTGCTAAGTCTGTGGATAAGAGCTTTGAGTTGTCTATTGTTGCTCCTCCACAAGCGAGAGTTGTGACACAGAGGAAGCAGTTCTCTGTGGAGCCTCTCATCGTTAATCCTAAAGTGAAGTTATCTCCAGTGGTCAAAGATATGATTAGCTCTGCTTCTGATGGGCTAAGAAGTGAGAACCCTCTTGTGAGGTCAAGAGAGGGAACATGAGGAGCTTATTTCATGCAGGCTTCGTCTGGAAACAAGTGAAAGACTTGTCCGAAAACAATATACTTTAGGTAGAGAATATGTGTAACGTTAGGCAGACAAACCTCTTGGATAATCTCCTCAGCATCCCATTAGCTAAGAACCAAAACAAAGAAGAGCAGAACAATTGTGTTATGTTTTCTATTTTTTTTTTCCTGTTATTGATGCTTTGACATTTAATGTTTTTTTTTTGTGAATGAGAAACATTCTGAATATGATTTATGCAGTTTCTTCAAGTATTCGGTAAATTTGACCAAAACAATATGCTTTTTCAAGGACGTTTAAAAAAATTGATTTAAGTGCTACAAAAATTAGTTTAGCCATCCGTCTAATCAATAATCCAACAGAACTAGCCATTTCTTGAACATAGAATGGAGTTTATTACTGGCAAAGTCATCAATATATATAAATATTTACAGCCAATTGCTGTCGGCAAACAAAGCCACAACAACATTGGATGGGCTGATTCCTAACACATAATCATAAGCGCAAACTCATCAAAACACAATATACATAATTATGTTGTTTTGTTTTGGAAGACTAAGTTCCTGGAACCCCTTCCTAAACATTTTATTTGCTATCCTAACTTTCTTTTATTTTTAATTAAATATTAAATTTTCAGGTAGTCTTCTTAAACATTTTAAATATGATATATATGTAAGTTTGCTAATATATACATCTTCACTTGCTATCCTAACATATTTTCTTTAAATATTAAATTTTCAGGAAGCCCTTCCTAAATATTTTACTTACTATCCTAACATTTTTTCTTTTTAATTAAATATAAAATTTTCAGGAAACCTTTACTAAAACTTTTACTTGCTATCCTAACATTTATTCTTTTTAATTTAATATTAATTTTCAGGAAGCCCTTTCTAAATACTTTATTTGCTATCCTAACATTTTATTTTTTTATTAAACATTACATTTTCAGGAAGTCCTTCCTAAATATTTTATTTGCTATCCTAATATTTTATTTTTATTAAACATTACATTTTCAGTAAGCTCTTCCTAAATATTTTACTTGTTATCCTAATATTTTCTCTTTAGTTAAATATTATTTTTGTAGGAAGTACCTAAACAATTTACTTGGTATCATAACTATGAAATATATGTAAGTTGTAAATAAATAAAATTTTCACTTGCTATCCTAACATTTTTCTTTTTAATTAAATATAAAATATTCAGGAAGCCCTTCCTAAACATTTTACTTGATATACTATTTTATTCATTTTTAAATATTAAATTTTCAGGAAGCCCTTCCTAAACATTTTACTTTTTATCATAAATATGATATATACGCAAGTTTTGCTAATATATACATTTTAATTTGCTATTTTAACATATTACCTTTTAATTAAATATTAATTATTCAGGCATGTCTTTATAAATATGTTATTTACTATCCTAACATTTTTTTAAATTAAATATTAAATTTTCAGGAAGCCCTTCCTGAATATATTACTTGATATCCTAAATATGATATATATGCAAGTTTTGTTAATATATACATTTTAACTTACTATTCTAACATTTTACCTATCTAATTAAATATTAAATTTCAAAGAAGCCATTCCTAAATATTTCAACTTGTTATCCTAACACTTTTCCTTTTTAAATGAAATATTAAATTTTCAGGAAACTCTTCCTAAATATATTACTTGATATCCTAAATATGAGATATATGCAAGTTTTGTTAATATATACATTTTAACTTGCTATTCTAACATTTTACCTTTATAATTAAATATTAAAATTTCAAGAAGCCATTCCTAAATATTTCAACTTGTTATCCTAGCATTTTTCCTTTTTAATTAAATATTAAAATTTTCAGGAAGCCCTTCCTGAATATATTACTTGATATCCTAAATATGATATAAATGTAAGTTTTGTTAATATATACATTTTAACTTGCTATTCTAACATTTTACCTTGCTATTTAAATATTAAATTTCAAAGAAGCCATTCCTAAATATTTCAACTTGTTATCCTAACACTTTTCTTTTTTTAAATGAAATATTAAATTTTCAGGAAACCCTTCCTGAATATATTACTTGATATCCTGAATATGAGATATATGCAAGTTTTGTTAATATATACATTTTAACTTGCTATTCTAACATTTTACCTTTATAATTAAATATTAAAATTTCAAGAAGCCATTCCTAAATATTTCAACTTGTTATCCTAGTATTTTTCCTTTTTAATTAAATATTAAAATTTTCAGGAAGCCCTTCCTGAATATATTACTTGATATCCTAAATATGATATAAATGTAAGTTTTGTTAATATATACATTTTAACTTGCTATTCTAACATTTTACCTTTATAATTAAATATTAAAATTTCAAGAAGCCGTTCCTAAATATTTCAACTTGTTATCTTAGCATTTTTCCTTTTTAATTAAATATTAAAATTTTCAGGAAGCCCTTCCTGAATATATTACTTGATATCCTAAATATGATATATATGCAAGTTTTGTTAATATATACATTTTAACTTGCTATTCTAACGTTTTTCATTTTTAATTAAATTTTATATTTTTAAGAAACCATTCTTAAATATTTTATTTTATATCTTAACATTTTTCATTTTTAATTAAATATTAAATTTTCAGGAAGCTCTTCCTGAATATATTACTTGATATCCTAAATATGATATATATGCAAGTTTTGCTAATATATACATTTTAACTTGCTATTCTAATATATTATCTTTTAATTAAATATTAATTATTCAGGCAAGTCTTTATAAATATGTTATTTACTATCCTAACATTTTTTTTAATTAAATATTAAATATTCAGGAAGTCCTTCCTGAATATATTACTTGATATCCTAAATATGGTATATCTGCAAGTTTTGTTAATATATACATTTTAACTTGCAATTCTAGCATTTTACCTTTCTAATTAAATATTAAATTTTCAGGAAGCTCTTCTTGGATATATTACTTGATATCCTAAATATGATATATATGCAAGTTTTGTTAATATATACATTTTAACTTGCTATTCTAAATATTTTGCTTGCTATCATAACATTTTTCTTTTTTTTTTTGTTTTTGAATCTCTAACAAAAAAGATAAGTGTGTGGTGACTACTTTTACTTGCTATCTTAACATTCTTTTTAGTTAAATATTTTTTAGGAAGCTCTTCCTAAATATTTTATTTGCTATCCTATGATTTAATTTTTAATTAAACATTATTTTTTAGGAAACCCTTCCAAAATATGTAACTTGCTATCCTAAAATTTTATTTTTAATTAAATATTATTGTTTCAGGAAGCCTAGAAGACTATTTTGAAGAGACTGATAACCAGAGACTTGATGTTAACAAGAAATATAGTGAGTATAACTCTTAATGCATGATTTGTTTTGTTTTGCTTTTTGATACTAAGATCAAGTGACTAATTTCTTGATTTTGTTTCTTCTTCTTGTAATTGAATATGGTTGTAATTGAATATGGTTTGATTAAATGTCTTTGATATCATTTCCTAACATTTTATTTTTTGATTAAATATTAAATATTCAGGAAGCCTTTCCTAAAAATCTTAAATTGATCTTTGGTATGCTTGGTAGCAACTATGTTCTCCAGATTTCATGAGTACCAACTTAACATAGGAGTAAAATCTGAAATATAACTTATTGTTCTTCCCGGAAAGTAAAAAACAAAAAAAAAGCTGCATGATCCTCAAATTAGAAACAACATTCTACAACTTGTGAGCTTTGTTTGAACGAACTCCCCCACCCCACAGAAACCTCTTTCACTGATCACTATTCTTGCTTATCCTCGTCCCCCTCCCCCAGGTGTTTTTCACTTCAGTTCTTAAAAGCTGTCATCACTGACTCGGTGAATTTGTGGAGTTCTTAAAAGCTGTCATAACACGATGCTATGCTCATTCCAACACTGATGTAACCAACTCAGTGCAACAACTGGCTTCTTCTGAACATACAGGGCCCACTGCAAGTTAAAAAAAGAATAAGGTATCTTTAGCTGTCATGATGAAACAAGAATAGCTGGTTTTGAACAGCTTCCTTCAGGATATAGTAGATACCATTAGTCATCAGAGGCAAAAGACTGATCCAAAACAATTTCTGGGAAAAGGAGAGATGTTTCACTAGAGGTGCATACTGCATAGTAAATCTTTCCTCCCGCTCGAAAGCCTCCGTTCTAAGGAAATCACCTATGTACTGCCGGAAAATTTAATATACATCCTAGTGTTTATTGGAGCGGATATAATTGAACAGAGAAATACTTATAGTTTACCTAACATAACTGATTAATCTTTTGAGATGCATGAAGAAAAACAGCAGTGTTGGAATGTTCATAAAGCAAAAATAAAAATAAACCGGTAGCCAACGATGATAATCTACAGATGTGTGAAGTGAACATTTAGAAGCTAAAAAGAATATTGATTGGCAATCTTTGAGCAACAGACCTTGTACTTAGCAGCTAGGACGTTCTTGACAATGACGAAGTTGACATCTGAAGAAGTTCTGGAAACCAAAACTCCCTCCATGGAAGTAACTAGCTTCTCAATCTTGACCTTGAAAATATAATTGCAATCAACCAGTTAGAAGGGGGATGAGTCCTTGCCAGTAACTAGAAAATATTTCTCTAAAAAGATATGAACTTTAGTAATAATATCCATGCTTCTTAGTTGCCATTCAAAGTGTGAAAAGATAGTTCCATAGACAGAACAGAAGGTTACCTAAGATCGCTGAGGCAACATAGAGTCAAAACTCACAACCATTCCCATGGACACTATACAAAAGGGGAATAACGGATCCTAATAAACTACAAACGATATCTATTATACTAACAAAGAGAAGACGAAGTGAAGTACCTTTTCATCGATCTGAAACCCAGAAGCAAGAACCTTAAGACCATCCATGGCTAAACAACAAGTGAATCCCCCTTGTGGCAGAGCTCTACCATCTTTCGCAGCAGAGCCATTCACCTCCTGCAACTCAATTTTGCCTTTTCAGTAATCCCAATCCATACGGATTTCAAATAAAGAGTGATGTTCGGAAGTTGATACCTGATGTTCGAGGCGGCAGATTCGACGAGATTGAAGATGATGGCGATCGAAATCGGAGAGCTGTCGCCACCGTCGCTTCGCGTGAGAAAGAGAGAGAGGCGTATCTTATTTTTTTTTTCTTTGTTTAATTAATTCTAAAATAAGGGTATTAGAGACATTTTACTCTTTAATGAATGCTATTTTTGTGATTTTATCTCCTTAGTGTCATTTTTGTGATAAAAACTTTAAAGGTGCTATTTTGGACAATTGCCCTTATAAATACTATTATGTGATGTCTAATTTTTTTTTTTATAAATGAAGTGATGTCTAATATTGAATCCTAGTTTTACTTATTCCTCAAGTTTTAGTTATTCTCCAAATCAACTTTTTACTCTTATATAAATAGTTCATTATTCATAGAATAACAAAGACCAACCCCTCTTTTTCTATATAACAGTCAAAATTGTTTTCTCCAGGCTAATTAGGTTACCAGGCTTGTAGCGTCTAATTAGGTTACCAGGCTTGTAGCACACATGTTTACCAAATAGTCTCACAGAAAAGGACGCAGGAAGAAACATCCTAATAACTTCTCCCATAATTTACAGAAAACGATGCAAAGCCTTGGACGATACTCAAAACGATTTCTCTTGTCCAGGAAAACACAGCCGATTCAATTCTCGCGTACCCTAACTTCCGCTAAGCCGAATGACACTTTACATAGTCGCGTCATGGCGGTGGACAACAGGTTCTTCAACTTCCTATGGAGGGTTAAGGTTACACCTGTGCTGAACGAGTGGCTGAGACAAGGCAATGAAATAAACCCTACGGATCTAAGATCCGTCATCAAAGCTCTCTGCGAGTCTCGGCGATTCGATCACGCCCTCCAGGTCTCAGTTACTTTCTCTCTTCTAGGTTTCTAACTCCTAGTTTAGAAATATTGTTATACAACTAAAGTTATCGCATAAATTCTTAATGTTCTAAGCTATGCGACGGGCCTGTTACAAAATATGTCCTTGGTGATGTATTTAGGTTTCAGAGTGGATAACTAAACGAGGGGTGTTCGAGCTAAGCACTGAAGATTTTGCATCTCGGCTTTATCTTATTGATATCCATTCAGGGTTGAATGAAGCAGAGAAGTTCTTCAAAACCATTCCTGAGAACATGAAAGACGACTCGGTCTACACCACTCTCTTAAGCTTCTACACAAAGTCTAAGAAAACACGGCACGAAGCCGAAGCCACTTACCAAAAGATGAGAGAGAAAAGTCTGCTCTTCAAACCTTACCCTTACTACAAGATGATCTCTCTCTACGGCCTTCTTGGAGAAACAAACATGGTCGACGAGGTTCTGAGGCAGATGGAGGAGAACGGAGTTGTCCATGACAAGACTCTCACGAACAATAGCGTTTTGAAGGCTTACGCGAGTGCACCTGACGTGGAGGCAATGGAGAAGTATCTGAAAAGAATAGAAGACGAAACGCCACCGTTTGCATTGGCTTGGCAAACGGGAATAAGCATGGCAAGGGCTTATTTAAAATGCGGTTCAAATAGAAAAGCGATAGAGATGTTGCGTAAAACAGAACAAGTTGTTGATGCAAAGTCGAACGACGCAACCCACAGCCACAAGGTGCTAATGGAGATGTATGGGGAGGCTGGAGCTAAACAAGATGAGTTCCGTCTCTATTGTCGTATCAATGCTAAGCAGAGACAGAGACAGAGAAAGGGAGCATATCGAAGCAAAGGATTTGGTGGTGGACGAAGCTCTCACCACCCAGGATATTACTATGGTGGATGTGGCGGTGGCTGTGGCGTTCGGGGTGGTAGCCGCGCTGATGATTACGGTGGTGTGGATCGTAGGCGCGCTAATGATGTCGATGGTGGTGGTGTCGGCATTGATAGTGACGATGGCATTGGCCGTGGCAGTGGCGGTGGATGTGGTGGTGGTGGTGGTGGATGTGGTGGTGGGTGTGGTGGTGGATGTGGTGGATGTGGTAGCTGGGACTGAGAGTAGAAAACCAAGTAGAGAGTCAATTGTCAACTTTTGTCAAAATAATGGTCAACTTACCTATGGCAGAATTTTTTTTTTATGAATTATTCTTGGCTCACTCTCTATCTTGAATCTATAGGTTTAACCACCAATTAGATTTTGTCATTTTAGATTTATTATCTTTTAGAAAGGAAATAAAACAATAATAATTTTAATAGTCTTAATTCTGTGGTGCATGTTCAGTAGTTATCTAGTGCATCAGCTTAATGATATTGTTTGCCTTATTTAGTGCAGCAGCACGCAAGGAACGTGACTTGTGCGATACTCCGTCTTATCTCATACAATTAGTTAATTAAATTAATGACCTGTAAAAACAAGAGGCGGCACAACCCCCTACATAAACCCTAGCAAGTAACCTCCAAGTAATATCGCCTTTCCAGCTTAACCATGATGAGAATTCTTGTACGACACGCAAGCTATACAGGAGTAGCACCTTCCTCCGAACCCTATCGTCCTCGGCGAATCAAACTTTGCAGAATCGTCTAACAGAGGCTCTTGATCAGAAAGCACAGATCATTAGTGGCGGCAACAGGGGAATCATATCAACCCTTCTCACGTGAGAGTCATCATCGAAAAGCTTCGTGGTTCCGACCAATCTCTCCAAGCCCTTCAGGTTATATTCTTTATGCTTTGCTCAAACTTTATGTTGAACGTTTATTGATGATGTCATATGGTGATGATGTCATTAGGTGTCAGAGTGGATGTTAGATAATGTTGTCGAGTTAGAAGAAGCAGAGAAGTTCTTCGAAAGTATACCACATAGCGCGAGAGACGGTTCTGTCTACACTAGTCTGTTAGCCTTGTACGCACGATCACGATCGGACAAGACTCTGCCTAAAGCCGAAGCCACGTTCGAGAAAATGAAGGAGTTACGTCTTCTCACGAGCCCTTCTCCTTACAATGCAATGATGTCTCTCTACGGTTCCCTAAATAATCGAGATAAAGTCGATGAGCTTTTGCGTGAGATGCAAGCTAACAACGTGGCTGCCGACAGCGTCACTCTGAACCACGTGTCGAAGCTATACTTGTCTGACGTGACGCCGATGGGGAAGCTCTTAACTGCGTGGGAAGAAAATTGTGGGAACTGGAGCACCCTTGAGTGGCTCATTACTCTTGACATGGCAACGGCTTGCCTCAAAGATGGCTCACAAGAAAAGGCGGTAAAATTGCTCACTTCAACCGAGAAACTACTGGTTGACCCCAAGTCCTTTAAACAAGCTTACGAGCTTCTCACGAAGCTGTATGGTGAAGCTGAAAAGAAAGAAGAGGTGCTACGGATATGGAGCCTTTGCAATAAGACCACAGAACAGTACTGTGATAGCAATGATTATCTAACTGTGATCAGTTCACTCTTAAAGCTAGACGCTATCGCTGAGGCTGGAGAGATTTACAAAGTGTGGGAATCTTCGCCTCTCGAGTTTGATATACGGATCCCAACTATGTTGGCCTCTGGTTATCGAGAGAGAGGAATGTTGGATGAAGCTGAGAAACTTATGAAAAATTTAATAAAGAACATAAGAATGAGGAGACCAATCAATCCGCTTTTGGACCAATGGGGAAGTAGAATGAGAGTGTCTGAACTCAAATGCCTCATCAAGAATCTTCATGATTCTAATCAGTTTTCTAAAGCACTTCAGGTTAGTTGATTACTGATTCACCCTTCTACATATATTTTTTTTGAACTTGTTCTCTCTTTCATAATACTTGTGAAATGACTATAAGCTTGCGAACGCATCATCATTGGTTGAGAAATATGATCTTCGTATAATTTTTTAATATTCAAATAAATACTAACCATATGTGACATAAAAACTTTCACACTTCCAAAAAAAAATAGACTTTCACATCTTCTCTTTTCATTTTTTATATTATTTTATTGGGAGATTTAATGTTCTAAAATATTTCTTTGAAATGTTAGGTTTCAGAGTGGATGGATGAAAAAAGGGCTTCTAATATTTATCCTGAAGATTATGCAGCTCGGCTTCATATGGTTGAAGTTGTGTTGGGTTTGGAAGAAGCAGAGAAGTTCTTTAAAAACATCCCTGAGAACATGAAGGATTACACTGTCTACGCAACTCTCTTGAGTTCTTACGCAAAATCTGAGACACATTTAGGTAAGGCCAAGGCAATTTTTGAGAAGATGAGAGAGCTTGGTTTCCTCATGAAACCTTCACCGTTCAACTCGATGCTCTCTTTCCACAGTCAAAGAAATATGGTCGAGGAGTTTCTTCGTGAGATGGAAGAGAACAACGTGGCTCCCGATAGTCTCATGGTGAACAAAGTCTTGGGAATATACGCGGCTGAGCCAAACGTAGAAGCTACGGAAACGTTTATGAAAAAGTGGATTGGTGAAGAAGGGATCAAACTAGAAACAGAGACCATGGCTGCAGTGGCAAAGACTTACGCTAAAGCAGGATCCATAGAAAAAGCTATAGAGATGTTTGGTGTGGGCCGTGTGGCAGGGAGTAAAGAAGAAGTGTACCGTCTTTGGAACGAGTTCAAGGAGAATGCGAAGTTGGAGTATAATTGGTACCTTTTTGGAACGAAAATGAGAAGTTGAAGGATGATATGTATAAAACTGTTATTGCTACTTTGTTGAAGCTAGACGATGTAGAAGGAGCTGAAAAGGTATACGGAGAGTGGACGCCGGTTGGATCGAACCTGGACTTGAGCATACCTGGTTTGTTAATTTCTCGGTTTTGTGCAGAAGGAAACAAATTGAAATTTGGTGAATTGATAAGTTCCATTAGAGGGAAGATGATTGAGATGCATTTAAGGACGGTGAAGGCTTTTATAGGCAGGGTCGTGACGTATGTGTTTGTCTTTTGTGTCGTGGTCGTACTTTCTATGAGAAAATGCTGGTGGATATGGTTTTGGCCGAGGATATTCTAAAGCAGCTGCATCGGGTTGAGAAACACGTGTTATTCAATCATCATCTAAACTATTAAAGGAGAAGTACATTTTGTACTTACCCCTGAGTTTTTCACAAAAATTACAATAAAATGCCATTGAGATTTAATTATCCTTCACTAATTATTATTATTGCTTTCACGCCATTATATAAAAGTAACGAGCCCACTAATATTTTTACAGACCCATTACATTTGTATCTAATCTATTAATTTAGGGATTATCTACTATTTGAAGTTCTCATTTAAATTTTGGACTCTTTCATAGTTGTTGCTAGAATATATCATGCCTCCTATACAATGCAACCTACCAACTTAAATTAAACCAAATCTTAACCAACATAGATTAGTTAAACCTAACCAGTAACACTTTTATAATATTTTTGGTTAATCTCTTAATATAATTAGATCATATAAAACTGAACCACTCTTAAATCAACGAGTTCCATATCATTCCAGACATAAGAGAAAAAATATCCGACTCATTTACAACGTAAGCATACAAAGACCGTGTATGCTTATGCTCATTGATCTTCCAAAAACCAAATAATTGTGGCATAGACCAACATAGGCTCATGTTCGTATCACTAACTTTACTTCCATATATTTACTCTTCACCTACATCATATCTCACAGAGCCGTCTCAAATTATTTATGGATCATGTTCAAAAAATATTGATAGTATATTTAACTATGTAATATAATAGTTTTAAAAGTTTATAGCTTTATTTATATATATTTAACATAATTTTTTTGAAATTATCAGCTTTAAATTTAGTACTATTTCTAAAACTTTAAAGTTTTTTATCATAACTTATATATTTATCTCAAAAAAATTTAATGTTTTTTTTAATTTTTCAACTCGGACTCTGTTCGATCGTTCTACCTGCACGTGCTGTTAGACGGCCCTGATATCACAACATACACAGTTATGCAAGAACATGATTTTTTTTTTCAAACAACCAAATAATGGTGGCATATGGTCAGTAGATTTTTTAAATATGTTTTTTTATATATTACATTTTAGAGACTATGTGTATAAGTTTTTTTTTGAAAAATGGCATAACTATGTGTATAAGTTAAAAGGTAAGAGGTGTGACAAGGCAAACTATTATACTAAAAATGAAAGAAGATTAAATACAAACTAATAACAAGTACAACACAAATTATAACACTATTAAATTCTATATATATTTAATAAAATATTATATATATGTCTAATATGTATATATATAATATTATATACACATATTATATATACCATATATTATTAATTGAAATTTGACAAATCAATTTCCGCCCTTTAGGGCGGGTCCTAATCTAGTATTTTCTTATTGAAGCGTTTGTACCTCTCAAACCAATAAAAATGTGTTTCATATTTAGTGCATCACATTCCCAAGCTCTTCATAAATTGGTTTATATATATCACTAAACCAAAAGTCTAAAATCAAGTGCCAATTTTTTTACTATCCATTTTACAACAATCTATATTATTAAAAAAGAAATACAAAATAGAAATACCTTTTAATTTTATTACTTATTTATATTAGAATACCATTGAAATATTTATTGAACCTATATTTAATTATGTTTGTTTTCTCCTAATTTAAATAATAGATTTAAGCATTTAATATTTTTTCCTAATTTAAATAATAGATTTCCTTAATCAAATCTTAATCAAAATAGATTTCCTAATATATTTTGTATTACCATATTAAATATTTTTAATATTTATTAGTAATAAATAATAAAAGTAAAAATCACACATCATAATCAAATTAGTTATAAATATAGGATTTGTTTATATGATACATTGTGATATAATAAACGACTAAAATCACAAAATATAATTATTCTAAAATAATAAATAAAATCATTATGTTTTAAAATGTTATATTAATAATTATGTAATTTTAATTTAGAAATATATACCATTAGTACAAAGACGACAAAAATTAAAGTGAAAGATCAAGTATCTATACGGTCACAGGTTAATCTTTAGAAATAAACAAAAAACGTAAGATTATTTTCTTTAACAAATTTATTTTAATAGAAATTATAATTCCAAATATGTTTATATATTTTATGTATTTATAAATTTATTTTCTTTATTAAAAAAATGTTGAGATTTTAGAATTAGAAAAAATTATGACCCACCTCTATATTATTTTAATTAGAAAATTTAAACTTATATCAAAAAAACTAAAAAAAAAATCTAAAAATATAAAATATATATCCGCCCGGTCGGGCGGGTCAAGATCTAGTTCTTGTTAAAACAGAAGTACACATATATAAATATCCTTAGTTTTCAAATTTAATTACACTTCCATGCCACTGAGAATTAAATTGAATTTCCTATTTAAATATTTGTCTTTTTCAGTTAGATTAATGTGTTTCTTTTTCTTTCCTATTTTAATGATTGTCTTTTTCAGTTAAATTAATGTGTTTTTTTCTTTCTTATTTTAATGTTTGTCTTTTTATTTAGATTAATGTATTTTTTTAATTCTTCAACAATTAATGATATTTTAAAGTTGTCTTTTTGTCAACTTAAAGTTGTCTAAACTATTTCAAAATATAAAAATAGTCAAAAGTAAACATATAAAGTAGATAAATAATAATCAAACACCAAAAATATTTAAAATATATATTTATTCTCCATCCAAATATTGAAGTTCAACCTGTTTTTTAATTTTTAATTTAGGTATTTTGGCTTACATTACTCAAATTTATATGTTTTGAGAAATTTAAAGTATATATAAATTTTGAAATTTTTAAAATAATTCAAACGGGTTAGCTGTATCCGAACCGAACCCGCAAATACCTTAATCAAACTGAAACTAAAATTTATAAATATTTGAATGTTGCTGAAATCTTTAAACTCGGGAATCTCAAACCCAATAGATTTTAACCGAACAGTGAGTATCCAAATACACATCCCTAACGTAGTCAATGTAAAATGATCAAGTATTACAAATACATCATTTAGTATAATAAATAAAAACTAAAACAGAAAATTAATACTCGTGCGGTCGCACGGGTCAATATCTAGTATATTTTTAAAAATCTAAACACAATTGGAATGTTTTGACTTTCAATTATATTTTAAAATCTAGTATCTTTTAATGAATAACATTGAAAGATTTTATAATTCTTTGGATTTTTCAATTGATTTCAAATAATCTCTTGCAAAATTTCATGAATAAATTAGTGAATTCAAAATTCAAGGCATTCTTTAGAGATTTTAGAATTCTTGATTTTAACTCGTCACTGATTGAATAACAACAGTAGTTTCTTAGAAATCAAAACTCTCGACGGTGCTAGAGGCGCTGTTCTTCCTCTATCTCTTTTTCCCTTTGTTCTCCTCCTCTACATTATCTTCAGATGGATATGCACATCTCTTTGTGGTGTCGAGATCTCTCCCAAAGATCCTTTGTGTTTGGCGGAGATGGTTCACAGCATTTTTATGAAGAGACAACAAGATTCAAAGTGGAATATCAGATGCGAGAGTCAACTTTTAGGGTTAAAGGGTTTTGTCATATCTGGTTTTCACCTATAGTGATTTCTGGCGCGTGACCTGGCAAGACGTCTCCTCTACCCATGATCTACCTTCCCTTGCGGTGGTGAGACAATTGAAGGAATGATGCGACCTGCGGCAGAAAGAGGCTTGTCCTTCGGTTCTATGAGATGACACACTGCAAGTAGGCTCAACAGCAGAGTAGCCAACAGGAGAAAAGGTCTCTGCTGGTGATGCGCGGCATAGCTCTACTTCCCAGTTCCGGTGGTAGAAACTCTGCACCTCTTGGTCGAGATTTGGTGTACAAGTCCTATTGCAGTCGTCAAGGCTCGTGTTTCATTACTGGCATTTCTGTTCGGTTTCAGGCGTGGGAACATGATAGTGGTAGACGGAGGGTATGGGGCTCGATCGGAATGCACCAATGCGGATGATACTGTTGGTACACGGACTGAACTCTTATCCTAGGAGCTAATATTTTGAGCGGAAATTAAAACCAACTAAATGTTAGTTACTATCTTGTGTTGATTACAATCTTTGTATATCGTGGTCTAAGTTCATTTCGAGCAGAGAGATAAACTAGTTTTGTTGTGGTGAAAATCTAATGTTTCGATTAGGTATAGTAGGATCTAACTAAGTGATCTTAGGCGATGCTTGATCTCACCGAAGACTACAAAACGAAGAAAGCATAAATTAAACGCTTAAAACAATAGTTAAATCCGGAAAACTACAAAAATTATTTAGCAAATAAATTTATTTAGCAAAAAAAAACTACAAAAATTAGAGTAATGAGGTGATTTTGATTTTTTTATTTATAAATTATAATTGTATATATAAATTTAAAATAATAAATATTTTATTATGTTTCGAATATTCAGGTATCCCGTCGGTTTTTGGTTTGGTTTCAGTTTTTGTTTTAGAGAAATAAAAAAAACTGTTTCTTTTCATAATTTCAATCCGATTTCTGTTCTGATTTTATTCGTTTCGGGTACAGTTTTTGGCAGTGTTTTGAAACTCGATTCGTACTCACGATTGAACCGGTAAATCCATGATCCAAGATAAATGAAGTTTGGGATTTTTGAAAAAAATCAATATTTAAAATAAAATAAAACCTGCAAAAGTCACTAAAACCAAGAACTCAATTACCGGCTAAATCACTTGTTGAACCAATAAATAACTTAACATTTTTAGTTTTAATTATGTTTTTTTTTGAATTTGTTTTGTATTCTAAATTTTGATTAAGAAATTAGGTTTTACATGTTCTAAGTACTCGCTTATCATAAATCTCGCTTACTACGTCTTACATATTCTAAGCTCTGCTATGTTTTCCATTCTTTGTCATGAATCGACATGAGCTTATTTTATCTTTTTGTTTTACATAATTCTAACTATGTTTGATCTTGAAAGTTACTGATTTATTATAATTTTTTATGCAAAACCATATGATTTAATCATGTTCTGCGTTGACTTTTTTAGCATTAGACATTTAATATATTTATAAATTGTAAGTTTTGATATATTTTTATTAGATGTCATAACTCCTAAGTTCTAATTTTTACCAAAAAAATAACTAGTTGGATCTTTTTCTTTTTGATATTTTGTTGGTCAAAAATGAAAATAAAAATATAGTATTTTCTACATATCCAAACTATTATTTTATGTGTTAAACAACATTTAGGAAATACTTAACTTTAGTTTCTATATTTTTATTTTCATAGCTAATATATTATTGTATAATAAAATTAATTTATTTTGACCAGTGATTTACCCGCGGTTGATCCAGTGTCCCAGTAATTCCGAAAGTTGTCTGGTTCGGATATTTGGATCGGATTTAAAAATACTGAGATTGTCCAGGTTCAATGTTTTAGTCGGATTTCAAAATACTGGTTTTTGAGTTTCAGATAATACGGCAAAGACTAACGGTTCATTAGTTTTCTTATCGTTGTTTTAATATCTATTTTACTAAAAACAGTTAAGCATGATCTTTCTTATTATTATCCTTAGAATATCGTATATTATTTTTTTGTGTTGTTGTGTTATCATTTATCAGATTCCACTTGTTATATTCAAAGGATATCTGTGCCTAATGAACATAATATATATATACGGTGGCAAACATTTTGCAGTATATCCACTTTTTCATATTAATTATTGAACATAATTATACGACATATCATTTTTGCACTATATACACTTATGCCAAAAACCATTATTTTACTCCTTTTCCAAAGAAGAACTGATTTTTATTTTCTTTCTGTTTGACAAAATAAAATCTGCCTAATATCATGGTGTGGATTAAGGGAATATTCTGTTTTAATTTGAATTTCAGAAATTTATGCAAAAATACCATTTAAGTTAAAATCATAGCTTAAAAATATTCTAATGGCAAAATCTTGTAAATATTGTTGAAACAGAAATGTACCTCAAAAATGACCTTCTGTTTTAATAGTATAGATATATTTCAAACCTACTTATATCAAAAGATTAAATATTCCGAACACTATGAAAAAAATATATTTGTTTTTAAAAATTACAAATATACAATTTCCAAAATAATATAAATAAGTCAAATATGAAATAAAATATCAAAAATTCTAATTAAAAATAAACCAAAATATTTATGAAAATTTAAAATATACTTTTTCATTGCTTATCCGTCTGTAAGGACGGGTCTGATCCCTAGTTAAATATATTATCAAAAATGAATAGGCGTAAAAATTATTGGTAAAAATAATTCAATTTTAAAGGTCTGGTCAGAATTTAACATAAATTAAGTACAAAATAATTTGAAATATGTTTTTTTCATGCATATATTAATTTGTTTAATAACTAAATGCAAATTCAATAAAACAAATAAATAAATATATATATATAATAATAAGAAATATCAAATTCATGTAAATTATAAATTATTGTATTTAATAGTTATATAAACATATAAATATATATGATTAACGTTAAACATATATATATATCACTAATAATCTAGAACAAATATATATGTAAATAAAATTGAAAACATATATCTGCGCGGTTGTTCAAGTCATGATCTAGTTAGTGTTATGTGATAAACTTAAGTGCAGTGTGATAAAATTAACTTCTGTGTACTAAATTAGATGCAGATATAACAATCAAGCATGTTATGTAAATACTTGTATATTTATTAAAAATTTCAAATAGATGTCCATGTAATGTATTAACTAAACTATGTGATAATTTAGACGTATCAACGAGAAAGCTAGATGCATGTCCCATGCTGTGCCGGTAATTCCTTGTTTTCCATTTGTACTTTAGTAAGCTAGTGATTGCTATCAAAACAAAGCGAAGTAAAAAATAATCACCGATCATAAGTTACACCACTTCTTGAAGACTCGTCAATTTCTTATAAAATCCATCGGACTTAGAAACAAGCTCTCGATGGCTTCCCTTCTCCACAACTCTTCCTTTGTGCAAGACAGCGATCGTGTCCGGCGTTTCTTATGGTCGAGAGCCTATGAGCAACCACCACCGTGGTTCTTCCCTTCATAAGCTTGTCAAGCGCCTCTTGGACAAGTTTCTCCGAGGTCGTGTCCAAAGCACTCGTTGCCTCATCAAGGAGAAGCACCGAAGGATCCTTTAGAACCGCCCTCGCGATGGCCACTCTCTGTTTCTGACCACCTGATAACTGCACTCCCTTTTCACCCACGTGCGTCTTGTACCCTTCTTCCATCCTGCTTATGAACTCGTGCGCGTTCGCAGCTTTCGCGGCTTCGATTATCTCTGCCTCCGAAGCGTTCTCGTTCCCGTACTTGATGTTCTCGTAAATGGTCGTTGAAAACAGAGCTGGTTCTTGCTGGACCAACGCTAGCTTCTTCCGCAAGCTACGTAGGTTTAGGGTTTTTATGTCTTGCCCGTCTATGCAGACATTACCGTAGTTCACATCGTAGAATCTCATGATCAGTCCAATGACAGTGCTCTTTCCCTGAAGCCACTAGGTCCAACAACCGCAAGACTTTTCCCGGCTGAGACTCTTAGGTTTAGGTTTTGGAAAATGGGGATATCAAGTCTTGCGGGATAGGCAAAGCCCACGTTTCTAAACTCTATATTTCCTTTAATTTGAGTGACCGATATTGAGTTAGGCTGGTCTGGATGTATCTCAGTCTCTCTATGTAAAACCCTAAAAACCGACCTGAGTGCTTGCGTGCCCTTCACGATATCTGGTGTCAAAGCAAGCGTTTCCGCTACCGAGTAAGCCGTGACAAGCAATACCATGAAAGATTTGATACTATCCGCAAAGTTCGTCTCCTTGCGCTTAATCAAAACTGAGATGTACCAGAGACCAAGAGCATAGGAACAGAACGCGAGGCATTGAGACAAACCGTATCCAAATCCAGATATATGACCTCTGAGAAAGGCATTTTTGGTGGGTTTGCTTAGCTCACAAGCAAACTGTTCCGAGATCGTCTTTTCAGCACCAAACGACGCCACAGTTCTTATATTCGTAATAGCTTCACGCGCCACTGAAGTTGCTTTAGAGTAAGCCCTTGTGTAATCTCCTCCAAAACCCTTTAGAAACAATTGCTGTAACATAACACATATTAAGGTTTTTCAGATTCAAGATTTTAAAAATATAGTCGAGCATATATAGAGCTAATTCTAATGATTTGAAAGCCATAATTTTTTTATTTACAGTTTAGCTCTAAATTATCCAAACTGTCTGTAAATTAATTATCTCAAAAAATGTTAAGGTCAAGTCGAATGTTTCATTATGCTTTGCCTATGACCAGTCCTCAGCGGATCTTGGCTATTGAGTTACCTCGGTAAGTGAAGCAGCAATGAGAAGAGGGAAACAAGCAGTCACAACAGCTGCGACACGCCAACTGTAGAAGAAGGCAACTGCTAGTGCTGTGAATGTGAGAGAGAAGTTTTGGACTATTGTCGAGAGGCGATCCGCTAGAGCACTCCTCACCAACGTTGCATCAGCAGCTAAGATTGAAGTGAGTGAGCCAGTGTCGTTATCTTCCATATCGAACCAACCGATCTCATTCGAAAGAACCGCTGCAAATATTGCAAGGAAAAATAAACATTCAAAAATCATATCAATACCAAAATAAAGAATTTTTTTGGACCCAATGCCAATATTTCACTTCGCTATGCCCAGGGATCTGGCTCTTATAAGGATATTTAAACTGTTTGTGATTACCTGAGAATAAGGATAAGCGAACCCTAGAAGTAAGACGCTCCCCCATAAGTGTATAGAAGTAATGTTGGAGGAGATATATGAGAGGTGTTACAACTCCAACTCCAACGAAAACAATAGATACCTTCTCGACTTCGCGGCTTAATCACACTTGGAAAAGGTGAATAAAACAGCGTTGAGCACGTAAGCAATCCCTATGGAGAATAATGCTGGTTGTGCTCCAGCAAGAACTGCACCAATTGAGCCAAGTAATGCATGAGGCCACTCTGGAGCATTTAGCTTTATAAGTTCCCATACCATAGAAGACTGAGCTTAAAATTTCTTGATTTGAATCTTTTTCATCGGTCATTTCTTGATCATCCCTAAAGCTTGAAGTCCTTCTTGAACTAGCAACCCTTCTTGAACTTAAAGATCCAGATTGAGATTTACAAGATTCCATCATAATGGATTGAGGATTTGTCTCTTGGGAATTCACGAGATTAGCGTAATCTCCTCCTCTTGATATCAGTTCTGCTGTGGCTACCGGTTTCGATAACTTGACCATTTCTCAGTAGAAGAATCTTGTCAACATTTCTGATGGTTGATAATCCTGTGTGCAATGACGATTCGTTGTTCTTTTTCTCCATGACAGTTGTCAAGTGCTTGCTGAACAATCTTTTCTGATTCGGCATCAAGTGCGCTTGTTGCTTCATCTAAGAGTAATATCTTTGGGTTCCTTAGAACTGCTCGAGCAATGGCAATCCTCTGCTTTCTGTCCTCCTGAGAGCTGAGTTCCTCCTTCTCCGAACCTATCAGAATGGTTTGACCAACAAGGAAAGTGGATATATGAAAGATCTACTATAGTGGATGGAAGAAGATACTGTGAAAACCATGAAAAAGAAGAAGTAAATGACACAAAGATTTAAGGGAAAATTGTTTTTAAGCCAAAAAATGATAACTATGTCATAATAGACTAATCTCGTATATTTATGTTCTATTAGGCTAATTTTTTTCCAAAATGGTAAATATTGTTAAATATTAAAATATAATTTTTAACTAAAGTAATTAAAAATATTAAAAATACCAAAAATCCTAAACTTCGATTTTTATTTTTAATTTTAATTTAAATGTTGATTTTATAATTTTTTATTTTTTATTTAAAAATTTATTTTATAAATCACGATTTTATATTTTTTAAAGATAATTGATTTTCTATTTTCTTATAAATTGATTTTTCTATTTTTTATAAATCAAATTTTTATTTATAAAAAACGATTTTCTAACTTTAAAAAAAAATCGATTTCTATTTTTTTTTATAAATCGATTTCTATTAAAAATGATTTTTTAATTTTTTTAACAAAAATTGATTTAATTAATAAATTTAAAGAAACGAAATATTTCCAAATATTCACTTCCCATATTTTTGGAACTAATTATCTGTATCCACATAGTGTTGAATACAATAATCATATTTGAAGTCGGTTTCTACTATTTTTATATTTACAGTAATGTGTAGATTCTGATTTCTACAGATTTTAGAACGATAGGTTAAACGCGGAATGTATTTTCCAAATATTTTTAGATTACTATTATTTACGTAGAACAAGTATTCTAAACATATATAGTAGATTTAATGAAAAAAATAGATTACGTTTTCTACTATGTAGAATGTCATTTCTACTTTTTTAGAACAAAATATGAAATTATGATTTAAACATTTTTAAAACTGAAAAATATCAATACGTAGATATAAATATTTCATCAGTATTTACTATTTTTGAATTTTTTTTTGTTTGTAAAACTATATAATTTGATTTATTTTAGAAAATACTAAAAGGTATTAGAAAAAAAAATAATACAAAAAGAGATTAGCTTAATAGGATATAATTACCATTTTGGTCTGAAAAACAATTTTCCCAAAATTTAATATGGTTCACCATTTCGTCTATATCCATAAAATAAATAAATAGCAATTTTATTATTAGAGCATGAATGTATTTCCGTAATGCACTACTATTAGAACATAAGTATCTAAGGTATCTGGTTAAAAAAAAATCTTAAAACTACCTGACCTGGGAGTCTAAAGGCATCTTTAACCCAATACATTTTTATTTCAAAATTAAATGAGAAATGAAATAATGAATACAAAATAAAAACTTAATCTATTTAGGGAAATTAGGCCATATAGCTAAGAAAAAAAACAAAACCCACTATCTAACTAAATTCTCACTCTCTCTCCTCTTTTCTCTTCCTATCTCTCTCTTCTCTCTCTCTAAAAATCTAATTTCTCTTTTTTTTTTGGTTATTCCCTAAATAAGCCCATCTATTTATAGAATAATGCATTTATATTTTTTTGTTCATTACTCTAATTTCCACTTTATTTTGGAGTAAAATATGGAACGAGGTTGGAAATACATACTCTAAGTGAAATATAAGTTTTTAAATAATGGCGGTCCATATATAAGAATGACCCTATATTGTTTGATTCAGCAAGTCTCCAGCTAACTACTACGAACGAGTCATACTAGATTTAAGGCATATCGACAAGATGACTATGCAAGTTTGAGTAAATTACCTGGGTATTGTAACCATTCGGTAATGATTTAATGAAACTATCTGCGTTGGCTGCTTTAGCAGCTTCTATAATCTGATCCATATGTGCATCCTCTTTACCGATAAGAATATTCGAGGCTATTGTCGTGGCAAATAATGCTGGTTCTTGGCTCACTAAACCCATCTGTTCCCTCAACCATTTCAGCTTCAAGCTCTTGATGTCATGCCCATCCAAGAGAATCTCTCCGGACTTGGGTTCATAGAAACGTTGAACCATTGATATGATTGTGCTTTTCCCTGAACCACTTGGACCGACAAATGCAAAATGTCTTGCCTGAACTTATACTGAAACTCAGATTCTCAAAAACCATGTTTGGTCTGGAAGGATAAGCGAAATACACTTGATGAAACTCAATCTTCCCAGCTACGTTTTGCAAAATGGTTCCATCTTTGAATCTTTCAGAACCTTCAAGATTGTTGTTTCCTATCATTCTGAATATATTTTCAGCAGGCAACTCTGCCTTTAGCAATCGCTGATAAGCTAGGTGCGGCTTGGCCTAAGGAGCTGTAAAATTGCAACAAATGGATTAATATCATTTAATGTCATGACATTTTAAGTAAAAAGTTCCACATTTTTTTGGACTTACAATCCGCTGTAAATGACATTGAGGATCGTTGTGAAGGCTTTTGCACCGTTTGTTTTGCCGTGGCGTACAAGCAAACTAGCATACCAGAAAAGCAAAGCCCAAGCACAAAACAAGAGGACCATATGTTAATCCAACTCCTAAGCCTTTAGCAAGACCACTTCTTTTACCAAGTTTCAGAGCTTTCGTGAGAGATCTTGAGTAAGAATTTACAGCTTTTTCTTCTCCCACATATGCATACACAGTTCTCACTTGTGACAAAACCTGATAATGCAAGTGTGAATAATGAAATATAAAAAGAGATTTAGATCCATAGTTGAACCAACAATTTTTAGCATGTTTTTCTTTGAATGTTTGTTTAGCATGTTAAACAAACTTTATTTGTTAACTAAAATCATAAACAGAACCACAAGGAAATGTGTTTTGCGCTGGGGTTTACATTTTATAATAGCATATTAAAATATATTCTTACGATGGGACTTTTTTGTGAAACTCTTTTCACATGTATATAAATGAAACACACGTATGAAACAGTGTCAGACTTGAGACTTAGTTACTAACCTCTTCTGCGACTTTTCCTGCATCAGCATAAGCAGCTTCACTCTTCTCAGAGATTGTCGACATTACTATGGCATACCCTCCTCCTGCGATGGCTATCAATGGAACCACTGCTAACGTGAGCAACGTAAGTTGCCATACCGACAAAAAACCGATCACAAACCCAGCGATGAACTGACATAGGTAACGCAGAACATGGCCTGTCTGATACAAAACAAAACAAAAACAATTCATCAGTTACATTTTCCGCAGTAGAATTAATTCATACTCCGTTTATTTTTAAACAATAAATTTTGTTACCACTAGATTTGAGAAGTAATTTTTCTTTGAAAACTGCTTGTCTCATAATCACTTTCTTCATTTAAAATAAATAAAAGATGACATGGTTTATCGAAAAATGTGACGTAAATAATATTATACTATTGCATATACAATTTTAGTAATAACTTATTATTTTGATAAAAAAATTAAGATAAGATAATAGTTAAGTTTGGTTACATACCATAAATTTAAATCAAAATACATATTATAATTAAAATACTAAAAAGTAATAGGATTACGTACAAAAAAGAAAATTTTTTACATAATTAACTTAGGATAAAAATAGTAATTTTGTAATATATTTTGTTCAAATTAATTGTACGTGTAATTTAACACACAAATTAAGATAATTTTGATTAAACTAAAATTTTATGTTTGGATTAAATATTTTAAATTATAGTTAGATTCATAAACTATTATAGTTATATATTAAATGAGTATCTAAATTATTAATTTTAATAAATTCAAAACGATACACTACATTAATTAGTGTGACTGGCGACTGGTTTGACTAAGATCATTAAAATATAAATTTGATAAATTTAATATTAACTGAAACAAAATAGAAAAATCTAAATTTTAATTTTTAGTTAATTTTATTTTTAATCGGTTAAACGAAAAACCTAAAGTTAATAAATTTCTATTTTTATTTTAAAATTTTCATTTTCGCACATGATGCATTTAACCACCTAGTATTTTTACACAGATTAAAAATACATCGAAAATTTGATTATAATTACATGGAATTTTATATAATTACTTATCTCTAATATTGTAAACCAACAAAAAACTCAATTAGAGTTTATAAAAGAATATTTAGTAATATTAAATAATTAAATGTATAACAACGTAAAATAATCTTTTTAAAACAAATTTTCAGGACATATATCTTTCGCAAATGGCGGGAATATATTTGAGAGACAACCTTGTCGCCAATTGCATCTTGAACCAATATGGCGTCACTTGAGATGTGGAAAATAAAATTTGAATCTCTAGCTTCTGTATCAAAGAAACTAATGTCTTTTGCTAAAATTGATTTGAGATAATTTATGCGCAAACGTGCTGTTTGTCTTTCCCCTGTTTGCATCCAACAAGCAACTCCTGCCAATACAGGCATTCCAAATTAAAACATGAGAAAAACAACAAAAACTCGATAATATAGCTAGAAACCTACCCATCCAGGCTGATACCAAGTTGACCAACCCTAAGTAGACCAAGTACAAAGCATTCTGGAAAAGAAAATCACCACATTGTTACTAACCATAATCAAGAAAGAGACTACATAAACTTTGCACAGATAGCGATTTTCTGAGAAACCTGTGAAACTCGAGAAGATATGGCTGTAGAATCTGTAGAAGAGATTGCCAAGAGAATCTAGCATTTTCCCGAAGAACACAAAGAAGAGTGGAAGCGTACCACCATGAACTACACGTCCCGAAAGTGCCTAGGGAACATCAAAACGTAATCAACTTTGTCTGCTGCGCTAAACAAACCCATCAGGGACACTGATTCTTTCTTCATCTTTTTCTTCTCCTCCTTCTTTGCTTCCCTATCGGTCTGCATGTTTCCGTTAGAGGATGTCTCTATATTATCCATTCTCACTGTAACACAGAGATGTATTTAAAAAGCGTAAATGAGCAGAGAAGTGTTTAAGGTGGTGGGTTGATGGTGGGGAAAGGGAAGGTGAGGACTGAGGAGAATCAAATGATATAGTGGGAACTAAAAACAAAAGAGCTATCTACTGAATTAGTAGTAGCACTGATTGTATTTAATGTAAAGAGTTAATATGGAACTGTGTCCTATCCATCATTCAAACTGTATCCGACTCTGACAACTCATATAGTTAATGCCAACCCGTCGCTTGAGGCACATGAGACGTATGCTTTGGTCATATGGCCAAGTTAACTTTCTTTTAGGAACCACGAATTAAAAAAATAAGAATATGGCGGCAACCACTTCCATAATTGGTACACCCCAAGTTTGACTATCATAGCATGCTCAATCTTTGTTTCTATTTTTATCGTTATTTTTCATTTCAGAGATTAGATGTGTTCTTTATTTTTTCATTGGTTTCTTAATATGCCATGTATTTTATCATTTGTCGTTAAAAGTTATCTGTATATATGAGTGTGCGCGGGTGTAAAGGTAATTTGCTGTATACAAAACAAGATTCAAAAGTTAGTAAAGTAACTTTTTCATTACAATTACTGTAAGAATCATGTAAGCACGGCTCAATAAATTTATTTTCTTTTGGGAAGGAAAAAAGTGGACTTTCAAAATTTATATTTTGCCTTATAAATTTGACGATAAAATTTTGTAATAAAAAGAAAACATAAAAAGTTTTGGTTCATTACGATTTATTTTTCTAAAAATATGTAGTTTTATATAAACTAGGTATATATAAAAATGTTGGGGACCTCTAACTCAAATTGTAAAACAGATGGATACGGTATTAAATCGTGGGACGATTGCACTCATTATTTTCCCTTCGAGTCGGTATTTTGTACATTTTAAACCCGCAGCACTATTATAGTGTTTAAATCACATTATTTTTAGCATGGTGTTAACATTAAAAAAAACTTTATCACCAAACCAACTGTAGAACATTATTTTTAATGTGATTTTAATATTAAATCTTTTTAACCCAATATTAAAATCTACATTTTTTACTACAACACTAAATTTCACACCAAATCTTAACTAGGGGTGGATGTAGGAATTTATTGAGTTGGGGACACATACACTATGACTACTCTCGGTTGGGACATTTCATAGATACCATAGTAATTAACAAAGGAAATTTTAAAATCAGACTTGGGTACGTGACCCCGTTCCTTTAGTTGTACGTCCACCCCTGATCTCAACAAAACTATTCTAAAATATTATTTGCAGTTAGGTTGTGTAAATAGCTTTATAAGATTTAGGACTTTACGGCCCCTCCATCCATTCATACAATCTCAACAATGTTAGAAAATATCCATGTTCGAAATCTCGCTAGACGTGAATCGGGCGATCGACATGCGCCTAGCGAAGTAACAACAAATCGAAGAATAATCGGGAACTAATTTTGAGTACTGTTTGAAGTTTGGGATATATATATTTATTAACTTTTGTGTACTATAACAGCTTGGTTACACTGGTTTAGTGGTAAGTAGGAGAGCTTTTAAACATCTGAGTTCGAGTATACTTTAAGGCTATTTTTATCTTTTTAAATTATTTCTTTAATGAGTGGTATTATTGTAATTATATTTTCTTCTTCCTCCGGATAGATTAGGTTTCTCTGCAATATTTTTTTGCGGCCGTCAACCATGGATTTACCAAATCCTCTAAATTTATGAATTTTTCTAGGTTTCTATACACCATATAACATAGATCTGTTCTTCATTCTTCGATTTAAAACATTAAAAACTCCAAAAAAATTTTTTTTTAATAAATCTAATTTTTTGGCTGAAACATAGTAAATTCGCTACGGTGAACCTCCGCTTAGCGTTGCAGCGCTCGAGTAAACGGCTCCACGGCCGCATTTTCGGTGGAATCTAGTCATTATTAGTCGCGTGGTATTCAGGCCGTCCTTGTTATAAAGCAGGTTAAGCATTTGTTTTAGGCCACATTTTACATAGTAAAAATAAGGCCACATTTCATGTAAATTTTTCTTGGCAAAATCATATTAAGTAAGTAGCATCCTTGTTTGACTTTAAGTTATCATATCTTCGTTCCATTTTAATTTTATCCGACATACTTTCTATGTTAACCACATTTATTATCATTATAAGTTTTTGTATTGTTTGTGGTACTATTTACCACTAGTATTTTATATAAGGGATTATTTGCTAAATAACCAAAAAAAATAGATTTTAGTTAGTTAGTTATAACCTTTTTTGGTTATTAGACCTAATTTCTCTTTATATAAAGGCCACACAATTTTTTTTAGCTTTAGGCCACTCTCAACTACGGGACCACACTAGTGGTATTCTCTCTTTTTCTACATATTATTAATGGTTATATGGTTTAATAGTTTTGGGGTACAATTAGACATGTTAACAGAACTTCAGTGGATACACTAAACATTGTTAAATTTTTACTTTCTTAAATTTTTGATTTAAAACGGTTGATCTTCTATGCACTTAACGGGTAGAATTTAAGGTGTTTGATTTGGTTAGATGAATTTTGGTTCAATTTTTTTTTTCAGCTTAGAAAAATTTAACTACCAAATTAAAACCGTACATACTGTAGTTTAGTTTGGATACTTTATAGTTTTTGACTTGTTTGATTTTAACAGAAAACTATAACTATTATATACAACGGCGAATAATAATAAAACAAAGTGAAAGCTAAGAGAAGAAAGGCTGAAGTTGTGAGGAAAATCCCAGACATCTCAAGCGAGATGGGTTTCACAACTAAGGTGGAAAGATGAGTTCCGAGAAATTAGCTAATTTCTATGTCAACAGAGTCTAACGGTCTTGATCATTACATGCACACATGATCTGTGCAATATATAAACTAACTAACAAAATACAGTTTTCACATACATTGAACAATTATTCTTTGGTCAAAAAAGTGTAGAATTTAAGGTGTATGATTTAAGGTGTTTAATTCGGTTAGTTGAATTTTGGTTCAATTTTTCAATTTTCAGCTTAGAAAAACTTAACTACCAAAATGAAACCACATGTACTATAATATAGTTTAGTGTCGATAGCTGTAATTTTTGGTTTGTTTGATTTTTAACAGAAAACGATAATTATTATTTACTTTTTAATAAAATTTTGTGAATTTAAGTTATATATATTTAAAAATATAATTTTGCTAAAAAAGATTTAGTCAAAGTTCATTAAACAAATTTCTTTACTTTCATGTGATGTATTCCAATAAGCGATTCGTGTTTGAGAACTTCACAAGACAGATAACAAATCTCATGAATGGAAGGTTACAGTCACACCTGTGCTTGAGGAATGGCTGAAACAAGACAATGAAACTGTAACACTTGCATTTCCGAAATATAATAATAATAATAATAATAAATAATAAATAATGAATAAAAAATAATCTTTAAATATCCATTTATTACTCAGCATAAATAATCTCAAATCATTGTAAATCCAATAAATAGCATTAAATCCAAATAATAGAATAAATCTCAAAATCTCGACAAAACATAAAACTAGAAGTCCGAAAAAAATAAATAAACACCCAAAAAACACTAATCCGATACCAATCACTCATGTATGTCAGTTTCTCCTAAAAAGGGAAAAAAAGATGGATGAGTAACAGGGGAGTCATTCAGTAAAGTATGTGATGCTAACCCGCAAACCACAGACTCAGTACATAGCACTACAACTATGTAGGCCTAGCTCTAGCATAAAACAATCAAGTATCTAGTACACCACACCAAATAACAATCAATGTGCTAATACCACATAGCTACTCTCTGCACCACACATTTTCTTATAAGAATATATACATAAACTCGAAGCGTCGTTAATACAGTTTATCTCTGTATCCCATCCACCGTAGCATCGAAATGCAAATGTCTCTGCACCACGCCGCACACAGTAGCGTCGAAGCTCAAATGTCTCTGAACTCACGCCCAAATCTCACCATAGCGTCGAAACCCGGATATCTCCGAACTCACGCCCCACACATAGTCCATACTCATAAATATATATATATATATATATACATATATATAACAATGCTCAGCATCAATCATTTTACATAACTGTTGAATCCTCTATTATCCTAATTCGGTTTAACAATCAACAATAATAAACAATTAAGACTCTCAAACAGACTCAATTCACAGAGACAAACATGTTTCGAACCTAGAATTTCCATAATAGCAGTACTAAACTAGTTCGAGATTTAAACGGAAGTAGCCCTCACGTTAGCCAATAAGAGAAACAAAAACGGAAAACATTCGGGAGCGGATATGTCTCTTCTAACATCTCGGTCTAAGCCTTAGCATGAATTACTTGACAAGCAAGTAACACTTAAAGTTCCATGCTTCCACCTTGCGGATGAAACATTTAGTTGTATGCTAAATATTTTGCTTAACACAAGAGTAACAAAGAGGCTAACGCTTAGCTACTACACGGATTGGCGTTAGCCACTACACGGATTGGACTACGGTTGATAATGGTGGCTGGATCAAACCCGGTGACATGGAATGAAATCCGCTGGTGATCAGAGAACCATGGCGGTGCAGAACGGCGGTTGGTCGCATTGAGACGGTGGCTACAGTATCCGTTTGCGTCTTCTCTCACGTCTCCATGTCTTGTGGTTACGGCACGACTCCACGGCGAGATGGCTGTTCCTCCAGTGTGTTGTACAGATCACAGAATTGATCTATGATGGCTGGTGGTGGTTGAGTCTCACGTCCCGGCAGCAAACGTACGTGCAGATGGTTGGAGTTGGTGAAAGACCATAACATTCACGAGGTGTGACGGCTAGGTCATTAGGGGAGGAAGGGAATGCATATAATTATATATATCACTCATCACGACAAAACAAAAGGTTTGGTCTAAATGATAATTATTAAAATTCAAACCGACCGGTTTAAGAGAACCAATCTCTATAGGTGATGCTAATTTATATTTATTAAATCTTGAAAACATATATTCATTTGTTTGTTTACCAGTTATGTTTACTAATTGTTCAATTTTTATTCCTCTGTAGTCAATTTTTTTTTATTTCAATTCACTAAATGATATTTAGTTCAATTTTTTTTTCATTTATTCTGCCAATTAAGTAGTCACCACTTGAAACCATAAAATTTTGAAAAATCTTTTCTTCAACGAAAAAAGTTCTCAACGATCTTTTTTTTTTAAGTTCTGAACGATTTTTCTTCAACGAAAAGGCTCTGGAAAGATCTTATTTAAAAACTCTATCTTAGCCTTTCTCCTACTTTTCTATTACTTTTTTAATTTATTTTTTCAGTTTTAATTACTCGATACTTAGAACTCACCACTGGATTTGGAAGTTCTTTAACAAGATTCTTACAGTATTCGTAATGAAAAAGTTCACTTTCCTAAATTTTGAATTTCGTTTTTTTTTTCTGCTAAATTGTAAATATCATTAGTGAAAATGAAGGTTTGGTTACAAAGTTAATTGAAACCACTGTCTGCTTAACAGCTGATTTGATCCTAGAGACCGCAAAAAAATTAAAAAACCCCTAGGATACATAAGGATTGAATCCAAACTTCTAGCAAGAGAGAGCTTGAAAACAATAGGCATAAGATCAAGTATATCAACAATGTAATCACCCTAAACAAAGCCTTCTTGCTGAATCTGAACTAATCAGAAGACGCAAGAGAAATAGCCGGGGAAGATCAGTCGAGAACTCACCGAAGTGGCTCTGAGCAGGCATCGACGGAAGCGCCTGGCTTACGCCCCGGAGCTCCGCTGGAGGAGGACGTCGACCAACAAACCTAGCTATCTCAACTGAGAGACAAAAGTTCAAGCCCGAAGCGACACTGCTTACATAGAAGCACAAGTTACGGTCAAGCGTAGGCGGTACAAGATGCTCCATCACCGCCCACGCGACACAAAGAATGCAGTTGAGACCACGAGGAACACTAAGTCAGACTGTCGGAGCTTTGAAACAAGGGTATGAAGCACAGAAGGAGGTTTGATTCTCCTTGAAAGCAGGCAACCCAGAAGGCGATAGAGAAACTCCACCTATAAGCAAGTGAGTCCCCACATAGAGTTGTCCTCAAACCCTAGCAGACGACGTCGGTAGCAAGACGGGGAGGTCAATCACACCACCAATGGAAGCCATGGTTGTTGCTACTTGAAATAGAGGAGAGGTTCCCAACGAGTTCCTCAGACTCGACATTTCGTCTCGGACCATGAGAACAAGACGGGGAACCTCTAAAATTAGCGGCCGACGGAGGAGACATGGGAGAGCAGAGGAGGCGGAGACCGGAGGAGAAGAGACAACGACGCGCTTCATTCCGGCAACCCTCCGTGGTAAATCTGACCCAGATCCAACGCGAGACAAACCCTAGGTCCACCAAGACGACGGCGCCTCCTGCAAGCAAACGAACAGTCACGACCTCGCCCTCTCTCCAGAGACACTGGGGACACACCCAGACGTCGATTTGGTCACCGGATCCGGCCGCAATCCGGCAAAAACTAGAGAAGGAGGAGTAAGGAGGAGGTGAGGAGTCTGAAACTTAACAGGGAGAGGATTGGATTGGGAGGAGCATTTAGGGGTGGCGGCCGACGGTTAGCTACTCACCGCCAGCCACCGTAGGAGTATCGCAGGGCTCGCCGAGAAAGAGATGAGTCGGGGAAGAGAGAACAGAGAGATTTTCTCTCACCTCTCTCTAAACGTCGTCGTTAATCTATTGAATTTCGTTTTGTTGTTAAAAATTATATGTATATATGTGTGTATGCGCGTGTAAAAGTAATTTGACGTTGAATTTCGTTTTGTATACGTCAAATTACTTTTACACGCGCATACACACATATATACATATAATTTTTAACAACAAATGATAAAGTACATGGCATACTAAGAAACCAATGAAAAAATGACACACACGGCTGATCTTTTCCTTTTTGGTTAAAACAGATTACCCACAATGGGGCTGTTGAATCAGAAATTCAACAGTTGAGACTTCACAATGAGGATGTTGAATTTTCTGTGAAACAGATACGAGTTGAAACCATTCAACTAATTAAATGCTGCGAAAATGGTACCCACAAAACCAGGTGTCAAGACATGAGAGGAAGAATGTGTGAGAGAGTGGAGCTTTGCGAGAAACTTTTATCTTTTTAAAATATGATGTGATTTCATTGGTTACTTTAAATCTTAGAGATTTTTATCTCTTCAAATTATTAGAACTTAATTATTTTGTAACAATCAGTTTAAAAAAAAATAAAAGTTATATAAAAAATTCTTAACTTTTTATGGTCTATAAACAGAAACTAGTTTCACTTTATTTGGATACAGAAAAATGATAATTTCACATAAATTTATATTAATTTGTTGTGTATGGTTGTGTTTATTTTACCAAATAATATTAAATTTGGTATTATTATTTTTTAAATAATTAATAATAAAAATTATTCAAATTTATGTCATTTTAAATTATTTAAGTTAATTTTATTATTATTTAATATGTAGCTATTAAATAATAAAATATAAAAAAAATAATTGAAAATAGTAAAATATGATGTTGAATTTTATTAAACAAAACTATTGTAGAGATTAAAAAGAACTGAATGTTGAATAAATAGATGGAAAAAAAGAAAAGATGACGTGGAATGTTAAAAATAGAAAAGTATGGTGGAATGTTAAAAATAGAAAAGTATGGTGTTTGAATAATTTTATCATTGTGGATAGTTTCGTAATGGAAAATAATGATAAAAATAGAAACAAAGATTGAGACATGCTATGAGAGTTAAATTTACGATGTACCAATAATGGAAGTGGTTGCCGTCATATGATTAATTATTATTTTAATATGTGGTCCCTAAAAAAGGTTAACTTGGCCATGTGAACTATCAAGCATACGTCTCATGTGCCTCAAGCGAATTTTACTTTCAAATTTGGTTAGATACCAAATAAACCCTTTTTCAGTTCTTCTGAAAGGAAAAAAGCCCTTAATAATTTTTTTAAGCGTCTAATTAAGTTACCTTCACGCTTGTAGGCTTGTAACACACATGTTACCAAATAGTCTCATAGAAAAGGACGCAGGAACAAAAACATTAATTTATCCAAACCCTACCGCTTCTTCTGATATGCTCTCCCACTTGTTTAGCCTAGCTCTCTAATTCCACCCGCTCTGGGTCTTCTACGCATCTTCTGTCTTCATCTTTCTAGCACACATGTCGTCTCTCTACTGATCTGTCTAATGGGTTCAGATTATTTTCTTCATTTTGGATGTACATTGGGCCTAGGCCCGTAGCTATTAAAAGTCTGTAGGCTGAATGTAACAACCCAATAGGCTGAACTCATTTCAATAGAAGGCCCTTTCGAAAAAAAAACATCTCCCATATTTTACCGACTTGAGAGCTCTTTTCTCAAAACGATTAGAGAAAGATGCAAAGCCTTGGACGATACTCAAAACGATTTCTCTTGTTCAGGAAACCACAGCTGACTCAGTTCTCGCGTACCCTAACGTCGGCGAAGCTGAATGACACATTGCATAGCCGGGTCATGGCCGTGGAGAACAGCTTCCCGTTCCTATGGAGAGTTAAGGTTACACCTGTTCTGAACGAATGGCTGAAACAAGGCAATGAAATAAACCCTACCGATCTAAGAGCCGTCATCAAAGCTCTCTGCGAGTCTCAGCGTTACGACCACGCCCTCCAGGTCTCACTTAACTTCCTCTCTTCTACGGTTCTAACTCTTACAGAACAAAGTGGTATTAAGACACTTCAAAAAAAAAAAAATTATAATGCCTTCGTGTCCTTTTTCTTCATATAAAATTTTCACAATGTCCTAGTTAAAATCTTAATTATTTTATGCTACAATTTAAAACTAAAATTGTAGCATAAATCTTAATTATTTTTTGCTACAGTTTACAACTAAAATTGTAGCATAAATCTTAATTATTTTTTGTTACAATTTTTTTTTTGTTCAAAATTTTTTTGTTACAATTTACAACTAAAATTGTAGCATAAAATCTTAATTTAACTAATGCCCCTGGCTTGTAACAAAATTTGTCTCTTGGTGATGCTATTTAGGTGTCAGAGTGGATAACAAAACGAGGGGTTTTTGAGCCAAGCACATGAAGATGTTGCATCTCGGCTTTATCTCATTGAGATTCATTCAGGGTTGAGTGAAGCAGAGAGTTTCTTCGAAAAGCATTCCCGAGAACATGAAAGACGATTTTGTCTACACCACTCTCTTGAGCTTGTACACCAAATCCAAGGAAACACGACACGAAGCCGAAGCCACTTACCAGAAGATGAGGGAGCTAAATCTGCTCTCCAAACCCAACCCTTACTACAAGATGATCTCTCTCTACGGCCTTCTTGGAGAAACTAACATGGTCGACGAGGTTCTGAGGCAGATGGAGGAGAACGGAGTTGTCCATGACAAGACTCTCACGGACAATAACGTTTTGAAGGCCTACGCGAGTGTACCCGACGTGGAGGCAATGGAGATGTTTCTTAAAAGAATAGAAGACGAAACGCCGCCGTTCGCATTGGCTTGGCAAACGGGAATAAGCATGGCGAAGGCTTACTTAGAATGTGGTTCGAGTGGAGAAGCTATAGAGATGTTGCTTAGAACGGAACTAGTGGTTGATGCAAAGGTCCAAAGACGCAGCGAACAAGGTGTTGATGGAGATGTATAGGGAGGCCGGAGCTAAACGAGATGAGTCCTCGCCTCTATAGGCGTGTCAATCAGAATGGTAAGCAAGGACAGAGAATGCGGGCGTGTCGATGTAAAGGAAGTGGTGGACGAAGCTCTTACCACCCGGGATATTACTATGGTGGATGTGGTGGCTGGATGTGGCAGTATACGTGGTGGTGGGGATGGTAGGCCGCGCTGATGATAACGGTGGTGGGGATGGTAGCCGCGCTGATGACAACGGTGGTGGGGATGGTAGCCCCGCTGATGATGATGGTGGTGGGGATGGTAGCTGCGCTGATGATGTCGGTGGTGATATTGTCGGTGACAGTGGCGGCGGATGTGGTGGTGGTGGTTGTGGTGGATGTGGTAGCTGGGGTTGAGAATAGAAAACCAAGTAGAGAGTCATTGGAAATCTTGTCGTTAATTTAATGGTTACTTAATTACCGTCGAATGTTTAACTTATTGGTAATATACTCTAATATATGACTTTGCCATGTTGCCAACAATCGTGTTCTATATCTTGTCCAGCAACTTTAAGGTATTTTTAATGCACCAATACGCGACATTTGGATTCAGATCCCAGAAGACATATTATCTATGTTGTGTGACCCAGACCCATATAGAGGTCTGAATAAAATAGTCAACAACTTCATTACTCTTTGTGGGTTGAATTTTCTACAAGAAGGCATTAACTGATCAACAACTTTGAAGCATTTTCTCAAAAGAATAAAAGAATGAACTCCCCAAAAATTAGAAACCTATTCTCATGTAGATGTTACTATTGCTTTGAATCCAACGGAACTTTAGCACCCAAAATATTGGAGATTGGCTTCACACCTTTTTAAAAGAATGGCAATGTTTCTAAAACCAGACCGGTAACTAAACTGGAAAAAATTGGGTTACAGGTTAATATGGTTTAACTAGGTTAATTTGATTCAATTTGATTCAACCAAATTTAATTTAGTGATATATTATTTACTAAAATAATATTAAATAAAATGTTTCAATAACCAAAATAGTTTAAAAACATAAAATATCAAACTATAAATGTAATAAAAATTATAAAATAATTTAATAATTCAAATCTAAAATCAATACAAAAGATACATTTAAACTTCATTTTCCATGTCATCATCACTCCAGATATTCTTCACCTTTAAAACAAAAGGCGAACAAATCATGTGATCTAAGTTTTTATTTACTCGTATAATGAGTTGAAAAAATAAGTACAATGCTTTGTTTTTAATACAAATTTAGGAATTTCTTGATGTGAACTATTATTAAATTCTTTCAACACAATAGATCATGTAATAATATTTAAACAAAGTGAGAAGTAGATATAAACAATATTTAGGCGTGAAGATTTATGGTTGTAAATTTAGTGATTTGTGATGTGGAAAGACGAGTTAAGGCATTGCTTCATGAAAAAACTACAAACTTTATTATTATTTAAAAGAAAAAATAATTATTTTATTAAATAAACTTTGGTTTTCATACGAATTTGGATTTGGCAAGGCCGTTTGCCTATAGTGTAACAATAAAAATCTTCTACCTTAGGCCTCTCATAGTTACAAGGATTTTTGGGGACTCCAATTGTCAATAACCCACGGTAGTCTAGTGGTTTAGTGGCATTTCTAGTTGCAGAAGCTAGGTTCAATTCTCAAGTGTCAAATTTTTGGAGTTGCAAATTTTAGTATTAAAGTTTACATTTAAATAATTATATAAATTTATCTTGGGCTCCTATAGACCTAAGCACGTCACTAGGTTTAACCACTCTATTGTTTCAAAATGGTCTCCCGTTTGCGGTCTAACCTAGTCCGACCGCTGATCCAGATATAAAAATACTAAAAAATGGAAATCACCAAAAATCGGTCAAAACCATAGAAATAGAGGAAAAACTCTGAATTCATTCTTATTTATATAAATAAGGAATCTCCTCAAAGTCTAAAAAAGAAGGGGCATTTGCATGATAATACATGAATCGAAACATATTTAGTTTTTATCTCGGTGAACTTCTTAATTAGGTAACGTCAAGTATGCGTACTGGGTAAGTTACCAACTTCGCCCTGACGTCAACAGACCATCAAATCATCCTGTGTCAGGTAAGTCAGATGAAAGACAGATATTGTCGCCGCTTCGCCCACTTGATAAGGAAAAGGCGTGCGAATGGAATAGCGCGTGAACTTCATTTTCCAGTTGGATAATAATAAAACCTATGTATAGATATATTGAAATTGCAGTTTAATTTGAAAATTAGGAATCAAGGATGTGTGGTTAATGGAAACATGGTTTTGAATAACGTCAAATTGCAATGTAACAGTTTGTAACGTAATTTGTAAATCTTATGAAAAGTTAATAAATAACAATTTTTCTGGGAAGACAAATTGAACTATAAGAGGACAATAATTTTAGTCAAGTTTGGTTAAAAGGTGAGAGGTCAGATTGTGTAAGAATCACACATTTGTTATTATTCAAGGAAGGGACATTTTGTTAATGGTAATGACGAAGGATATAACATTTGTTCGATATAAAGACTCGTTGACGTTGAAATAACTCACATATTGACATACAAAAAGCTTGATATTGGTCAAGTTAATCTTATATGGTATACAACTTTATTGGAATTCAAATTAGTAATATTATATTGATTCAATTACTCCCTCTGTTTCTAAATAGATGATGTTTTAGGGAGTTTTTGATGTTTCAAAATAGTTGATGTTTTAGTATATCAATGTATTTTTTAACTTTATCAAAAACTGTGTAACCAATGATAAAATGTAATTTATTTTGTGATTGGTAGAAAATTTTTAATTTATATTTTAATGATACTTTTTAGATTAAAAAATAAGTTTCTTAATAATCGTGTACAATCCTAAAACTTCATCTATTTTGAAACAGAGGGAGTAATATTTAACAAAGGATATAATATTTGTTCGATAAGGACGAGGGGGAATTTATGTAAAATTAATTATTCCATTGTCACACAACATATCATAATTTAAGGTGTGTGATCTCCAACTGCACGAAAGTAAGAATGATACTTTAAGAGTGGACATGTTCAATGTCATGAGTCTTACATCATAGACTTGGTCATAGCTATAGGTTTGCAGATATAGGATGTAGGGTTATAAATGGGTCTAAGGCAATATGAAACAGTATCGAATTCAAACAACACGATAAAGCTAAATAATCTTAGTGTTATGTATATTCCATGCAATTACTCAAAAAAGAAAGAGGCTCATCTAGACACATCGCCTATAATCTAAGCACATCGCCAATCATCTAGGTACATCGCGCATCATCTAGACAGCCTTCCACTAAAGCCGAAATTACATAGTTCTCTCTCATAAACGCTATTTTGTCAACTTTATCTTTCTTCTAATGAATTACGTTTGTCTTGATCATTATTCAAATGGTGCATACATGGTTAAGTATTTAACCGGTTTAGCTATAATCTATAAATTATCTTATATGTTTATTCACCAAGTTTTGGTTTCAGGAGTAATGCTTTTATTTTTTGGTCATCACTCCATTTTCCACTCCATTTTTAACTTCATTTCATATTTGGAATAAATTATGGAGTGGGGTTGGTGATGCCCTAACGCTGTCTTAACTCTCGTTTAACGGTGTGCTAATTTGGTCAGTTAATCGTAAGTTTCTTAATAATCTAAATAAGTCGATAAAAGTTCAGAGTTTTATTGGCCAGACAAGTGTACATATTTCTTTTGGCAATTCTTGAAAAGTTCAGTGTTTTTTTGGCCGATTTCCCATATCAAATTTAAAAAAAAAAGTTTATTTGAAAACATGGATATGAGTTTATAAATGAAGTTTGTTTGGAAACAGCAGTGTAAAAGAATATAATATTGTTTGGAAACAGAAATAACAGTATATTAAGGAAAAAATGGATTTATGTTATTAAGAAAAATTGGAAATCCATTATATTATGAGAAACTATTTATTTGGATTTTTTTTTTTAAATATACGAAAATGAGGTAATATAATTATCTAAATATATTTTTTTTGTCTAAAATAATCATAAACCAAAATTTTAACTACATATTTCAAATCAAAAGAATAATTTAAAGTTGAATTATATCAATAATTGATTCAAAAATATACATATATTCAAAAAAATATTTTACTAAAATATTTTCTAATAATCATTATTAAAAATGTTTTCAATATATATAAGAAAAGTACAATACAAAGTCAAGTTTCATATACTAACTTAAATTGTAGTTTTTAAATTTTACATTAAATTTTTAAAAATATAATGTATGTGATTATGTATATGATAGTACATATAAAATACTATTAATTATATGATTAATTATATGATGGTACGTATAAAATACTATTATTTACTTGTGAGTGTTTATGTTACTAATGTTTTGAGTAAGGGTGAGCGTTCGGGTACCCATTCGGATTCGGTTCGGGTATGTTTGGATTTCAGGTTTCCATGGTCAAAGATTTCAGCCTCCTTCGGATATTTCTAAATTTTTGTTCGGATTCGATTCATATCTTTGCGGGTTCGGGTAACCCATTTAAATTATTTTAAAAATTAAAAAAATCATTATATACTTTAAATTTTTCAAAATCTATAAACAAAATAATATGTTACATATAAATTTGAACAACATATGTCAGAACACCTAAATTGAACATATAAATTGATTTGATTTAAATATTTGGATAGAGAATAAATAATTATTTTAAATATTTTTGATGTTTTGAGTATATTTTAACTATTTTAGATATACTTTTGAGTATTATATATATATATATATTCAAGTAGTTAAACCAACTTAAAAATACCATATATATTCTTGATGTTTTTATATACATTAAATCTAAAAATAATTAATATATATAAGTATATAAATCTATTTCGGATACATTCGGGTATTAGAAATAATTTGGTTCGGATTCGGTTTAAGTTCTATAAATACCAAATTTTGAATAATTTGGATATTTATCAATTTTGGTTCGGGGTTGATACTACCTTTTTGTATCAGGATCATTTCGATTTTTTTGATACAAGTTTTTTGCCCAGGCCTAATATAACATGAAAAACAAAAACAACATATTTTATAAATACAACCGCGCGGGTCAAAATCTAGTATTTATTAAAACAGAAGTGCCTATATATTTATTTATAGACTATAATGAGTTTGCACTAAAATGTGAATCACTATTTTTGTTAAAATACTTGACTGGTAATTTTTGATGAACAGTGTGTACTACAAAATATTAAGATATTAATAAAATAATACTGTTTAGAAAAAAATTAATACACACATTAGATAAAATAAATATATATTAATTGAAATTTAACTAAAGATATTTAAATATGCGAATTGCATAAGATAAAAGGCTTTCATATACATTAATATTTGTATATATAACATTAGTGCTTCTATACCAAAAGGTTTAGGATTCAAACCAAAAATGCAAATTATGAAGATAATAGAGAAAAAAAAAAAAGATCTTCAGCATGATGTATAGCGTACCATGGATCTTATCTGACGATTAGGAATAGCGTAGTCAAACATGTATTCTCATTAGGTGGTAAAATTATCGGATGTAGAATCTTCTATGTAATATTTATTTTTCCTCTGTTTCATTTTAAGTGGTGCTTAATATAAATGCACACATATTAAGAATGTGCAAAATTTTATACAGCTTAGATAAAATTATCATTAAATCAAATTAATTCAACCGATAGAAAAAATGGTGTATTATATAATTGGTCACAAATGTCAAACATCATTAAATTTGTATCTAGAATAATGAAAAAGTCAATTATAATGAAACAAAATAAAAATATTTAAACACCAATTAAAATGAATTAGGTAGCATTGTAATAAAATAATTAATAATTAATCAGATATTAAAAATAATATTGATATCTCGGCAGAGGCTTACACATATAATCTAGGAACAAGAAACAAAAGATGGCCACACAAATGGCAACACCTGTCACGACCTTGACTATAAAATCCCTCACCATCCTTAAGTGCATCTCATTCCTCTTCTTTCCAATCGAATTTATCAATTCACCAACTTTCGATTTGTTTCTTTCTGCACAAAACCGGGAAATCAGCAAACCAGGTATGCTCAAGTCTAGCTTCGGTCCAGCCGGTTTCCACTCTCCATATACCTTCTCTGCTCCTTCTACATCGTCCAGCTTCAGCAAAGAACTAATAACATTCCTATATTCATCATCCTCCAACTTTTCATTCTTCTTACACTCGTTCCAAAGACGGTGCACTTCTTTTTTACTCCCTGAGACACCACCAAGCATCTCTATAGCTTTGTCTATTGATCCTGCTTTAGAGTAAGCCTTTGCCACTGCAGCCATGGTCTCTCTTCCTAGTTTGATCCCTTCTTCTCCACTCCACTTTTTCATAAACGTTTCCATAGCTTCTACGTTTGACTCAGCTGCATATATTCTCAAGACTTTGTTCACCATGAGACTATCGGGAGCCACGTTGTTCTCTTCCATCTCACGAAGAAACTCCCCGACCATATTTCTTTGACTGTGGAAAGAGAGCATCGAGTTGAACGGTGAAGGCCTCATGAGGAAACCTAACTCTCTCATCTTCTCAAAAGTTGACTTGGCCTTACCCAAATGTTTGTCAGATTTTGTGTAAGAGCTCAAGAGAGTTGCGTAGGCAGTGTAATCCTTCATGTTCTCAGGGATGTTTTTAAAGAACTTCTCTGCTTCTTCCAAACCCAACACAACTTCAACCATATGAAGCCGAGCTGCATAATCTTCAGAATAAATATTACAAGCCCTTTTTTCATCCATCCATTCTGAAGCCTAACAATTGAAAGAGACATTACAACATTAAAATCTCTATGGTGTAAAAGTTTTTCATATGAGATACTATGCTATTTTATAGTATTTTGTCACATGCGTCTATGCTTGGTTAGTATTTATTTGATTACTAAAAATTTATATGCAGATAAAATTTCCCGACCAATTAATAATGATGCTCTCACAAGGCTATAGTCATTTAACACGTATTATAGTGAACAAGTTAAAAAAATGTTATATGTAGAAGGGTGAATCTGTAATCAACTAACCTGAAGTGCTTTGGAAAACTGATTAGAGTCATGGAGATTCTTGATGAGGCATTTGAGTTCAGACACTCTTATTCTACTCCCCCATTGGTCCAAAAGCGGGTTGATCGGTCTCTTCATTCTTATGTTCTTTATTGAATTTTTCAAAAGTTTCTCAGCTTCATCAACCATTCCTCTCTCTTGATAACCAGAGGCCAACATAGTTGGGATCCGTATATCAAACTCAAGAGGCAAAGATTCCCACACTTTGTAAAACTCTTCCGCCTCAGCGATAGCGTCTAGCTTTAAGAGTGAACGGATCACAGTCAGATAGTCATTGCTATCACAGTACTGTTCTGTGGTCTTATTGGAAAGGTTCCATAAACGTAGCACCTCTTCTTTCTTTTCAGCTTCACCATACAGCTTAGTGAGAAGCTCGTAAGCTTGTTTAAACGACTTGGGGTCAACCAGTAATTTCTCGTTCAAAGTGAGCAATTTTATCGCCTTTTCTTGTGAACCGTCTTTGAGGCAAGCCTTTGCCATCTCAAGAGTGATCAGCCACTCAAGAGTTCTCCAGTTCCCACTATTTTCTTCCCACGCAGTTAAGAGCTTCTCCATCCCCGTCACGTCAGAAAAAGACGCGTATAGATTCGACACGTGGTTCAGAGTGACGCTGTCGAGCCCAACGTTGTTACCTTGCATCTCACGCAAAAGCTCGTCGACTTTATCTCGATTGTTTAGTGCACCGTAAAGAGAGATCATTGCATTGTAAGGAGAAGGACTCGTGAGAAGACGTAACTCCCTCATTTCCTTGAACGTGGCTTCGGCTTTACGCAGAGTCTTGTCCGATCGTGATCGTGCGTACAAGGCTAACAGACTAGTGTAGACAGAACCGTCTCTCGCGTTATGTGGTATACTTTCGAAGAACTTCTCTGCTTCTTCTAACCCAACAACGTTATCTAACATCCACTTTGACACCTAATGACATCATCACCATAAGACATCATCAATGAACGTTCAACGTAAAGTTTGAGCAGAGCATAAAGAATGAAACCTGAAGGGCTTGGAGAGATTGGTCGGAATCACCGAAGCTTTTCGATGATGACTCTCACGTGAGAAGGGTTGATGTGATTCCCCTGTTGCCGCCACTGCTGTAGCACCGGAATGATTCGCGCTTTCTGATCAAGAGCCTCTGTTAGACGATTCTGCAGAGTTTGATTCGCCGAGGACGATAGGGTTCGGAGGTAGGTGCGACTCCTGTAAAGCTCTGCGTGTCGTACAAGACTTCTCATCATGGTTAAGCTGGAAAGGCGATATTACTTGGAGATCACTTGCTAGGGTTTGTGTATGTGTGGTTTTGTGCCGACTAACAACAAATTATACCACCTAAATATTATTCTTATCTATTACACCTAACTATTATTGAATATATTAGATATGAGCCTGTTGTGTTGCAACGGTTTTGCTTGTTTTAATTTAATAAAGAACATAAAATAATAATCATTTATTATAGTTTTATGGTTGATTTGAATATGTTATGGGAAATTTATTTTATAATTAAAAAATAATTTTCATACATAAATTCAAGTTAAAATTTGTATTTTATAATTATGGTACATAAATGAATTGTTATCAACTTTCTAGTTGGATTAGAAAAATATTATACTTAAATGTTTGAATTGAACTCAACCCAAAATAAGAAATTGAATGAAAAATAAGAAAAATTGAAAAATCGAATAACGTCAATCAAGTCAATGATAACATTATACATTTTCTTATATACTAATTTAATGTTTTCTTAAATAAGTTTTTAAAAAAAATTTTGCTAGATTTTTTTTTAAAAAAGGGAAAATATTCTATTATATATATATCCTTTTTATTTACAACAAAAATAAAAAAACACTACTAAATACTCCTTTACATTTTTGATTAGGATTTTTGAAATAGAAAATTTCTCTTATATAACCTTATACAATTATCTTCTCTTAAAAATTAGAAATAAATAAATTGCTATAAAATAATTATTTCTAGTTATTAATAAATAATATTAAAATTACTCTTTTTACAATTTCAATTAATACTAATTTTACACATCTTTTCTTAATTAAATAAATTTTTAGTATCATGTTCATCATCAAATTCTCTATTAAAATTTTTATCAAATACGTTTTTACAGTTTTTTTTTGGTTATGACTTAAAAATATGATACAACTCTTCTGTTTAAGATTTTTTTTTAAGAAAAAAGGAAAACAACTATCAAAATATTCTTTTACGGTGTTTTAGGGTTTTAGAAAAAATAAAATAATATTACATAATATTTTACACTTATATTTTGTCTAGGATTTAGAAAAATAAAAGTACTATGAAATAACTATTTCAAGTTAATATTAACTATTTTGCCATTTTCAAATTTGTTTTTTCAATATCACTAATATTTTTACATTTTAAAGTAACGACAGATTTTTATTGATACATTCACAATCTAATTTTTTTAATTGACACATGTTACAGTGATATCGAGTGAAATATTTGAAGTTATTTTTGGTTTATAATTTTTTTAACACAAAATTATTAAAAATAAAAGTTAGTTAGTTATAAGAAAATAAAATTACTTTTATATTTTTATTTTATTTGGAATTTTAGAAAAGAAAAATTAATTATTATTTAATTAGTTTTTCTTTAAGATTTTTATACACATAACTCGGTTTTTATGAAAACAATATATGTTTAGTTAATTTATATATTGGTCCTATATGTACAAACACATATTCATCATATTCACACATATTCATGTACGACAACAATCTCATAATTAAAAAAGATTATGTTAGCATCATAAAGTGTAACAACGATGATAAAAATTGTAAATATCCGAATCACAAGTATATTTAGATTTTTTTTTAAATTACATAATTAAAATAGGTACCCAAATTAAAACATGAACTGAACATGCAATGTTTCGAACTAAATCCAGACCACATTCAAACCAAAAATTGTAAATATCCAAATCGCAAGTATATTTGGATTTTTTTTTAAAACAATTACATGATTAAAATAGGTACCCAAACTCAAATCTGAACTGAACATGCAATGCTTCGAACCAAATCCAGACCACATTCAAACCTAAAATCGTAAATATCAGAATCATATTTAAATTCTAACTCAAAAAATCAAAATCCCAATAGATCAACTAAATCCGAAACAGATATTTGAATGCTCATCTCTTGAAAAGAAGTATACGACATATCTTTTATTACAACTTAAATTAAATAATCTAATCAATTATTTCACTCTAGCGCATGGACGCGGGATTACTACCTGGTTATTGAATTATAAGACAAAATATCCAAATATTTGAAGTAATTATATAAAACCTTAGTTATTAAGATCCAAACGACCGTTTAAGCGCGCTAATAATTTTATTACATTGGATCGACTTATTGAAATGGATCTGGTCTATTATGCCATAGGAAAGATACTCTAAAGAAAAGTGTGTTTCCAATGACCATGGAACGAGAGAGTGAGGAGTCCTGAGATCTTGTCCAGGCTTCTTCTTACTATAGCTATGCGTTCACGTGTAGCCCTGCAACCATCAACCTTACAAGCGCGGCGACTTTTATTTGGGCAGTACTTGTACTTTATGTAGAAGGTTGCATTATCTGGCATTGAGTCTCTCCTTTGGAGAATCTATGTTTTCTCTACTCTCCACCGCTACTTTCATTATGACCAGCTTTGACAGATTAATCTGCAGAAGAAGAAAGCTGTGTTATTATTAACAGCGCTCGTGGAGAGTAAACAAAGACAAAGTTAATACATTTGGAAGGCTTAAATTTGCATTGAGGAATGCAAGCTCCAAGTATAGACGAATCCAGTCATTTTTTCGAAGCTCTGATTTTTTCACCTGCCAAAGAAAACACATGAGACTAGTGTGTGAGAATACAAAAACACAAAAACAGTGAGCTTAGTTACCACGTAATATCGCGTTTTATCATCGAAAGCATTATCTGCCGGCCATTCAGGCAAACTACCTCTGTCTATAGGTCCACATTCGGTAGATCGGTTGCAAGCTTGGTCCTCTACACACAAGAGATAACTTGCATAACATTAAGCAGGAAAAATTACGAATATATATATATATATATATATATGTATTATTAATTAATTAAATTACAAAAGATAAACAATAATGTAGCAAAACAGCACTTTTACCATGTGGTTCGGGCTTAGGTCTAGCAATAAAACAAGTCAAGCTCTTGACATCAAAGCCTTGTATATAAGAACTCGTCTGAAAAGTTATAAGCGAACCACCAACAGCTGGATCTTTTGCAACCGCTGTTACATAGTAAGTGGTATAAGCTACTTTTGGTCGCACATTGTATTTCTCTATGGAACTCAGCTGCAAGTTGGTACCCTGAGAATTTGAAAAGGGTTAGAGGTGTTAGAGAGACTTCTATAGAGTATGAAAAATATATGAAAATAAAGTACTGCAATGATTTTAACAATACAAATTAAATAAAATTATTCAAAGATCAAAAAACAATAAAAAGGATTGTATTTGTTTTTTTCCTTTACCTGTGTCATATTGTACTTATGGATCCCTAACTTAGCATATACGATGATGTTGTTTCGGGGGCAAAGATCTTTTGTAAACTTCCGAGCTATGATATGACAAGAGGGTGGTTTTTTTTCCATCAAGTGTTCGATATCAAATCCCTAAACACACACACAAACACACACTTTAGCCAGACGAAGATTAGGGTTATATATGTTCTGTGGATCGATCCAATACAAACCAAACCAAATAAGATTAAAGACTTACACCACATTCTGCCACTTTCATCCAAAATTCATCCCGCTTGCTTAATCTCGCAAGCTTTGTCACCGCCATGGAAATCTCTCAATTACTTTACCCAAGCGGCTGGCTAGCTTTTTATTCTTTAATACTCCCTCTATTTACAGAGGAAACTTTTTTAAAAAAATACAATAGTAATTTCTTATTAAATCCTAAAAAGAACCATAAAAGACTATTTTTATAATGAAAACTTTTCTTTTCTAAACCTCTTTTAAATCATAAAGAAAAGAGAATTGTATTTTTATTACACATGTCATATTTTAAAAAAAAAATATTAAAAACGAAATAATTACTTTAAAATAGATTTTTACAATTATTTTCTTGTTTAGAATTTTTTTTTAAATGCGAATTACTCTCAGATATATTTAAAATATATAATGTAAAATTTTAAAAATGCTAATTTTGTAACTTTTCTTTTTTAAAAATACTAAATCCTAAAATAGAAATTCAAAAGTTTATTTTTGTAATGAGAATTTTCCTTTTTCTTAATCTCTTTTAAATCCTAAAAAAATAATTGTATCATATTTTGACACATGTCATAATCTTAAAACTTTATTGACACATATCGCAATAAAAATAAAATTACTATAAAATATTTTTAACAATATATATTATAAAAATGGTAATTCTGTAAATTTTCCTTTACTAAAAAAATACTAAATCATAAATTAAACTTTAAAAGACTATTTTTTGTAATGAGAAGTTTCCTATTTATTGATCTCTTTTAAATCCTTAAAAAGAATTGTATCATATTTTTGACACATGTTATAATCTTAAAAAAATTGACACATGTCACAATCATGTTAATTAGTAACTATGAAAAACCAAACTTTATATAATAAGATAATAGTATCTAAGAAAAAGAACATAGAAGAGATATCATATACAATAAAAAAGGGAATTTTTTCAAAAGAGAACAACAAAACAACATGGTTATCCCTTTGGTATAATATCATCTTTAAATTGCCTCTTTAGTATATCTTTTTCCATAATCCCAAAACTAACTTTTGATTAAATCAAATTAAACGCATTAAACATAATTTAAAATTTATATTGAATTTTATAAAGTTTCATAAAAAGGAAAAAAAAACCATTTTAAAAACGTTAAAATTTTAAAGTTTTATTTTTATTGAAAGTTTAATATAACTAAAAAATTTACAAATGTTTTAAACTTTTTATAAAAAAAATCTTTGTAAACCGTGTTTTCTAAAGTTTATTTAATGTTTTTTATTAAATTTTTTTTATAAAGTTTTATTTTAGTTTTATAAAGTTTACAAAGTTTATTTTTATTGACTTAAAAAAAAAATTACAAAGTTTTATCATGATTAAAAATGCTTAACAAAGTTTTATTAAATTTTTTTACAAACGTATTAAAAACATTAAAACTAAAAGTTAAAATTTTTATTAAAAATTAATAAAAAAGAAAAAAAAACGTTTTAAAAGTTTTAACAAAAAAAAAAAAAAAAAAAACGTTTTTGACAAGGCAAAATCGTTTTTTTTATGTTTTGAGAAGAAAATCGATCAAAACACGTTTTAGGAAGTTAAAATATTTCAAATAAATTTTAGAATATTTTTCTAACCGAACTTTTATTTTCGCAACATTCAGGTTTTTTATCCGTATAATACACTTTCTACACTGCGTAGAATCAAAATAGAAATCTCATAAGCAGATTCTACTTCATGTACATGTTTGAGTAATATCTAAATTTCGCATTCCGGAAGTTTTAGAATACGTAATAAAAATAAAAAACTGCATTCGACATAAAAGTAGTTATCCTTACCAGTAGTAGAATTTTCTATTTCCCATATTTAAAATTTTAACTAAAAGTAAATTGTTTATTCTAAAATAAGTAGCCAAATTTGTTTAATTTAGAATTCATTTTCTACTAACTTATTTTCCATAGAAGATGAAATCTACTTTTAGTATAGCGTAATTTAAAATTTAGTTTATCAAGTTTTTTAACCAAAAAATACCAGTTTGTGTAATAAAACTATTTATTACATTAAATTTTAGAATTAGAAATGATAAAAACAAAAAGAAAAGTGGATAAGAAATAGGTTATACCAAAAACAACTATAGTTGAATTTTTGTTTCGTTTTAACAATTTTTCCTAAAAATAATTACATAGCTCATTATAATACATAGAAGTTACATAAAGTAAACATAACTGATAGAGATCATTCTCCTCACTTGGGTCTTGATTGGCACAGCCGATAAAAAAGTAGTACTAGTATGCTGTAGAAGTAATATGCTTTAGAAGATGTATGTTCTCATTAAAAATTTTAAGAAGATGATTGGTAAAGCAATAGCAATATACAATCTTAAAATTGTTATAAAAGTTAGTATATAATATATTTACTTTAAAATAATATATATTAAATTTGTTACTAAAATAATGAATCTTAATTAATAACATAAATTAAATTAAATTTTAAATGCTGAAATATTATTATTTAAAAAATAAATGAAAATTTATTTAAAATATAAATTTATTTTTGGAAATAAAATAATCTTGAATATTATTAAATAAAATAAATAAATCATATAATTTATATAAAATTATCATTATTTATTAATTAGTAGAGCAGTAAATGATTCATATATAATATTATTATAAAGTTAATATATGCTTTTTAATTTCTAAATAGTATAGATATGTATATTTTATAATATATGATATATAAATATATATTATGTTATGTTATGTTTTTATTGTAAATAATGAATGATATGTGTAATTATATAAAATATATTATATTTTAAATGTCGAAATATTTTTCTTTTAAATAGTTTTAAAAATATTTAATATCAATTTTATTTTTAAAATATATTTATTATAAACATAATTTTTATATTATTAAATAAAAAATTAATTATATATAACTATTTAAAATTTTTATACATTCCTAAATGCAAATGTTCTACTAAAAATTATATGAGAACATTGAGTAAAGAGCATTTGAAAAATATTAAGAGTATGTGCAATGGTGAGTCTGTATTGGTTCGATTCTAATATTTTTTTTATTTTTTAGTTAGTTTTTTCTTTTCTCGTCTAATTAAAAAAAATAGAATAAATTGTGACCGTCTACGTGTCGTGGAACTTCGCAACACAGTAACAAAATTCAGTTGAGATCAATCCTTAATTTAGGATTTTTCGGTTTCAATCCGGCACGAAAATAAAAAAAAAGTAAATATTTATTTTTTTTTTAAGAATTGGGTCTAGGTGCTCCGAGTTGCACATGCTCTAAGATCTTGTAAATGCTATTCTAAATGCTTTGTAATAATTGTTGATCGGAATTGACTAAGAAAATCAATCATAATTTTTAATACGCGTACTACGCGGATTAAAATCTAATAATGATTAAAAATAATGAAAATAAAGATAACAAAGAAATACCAAAACGACGACTAAACATAACCCTCGATCGATCTTAAGCTGCTCATCGCCATCTAATCGAACTTAATTCAGTTTTCAATAATTTAATAAGATTGCACCATTATGACATGACACGTTGAAAGGAAGGCAATGAACACTCACGACTTCACTTTGACACGTGCAGATCACACCAACCTTCACGTGGAACTACGTCAACACGAGTTCCTCTCTTCATAAATCAATGTCCCTGCAGATAACGCAGTTGAAAGTACTTATCCGTTTTAAACAATCATCACATCAAACTAAACAAACAACAAAACAACAGAATCATGTCAGGCGTATCTCTTGCGGTGGGTCCAAGAACCGATAGGGACAAAACAACGTCGTCATCAAGTGAAAAGGGACGGTGGTCTGGGATGTCGGCAGCCGGAGGTGGAGGAGGCGGGTTGATGGGATCATTGAGGGTAATAGAGCTACAGCTAGTCGCCGTTCATACTAGTCTTCTCAGCGAGCGGTCCTCGTACCGCTACTCGACATGCTATTTCCAGCGTTTGCGTCGGTTTATATAATCGCCCTCTCGCGTTTTGCTTTCCCTTCTCACAGAGTTTCCACCGCTGCACCTGAAGTCTTTCACGGCAGCAAACTCTTCAGGTTCCATATCCATCACTAGAAATACCTTGAAATAGCAGAAAATTACCTAAAATAGTATTTATTTGAAATTTAAAAAAAAAATTATTTTTATTTAATGATATTTACGATTTAGGAGATTTAGGATTTACTTATTGGATAATTGGAATTTAGAGTTATTGGAATTTAAGAGTTTAGTATTTAGTGGATGGAGATTATAGTAAAGATTTGAGGTTTGAATTAATTTTACTCTCTAATAATGCAAATTTTTAATAAATTTTTAAGATGTGCTATTTTGGAGGTTTACCCTTAAATAATTTTTTTGCGGATATTGCAAGGGTTTATGTGATTTCGGGGACGACGATTGGTCTGTTCTTGCCTCTAGCTTACGTGTTAGGTGGTTTTGCAAGAGGAGACGATCAGGCTGTAAGATCAGCAACACCACACTTGTTTCTGCTGTCATGTCAGATCCTGACAGAAAATGTAATAAGTGGCCTATCTCTGTTCTCGCCGCCGGTAAGAGCTCTGGTGCCACTTCTCTACACAGTCTGGAGAATCTTTGTGATCATTGATTGGTCTAAAGATGTTTGGTTCAACAAATCTTTACCGGTCAATGCTACACCTAATGTAATTGGCTAATACTTCTTACTTAGAATACAAGTCTTCTACAGTTTTGAGTCGTCTGAAAGCGTGTGTTTTTGTTTTTGTAGGTGGCTGCGTGGTTCTGGTTTGGACGGTATTTAGCAGTAACGAACTTGGTCTATTTTGGAGTGAATCTACTCTGTTTCTTGATCCCTAGATTCCTACCTCGTGCTTTTGACCGTTACTTCAGAGAAAGAGACGAGATCCTTGCTAAAAACCAAGAAGACAAGCCAGTTCAAGTTCCTAGAGTAAGAACATCAGACCCCAAATCTGATTGATCATCTTTTTATTTCTTCTGAATGTGTAATGTAACGAACTAAGTTGTTTATTATGGAGATTGTGATGAAATATTAGAAAGGATAATGAAACAATGAGGTTGTGAATGTACAAAGTTTAGCTCCACACTTGATGATGCATCCACCTTTAAAAGAAATTTGATTTCGACTGTCCAATAAGACTAACCAAAAGCTCATTCACCGTGCCTCGGTCTGGCGTCTTCCCTACTGCTCCATAGATTGGAGCCAAGCCTCCTTTGATGGGTCCTAGGTTTGCTTTCACCTGACCAAAAAAAAAACCATGTCTAAATAACCAGAGATCAATTGAAGAAAAGAAACAAGCAATCAAACCAGTTTTCACTAGCGGACATACCTGTTGGGTCTCTGTAGTGCATTCAAATGCCAGCCTTTGGAAGACATGATGTCATTAACTTCAAATATATCTAACGCTTTAGAACCGAACGCTACTATTGTCATATCTGGCTTTACAACGACAAACAGTTCACTGATTCCTCTTACTCTGCAGATTATGATAGTCGAAGCGGTAAGAATCTAAATGATGAGGATCATCCCAGTTTGAAAAAGATTTAGAGAAATTGCATAAGAGTGGAAACTAAGTAGCAAGCAGTTTACCTTTCTGATCTCATGATTTCTGTAGAGAACTGTACTGGTTCCTTTAGGAGCCAAACCATATTTATGGACATTGAGGTAACTCTTTGTACATAAATATCAAAAGCTGGGATTTGGTACTTGGGAACAGTAAGGACAATCAAAATAAAAAAAATTACTCGTTATCACCTAGTTAATCTAAATAGTATTAGTACATATAATGCAGAACCTGAGATCCAATGCGAAGCTAAGAGCCTAAGAGAAGTGGAAATAAAACTTTTTCTAGAGGACTTGTAATGAAACTTTAGCTTCACGAGACTCATGTCTCAATGCTACAAATAAAAAAACATGGGTTCAAGACATTTATACTGCTTCTCTGCCACATAATAGATTGTTCCTTACTAATGCATTTATATAACAGGAAAATCTCAAAAGCTAATAGGAGGAAAGCATTAGGATGGACTTGTCCGGCTTTTTTTTCTTCTTCATTGTTTCCTCTTAAATAACACAAGCAGAAGAAATTGGTTATTACACGAACAAACGTCAGATTAAAACACAACACACCTTTTGAATCTCAGCATCTACGTACACGTTTGAACTCCAGGAATCATTCTGTTTCATTTTTTCCCCCACAGAATCATTAGTCTCTAGCCAATCAAGAATCGGATCGAGGGAAAGAATAAGATATGGGATTTTTTAAAGAGACTCACTGGAGGAATAGTTAACCACACACAGGACAAGCTTTCAGGCCTTAACAACGCCGAAGACAGATCCGATTATCTGAGCGAGAAAAAGAGTGAGAAGTGGGGGGCTACGGGTAGAGCCAGCCAGGGGGCTCAAAACTCGGACAAACGCGAGTTTAGCGAGTATGACAAAGAGTCCCTTTTTTTGTTTGTGGTGATTGAGGCTGGTAGTAAATTGAAACGTTTTGAAAATAGAAAAGGAGAAAGTGATCGAGATGATAGAACAAGGATCTCGTTGAGGTCACATCGTGTGCAAGGCACGGCCGGTAGACAAAAACACTCAACGACACATCACCACAAGCTGCTTTTAGCTAAAGCCAATGCTGCCTCTCAGCTAAAATAGTAACATGCTTTCATTTAAACCAGAACTGGTGACTAAAAAGAAAGAGAAACACTTTGATAGGCTAATAAGCTTGGACCTAGAGATGTGGCCAGAGCTCTCCGTACAGCAAAATCACATAAACCAATAAATCAAAAATATTCAGATGAAAAGCATATTGGAAACCCTTTCAAATTGTCTCATGGAGTCATTAGATTTGTAAATGACAAATGAACAAAACCCAAATACAAACGAGACGATATTGCTCTGTTCTCAAGATAAATATCATTGCTAGAATAGTATAAAGTAGGAATGCAACATTGATGTATGCTAAAACAATCCTGAGATTCCTCTTCAGGCGTAGTTCAACCTGAATATATCATTAAACACGTAAAAGCTTCCTTGTGGCGTCGGCATCAAGTGAAACATCTGCATCACACCCCAAAAAGAAAAAAAGGCTGTGTTATAACAACAAGACCAAAGATAACAAACAGACAAGTTCGATCAAAGATACCAAAACCAAACACAAGTTTTGAACTAAAGAAACTCGAGAATAACTCAAATGTCTAAAACAAGGCACATGTCAAGCAGATCTATCACATGCTAATAGCCAGGCTTACAGATCTAAACCCCCTAGCGATCTAACAATTCAAATAAAGAGAGATAGATAGAGACCTGGCTGAACTTGAGGGCGTGCTCCTCGCCGGCGAGCTGGAGGTTGCCGGAGACGAAAACGAGCATACCGGAGGCGGGACCAGAAGGCTGGCAATCGACGGTGGAGATGTTGTGTTTGCACTGCTGGAAAGGGAGAGAGGTGAGCTTGGCGACGATGCTCTGGACTCCTTGGATCTTCTGACCTTCGAAGGTGAGCATTGAAGCTTCCTGGTAGAGACCTCCCAGACCTACACGGTTGTTGTCGAAGGTCGAGTAGTAATGCTCCACGAAGGCCTTCGCCACTGCATCGGGATCCATCTGCGCCGCCGCCATTAGAGAGAGAGATAGAAGCAAGTGTTGATGGAGAGTAAAGAGGCCGGAAAGGGTTTTTGTGTTGTATTTATTCAGAGAATATGATACGCTCAACTTCGCGTTGCGACGACGCTGATTTTTTTTTTCTTTTTCTCTATGTCAAGTTTAGCTTAAACTATTACGGGTCTAAGAGCATCTCCAATGGCACTCTATTTTCTCCTCTATAATTCTCACACTCTATTTTCTCCTCTATAATTCTCACAAAAATAAAGTAACTCTATTATAGAGTAAGTTTTGCGTTTACTCTATAATAGAGTTACTCTATTTTTGTGGAAAAAATAGAGTGAAACCATTATTTCACTCCAAATATAGAGTGGAAAAATGAGTTTACACTATTTTCTCTACAAAAATAGAGTAACTCTATTATAGAGTAAACTATTGGAGCAAAACTTACTCTATAATAGAGTTACTCTATTTTTGTGGGAATTATAGAGGAGAAAATAGAGTGCCATTAGAGATGCTCTAACTGGTGACCAAAGAATACAAAGGAATAATACATTCTTTACTGTTTCTAATTATTTTTACCATTTATATGGAATAGTTTTCCTTTCTATTGTTTGTTATTCCTTTTATTTTAAAGGAACATAGAACAAATTTATTCCTCACCAAAATTGATAAGGAATTATATTCCTCTAATTTTATTTCTCTGTATTTTTTCCTTTTTATTCTTAATGTTCCTTTAGTGGTCACCAGTTAGAAAATGAAAAAAATATAAATCACATTTCAATGTGAATGCAATATTTGCAGTTAAAAACAAAATACTCTTTAATTTTTAATTATGTAAAACAGAAACAAAATATAACTCACATGTATTACGCTATAAAAAATGAAAATATATATCTCAGGTAATATATATATATATATGTCTTATTTGTCAATATATAAACTGAAAATATATACTTTTGACATGTACTGGAATCTATTTAATCATATGTGAGGGATTGATTTGAATTCAAAAACATGAAATTTATATTGACGATGTATATATATGCAATGAAATTATTAGCTTTTACTTGATGGTGTGATTGTGTGTGACTGCCGACGGTTCCTTTGAATCATTTGGCTCAGTCAGGTAAGGCCTTAGACATGGTAGAGTGGCTATCAAACTGACAAGAGTGTTCTCCAAAATCAGGTAATTTGATTTAAGTAACGGTTGTTCCATAAAAAAAAAGATTTAGTAATGGCATTACTCGTCTTATTTATGTAAGCTAACTCCAATATGACACTGTGTCCAGATAGGATTTTACAGGACACGAATAGCTTTCTCACTTGGGTGGTTCTGCTGGTATTAATGATTTTCTGCAAGTTCCTGCTGTTTTAGCACAATCATTTCACGTTTGTAGGTTAGGTTTCTATGAGTATGATACTCTTTTACTAGTTCTCTTAACATTTAACTGTAACTCAGGGTTACAACAAATCTTCTGCTTGTTTTTTTTTTTTTGCTAAAAAGAATCTTCTGCTTGTTGTGAGCTTAGACCAAATTGTGTCACCAGAGAACTCCTTATTCTTGCTTTCAAGTCTGAAGTCCACCTACTTATGCGAGCCATTATGTATTGTTATCTTTCTTTTGTTTACACAATGAATGATTGCCACATGCCATGAAAAACTTTACCACCCGTTTTAAATCTGCTTCGCCATGTTTGTCGTGTGACCAAAATTGTCAATTTTAGTGCTTCTTAGCTATTATTATAGTGCGACCAAAATTGTCGATTTTAGTGCTTCTTAGCTATTATTCGTCGTTTCTTTCAGTCTATGAAAATGCAGTGATACTCAGCTTTGTTGAAGTTTCTCCTGTGCGTATATCACCTGACTTACGCCTGCATTGGACCTTGGAAAAGGGGATTAAATTATGATTTTATACTGTTCATTTTGTAGAAAAGTTTCTGTTTTGTTTTCTTAGCAAAAAAAAAGAAAGGTTTTTACTTTGTAAAATTGTTGCTCGACCGCATGTGAAAACTCAAATATATAGAACACTAGGGTCGGCCCGCCCTACGGGCGGAATATACTTTATTTGTGATTTATATGATTATTTTTTGTATAATTTACATTTATCTCATAAATACATCACTTATAATTTTTTTTTCAAGGCTGACAAAATGTTTTTAAGCTGACAAAAAATAAAAATAAAATATAAATATATATTAAATTATGATAAAAATGATACAAAAGTAAAATATAAATATACCTTAAATCACGGTAAAGATGATACACAATAAAATATAAATTATCTTAAATTATGATAAAAGTTTAAAAACAAACTTAGCATATTCTTGATTTAAAATAAAATGATTACAATAATGAGAATATTATTTTATTTATATAGATATCCTAGCATGTAAAATAATTCAGTTTCACAAAATAATTATAATGTACTATAATATAGTCAAATGTGTATTGTGCAAAAAAAAATGTGTCTGGATTTAAACATTTGTCAAAAGATACCAAAAGAATTATTTACATGTCTCGATGTTAAGTTTCTTAATTGTTATTTATTCCATTAAAACAAAACTATATGTCAAAGAAATTGAAATACTTATATCCTTGATTGAATAACAACCCCTTATATTTTGTCCTTCATAGATTTGAATTATGCTGATTGAAAGTATGCGACATATTGTTGCTGAATTGAGTCGTGTTACCAAAAAAATTTCTGTGATAAGATTAGCACATGACTTTTTAATTATATCACTAAAAAATTGACACATAAAAGTAAAAAAAAACAATTTTTATGGTTGCAGCAAGTTCATATATGAAACCCATTATATGAAGTTGCTTACAAATTCACCTAGGAAAAGAAAATGATACACACTAAAAGCAAATTAGAAACTCTTCGTTTGGAGTTGCTTTAGTGGAAATCTCCAACTGGAATAGCTTCTTCCTATTCGTTGTTGGCGTTCCTGTTTTCTCCATCCCATAGTTTTCAGTAAACTTTGCTAATTGCTACCATACCATCAACCTAACAGAAACAAACTGATCTGTGATTGCTACCTGCCGGTCATAGTAAATTAATAATTCAGAGCTATGCTCTGGCCAAGAACACTGCTAATAGTTCTGATGACATCAATATTCTAGAACTGCAACATGATGTAATCTAACCCCCTTTTTAAAAGCAAACATGGGAAATATATACATGCAAAACTCTCACAATGATTTAAGCCCTGTTCGTTACATCATCGCGAGACGCAGCGGCAGCGGCAAAGAAATGTACTTCTACGGAGTCAAAAAGCAACAAAACCAAAGGTTCAAGTTGACGCTGATGGTTTATCGGAAGTAAAAAATACGGACTCCGGTGTCGCCATTTTTTTCAGCGTCTCCTTTACTTATTATTAATTGCCGCTGCGTCTAAAAACAAGCTAGAGATGTGTCGCCGGTGTCGCGAGTTATCGTGATGAAAGACTTATTTTTTGATCTATGCCGCTGCGTCCAGCGATCATGAAACGAACAGGGCATTAATGACTGAAATCTTCAACGGACTCTTTGCTTTTATTGAGATAATTTCAGCGAAGATAACTTTTGGCGGTGGAGGCAACCAAATCCTCATCCCCCACCATTTCAATCACTTTAACATCTTCATCTTTCTTAACAACCTATATATATATAAGCAGCTCTTTCAAGTTTTAAAAATATAAAATAAAGATATGATTTTGCTTAGATATAAGAAGATTCAAGTACCAAGTTTCAGAGCCCAGATTACGAAGTGTGAAAAACATAATTGAAGTGTTTCTTCAATTACAATGGACCAAAACCAAGGATGAATATGAGCAAAGCTAAGAACAACCCAGAAATCAAATCAAAGAACAATGACGCATTAGTATATTGTGAATGATACGAAGAGAGGATGAGGAAAAGATGAGAAGTACTCACATATTTATATAGATTACACACCGCCTTGCTGCAGATCTAAATGACACATTGAATGAGATTAAACACGAAGTCACATGTCGAACCGTTTTAGATGGCGAGAAGAAGCCCAGACGTCCCGGCATCGCCGTCGCACTAAAAGTATTCTTTGATCGAATAGAATTGAAGTTGGAGAGCAGACTCCATCTACCCGAGTCGTACACAGCGTTAGCCCAACACACATTAATGATCAAAGCCCATCTAGAACCAAGCTAAATGAAACGCTGAGTTGCACTCTTTTTGGACACGTGTCAACGCGAAGATACTCGAATTTCTTAGGTGGATGCTGATGTGTCAGCAGGAAAAATCCAATCTTCTTATAGATAACAGTGGGTTTTGCGGAAAGAAATCCGATTGCGTGGGAAAGTTCACTCATTACAACAAATGGTTCGAACCACGAAACATACTTGAAAAGAAAGTCTTGAAAGTTTGAAACAAAAGCACCACAACATAATAAAGAAAGAAAAATTACATCCCTAATGTCACATGTGCCTCAGCAAAACCTCACGTGCTTAGCTACCGTCTATGCCAAAGCCATCCTAGGCAAGGTCGAGACGAAGGAGACGGTAATCAAAGCGATGGCTAGAGCCACAACGAGGTGACCATCTTTAATGGAAGCTGATCCTCCTTTCTCCGCAGACGTCGCTGGAGTTGCCGGAGACTTCCCTGCCGGCGCCTCTGGTGTCATTGTTGTGGCATTGCTTGTGAATACGGCTGCGTCTGGCGAGCTCGGCGAAATCCCGAGAAGTTCTGTTCATTAATGCATATTTCAACACAGCATCAATTAAAGCCAGTTACAAAAAAAAAACAGCATCAATTAATTAGCAATGTCACTGACCAAAAGATGCTTCTATTACAAAAGTACACTTCTTTAAAATTCAAAGAAAAATTGTCTTCGTTACACATGACGTTTTTCAGGAAGGGACCAGCAGAATTTCTTATTTAATTGTAACGACTATAAATAAATTGGCTCTGTTTTGGGGAAATTTGTATTTATAAATGTCGAAAAATTAAATGCAATTCTGTAAAATATTTTGCAAGTTGCAACCTAAGGCACCTGTCCGCATTAAAGTATAGCAAAAATTAGTTACTGGTTGGTTTCTCGTTCTTGAGCATATTGGGGTTCTTAACGGAGGTTCTTAACTGAATATAAAAAAAAATTAATTTTTAACTAAAAAAATTAATTTTTAACTAAAAAAAATTAAGAATCGGTTCTTAAATATTCAATTAAGAGCCGATTTTTAGTTTTTAGTTAAAAATTAAGAAACGGTTTTCTATATTCCGTTAAAAACCTCTGCTAAAAATCCCTCGATAAACATGCTAGCATAAGAAAACAATTTTATACTATTCTGAATACGAAATTAAACTAATGATTAAATCAGACATAAACTCACAAAACCATATTTTGTGACATGCATGGCGCTTCATTTAATTATAGCTTGAAAATGACTTAATTATTTGTATAAAAAAAAATTAAAAGTGTTATAATTTTTTTTGGATAGGGTTTAAAAAGGTTATAATTTCAGTAATACTGTATGTTTTAAACTCGCCTCCAAGGTGCAATGGTGAGAAACTGAATCTCAAGATGCAATAGGATATTCAAATCTGAACCACTGAACTACTCGTCTTGGTCGAAACAATAAGTATCATATAGATATATAGTTCTACTGGTTCATGCTTTTGCATCTACTGTTCATCTTAAACTCATCAAAAACTAATACTCCTGTTTCAAAAGATACATATCTTAAATTTTTTACGTATATTAAGAAAACACATTAATCTGATTATAAAAGCATTATTTTTTGTAAATAACATTTTCCATAATTTTTACTAATAGAAATCTAATAAACACTATTAATTTTTTTGAAGTTGATAATTTTTATTAAATAATACATTAAAAAGATAAAAATGTATTTTTTTGAAAGAATTTTTTTTCTAGAATGTGAATTTTTACGAAACGGAGGATTTACGAAACGGAGGAAGTATACAGTTTCTCCAAATAGCCTCAATATCTTACTAATTTGCATGTGTCGTTGATTAGCTTATAGACACATGAAATACGTCAATATCTTACTAATTTGCATGTGTCGTTGATTAGCTTATAGACACCTAAAATACGTCATAATCAGATCGAAATTATATTTAAAAAAGGGACAAGAACTAAAACTCAGTGCCGGCTCAGTTAGGGAGCCGAGGTCATGATATTCGGGTTCCAATTTTTTCTTAAAAAGTATTGTTTTTATTCTTTTTAAAGAAAAAAAAAATTAAATTTTTTTAAAAAATAAAAATAAATATTCATGTATTTTAGAAAAAGTTATTTAAGATATTTCATATTTAAAGTTTATAACATTTTGTGTACTATATTCTTTTAAAAAAGTTCATGCTAAAATAATTTTTTTAATAATTGAAGGGCCTAAAAGAAATTTTTTGCCCAATGACCCCTGTAAACTATGAGCCGGTCCTGCTAAAACTTAGAAGTAAGTGTAAGGAAATTGCCAAAATAACGAGAAACGTACTTGGACAATTGGAGATGCTAGCGTTTTGGAGCTGACAAGCAGTTGGAAGTTGAATAAGCTTGGCTTCTTGAACACCAAGATCCTTCATAGCTTGTCCTCCTGTCTTCGCTTGTTGTACCAAGAAACACAAACACTTTGGATCCTTCTCTTTTATATCTTCGATAGCGTCACAGCACTTCTCAGACGGTTTTGGTGCTTTCCCGGTCGCGAAATCCAAACACAAACTTACCTTTGGAATAACTTGGCTACATTTCTCAGCCAATGCTCCTCCGCCCGCCGGAGCGGCTGGTGTTTCCGCGGAGATGGATGCAGCGACCGTCATGGTGACTAGGAAAAGGTGGAAATGAAGACCCACCATTATCAGATTCTTTCTCTAGCTTTTTCTTGCTCTGCTTTTTTTTTTTCTGTTGCAACTTTGATTGTATTTAAAAGCAACAATTGCATCGAGGTGTGTGTAGTAAATGCCACGGTGGTATGTGTAGTTGGGAGCTTAGATCGACACCTATACATAGTAACACTAAGAGCATCTCCAATCTCAATCTATTTTTCACTCTAAAATAGAGTTTGAAGTAAAAAAATACTCTAATAGTACTCTATTTATCACTCTATAATAGAGTGAAAAATAAGTTTACTCCAAATATAAAATAAGTTGTTTTTTTGGTTCATCACTCTATTTTCTACTATAAAATAGAGTACCATTAGAACAAATTTCATCTTTATTATAGAGTTATTTTATTTTAGAGTAAAAAATAGAGTGAACCCTTTGAAATGCTCTAACGAAGCTGATATAGCTATGACTAAGGCTTTGAATGCGAATCATATAAAGTTGTTAAAAATAAATGGGTCCCAAAATAAATCATCATACTTGTGTAGCTTTCTATTCAACATAATTATCAAATATTAGGAGTCCAATAATTTATAATAATAAAATAAATTGTTTCTGTTTCACGAAGATAGTAATTTTGAAATTTCTACTTGTTTTATAAAGATAATAATTTTTTTTGTATTTCAGTGTAATTTTTATTTGCTTTGTTTATTTTGTCCATATTAATTAAGATAATTATTACATATAATATTTTAAATAAAATATTTATAAACATAAGATTATTGTTGGTATTGTAATTATATTTTTAAAGTATGTAAAAACTTCAAAACTATAATCTTTATAAAACTGCAGGTCTATAATAAACCGTTTGTAATTTCTCTTTGTAAAAAAAAAAATACGGACTATTTGTAGATCATCTCATGTGTCAAATTTGGAGTTGTTTCATGCGATGCATATATATATTTTTTTTTTTGAAACTAGCATATATTATTATTTTACATCATCTTATCTTATTTGCAAAAGACTTATATATATATATTAATTTATTTAATTTTCTATAAATATCTGTATCGATTTTATTTGTATTTTATATATATAAGACTATTTCCTTTTCATCTAGTAGTACATTCTATATTTGTATTGTATTCTTAAAAAATCAATTGTTACTCTTAAAAATCGTTTTGCATTTAAATTCAGGTATTCCACTTTTTAAAATAGTATATATATATACATATGTATTTTATCTGTTGATGTATTTATTTAGTAGTTATTGTATTAGATCCGCATTTGTTTAATTTAATATGCTAAATCCTGCTTGATCCATATTTGCTTTTTTTACATGTAGTTCTGTACGCAAGAGTGAATTACAATCAAGCAAAAACACATACGTTTTTTTGGTAAATAACATGATGATATATATGTCATATAGGATGCTGTGATATAAAGTAACAAATTCTTTTTAACTTGTTTATTAAGCTCTGGAAGGTCTTGTTTGCTGCCGGTTGATTTAAATCCTAAATTCTGGTGGGTGATCAGAGAAAGGGTATTCTTTTATGTCGTTTCACTTAGCTTTGTTTGACCTATTAGGTGTGTAAATGTGTGAAATGAATCGTAAAGGTACCAGTAACCTAACACCTGTATCCAGAAAAGGCATGCATATTATTTTAGCAAAAATGATTTTATCATCCTTTTTAGCAATCTTCTCATATTATTTTTCAATTTTGCACCGACCTCTTTTGTTCTCTTTGTATTCTTTCTTCTTGTATCAATTGGTTTTAGACGGATACGAAGCTTATATATGCAACGTACTCTCTTAACATGGTAGTAATATGGTCTAAACTTAGCCCTTGCATAGAGACATCCATATATTAATTTTACGTCGTATCTAATTATCTCTATAACTAACTTTCAATAAAAAAGAATATCTAAAACTATCCAACACGCTTTCTGTGTGTCAAACAAGGATTGATTTAAAAAAAAAAAAAATCAAATTTCCTATATAAATAATTTTAGAAGAATATATTATTTCTGTTGATAAAAAAAAAGAATATATTATTTCTCCACTTCACCATGCTAGATATTTTTTGGATTCTGTAGATTGATAATACTTTACTAGTTTTATGTATATGCAACACATATCTTTCTTTTCTGTTAGAAAATATTTTTTCAAATATGTATATGGAACTCATATAAAAGGGAAAACAAAAGAAAAGAAAAGAGTCAACGTCTGAGTTGAGTGCGAAGGGAAATTATAAATGCATCCACACGACAGTAGTGGGCTACGAGTCTACGACGCGGTTAGGATTGACTGATTTGCCGTTCACGTATGAACAAAGAACGAAGTCTTAATTTCTAGTTAGGCCTGGGCACGGATCGGATATCCGGGTTTTTGAAGGTATTTGTGATTTGCTTCGAATGTTACGGATATCTAATTTTCCGATTTGCTTTGATTCGGAAAAATACGGATATTCGGAAAAACGGATATCCGGAAAATAAATAGATATTTGCGGATATTTGCGGATACTTACGGATATCTCATTTGTTTTGATTAATACAAATAATCTTAAAAATTTGATACAAATTTGTTTTGTAAAATATTTTTTTACATGGTATAAAAGATAAAAAAACTAAAAGATATAGTGAATCTACATATTTTGTAAATTTTTAAACTTAGTTAACAATTATAATAACACAAAACTTAAGAAAAAAATAATAATTGTCATAAATATTTTCTTTTCCTTTTATGTAATACTTTTATATAAGTAATAATGTGAATAGAATCTGTCAAATCATATGTTAGAATAATAATTATATAATTTTATACATATAGAACTTTAGATATAATCAAAATATACATATATTTATATATTGACGGATCGGATCGGATATTCGCTTCCTAAAATTTTAATATTTGTGATTTGCTTCGATATTAACGGATATTGAATATTAGTATTTGCTTTGCTTCGGTAGCTTACGGATATTCGGAATTTTCGGATCGAATAGTAACGGATAACGAATCGAATCAAATTTCACGGATAAAATGCCCACCCCTATTTCTAGTACTTTTGTTGCTTTCATTCATACGATTTCTACAGAAGCCTACTGATCGATTCTTCTTTTCTTTGCTTTGGTTTTCCGTTATACAAATATCTTGAGCTATAGAATTTTTAGAACAATGGGCTATGTTCATTGTATTAATTAACTATGTGCATGTGATTCTTTATGGAAACAATTACACTCCAAGTCACTTTTCATCTTTATAATATCATAAAGAGTCACTTGTTGCTACCGGAACACTTTGTCCAAACCTTCTTTTGTTACCAAAAAAAAACATGAAATCTCTATTCTATTTTTTTTTCTTTTTCTTCCTCCTCCCACCACTGAATTCTTCGTCGCTCTTTCTCTCTCTCTCCCCTTCCCAATTTCTTCAAGTTCTCAAACTCTCTCAAAAGCTCAAGAACATAACTTCCTCAATTCTCAACGAAATTTTGTGATTCTTGTTGCTGAGAACTCGAAATCCCTATCTCTTTCTCCTTATAATCTCGGTTTCCTCAAAGCAAGCTAAGGTACTGAGATTTCGAGTTGATTTTTCTTGGTTGAAAAAGTTCAAATTTTTAAAAATGAGATTTGCTCGATTTCTTGTTCTAAAATCGTTATTTATGCTTCCATTAACTTGATTGATGAGTTGGGTTGATGAAAAACGAGTTTAATTGTCTTGAATTGAAATTTCAAAAGTTAGGGTTCTTGAGAATTGAGAATTTCGAATTTTTGGGGGAAAATCGTTATTTATGCTTCCATTAGCTTGATTGATGACTCTTGCTAGGCGATTGGTGTTTACTGATCTATGCTTGATAAATTGGTTTATGTGTGATGAAAAATCCTCATGAGACTCACACACTTTCCAGGTCTTTGTTTTGTAGGGCACGATGGGGAGAGCCCGTGGAAGAGTGACCAAGGAAGACAAAGGAAAAAGACTTGCATCTACTTCCCAAGACCAAGCTGTCACACCAGATGTCAAAAGTATTAACTTACAAAAAAGTTTCAATCTTTCTTTGAAATGTTATTAACTTGTTACAAAGTTTCAATTTTTTTGCACTGGTTATTTGTGGCATGTACATGTGGATACGAGACATAACATATACATAGTTTTCTCGATGTACATGTGGATAACGTGAATATGTGTACATATAAGGCACTGTCTTCTATCTGCAATGACTACTCATATTCTCAAAATTTTGATTTCACCAAAACCAATTCCCTACATTTGTTTTTAATGACACTTGAAAGTAATCCAAATTGGCAAGATGATACAACTGAAACCATACTAATCTTTCTTTATACTAACTAAGTGAACATGTGTACATATATATATGTGTGTACACATGTACACTATACATATAAGATGTACATTCAACAGTTTTTTATACATGTACACTTCAGAAACCAATGATAATGTTTATATTGCATCCACGCATTCTATAGAAAATTTCTTGCAATTTTGATGTTTGGTTTTCAGAAAATTTAAGTAACACATATATATATATATGTACACATGTACATTATACATGTAATATGCACATGTATAGAGATAATGTACACGTGTATACTAAACGGGTTTGTACACATGTACATTTCATTTATGCTTAATTTTAATATTTTTTTAAAGAGAATGGCAATTTTGTAATAAACTCGTCTTTTTCAAATTAGTGCTTCCTACGATTTCTGCAACTCATCTCTGAGCCCCAATTGATTTTCTTCATGAAATTTTTATTTTTTTGATGGTTTTACATCTAGAACTTACAAATGTTTATTAGATTAACCGATTATAGTTAGAAATAAACAAACACACAATTTTTCCCATAAATTCCGAATCTTAACTGATTATAACCAAAACGCCATAGCCATTTTCAAACATCCCCTCCAAACGCCAGGGACTTGTATAACTCAAAATTTAGATTTTGCTTCGTCACTCTCTGATAACAATGTTTTATTATTGAATCCTATGTGAATTTGAAATGTTTTCTACAGATAATTGAGAGAGATTGAGAAAAGAGAGTACAAAGAGAAAAAAGAAAAAAAAAAGTAACTGAGAAAATGAAGAGAGAACGTGAAAGAGAGAGAGGATTATCAAAGGAAGGCAGTGTGGTATTTAGCCACTCAGAAAATGTCTGAGTATACAAAAGTGACTTATGCTGTCATTAAAAGTCAAAAAGTGACTCAAGTTGTTAATTTCTCTTCTTTATGTTGGGTCCATTCTTAATTCTCTCGTATTGGGATGCTAAATACGTAAAAATTCAAAATATCAATTTATTGCTGAAATACTCTCTCTGTTTTTAAATAATAGATGTTTTGAGATTTTCACATTTTTTAATAAAACATATTAAAACTTACTTATTAGTGCATAGTTTTTGTTATTTTATATTTTCTATATTTTTAAACCAATAAGATTTCAAGAAATGCAATTAATGTTTTTGAGATTCACAATTATTCATAATTAGTTGACAAAAATTACATTAAAAATATGAAAAATATATCTTTTTGAAACAAAAAAATTTTCTAGAACATACATCTTTTAAAAACAGAGGGAGTAGTTATTTATCCACAGGTGTTACCAAAAATAGTTAGAAGATACATGGTTTGTATTCACATGTGTTTGGAGCAACACAAAACCCGACTGTTAGTCGTTCTTTGGCTGAGGCCAGATAATGACAATTCTTGATCAAAAATGTAACTGCTTAAGCAATTGGTTTGTAATCTTGGTATCTCTCAAAATCAATGTGTATTTTTTTTTTTTTTGATTAACCTCGGGTACTTCATGCTTATAAAAAGTTCAGAATAACCTTCTACGTGGAAGTAGGCTCATAGACAGAATCTTTTTTGGGTAATTAAATAAAACTCAAAACATGGTTTTATATTCACCTAACTACACATATTTAGTGTCGTAGGATTGATTCGAATCTGGATCGCTTAGCTCGTCAGAATTCGCTCATCACTAGACCTACCAATGTGTAGACCACCCATATGTGGTTACCAATATGTATTTTCTCTGACTGTAAATCACCCATCTCTCTCAATGTTAAACCAGTTTAATATAAATTCACAATATACATTGAAGTTGATTGTTACTATATCCATGTTGCTATTCTTGCCGGTTTGCTACTACTCAAGTACTCATATATCATCTCAATAGCAGTTAACAAACAGTCCTACCAAAATTTTGATATAAGAAAGTGATATTTGATATTGTATTGCAAAATACAATGAACCCGGATTATACACTTTCCTCGCAAAGCTTTTCTAAAATCGCATGATAGAACGATCGACATCAGATTCTACACTGCATGCAAATTAATTTGAGTAGAGACTTCAAAGTCATTGTCCAATACTGCAAAACATGTACTGAACTTGGTCCCCATAAAAATTAATTAGTAGGGTTTACAACTATGATGAAGACTCAGTAGTCCCAGTGCACACCACGTAGACTAGCGAGTGAAAGTTATGGTTTTCGTAAGGCTTTGCTATGATTTGTGGTGGACAACAAAACTATGACCATGATTTTCATTAGTACTGACTTTAACATGGAATTCACGAAGAATTAGGACTGTAACAACTATTAGGGTTAAATTTAAAATCTGGGCTCCTCCAGTGTCCGGTGACCGAGGCGTACTCCGGCCGATAATATAGACTGATACAAATATTCGCCGCCAGTCTGGATTCACCTCGGTGGATATCAAGATACACCGGATTATTCAAAAAAAAATAATAATAACAATTATTAGGATTTTCATAATTAGCAAATTAAAACTACAAATATTGTCTCAGTGGTGGAGCCAGTGTGTTGGCAAGGGGTCAATTGACCCTGGTGAATTTTTGATTTAAAAAAAAAATATATGTATATTTCTATAAAAAAAACTGGAAAATATTGCAAAATTTTGTTAATTAACCCCTATAAATTTGGTTAATTGACCCTATAATATATATTAATTATGGATTGACGACCCTCCTAAATTTCTTTCCTGCTTCCGCCACTAATTGTCGGTGTTGTAGTTCCTTCACTAATTCACTAGACATCTAGCAAAGAGATGCCTTACCCTAGAATCCTAGTAAATGTACGTTTGCGTTACTCTTCCGTATAAGCATTAACATAAACTTTTGATATATTTGTTTTTTCAAACACATTTTATAAACTTTTTTTTAGTTTGCATTAACCTCAAACTATATCTAAGTTTTTCGCTTAAACAAACCCGAACCTTTTTCTCTTTGTGCTGTCTGTTTGATCGATCAAATCAAACCATATATCTTTTCATGATAAATTTTGATCCAATTGATCACAAAAATTGTAAATATGATTTGGTTTAATAGTTTCGCATACAGATTTTTGAATTTTTTATTTATTAGTATTGCTGGTTAAGTACATTCAAATCAGGAGTCGGTTTAATGTAAGTGGAACCTAGTTAGCAAACACGGTTTAGTATTTTGTCTCCTCTCTCAATATCACTGTTGATAAGTTGGTGTGTTATTCCATGTCGGCTACAGCAGAGAAGTTGGTAATAACAGTGCCGGCTCACGGTTTATGGGGCCTGGCAACATTTTTCTTAAAAAATAATTTTAAGAATTTTATTACTTTTTTATATGAGAATTGTTAATAAATTTCGTTATGAAGATATTTAAAAACGTTAATTTTTTTAAACTGAAAATTTAGGGGTTTTTGTATCATGGTCTCGAGGATGGTGGCACTACTCATCCACATGGAGCCTGCACTAGTAAGCTTCTCTGAGCTTGGCCATCACGTTTATATTTAGAAAATTTCCCAGGGAGATGCAATCATCAGAAAGCAATCTCACTGGCGAAAGTCGTACTCGTAAAAGACTGGTCTCATCTACTGTACTTCACCAAAGTGTTCACATAAATTACCAGTGAGACAAAACTCTCACACTTTATTAACAACCAGTAGGGCTAGACATTTTATCCGTTAAATTTGATTCGATTCGTTATTCGTTGTTATTCGATCTGAAAATTCAGGATATACGTAAGCTTTCGAAGCAAAGCAAATACTAAAATTCAATATCGGTTAAAATCGAAGCAAATCACAAATATTAAAATTTTAAAAAGCAAATATCAGATCTGATTCGTCAATATATAAATACATATATTTTTATTATATTTAAAGTTTTTAAATGTAAAAAACTACATAATTATTATTCTAACATATGATTTGACATATTATATTCACATTATTACTTATATAAAGGTATTACATAAAAGGAAAAGAAAACATTTATGACAATTATAATTTTTCTTAAATTTGTATTATTATAATTGTTAACTAAGTTAAAAATTTTACAAAATATGTAAATTCACAATTGCTTTTAATTTTTTATCTTTTATATCATGCAAAAAAAATTTACAAAATAATTTTGTATTGAATTTTTAAGATTATTTGTATAAATCAAAACAAATGAAATATCCGTAAGTATCCGCAAATATCCGCAAATATCCGCAAATATCTATCTATTTTTTGGATATCCGTTTTTTCGGATATCCGTATTTTTCCGAAACAAAACAAATCAGAAATTAGATATTCGTAACATTCGAAGTAAATCACTAATACCTTTAAAATCCGTATATCCGATCCGTGCTCAGGCCTAATAACAACCAGCAATGCACATGACATGCACCATTCAAAAATTGTTGGTAGTGTAAAATCAAAGGATCAAAAGCAGCCGCGTGTTGCGTTTGTAGGCACCATTAGTTTCAGACAAATCACATTAAATCCATTCACCAAAATCATGCTTGACCATGATGTTACTATATCAAACCATAACATACTTTACATTGTGTCATAGCAGGGATCACATTCTTTTATAAATAGCTACCACATATATGCAAACCCTTTTACATGAAAACATGATAAGATGAGTGGCTCCACAATGATTATGTACAAGATATTGATATGATCAGCAACCTATTATGCTTGCCTTTAGCGTTCCCCCATTAACTTTGAGTTGTCAAAAGCAGTTAGAAAGATCGCTTTATAGGTGAGTTAGCGTTCCTTATTAACACTATACATTAAATAAGTGAGGGAGATGGCTCTTTTGTGTAATTTCCATTATGCCCTTCATATTGCTTTCTCCACAAGAAACCACAACCTTAAAGACCTCGCTGCTGATCTATTCACTTTCCAGTAGTGCTTTGCTCTCTGTTTTCAGTGAAAATGGAAAGCACAGAACCTCTCTCTAATGGAAACATCCAGAATGATACGGACTCAAAGAAGAAAGACTCTGTTTCACTGATGGGTTTGTTCGGCGCAGCAGATAAACTTGATTGCTTTCTGATGATTCTAGGCAGTTTAGGTGCGTGTACTCTTGGCGCTACGCTTCCTCTCTTCTTTGTGTTCTTCGGAAAGATGCTAGACTCTCTTGGCAATCTATCTACAGATCCTAAAGCCCTATCTTCCCGCGTTTCACAGGTTTCTTTCAGAATGAAAATCTATATCTTCTCTCTCTCTTGATGTATGTTTCATAAGTGTTCTTCTTTATCAGAATGCTCTAGACTTGGTCTACTTAGGACTGGTTACTTTTGTTTCAGCCTGGATCGGTACGTTTCTAGCTACATCGATTGGTCTGTTTCTATGATGTTACCAAATTACATGTTTTTTAGTTGAATGGTTTTATTGGCAGGAGTTGCATGTTGGACGCAAACAGGGGAAAGACAAACAGCTAGATTGCGTATAAACTATCTCAAAGCAATCTTAGCAAAAGACATTACTTTCTTTGATACAGAAGCTAGAGATTCAAATCTCATTTTCCACATCTCAAGCGATGCTATCTTGGTCCAAGATGCAATTGGTGATAAGGTACTCACTCAAATATATGAATTAACTTTCTAAGAAGGAAACAGTTTTAACTGATGAAAAGTTTATTTCTATATCAGACAGGCCATGTATTGCGGTATCTATCCCAGTTCGTAGCCGGATTTGTGGTAGGGTTTTTGTCAGTATGGCAACTAACGCTGGTCACGTTAGCAGTGGTTCCATTGATAGCAATTGCAGGAGGAGGGTACGCTATAATCATGTCTACAATCTCAGAGAAGAGTGAAGCTGCTTATGCTGAAGCAGGCAAAGTCGCAGAAGAGGTTTGTTTACATACCAACGCTGAGATAGTGTCAAATGCTTAACTTCTTTATTTACTTGTGCAAAACGTTTTCACCAACAAAATTTAAATAGTAAAAGATATAGTTAGCAAAAAATAGTAAAAGATATAATAACATTTTTTCAGTTTTTTTTTCATAAATAATTTTTTTTTTTTTTTCAAAATGTGAAGTCAGACACCAAACACATTCACATGCATTTGGTATTTTTGCTTGCAAAATCTAACACACAGAAACAATCTAAGACCTAAATTTCTTAACACTTTGATTGGTCTTTAGGTTATTTCACAGGTGAGAACAGTGTATGCATTTGTAGGAGAAGAGAAAGCTGTAAACACTTACTCAAACTCTCTCAAGAAAGCTCTGAAACTCTGTAAAAGAAGCGGTCTTGCTAAAGGCTTAGGAGTTGGATTAACATATAGCCTCTTGTTTTGTGCTTGGGCTTTGCTTCTGTGGTACGCTAGTCTTCTTGTACGCCACGGCAAAACCAACGGCGCAAAAGCCTTCACAACGATCCTCAACGTCATCTTTAGCGGATTGTAAGTCCAAAAACATTTGCCTGATGGGTCATCAAACTGCTTATCACATATCATTTTGTGTTCATTTTCCAGCGCCTTAGGTCAAGCGGCGCCTAGCATCTCAGCTATTTCCAAAGGCAGAGTTGCTGCTGCAAATATATTCAGAATGATAGAGAACAAGAATCTCGAAGGTTCTGAAAGATTAGACGAGGGAACAACTTTGCAAAACGTAGCTGGGAAGATTGAGTTTCATCAAGTGTCTTTTGCTTATCCTTCAAGACCAAACATGGTGTTTGAGAATCTTTGTTTCACTATACCTTCAGGCAAGACTTTTGCATTTGTAGGTCCAAGCGGCTCAGGGAAAAGCACAATCATATCAATGGTTCAACGTTTCTATGAACCAAAGTCAGGGGAGATTCTCTTGGATGGGAATGACATCAAGAGCTTGAAGCTGAACTGGTTGAGAGAACAGATGGGTTTAGTGAGCCAAGAACCGGCTCTATTCGCCACCACAATAGCTTCCAATATTCTTCTTGGTAAAGAGAATGCTAGTATGGATCAGATCATTGAAGCTGCTAAAGCAGCCAACGCAGATTCTTTCATTAAATCATTACCTAATGGTTATAATACTCAGGTAATCTACTCAAAAAATTGCATAGTCTATCTTTTCATATATTTACTTCCTTATTGGTCAAACCATTCTAATAGGTTGGAGAAGGAGGAACTCAGCTCTCAGGAGGACAGAAACAGAGGATTGCTATTGCTCGAGCCGTACTAAGGAATCCAAAGATATTACTCTTAGATGAAGCAACTAGCGCTCTTGATGCTGAATCAGAGAAGATTGTGCAGCAAGCACTTGACAATGTTATGGAGAAAAGAACAACACTAGTTGTTGCTCATAGACTATCCACCATCCGTAATGTTGACAAGATTGTTGTATTGAGAAATGGTCAAGTCGTGGAAACCGGTAGCCACACAGAACTGCTTTCAAGAGGAGGAGATTACGCGACTCTTGTCAATGTCCAAGAGACAGAACCTGAAGAAAACCCTAGATCAATTATGTCTGAAGCTGGTAAATCTCAAGCTGGTTCTTGTAGTTCAAGAAGAGTTTCCAGCTCAAGAAGGACTTTAAGCTTCAGGGAAGTCCAGGAGAAGAGTGATAAAGACTCTGATGGAGAAGATTTGAGCTCATCTTCAACGATATGGGAACTGATAATGCTGAATGCTCCGGAGTGGCCATATGCGTTACTTGGCTCAATAGGTGCAGTTCTTGCAGGAGCACAAACTCCATTGTTCTCCATGGGGATTGCTTATGTGTTAACAGCGTTTTATTCTCCTTCTCCTAGTGTGATCAAGCGTGATGTCGAAAAGGTAGCTATTGTCTTTGTTGGTATTGCAATTGTAACAGCTCCTATATATCTCCTTCAGCATTACTTCTATACACTTATGGGAGAGCGTCTTACTTCCAGGGTTCGCTTATCCCTCTTCTCAGGTAACCACCAATCAAACAAGTTAAACATATTTGCTTTGGGAACGACATCTGTTTCTTGAATGTTTCTATTTTTTGTACAGCGATTCTTTCAAATGAGATTGGGTGGTTTGATTTAGATGAGAACAACACTGGCTCACTCACTTCAATCTTGGCTGCTGATGCAACTTTGGTGAGAAGTGCTCTAGCAGATCGCCTCTCGACAATAGTCCAAAACCTGTCTCTTACAGTCACAGCGTTAGCTATAGCCTTTTACTACAGCTGGCGTGTTGCTGCTGTAGTAACTGCTTGTTTCCCTCTTCTCATTGCCGCTGCACTTACCGAGGTAAACACAAAAACAAAAATCTTGTCAAGTGTCAACCATATTCCGAATCTTGAATCTTGAATCTTGAATCTTGAAATGTGTTATGTTACAGCAACTGTTTCTAAAAGGCTTTGGGGGAGATTACACAAGGGCTTACTCTAAAGCAACTTCAGTGGCGCGTGAAGCGATTGAGAATATAAGGACTGTGGCTTCCTTTGGTGCTGAGAAACAGATCTCCGAGCAGTTTGCTTGTGAGCTAAGCAAACCCACCAAGAGTGCTTTTCTCAGAGGCCATATCTCTGGAATTGGATATGGCTTTTCCCAGTTTCTTGCGTTCTGTTCCTACGCTCTTGGTCTCTGGTACGTCTCGGTTTTGATCAAGCACAAGGAGACGAATTTTTCGGATAGTATCAAGTCTTTCATGGTGTTGATCGTCACTGCTTTCTCGGTTGCGGAAACGCTTGCCTTGACACCAGATATCGTGAAGGGCACGCAAGCGCTCGGGTCGGTTTTTAGGGTTTTACATAGAGAGACCGAGATACCTCCAGATCAGCCTAACTCAAGACTGGTCACTCAGATCAAAGGGGATATAGAACTTAGAAACGTGAGCTTTGCGTACCCCGCAAGACTTGATGTCCCCATTTTCCAAAACCTAAACCTAAGAGTCTCAGCCGGGAAAAGTCTTGCGGTCGTGGGACCTAGCGGTTCGGGGAAGAGCACGGTGATCGGTCTGATCATGAGATTCTATGACGCGGACAAGGGCAATCTCTGTATCGATGGGAAAGACATAAAAGCCCTAAACCTACGTAGCTTGCGGAAGAAGCTAGCGTTGGTCCAGCAAGAACCGGCTTTGTTTTCAACGACCGTTCTCGAGAACATCAAGTACGGGAACGAGAACGCGTCGGAGGCAGAGATAATCGAAGCAGCTAAAGCTGCGAACGCGCACGAGTTCATAAGCAGGATGGAAGAAGGGTACAAGACGCACGTGGGCGAAAAGGGAGTGCAGTTGTCAGGTGGTCAGAAACAGAGAGTGGCTATCGCGAGGGCGGTTCTAAAGGATCCTTCGGTGCTTCTCCTTGACGAGGCAACGAGTGCTTTGGACACGACCTCGGAGAAACTTGTCCAAGAGGCGCTTGACAAGCTTATGAAGGGACGAACTACGGTGCTGGTGGCACATAGGCTCTCGACCATAAGAAAAGCAGACACGATCGCTGTTTTGCATAAAGGAAGAGTTGTGGAGAAAGGAAGTCATAGAGAGCTTGTTTCCATATCTAATGGTTTCTATAAGCAATTGACAAGTCTTCAAGAAGTGGTATGACTTGCGACCGCTGAAGTTTATTCTGCCCTTTTTATTTTGTTAACTATATATACACACACACACTACATGTAATTTTTTTTTTTTGAAAAAAAAATACTACATGTAATTTATTGTCTCTTAAAAATGAATGAGCTTGCTTGAAAACATATGTTAAAGAATATATATACAAATCTTATTTTATTTTTTTTGTAATGGATTGGACTATTTTGTTGAACGTTATCTTTTGCAGAACAACGTGGGCACGAACAGATCTATTCCAATAAAATATCATATGTCAGCTGAATAAACCAGAGTTACGTGTCTTGCTCACATCATAATTCATATACTCTTCAAAGCTACTTGATTGGTCGGAAACAGACACGTGTCATAGAACCAGATGCCCTCCTCCAAGAAAAAATATCACAATATTTTTCTAACTCATTTCTCCCCAATCAATAACTCTATTCACATTTCTATATCCTCATTTCGAGGTCTTGACCAGAGAAAACACACACAAAAAGAATAAGTCAGATCTGAGATCAAGATGAGCAACTTAATACCACCGGAGAAACGATGGATCATCACCACCGTACTACTAGCCGGTCTAGTAGGCGGCGCTCTACTCTTCACAAGCTTCCTACGAACCGCAGACGACGCTCTCTTCCTCTGCTCCACCGCGAGCGCCAAAAGCCGAGCAGTAGCCGCGGCGGCCGATTACGAAGCGACACCGATCCAGCTCCAAGCCATCGTCCACTACGCGACCTCCACCGTGGTCCCGCAGCAGAACATGGCCGAGATCTCGATCTCTTTCAACGTCCTGAAACAGCTGGCTCCTGCCAACTTCCTCGTCTTCGGACTGGGCCGCGACTCCCTCATGTGGGCCTCTCTCAACCCGCGAGGCAAAACGCTCTTCCTCGAGGAAGATCTCGAGTGGTTCCAGAAAGTGACCAAAGACTCCCCCTTCCTCCGTGCGCATCACGTGCGCTACAGGACGCAGCTACAAGAAGCCGACAAGCTTCTCCGCTCTTACAAAACGGAGCCGAGCTGTTTCCCCGCGAAGTCTTACCTCCGAGGGAACGAGCGTTGCAAGCTCGCGCTCACGGGACTCCCCGACGAGTTCTACGACACGGAGTGGGATCTGATCATGGTCGACGCTCCTAAAGGCTACTTCGCCGAAGCTCCGGGAAGAATGGCGGCGATTTACTCGGCGGCGGTTATGGCTAGGAACAGGAAGAAGCCTGGAGTGACTCACGTGTTCTTGCACGATGTTAACCGGAGGGTGGAGAAGACTTTCGCCAACGAGTTTTTGTGCCGGAAGTATAGAGCTCACGCCGCCGGGAGGTTGTGGCATTTCGTGATTCCTCCGGTGGCTGCGAACGCTACGATCGACGGTGGAGATTACAGGTTTTGTTAAGATCGTGACACGTCTCATATACTTTCCTCTTTTGCCCTTTCTGTTATCTTTTTTTTTTTTCGTTTCTTGAGGGGATCTGATTTACACAGGGTTCACTTATTATCTGATTTAGTTCCGACAGTTTTGGATCTACATCTCGTGTTTTGGCTTATGTTACATATTGCCTAGGGCATTATTTACATCATACTATATATGATAATGTGACACTTATATCTTAAGAGGAAGCTAAATAATTTCAATTTTGAAAAGAAGTTAGAAATACTAAAATATAGTAACAAATCTAGCAAAACAGTTACACTTTATATCAGAGCCCGAGTCTTAATTCATTAAAACGTTTCTACTTTTACCAGTCTAACTTGGCCAAACTTTTCTTTATGAGGAAAGCTAGGTTTTGCTTATTGAATATTTTGTAATTTACCTTAGGAAAAGTAATGAAAAGGAAAATTTGTACGACGACAAGAATCTATACTATTAAAACCCAAAAGAAAAGAAAATAAAAATGTTCCAAGTGGAAATGAAAACAAACAAAGTTGTCTCCTAAAATATTCCGTAACTTTTAACTTTTACGTATAACCCAAACAGACCATATTCAAGATCGTGTGCCTATTTTTTTTTGAACATATTTTATGATCGTGTGCCTATTTTTGCAACGTTATTTAAGGATCTCAAATAATATATGCATACGTATATGTATTTTTCTGATATATGTACTACCTTTGATATAATATATGGTTTAATAGGCAGATGGCAAAAGAAAATATATGAATTTTTCTGGCGAAACGAACAGACCGATGCTTGCGTCCTGAAAGTGATAACTCAAGCCTTGTTACAAGATAATAATATTGTTCTTTTGGATTTAAACACACACACACATAAATGAAGTCAATATGATACAACAGAAGCTCTGTTTTCATCACGGAGAAGGCTGCCAAGAAGCAAGACTATAGGCGTCTAAGGCCATGTGTTTTTGATGATCCCTGAAGATTCTCTTCTTAAAGATGTACCAAGAGATGTGTAACTGGTATTGTTGCTGAATCCTCTTGAAAGCTTTCTGTTCAAAGGACTTGCACTACCATATCCACCATTGATACTTCGGTTGCGACTGCTACTACTTGGTCTCGCCACATAAAAGCTATCTTGCTGTGCTACAGGTTGTGGAATGATCTTCTTCTTTTCCTGCATTGTAGAATCATCAGTTTTAGGTCAAGATACATAATTCATGTTCACAGATTTGTGAGAGACTAACCCGGAGCCGTTGCTTCTCCACCTCCTTTTCCTGCCTCAGATTATTGTATTCTTGTAACATTGCAACCAGAGGTTCCTGAAAAGCAGCCACAAGTGAGTATTTCTAATCGGTTTCAGAGTTTCCTATTGTTGATGATTCCATGCATAGGCATAGGGTTGTGTCACCTCATTGTACAAGAAGACCTTCTGTCTTTCTGCTTCCCAGCTCTTAGTCTTTACTAATATTGATTCCACTAATCCTGGTGTCAACATCATTTGTATTGTTTACAAAAAACGGGTCTACTGCCTAGAGATTTCTTCTTGAACACTAGTTTATATTACCTGTGATTTTGCTGACTTCTTTGCGTGCACGTTCAGCTCGCCTTAGGTTTCGATGAGCATTTCTACTTACTGAGTATCGGTTCTCATCCTGTGACATCACAAGAGTTTGTTACATGAGTTAGACTAGAGAGATGCAAAAAAATGCAAAGAGACAAAACCTGGTCATATTCTTCAAGCCAGCGCTCTTCATCTCGTGCTAACATCCACCTATCCACTTTTTCAATTATTACTTTTCTACTTGCTGCTTCCTCCTTTGCTCTCGATATCTTCTCATCCATTGCAGTAAGAAGGTCGACGTGGTCAATTTCACCTGATGAGTGTTAAATTAAAACTCTCCCATGAATGAATGAATATATTGAAGACAAGGCATGCAGCAGCAGTTGCAGAAGGTTACAGTTAGAAGAGACTCACCAGAGTCTACTAGGTTTATTATATCTCCCACTTCTGTTGATGGAGTCTCCATATGTGATATGTTGCATGTAGTCTCTAGTTCCTTTTGCTTCTTGAGGAAAAGTTCTTTGGTTTTGCTTGCTTTCAGTTGATCTAGCCTCTTCACTTCAGCCTCAGCCTTTTTTGCTCCAAAGAAAAAAGGTAATTAAGTTTACATCTTCTATCATTGGTACGTATGCAAACCTTTGTATAATATACGTACGTACCTGCTGGATTATGCTAGATGTAATGCTGCCAGGAGCACACACGTCTGATGGTTCGAATGACAGTAGTTCGATGACGTGTGCAAACTTTTGACGATCTTCATAAGATGCATCCATTAGATTCCACAGGTTTGATAACGCTCTACCAAGATGGTGAATCTGCCATTAGTAACATGTTCATAAAGGTGTGAGTCTTTTTAGTAAAAATGCTAGAAAATGTAATGAAAAACACGTATAGTTTTAGCTTTTCACCTTTTCAAGGCGCTTCTGCTTTTCTTCTTCAAGAGACACAACAGTGCCATTAAGCTTTTTTAAGATATCATCACTGATGTTTTTGGATATTCCATAAAGGTCATTGAGGCTTGGATGAATCTTTGTTATGATCATAGATGCTTCTGTTTCCATGGTTGCTGATAGGTCTCGAATGGCGCATATATATATTTCAACCTTCTGCAGTCTTTCATTCTTGTTGTGACAAAAAAAAAAACAATATGTCATATATAGTTAAACCAGGCACTTCCCCAAAAGTCATTGTGTTCTCTCTAATTAGTATTACAGATATATACCTTCTCATCATGGAGTCTATAGAGTTCATTCTGATACTCCTCTAGTTTCTTTATAGAAAGATCGTTGTCGTCTATGGTTATATTTGTAGATGAGTCTTCATATGTCGGTCTTCCTGCTATTTCCGCTGAAATTTTCTGAATCTCCCCTTTGACAGACCTGACCTGCTTCACTCTCTCGTCTTTCCTCAGCCTCATCTCACGCAGTGCAGGTGCAATAGCATCCAGCTGCTCCCTCAACGTTCCTTCCTTTTTCTCTGGCTGTATAAAGAATGACAACAACATATGTTAATGTAAAAAATGTTGCCTAGTCTTGGTTTTTTTTATAGAAATGAAGATTTACCCTTCCAGGTACTGATCTTTCACCGAGGCACAGAAGAAGATGGGTGAGTTCAGCTTCAGATTCCGCCAGCTCTTGATGTAGACGAGACCTAGAAATATTGGCATGGTCAACTTTTCTACGGTAAGCCTCTACACATTCCTGCTCTATGTCGAGCAAAACTTTCTCTCTCTCAAACTTATCTTCTCCAACTTCATCCCATATCATCTGTGTTACAAATCAGTGAGCATCCTTATGTCACACAATACTCTTTTTGTTTAACTACATGAACCATTTCACTTGGAAAAAAAACATATTAATGAAACAAACTTGCCTGTAACTCTCTGAGCAAATATCCGCAGGACATATCTAACAGTGAGGAGCTTCTCATGCCTATAGGTGTCTGAAGAGAACCCATCTTCTGATGGACTGAATTCTCCAACGCTGGTGGGATTGAGGTATGAGCTAATTGTGGTATTGGTGGTGGTGCTGGTTTTGCTTTGAAGACAAGAGTGAAAGTGACACATATTCTGCTATAGAGACTTCCTGTTTAAGTGATTGCTCTTCCGCATCTCCCTCCTCTTCTCTGATTCTTCAGTTTATGTCTCTTTCTCTTTTTTATCTTTCTCAACTTATTTTTATTTATCTAATTTTGGTAAAGTTTAGAGGTCGCTTTAGTGATGCGTTTGTTTCTGCTATATGAAAAGCCAGAGAGATAGAGAGATGGTTTTGTTTATATGACAGTAACTTGATTCCTAAGCAAGCTCTGGTTGTTTCTAACCTTTTTGCTTATTAAATCCAAATCTCTGTTGATTTCTTCACCATGTGGGTTCTTGCAAATGAGATTTGCCTTTGCTTTCAATGGATTAGGTAAAATTCTTTGGTTATCGATTTCATGTGATTTTGTCTCCTTTAGTACCTTTTTTTTTTATCAAACGTCTCCTTTAGTACCAATTATAATGCTCATATGATTAATCAGTTTCCTTTATATGTCTGTTTAATAACTTGCTATCTTTCAATTTTTTAAAAAATAAATAAAAACAAACTAAATCTATATTATAAACCAAAAATGATGTCTAAACGTCCTAGATGAACCTGTCCTTGCAAATTTCTGTTGTGGAAGACCATTTTAAAATTTATATTTTTCAAGTGTTATTCGTGGACATACTAGTTTATAATGACTTGTTTTGTACGTCTCTAAATAAATTCGTAGAGTAGACCCTCAACTAACTAACTAACCAATATACTATAATACCTAAGACCTAATCAAATACTAATTGCAATCAGAACCAAATTAATCAGTTGAACCCTGGACAAATTAGGAACAATGAAACATCTAATCTTATTAAAACTGAAGTACAAGTTGAAAATAACACTAAATTTTCTTCAATAATTACCTCTATATGCCACTGGAAATAATTTTAAAATAAATCTTTTAAGATATCCCTTGAAAATAGCCGATCAATTAATTATTCATTTCGTAATTTGTTTCCATATTCTGGGCTACGTATTTGAACATTACCTATGTGTTTAACACATAATTAAATGATTTTTTTTTTTTGGCCACGCGGGAAGCTTTCTCGCAACCTCAGAGACGCAACTCAGGAGAGGGTAACATAGACCTACACCGTGTGCGTCGAAGTGCAGAACAGAGAAGAGATACTCATGCTTCTAGCGGACTGCAAGAACAGAGATACAGTGATCGAGTACACTCCCATGACCTCCCGAAAAGGCTTACGGAGAGGAAGGAGATACAAACAAAAAACGTGTGGAGGAGACTTGAAAGTAATAGCCAACACGAAATTCCCCGAGATCGGGAGAGATACCATCCATATCAAAGAAACTCCAGAAGGGAGTACAATGGCAACGTCAGAGATTCAGCCTCCTCATCGGAATGGCGGAGGAAGGACCACCGGGATTACCAGGAGAGAGGCCAGGCGAGAAATGGATACTACCCATCGAGGTACGAGAACGTGAAAGGAAGACAGGGGGAGAGAACTGAGAAATATATCCCTAGGAGAAGGTCACCCTCCGACTCACAGAGAACTATCTCGGATAATTTCCAAGCTCAAAGGCCTAGAACACTTAACTTGCAAAGACGTTCACGCTCTCCGCTGTCTCCAAGTAAGATGGAATGGAGACCGGTAAGCAGTCCGCGAAGAATGGAGGTGAACAGCGACACACAAGGGACAAGAAGAAATAACATACAGGGTCCCCCGTGGGAACATAGTAGATCGCAAACTACACCAGGAGCTCTAGTACTGGAAGCAACTAATGAAGGTAACCGTGATAACCGACTGGGAAAAACCCCAGGGGTGGAAGAAGTGATGACGCAGCAGGTGGTGGTGATCAATAACACCATGGCTCAGACTCAGTTGCAGAAAGATGCGGTGGAGAAGGAGAACTCGGTGGTGGACGCCGGAACGTGCCATGAAACACGTCATGAAACAAGTCTGGAGATCCCTCAGGTGAGGTCGGATTTAGAAGCTTTGGAGAAGGAACAAGAAGATGCTGAATTAGAAAGGATCATCGATGAATACGCTGAGATGGCGACGAAAGCAGGAATAGAGATGGACGCAGACATGTTAGACGACGATGACTTACTAGACGAGTTCTCAGAACCAGAAGATCATGAGAGGGAAGGAGACCCGAGTGAAGGACAGATAGAAGCTATTTCCCAGCTTTCCCCTGTTCGAACAAAGCGCTCCACAGGCATAGAGAAGGTGATACCAAAACAGGTCGTGCAGGCTAAAGAGACCAAGACGAACCATGTAAGCGTTGAGAATAATGATGGGAGAGAACTTAAAAATTCAATCCCGCTGGGGAGGAGAAGAGGAGCACGAAGCCCAGAGATTAAAGGAGCCTCTGCGTCGAAGAAGCTGGCCAACAGAGGAAGACTTTCCCCAAAGGCAAAGCAGCTCAAGTTCAGCCGTGAAGAGATCATTCCAACTATAATCTCTTCCAAAGTCCCTCGTCATGAGGTGTACCCTTCTGCGATGAAAAGCAGGAAACCAGTGTCGACTCTCGGTTCGGTGGTGTCCCAGAAACCACCCAGTAAGAAGATATGAATGCAATAGCTTGGAACTGTCAGGGGGCAGGAGCGTACCTGACTAAACAGCACCTTAAAGAGATGCATCGCTGTTTTTTTCCTCGCTTTCTTTTTCTTTCTGAAACAAAAAACAATTTTAATTTTTTGCAAGACTATAAGTTTGAATTTGGTTATGATAATTTGTTCACCGTGGAACCAGTGGGGCGAAGCGGTGGACTGGCTTTATTTTATATGGATGATGCTGAAGTGCAGATTGAATTCTCGAACGAAAGAATGATCGACATTGCTGCAAAGATTGAAGGGGAGAAGGTTTATATTACCTTCGTCTATGGTGATCCGGTTGTTGAATACCGCGAACTAGTATGGGAAAGACTAATGAGAATCAGTTTACAGAGAACGGGAGCTTGGATGATGGTAGGAGATTTCAACGAGATCGTAAGCAACCAAGAGAAGAAAGGAGGAAGGAAGCGACCAGATTCATCGTTCACTCCCTTTAAAAATATGATCTCTACTTGTGGTATGATTGAGTTTATTCATACAGGCAACATTTTTACATGGGCTGGACGGAGAAGGTCCGGCAGGGTCCAATGCCGCCTTGATCGTGCAATGGGCAATGAAGATTGGCACAATATTTTTTCCCACACTGATGTGGAGTATCTACTGCGATGGGGTTCTGATCATCGTCCTGTACTTGTCCGAACCAAATCCAAAGAAACATTGGGAAGGAGAAACTTCAGATTCGATAAGAGATGGCTGGGTAAAGAAGGATTCACGGAAACTATACGGCATGGATGGCAGCAGGATGATCCAACTGCGCCGATCAACCTGGTAGAGAAGATAGGCAGATGCCGTAAAGCAATATCCCGGTGGAAGCGCACGAACCCATCCAACAACCAAAAGCTCATCAAAGAGCTAATACGTCAAATCGACAAGGCACAAAATGATGATAGCATCTCGAGTGAAGCGGAGTTGGAGCTGAAATGGAAACTTTGTGAAGCCTATAGAGATGAGGAACTGTATTGGAAGCAAAAGAGCCGAGCTCTTTGGTTAAGAGAAGGAGACCGCAATACAAAATTCTTTCATGCCAAAACGAAACAGCGCAGAGCACGGAACAGGATCACTAAACTCCTAGACTCGCTCGGGAACTGGGTAGAAACGGAAGAAGGGCTGGAACACCTCGCGTCAGAATATTTTTCTAATCTATTCTCTACTTCTTATCCTAGTGATAACGAGGAAGCATTCCGGTATATTACCGCGACAGTGACACAAGGGATGAATACAGCCCTCACCAAGCAACCAACTGATGCAGAGATTAAGGAAGCGGTCTTTGCGATAAACCCAGAAAAATCTCCAGGGCCAGACGGCATGACTAGCTTGTTTTATCAGCGCTTCTGGAATGTGACAGGGAAGGATATAATTAGCATAGTAAAGGCCTTCTTCGAAACGGGAGAGATGGATGAACGGATGAATCAAACAAACATTTGTTTGATTCCAAAGACGGAGAGACCAAAATCTATGTCTGAGTTCCGACCGATCAGCTTATGCAACGTTAGCTATAAAATCATCTCAAAGGTTTTATCCTCAAGACTAAAGAAAATACTACCCAAGCTGATCTCAGAAACTCAATCGGCCTTTGTGGCTCGACGGCTCATCACTGATAATATCCTACTAGCCCAGGAGATGTTCCATGCCTTGCGGACGAACCCAAGTTGTCAAAACAAATTCACTGCCATCAAGACCGATATGAGCAAGGCATACGACCGGGTGGAATGGAGCTTCCTTGAGAAGCTAATGGAGAAGATGAGATTTTCTTCGAGATGGATCCATTTAATAATGCGATGTGTTTCCTCCGTATCATATAAAGTACTGATTAATGGCGAGGCAAAAGGAAACATAACTCCATCTCGAGGACTAAGACAAGGGGACCCGTTGTCTCCTTTCCTCTTTATCCTTTGTACTGAAGTCCTAATCTCCCAGATACAACAGCAGAGAGAGAGAAAAAAGATTACCGGTCTAAAGATCGCTCGTGCGAGTCCTCCGATTTCGCATTTACTTTTCGCCGACAACAGCTTATTCTTCTGTAAAGCTGATCAGGGGGAATGTAGCGAACTAATGAGGATCATTGACGTCTACGGGAACGCCTCAGGACAGCAACTGAATAAAGCAAAGTCTTCAGTTATGTTCGGTTCTAAGGTGGTAGCGTCCATAAAAACTGACCTGAAAAGGTCGCTAGATATTACCCAGGAAGGTGGTATGGGTATGTATCTTGGTTTACCAGAGAAGATATGTGGCTCCAAAAAACAAGTTTTCAGCTTTGTCCAGGAAAGGTTGAATGATCGTACGAACACATGGTCAGCGAGGCTGCTGTCCAAGGGCGGCAAGGAGGTACAAATTAAATCTATTGCACAAGCTGTCCCATCCTATGTTATGTCTTGCTATCTCCTTCCCCAAGGGATTACCCGGAAACTAACCAGTGCTGTGTCGAGATTCTGGTGGAGCACAAAACTAGATAACAAAGGCTTGCATTGGGTTGCATGGGATAAGATATGTATTCCCCTTGATCAGGGAGGTCTAGGCTTCCGCGATTTCCATGATTTTAACCTCGCCTTGCTAGCAAAACAGATGTGGAGACTGCTAAAGTACCCATACTCTCTCCTAGCCAGAGTTTTGAAAGGAAGGTACTATCGTCACTCGAACCCAATGTTTGTCGATAAGGCGAATAACCCATCATATGGGTGGAGAAGCATCACTGCTGCTAAAGAGGTTCTGAAACATGGCCTCCAAAAGAAAATAGGTAATGGACATGATACAAAGGTGTGGGAGGAACCTTGGCTACCTATAAAACCGGCACGCCCGGCACGCAGCAAGAAGTTCATACGGGATCAAGATCTACGAGTTCATCACCTAATTGACCATGATCGTCAAGACTGGAATCTGGACAGATTAAATGTTTTCATCAAGCCCGAAGATATACCAAGCATCCTAGCCATCAAAGTAAGTAGAATAGGAAGCCCAGATTGTTATTGCTGGGAGTTCACTAAATCTGGAATCTACACGGTGAAGTCTGGGTATGAAGTGGCTCGCAATCTCCGGCTATCGCTGACGTCCCCGGAAGTGGTCGAACCGAGCACAACTCTCTTGAAAAAGGCCACATGGAAGACGAAAGCACCTAGGAAACTTAAGCACTTTATATGGCAAGCTGTATCTGGCTACATAACCACGGCTAAGAGACTCAAAGAACGACATTGTATAACGGACAGCACGTGCGTAAGATGCGGAGCGGAGGAAGAAACTATAAACCACATGCTTTTCGAATGCCCGCAGCCTTGCAAGTATGGGCGCTATCAGCGATACCATCATCTCCGGGGTTGTTCCCGTGTAACTCTGTGTATGGCAACATTGACTTCCTACTATGGAGAGCACAAGAACAAGGCGCAAGCGCAGAAACGACAAGGATCTTCCCATGGCTTATGTGGTATATATGGAAATCGAGGAACGAGAAGCTTTACAATGACAAAGATATTACACCTCTGGAGACACTGCAACTCGCTGAGAATGAGTCACAGAGCTGGTTCGTAGCCCAAGTTATCCCGAGGCTGATCGACGCAGACGAAGAAGTTACAGCACCTAATGCTCCGGCGGAAACAGAGGAACAAGACAAAAATATATGGAGATGCCAAGTTGATGCATCCTGGATAAACGAGAAAGAAAGATGTGGGCTCGGGTTCGTTATGCTACACGAAAACGCGACACTGTTATATGGAGCAAAAGGAGGGACAGCGAAATCACCATTACATGCAGAGGCTGAAGGATTGAATTGGGCGATGCAAGAGATGCTAAAGCTTGGTAGAAACGTTATGCACTTTGAATCTGACTGTCAGCAACTAGTGAACATCATCAACCGAGAGGAAGACTGGCCTGCAATGGCGATGGAGCTGGAAGAGATTAAATCTTATGCAGCTAGGTTTCTGGAAATTTTGATATCTTTCATCCCCCGAGTTCTGAATGTTCGAGCAGATGGCTTAGCTAAAGGCGCAAGAACGCGAGACCTCTTATGTCCTTTCGTAGATGGTTATGCACCAAGATGGCTAGATACCTCTAGTCATATGGATGCAAACTAAGTTTTTATAATACTCCGGTGACAAAAAAAAAAATATTAAATGATTTTTTCTTTTTTTTGTTCACATGATTAAATGATACTCTTTTTTATTGCAGGCTAAAATGCGTAGCTCATCATGGTGGGATCAATTCTATAACCAGATTATTACTACCAAGTAATTTTTATTCATGCAAATCACTACCAAATAATGTATAAGTGTTTAAATACTATTTGAATCTGTAGTATATAACATGTTCGTAGCAAACCAGATACAATCCTTGGTTTGTATAACGATCTCCTTGATATTAGTTACTTCCATAAAATATTTTTAAATTACTACAATTAAACAAAAATACAAATATTCTACCATCGATTTACTCTTCTTCAAGCAAAATTTACAAAATCCTATAATCGATTATAGTAAATTGAGATCAGGACATCTGAAACTCAGTCGTCGCTGCTTTGTTATCAACAAAAAACAACCGACGGTTTTACTTCGTTTTAATAAAAACAAATTATTATTTAAGGATCGTTAGGTTACCTGGAGAAAAAATAAGGGCACATAGTAATTTGGGTTTAGAAATACAATTGGCCCTTCAACATCTTGGACTAATCCAAATTTAAATTTTCTATACCCAAATTTAAGTTCTTTAGAGATATGTAATCAATTTTTTTACAAAGACATGTAATCGTCTATCTTATAAATTCATACATTAATAGCTTATATTTTTAAACTTTTAAATCCAAATGCGTTATATATTTTAAAAAGTTTGGATAGTTATTAATAGTTTGTATCATGCTAACTAAAAGTTATTTTTTTCATAATTCCATATACAAATTTATGTTTCCTAAATATATTACGCATACCTTGATTGTTATCTTTTTGGGGTTACTTTTACAATTGTTTTAATTTTTTCTATAGGAAATAATTTTCAAAATAAAAATCTATTAAAAATAAATTCAAATCAAAGATTTTAGAGTTTTTATTTAATAAAACCCAAAAATCTACACTAAATGCTCTAATATATACAGTTTATGTTAAGTTTACCAAGTATAAAAAATACAATACAATAACAATAAAACTTCATAGTTTAAAAATGTACACTTAAAAAAGTATATATACAACAATATTATAGCTCGATAACATATGAACCAATATCGTAAATGTTTTTATAATTACCAAAAACATGTGATGAAATAAAGTATACACCCGCACGGGTGTACGGGTCCAAAATCTAGTCTATCTTATTAAAGTTGAAGTATCCATTAGAAGTGTTTGGATACATGCATAACTATTTTAAATAGAGATTGTTTGGACATAAGAACAGCAGTTAAAAATTAACAATGTTGACAATCCATTAAAAACTAATCGAGGCCTAATCTATCTTATTTTAAGGTCGTCAAATTTGAACTACAAAAACCCATAAATATAATCGAATGTAGTAATAGCTATAAGAATACATAAAATTTTATTATAACTATATTTTTATAATAATTAAATTAAATAATGATTTTTAAAATATATATAACCCGTAGGTAACCACAAAATTAAGTGGAGCGGCTGTGGGTATAAAATTATTTGTCTGCGGGTTGTGCGGATCATATTTTTTAATCAAAACAAAATTGAAAATGCACGACCGGCGAGTTTGATCTATAACCCCGCCTTAACCGTGCGTATACTAGATCAATTTTTAAATTGCTATTATTTAGTAAAATATATTTTGATTACAATTTAAAAAAAAATATGATCACAAAAAAAGAATATAATCATAAATAAAAATCAAAAATCAAAAATTAAATTTAAAACAAAAAATATACCCGCTCTTTTAAGAACGGGTCAAAATCTAGTACGATTTACAAGAGAACCTTTGAAGGACTAAACGATGAAGTCTAATCCAGACAGAGTGACCGACATCCATTTCCTTCTAATAGTGATAGCCCATTTAAGAGTAGCACATTTCAGAATCCGGCGAGGCAAAACAATTTAAATTCTGATGATGAGATCCGGATGAGGCGAAGACGGACAAACGACGTCATGGAACCGCCAACAGAAAGCTAGACGAAGATCAGATCTCGATCAAATCAAAGGTAGATGACAAAGAGTGACAAAACATGACTCTGGATATATATACCACCGCACACACGGGAAGGCGAGCAAGCAGAAGATAGAACCGAAGACAAGTCAAAGAGAAGTCAAGATCAGCATACAACATTACAATAAGGATGCAACTAAAAGCGAAACTGACAGATTAGTATCAACAGATCACTGACATGCAACAAAAGGATCAACAACCGCTCTCAATCACCTCGTATAGGACCCAACGAGATTAAGATATAAGTATCCAACTGTTGAGTAGAGAAAAATGAGATGAAGATCTATCCAAAACACTGAGAAGAAACTGAACCAGACTCTGCGCCAACCAGAGCCGGTTAAACAAATTCGATCTGTTAAGCGTTTAGATCTTTACTTTTTTTGTTCTAAATTAAACATTTTTAAAGATACAAGTCATTGACTAACGATGATTCAATAACATTTGAATGATCGACGATCATAAACTTCTGTTACATAATCATTTACTCTTTCAGAAACACAATACTTCTGTTTTCTTTGTTTTCTTTCTTTGTTTTTTTTCTCAAACAGCACTTGGCATCAAATCTTATTTTTTTCATAAAATGAACACAAACGTGAGACTCACAGGTATAGTTAGTCTGATCAGATCCAACTTTCTTTATGTCTCTCTCTCTCCTTGTTCTCTAGCTTTACTTTTTTGAAGCACGAGAATGGTCTGACTTAGGGAGACGCATTCCTGAGAATTCACGAAAGTGTTAGTGTTACAAACATGAATTAATCCGGTCAGTAAAGCTATGAAATTAGAAAAATGATATTCACAGTCCAATGACTCACTCCAATCTGACTATAACTGAAATTCGATAAAACCTATCTTTTTTTTTTTTTTAACACGGATAAAAACTATCTAATTTTCTTATTTCCGTTCCAGAACACCATAAAAAACTTATGTTTGACAAAAAAAAAAACTTATGTAATACAGTATTCTTTTGTTTCACAAATAGTATCATTTCATATTTTCACACAAATTTTTTTATTATTATTATCCACTATTAATACACTAACAAATGTTTCCCTTTCCAAATAATACATTAGAATAATGGGTTTAAATTGAAATATTATTTACAAACTTGTATTAAAAATTTAAAGTGATATTCTATATAAACAAAATTTAAAATAACAATAAAGATGATTGGTTGGGACTTACCAATCATTTTGTAACTTTATTTTTAGTAGTTTTTTTTAACGACTTCATTGAATCAAAAGAACACCAAAAAGTTTGTTACAGCAAATGATCGCAAAAATCACTACTAGCTCAATTTAAAAAAGATCTACGAGCATGAAGGGAAATCTGCTTGAATCAAACGATGGAACCAGGCTGGTCCTCCTAATGCTAAGTACGACTGAAATCGACCATCACGGAGCACACTTTTAGCAATCTCTCTCACCACCTTATTAGATAATCTTGACTCTGTTTCAAAAGCAATTGATGCAAAAGAAGCATATAATGTATGAATCTTCTGCAATGAAGCTCTAAACCGAGGCCATTTAGTAGGATTCATCACAGCTTCAACTAGTACATGGGAATCAGAACCCACCACAACTTTGTCATAAGCTAAATCCTTTAAACTTTGCAAAGTCCATTCCAAACACCTGAGCTCCGCCGTGAGCCTATTGGGCGAGAACGTGATTGCATCTCGAGCATGATGAAGAACGTTTCCTGTGTGATCTCTTGTAATGAAAGCTACACCACTATGAAGCTTTGCATTCCTCCAATTTGCATGGATGTTACATTTGCGCACTCCTACTAATGGCGGTTCCCACTTCTTAGCCTCTTCACATTGTCCTTGACTCTCCCCCATAGTTCGCTGCTCCAGATTAAGCTCGTGCCAGAGACGGGCTTCTTCTATAGCTTGCTGAAGTTGCGATATCATTGGAACCTGCGTATCAGCATATAAAATGCTATTCCTGTTCTTCCAAATAGTCCATAATAGCCAAGGAATTGCTCGTCTTTGCATTGCTGGAAGCGACTCATCCGACATCTGATGGAACGACGCAGCCATTAACTCAATCAGATTACGACTGGATAGATGTAAGAGAGGAGGTAGGCCTGCAGTTTCCCATGCATCTTGAGCAGTAACACATTTGAACAAAACGTGTTATATCGATTCGCTCTCCTGCCGGCACAGCTTACAACAAGGATCAACCTGCAATCCTCTTGTGTTCAAGCGTTCGGCAACAGCTAAAGCTCCTGAGGCTGCTCTCTAGAGAAAGCTGCGTATTTTCGGTAAGGTGGGAAGTTGCCATATCATCTTCTTCAGATCGAGTAACCCAGGAGTATTCATGCTTAGATGACGAGCTTGAGTTTCTTTCACTTGCATTGCTACCCGATACCCACTCTTAACAGTATAAGCTCCATGATCTGTATAAGCCCAAATCTCTTTATCAGGAACTGTTCCTGAATCAAATCGCAAACTCTCAGATTGACATCAATCATGGTTTCTTTGTTGACTGACCTGCGAGGACAATCATCAAGTATCCATTTGTATGCCCATACATACGTATCCCTGCCATTGCCAATCGATCTGATCAAGCCTTTGCACAAAAGTTCCTTCCCAAAAAGTATACTACGCCAAGCATACGAAGGACGATACCCCTTGCCACAATCAATAAAGTCCTTATTAGCATAGTAGCGTCCTTTGTAGAGACGTGCAATGAGACTGTTCGGGTCGTTAAGTAACCTCCAAGCTTGCTTAGCAAGCAAAGCTTGATTGAAATCTTCAATGTCTTTAAACCCCAACCCTCTATTCTCTTTGGACATGCAGATTTTATCCCAAGAAAGCCAATGAATCTTCCTCTTTTCATCACACTCATCCCACCAGAAGCTAGCCATAGCACTCATATAATCTTCTTACAATGATGCTTTGTTAATCGAAAACACGACATCGCATAGACAGGAAGCACCATATAGCCACATACTTAAGAAGAACCTCCTTTCCACCAAGAGAAAGCTTCTTGGCAAACCACCCTTTGAGTCTCTTACCCAACTTCTCACCTATAAATGCAAGTAGTCTATCCTTAGTAGTTAAAACCTACATCAAGTTTATATATTTTCTACCAACCGTACTTTAGCTTTATTTTTAAAGTTACAGCGAAAAAATTAAAGCAAAAATTTTAATGTATTTTAGGTAAAAAACTTAAAAGCTTTCTTTTATCGGCTGTAAAATCTGTAAAATAAAAAAGTATCTATAATATCAAATAAATTAGATAATCATAATTAAAAAATATATAAATATTTAATTTAATTTTAGGTTTTTTTAAATTATTGAAATATTTTAAGTAACGTAATTATTATTTACATATCACATTTTAAATAACAGTAAACTTTGATAATTTATAAAAATATTAATATAAATTATTTAATTGATAAAAATAATTATTTTACATATTTCACATATTCTATTTCAAAATATTCACAGCCTATAATTTACAGCTACAGCAAATTTAATTTTAAAAAAAAATCTTTACAAAAAAATCTACAGTAACAATTTTACAGTTAGAATCAATTTATCTACAACCAAATTTTTATAGCTAAAATTTTAAAACTACAGTCAAACCAATCATCACCAATCTTTATGAAACAGATGGATATTAGCAAAATAAATTGATTCTCAACAATACAAATGAGTGATTTAGAAAAAAAAAAAGCACAATAGGAATGGATGAAATGAATAAGGAAACGACTATAATAGCTTTTAAGTTTGAATATTATTTTGGAATATATGCCAAAATTCAAAAAAAACAAGTTATAGCATTTAAAAAGGAATAATTTGAAAATAGCGAACATGGTTGGCAACAAATAATTTGTAAATAAATATGAGAAGAAATTAATAAAGGTGATTTCAAGAATATTAATGAAGAGGTATTATTGTAATTAAGGATCTTTAATATAGATCTAAATAGCCGACATATGCATGTATTGTCAGCGCGTGTCGGCCGTCGAAGTCGGCAACCCCCTCAACCTCTTCCTCCAATATTATTCAAACATCTGTTTTATTCTTTATACAAATCTGTTACATTTGATTTAAGTAACATTAACCATATCGAACTGTGATTAATTAATTAGCCAACTCTTTTATTAGTTAGAACAATAACCGTATTTCATAAATATTGTACGGATTTCTGTAGATTTATAAATACTGACTCTCGTAAACTCAGCCCAGCCCTACTTTTGAGGATATTTCATTGTTGGATAGGGATGAGATTCAGATATCCATTCAAGTTTGGTTTAGATTTATTCAGATTTTAGATTTTTGGAGTCAAATATTTTAATTTTATTGAGATAATTTAAAATTTTGATTGAGATTCAGTTCAGATCTTTACGAATTCAGTTCGTATAACCTATTTGAATAATTTTAAAATTTTAAAATTTATTATATATTTTAAATATCTCATAACATACAGAAAAAATAAAATATTATATATAAATTTGAATAATATTTTTCAAAATACCTAAATTTGACATATAAATTGATTTGGTTTGAATATTTGGATATATAATCAATAGATATTTTAAATATTTTGGTGTTTTAAATATACTTTAGTTATTTTAGATATTTGCTTTTAACTATTTATATATATTTGCAAGTATTTTAGATAATTTAAAAGTATTTTATATATTCTGGTTGTTTTTAATATACACTAAAACTAAAAATAATTAATATATTTAGATATATAAATCTCTTTCGGATACATTAGAGTATTCGAAATATTTCAGTTCGAGTTTGGTTCTGTTTCGTTTCTGTAAATACCAAAATTTTAAATTCATTTAAATAGTTAAGGTTTGGTTCTTCGGATCAAATTTTTTGTCGAGGTCCTAGTACTATTGGACGTGGTATAAGTCCGTTTTCTTGAAATAAAGTGTGATTAATTACAATATGAGTGTCGGTGAAAAATGGAGCTCTTGTTGGGTTGACAATACTGTAGTTTGACCGAGAGCCAAAAGCTATTTATCTACATCACATATAACCATCACTCTAAGACAAAAACTGAAGAAAAAATCTATCAAACTACAAAGAAAGAGAAAAAAATTATTAAATTAGAAATTTAAAGATTCTAATAATTTTTTTTAGTAAATAGTGATCAGGAATATAAACTTCAATTTTATGTCATTTGAAAATTCAAAACTACATTACATTTATTTTGAAATATTGACACTGCATTTTGTATAAAGACGATTGTTTTTTTTTTGTATTTAAATGACCAAACACCACAATGTTTTACTTTTTAATCACATCCAACGACCACAATGATTTAAAAGAAATTATGAGTATCTTGAAGAAGCTGTTTCTTTTTGTGTGTTTAATAATTAGGAATGTCCCTTAATAATAATACCGTTGCTAATGCAAATCTAATATTCAAAACCATTTGAAAAAATGTACTATGATCGTTTGATTAAAAAATAAACAGAATCTTTCTTTTCACTAAAAGAATAAACTTATAAATTATAAAACAAATCTGTTGTATGCACTCACAATTTAAGGCTTTATATTATTGACTTCAGAAGAACTTCTCCATCCTTTTCTTTCCATTTAATATAATTTTTTTCCTCTTCAAAAAAAATTAGAATTGGTATTAGCCACAGCCATAGCCAAAACTCAACCTCTCTGCTTGTTGGGATCGAGAAGTATGCCTTGAAAATCTCGTTAACTGTTATATCATACAAGTCGTAGAAACTACCAAGAAACAGCATCTCAAGAAGAAACAATATTTATACTAATCCTCTTCTTTTGATTGGTTTATCATCAACTCTATCGTTGTCCTGCCAACTTCTATCGGATGCAGATCAATGATTCATGTTTGGTATGTTTACTCCTCTGTTTCACCAGATTCTTTATGTTCATCTGCGTTTTTTTCTCTTCTGGGAGTTAACCAGTTTTTTTTGTTCTTGTTTTCTTCAATCTCTTACTTGACATCCAAGAATCTTCTTTGTTGATATGATGATTCTTTGAATCACTTTCAAATGCTCCAACCAACAAGCTTTTTATATGTCTTGTTATCTTTGTTTTGCTCTGTTTCAATATTTACTTCTCGTTTGGTTTTGTTTTTTGTCTGGACACAACACATTGCTGTTGAGAAAACACTGACCTGGGTTGTGTTTCACTTATTCAGGTGTCTTTTTTTTCTTCTTCTTTGTAGTATTGAATCATAAGCCTACATAGAGCTATTGTCATAATAGATATAAACGGCGGGGATATTGAAACAATGGATGCTAATGAATTTGAAGAAACTTTCTTTGCCCCTGGTGATGCCAAGGTATCTGAATCAAGTTCATATCCAGTTTTTTTTTCTTTGTTGAGATCTCTTCCTAAGACATTATATAAAGTTCTTGTTATTATTCTTCTTTGCTTTTTCTGGTTCACATCTTTGTATTACATTGATAACTAATACTTTCATTCTATGCTTTTAGCTCTTGATTTGTCACAAGTTTAATAATTAAGAACTGTAATATTATGTTTTTATCTTTGACTTTAAATGAGTGTCTAACAGATTCCTGGTTCAGGTACATGGAGAAATGTGCAATGCCCTTTCAGTAATCTACTGCAAGATCATGTCTATTTTCCCCTCCCTTGAAGCCGCTCGGCCGAGAAGCAAATCTGGAATTCAATCTTTGTGTTCACTTCACCTGGTTTTAGAAAAAGTCAAGAACATTCTAAGTCATTGCAGTGAATCTAGTAAACTATATTTGGTAAGCTTTCTTTCTTTTTTATAGTTATGTCTTAAAAAAAAAGATTTCAGTTCTTCTTGTGCAGACTCTGTAGCTAACCATCTCATTTGACATGTAGGCTATAACAGGAGATTCTGTAGTTTTGAAATTTGACAAGGCGAAGTCTTCTCTAATAGATAGCCTTAGGCGTGTTGAAGACATAGTCCAACAGTCTCTTGGCTCTCAGGTAGTTACTTCTCTTTGTTCCTGTCTCTTTAGTACTAGTGTTTTGTACTTCTTGTCTTTATATATCTTAATTTTTTTTTTCAGATTTTGGAGATTTTGATGGAACTAGAGAACACTCAGTTCTCACTTGATCCATTAGAGAAGGAGATCAGTGACCAAATCATTGGATTGCTGCAACAAGGAGGAAACTTCGAGAGCACATCAGACAATAATGAACTTGAGGTTTTCCATCAAGCTGCTACTAGACTAGGTATAACTTCTTCAAGAGCAGCTCTAACAGAGAGAAGATGTCTCAAGAAACTCATTGAGAGAGCAAGAATGGAGGATGACAAGAGGAAAGAATCAATAGTAGCTTACCTTTTACATCTCATGAGAAAGTACTCAAAGCTATTCAGAAGTGAGATGTGGGATGACAATGATTCACAAGGTAGTAGCTCATTGCCTTGTTCACCGACCATTCAGGGCTCTCTTGACGATCCACTTGGCCGTGCTTTCGACCGACAAATGTCAAAACTGAGTTCCTTCAACTTCAGACCTTGCAATAACAACAGGAGATCTTCTGTGCAGATGTCTGTTCCGCCAGAAGAACTGAGGTGTCCGATATCGTTACAGCTTATGTATGATCCTGTCATCATTGCGTCTGGACAAACATATGAGAGAATCTGTATTGAGAAATGGTTTAGTGATGGACACAGCACATGTCCCAAGACTCAACAGCAGCTCTCTCATCTATGCTTGACTCCTAACTATTCTGTCAAAGCTTTAATCTCGAGTTGGTGTGAACAGAATGGCGTTCAGGTCCCTGATGGACCTCCTGGGTCTCTAGACCTTAACTACTGGAGGTTGGCATTGTCTGTATCCGAGTCCACCGACACAAGAACATCAAAAGGTGTTGGTTCTTGTAAGTTTAAGGATGTGAAAGTGTTTCCTCTGGAAGAAAGTGGAACTATTAAGGAGGAACCATATGAATCAGAATACCAAGAAGCTGAAGTTACTCTTGGTGAACAATGTACTGCTTTGTTGACAACTTTGAGTGAAGTGGATAACTTAAGGAAGAAGTGCAGAGTTGTTGAGCAAATAAGAGTACTGCTTAAAGATGATGAGGAGGCCAGAACTCTCATGGGGGAAAATGGTTGTGTTGAAGCTTTGATTCAGTTTCTTGGAGAAGCTCTCCATGAAAAGAATGATTCAGCTCAGAAAGTTGGAGCCATGGCTCTCTTTAACTTGGCTGTTGACAACAACAGGTATTACTAAGCACTCCCTCCATTCTAAAAAATATGTTTTGGAGTTTCCACTCATTAAAAAAAAATTTCAAAATTTGATTATAAATTTATTATTTTTTTGATTAATTATTTCTCATAACTTTTATCCAATCAAAACTGAATAAACATAATTAGTTTCTACGGTTTACTATTATTACCAAATAAAATGTATTGAAAATATATTTAAAAAAAACTGAAACAATTTTTTTTAAAACATGAATCATTTTGAAACGGAGCAAATATGTTTTGCACAAGTGGTTTATCTACTTATCTTGTCTTGTATTAATTCTGGAAAATCTCATGTTTGGTTTGTTCCTTTTTCTTGTGGGGACTTTCAGGAACAAGGAGTTGATGTTAGTATCAGGAATCATTCCTCTACTTGAGGAAATGCTATGTAACCCACATTCTCATGGTTCAGTAACAGCACTTTACCTGAACCTCTCTTGTCTTGAAGATGCAAAACCCATCATAGGTTCCAGTCTGGCAGTTCCTTTCATGGTGAATATTCTTTGGACAGAGACTGAAACTCAATGCAAAGTCGATGCCCTTCACGCTCTTTTTCACCTCTCCACTTACCCTCCCAACATTTCTTGCCTTGTATCTGCTGACATCGTCAACGCTCTTCAATCACTCACCGTCAGTGATGACCAAAGATGGACAGAGAAGTCCCTAGCTGTCTTGTTAAATCTTGTTTCGAACGAGGCAGGAAAAGACGAGATGGTTTCAGTACCTGGCCTTGTGAGCAACCTAGCCACTGTTCTCGACACTGGTGAACCAAATGAGCAAGAACAAGCAGTTTCTTTGCTTTTGATATTATGCAACCACAGTGAGGTATGTAGCCAGATGGTTTTACAAGAAGGAGTGATACCTTCTTTGGTGTCTATCTCCGTAAATGGGACTCAACGAGGAAGAGAGAGGGCGCAGAAGCTGCTGACACTGTTCAGGGAACTGAGGCAGAGGGATCAAACACATATTACAGCAGAACAGCATGCAGAGGTGACAACCCGGGAAGAGGGCGGTTTATCTGTCGCTGCAGCCGCTGTAAAAGAGTCTAAACCGCAGTGTAAGTCAGCCTCAAGAAAGAAAATGAGAAGAGCATTCAATTTTCTATGGAAAAGCAAGAGCTGCTCAGTTTACCAATGTTGAGAGTTTGTGTTTACTTTTGGTCTTAAAAGACATTATGATCTCTTTTTGAAAGTCTTGGAGACAAAACAAAGTTTGTATAGGTTTTTGTATAAATGCTTTTTTGCTCTATAGCTATGCGATTTAAAGATTTGTTAGTATTGTTGTCCATATTTTGGGAGAAGAAAAAAGTTTTGTGTCAGTGGAAGTAAGCCCCGTTCTGGTAAATCCCTGTAAAGGACCCAAGTGAATTACTGTTACATTGGCCATGAATATCTTTGCTGGAGAGACCGTGAAGGCTCCACACACGCGTCTCAGCCGGTTTTGTCTCTCCAAGCACAAGACTCTCTCGTTACCGAGGCCGCATCTCTGCGGATAGGTGGCCCGGCGACTTTCCTGGACCTAAGCTCCACAAAGCCCATAGTCCAATCACTTTTTCCACTGACGAATGTTGACCGCTTTGATTATTTCTTATATTTATACAATTAGGATAGTAGAAGTTTAGCCGACGTGGGACCTTGCTCGTTTCTTTCTTTCTTTGACGGGTCCCTTTCTTTTACATATAAGTTTTCTTACAATCATAGCAAAAGAAACAGAAAAAGTATATTATAAATAGTTGGGAAATTGCATCCAGTATCACAAAAAAAATTATAATTCAGTTTTAGGGTTTAAAATATTTTTCCTACAAAAAGCATTACGTAGCATCAGAGGCAGCATGCTAAATCCATCTAAAAAGGTTTCAAAATATTTATCGTTCATTTAAAAATTTAAAACCTATTCTTTATAATAGTTTTGAACTTGAATATCTATAAACTTTGATTTAGTCGATTTATCTTTTTCAAAATGAAAACTAACCACTAAAAATTAATACTACTCGGATCTCCGTAAAAAAAAATTCATTATAAATTTTGATTGTATAATAGCTTGCACGTTTTGATATAGTAGTAAGTTTATATGCTTTATATATGTATGACTTGTGTGAATTCGGACCTCTCCGAGTCAACTCGGACATAATTGACGAAAGATATGGGAAGACAAAACTTCCTCCAATTCATAAATTCTCATCACACTATCAGTTGCTAATAGAAACTATCTCTTATCTGAAGTGTAGAAAGACTACGGTAAAGGAAATAAACACAGATAACAAGAGACTAGAATTCTTTAGAAGCCACATGACACAATAAAAATTAATGTCTATCCGGATATATTATCTGGATGGAAGTAAAAATTGATGTTTGTTTTCTTTAAAAATGCAAATAGCCCATCTAGATAAATTTTAAAATTTTGGTGAAAATGAGACTCATTTAAATAGATCATCAGGATTACTATAATTATGTGATGATTTTTTTTTTTTTCCAAATAGCAAATAACGAATTTATCCTTATCCATATAGTTTCAAATTTTCATCTAATATAGATTTTACCAAAATTTTTAAATAAGATTTTCTTACTAGAATCATATTTTCCCACAAAAATATTAGATTGTATTTTTACCAAAACTAAAAAGTAAAACATATTTTTCAAAAATCTGTAAAATTATATTTTCTAACCAAAACTACAAAAATGCATTTTTCTTCGAATCTACAAAATTTTGTTTTTCCATAAAAATCCTAAAATTAAATTTGCCCATAAAATATGTAAACTCACATTTTCTCACCAAACTAAAAATCATATTTTCTCGCTAAACGGAAAGATCACCTTTTCTACGAACTCCATAAAACTGTATTTTCTCGCTAAAACCTCAAAACTACATTTTTTGCCAAAACCATAAAATTGCACTTGCACCACAATTGCAAATCACATTTTTTTCAAAACCGTAGAATCATAATTTCTCGCCAACATGTAAAATTACATTTCCTATTAAACCCGTAAAATCACACCCCCCCCCCTCTAAAACTAAAATCACATTCTTCCTCCCTATCCGATAAATCGCATTTTCTCGCAATATACACAAAATTGTATTTCCTGAGTTTAATAGTAAATCACAATTACCGCCAAAACCTTAAGGTCACATTTTCTACCAATGTAAAAACATATTTTCACTAATAAATTTTAAAATGGTTAAAATTAATATTTCAATCTTTTTTCTAAACTTGTTTATATGGAGATTGAAATGTACAACAACAGGCAAACAAACAAAGTCTATTTAGATGTTCTATCCAAATGATCGATTGAATGGACAAATCAGCCGTTAGAATAAATCATTTAAATAGATTATCTGGAAAATCACATAAAAAAATCCATCAAAGTATCACTTCCTAGCACTTTTTTTGTCACACAAAAAAAAATCTCCAAAGTGTCATTTACTAACACTTTAAGCCTTTAAGTTTTTTCACTAACATTTTTAACCTTCAAAATAACATTTGTATCATAAAAAACCTCCAAAGTAAAAAGTTGACCGGTTCAGCAAGTAATTTTTCCAAAATAATTATTTAATTAATAAAATAAACAAAATAAATAAATAAAAATTCCAAAATGTATAAAAATCGAAACTTTTAATAAAATTTACAAAAATGTAAAAATAAATTAAAAACATTAAATTTTAGAAAATTAAATAAATATTTTTAAAATTAAATAATTCAATAAGTAAAATAAAAAAAATAAAATAAATCAGAAAATTAAACAAAATCATAAAATTTAATAAAAACTCATAAATTAAATAAAAATCAGAAACCATCATTGTCACTAGTGATATATTTGAAATTGTTATTGTCCACGATGATATGATATATTTTTGAAAAAGTATTATAATTAAAAAAAACATTTTGAATTTTGAATTTTCTATTTTTAAGAAATAAATTGAACTTTTTATTTAGTTCTTCTCTATTTAAACTTAATCTTATTTATTATGAAAATTTTAGTTATTTTTGTTAAAATTTTAGAAAATTATTTAATTTTCTAAAATTTTAATTTATTTTTTTATTATGTTTTCATTTTTGTGAATTTTATTAAAATTTTCGATTTTTATTTATTATTTGAATTTTTTTTTAGTTAAATAATTATTTTTGAAATATTATCTGCTAAACATGTCAACTTTTTGTTTTGGGAGTTTTTTATGATACAAAAGTCACTTTGAAAGTTAAAAGTGCTAGTGAAAAAATTTCAAAGTTTAAATTGTTAATAAGTGATATTTTGAGGTTTTTATGCGATTTTTCCATATCTAGATGAATAATCTAGATTGAGATAGGTCTGGGCATTTTACCCGGACCCGAAGACCGACCCGAAACCGACCCGAAAAAACCCGGTCCGGGTAGGAACCGACCCGATCAAATTACCCTATCGGGTCTTGTTGTAAAAGACCCGCGGATCTTGGACCCGACCCGAATCCGAAACCCGGCGGATACCCGAGTTAATAATATATAAATTAAATAAAATGAATCAATGGGGAGTCGAAGACGGGTTATTTGTCTACATAGCAAAGGGGTCAGCCACTAGGAGACAACCAACTATTGTTCTATCTCGCATAGTTTAGTATATATACACATTTTAATATAATAAAACACAAATTTTAAATAAAATGTCAAATATTTTCGGATATATTAATATTTTCAGATTTTTTTTTGTATTTTTAGGTATTTTTAGGTTGAACCCGAACCAAACCCGACCCGAATCCGATCCAGAACCGAACCGATAAATTCTAGTTACCCGAATGAATCCAATTATATAAGACCCGACCCGACCCGGACCCGGAACCGGAAATTTGAAATTACCCTATCGGGTCCTAAACTCCTAGACCCGAAAGATCCGGATCCGAAAGGACCTGACCCGAATCTGACCCGACCCGAATGCCCAGACCTAGATTGAGATAACGGATAGACAAACAAAGAACCCGCAAACCATTTGGTTGTTTCGAGGCTCTCCAGAACTAATTGCTAAAATAGCAACAAGTAAAGGAAAAGCGGGCTAGTAGTATGCACTTAGGCTTAGCAGGCTAAAAACTTTTAAGTGAGGGATAATCTGGTCGGCGACGACAGCAAAAGAGATATTGCTGGTAAAAGCTGAATCTAGATATACACAGCATAAGCCGGTGGCTTATTCTGTTTTAAAGATTTACTAGATTTTGATCCGCGCTTTTAAAGCGCGAGTTTATTTTCCTTTATTTTTTTCAAAACAAATATCTAGTAAATATCATATTTTCGTATATTTGTTTTTTTATAAAAGACTTAAGCTTTTTTTATCTTTCTTTATCGTGTTTCATTTTAAATGAGTATAGGCCTGATCACAATATCCGGACCCGAAGAACCAACCCAAAACCGATCCAAAAATCAGGGTCCTGAATCCGATCAGACCCGGGATAAATATCCGAATGAATTCTAAATTGCTATATCCGAAGAATCGGTCCGAATCCGATCCGAACCGAAAACCAAATGAGTATCAGAAGATACCCGAAATGTGAATATATATCTAAAAATATATGTTATAATTATATTTATAATTATTTTAATATTTTAAATTAATATCATAAGTTAACTATAGTAATTATTTTTAGTACTTTTGAGTATTTTGGATAAAATATGATAGTTTGGATAAAAGTTTACCCAAAAAACTGTATAGAATGGATTTTTTTGGTTACTTTTGGTTATTTTTAAGTAATTTGGATACAAAAATTTGAACCGAATCGGATACTTTGGTTATTTTGAGTACAAATAACCGAACCCGTTTTAGATATTTTGGTTATTTGATTATTTTTCAGGTTCTCATGCATGAGAACCGAATCCACCCAGACCCGGAAAGACCTGACTCAAACCCGACCCGAAATTGAGTAATATCTGTATGTTTAGAATGATTCCTACCCGGTTTAGATAGGTTATTGTGCTTGTTTGATTTGGGAAATGAAAATATAATTATGATTGAAGAGTTGTTTAAAATATTGACACTTAAAGTTGGTCCGAAATGTTTGTTTCAAAACGTGGCCTAATATATCAATTGTTTACCGAGCCCAATTAATTACAAACGAAAAAATTAGAAATAAATCATTAATTGACTAATTTACTGAAATAACCTTAATGAAAGAATCATTATCTTTGATAAATTAGTGGCATAAAAGGGTATTTATAGTTAAAAAACTAATAGGATCATGCTTTGATAATATAGATGTTCTTTTATTAAGAAATAACTAATGTTTCAATGATAAATAACAAATATAAAACCAAACACTCGTTTGAATAAAATTGAAGACCATTACTAAGAAAAAAATGTCAAATAATTTACGATTGGCTTCATATCTTTGCAAGTCTAATTACAACTCTCACAGGACACGTTTGGCGGATGAAAGACCGTATGGTTTGTTCTGCTTTTCTTCGATATCAAGCAGTGTGACGACGTTTACATTCCCCGACGGGTTGTTTGTTATGATTTTCCTTTTCGTCCCAAATGGTGATATGACTCAGTTGGCTGATGTAAGCCAGTGTTACCTTCTTGCTTTCACTGTTCCAAATGTGACAGACAAGAACCAAAAATGGAAAACCTAAGACCCATTTACCAGTCGTGAAATATTCCACATTTGGGAAAAGCATAGGAGCTATGATAAAGCTAAAGACTGAACTTGTCCAAAGAGCAGTAAAAGCAACTTCTACATTAGACATTGGTTTCTTCAGGGGCATGCCTAGATGTCTCCTAACCTCCACAACTATAGTCTTAACCAAAGTTTTTCTGCGGAAAAGACATGACTCATGAGTTAAGAAGACAAGCCTTTAGTGTTTTCCAAGAAGAATCATAAGAGTATACCCGTATACTTCTGTGGAAAGGCCTATTCTTTCGGTGACAGACTTGAGGGCAACCTCCCATCGATTGATCTTCTGGGGATCATTTGCATGTTTCTCCTTCATTTTCTTGAAAAGAGTACTGAACTCTTTTTCTTCTCCATTGACTTGGGATACTCTACCAGGATTGCATGCTCTTTTCACGTCATTTGCGGTTACATTGTAGAATATTGGGATCACCACGAGTTTACCTTCGTTCATTTGTTTGTACATCATTGCAAGCTCATCCAAACACCACTCAGACTCACAGTACCTCTTGGAGAATATGGCAAGCGCGATTTTCGAGTTCTGGATCCTTGTGAAGAGAGTTTTTAGTGTTCTCCCCTTCAACTCATGGACGTCTATGAAGACTTTGATCTCACCCTTTCTTAAGGCCCTTACGAGTTGATTCACAAAGTTTTCTCTGAGCTCATCACCACGGAAGTTGATGAACACCTGAGGGGGACGCACATGTACTTTGGACTTGGCCTTTACACCCATTGGAATGGTCTGTTAGTCGTCTGAGAGACAAAAGATGATATAGCTGTCGAAGACATTATTAGAGATTATTCTTATATTCAAGGTCAACCTCTCTACGCGTTTCTCAGGGTTTTTGTTTTTAAATAAAGGACGCGTTTCTCGGTGTTTGTTTAATATTTAGGAACGACAAGAGAAACTACACCACTCTTCTCTACTTCTATATCATCAGGGGTGGTTGAATGAACTTTTTTGTGAAACTAGAAAAAAATCTCATAAACCACTTAAAATGGTTTTTGATTTTTTTATTTGCTCAAGTTATTATCTTAACTAAACTAAAATAAATATCATTTTAATAAATAATACTAATAGATCTCATTTTCCCTAGAGGCATAACTCTTTATCTCTTAATTATATCTCTTACAATATTTTAGTTAAGATCAAAACCCTTTTAAGTGGTTTATGATATTTTTTTCTAGTTTCACAAAAAAATTAATAAGTGAACTATTAATAAATAAAAAAATAAAAAAACATAAAAACCAAAAACTAAAATCTAAAATCACATTCAAGTTATTATATTTATATATTTATTGGTTTATAATTGGATTAAATTTAAAAATGTTTTATTTTAGTTTTAGTTTTTTAAAATTTTAAATTTTAGGTTTTATGAATTTTTTCAAATTTTCTAATTTTATGCATTTTATCATTTTTTATTTTAAAACCGACATGTCATCATGAAATAAACGGTATATGTCACTTAGTTGATTTGAAGAACAAATAAACCGCATTGGAAGTTTGCTTATGATAAGAATATCAATTTTAATATTTAAATTTAAAAATGTTTTATTTTGATATTTTTAGGGTTTAAAATGTAATTTTTCCTTTCTTTATTATATACTAATTCATTAAGGAGTATTACTTATCAACTTACGGGTACAACTGAATCATGAATATTCCATTTTCCAGTAAGGGTAGCCACAGCCACTCCACTAAGTTATCTTTGTTGTATCTCATTACAAATGTATAGTATATAACTAAAATAAATCGGCAAAATCCACCCATTGTAATGTAGGCGCTAGGCGTAACCAGAGCGTAAGAGTAAGGCCTAGGGGTTTCCGAACAGAGCGTACAACTGAATCATGAATATAGTAAAAAAGAACAATAATTCTTTAGCTTCAACAGGTGATCAATCATTCAATTGAACGTAGAAAATAATAAACTAATAACTAAAAGTGGAATTGAAAATAAATAAACAGAAATATAAAAATTTATGTCCAACTCACTATCCATCAAATTTGGAGGAGAAGTGTTTTCTTCATATTTTTTTTTCATTTTTAAAGAAATAAGAACAGAATGAGACCCATGCATCTGTAATTAGACAAAATATTCACATAATTAATTACAAAACCGAGGAATCAAAGTTTTACCATTATTTTATTCATAAAACGTGGTACCAATTGAAACCTTTCACGTTCAAACAAAATATATAAAAACCATAAGTGTGTTATAAACCATTGGATGGACGGACATAACCGAACCGTACCGGACAGTACCGGGCGGACGTACCGGACAGACAATACCGAACCGGACCAGACGCATGAGGAAGAAAGGAAGACTTAGACTTTACCATATTTATGTTTTGTATTAGGATAATACTATTTCCATGTATTTCCTATTGGAAATAGGATCTTTCCATTTATATATTCCTTGTAACATGTATATATATAGATGCCTATTGGTACATCAATAATAAGAAGAGATACAAGTTTTACAACACGTTATCAGCACGAGAGCTCTGAGAAAAACCCTGAGTGAATTTCGAAACCCTTTTTCCCAGCAACCACCATAAAGCCTAGAAATCAGACGAAACTTCAAAACACCGTATCTCCTCAACCCGACGGATCCAGACGACGAGCCACCTATCAAATTCAAGATCTCGACGAGACGAATCCAACGCCGTCGATCTCATCGCAATCCGATACCGGACGCGTTCTCACGAGCTATTACAAGAAGCGCCGTCAACTTGATTCAAAACCCTAATTCGGACGCAACTTCAAATCGACGTATCTCTCAAACCATAAGGAGTTAGCCGACGTTCCATATATCAAATTGAAGCTCTCGACGAGAAGAATCCAGCGCCGCAAACATCGTCTCAATCCGACTTCAGACGCGTTCTCCACCTCCGTTTCAATCCGCGTTGACAATTTCCTTTTTACTAAAGGAAATCCTAGCTGTCTTTCCATTCTCATCCGACCAGCACACATACTGACCATCCGACGAATTGATCAGCACCCGATAAGCCACCAGACGATCCGACAGTTCATCCAACAGCCGGTAGAGGTTCCGGACGATCCGATCAGCCCGTTCCTTGCTCGCGATAGACGTTCAAGCCGTTCGCGGTTTTCTCTCCTCTCTCTAGGTGGTCCAGTTTCAGATTCTCTCCAATCTAAAGGTAAATAAAATCTGAAACACCCTTTGGAACCATATCAAAACGAATTTGGTTGTTTGTTAAAGGATTGAACATTAAAATTTGATGAACCTAAAAACCTAGGACAATTGAATCCCTAAATAAATTTGAGGAATTAGGATTTGGTTTAGTTCTCCCGTTAAGTTGCTAGATCAAACGGTCATTAGGTTGTTAGAAGCACAAATATTCCTTATTCAATAAGAGATTGATTAAATCAATTAAAACCAAAACACTAAGTGTTCTTGGATCTCGAAAACCTTATGATCTGAATGATCAATCGGAGCCAATAGAAATCGATCACCCCTTAAACCCATCTTGGTCGATTTCACAAACTATAAATTCTATAAACTGAAATCTGAATTATTTTCTTGATTGCTTGATTGATTGATTTGTTAAAATTTTCTTTTTGCTAAAATGGAAAATTTCCTTTTCTGAAAAAAATAGAAAGTTTTCTTTTATAAAAAAATTTCCTTTTCTGAAAAGTTTTCAGCTTATGTTAAATTGCATATTCCATATTGAATTTGAAATAGGAATATTGCTAGAATGCTCACCATTGATCATTGATTGCTTAAAGGGATATTTCATGTTGATTGATTAATACTTGTTAGAAATTTTTGTTTTGGTTGGTGTGAACCATTGATGTATTGAGTGATAAAATTTCTAAAAGTATTTTCATGTTTGATTGATTATTTGAATGCATGAATTCTAAGAATTGATTGATTGATTGATATGATTCAGATGTCAACCTTGGATTATGATACCCTAGAAATTTCTGGAGAAAATTATTTAGGATGGGCAATGAATATCTCATATATACTATGGACAGAGGGTCTTGGGAAATGTATCATCAAGGATGATCATGGAACCAAGAACGAAATGACATTAACAGTAATGAGCCATCATCTCATTGTGGAACTGAGAAATCAGTACCGAGATATAGAGAGCCCCCGATGCCTCTGGACAGAATTAATGTCCAGATACACTAAGGTGTTATTACCAAAGATAAGGCATGAGTGGATGAGCTCAGATTCCGGGACTATGGGTCCGTGGAAGAATATAATTATACCCTGTCCGAAATAGCTCATAACCTGATATTATGTAGTGAAAAGTTAACAGATGAGGAATTACTTGAAAAGACATTCTCTACAGCAGATCCAAGAGATCTATTTTTACATCATAGAGAGAAATGTTTCACCACATACAATGATCTGTTCTCATACTTATTACAAAGAGAGTGGATGAATAAAATAAAGAATGAGATGAGTGGTTATGAAGCAGATTGTGATGAAAGAGATAATAAATCCGAGGAAGCCACATCCAAAGTGACAATTGGAGTGGCCGGCTTGACCATAGGCTAAATGGCCATTTGACATCCTGAAATTTTGCTTTGTTTGTTTGATTTACTTTAAATCTTATTATGTTATATGATTTGGTGTTTTTTATGAAAACCTTTATTGGAATTTTATTTATTGAATAATTTTTATTTATCTTAGAATTACAAAGTATAAAAATATCCACGAAAAATAAAAATAAAATTCTCCCAATAAATCTTGTTCTAGAAGGATAGTTAGACCACAGCTAAGGCATTGCCTGAAGGGCATTATATACACCCAATTTCGTGACCCATTGAGTACTAACAATAAATGGTTTCCATATATAAACAATGGGCAAAAGAGAACAAAAGGTTCCTACAGATTATGAAAGAAAAATCGCCTAAGGCCTTATAAGAAAGTGGTCAAGACTATACATATATACTCTACTGATTAATACTATGCTAAGATCAGTATGATGAGAGGCAAAAGAGCCATGGTAACCAGTTGGTTAACCATACGAAATTACACTTAATGGCATGACCGGACTAGCCATCCGGATCGATCCAAACTTGATGCAAATAATTGAAATGCACAAAAGAGTTATCCCATAGAATCTCACGTTGTGAAACATGTACACAAGGGAAGCTCATGAGGCTTAACTGTCCCAAGTATCATGAAATGGCATAATGGTTTATAGCATGTTCATGAGGGGGAGAATACACACCCGTGTGGTACATGACCATAGTATAAAAACATGAACATGATCCGTGGGACATGGTCTATGACCATGGTAAATTAATACAAAGAAAAGCCACGTCCATCATGATAAACCATCCGGTCGAGACCGGGATGGATGGACAGGACGTGGACGCGGTCAACAAAGTTCATACGACCGTACCACGGACGATGAAACCGACCGGGTCGAGAACAGAACCATGGACAATCATTTGGCCGATTTCCTATAATACAAAGGCCACGACCTAATGCTTGGGAACACACTGATATACATGTGTAAAGACAATATGCATCAGGCCATATAAGTGAGCATAGATATTCCCATCTCAGATTGAATACGGGTCACGACCAGACATATGAAATCTTAAAGAGATTTAACCACCACATTCATATGTGCTTTCTAAGATAGAAACTGAGATAAGAATTGGGAATATATGTTGGATAGGAGTATGACTTTCTCCCACGAATTTATATGAAACCTTGAGCCAAATATGGGTGATAAGATTAAATGGCCAGGTTCACGGATTGCATGAGTAATCCGACTGTCCAACATCAAAAGTGAGAAAGCTATAAGCTGGATAAAGAGTAAGAGATTGGTATTAACCATCATTGTCTTGGCAAGATCCTCGGACTAGAAATATAATCTAAGACGTCCAAAGAATATGATCAAATAATGCAAAAGCTAGCAGAACTAGATGCCAGACACATTGACCCGAAAGGAAAGAAAAGAATGACTAAATGTCATACCAGCTTATGCACCACGAAATTTGATGTCCTAAGAGACACAATCAAGTTGCTACAGAGTCTATACAAGATAGACCAAAGTGTTCCATAAGATAAAGGAACCTCGGATAGAAAGAAATGAAAAGGTGCACAGAATGATATAAATCCGAGTTCAAAAGGGAACCAGTCCGGACATGGAGATAAGGCTGGCCAGCTAACCATCTAAGGTACCAGACCATGTAGTTTGGGACGCCAAACTGCAAGGAAATAAAGGTCCTAGATAATGAAATCTCAAATCGATTTGGACATGTCTGGAACACAATGGAACCATACATAAGAGTGTTAACACCACTGATGTATTTACATATAAGAGATCTCATAAAAGAAAGTAGCACTTGAGTATAAGATATAATGCGAGGATCATAAACCCACGAGAGTACTCACAAAGAATAAAATGGACGTGGGGTTTAAAGTAAAGAAAGATAGACGTATTGGCCATAAAACGCCATCAAGTGATAAAACCAGTGAATGGGTCATGTGAGGAAAGTAAACCGTGAGATAAGGACATGGTCACGTGGTCTAAGACGTGCATGTGCCTATTTACAGCATTTGAACATAGCTGATTACACAAGGTTACTCACAGAGACCGAAAAACAGTTTATAAGGAGATATACTCCTATGTGGTAGATGCTACTACTCAGATTTGAAATTGACAAAGGTCTGGTCATAAGTAAGAAATAAAAACGTAGTAAGCAAGCATATGGATCACTGGATCAAATATTATAAAGGTACCACAAAGATGAGAAAAGAAATTCTCAATGAACAGCATTGTTCCTAAGCTGTTCATGGACTGAATCATTAAGCAGCTGTATAAGTAAATGATCTGTCTAAGAACAATCCAATTCAGTCCATACATACTTATAAGAAGTACAAAATCCCTTGTGTTTGGAACCAGCCTAAAGAGAGGTTGATACAGTTTATTTCTAGATCTCAAAAGATCAGCTATGATGTAGTAGTCCATAGGCACGCCTAGCAAAGGTCCATACAAACTAAGGACATGGAACTGCATATACAGATATAGCCGTATGAGAGAAGTACCAATCACCATGTGATTGGTCGTGGTCTATGACCCAATGGTCTACGGCAAAGGCTTGATAGCAACACACCAACAACATCTTAGACATCCATCAAAGGTTGTGTGTGTGTATAAACAAGATTGATTCTTAAGACTATGTATATAAGGACTGCAATAACTCATAGTAGAGACCATAGTCGTGGGTATGTGTATGAGATCAGCACGCCCTAGGTAAGATATAAGATGGTCACAGCAAAAGGCGAAGAGAACCATTATGGTTCACGCCAAAGACCATACCAAATCAAAGACTATGTCCGGCTTCTTTCCAGCCGAATCATCCATGAGAGATGACTAATTTTGTTAACCCAAAACGTGGTATGACTTTTGAGGTATCAACTATCAGTATGGATAGTACATATGGCAAGAAAGATTGATTGCCAAGAATAAGGTCCGATGAGTGTACTTGGTTATAGAACCAAAGTCTAATGAGTATGTAAAACTCATTGTAGTAATGATCACTGATCAAGTCATGATCTAAGACACTCATGAGAAAATTATGGACGTGTATAGACAAGGTCTATGACACAATATGGATCGACCAGTTCAGTACATTTTCGATAGTACTTAAGAGAAATATCTCATTGTCCATAAACGACCAGGTCATACTATAGGACGATCCATAAACACTTATGGATGAGATCCGACCAAGTAAAGTGGTTAGTAGTCTAAGAGACATACGTTTTTGGTCAAGGACCATAATGGTCGACCATATTATAAGTTGGACGACATAAGGCACAGTACGTCCAAGTGTTCTTCTGCGAAATTCTAAGAGAAAGAAACACAGACACTCCAAGCTCACTGAATCAATATTTACAAGTCCTTACACAGACATCTTCAGTGATGCATTCATCAGGGGGAGTAGTGTGTGTTGTACTCTTTTTCCTTCACCAAGGTTTTGTCCCACTGGGTTTTCCTGGTAAGGTTTTAATGAGGCAACATGAAGCACACTATGAACTCTGAAACGGTTATGGCGTCCAAGGGGGAGTGTTATAAACCATTGGATGGACGGACATAACCGAACCGTACCGGACAGTACCGGGCGGACGTACCGGACAGACAATACCGAACCGGACCAGACGCATGAGGAAGAAAGGAAGACTTAGACTTTACCATATTTATGTTTTGTATTAGGATAATACTATTTCCATGTATTTCCTATTGGAAATAGGATCTTTCCATTTATATATTCCTTGTAACATGTATATATATAGATGCCTATTGGTACATCAATAATAAGAAGAGATACAAGTTTTACAACAAAGTGAGGGTTTATAGGTATATATCCACATAATAATAATCAAATCAAAATAAAATAAAATAAAAACACTTTACAATTCATGCCACTAACCGGCTACCGAAATCGTGATCTCCTCTCACAAATTAGATGCAACAAACATAAAATACTCTAAAAAGCTTAAGAACATATAAAAACCCAAACAACAACAACAACAAACATTATGAACAACAACAACAAGCATACAAAAATTTACTAGTAAAAAAATGGTCACATCACATGATCGAGCAATTGCATTTGTTCTCCAGCTTAGGAGGTGGTTTCAAACTCTCTCCTCCTTTACTAGGAGGTGGGACTCCAACGTTACTCATCATCGCTGCTGCTTCACTTGCATTTTCATCATTCTCTATATGCACCTCTGTTTTCTCCTCTGTCTCCCTTTGTTTCCGTCTAGCTTTAGAACTCTGTTTCTTCTTCGCCTTTGTTCCATAACTACTACTCCTGTTCGGATTCGACTTTCCAAGTACTGTCACTGTTGGATGATGCAACATTTCTTCTTCCACCGGCACATCCTTTGCTTTATTATCCATTGCTATTGTTGCAGCCTCGTAAACTAAATCATGAACAATGGAGCTGCAGAATAGTATTGTATCAGTGGCTTCTTCAAGAGTCAGGCTCTTCGTCTCTTTTCCACCTGGACACTCCACAATCACGGTCGACTCATCTGCTGAGAGAGAGAGGGAGAGAGAGGGTAAGAAACCATGTTTAAGCTTTCACAAAGTTGTAAGAACATATAAATAATGAAGCACAGTGAGATGCCAGTATCAGAAATCTGAGTAAGTACCTAAAATTTCGTTTATTGGATCCAAGGAGTAGTGATTATCTCCAGAATCATGTCCCATACTCTTCTCTGAGCAATCATCCACTGCATTTAGATTGCACTCCGACTCTAGAATCTCATCATGAACCCCTAAACCATGTGTTTCAGGTGCACAACTCTCGAGTTCTATTTCTGAGGCTGTCGTGGTAGACAAACCGTGTTGAGGAGATTCGTTACCATCCTTTTCTTGCGGCCTAGAGTGATCATCAGTGACAGGTAATGCTCCTCCTAGTTCTGATGTGCTCCTTAAATGTGCTGGTGATTCGCTTATCTCTATTTTACTCACGGTAATGGCTACATCATCTCCATCTCCATTTTCACAAAAATCATTGTCAGCTATCACCAGATTATGCTCTGCTAGAGCACCAACTACCTCGGTGGAAAGACTAATTGATCCACCACCATTATATTCCGAATCTTGGAGCTCAGGATGAGATTCTTGATGAGTTTCATCGGGTGTACATGTTATTCGGGAAGCAGAAACTTCAAAACTGTCCGCCGGCATGATATTTAGAGCCTTGCAGGTGTGGCTTGACACACCAGATGAAGATGACATGCTGCTCAGGGACTTAGAGTTGGTATCGTACCTATGAGTCTCCATGTCAAGCGTGCTCCCGCTTTGATGTCGTACATGATGGCTTCCCTTTCTTATAGAGGAACCATAATCCCAAGATGAAGATGCGGAAGTAGTTTCCGTGGAGCTTCTGAGGCTTATACTTATATCCCTTAAATAAGAAAATCCCTCATATGATCTTGTGAGACCACTGGAGTTATTAGCTTTAATAATGGGTGACTTCATACTGACCGATCTCTTTATAAGCAAAGGAACCCCCCTAACTTCTGATGAGCCAATCTTCAAATCATGATCTTGTCTATCTTTTGTTCCTGTTCCTGACTCCACATCTTGCTCTCCCAAAGCCCTGGGAAGAGGGCTCTCGCGCAAATGATTATGTTCTTGCTCGCCACACTGCTCAATGTTTTCTGGTGTCTTTGCCTCAACCATAGCATCAGGCAGCGATTCTAGCACATCTATGGCAGGAATTGTCTCATCAAAAGACTCTTTTTCATCAAAGATCTCCTGAGGCTTTTTCGGGGAGTTTTCATCAAGAGATCTTGTTGTTCCAGTGGGATCTGTTTCCACAAAGTTGTGTTCCTCCCTGCAATCTGGACAAATATTTATCTCGCTTCTATTTGCTTCAGTGGCACGATAGTTGGAGCCACATCTACCACAAACCTCCATAGTTTCAAGACCGACTCCTTCTAAAAAGTCATTGCCAAGAGTCGAACTGTTCTCAACATCAGAAACATGGTGGATACCCTCCTCATTCACACTAGACTCGCATTCAACAGTATGACTTTGATCCATATCACCAAGCTGATCACTGAAAGAACTCTCCTGTCTACTACCTTCGTTTAATAAATCTACCATGCCAAAGGTATTAACCTGTCCATGTTTATCAGGATAATCCAAATTTTCATCTTCAGACTGGAAAACAGGGACTGGATCACTCCCTTTAGTATCTGGCATGAAGTCTGTAACTTGGCTAGGACTTGAACTGCTCCCCACCGGTGGAGAAGAATGTCTTAACATTAAGTGATGGTAAGACGTACTGCTTTTCCCAGAATAGATGCCTGTGCTAGGAAGGCTAGAAGCAAGAGGCCTAAACATGCTATGATGGCTTTTAGGATGATCCTGCATGACCAAAGTAGATCATAAACAGAAAAGTTAAAACATGAACTTTAGAACGGTAATGAAAGTCCATAGAATCATGGAGAAAATAATGCGGTATGGTGCTTAGTATGTACCATTTGACGAAGAGCAGACTCAAACGGCCTTCTTGGTGCTGAACCAGGTGACTGTAATTTTGAAGATCTCGAAGTTCTACTATTTGGAGAAAGACTAGCCCTCTTTGAAACTGGAGGTTCTGAGCTACGAACGGGAATAGACTGTAAAGATTGGAGATCAGCATCTCCGGATGATGCAACAGAGCCTTTACTATGAGAACTAAGCCGGTCACGCTCATGACTGTGAGACGAACTGACACTTCTGGAAGCACTAGGAGAAACAGATTGCCTGCTGCGCGTTGAGGCGGCTGCATCCCTGCCATTTCTGGAAGCCGGTGACGAGCCTCTTACATAGGATGCCGGTCTATCACCCAAAGAAGTTCGGAGATTTGGTGGCGCATCCAAGGAGAAACCAGGAATGTTTGACTGCCACACTTTTATTTTGGGTGAAGCAGAGTTGCCACGGCTAGCTCTGACAGGAGAAGTGCCCCTGAGAGCTGGAGATGCAATGGTGGTTGTTGAGCCAGTGCTCATCCTTCGGGAAGTTGGAGTGGGAGATCTTGATACAGGTCCTGAGGGTTGTTTCCCTGGACTAGGAGAAATCCTCCTAACCGGTGGGGTTACTGATCGTGGACCAGATGCTGGATTAGTATGGCGTGCTGAGGATGACCTTCCCCTTGTCTGCTGCATATTGTCAGCACGAGGTGATGTGCTTAGGCGATTTGGGCTTGCACTGCCCCTACTACTACGGCGTCTCTTCTCCATCTACATATACATATTCAGCACAGTGAATCAGGGAATGCAGTAAGATTTGATTCAAGATCATCAGTGTAAGATGAATACCGTGGAAGATCTAGATAAGGAAAGCTGACTCTGCGGTCTCCCTATCCTCCCAACACTAGCAGCTGGAGGTTCGTCATCCAGTGAAGGAAAAAGTGGTGTGTCTGGAGGCGTCAGCAACCTTTTCATTGATTTTTGCAGTAAGCTTTGTAAGGCAAATATAGGCATCCAAAAGAGCAAAACTAAAGAGGTTGTGAAAAAATTACTACAGCAACGCCAACATTAAAGTTTATGGAATCAGAAGCAAACATCTTTGGTAAATATATGAATTTGTTGTAACGATGAACCAGATAGAAAAGAAGCTATAGTTAGATAAGAAAGCTACCAGTCATAGTCGTTCTTATCTCCTTCTGCAGTCAGCAATCTGCTACTCTCTCCTTGAACAGGAATGGTGAACTCTGAAAAGTGCTTCAATTTTGTAGCTAAAAGATAAAAGATGCCCAAATTTAGAAGGAATGAATTAATGATACATAACAAAAAGGAATATCTTGATTTGCTGCCAGCATAAGAAAAAAAACAACTTACAAAATACATCTTCAAGATCATCAGATGACTGAAGCAAGAAGTCATCACGTTCTTTGTCTTGCAACTCACTAAACAAGGCAAGATCTTCGTCTTTATCTCTGAACAGTATCCCATACTCAATGCTGTGTCCTCTTCTATGTTTATTCCCACCTTGTAGTTCCCTGCCAGGGGAGCATCTCAATGCCGGGGAAGGAGGCATCTCTCTACTGTCTTTTGCGATCACATACGAATCCAAACATATAAACCCCCAAACTCCCAAAACGGTTTCAAACCTTTAGCCTGAGAAAAAGCAGTAGTCACTGGTTGCTGTTAGATAGAAAAGTCAAATGTTACAAACAAAGCTGAGCAGTATTAACCCAAAAGACTCAAACTTTTCTCACAACTGTTAATTAAACAACCCTAACTCCAACCCTCTGATAACTTGCTCTAACTGCAACTGAAGCTCCCCCAAAAGTCTAACATTTTGCAGAAAGCTCAAAACTTACCAAAGATTAAGCAGAACCCTCTTCAAGGAAAAGAAAGATCTCGGCTTTAATGATCAAACCCAGGTCCCTGAAACTAGAGAACAAGGAAGAAGATAGTTCCGTACAGATCAAAGTAGCAGAGAGAGACCCAAGTGAGATCGATTCAATTCCTCTTTCTTTCTCTTTCTCTCCTACGAGTGAAGAAAATGTAAACTTTCTAAGAGCATCTAGTTTGCTTCGTGTAGAAGAACCAAAACTTCGATTCCTTGCTCTTTCTCTCTCTCTTGTTTCTGCAAAACTGTCAGATTTGCTTCTTTGCACCGCAACAAAGCTGGCTCCTCTCTCTCTCTCCTCTCTCTCTCTCTCTGTGACTATTCAGACTCCTCTTTTCTCGAGCTTTTTGGAGAGGGTCTTTTGTGAGTTATGTGATCGTAATGATTTTCTAGAAACCGTGACCGAAGCCTCTGATTAAAGGCAGAGGGTTTGGATGCAGACGAAAGAGTTCATTCTGATAACACTCTCTCTCTCTCTCTCTCTCTCTCTCTCTCTCTCTCTCTCTCTCTCTCTCTCTCTCTCTTTTTTATTTTTTTACGAATATTACCGTTAAACCCCCTCCAAATTTGATAAAGTTCCTAAATCGTACATTAACTGCAAAATGTCTTCGACAGACCCAATTACATTTAGTGGGGATTTTGAATTTATTTATAGGAACTTCTTAATCTTGTTTGGCCATAATATATAAATATTATGAATAATAAACAAAACCATACCTGTGTATTATGTAAATATAAAAACAAGTGACCTTATTATAATATAATATAAAAATAAAACAAGTGACATTATAATATAATATAACCGTTGATGTAATCATATGCAGTTGGTAAGTGATGTAGTCGGTACTTACGTATCCGTGTTCCCGATTAGGATAATTTTATTTTCAATTTGTGGTTTTGTTTCATATCAAGCAAATGGGGTTGTTTTTTAATATTTTTAAGTGTGGGATTTTTTTGTAAACATTGCAAGAATATAGTATCTTTCCTGGAATTGTTTCTCAGGTGACTTAAATTTTGCTCCAGATATTTATTTATGTTCCACGTCAATTATAAACGAACTGACTTCAATTAATAAGGTCAAGATTAACTAATACGCAATTATGGATCTTATCTCTTCTTCTATTGGTCTAATAATGGCGGCATCTATAACTGACTATGTAATTAGATTACATTCAAAAAAAAAGATTATGTAATTAGATTTATATGGTCTGTTTTTTTCATCTGCTCAAAAAGCCCAAATATATTACAATATAAAATATAGTTTTATATTAAAGTTTTTCTAACATTCGCACTTACAGTACACAAATATTTGTTTATCGATTTCATAATTTTCAAAATCTGATAACTGCAACGTGTTTATGGTTAACTTTTATTATGGTTGTTATCATCATTTTGTTTAGAGTTTTATTAAGCAAGTCTATACATTGAACTTCTTATATAACATTTCTGTTTTGAAAATTGATAGTATTACAAATGATAATTTTATTAAGCAAATTTGTTCGCTTGCTAAAATTATGTATATTGTTCAAGGATATGGTTGAGTTCACATGTGTGGATGTGACTTGTGGGGGGGAACTTATTTTGTCATAACTCCATAGATATGAAGTCTGTGTGATCTATTGATTTTTTTCATTACATATACAGATGCATATGATAGGTAGCTAGAATAATGATGAGGCCCTGTTCTTTGAAGAGACATTGAAACTAGCTTCAGCGACCATATTTAAAACGTGTAGTTGAAAATATATTAGCTGGAATTAATCGCAGCGATCATTTAAAAGTTTTGGTATAACTTACTTTAGATTGCCGGATTTAATAGTGTTTATCATTATCGAAAATCCAGTGCCGCATTAGATGCTAGCGATCACTTTCTTCTCTCAACTGTGTTTTGTTTCGTCGTGGTTTGTATCTATTTCAGGTAACCGGACGCTGACGGCAGCATCTTCTTCCCGAACAGGGCTGATATATAAAATCCGTTTTGACATTTTTCTGTAAGCTTCGTAAAATAAATCTGACATTTAGAGGAAAAAAAAAGAAACTCGTGAATTAAAAGTAAATCGAAAATATATAACGTCATACATAAGTAGTTATGACGTATAACTCTTATAATTTATCTTCATAATCACATATGGAAATGAGCATTAACTAGGGTCGGGGCATTGTCTGTCATTCCAGTCTACGATTTGGGTTCTTTTTTTCGTTAGGATTGTAAACGTGTGGTCCATTCATATCATCCTAGGAGCATATAAGTGACATTGCGCAGAAACTAAGCTTGTGGACTTGTAGTCCATTACTCCCTGCATTATGCATATCCACCATGTGTAGGACTTTGCTCGTATTGAAATTTTTTTTTTTTTGAAACTACGTATTGAAAACTTTTAAATTTGAATATGTGAAATAAATATGCTTCAGAGAATAAGAGAATTTTTTTTTGAAAACAGTTTCAACCATAGCTGCGACTGCGAAAGCCGATTCATAAATAAGAGAGTTGAAAGCGTAGCCTTAAAATGGAAAACTACTTCATAAAGTATAAGTTGAAATTGATATAAGTAAATAAATATTGCTAACCGAATATAAACAGAAGTGCTCAAACTTAATTTAAAAATGAACCAAACAAATACTGAAAACGTTTTAGAAATTCTAATCATATGGGTTTTAAGTTTAGGTCGTTTTTCTTTGGCTAGGTATGGTCTTTGTCTACCATGGTCTTAGTTATTACACTTCAAGAGTTAAAGACGATAAAACAAAAGGGTTGATGGGTTATAAGTTTTAATGTTTCTGAGATTGACATATCAATGTCCTATATCATATGTAGCTTACCAGCTAGATTTGAAGAACCGGGTCAGATCTAAATGTCGACACGACGGCAATAGGTATTATGACCATATGACAATCCACATGATGATTAAGCTTAGGTGTGTAAGCAAACATATTAAATACATTGTACAACTTTCATAAATATAAGTAAAACATTAATAATATAAATAAGGTGACAAATGATTATCTCTGGCAACGCGAATGGTGTTAGTTGACAAATGTATGTTTCAATCATGTGGCTACCTTTTGTTGAGATGTCAACTTTATCTTGATTGTTCTTTTTTCCTCTCAAAACACGAATGGATATCAGATCTGTCTTATGGGTAATCAGTAATGATGGCTTATCACATAATAGCTTTACAATGGGTTTTCTTCTCAGCGAGGGTTGTTCGAATTTTACTTCGCTAATGACTAATGAGAAGAATTCTAGTGTGAAATGTAAGGTTCATGCATCAATTTCTCCAGTCAAAAAAATTATATAACTCCGTCATTATCAGAATTAAATACAAAATGAGATGTTGTCTTACTAATCTATTATGAGCATCTAGGAGTTGGACGGTGAGTCGAAGTAAGCCAAACATATTTGTCTGCGAGTCAATTAAAGAAAAAAACATTGTAGGAGTTTTTCGTTTTTAGGGGTAGATTTCCAACAAACCAACAAGCGACACAAAATCCACACAAAAATGATGCCGGATGTTTTGTAATATGTAGAAATGTTCAAAAAAAAAACATGATTCCCGATATTTTCTTGCTCTCTAAAAAGAAACTTCAAATTTAGAGTTTTGAAATGAAGTTTTACTACTCAAAATTCCAAATTTAAAGTTTCATATTTTTATTTGCATTTTGGTCTTTACAATTACACAATTACACATTATATTTAGGATTCTTAAATATGTTCTCATTTCTTATTATAATCTTTAAAAACTTTTAATCATAAATCTCAGATTAATTTCTTTGAATTTAAGTTTTACACATAAAATTAAATAAAAATTTTAAAACAAGCTTTATATTATTTTAAAGGTATAATTAGACAACAATAATATTACAAAACAAACTTAATAAAAAACCTTTAAAAAGGTACGTGAAGACATAATTACTATATAAAGTTAAATATTACAACAACACTAATAATCTGGTTTTATTTTTTAATTTAATTTTTTATTAATTAATATTTCTGTAATATTTTTATATATATGTTAGTTATTTATAAAAAAATTATGAATTATATTAGTTTTGACAAATATAAGGATCACTTTTGTAAAATACAAGTAATTTTGAAGTTTGTTTTGAAATTTTATTTTTGGAAAAAAACACTTTAAAACTTCAAATATAGAATTTGTGAAACTTCAAATAGAGAGTGCTTTTGGAAATGCTCTTACAATTTTACAAAAAAGACCATACAATAGTGTGTTGATAACCAAAAAAGTCAGAAAAGAAAAAAATAAACAAATAAAAAGTGTTTGTACCGTACAACTGGACCTGCTTAGTTAGGACGTAGGATTATATGGTGGGAAACAAAAGAAAAAATAAGTGTTTGGTGAGAGGGATCCGTTAAAAGGACATTCAAAGAAATAATTTATAATAATTCAGATATGAGATATTGAATCTCAGAGTACAGGAAAAATTACTAAGTGGTTTTAGAAAAATGATAACAAAAGGTAGATAATCATAGGGTTTGTCGTGCTAAGAGAGTAAAAAAAAGTATGTTTCCTCTCACGTTGAAGTAACTTACATTTATAGAGTTTACATGGTCCGACCGTCCGAGTTACACTATCAAGTTGGGGTAACGGCTATCAGATCAAGTGTCGGGTTATGTATTTAATCACTTTCTTTAGAAGTATATGCTTGCTGCTTGACAAAGCTTACTCGTGGTTTTGATCGGACAAACCGGAAATTACAGCGGACTAAACGGCCATGGATATCTTCCTACATTCGTCCTTCTCTATTTCATGGAGTTGTTATTTTCACGTATCGCATGTTAGATATAAGTTATATCATATAACACATTTATAACTTGATCAATTGATTGTATATGAAGTACGGACACAATTTCTTTTGAATAAGTTTTTTTTATTGTCGATTAGGGTGAATATTTGAATATTTAGAGGATTGTATCGTGTCTAAAATAAGTTATGTATCTGGCATGATTCCCTCGATACTAGGGATCGGGATAGTCTAGTTGTCAGGTTGCATGATCAACTGTGGCCAGGATATTTTTTCATGACCATTGAGTCATCTTTTTCATGACCATTAAGTCTTTAGATGTTGTATCCTTCTGTGTTACTACAGTACTGAATACTGAGGTATAAGAGCATAAAGTTAAGTGATCCAAATTATGGACTAACTAGATTCTGACCCGCCCTTCAATTTAGGGCGGGTATATTTTTGTTTTTAATTTAATTTTTTAGCAATTTAATTTTTATATTTGTATTTTTTAATCATATCTGTGTTTTTTTGTTGTAATCATATTTGTGTATACTATTTTAAAAAAAAATATTAGTAAGAAATTTTGATAATTGTATTGAATTTGTGATGTTGCATAACTATACACTTATACTCAATTTTTGTTTAAATCGGATCCGGATCTGCAGTTAAACTGATAAATCCAACAATCCGGTTTGTAATTTGTTTGTGTTTTAGAATAAAAATTATTATTTAATAATCCGGTATAACTCAAAACTGGTTGTTGAACTACTGGTTGAACCAATACATATTTTTAATTATTAACGCATATGATTTTTTAGTTGTATTATTAGAATCTGTTTGTATTCTAATTTGGAAGTTAAACTTTTTATTTTTTATAAAATAAGATTATACAATCTTGTGGATCATGAATCTATTAACAAAGTTAGCTGTTGTGATTTTGCATTAGTTTATTTTGTTATCAATTATCTATTTATGATATTATGTTTTATATTTAGATTATTTTAGATTTAAAATTTAATTTTCTTATTCACATTAGACATTAATAATACTTAAAGATTTTCAGTTTATAATATAACTCATAAACTGAAATTTTATACTGCTTGTTTAGGATATAACTCGTAAACACATAAGATGCTGCTAGATTTTGAAAGCGTGGGATTATTTTCAAAACATTTCAAAATTTATTTAATATAAATATGTATTCTTATACGTTTAGATTTATAAATGAAATATTATATTGAGTATTTTAAAATCCGATCCGACCCGCAGTTAAATTGACAAATTGTGTGGTCTCGTATGTAGTTCGGTTTAGTTTTCAAAAAAAAATATTATTTAAAAATCCTATAAAACCCGTAAAAACAACTAAAACCCGGGATCTGGCTACCGGTTGAACTAATAGATGATCCAATATGATATTCGGTTTGACTTAAATTATTATAATCAAATTAAATTTTCATCTTGATATAAGGGTAATAGATCAATATTCAAGAGGATGCATACTAAATAAGAAATATATTTGAGCATCAATAATTTGTATATGTTTATTACAATTTAATGGTTTATGTTTGTAAATATAATTTGCATTTATTTAGTTAGTTTACTTTAGTTATTCACATGTTATTAGATTTTTTGATGTTTTGTTTATGACTTATTTTAAATTTAAATTTAATTTCATTATTCGCATTAGAAATGTAACTATTTAGTATTTTTAATCATTATATATATAATTATGTTTTACAACTAATTAAACCATTGATTCATACTCTTTTGCATCAATTTATGTTAATGTAATATTTTATGATATAATTGTGTTAATATATTTGTTGAATTAGTTATATTTGATAAATATATTATATGTGTTTGAATAACCCGTAAAAATATATTAATGAAAATATCAAGTAACATGTTTCGTTTTGTTTTAAATATTAATAGTATCGAACTATTAATATTTTTTATCACATATATATATAGATTTATGTATATGTATATCTAATTTAATAAGAATTATATTTTTATGTATTTAGTGAGGGTTTTGAAGAAATTGTTTTTTTTTTTGCATTTGGATTAATATATAGTTATATATAAACGAATTAATAGACATATATAATTATTTATTACATTAAATAAATAAATATAATTTATTTTTATTGAAATTTCGTGTTTACATAAATTAAATTCATTATTTTTTAAAAAAATAGATTGGTTAGTTAGTTCATTAATTTTAGGCATGGTGTATATTTAATTGCAATTAAATTAGATATATGAATAGAAATAATAGGGAAGATAATTAAATTATATGAAGAGAAATAATAGGACCAACCTAGACTTTTTTTAATAGTCCGAAAAGTAGTCGATAAATATTGCTCATGTTTTAATAGTATTGATGATCTATATCAATAGGTAAAAAATAGTAGTTCAATATAAAAAATATAATTAATTATATGCCTTCATAATAGGAGTTCAAATGTTTATGGAAAATTTACAAAATTCGCAATTGAGATTAGTTTAATAGATTTGGTTCTGGAATATTATTGTTTGTTAAATAAATAATGTGATTTTGAAATTAGATATGGGATATTATTAACTATTAGATAACAAAAAAAAGAATAAGAAAAAAAAAATAGTTTCACCTTTTCATCTGGCATGAAGCGCGTCACCTTTTTGATCCTAAAAAATCGGGAATGTAGTGGTTATGGAATTTTGTTTGTTGTTGCCGTGTTATATAAAGTAAAATTATAGGTTAAGCAGTTATTTTATATGGCACATAAACAGTTATATATAGTTTCTATTTTTTTTAAGTTGGACACAACGTGATATCAACTGGTTATGCTGAAGAATTAATAGAATAGATGATTCTAAGGATCCAAAGTTCAGTATTTATGGTTTTAGATCCGTTAAATAAAAACTATAGTTTTGGTCCGAGCAAAATACTATAGATGATAATAAAGGAGTTAGCACAACCCAAAGTACTTGCTAATTTTCGGAGGTTTAGTATTTGGTTTGACTTGTTTTTTTTTGTTTTACTAAAATGTTTCAAATGTTTTTTTAATTTATGCATTGATTAATTTGTTAATAATGTAATACTATTATAAAATAATTTTAAATAAAATTTTATTCAAAACAAAATAAAATTCTATTCTATTCTTAATAAATTTTATAATTATATAATATATCTTCTCTATTAAAATAAAAATACAATTTTTCTAACCATAAAATCATATTAGATTCTATTCATTAATTGCATCGATTTTATTATTCACATTAATCTATTAAATATAGAAGTTTTATAAAAATCTTAATAATTATAATAATATTAACAATAAATCAAATTTAAAAATACATATCAATTTTACTTTTAGTTATGACAATATATGTTGGAAAAATCTAACACAATTTTACTAGAAGTTTTAATATTTTAAAACCAATGCATTGAAAATTTTAGTAATTGGTAATATAATGTTATTATATCTTTTTAATTAAATTTTATTATAAAAAAGTAAATCCTATGATATTTTTATAAATTTAATATTTACAGTCAATATTTTTTTTCTATTGTATCACTAACTAACTTTTAAAATATATTTTATGCAAAATGTAGAATTAAAAAAGAAATTGAACAAGATCTTTTATTTCATTATTTCGTATTATGAATTTATTATACCGAACTTAAAATATATTAATATGTGATAACAATTAATAACAAATGAAAATGTATAAAACATAATTATATATTAGTAATGTCTAAGAAAAAATCTAACCAGTAACGTTATAGAGTTACACAAGTATATAATATTAAAATATAAATCACATATTTAAAACAATTTTGATAATACTAAAGTTATACATTTATAAGTCTAGTTTAACTTAAGTAAAAAAAATATTAGTATGTGTATTTTTTTTTCCTTCATAAGAAAATACACAATAATTAAAAAACGTGCATAAAAAGTCAACAGCGGCTTGAAGTATTTTTGGTTTTCACCGACGCAAAGAAAAAGTTAAATATTCTCTTGAAGTGTTTTTTATTAGTTTCAGATTTGTTATCAATCAATCAATCAAAAATCCTTACTTGGATCAAAAGGGGGTTATCGAGGTGGAGCATGATCAAAGCTTCAAACTTTGAAATCGAATAAAAAGTGGAGATGCTAGGAGAATGTGGCAAGCCATCCAAGCCAGAGAAACCGGTCGAACCCGTTCCAATTCCTTCGCGAACCAGCTCAAATCGCGTCGCGTCTCATCTCTCCAACTCTCTAATCGCAAAGATTTCGTTTCTCCTCACCGTGGCTCCGTCAACTCCCTTCAGGTACACGACATCAAGTTTCAATCTTTCAACTCTCTAACTAACTTAACTAACTTAACTAACCATGGAATCAGGTTGATTTGACGGAAGGGAGGTACTTGCTGTCAGGAGCATCGGATGGTTCGGCTGCCGTGTTCGACACTCAGCGCGCGACTGATACAGAGGCAAGTGGTCTTATAGGGAAGCACAAGTGTGTGTTTAGTGTGGACAAGGGACATGAACATGGGCATAAGTTTGCCGTTTCTTCTGCTGTTTGGTATCCCATTGACACTGGCCTCTTCGTTACAGGTTCTTTTGATCATCTCGTCAAAGTCTGGGATACCAATACTGCTCAGGTCTGATTGATTGTGTGATTTGTCAAATTCAAGATTATATTTCTTTTTTTTTTTTAATGATTGTTTTTATATTTGTAGGCGGTTGTGGATTTTAAGATGCCTGGGAAGGTTTATAGAACTGCCATGTCTTCTTTGGCTATGTCTCACACGCTTATTGCTGCTGGCACTGAGGATGTTCAGGTTCGCCTCTGTGATATAGCTTCTGGAGCTTTCTCTCATACCTTATCTGGTCACCGTGGTATGCTTTTTCCTTTGTTGCTTCAGAAGCATTCGCTCACGCATTATCTTAGTAGATACTATAGACTCTTGCTTTCATTGTCTTGGTGTTATGTGATACGCCAGATGGTGTTATGTCGGTGGAATGGTCTACTTCCAGCGAGTGGGTTTTGTACACTGGGGGATGTGATGGTGCTATACGCTTCTGGGACATCAGACGTGCTGGATGCTTCCGTGTTTTAGACCAATCAGTTACACAACTTGGGGTTCGGCCACCGATTTTAAAGCATGCAGCGGTTAGTAGTAAGGTTTGTTCAAACCGAATGACTCTTTTTAAAATTTGTTTTTGTCATTGTATATCTAGTTAGCCCTGCGTATCTAAAGGACTTCATGTGACAGGAAGAAATGATTATCAATATCTATTATCTTCTCATACATACAGGTTTCAGCTGAAAAATCTTCTTCAGGGGGCAAAAATAGGCTGAAGACACTGCAGAGTAAACACACGGGCGGTCAGAATATGAAGGGATCATCTAGCGGTAAACCTTCAGTGGAGAAGTCTAGACAGAAGAGACTTCATCCTGGAATGTTGTCTACTCTAGATCGTGCCACGGCTCATTATGGTGTTGTTACTGGATTAAAGGCAACTAACGATGGGATGTATCTTCTTAGCGCTGGTAAGGTCCCCTTATGGTCATGGCTTACTTTCTTTGTACAGGCAGCATCTATTGATTAAATCTTATATTATATGCCGCTAGTGAGTTAGGAAGTGTAACCTCATGGCAAGAGTATGATCTCTGGCTAGTAGTGATCTAATGCAAGAACTGATTACTACTACTGTACACATTTGGTGATGTCTTATGGGTTTTAATATTGCATTTGCATAATATGTTTTAGGGTCTGATTCAAGAATAAGGCTGTGGGATACTCAATCTGGATGCAATACCCTTTTGAACTTTGAAACTGGGCGCCTTCAGACCAGCAAAGCGATTCAGTTAGCTACAAGCGATGATCCAGCTCTTGTGTTTGTTCCATGCATGAAGACTGTGAAGGTAGTCTCATCAACCTGCTATATTCTCATTATCAAATCTTTTCTCATTCCATTACTTGCGTTATACAATGACTCTTTGCTGCAATTGTGTATATAAGGCTTTTGGCATGTGGTCGGGTAGAACAACACTGATGTTTCGTGGACACTACGAAAGCGTGCACACTTGCTGCTTTAATTCCACTGATCAGGTATATAACTCAAATCTTTTCAAATCTCCAGAGTCATTTGAATTTTTTGAAAACACCTCTGAATCCGAATGACTTTGTAATGCTTGCTCATAGGAGCTATACACAAGTGGTGCAGATAGACAAATACTCGTGTGGTCACCAGGTGGATCCATGGAAGGCGAAATGGTTGAGCTTTAACATTCTTGTTGTTACTTCAGATTCTTTCGTGTCGTGAATGTGGTTCTGATCAAGATTGTGTCGATGGCAGGTGCAAGATGAAGAAGTTGCCGAAGATAAAGACAACTGGAGCGACTAAGAAGCAAAAGTTTCGGGCAGTCTTCTGTTCGTTGTGCCGAGTGTAATCTTGGCAAACTCATAGTACTCTATCATGCGGTTTGTTGTGTAAAACGATATGTTTGCTAGTTAAATAGAGTTTGTTCATACTACTACAATGCAGTTTATGACCTATGAACATTAAAACTCGATGGAAAACAAAAGGCAAGTGTGATAGAAAAAAGGTGCAGTTTATGTTTTCTACACTCCTCCATAAACGAATATAATTGTACTCAAAATTGCTGAAGACTTTCAGAGCCTATGCGGACCAAACGGACTGTTCAAGCTTGTATTTCTTATTCGAAACCGCAAAATCAGATCTCTCCACATTTCCGTTGCATCTTCGTGATTGTCTTATACTTGCAAATTCGAGACGGATACGAGATTGACTAGTGGGTACAGAACAAAGTAACCAGTATTGGTGTCTAGCCATACCAAAATCTTCAACTGCAACTGAATCATTTTGGGGAGATTCGCAATATAGGCTATTGCTTCAGACACAAAACTGTTGGTGTTCTGTAAGATAAAAAGACCAAGAATGCATGACCGGAATCATAGGGATTAGAAGATCATGAGGAAAAAAAACACATGTCATTTGTTACATAGACTGGTACAAATCTGCGATATCAATTCTGAATCTCAGCTAAACGTACAATTGTTCAAAACTACAAATGGCTCTCCGAGAGCAACAACTGGTTTGTCACAATAATAACATTCGACAGTAAAAGTGACAGTAAAAAAAGTATAAGATGAAACAGCAAAAGTGATTCTATGGGTACATCACATCAATCATCAACAACAAAGGTAGCAGCAAAGTTTGCATAGCTTTAAAATCAATAGTGAGAAGTCAATCATTCGTTCTCCACCGTTGCTGCATAATGCCCATCGTTCATGTTCTGTAATCACAATTCGAAAAAAAACACACTTCCGTTATACATTATGAACAACAAAATCCCCCACAATTTTATATATTATTTAATACCTTAGCTAGCATCCTCTGCTTGTTCAGGAACTGCGTCCTCGCTTTGTTGAGAGCTGAGTTTGGCGATTTAAACATTCCTCTGCCATAAATGAATACCGCGCATGGTTAAAACCAGAAACAATCAATGAACCAAAGAGGTGGAACATGCAGAGATTCGCAAAACAAACCTTTTCTTCACTAGACATAGTAGAACCACGTCCACCAATCTTCTTTGGAGTGAAACTAAATACATCATGAAGGAATTCATTCTCCTGTGGTTGCCATATTGAATGAAGAAACAGCCAAAGAGTCAGCTTTTAAAGAACCAAACCTAAAGACTCTTGAGTGTGTGACACTTTGACAAATAAGAAAACAGACCTGCATGTGCTTGATAAAGCCACCCCCAAGGAAATGCTTCAAGAAATTTAACTGTTGAAAAGCAGCATGTACATGTTAAAAACCAATCACAAGAAGATAAGAGACGAACAACATAACAAGCCCCATAAAGATTGAGAGAAACCTGGATCATCTGATACCAAGTTGTCGTCTGTAAATAGTCTCCTCCAACCTTTGTAGAGGTTTCAGGTGCGTAGCCATCCTGATCATCATTAATTACAACAAATCATATATAACAATCCAACCAAGAGAGCCAAACATAAACCTCATCAGGAGCAATATTGATATCAGAGAAGAAAAGGTGAAGGCATACCTCAAGAAATTCAACAAGATCTTTGAACAAATTACGTTGTGTGTTGAGATCTTTCTTAGCAGAACCTTTACCACCTGCCTCTGCAGAGAGGTCTCTAACTTGGTTAACGACTTTGGATTTCAGGACCATGCATGTGAATCAATGCCTCCTGTGACACACTTCCTTCTTTCACCGATCCATTAGCAGCAGACTCTTTCGCTTCGGCAGCGAACTTCTCTAGAGTTCCAAACTCAAATATCAGAGCAAGCGCTTCACCAGCAGCTATACGTACAGATCGGTCGTCCTTTTCCAACAGTGAGGAGAGATAAGTTACGGTCCTGTAGCGGTATCAATATCTCTAATCAGTTATACATATATTAGTAAGTGACACCAGGTCAAATTAAAATGCCTCAAGCTCCACTTACTCTTGCCAAATTTTGGGACCTAGGGCCCATCGGTCAACTGTTGTAAGCAGAAACGCCCAGGAAGAGACAACAGTAGTTATCACAGCAGGTGAAGGTTTGGTTGCAACGACCTACACAAGACGCCAAGCTTACATGTGAGCCTACTATATACTTTAGATTAAACGACATACAATCTGCATAGATCTCTCGGTTTAACATGAGAAAAGAGTAAGATACATACATTAGAACCTAGTTTGGGGTGAATCATTTGCCATATTATTTGCATAGATCTCTCAGTTTGCTCCGAATTGGTCCCACCAACAAAGGTTATGACTGCTAAACACTCAAGAATCTACAGTGAAACGGCTAGGATATCAAAAACGGCACATCCAAGAAGAGCCTTATTTAGAAACTTTTAACAGAATAACACACTACTCGATTATCAGATCATCCTTACCGAAGGTTATTTTCAAGGCTTCACGACCAGATTTAAGGGCCTGAGAAAGAGGAGTGACGGATTCTTCAAGAATCTCTTGAGCTTGATCCCCAAGTCCAACAGTCAATGCTAGCAACCCTGCAAAAGCCACACTAACTATTGGTATAGCCCGATAAAAGAAAACTACTGAAGACGATGCAAAAGTTGCCTGTTACTCGAGGACTAACCAATAACATGTGATGCTAAAGAGGTCTCCTTGCTAGACCCTTTCTTGGTGCAGTGTAAACACTGATGCAATAAAGTGGCAAACCTGCATCGTTGAGAAGAAGCATTAGACAACAATCAGGTATGAGTAACTGCATGACAACGAGGATGAGATGGTTACTTCTTTTCAACAAACTCAAGCTGCAAGTCGCTGTTGAAAGCATCAACAATGGAAGCTAAAGCTTGCTCTCTCGTTGAACTCCTTCACATCCAGAAAATAATCGTTTTTGATCAAAACAAAGTAAAAAGCAAGCAATAAAGCTCAAAGCTTTGAGGGCAAAGAACAAAACCCACAAAGAAAGTCATCTACCTTTTCTCATAGAGAGCATCGAGAGATTGATCCAACAATAACATCTTTGTGAACCTGAACTTCATCCACGCCGGTCGGCCTCTCAGACCGCAGGGTGGAAGGAAGAGCTTATACTACTTGTATCATCATCACTATCAAACAAATCCATGGGGACATTCTTACGCTGAGACTCTGCCAATAATATCAAACAATAAATCAAACATTCCCCTAAACCACCACTTAATCAATAAAATATTCAAAAATCGAGAAGAGAAGCTTACTCTTCTTCATGGTTTCCCCTATATCAAATCCAAAATCAACTATTCAACGAAAGCGGTCGAAGTTACAGAGCTTCCGAGTCAATTACAAGGATTACGATGGGAAACAACAGAAGAAGAAGAAGAAGAACGAATACTACAGAAGAAGAGCAACAAAAGTCTTGAGGAGAACGTTGAGGAATGAGATCGGAGAGGCGATGTATCCATTAAAGAGAGGGTTCTTTTCAGGGAGAGATGAGAGAGAGAGAGGTCGAGAAAGTTTCAGAGACTTTGGGCCAAAGGGAGAAACGTGAGGATGAGAGCGGCGAGTTTTTTTTTTTATATATAAAGACTATTAAGAGGCGTAGACGACTCTCGACTCGGTGATTACGAAGAAGAATCAAACCTTTCCCATCTGCGGAATATGCTCTCACACGTGGCTAATTGTATGCCGTTAGATCCTGATATGCCGACGTGACTTTTATGATTTCACTTTTTTTTTTGGCAACGACTATGATTTCATTTAATTTTGGACACACCTACGTTTTATTAATTTTATAGCCCTCGTGTGAAAAATGTTATGGATCTTATTTTAATTTTTTTTTAATTTATAATATTTTTTAATTCTTACAAGTTATGTGGTAACTTTCTATTTTAGCATAATTTTCCAAAATCTATTAACATTCACTCTTAAATCAAGTCTATAAATAATCTATGAGATTGAAAACACTTTATTCGAACTTGTATTAATAAATTTGAATTTAATAACTAATCTAACAATAAAGCAGTCGTTATAAAAAAAAAAGCAGTCGTTATAAATAAAAAAAACTAATCTAACAGTACATAATATATTTGAATTTTTAAATCCACTAAAATTTAATTACCAATAAATTCCACAATGTTTTGATTTTTTTTCCCTAGACCACAATGTTTTGATTGTTTTCATGTAATTTACCTGATAGATAGAACTTTTTTTTGTTTTTGATTAACACCTGATTTTCGACTCAAAGTAATTGATATTAAATATTTCCTCTACTTTTATGTTTTGAATTCACTAAAACTGTAATCCAGCCCTTTATCAAAAAAAAAAAAATTATGTAATCCAACATTTAATATTTTACTGTCGTTATTCGAAATTAGTAGTACTTGGTTAAATGCGATGGAGGGATTAGGGCATCTCCAACCCAACTCTATTTTTTACTCTAAAATGAAGTAAAAGTGAATATGGAGTAACATATGCTCCAACCCAATTCTATATCTCACTCCATTTTGAATTTTACTCCATAAATGGAGTAATCTATTTTTTGTTTGTTCATGACTCCATTATAGAGTGAAAAATGGAATAGGGTTAGAACAATTTTACTCCATATTCACTTTACTCTATTTTGGAGGAAAAAATAGAATTTTACATCGGAGATGCTTTTAGCAAATAATGTTGATCCTCATAAGCCATAATGAATAAAGACATCTAGACTTAAAAATGTGGGAAGAGGCGAAGTTTATAGATAAGATAAAAAGAGAATTCCAGCATGTGCCGTTAAGATCTCTCATCTCTTGCATAACGTAGACCTCACAAACCGTGTAGTTGTTTGAATACCACAAGTAAAATATATTTAAATTTCTTTTCAAGTATTTAGAGCATCATTATCGCTAAACCTCTTAAAAAGTCTCTTAGTTATTTTTTAATAGTTTTTGAAGTGTAAAAATGAGTTAAGAGATTTAGAAAAGGATTTGAACATTTAGGTGGTTTATTATTGCAAGTTTTTTCATTGTGGGTTTTTAAAAAAAATATAGAACACTTTCATTACTAGTCTTTCACTCTTTTTTCATATGCTTTGAGGACATGCAACAAGTCATGAGAACAAGCAACGCAATGCTCCTCATCAATAACAAAAACAGGAAACATACAAACATAAAAAAAGAGTAGCCAGAGAACAAAGTTAGCTGGCTAAACAAAAGACAGCAGTAAACAAATTACATGAGAACAAGCAACGCAGTGGACCAGTCACTAACCTTGTAGATAGAGAAGTACATGACATCAGGCCATACAACTGCCACATACCTACAGCCAGAGAACAAAGTTAGCTGGCTAAACAAAAGACATCACTTAACAAATTACGTACATCAAACTCACTAACTCTAATACCAACATTGGTACCAGTTATGGATACTGCATGATAACAGCTCCTCCACCAGCACAATAAAAACCGAGACTTTAAACAAAGCACAAGACAGACAAAAACAAAGAGTCATTACCTGTAGAGTAAGAACAGTCATGAAGTGTGGATACTGCATGATAACAGCTTTGTTGATAAAGACCATAGCCATTGAAGCAATGCCATATGAAACAGCTGCGATTAAACTGCATCAAGTAACAAACAGTAACTAAAGCTTACTAAATGTAAACCAAATGCTCTGTTCTCAACATGATACTCGGGATCGGGATCTAGATCTACCCAGATGAAGAACTGCAATTGCAAGTTTCCAACTTTCTTAAAGCTCTCGAATCAATAGACCAATAATTATATTACCCAAGTCCTAAATCGATCAAATTCAATTCCAGAAACTTTTTTCTAACTGAATTCAACAAAATCCAGAAAATCAAACGAATGTTAAATGCACAGATCAACAAGGAAGAGAGTACCTAAGGAAGAGATGAAGAAATCACCCAGCGGATTAGTCGAGGAGAGATGGAGAGACGCGGTGCTTTCGACGAAACGGAGCGAAAGAGAGAGACACAGAATGCTTCGAGAGAGAGAAGAACACAAAGTCCGCAAAACACAACACGTGTCCTTAAGAACCAATATAAAACACTTCTTATTTAACATACATCTGTTCCGTTTTTAAGCATTTTTTATTTAAATTTCGCGATTAATTACCTAAGAAATGCCTTAAGAAGTGCCGATAAAGGTGCTCTTATATTACAATTAGGTTCGCTTCTTAAAAAGTTAAACCATGTGTTTAAAGTATATATATTATAACAAATCATGACACTACAGTGTATACTAATGAAAAAATGCCTTAACAACTGAGCTCTGGGAAAAGAGACAAGAACTCCTGATGATATCTGCAATTTTATGCTCATGTCTTGAACATCATTCTCAATACATACTTTCTTTTGGTGATTAATGGTACGAAAAGCCTATAAGATTGATCATGGCAAGTATGAATGATCATCTTTTGCTTCTTGTTCTTATTCTATTATATTTGTCCTTCTCCTTACTTTGCCATCTGTCTTTGGGATGGATTTTCAGAATGAAGTAGAGGCTTCTGCGAGTATGAAACGTGCAAAGAAGAAGACCACCTGTGAAAGATTGTACTTCTTTCTTTACTTTTGTAACCATTAAATTTGTTCCCGTATAACAAGAAAAAAAAATAAAAAAAAAATCCCTAAATAATTGTAGTTCTTACCATCTTTGACATAGAATTGAGGATTCTTCCTGGTTCCCCACTTTGAAGCAGAAGAAGGTTCAGGGTTCTTGCTTGGTCATCTTTGTATTCATTGTCCTACCCATATTGTGCAAGTAAGGCTGCTTTCCTCTCTGATGAAGCTAGAAATGTGATCGGAGCATCCGTGTAGATACCAGAGCTCTACTAGTATCAGAATCGATGAGCTTTCCTTTGTCTTTGCTTCTAAGAGTTGCAATAGATTTAGATTGTGGCATAGTCTCCAGTCGCTGCAAATCATCATGGAGTGTTGTTCCTTCGAGAATCCTCTGTATAACTCTTCTGGATTCTGGTTATAGGCTTCAAGACACGCAGCTAAGAAACCATTCCCAATACTCTCAGGGAATGTCTTTTATTTGACTAATCTTGGATTGCATAACTACAGCAGTTTCATCCGTAAGCTCTTTGGTGTTTCCACCATCAGTCAGAAGAAGCGGCGGTCACTCCTTCACAGAAACTGTGTCCGCAGGATGGGGTTGTATCTGATGTTTTCATCTTCGCCAGTGATACATGATTGTTTCTATCACAAGATTAGGCGGGAGAGAGGCAGCCGCAGATATACGCCATCATTCAATCCAATTGGAATTCCCTGAATAGCGTTTAGATAGTAAAACTGCGTTTGAGCGTTACTGTTGGTTGAAGAATGTCACAAACCAAAACGCATACTCACAACATCTGACCAGAATACTAATATACAGTGTATCTAGAGGAAAGATGCCGAAGTGATAACAATACTTCAACAGGCTAAATATAGTTCACACCAATGTACAATTGGTTTGAAACAAAGAGTGAGATTACACCACTAGTACGTTCATCATTTACAAACTCATTTCGAACTATCTTGACCAATGACTCTACTTTTGTCCTGTGATACATGAGTAGGATCTCTATATGTCACGAGCACTCAGCATTTGGTTCCTTGGGCAAAACCAAACCGATCAAACATTCAGAGGAGCTCGGGGTGACTGAAAGCATGGAACATGTCTCTTCCGAGTAGGGAAGAATAAAGAGATGCCTCGCCCACATAAGGCTTGTTACAGGTATCTTTATCACACCTGCACAATCTCTCTGCTTCAAGTATGATGTGAAATCTTGGAGCTGCCACATGAAAAAAAAAAAATTAATGCGCGTTTGAAGAGTTTTATTGCAACGCAAACCATAGAGGTTTAACTGATACAGCGAAACTAAAACTTTTATTTTACCCCTTTACGGTCGCTGAAAGTTGCTGGAATTAACTGACAAACCTCTCTCTGCAATACAAAAGTTCCTCAAACCGTAAGAAGATAGTAGCTTTGTAAATGGGTGAGAACCAAGAGAATAGAAACTCACTTGGTGTGGCTGAGTGTTTGTGAAAGTCGATTTTACTTTCTTCATATCCGTGCGCTTGGTCATATCCAATTTAACTGGCCATCTGCGGGAAGTAGAAAGCCAGAAAACGAATGTTCATCGCACATCCCACTTGATTATTTATAGAGAAAAAAGACACATAAGTTGAAAATAAATGCATCAAATAAGAGTGAGGTTTTGCCGCACTCACTGCACAGCCTCTGAAAATCCATTTGTATATTTGCAAATGTCGGATTCCAATCTCTGAGCAACAATCGTGGAGTAATGAACTCCACTTTTGGACAGAACACCCTGCCAGTGGTGCTCTACGTTATGATCATAAGCATCCGGTTCAGACAATTGTGTGACCTTTGGAGGTAAGGGAGGAGGAGACTGTGGATTACAAGGAGGCGGAGGAACCATAGGTGGATGTGCGTGAGGCAAAGGAGGTGGTTGAGCTTGAGGCGGAAGTGGCATCATTTCTGGTGGCTGTGGCGGTGGCTGTGTCGCAGAGGGTAATGAAGGTCCTAAAGGCGGAGGTGGATACACCTGATCAAACTGCTTAATTTGTGGTCCTTGTGATTGAGAAACTGGATGCACGGGAGGCGGCGCAAATGGACCTGAAACCTGCTGCGGTGGAGGTCCTTGAGTCTGTGACGATGTTGCTATTGCAGTACCACTCGGAGAGATTTGGTGGCCTAGAGATCTTGTGTCCCAAGAGGTGTTTGGAGGAGGGTAAGTGGGTTGTTGAACAAACGGAGATGGGGGAATTTGAGATGTCGGTGTAGCAGCCTGTCCTGGAGCTGGCATGGGCACACATGAAGGAGTCCCTGAAACTAACGAATGGTGATCTTTAATTCATACACAAATCTTTGCGGTCACAAGAAATCATCCATGATCTATAAGAGATAAGATACAAAACTAACCTCCTTGTGCAGGCCAATTTTGCTGAAAGGTAGCTCCTGGAGGAACAGAATTACAGTGGTTATCCGTACTCATTAAGGGGGACACATATTCCCCTGATCCACTATCCGGCTTTTGATGTCGGAGGCATTTGAAGGTGGCTCTCTGGATGACTGTTAAGACAAGAAACTTCCACGTCAAACTAAAGAGACCAAAAAAAAAAAGACACGAAGTGCATAAATATACCAAAAAAATCAGGACGCGTGAGAGTGTGTGAGAAGATAAGAAAATCTTGTATGGATGTTTATCACTAAAAACGTCACCAATTTAAAGTGGAAGAAATCATAGCTTGGAGGAAGAGAGACAAACCTTACTCCACCTTCATGAGGCAAAGGACGATTGGCCTGATGCCATGTGAAATTTACTCTTTTCTCCACGAAAAAACCTGAGATGGGCCATGACAACGGCAGCATCGTCAGGTGTATCAAACTCCATCAATAGGGCATGTTCGTAGTACAAGTCAGTCACCATGCGAGGTCCCTTATAAAGTGCTTGCCGTGACTCATGGACAATTTCATCCCTCTCCCACTGGCTAGAGATGCTTCCAATATACAAAGTGAGTACAATAACCATATGCTACCCCGTTGAAAGACCCCCTTGCACCAACTCCTATATCCATAAATTTAATGCGCCAAGGAAATTCCGCTCGCAGATATTCTCGTGCTCTGATTGCATCAATTATACTCCTATATTCAGCTAGGGCAAAGCCTTTCACTGGATCAAAAAAGAAACGGTCTACTGGACCGTACCTATCAAGCTGAAACCTTAAATGACCTTCAGTTTCTTCTGGTCCTAAATACCCTAACCACAGCTGCCCCGAAGCAGGAAAAATGTCATAAGCACTAGGGTCTCCGTCCAAATACCAAATAATTTTCCCTGATGAAGGTCCACGGGGCGCCGCTTGAATAGCAGGTGATCCTCCAACAATAAAATTGTTCCTACCATCATGCAGAGTTACTCCTTAAGTCTGAAGGCAGTCTTGCGGAAGGAGATGGTGTATGATGGTTTATCAACCCCCTTGGGACGGAAGATCTACCGCATGACAAGTCTCTCTGGTCAGCAGTCTCAAAATCCATAGATCGTGAACCTCCAGCATCATAAACCGATCCAGCACTAGAGCGGACATCATTTTCCGTAGAACTGTGAGGTTTCACATGTGAAGCTGAAAATTTTCCACAATCATCTTCGTCACTCTCCATTTGACAATCTTCTAACTTGAAATCTTTTCCGACCAGTGCAAACATTGCCTCTAGAGAAGGAATAGCACTGGATATATCTATGAAGGATGACAGGCTGCATATATTCTTGTACTTAAAGAAGGCCCACCTACTAATGGAGAGACTCTTCCCAAGAACCTGCATGAATGATATTTGAATACTATCAGATTTTAGCAGAACACACCCATTACACTCTAGTCAAGCAAATGACTGTAATGCTAAGGAAATAATAGTAAGTCAACAACAAAACACAAATGCAACTATCCTACACCATTAAATGTATTACCATTCCTAACAAGCAGCTCTTTAGACTGCAGGATGCTTCTTGGATCCCACTCAACCCTTCCGCATTCTTGACAGTAGCTTCTATTTTGTTAGAATCTGTCTGACCAGAATTCTCGTCTGGTTCCGGTTCACTACTCGCGGCATCAATATCATTAATCGTTTCTGTCATATTAGTAATGAGATACTTCCCCATGGCTACATCCTCCGTTGATGATGAATTGAAGAATCCAAAACAAGTGGCAATTGAATTTTTGGGGAAGTTGAAGAACTACTTTGAGTAAAGCTAAGACACGAAACTGGGATAGTTTGACCAAAGGCAAGGAGTTTCCATCTGAAAGTTTTTGCATCAGCTGGGAAAAATCTTCATTAGGATCTTGCACCTTCAAATCGCTCTTATCAACTATCTGGAAGATCTCTTTACCCTCAAAGGACAGCACAAAGAAGCTTAACACATTTCTGAAAACAGCAGAGCAGATATCACGAGCCCCTGGTGATGATGTTCTGTTTGAAGAAGCAGCAGAACATAGGTCAACCAGACCAAATACGCAGGCTTTAGCAGTTTGAAAAGCAACACCATCAGCATCTTGTCCTTTATCTAATAGTTCCAAGCTGAAGTTATGCATGTCGATGACAGCTTGCACTGCATCACCGATAGTAGTCGGGCAGTAGAGTGCATATCGCGGAACAAGATCAGCCACAAGACGCTTAACGCTAGTACAACCTGCAATCAAAAGCAACTAACTAAATCATTACTCCAGTAAACTTCATATATAGCTTATACTCCTCTACAGCAAAAATGACTCTAGGAGGTGTACTAGAGAGTGTGTGCAAATTCTACTTTTAGAACTAAGTTTCGTAACTGTCATCCGTTGAGCTAGTTTCCTCTCATAAAATGGTTTCCACACACCTACACAGCACACTTCACGTATATAACCCCAAGTACTGAGACTTTTCGGCACAAACATAAGGAATCTAGACAAGGGTAACATGACATCAAATAAAATTGAACACAAGAGAGATGACGCAGTGTGATATGAGCAACAAAAATACGTTCCAACCAACGCATACATGGTTTTATCAACCAAGCTTCGAGAATGGTTGAGAAATTCGAATTCCAGCAAACGATAGTCTAGAACACAACCTTTTGTAATAATATCATAAACTACATATACATAGTTAAGTGCAGAGAACTAAGAACAAGTTCTTCTGCTATCACATTTTCACTTCTAACTACAGATAAAGTATTGAACTTTGAACTCACATTTGCATGTATGTAGCAGAGATAATGAATCTATAACTACGACTACTTCAGACACAACAGTCATAATGCTAAGAGCAGATTGTTTATTTTATAGTAAAATAATTTGAAAGCTAAGATATATCTGCTCCAAACCCTAATCTTCACGCAATTCAATTAAAAATAGCGAGAAAGAAAAAAAAAACGAACCTTTAGAGGCGGAGATTAGGGATCGATACGCTTGCTCAAGAGCCGCATAGCGGCTGCCATCTCTCTGGCCGATACAAGATTTGAGACGCTTATAGCACTCATGCACTCTCCGAATCTCTTCTCTGTTCCTGCTTCTCGTCTGAATCTCCTCCTGAGATGGAGGCGGCGGCGTCACCGGAGCGGGGATCGAGCTCGCGGGGGTAGAAGTGGATGGCGATTCTAGCTGCGGTGGTGGTGGAGGCGGAGATTCAGGGACTGTATCGTACAGCCGACGCTTCTTGAGGGGCTGCTCGGTGCAAGCCATGGCATCTACGGAGAGAGAGAGAGAGAGTTGTGTTCCCCTTGCCTGAGTTGCCTCTTTGTTGATGTTTTAAGACCCTCTTTGTCGCTGAGAGGATCACGGTACATTCTCTGGTTTTACTAAACCGAAATCGTTTTCCTTTGAACATTAAACCGATCCGTATTTGACCGTTTAAATGTGCTCTAATTTTCTAGTTTTTTTTTGTTGGAACAGTAATTTCTAAGGTATTTGATTCTTATATGCTTTCTCACAAGTCATAAACATGTATATGTGCAATATACTTGTTAATTTTGTTGGGTATATACTTCACTATTTTTCATTAATTTTTTCATATAAATTAGCATTTACGGATTTCCAAATTATCCATAGAAAAAAGAGGGATAGTAAAACATAGGAGAAAGATGTTGCTTTGAGAAGATTTTGAAAGGTTTAATGATATTTTTTTGTATTATGATTCTATAAGCAAGTACCGGTACTTGGTTTTTGAGTTGGTACTAGAGACCATATATTTCATGTGAGATATGACATTGGATAAACACTAGGATGTTGGTGGAAGCACCGTGGCCTAGTGGTCAAGGTTTAAACGCTTCTACATCCAAGTCTGGGGTTCGAATCCCAGGCGACGCAATTCTACACCAGGAGGTCTGGGTTTCAATTCCCGGTGAAGGCGAATTATGCAGAATATTAGAGACAAGTCTTACAAGGGATATTTAGCATGGCGCAAGGAATACCGTCAGGAATGTATCTCATAGGGCGGCTCAGGGTGATGCAGTCAGACATGGATTCTTATAAGACAGGTAGAATGGTCAGCTGTAATATCATCTATGTAATGTTTCTCGTTGTTTCTAATAGCATAATAAACCCGACAAAAAAAAAAAACACTAGGATGTTGTTTTTTTTGTAGTTCATATCCACATACATCTAAGACTAAAACATGTGTGGGTTGTTCTCATTAATCATTTTGATTTTTTTCTCTAAAACTCAAAAGAACAATTATTCATAGTAAATATGGATATGAAGACTTTGATATTGTTTGATTTTTGTATCAAAAGACTTTAGCATGGCGTCTCTCGTTTTGCAATCCTTTTGCAAAAATAATCGGTTCAAAGGGTTTGTCCGCTGAAAACTTCAATTATATTGTATTTGTTGTCGAATTTATATAAAGACTGTTATTAGAAAAAAGACAAAAGACAGTTATTTTATTGGTCCCAGTTGACATTTTCATCTTGTAACGATATAATTACATTAGAATAAAGTACCAAAAGTTCTTAGAACCATAATGAAGAAAAAGACAGAAAGAAGTTAAAATAATAACAAAAAATCTCAGAATGAACAACCAGAGAAAGTGGTCCGTTCCCGAAGTAGACCGCACTGGTAGGGTCAAATTAAAGGGATTCATATGTTCTAAATCGGTTTCTTTACAATTAGATTGTAACTTTGTGTAAGTACTTCACATGAGACGAGACAAAAGGTTGTGATGGAATCCCATGTCGAGTCCATTGTAAGCCAACGGTGCGTACATCCATAATTCATCCGAGCTCAACAACTACATTTATAACATATGGATTTTTGTTAGTCAACATATATAGATAGATGTGTTATAAAGCCTAACAAAAACAAAACCCTAAAAATTTGCGTACCTTGATTTGAAGCTGCAAGAACTTCACGTAATGGACCGCTTCTTCAAGCATCGTACTTATATCAACTTTTGTCCCGTTTGGTACAAGGTTTTGCAGTGTCTTGAGCCTTTCGTTAATCTTCTCTCTTCGTTTCTACAAAAATCAATACCGTATATAATAATTAAATAAAATCCACTACTTTTTTAAAATTATTGTGAACTAGTTTTAAGATAGAATCGTATTAATTTTCACACGTTCCCTTACCCGAGCATAAAGGCTTTGAGGATCAGTAGCTGTCCCTTTGGTGGCTCTTGTTTTGCCTTTAACACTTGTGACTGAAGCCTTTTCATCATCTGAACTGTTGCTTTGGCTCTGACCATCTCTCCAGTTAGTGTTGCTTTCGTCGACTGTATTGCTTTCCTGGCTTACCCTCTGCTTTTTCTTGGCTTTGACAAGCTCCTATATCACGTTAATGATGATGTTGTATTTAGTTTATTGCCTTGTAAGAATGAATAAAAGTAAATATCATATATTATTGATCTTGCACTTACTTGTCTTGTGACGTCACAGTTAGAGTAAGTATTGTGATTCTCTACGTTAAGTAGTTTCCTCTTAAGCGTAGCTGTATCTTGGAGTTGGCCTTGTTCCCAAGAATCATCAAGCATGGTCGGAAGATTTCCTCCCGTCATTGCGGAAAATGGAAACATATCAGGATTTAGGAAGGCATGATGATCAGATGGCAGGGCATTGTTCTGATGATGATGAAGATGGTCATTGTAAAGGCTAGCGAGGCCAAGCATCTCATCTCGTGGTCTCTCCTCCTTAGATGATGAACATTGATCAAAGTTGAACATCCCCAAGAGAGACTCCAATTCACCATCAACAAAAACATCCATATCGCTCTAACCTCGAACTCTTGTCTTTCTCCTGCTTTTTCGCCTTGTTCGTTTGTTGATATGATTGATAGTCCTTGTTCTTGTGCAACTATATATATAGGTTGGAGATGCACTTGATGATGAAGAGAATATTTCAATTGAGGAAGATTTGGTGATGATGAAGAGAAATCAAGAGATTCTTAAACTGTTACAATCATTTGTGTCGTGTACAAGTCGTAATTAAAATAAATGAAACTAAGCCATGCATGATGATGAACACGATCAGTCAACTTGTGGGGTCGACAATGAAAGATGAAACCGGCTTTGATCCTTCACGACACATTGTAATATAATCTTTTTCTATATAACCATCCATTTATATATATGTATATGCTGGTTAGAGACTAGTATAATAACGAGAGAGAGTTTAGATTGGCCACACAAGAGAAGCTGAAGAATAAAGATATAGCCACGCCAATGCACGATTAATTGAATCATTATCGCAACATCAACGACACTCAAAGAACAAGAGAATAAATTAAACTTGTTAATCCATGCCATATTAAACCTTAAATTAGTAATTGTCCGCTAGGTCTCTCTTAGCTAATTTGTTTTTGGGAGAAGATGCAGCATGGTTTATCCGGCTTCAATAACTTATTGAACAATACTTAGGTTCACCCTTCGGGTAAACTTATGAATTCACCTCTTTTCTTATTTCAATCATATTGCCATAAATATTAATGTCACATAAATAAATAAATTATAAATTACAAAAGAAATAAACTTTAAATCATAAATTCTAAATTCGAACCTTAAACTTAAATCTTAGATCTTAAATTTTAAACCAAACCCTAAACCCTAAACCCAAACCTATACCCTAAACCCAAACTATATACCATAAATCCTAAATCTAAATTTAAATTCTAGACTCTAAACTCAAACCATAAACCCTAAATCCAAACTCTAAACCCTAAACCCAAACTCTTAAACCCTAAATCCTAAACCTTAAACCCAAACTGTAAACTATAAACCCAAAATTTTCAAATACCTTTGGGTTAATGATCATCAAATGTATTTTCAAATACATTTTAGGGTATAGAGTTCGGGTTTATGGTTTACAGTTTGGGTTGAAGGTTTAGGATTTAGGGTTTAGAGTTTGGGTTTAGAGTTTGGGTTTAGAGTTTATGGTTTGAGTTTAAGGTCTAGGATTTAAATTTAGATTTAGGATTTAGGGTATATAGTTTGGGTTTAGGGTATAGGTTTGATTTTAGGGTTTAGGGTTTAAAATTTAAGATCTAAAATTTGGTTTTAGGGTTCGAATTTAGAGTTTATGATTTAAATTTTATTTTATTTGTAATTTATAATTCATTTATTTATGTGACATTAATATTTATGGTAATATGATTGAAATAAGGAAAGAGGTAAATTCATAAGTTCACCTCAGGGGTAAACCTAAGTATTGTTCTAACTTATTTGGTTGAAGTCGTGAGTTTTTTTTTCTTTTTCATTTTGTTAGGAGATATATACATATAAAAATCTCACTTGTAAAAATTATCCAAAGTTGTATATAGGTTTGGGCATTTTAATCTGGACTCAAAGACCCGATCCGAAAATATCCGAACTGTAACCGACCCGAACGTTTAGAAGTAACTGTTGGGTTCAAAAATTTCCTACCCGAATAGATCCGGACTCGGAAAAAACTGACCCGAATAGACCTGGATCCGAAAAGAACCGACCCGAATAGACCAGAACCGATAAAAACCGATTCATATCCGACTTAAAAACATGAATATCCAAAACTATGTTTTGTTATTTTCTATTTTCTATATTTTATTTTATGATTTAGTTGAAATATATTTTTGTTAACAATTTTTGTTATTATTTTGTAACATTTTCAAGTAATATAAAGTTTTAAATATAAAATTCAATTTTTTTCTTTCACTTTTTAATTATTTATTCTAAGTTATTTTGTAAGATTTTAGATATACATGATATATTTTAATTAAATTTGATGAAATTTGTATATTTTTTGTGTGTTTTAGATCATAAATACCCGAACTCGATCTGGATCCGATATAGACCCGAAAAATTATGGGTATTTTATAAATATTTTAATTATAGATCCGAACCGATCAGAATCCGAGAAGAACCGACCCGAACCCAGACCGAAAATTTAGAAGTACCTGTTGGGTCCAAATGTTTAGGACCCGAAAGAATTTGGACCTGTAAAGAAGCGACTCGAACTAGACCCGAAGACTCAAACGCCCAAGCCTAGTTATATATATTAATAATTGTGTATTAGTCGGAAAGTATTCCAAACTTGTTCTAATTCACTCCTTACCACTACTTTTCGAGGTCAACCGGATCAGGCGATAGAATTTTTTATTAAAAAAAAAAGAAAAAAACGATAATTGCGTAGATATATTTATAAACTACACTTTACAAAAACATAATGTGGATAATGAGATAAATTGTTTGAGAAATGTTCTCACGGTGCTCATTTCTCTATAATCATGTAAGTTTAGAATACAAAATCAGAAGTCAAAGTGTAATCAATATATAATATATGGATCATCAATGATTTAATTTGCGTTGCTCATTTTAACGCAAACAATATGCATGTTTGTATGTTTTTGGTTTTGTGTTGGATTAAACCATTAGAACACAATTCCAGATAAATAATATGTATGAATACGCCCAAGTACAGAAACTTTGTATGTATTTAGGTTTTTTACAAATACCGTCCACTATAAGAACTTAACATTTGTTAGATGCAAATAAGAGGAAATTCAACATTCTCTATCATATGTTTATATAAATGCATGCTTACCAATGATATATATGCATAAATAAATTAACCTTGTTATGGGCATGCCAAAATTAAGAATAAGCTTATTTGTATGTATTACAGTTGACTGTTTAATAACTTTTAAAAATTATCTGAGCTTCTTATCTTTTTGGTATGGCAGGGAGGCAAATTGTAAGTTATAAAAAGTCAAGTTAGGTATGTATATCGATGAGATAAAAGATAAATAAACATATTTAAAATATATTAGGACGGCACAAAATAAAGTTGGAGATTCCGACAAGATGAGATTCAAACTCGTTCGTTTGTCTTAAGATCATCCCCACATAAAATCTTCTTCATAACTTTAAAATAAAAATCACAGCTTGAAGATATGTTAAGTTGTCTCCAAGTTTCGATCTTAAGAGGACGGGTTAATGCATCTTACGGATTTGCCTATCTGTTTTCATTCCTTCTTAAACTGATTACTCCTCTTAACATTCGAGTTCCGTGCATATACGCACGGGTTCATGGAATGTGTCGTTTACACTGTACCATTTGATACTCTTAAATCTTAATGCTATAATCACATTTTATTTTTAACTAGCAAATGAAATGATTCTCCGGCCTATTGTTTTTATAGCATGCATGCTTTATAAAGATATTTTAAAATGTAACTAAATTGTTCTTGTAGGTTAAAGCAGGAAGCTTTAGGGAAAGGAAATAAAGAGAATACTATTGATCTTTATTCATCAAAGCTTGAGAGTTTACAAACGTTCACTGAACATATAAATACATAGCTTGAGAAGTAACTAGAACTCTGACAGCTGTGACTCTGACAGCTATTCGATCTGATCCATAAGCACACCGTAACGGTTGCTGAGCTGCATCGTAGCTGGTAACGCAACCGTACTTTTCACCTCTTTTGTCGTTCTGTTTTGATGTTTGACTGGTGAGGTTACCGTTGCTCTTTGTCGTGTAGTTGCAGCTTGATAATTGGGTTTTGTTGGGAACTGGCCCAATGTCTTAGTCGGATGATCATAGAGCAGCCTGTTGGGCTTAATACTCCCCCGCAAACTCGAGGTGGGCGGATGATCAACTCCGAGTTTGTACCAAAGATCAACAAAGCTGTGATGAGGCAAGGACTTCGTGAAGATATCCGCCAGTTGCTGAGCTGCAGGGATGTGATATACAATGAGAGAACCATCTGCAACCTTCTCACGAGCAAAATGGTAGTGTGTAGCAAAGTGCTTGGACTTTCGATGAAGCACCGGGTTTGCTGTTAAATGAACTGCAGACAGATTGTCGCAATATATCTCTGCTGCATCCAACTGAGTTACTCCAACACTTTTAAGCATCAGACTGATCCAAGCTAACTCAGCTGCTGTGTCAGAAAGCGTTCTGTACTCTGCCTCAGTTGATGAGCGAGCGACAGAGTCTTGACGTTTAGCTGACCAGGAGACAAGGTTCGAGCCAAGAAACGTGCAGAAACCACCAGTCGATCTTCTAGTGTCTTGACAGCCACCCCAATCACTATCGCAATAAGCACGAACCTGAGTATCAGTGTTTGCTTCAAGCGTTAGTCCCATCTCCAAAGTGCCCTTAAGATACCGCAGGATGCGTTTCATGAGATGAAAGTCAGAGACCGTTGGTTCATGCATCTTTTGACAGACCAGATTGACTGCAAATTGTATGTCTGGTCTCGTCAAAGTAAGGTACTGTAATTTCCCAGCTAAGCTTCTGAAGTACTTGGGATTAGAGAAGAGCTCATCTTGATGTGGGACTCTATCCAACTGCAGAGGTAGTGGAGTTGGCATAGGCGCACAATCAAGCATTCCAGCAGCCTTAAGAAGATCTGTGGCGTACTTGGACTGATTAAGAAACAAGCCAGTGTCAGTAAACTGTGCTTGAATGCCCAAGAAGTAGCTCAGAGGCCCCATATCTTTCATTCTGAACATCTTTTTAAGTGACTTCAGAAGCGTTTCAACCAGAACAGAGTTGCTTCCTGTGAGAACCATGTCGTCGACATAGAGAAGGAGAAACATGACATCCTGTCCTCTGATGTAGACAAACAGAGACGGATCACTTGCATCGCACACAAACCCGAACTCAATGAGATAGGAGCTGAATTTATCAAACCAAGCCCTCGGTGCTTGTTTGAGTCCATAGATGGCTTTGTGAAGAAGACACACATAGTCAGGATGTTCTTTGCTGTGAAAACCCGGCGGTTGCTTCATGTAGACTGTTTCAGCTAAGTCCCCATGAAGGAACGCGTTTTTGACATCTAATTGCTTGATTGCCCAACGCCTAGTAACAGCCAGATGCAAAACAATGCGAACCGTAGCTGTGCGAACCACCAGACTGTAAGTCTCCAAGAAGTCTACTCCCTCTTCTTGTTCATCTCATTTTTTTTTCTTGAGACTAAAAAGTCACTTTACCATGCTTTAGGGATGGAGAAAGCTTGAGGATTTCCTGGATACGTTTGGAGATAACCCACGTTCTGATGAGTTGTAGAGAACCCACTTGCAGGCAACGAACAAACCGGTCTCCCTTGTGAAATAGAAGCGTGTGAGACTCTTCACAGGAAAAGCTCGAGTCTTGTTTCTCTTGGAGAAAGGGATGACTGATGGAACATGTGAGAAGTTGAGAAAAAGAGTAGAGACACCAAGATCTAATCCATGGTGCTCTGATACCATGATAACAGTTTCAAAACAAGATAGATTTGTGTTCACATAAAGCTTATTGACATGATAATGAAATAGAGAAAGACATAGCTCATAGAGCTTTATTGTGCAAGAAGTAAATGAAAGGGAAAAACTTTAGTTGTCACCAAGAGATTAAAGATGTTTGATTTGATATAGAAGATGGAGAAAAAGGCTGCTTGAAACACAGCCAAAGTTACATGAAATGTTAACATAAGAGAAGTATTTATACAAATCCATCTGCTAGGAACTTAGGTTTAGTTGCATCCTTTGGGCTTTGGGCTTGTCTTGTAGTTGGGCTCTAATAGTTCTGGCATGATCACTGCTGGTTTTCCTGTCTGGTTTAAAGTCAGAATGTCTTCATATTCATATTCCATTAAATTGGAAAATACATAGTTTTTTTTTCTTTTTTTTGTAACTGGAGAAATACATAGTTACTAACTAGTAGTTGTGGTCCGAAACTTATATAATATGATCCGATGTATGATAATTGTAAAGTACAAAAAGTATGATTGGTAGATTAATTGAACTTCGAATACGACACGCTATTTTATATTTGGTGGAAGACAAATGTACACATCCCTTCAATGAGAATGAACCCGTTAATTGATTATACTATTCGTATAAGGGTTTTTCGTTATACGTTAAAGTCAAGTAATAATGAATTCATTGTGATACATTATTAGGATGCACTTTTAGCAGCGTCTTTATCCATTAATCAAACAGTTAAATATCCCGTCGCCATTAAATTGTTGACTTTCTGAATGATGTACATAATTGAAGTTAGCTTCTCAAATGTCATGAGATAATTGAAGTTTTTTTTTGACAGTACATAATTGAAGTTAGCTTCTCAAATGTCATGAGATACTTTAGGTTTAGGTCTTAATACACTTCCGAAATCCATTGAAACTTCTTACTCGAGCTCAAACCATGCACCCTTTAAAATCTTGAATCCTCGTTCCTCACATCTCTATCCTTAAGAATTCAAAAAGATACATTAGAGCTACTCAATGAAACAAACAATAAGTCATTTGATAGAATAAAACTCTACTTTCCGATACCATAAGTTACATATGAAAGTACTCAAACAACAAAAGTGATGATGGCACAACAATTTTTTTTTAGTTTTAGGCGACAAAGGTTTTGGGAATATAAATAGGGTCTCTTAGACCAGCCGCAACGGCGTTTCACGACGAGTCCTTAGCTCGTTAACATATGTTAACACGTGTGGGAAATTATTAAAAAAAGAAGGAATGGTAAGGACCAATCCTTAAATAAGGGGTTTACGGATCGAGTCCTTAGCTCTCTCTCTCTCTATCTCTCCTCGTTCGCTCTCTCTCAACCTCTTCTCTTCGCTCGCGCCATCATCTCCCACCATGGTTTTAATGAATTAAATTGAGCCTCCTCTTCTTTTTAGTGTTATCTAAAAAATCAGAGGTTAAAAGATCGGTGTTCAATTATCAGGTCTGATCGTCGTCCATCATATCCCGTCTCTTATTTCGTTTCTGTAAGCAAGACGATGGCCACTGAGACAGGAGAAATCACCATCGTTTGCGACCACTGGTATGTAACTTTTTTCAATTGATTTTCTTCTAATTTGATCCGGAATTTGCGATTTTCAAAGTTAATAACTTTTGTCGGTGATTAACCAAAGGTGAACTAAAGACTGCTTTCTTTATTGAAAAAAATACGAGTCATGTGTTTTGATGCTTTTTTCTTCCTTTTGCAGCTTGAATTGGCAGCACCAGCTATGTAAAAATCCTAGGCCTAATCCTGACATCAAAACATTGTTCTTGGACCACTCAGGCTCTGCATCAAACGGTGCTCGTGCAATCACTCCTGTGAATCTCCCGGTTGCTGCTGTTGCAAGACCTTCAAACTTTGTTCCTCTTGGAGTACATGGTGGAGTAAGATCTCTTACTTACTTACTTCTTTCTACCTGTTCTGTTATTTTGACTTTATGTTCTAGATTTTAAGAGCTGATGAATGAAACTGTTAGTTACCTGTCCAGCCTTTTCAACCTAGTGCTTCTCCGGCTCAGCCTAACCCCAATGCTTTGCCTGGATGGATGGCTAACCCGCACCCTTCTTCTTCGGTTCAGTCTGGTGTTGTGTCTGCTTCCCCGTTTCAGCTGCAGCAGCATCAAATTACAGGTCACATATCCTGCTCATCCTCATCCCTCTGCATCACTTGATGAACTCCCTAGAAACGTTGTGAGTACAATGCCTTCATACTCTGTTTTTCTTTTATTGTAGTGTGCCAAGGGGAAGTTTTCTGGTGGATTTAATATATCTGGTTTTGGTGAAATTCAGAAAGGGACAAGTACGTTTTCAGTGTCTTTTGCTGATTGTATTGGAGGCGTTATGTTTGTTGATGTTTTGTAGTAATGTATCAATCGTTATGTTCGTTGATGTTTCGAACGGGCTTAGCTTTGCTTCGTAATGAAACGAGGATTCTCACAATCTCCTTCTAGCCTCTACTCCTCCTCCTTCATCCAGATTCAAATCCAACCCTCAAGGTTCGAATCGATTTCTCTTGCAAGTTGTTTCGGTATTAGCTCTGTAACTCGTTTTTAGTTTCTGTTTTACTGTCTTGATTCTGTTTTAGTACTTTTGGAATCATTTGCTTAATAATTGAAAAGCTTAAAGTCGGATTCTTTTGTTGGGTTTGAGGACATACAGGAGGAGGTGATTCAGAGTATGATGAAGAGGAGAGCACAAAGAAGTTTGCGAGGAAAGTAGCTGATCATTATAGTCACCAAACTCTGGAAGAGAGCGAAGCTAGTGCCATCATTCATCTGAAGAAACTCAACAATTGGGTTTGATCACTCATTCACTCTTTATCATCTATTAGACATTGTTATTTCAATTTTTTTTTAAAAAATTTATTCTAAGGATTCCAAATTGGAATACACCATTGTAGACACTTTTTTGCAATGAATCCTTAACTATTTAAACAAAAAACCAAAAAAAAAAATTAATAAAATATGGCTAAGGATTCCACAATGGAATCCACCATTGTGGATGCTCTTAGAGCATCATTAGCAAATTATCTCTCCCCAGGAAGAAAAAAATATCTCTCCCCATTTCTCATCTATTTTCATAACAATATAAATTAAATATATAATTAAATATTAAATAAATAAATTTGAATCAATGATATGCTAACACCTAGTACTAAAGTTTCTTGGTCTCTTGGAGAAGAACGTTTCTGCTTCTCTTTTTTCTTATTCTTTTTCTCTTTCATTATTTTGTAATTTTTTTGACAAAAGACGGGGTGAGAGATCCAAGCTGCAGATGCTCTTAATTCGTATGCGTTCTTTTTTTATTCAGCATTTCGCATGTGTTCAAACTTCAAAACATATTCTACTGTAACATTTGCGATGTGAAAGAAACCGTAATGTTTTATCGTCAAGTAATACATGGGTTGACCCCAAAAACAATCAGAGTGGGCCAAATAGACCCAGACATTATTACCCAACGCGCATTGCCCATAGAATACCTCCACTGACCCCAAGGCCCTACTTACAACTCTAATGCTCATTCTTTCAATTTCTGATTGTCATATGATCAAAGTATCTATGATCATACCATATCATCTTCATTTGAGATTTAGTTACTCTGAAACCAAACATAACTTGTGGCGGATACTAGCAACAATATACAATTAGGATTTGAAAACGATGGGTGGAACAAGAATTAGCGTTTTAAAATGGTGGAGACCGATTCATTTATCAATTCCAATCGTTTAGTTTTAGTCTAACAGTATCATATTAATGCCAACTACTGTACCTATAAAGGCTATAATAAATATTGTCTACATGAAGTTAATCACTTAACGTCCACTGTACAACAAACACTATCCACCGTCCAAAATTTTTCGTTTATCTTCGTTTCTAATCCAAAAAAGCTAGACACCAACCGCATAAAAATAGTGGAGTTATAAGCATCACTTTTGAGTGTGTCTTGGCACTTTTTACATGTTAGAGGTTGGAAGTTTGTGTGAGTTTTGTTTTTTTTTTCAAAAGGCAATGCGTGACCCATGCATGATGACACGCCGACAAACACATTTTTGTTTCTCTGCATCACATATTTGCCTCACAAGTCACAGGTTTCAAGTTTTTCTTTATACACAAACACTCACGTGTCTGGGGTGTGTCATGCACTGTTCGAATCTGGATCTAAACCATCCAAAACAGAGATGCATAGTTGCATACCACAAGCGAGACCTTGTGATACCACAATTATTTTACATGCGTAGTTAACATGAATTAAAATAGATGACTGCAACATAGCTTCAAAGAGAAACCAGTAGTGGTGGCCTAGTGGCGTTTGAGAGAATAAAGAAACCCAATAAGACGAACCCGGGTTCAAACCCCACCGGTCACTCGGATATGAGTGAATGCCCAGAAGAAGGTCTATCTGTGGGATGTACCTCCACCCGGGGGTTAGGCTTGTGTCATCATTGACCCGGGTTTAACCCTTTTCTTTTTCAAAAAAAAAACATAGCTTCAAAGAGAAGTTATAGCAGCTATGCTCAAACCGATTCATGATTGGTATGTGATCTTCTTATCATCGAATATGTTCAAATTGCTTCTTAAGTGATTTAATGTAGTGGTTTTCTTTTGTGAGTTCCATTTGTAACAAAAAAGTAGTCAACTTTTCTGGTTTCATTATAATAGTACACATAATATCTTTTATATAATAAATTCAGTGAGAAAAAAAAATTCAGTGAGGAACTTTACGATAGAAGTTAGAGAACTGAAAACACTAACATGATCAAAACGTGACCATAATAATTTGTGGCCGACACTTCCATGGTGAGAACCCCGGAAAATAACGACAAAAACCCATTCGTTTATTGTGTGATAATCAAAGGTTAAAGAACTCGACACGTAATGTGCAGTGTATAGTTTATACGCGGATCATTATCCGTTGTTTTCCAGCATTTCAATGTGAATTAGGGGCCGTCAAATCCATCCATATCTTCCGACTTTATCTTTAGCCACTGCTCGAATGCCGTCATCCGGTTAAGTGTTTGCGTCAAATAAAAGCAATTAAACTGGACGGTTTAAAAAGTACCGCGTGAAGAAAAGTCGAAGATGGTTCTTTTGTTTTCAAGTCAATGTAGTTTGTTTCCACAAAAAAATGGTTAGACCAAACAAGTTGGTTCGTTCGATTTAAATACACTTTTATTCTAATTTTGGGTTTTGACCGTCTAGACTAGGAGAATAGTATTCTTCTTCTAGTCTTTGTTCATGCACCGTCTCAACCTTCTCTTTTGTTCCTAAACTTTACCTTTACAGTATCAATACTGTTCAAAGGTTCTATATAGTCAACATTTTCCATTCAGACTCAAGTATAACTTACTGTCCATTACTTCAAATGATACTCTGTATCTAGATGCTTTTCAAATCAGTATTAGTTAGTAGGTATAACTGTTTTTTTTTTTGGTCAACTAGCTACTAGTAGTTAGAAATTTCTATCCTCTTGAAAATAGTTAAGAAAACTCGAAACGTGTAGCAGAGGATGACCATGACTATGACCATAACAAAACAGAAAGAAACTCTCTAGAATATTGCAACTTGCAAGGCGGCATGGCATCGAAAAGTAAAATGAAAGAAAAAGTCCTTTACAGTCGACCTCTTCCTCTTTTTCATCTCATCGCCACTCTTTCCACACGTGTACTACTACTACTAAGTCGAACCAAACACCCACCTTCACTCTTTGTACTTTCCCACCACTTGTCACGCAACTTCCTCTCCACACTCCCATTCACCTTTCACTTCTATATATGTGTCTTCACTCTCTCTCACTTCTTCTTCAACATCAAAACAATTCTTCCCTTTTCAATTAATTCATTCATCACAAAAAAGCCTCTCAAAGTTCTTCCAAAGAGATCTTCAGATTCTAGTCTACTTATGGCGCTCGAGGCTATCAGTTCACCGAGATTAGCTTCTCCGGTTCCTCCTCTGTTCGAAGATTCTTCAAGATTCCACGGCGTAGAGCACTGGACCAAAGGTAAAAGATCTAAACGATCAAGATCCGACTTCCACCACCAGAACCTCACAGAAGAAGAGTATCTCGCTTTCTGCCTCTTGCTTCTCGCTCGTGACGGCGATCGCAGTAATCGCAAACCTCTTCCTCCGGTGACGGTGGCGGAGAAGTCGTCAACCTACAGCTGCAGCGTCTGCGACAAGTCTTTCTCTTCTTACCAAGCTCTCGGCGGACACAAAGCGAGTCACAGAAAAAACTTGTCACAGACTCTATCCGGCGGAGGAGATGATCTATCGACGTCGACCACATCCGCCGTGACGACCGGAAGCGGGAAGTCTCACGTCTGCTCGATCTGTCACAAGTCGTTTCCTTCCGGCCAAGCTCTCGGCGGACACAAGCGGTGCCACTACGAAGGGAATAACAACAACAGTAGCAGCAGCGGAGTGGCTAACTCCGAAGGAGCGGGGTCCACCAGCCACGTCAGCAGCGGTCACCGTGGGTTTGACCTAAACATCCCTCCTGTACCGGAGTTCTCGTTGGTTAACGGAGACGACGAAGTGATGAGCCCGATGCCGTCGGCGAAGAAGAAGCCCCGGTTTGACTTCCCGGAGGAAGCTTAATTAGACGATCGTATTTTTTCATGTGCTCTGTTTTTTGAGTTGTGTAGGAGTTTGTTGTTGGTTGTACAGACAAAGTTTGGGACATTGATTCATAATCATTCCCAGTCTTGTGCTTTACTCAGTTAAAAGTTATTACTAGACTCATTCTTTGTCAGAATAGTTGTTTTCTTTTCAATATTTAAATTGATACATGTTATAAGATTTTTCAATATTAGTTTTGTTTGAATAGTGTCATACCTCTTCCTACAACGAAAGGTGAGAAGGGACCATGTGGTCGGTAGACTGGTGATAGAAACAAGACATATGAACTTGGATATGCTTTAGGAGTTTGGTGGCTAGTCTTGCTCTACCTCAAGCCACCAAATCTTAAGCGCAAAAAAAAAAAACACTAGATAATAATCTAAAAGGAAAATCCACTAGACAAGTTTGGGACATTGATTCATTCCAGTCTTGTACTTTTATTCTGGTTAAAGTTATATTACTACACACTCATTCTTTGTCAGAATAGTTCTTCTTTTCTTTTAAAATTTTAAATTGATACATGTTAAGAGTTTTTTTTAAGTTTTGTTACAACTATGTTCTTATTTTTGATTTTACATTTTCATCAATAACCAAACTCATATGCCCATATTTTTTGTTGTTTAATGCATAAGAGTTTGTTTTTTATGATCAGTCTTTCGTTACAAAGTCGCATTTTATTTTTGCTTATAACGTTCAATAATGTGGGAAGGGACCATGTGGTCGGTAGACTGGTGGTAGAACTAGAAACAAGACATATGGACTTGGATATGCTTTAGGAGTTTGGTGGCTAGTCTTGCTCTACCTCAAGCCACCAAATCTTACGCGCAAACAAAAAAAAACACACACTAGATAATAATCTAAAAGGAAAATCCACTAGAGAAGCAACTTGGGCCGAGCAATAACCACTTTTGCTAATTGTTTATAGTTGCTGAAGCATCTGCTACTTCGGGTGTGTTCTGGATAACAACTACAAAAGTTAAAAGTGCTTTTTAAAAAAAAATGTTTAACCAATTGGACCCATTAACAACGAAGAAACTAAAAATCAGTATAAGAAAACCTTCTTATAGTTTAATAATAATGAAACTCTGTATGCATCTTGTGGTATTCTACCAGCTACACCAAAAAGTTTTAAAATGGCAACCATTTGCAGATAGTTACAACAAAACACTCAAAACTGTATGCATATATGGAAAAAAGCTTCTTAAAAGTTAGTCATATTGGAACTTTGCATGCATTTTTTATGTAAATGGTAGAAGAGTTGGGAAGAACCTTGTTCACCAAAAGTGGTCTGGTCTCTCTGTGAAAGATGCAATATCTGTGGTGGAAAAAGAGCCTCAGATGTCAATATCGACGCTATTGTATCCTTTATACAATAGAATCTGCTCGAATGTTCCAATCCAAGAGAAGACGTAAAGAGAGAATTCAAAAGAAACTTTTAAAAGACCAAAGAAAACTCTTATTCCATTCAACGTGACACCATTACAAACTCCTAAACATGATCAAGATGCTAAAGTACATCCTTATTGCGTTTTCCTTCTACGATCTAACGAAACTGCTTGCTTTTTTCTAGTTTTTGCCTGATTCCTTCATGCTGGCTTCAAGGTGTCCATATCCACCACCAGGTCCACCACCACCACCGCATGAACCACCACACCCACCACCACCAACGCATGAACCGCCACACCCACCACCACCACCGCTAATGATGACTCCACCACCAATACCACCTGACCCGTATCCCGGACCGCCTCCTCTGTTCCCTCCATCCCAACCCACACCACCACCACCACCACCACCAAATCCACCACCGATCACAACACCACCACCACCACCACCACCTGGACCGTATCCACCATACCCTGGATCGCCGCCCCCATAGCCTCCAGCTGTGAGTTCGCCCTTAAACCCGGTTACGTGTCGGTGACTCTTTCCCATCTCACTGGATTTTGCTTCACTCAGCATGGAACCTTCTCTTGCAGCCTCACCAATCATATGGCCAATGAGGCATAGATAAATGGAAACAAGAAACCAAAACATCACTCTGCCCATGATGGATACTTAGTAACACAATTGTTTTTAGTTAGAATCTGAGAAAGAAAGCAGTACTTGTGATTGAATACACAGCCACACAGACATCACTATATATATAAGCGAGTTAGCATGGGTGTCGTGCCAGTAAAGAGAAGTGTGTATATGGTGGCTCACCAAAACGAGTTTCCTGGTGATGGGTCTGATTCGCATGATTTATTTCCACACCTTCTGAGTTTTGTTGCATTTTGTGATTATACAGTTTAAAATGCAAAGTTTACGAGCTTTTTTTCAACTGAGACGGATTTTGCAAAAACTACTTTTCAACTTTACACAGTAGTAATTCGAGTAAACATATTCTAGAGTGAAACATTGCGTAAGTGGATGTTTTGTATTACAAAAATGAATATGAATTTTTGTTTGATTATTCTAAGACTATCTCCAATGTAGTTTGCTATTTTCACTTCTAAATGGGGAAACTTTAAAATAGATGTAAGATATGCTCCAATATATTTCCCTAAAATAGCAATCTCTAAAATATAGAGTACAAAATAGAGGAATGTTATTTCTTCCTCTATAAATAAAGAAAAAAAAATGAGATTTCTATTATAAAGGAAGAAATAGAGGTGAGTTGGAGCAATTTCACCTCTAAATGCAATTTCAACTCTTTTCTTTTTACAATCAAATCCGTGCTCAGTGCATGATTTGGGACTTGATAATTCGAATAATGGAACGAGGCATGTTTTCCACCACCTTATCCTCTCGTTTATCCGAAGTCTTGTCTAACTGGATGCCTTGAAATGTAAGTTTAGATGATCGGTAGTGACTACCAAAGGCAGTCCCGAAACCCCACCCGAGGCCTAAACCCACACCGCAACCACCACCTTCAAAATACCAATAACACATGAGTTTCGTTATTTAAGACTTGATGAAAGATGAAGCAGTACCCCTACTTGTGAGATTATATTAAGGCGCAGAAGAAAACACATGTATTAAACCTTACCAACACCAATGCCTAGTACATTCAAAGGCATCCCTGCAACAAAGCAACAGAAATAATCCAATTCAGTATGAATTTACCATCAAATGAAAGCTAGAGTTATTGCCAATGACACTCTAAGCATGTCACGATCGAGTATAGTTGAAAAAATTGGTCTGTTTTAATCTCTTTATAATATAGCTTTCCAATATGTTGACTATATTCTAACAATTGCCCTTGCTCTCATGTCATGAACAGTCCATCATCTTTTACCGATTAGGAACATGATATCTTAGATTCATTGATTTTTTTTTAACAATACTTGGAACTAAGTTCATGTCTCAGCTAAGTGAAATTGACACCCTTGTTTTGAAGTAGAAAATATTTAGAGAGAAGTGGTGAAGGGACCTCCAAAACTCCAGCCAAGGCCAAATCCACAGCCAACACCGACCCCTAATCCAACACCAAGTCCGGTGAAGTCAGATGAGGGCGCCAAAATCTGACCTTCACAACAAGATAGATCGATAAACAGAGTCATTAATTTAGAATGTTTGTGAAATAGTCGGTTCGTAAAAACCGGATTAGAAAACCGGGGCCTCTGAGCAAACTTGCCTAATCATACATGCATCTTGTTGGCTAGCTAATGAACAGGCCTAGTTTCTTCTCCACTCGGCTGTTTTGCTTTATCTCTGGTACAACAGAAACAAGGAATTATTACATGATTAAGCAGGTCCAATCTGATATCAGGCTATTATGTGCAAACTGCAAACTGCAAAGCAAAAAAAAAAACAAAAAAAAAGATTCTGGCTGCTTATATAATTGTATGTTGAAACTATATCCTATTATATAAAAATTGACTGGTTTACTAAGTTGACAATGAAAATAGGAATAGCCCTCCAAGGCTCCAATAGAGACCATATACATTCCTCTTTAACATTATGCAGCAAAGAGAACCAACTTCTCCTACCCACTATTTAATTTACATCTTCAACTAAATTTCCTCCAAAAAGCCTTTTAGCAAAGTAGAATAATAATCTATATAAGGTTTATTTTTGAATGATTTATACGCATTATTGATCTCCTGCTGTATAGCTTTTTACTTAAATTAAACCATTATACATCACCCATTTTTCTGTCTACTGAACCCTGCATGCAATGCCTGAATTGTGGGACCTATATAGTCTATAGATAAGTTTTCAAATACGAGTTCAGAAGGTGGAAAGAAATCCATTGACAAGCCAGGGACATTGAACCAAATATGATCAGTCACCCATGCTTGTTTCACTTGTGTTCATAGAGTTATACTGTTATGTCCCGTTGACATATCTCCAAACCTTAAAAGTGGTAGCCACAGATCTACCAGAATGAGCTGAGTTTATAGTCTTCAAGGTACGAACGTACTGATGGTCGTCTCCCAGTAAACTGCTTAGGTGTGTGCCGCCTCCACACAAGATTCCCATGACAACCCTCTAGGACCTTGCCCTCACAAGGAACAAGCTCCATGTACCACGTGCAGTTATATTATACTCTATATAAAAGCAGCACAGGAAGGCATGCTCTTTGAGATGAAAATTAAAAAGTCAGAAAAAAGCAATTGAGTATGATGATCATGTGCATTCTAATGTATACTTATGTATTTCTGCTTAATCTTTTTCATCAGATTTCCACTCTTGCGAATTGTAATTATCATGGTAAATGCAAGTGGTTTTTATTTAGAAACATGATTTTCTGTTGCGCAAGCTAAAACAAAAGGAATGCCAGGTGCCGGCAGGTCCTCTCCCTAAATTCATAAAGCTCTTCGGCCACAAAGTAAATAAATGAGATCACCAGCTTTAAGTCCATATTAAAAAGAAAAGTTATAAAAATTAAGATAAAACAAATACGATTTTACTCAAAGAAAGTAGTCAACATAAACTCGTAAACCTAAAAGCAGTTTGACGGTTGAAGAGATGAGACTCTGGCTATTGAGATTTGAGACTACAACACATACCTAAAAAAACATTTAATAGTAGAAAAACAGTTGACAGTATTGAGTCAACGTCTGAATAAAAAAGAAAAACAACAACACCAACATGAATAACTAATCGTGCCTGGTCTTCTCATCTAATTCCACAACATAACCTCTTATGTCCAAAGATTAAGTTTTTCAAGAATTTTTCGCCCGTATCTATTGCACCTCATCAACGGATGATTCCTGTTGATATGGCACAATAATTCACGTCGCATATCATTCTGCAAGACAAAATAAACAAATAAGCTAATGATTTCACACAAAATAGATCTAAAAGCATTTTATTTTCCTTACCTGAGATACAACCCATGCAGTCTGAATCACATAGTTTCCAAAAGGATGTACAAGAAGTGAATCAATGTCAGTAAGCAGCTCGTGGATGATCATTCTTGAGTTAAATTGTCTACTTTCTAAACATTTTTGCACCGCATGACTTCCATACTTGTCACAAGAGAGTTGCACGTAATTCCCACTGAGGTATCTCGACAGAGCTGCTGCCACTTGAAAATTTTCCAATTCCAACACATACTGGACCACATAGTTTCTGACAAACAAAAAAATATACTTCATGCCAGAATAAAAATGTACGCTTAATCATGTTAGTTGTGTAATACATACCCATAGCGATCCACACATAGGTTCATGGCATTAGTGATTATCTCTCTAATCAAAGGCTCTCTTATTTCTCGACGAGATTTTCCAATGCATTGTTGAAGCAGACAAGACCCATAATGATCGATTGCAATTTGATAACAGTTTTGAACAATCATTTGGAGAAGTCCCTATAGAACAAATCAGAGATCACATAAAATATGTCACTGAAGTTTATAATTAAGAAACGAGAGATACTTACATTGGTTTGTGAAGGAGAAAAATGGCTGAAGCAAAACATAATCACATCATTTGCATTAGTGCTCTTGCTCAGAAGTAGTGCAACATGGCATACAGTTACCATGAAGTGGGATACTTGCTCTTCAGAACTAAGACATCGGATCAAATCTCGTACTGCATGCGTTCTGTGATATCCAAAAGAAAATACAAATCAGTCAAATCGGATTATATCAAATGAACATATATAAAAATAAAGTGTATACCCATGCGAATCGCCACAAATTCTCACAAACTGATTAGGTTGTTGGATGACAGTTTTCAAAACCCGAGTGATTTGTTCATTTGTGCATTTCTCCATGAGCTTTTGAAAGACTTGATGGCCAAAAGGGTCAGTCATCAGCTCACAAACATGTGATATCAGCTCATCAAATATCTTATCAATAGTGTCTCTTGAACCTTCCGCAATCAAGTTTTGCAACTCGACATAATCCACACGGTTTTTAGCGTGGGACACTGTGTTATCCGTAGCCCTAGAGTTATTCATATTGAATAGATCATAGGTCCGAGGCACATAACCGTGTGAATAACTCCAAGGGCTTTGATTACCAAAATTATGATTATTACTTGGAGAAAAAGGAACCTCGTTGTGGTAAACGTACGGAGAACGGACCGACATATCACCATTGCCACGCCCATAAGAACCATAATTAGATGACTTATAACCATCATAACCATTAACAGGATTATCTATCCTAAACCACATCCTCTCGAGATTAATCTGTTCTTGTTCAGTTTGAGACTGAAAATACGAAGGGCTAAAGTGTTCATTGATACCTCGATCTCCAGCCCTCATAGGAAATTGATTGTTTCCACGTTGATCACGTAGCGGCTGTTGGCGAGGGTTTGAATCAGAGACACCCAATCTTCTAAAGTCAGATTCAAGGGTTCGCAAATCTGACGAAGTAGCAAACTGTGAAGATCCTGTTTTACGTGAGTAATGATCATCCAAGGAGCCATACATATTCTCATATGCTTTGAGTCTTTCACGTAGAAGCTGTTGAGAAGGAGACGACGGCAAGGCCTCCTCCGGATTCGCATCTCCATCTCCTCTCTTTTGGTTAGCCGACATAGCTGAACGATGGGGAGAAGAAGCAAAGGAGATAATTTTTTTTTGAACGACGCAAAGGAGAGAATAAGAAGTAAACGTAACGATATAAGTCAACAAAGATTTTGTATTTATTTTTGGATTTATCAGTAAGGAAATTTAGTAAATAAAATGGAAAATATATTAATGAAAGATTTAGAGAATATTTTGAATATCTAGAGAAATCTTTGGAATGAATAATAAGGGTAATTATTCAGTTACCTAAAATCATAATATCTAGAGAAATCTAGATTCGTGTTGGTATATAATGTGATATCTTAGCTATGCATACGAACAAGAGAAAGATATGCGAATAAGCGGTTCGAAGTTGGGATGCATGACGAGTGACTACCAAATTCCACTACGAGTCTACGAGTGATTCATAAAGTTTTGTGACGCTGACCTTCAGTCGCCATTACTCTTTGTCGTTAGTTTTACATTCCAATGATTTCAGATGGGACACGTTTACTGCCTACATTGCAAGTTGGTCCTGAGATTTGAGGGAGGGTCTCTACACAGATTAAGTAAAAAAAATTAGAAGAAATTCTTTTAAACAACTTTGAGGATCTATGTCTATGTAGCATATTCAAACAAAAAACGATAGGCTAATATTTCACTTGGCTATGTCAATGACCAGCCTTTGTGAGAGTATCAAGTTTGTTCTTCCCTGAAAGAGATGGTACTACCGAAGCTATTTTCTCAGAAATTAAATACATCAAAACAAAACCAAGATGGAGTTCCTATTTAAAGAATAGGAACTAACTCGATACATGTACTATCTTGAAACTTGTTTTCACAACCACACGACCAAGTTGAGCATGGTAAAAAAAAAAAAAAAAAAAGAGAGTTTGATTGTAGAAAGACCAGAGTAAGACACAAGAAGTTGGAGCTTTTTTTTGAGGGTAGAAACTGCGAATATGTGCATATCATGTTCCATGTCCGTGTCACCGACTAACAAGAAATGTATAAAATTTGGTGATATGTTATATTTATAGGAACATCTACTAGATGTTATATTTTTGAGAAAGTCCAGTTTTATAACAAGTTCTCCATCAGAAGATCACCAAACATTTAGTGAGTTGAATAACATATCTTAAAACGCAAGTTGATAACAGTTTTTTTTTTTGAAGTTGTCCCTCTTGTTTTATTAAATTATTTCAATCGAACATAGCGTCTCTTGTTAAAAGTCACAAGAAGAGATTTACACAGCTCGTACGATAGGTTTAAGAGTTAAAGAACCAGACCATCTCTAATGGTAGCGTTCTTCAACACAACCGTTATGCCTGATCTTATGTAAAACCCATCCTCTGGTCTATCTCCTTCTTCCACACCCTGCAACCCTCCACACAACAAAGAAAACGTTACACCATTAAAAAAAAAACCATCGAAAATGAACAAAAGATTTAATGAGAATTAAGATATATACATCTGCATTCGCTATGATCACGTTCTTCCCGATCTTGGCGTTCTTGTCAATGATACAGTTCCTGCATTTACACAACGCAAGACAGTGAATGGCTACAACATAGGAATCTTCTTCCTTCAGAACTAGAGAATAGGTTATTTTACCTGATCTTGGTGTTCTCACCTACACCTATAGGGACTTTCCCTTCTGCCAACAGAGACGCGATTTCAGCTTCTGTCTGGTAGAAGTCTGCTCCCATCATCATCGTATCCCGAAGCTCTACTCCAGACTCAACACGTGATCGTATGCCCACGATAGAGTGCTTCACACTGCACTCCCTCAAGAAACATCCATGTGAAACTATGGAGTCAATTATCTGCAATTCAACAAAACAAGCTAGGATCGATGAATATCATCATAATCAACTGAAGGTAGTAAACAGATTCAAGAACCGTACCCTGCATTTATCAACTTTGGTAGGTGGCAAGAACCGTGGAGACGTGAAGAAGGGCGTTTTTGGATCGTAAAACTGGAACTTAGGAGGCTGCCAAAGAAAAAAACAGTGTGATTAGATTTCAAAGCTAGACTGTTCTTGTAGATAAGAACAAGTGTCACCTGTTCTGTGAGAGCTAAGTTGGCATCAAAGAATGATCCTATAGTTCCAATATCCTCCCAATAGTCATTGAACAGAAACGCCTAGCCAACAAAAAATAAAATAAAGGTCAGAGAGGAGAGGAAGCACATATACACTGAATAACATGATATGCTAAACAGAAACCTGGACGTTATGCTCTTTCACAGCCAAGGGGATGATCTCGGAACCAAAGTCGTTGGATGTAGGATAACTCGAACTTAGAAGCTTTAGCAGAACCTCTTTTCTAAACACATAAACTCCCATCGAAGCAATGTATGGGAGCTCTGCAGCTTCTTTTGGTGGCAGACCAAGAATAGTAGTATCAACTTGCTGAAAACAAGAAAGAAAGTTAGTTGAGTTTAGTTTGCAGTCATGAAAGTTTTGAGAAAAAACATGAGGACCATTACCATTGCCTTTAAGTCATCTCCCTTTGGCTTTTCCGAGAACTGAACGATTTGTCCTGAGTCGTCAATTTTAAGCAGACCATAATCCGAAGCACGGCTGTGAATAGAAGAACAAATGGGATCAAATTCATCAAGCAAATGCTGCAGGACATGAACAAGGTTAATGATCCTCCGACACACCTCTCATCCATGGGAAGACAAGAAACTGTGATATCAGCATTTGACTCAATGTGCTTCTGCAAATAACAAAAACAGTAAATGAAACAACGTTCACCATGAAGCTCAGTAAATGAGAAGAATAAAACTAACCTGCACAAAGTTCATGTAATCCATCCGATAGAGATGGTCACCAGACAAGATCAAGACATGTTCCACATTCTTTGTCTTGGCATCCTGCATAAACACACACCACCAAGTTATGTTTCCTTTGTTGCAGAGACAAGATAGACATTACTAATGAGAATGAAGAGAGACAATAGTAATGAGTACCTCAAAGACCCATATAAACTGCCTAACAGCATCAGCAGTACCCTGAAACCATTTCTTTCCTGCATCTCCAGAAGTTTGGGTTGCAGCAAGAACCTAATCATTCCCAAAGGAGGCAACACTTCAAGTGAAAAATCAACTCAAAAAGATAGGCATAGTCTAGTGAGGTAAATGGTGTATCACCTCAACAAAACCATCACCAAAATTGACACCATTGCCAAAGTTGTAAGTGCGGGAAAGGTGGCGATTGAGGGAGAAAGAATTGAACTGAGTTAAGATGAAGATCTTTCTAATACCGCTGTTGATGCAATTGCTCATTGGTATATCTATCAGCCTGTAACACCCTCCAATTGGCACCGCAGGTTTAGCTCTCCCTCTAGTTAGAGGGAACAAGCGAGTCCCAGCACCGCCACCTAGTATGATAGATGCTACATTCTTTGGGTCTGCTCTTGGAGTTCTCAACAAAGGTTCCTGAAACAATGCACATCTGTATATATCAAAACAGCACTTGGAAGAAACAAAATGCTACATTATTTATTCAATTCACCAAACCAGAAAAAAAAAACACTTGATTGATGATAGATCGATTCTCTTACCCAACCAAAACATTAACAAAAAAAACACAGCCTCCTTATAAACTAGCAACAGCTAGAATAGAATCTGCTACATTGAGTCCTATGCTAGTTACATGGAGATAGATAACAGAAGGTTCAACATAACAAACAAACTTCTTAGTGATTTTTTGTGAACAATTATTGTAAATGTGTGAAAACATACATGAGACTCTTGATCAACAGATGGGGTGAGAACAGAGCGAATGAGCCTTGTCTGAAACTTCTGAGGTCCACCACTCTGTGCCTTCAGATGATAAGCCTTGACAACCTCGGCTCCCCACAAGGTACAAACTCTTCTAGAGTCGGAAACAACTTTTCTGTTCAGACCAAAGGAACCACTACTGGTACACTGAAGCTTCATTGTTGGACAGCAAGACGCCATATTTTTCACAACAACCTGTACTATTTGAAAAAAAACTCAAAGGGAATTATTGAAGGAGAAGAACCTTAGATCAGAATCTACGGAAAAAAAAAAAGATGAAACCCAGATCGAAAAAATGGGAACTTTTCAGACACAAAGAGATTCGGTTGTACAGTGTTAAAAGTGAAAGAGAATCGACAAGTCGACTAGTTTTTGCAAGTGGGAACAGCCCCTAAGTAAAGTTTCTCTCTCAAGTGGGGGTGTGAGAAGTGACTGTGTGATCTTTTTAACTTTTTAGGCTCAAAGAGAAACGGAAAAGTGATAAGTAGAGATCAAAGAGAGTAAACAGTGTGATACTCGTGAATCATCTGACGACTACACCGCCAACCGTTTTAGATTTTTCTCAAGCAATTAAAAAAAAAGATCTTAAGGGTTTTGAAAAAGGAGATTGGGTGAGATAACTATAGGCGTGGGCGTTCGGGTACCCGTTGGCGTTCGGATCGGGTTTTTCGGATTTTCGGGTTTTCGGGTTTACGCTCATAGGTCCCATAGTAAACTTTTATTAGTACGGGTCGGATTCGGATAATAACACTTCGGGTTCGGTTAAAAAATATATTGCATCCTAAAACCCATAAAGTAACCATATATCATTCGGGTTCGGGTTATATCGGTTCGGTTCGGATATAACCAAAGTAAAAAACAAAAACTTAAAGAAAAACATAAAGAAAAACAACTAAATTAATAAAAATTAATCTATCACACATAAAATTGCTAAAATAACAATAAAATATTAAATCTAGGAAGAAAAAAACAAAAACTTAAACTAACAAAAAACAAAGTAAAAAACAAAAACTTAAAGAAAAACTTAAAGAAAAACAACTAAATTAATAAAAATTAATCTATCACACATAAAATTGCTAAAATAACAATAAAATGTTAAATCTAGGAAGAAAACAAATATTATTTGTAAACAATATATATTATATTATAGAGAGTAGACTTGTTATTGCAATGAACAAATTATAAATTACTTATTTATAACTAATTGTGTACTTAAAACATTTTTAATATTGTTAATATTTATTATTATATATCATATTACCACAAATATTAAATTTAATAACTAATATATATATATATATATATATATATATATATATATTTCAAAATATTTATATTTACTATTAGTTTCGGGCTTTTCGGGTTACCCGTTCGGGTTCGGTTAATAACACTTCGGGTTCGGATATTTTTTATACCACCCTACAAGATCCGTTCGGGTATTTTTACATTTCGGATCGGATAACGGGTCGGGTTTTTCGGTTCGGGTTCGGTTCGGATTTCGGATTCCGGATTTTATGCCCAGGCCTAGATAACTATATAAAAGAACAATAATTCATCGGCTAACTAAAATCACATTCTCTCTCTCCTCTTTTCTCTTCCATTCTCTCTCTATCCTCTCTCTCTCTACAAAACTAAATTTTTTTCTTCCATTAGCTATATCACAAAGAAGCCTTTTGTCATAATCTATTCTACTAAATTTCGACCCGCACAACCGTACGGGTGTATATTTTCATTTTATACACATAAACATTTTTTTACATCATTTATGGTATAAATTTTTTAACACTAATCATCTATTTTATGTTTATATGACTCTTTTAAATATGTAAATTTTATATTTTAAATATTATTCCATTTAATTAATTGTTTCAAACCATTAATTTTATAATTTATATGACTTGATATCATTCGCCATGATTTCAAATCCGGGTTCGATGAACTGTTAAAAGCTAACCTTATTAGAGAGAGAGCAAACCGTAACTTATGGATTGATATGAACAGTGTTTCCTTTGTATATTTTTAAATAGTCCAAAGATACTTTTACTTGTGTTTTGAATTAGATATCAAGTGCTCTTAAATAGCAATTTTCTGGTTTTGTAAACAGTGTCATCAAATGTGTTTATATTTCTTTATAATATTAGACTTGACTTTAGAAAATGATTACTGTTTTGAGGAATATAACTAATGATCTCAGGACTACTGTATGCATTAAGATTAATAGAGAATCAATCATTTAGAATATGAATAATATTATTTTTCGCGGATTAACTCATATATTTTACGTTTTGTATACATTTGTTTTCACCTTTTAGATAATTGAAATACACAAGGTCAAGATTTTAAAAGTACACATTAATTCCTTCCGTCCTATTTTATAAGAGAGTAGTTTTTATAGTCAATAATATATGAGAAGATTTAGTAATAATGCCAAAATATTATTAAGAAATAAATAAAACATAACTTTTTAGTGATGGTCCATTTAAAAAATATCACACATGAATAGATGTCATGACTTCTATTTTAATATAATAGATATTTCTTACTTACTAAAATAAAATATATTAAATATATAAATTTATCAATTTAATAAAATGTTATTATATTTAGCTGAATATAATAATTTTCTTTTAATATGATTATATAATAAATAAAATATAATATAATTTTTATGTGTCATTTTATAAACGATAACTAAATTTATTAATGTATAATTATATTTCAAACTAATTTCGAAATTAATGAAATTATTTAAATATAATTTTGAAAATGAAGATCTTGTAAAAATCTTTTAAAACAGATTTGTTAGATTTTTTAATAAATATATTTACATTTAAAATGAAAAGATATCAAAAGATATAATGATTAAATTATTTTAAAGATTCTATATATTATTATTAGTCTTATTCTAAGTGATAGTCCAATTTAAAAAATCACACATGAAAGAAATCATGACTTCTGTTTTAATATATAAGATTTACGAAACATAGAATATAATTTTAATTATTGTATTTTCTCTTTTGCTCTCTCTCTCTCATATACTTTCACATACTAAACTATATGGTCATCAAATATATAATATCTAAATTTTTTAATTTATATTATACCATGCACTTAAGCATCTATCTCACAACAATTAATTATCTTCTTTTATATTAGACATTATGTTTAATCCATTGAACGTTACAAATAAATAATACTCAAAAAGTTAAATTATTTTATAATTGTATTTGTCTTTCAAATTATCTGTTCTTTATCGACATTATAAATATAATATATCTAATGTTAAGTGTGGCATACAAATACTCACGCGCTATAGAGGACTCTAATATCTATTTGTGTGATAAATAGACACATTTCTTAAGTCATGACATATTCTAATTTTTTCGGAATATAGTTAACCACAGATTCTCTCTTTTCTTAAATACCAAATTAGATTTTAACCAAAAAAATAGATGAAAAATGTATCTCATACGAATTTGATATAATTTTCAATATTAATTTTCATTTATTATATTCCATTAACAATTGTTTCAGGTTCAATGGTGTTATTTCCAGTAATATCCTTTAATATTGCTTATTTTTCTTCTAAAAGCAGGACACCGTTTTCAAAAGGGTTTCTTTGTGATATAGCTAAGGGAAAAAAAGAATTTAGTTTTGTAGAGAAAGGGTAGAGAGAGATAGGAAGAGAAAAGAGGAGAGATGGTGTGATTTTTGTTAGTTAATAAACTATTGTTTTTTATAGTTATCTCACCCAATTTCCCATATAACAATATGTTATTTGAACATTACATATTAGAGAGATATAAAAAGAGAGATGGATAGAGAGAGGGAGCGAGGCTGGGGGAGATGGTGGGGGAGAGATAATGACATATGGAGGGAGATAGAGAAGAGAAAGATGGAGAAATTAAGGAAAATGAGATTGTATAATTATAATTATATTCTACATTCCAAAAATAAAATAGAACATAACAACATTATTATAACTGTACATATTCAAATTTATAGATATATGTTAGTTTTAAAAAATTCAAAACATTTCATATACAAAAATATATGGTTTTTATAGGTATAAAAGAAATTTGAATTAGTTATTTTAAAATTTATAAAATTGATCAAAAAGATAGGTGAAAGTGAAGAAGGACAAAATAGTATATATTGTATAAATATCACATTCCTCTTAGATGTTATAGTTACATACTTAGTTTTGTGTTTTCTTATAGTTATGTGGCCAAAATGCCGAAAAACTAATAAAATAGAAAGAAAAAACTATAGCCATTGATGTGGTATAAACCATCTAAATTTTGGGTTTGAGGCCAAAATCATATTTAATTTTTCCGATCAATTTAGATTTTTTTTAAGCAATTTAAAAAAAAAAAGAATTAAGGATTTTGAATTTAACAGGCAAAAATTTCATTGTAGCATCATATGGAACATTTGTTATTAGGCTTTAACAATATGTAAAAGTTTCTCATGATTGCATACAAAAAAGTTTGTAGTATTCAACTGAAGCGATGATATGCAATTGGACATTCTGCACCATCTAAGGTCCAATGGTAAGGAAAATGGTTTCACGTGACCTATTTGATTTGGGGTCCCATTCGATTTGAAAATGTATTTTGAGATGTGCTCAACCATGTTGACGTCTTCATCGGCCACAACAACATACCTACAAAAGGAAAAAATGAACATTAATGCCACAAATATGTTTGCTGTTGTTGCATCTCGATGAAGTCTTGCCATGACACAAGCTGTGTCTTCATAGACTACCTATTAAAACACAATATTAGATCCAAATATAACAATTTCTCAGAAAAGATATTTTAGATAGAATTCATTTACCTTGAGATCATTTGCTCTGATTGGGCTAAGTAGCTACAGAATTTTTTTGGCTCCAGGTTGGTTCTTGATAGTATCTAAATGATTCATGATAGCTTGCCACTGTAAAGATTCGTGAATGTCTCCATAATGTGCTTCTGTCACTTATTTGTATGTAATGCATGAATCCAAGCACACACATATTACAACTTACAGAATAATTCGTTTTAAACAAGAGTTTATGAACAAGTTTTTGTACACACAGCCTAGAAAGATTCCTGAAAGTTTCAAATGTTGTAATTTATCAAATATCTTTCAGTGTTTTGTATCTCCAAGTATATGATTTAGACACTCACCTATCGATGAATTTACCAACATACACTTTTCCATCTTGGAGATTCAATTCCTAGGAGATCACCAATGTTATATGTTTCAGAACATGAGGAATAAAATATACTGAATCTCTTTTTATTTGTGCTTCATCAAAAGTCCTATTACCTGAATCTCTCACAATAATGAAATCCTCATTAGCTTCAATATGCTCCATTGCATGATATGTTGTTTGGATAAAACTAAAAACGTTAAAATGTTAAGGGGTTCCAAGTTTTACAAGAAATCTGAATCGATGATATTCTAAAAATCCATAGTTCAATTAGTGTTTTAAAACGCCTGTGGTATTCAAAAACTAAGAAGTTTAATCCAATAATATAGTTATGATCAAGTGACAATAATAATATTTTTCAATCTAATTTTATGGAATTTTTATTTAGTCTTAAGTTAATTATAACACAAATGTTTTTCAAAAATATGATATTACATGATTGGTTTATGACACTTAAATATTTTATAGTTTACTAATTATAGGATGGTAAAATATAGTTTTTCAGTTCAGTCTCACATTTTGAATTATTTATATGGTTGCAAGTTAATCATAAGATATAAATATTGCTAAAAATAATATTTGATGATATGTTTATTTAATTAAAATATTTATAGTTCAACTGAATTTGAAAGAATATATATATAACTCCATATGCTTACAAAATGAGTAAATGGACTAATCCAATTTTTTATATCTCGAAGATATAACTAAAATAAAATATATTATTTTATAATAATATTTTACTTATATATTACGGAATTACTCAAAACATATTACTAAAGAATACTACAAAATATTACCAATTGTTAACATTTGGTTATTTTGTAATTTTAAGTTGAACACTTTTAGTTTTTGTTTTAACTCACAAAACAATATATATTAGGTGAGTTATACTTAATTTTTATTAAAATATGTTTACCTATCTAAAACAATAACCAACCTAAACGTAAATAACAAATTAATCACAATTTTAATCTATTTTAAAAAATATTAAAGTTGAATTCAGAAAGTAGATGTAATACAATATATTAAAGTGACAACCAAACCAATTATATATTACATATCCAAAACAAATATCTACTTAATATATTATAACATTATAATATAAAGTATACATATAATTATAAAATAATTTAAAATTAAAAATAAAATATTAATCAAATATTATAATGATTAATATTTTAATTTATTTACGTCATAAATTTTTATATAATTTATTTACGTCATAAATTTTTATATATTTTATTTACGTCAATAATTTTTTACATATGTACATGACTACGAGATAATCATCTTTTATGTCTAATGTTAAATTATGTAATTCTCAATCAGTCAGAACCAGGCAAAGGTTGTCTACCTGATCTTGGTGTTCTCACCTACACCTATCGGAACTTTCCCTTCTGCCAACATAGACGCAATTTCAGCTTCTGCCTGGTAGAAATCTACTCCCATCATAGTATCTTGAAGCTCTACTCCAGACTCTACACTTGATCGTATTCCCACAATAGAGTGATGCACACTCCCTCAAGAAACATCCATGTGCAGTTGTGGAATCTAGTATATGCAGTTCAAGAACACATTTTGAACAAGCTAGGATCAATAATATCATCATCAACTAAAAAACGGTAGTAATGCATTTATCAACTTTGGTAGGTGGCAAAAAGTGGAGACGTGGAGAAGGGAGTTTTTGGATCGTAAAACTGGAATTTATGAGGCTGCAAGAAACAGAGATAAAGCGTGGTTAGATTTCACTGAGCCACTACATTGTTCTTGTAGATAAGAATAAGAGTCACCTGTTCCTGTGAGAGCTAAGTTGGCATCAAAGAATGATCCTATCGTTCCAATATTCCTCCCAATAGTCATTGAACAAAAATGCCTAGCCAAGCCAACAAAAATAATGGTCAGATAAGAAGCACGTATAATGAATGATATGATACGCTAAACATAGAATAAAAGAAACATGGACGTTAAGCTCTTTCACGGCCAATGGGATGATCTCAAAACCAAAGTCAGTTAGATGTAGGATAACTCGATCTCAGACACATATACTGAATGATGATATGTTTAATGATCTTTAGACACACCTGTAATCCTGGGAAGACAAGAAACTACACTGAATGCTGAATAACTACAACCATCCATGCATACAGTAGCGGCCATGGGTAGAAGCCAGCATATGCTTTCGGTCTTCTATAAAATATATAAAATTTCGGCAAATAATTCTATAGATTTCTAGTAACATAGTTGGTTAAAGGCTTAAAGCTAGTGGTTGTCAAGGTAAAGGTAACAATATCAAATGTTTTAGCTTCATTTTTAACTATTTTAATTTTTACAAGCTCACAAGTTTATTTTGTGCTTCCAGCCCAAAAAATCTCAAGGCCGGATCTTTGGATGTGTAAACAAACTAAGTTTGGATTTGTAGACAAAATCATATAGTATTATGTAATTTAGCTGCCATTTAATTTAGTATCAATTTTTTTTAACTAATTGGTTAGTGGTTCATAATTGTTTTCCTTGCATGTAGCATTCACATTTTTAAGATTTACTTTGTTCATAGAGACTACAATGAAAATCTAGTCATGAACTCTTTTATTTCAAAAAGCAATGCAAGAGAAGTTTGTCTTATGGTAATAATCTCGTCGCTGATACTCTATTTTAAAAAGCAAAAGTTAATGCAAGAAAATTTATCAAATGATGAATCTAGTCACTCGTACTCTATTATTTTTTAAAATCATACAATGAATGTAGTAGTTTGAAAAGTACAAACAAATATAATATGGGTAATCTTAACACTACTACCAAAATAAAATAAAAATATTAAATGGTTCCAACAAACACGTGTCAAGTTTCGTCCGGCGGTGTACGTTGCCCAAGCGTGCTTATACATTGGCCCGGTCTTTGCTGTTCACTTCAGCTTCACCTGCTCTTTTATTACTCGCCAACTCGTTCCAACCATTCTTCACCTTTTATATATCACTTTATTCAAGTTGTCCCCAATAATGCGATCATTTTTTTTCCTTCTGGAATTGGACGTATTCACCTAATGCTTGTAGTCATGAAATTTCCACGACCACTATAAGAAAAAATAGATGATGATGATATATCCATTGGTTTCAATAATTCAACCAATTATAGAGAGTCTTTACATCTCTATATAAAACCCTCAATCTAATTGTTCAGACAAGTCAAAGTGATCATCCATCCACTTTACTAAAAAGTTTATTTCCGGTTGGATTTACAAAAAAAAAACATGGCTTCTTTTGTTTCCCAAGATGTTGCCGCTGAGAAAATTCACGCCATGAGGAGGTTCGAGAGAACGAGAATATTTGTGGAAGTTTCTTCCAGTGATTGAAGTTCTTGTCGTTGTCTTACTTCTCCTCTCTTGGTTGACGCCGTCTCTTTCCGTCGGTGAGTATCTCCGGCGGATTGTTTCCGGTGGTCTGACCGGTGGCATATTCATTTTCTGCCTTGTGAACGTTCTCATCGCCCTAATTTTCTCCTTATCTGAACCACCACCAAAAAGTAACCGAACCGGATCTGTATTTTCAATACGTTTCTTCCTCCGCAACCACCACTCCCTCTCAGTGGTTTCTCCTCCGCTACCACCACTTCCTCTCGGTGGTTGTTCGTCCTCCTCCGCGGTAGTCTCTGAACCGCCGCCGGGGTCTGAAAACGAAGAAAAGACTTCAGATGGAAAGTCAGGGACGGAGTTTACCTCCGTTACACTAACCGCCGAAGAGGCTCGACCGGTGAGGCGAGAGATGGTCCGGGCTGTCAGCTCCGTGACGGACAGAGCTCATGCTATAAGGAGGAAGCATGAAATGACGTTTCTGCCTCCCAGTCGTTGCCGATGACTAGTACTAATGATCATCAGGTTTACAGAAGGTCGAGATCGGAGAGGCTTGACGTGCGGGGAGATTTTAGACGGAGCATGAGACGGTTGTGTGATATTGATGACCTGAGCAGTGATGAGTTTAGATCGACGGTGGAGACGTTTATCGCTGGAAAGAAGAAGATGCTTTTGAAGGAATGGATGAAGCCGTAAAATATTATTAAGAACACGACTTTTGCTAGGCTTTAACGTTCGTTCATTTTGGATACATATTAGTATATAATTTCTTGTGATCAGCTAGTGAGTGCATATCTACGAAAAAATCATAGTTCTATAAAATTGGGAGCCTTTCTCGTTCGTTCTACTACAGCTTATCACTTCCTTGGTCAAAACGTAAGATAATTGTAATCGAAAGATAACAGCTACCATCTTCAGAACTTTCAGTTTTTATAATTTTGAACAAAATGTATAACTTTCCATGTTGAAGAAGGTAGTATTCTTTGTTTCAGGATGTGGAGATGCCATTGGAGCGATATCTCATCCACATGATTTTGGACACGTTACCGTAATTAACTGCATGGAGAGAATATATATGTATGAAGAATCACTCCGGGATGTTGTAGTCGTACATGCTTTTTCTCCTTGTCGTCTCCAAAGGCGAATGCTCTTGAAGGGGACACATGGATTCATGGGTTTTTTAGAATGACATTGCTATTTGTTTGTATTTTAAAAGGTTAAAATGGCTTAAAAAAGGTCCTACCGGGAGTCGAACCCAGGTCGCTGGATTCAAAGTCCAGAGTGCTAACCACTACACCATAGAACCACACTGATTTATTTTGCAGACTAAAAGTTAGAAATGACCAGATTTCAGTACTCAGAGTCAGACCAGCATCTATCTTATTAAAGATGAAGTACAATTTCGGTGTGTTTGGATACTTGGATAAGAGTATTAAAAAAATTTGGTGTGTTTGGAAACATGGATTGTAGTCTTTTTAAAAAAAAATTAATTTTGTTTGGAAACAAAGATAGTAATATTAAACAGAAAAAGTAATGGGCTTAAGTTATTAAGTCCATTATAAAATAATGTTTTCAATATATATAAGAAAAATACAATACAAGTCCAATCTGAAATACCAACTCAAATTATGGTTTTTATATTTCATATTAAGTTTTTAAAATATAATATATGTAATTATTTATATGATAATACGTATTAAATACTATTAATTATATGATTACTTATATGATGATACATATAAAATGCGATTAATTATATGATGAAATTATACGATATATAATAATGACTAAGGATGGGTTTTCAGACATCCATACGGGCTTGGTTCTGATCGGTTTGTGTTTCAGGTTTTCGAGGTCAAAGATTTCAGTCCTATTAGGATGTTTCTAAATTTTTGTTTGAGTTTGATTCGGATCTTTGCGGGTTTGGTTTGGGTTTGGATAACCTATTTAATTTTTTTTTAAAGTTTTAAATCACTATATATTTTAAATTTCTCAAAATCTATAAATAAAGTAATATATTACCTATAAATTTAAATAACATATGTCAGAATACCTAAGCTTAACATATCAATTGGTTTGATTTAAAAATTTGGATACGAAATCAATAATTATTTTAAGTATTTTGGTGATTTGAGTATATTTTAACTATTTCAGATATTTGTTTTTGACTATCTATATATATTTTCAAGTATTTTAAACCAATTTAAAAGTATCATTCTTAATGTTTTATATACGTTAAATATAAAATAATTAATATATAAGTATATAATCTATCTTATTAAAGCTGAAGTACAATTTCGGTGTGTTTGGATACTTGGATAAGAGTATTAAAAAAATTTGGTGTGTTTGGAAACATGGATTGTAGTCTTTTTAAAAAAAATTAATTTTGTTTGGAAACAAATATAGTAATATTAAACAGAAAAAGTAATCGGCTTAAGTTATTAAGTCCATTATAAAAGAATTTTTTCAATATATATAAGAAAAATACAATACAAGCCCAATTTAAAATACCAACTCAAATTATGGTTTTTATATTTCATATTAAGTTTTTAAAATATAATATATGTAATTATTTATATGATAATACGTATTAAATACTATTAATTATATGATTACTTATATGATGATACATATAAAATACGATTAGTTATATGATGAAATTATACGATATATAATAATGACTAAGGATGGGTTTTCAGACATCCATACGGGCTTGGTTCTGATCGGTTTGTGTTTCAGGTTTTCGAGGTCAAAGATTTCAGTCCTATTAGGATGTTTCTAAATTTTTGTTTGAGTTTGATTCGGATCTTTGCGGGTTTGGTTTGGGTTTGGATAACCTATTTAAATTATTTTTAAAGTTTTAAATCACTATATATTTTAAATTTCTCAAAATCTATAAATAAAGTAATATATTACCTATAAATTTAAATAACATATGTCAGAATACCTAAGCTTAACATATCAATTGGTTTGATTTAAAATTTTGGATACGAAATCAATAATTATTTTAAGTATTTTGGTGATTTGAGTATACTTTAACTATTTCAGATATTTGTTTTTGACTATCTATATATATTTTCAAGTATTTTAAACCAATTTAAAAGTATCATTCTTGATGTTTTATATACGTTAAATATAAAATAATTAATATATAAGTATATAAATCTATTTTTAGATAAATTCAGGTACATGAATACTTCGGTTCAGATCCGATTCGGTTCTCTAACTAACAAAATTTTGAATAATTCGAATATTTAATCAATTTATGTTTAGGTTTGGTACTATATTTATGGATTGTTATCAGTTCTGTTCCTCGAATTCATTTTGCCAAACTCTAATAATTACATGAAAAACAAATATCATCATATTTTTAAAAATATACATCCGCGGAGGTGCAGAGATCAAAGTCTATAATCATTTATTATAACAACAAGCCAAATAAATATGTTGATTAAAGAGCGAATAAAACAAAACTAAAGAAATACATAGTTTACCAGAGACACTCTATGTGTCGAATTTATTATAAAGAAAATTTTATTAAAATAAATAAATTCAGTAATTACAAACAAATAATATATTTTATAAAAGAAAAATAATACCCGCGCTTTCAAAGCGCGGGTCAAAATCTAGTAGGTGGTTTAAACCACACGTGCAAAGGTGTTTGTGTCACTTTTATCTTATCAATTTACAGAAATAAAATTATAATATTCTTTTGATAAAGAAAATTTACAATATTGACCCTTCCGTCAAAACTATGATGCTTGAAGCAAAAAATAAATGATGCCTTCTATAAAACGACATTGTCCTAATTAATTATCATTAGTTATCTACATTGTCCTGGATTCGTGTAAGTTTAGTCCTAAATATCATCAACAGAATGTTAAACTTAGTAAATTTCAGTATTCATTGAAGGATTTTCAACCATATCGCCAATATTAACCAAACAACCATCATCACAACTGAAACTAATAGAAACAAATAAATTACATATCATGTTATGATTTATCACATTTTTGGCAATAGCGTGACGATTCGGGTTTCTCAATTTTGCTGAGCAACTTGAACACATATAATTCCAATTACTATGTGAGACAGTAATGGTTCTTTACATATGAATTTCTTTTTCTTCAATTCATAAGTTTATAAAACCTTTTTAGTATTAATTTTTTTTAATATTAGTTGGTTCTCAATATAAAAAGTCTATGTCTGTATGTAAAAGATTTGACCAAATCATTATTGTTAGCCAAATATATTTATAGTTTTGATATGGATCAATTACCTGCTGGTAAACAAAAGGAATATCTAAACAGGCGAAACAAACTAAAGGGAGACCGTTCTCGAAAAAAAAAAATTAAAGGGGGATTAACGAACATATAGCGATGTAATATGGCAGAGAACAGAACACTATAAGAAGAGGGATGATCAGCGAGCGAGGGGGCATCTTCTTGCTCCCCCAAAACCCTAAAATATTGTTACTTCTCTATACACGTGTACATTACACTGAATATATAGTCTTAAAATAATCAATAGACGCATACATTTTGTTTTCAAATTGAATCCCTACATGCCTAATATACAGTATGAACATGTAGCTATGAATTTTCAAATTCGCAAATGATGCCTAGAAATCTATTATTAACACTGAGCGTGATGATAACATCTGATAAGACTGAGTACTATAAGGCAAAAATAAAATCCTTTTTTTCCATCACAACATTATTCGAGTTAGCCGCAAATCGGACAAACGACTCAATGAAACAGGAACAGGTCATGAGTACTGAGTTTTAACATCGGGACAAACATATAAGACAAGACAGGTGTGATAATGTTAAAGGTGCCGGACGATATATCGCATAAAGAGAGACAAAAGTAGGATTGCAGTGCATCACCAGTTGAGAATAGGCTTTCTACTTCCAAGCCTTCTTACGGTTGGCCTTCTTCTTCTTCATCTTGTAACGGCTCGTCTTCTTGGGGTTGGCAACCCGAGCTGAAACAAAAACAAAAGAGATAAATGAGAATCCACTGCCTTGTTACCAAGAATCAAGAATTTATTATATACCTGGGATCATGAAGCCACGTGGGAAAGCATCATCGACAGGAATGGGGCTGTTTCCCACGGGTTTTAAAGCAGGCACAACAACTAGTTTGAATCCTCCTCCCATGTCACTCCCATTAAGTTCCAGGGCCTTCTCTTCTGCACCTTCTCCCAGAATAGAAATGATGGCTTGGCTTTAAGCATGAAAAGAAAAAGAAAACAGTCAAATAGTTAGAACATTTAAGGGAAAAAATTGTCAAAAAAAAAAAAGGTGGAGGAAGAAGGCACAAACTGATCTTGACTGGGATGATGTTCTACGGGGAATAACTGAAAATCAACAATCTCTCCGCATGAAGAGAAACGGTTGGTCAAGAAGGTCTTGATATCAGCAGCAGGAAGCGAAGTGTCATATCCTCTAACGATAATCATTTTGCCATCATAAGCTCGTTCTGCCTCGGCCAACCTAGCAGTCATTTCAGGAGTGAGTTTAAGGAACTCCTCGTGAGTTGAAGTAGCAACTATTTTGCGTCCTTCCATCTCACTTCCACTAAGTTGCAGTGCCTTCTCTTCTGCGCCGTCTCCCAAAATATATATATAGCCAGATCTGTAAACAACAATTAGTTTTTAGTTAAAAAGAATAAACTTTTGAGAGAGCAAACTGGAGGAGGAAAAAGAAGCCACAAACACAAACCTGTTGGGAGCACCGTCTATAGCGAAATAGGGGATAGAAACAAACACAACCTCTCCACATGAAGAGAAGTGTTTAGTTAACTGGCTCTTGACAACATCCACATGAAGGGAAGTGTCATATCCCTTAACTAAAATCCTAACGCTCCTGCAATTATAAATAATCTATGCATGTTATTATTGTATCAACACATCTAAATTACAGATAACAAAATATCAATAAATCAATTTACCGGCTTCTTCGATCTCTCATAGCATCCAAATCACTATCCATTCCCTAAGATAGTACACAAGACAGCTAGGTTTTCGAGATTTTTTTCAGTTTTAGGGATTCGTGGAGATGAAGAAAGAGGGATGCGAAACTAGAGTATATTGGCAACAAACGATTGGGCCTGGGCCTCAACCAAGCCTAATATTGTCAAACTCGTTACAGAGCCGTATGCCACCTATTTATAAACTAGGTGATTTTTCCGTGCTCATGCACGGGTATAAATATTTATAAAGTAAATATATTGTAATAATTTATTAATAGTTTAATTTTAGTTTCGATTTTTCTATAATTTATATAAATCATACCATATTGTTTTACTTAGATGTGTGATTTTGGATATGTAATATATTATTAGTTTGATTATAACTTTAGTGTATTAGATATCATCAAATTCTTCAAATTCAACTATGGTATTTTTTGTTCAAAATATATTAAAATTATGAATAATTTGTGATTAGTTTGGATTGATTTTTCCCTTAGATATGTATATATATTTTAGTAATAATATTATATATATTTTTGAAAATCAAATAAAAAACTTAAGTGTTGGTCTATTCAGAATACATAAATAAATATAACAATAATATTTTGAAATATCATATATATATGTTTTAAAAAATAAATAAACTGTAACAATTAGTTAGTAATTTATTTTTATTTATTGGTATGGTTTGAAGCATCCATTAATATATATGTCTAAAATAAATAAACATTACTATAAAATAATATGTTAATTACTCATTTTGTGGATAAGGTGACATATATTCTTTTATATTAAAGTATAACTATTTTTATTTTATTCATCCAATTAGATTGTTTATCACATCAATTCATTTTTTCATCTTAAATGTGTAAATATATTTTTGTAATATTTATAAAAATTTGTTATTTTTTTATTTTCTTAAAATATTTTAAAAATAAAGAAATAATCAGTAGAAAGTTCCATAAAAGAAAATAACGGATAAAAATTTTAATCTCATAAACGCATATTGGTATTTATAATAATTAAAATATTTTGTAAGTTCTACATAATATTATAACTTAGATTTATAAAAGTAAACTGAAAATTATTTTCAATAATCTTAAATATATTCTTGAATATAATAATTCAGATTTTCTTATGTACTTTTATTATAGGTATATTGGATTGTACAAATATAAGGGAAAAAGGAAAAAAAGCAAACTATATATTAAGTAAAACATAAATTTTTAATTGTGGAAAAAATATAATATTTTAGGTTATTAAAAATTTTAGGATTATATTATTTAATTTTTTTTTGTAATTTCTTGTTCAAAATATGCTTGTGATAAAATTAGTTGTCATAAAAATATCAATTAACGTTTTAAAAATAAATATCAGTTCTTATAAATTTTTATTGAGAAATTATTTTACATAAGTAAGAAAAATTTATAGACATTTTTAGGTTTTTAATTATAAAATATTAATATTCAATAAATATTATAATAATGAATAAACCATTTCAATAATACTAATTAAAATATTATTATTTAACTATAGGTATATTGGTTTATCTAATCAATTTCTTATGTAATTATTTGAGAAAATATATAGACATAAGGAAACTATTTTTATTACTTTGGAAATATTTTATATTGGTTAAGGTTATGTTTTAAAAGAAATATCTATTTTACTAAATATCAAAATTATTTTTGTTAACTTTCCTTTTTTTTATGAAATCACATTATATATAAATATATTCTCTTATTTTAAATTCGTTTTTTAATTTTAAGATGTTTTAACTATATATGTTAACTAAAAAGGAAATTTCTAATTAACAGGAATTATTTAAAAAAAAAGAAAATCGATTTTAATATAGTAATTATATCTAATATTTTTAATTCATTAAGGGTGTGATTGTAATCAACCATCGCGAGAGTTAACGTGAGCGCGACACATAGGAAACTGACTTCTCAAATAATATTATAGAGATACGTAACTACATAAGACCTATTCGTATATTTATAAATTTTTTTGGATCGGGTTAGTCTGGGTCCTGGTAATTGTTTAAACTCAAATTGGTGATCTAGAATAGGGAACAAGAGTAAATCACAAGTTCGATTGAGAGTCAATGTTCAACAACAGTCTATGTATGAAAGTGGATGCAAAAGAGTTAGACTTTGTAAAATTAGGTCGTAGGAGAAACCTCTATGACTGATTTCTTGAGTTCATTGTATCTATCATGTTGATAATCTACAGGAATACATAGTTTGTTAACCATATATTTATAGTTTTGATATGGATCTATTAATGGTAAACCTAAGATATATCTAAAAAGGCGAAGAGAACTAAAGGGGGATTAATGAACATGTACCAATGTAATATGGCAGAGAACACTATATATAAGAAGAGGGATGATCAGCGAGGATTCTTTTTTTTTTTGTCACAGAATTTCATTGATAATAAAAAGAGGAGAATGAGCCTAAAACCATGGCTCAAACTCAGTAGTACATTACATAGAAGAGAAAAAGATGAAAATCCTTTTTGGCTAGGGTATCAGCAATCGTGTTTTTTGATCCGAAGAGATAAGAGAAACCGATTGATGCAAAACCAGAGGAGTTCGAGCGGATATCGAAGACAATTCCGATGATTTCTTTAGACTGAAAGTTGCCGGAGATAACTCGGATGAGCGTTGAATTATCGGAGAGAACCTTGAGTGTGAAGAACTCCAAGGTTAGCGTCATACAAAGTGTCGATCAGCGAGGATTCTAAAAAAAAAAAAAATATGTTAAAGCTTTTTACAATTGTTAAAACTTAAAAGTTGTCTAAGAAGAGAACAAAGGCTTTATTGCTTTAGAGCAGGGGAGTATATGCTTTCTCAAATTTAGGGCATCTCTTCTGTTCATCATCTTTATATGTAAGTTACAATTCTTACTTCCAAATTTTCAAGTAACCAGACACGCGCATGTGTTGTATTTGAGGTATCAAACATGGAATGGAATGGGAATTTATAATAGTGTTCAATAGTCCATCTTTTATTCCTTTTATTTAAGTAATTCTTATTTTTCTGTCATCTTAATGGTGCCCAATATCCGGTACGTATATGTCGGTATAAATTTTGAAATTCGCAAATGATAACTAGAAATCTATTACTATTAAACAAAAATAAAGAAATCTATTATTAACACTAGTGAGCGTGATTTATAACATCTGATCAGACTGACTCAACGGGTAATTCATTTTTTTGGGTAGATGGGAAGCAATGAGATTTTATCATACAAAATTATTTGAGTTACGAAACTAACTATCTGAGAAACATTATGTAACAAAGGAGATAATTGTCAAGCTACTCAAAGCAAAAAGAAGAGATTATGAGTACTGAGATTAGTTTTGACATCCAGACACATAAGACAGATAGGTAATGTTAAAGGTGACAAATTGACAATATATCAAATAAAGAGAGACAAAAGGATTGCAGTGCATCACACAGGTTGAGAATACCAAAAGGCTTTCTACTTCCAATTCTTCTTACGGTTGGCCTTCTTCTTCTTCTTCATCTTGTAACGGCTCGTCTTCTTCTTGGGGTTGATAAACCGATCTGAAACAAAAAAAAAAAACAAAAGAGTTAAATGAGAATCCCCTGCCTTGTTAACAAGAATCAAGAATTTATATACCTGGGATCATGTAGCCACGTGGGATATCATCACGGACAGGATGATCGGGGCAGCTGTTTTCCACGGGTTGTTTAGAAGACACAACAACTAGTTTGAATCCTCCCATGTCACTCCCATTAAGTTCCAGGGCCTTCTCTTCTGCACCTTCTCCCCAGATAGAAATGATGGCTTGGCTTTAAGAATTGAAAGAGTCAAATAGTTAGAACATTTAAGGGAAAAAAAATCACAACTGGTTGTCAAAAAGAAAAAAAAAGGTGGAGGAAGAGGGCACAAATTAACTGATCTTGAATGGGAAGATGTTTATAGTTGAATATCTGAAAATCAATAATCTCTCCGCATGAAGAGAAATGGTTGGTCAAGGAGGCCTCGATATCAGCATCAGGAAGTGAAGTGTCATATCCTTTAACCACCACGCTTGGGCTATCCCAGGCTCGGTTGGCCTTGGCCAACCTAGCAGCCATTGCAGGAGTAAGTTTAATGAAGTCGTGAGTTCTAGTGGCAACTATCTTGCGTCCTTCCATCTCACTTCCACTAAGTTGCAGTGCCTTCTCTTCTGCTTCTTCTCCCAGAATATATACAAAGCAAGCACTGTAAACAACAAGTAGTTTTTAGTTTATAAGAATGAACTTGAGAGAGAGAGAGAGAGAGCAAACTGGAGGAGGAAGTAAAAGAAGCCACAAACACAAACCTGTGGGAAGTACCGTCTTTAAAGAGATAGGGAAATTGAAAACACACAACCTCTCCGCATGAAGAGAAGTGTTTCGTTAATTGGCTCTTGACAACATCAACACGAAGGGAAGTGTCATATCCCTTAGTGTTTGCTTTTTTTTTTGATTTGCAAGTAGTGTTTGCTTCATTTGTAACTATGAAACATTTCATTTGTAATTAATGTAAAGTGGGTAAGTACATATATAGAGAAATAAAGATTTAAGAAACTTGAGAAAGTAGGTGAAAATTTTTATTGGCCTCTATTGCAAATTATAATGTATAAAATTTTATATTTATGTGTGAAACAAATTATGATTTTTTCTTTTGTACATTTTGATATTCATAATGCATATATTTCTTGTAAAATTTATAATATATATATATACATATATTGATATATATGGATAGTGTAATTGTGAATGAATATTTATGGATGGTGTAGTTGTAGATGTGAGATATGTGGACTCGTGGACGAGATTTCATGGACGAATTCTCGTGGACAAGGTTTTTAAATTTACAAGAGATTTCGTAGACAAATTTTTGTGTAAAAGCAGACGATCTAAGAAGCTATAATAAAGCAAACATTTTAGGGTGTAATATCACCACCTCCTCCACTATCTTCTCCATCTCCGTTACCACATTAGTTTTAATTACCATTTCCGTTTTAATTACCACCTCCACTATCTCCACCACCTCTATTACCACTTTCATATCCACCATCGAGAGCCCATCCACAACTCTTCTGATCACATCAATACAACTCTGACCACGAGATCCCTATCCACAACTCTTCCGACTACATAAAACAACATTCACACACACATTGACCAAGAGAGCCACCGCCATCTCCATAAACACCACCGCCTCCACGATCTCCTCCACCTTTATTATACCTTCGTTTTAATTACCACTTTCGTTTTAATCACCATCTCCACTATCTCATCCACCCCTATTACCACTTTCATATCCACCATCGAGCCCATATCACATCAATACAACTCTGACCACGAGATTTCCGATCCACAACTCTTCCGACCACATAAACAACATCCACATACACATTGACCAACAGAGCCACCGTCAACTCCATACACGCCACCACCTCCACTATCTCCTCCACTTTCATTATCCACAACTCTTCTGACTACATCAACAATATCCACACACACATTGATCAAAATGCCACCGTCACCTCCATAATCACCAACGCCTCCACCTCCATTATCACCTTCGTATCCACTGCAGCCACTTCCATAACCACTACCGCCTCCAGTATGGTATCCATCATTGCCTACACGATTTCTTCCACCTCTATTATCACTTTCCACCACCACCACCGCCTCTACTATGATATCCACCACCATCTCCACCACGGTGTCAACCACCGCTTCCATTGGACTGAGTGCTGCCGTTCATAACTATCATCATCTTGCTCATAGCCACCATCGTTATTCCCACAGTCACCACCGTTACTCCCACAGTCACCACCACCGCTGCTGCCGCTGCCTCAATCAAGTTCCGGTTTTATTATTGATTGATAAAGGTACAATACCAAATTAAAAAAATGGCAAAAAAATAGAGATTGAATTATTGAAACTGAGAAAAAGGCAAACGATTTGTGAAAGTAAAAAGATGAAGAGGTGTTGATATCGATGTTGAATATATAAATAATGAAAAAGAAATGTTTAGGTTAGATAATAGTTGATGGACTCTAGTTAGTGTAATGTTAGGTTTGGTTGAGGGTAGTTTAGGTCTATCACACAAGAAAAGTGTGTCAAAGTCACTTTAACGTAATTGATAAACGAGAACGTGTCTCTCTGGAAGTAAATTTCTCCTTTTTGAATGCTACTCGTTTTAATTAGTCAAAAATTGGTCAACACTTCGTAAAGATCATTCTGATACATGGGTGACACAATTTTTTTTGGTATGCATGCATGTTAAGAAAGAGTCACATATTTTGATGGTGATGTTGATGTATTTAATATTACAAACATTTTTGATATTTATTTCGTATCAATATAAGGAATCTGTGCACGTACGTAAGACATTTAACCAAGTCATTACCGGCGAAGCGAACTAAAGGGGGATTAATGAAAACATGTACCGAAGTAATATGGCAGAGAGAACACTATAGGAAGAGGGATGATCAGCGAATGAAGGGCATCTTCTGGCTCCCCAAAACCCTAAAATTTGTTACTTCTCTATATATGTGTACACTACATTGTATGTATTTTCAAATTCGCAAATGATAAGCAGAAATCTATTATTAACACTAGTGAGCGTGATGAAAACATCTGATAAGACAGACTACGGTAAAAATAAAATCCTTTTCTTCCATCGCAAAATTATTTGAGTTAAATCGCAAACCTGACAAACGTTAAATATAACTAAGGAACATATCATGAGTACTGAGTTTTAACATGGGGACACACACATAAGACAGGACAGGTGGAATACATATCACATAAAGAGAGACAAAAGGATTGCAGTGCATAGACTTTCTTCCGTTGTTCATCCCTCTCTTTCAAACCGTTTTACCAGTTCCTCGCTTTCTTCCTCGTTGGATTCCTATTAGGTATGACACCGTACGGTCAAACGGTTCAACGTCGAGATCAAACCGAAACGGGAAGAGGTAGCCGTAGATGGAGTAAGTTTCGTGGACATGAAGTTTGTGGCTAGGAAGCTGATCATTGTGGTGACGCCAACGTACAATGGAGCGATGCAGGCGTATTACTTGAACAGGATTGCTCAGACTCTGAGGCTAGTGGAGCCGCCTGTGCTGTGGATTGTGGTGGAGGGCAATGCGGGCGTCGTTTGAGACTTGGGAGATTCTGAGGAAGACGGGAGTGAGTGATGTATTAGACACTTGGTTTGCAAGAGGAACATGACGGATAGAGGAGTTCACCAGAGGAACACTGCTTTGGAGCATATTGAGTTGCATAAGCTCCATGGGGTTGTTTACTTTGCCGATGATGATATTGTGTACTCGCTTGAGCTGTTTCAGAGCTTGAGAGGGATCAGGTGAGTTTAAAAAAAAAGAGAGTGGAACTTTACTTTTGCTTTGTGGTAGTTGCTGATGATGTTATTAGTTTGTTGGATTCTGCTGAGAGAGACTGATTGAATTTTGAGGAGTTAGTTGAGTAGAGCTCTCTTGTCTTCACTTAGTGATTCTAGTGTCGTTGGTAGCATACTCCTACGACTGATGTTTTTGTCTGTTCTTTTTTTTCTGTATAGACGATTTGGAACTTGGCCTGTGGCAATGCTTGCGCCAAGCAAAAACAAGGCCATCCTTGAGGGTCCAATATGCAACGGAAGTCAAGTAATTGGATGGCATACCAATGAGAAGAGTAAAAGACTAAGGAGGTTCCATGTCGATATGTCGGGATTTGCTTTCAACAGCACTATACTCTGGGACCCTAAAAGGTGGCCACCTCCCTTTTCGCATCCAACCCGTCAACTAGACACCGCGAAGGAAGGTTTCCAGTATGAGTTTCTCCTTTTATCTGTGGATTTCTCTGGTGCGCAATAGAACCGTCTTTATATTAGTTATAGCATGAACAACGGGTGTGTTTCCAAGCAGGATACAACGTTTATAGAGCAGGTGGTGGCAGATGAAAGCGACATGGAAGGTGTTCCACCAGGTTGCTCGAGGATACTGAACTGGCATCTTCACTTGGATGCTGGGGATGCCCCTTATCCACAAGGGTGGGTGATCCAGAAGAATCTCCAAGCTTCTCTCATAACAGTGACTGACTGGTAAAGATTTATAGTGTTCTCAACATTTTAAGTCTCAGATGCTCAGGATCGAGACGTGAACTTCAAGACCATTAAAATTTTGTGGTTCTTTGGTATGAGATTGAATTACATTTACGATTTACCTCAGGACAGTGATGATTCCACAGCATTGCCATCTTCTGTGGAATTGATTTCCAAGACATAGGGCCCTGCACTACGGTCGACGTGATCGTGTCCAGACAACAATGTACAAATTTACGAGATCGTTTAACTGTATCCTATACTTCAGGAGTGATGATTTGATATATTAAACGTGTGATTTGGGTTACGGACACATGATTTTTGGGTAATTATTGATTCTTATGGTGTCCAAGTGTACTTGAATATTAAACAAATCGATACCCTTTAATAAGAGATTGTGATGGGCTCATACCCAACTTGAATCTATGTAAAATCTAATGGCCGAATGATATATAATGGCCTTTAAAAACTCTTTATCTTCTCTATATAGGAAACAAAGTTGAAGCGATTGTACATCCACTACAGGTGACCCAATTCTCACGGCCACGGTGAAGTCTTATAAAATAATATACATAGAAAAACGGCGACAGATGAGAAAATATGAATGACCACACGCTGGCCTACCACACTGGTCTTGCTACTAATAGCAAACACAGCCGTACATGTAGTTAGTACATATACATGTGGTCGCCACAAGATTTCAGTATCTATGCTTTGTCTCCTTCAAACTTTTCAACTTGCCGCTATTCTTCCAGAGAGCGTCACGTTAAGGCTGTCCCGTGAGCAGAAGAAGCTGCATCTGAAGGGTGCATTTGTGACCGCGAAACTTGCCCACTGTCAAGCCCAAGAACTGAAAGAGCTGAACTGGTAAAACATGCATCAAGATTCAGTATCTGACATTTTGTTTTCACTTTATAAAAGACCGGATAATGAAGTGTCTATTTGATTTTTAAAGGGACGTACTTTGGTAGAGAAGCTCTGATGGTTGGCTGATTCGCATAAGCAGTAAGAGAAGGTCTTAGATCAGGAAACTTCTTCATGATACTTTCAAGTTGCGGCATTGGTAACTGCAGAACAATACCAAAGAGTCGTTCAAAATATCTGTAAATACACTAAAACTCATACGTTCTTCTATCACGTTTCTTGTACCTCCAACAAGACAGGGAAAGAATGTGGCTGTGTCTGAGACACACATTTCAAGAAGCCAGGCCACAGTTTTGGTAGTCTCCATATCTGCATCCAAAAGAAATAGCATCAGAAGCACACCAGACGGAAAATAATTTCAAAGCTGATGCTTGTCTTTGATGTTATTCAACTACTCACCTGCCTTACTCACCAACTTTGAAAGGATTCCCATGACAAAGTCAACCTGGACCAAAAAAAGTCGGAAATTCTTTATTCGGACCAAAAGAATCTAATGCCAAATTAACTTGCTAGGTACATGTTCACCCCCTTGGATAGCAACCACATAATTTCAGATAATCATGTGCGTATTCCTGATTTAATAATTTACATTTCTTTATTAACTTTTCCTAGCGTGTATAAGCGAGGATGAGTCTCGTATGTGATCTATCCACGCTCGAGAGAGCTTTGGAGGTTTTGTAGGGTTTAGGCGAGGGAAAGAACGCAGTTATCGTTGATGTTTTCAAATTCTATATATGTTACTTTGATTCTACCTATTGTGACACTTACCAGTGTTGGAAAAGCATCGATTGCCTGAATAACTGTTCTCATGAAGAGTAAAGGAAGAGGTGTTCGATCAACCTGAAACCATTAAGTATCACATATGTAAAATATCTAAACCACTAGTTCTTTTCTACATATATGTGCGCCTTTTGACTTACCATCTGACCGAGGGCTTTTGCTAAAACCTGCTGCGTGAAAACTGTGCGTTGTTCAAAGCAAGCTGAACATGCATCTGTTATCTGAAAACAAAACACAGCCAAATGAGAAGCTGCTAACAAGACGAGAGAGAGAGTAGGCAAAACATTCATAACGAGTCCACTGTTTGCTGAACAGATTCAGCAAGACTGACAATCTAACTACTCAGTTGCTAGTTGCCGCTAGTTTCTTAGCTTCCTATAGCATCACATGACATGAGAATGCATCATCACAATATTTTGGATGTTAAGACTTAAGACAGGGATTATTCAGCTAAGAAGAAGGCTGAATGAACTCTCCTATAATTGTCTAATAAATGTACAACCCTAAACTAAGGGATTATTTGGTAGAATCCCTAACTCTCTTGACCCCCCTCTTTTCAATTAATTTCTGGATGACCTCACCTCTGTCAGATCGACTAAAGAGAGATAGGGATGGTAACGAACGAGAGCATTTGAATACGAAAAGGTAGCCAGCAGTGTAGATTTAACAAACAATTGCAGGTAACAAGGCCCTTCAAAAGCACTTTCAAACAAGATGGAAAATCAGGAAATACCTTTTTCAGTGTTGGCCCATCTTTATCAGGAACAACATCGTGAATAGCTATCAGTACCTCGGCAGGTGTTAGGGCAGGGCCAGTGTGAGCAGAACCCTATCACGGATATAACAAAAATGATCTGACAATGTTGTTACAGAGGAAGAAAGTATATTTCTGTCAGAGAGCGCACCACTTCTCAGACACAAAGATTACTGTAAGATGTTCAAATAAGAAACTAAAAGTAACAACAATGCATGAAACGAATTATATGCAACATCGTTCTAACATTTCTAAGATAGCATTAAAGGATGGACCACCAGAAAAAGCATATATACCTGTAATATATGAGCAAGTGCAAGTTGGAACTTATCAAGTGGAAGATTAAGAAGCGGTGGAAAGATAGGCAAAACCTGTTACATCGAAAAGAATGTCTGTCATACGAAGTCAAGAATTGGTACCATTCCTGAGCAGTTTTAAACATCATTTTTCCTTCTATAGTAAAGGACCAGACAATTCTAAGAATCTTAGATGGTTACTACTTAAATTCCCACATTTTCGGACAGGCAACATAATAATAGGGTGCGAATGGACAAAAACTACAAGTCTCTTCATCTCCCTTCACGGAAAGGTAGTGGAAAATGGAAAGAATGTAGAAAATTACCTCGTCTTTAGTGAGTGAAGAAAGCAAAGGAATAAGAATCGAAACATCCTGCAGCAGACAACTTTTTGTAAGGCTTTGCAATCTTGATTTTCATAAATATATACAAACAAGAAAGTTTATTAGAAAACTCTTCATAACAAATCAAACCTTTAGCTTCGTTTCATATAGATGCTTTACAGTAGCAATCAAATCCGACGAAGGTGCCAATTCTTGTGTCAATATTTGCAACACCTTGACATACAAAATAAACAACGAGCTGGTTCAAAATTAGAAAATACTTCAACGTGGATTTACTACAGGGTAAAACATAAAAGCTACTTACCAATGTTAATAAATTTTCACTTCCCTTAGGAGGATCAGATATTATAGGGAGCAGTTCAATATAAGATGAACCTAATTCTCGTATCAGGATAGGCATATGTCGATGAAAAGCCTGAACCATTTCAAAAGAATACCAAAATAAGTCAGTTTGATGTTTGTGAGTATCTTATACCCCCGTTACAACTCGGAGAAATTTTAGCGCCACGCCACTCGTGATGCATATAAGTGGCGTGAGCATTTATTAGGGAGGGAGGCTAACTCACCTGGATTACTGTTTTTGGAGCTTTCCCGTAAACATCAAAGACAAGACGAAGGAGACTAGGTTTCTGGAAATTTTTACAGTATTCATTAGAACAATGGGAATATTCAAGGATAGAGAATATTCTGAGCATTAGAAGCAAACCTTTTTACATAAAGCGAAGAACAGAGAAATTAATCTCTGAGCTTCAGAAAATGATAAAACAGAAGCATCACGAGAAGTTTGTAGATCTTGCTGAGAGTGAATTTCGGAGTTTCCAGACCATGGAGAGTCACTTGTCGAAGTTTTCTGACTTTTAGACTGGAAAAAGTGTCGTCAAATCAACCCACAAAAAGTCAAGGTTTATAAATTGAAGCATGCCTAATTCACTTACGAGAACAGGCACAAAAAGCAACTAGCATCTTATAAGTTCTAAGAGAGTAATAAGCTTTTCTATATATAATTCGAGGAGAACTAAGCTAAACGCCCTCTACAGAACTGTTAATGGCTTTTGAGCTTTACTGCATTTTCAAGAATGACACGCACTCAACTACCAGATTAGACTATATGCTATTACCTCTATTTTTGTTCCTTCTGCAGTGTGTGAGAAATCTGTCTCAGAGTTCACAGCAGTCAGCAACCTATCTGTTGCAAATTGCTCAACATGCTCTGATGTGTATGCAAGGTGACATAGTTTGTTTGTGACCTATGCACGCATATCAGAAAATATAAATTAGAATTACTGCACTAGCAGTAAATAAGAACCAATGTTGTTATATGGGACAAATTTCCTTACAAGTCGGATGGCTTTTGCACGGATGTCTTCTTCATGATGAACTGAACACTGCCATAACAGGATTAAAACATGCGTGAGGAACATGGAAAAATCAATAGGATATCACCATGAATCTAAGTATGAAATACAAAGAAAGTTTCAAGGACAACATTCTTTTACTGTAGAAGCTCATGCATTCCTTTCTGGGGCTTAGAGATCAAAACACAGTGCTTATGAAATTGCAATTTTCTATGTAATCTTAACAATTATCCTAATTTAAGTTTCAGAAATTCATAACGTGATCTGTGTACAGGGTAAACTGCATCCCAGGCCCTGATGAAAAGAAACTTGCAACAAGCCACACGAGGTCTTCTAAGTGGTAAACTAAGATAAATAGACCTGGTTAATCCTCAATGCAGTAAACAGCTTAACTTGACCAAATTATAGTAACAGAACTAATATGCTGCAACTATTTCCTGGGACTAGTCAACAGGAGGCTTCAACTGGGGATTTTAAAGGCAACATGTAGAGATCTAAGTTAAGAGGAAGGACTATCTAGCCACTTTAAAACTTACATTATCTGAATTCTTACATTCTCCATCACTGAGACTATAATATAACTCTGTGACAAGGCTTGCAAGAAACAAAATTAATAAAGTTTGACCACCGATTCTTACATTTAATGCTATAGCTAAGCATGCTTTTCGCTCATTTGGACGCACTAGAATTAAGCTCCAAACTACACCAAGCCCTTGGGTAACACGTTCACTATCATAGGCTTCTCCAATTGGGCCAGGACGAGTGGAGCAGAGTTCATCCAGTAGCTTTATGGCAGAATCAGGTAGATGTGGAGCTTCTCCAAAAAGTTTGCTAAAAGACTTGTCGAAAGGAGGAAGAGTTTCCAGAAATGATCTTGCCTACAGCAAGTATCTTAGTAAGCGAGATTCAGAAACAAGAAATGGAAAAAGTTGAATAAATGCTCACCACTACTATGAGAAAATTTTCATAAACAGTAGCATAGGAAGAGGATTCATCAGTGTCCAGATTCGCCATCGAATGCAGGTGGTACAGAACATGTAAAACAAGTTCAGTGCCCCTAGAACAAAGTAACAAACAGATTAGCGGTTCCTCGAGATATGTGGTAGACTCGGTTACTGAGAGTTGGAGAGGAAAAAGTTTATGCAGACACATAAAAACTGTAACAGTATTGCGCACTTTTAAGATGCTGCAATATTTATGACAGCCAATACTTTCTCAGATATGGAAAAAGAGATCCAGAATTCAAACCCAAATAAAAGAGTGACGACTGATTATGATGAACACTGCAGTCAAATACTTGTGCTACGTACCTTGAATTCTCGATGATCCTCACTAATATGCTCTCTTAGTATGGTTGCAACATCATTGCCAGCATCAATCTGGAAATTGTAACATAAATAACATTTATTCATCAAAGGAGAACTTGAAAACAGGATTCCATATGGAACGGGAAAACAACAAGTGGCACATATCAAAGAGGAATTCACCTGAGCAATCAATCGGGCAATCAATGCCATGCGTATCTTGTTACAATCAAACCCACCACATACATGTCTATTAGATTCAATTATCCTTTCTAAAGCGAACTTTCCTACAGTTTTGCTTTGCTCTGTGGTAAGTTCAACATATGATGGAACAGGTGCCAACTCTCGGTAGCTTTCCTCTGCTGCAGTAATATTTGAGTCTACAGGGGGGTGTAGATCAAAATCTGGCTCTGCTTCTGAAGGCCGAGTGTTGATTAAAATCTGGAACAGACACTAGATCCAAATCAAACTTTGTTTTTCTGATGCCTTCGTCATCCCTGCAAGGAGATAGTGGAACATCTAAAGATGATTTGCTCTTCGAGAGGTATCCATACTCCTTGGGCATAGGCAACAAGTCCTCTCTGCAATCAGGCTGATCGATTCTTCTGATTACCGAACTTCCCATCACCTTGTTTTGGCTATGCTCTACTGTTGTTGGATGTACTGAACCACTAGTCCCTGCTGTGACATCAGGAACCGAAGGTGGCTTGCTCGCTAAGGTCGAGATGTCCATCTGAACTGGGACTGTTTCTTTACCCTCCCCTACAGGCAGTGATGTTGGTCCCACAGATGGAGTTGAACGTCTTGGATCCATGCGACGAGGGTCCTGCATATGTGTAAGTTACCATGGAGAATAACATTAAAGATAAAATCAAACAGGAGAAGAACATTCAAGATAGAAGCAAGCAGCAAACGGAAGTTTGTACCCTTCTTGGGTCGCGCCTAGGGTCGACAACCGCGTTCAAGCTAGGCACATCGGATAATGATGACCCAACAGGAAGGGTTGAATCGAAAGGAAGTTGTGGCTGACCAGTCGGAGAACGCATGGGATTTATGGACGAAGAAACGACAATATCTGCTGGAGTACCCAGTGAAGTTGTTAATGTAGGAGGGCTATTAGGCAAATGTTTCATGCTTGTAATAACAATATCAGCAAGCATATCTGGATGAAGCTTAGAAATGAGAATTTCAAGTGATGCAGCTCCTCTGTCTCCTTCAGCAAGCAAAGCACCAATCATTGAAACCATTTGTTCCACTGGAGTCGGCTCACTGTCCGAAAGATGGTTACCAGAGGATATCCCATTGATAGAGACTGTTCCATGTGGAGAATCACTTATTTGACTTTGCGGAGTCAAAAGCAAGTTATTATTATGGCGTAAGCGCTTCGGAGCAACCTCTCCATTGACTGTATCATCTTCACCCTGGGGCATTATTCGTTTCTTTGACAAATCCCAAGAATTCTGATGATTAACCGCCTGGTTGTTCTGAAAAATAGGTTCATCATGAGACGTTAGTGGTCACAGTGAACAAAACTGATGTAGAGGCATAGACGATTAGGAAAGAGTGAAAGTAAGAATAAAATTTCTTACCTTGCCTGACCAATTCTCACGTGCAGCGCGCTCACTATTTCTGATCAATTTATCAACTTGGCGGAGAACTTGATCAGCAACGTCTGCAGCATTCATTGCTCGTAATGCTCTAAGAAGCTTATCTCTTGACTATAAATGCAAAAATAAAGATAAAAACTATCTCAGTAACAAAACAAATATCAGCTAAAAGAAAAGAAATATTATACTTATGATCTATGGTCTGATCAAGCAAACACTTCTTTTAACCCGTTTCAAACTATTACAAGGCTTCAATGCATGAAATGACACTGAATATCATGTCTTTTCTTGTAGTCATTGAAAAACCCTTTCTTAGGGAAAAAAAGAGTGACACGTCTGGTGGGGAAAAAGGTGTGGCACGTTCCTAGAACCGACAAAGGATATAAGAATAGAAAAGGTTGACGATTTGACTAGAAATGCTGAAACAATTAAGCAGTGTCTCCGACATGAGGGAGCTTGACTTAATGAAAGATGACTGAATATTCCCAAAAGAAAAAAAAATTCTTTCTAGAATTGATGTGCAAGACAGATCTCTATGGTTATAAACACTGCAGGAAGTATAGCCTCTAATGAACGGATCAATGGAAAGCAAAATCAAATAAATTGAGCACTTGATTTCAATAGACTACAATGAGATAAGATAACAGAAACAACCAACCTAAAAATTATTAGCATAAAAATACTTAAAATCGATGTTTGATAATGATTTCAAGTGTTATTCAGAAAAGAAAACAACAGGGAAGAGTCAAGGAGTAATAGATACTTTTCAAAGAGAAATAAGACAATAAAGTATGAACGCTCTACCTCTATCATAGGTGAGGAAGTACATCTAAGGAATCCCAGTAAGGCAGTTCTTATGGAATACTGAACGCTTGCAGCATGGCGCCCCTTTACCGTCTCAAGATTTGGGTGAAAATCCAGCAGAACTGAAAGTACAGTGTTGTAGTGGACAGGCCTCTTCCTTGCTATCACCGCAAGACTGCAAAAGATGAGATACTGTCAGATACGAGACCAGTGCTTACATATAAAATATTCAAAATTGCAAATGATTCAGGTATGCTTCTACAAGCTAATGGATGCACATCTCAGAAAACAAAAGAATGGCATTTGTATTAAAGAAACTGCCTCAAGGTTCTTCCTATGCAGACAGCTGCATTAACATATGCAGCATTTATCTAACACAAAAGATGCAACCATTCCTGTGAGAAGCTTTTCACAGACAAATTGTATACATATCACATTTTCAAGTTTGAGCAGCCAGAAATTCTGTCCTGGAAACATATCAACAAAAGCAACATCGCTGCAAAGCTAGAATATCCTAAAGACTTCCTCAATTACAATAAGATGACCTATTTCACCAGTTCTTACTTACAACTCCATCAATAAGAGGGAAAGTAAAACCGAATGAAAAATCAAAAACATCTCGGTGGACAAGATCAATAGTCTCAGATATTAAAATTTAACATCAGTTCAAGCAAAAACAATTATCTGCCAGGTAATTACTAGTTTTTTAAGATTTGTCAAAAATGACAAATTAGTTTGCTAAGCATAGATAATTTCCCAAGTTAAGCTGAAGCTGCCCCAAAACAGCTAACAAACCTTGATAGTTCAAAGTGACTAGAGATATGCCACCTAGTGGACATAACAACCACGAGATATCTTCTACGTCCATCTTAAGAGCAAGACATGACATAAGATCAGACAGCATTTATTTAACTCATCATTATCCATATCAAATATCCACCAAAAATTATGGAGAAGAAACATTCAGTCATAGCAGTAAGTAAATGTTCAGCATATAGAAATCTTTGATTGCCAAATTACATTGTATAGCATAATACTGTAGTGCATACATTTTTTATATTCAACAGAAAAGTTATATAAGTATATTATACACATAACACATCAGTTCTCAACCAAAAACTTCGTCTACCATGTTTTTACGTTACTTGGAAACAGCATTTTTAACTACTAGAGCTGACCATTCTATTCTTTGTTTGATGTCCTTATCACTGGAGCTTCACAGCGCCCAAAAATTTGGGCGGCATATAACCAGGTAACTGTTAAAAACAGATAACTGATGCAGCTTGAGCCGAGCCTTTTTCCCCCAGACTAAAATTCAGTTAGCTGCAACTATAAAATATGGGTTGAGCGGTGCTATAACCTGTTTCCAAGCTTTATCCCTCTCAGCCAAAAGTTTAGTAAACGCATAAAAATGGAATCACTTTAAAGTGGACGTTCATCTGCTTATTGTTGACTCTCACAAACATGAGGCACACACCTCATCGTTCAAACCCATATAAGCTCATATTAGTGCAGCAAGACATATACTGAATGGTACATTTTATCACCAATATGCATGTGAGAATGAGTGTTTCACATTACGTACTACACATGTAAAAGGAAAATAAAACACAGAGAAAGCAAAGCAGAAACATAACAATAAATAACTAAAATTTCAGGGAACCAAAGCAACTATGTCAATTTACTTGCAAGAACAATGAGATTAATCAAAATATATAACGATAAAGAAAAATATCGGGCAATCATTTTGATCTAGCTAGCAGGTTACCAATCAAAACAAACATCATGAAGAACAGATAGAAAAGTGAACAGACAAGAATAGTGGGATGCATCCGGAAACATACCAACTAACAACAGTTATCGTCAGTGCACCCGGTAAACGACCAGCCGACTGTATGAGATCTAGCAAAATGCCAAATGTCCTATTTGCTTCAGACATGAGCATTGCTGAATTTAAAATGGGGTGACCGCCAGCAAGCCACGAAATGTTAAACATCTGTCTACTTCCTGTAGTAGAATAGGAAAAGTTGACATGCCGTAGACAAAATGAACAAATCATGTATTGTGCTATTCATATTCATACTGCATGATTCGAACGCAATACCTTCGTTGAAAATTTTCTCAGGATCAGATGCATCAGGCGTAAAAAGCAAAATAAATGTCTCCATGAACTTTGTCGCCAAAACTTTCACGCCTACAGAACCAGGCTATCATGAACGAAACAGAAGGCTTAAGTTAGAAAAGCTTAAATTGACGGAGTAGAAGAACAAATATTCAACCAAAGACCATTACTCGAGAGAGGTACAGACAGGAAAAAGGCTATACACAGCTAGCATACCTCCAAAGCAGTAGAAAAGACAGCGTCTTTGAACTTAACCATCCATGTCCATAGTTCCCCAACCCAACGATCAACTTTACCACGATGATGAAACTGTAGAGATCATCAAGAATAATACATCAGCGAGACAAAAGGGAAACTTACAGACAAAAATTATGCACATTGCTCGGGTGAATATAGCCACAAATATCTCAAGGTTCTACTAACAGTCTAACATATAAAACTAACTATTGAACACCAAATCAGGAAAAGGATAAGAAACCCAACAAAAAACTTAAACAAAACATTACCAAGCTTGCACTACTTTATTTTCTTCACTATTTCATATTACCCTAAAGCCTTTTCACGCTAAACTTATATGTTTTAGTTCAGTCTCAACAGGAAACTACAAGTAAGTAAAATACTCTCGCTGGTAATCACTAAACACAATTATACTCAGACTTTTAAAACCACATATGCGTAATACAACACATCCAACTTGAGAAACAATACGGACCTGCATTGCCATCTCCTCCAAGATACTACAATAAAAAGCGGTTCCAACAGAAACAGCTTTCTTAGCAACAACCGGATCCTCGTCCTTGGCTAAGACTAGTAAGACAGTCAGTAGAACATCAGAATGATCCAGCATCCTCAAACCAACCTCTTCAATGATCCTGTCACCCCCCCAAAACAAAAATAGATTAAAATCAACCAAATTAATCGCCAGCCATACATTGCTGCACCCCCGACACAAGTTTCAAATACATCACGCCGTATCAAGGAACTGATTACTACAGTATTTCTATCGTGGTGTTGGAAAGATCAAATTTTTAATTCAGATTGGGAAACATAAGAACCCTAAAAAATCAAAGCAAGGGGGAAACAGAAAACTGGAGAAGAGAGATTGTAAGTGGGGATTTTGCTAGAGGACTCACTCGATAAGGGATTTGCGAACTAGAGTTTCAGGGGACACGTGGAGTTCCACGAGATAGGGGAAAATCTCAGCGGAGAGAGACGGCTCCAGAGACAGCAATAACTCCTTCACCTGCCTCAGAGACGAGAGCTTCACCGCCAGATCGCCGTGGTTGTTGGCAGCGGCGAGGAGAGAGAGAGCCTGCGCCTTGGCTGTCCCGGCGGCGGCGGTGGCCATTACTGAATTCGAGATTCGGAAGGCGGAATTGGCGAAAGGGGGAGGGGGAAATAGTGCGTGTGTGCCACTCGCGGTGGCTTTCGCGGTTCTAGGGTTTTTCAAAGGTTGGAGAAGGAGAAGAAGAATCTCGGCGACACACAAGAGAAGCACACAAGGGCGAAAAAAAAAAAAAGAGGTGGTTGATGCAACACGGTAAAACCGGGCATGGCTTCAATTCATTTCTAAAAGTTTCTTTAGGTCCGCAAGATGCCAAAACATCTTGTCGTTTTACGTTTTGGGATCTGCATAGAGCCGCCGTTTAAAGTACTTTTACTCTTCCGGTAAATATCAAATTCCATTGTTGCCAAAAGGGGGTGCAAGGGGAAAATGAGCATTTTATTCGCTGACTATTTGAAATCAGCACTTTTAATATTTAAATATTTTTTATGCAAAATTATTTTCGAATTAATTGTTGATTGCACAAATTGGCCATGAAATTAGTCAACTGTTAAAGTTTAATCGAAAAACTAAGGACTTCCGTCCAATTTGTAACAGTTGACTATTTCAAACCCAATTTTACGCAGTTAACAATTAGTTCGAGAATAATTTTGCGCAATCAATACTTGAGTATTAAAAATGTCAATTTCAAATAGCTGAAGAATAAAAAAACTATATATTTTTTATGAATGGTTAAACTAAAATATCAATCAGCTTTTTACAAATTCAAGTTAAGAATGATGATGATATATGATGAAGTTTCCTATTCATCTGTGATAGAAAAAATAACAGAGAGTTCTATTCTATATTTTTCATTTGTCTTATGAAGATCTTTTTTAAATGTCATTTAAATACTACAAACACGTTCTATTTTCTTCCATTTCAATGGTTTGTTGATGATTTACATTTTTATTGATCATTTTCTAAATGTTGTTTATTTGATGGTTAAGTGAAATTATTTATCCTTTGGTGAAATTGCTCGAGCCAAATCTTGCAGTAAAAATCACAAGAATGCTTCTTGAGCTAGACTGAACCCAAATCTTCGAGTTGATAGAATCATCAGACGCACTCAAAAGAAAGTTTTCGAAGAAATTGTTGTTCTAATTAGCAAAAGTGGTCTCGCCAACAGATAGAGCTAGACGAGCAAGAAGCTAAGGAGTTCCGAGCAGCCATGCTCATGGCTAAGTATTGATGTCATTTTGTGGCTTTATTTATGTTTTGTGTTTCATTTTGCATTTTGATTCCTCAATTTATTTCCAAATCAATACTATTAATTCTTCAACATGTCCAATTGATATGGAGTTATGTCCAACTTAACATTTTTTTTTAAATCTGGAACTACTTTAATAAATTAACCGTTGCCATTTGATATATTACCAAGAACGACTATGGTATTCTATAACTTCTCATTTCCTTCCTATAATATCGGGATCCATCACTTCCATATTTTTTTTTCAGAAAACTACTTTCATATATACAAAGTAAAATAAACAGTTACATCAATACTATTTAAAAGTGAAGTAACATATACGAATCATAACGTTTTTTCAAAACAACTGGAACCATATCTTCAATTATATCAATACAACCCCTCTATGAGTAGAATATTATGGCTTCTGTGAGGATTTCATAAATGAGTTCTAAAAAGTTCGCAATCATTTAGTTTACAAAAAAAAAAGTTCGCAATCATTTTAACGTGTTTTATTATATGTATTTACTGTAGGTTTATGGAATTGGATAATATTATTAGTATGTGCAATACACGTATATATACTGAATACAAGTAGAATACTAGGTCTAGATGTTTTACTATACTGCCCTTTATACATACATACTCTATACGCCCCCTCAAGATGGAGGTAGTGAAACAACTCCAATCTTGTTCATCAGTTCTATGAATCGCGTCCGAGAGAGAGGTTTGGTGAGAGCGTCCGCAAGTTGATCTCTAGTTGAAACATGAGTAACCCGCAAGGCACCAGACTGAACATTTTCGCGGACAAAGTGAAAATCTAACGCCAGATGCTTCATACGGGAGTGGAAGACTGGGTTCGCACTAAGATACGTAGCTCCTACATTATCGCAGAAGACGACTGGCGGATGCGAGAGCGAGACCCCAAGTTCAGTGAGGAGCGAACAAACCCACTTCATCTCTGCAGCAGTATGTGCAACGGCTCGATATTCAGCCTCTGTCGAAGATCTAGCAACACCGTTTTGTTTCTTAGACGACCAAGCTACTGGTGTTGCACCAATGAAGAGGATGAAAGCATTAGTGGAGATGTAATCATCTGTATCTCCCGCCCAGTCCGCATCGGAGTACGCATGGAGAGACAGTGGCGTGTCGCGGCGAAGCATGATACCATGGGAAAGAGTGCCAGCAAGGTATCGGAGTACACGTTTCGCGGCTTGCCAGTGCTCATCGGTGGGTTGATGCATGAATTGGGAGAGACGGTTGACGCCGTAGGCGATATCAGGTCGCGTAATAGAGAGATACTGGAGGCTCCCTACTAGCATACGGAACTCACTCGGATCAGCCATAACCGTGCCCGACTTGAGCGTCAGTTTCGGCGAGACGGACATAGGTGTGAGGACAGGTTTGGCGTCCAACATCTTCGTCTTAGTTAAGAGATCTATGATGTACTTGCGTTGCATAAGATGCAGACCAGCAGAAGTTCTGGTAGCTTCAACACCCAGAAAATAATGAAGATCCGTGGGTTCTTTTAGCGAGAACCTAGTGGCAAGAACATGTATCACGCCATCAACGATCAGGCTGCTGCTTCCAGTGATGATTATATCGTCGACATAGACCAAGATGTATACGATGTGAGCTCCCTTGATGTAAACAAAGACAGACGTATCTGCAACCGAATTAATACAGCCCGTCTGGAGTAAGAAGTTTCGTAGTTCCTGATACCACGCCCGTGGTGCTTGTTTGAGTCCATAGAGTGCCTTCTTGAGGCGACACACATAGTGTGGTCTATCCGTATCTAACGAAACCAGGAGGCTGAGAAACATAGACTTCATCCATTAGTGTTCCTTGAAGAAAAGCGTTGTTGACGTCCAGCTGTTTTATAGGCCAGGCGCGGGTGACGGCAAGTTGAAGTACGAGACGAATCGTGAGGGTTTTGACAACCGGACTGAACGTCTCCGCATAGTCGATGCCATACTCTTGGTTGTATCCCCGAGCCACCCATCTCGACTTGTACCTATCAATGGAACCATTAGCAAGATATTTAATCGTATGAATCCACTTAGTAGGGTATGACATGCTGATTTGGCGCCGGTGGAACCAGTTCAAACGTTTGATTCCGAACTTGAGCATTGTACTCATCTCCCATAGAGTGTCTCCAGTTTGGATCTCGCATAGCTTGGGCCACAGTGGTGGGTATAAGAGGGTTCTTGGCTTGGTTTACGGCTAAAAGAGTAAGCTTTTGAGCTGGTTTGGTGATTTTGTTCTTAGCTCGGGTTTGCATAGGATGGGCGTTTGCTGTGGGAGGAGGTGGTAAGACTGTAGGTATAGGTGGTGAGGGCAATGGGATAGGTTCAGGTGCGGGTGCAGGTTGGGTAGTGGAAGTAGAGGGAAGAGTTTGCGGATGTGGAGAGGGAAGAGTTTGTGGTTGTGGAGTGGGAAGAGTTTGTGGTTGCGGAGCGGGGGCTGGGGGTGGAGGAGATCTCTCTTCATGTACCTGCACAGAACCAATAACAGTACCTGTTGTATTATTTCCTGGTGTTTCCTGGTGGTGAGGATCCGGACACGGGGGCGTAGGCGCGACAGAGTGCACGAGTGGCGCGATCGGAACAAGCGTCGGAGGAGCAAAGCTTGGTGGTTGGTTCTCATCGTTATCTCTTCTCACTGGTGGGGAAGCCATGTATGGGAACGTAGTCTCAATGAACTGAACGTGCCGAGAGGTGTATATTCGGCCGGTCTGTTGATGGAGACACAGGTACGCACTTTGCGTCAGTGAGTAACCGAGGAAGATGCAAGGTAGAGACCGGTCGTCCAGTTTGTGTTGAGCATAAGGTCTGAGCCATGGAAAACACAGACACCCAAACACCCGAAGCTTGAGATAATTTGGTTGTTTGTCAAAGAGCTTCATGTAGGGCGATTGGTTCTCGATGACCGGTGTCGGAAGTCGGTTAATGAGATACACCGCAGCTGCAAATGCATATGTCCAGTATGTTGTCGGTAGGCGAGCCTGGTGGAGAAGAGTTAAGCCCGTCTCAACTATGTGACGGTGCTTGCGCTCAGCCATGCCGTTGTGTTCTGGAGTGTGAGGTGGAGAGGTGAAATGCGCGATCCCATGTGAGGAGAGGATAGACCGTAAAGCAATGTACTCTCCGCCAGTTGTCGGAGTACAAATTTTTGATAGGCTTGCCGAAGTGTTTCTCCACTAAGCTTTTGAAGTGAACAAAAGTTTCTTTGACTTGAGACTTCTGTTTGAGAGGATAGAACCATGTGTATCGGGTGAAGTGATCAACAAAGATAAGATAATACTTGAAATTATCGATGGATAAAATAGGTGAGGTCCACACATCGGTATACAAGTATTCAAGAGGCTGAGTAGAAGAGATAGTGTTTGTATGAAAGGGAAGTTTATGGCTTTTATTAATGAGGCAATGAGAACAAGAGTTTTCTTTTTGAGCTGAAGCAGAAAGAGGTAACAAAAACTTGGAAATAATAGATTGCAAAACAGAAAAAGCTGGGTGTCCCAATCGGGAGTGCCAGGAAGCTAGAGTGGTTTTCGGTGTGGGAGAAGCAAAAAGGGAAATGGTGTTTGATGAAGAAACCGGCCACTCGTACATTTGATCTCTAGTCTTGCCTTGGAGTAACCGGACCCCCGTGCTGAGATCCTTCACCTGAAAATGTGCAGGAAAGAATTCAACAGAAACGTTATTAGAATTGCACAGGCGATAAACAGAGATCAGGTTACGGTGAAGGTTAGGAACATATAATATATCGCGAAGTTTAAAGGCATGAGTAGAAGAGTTGAGAGTTGTGGAACCCGTATGCGAGATTTGCAGACCGGAGCCATCTGCGATGGTGACTTCTTCTCCACCGGTGTAGGGCTGATGGAGAGCCAAGTTGCCGAGATCAGTAGTTAGATGATGAGTGGCGCCACTGTCCAAAATCCAGTTTCCGGGATTGTAGTTTTGAGCAGTCACCATGTTAGCCCGAGGTTGCCAAGGCGTCGATGGTGGCGTGCTCGTCTTATTGGCGTTAGACGCCCCCTGGATTTGCGGACATCGTCGAGCACTGTGTCCTTGAACGCCACAGAACTGGCAGCGTCCTTGATATCCCCGCGGAGCAGTATCACTTCTTGGCGAGAACTGTTGTTGTTGCCAAGTTTGATGGGATCGCTGGTTGGTGTTGTGGTTGTTTCGGGGCTGAGAACTGGTGTGGCGTGGTGTGTTGTTGCTGTAGGAGCCCCGATGGTTAGCCATATTGGCCGTAGCAGGAAGAATCGCCGGGGGTGGAGCTCTTGGCGAGAAGCTTGTTCTCGTGATTCAAGAGCTTCTCATGGATCTCCGCAAGCGATGGGGGAGTTTCACGGCCTTCCAGTTGATCTTTGATCGGCTTGTACTCCTCTGGTAGTCCCTCTAAGATGAACTCAATTTGATCCTCGATATCGTATGGCTTGCCTAGAAGCGCCTACCTGATCGAAACGAGTTTTGAAGCCCTGAAAGTAGGTATCAATAGTCATCGTGCCTTTGGTCCAAGACTTGATCTGCTGTCGCAACTGCTGGATATGAGCACGACTCGGTTTGGCGTATGTAGAAGACAAGGTGTCCCAAATCTGAGCCGATGTCTCCGTAGTAGACAGAATAGGCTGGATCGAGACGGTGATCGCCCCAAGCAACCCACTGTAAACAAGGCGATCTTGGCGCTTCCAAAGAAGGATGCGCGGGGTTAGCAGGTCACAACTCCATCAGTCGTGATCGTCGGAGAAGGTGGAACGCTGGATCCGTCGAGGTGGCCTGACAGATCGTATCCGTCGAGAAGAGCTCGAACTTGACGGCTCCACATAAGAAAATTGGAGGCCGTAAGTTTGGTGACGTTAGTCATGTTGATGTTCAAGAGTTTGGGAGTTTCAGAAATCTCAATGGTTTCGTTTGAAGTGATCGACATTGTTAACAGTCGATAGCTTGGGGAAGAAGAAACCGGGTGGGGAAGAAGATCGCGTGAGGAAGAAAAGAAAATAACGGCTAGGGTTTTGTTTATGGATCAATGCTCTGATACCATGTAGGTTTATGGAATTGGATAATATTATTAGTATGTGCAATACACGTATATATACTGAATACAAGTAGAATACTAGGTCTAGATGTTTTACTATACTGCCCTTTATACATACATACTCTATATTTACGCTCAGAAAATATAAAGTCAGAAAATTAAATTATATAAATAGATTCTGAATGAAAATTTCAATAGGTTATCATTTTTAATAGCCTTATGATGTAAATTTAATTTATTAATATGTTTCTATTTTTTAAAATAAAGCCTTAAATTTTTTGATCAACATACCATCTGAACAAATTAGAAAAAAAATTCTGTCAAAAAACTAAAATGGTAATAAAATTTAATATGTTTACCAAAAAAAATTCTAGGGTTGTTACAATAGTAATATATTGCAAGCATTATGAATACAATTTTTTTTGTCAACCATTAGGAATACAATTTATAACTAATTTTGAAATGTTTATGATATAATATATAGTTATGCAACTTAACATATTTGATATAGTTTGCAATAATTATATTAAATTTAATTAATATTAAACATAAATATAAAAAAAAATAACAAACAAATAAAACAAAAAATATATACACCCTTTAAAGAGCGGGTATATTTTTATTTATTTTTAATATTAAATAGTTTGATTTATTTTATTGTAAATTATATTTGATATATACTCTAAAAGATTAAATGGACTAATTTAGATACTTAATCATTTTAAAAATATTTTAATATATTAGAACTATTTTAATAATAATAATTTAAAAAATGTTATACACAAACATATAAATTAAAAAATTTAACATATAAAAAAATTACAGAAAATGTTACATATTTACAAATAAAAAATTACAAACCAACATTATACCTGCATGTCAAATCTAAAATAGACAAATCTTTTATATTAAGACAGAAACATGACCTATTAATTTATGTGTGGACCAACTATTTCAATAAAATTATTAACTTTTCTAATTAATCATTTAATATATATATTATACAATGAAATACATAATAACTAAAAACACAAATATAAAAATTAAATATCTAAAAAATATAAAAGAGAAATATGTGGTGACTTCTTATTGTTAAACGTTGTAATATGATTACAAACAAAAATCAATATTAAACATGTTAAAAATGAAAACAATCTATTTAACTTAAAATAATAATAATAAAATTACTGTGAAATAAGTTTAACAACGTTTTAAATAAACAAAATCATAATACGGGTCATAATTATCTCGAGTTTTCAAAAATTTAATCATATTTAAAATAACAAAAATAAGTCATATAAAATTAATATAATTTTCATAAAAATCTCAAAATATATAGTTTATCAAAAATCATAATTTTCATTATGTTAAATAATTTTTCAACAAAAATATACCCGCCCTTCTGAAGGGCGGGTCAGAATCTAGTAAAAACTTAAGATTCTATCATTATTGTTAAACTACTCATTGTTCTAATGACAATTTGTCAAGAAAAAAAAAACTTTGTTTCGGTTTGTCCTAAAATAATAATATGGCTGCTTAATTCATACCTCCTCCTATTTCTATTTACAGTATGCATGGATGGTCCCTTAGCCCATGCTGCTTTTGCTAGAAGATTTCTCATAGCTGCTTTGACTGAACCACTTGAAAACTGAATTCCCAGTGAACAACAAATTATAAAACTCATTTCCTTTTTCTTTTAATATGGTGGTTAATACAGTTTGCTTATGTTTTCACTTACTTTAATTTTTCTTCTTGTCGTTAATTGGTGAAACTCTTTACCTTTTGGTGGAATTGCTCGAGCCAAATCTTATGGCAAAAATCACAGGAATGCTTCTTGAGCTAGACTGAACCCAAATCTTCAAGTTGATAGAATCACCAGATGCACTCAAAAAGAAAGTTTTAGGAGCAATTGCTATTCTAATTAGAAAAGGTGGTCTCGCCAACAGATGAAGCTAAGGAGTTCCAAGCAGCCATGCTCTTGTCTAAGTATTGATGTCATTTTGTGGCTTTATTTATGTTTCGTATTTCATTTTGCATTTTGATTCCAATAAAAACTTAAGATTCTATCATTATTGTTAAAGTATTCATTGTTTTAATGAAATTTTTTCAAGAAAAAAAAAATTGTTTCGGTTTTTCCAGAAATAATAATATGGTATCATCTATGCCAAACCAACCATAAACACAAAGAGATTATCTATAAGAAAACATATGCTAAAACAACCATAAAACCAAAAATAAAGATTACATATAGAAAACTCGCAACAAAGATAAAGATATCAATTGTCTTTTTATATACTTTACTTGCTGGTCTGGTGAACCTAAGATATCAATTGTTTCATCCAAAAAAGATATCGATCGTATGAAATATTCATTTGCTATAAGGTCTAAGTAGATACTTTAACATCTATATGCATATTACATTTATGTTTGATAGTGTCGATACTCGATAGTGTCTTTTCAAATATAAAACTTGTATTTACAAATTTTTTATATGTAGAAAACATAATTTTATATCACTATGTTGATTTTAGCATGATATAAAAGATATTTTTAATAAATCAAAAATAAGAAGATCATTTTAAATGATATGTATGTGTGTGTGCGCGCAGGAGAACATTCCATATGGGACGTGTGAGAAAGGTGAAGTGGTCAAAACAGGAATCAAAACTCATGACGATTGTGAAACTTACAGCTTATATGCCGAAGAGACCAAAAGGTTATGGTCATCCATCTACCAAACCGACTAGACTTGGGCTTTTTGTGTTAGTCGTAACATTGGTCTCACTATTTGGACTTCAACAGTTAATATATCCTCTTCCGGTTGATCACAAATAACTAGGCCCGGTTTAACTCGTACAATCAAGGAAAAATCAATGTTTATAAAACCGAATTGGTGACTGAACAAAGAAAGTTCTGGATTATAGGTTAATATGGTTAGACATGGTTCACTCGAGTTCAAACAAATTTAAATAAGTTCAATCATAGAATAAAATAGAATTACATCTAAATGATTTGTTAACTATTTTTGGTAAATTTTTCAAACATAATTAAATTTACTTTGATTATTTAATTTATAAATAACTAAGGGTTTTCTTTAAAGTAGAAATCAAATGTAAATTTAATATAAAATTAATATCTTTGCTTTAAATATAAAATTAATATCTTAATTTAAATATAAAATCACTATTTTGAATCTTTAATATTAATCATTGTAAGTTATGAAATTTTAAAATTGAATAAAATAAAAATATAATTTTTATTTTTAATAGTTGTTATGATTTAAAAGCCAAAAAACAATTAACAATTTTTTTTGCTATAGTAAAGTACAAACATACCCAGTCTTTATCCATCCAACCTATATATGTTTTGGGTTTACTGTTTAACCTTGTTCAATCTCCGGTTCGGTTCAGATTTATTTTAATCTAGTCCGATCTCCGGTTCCATTCGATTTTTTTTTTGAAAAAAAAAACACTAGCAAAAACCTATTTTACTTGTAGTGACTCTAACACAAAGTTCATTTATTCAACGAGAATCACACTTACAAAGGTACGCTAATATTTTTGTTTCTATACCATTGTCTCCATTACAATCAAATGTGGTATGTTTTATTTTTTCTCCTTTTCTCACAAAAAGTTATATCCCATTTATTTTTTCTTGTATTTTATATCCGAAAATTTGTTGTTTTATACAGTATCATACACAAACTTGAAGAATAAAACAGTTTATCGTTTAGTTTTATCAAATTTGAGTAAATCTTATAGAAATATCATTAGATATTTTAAAGTCTTGAATATAATTATATACCAAAATACAATATTTATTAACTATTTAGTAAATTATATGATTCAAACTAAGTCATATTCAACAAAAGATATGTGGTAGAAAATGTTACTCGTCATTTTTTTAGCGCGTGTTTTCTACACGGTCCAAAATATATATTCAATTCCAATTATGAAAAATTTGTTCTTAGTTACTCAAATAGGCAAACTGTTTTTACTATATATCAGACTAAGCCCTTGGTCGGTAACCCTAAATCACATTTTGGTCTTCTGAATATTCTACCATCTCCACTGCTTAAACATGCCTCCTCTTTTTCCTGTTTACAATATTGATGATCCCTTACGCCTGTGCTGATTATAGAAGATTTCATGTAGCTGCTTTGGCTGAAACACTTGAAAACCTAACTCCTAGTGAACAACGAACTGTAAAAAAAAATGATTTTCATTTTATTTATTTTTGAAAACAAGTTTGCGTGTCTTTTCTTTTTTCTTACTTTGATTTTTCTTTTTGTAGTTGATTGGTGAGTCGCTCTACCCTTTGGTGAAATTACTTGAGCCATCTTTTGCACCAAAAATCACAGGAATGCTTCTTGAACTACCCCAAACCCAAATCTTTCGGTGCATAGAATCACCAGAAGCCCTCGAAGAGAAGGTTAACGAGGCAATTGTTGTTTTAATGAACTGGCTTCCCAGCGGATTAAGCTAGAAAAGAAAGAAGCTAAGGACTTCCGAGCAGCCATGCGCTTGTCTAAGCTCTGATGTGATTGTGTTGATTAATTTATGTTTCATGCTGCATTTTGAATCCTCATTTCTGTTTAAAATAAAAATTTAAGGTTCTATCATTATTGATTAATTACATACTCAATGTTTTAATGCAAAACTGTTAAAATACATATATTTCATTTTGGATTGTCAAAAATTAATAGTATGGGATTATCAGTGCCGAACCAAAACATAAACACAAAACAAACATTGAGTTTGTTACCAATAATGATAGAATCTTAAGTTACCAAAAACAAATTCCAAGGCCAAACCAACCATAAAAACAAAAAAAAAAAGATTTGTCTATACAAAAAATTCGTAACAAATATTCAATAGTATGAAATATTATACATTTACTATGAGGTTCTAATAAGATAATTTAACATATATGCGTAATACATATACTTTAAATAATGTCGATAAAATGAATTTTCAAAAATTGTTATATGTAATAACTAGACAACTAGAGCTTGATCCGCATGACCGCGCGAGTTTTGATTTTTCTTTTATAAATTGTTTAATGAAATTTTAAACATATTAATTATCTGAATATTTATAGGTTCCTATCCATTCCGGAAGAATCTGACTTGAACCACGTCCATAAATTTGTAATATCCAAATAGAATTTAATTTTAAAACAAAAAAAATTCAATCACAAATAGAGATCCGTACTTGAATGTATACTTGGATGTCCAAGCCTGATTCTCTGAACAAATAATCTTTTATTAACTGGTTTGAATGTTTGTCACGAATAAAGAAGTTTTATTCAAACCTATAAAATTATTATTGTTCACATGTAAAAAATGATGTGAATTATTATAGTAAATACAATTAATAAAATAGTTAGGGATAGTGAAAATGGAAGTTATAGCAAAACATTTTAAAATAGGTACGTTATGGTTAATACTTTATAATAAATATTGTCGAGTTAATTAAAAGTACAATAAATGAAGTAGTTCGGATTAAGAATCGCTTAAAAATAGGCAAGTAAATTTTGTAACTTAGTCTTAATAAAATCGATGATGACAAATGATTTGACATGTCAAATTTTGTTTTCTACAAAAATAGCACTAATATATCTAAAGAACAATTCTCCATAATATTTTTTTTAGTTTGTGTCTCAAAAGTAACACTAGAAGCTAAAAGTCACAATAATATCATTCATTATCTGTTCAAAAGACTCTAATACCCTTCAATTAATCATACATCTAACCAAAAAAGTAATCTCCGCCTCTCGACTTTACTGTCACCTTCTTCTCTTTTCTCGACAACGCCGGAGATAAATCGCTGTGAATCTGCAACCGTCGACTCTCTTATCGCCTTCATCTCTCAGGGTTTAGAGTTTCCATAGATTGGAAAGTGCAAACCTTTAGGCTCATGAAGCATTGGGTCATTTCTCAGTAGAAGAAAGATACAAGCTTTGAGTATCTTTGCAACTTCCCGGTGATCGAAAAACGTACTGCAGCAGGTTGGATTCGATTCGATTCGATTTGATTTCTAATTGACTTCGTCTAGATACTCAGGGTGATATAGTTTTCATTGATGTTTTCTGCTCTGCTTTCATTTTGGTACTTTGCTCTGGTTTTGACATATTCCGCTTAGTAATGAAAGCGTTGGGATTCAAGATGTTAGCTTTGGATGTGTTCTTGTCAAATCTTATGACTTTGTTGATGTATTATGGTATTTAATTGCCTTTTTGAGTTTTGGTTATTTGATTGTTGATTGACTCGTTAAAGGGAAGCTAAAAGCATCTTCTTACTTGTATTGTGCTGATTGTTATTTAAACTTGTCAACAATTATGTTAAACTGATGTGCATGAAGTTGAGAAAATGATTGTCTATCGGTGTGATTTGATCTTCTTATCTCTGATTATCTCTGTTTGATCTCATAAAACTTGAAATCATCAAGTATAATGTATTGAAATAAACTTGAAATCATCAATCTATCTCAACGATTCTGGTTCCATCTTCCAATTTCTTTCACCTACATCAAAGCCATAATATTTAAATAAGTATCCATTCAATTCAAACATGGTGTGAGAAATGTTAAAGTGAAATTTAACAAAACATCTCGAGTGTCTCTGCTAATAATAGTGACAGGTTTGTTCTCGTCAATCCAAGTGCAATGTGCCTCATTACACATTTTCCTATCACTAAGTCTAATTCCTCATTTCCTTTACCCATTGTGTAAATCTCCATGTAAAACACTCTGTACATATGCGTATCAGAAATTTAATTGAACCAAAACAGACCAAATACCAAATTTAAAGGTTTAACCAATACGAAACCAAATCGCATAGACGGTTTGATTTTTTTTTCTTTTGCATCGGACATGACATATCAGAATCAAAACATCCCCTGGAACTGGTTCCGACCGATCAAAACAAAAACATTTTGAGGGCTGAGAGAGAGCAAGAGAAAGATAAGAAAAAATGGAAGGATGGGATCTGAGCACGAAGTCTACATTAACGCGAATCCCTCTTCTGACGACAAAGGCGGGACCAAGAGACGGCGACGCATGGAAACAAAGGCTCAAAGAAGAGTACAAGTCTCTGATCGCATACACACAGATGAACAAGTCCAACGACAACGACTGGTTCCGCATCTCCGCATCAATCCCGAAGGCACTCGCTGGACTGGCAAGTGTTGGTATATTCACAACCTCCTCAAGTACGAATTCGATCTCCAGTTCGATATCCCTATCACTTGCCCTGCCACTGCTCCCGAGCTCGAGCTCCCTGAGATTGACGGCAAAACTCAAAAGGTTTGTGCTTTCTTTTGGTTACGACCGGAGTTTTTGTCTCTGCTCAATTGGGTTTTGTCTCTTTTTTTTTGTTTTCTGTAGATGTATCGAGGTGGGAAGATTTGCTTGACTGTGCATTTCAAGCCGCTCTGGGCTAAAAACTGGTATGCTTTGTGGCTGCATTGACATTGTTAGAGAAGCATGCACTGTTTCAGACAACTTTAGTCTGTTTCCCATTGATTTTATTACAAGGATTGTGAAAGAACTCGTAGTCTTAAGTTGTTAATTAGATTTGATTTGTTAATTTTAGGCTGTGACACTCAAAATCAAAGTTATTGTTCTCATGTGAACATCTAATTTAACAGAGCTTTGGGTTTTATGCATATCCATTTTTGTGACGAACATGATCAGGAGACATTACTCATTTTCTTGCCATTGATTAGTGTAATAACTCCCACGAGTTGATAGAATTTTGGTCAAGAAATTCTGAAAATCTTTTCCGAGTTTATTCCATCAGAATTAAATAAAATAAAAATCGATCAGGTAAATTAATGTCTCGATGAGACTGTCTTGTGGTTGAAAGACTTCCCTTGATAGTTTCAGTCGAGTCTTAAATATTTGGTCGAATTTTTATTAAGCTGGACAAAATTTTCCGAAAGCTGAAGGAAAAGAAAAAGTAGTAGAAAAATTATTTAAATTATTCACCAGCCTTCTTGCTCAGTATTAAGTCACATGTTATTCACCTGTCTGCGTGCCTAGCTTCTTCAGTAATGGCACATGACAATCACAAGCTGCCTGCTTGCCTTGTTTCTTAATTTGTCATGTGATAAGCACATGTAAGGGCTGGAGATTTCTTCAGAGTAAAGAAAGGACAGCAGCTTGTGCTGAGAGTGCTGAAGCAGCTTGCTAGATGTCAACACTCAGCCTAGCTTTGTCCTAAGTGAAACCCTCACCTGAAGCAACCTCACCTCATGTTTAAACCCTCCTCCAGCTGCTTCCCACGTTCATAACACTGTAGAAAAATCCAGAGAATTTCAGAGAGAACTAAGAAAGAAGAACAGAAAAATTCAGTGAGAAAAATCAGAAAAATAAATCAAGAAAAAAATTGCTGGTGATTGATCTCTAGCTCTTGATCTGTTTGTTTCTGTGAGGAAGATCAGAAGGTGAGATTTTTAAATAAAACCCTAGACCTAGTTCAGTTAAGATCATGATCAGACCTTGATCTTTTACTTTGATCAGTCCAGCTGCGAGCTTACCTTGGAGAGGAGAACTATCTGAGTTCATCTAACGGTTTAGATTTTGAGTTTGTTCAGCCTTGTTCAAGTGCAACTTCAGTCTTGTTGAAGCTAGTTTCAAGACTAATCTCTAGGTGAGTCTAGATGGAGGTGGTGATAGATAACATATGAGTGTACTGATTAAAAGGAATTGAACTAATATTAGTATTTGTTCTCAAGTACTAATCTTATTTAAGAATTTATCTTGGTTTAATTGAGAATTAATCTTGGATTATTTAAGGAGTAATCATGATTAATTAAGAACTAATCTTGGATTAATTAAAGATTAATATGAGATTAATTAAGGATTAATCTTGGATTAATTAAGAATTAATTATGATTAATTATGGATTAACTAAGGATTAATTTTGGAATAATCATGGAAGTAAAATCATGTGAAGTCTTATTATTATTCACTATCCCTAAAGTCCCGCATTACCGTGACTTGGTCCTGCGAATGGAACAAGGTCATGAAGACACGATGATGGGGTAGCACCCTGGAGACCGTGTACTGCATGACGATGCAGTTCCGAATGTTCATAAGGACATTCGAGGATGATGGTAATGCTAACTTACTAGGCTCGGTTAGCCTTAGTGGTTCCTCGGGTCTAGTATATATATTATATTATATGAGTTCGATGACGGGCGGGAATTGTGGAAGTGATATTCAAAATAGGAATTCACAGCGATGATTGATATACTAAAATATAGTACTAGTACTTGCACAATCATGTGTATGCATTTGATATTTGTTTTGTTTAGTATTGATTGTGTAGTGATTCTAGATTCACTGAGTAAATTAGTTGCTCATGACTCATTGTTGTGTGTGCAGGTAACCACTAGTTGGGAGATCGCTACTTTTGGACGGAAGGAACGGCCAACCAGCGGTAGTATTTTGTTGTCCTTGCAACGTACCTTTTGATGTATATTTACTTAAAACGTTGTTGGGCGATAGGCCGTAGGATAAAACTATAACGCTTTGTAAGATGCTTAAAGTAAATAAATAATGTATAAAAGATGTTTGTAAATCACGAGTTCTCAAATGATATTAGTCCTTGTCCGGGATGAACTAACTATCGAATATTGCTTTATCGGGTTGAAAAGCCTAGAGTGATAATCCGATAGGAGTGTCTGTGTTCTTTGGTTGTTGGTCTAAGGTGATCGAAAATATTCCGAGAACCTCGGGTCAACCATCAGAGAACATCGACCGTGTCATTTCCGGTCATCTAGGATCGGGGATGTCACATTAGTGACTCTTTTTTTTTCTTGTTTATGCAGTCCTAGCCTCCTAGGTTTGGTATAGCACATGCGCTTTGTTTGGGGCTTGCTCCATGGCTTGCTGCAGAGATTCCAATTCTTGTGGACTCCGGCATGATTAAGCACAAAGATGACGCAGCCTCATCTGCAGAATCTTAGACCTCTCTATCCGTGTCAGAGTTTAGGTGTTATCAGTAATAGCTGAACTCAGAAATGACTGAGGTGGATGTGTCTGCCATATACAACATTTAAATGGAAAAACCACCCTAATAAAGATTTTAAGCTATTGCATTGTTTTTCTTCATATACTTGTACAACTTGAGAGTATTTGATTCTTGTGGACTCCGGCATGATTAAGCACAAAGATGACGCAGCCTCATCTGCAGAATCTTAGACCTCTCTATCCATGTCAGAGTTTAGGTGTTATCAGTAATAGCTGAACTCAGAAATGACTGAGGTGGATGCGTCTGTTATATACAACATTTAAATGGAAAAAACCACCCTAATAAAGATTTTAAGCTATTGCATTGTTTTTCTTCATATACTTGTACAACTTGAGAGTATTTGATGTTTTTCATACTTTGGAACTGGTTCGTGCTGAAACTCTTTGTGTGGTCTATAGTTCGGGATGCGATACCGCTGGGAGAGCAACTACAAAAGCGTGGAATTAACTCAGATGTGCGGTGCATCAAATGTAAAGGGAGAGAGACATTGATGCATACCTTCTTCTCCTGTCCTTTTGCCCAAGAAGTCTGGAAGCTAATCCCTCTTCGACAAGTAGTTCACATAGCTACGGATTTGAACTTCAAACATGCTTTTGTGGAATTCAGAACGGCTGTCTGTCTCCCTCCAACAGGCGTTTCAACGCCTATCCTCCCCTGGGTCCTCTGGGCTCTTTGGTACGCTCGTAACTTGCATGTTTTTGAGAACAGGTCTCTATCACCTACAGAAACAGCAACAAAAGCACTTAGCCTAGCAGGAGAATGGAACAAAGCGCAACAAAAAATACAGACAGTGAGTACAGCAATACCTGCAACAGGAAGATCGACAGGATTCATCAGAAGAAGTGGAATCGCTACGACATGCAAATCGGATGCGGCTTATGACAGCAGATCTAAAAGGGCTGGAATCGCCTGGATCTTCGAGGACAGCAATGGAATCCATCTCAATCAGGGCTCGACGATACTTGAATCGATCATTTCACCGCTTGTTGCAGAAGCAATAGCCCTCCGATCTGGTCTCCTCTCTGCAGTGGAACTTGACCACAACAAACTCAATGCTTTCCCTGACAACCTAACGCTCATCAGAGCCATCAACAACGACGTGCAGGTTAAAGAAATCTTTGGTATTGTCAAGGATATCCAAAGACTCTCTTCTGCTTTCGTCGAGATAACGTTTTCTCATCTCCCCCGATCTTTGAATGGGGAAGCGGATCGTCTTGCAAAACTCTCTCTTTCTCTTTCTCGTGTAGCAAACCCTTAAATGGGCTTAAGCATCTTGGGTCTGAGGCCTTTATTTTTAATTTAATGAGCATGTGTTACAAAAAAAAAAGAAACTGGTTCGTGCTGACTTGAAACAAGCTCCAAGTTGTAGAAGCTTATAGAGACCATATAGTCACCAACATATGCATTAAGAAGGCGAATTGAAATGACAGTTCTATGTTAATCAGTTTTTAAGGTTGATATTCCCATAGTAAAAGAAGAAACATAAAAAACCATGTCAAGATCTGATGATACATTGGACAGTGATACAACAATTCTGGGTAATGATGCAATAAAAATACAAAACACATCTAAAGAAGACTTGAATTTGGTTACAAGCAAAACACATCTAAAGAAGACTTGAATTTGGTTACAAGCATGTGTTTAATCACATCAATTCTGGGTATTCTTCTTAATGAGTAGTGAGAAGGCAAAGAGATTTATTATTCTTAGTAAGCCAAGGACTATAACAAAACAAGCTCAAATGTAAATTATACATTAACTTAGTTCAAAACGATGACTTTCTCATAATACTAGGAAATTACTACGAAAAGTTTAGAACTGCATATATTAAAAATCAATCATGTTATCCTTGCATGATGCCGTGAGTACAGTTTAACATAAGTCATGGAATACTATACCATGTATTCTCTTTTTCTGAAACCACAAACATAATAATCATAGGGATGTAAACAACATAGCTATAAGCCCTATGGAGTAGCAATAGCTTATATATGAAATAAGTGCATGTACATATCTGGCTTTGGCTCTGACCCAATAGGATGCTTGAGCTTAGGAAGTGTTACAAGACAGATATTTAATCTCCAATTGTGTTGCTATCATGCGTAACCAAGCTAAAAAAAAATTCAAATTTTCTATTATTGGATTTTCTGGAAAACTATCGTGAAAGTTTGAAACACTTTCCTTAAATTAAAAAAACGTCAAATTTTTACAAGCAAACTTATCTCAATCACACTCAGGAACATTGAGATCGTGGATAAAATCCCAGATTTTCAATTCCCAAATTTTCAATCAAAATCCCAGATTTCAATTTTTAAGAGGAGTCATACCGAATATTTAATCTCCAATTGTGTTGATTCCTCTTGTTTTCTATCAAAAAGTACGTTAAAATCTATGAAGAATATTTATGTTGAAATCTAGCTGAAATTGAATAACAGGTGAAATGAATTCTTTTCCAATTTTATTTCACAATTTTGATCATTCGGTTACATAGGATACACATATACATCCCCTATATATATTAATAGAAGAACATTTGGAAAGATGTAACCTTAATTTTGTAATAACTAAAAAGATTTATGCTTATGTGGCTATCAATTAGATAGTCAATTAGTTCTATGTGTCAGCTTTACAATTGAAAAACAAAATGGTCCAATTTGATTTGTATATCTCGCTAGATACATTCAATACAAGTAAATATATATTATACTTTTTAAGTATCACATTGATTAGTAGTCTTAAATTCTTTCCTTAAATAAAATCTATGAAATTACTTAATATAATTAACATATATAGGATAATTAATGATTATAAATCATACATATTTGATTACAATTTTTGTATATTCTCTCTTATTTGATTAATTTTATATTTAACACTGTTTAAACAATTTTTTTGAAATCTTGTTTATGCTCTTTCCCTTGTGTTTGCGGTTTTCTCTTGATATCTTATTGTCCTTGTTTAAATAGAGCTCGATCTGATGGTTGATTTTGATGCTACTGTTTTTGAAAATGACAAGCATATGCTGGGCAATTGGCCTCATAAGGCAACTATCGGCTGAACTCAAGATAGATGGAAAGCTTCCTTTTGATGATTCTCTATCAATCCAGGAACTTGTACTGTTTGTGCACAAGCATCTTCTGAAGGAGGACAATTTTGAAATCAATAAATTGGTACATGCTGCAAAGGCCTTAAAAGAAAATGGTACAGCTAGCGAGAGTTTGTCTCCTTTGGACTACAAATTCCACCACATTCGATATTTTGATGTAAGAAAAACTTAAATTGTCACTTTCTTATTCCTGTTGATTTACTATTTTTTAACACTTCTTTATTTTTTGTTGTCCTCTCAGGCGGTGTTCCAAGGTATAAAATAGCTGGAATGACTGTTCATGATTCCAAGGATTCCCCATCCTTTCTCCAATTTGAAAAAATGCTGGAAAGCGCTTTGAAGAAGTCTCCTGTGGCCGCATCCATCTATGTGCATGATTCTTACAATCGTATTAGAGGAAAGGTAACAAGTTATTGTATATTTGTCTTTCTCTTTTTCCTTTTCCTGTTTTGACTGCTGCTAATGAACTCAAGTTTTTTTTTTCTTTTTAATTTGTAGTCTATCTATAACCCAGGTGAGAATGACAATCAGCATGGGTTTCACACAATGTTGCTTGTGGGACACGGTATCGATAGGTATGGTAATGCTTTCTGGGAGTTTCAAGACTCTTATGGTAAGAGGTGGGGAGACAAAGGGTTTATCAGAGTTGCGAAAGGAAGAGGTATAATTCGCGAGTTTGTCGAGTTTAAACTTCCTTGAAATGCAAACAGCAAGAGAACTTTTGACACATTGCAAGCAAACCTTTAGTTAGTTTTTCTTTGTATGACAACGTATCATAGCTTGAACCGTTTCGAAACAATTGTTTCTCTATTTCTATTTTCTCTTTAGAAACTTTATAAGTATGTAAAAAGAATTAGAAAGCTCACGGGAAGCTATAACTTTTGAAACATTGTAAACCTTTTGTCATAGGCTCATAGCTCGGACCAGGTTTTTTTTTTTTTTTTTACTTCCTTGTTTTTTCTTGAAACTTTAAAATGTAGGCTGTTAAAAGAAAATTTAGATACGCGTGATTAGATTTATATTGTGTGTTCTCGGAAAAAGCAACTACTACATACGAATTTTACACGCTTAAAGTTGGTTAAAAGTTGGGAAATATAACACAAAAGTGGAGCAACCAATTATATGAAGAGGAATTCATTAAACAAATTAGTAACCACCTCACATGGGTTGGCACAAATAACAAACTCATATAAGCTGTGTCATTACATCTCCTATATATATAAAAAGAAATATTTGAAAAATTATAACCCTGTAATAATTAAAAAAGACCCAATGTTTAGGTATCATTTAATTAGGTTGTCAATTACATTCAATTAAAAAATAAGTAGGTCCACATTCGACTTTTATATGTTACTAGATACATTCATTGGTTAAACTATATGATATAATGATATGATATGATATGTATTTACGATAGAAACATTTATGATTGTTCCGCTAGTATAATTATTATTTTATTTTCTTTCTTTAAATAAAACCTACGGAATTACCATAATGACTAATATATATATAACAATTAATGTTTCTAATAATAAAGATTTGATAACAATTTATATCTCATCCATCATTTTTTGTTTAATTTTATATTATTAAAATAAATTAAACAATCGAATTAACTATATAATTAAAATTTACTCTCTTATTCTCAATCGAATTTACTCTCATTTTTACTTAATATCTCTCACTCACTTTCATTTCAATATGACTATACTCTGTTTCTATATCACTCACACACCATTCTTTGTATATTCTTACAAATCACACTTCTTTTGGATAAAGTGGTCATGACTCATGACTGTTCAGTAAGACTTGTTGATGGCTAATCCTAGTGGACCAGATGGACTTTTATTTCTTTCTAGATGGACCTTTATTTCTTCGTTAAATGGGACCAATTTGAATATCTAATGGCTTGGTTGAATCCTTGGTAAAGTGAAAACAACGAGGCCAATTTTAGATGGCCATCCTGAAGTTGTTAGATCCACCCCCAAAAACCACTGATAGCAATTCCATCAGACCAAGACAAGAGGACACATCTCTATAGCCACCGGAGAGGTGCTTGTAGTTTCGTCTGGCGTTAGTAAGTCGCAAATCACATGCATCACATTCTTGCAATGCAATCCCTAAAACCAAACCGAATACTAGATTTTAAGGTTTAACCAACACTAAACCAAATTGCAATTTTTTCGGTTACAATTTCGAATTTTCTTACTGGTCCCATGCTCCTCAGACAAGACATCAAAACATCCTCCGTTTCCGACCGATCTAGAGAAAAACATTTTGAGGGCTGAGAGAGAGCAAGAGATAGATAAGAAAAAATGGAAGGATGGGATCCGAGCACGAAGTCTACGTTAACGCGAATCCCTCTTCTGACGACAAAGGCGGGACCAAGAGACGGCGACGCATGGAAACAGAGGCTTAAAGAAGAGTACAAGTCACTGATCGCCTACACGCAGATGAACAAGTCCAACGACAACGACTGGTTCCGCATCTCCGCATCCAATCCCGAAGGCACGCGTTGGACTGGCAAGTGTTGGTATGTTCACAACCTCCTCAGATACGAATTCGATCTCCAGTTCGATATCCCTGTCACTTACCCTGCCACCGCTCCCGAGCTCGAGCTCCCTGAGATTGACGGCAAAACTCAAAAGGTTTGTGCTTTCCTTTGGTTACGACAGGAGTTTTGTCTCTGCTCAATTGGGTTTTGTCTCTTTTTTGTTTTCTGTATATGTATCGAGGTGGGAAGATTTGCTTGACTGTGCATTTCAAGCCGCTCTGGGCTAAAAACTGGTAGCTTTAATATGTTTTTGTGGCTGCATTGACATTGTTAAGCATGCACTGTTTTAGACAACTTTAGTCTGTTTCCCATAGATTTTGTACAAGGATTATGAAAGAACTCGCAGTCCTAAGTTAATTAGATTGGTCTGTTGATTCTGTTAGGCCGGGAAACTCTACTACTAAGCTGGTCGAAATCAAAGTTATTGCCTGATGTGAACATCTAATTTAACAGAGCTTTGAGTTTATGCATATCCATTTCTATCGTGAATATGATGAGCACATTACTCGGTTTCTTGCCATTGATGAATGCCTCCTCTTTTTTTTTATAATGCAGTCCTAGGTTTGGCATAGCACATGCACTTTGTTTGGGGCTTGCTCCATGGCTTGCTGCAGAGATTCCAATTCTTGTCGACTCCGGCATGATTAAGCACAAAGATGACGCAGCCTCATCTGCAGAATCTTAGACCTCTCTGTCAGAGTCTGAGGTGTTATCAGTAATAGCTTAACTCAGAAATGACTGAGGTGGATGCGTCTGTCCTATTACAACGTTTACATGAAAAAAAAAAAACAATAAAGATTTTAAGCTATTGCATTGTTTTTCTTCAAATACTTATACAACTTGAGAGTATTTGATGTTTGTTCATACTTTGGAACTGGTTCGTGCAAGGTGTGGATATTCTATTACGAACCTTTTTACATGGGATTGCTTATAATATTGAGGTCTGCTCTAGATTTGTTGATATCGTTGAATGGTTTTGCAGTTAGTAATGCTGACTAGAGACCATATTGTCACCAACATATGCATTAAGAAGGCAAATTGAAATGACAGTTCTATGTTAATCAGTCTAAAGGTTGATATTACCATAGTAAAGAAAAAGACATAAAAAACCATGTCAAGATGATACATTAGACAGTGATACAACAACTCTATATTTTCTTGTCCAACAAAACTCGTCTTTCCGAATTACTTTACAGTGTCTATTCATAAACCCCACTTCTGGTATTCTGTTTTTTAAGTCAGAAAAGTTGTATGTATAACTTATAAGGGGTTCCCTACCACAAGCCGCAGAATCCAGCTTCGCTGCAGGATCTTTGTCTACAAGTAGTGGCGTCAACTCCACACTCTCTGTTGCTCCAACACCTATGATCTATTTTCTGGTCAGGAACATGGCAAACACTCTCTCTATGTTTCTCATGAAGTCTAGAGTTTGGAGCTATCGATGGACAGACTTTCATTGACAATGCACTTGCTCCACTTTCCCATTCTCCACTCTGCAGTAAATTTATAGTTTTATCAGAAGCAGAGAAAGGACTAATATTCCACAATGACTCGATTCGATTCGTTTAATGCCGTGCCCTGTATCAACTGACAAAAAAAAACAGCATCGCTAATGCACACTAAATAGACAGTGCGAACTATGCATATAAATCTTATATCTTCAAAAACGATCAGAACTAGAACAAGAGCCAAACCTTTGAAAACGTCCAGTTGCCAGAGAAATAACTTTCTGGTAGTTTCTCATGCCACGAGCTCATAACATGTATAGGATGGCCCTCGGTTGTGAATACATAATTTCTTTTCGCCACAAATGAATCATCGAAGAGGAGATATAAGTACTTGCACCTACAAGTATGAGATAACAACCAATATGATGTTCTGAGTTACTGGCATTGTGTAGGTGAGAAATTAATTGGTGCAGGGAAGTGTGATTTCACGTTTCAGCGAGAAAGAAACTGTGCTGGTGATCTTCCAGTTGCATGGTCGTCACATCTCTGACACTAGCAAACCCCCCTGCCACCTTCGTATACCGATTAAGAGATTTTACCATTGCTTCACCAACATCTAGGTACCATGGATCTTCCAAAAAGCAAAACAAATGGATGAAATAGCGATCTATTTGTCAACGGAGGTTGCCCCAAATGAGGTGGTTCGCATAGTGTGAGACAAAAAGAAGAATGCAAAAACCTTTTGTAGCTTGGTATAGGTAGAACGTGGACTCTGCTAATTCAGGACGCAGTGGATAGTACCTCTCAGTAGGATGTATCATTTGATGATCCAGTAGATACCTGAACAAAGATTCTTCAGCATCCTTTATAGCCCAAACAGCAAACTTGAAATCACTGAGAACTCAAGATCCAAGTAGGAAGCAGAAAAAAAGGACAATTGATTGCATACCTTTCAGGTAAACACCAAACTTCTCCCATGCATGGAAAAACTCCCGGTGCAATGAATTTGCAGCTGCGACATCCCCAACAAGAACCTAGTAGTAAGAACTTGAGAATGACAACCAGAATATCCTCTTTTCATCTGTTCTTCCAAAGGAATTTAAGTAATCCATTCAAATATTATACCTGTAGACCAGGCCAAAACGCCTGCAGACTTGTGAGCTGCCAATAAGTTGGTTTCCCACTCCACATATTAGCTTCATGGTACCTAAACCAGGCAAATCAACTCATTACTAAATCTAGCAGTTTTAATTTTTGGAATAATAAAAGTCTTGATGTCATAATGGAGATTGTGAAGTACGTTTCTTCAGGCTAGTATATTACCAAGGCCCATATCTGAAGTACTTCTGAGATGCCAGATACGCAGAACGAAACATTCGCCAGTAATCTTCTTTTCCAAAAAGAATATAAGCCTTCATGAGGTACTCATAGAAGGAGTCAACCCCTTTAAAAGACCAGAAATTAAATTACATCAGAGCTGCTTCAATCTAAGGCACATGTTAATTCCACAAATACAAGTAACTGTAAAAGGATTCTGAAGCCATCTCTTGGAGAAAAAAAAAGAATTGCGACAGGAACTCTTCTGAAAATGAACAACATACCAGCTCCAATACCGGAGGAGTACTCTAGCCATTCCCCAGTTACCACATCTAATGTTGTCCCAAGCAGATCTAACGAACTGCGCATCCTCCATAGCTGACGAAGAGCACGTAGTGCAACTGATTCAAATCTAGGGTCACCAGTGAGCCGTGACAATGCTCCCATTTCAAGAATGAGAGAACCTAACATGTAAAATAGCATATCAATAAACACCATGAACACATTTGAACAACCAATTTCGTCAAAGAAAGATAACCGTGTTTATTTGCCATGTAAAAGAAACAAGAAAAAAAACAAGATACATACCACATCCTGAAGTGCTTGTTTCAGTTGTCTCATTCTCCATTACTCCATTCTGCCCAAACATATTATTTTGGGTCAAAACCTTTTCCAAGAAATACTAAAAGAACGAGCTCAAGTTATAATAGGTGCAGGCTATAAAATAGTTTTCAGTACCTTAAAGTTAATCCATGCATAGGGTAATCCTGTGGGTGTTTCAAACGCTGGCAAAAAGCGGTTTCCAAGGTCTTCGGCTAAACGAAGAAGCTGATTGTTGTAGGAGCCGTGGATCAACCTATTAGTTGGATCAATTGCAAGAAGATGAGCAGAGATAAGTCCTCCAAGAAGTCTTATATTGCACTACAGATCAGAAGTGAAAATAACACAAGTTAGAAGCATCAGAAAACGAGGAACCTCATTTATGGAACTCGGGGACACATCCAGATTAGTGAAGGAAAATTCAACAGAGTTTAACTTCATACTAATGCCGTTCTAAGAAGAAATAACTTTAACCATTTACTAAGTACAGTGCTATGAAAGAGCAAATAATGAAGTTAAATTTTACCTCAAAAAGGTTGACCCGAACATCAACATCGAATGTTAGATTCTCTGAGAGCCAGAGAACCCCCTTTTCAAATTCTGTACTGTTCCCCAATATAGCAAGGCTGGAACAAAAGAGAGAATAATGTGAACAACCACTTAGGGAATGCTTTTTCACTGTTGCATAACATACCTGGACAAAGATTCAACAAGTGTCACAGCTGATCCATTATAATCTGTCGGCAGGTGTTCAAGCTGGAAAACCAGAAATATCGGAGTCAGACTAAAACAGAGGTGTTCAAAATAGGCGAGCTAGTAAAGTTACCTTGAGATTGCCAAGCTCACTGAGGGAGTCTGTGAAAGTTTTTGTAATTGGCTTTAACTCATCATGCTGTTGGAATTCAGAAGGTAAAGAAACTCAGAATTCATAAAACTCTTACAGAATGATAAGTTGAAGTAGTTGAGACCAACCGGAAATGCGTAAGTCATGTAGTTGTCATACGCATGATAGAACCTAATGACCACCAAACCAAGTATGAAAATATCATCAATAATACTTAGCCTCTTCTCTTCTAATTTAATATTTTCATTTGGTTTCGATAACTTGTCAAAATACCATCTCCAAACAAAAAGGAAAAGCATTCAATGCGATAAAGATCTGATATCAAATCCCTTGAGCTACATAAATCTCTCTTACAACGGAACCAAAAAAAGACAGAACCCAGGAAAGATCAGCTTGAATTAAAGCACATGTTTTATTACCTAATCCCAGAACGAGCTAAATTCAAAAATGATCAAAGCATTGAGGAGACAAATAAAAAAAACAACGTGGCTTACATCTCGCGGACTTTCTCTCGCATTTGTATCTTCTTGACATGCTGCGAGGAGGGGTCGATGAAGAATGCGAAAGAAATAAGGAAGCATATGTATACATGCTTGAGATGGAGAGCACGAATCATGACAAAGCCGTAGGAGAAGAAGCTAATAAAATCGATGGTGATGATGTGCGTTCATCCTATCCTGCGTCTGATGATCTCGAATCGTCGTCAGCTAGAAGATGACGGACCAATGAGACTTCTCTAATTCGGGGATTCGTTCCCCCTTTTCAATTTACACTTTTGTCCTTTTTACTCGCAACAAAAAAAAAACGACCGACCGAGACAACTCAGACAAGAGAAAAGAACTTTTACCCAGTTGGACTTTTGACTGAACAAATTTACATAACAACTGAATAATTAATTAAAAGTAATTGAAACCAAAAATTTAAAGTAATAAAACATTTTTTATCTAAAATAGTACTCAAATAAAAACGTCAAAATAATGTATTTTTATTAAAATAGAAAAAAACTATATCTATTATCGCCTTAAAACTATAACTATATTTATTATCGCCTTAATATAATCGCCTTAATATAATCCTACCCATTATAATCTCCTTAGTACATAGTTTTTTGTTAATCCCATCTAGTCCATTATATTAAGAAATTAATTTTAAAATTTAAATCTTATTGTTTACACATTTAAAAGATTAAAAAATATATAAAGGTTAAAAATATCTTAATTTCTGATGTAGTCTAAATTCATTATTTACTTATTTTATCAAGCTATCATATCATCGAGTTTTTCAAACCATCTTTTTAATGTTCTTTAGTTTACTGGCGAAATTTACTTTTGTTTCATTTTCCCTTTCTCTTCTATTTTTCGTGTGCCAGTTTTTCCTTTTTCAATGGTTTATTTGCTATTGATTTTTTTTTCATCTATGAAAATTGGAATTGTTCATCAGTAAAATTTCTTTTCCACATCAATGATGACCAATACCCTCTTTCATGTTCTTATATTCTCCTTCTTCCACAGTCATTTCATCTTTGTCAAAACATTATTACTAGGATTTTGAGATCTTTTTTAGTTTATTTTAGTTTTCAAATCATTCATATGTATATGAAATTGTATGATTATAACTAGGTTTGATGAAATTTGATGGTTGATAGTAAATTTTGTATATTTTTATCTAGGTATTTAGTGTTTCTGCAATTGGTTTAAATATTTTGTATATATAATATATGATATATTTCTTGTTCTTATTTTATTCTTTTTGTTGTTGTTGCGATTGAGTTAGATGGTTTGTGTAGATATATGAAGTATGTGTTGTTATTTGTTTGTTTTTAATCTTTTGCAATTTAGTTCGTGTGTGTTTATTGTTGATTATCTATAGCAAATTTTATTAATTATCTAATGATCTTTTGATGATTTTTGTTTTCATTATTTATGTATAATTTTAAGTTGTTTAAACGTCTAATCAAAGAAAGGGATAAAATGAAAACTGAGAAGATAAACAATAGATATGTGATTTTGAAGATACTAAAGACATTTTTATAAGATGAATATAACGAAATGAGAAAGGAAATACATGGTCTTAACCAAATCGTGGAGATCAGTGATCACCGTTTTGGATATCTTGAGAAAATTATTTACAATTTCATTCAAAGTATCACAACTTGTGGTTTATCTTTGCACAAAAAAATCATTTTTTCAAAAATATTATGTGTTTACAAGCTCAATTTTTAAGAAATAAACAACAAATATTTTTAAGTTTGGATGAATGATAAAAATTGTATAGTTATCATGATACCATTACCTAAGTTGAAGTATCTTGTTGGTTCAGAGCTGAGCTAAACAGTGTCGAAAAGTTCAAGAGAATCCGAAAAACATTTATGGAACATGTGATCAAGCTCAGTGATACAAATTTAAAACTATTAGAGAAGATAAACTACGCTTCTTTCAATAAAACATCAGGACAATGAAAAAAAGTAAAGCGTGGTTTCATTTGGAGACTTAGCCATTGAGATTCTCCATTAGAAAGTTCCACATGATGCTGGTTTTAAGTGTAGTGGAAAAGGAGAAAGACCACAAGAGAAAACAAAAACTCAAGGATTAGATGTGATTGGGTTTGATTGTTGTTGATGTGAGGTTTGATGGTTTGTGTAGATATACTAAGTATGTGTTGTAATTGGTTTTAATCTTTTGCAATTTGATTTTTTTGTTTTGAGGTTTATCGTTCATTGCCTATAAAACAAATTTGACAGTAATATATCAATCTTTTGATGATTTTTCATTTTCATTTATATGTATAGATTCCGAATTATTTTAGTTAAATTGATATTATTTTCATTTTTATTTGGTAGATTAGATTTTTGAAATTACCTACTGGACAATTTTCGAATTTTTGTTTGAACAATAACTTGACCAAAAATATTATTTTGACCAATTTTATATATTAAAATAATATTTTCTGTTTTTAGTAAACAATAAGTTAGTTAAGTTGTCAGTTTTAGTAAGATTTTCTTGTAATTTTAATGATTTTGGATTTTTGGTTTATATATTTTAATGAATTTGAAAATTAAAAAAAATATTTTATTTGTAATTCTATAATCTGTAAAAATAATATATTATTGAATCTATAATTTATAAATCACAATTCAACACATAACTCAACTATATAACTATAATAATAAATCTAGTTTGATAATGTTTTTAATAAATTATCAAATATACTTGTTAAATATTTATATTCAAATCATGAAAACTTATAATTTATAAATATTAAATAGAGTATATATATTAGGTTGTATTGGTTTTAAAATTAATCTCTATACTATTATTTGAGAAGTCAATTTCTTATGTGTCGCGCTCACGTTAACTTTCACGATGATTGATTATATTCACTACAAGAAAACGCATGATGATTGATTATATTCACTACAAGAAAACGCATGCCTAACGACCAAACGTTACGATTACCAAATGGTGGTCGTAAATTAAGGACTGCTTTACGACTAATTTACGACGAAGTCAACATTAGTCGTAATGTCGACGTAAAGTTACAACTAAATTTGCTAGTCGTACTTTAGTCGTAAAGTTACATCTAATTTACGACTAAAATTTACGACTAACTTACATCTAAATATTTTACATCTAATTAACGACTAAAGGAGTCATAAATTAGTTGTAATATTACGACTTAGGTACATCAAAAGTTGTTTACATCTAATTAACAACTGATTTACGAGAACAAAGTTGCACTTTGGTAGTTAAGTTATAATTTAAACGTAAATTAGTTGTAACATTGTACGTACCAAAATCGAAATTTCTCTATAAATATGATCTTCTCCCTCATTCTTAAGATGCACAAAAAAAACAAAAAGAGCAAAAAAAACGGGAAATAGTTAAAAAAATGTCCGAAAATATTTATGCGCTTCGGAGTTGGATGTATGCGCATAAAGATTCAACAGGAAAAGTAACAGACGAATTTCTGAACGGAGCAGAGATATTCATGTACCAGGCCGGACAGACGCCTCTCACAAAGGAAACGGGTAAAATGTTCTGTCCATGTCGTAAATGCAAAAATACGAAGTTTGCTGCTAGTGAAACCGTTTGGAAACATATAGTAAATAGAGGATTTACTCCACATTACTATATTTGGTTTAACCATGGAGAGAGTGATAATAGGAATGAAGCTAGTGGTAGTAATCATGTTGAAAATGTTCGTAACAGAGATGAACCACATTTGCCTTCTGAAAGTGTTATTCAAGAAAATCATATGTTAGATCATGATAGAATGCATGATATGGTTACTGATGCATTTCGTGAAACAACATCAGTAATAGAGGAGGTTGAAAATGTAGAGGGGCCTAATTTGGATGCAAAAAGATTTTATGAAATGCTAGCAGCAGGAAATGAGCCAATCTATGAAGGTTGTAGAGAAGGTCTTTCTAAATTATCTTTGGCAGCTAGGATGATGAATATCAAAACTGATCATAACTTACCTGAAGTTTGTATGGATGCATGGGCTGAGTTGTTTAAAGAGTATTTGCCTGAAGATAACTTGTGTGCTGAATCTTATTATGAGATTCAGAAACTTGTTCATAGTCTTGGCTTACCTTCGGAGATGATTGATGTGTGTATAGACAACTGTATGATATACTGGGGAAAAGATGCAGAATTGTTAGAGTGTAAATTTTGCAAGAAGCCAAGATATAAACCGCAAGGACGTGGACGAAATAGGGTGCCGTACCAGCGGATGTGGTACTTACCAATCAAGGATAGACTCAAGAGATTATATCAATCTGAAAAGACGGCAGCGTCGATGAGATGGCATGCAGAACATGATCAGAAGGAAGGAGAGATCAATCATCCCTCTGATGCCAAAGCGTGGAAACATTTGAATAATGTCTATCCTGATTTTGCAAGCAACCCCCGCAACGTTTATCTTGGGCTCTGCACAGATGGCTTTAGTCCATTTGGAATATCTGGAAGACAATACTCTCTCTGGCCAGTCTTCTTGACGCCATACAACCTTCCACCAGAGATGTGTATGGAAAAATAATTGCTTTTCATGAGTATATTGATACCTGGACCCAAACATCCCAAAAGATCCCTTGATGTTTTTCTACAACCTTTGATTGAAGAATTGAAGGAATTGTGGTCAACAGGCGTGCAGACATATGATTGTTCAACGAGAACAAACTTTACAATGCGAGCAGTTCTACTGTGGACTATTAGTGATTTTCCTGCATATGGGATGTTGTCGGGCTGGACGACGCATGGGAGGCTATCTTGTCCATATTGTATGGGAAGCACAGACGCATTTCAGTTGAAGCATGGTAGGAAGACGTCCTGGTTTGATTGTCATCGGAGATTTCTTCCCATTAACCATCCGTACCGAAGGAACAAGAAACACTTTCGGTCAAAAAGGATAGTAAGGGACACCGCTCCACCATATTTATCTGGAGAGGAAATCGAGAAGGATATTGATTACTATGGTGGACAAAGCACAGTTGTCAAAGGCGGTAATTGGCATAATCCTCTGAATATGCCTAATGGTTATGGGACTCAGCATAATTGGCACAAGAAGAGTATATTTTGGGAACTTCCATATTGGAAAGATCTGCTGCTGCGCCACAATCTGGACGTGATGCATATAGAGAAGAACTTCTTTGACAACATCATGAATACGTTGTTGAACGTCCCTGGGAAGACAAAAGATAACAAGAACTCAAGGTTGGATTTACCTGCATTATGTTCTCGGATTGAACTGCATATTATGAACGATGGGAGAATTCCAGTTCCCATTTTCAGATTGTCAGCACAAGCAAAAGCTGTGTTGTTCAAGTGGGTGGCGTCAGATGTGAAGTTTTCTGATGGATATGTTTCAAATCTATCAAGATGTGTTGATCATCAGGGACAAAAGTTTTCAGGAATGAAGAGTCATGACTGTCATGTTTTTATGCAACGACTTCTGCCATTTGCACTTGCGGAGTTGGTTCCAAAAGAGGTTCACGAAGCACTTGCAGGTAACAAATAATTAAAGTTATTATTTCTTCTTGTTGGAAAAAAACTTATGATTGTAAATTATGTGTAGGCATCGGAGCTTTTTTCAGAGATCTTAGTGCACGCACCTTAACTGTAGACGTCATCACACAACTTGATGCGAATATCCGGATCTTAATGTGTAATTTGGAGAAAATTTTTCCTCCGTCCTTTTTTGACGTCATGGAACATCTGGTTATCCACCTTCCGTATGAGGCAATGCTACGTGGACCTGTTCATAATGGATGGATGTATCCTTACGAACGAGCTATGAAATATTTGAAAGGCAAAGCAAAAAATCTGGCAAGGGTGGAAGGTTCAATAGTTGCTGGGAGTTTGAATGAGGAAACATCTCACTTTACGTCCTACTACTTTGCGTCACAAGTCCGGACCAAAAAAAAAAAATACGAGCAGATATGATGATGGTGGTGTTATGCCGACATATATTGTTGAAGATGTTCCAGACATATTTACTCAGATTGGACGGCTTGGTGGAAAACTAAAAGAAGTTTGGTGGTCAAGTTCTGAAGACGCACATAGTGCCCACACATATATACTTCTTAACTGCGAGGAGATTGAATCATTTGAAAGGTAATTGAAATTATTATTTCTGTTAAATTTTACCACACATATATAACACTTAATGATAATTTTCTTTTAAAACAGTGATTTTGTTGCCCAAGTCGAAGAAGCTATACCAGGAATATCAACTGCTGATCTCAACAAAAGGAAAGACCAACACTTTGTGAAATGGTTAAAAACGCAGGTACGTCGTGTATCTAATTAATTAACATGAAAATTAATTATATGATTGGTTAAGTCTTTATACAAATAAATGTTGATGTTCCAGGTTGATTATGATGATCAATTTTATCCTCAATGGTTTCACGAATTGATACAAGGTCCGGTCGGTAAGGTCACCATTGCATCTATGTATTTCACAAGAGGATACACTTTTCACACTTACGAATATGGAAGTCGACGAGCAACAATGAACTATGGAGTATGTATGAAAGGTGAAACAGATTTCTATGGAATCTTAAAAGAGATCATCGAAGTGGAGTTCCCCGGTGTAGTGAAGCTGAAATGCGTGCTCTTCAAATGTGATTGGTTTGACCCCACAGTCAATAGAGTTGTTCGATATAGCAAGTTTGGTGTTGTTGATATAAATGCTTCACGGAGGTACAACAAATTTGAACCCTACATATTGGCTTCTCAAGCAGATCAGGTTTGTTTTGTTCCATACCCGAAGATCAGACAATCTGGAATATCTTGGTTAGCCGCTATAAAAGTTACACCTCGGGGCAGAGTTGTGAATGATGACCCACCGCCATTACAAGAAGATGCAGTAAATGAAGTTGAAGTACCCGAACAAGTAGAAGATGATATCTTACTTATTGATCCGCATAATCCGGGATACGAAGAACTTCCAGACGATGCAACGAATGAAGCAAATGAAGATGAATTTGAAGAAAATGATGAAGCGGATGATGTTTCTGATGACGAGTGTCAAGTTCCATTATGTTATAACGTTTTTTTTTCCATTATGTTAGAACGTTTGTGTTTAACTTTATATTGTAATGTCATGATAATTATATATATATGATTTTTGGAGTATGAAAGAGTATTAAACTTATGATGTTTATCTATGATGTTTGGGGTTTGGGATTTTGAGTTTAGGGTTTAGGGTTTAGGGTTTAGGGTTTAGGTTTTAGGGCTTAAGTACGACCACTTTACGACACTATGATGTTTGAGGGTTTGGGGTTTCGGGTTTAGGGTATAACGAAGCTAATTAGTCGTAAGTACTACTCATGTACGACTACATTACAAAGTAGTCCTAAGGGAGTCGTACATTTACGACTCATATACGACTAAGTTGACAATTAGCCCCTCATTGGTCGTACAATTACGACCAACGTACGACTCACATGTCGAATGTGCCCCTATATATACTCCCTTTTTACCATCTCAGTTATAAACAAAATTTACAAATCTTAAAAAAAAAGAAAGTGAAGAGAGATTTGGGATCATAAGTGGAAATAGAATTCGGTTATCTATTCGTTATGTTGATTCTATTTTCTCTTGTGATTCCATCTCTTTTCTCTTCCTTGTTTTTTGTAGACTTTAAAAATTTGTTCACATGAAAATTAATCCATATATACAAATTTTAGAAAAATAAAGAGGATAAAGATATGGAAACATAAGTAGAAACAGACAATTCCTTATGTTTCGTCATTTCTACTTGTGATTCCAGTATCTTTCTTCTCTTTTTTTTCATAATTTATGTAAAATTGGTAATAGAGGTTTATCATAATTTTTGATAAACCTCTTCGAATTTTTTTCTAATAAACGTTGGTCCCAATGTGGTCATGAACTGCATTCGTCGTAAACGGGTTGTAGATTTACAACCAATGTACGACTCATTCGTATTAAGTTGGTCGTAACTGTACGACCCGTGTACGACTATCGTAGATTTAGTCCTTAATTAGTCGTAAAATTACGACTAATGTACCACTATTGGTCCCTCTTTAGTCGTAATAGTACGACCAATGTACGACCACAACCAAATCTCTATATAAACTTCTCACCGCGAAGCCATTTCGTTGCTCATTCCATTCTCACTCCCCTCTCTCTTACAACCTCAGAGCTTCTCCCTCTCTAGGTAATTTTTTTTTGTTTTAGTTATAGGTGGTTAATTAGTTAGGTGATTAGATTAGGTTTGAAATTTAGTTAGGTTATTAGATTAAGTTTGGAATTAGTTAGGATGATATTAAAATGTGTTTATAATTTTTTTAATTAATTATTTGAATTGTTTTTAATTTTTAATTTTTAATTTTTTCAGATTGACGATCTTATATGGCTACTAGCGGTAGAAAGAGACTTAGAAACCGTGGCGGGAGGACTTCTTACGGGAGTACCTTTCTCGGCCAGACGGATCCATCAGCTTCTACCTCCCGCACCCCCGAAACTGTCCCCGAAAGCCAAATTCCTAGCGTCCCGTATGTGCCGCAGGCGCCATACGATCCACATGCATACTATCTGCAGCCGTACGTCGACCCGACTACATACTTTACTTATGAGGAGGGTCGTGATCATCAGCAGCCTCATGATCAGCAGCCTCATGATCAGCAGCCACAACATCCACAACAACCTCCACAGCCGGCACAGCCGGCTCCAGAGCAGGTTCCATACGAGCCTCCAGAGGAGGCTCCTGCAGTTCCTGGTGTTCATCCAGATTTGATGGTGCCACCGGATGCACCTTATGCAAGATATTCTGTGGAAGACATTCTCAGGATGCCAGGACGAGAAGGTTTACCCGTCCTCGATCCATATCTACGACCCGGCACGACTTGGTAATTAATTTTAAATTATTTTAAAATTTACATTTAATATTTAATTATATATATAAATTCTTTAAATTTTTGTAGGTTTAAAGCGGACAATGATGTGGGCCAGAGCTTTGGGGACATCATCAGAGGAAACTTTCGGATTGCCCATCCTAATTGGACTCTTACACCGAACCACGTTCGCATTACTTGGTTCAAGTGCTTCGCGGTTAGTTTTAAATTAAATTTATTTATTTATGTTTAAAATTTTAAATAATTTGGCTAATTAATATTTTTCATTCTTTTTTGTAGCAAAAATGGCATTGGTCCACTGGGATCAATGAGACGGTGAAGAAAGCGTTCAACAACAAGGCAATGCTCCGTCTCAAAAACATTGTTGGCGACTGGAAGGAGAAGTGGAAGTATATCGGGGATGATGCAAAACAAACGTACCTCAGCAATGACGTTTGGACTGGCTTGAAGGCTTATTGGCTTTTGCCTAAGTCAGTCCAAAGGTCTCTTAAATGCTCGGCCGCCCGGCTAACCCGTGATGCTCAAGGTAACCTGCCAATACCTCATACTTCCGGACAGACTCCATATGCCAAAAGGGCATTGCAAATTGTAAGTTTTAAATTTTTTCTTAATTTTCATTACATATATATATATTATATATATATATAATATATATTGTTGTTGTTTTTAAATATAGGCTGCCAAAGAAGGAGCGCCGCCGACTCTCAGCCGACTCTACAAGGAGACCCACTCCCATGCCGATGGCCAATTCGTACATCCACGAGCAGAGCAGATCTACAACGATGTAGAAGCTCGGATTCAGGAGGTCCAGACTCAGTGGACGCAACAAAACCCGGATGATCCACCGGTCCAGCTTTCGGCCATCGAACAAGACCGAATTTTCGAGCATGTAAAATATTCGACCTTTTTAAGTTATATACATGCATATATTTATTTTACATATGTACTAATAATATCTATTTATAAATTATATATAGGTTGCTCCGAAGAGAAGGGGACGTATAATTGGGATCGGGAGTGTGAATGATGTTCCCATGGCGAGAGCTGAACACGCTGCTCAAAGGGAAGAAGAGTCCTCGGTCCGGAGGGAGTTGGAAACTGCGAACCAGAAGTTAGCCGACCACAACGGGATGTTTAAGTCGATGGCAAACATGTTCGATATGCTTCTAGAGACAACTCCGAACGTCGACCCGTCGGTTACAGCATCGTGGAAGAACCTGCGTCCGACCTTCGTCCCCAACCCGACTCCGGAAGAGCAGGACGATTTGACTCGGCGTGCCGAGGAGAGGAGTTCTGAGCTCTTTTATGATCTTAATGCTTAGTTTTCGGTTTTAATTATTTTGTATTTTGAAAACTTTGAATTTATGAATGTTATATTATTATGTTTTTATGAATTTAAATGAAATTCGTAAAATATTTTATTTTTAAAAAAAATCTTTTTTTTTTGTAAAATTGAATTATTAAAATTAATTTTAATATTTAAAATCGAATTACTAAAATTACAGATTCGATGTAAGTTAGTCGTTATATTACGACTAATTTACCTCTATTTAAAAAATACTTTACGACTACTTAACAACTAATATATAACATCTACTTTACGACTAAAATCTTATGACCCACTTACGACTACATTTATTACATCTACTTTACGACTAATGCTTTACGACCTGTGTACGACTACATTTATTACATTTGATTTACGACCAATTATATTAATCGTAAAGGTACGACTCCCTTACGACTAATATATTTAATCGTAACTTTACGACCAAAGCCCAACCATTTAGTGATTACGACCAGCAGATTACGACCAATCGTTTTTAGTTGTTCATTGGTCGTAATACCCTTTTTACGACCAAGGTACAACTAATCACGTAGTCGTTAAAGACCTGTTTTCTTGTAGTGATTGATACACTTAATGAATTAAAAATATTACATTATTGTTTCTTATTAAGTTTATTTTAAAAAAAATTCCATATAACATATATATTAAAAAGGAAACATTTATAAATTTTAAAACAAAAATATATGTATATATAATATGATTTCATTAAAAAGGAATTCACAAGATAGTAATATTCTATTTTAAAAATATTTTTAAATAACATATAATATACTTTTGAAGTTATAAAATACTTGTTTTATATCTATTTTTTCTTAGATGAAAATTATATAGATTTGTATATAATGTGATTTCATAAAAACAAATTTCAGAATGATAATCTTGATATTAGATAAAGAAATATTATTTATTTTAAAACATAATTTTAAATAATACAAAATATATATTTTCAAAGTAATATAAAAATAGTTATATTTCACTTTGGATTTGAAAGAATATATGTAGCTCAATATACTTACAATATGAGTGACTCGACTAATCAACTTTTATATCTAACTTAAATGAAAATAAAAAAATTAATCAAAATTTTAATATATTTAGAATAAAAATATTATAATTGAATTCAGAGATATAAATGAAATCTAATATACCTAAATGATAAATAAATCGACTGTAAAAACCGACTAGATATAATATATCTAAAAGCATATGTCTTTTTAAAATAATGTAATATTATTAATATAAATTATGCATAAAAATTAGAAATTAATTTAATATTAAAGTATATAGCAATCAATTATTATCGTTTATTTATACTCCTGCATGAGCATCACGAAAACAATCACCTAGTTAAACTTATATAAATAAATAAAACAATAAATTCTATTATGATTTTACTACATGTTCACTTTGCTCGTAAAGTCAGTTTCTCCAAATTTAGGTGAATTCTCGATTTGATACAGTTTTTCTTTTCTTTTTTTTGGTGTGAAAACACTATTTTTTTAAGTGAGAAAACACCATTAAAAATTCAGTTTTTATGTGAAAACGAAATGACAGCGCAATATAAACGAGCATGGCGGCATGAGAGAGAGGAGGAGAATAACTTTTTTCTCTCTCTTCCCGCTCCTCCCTCCCCTCCTCTTTGACATTCCACCAGAAAAAAAAAGTTGAAATTTCAACTTTTCTGACCTATTTCTAGAGAGCTTATCGTTTCTACAAACACCTTCTCCTCTCAGATTTTTCTTTTCCTTTATTCTTGTCTCCTTCCGAGGAATCCGGTTCCGACACAAACCCAAAACTGGTAAGGAAAATTGTTTTGTTTGTTCCCTTATTTGTCCCCTTTCGATTTCTTTTTCTTGTTCTGCTATTTGTCAATGCATGATAACAAAGGGTATTGCCTCATGTTTCTCTTACAAATAGCTAGCTAACATGTCGTTAGGTCTGAATAGCGATTTGCGTGTTATGGTTATGATAAGGCCAAGGCCTTCAATGCGTTCTCTTTAACAATTAGGATATAACTCATATAAGTATTCTTCAAGACTCACGATTCGTTAAAAAAGGTTTCCTTTTTATGAAATTGCCAATCCAATTTGAGTTCTTGAGCTCCATGGATGATGTTTTTTTTTACTTATGGTTGTGTCTGTTTTCGTTTTCAGAGAGAGGAGGAAATAATGAAAGGAGGAGGAGGAGGGTCTGTTAACGAACTAAACAGCGATTCCAAGGAACACACGAGTGCTGCTGATCATGCGTTCGACACAACGATAGAGGAGCTCTGCAACAACCTCTGCGAATTGCAGAGTTCTAATCAGTCTCCATCAAGGCACAGCTTTGGATCTTACGGTGACGATGAGTCAAAGATCGATTCTGATCTACAACACCTCGCTTTAGGAGAGGTGCACGATTTAGATATTACCGAAGAAGACGAAGAAGAAGAGAAGGAAGTGGCAAAGCCTGAAGATATCGATACGGTGAGACCAGCAAGTTCCGCTACTACTAACTCAACCTCTTCAAAGTTGGATACGGAGAAACAAGCTGGTAAGAATAAGAACGCGAACAGACCGAGCTTGGGACTCGGTAGGAAGAAGAAAGCAGGAACAACAGCAAAGTCACAAAACGAAGAACCATCATCTGAAAACGTGGAGCTGGCACGTTTCTTGCTGAACCAAGCGAGGAACCTCGTTAGCTCCGGAGAAAACATCAGCAAAGCTCTCGAGTTATCTCTCCGAGCTGATAAGCTCTTCGAAGCCTCCGCAAACAACGGGAAGCCCTGTTTGGAATGGATCATGTGTTTCCACGTCAGAGCAGCGATCCATTGCAGGTTAAAGGAGTACAACGAGGCGATCCCGCTTCTGGAACGCTCCATCGAGATTCCACTTCTCCAAGAAGAAGGCGAAGACCACGCGCTAGCTAAATTCGCCGGTCTGATGCAGCTAGGCGACACTTACGCGACGGTGGGACAGCTAGAGAACTCGATCTCCTGTTACACCGAAGGGTTGAAAATCCAGACGAAGGTTCTGGGAGACAACGATCCCAGAGTGGGCGAAACGTGCAGGTACTTAGCCGAAGCTCTGGTACAAGCGTTACGGTTCGATGAAGCTGAGAAGGTTTGTCAAACGGCTCTTTCTATACACAGAGAGAACGGTTCGCCAGCTTCTCTCGCCGAGGCGGCGGATAGGAGGCTGATGGGACTTATATGCGAGACCAAAGGCGATCACGAGAACGCCTTGGAGCATTTGGTGTTAGCAAGCATGGCCATGGCTGCGAACGGACAAGACTCTGAGGTTTCTTTCGTCGATGCCAGCATCGGTGACTCCTACTTGTCTCTCTCTCGGTTCGACGAAGCGATCTGTGCGTATCAGAAGTCTCTCACGGCGCTTAAGACGGCGAAGGGAGAGAACCATCCAGCTGTTGGTTCGGTTTATATACGTTTAGCTGATCTTTATAACCGAACCGGGAAAGTTCGTGAAGCAAAGTCTTACTGTGAGAATGCTCTTCGGATATACGAGTCGAATAGCCTAGAGATCTCTCCCGAGGAGATCGCTAGCGGTCTTACGGATATCTCTGTGATTTGTGAGTCTATGAACGAGGTGGAGCAAGCTGTGACGTTGCTGCAGAAGGCGCTGAAGATATACACTGATTCTCCTGGTCAGAAAATGATGATTGCGGGTATCGAAGCTCAGATGGGAGTGTTGTATTATATGATGGGGAAGTACTTGGAGTCGTACAACACGTTCAAGAGAGCCGTCTCGAAACTAAGGGCGACGGGGAAGAAACAGTCGACGTTTTTCGGGATTGCGCTTAACCAGATGGGTTTAGCTTGCATTCAGCTCGACGCGGTAGAAGAGGCTGTTGAGTTGTTTGGAGAAGCCAAGTGTATTTTGGAACAAGAGTGTGGTCCGTACCATCCTGAAACACTTGGATTGTACAACAACCTTGCAGGAGCTTATGATGCTGTTGGCAGGTACTTACTTGTGTCTGTTTCTTCAACCTCCTATTGTGTTATATAATGTAATGTGATTATAGGTTGGATGATGCAATCGAGCTGCTAGGACATGTGGTTGGGGCTCGAGAGGAGAAGCTAGGGACGGCGAATCCTGGAACAGAAGAGGAGAAGAGAAGGTTGGTCCAACTCTTGAAAGAAGCTGGTAAGGTTACAGGAAGGAAAGCTAAATCCCTCCAGACTCTGATTGATTCCGATCTCATGACTTCCTCAGCTCATCGTTAACACATAATGTGCTGTTACCTTTTCTTTCTATATATAGAAAAAATGTGCATACGTTAATTTTTCTCATTTGTGATTATTATTATTGTTTGTGGAAGCTGATTTGTCTTGCTTGATCCGGTTTACTTTGGATAACAGTCTCACATATTTGTTTTAAATTGTTGAATGAGAAGAATCATTACTACTATGCTCATCTCGTAAAGTAGAGATATGTTATATTTCGAAAGCCGCTTTCTCATCTAGAGGCTCTCGGATATTCTTTCCCCAACTATTTTTATGACCTGGCAATTGATAAAGTAATTAACTTGGAGCCTGATTTATGCCCCCACCCAAGTCTCTTTACCGGGCCAACCCGAAACCGCTTTTAAACTGCCGCTCCAAACCAAAAAACCCTCGAAAACCCTAAAACGGCGCCTATTTCCTTTCAGTGTTTTTATCTGAGAAGATACTCCTCCTCCTCCTCCTCCGTTCGACGCCATGTTTGAGTACCGTTGTAGCTCCATCGATTGGAAGCCATCTCCAATCGTAGCTCTTTCTACCAGCCCCGACGGTTCTCATGTCGCCGCAGCTCGCGAGGACGGTTCTCTCGAGCTCTGGCTCGTCTCCCCCGGTGCTGTCTCCTGGCACTGTCAACTCGTACGCGCTCTTATTCCTCTTCTCTTCCGAATAACAAACCTTCAATAAGATCCGTGAAGTATTATATATCCAGTTGATTTGTGTTTTTTTGTTATCTTCTTTCTTGAGTTTAGATCATCCATGGAGATCCGAAATCGAGAATCTCGTACCTTGCCTGGATTGGTGTTGGCTCTAAAGGCCTCTCTAGGTTACTTTCGTCTAGCATAGATGGCACGATTTCAGAGTGGGATCTTTTTGAGTTGAAGCAGAAGGTGAATATCACTGAACTGAACTAAAACTTCTAGCTTCTTGTATACGTTTTCTACTTGTATGAATTTAAATTGTATTATCAATCTGATTGTACAGGTCGTCTTAGACTCAATCGGAGTATCAATCTGGCAAATGGCTGTAGCTCCTCCCTCCACTGAATCAGGAGGTAAAAGACCTGAGCTGATTCAGAATAGATACTTGAGTGAGAAATCAGATGACGAGGAAGAAAGTGAAACCGAAGATGAGCTTGGCGCGAAATCAGAGGTCTCTGATATACATCTTGCAGCAGCCTGTGATGATGGCTGCGTGAGAATATATTCTATATCTGAATCAGACAAGTTATCGTACTATAGATCTTTGCCTCGGGTCAGTGGTGAGACACTTTCACGCCTTCTTACTATACCATCATTTTGATTCTTCATTATTGTATTTGTGTTAGATCTTTATGGAATATTATTTTCGTAGGACGGGCTTTAAGTGTGACGTGGAGTTTGGACGCGCAGAGAATCTTTTCTGGCAGTAGTGATGGGTGAGGATGTTTTTTTATTTTGGTTGGAAAGAAGGCCACTTGAATGTTTTTCTATTTGTCTAAGTAAAAAAAATACTTGTAGGTTAATAAGATGCTGGGATGCTAACCTCTGCCATGAGGTATATAGAATTACAGTTGGACTTGGAGGACTGGGATATGGGTCTGAGCTCTGCATTTGGTCACTTCTTGCGTTGAGGTAAACATTATTGTGCTCATATGTTGCTTTGGAGTTTTTTCCTTTTGCTAATGATCTACATTTTATTCTAGATGTGGAGTTCTTGTCAGCGGAGATAGTACAGGAACTGTCCAGTTTTGGGATAGCCAGCATGGAACTCTTTTGCAAGCGCATTCTAATCACAAGGGTGATGTTAATGCTCTTGCAGCAGCCCCAAGTCATGACCGCGTGTTTTCTGCAGGAGCTGATGGACAGGTAAATGATACTACTGGTGTTCTCTCTCATGTGAATTTCAGTTAACACTTGATGTATCTTAAAGACTGGTATCCCTTTGACGAGATATAGGGCTTAAATAAAGTAGAAACATACTGTTTGACCAATTTTAAGGTTTTAACTTTCTAATACTTTGTCGTCATTTGTAGCTTATTCTATATAAGCTCGCTGGTGGCACATTTAAATCACAAGATTTGAAACCTTCTTCGACCAAGAAGTGGGATTATATTGGTTGTGCAAGGGCTCATACGCATGACATCAGGGCTCTAACTGTGGCAGTGCCAATAAGTTCCGAAGGTCAGTAGCTTCTTCTAAATTTCTCTCCAGTAAAATTTGCTATATTCTCGTACATGTCCGAATATTCGTCTTCTTTGTGTCTATTGCATTCAATACCTAATTCTATCAAACTACTTTATAATAATCACAAGAAAAGAAACCCTAGCATTGATTTCGGGCATGGGCAATGATGCGTATCAGGATTCATATGTGAACAATGTTCTCCTATATATAAAAGCAGCCATTCTCTCTGTTACTTGTGGTTGTTAAACTTCCTCCTTTTGCAGGCACCTTTCCAGATAGTCATGCAAAGAGAAAAAGTCGTAAACAGCGCAGGAAGGACAAGCCGACTGGTTTCAGTTACCATAAATGGGCACACATGGGTGTTCCAATGCTCATTTCAGCTGGTGATGATGCCAAGCTTTTTGCATACTCGGTCCAAGAGTTCACTAAGTTTCCGCCACATGATATATGTCCTGCACCTCAGAGAGTACCTATGCAGATGGTACACAACACAGTGTTCAATCAGACTTCTCTTCTCATGGTTCAGGAATCTAGTTCTTTAGATATTCTTCGTATTCACATAAGCAGTGATTGTAGTGGGCGTGTCTCCACCAAGCCATTAGTTCGTGTTAAAAGTAAAGATGCCCGGAAGATCATATGTAGTGCAATTTCTAATACAGGATCACTTTTTGCGTATTCTGACCAAATTCGCCCAAGCCTGTTTGAGTTGGAGAAAAGTAAACTTGGGAAGAATCCATGGAGTCCCAACAGAAAGCGACTTCCCAGTCTTCCATTTGCTCATTCCATGGTCTTCAGCTATGACTCCTCTCGGCTGATAATAGCTGGGCATGATAGAAAGCTATATGTATGTGCCACTTTATGTGCTAATTTTTCTTTTACTTGCTTGCCCTTGTCAAACATCTGAACTTTATTTTGTTGGCACTGGCAGATTATTGACATTGATAACATGGAGCTATTAGATACTCTTACTCCACGCCAGGATGGGCAGGAAAGTGAATCTCCTCCACGTGAGCCTCCGATTACAAAAATGTATACTAGCTCAGATGATCATTGGCTAGCTGCTATCAATTGCTTTGGGGACATTTATGTGTTCGACCTGGAAACACAGAGGTAAAGATCCTTATCTACTTAAAACTATATATTAAGTTGTTCATAATACTATCTTCAGAGGATTATGAGTTGGCTTTGCATCAGCTGCTTGTGGATTTCTTTTCATTGAGGCTTTCATTCTGATTACAGGCAGCATTGGTTCATATCAAAGCTTGATGGTGCATCTGTTGCAGCCGCTGGTTTTCATCCCAGGGACAATAGCATGCTCGTGATCTCGACCTCTTCAAACCAGGTCTTTGCATTGGACGCGGAGGCTAGAGAGTTGGACAAGTGGTCACTGCGGCATACTTTTTGTTTGCCAAAGAGCTTCCAAGAGTTTCCTGGTGAGGTCGTAGGACTATCATTCTCTCCATCACCAAGCTCATCATCTGTAATCATTTACAGCTCCAGGTACTTTGGGATTTATTATCACCAATGACAGCTTGGGCTAAGAAAATAAAGTAAGCCGTTCTTATCGTGACCCTTGTATTTGTTGTTGCAAAGCAGAGCAAAGTGTTTGATTGAGTTCGGGAAGCCGACAGAACAAGGGGAAGAGATGGATTTGACATTCGGCAGCAACCTGTCTGATAAGGTGGAAGGGAGAATTGCGAGCATTGGGTTGGAGAAACTGGGAAGCGAGAACAGAAAGCGTAGATTGGAGGAATATAAAAAAGAGAGCAAGAAGGGTAAGGAGAGAGAGAGCTTTGAAATGGGAACTTGGAAGCATCCGGTTTTATATCTAAGACATCTATCAAAAAGTGCAACATTGGTGGTAGAGAAACCATGGATGGAAGTTATCAAGGGTTTAGATTCACAGCCAGTTCACAGACATATATTCGGGACATAAGGCCAGCAGGAGGGAGAAAAAAGGAGAGAGTTTCTCTTTGTCAATGTTCGAGGTCAAGCTTTACGCATTAGAGAAGTTGAAGAGTGTCAGAGGTGGAAGAAGTATATTTGCTTTCTATATGTTGTGCAATATTATATGCTTCTAAGAATTTTGTAATAGCCTCTCAATTAGTCTATTTTTGGCTTTGTTTATTCCGTTTTTTTTTTTTAACTTTTTAACTTGTTGTACTTGTCAGTCGTCACTCGTTGGATATTGAGTTTTCCTAGCTCCTAATTTTATTCAATATTAAGAATTTGTTGTCCTCTTATTTGTTTAGTTGCCGCTAATATGTGCCTTTCGCTCATTCACACGAAAGTTACAAACTTCAGACGCAAGACAATTATGATTGTAAAACTAGCGATGAGAAGAAACTCTTTGCATGAGTCGAACCATTTCGTAAGGTTATTTTTTGTAGAATTTATGATAGGATCCGTTACCATAAAATGTGGTGGATATGGGACCAATAAACAAATCTCGCAATCATCAAAAGATAAAACCTTTAAAACATGCATGGAGCGTTACGGAAACAACAAATACAAGGGTAACACTTTTCTTATAACGGATTCCAACCCCTTTTCCCCTGAATTCAGAATCAAGAAATTAAAAAGAGAGAGATAGGCAAAAACCACCACGAAAACGGAAAGCTCGTATGTGTCGACCAAACATACGATGTTAAACGGCAAAGCCAGAATCTCAAGACAAAGCCGTTAAGACACGTACGAGAAAAGAAGCCCCCAGACGTCAACTAAAAAATCCCCACGTGTCTCTCCTTCTTCTCCCACCGTTGCATGGTTCAGACACACGCTGCAACTGCCTCGTGTTCTTCCCCAACGACCAATCACTTACCCACACAACATCTCCAACAACCAAAGACGCCAATAACGCCTAACACTTTTTTTTTAAAATATACATTGCATGTAGTAAAAATCTTACTTAAGTTTTGAAACAAAAACTGGTGATAGGTGTAGGCACGCATGACGTCCAGCATCAACACGCGTTGCGGTGACAACCACTGTGATTGGTGAACCGAACCACATCCCATAGCATCTCTTTGTAAAAAACGGCACATTAAACTTACTTCTCCACACGTGTCCCTATCCCCAACCCTCTCCAACACGTACCCATCCTTTACTCTCCAAATGTCTTCCTTCCTTAATATTCGCCTCTCTCTTATTGGCTCTTCCTTCTCCTTATTATAACCTCACCTCTCGTCACCTTCTCTATTGATCTCTCAACATCCATCTCCTTCTTTCTTCTTTCTTGTGGTTGTGTTTTCTTTTTTTTTGCTTCCTTTAGTTTGACGCAATGATAAAGATACTCAGCCCTCATAACTCCCACTCGACCACCACCACAACTCTTAAAACAGCTGAGATCTTGTCCAAGTACAGACCTATTGCTCCTAAGCCAGGGACGAGTCCCCAAGTTAACGACAATGACTCCTCTTCCTCGATGTCTCACAAGATCAGCCAATCTCCTTACCTCCGTAACCTCTGGCCTCAGCTTCAAGCTCGTCCTACTAGAACCCGCAAGCGAGGCCGAGGCGGCATGGGTCCAACGTCTCCTCTCTCGTTGAAGAGACACAAGCCGTCGTCATCATCTGCTTCTACCACTACTACTACTACTACTCCACCACAACGGGTGTTTGGACCTATTAAAACGCTCTCGTTCCAGGCTTTCTCTCATGCTGGGTTACCTAACCTCTCACAAGTTGGGTACGCCTTGGAGAATGGTGGCTCTCCTGCTTTGGTGACCCTGCCTCTTCTTCAATGCTCTCCTTCTCCTCCACCTTCCAAATGCATGGAGCCAGAGATCAAAGGAGTCATTGATCTGAACAAGACCGCTGAAGTGATACAAGAGAGAGATTTCTTGAAACAACTTCAAGGACCCATCACCACAACAACAACAACCACAACCACAAGCAGGGTCATTGCACCACAGGCCATAAGACCTGTTTGCTCAAGGATCAACGTAGCATGCATAAACCCACTAACCAACTCATCTCAAATCATCAAGAAGTTGTCACCACAAGATGTGGAAGAGGAATTCGAATCCGATGACGTCCCAGCCATAATCTCCGATGCCAACAACAGAGTCAGGCTCGTGAACTCAGCGTACAAGGAAATGATGGGTCAGCCTGAGTGCTCGTGGCTAGACTCGATGGTTAGAGGGAAGAGGATCTGTGGGGAAGTGATGATTCATCTCTGTGAAGCCAAGATTCCGGAGAACGATGGGTTCTCTTGCTGGGTGAGGATAGAGTGGGGAAGAGACGGGAAGGAGGAGTTTGTGCATGCCTTTTGCGATGTGGTGAAACTCGAGTGTGATTCCAAGGATTATGTCTTTACGTGGAGGTTTCACACAACCGCAAGAGAAACTTGTCGATCAAGCTGCCATGCTTAGCTTAGTTTAGGGTTTGGAGTATATGTGGTGTTGTTCTTTTGTAGTGGTTTAGCGTAATGCAATGGCGTAATGATATATATAATATAAATATATAGTTAAAAATATGTAAATCTCGGTTAGTGATAGTTTCTGCTGTTAAAATACTCTATGAAGAACATGTTTAGGATGGTTCATGTCTTGCCGTAACATTCAAAGCCAACGTCGCTCAGAGTCGCAGATTTAATATTAACTGAGCTTATATTACCATCCAACAAACTAAAGCATGCGAACTTTATTTATCAAAAACGTTATCATTAAGACTAACTTACTTATTCTTATTAGTCTTTCAAGTCAAATGAAACCAGAGCTGACAGCTATATAGTTCATATGCAGCTTGGTGTGACAAGCCTTGCATGTTGGCGACATGCCCTATGGTTTCATCCATGCGTCGTGATTTCTAGGATCTGATCTTTGTGGCATTCATAGCGGTTGCATGTTATTTACCTCCGGATTTCATCATAACTTCTGCTTATAGAAATTTAACAATGCTGGGAACGTGGTCTGGATGATCTATCGAGGGCAACATAGAGAAAAGTATTAAAGCCTCTCTTTTTGAAGTGATTTAGCTTCGAGGCACAAACACGTCACCCAGCCATAGACGCAAACTTATGGGGTTTTGTTATAATCAACGAGAGATAAAATTTGTGAATGTCAGCAAGCTCTCTGAGTCAAGTTATTTTCTCATACCTGTATCATTGAAGTCTCTGGGAGAGCAAAATCAGATGGATCTTGCCTTTTCCAGACATATTTTCAATGCCTGCTTAGGTTGTTCTTGAGCACAGCTATATTTTCGATGTTAGCAACCTCTTCCGTGGGAAAGTCCAACAGAACAGATTCGGCATATCCTTGAACCGTTTCTCTACTGAAAAGACAATAACTAAATGTTTCCATTTCTAGTTGAACCTCCTTCCACCATACTAGTATACACAATCGCGTCATCCAAAGCCGCCTGAAGGTTTCTTTGAAATGGCATTCTCAACGCTTAAGTTGTATACAACATCTGGGACTTCTAGCGGCGTTTCCATAGCATACACCAAGCAACCTGTGTGCTTGGCTGAGAAGATATTTCACTATCTGATTATTCGCCAAGTCGAGCAGTGACTTGAGTGTTTTGTATCTTCAGAGCATAGCTTTGCTTCAAACAATAACCAACAAGGGTTTGGCATCAGGACCTAGGGCCATCGTTAATAGATTGATCGCAGCTTTATCTATCCCTACATACTGTAAGTCTGTAACACAGGGAGGACAGAAGGTAAACACCAGGAAGAGTGATCTAGATAGAGCGCGAACAATAAACTGTGCCGAGAGGGCATAAGTGAGATTATCCACTCGTTGTCGATCCCACTAGATTTCACCAACCAATCTTCTTTACCAGAAAACGTTAGTAACACAATTGCTTCCTCTTCTTTTCATATATGAACATAAACTGAGACTGCAAGCGAAGGCAATCATGGGATAAAAATAATAAGACCACCCTTTTGCTCGAGTTTCTTGTCTGAAGCAATTATGATAAAAGCTGAGAACAACAAAGGACCATCAAATCCCAAAGCAATACAACGAAAAATAACATGTTTTGATATCCAATAATAAATAAAACCCATCATGTCCTTTAGGGTTGGGTTTCTCCTTAGCTTGTTAAGCAGCATCAGAGGTCACAAGAATAAATAGTGGCGTCTCTCCTAGCTTCTCCCTTCCCTTGAGCACTGGTAACTCAATCACGCAAGCACACTCAGCAATCGTCACTCCTACTCGCTCTGCAACCACAGAAAACAAAGGAACGTGAAACCATTTTTCGTCAAGCTATACAAGCAAATGCTGGACTGATTAATCGCAAAAAAAAAAAGAAAAAAAAAAGAGTGGGTGGGGGGTTTGGCAGTTTAATACCAAGAAGACGGATAGCAGCAGCGAGAGTGCCACCAGTGGCAATGAGGTCATCAATGATGATAGCACGCTCACCAGGCTCTACAGCACCTACATGCATCTCTATCTTATCTGTTCCATACTCCAACGAATACTCCTCCGATATTACCTTCCCTGAAACCCACCAAATGATTCCATTAGGATAAAGACGCGGTGGTGCTTAATAAGTGGTGTAAACAAACAACCATTCTCGTAAATAGCTCAAGATAGTCCTATCGATATTATAACAAACAAACCACCTTAGGCTACACATGAACTAGCAAGATATATCAGCTAAGATAAAAGTCATTTTGTTCTCAAGCCCGCGGCAGTAAAAATGTTGCAAAAAAGCCATTTAAAATAAACAAAGTAACTCTAAATCAAAATAGCAAATCAATACTAAAAGGGAAAAAAAGCATACCAGGAAGCTTCTTGGGTTTCCTCATGGGAACAAATTTGGCACCAATAGCCAAGGCAATAGGAGGGCCAAAAATAAAACCTCTTGCTTCAACACCTGTTGAGACCATAACAAAAAGGAACCAACTTTCACACCGTGGAAACAGAGCCGTTAAGTTACTACTAGAGGGTGGTTACCTGCAACAACAGAGATGCCTTTGCCTTTGTATCTTTCAACAAAAATATCAATGGTGTCCTTAAAGGCCTCCGTGTCCAGAAGCAGCGTGGTTATGTCCTGAAACATGATCCCTGTCCAAGTATCCAATTCCAGAGTGGAGCAGAAGAAACCAAAAAAAAAAACAATTAAGACCGAAACACACAGATCAAGAAACTAGTGGAATGAGAGGACTGACATCGTTATAAGTAAAAAAAAAAAGCCTTTTTTGGGTAGAAAGGGAGACCTGGTTTAGGGAAGTCGGGGATGACTCTAATGGAAGAGGCGATCTTTGGGATTCTCGGATCTTTCACATCTTCTTCTTTAGTTCCTGCCATGATTTCCCTCTCCCGACTCTCGCTGCTTTGAACACACAAAAGAGAATCGGAGAACAAATGAGAGACAAGGCGTCGTCAGATGGAACACACAGACTGACCTAGTGACGACACAAAATGACCCATTTGTCCCCAAAATTATTACAAGCTTTGACGGAACTACCCTCGCCCACCAATAATCTCTTCTTTTTTTTTTTTGGATTTGATGAGCAAACTAATGGAGGAATGATTCTTTGGATTGATTTGTTTGATAATTAAAGCAAGAATGTACTAATGCTTAGTTGACAACGCCTTTTTCACCTTTTCAAGTCTAAGCACACCTAACTCAGTCCTTGGTGGCTTTTTGGTTTCATTCTTTGGTCAATGGTGGCTACTTTTCTTTCACATTAGAAAACACATGTTTAAATGTTTTAGTCACACAGAAAAAAACAACTCATTAACATCATCAGTCGCCATCCAGAACCCCACTTACTTGCTAACTCATTAACCTTCTTTGTTGTTGTGTCGCATGACTTTTTTGGAGCTTGATTCCCGTTATCAGCTATAGATTTACTTGCTTGGCTCTCAGGAACACCTTTTTCTAGTATATGTGTTTTTGGTGTTGTTAATACTACACAACACCAAAATTTAGGTGTATATAATTATATATACTCGGGTGATTTAGTGTTTGTTCATCGGGAAGCCTATGTATTTAATCCAATGATCATTAGCTGTTGTATTATCAACTGAGCATCTTTGCCATGGGCTAGTAATGATATCATTAACTGCTGTATAATCAAAATAAGTGGCCCTTTACCATATTATGTGACTTGAAGCTATTTCATTTTCCATCTTCACCGTTTCATTTTCAAATTAGCTTCTTACTACTTTGGAAGAAAGAAAAAAGAACTAAAACCTAATCTGGAAGTAAACTCGTCAGCCACTGCCCCCATTACCTTCCAACCATACTCTTTCCTTATATGCCTCCTCTTCCTTCCTCATCTCCTCTACTCTGCTTCCTCATCGTACCAATAATGTTCGGATGGAGCGTATCTCAGGTAATCTACTGCTAAGTTGATAACACTTTAGCAATGAAATTCGTATCTTGTCAAGAAATTAAATGTGCAACGATGCTATGAAACCATGCAGGAAGTGCTGATGATGTACTGGAATGTACTTCAAAAGGACTCTTCATTGTCTTACACACTTGTGATCTCACTCCTATTGGCTTGCCCTTGCCTTTTGAATCCCCGCGTAGGATGAGAAGCGCTATTCAACTTATCTCATCAAATTGGCCGTATTGAACCGGACAGCAGGTGCTGATCACTTTTTTGTCGTGCCATGTGACTTCGAAGTTTGCTTCCATTACCAGATAGGTTTCCTCACTAGTATCTGGTTTACATGGAAACTGAGCATCTGCTCTACTTAAGATTCTAGAATATACACCTTTTCGCTTCCCCTTTGACATTGTCGAATAGAATGTTCTTTTTTTTTTGATCAACAGTCGAATAGAATGTTCTTATTGAATCATCTAACTGTATCTTAAGACACTGCAAACAATTTTAAAAACTGCAGGTTTTGAGACTTTGTAATCATTATTGAACTGATTCGTTTTTGGCATTTTGAATTGGTTTCTATAAAGTGAACAAAGCTCCGGTATTCCAAAAACAAATCAACATAATTATAATGTCTTTGAAAATGTTGGCTCCTTGTCTTACAGAATGATAAGTCTATAACAAAACGTATCATACGTTCTTATAACAGAGATGATCACGAAAAGCTACTTGTCTATATAATCTCAAGACGAGGCTCCTTTCTTCGACTTAGAAGCCAACTGAGTCTCCGGCTGCAAATTATTCAAAATAAAAAATATAGATATGAGAAGAGGCACATCAATGATGATTTTGAAAATCATGATTAAGATAGAGTGCACTAAGATTGATAATTTACCTCTTTTTTCACAGGCTCTTCCTTCTCTGACAATATCAACTCAATGTGGCATGGGTTTGACATGTACGCTGCATTAAAAAAAAAAAGTTAAAATTGGATCACAAGTTATCAAGAAACAATAGCTTGAAAAGAAAAGAAAAGCTGCAAGCACATACGATTGATTCTTCCATGAGCACGGTATGTCCTCCGCCTCTGTTTAGCAGCTTGGTTCACTTGGATGTGAGATATGAAAAGTGCATCCACATCCAAACCTTTGACCTCGGCATTGCTCTCAGCATTCTTGAGGAGATCGAGAACGAATTGAGCAGATTTAGCAGGCCATCTACCTTGACCGTTTGAATGCCTGTTCTTAGCCTGAGCGGTACGACCAACACCACGACAGAAACGCGTGAAAGGGATAGCTTGCTTGTGAGCTATCACATCTTCCAAGTACCTCTTGGCCTTGTTCAATGGTAGCCTTCTTATGGCGTGCGCTGTCTCCCTTGTGTTCTGTCCACACAAAATATATTATTAGATTAAATCAAACAGAAAATGATACAAAGATTTGTAAAAAAAAAAGGTTAAAAAAATATATAAAGGCACAAAATGGGCAACACCAACACAAACCCTAGTTAAGTTCTAAATCAACGATACTGAAATGCGATTACAAGTGAAAATGTACCATCATGTACTGAACCAATTAGCTATAAGAAGAAGCGAAGGTTCACCCAATCACGATGACCAATTCGATTTTCCTGACATTTACGTGAGCTCTCTTTATGTAATAACAACAGAGCCCTGCTTTTTGTTATTCAGGTTTTTTTCTATCACGAATCATCTAATTCATTTTCGAGATACAATTAAGAAACATTGTTTTTATACCTTGAAGTGGACCCTGAGATCAGCTCCCCTCGCCTTGCAAGCTGCAAAAATGCGTGACAATGAAAAGTAAATAACCGTGGATCACTACGAAACCTTAATAATAGTGTAGTGTTAAGAAAGAGTTGTCACATTTGGTGGAATTGTCGGGTTCCTGGGAGTACTTCACCTGATTAAAAGACACAAAGAGAAAAAAAAATAAGCAAGGGCACACTTTATATGCGAAAAAAAATGTTGTGCAACGAGTGTGTTAGAGCACACAATACCATGGCGGCCAAACAGGTGATTCGATGACGGAGGAGAAGTGACTGAAGTTTAGTTTATTTGGACAAACTACTTTATATATGGGGACACACATTATGAAACCCTAAACGGCGGAATGAGATACATTATGGGCCTTTTGGGCCACTTCTCATCGGTTTATAGACGGGCTGTCGGGCTGATTAGTTTCAGTTTTGTTAGAAAGGGACTGGATAACCCTATATATACAGTAGACATGTTACAGTATATAGCATTACCCAGTCCAGCCCTATATAACTTTAGAACCCATCAAATCAAAATATGTAGAATAAGGTTGAACCTCTTTTTTAACCCTTTATATATTTTTATGCGAATACATTTTGTATAATCTCTTACAAAATTTGTATTATTTCATTTACTAACATAGACCAAAGAAAATGTTTTTTGATTAAAATATTTTTTTTGTTTCAATCTAAAAGTTTGTGATAGCGGTGAAAAAAACTTATTTTGTGATTTCAATGAAAAACTTGATTTTGTGATTTTAACGAAAAATGTTTGGCTGAAAATTTCGTTTTATGGTTTTGGTGAGAAATCTCACTTTAGAATACTCGCATCTCACACATGAATGAAACTGGCTCATGACCTGCATGTGTGGACGACTTGTTTATAGTTCCGGCAAAGAGCAACAACAAAAGTTAAATCACAACTTTAAGTTGTAAAGAAGATTAAGTTCGTAATCCTGTAATACATATCATATCTAAACTATTAAAACTGAAGTACATTTAGCTATATCCCCTTAAAGTTGCTCAAATATTACAAAGGACTGCCACTGCATTTAAAACAAATAATTAATCTAAATTACTATTATTATCTAACCGGATTTGGCCAGATTTGGCTGGATGATTTACTTACCAAACTTATTTTTTTCTGACATAACTTACCAAAAACTTAAAACGTACGTTTAATATCCTGTGCATTGTAGTTTTATATTTTATATATTATACACATGACATTAAAAAACACCTGTCAAATGTTAGTGAGTCACCGCATTTGTATTTTTAATTTTAATAATAGCGTTTACATTACAGAATATTTTATATATACAATGTAATACTTGCACAAATAGATTAACATTTGGGTTGATATATAGATTCAAAATTGTCATCAATAACGATCCACTTAATCATTTATAAAACACAGTAATTACCAATGGTTTAGAAATTTATAATGATTTTATAAATTAAAAACAATTAAAACAATCAATAACCATTATTAAAAAAATGTTTTCAATATATATAAGAAAAATACAACAAAAAGATTAATTTCATATACTAACTTAAATTATAGTTTTTATATTTGACATTAAACTTGAAGAATATAATATATATGATTATTTATAAGATTATACATATAAAATACTATTAATTATATGATTATTTATATGATGGACCAATACAATTAATTATATGATGACATATATAGGATACATAATAGTGACTAGGGCTGGGCGTTCAGGTATCCATTCCGTTCGTTTCAAATCTGTTTGAGTTTCGGATTTCCGGGGTCAAAGATTTCACCCGTTCATATATTTCTAAACTTCAGTTCGAATTATCACTAGGGCTGGGCGTTCAGATATCCATTCGGGTTCGTTTCAGATCTGTTTGGGTTTTGGATTTCTGGGATCAAAAATATCAATCCCATTCATATATTTTTAAATTTCAGTTTGAATTACATTCGGATCTTTGCGGATTCAGTTCGGGATCAGATAATCCATTTATTTTTTTTTTTAAAATTCACTATATATTTTGAATTTCTTAAAATCTATAAATAAAATAATTTATTGTATATAAATTTGAATAACATATGCCAGAATACCTAAACTTAACATATAAATTGGTTTAGTTTAAATTTTGGATCAAAAATCAAAAATTATTTTAAATATTTTTGCTGTTTTGAGTGTACTTCCACTTTGTTAGATATTTATATTTGACTATTTTATATATTTTCAAGTATGTAAACCAACCTAAAAGTATCATATATATATATTCTGGATATTTTTTATATACATTAAAACTAAAAATAATTAATATATATATAAGTATATAAATCTTTTTCGGATACAGAACAAATATCCAAAATACTTTGGTTCGAATTGGTTATGGTTTCGGTTGTCTAAATATTAAAATTTTGATAGTTTAGATATTTAATTAATTTTGGTTAAGGTTTGGTATTACTTTTTTGGATCGTGATTGGTTTGATTCTTCAGATTTGAATTTTTTTATCCAGCTTTGATATTGACATGAAAAATAAATATCGATATATTTCTGAAATATACACCCGCACGGGTGTGCGGGTCAAAATCTAGTATGTCCTATATTTCACATTGCAAGTGCAGAAAAATGTAACTTTTTCTTTTGTTGAGGTTAAAATTTGGATTCAGACTCAATTGATTGGTGCTTTTTTATCCGAACTGCATACATGAAAATGTAGTAGCAGTAATCAAGGTTAGCATCAAAAGGCCCAATAAGAAAAGTTAACAAAAAGCCCAATAACAACAAAAACATTCATCCACGACGACTAGGAGGAACTAGGAAGGCGGCGGCTGTAATACAATCGAAGGTCTTTGGTTTTCGTTTCGTGGTGTGGTCCTGTAATAATTTACACAAAAGAGAACCCCAACCCTAACTTTTTTTCTTTCCGTCTCCTCCCTCCCACCGCATCATCTCACGATGGAATTCAATGCCGCCGACTTTGAAAGGCTTGTGATGTTCGAGCATACTCGCAAAGCTTGTGAGGCTCAGTACGTCAAGGATCCTCTCGATTCCGAGGTCGGTTCCTACCACTTGTCTCCTCCTTATTTATTATTGTACGGATATCGATCGTATGAGTACGATCCTGCAGTAGTAGATTGGCTACTTGATTGATTGATTGATTAATAGGTTACTTTGATTATGTTGTTGTGAAGAATCTGCTGCAGTGGGGTGGAGCATTGCTTGAGCTTGCTCAGTTCCAGGCTATTCCCGATGCCAAGCTCATGTTAGATGGTATGATTCTTCTTCTTCTTCTTACGGATGGATCTCTTTGCGTTTTTATAAACAAAAATTAATAATAAAAAGGAATCCTATCTTGTTGTTGTTTGTAGATGCTGTTTCAAAGTTGGAAGAGGTGTTGACAATAAATCCAGGGAAGCATCAGGCTCTTTGGTGTATTGGCAACGCCTACACCGCCCACGCCTTCCTTACCCCTGATCCCGATGCTGCCAAACTTCACTTTGATAAAGCCTCTGATTTTTTCCAAAAAGCTGAAAATGAGGTCTTCATCATCTTCACTTTTTCAATATTTTTTTTTGAGTGTAGTTGTGAGAGATAAACTTCTTATCTCTTTTTTTTTTGAATGTTTTTGTTTCTTAGGATCCAGGTAATGAGATGTACCTCAAGTCCTTGGAAGTTACAGCAAGGGTACTGTTTCAACTTTTTATCCATCTTCAGACCCACCGATGGTTTTGTGTCGTAAGAGATAAATAATTGTTTTGACACCTTTCTGTCTATGTGAATCAGGCCCCGGCGCTGCATATGAACATACATGCGGATGGGATGATGATGCAGCAGTCATTAGGTGGAGGCGGTGGTGGAGGAGGAGGAGGGGGTCCCTCAGCCTCATCAAATGCTGGCGTAAGTTTTTATCTCCTTTGTTCTTATTTTGGTGTGCTTGTTTCCTTATTCTCTAGTAGCGAGTTGTTGAGAAGGTAAAGCAGAATGTCTCTCATTCTTTCTCATACTTTTGGTGGGGTTTTGCAGGGTGGTAAGAAGAAGAATAAGAAGGTTAACAACGACTTCACTTACGATGTATGTGGTTGGATCATTCTCGCTTGTGGGATTGTTGCTTGGGTTGGCATGGCTAAATCCCTTGGCCCTCCTCCTCCTGCTAGATAATACATTCCTCGAGGAATTAATGTCTGCTAGTTCACGTTTTCCAAACAGAGCGGTCCTAAGCCCTGTGACTATGGTTTTGTTTTGCTTCCTGTACACGTCCATCAAATCGTTTTGTTACTTTATCTTAGGATGTCTTTTTTCTCTATAATCGATATATTCGATTTCCTCTATTTACGTGATGATCAGTTATGTTTTTGGTTTTATGGCACGAACTCAAGCTTTACACGATTTCTATAAGATAGTATCTTATTTTTACAGATGATCATTAAGGTGTTTCTAAGAATAGACAAAGCTCCAAAGTTCAGGTTAAGGGTCATCTTTGCATTTCTGTTTTCTGAGGAACCACTGTTCTTCTTGGAAGATTGGTGATTGTGGCAAATGAGATTGACAAGTTGAAACGAGTCGAAAAAATAGCTCTGTCATTTTACATATTGATGCGATATGCAACTGGTCACATGTTTGTTTTTCAGTTTTGTTCTTAGCGGGGACTGATAACTGTAGATGTATAATTTACACCTCTAGAAATCTAATTGAAATATATACCTGTTCGTTACTAGTTTTGGCACATTATGATGCTATAACAGAAAAACGAAGAAAGACCATATAGTATTTGCATTCCTCCATTAACTTTGGCAATGCCATCGTTTGTAGGAACCAATTAATATCCAAAAACAAAGCATTTATAGGTGTAAAATTTTTGAATCTGTATAAACTGGAAATTTCTATAAACAGAAAAATTCGGATTCTGTAAAAGCCAATCAAAGACCTAATAATAACAATATATGCAATCCTCGAATGATAAAAGGGGGCAAAATGTAAAATCCCTTATAAATAACAAAAAACCGCATCCTCATCTCTGGTTTCAAGGCTTTGAATTAAAAAAAAAAAAGGAATGGCTTGCAAAACGATCCTGCGCTCTGTTTTCCCATCGACTTCCGCCGCAACCAGATGCTTCTTCTTCTTCCCTCCTTGTCTCTCGACGGTCCGTGGTTTGTTCCCGGCGGCAAAGAGTCTAAGTTTCAATACTTTTGCCTCTGTCCCTCGTCTCAACTGCACTCTCAATAACGATGAATCCGAGCAAGGCCCGCCTCAAGAAGCTGTTCTCAAGGCCATTTCAGGTGCCTCATTTCTTTCTTTCTAGCAACTCTGTGTTTGAGTTTTATTTTTGATTCTATCTCGGATGTGATATGATTTTGGCTCGAATTTTGTCTGATTCATAGATTATTTAGGGCTAACAATTAAGCTGTAGATGTTGTTGGGTGAAAGAATCTGTTTTTTTTTCAAAGTGACTACTAGTATCTTTTGATACACCTGCCTATTTATATCTGCAGAAGTGTCCAAGACTGATGGCAGAGTTGGGAAAACAACTAACATGATTATCGGAGGCACTGTGGCTGACGATTCTGCTCGAGACTGGCTCCTACTTGACCAAAAGGTTTTCTAAGAGTCTCTCCTCTTCAAATTACTCTCTATTATGTTGGGTGGTGGTGTAGATTTGGATTACTTGCATTCACTTATAAAATTAAAATTAAGAAAAATATTGGGGCTTAATAATTGCTAGGTCAATACTTACCCAACAGATCGAGGGTTTACTGCAATCGGTACTGGTGGCGATGACTTTGTCCATGCTATGGTTGTTGCTGTTGAGTCTGTTATTGAACGTCAAATCCCTCTGGTATGTTTTTTTTTTTGCTTTTCTTCTTTGAATTGTATCTTGTACTCACGTCATCGGAAATGTTTTTTTTTTTTCGATATTACACCCATTCTTTGTCTAGTGTTTCACTTCTTTAGCGTATAGAAAGCATCAATACTTTGTGAGGTTGCAGATACCTCATGGTAAGGGCTGATTTAGATTTCTACACGATTCAATTCAGTAGGAAACATATAATTGGTAGTTAAAAGTAGGTTTTGTTTTTTATTCATTAATTTTTTTCTGAAGTCGTTTTTGGGAGATTAGTGTGCCCCCTGATATGTTCAACTGATGGGCTTAATGGTTCCAAAAGTTCTAATTATAAGAAGCAGAGATGCTGTATATCCCTTTGTGTTGTGAACATATGTTTTTATTTTGATTGACTTCAACTATGGTTCTATGTGTGGGCACAGACATCTCTGCTAGTGTCTTTTATCAAATATATTGGAATGCACATACTTTGATTATATTACAAGCATAACGTGTATACAAGTGAAAATACTGTATGCACACGGCTCTGCTTACTTTTGTTCTCTTGTTTTCGTCTATATGCTTAGAGTCTTGTGCAGTAGCATAGTTGCTAACCGTTAGTTCCTTCATATTATAATAATATCTTTTCATGCAATGTCTTTCAAGCAATTTTTATTATTCTCAGAGAACACAAGAATCCTACTAATTATGTATATCTGTTTTTTTTTTCCACATCAAAGGATTGTGTAAAGCAGACATTATCAAGCAAAGGCAAATATGTTTCGGTTAATATTGGCCCTATTCGAGTTGTCTCTAGCGAACAGGTTTTTCCCTCTCTCTCTCTTTTGCACATATGCAAAGCAATATGAGAAAATATGCACAAGAAGCATAGACATTCGAACACAAACTGACAGAGATGATGATAGAGTGTCTGGAATTGAAGATTGGTGATATTAACTTCTGTGTTGATTGGTTTTTGACTCAGGTACAAGCGGTGTATAATGCAATGAGGAGAGACGAAAGGATGAAATATTTCTTGTAGGTTTTAAGGTGTGGTAGAATCACGGGTCTGCCCCTCTTCTCTCTTTTCCACTGCGACTATGTAAATTATGCCGTGTAAGGCCATCATTTGTATTTTCTGGGAGAATTGAACAGTTATTATATTAAAGGTGAACTTGGATGCAAATGAATAGTTAGATAAAGCTTATTAAAACAAGTATAATTTACTTTAGGTTGGAGAAGTCGCTTTATCTCTCTGAATTAGAGTTGGAAGAGGTGGTTCTAAGAAAGTAGTGGAGAGGGACCAGACTCTTGAGGGAAAAAAAGAAACTCTTGGACTGTTATTTAATCCTGTTTGGATACAGAAACGGTTGAAATATCAAATATATTATATGATTTGGTGAATCAGAAACACTTTTTAATAAGTGTTGAAAATTCGAAGGTAGAGAGAAGCATATGCGTGTGGGTCTGTAGTACAAAGCAATACCCACGTATCTAAGTAGAACTCAAGGAATCAAACCGGGTTTGATCTGACCCGGTTGGTCATAGCCTATGACTCATAGGTTTATCAGTTTCCAGGCTTGGTCACAGTCCGTTTTGTAGTAACCTTAGTACTGTGTAGAACTCATATAGATGAAAGTTGTCATAGGTAGTGTAGATGGAGCCGTGTCTCCCTCCGCAACATCGTAAGCTGTCTGAGAGGGGACAATTAGTAGTCTACTTATGGTATTGATTAAGTTTACGAGGAAGGATATTATTGATTGCGTATGGAGAAACAAAAAGTGGAAGGTGAGAGGGATGTGGTAATTCTGAATGTTTAATCTAGATATTAGGTTAAGTGGCACTGTTGGCCAACTAAAAGCAGCCTCAAATATACTCAATAATGACACTCTCCTCTGTCTATTATTCTTCTATTGGGTTAGGAATTACCAAAAAAAAAAAACAAATTTAAGGAATGAATGATTGTAACTTGCTTACAAAGCCATATACACGCACTAGATTGCAAATAAAAACCCTACGAAAATCCCCTATTTCCATCATTTCAACCTCAATCACACAGCATTGCATCATTTCATATACATTTCGAGGATAGCAAGAAGCATCCAAAAAGAACGAAGCGATGAAAAATCGGACACGATGTGTGACATTGCCTTTTTCGTTGGGGTGCTCGAAGCATTCTAGCGTCGCCGTGGCTGCTACTACACATCAACACAAGAAACCAAACCAACTCATCAAGAGTACCTTGCTTCTTCACACCCCACCTCGTACTCTCTTTTATTTCTTTTTCCCTTTAGTTTGTTATCTGATTTTTCTTTGTTGTCCTTTTTGGTTTTCTAAGGAAGAGACGAAAGTGAGGATAATGGATTCTTGGTTCAAAAAGAAGACACAAAGATAGATAACAACAACGGTGCAAATATCTCTGACAAAATAATTCGAAGCTTCAAGAGTTTTTCTCACTTTTTCATTTGTATATCCTTTTTACTTACTATACTCTTTTTTATTTTTAATCAATATATAATTGCACATTGTTTTAGATAAAATTAAACTGGTCACTAGATTCATCATTTTCTTAATATTTGGTTGATATTGCTTTGAATTTATAAATATGGACACATGCTTATCACTTCCCATGAACCTGTGCATTAATTATGAACAGGTTACGAAGACGAAGACGAAGACGAGAGGGAAGAAAGAGAAACAGAGATGGAGATAGGGTTTCCGACAGACGTGAAACACTTGAGCCACACAGGAGTTGATGGAACCATGACCACTTTCGACGCCTCCTCCTCATCGTTTCCATTGGCCCCTTTCCTTCTCACTGCCGTCTAATTCAGTGACTGCATCTAGATCAACTTTATGATACATTTTGTTTTACATATGTACATTTATATTAATATGCAATTAGATATTGATCCGTACTTTGCATGCGCGAAATAAAATATTTTGTGATAAAATTTCACTGATATCTTAAAAAATATTATATATCAAAAAGTCAATTATCATTTATTTATTACTAAAACATATTTAATAATGTGTGTATACATATTTGAATTATTATAAGTAAAAAAAATAGATATTCTTACATTTTCTCTTAACTACACATGAATACATCTTTTTCAAATCTTTTTATTTACAATATAAATATACATTCTATTTATTTAAAATATAATTGAATATTTCGTTTTTACTTAAACAAACCTTTTAAATATTTAATTAATTTCGTAATTATCTTTAATACAAATATATATTTCATTTTTACTTAAATAAACCCTTTTAAGTATCTAATTAGTTTTGTAATTTTTTTTCAAATTTTTCAAAATCTATAAACAAAACAATATATTACATATAAATATGAATATATGTTGGAATATATAAACATAACATGTAAATTGGTTTGATTTAAATATTTAGATAGATAATCAATAATTATTTTAAATATTTTTGTTTTAGAGTATACATTAACTGTTTTAGATATTTACTTTTGACCATTTGTATATATTTTTAAGTAACTAAACTAATTTAAAAGTATCATTTATATTATGGATGTTTTTATATATACTAAATCTAAAAATAATTAATATATATATAAGTATACCAATCTATTTCAGGTACATTGGGTACTTGAAATACTTCAGTTAGGATCGGATTCGGTTTCGATTCTCTAAATGCCAAAAATTTGAATAATTCAGACATTTAATCAATTTTGATTTGGGTCTAGTACTATTTTTGGATCAGAATAGGTTCGGTTCTTCAGATTCACGGTTTTTCTCCGGCTTTAATATTGACATGAAAAATAAATAGCAATATATTTTTTTAAATATATATGTGCGGACGCATATGTGAAAATCTAGTTTATCTTTTAAAGTATTGTATGACTTTTACTTAATATAATTATATATTGGCTTTTATATAACATGAAGATATTTCAATTTTTTAAAAAATCTATTTTCTTAAATTTTTATTGTAAAATAATTAGTAAAATATTAAATTAATAACTATAATAGTTTTTTATAGAATAAAAATAATAAAAATTAGAAATCCATAATATCATAAATAACTAAATATTGGCACATATATTTGTTAACAAAAGATAAAATTTATGTTTTAATTAATTTAATAAAAATAAATCATAACTTTTAACTAAAAATATAATATTAAATTACTAAAATCAACATTTTAAATATAAAGATTATATCAATAAAATAAATTATGTATATATTCTTAATTATCTTATATAATTTACATATAATTATACCAATATGTTTTAATTGATCGGTTTATTCGATTTGATCGGTTTATATACTAAACCATATCTATATACCGTTGTTTCTTAAAAAATGATATTCATTCGGTATATTCGATATTACCAAATCCAAACCACTTTCTCTATTTGGTTCGGTTTGGTTTTAATTGGTTTTAATTAATTAAATACCCCCCTACCTTTGATTATCCATGAGACCATGTTTGGTAGAATGCCGACCTTTGTTCCCCATTGTTATTAGTCTTTTTCCTTTTTAACAACCCATCGTTATTATTAGTCTATCTTACAAAACCTTATCACTTTTAAGATATCCTGCAAATAAATGGGAGTAACAAATAGCAGTAATTTTTTTTTGGTAACAAATAGCAGTAATTTGTTACGGTTTGCATCATGACTCCTCCGTCTGTGTATTGCAATATCGGGAAAGAATAACAATTTGATCAGTTTGTACGGTTTTTAACCAGAAAAAGTAAAAAAAAATATCGTTGTTACAGAAAAGGAAAAAGTAAAACTAATATACCAATCTGTCAAGTGAAACAAGTCATAAAAAAATAGCAAAGCAAGAAAAACAGTAACATCAACAAAAAGGTAAAGAATAGCGAAGATGAAGGGGACAAAACAAAAGAGAAGAAGACAGTGAGGATGAAGTTATCGGAAGTCCTGTCCTGAACCACAGCTCCTTCGGTTTCCCTGAGGCGATTATGTTGTCTCCTTCTCTTCACTGTCGCTCTTAGTCAAACGCTTCTTCTCCTATCAGCGATTTTCTTCTTCAGGTTTTATTCTCTTTACTCCCCACCCCCAAGATTCTAGGGTAACTTTTTTCTTCTCCTGAGATTTGGGGTTTTAACTTTGAAACTTTAATTTATGCTTTCTAGTTCGAGAAACTGATCGATTCTAAGCTAAATTCATCTTGAATGTTGATTAATCTTGAAATGGTGTTAGAATGTCAAATCATTTCTCACGTTTTTTTGGTCACGAATGTGTATATAGTAAGGTTGTAAACTTGTAATTGTATTCTAGCATTCCATAACTTTTAACTGTCTTTCCCGTAACTTCTTCGTTAGTTAAATTGATATTTATTGGGTGTTTGGGGGACCATTGGCAAACCTAGCTTGAGGGGACCCCTGATTGGGATAGAAACCTAACTTGTTGTCACATTCTATTTATTAGTTTGCTGCAGATAGATCCCCACTCATGGCTGAGTTTGGTGTCGTTTTTTAACTTAGACATGTTGCTTGTTTTTCATTTGCTGAGCTTATGACATAGATTTGATGTTCTTGTGTTTAGCTTGGAACCTTCTACAAAGTACAAAAGGAGTAATGGGTTTTAGAGATTAAGATGGCTAAATAGTGATTCCGGTTTACATTGTGTGTGTTTCTCGACAAGTTGCTCATATTCTGGGGGCTCTCCTCTCTCTCTCTCTGTGTGGGTCCATTTGAATAAATGCCGACTTTGTCATTGTGTGATGGAGACTTAGCAAGTGTGAGCTTACAAAAGGAATACACTTTCTCTTGCCCTTTTTGCTGGTCTGGCTGAAACATAGAAATTTTTTTTTCTCTCTTTGCCTCAAGTTGTGTGGTTCTTGAAAATCCACAACCTTTTCTTCTTCTTATTTATCTTATTTGATTTTCTGCAAACTTGTGGTGGTTCTTGTAGGATTTGCAGCTCTAGCTTTGGTTGTAGGCTTATGAAATCAACCCACATCTTCAATGGACTGCAACATGACATCTTCGTTGTGGGACTTGGAGCATTTGATCATGTCCAACCCCTCAAAGACTGAAAATGACAAAATACAACCATCTACTGTGTGGGAATATGAGAAAGGTGAAGGAATTGAATCTATGTTTCCCTCTTTCACTGGCCTCAACAGAGTCAGTAGTGGCTCTACCACCGGTTTCTCCACCAACTCATCATCTCCCATATTCAAGCTTGCATCAGAAAGTTCCCCTGGAGATTCTTTCAGCAACATAGATTTTGTCCAGGGGAAGACATCCTCCACTGCTCTCGAGGTATCTGCTGAATCAGACCTTTGTTTAAAACTTGGAAAGCAGACTTACTCTGAAGACTTCTGGGGTAGAAGTAACAATGAAGTTTCAGCCGTTTCTACCAAGCTGTTGGCTCCTTGTGTTGTTGCTCGGAAGAAATCCAAAGCGTATGGTCAGAGCAGCATGCAAGTCCCTCGTTGCCAAGTTGATGGCTGTGAACTGGATCTCTCATCTGCTAAGGACTATCATCGCAAGCATAGAGTCTGCGAAAACCATTCAAAGTGCCCAAAAATCACTGTGGGTGGCCTTGAACGTCGTTTCTGCCAACAGTGTAGCAGGTAAAGCCATGGTTATATGGTTGTGACTGGTGGTTATGTTCATGACCGCATGATATTATGGTAGAGAGTTGATTTATTATTCTGATTTTCAGGTTGCATGCGGTCTCTGAATTTGATGAGAAGAAACGAAGCTGCCGTAAACGTCTTTCGCATCACAATGCTAGGCGTCGCAAGCCACAAGGAGTGTTTCCATTGAATCCAGAGAGGGATTTCAGTAAGAACCTACAACGTACTTGTCTTATTTGATCTCTCTCTCTCTCTCTAGGGAAATCTAATGTGAAATTGTTTATTACTGCCAGATGGAAGACAGTATCCAAATATGTTGTGGAATGGGTTGTCCCTTAACACCAGCTCTGATGAAACGTATGTTGGATGGAGTCCTACTTATGATACAAAGCCTACACAGATGGAAAGCGGCTTTACCTTGAGCTTCCAGAGAGGCCGTGGCCCTGAGGAGCAGTTGTATGCTAGTAGCAGCCGCTCGTTCTCTGCGTTTCAAACCTCTGGAGGGTTCTCAGCAAGGAGGTCAAGCTCTCAAGTTCCAGGCAAAGGTTTGATATATTCACTTCTTTACTGGTTATCTTGTAATTTATTAGATCTCTGGTGTTGAGGCTGAGTTATATGTGGTTGCAGGTGTAGGTGAATACTCAGGAGGCCTCCATGAGTCGCAAGACTTCTACAGTGCTCTCTCTCTTCTGTCAACGTCTTCGGATTCGCATGGGACGAAACACAATCCCATGGTCGAACCACAGCCAACACATGGTACTTTCCCTACTCATTTCATATGAGTAAGGAATGCAAAGTCACTTCATTATATGGCCACGTTGCACCTAATGGGAGTGTTTCTTATTCGAAGAAAATAAGAATGTGTAACGTTCATTTGCTCAAGTGAAACCAGTTACATGGTTAGGTTTGGTTTCATCTACTTTTCAAAACTTAGTAAGTTATTTTCTTGTTGGATCATGTTGTATTGTATGTCAACTTCTTCTTGGATCCTGTTGTGTTATTGTATGTACTTGAATTGTTACTCTATCAGACATGTCTACTGTTTCATAAACATACATTAAATGTTTCATCAAATGATGCATCTTGTGACGAGATTTTTTTTAAAGGTGTCTTAAGGGGGAGTGTGAGTAGCTGGATTCACTAGATATATCAAAAACTCCAACTAGCCTATAACCCATGGCTAGATAAAGTGAACTTAAAAGTCTTTTGACCCTCCAGAAGCATCACTTCTTCTAATTTATAACATCTCCCTGATGTATAGGTGAGTAAGTGTATTCCAGCAGCCTAAAGTCTAAAAGATGGACAGAACCTTGCAGAGTCCAGTGGCATTATATCATACACAATCTATATTGACTGTTTAGTGCTTTATTAACAATTAACATTGTTTACTAGTTAGTAACAAAACAAGGATAAAGATAACAAAGCAGCCAAAGTTGGCATACAAATGGAGGCAGCTGTGCTGATAGGTTTGGATTAGTATCCACTAACTGAAGCTAACTGGTTTTACAGGCATCACATTACTTACTCACCTATTTTGGTAAACCATCAAATGAAAAAAGTAAAGAGAGTGGCTGTGCATGTGGGTGAACCAGGGGACCAGAAGAAGTTGACAGAAGAGAGAAAGCACGATGAGATTGATGGAGGACTCCTGAGTGTTCTCCCACATCTGCCAAAAAACACTTCACCTTATTTCAAAGGAACTAGACTATAGATTATCTACTAGACCCATATATATTAAAAAGATCAGTGAAGAAGTGCAAAATTACCAAGATGAAACTTGTTCTTCCCTGCTGAGCACCCGCCTGAGGTTTGATACGCAGATAAAGGGTGATTGGTACTAGCAAACAACTGCTCCTCCTCAGAGCCATTGCCTCTCTGGAAGCTCAGGGTAAAGCCAGTTTCCATCTGTGTAGGCTTTGTATCATAAGTGGTACCCCATGCAAACTTTTGATCTGCAAGAGTAAACATTTCACATTTACATTTCCATCAAATGAAGAAAACATTGTGTATGTCAACAAGCTATGGTGTCGGTGCTTACCATACACGACCCTCTCTGGATTCAATGGAAAAACTCCTTGTGACTTGCGACGCCTAGCATTATGATGAGAAAGACGTTTGCGGCAGCTTCGTTTCTTCCCATCAAACTCAGAGACGGCATGCAACCTGAAAAGATTATCATATTCTCAACCATGAGACTGCAGCTGAGGCCAGAACATAACTATAGTAATGGTTTTTACTTACCTGCTACACTGTTGGCAGAACCGACGTTCCACGCCACTCACAGTAACTTTGGGGCACTTTGAATGGGTTTCGCAGACTCTATGCTTTCGGTGATAATCCTTAGCAGATGAGAGATCAAGTTCACATCCATCAACTTGGCAACGAGGGACTTGCATGCTGCTGCTCTGACCACACGATTTTGATTTCTTTCGACAAGGAGCCAACAGCTTGGTAGAACCGGCTGAAGCGTCGTTACTGTCTCTACCAGAGTACGTCGGCTTTCCGAGTTTTAAACAAAGGTCTGATGATTCAGCAGGTACCTCGAGAGCAGCGGAGGATGTCTTTACCTGTACAAAATCTATGTTGCTGCAAGGGGAACTTTCTGATGCAGGCTTGGTTTGTCTGGTAATGGGAGATGAAGATGCTGAGTTGGCAGAGATCGACTCTGAGCTTTTTGATACAGCAGTGTTGTGCCAGAAACTGGTAGAGTCATTACTAACTCTCTGGAGGCCATCGAAACAGGGAAATAAAGATTCAATTTCCCACTCACTAGCAGTAGTAGTAGTAGTAGTAAGATGCTTTTTGTCATGTTCAGTCTTTGAAGGATTGGATATGATCAGATTCTCCCAGTCCCACACCAACGGAGATCTCAAGTTACAGTCCATAGCAAGAAGATATCGAGACCCAAAAACAAATCCTGCAACAAAACCAACAAGCTTTAATTTGCATACTCCATCAAATAAGAGAAGACTAAGCAAATCTTTGTAATGCTTGCTTGCTACCTAATAGAAGAAATCAAAAGACCTTTGTGAATATCAAGCACCACACTCTTGTTGAAATAAGCAAAAGAGAAAAGGTTTTTCAATGTTTCACACACAGAGACCAGCAAATGAAGAGGGAAGAGAAAAGAGTAGATGTTAATTTCTTCTTGTGTGCGTGCTTTCTCCATCACACAAAAACTAAGTGGCATTTATTGAAATGGGGCCTAGGAATATCAAATGCAACCAAGTTGAGAAGAAAACCACACGATGTAAACGGAATCTAATTTTAAATAGTATCCATCTTTAATTGAAAACGTTTTTTTACTGTTTTTTTGTACTTGCAGAAGGGGTTCCTTAACTAACTACCCAAGGGGGGTTTACCTAAAAGCTTTTACTCATAGGGTCCTAGTCTCTACACAATGTCAAAGAAAACGGCTTCAAAGGCGATGTGTCTTAAATGACAGTAAGTAAGTTAGGTTCCGATCCCAATCACTGTCCCTGGTGTGTTTTTTTAAAAAAGTGGTCCCCAAAAAACCACCAATAAATTAACTTAACTAACTAACGAACGGTGGATTTTTTCTTTTTTTTTCTAAAGAAAGTTTTGAAATCAGTGTTACTATCAAAATTCTCCTGATAAAATCACACACGTCTTCTAGTCGGAGAAGCAACAAAAATGCTTAAAAGAAGACGCAATAAAAAGGGAAGCGAGACATAGCAAAAAAAAAACGTGAGAAAAATGATTCTAACAAAATATCTATATATAAGCTAAAACTATTCATATTCACGTCCATTGATTCGTCCATCTATCAGAAACGCAAAAGCTAGGTTGTAAGGAAAGATTCAAACCCTCCCACCCCCAAATCTCAGGGTTTTACCTAGAATATGGGGGAAAAGTAAGTAAGAGCAGTGAAGAAACCTTACCTCAGAGAGAGTAAAAGACCGCCGATCTGAGAAAGATGAGGCGTTTTGACTAATAGCGAGACTGAAGGAGATGTACCAATAATCTGCTCTCTATGTCTTCTATCCTCTTTCCTTCCTTGCTTTTTCTTTTTTTATTCTGCTTCTTACTGTTTTTTTTCTTTTCCTTTACTTTGCTACTCTTGTTTTGTCGGCATTTCATTTTTATTTTTTCTTTTCTTTTGGGCAACTTGCTTTTGGGAGTCTTTTATTTTTAAGATAATTTTCTGCAGAAACAAAATGTATATCACAATGGGAAATTGCATTGCATACACATAGCAACACAAAAAAAAAAATTTATAACCATAACAACTTCTTGGTTATGATATTGTTTGTATAATATGTATAAAGACAAAAAATACCCTTCATTCTACTATTTCAATTTCACTCTCACTTCCATCGTTCATCACTTCATCTTGTTCTTCTGAAACTATTTTTTTCCAGAATGATCTTTATTCTCTTTCTTTTGTCTGATGATCATTTATAAGCTTTATGAAATTCTTGGAAAGTGATACTTCGCATGCTGTGTAATCATCTGATCCAATAACTATGTTTGATCACGTTTCTCCATATATTTGTTTGGGTTTACATTTTTAATACTTCAATATATGTGGATTAAAAACAGAGGATGCGTAAGAACTAATGGAGAAGATGAACAGTAAATGTTGTGTTGTACTATTCCATTTGATAAATATAGAATAGTACAACACAATGTACTATAACATCATCTCCACTCCTCCTCCTCTTTTTCCTCTTCCTCTTACATCATCTCCACTCTTCCTCCTCCCCGTGCACGCAACTCTCACATAAGCTTTCCTTCGTGTCATAACACATACATTTATGGTGACATTCTCAAGTTGTTATGTTAACTTTGACCCTCTCAATTGGTTAGACACTGTGTACATATTAAAAATAAAAGTTTATGTGGTTGTGTCGAGTATTTCATATTCAAACTATCATATTAACTTTGACCCTCCCAATTGGTTAAACTGCTCTAATTTTCTTCATAATCTATATCCCCATATCATACGTCATATATTCTATACTATTTTAAATTACAGTATAGTATGATAAATTTTCTTTTCTCTTCTTTTGTAATTTACATCTCCTTCTCTGCCTCATAATTCTTCTTATTCACTACTTGATCAGTTACACTGTTTTGTTCTCTAACACTGTTGCCCATTCATCATCTCAATCTCTAAAGAAACTTTAAAGAATTTCATATATACAAATTTTGTGGGTGTATCGAGTATTCCATACCATAATATGTATAGTATAGTCACATAATGGATAAAAGTTTGGGTTTAGGGTTTAGGGTTTAAGATTAGGGTTTGGGTTTAGGGTATATGGTTTGGGTTTAGGGTATATGGTTTGGGTTTAGGGTATATGGTTTGGGTTTAGGGTTCATAGTTTGGATTTAGGGTTTATAGTTCAGGGTTTAGGTTTAGGGTATATGATTTGGGTTTAGAATTTTATATTTGGGTTTAGTATATGAATTTGTGTTTGTTTATTTGTCTTTACCTATACTATATGATTTGAGTTTAGATTTAGGGTTTCTCTCTCTCTCAATTTATCATATTATACTCTATTTTAAATTACAGTATAGTATGATACGTTTCTTTTTCTCTTATTTTGCACTTTGTATCTCTTTCTCTACCTTCTGATTCTTCTTACTCACTACTTGATCAGTTACATTATTTTGTTTTCCAACACCATCGCCACTCATCAGCTCTTTCTCTAAAGAAATTTTAGAGAATTTCATATATACAAAGTTTGTGGGTGTGTCGAGTTTTCCATACCATAGTATGTATAACATAGTCATGTAATGATAATGGTTTGAGTTTAGGGTTTAAGATTAGGGTTTGGGTTTAGGGTACATGGTTTGGGTATATGGTTTGGGTTTAGGGTTTTGGTTTGGGTTTAGTGTTCAGAATTTGGGTTTAGGGTTTATGGTTTAGTGTTTGGGTTTAGGGTATATGGTTTGGGTTTAGGGTTTAGATTTGGGTTTAAGATTTAGGATTTGGGTTTAGAGTATATGGTTTGGGTTTAGGGTTTAGGTTTGGGTTTAAGATTTAGGATTTGAGTTTAGGGTTTAGGGTTTACATTTTATGTTTGGAATAATCTATTCTATATCTATATTATATATAGAATAGTATATAATTCGAGCGTTTGATAATACACAAACACGTTTTTCCATGTATGGCTATATTCTTAATTGTCATAGTCTTTCGACTATACTAAATAACATATAGTATAGTATTACAAATTTAGTTTTAGAGCTTCAAAATCAAACACACGCGCCTAAAAGGAGAATTTGGTCAAGATTGTGTGCTAATTGTCCCATCCACCGTTTGCAACTGTAGAATGGCTATATGCTTGAGTTTTTCCTCCCTTATGTACATCTCACAAATTCTCCCTATCACAATTCACGAAACAAAATGCTATAAAAAAAAATGCTTCTTTCTTTTTCCCCAAATGCTAAATTGCTTGCGTAACTGATTCAGCATCTACTAGCTCTCTAAATATAATTACTAATCGAGAAAGATAAAGAGTTATCAAGTATCACTCATTTTAACGCCATGTCAATGTCATTCGGACTAATTGAAAGAATGGATTGATGAAGTAATATGTTGTTAATAAGGATACCATGAACATTGTGAAACTTGTTATTCGGATGGGAAATTGACATTTAGTCAAACCAAAAATAATGATTATATATTTTCATTGACATGGCTTTTTAACATTGCATTTAATCATCCATCAATTTTTTAATCGTTAACAATTGTTCTGACAAAACAAATATATTTTATTTATAATTTAAAACCTCAATTCATCTCTTTAAATTCTTAATTTTTCATAAAACCTAATTCTTAACCTTTTTTTTATCTCATTTCATATTGTTTCCATCTCTTCCTACAATAGGTAGTAGATAGCATTTGTATCTCACTTTGAAAATGCACCATCTAACTCAAAGATAAGTCAATAATTTTCCAAATTTCTCTTTGTGATATCATGTAAAACAAACATATATTCAATCAAACTTTTGTTTGGTTGTTGGAGTTGTATTTGGAATAATAGTCTTAGTAACCACCGTAGACTATGGATACTATCTCACGAATTCTGTCCAATAATCACATATGTGAGAGAAGTGTCTTTCATGGTCTATTTTTCTTTTCCGATGCATTTTCGTCTTGCCTTTTGCGTATTGTTCTTCGAAGACGATTAAATTAAATTTTCATTTTTTATCTCATAAGTCATTTCTTAGTGACATTTTAACATTTTAAGGAGTCCGATTTTAAACATATATATATGGATCACTGATGTATATTTTGATTTGTATTTCTGCTTCGTTTTCTCATTTGAGCAATACATTCTTTATGGACACTTTCTCTTTTTATCTAAACAATTTTCACCGAGATGACTTGTAAATTTTAATATCATATCTAGTCTATAGCGAGTACCTTAACAACATAACTTTGAAGTCAGCAGCAACATTGAACGTCTTCCCAAGAAACAAAAGATCTTCAGTGTAGATTGTGTTGGCACACATTTCTTTAAGCACTACATCTTCTTCATCTGATAACGATGATAATGGACGTCACTGCTATATGTATTAGTTGCTTCTTCTCCTCCTCTAGTAGAATCTCCAAAATAAATTCTTAAATCTGCATAATTTTTTTCATCAATCTCTATTTCAATTGATTTGTTTTCTTTTTCTAAATCATCATCCGGAATAGTGTCATAATCATCTTCATAAGCTTCTTCTTCTTGATTTTCATCATCTATCTTAAACTATTAAAACTGAAGTACACTTAACTATGTTTCCTTAAAGTTGCTCAAATATTACAAAGGACTGCCACTGCATTTAAAACAAATAATTAATCTAAACTACTATTATTATCTAACCAGACTTGGCCAGATTTGGCTGGATGATTTACTTACTAAACTTTTTTTTTCTGACATCACTTACCAAAAAATTAAAATGTACGTTTAATATCCTGTGCATTGTAGTTTTATATCTTATATATTATATACACATGACATTAAAAAAACACCTGTCAAATGTTAGTGAGTCACCGCATTTGTATTTTTAATTTTAATAATAGCATTTACATTACAGAATATTTTATATATACAATGTAATACTTTCACAAATAGATTAACATTTGGTTGATATATAGATTCAAAATTGTCATCAATAACGATCCACTTAATCATTTATAAAACACATTAATTACCAATGGTTTAGAAATTTATAATGATTTTATAAATTAAAAACAATCAAAACAATCAATAACCATTATTAAAAAATGTTTTCAATATATATAAGAAAAATACAACAAAAAGATTAATTTCATATACTAACTTAAATAATAGTTTTTATATTTGACATTAAACTTGAAGAATATAATATATATGATTATTTATAAGATGATACATATAAAATACTATTAATTATATGATTATTTATATGATGGACCAATACAATTAATTATATGATGACATATATAGGATACATAATAGTGACTAGGGCTGGGCGTTCAGGTATCCATTCCGTTCGTTTCAAATCTGTTTGAGTTTCGGATTTCCGGGGTCAAAGATTTCAACCCCGTTCATATATTTATAAATTTCAGTTCGAATTATCACTAGGGATGGGCGTTCAGATATCCATTCGGGTTCGTTTCAGATCTGTTTGGGTTTTGGATTTCTGGGATCAAAAATTTCAGTCTCATTCATATATTTTTAAATTTCAGTTTGAATTACATTTGGATCTTTGCGGATTCAGTTCGGGTTCAGATAACCCATTTAGATTATTTTTTTAAATTCACTATATATTTTGAATTTCTTAAAATCTATAAATAAAATAATATATTGTATATAAATTTGAATAACATATGTCAGAATACTTAAACTTAACATATAATTGGTTTAGTTTAAATTTTGGATCAAAAATCAAAAATTATTTTAAATATTTTTGCTGTTTTGAGTGTACTTCCACTATGTTAAATATTTATATTTGAGTATTTTTATATATTTTCAAGTATGTAAACCAACCTAAAAATATCATATATATTCTCGATATTTTTTATATACATTAAAACTAAAAATAATTAATATATATATATATATATGTATGTATATAAATCTTTTTCGGATACAAAACAAATATCCAAAATACTTTGGTTTGAATTGATTATGGTTTCGGTTGTCTAAATATTAAAATTTTGATAGTTTAGATATTTAATCAATTTTAGTTAGGGTTTGATATTACTTTTTTGGATCGTGATCGGTTCGATTCTTCAGATTTGAATTTTTTATCCATCTTTGATATTGACATGAAAAATAAATAGCAATATATTTCTGAAATATACACCCGCACGGGTCAAAATCTAGTTTCATTATTACGAAACATCTTCAACTACAATCTCTTCACAACTAAAATTTTCACGTGTTTATTTCAACCATATTTAACTCTTTCTTCTTCTTTATAGTGTGCCAACGACATGAGAGTTTAACCATATATATTCTTCTTAAAGATTTTAGAGAAGACAGAAAAAGATAAGTTAGAAAAAAATACGAATTGAGTTTTTTTTGAGAAAGAAATCTACTATATTAATTTAGGGTCCTAAAATTTATCTACCATTTAGAAGTTGTCATTTAAATTTAGACCCTCTCTAGAATAGTAAGTGTTTGGCTACTTAAGTCTGTTTGATTCCTTAAATATATCAACATGACTAACAACTTAATTTAAACCAACATAAATACACATTATAAATGGTTTAACTAATGGACTTTGGAAAATTATTAAAATTGTGTTGCTTTACAAATAAAAGGCCATACGATTATGTAAACCAATTTACATTAGGCCTTATAAATATTGGGTTTTAACCAACTAACATAGTATTTGAAACTTAAAAATAAAAAACTAAATAATATATCCACAAACAATATTATTAATAAAAAATACATTATTTTTGTGGAATTAAAGTTTATTTGATTTTTTCGTTTTCTCAGTAACAATTAAAAGCATTGTCTAAATATTTTACCTATAAATTTTGAATCTCACACATATTAACGTTTATATACAGTATAAACTCTTTGAATTAATACTCTATAAATTAATATACATTAACTTTTTTATAAATATTATAATTTTATAGTCCCAACATGGAATTTTTGGTTCAATATATTATATCGATAAATTAATAACCTCTATAAATTAAAAAAATTTATAGTTTTGGTGTAGTCCCAACATTATTAATTTATAGAGGTTTCACTGTACAAGTTTTAGTTTTAAAAAATGTGTATATTTTATAACCAAAACAATATTATTCAAAAACTATATATATAAAAAATTATTGTTTTTTATAATTTGTATATTCTAATCTTGGTAACAATTAGAAAGGTTTGTTTAAATAATTTCCGTCCTTGAAAAGGGCGGGTAAGTATCTAGTGAGAAATTAAAGAGTTGGAAAGAGAAACTGGAGCTTTTGGTCGTGTTAGTTATAGATTTTTATTTTGTCAAACATATTGTTTAACGATTAAACATGAAAGTTAATCATTATTATTTAATTTTATAACCCTTGATTTTATTAAACATTGCTACGAGAAACATAATCCTCATGGAGGAAATTTGTTACAAAGAAAGTTAATCATTATTTATGGATGATTAAATACGGTATTTAAAAATTTTAGTCAGTGAAATTATATTTTTTTTGTTTGACTAAAAGTTTAAGATTAAAATGATATATGTTGACTAAAAGTTTAATTTTTTGCTACTATTTGACCAAAAAAACTCTTGATATGACTTGTAACATTAGCCTGTTGAAGTGAGTAAGGAAAAAAATCATTTTGATTGGATGCATCTATTAACTAGGGGAAAAACTAATTTCGATAGTGTCTTCTATAATATAACCGAAGGAAGCTATGATTAGATTTACTGGTTAACTAACAATATCTTAATCAAAATAGTTTTAAGTATTAAAGTAACAAGTTTTGGAAAAAAAGTCTGAATTATAATTAGGTTGTGGTCGTAATTAGTACGGTTTACTTGTTCGGAATGTAGAAAGGAAGATCGAAAATGTAAGTTTGTAAGAGGCTTTTTGTGCTCATCTAAACCAAATCTTCTCACAAGTTTTTACTTCGTTAAGATTTTGACAGGGCGTTAAAAAACAAATCTCAAAAAGAACTGTCCACGTAGGTATTGCCACCTAGACATCACACGTATGTGTACCCAATCAGAAAAGGGCTGTGAGGACGTACATTGTTAGAATAGCAAACACGGGAGAGGAGCTTCATATATTGATTGATATAACATAAGTTGAAAATTAGAAGAAAAGAAAAGAAGTTTGAGGAGTGTGAGTTTAAAAACAATTTACCAAAACGAACACAAGAAAGTGCTAAAAACCCCCCTTCTCTCTCTCGCTTGAACACAACCCAACCCAGAAGAAACCCTAGCTAGCTCCGGCTGCCGCCTATCGGCACCGGAGGCGTCCCCTTTTCCCTTTTATCTTTTTTCTTCTTTGCTCTCTACCATCTCTCTCTAACCCAAGTCGATATGCTCGGCTCTCTGTGTTTGTTGAAATCTCTCTCTTGAGTTTTCTGTAGAAGATGATGGAGGAAGGTCTTGGCTCTCTATGGAGAGACGGCGAGACTCACGGCGAATGGCGGTGGTGAGGGTCGGCTTTTAGGGCTGAAGTTTCGGCCAGATCTGATTTTCCAATTTTTGAGATCTGTTCCGGAATCTTCAAGATGACGGCGTGTGGTGGGAGTAGACGGCTTCTTCTACCCGGATCTATCTCCCTCGGTGGCGGTGAGAAGGCTGGAGGAGTGGTGTGAAAGGACGGTGAAGAGAGGCTTGTCTTCTGGTTTCCGGAGACAACGCGCGGCGAAGATTCTCAACAATGGAGTTATCAACCGGAGAAGAGAACTTTGGTGGCGAAGCGCGGCGGAGCTGGTACTTCCCAGCATCGGCATGGCCGGTGATACTAGCAACGCTCCTCTTGCAGCCGTGACTCTGTTTTCCTGTCTAGTTGACGTTGTCAAGGCCCGTTTTTCATTCCGGACCAGGTGCTCGGGTTTTGGTTTAGGTTCAAGATGGTGACTGCCGGAGGATGTGGGAAGCAACTAGGTATGCACCAGGTTGGTGGTGAACGATGGTACACGAACCGAATTCAGAATTTCAGGCGACCATCTGTTGGTATTTTATTAAGAACTGGTTGAGTCTCATTGTCCACTGGGTTTGTTAACTTTCCTTGTACCTTTCTTTCATTACGGGCATTTCCCGGTTCGTGGCTAAGGAGCGGATTCTAAACCTCGACGGCTACGGGTTCTCACCGGATTTGCGCTGTAAGGCGATGAGATGTTGGGCCGGAACTACCATTCTAATCTTTAGGAGCCCAATGTCATGAGGGATTTGTAATCTGGTCTTAACCTTGTTATAGTCAAGTGTTTTAGAATTGTCGTCTCGTTTGGTTTAAGTAGGGGTCAAGAGACGGTTCTTCTCGGGTCGTGGGAAGAACTTGTCTTCTGTGGTGAAAAATACACCGATGAATTAGATTGGGTAGTCTAGGATCCAAACCAGTTTCGACTCCAGTGTTCCTAGGCGATACTAGATCTCGTCGGTTGTATGTTGGGTTTAAAATCTATTGAGGTTGTAATCCTGTATTCACATTTGGCTAATGAAAAGTTGATGTTGAGTTAAAAAAAAAAAAAAAAGAAAAGAAGTTTGAGGCATTTTTGTTCGGCTAGCGATCTGTGAATTTCGATTCCTTCCTTCCTCCACCAAGAGTGTTTCTTCTCCGGCGTAAAATAATGGTATATGTTGGATCTTTGCCTGTTTTTTGTGTATTTTTTTCTGTCGATTGGATGATCGTGGAGCTTCTTTCTCTTTATCGTAGCGGTACTCATGTTTCAGTCGCTTTTAATTTATGCTTATGCACCCTACCATCTAATTCAGTATTGTGTCTGTATGATTTGAGGATTTAATGTCTCGTGAGGATTTACTCTTGCGTTTGAAATATATAAAAACAATGCCTGACATTGATCTCTCAATCTATATTATCTCAATCGAGTAGGTCAAAAAATTGAAACGGAATCTCTCATGACATAATCGCATCCCCTACTTCGAATTTTGAGTTGGCGATTTTATTTTGCATTAAGGATATATAGAATGTGCAAATGTAGAGATTCTGCTTTTGAACATAATGGGCAATGTTTAATAAATGATTTATTTTACTATCTGTGTGTGTGTGTGTGTGTTGAATTTTGATGATTTGCAGACAACTTCGAAGAGGCTTGCAGACAGGAAGATTGAGAAGTTTGACAAGAACATTACTAAAAGAGGTTTTGTTCCTGAGACCACCACCAAGAAGGGCAAGGATTACCCTGTCGGTCCCATCCTCCTCGGCTTCTTTGTCTTCGTCGTCATCGGTTCTTGTGAGTTTCCTCTTCTTCTAAATCTCTCTTCCACTCTATTAGGTGAAAGTCCTTTATTCATTGAAGGCAACAAAGTGAGCTTCTTTTTTTAGTTAGGTTTTGTGCTTTTTCTTGATTGATAATGTTTGAAGCACCCAACTTTGGTTTCCAGATTTGTGTTGGTTCTACGTTTTCTTTACTACTTTATACTTCCATACATCACCATTTTTTTTTTGGCATTATATATATAAACCATTTGATTATATAATTTTTGTGTTAACGTATTTTGACCTTCTCATATGCCTTGTTTACAGCTCTCTTCCAGATCATCAGGACCGCAACAAGCAAAGGCATGGCATAAACGGAATCACTCAGTTCAAGCTAGAAGAATCCATTTTGCAATATGAGAAGGCTGCTCTCTTCTTCCGTCTTGTCTCTTTTCCCCTCCTTTATACTAATTGTAGAATGCATCAACTTTGTATTTACAACATGTTAATGTTATCATGAATATTTTTCTTTTCAAGTTTAGACGCCGTTCTTGTTAATACTGAACACCAAAAGGGTTCAACAGTTTCCTCCGTGTTAAGTCAGATCTTCGTGTCAAGAAGTTCCGACCCGTTTTATCACACAACCCAAAGTTATTTATTACACAACACGAATGCTTTGTAAGTATATTACAGTCCCGAATATCCAAAAAAACGAAAAATCAAAACAACAGAAAGAAACAAACCAACCGAGTGTCGATTCCAAGAGGGTATACAAACCTCAAAAGATGGAGATAGATGATCAAGCCCTAGCCGTAGGGGAGGGATGGAACGCTGTTCCGCAAGCGATCCAAAGCCTCTTTCTCCCACGAGGAACGGTACAGCCAGGGACCTTGGCCCACTCCCTAGTAACCGCATTGTAGGTAATCAGACGGTTCATCTGTCTGGACCTCAAGGGACAACATCATCAGACAACCTTTGTTGCCTAGACAATTCATCCTTATGTGCTTTCCGTAAAACTCCTAAGCACCATATGTTTGGCATTCTGTCAACCTCCTTCCACAACAACGTCATCTTCTGCAGCTCCCATATGCAAACGCACGTGGCAGCGTTCTTAGTCAGAAGACCCACCAGCATCAGCCTCTCTCCGCACTCCGCCAGCGTGTGATCGCTCAGGTCCGGCGGACCAGGGATGACGTGCTGCTTCCATTTCCCTGAGACCATGTCGTAGGAGCAGTATCCCTTCCGGGTCAGTTAACATGAAGTAGAGCGTGCTTTGGACAGCCACTGGCTGCGACTTGAAGTTGAGCAGTACGGGAAGCTTTATGGTGGACGGGATGGTTCCTCGTTTGGTCCATACGTTGCTCAATGAATCATAGACTTCGTACTCTCCTTCGCATCCAACCCACAAGACCTTATACCCATCACCGGTGGAGTTTCCGTTAAGAGTCATTCCCTACCGCAACAGCGAGACCACACCTTGAACGACCTAGCTGGCAACTCTCTGAAAGACTTGGTCAGAGGGTTGCTGACGTAGAAGTTCCGGTGGCCAATGTCGAGGAAGCACACCAGACCTCCCGCGGAAGCCATAGGCAAAACGATAGTCTTCTTGGGCAGTGAAGGGATGATGGGATGGTGCCATTTCTTGGAGGAAGGGTCGTAGCACTTGTCCCCGAGTTGACATTCTCGTGGGTTATGGTGTAGAACCATGGGACTGGTCTGGGGGAGGTCGGTGCAGTAGCGGGAGAAGCTGTCTGAATCAATGAGAGCAGTTCCATTTACGACAAACAGCACGGAACTGGAAGAACTTGGGGATGGGAAGTCTGGAGACGAGAGCTTCGAAAGAGATCAGTGAGGAAACTCCTGCCAGATTTCTTGATCCATGTTGTTCCAGCTAATGCCGCCATCATCATCTCTTCCTTGAGTGGATGATGATTTTACCTCGATTCTTCTTGTCTTTGCGAGATCGTTTGACAGGTTGCTTGACAGTAGTCTCTAGCATGTTGAAGATTCTTCCCTCAGGCCTCTTACCAGGAGCCATTAGAATATCACAAGAATCATCAGCAGAAGTTTCCTCAGTAAAGGGCAAACACCATCTGACACAACACATAAAAGAAACATTGTCCTCTTTAAACAAAGACTTGTCTTAAACCATCAACCAACAATAAGTAGACACCAGAGAAAAGAAGTAAAAAGAAACAACCCTTTTTCCGATTTAAGCATTTGAAACAACACACAAAATATGTGAATCTACTTATTCAGACAAAAGTGGCAGCTCAACACAGATATTCTTAGCTGCTTTTTTATAATTAAAAGCTCGAGGAAGGCCTCAAGTCAAGAGGATTTGCAGTAATCATCATCAGCAGCAGGCAGGGTTTGCTTACAACAACAAAAAAGAAACCAAGAACGTGATCAGAAGTAAAGAAATAGCCTTAAAGGCAGATGCTTTGCTATTGGGATAGTGTAATAGATAGTTCTTATAAGCAAAAAAAAAAAATATTCCCTCTATGAACCAAAAAAATCGGAATCAATTTCACAGATCAATTTCAGCTAATTCGAAAAGGATATATATAATAATCAGAGAGAGATGGCATGATAGATTCCAATGAACAATTGAAATTGCACCCAAGAAACCCTAAAAGGAAAACACATTTTCCCCAAAATAGAAACGAAAGCATAGATCTAGAAGCTCACCGGTTCTGCTGTTGATAGTGAGGATTGTGTAGAACTATAAACGAAGAGGAAGAAGAAGAAGAAGAGGAGGGAGGTGAAGAAGGATGAGAGCCGTTGTGTAAGAGCTCTTGAAGCTGGCCGATGAACTGTTTGAGCATGGCAAGCTCTTCTTCCATGCCCCGACCAAAAAACTTAAAAGAAATCAATGGCAGTCAGGAGGAGGCGCCATCCATCAATCAATCACCGATTTTGAGGGTAGAACGAAGACGAAGAACAAGGGCTGGCTCTCTAATAGAACTTAACCTCCCACCATCTCTCTCTCTCTGTCTCTTTTTAAAACCAATTCATTGTCTGTCTCTCCTCTGCCTTGAAATGTCTTCTTTAATTTTTTTTTTTTATCTTCTCTTTTGCTTCATCTTTTTCCATCTCAGTTGGCCCCATCTGATTATTTCCTCTTCGCAATTATTCTTCCCATTTCCTCTTTTACCCCTCCCTTTTTTACTTTATTCTTCTGTACGTTATGCCATTTTTTATGCAAAACAATTGTTTTTTACAACCAAAATAAAATTCCACACATCTACTCGTTTTCATTTTCCTTGTTATAAACTGTAAGTGGACCAACCAAATGTTTCTAGCAGACCAAACAGTACAAGCTTTGTTTTTTTCTCTCTTGTAAACAATAACTTTCATGACCAATATCAAAAAAAGATCTAGTAGTCATACTTGCAGTAGCTATCTTCTTGGTATCGTTATGTTAGATTCTTATGGAAACAAACATTCCAATACAAAATGCTTTGATGATAAGTTGAAATTGAATACGAACTTCCACATGTAACAGACGAAGAAAGCAAAGAGACAATAGTCATGCATGTTGTTGGAAAATAGAGAGATACATGTTGCAACATTACGTAAAGATGTCTACATACGTGTATGTGTTAAGTGCCGGACATCCAGTCAGCAAGAATGACTGCAAATAACTTGATTCCAAAAGTTTTAGAGTATCTTGTTGTAAGAAAGTAATTATTGAATTTGCAAGTAGGAACGAAGAAAATGTGGGTGTGCGAACGACTGTAATTAAGTACATGTGCATAATTTGGCTTGGGGTTATCTTTTTCTTTTGGTGTAATAATTAAGTTTTGAAAATCATGATTCCACAGGGAATGTAAAGTAGTCGTAAAGCGTGGGGGTTCATTTTGTTGTCATCCCCATCAAAATATGATGCCTTTGTTCAATCATGTCACTTCCATTTAACCATACCAATTACAATTTTATATATTCAAAAGAAAAAAAAATGATTGATGAGATAACTCATCATGATAACCTCTTATTAGTGTTCCCATACAAGACGGTCCAATTGATGATAACAAAAGAATTATTGGTAATGAATAGTTTGTGCGTTTATTCCCCATCATATGTTATCATTTCCTTCGAATATTGTTGAATCAGAAATTTCGTTTCAAAAGCATTCTTGAATTTCTTGACTAGTGATTGGACTAAGAATAGTTCACCACAACTTTTGACTTTTGTTCAAGGGGATTCGAAAACGACTTAGTATAATTTGGTGTGTCGGGTCCAGATCATCGCGGTCCATCCAACTGTTGGCCGACCATGACCTAGCTTCACCAAACTGTTCGATACAGCTTCACCAAACTGTTTGGAAGAAAATAGTTTCACTAAACGTTGGGGGATAGTTTTAACCGTAATTGCATTTGGTAGGCGAACCAAGTGAACAAGTAGTATACAAAAGTATCATAACAACAGCATTGGCAACTAACTTCAAGACAAGATTTTAAAGATTGGATAATTTATAAAAAAAAAGTAGTCTCAAAATTCTTCATAACATGTAAGTAAACAGAAAGTTAACGCATTCTACAGTATAAGGGAAAAACAGTCAAGACAGAAGAAGAGAGATTAATTTTGAAAACATCGCTTCCTCTAAGCTTGAACTGTGATTCGATTTATGCCATGCCTTTGCTTGTTGCGGTCCTGATGATCTGGAAGAGAGCTGTAAACAAAGCACAAGGAAGGTCAAATACATAAACACAAAATATTATATAATCAAATGGTTATATATAGATATAGAGATAATGGTTCGTTAAATGGTGATGTATGGAAGGTAAAAGTAGTAAAGAAAACGTAGAACCAGCACAAATCTGGAAACCAAAGTTGGATGCTTCAAACATAATCAATCAAGAAGAAGCACGAAACCTAACTAAAAAACGAAGCTCACTTTGTTGCCTTGAATCAATATGGACTTATCTCAACTAATAAAGTGGAAGAGATTTAGAAGAAGAGGAAACACTCACATGAACCGATGACGACGAAGACAAAGAAACCGAGGAGGATGGGACCGACAGGGTAATCCTTGCCCTTCTTGGTGGTGGTCTCAGGAACAAAACCTCTTTTAGTAATGTTCTTGTCAAACCTCTCAATCTTCCTGTCTGCAAGCCTCTTTGAAGTTGTCTGCAAATCATCAAAATTCAAAGACACACACAAAAGAGTCAACATCGGCTGCGATCAAGCATCAGAATCATTTACACTCAACAAAACATCCAAATTTTGTGTGGCTATAGGGCACAGCTCATGTATCTATGCAATGTCACGTAAGATTAAGACATGCATCTAAGATCCAAGAGCATAACTTGCAGATCAGCTAATCCTCAACTCAAAAGAGATCCAATGGTGTCAATTTAGCTAATTGATTGATAGATTAAAAGATCCCATGATTCAAATCATAATTTTTAAGCCAGAAAACAAACAAAAGCCCCCCCCATGATCCGATAGACAGAACAAACCATTATAAAAGGCAATGTGCAAAGATAGAGATCGGAAGGTTATACCATGATTTACGCCGGTGAAGAAACGAACAAGGAATTGAACTGATGAATCTCGCGAGCACAAGTAATATAACCTCTCCGCGTTTTCTTTTTTGTTTTTTTTTCCAAAATCTGTTTTCTCTTCCGTCTTTTTAAAAAGGATCGGGTAATGCGTACGTCGTCTCGTCACAGCCATTCTGTGATTGGTTAACGAGACGTGAGAGATCTACGTGGCGCTCAATGATTGGATTTCTATTATTGGGCTTTGAAATGCTCGAGAAAGCCTCATGGTCACGCACAAGTCCACCACCTCCTCTAAATCGGAATAATACATCTCGCGGTCGTGTTTGAAAGTCAAAAGTCAAACTAGCTATTTTCGTCGGTAACCATTTTCTATCATGCAAGTAAATATATGTGTTTACTTGTAATATCGATTAGTTATTCATTAAAAAGCATTTCCAGAGTAAAGAGGAAGACGAACAAAAGCTATCGTCTAACCTTTATTTCACAAGCACTAGTATGTGTTAACTAAATGTTCACTCCCTATCTTGGACAACGATCAGTGAAGATGCTGCACTCTTCTAATACAGGATACAGCACAATAAATCCTATATATATACATTCACACTCATACTAACGATGCCTCTCTTCGCTGTCCAAATCAAACGTGGAAGAGAAGACAAGAAAATAAAACTTTTACAATGGAAACTGTTCTTAATTCTTGGTATAGATTATTGTCACACTGCCCTTTCTGTATATACAATCGTCATTTTGTCTGTTTTTTTGTTTCTACAAGAAAGTTCAAAAAGATGCTAATGTCAATCGAGAAAGCTATTTTCGTTTTTAAGATAGAAAAGAGAAAGATGGTGGCCTAGTGGCGCTTGAGGGAATTGAGAAACCCAATAAAGCGAACCCGGATTCAAACCCCACCGGCTATACGGATATGAGTTATTGCTTTCGACTCATTTGAATGCCCAGGAGAGGGTCTATCCGTGGGCTGTACCTCCATCCGGGGGTTAGGCTTGTGTCATTATTGACCCGGGTTTAACCCTTTTCAGTTTTAAAAAAAAAAGAGAAAGATATATGTATGGGCTTATTACTACTCCAAGATGCAGAAGTGACACGAGTTTCTGTGTTCCTTCACCCTTCTTCTTCCATCACATTCCTTCTTTTATGATTCAATATTTGAATGAGGATTGAAAAAGCAAGATACTTCCCTGTACAGAGCTGCTCTGCTTCAAAAGGCTTTGATACATAACCCATCCATTCCACACTTTAGACCATTCCTCATGCGTTGCTTGAATCACGTCTGCAGTCATTGCTAATACCGGAAGATGCCAACTTGATTTCTTACCTTCCTCTACTGTCAAACCCTCTCCAGACTTTAACTCTCTTGTTCATCTCCTCTTCCCCATTACCTATTCTCCGTGTAGCCTTCAAAATCTGGAACCACTTCAACTCGAATCCTCAGGAGCTGAAAATGGTCCACAACCACAGGCTGATTGTTGTTCTGCAGGTCACTCTTTCTTCCAGTTGAATGAATGCCATTGGCAAAATACGGCAGTGAATGTAAACGTGGAACCGACTTTGGGAGTAGTCGAGAATCCAATCTCTCCCTTCATCAGTCCAACAAGACGTTTGCTCTGGTGACCATTGGAGGCGAAAGCTTTGAAGTTTTCCCAGCTCTTCTGCCTGTCTGCAACTGGAAGCCCACTTAGTGTACTTTCTGTAGATGATGGTGTCCTTTCTCAGTGAACTGCCAGGGTATTTATAAACTATTAGCTACTTTCATCAATATCCTTAGATCAGATGCAAGGAATGATCAGATTTGTGGGCATCTGTCTAAACCTTCCAGGATCCCCAATTAACATTTCTGGAACATTATCAGATATGGACACTGCCAACTGCGTTTATCAGCAACATTTAAAAAATTTAGTACAAAATCGTTGGTACAAATTACAACTTGATTCATAGAAAGTTATCTCTATTACTTGCCAGCGAAGAGTGAAAAGAATTCATCTAATATTCCTCTCAAATCAAACCGCACTTCCTCAAGCTCAAGCTTTCCAGATTCAATCTTTGCTTGGTTCAAGACCTTCTAAAATAAAATAAGAAACAAATGCTTCTGACAAATAAAAACAAAAGCTTTAGCTGGTTCAATCGAGTCACGGGTAAATGACGGTTTGATCTTTGATTCGTTAATAAGAACGGATCATAGGCTTACCGGTCCGACCAACGCGTCTTAAAACATTAACTTCTCACATATTAACGGGCCTAATATTGTAAAGATAAAGGCCCATTACAAACTATCTGTTCGTCTTCTTGATCTACTGGAAAATTTCGGTTTTATCATCTCTCACCCTTTCTGTTACGTTTCTCTCTCTGTACTCTTTGAAAGGACGGACGACGCAAGGCGAGAGAGAGAGAGAGAGAGAGAGAGAGATGGATCCAGACGCAGTATCCAAGGCTTTCGTGGAGCACTACTACACCACCTTCGATTCGAATCGCGCAGGATTGGTCTCTCTCTACCAGGAAGGATCCATGTTGACCTTCGAAGGGCAGAAGATCCAGGGCTCTCAGAACATCGTCGCCAAGCTCACCAGCCTTCCTTTCCAGCAGTGCAAGCACAACATCACCACCGTCGATTGCCAGCCCTCTGGTCCCGCCGCCGGAATGCTCGTCTTTGTCTCCGGCAATCTCCAGCTCGCCTGGCGAACAGCACGCCCTCAAGTTCAGCCAGGTCTCGATCTTGCGTGTTTTCACATCGTTTTAGCTTGTCGATCATGTTAGGGTTAGGGTTATTAGGGTTGATTTGATGTGCTATTAGGGCACTTGAAGCTTGATTGATCTGGAATTGACAGGAAATTTCAAAACCCTAATTGAAGCATTGAGTGTGACTGATCTGTGACTAGGTAGGATGTTAAGAGCCGCATTGATTGTGTAGATGTAATCTCGTGCTCTGCTTTGTGAATCTTGCTTTGGCTTGAGAGGATTGCATTGTCTATATAAGTGCTCTGCTTTGTGAATCTTGCTTTGGCTTGAGAGGATTACATTGTATAACTGCATCATTAAGACTCTTTGTTCTAATTTCGAGGTACTAGTTTGTGTAATTATCAGATTAGGTATGTGCATTCATTTCAACTTGAACTACTCATAGTAGTAAGCTACAATTTGCATCTCTCATGTTGTGAATCACGCATTGGATATTGTTTGCTAGTACGCTATATAAAAGAAACATACATCTGTTGGCTGCTTGTTTGTTGTTTTGGGTTTTAAATAGTATCCTGACGTACCGGTGTGTTTTGTGCCTCAGATGTTCCATTTGGTCTCGAATCAGGGAAACTACTACGTGTTCAACGACATATTCAGGTTGAACTATGCCTGAGGAATGTAGTGGCAGAGACTGATGGAAGTTTGGTGGGTTAATTCATGTTGGTTTTAGTAGAATTGAGAACTGAAGCTTGTTTTGCTCTCTGTCTTTACTTTAATCATTAGAGGGCTCTTTTTAACTATGGTTGAGATGACTTCGTATTATCTGCTTATTATCAAGGATTACAAACAAAAGGTTTATTTGAAATATGGTTCTCTGTTGGAACCCTTTTTCATATTGAAAAGTTTGCTAAAAGTAAACAAATTATAAGTGTGTTTCCAGATTGTATAATATAAACAGGCAACAGAAGAAAGATATCATTTGTCATCATCGTCGAAACCAAATTCTCGCAACATATCGGGCACTTGGATATGAACTCCATTGTTTGTTCCATTCCCATTGTGAAGGTTGTTTTCCTCCTGGGCATTGGAAGTCCCTTGAAGTCTGTTCTTGTTTGGAAATAACTTACCTTTGAACATCCCAGAGAACATACCTCCAATGGATCTGATTGGGTGGGTTAATCTCTCTTTCATCATGTAAATCATGGAGTACTCAGAGAGCTGCCAAGTCAATGTGAGGATGATCAAAGCCGAGAGGAGAATGTGGGTTACTTTGTTCTGCCTCTTCACCTCCTTGATGTCTTTAGCTATTTCTTCTATGCTCTCTTCCAATCGTCTCTCGTCCTGGTGTTTTCCTTTGGATGATGATTCTTCTTCTTCTTTAGCAGTCACAAGTGTCTTTTGGAATGGGTTCGGTGATTCCAGCTGAGTTTATAAACAAAAATTAGCATCAGCCCTGAAATGGGGATATAGGTCATCAAGTCATGCCAATAGAGAGAGGAGTTGTGGCCATCATCAAACAACAACTTGTCAACAACACATCACGTTTTGAAAAGGACAGTTCACTGTTACATCCATCCCAAAGAACCAAGTTTTTCTAAGAAAGAAAGAATCCTGTTCATTTACTTTTTGTATTTGTTCGATTCATAAAACAAATCAAAGCATTTATCACAGCAGAATAATTATTACACAGACTCGTTTAGTTCTTTCCCACAGTCCATGATGATAAAAACATCATATTCAACCTTGTTGAACCCAGAAATTTTTTTTTTTTTCAAATAGGGCTTTTAGAAAAGTTGATTAGGCCAAACATCAGATTTAGCAATTTAAACCAAAACACAACGGATCGGTGGAGTGGGGGGAGGTACCTGGGATATAAGCCTAGTGAGGAGAAGTTGGTCGTCCTCGTCTTCGATGAAGGAGTCACCAGCAGCTTCTCTCTTCCTCTTCTCATCAAGAAGTTTCTCGATGGCTCTGCTCATAACCTCAACGTCCTCACTCGACTCCATTTTCGCACACACAAAACCCTTGCTTCTCTAACCTCTCCGCCGCTCTTTCTATCTCCCCTTTGTCCCTCGATGGATGTTTATTGCTTGTACTTTTTTTTTCTTTGCTATAATAAGTCTTTGTTTGTGTATTGAACGTAAGTCCTGCCCCGACACGTAACATGACCGCTTCTCGAATAACTCACGGCACCTCGAACCATTTTTACTTCTTTAAATACCGAGATGTGCAATCCGATTCTTTTGTTTGTTTGTATATGTTTTGGGTTGGTTTGATATGGTTTAGTTTCTTTAAATTCCTTATTTCGCTCTAGACAGTTGAAGCTTCTCTCATAGTGATGTTTTTGAGATGGCTAATAATACTATATACATGGTCATGGACCAGGGCCTGACACCTTTTTATCAAGTACACCAACGTTACTTCGACGGCTAGTTGGGAAAAGAAACAAAACAAAATCCTTTTTTGCCATTTTTTAAAAGAAAATCATGTAACATAATAAAACCATCCATGGAAATAAAAGTACATATCAGAAAGGTTTCTTCTATATCTCTAAAAGATTATAAAAGCTTCCAAATATCCACATGTTTTTATCCAACCCTCCGAGAATACATAGTAGTACTATATAAAAGAAGAAATAAAAACTCTAATTGGACTGTTGTGTCTTATAATCAATCCATCTTTTGTTGTCCTGCTTCACCAGAAGGCCAGATGATAGGGCGTTTTGCAAGTCTCCATCGTCACATCACAAAAGCTTCCAATCTGCCAAAAGCCACACACATTTGTAACTATCAAATAAATGAAGCGGGTGTTGGAAAAACAAAACTTGCATTCTCTGAGATTTCCATAAATAAAACTATATTCCTACATTTCAGGAGAGGAGAAGTCATTGAAAATAAATAATGTGAACGTGAACGGTGGTAACACAAAAGATCAATCTGACGTTTGATCCTAAAAGCTAGAAGGAAGCCCTATTTTAATTCGAACCTCCATTTTCTAACAAGATTTGTACAGAGAAAGAACTAAACCAAGTGGATTCAATCATCAAATTAGAACGGAAGAAATGTACCGGAAATCTCCTTTCTGGAGGAGGAAGGAGGCGTGAAGACGTAACAGAGCACCGACCTCCCCGCCAGGGAAATGGCTGAAACGATCCCAGCAACGTAGAAAACCATGATGAGAGCCAGAACCCAAGGCAACAAGAGGAAACCGATGAAGAAGGTCACGGATCCACAGAGCATAAGAGCCACAGATATCCCTAGAAGCAGCGACGCGAATCCCGACGGTGATATTTGCGCCGCCGCCGACGAATAACGAGGCCGGATTGGATGAACGGAATCGGGGAATTGATCGGGGAGAGAGATAGACATAGGCGGAGAACGGAGGAGAGTCAGGACGAGAGCCGATAGGTCGTGGAAAGCCCTAGACTCTTCATCTCGCTGTCTTCTCATCATCACCAAAAAAAAATCCCACTTGTGTAAATTAACGGCGATTTGCTGGACAACTGTTGGGGAAGTAATGGAGACGACGATAATCTTTCTTCTCTACAGACAAAGGAATTGAAAAGACTTTTGTGTTCTGTAATAAAATCTCGGGAAAGCAGAAGTCTCTGAGTTTGGATAACGAAAGAGAAAAAAGCAACCAAAAGGTGAAAAACGAAGGCGCGTGTTGGCACGTGAAGGTGAGGGCGAGTATGGAGAAGACAGATTCAGAAAGAATGGAGGTGGAATACAATAGGTGGGTCCCACAGTGACGTGTGGGCCTTCCATTATCTTCTACGACTAGATCCTTATCTAATTAATTCGTTCCAATCAAACCAGAGAAGAAGTCGTTTTCTTTTCTTTTTTCTTCTATTTCTTTTCTTAGTATTGAATTATTATTGTTCAAAAAAAAAAAAAGTACTGAATTATTATTGTTTTGACCCAAAAAAAAGTATTGAATTATTAATTTTATTTTTTTGGTTATTTGACTTCTATGAGTTGTTTAAATCAAATAATAAAAGAGTTACTCAAGTTACTCTCATGGTTTTTAGGAAATGGCCTATCTCAACCTAAACATGAGTTGTTTGAATCAAATAATAAAAGAGTTGCTCAAGTTGCTCTCATGGTTTTTAGGAAAATGGCTTATTTCGACCTAAACTATTTCAGTCGTGCCAATTGTCAAATACGATATGAATAAATGATCAGTGTTAAATACGACCTAAATTTATTTATAATTTAAAAATACTACATAAACTTTTTAAAATATGTTAAAATCTATATTTACCATAACATAAGTTAGTCAACAGTTAAAAATATGATGATGTCCTTTTGGTTCAATCTTTTAAAAAAATGCACATACCGATATTCAAACCCGTTCATTAATATCTTTTATAAGGATCACTTTAACCACTGGACTGAAGTAAATATTTATATATAATTACAAATTTGAAACTATATATATTGTTATACTTTTTCATCTTCTACAACTAAAACTTTTGGTGATAATTGTTTCTGATTTTAATAAATACATTAACATGTTTTTATTACCATATATTTAATATACTCATGTTATACTAAATATAAATGATAAATATTTTAAATTATACAAAACTAATTTTACTTAAAATTTTGAAACTATTTATATAAAAATTCTTATATAAATTATTTTAACTTTTTAAAATTTGAATAGTAATTTTTTCAAAATTAATATATTATACTATATACTTTATGTTTTTTATATATTTTAGTTCTTGTTTAATGTGTCTAATACTTTGAACATAATATTTCATTGAAAGAAAGGTAAAAGTCCATTAACACAACCAACATTTTGAACAAAATATCACAAATATATTATATTAATTTTCAAAAAGAAAAAATTGCCATTCAAATTAAAATAATTTATATAAGAGAACTTTATAAATAGTTTCAAAACGTTAAGTATTAGTTTTGTATAATTTAAAATATTTTATTATTATATTTTAGTATAATATAAGTATATTAAAGATATGAATAATTAAAAAGACATATTAATGTATTTATAAAAATCAGAAACAATTATCACCAAAGTTTAATTGGTGAAGATGAAGAAGCATAGTAGTTAATATAGTTTCAAATTTGTAATTATATATCAAACATTACTTTAGTCGAGTGGTTAGAGTGACCTTTCAAAAAGATATCAAAGCACCGGTTTGAATCCTAGTATGAACTCTTTTTTTTAAGATTGAGTCAAATGCACCGGTTCGAATCATGGTACGAACATTTTTTTTAAAGATTGAACCAAAAAGACGTCATTTTATATTCATTAATGGTTGACTAGCTTCTGTTACAGGTCAATGTATATTTTGACACGCTTTAAAAAGTCTAAGTAGTATTTTTGAATTATAAATTAATTAAAGTTGTATTGAGCAGAGATCATTTGTTCAGGTCGTATTTGGCACGACTGAAATTGTTTGGATCGAAAGCTATTTTCCTGAATAATGGAATTACACTTTATATTCTGTCTATTCATTCGAGCTGTTAGGGCTGAAATTTAAGGCTAATAATGAAATTTAGGTGATGCTCAAATAATCCAGTTTTTGTTTTGGTTGAAAGATCAAATAATTATTTGTTATTAACCTCTTTTTGCTACTGCTAAATATTGTTTCCTTAGTTTTACAAAATGAAAATTTTGACCCATGCAAACTAAAAAAATCTTATATTTAATGTATATTAATTAAATGAAATTAATTTAAATAAAATTTCTTATTTGCTTAGAAAAATAAAAATAAATATTAAAGTTATATAAAAATATAAAATAATAATTTTATTCAAAGTAAAATAAAATATTCAAAACAAAAATAGTTTTAAAATAAGATATTTTATCAAACAAAGAGAAAATATAAAAATATTTTTTCTATTGTGTGCATGTACACTAAGATAAACTTAAATTTATAATGTCAACAATTATGGTTTACAAGTGCCGGTTTTTGGGGAATGTTCAAGGTTAAAATGCAATAAAAAAAATTAATAAAAAATAAATGAAATCATGGTCCTAATTTATGAAAAAAACATATATTAGGGTCAAAGCATACCTACAATTTTGGGAAAGCACATAGCTCATAATTCATTCAAGATGGATCTGTTTACAACCTAACATAGTGATGATTGGTTCGACTATGGCCCTAAATATTTAGGTGTAAAAGTTTAGTTGTATGTAAGTTGGTTGTAGATGTAAAATTGTTATTATAGATTTTTCTATAGAGATTTTTGATATAACTAAATTTGTTGTAGATGTAAACTATATGCTATAAAGATTTTTTCAACTATAATATTTTATTATAATAATTTTTATAAATCATCAAAGTTTACTGTTATTTAAGATGTGATATGTAAATGATATTTATGTATTTCCATAATTTAAAAAACACACAGAATTAAATTAAAATATTTATAGATGTTTTATTAATGATTATCTAATTTATTTGATATAATAGATATTTTTTCATTTTACAGTTTCTACAGCCTATGGGTCCGATGGTAATGGCTGTAACTTTAAAATTTTGCCGTAAAAAAAATCTGTAGACTTTTTGCTGTGGCTTTTGATTTTATTGCTGTAAATTTTATAGAAAGCCTTAAAAATATGTTTTAGATATTTGGTTCATGTAAAAGCACTTATATAGTTAGTAAGTTATTTCGAGAGTTATAGTTTAGATAAAAAAAATTAAAGCTTGATTGCTCTGAATTTAGTGCTGTATAAATAAATAGGGCTGTAGACATCACCTACAACAATTACTAATCACACTCTATAAAACAAAGATGTAGGGTTTTTCTCTAAAAAACATAAGAAAAAAAATTTGCTTTAGTTTTTTGGTTGTGGTCTTAAAAGTAAAGCTAAAGTATTATTGGTAAAAATTAATAGAATTTTTTATAGGTTTTAATTTTCAAAAATAAAGCTACAACATGATTGTTAAAATTTAGTGCTTTAAAGATAAATAAAGCTAAAGTAGAGAGATAAAACTCAATCAATCACCCTCATTAATCGCAAGTTTTACATATTCCCTCAATTTTTTTAAAAAAAAATCATTTTAACTTTTAACTTTGTTCCATAAAATATCATTTTACATTTTCAATGTAAATTTGTAAATAAGATTTCAATTTTAACCTTATACTTCTAATGTATTAGTTGGAGATATAATTTTTGTTAATGTATTAATGATGAACAAAATGAAATTTTATTAGTTTTTTAATTTGTGTGAAAAGAGTATAGTAACATTTTTATAGATTTTTTACAAAAAAAAACATTTTGATAAAGTGAGTATAAACAAAAATATTTGTTCACCTACAAACTCATAATAAATATATTCTATTAAATTAGGAATATGACTTATTGATATATGTTTAGTCCAGTTATTTTAGTATAATTTTAAAATTTTCTTACTAATTATTTTATAAAAAAATATTTTATATAAATATGATCACAAAGAAAACACATAAATATAACCTAAAAGTACAAATAGAAAAATTAGTTTTTTAAAAATATATAAAAAAATATATCTGACTTTGAAAAACAGATCATAATCTAATTTGTAGATAATTTGCATGTACTTCGGACATATGACTTTTGTAAATTCTGTGGAAAGATGTCTACTCCTAGCGTTGTCGGTTTTTAGAAAATTTTTGATTGGGTTCATACTTCATAGAATTATCATTCTCCACAGGCCCTATATAAAAGTATGGAGATTGCCCAAGAGTTTTGTAGGTGTGGGCCTTTAGATAAACGATTGGTTTCTTGTTAACATGTAGATAGCAATTTCTCCATCCTGTTGGTTTGCACACAACACAAAGAAGATCCTCCTGATAGCTTTAGTGTGTGAGTTTCTTTTTTTTAGCTTAGTGTTTGAGTTGTTATAGTAATGGTTAATATATAATTTATACAAAGCTTTAAAAAACCTTAAAATGATTGTTAAAAAGATTATGGAACTGGAACTGTACGGGTTTTTTTGACATCAAACAGCTTAACTGGAACTGTACGTTAAACAAATTTGAACTAGGGATGGTATTATGTATATATACTGCGTGTACTCAAGATTTAAGTGTGATAGTATTGGCCAAATCATATAAGAGGTAGCAAATCATGTTGAATTTATTATTGAATAGTAGACGAACATAAAAAGAACATCACACACACATGCACACAAGACAGACTATAGAGAGGGGAAATCATAATGGAAGCCTAAGAGAGCAGAAGAAAGTTTTAAAATAAAAATGTCAAAAAGTGAACAGAAAAAGGAAGAAAGTTTCAAATGGAGTTGGTGTCATAAGGTAGCCAACCCAACATGTAATTGTTCACACTTGGTCCTGCTCCCATTCCATGATCTTGCTGCCCCTGATACCTGCTCCATCGTCACACAAAAACATTTAAGATGCCAAAAGAATGTTTATATGTACACAACAAAATTAAAAGGAGACCAAAATTGCTAATAATTATATATAATAGAGTTATTAAATAACTAAATGGGGTAACTAAATAACTCTATTATATATAATTATAGAGCCGACAATAATAGAGCCAACAAAAAAAAATATATAATAGAGTTATTTAGTTACCCCATTTGAAGAATGGGTTCGCATTCCAAAGGCTGGAAGAAAGCTTGCTGAGAGTGTTCATGTACTTGTTGATGACGACCGTACTCAACATGGTGATGATCTTCTGGGTTCGGATTAAGTTGGAGAGGCATCTGATATCCATCAGCTAACTGCACACACTTGTTAGTAGAACAAACCAATGCGCATTATATTGACTTGGATATTATGAATGAGGAAGTATATATTACCCTTAGCCTCAGAGTTTTATTTGTCTCAGCCAACATGCGTTCCTGCTCCAAATATTCATTGGAGAGTGATTATTAGTTAGTATAGTTATATAGGACATTTGCATCATGCTCATTCAATTATTTTTTTGTTACCTTACTCTGAAGATCATTGAGTTGGTCGAGCATGAATTGTGTCTGCAAATTTAATGAAGCCTCTTACTTAATATGGACCTGACAGTGTGTATATATAGATAGTAGCATATATGATGAGAGAAATTAAATGGAGGAAATAGTACTCGGAGAGCTCTGATCTGCTTCAAAGAAGAGTCAAGCTGTCTCTCAAGTGACTCGAGCTCTTTTGTACTAAGAGGTCCAAGATCTTCTCCCAATAGATTCCTATGATATTCCAAAAACAAATACCATCTCATAATTATTTTTTTTTAATTAATGCAATTAAAAACACTCTCTAGCTAGCAGGACTAGCTAACTTAATTAGGCAATGAGTTCAACCTTTGAGTTCTCTGTAAAGCGTCGTAACGCTCCTTAAGCTTGAGATACTCATGCTGGCTATTAAGTTCCTGCTTGCCAAATATGTTAACATTACAAGATTTTCAAATAATAAAAGCAATTAAAATTATTCAATTAAGCAGAAACAAATGAAAGTAATGAAAAAAAATTAAGAAATAAAGGGAAGGGGTACAACTGCTAAGGCCTCCCTTGAAGGCACATTGGGCTCTGGAGCTCCATAGTTGCACTTTTGGTACCTGTCTAGTGTCCGAAGCATGCTGCATCACACATAAATTTTTTTCACAAAATCAAGATTCAAATCAGTAAATGAAAATTGAGGGGGTTTAAAATGTTTCCTAGCTATGTCAAAATTAATTTACGTGGTCACAAGAGAGAGAAAATAACTCCTCCTTCTCTCTAAACTTACCGGAGCTTTCATCGGCTGGCCGACGGAGTGGGCTTCCTATGCCACCGTCGGCCCGGTTTCCTTTTGTTTTTCTTCTGTTTTCTGCGTAGTTGCTTTCTAGTCTAAAGTTTTTTTTCTTTTTGAGTAGTTGTTTTGCTTCCGGCGTCGCACTCCTCTTGTGGTGGACGTTCGGCGTTTGTATCCGCCGTGGCTCCTTACTCAGGTGAACGGTCGGCTTTAGTTATCTGGGAAAGTGGAGGCTCGTTTTGCTCCGGTACTTTTGGGTGGTGTCTCGGTGACGGTTTGATGCTTCGATTCTAGATGAGATCTCGAGGTGTCGATGATACTCTCCGGTGAAAGATCCGGTGAATGAAGCGGTGGTGATGTTGTTGTGGACCGCGACGACTCGGGATGAATTTCTCGGGCGAGGCTCGATGATACTATCCGGTGAAGTAAGTTGAGGTTTCAAAATCAGAAAGAGTCGTCTGGTGGTCGGGATATGGTGAGGTCGCGAGGTGGATCATGTCTGGTGAGATCCGGTGAAGTTGCAGAGACGGCGTGGCTAGCATGGTCCGGTGAGATCCGTTTGTGTCGGTGCGGCGCGCGGCTGCTAGGGTTTTCCCTTCTAGGGTTTTCTCTATCTTTTGGGCTTTAGGCCCTCTTTTGTTGGTTTTTATTGAGCCCATCTGTTTGGGTTTTTTGTTTTTAGTTGTATGAAACTTTGTTTCGTGGGCTGGGCCCTTTAATTAATTATAATCTTTGAGGGAAAAAAAAAAAAAAATGTTTCCTAGCTAGGGTTTACAGAAAAGTGTGGGAGTCTTTTCAGAGAAGAAGATCTAAAGAAGCCATAAATTAAATTTGGGTGAATCTGAAGTAAGATCCAATGGATATAAGATGAATTTGAATATCAAACAAAAATTGGAAGCTCTAAAGGATTACTAAAGTGGGTAGCTCTAGGAAGATGAAACATTTCTGCAAGTTAATGAGTGATTTGATTGGATTGGAAAAAAAAAGGTGGAACAATCTTAGTTGTGAAGAAAATTATTCTAGAGAAAACCCTGATTAATCACTAATTTCACTAGCTATCAGAGAAATTAACCCTAATTTTGTAAAAGATCAAATGCCTCTTATGAGATACAAACTCATGGCATCAAGTAAATTATTCAGACGTTCCAAGAAAAGACAAGCAAAAAGGGCTTAGTTAGAATCGTGCAACAGAACTTTGATATATAAGATGGAAAAATATAGAAATATAAAACATCATCAAAACAAAAATGGAAATCATCAGAAACTCAAAGAAAAAAAACATAAAAGAAAAGCTAATTAAATTATCTTTTGACATGATCAGAAATGGGTATTCCCTTCCTCTTTGCTTTTTTCTTTTAAAGGATGAAAGAAGATGTACGACACAACAACACATCAGAAGACTACCCATACAACTTATATAACTTTCTTTTTTCTTACACATATATAACTTTTTGTGTTTACTTAAATAAATAAAAAATCATCAAATCAATAGATGTAAATGGGTATATGAAATACCTCGAACTGCTGCAAAACTCGTACTGTTTTCCTCTACTAGAGAAGATGATGAGAGCAACCTCTGCATCACATAGAACGGAAAGCTCGTATGCTTTCTTCAAAAGACCATTCCTTCTCTTTGCAAACGTCACTTGCCTATTGATCTTGTTCTCTATCCTCTTCAACTCTACTCTCCCTCTTCCCATTTTTATTTTACTTAATTCTCTCTTACTCTCTCTCTCTCTCTCTCCCCCCTTGAGAATCCTTTATATATATGAATGAGCCTCTCTCTCTCTCCTTTTTTCTTTCTACTTTTTCTCTTATTTTCTAACCTTTTTAATGTGTACATATATACCTTAGTACAATGTATCTATATACAATCTCACAACACCTCTCAAGTACATTTACATGTCAGCTTCATTACTTGAAATCTTTGATAAATATTCTCTTTCTGTATATATACACACTCTTGTTCAAACAATATACACCCTCAATTATTGTACGTTTACTACTTTCAAGTTACCAAACCACCACATAGGATTTATGCAAATGGTTTTTTTTCTTTTTGAAATATTTATGCAAATGTTAAATTCAAAAAAAAAAATGCAAATGTTGCAAAACAGAATATACGTTAATTACTCTTTCATGTTTAGATATTTTTCTTACCTAAATAATTTAGACTTTTTTTACTGATCATTTAGACTTTATTGTTTATACATAATTGGTAACTAGATTCTGACCCGCCCTTAAAAGGCGGGTATTTTTTTGTTGTTTTTTCAATATAAAGATTGATAATTCTTCGTTTTAATTATATAAACTGTGACATGATCAAGTCTCAATTATGCGGATTTGTTACAGTGTGTACAGTATGACGAAATTTAAAATGCGTCACAACCATTTTATGTTTGTAAATAAATTAAATAATGGTTTTATCCAGTGTTTTGAAATCCGACCCGGACCCGCGGTTGAACCGGAAAACCTGGTGACCGAAAAAAAATTCGGATTGGATTTTGTAAAAAACCCAAAATTTAAAAACCCGCAAAAACCCGCTCAAACCAACTAAAACCCAAAACCGGTACCGGTTAAACCATCGGTTAAACCAGTAGATAATTTTTTTTAGTTGTATATCAAATGAAAATAAAAATATAAAAAGTTAAGTATTCTAAATGTTTATTAAACATAAAATATATACATATCCAAATTATTATTTTATGTTTTAGAGATATTTAGTAAGTAGTAACTTTAGTTTTATATATATATATATTTTTAATTTTATTAGCTAATATATTATTATATAATAAAACTAATTTATTTATTAATATGCGGTTCACCCGCGGTTTACCTGCGGTCGATTCAATGATCCAGTAACCCGATAAATCGTCCGGTTCAGTGTCCGGGTCGGTTTTCAAAACATTGGTTTTATCCGAAATACTTACTTCGGCTATTATATAATTTTAAAGATTTATAATTTATATAAAATATTGCTAAACATATAAACTGGCCAATAATATTTTTGATTAAGTCTCATCCTCATGTAGAATTTCAATCTCTAATATCAACTTATAAAAATAATTGCAGACTTTAATTTGTGGTATTGATGTTAAAAAGTTTATGGAATTTGAATTTGATTATATAAAAACATAACACATTTAATTAGTTAGTAAGTCCATCTAAATGTTGAAATAGGTCCAAAAAATCGAAAGACCATAATGCCATTAATGATTTTTTTAGTTTGTTCATATCATTAAGAACATTTTTGAAAAATTTAAAATATTCATTAAGGATATAATTCATGAATGATCCTGTTTTAATGGTATTGATAGCCGTAAAAGGAGAAAGAGATCCACTTCTCTTACCAGACACTAGTTGTAGTTTCAGTTTTCAATCTTCTGTTTAGACAAATTAAGTTCTTGGCCCAGTTAAGGAAAATTGTTTTTTTACATTGTTCACGAGTTATTATTAGGGATTTATTCATAAATAAAAACCCTAACACTGAAAAGTGAAAACCATAGAATGAAGACTTTGTTACGGTTTTAAATTGAATATGTTGAGAGAGACAGATATTTTTAATTGGATGCTTCTTAGGAAAAGAGTCAAGTTGAAAATGAGAGATTGCTTAAATCAACGGTGGAGTATCAATGAGGAGAGGAGTGATGGCAACCCTAAGCTGAAAAGAGTAGAGCAATGAATGAGCTCGGACACGTGTCGATACCTGGATGGTAGGGTCTGATAAATCCACCTGAATTTTTATTTATTTTTACTTTTCTAATCGAGTTCAGAGAATCATGTGACCTAACCTTATCTAGGTGAAGCCTCCTACGATATCTCAACTTACGGAACTACCCTTCTGTTTGGTGAAAAATGTAAAGTAAAACACAACTCTTTTTTGTGATTTATCTATGTTGTGATGATATCTAAATTCTTACTGCTAGATTTGTTTCTCTTTTTCCCAGTTTAAAATGTATTTTTAACTGAAGTTAACTACTTCTATAAATAAATTGATAACTTTAGTTTGGTATGAGAGTATCAGAGATTCAGACACCAGAAATAAAAGAAAAAAAACTGAGAAAACATTTGATCAGAAAAAAAAATTGAGAAAACATAAATGGATAAAATAAACAGAGTTTAGAATAAGGTTATAGTTCATTTCGGTTATCTTAGGGATCGTCCGATGTAAGAGAGCATGTCTGACCAAAACTCTTAGTGCTTTTTGTTTGCAAACGTAATTGCTTTATCTAGACTGGTAAGTAGGTGATGGACACAAAGGTATGATTCAATTAGAAAAACTAAACATGTACTAATATTCTGTTTGGTCATATATATAAGCTTAGTTTCTCTGATTTTGAAAGTTGAATCTCTAGAGTATTTCAAGCAAACGTGTAGGTGCTCGATATTTTGATTTGCTTTAGCTTAATTATGTAAATAATGGTTAAGTTACCATAAACAATAGCTAGAAAGCGTCTTTAGAAGCCAAGTACGTATTCACGATTTTATCAGATATATATGGTCATATATTTTAATGTAAGATGACGACAATTGATAAACATGTTGTACACATTAGCCACAGGAGAAATTAAAGTACATGCAACTATTCATTTACAATCGATGTCACACCAATGATATAGCTTATATTTTTTTCTTCAATTGTTGTACTATTTCCTTCGCTTTTTCTAAAACTTCAAATAATTTTCCACGTATATTATATTGTGGTGGATCTACATGGTATAAGAGGACACAATAATACTATTTTTAGTTTTTTAAATTTCAAGAAAATAAAGACATTCTTGAACTCTCTAAAAGGAATTTTATCCAAAGGAAAACAAACAATCTGCAAGGCATATACTAATATGTTAATGATAAGATGTGAGATCTTATAAGTTATATCATTCGTAAACGCTGAATAAATTTATATGTCTAAAGCATAGAAAAGGTTAATGTGAAAGTAGCACTTGGGAATACTTTTTTCGCTTTGGGATCTTATGCCCTGGACCTCGAGCACACGCAGAACCCACCAAGTATATAGAGCTAGATATCAATCGAAGAAAACCAACGGTTATAATGAGTTCTCATAAATCAAAAATGCTATGTTACACGTAAGAAAGAAGAATCTGGATGTTAAGGACCACACATCAACTTGCAAATTGCATTACGAATTAGAACAAATAAATGCCACGTGAAATCCTACAAGACAGCTACGTTGCGGAGTACTGGTGATGTGGTCCATTAGCGTGAGATCGTAATCGAACGGCTATAAAAGGATGTCGTGGGGGTTAAAGAAAGAAGAAGAACCGTCGGATTAAGGTGCTAAATATAGCCGGACAGGGTCCACATCAAGACGTAATGGGAAGTGGACCTCATTGCCAAAAATAGAAAGATGGGGTTATATGAAAATAAGTCACGTCTTGGGGTTCAGTGGGGTTTTAAAGTTTTTGGGACCAGCCTCTTTAGTTATCATCATCAGGCTGCAGTATATAGTAAGTTACTGTAGTCTTATACTCATAGTCATTATGCATCAAATAAAAATGCATCAGGCTTCCAAGGAAAATGGTTTACACTTACTGTAAATTTTGTTTCGTTTTAACAATATTTTATTACGAACAGAGTTTTATATACAGATTGCATCAAGATTTTTCTTTTTATGCGTTTGTGCATGATACTTACAAAAAGTTTAAGAAACATGAACCATTAAACATGTTGCCACTAATGTAGGGGTTTAAGATATTTGGAAGATACATTTGTTCAATCCTTGCGAAACATCAGAATCTCTATAAGGTGTTTGCTTTATACGAGGATAAGGTCCTATGGACTTGGGTTTGATTGAATGCAAGACATGATAAGCAGAGAAATGAAAAATAACGAATATAAACCCACTAAAGATTTTCCAGTTTGATATTCTACTAGATCTGGTCTTTCGCTAAAGCTAGTAAAGCAAAAGTTAAGAAAAATAGAAATATTCTAAGTCTATTAACTAAATATTTAGGTGTCTTACATTTGATATTTGATTATATGTCAATCAGGTAATGAATCTTTGGACTTGTCGCTTTTAGGTTCAGTAATCTCCTTAGAAATTTTCAATGTTGTATATAGAGCTACGGATGCGGATAATGGTTTTGAGTATATAATACTAAATGTTTTGTTGGGCTACTGGGCTTTTATTTCTGTTTTGATTTGGGTCATTTATTGGCGAGTTCCCTTTGTAATGATTAATTTGTGCACGAATGGACCCTATACAACTGTACAAAATGCTAAGTTAACCGGATTGAGAACCCAATCAAACCGAAAGGTAACCAAATATGATCTCACCAGTTCTTGATTTGATTAGACAAATTCCAGTTTCGGGTTTATGTTTGGTTAATATGGAGAGAATGATTAAAGGGTGAATTTGATCAATAATCATAACAGCCCCCAAAATGAAGAATATAGCCATTGTAAAGTGGAGGTTATGGGATGTGACAATTAGGGCCAAATCATGACCATTTTAGCCTTGCATTCGCGTGCGCGTGAGATAAAGAGAATGACACAGTTTAATTCACGTATGAAAGTGTATTACATGATAATCAATACTATACTATAATATATAGGATATAGTATAGACACCGCAAAAGCTAAAGAAAAAATTACACGATATCCAACACTATACAATAATTTATTATATACTATTTACAAATATCATATAGTATGAACAAAAACAAACAAACAAACACAAATCCATATTCCCTAAACTGAAATTTTAAACCCTAAACCCAAATACTAAACGCTAAACCCAAATTCTAAACCCTAAACCCAAACCATATACCCTAAACCCAAACTTTAAACCCAAATCCTAAACCCAAATCATAAACCCTAAACCCAAATCCATATACACTAAACCCAAATCCTAAAGCATAAACCCAAATACTAAACCCAAAACTCAAACCCTAAACCCTAAACCCAAAATGTATATCCTAAACCCAAACTGTATATCCTAAACCCAAAATCTAAACTCTAAACCTAAACATAATTTCTTCTATACTATTTACAAATATCATATAGTATAGGCAAATACAAACAAACAAACACAAATCTATATACCCTAAACCCTAAACCCTAAACCCAAACCGTAGAACCTAAACCCATACCCTAAACACCCTTAAACCCTAAACCCTGACTATATATCCTAAACCCAAACTATAAATCCAAAATCTAAACTCTAAACCTATAACATAATATCTTCTATACTATTTACAAATATCATATAGTATAAGAAAAAACAAACAAACAAACACAAATACATATACCCTAAACCCTAAAACCTAAACCCAAACCGTAGAACCTAAACCCTAAACCCCCTTAAACCCAAACTCTAAACTCTAAACCCAAACCGTAAACCCTTAACCCAAACCCTAAACCCAAATTGTAAAACCGAACCATCCCACATAACAGAGCTACCTAGATCCTAAACTTGAAGGTCGAAACCCTAAACCCAAACCGTATACCCTAAACCCAAACCCTAAACCCAAATTCTTAATCCAAACTGTAGATCCTAACGGAGTTACCTAAACCTTAAATTTTAAACCCTAAATCCAAATCCTAAACCCTAAACCCAAATCATAAACCCTAAACCCAAACCATATACCCTAAACCCAAACTCTAAACCCAAATCTTAAACCCTAAACTCATACTATAGTTTGTTCTATACTATTTACAAATGTTATATAGTATAGGTAAAGACAAACAAACAAACACAAATCCATATACCCTAAACCCAAAATCTAAACCCTAAACTCAAATCCTAAACCCTAAACCCAAACCATATACCCTAAATCCAACCTCTAAACCCAAATTCTAGACCATAAACCCTAAATCCAAACATTAATGAAAATGAAATGTATGGGACCACATAGGCATTAGTTATCTAAACTGAGATTCTGCCAACATCTCTTGTTGAGAATCTGAGAGTTGTACTTTTACAATCTCAATCACATGGAACATTAGACTAAACAAAATAACTCATTCATTTTGTACTGAACCTTACATAACTTTAGAAATAGTACACAAATTGATGAAATAGGGTTGACGAGTGTGTTATCTGCTGGTAGAAGAGTCACATGTAACTACTTCGAACCATAAGGGGATCCAAATTGGCACACCTGTATATAGCACAAGCATTGCCACGAAAGATAACTCTCCATATAAATCATTTATCATTTTATCCCCTTCCTATACTATATACATTTTATTATATAGTATATAAACCTCAATTACATCATACATCAATTTATCCTCTTTCTTTCCACACGGACTCAGAAAGTTGTGTAGTGAAATAAACGCCTAAAACACATACATATACATTGGCATTGACAGAATATATAACAAACATGCAAGTCTAAAGGTAAATAGATCCAAGGAGGGGAGGGGAAGGGTTAGGAGGAGGAAACTCTAAGAAACTATTTCTATTCTATGTTTATCAAATAGAATAGTACAACAAAACGTATACTGTTTATCTTCTCCGATGGTTCTGCGTATTCTCTGTTTCTTAATCTACATGGTGGGATGAATTCGAAAATGATGAGATAAACTACTATGCTCATCAATCTAACATGACTTACTTTGATTCCTTAGTTTTGATAAGAAATTGGGATGGAATCTTTTGCAAAGTTTGTCGCGAAACTAAACGATTACGTGATTAAAAGAAAAAAAAAGTATAGAAAGAAGAAGCGCGTGTGTAAGTTGGTGATATATGAGGGTACTTCTGTATATATTGTAGAAAATACATGGTATATCATAGCATATTCCTTGTAATGGTTATAGTGTTAATTTTTTTTCAATAATGGTTATGTCTCCAAATTTCCCATGATTAAATCTTTGTTCAGTTAACGAGAATGGCGAATGCTATTGCTGATAAAACAAGAACTATAATCGACTAAGCTATAATTAATTTGTTCATTTAAACTGTTCCTGATTTGATGAAGTGTATGTTCATCGATTATAGCTCAAAGGCTATGTATGTAATTAGAGATTATTTTGATAATATATAATACTTTTTTTTCTCTTGATGGTTGGCATCATATTGTGTAGAATCTCTTAATCATAACTAGATCTATTGTCCGTGCTACGCGCGAAAAATAGATTTTCAATTGATTTTGTTGTGATAATCTTAAAGGAATGGTTAATAATTGGTTTTATATACATGTTTATGTTGATTTTATTGTGATAATCTTAAAGGAATCAAAGGATAGCCTGTCCACGTCGGACTAAAAAATCGACCAATAGGAAGTTGATTTTTTTCCACGTCATTCTTTTGTTTAAACGCTGCGTATTGATTCCCATTAAAATCGAATGGGCTTTGTTTTTTTACATTATCTTATGTTGGGCTTTACACAGAGCTGTAGTCCATTGCCAGGTACACATCATATCTTCTTCATAGACGCCGTCTCGTGCATCAAATCCGTGTAGCGGACTCACCAACATTTATGTTCAGGCCATAAACACCTTATTAAATCTCTGTGGATTCTTCCCCCACTACTTCTCCTTTCACCAGATCCTTTGACCTCTTTGAATTCTTCAGGATTGAGATCCTATAAATAGGTATTCTTGGCTTCATGGTTATCAGAGAAACCTTACCTTGATTTTTCTTCACATACCTCAAAGACAGTTCGGCGAGAATAATGGCTGCAATTTTCCTCTAAGCCATTCAAGTCCGAGGTTAAACGGTATCTTGATGAATGCATGGTATTCGTCGGAGGCGTCGACATCGAGCGGGAGAGAGCTTCCTGGTCTATTGGGCCAAGATCTTCACCTTCATTGAGAAGATATCTGAAGGAGGATAGAGATGGAAATATAGTCTCAAGTCTGGTAATAATGTTTTCTCTATCGTTGTAATTGATCATTTCCAGTTTTGTAGGTATATAATCGCTTCTACATATTAGTTAGAATTTGCAATAGATGATTTACTTTAGTATTTCTTCGTGATCTAGAGATCCCTATTGAGAAATGACCACATCTTATGGTAACATTTTCTTCTTCTTACGAGCTTGATCATTTCAAAGTGATTTTGCTTTGTTTAAACATGGAAATTTTCAAAGACTTGGATCCAATAGCAATATCTGAACTAACAAAAAGATATCATCTCTTAAGATTGCAAACCGCCTCATTACTATCAGAGCAAGATCTATATAGGCAAACCAAGTTCACAATGAAAATTAAAAGAAACCATCTACTGAAATAACCACTTGGTGGTATTTCTGACAAAAACTCCTTGCTTTCAACCTCCTCCGAAGCAACAAAGAACCCACGAGCATAGTTGTCACTTTTATTGTAACACTAATAGTGTAACTTTCTAACACTAACTACTTCTAGCAAGGTCAAGAAATCTGAATATTATCAATAGACCAAGGAGAATAAGAGATGAGTGAAAACAAAGATTAGAGAAGTCTTAAGATGCAGATGGTGAAGAAAAGAATGATGAAAAAGCAATACTCAAGGGGACTACTCATAAGAAGAAAATCAAAATACGTATTCTTTAAGTGTTCTTCGTCTGACTCTAAAGGCCAGTTCCAATGAAAGTAGAGGAAACTGAGAAGGATAATGCGAGATGTGAGTTGGGGAGAGGTTTATATGATCTTCTTCTACATGTCCCTGTGTTTGAAGAAGTTTGTAGAAGTTCTTCTCATGTATCTTATGCCTTCTAACGTGTAAAACATTTATTTGATTGATTTTTTATTAATCAATAATCTTCCTCTATTATTCCTCTCCAATCTTTCAAAAATATGCGATTTTTAGCTTGGAGATTTCCATATACCAACATAAAAGGCAAGGCTTGAGATGAGGTAAAGGTTTTGGTGGAATATTTATTGTATAGATGAGATTGTATGTTAGGGTGTAATAGGTAGTCTCTGCTCCTGTTTTTTCACTTTTATGTTTATTATAATTCAGTGAAACATGTTTCAATGGGTTCAAAACAGAGTATTAAATTTGATTATTTCCAAATTACAAATGGTACAGGTGGTAAAGGTTTACTCCAGATGTCTTTTGAGTTGAGGGCTCTCTTTGAGGAGCACGGAAGTCTCCAATGGTCCTCAATAGAGTTATACAAAAGACTAGGATTTTTTTGGTGGTGGAATATTGAACGTAGATCATCTATCTTATTAAAACAGGAACATTACAACTTCTTATAGGTATATTTTTTAAAGATGGACCTCATATATTTAAATTAAATGTCTCATTCTTTATATATAATATGTACTATAGTCTAACTTTGCATTGATGTATTTCCTTAAATACAGTTCTTATTTTTGTCCATATTCCATATATGATTTTTACATTTATTACATGTCGATTTAAATAAGATATATACTAAGAATACTAAAAATATTAATCGTTCTATAATTACCCTATACAATTCATTTTAAATTGATCAGTATATTTTCATTGGCCATATTAATTTTATTAGTACGAATAACATTAGGTAGATAAGTCATAGACACATACATAATGATATGACTATTCTTATAACTACGTTGAGCCTAATCTACTTTCTAAAATAAATAACACATAGCTTCATATATTGTATAGAATATAGTAATATTGTATAGTATTATACTTATACAATAATACTAAAAACAGACCAAACTGAAATATAATATATATCGAAAATGCTTTGAACCATTACACACAAAATATATTAGACCACAGAGATAAAATTCACTTTAAAATTACGTAATAATTATTTTAAAAAATTAAATTTTATAATGTACAAAAAAACATAAGTTTTATATAAAATTTTGTGTTACAATAAAAAGACACAACTCGCAATTGCAAAGTGTTATTTTTACATACGAAAGACAGTTTTGATATTGTTCTTTAAACACAAAATTTGAATTATATAAACTCGATACTACATAAAACTAAACAATATAGAATACATTTTAAAAATAAAACCCGTGCGGGTGTGCATATGTTTATATAATATATAAATATATTATGTTACACATATTTTCATATAAATAATACCCCAATGTAAGTTTTGTATGATAAATATTGAAAATACAAAATATATAGCACTATATATTTTAAATAATATAGAAAAAATCTACTTTACGTTATCATAAAATTTAAAAACAAATTTATTAATTAAACACATTGCTTATTTAAACACATTAGTACACATTGTTATTTATCAAAATTTTATATTAATACACATTGCGATCATGTATAACATTTAGTAAAAACAAAGATAAAAAAAAATTGACTCCCGCTCGGTCGAGCGGGTCATGATCTAGTTGAGTAATAAATGGAAGTATCAGTTGTAAATCATCTAACGTTTGACAAATTTGCCATTATAATATATCTCCCTTTGTGTTGTATGATCTGTTCTATTATTCCTATTATCACTTTCACTCTTCTGTTAATTGGTACAGGAGAGCAAGGTACAAGAGAGCAAGGGTAATTTTCAATCATGTTTAACTATGGATAAAAAGTTTATGGTTATATAACGGTGGTTGTGTTTTAAAATAAAAAGAGGTTATAAGGGTGGTGCTAAGGCTTCTTTATGCCCACAAGAGTTTCAAACTTCAATGGACATTATGGAACAAGGAGTTCAATTGATGGAAGTTTACGGTAATGGTTTTCTTGCGGCTGTTAGAGGGATCTACTGGTTTTATATTCGAGTGGTTATGATTCAAAGAATGGTATTCGATTTAATCAGTATTTTTGGATACTTTTGGAGATTAAGGTACAAATAGTCATGGGAGGAAAGAAGCAATCGTCTCCATCAGGGTTGTTTGTTGATGTTTTTGTTTTGTTAGAATTTCCGAAGATTTGAATAATATAAAGTGTATATTTGGTCAAATTCTAACCTCAGGTTTTCTTACAAATAAAATTAGGGAGCTAAAATGGTGTATGTGGGTGAGCAGTATGGGTTACAGAATGTATGGATGTGTCTCATCCCTTTCTAATTAATAAGAAGCAAAAATACGGATGACCGGATGTGATACTCGCGAGTCTAATTCACAAATGATTTGGAACTTTCAAATGACCCATATATATATATATCATCAATATGAGGAAGAAAAGGTGCAAAGGTCAGAGATTTAATAAGAATCAAATAAGACCTTTTATTTGATTTATATTTGCAGGTAAAAGGATGTCTCGATGGAAGGTAAAAAAGTGACAATGGATTCTTTTTGAGATGCCTCTACTAATGAATGAATGGGGATGAACATCTATGGACCTTTACTAACTAAGGATTATGAAAACTGGAGTATTCATTGATACTATAGTTTTACAAAGTAAAGCACTTCATTGTTGTTAGCTTCATCTCCAAGGCACAACCCATTCGTCACAGTTAACTCTTTTTATTTTACTAGTTTTTCAAAAAGCTCGAAACTTGTAATCCCCTAAATAAGACATATCTCTGTCTTTGTGTTTTGTGTTTTCACTTTGATATTTGTCTTTGGCTAAGATTCTTTACGAAGATCAACTGCTCTAAAGGCAGATGAAGATCATTCTATTGGATAGACATGATTTTCTGGGAGAAAGTCAATAAAATTTCTAGAAAAGGTAACTGTAACCCGAAATTATTCACCGCGAGAGTTTCAAGACCAAGAAGAAGACTAGTATCATAAAACATAAGATTGCAAATATAAAGCATAGACTAAACTCTCTTTCTCATGGAGAGTATCCTCTATTCCTCTTCAACGGTTACTTCAGCCGCTTTTGAGTCTTCCGTCATTGCCAAAGGCACAGCCAACCTATCACATAGCTTCATGTCGCTCTGGACAGATGAGTCTTTGAATCTTCGACCAATCAATCTCTTTGCATCTGTCACAATTAAACAAATAGAAAAACAAAAGAGTTTATTCACACATTCCAAGCAATTCTGAAAAGCAAACATCAAAGATCTAAGATCAGAATATACATGAAATCAAAATTACAACCCTAACATATCTAAAGTAACAATGAATTTGCATCCTAGAAACAGTTCGTGCGGTGAATCAATATATTCTATTAAGATTCCTTCCTATAAAGCAACTAAGATCAGAGAGTAGAGCGTACCGAAGACGGTGTTAATGGGTTCATGGCGACTTGCTTTTTGGCGGCATCACCAATCAACTTCTCGGAGTCGGTGAAGGGCACGTAAGACAGAGTCTTCCTGTTGCCGACAGGACCAAAGTTAAATACTCCGACGCTCGAGTAGGTCGTACCCAGGTCGATACCGATCGCTGGACGTTCTCTTTTACCAGCAGACAGAGTCGTCCTGTTGCCGACAGGACCAAAGTTAAATACTCCGACGCTCGAGTAGGTCGTACCCAGGTCGATACCGATCGCTGGACGTTCTCTTTTACCAGCAGACAGAGTCGTCCTGTTGCCGACAGGACCAAAGTTAAATACTCCGACGCTCGAGTAGGTCGTACCCAGGTCGATACCGATCTCTGGACGTTCTCTTTTACCAGCAGACATTATCACAAACTAAGCGAAGAATGGATGAATAAGCTTTCGGCAGCGATGAGCGAATTAGGTTTTGAGTTTAAGGTGTGAGGAAAAGAGAGAGAGCTTGAGGTTTTGTTATATACACGCACATTGCCTTGATGTTTCCTGGATGTTCTAAGCAGACTCGATGTCTTTCTTCCTTTTTTCTTAACAGCCTTTCTTCCTTTTCTTTTTTTCTATTACCAATTATATTGGGATTTTTAACAGTAAAACCTCTCATCTAAGTTTGTTTTAGGTAAAAACTTCAAACTAAGTATTTAACGAAATAACCCCAAACTAACTTTATTTAGTGAATTAAACCCTCTCAGGTCATAATTATCAGTGCTACTGGTAAATCTTTACTTTAGAGGTTTTTACATTAAGTAAACATAGTTGAGGGAATTTATCATTAAAATAAAAAAATAAAAAAAATCCAAAATATAATAACATTATTTAAAAATTAGTAACTTTAATTTTCTAAATTAGCATTTTTTAATTTATATAGATATGTGAGTCTATTTTTTTTAAATCAACACTATATATGTATATAAATTAAAAATGTAAAAACCCAAAAATAGAAAAAAAAATTATCTAAAGCTTTACCTTAATAAAAATTATCTAAAATTAAAAATGTAAGAGACAAGAAAATATAACAAAAACTATATATTATCTAGTAACTTTAATTTTCAAAATTAGCATTTTAAAAAATTTCTATAAATATACGAGTCTGAATTTTTTAAAGAAAATCAACATTATATATGTATAACTTTAATTATACATTTTTTTATCTATACATATATATTGTTGATTTAAATAAAAATCATACTCATATATCTATAGAAATTTTTAAAAATGCTAATTTTGAAAATTAAAGTTACTAGATAAGATATAATTTTTATCATATTTACTTGTCTTTTACATTTTCTAAAATTTTAGATAATTTTTAATACAGGTAAAGCTCTAGATATTTTTATATTTTGGGTTTTTACATTTTTAATTTATACATATATAATGTTGATTTTTTTTTTAAAAAAAATCAGACTTATATATCTATATTTTTTTTTAAAAATACTAATTTTGAAAATTAAAGTTACTAATTTTTACTAATGTTATTATATTTTGGATTTTTTTAATGGTAAACACCCCTCCCCCCAAAAAAAATATGTTTACTTATTGTAAAAACCCCTAAACTAAAGATTTACCACTGGTACTAGTAATTATTACCTGAGAGGGTTTAATTCATTAAATAAAGTTAGTTTAGGGGTTATTTCATTAAATACTTAGTTTGGAGGTTTTTATCCAAAACAAACTTAGTTGAGAGTTTTTACATTAAAAATCTATTATATTATGACAAATCAATTTTTAATTTCTTATTTTCAATAATGTCAATATTTTTAAAATAGTTTATTTCAAAAAAAATATAAACCAATACCAATATGGTAAACTTACAAAAGTAAAAACATTATATATTCAAAATATAACAAATTATAATTCTAATTTATTATATTCAAAATGTCAATATTTCAAAAAATTATCTATTTCAAAATAAAATAGAATTCAATATCAAATAAGGTAGTTTAACAAAAGTAAAACATTATATATGTACTAACTTATATATACAATATTTCCGAAATTTTATAATAAAAATAAAAAATGCAAAGCTTTCACAATTTATAACTATATAAAGTTAAAACACATGATTTTCAAATTTTAGGTGATATGCTATTGAAAATATTTACTGATAACATATGCTATATATGAATTGATGTCATAAAATATTGAAAATGTCCACATATTATTTTAAATCACCAAAATATGCCAAATCATTTTTCTAATTTGCTATTTCTAAAAATGTCAATATTACCAAAATCTGTTTATTTCAAAATAAAAAAGATTTTGTAATAAAAATTGCTATTTTCTAATAGTTGAGTCTATAAGGTATTGAGAACATGCACATATGGTTTAAAACAACTAATCATATTATAACAAATCCGTTTTGTAATTTGCTGTTTCTGAAAATGTCAATCTTACCAAATTTTCTTTTCAAAATATAAATTAAAACAAGTAGGAAATCATGTAAACTAACAAAAGAAAACCCCCATTAAAATTAATTAACTTAGTATGTATAATTATAAAAATGTCAAAATTTCTACAAAAGAAATCTGCTTCAAAATAAAATGGAATCCCCTTATTATTAATAGGGAAGCAAAAAAAAAGAATAACGTTTAAAATGTATTATATTTGCAAGTATGTCATTTTGATGATGTGTCATACTAAGAGCTCTCATCAGCTTCCTTCTACTTATACCCATCTATATCTAGAATAATTACTAAAAATGTCATTGGTATGTCTTTAAAAAAAAATGCAACAATACAATATAAACCTTCCTATTGTATTGTTTTATTTATACTATGTGAGCTCTTTCAAACGTTATTTTCACCTGCCACTGGGTTGATTTCTACACATATAAAGCCATAGCTGAGTTGATCTGTAACAGTTGGTTAACATTTTCATACTGATTATATATATAGAGAGAGAGAGAAGGTAAAATATAGAAAACTAACATTCATAAAATATAGAACACTAACATTACGTTCAATGACTATTGAAAATGTTCTCAATTGTAACATTAGCAGACGATTTCGGAACAAGCTACATTATGAATTATGTTCATATGGTCATGATCATAGGTCAAGAAACTAAAAAAAAAAAAAAACTATGCAATATAAATTACATTCCTAAAATTTTATGTTTTCATTTTTCTACCCCTAAATTTTTACAAGTTCCTGTCAATTCGAGTATGATAGACTTGAGGATATTATTACATTACTATAGGTTATATTTTGATTTAAACCCCCATAATAAATGTACGTCTTATTTAACAATTCATTTTAGGAAGATTTTAAACATTCATAATGACTATGCAATATTTTATGCATCACACAAGGTCACCACATAAATTTTGATCTCATATGAGTCAATCAACCCACAAAATAAGGAAACATAGGATAAATTTCCATTAAGATTTCAAATTTTTTAAGTTTGGCTTTGTCAACATGTCAAAATTATAGTCAATGCTTAGAGATATCTTCCAGAGTTTAAATGGCAAGAAATCTTGGAATAAGTATATTCATCATCTACTGTTCTTCCTAATAAAATAGTTTTTTAAATCGTTAATTGAGTAAATCATGCCAAAGCAATTATTTTATTTGCATAAGAGTAGCCAATCTTTCAACGTATTTAAGGGACCGTTGTAATAATATAAATTACATAATTAACTTTACCTATTACACTAATGGGGTCTTCTGTTCCGTTCTATATAAACAAAACTTAGTAGCTTCTAACTTACCATCCCGTGAAGCCAGTTACAAAAAAAAAAAAAAAACTTACCATCCCTTCTTACAAACATAATGAGATGATACTCACTCTGTTTTTTTTGTTGACACTATGACCTTATCATGACAAGGTGGATCCGAGCACGTGACAAATATTGAAGTATTTTCCCAAATTTTGTTTGAACCTGATACAATTTCTATTTTGATTTTTATAGCTAATTGTGTTTTTACATGAACTGATAACTTGATTCTTTTTCATAATAGGATTCCAAACATTGCGTATTGAAAACAAGATTCATATAAGTTTGGTTCTGATATTAGTTCATTGGGTCGTTTACTTATATTTTATTGCTTTCAAATTTTATAATTTTCTTATGTTTATTTGAATTTTAAACTCATTATTTATGGTTTAATTTAATACAAAATAGTTATATTTTCAATTGGTAATAATATGTAAATCAATGGCAGTTTATATAAATGTTAGTAACTATATGTATATATATATATAAAAATTTATATCATTTTAACATTATAATTTTAATTTCACTCAGCGCAAAGCGCGGGTCATATCCTAATCAACATAATAAAAAGGTAAATTATACATATATTTTTTTGAGTCAATTGGTTCAAAATACTAAAAGAATGTAGAAATTAGACAATTGCCTAAAACAGTAAACTTTTGTGTCTAACAATTATGGTATTATCATGTGGAATTTGGGGTATTCAACTAATTAGAAATATAGTTTTGTGTATGGAGTGCAATTTCTCTAATTTTTTCCCTAACACTCATGAAATCGACATTATAAAAAGGTAAACGACACATCACAAAATATCTTTCCCCAACACTCAGGACCATACGTGTTTATCACGACTAAACTCATGTCACGTTTAGTTAGGCATATAAATAGATCGAACAGAAAAAGCTAGCACAAAATCCTAAGATTGAACTTGAACATGATTAGTCTTCAGCAACGCTAAGCGTATTCTTGCTCACAATGGCTCCATTCTTCTGCTCTAACACAAATGTAACCGTATGGGCGTCGATTGTTGAAGATTTGCAATAGAAGCTTCCAATGAAGCCACTTTCTCCCTATTTTTTAATGTTTTTCTTTACTATGCATATATTTTATTCACTGTTAAAACATATATATTGAAGTATATATCTGTTAAGTGTATTATAGTTAAATTTGAATTTATCATGATCTTCCAACTCAAACCAATGGATACGGTGGTTCAACGTTAATTACGTAAAGGCATAAATGTGACTTAATTGTGACCAGATAAGTGCGAGGTAAAAATAAAATGTGTACCAAAGAACAAAAGATATAATCATATAACCAATAAGCAAGAAAACCAAGTGAAGGTGAATGTCCGGTGATGACGTTTGATAATAGTATTTTTACGGGTAGTTTCTTAATTCAAATTGTGATATAAAGTATACTTCTGTACATTGAGCATACTAATCTGATCAAATTTTATTAAAATATTCATTAACAAACGACTAATACGACATATTTGTATTTTCCAAACTTTGTGGAACAAACAAAGATAATCTACAAATAATTTAACATTAATACTACATCAGCCGTGAGAGAAAGGGGGGGGGGGGGTGTATTCAATTTAAAATTTGATGTGATTTGATTTTTAATGGAATTTTAGATGATTTTAATAAGTTACAGAGATTTAGGTGATTTTTTTAAAACTATTCTAGAATATCACCTAAAACCCATGTTCAGAACTACGCTAGGCGCTAGTCGGGCGGCGAGTCCGGGCCTAGCGAGTTATCGTAAAATCAGGGAGTACTCGGAGATTACGCGGAGCCTAGTTTTAAATACAATTTAATATATTTATAATATGTTTAGTCTTTTTTTTTGTCATCGACTTTTATAATATGTTTAGTTAATTTTAAATATGATGACACAAGTTTTTATAAATAATTATAATTTATTAAGATAATTTTTTGAAATAATCTCCTTTCAATATATCGAACATTTAGATTTGGGCGTGTTTGATACGAGAAAATCCCTAATATAGTATATATGTGTTTGTTTTGGGTTAGATAACTAATTGTAACTTTTTAGTAATCAAAATTATACAAATCTGTCAATAATGAGTAAAAATAATCAATCGTATTTCAGCTTAAAAAAAAAAAGAAAAAATTAGGCGGTCAACGCAGGATTAGACGGGAGTTAGGCGGTTAACGCGGGAATTAGGCGGTCAAACGCGGGTCAACGCCTGGATTCACCGATTTGGCCCAACTCACCGCGGCCACCCACCGAATAGCGCAGGCAGCTAGGCGGCCGCGTTTTTGAACAGGGCCTAAAACTATGGGATTTGAGTTGTATTTTCTTTAACTAAGAAACTCCACCAAACACCCTAAAATCTCCTCAAAAGTTTAAAATTCCACAACTTAAAATAATTTCATTAACAGTGGATTTCAGAGTACTTTACGAAATGTCAAATTCAATAACAGTGGATTTTAAATGAGTTTTTAAAATTCATGTTTGAATAACAGTGAATTTGTCATTTTAATACAAATCACCTAAAACTCTCGGTTGAATACACCCCCTTAATCACTTCATCAACATGCAAGGATTATGTCTTTTAATTTGTTACAATTATGTTATGTTTTTCCAAACAATCTTAAATTGACTGAGATATATAATTTAGAATATACTTACATGTGATGGGTATAATTTTATAGTACAATAGTATGTCAACGATGCAAAAAAATAAATCATCTAATTTAAAATTTTTGGTAACTTAAAAATGTAAATATATTGTTTAGAAAATAAATTACATTGTCTTACTATTTTTCGGAAAATAGTATTATTTTTTTTACAGTTAAATTGAATTTAAGATATGGTTTTGCTGATATAAACAGTATAACATAGTATATTATGTAATGCATATTAATTTTAAATTTCAAACAGAATAAGAAAAAAGATTGAGCTACTAATTAAAAAAATGAATTGCACTAATAACTCAAAAATATGAATGTTATTTGTTTACCGAAAACAATAAATTATATAAGTAGCAGTAAACTCCATAAATAATATCAGATAGACGAATTATTGTAGTACTAAAATATATTTTCCTAATAAATAAATGTATATATTTTTGTTAATGTTTTTAAAAAGAAATCAAATAAAAATTTACCGAAGAATCCAAATGATGAATTCTAATAAATAGCGATCAAATTTTAGATTTTGTTAATTTAAAAACAATTCTATATTCATTTAAATTTCAAAAACATTATATTTTTGAAAGATTGGAGAGGAATAATAGAGGAATATTATTGATTAATAAAAAATCAATCAAATAAATGTTTTACACGTTAGAAGGCATAAGATACATGAAAAGAACTTCTACAAACTTCTTCAAACACAGGGACATGTAGAAGAAGAACATATAAACCTCTCCCCAACTCACATCTCGCATTATCCTTCTCAGTTTCCTCTACTTTCATTGGAACTGGCCTCTAGAGTCAGACGAAGAACACTTAAGGAATATGTATTTTGACTTTCTTCTTATGAGTAGTCCCCTTGAGTATTGCTTTTTCATCATTCTTTTCTTCACCATCTGCATCTTAAGACTTCTCTACTCTTTGGTTTTCACTCATCTTTTATTTTCCTTGGTCTATTGATAATATTCAGATTTCTTGACCTTGCTAGAAGTAGTTAGTGTTAGAAAGTTACACAATTAGTGTTACAATAAAAGTGACAACTATGCTCGTGGGTTCTTTGTTGCTTCGGAGGAGGTTGAAAGCAGGGATATTTGTCAGAAATACCACCAAGTGGTTGTTTCAGTAGATGGTTTCTTTTAATTTTCATTGTGAATTGGTTTGCCTATATAGATCTTGCTCTGATAGTAATGAGGTGGTTTGCAATCTTAAGAGATAATATCTTTTTGTTGGTTCAGATATTGCTATTGGATCCAAGTCTTTGAAAACTTCCCTGTTTAAACAAAGCAAAATCACTTTGAAATTCAAGCTCGTAAGAAGAAGAAAATGTTACCATAAGATGTGATCATTTCTCAATAGGGATCTCTAGATCACAAAGAAATACTAAAGTAAATCATCTATTGCAAATTCTAACTAATATGTAGAAGCGATTATATACATACAAAACTGGAAACGATCAATTACAACGATAGAGAAAACATTATTACCAGACTTGAGACTATATTTCCATCTCTATCCTCCTTCAGATATCTTCTCAATGAAGGTGAAGATCTTGGCCCAATAGACCAGGAAGCTCTCTCCCGCTCGATGTCGACGCCTCCGACGAATACCATGCATTCATCAAGATACCGCTTAACCTCGGATTTGAATGGCTTAGAGGAAAATTGCAGCTATTATTCTCGCCGAACTGTCTTTGAGGTATGTGAAGAAAAATCAAGGTAAGGTTTCTCTGATAACCATGAAGCCAAGAATCTCTATTTATAGAATCTCAATCCTGAAGAATTCAAAGAGGTCAAAGGATCTGGTGAAAGGAGAAGTAGTGGGGAAAGAATCCACAGAGACTTAATGAGGTGTTTATAGCCTGAACATAAATGTTGGTGAATCTGTTACATGGATTTGGTGCACGAGACGGTGTCGATGAAGAAGATATGTTGTGTACCTGGCAATGGACCACAGTTCTGTGTAAAACCCAACATAAGATAATGTCAAAAAAACAAAGTCCATTTGATTTAAATGGGAACCAATACGCAGCGATTAAACAAAAGAATGATGTAAAAAAAAAATCAGCTTCCTATCGGTCGATTTTTTAGTCCGACATGCACAGGCTATTCTTTGATTATATTCTCCTTTTAATATAGGTTTGATACTCTAGTTAATTAAATTAAATCAAATACCATCCTAGTATTTTTTTAATGTATAAATAAACCGGATCAAGAATTTATTGTTTGTGATCACAGTGAACCGGAAATTACGGTGTGGTTTGAGTCTGCCACACGAGAAGCGAACATTATAGTCGCACGTCGTCTCTCTCTCTCTCTTTCTCTCTGCCTAAGGTGTTGTCGTCGCTATTAGTATAAGCTGGTCGCTAAGCTCTAGGGCATGGCTATGGCTCTTCCTCTCGGGAAACTAACCGTCCTCATCGGTGCAGGTCCGATGCATTTTATTGGCTATTTCATGTTCCGTAGCTAGTGACTAGAAAGTTAGGGCTTTTGTTTGGTTGCGTTGATGGGATCAAAAGTTAGGGATTTTTTTTTAATAAACCCTTTTGATCTCTGTAGAGGAAAAAAGATCATCAGTGTCATTCACTGGCTCTTTTTAATCATCGAAGAAGTACTTTAAGTGTTCATCAAAAGTTACTACCTTAACTGAAGTTTGTGTGTGTGTTTCCTAACGTTAGGACTTGTTGGGTCTGTGCTTGCTAAAGACGGGAGCTTACCAGTTGTCTCGAGTCTGGCTCTCTGGTGCTTTTAAGGTATTTTTCCACTTTCTATGACAGAGTACATTGTATGTGTATGTGTGTGATGCTGTTGGGGCAACGGTTTTTTTGTTTCTCTTTACAGATTGTATTTAAGCAACTAAACAAGAAGAGCGTATCAAGTCTCGTAATGATACGGCACTTGTAGCTCAGGTTAGTTTTTGACATGAAGAATCTTTTAACTGATGGCGAGGATTAATCTTTATTGGTCTTTTCTGATTTTCTTTTCGTAGGTTAACAGTCTTCGGCATGAACTGCAGCTGCTGGCATCAAACAGGCCTATCACTATTGTTACAACACAAGGATCAGGTCCCTCTAGAGTTATTTTTTGTATTAATATGAAAAATAGATAAGCTTAAAAACATTTTTAATTTACAGTTTCCTTTTTTGCATTAACACTTGTGATTCTGTGTTTACTGTTAATCGTAGCTTACAGTTTCCTTCCATTCACAGGTAGAAAGTATGGTGTCATCATTATCATTGGAGTTATAGGCTACGGATATGTGTGGTGGAAGGTATTTTAATGCATATCACCATAACCAAGCTATTTAAAAACAGTTTTGCTTGTTCACTGGCACTGATTTCTTGTGGAATGAACATTCTCAGGGATGGAAGCTTCCAGATTTTATGTTTGCGACAAGGCGCAGCTTATCAGATGCTTGTGATAATGTCGGCAACCAGATCGATGGTTTTTACTCTTCACTCTCGGCAAGTTCTACTTCCCATATATATAGTTTCTCTACCGCTCTTTAAAGACTGTTCATTTGTGATTTCTTTTAGAAAAAAATGATCACTGAACTATATTCTTGTCGGCAATGATGTTCCTCTCGTGAGATAATCTATGCAACCTTTAATATTTGATGGCAGGATACAAAACGGGAGCTAGGTTCAGAAGTTGACAGGATGGATTGTACTTTGGATGCAAGTTCAGTAATTATTAAAGAAACAGGAAGACAAGTATGTTAGATTGAGAATGTATACAAACGCTTCTACTTGTTATCAAGGCTTTCTAATGATTTCTTGACAATGTTTTATCAAAATGCTTAGGTGACTGAGTTACGGGATGGTACCGCAAATATGAAGGATGAAGTTAGGTCTGTTTTCGAGGCTGTTGAAACTCTGGTGAGTATATTTTAGTGATTGCATTTATCTTAAACCACTTTGTTTCTTCCTAAACAAAATGAGTTGATCTTCTGATCTTCTTAATTTCAGGCCAGCAAAGTCCATCGCATTGAGGGAAATCAGGTAACATCTTTGTCACAGTTGTTGTAGTGTTGGAGATTTGTTTTGTTCATCAGGCCATGTTTATTGAATTTGTGTCTGTACCTTCCATAAAGGATCTCACGCTTAAAGGAGTTGGAGCTCTACATGCTCAGTGTCTCGAGCAACAAAAGAATTCAAGAGTCCAATAAGGCATGACCCTTCTCCTAGATTAATTAAGGCTATATTTTCTATTCTTATTTACCTAGATTTTCCTTCTCTGTACAGACTTTGCCATCAAATTCATCATTGCCAGCTATTGAGGCACCTCCTCTGACACATTCTTCGTCCAGCGTAAATGACTTAAACCTCTCTTTCATCCGTTCTTACAATGAATTTCATTTGTTCATCACATTATTAGACCTTAGCTCTTTCTATCTCTTTTTTCTTTGTAATGATAATTTTGATGTTAGGAGACTCTATCTTTGCCTCCTCCTCCTCCTGCTTCACCCCGTGAATCCCAATCACCACCTTCAACCCCTAATGGAGGAGCTCAACAGGTTTGTTCCATCTCAAACCATAGTTGTCGATGGAGTAACTAACTTCCCATTGTACTAAGTACTCTTGACTTTTCTTTTGGACAGTCACATGGTCCGCTTCACCACACTCAATCTATGTCTGGTTTGAAGGTAAATAGATATTTCCCTATCCCTCAAGTTCTGAACATCCAATATGCGTCAAACCTAACCTTTTTTTAAAAAAAAAACTCGATCAACTCTGTGGTTTTAGGACATAAGTGAAAGCTCTAGCGGTCTGGGGACTCTTTCAAATGGAACATATTCAGGGAAAGCCACAGGGAATGGTATATCGGGCTTGAGTTCGGGACTGGTTGGTAGGTTCTCAACGCCAAGAATAGTGAGGACTATTAGTGCGGTCAACACAGTGCCTAGTAACTGAAGAGCAGAGAAGTTGACAACTGTATATAGTAGATGATTCTTTTATAGATTTTGCTGTTATTGCAAGTGCATCAAGACAAATGCTATTGCAATTTGAATATAGAGCTTATTATTCAAATTGCGTCGTTGTTTTCTTTTTGTTATTTGTAATTCAGTTATCTTTGAAAAATTACATATTTTGTGACCGAATCTAATCATTATAATCATCATTTTTTGTAAATATAAAGCTGCATTCACTACAAAATTTTATGCAACGTTTATGACATTTTCTCCACTGAGCATAATAAAACACAGCAAAATGTATTCAACTTCTCTACTAGCGCTTCTCCATTTCAGGTGTACTTGATCATTATATATCTGAATGATCAAACTCTCTTCTATATTGACAAGCCACTATAGGGGTCCAGTTGAGTTAGCAGGCACTGCGTTCAACGCACTACGAGTCCTCCCAATTCTTGGCATTGAAAACATACTAAACAGGCCTGGACTTGTTGTTGTGTTTCCCTTGGCTTCTCCAGAATGTGTTCCATTGGAGAAAGTCTCACCGCTCCTAGGGCTTTCGCTTATATCCTTCAAACCAGGCATAGACTGAGTGTGCTGAAGTGGACCATGTGACTGTCCAAATGACTAAGTCAGTACTCTAGCATAATAGTAACAACAACTTAGTGTGTAAGATACAAGGAGGTACCTGTTGAGCTCCATTAGGGGTTCGACGGAGATTGGGATTCACGGGGAGAAGGAGGAGGCAAAGACAGAGTCTGCTAACACCCAAACACAATAGGATCGTTAACAACCCCGATAACGTGATGGATAAATGAAATTCATTGTGAGACCAGATCAAAGATTTGACTCATTTACCCTTGATGATGGTGCCCACTGCCACAGGAGCTGGCTCAAGAGCTGGCACTGATGAAGTTGAAGGCAAAGCCTAAACATAAAATAAGTGTGTTGGTAAATAAGAGTAGAAAATAAAATGTAGCCATTTCTCTTAAACTCAATGCATATTGGTAAAGAGTCTTGCCTTATTGGACTCTTGAATTCTTTTGTGCTCGAGACTCTGGGCATGCAGAGCTCCGACTCCTCTAAGCGTGAGATCCTTTATGGAAGGTACAGAAACACAAATTTGAATCAGCATTGCCTGATGAAACAAAAACAATCTCCAACACTACAACTGTGACAAAGATGTTACCTGATTTCCCTCAATGCGAGAGACTTTGCTGGCCTGAAATCATAAAGATAACAAGATCAACTCATTTTGTTTAGGAGGAACAAACTGGTTTAAGATAAATGTAATCACTGAAATTTACTCACCAGAGTTTCAACAGCCTCGAAAACAGACCTAACCTCATCCTTCATATTTGCTGTTCCATCCCGTAACTCAGTCACCTAAGCATTTTGATAAAACATTATCAAGAAATCATTAGAAGAAGCCTTGATAACAAGTAGATGCGTTTGTTTACAATTCTCAAAATCTAACATACTTCTCTTCCTGTTTCTTTAATAATTACTGAACTTGCATCCAAAGTACGATCCATCCTGTCGATTTCTGAACCTAACTCCCGTTTTGTACCCTGCCATCAAATGTTTACATAATCAAAATGAGACAAAAAAAACAATTAATATTCTGCAATTGAATTGATTTAGCTCACAAGAGGAACCATCATAACTGACAAGAGCATAAGTTCAGTTGTCAAATCAAAAGATTATATAGGAAGGAAGTAAGAACTTACCGAGAGGGATGAATAAAAACCATCGATCTGGGTGCCAACATTAGTTGCATGCATCTGACTAAGCTGCGCCTTGTCGCAAACATAAAATCTTCAAGTTTGAAGCCCTGAAAACGTTGCATAATGAATCAGTATTCTTAATAAAGAGAAAAAATAAAACACAAACAAATGAGCCAGGTCAAAAGTATTTGGCAAGGAGAAGCCAATGAATTGTTCTCCAATTTACAAACGAGCAAGTAACTATTTTCAAGTAGGCCAAATATGGCGATGTGTGATTTACCTTCCACCAAACATATCCGTAGCCTATCACCCCAATAATAATGACCACACCATACTTTCTACTACCTGGAAATAAATGTAAAGAAATAATTGACTATTTTGCTTAAAGGCTATAATTAACAGTAAACAGAAAATGATGTCACATTAATGAAATGACGTATTATATATAGCTTAGGAACAAAATACTATTGTTCAGAACATAAGTCAGAAACGGATAAACCACAGCCAGAAAGATTAAAGATTGAGAAAGGTTCTAGGTGTCCTGCTTAATTCATATCAACATAACAGCCTAAACATTTCACTCATTTTTTGACTTTTCACAGATTTTTAATGCAGAAGAATTAGAGCAGATAGGAATATAAAACTTCAACGTAAAAAAAAAAAAAACTCTAAAGGACCTGATCCTCCAGTGGAAATTATAGTGATAGGTCTGTTTGAAGCGAGCAACTGCAATTCATGCCGAAGACTGTTAACCTGCAAGAAAAAATTAGACAAGGAAATTCTAAGTCCTCCACTATCTAACAACTTACCCACTCCAGTAAGTAGATTCATATCACTAAACTAACCTGGGCTGTAAGTGCATCACTTGTAAGGCTTGCTAGCTTGATTTGGCAGGTTCTCCTTGTTTCAGTTGTCTAAATACCATCTGTCCAAGAGAAATAAGTACCGAATTACCCGATTTTTTCTCCAAAAAACAGCGTCATCACACACATAAAGAATCGCCAAGTTTATCACCCCCCCCCCCCCCCAACCCACAGTATGTTGAATAAAGAAAAGGTGAGAACTTTATGATGTCAGAAGATGGGTGAGCAAGCTTAAATACCTTAAAAGCACCGGAGACGAAACTGGACATATCTGGTAAGCCCCCATCTTTAGCAAGCACTGACCCAACAAGACCTAAAGCAAAAAGGATACTTAAGTGAGCATTAAGCATGCGTAGTAAAATAAATCGATACATTAAGATACCAATATCTAATTTTTATGATTGTTAAGTGCAATCAAGTACATTGATCATTCTACAGGAATCAAAGGGTTTATTAAAAACCCTAACTTTATCGTCCTGACGTCACAATTGACGAACCCAATCAAAACCCGAGAAGGATTCCGAGCAACAAGAAGCAGTAATTCAGTGATAGAATAGAAAGCGTATAAATTGAACGGACCTGCACCGATGAGGATGGTGAGCTTCCCGAGCGGAAGAGCCATAATATGATGATGATTGCCTAGAGAAGACGAATACTCTTTTAACTCTGTGAGCTTGCACGACAAAAAAAAAGGATTACGACGGAAGAGGAAGACGCATCAGAAGAAGATTCGAGAAGAGAATCGGTTAGAAGAGAACTTCGGTAGAAATCGCCGAGCTCTTGCGACGGCGCGAGGCGGAGAGAGAGAGAGAGAGAATAGAGACAAGATTTCGAGGCGACAGTGTTGGTCAAGTGACTTGAGAAACAATTATTTTATTATGGGCCTAAAATATCAAAATGGGCTCTACGAAAGGGCTCATTAGCATGATGTTATTTTTTTGTTGGTTTGTTTTTAATTCGAGAAAACACATACCCGAGGAAGATGACACACAGGTTTACAAGATCCCGATCTAAATTTGACTTTACATACTGGAATCAAATCATATTATTGGGTGTTCATGGTTTTGTTACGCACTCACATTAATTCTTGCTTGAACATCCATAGCGGTATGCGTATTACAGTCTCTAATCAATAAGTAAAGAGATGGTCCCTATCCACACAATACACATACCAATCTCGTTATTAGTTGGTTAGCTAGCATACCAACGACCGATTTGTCTTTTGTTTTCTTTTTTCTCGGTAAGAATTTTGCTACTAAAGGATAAAAGTTTTTTTTTGATTTTGAATTGTGACGTGGATCCTATGTCTTTCCAAATTTTAAACAGAGTAGCAAGGGAAAGTGTGAACTTCTTGTGACAATGTAGCTTATGTTCCAAGTATCTTTCTACCTTCCTTTGACCGCGCTCAAGTCGCCAAAACTCATCTTTGTTCACAAGCAAAAATAGATACTGAATTTCTGAAAGAAATAGATGTTGTAACTCAAGTAGATGGTGAAAGGCTGTTAGTTACCACATAAAACCAATGGAACAAAGAGAAAACCTACAAAACCTGAAGAGAATCATACAGTTTCAAAGCTCTGAAACCAATTACCAACTCTTCAGAAAATTGAGGATGCTCTCAAATTGGAAGCAGTAATAAATTTAGATAATATGCCTGCTGCATTTTATTAAACAAAAGAGAGAATTTTTTCTGGTTAAAAAAATAGAAAGAGAAAAAAAATTATATATACAGCAACATATGTTTTTTCATTATTTCAGTATTATACAATAACATAACTAGGCAAGTATTATACAATAACATAACTACGTGGTTATATAAAATACTGTATTTTATATTAAAAAAGCATTTAGCTTTGTTTTGGATTCCCCGAAAAAAAATAAGCATTTGTTTTTAAAAATAAGCCGAAGATGCCTTCTTTCTATGGGTTCGGACTCCAAAGACGCCAGAAACGGGAATTGAATAAACCCAGCACGTCCGGTAACACTTTCCTCGCCAAACCCTTGTGCCCAGTCGTCGCCGCCACGGGAAACCTCAGCATTTCCGTTGACTTTTCCGGTGATTTCACTTCATCGCTAGGCGGCACCACCGTGATTTCACTAGCAATCGGTGATTCTTCAACACGGCGACGACTTGTTGATGACTTATCCTTCTTCTTCTTCTTCTTCTTACCTCCTAATCCTCTGTCGTTTGATATTTGGGAAGCAGCGGAGCTATTACTATTACTCTCGAGATGATCTTCAAAAGCTTCGATGATCTGGTGGATGAGCTCGCGGTTAGGGGAAGAGTCCCATCTAAACCAGTAGCTCAAGTAGCAATCGAAACATTCGCAATCGAAAACCGGAGCTTTCTTGTTCTTCTTCGAATCGCAAGAAGTTCTTTCTCTGGTGGTGGTGGTTTTGAGTGACCTAGTGATTAAGTAAGCAAGGACTTGTTTGTCTTCTGGTGAGAGAGCCGAGACCAGAACGAGAATCACCGCGGGGAGAAGCTTCAGGACAGAGAGACAGTCGTCTCCTCTTGAAGAAGAATAAGAAGAAGAAGAAGAAGAAGAAGAAGAAGAAGAAGAAGAAGAAGAAGAAGAAGAAGAAGAAGAAGAAGAAGAAGAAGAAGAAGAAGAAGAAGAAGAAGAAGATGATGGTGGAGGCGGAGAAGGAGATGGGTGCACTTTACCTTTGTTCTTCGTTTTCATGTCTGATTCTTTGAGGACGAACTACAGGAAGCTTTATAGAGAGAGAGCGTTTTCTTTGCTGCGTTGATTAGATTGTTTTTTTGATTGAAGAGTGAGTCCATTCCATGGTCATAGCGTATTTTTCCATGCTTTTGTTTATTATTCTCCTTATTTTTTACCTGCGGCCTGATCTTTTTTTTTTTAACTCAACATCAACTTTTCATTAGCCAAATGTGAATACATGATTACAACCTCAAGAGATTTTAAACCCAACATACAACCGACGAGATCTAGTATCGCCTAGGAACACTGGAGTCGAAACTGGTTTGGATCCTAGACTACCTGCGGCCTGATCTTGTGCGTATGCCTCACGTCCTTTATTTTATTATTATTTTATTTAAATTAATTAATTAACTGTTTCCCCGTTTTGGACGGCAAACATATTCCTCTCTTTTTTTTTTTGGTTTTGACAATTTCAGTAAACGCGACGTTGAGAGCGCTGACTTGGTCGGGAAACTTGCTGCAACATGTCATCCTCTGTTATGAAACTATACATATTTAGGTGTGGCCGGTGCTTACATTTATAGTGTTAGTTTGCACTCGTATTACTGTTATACTGATAGCGAAAAGCTTTACGGATCAATGTTTGTTTTTGGTGATGAGAATTAGGTTTGCTGAATCGATTTGATAGACTCATTTCTGCAGATGTTATGTTGACCGAGTGATTCATTTCTCTTGGAACAAGAAAATGACCTCCAGCAGTTACCTTTCATATTACATATTGACTGCTGTTCAAACCCTCTAACAAAGGTATCAGGATATACTGACTACTTATGGCTAAAAAGTGCAAAGTAGTAGAATATGTCAGGCTATTCACTACAAGAAAAACATTAATTGCTAAAGATGATGAAGACTAGCTGTTTTTGTTATTTTCAATAGAAGAGAGCTAGCTGAAGAAGTGGATGTTGTTTTTCGTTTTTCAAAGCTAGGAAGAGCTTTCGTTGCTCATGATCTACTACAAGGAGAATTTGTTTTGCAGATATCAATATTTCTCGTTTTAATTTGTTCAATACACCGTAGCTTTGGCGTTTAATCGTTTTTTCAATAGCAGATTCCATACTCTTATACTACCTAGTTTCAGTCCTGAGGTATTTTACTGTCAGTATATCGCTACCACGAAGGCACACACTCTTAGTTATAGGCAAAGTTCACACACGCCATACACCTCTCCACGTGGTCTGTTGACGGATCCCTGCGTTGACTGTTTTATTTCTTATTCTAGAAGCTAGCTTGCCAAGATAAGATTAACCAACTCTTCTTCTTGGGCTAAATGATTCTTCCAAGACCTCTTGGGCCTTGTTGATGAGAATAACACACGTAACACATGTGCAAGATGCTGATATTCAATTTGGTGGGACATATGAGTTTTCGGACTTGGATGCTGCTGATATTAAGCCATGGGTCATGCATGCTGAAGTTTGCTGAGAAATTCATGTGCTGTGTGAGAACAGAGTGATAATTGCTGGTGATGCTGCTCACCGGTTGCCTCCTGCTGGAGGAAGATGGTGGCACGTGCCTCCATAATATTATCAAAATTAGCGGTTTTATATGTAAAAATACCAAGAAACCAGCTAGATGAGATGGTCTAACGTTGTTGTATCTCAACTTTGATTAACGGTTTTAATATGATCCATTATTAAATTTTGCACCCACTAAAAAAATTATTCTAGGTTCTCCCCTGGTTAAATTATACATTATTAAATTATATGCATTTGGCTTCTCAATCCCCTGGGTATATCGTGAAAACCGATTAAACAAAAAAAGTTGGTTTGATGGGTTGGTAAACTACAAATTGAGAAAACCCTTAAACCCGGTCCGGTCCGGTTCAATCAAGTCCCCTTCCAACACTCTCGTCTGGCTGGTTGTCTAAATCCAACCACTCACTACCAAGTTCCCAACTAACACTGCACAAACCTCGTCCGTATCGCCTTTTCCAATTAAATATTCAGACACTCTCGTCTTGCCCTCTCTCTCCTCATACACAGTGTCGATCTTTACGAGGTTCGCTAGTTCGGACTCCCTTCTCTACCTCCTCCTCCGCTCTCACCGTATTCTCCCTTCGATGGCCACCACCACCGTCGCAGCAGCAGCAACAAAGCTCACCTCCTTGAGATCCACCACGAACCTCGGCGTCCGTGAGATCTGCCAGGTCCGTCAATGGTCTCCTATTCAGTCCGCGACGCCTCGTTTCGGAATGCTCCGATGCGGATCGGGGAAGTCCTTTGCGACATCCACCGGTATTTTCAATTCCTTCCGCCCGTTTCACTTAAAAGATTCGTTCCCTCCATTTCTCATTATATTATTATGACAATAATCGCACACGCCAGTTGTGAATGCTCAAGCGACAACAGCTGTCGAGCAAGCGACGGGTGAAGCTGTTCCGAAAGTGGAGTCTCCTGTGGTCGTTGTCACTGGTGCCTCTAGAGGGATTGGTAAAGCTATTGCTCTTTCCTTGGGCAAAGCCGGCTGCAAGGTTTGGTCTTTCACACACCATATGCTACATATTTGGGGTTTGGGTACAGATTTGGTCTGAAAAAAACATTCACTTTGAAGTATACTAGTCTCGAAATGTTTTGAGTTTTAGAAGATTCTTTTAGCCTTGGTTATCTGTGTTTGAGTTTAATAGTGTTTTAGTTCTACTACAGAAAAGAATAAATCAATTGAGGTTACGGTCTAATGCTTAAACATTTTGTTTCTGCTTGCAGGTGTTGGTGAATTATGCTAGGTCAGCAAAGGAAGCTGAGGAAGTTTCTAAACAGGTGACTGCCATTTTTTTTATCTCCATTTCATTCTGTGTGCTGCTTTGGTTTCTGCAGCTCTTTCCTTGTTTTCTGTTTCGAGGAAATCACTTTATACCAATATTCATAGGAGTTTAAGTATAGAGGGATGATTTTATTGGTACATAGAAAAGAAATATGGCGTCTTTTGAGCTTAACAATGAATTCTTGGAACAGTTTTTTGTTTCTCAGACAAAAACTGAATTACAACTGCATTGTCTAACCCTGGAAACAGTTTCAGTATTTTGTTTTTTGTTGCTGTATGCTCTCGATCAACACTGCTGGAGAAAATTTATACCCATTTTTGTTTAGCTAAATAGCATAGGCAGTCTATTATACTTTTCTTCTACCCTGTGGCCTTTTTGATGTTTTCTGTGACATTTATTCTCTATGGAACTGTAGATTGAAGCATATGGTGGCCAGGCTATTACTTTTGGGGGTGATGTATCGAAAGAGGCTGATGTGGAAGCCATGATGAAAACCGTATGTGATGAAAGCTGTACACTATCTTTGTCATACTCCTACATTTTATCATATCCTTTTTTGTATTATGTGTCTGCAGGCTATTGATGCATGGGGAACCATTGATGTCGTCGTTAACAATGCAGGTATATGAAACTAAAACCTTGCTTCTTCTTTGATTTACTGTCCACTGACATGGCTACATAATTTTCAGGAATCACTCGGGATACCTTGTTGATTCGCATGAAGAAGTCACAATGGGATGAAGTGATCGATTTGAATCTCACTGGAGTGTTTCTCTGTACCCAGGTCTGTGTTCCTGCACATCCTGCTGAAATTTTTGATACTCATCAGAATCTCAGGGACTGAAACTCATAATTTACTCTGTGTAGGCAGCAACAAAGATCATGATGAAGAAGAGAAAGGTATTTATTTACTTACTTCGCTTCACCTTCTACATTTTCTTGCGTTTGCCATCTGCCGTATCTGTTTTCATTTGAGCTCCTCTAGGATATTAAGATGTGACATGTAAAGACAAGTACGAATGCATATGATCTTGCAGGGAAGAATCATCAACATAGCGTCAGTTGTTGGTCTCATTGGTAACATTGGTCAAGCAAACTATGCTGCTGCTAAAGCTGGAGTTATTGGGTTCTCCAAGACTGCCGCCAGAGAGGGTGCGAGCAGGAATATTAATGTATGTGACCTCTCATCCTCATCTACTCCTCTTTTTTTTCATTCCATGGACAAGACTTTAAACATGGTCCGTCGAAAATGTGATCTATTACAGGTCAATGTGGTTTGTCCTGGATTCATTGCATCTGACATGACTGCCAAGCTTGGAGAAGACATGGAAAAGAAAATCTTGGGAACAATCCCATTAGGTAATGGAAGAGCTCTATTTTTATCTACATTTGTTGCGAGACAGTTATGTGTGTTAGGGATGTATTTGAGACATTAAAATAGTCTGAGACAAAGCAAATCGGTTTGATTTTCAGGACGGTATGGACAACCGGAAGATGTTGCTGGCTTGGTAGAATTCTTGGCTCTCAGTCCTGCAGCCAGTTACATTACCGGACAGGTTACCTCAGACTCCTATCAAAACCTATATTAGATTATGCTATCGGCCTAACGTTGGTTAAAATCATTGGTTTTGCAGGCATTCACCATTGATGGAGGTATTGCCATCTAGGCATTGAGGTTTTGTTAAGATTTGCTTTTGTGTTTTGGTAAAACAGACAAAAGTTGAGTTTATTCTGGCACTTGGTCGGATTTCTGTTCTGCGGATTCTGTTTGGAGAGAAATCTAAAACGCATTGCCTAAACTAATAAGTTACGTAATATATACTATTTTTTTTCGTTTTGCTAGCGTAAATATCATTTTCAGAAAATAATCTTGAGGTTAACTGATTATCAACATATAAGACCTAAACTTGATTCCAAAGCAAAAGAAAATTTAAAAACATATCAAAACCAATCAAAACTGAAGCCGTTTTGCTTGGGAGCAAACTGAACTACAAATACGATATAATCTTTGAAGAGTTCGAAGCCTGTTTTGTACTCTATTAGATAGAAATGATGGAAGCCTGTTTTGCACTTGGTCTCTGACACTTGAAAAGTTTGAAGTTAGCACCACAAAACCATACCCACAAGAAACATAAACACAAGGTTTATAATTTCTTGTGACAAAAAAAAAAAAAAAAAAAAAAAGGTTTATAATTTCTTTTTTTTGCCAACCTTTAAAGCGACAAGAAGATGCATATAGCTTCTAGTAACATAACACTTGTTTAACATTTTGAAATATAATCTTTTGTTTTAGTAGATAAAACTGCATGTAGATTTGATGATCTAGTAATCAAGTTCCCATACGTTAACTCATGCAGTTACGAAATAACAAAAGAACTAGAATATGGAGTTTTTCATATAAAAGCAGCAGATACATAACTTACGAGTCTTAAACTATACTAAAATCTTAAAAGTAACAAAACGGACAGTCATAGAAAACGAGACTGGCCGTGGCTTATTTTCTTATATCTACTTTACTTTTTTCTTTGTGGTACAAGAAATCTAAGAGAAGAACTTGTAGGTGCTTGCGTTGACAATGATGGTTCTGAGGCCACCAATGGGTGCTATCACCGTCAAAATAACTCCTACTATAATGCAGAACTGCAATTTTTATTTACACACCAAAGAAAAAATTATTAGGTGTACAAGAATAAACAAGAGCTAAAGATACATTGGTAAGAAAGAACATACCCAGTTACTTATCCAGGATAGACTGAACTTCTTTGGTTTCTTGAGAATGAGCCAAATAATGCATGGAAGCTGCAATTGCAATATTAGTGTGTGTTATAGTCGTAAATCACAAGTTCATTTTCTGACAAGAAAGAATGAAACAAATGAATGTTAGGAGTATTATACGTAGTAAGTTGTTGGGGCGAATGCAAATCCTCCAAAGAAGCCGAGTAGTCCACCAAAGAACGGGATACATATCGCGATGAACACTAGTGAAAGCTGAACGGTCCAATGCAAAAAAAAAAAAAACAGATAAATGGATATACAGAGTAGCTCTAACGAGTGAGGAATGCATGTCGCTTACCAACATAAAGACTACGAGTGATGAAGCGAAGTTTGAAGGAAGGATTGAAATTCATCTTCTTGACCAAAACGGTTTCAAGCATGTCAAACACTGGCATTGCAAAGATCTGTCTCCACAAAGTAGTTCAGAGAGAATATCAATATTCATGGTATATTTCTTGATTTAATCAGTGATAAAATAACTAGAATGTGAAAGACCTGATAGCTTCCAATGACATGGACCACCACAAACGAGTTAGCTATTGCAATAAGCCATACAGGCTTCTCCAAAGTCATTAGAACGTTGTCGTCAACGCTGTTTCCAAAGATCCAATAGCCGAGGAACGCTACAGGGAAGTAGCAAATGGCGACTATGATGTAGGCTACAAGGACTCCTCTCCACATTGGAGCCTTGGATGGTATCTCCGGTGTCGAAGGAATCGTAGCTTGAATCTCCAGCACGACGTTGTGTACCTGCGTATGCAAAAGCCACATCTCCCAACGCGTTCAAGAAGTTGAATACATTTCCAGGCGTTGTCGAGGCTCTAGGCGAGTAGTCTACATCTGGACGAACTCCTTTGTGCACTGATGCAGTCCATGCAATAGTTGAGTAACTGTTGACTGCATCACACAAAACCATATCACCAAACCAAATATATGATCACTGTAGTTTTTTAAATTAAATGGTCATCAAACGTAACTTTCAGGTTACTGAAAACCTAATATAAATGGCCATAAAACTGGTTAGGTTTCCGTTCAAGTTATACAATACTCTATCCTTTAATTTCTAGCACTCATATATTAAAATTATAATAAAATAGTCACAATTAAATTTATTATTTAATTTTGGAATACACTTTTCAATAACTATCAACTAATATTATTTAATTAATTAAAATATTAATGTTTTATAAAAATTATAACTTATTAATATCAATTAAGATAAATATCTTATATATATTATAAATAAAAATCTAGAAATCTATGTTCGTAGAACAAAAAATCTCTAGAAATCTATTTTCCTGAAAAGGTGGGAGTAAAAACTTAACAATAAATGTATGTGTTTAAGATCCTTACGATAGGGACATAACGGCAGCTGCGAGTGAGATGACCGAGATGGAGTTAAAGTTTGGTAGGTGAGAGATAACGAAGTGGATAGAAGCAAAGATCATGATCCAATACGTAGTTTTGATGTCTTTGCAATCAGAGCAGAGGAGTTCATGGACTTTCTTGAGAGACTTGACCTCCGGTAACCATATAAACAATGTCTACACCGACCTCCACGATTAGTTGTTGAGGCACAATGATCCAAAGGCCAAGCTTTTCGCCAAAAGCTTCTTGGCCTAGCTCGTGATATCTATCAAACCTCTTCCCAGGTACCATCTCGTGCATCTCCACCATTTGCCACAGTGTGTACAAAGTTATGAGCCATGACATTATCATCAACGTCACGCCAGGTCCCCTTGTGAATGATCAACAACAAGTTTTTATTAAAATGTCTAAAAATATTAGATAATCGAATATATAATGAATACTACAAGTCAAAGTACCATCCGAGATTGGACATGGCGTAGGGCAAGCTGAGTACACCAGCACCAACCATGGCAGTGACATTGTGAAACGCAGAGTACCACCACTTGGCGTTTCTTGAGGATGTGATCGGTAACCAATCGTCGACTTTCTTCTGCTTCGCAGCAGCAATCTCACTCGCTGAGGTTTCGTTATTCCGCATATCGTTCTATAAGCGATACTCTTTTTCAGATATAGAGAGAACTAGAGAGAGAGGAGGCTATTAAGAAGACTTAAGGATCAGAATGAAGATGAGAGGTCGTTATGTAATATATAAGAGTTGGATCAAGTCTCGGGATTCTCTCGCTTGGAAGTTATCTAACTTAGTTATTCGAAGATTTACTTTTTGTAATAAATAGATTACAGTTTCTAGTTGTTTGTATGTGTTACTAATGTTGTGGTCTTTCTCCGTTATACAAGGTAACTAGAGCTGAGAAAACTCATGCTCAACTCGCGCCTTTCCGTATCCAATGACTAAAATACCCCGATAGTTCTGTTTTATTCTCTCTTGTTGTGTATGGTTCTTTTGTAAATTCCTAACATTTGACGAAGCTGCATGGTTTTTATATTTATTTCTTTAAGATAAAGCTGCGATTTACTCATTCAGATCACCTGATTTCAACGAGTATTTTGCTTTTAAAAAGAAAATAGTATTTATTCATGAACCATTTCTTTTTGGAATTGTATATATCTTAACAATATAATCGGATATTTTATGCCGACTTGGTTAAAAGATATAATTGTATCATTTCTTAAAAGATATTTTTTTTACTAAACATGAAAATATATAAATTTGCATCCGGATAATCCCAACAAAAATGATTTACTGAGATGCAACTAACTATATGAGATTTCTACATGATAATTGGAAGTTACAAGGAACAAGAATTCCAATGAACCTAAAAATAGGATAAAAGCCGGAACATGGGAAAACGGCCATTTCATACCCAACATATCGCGATATGTTCAATTCGTACCCGACTTATATGGCCGTGCCAAAACATACCTGAATTTATATGGCTGTGCCAAAACATACCCAACTTATATTTTTTTGGCAAAATCATACACCAGTCGCCACATCAGCTGTCATGTCATCTATTTTTGCTCGCGTGGATGTAACGTCAGCTAATTTTGCTGGCAAATATGTCATGTATATAATTTTTTTTAAAACTAAATAATTTTGTTATAAAAATAAATTTTTAGAAAATATAAAAATTTTATTTTATATTATTTAGTAAAATTAACAAAAAATAATTAATTAATTAAATTCAAATCTTATATAAGAGATTTCGATTATATCAAAAACCGTTCTTATAAGAGTTATATATGTATTTTAATGATTTAAATCCAATGCAAGTGTTGAAGACGTGTTATTCTTGATTAATCATAGTTGTGTTAATCTAAATTTTTAAATGTAAATAATATATCCATGATTAATAAAGCGTAAAAATGAATCATGTTACGCTTTATTAATCATGGGTATGTTATTTACATTTAATCTAATTTTTTAAATGTAAATAACATACCCATGATTAAAAAAGTATAAAAATAAATTATGTTACGTTTTATTAATCAAGGGTAAAAATAAATCATATTACGCTTTATTAATTATGGGTATGTTATTTACATTATAAATTTTAGATTAACACAATCATAATTAATCAAGAGTAACACGTCTGCAAACTAGCATTGGATTTGAACCATTACAATACAAATATAACTCTTATTAGGACGTTTTTTGATAGGATCAAAATATTTACGAATATATCTCTTATATAAGATTTAAATTTAATTAATTAATTAACTTTTGTTAATTTTACTAAATAATAAAAAATTATGGATGTGCCAAAACATACCCAACTTATATTTTTTTTGCAAAATCATACAGCAGTCGCCACATCAGCTACCATGTCATCTATTTTTGCTTGCATGGATGCAACGTCAGCTAATTTTGCTGGCAAATGTGCCATGTATATAAATTATTAAAATAAATAATTTTGTTATAAAAATAAATTTTTATAATTTTTTATGATAGATGACATGGCAGCTGATGTGGCGACTGGTGTATGATTTTGCCAAAAAAATATAAGTTGGGTATGTTTTGGCACAGCCATATAAATTCAGGTATGTTTTGGCACGGCCATATAAGTCGGGTATGAATTGAACATATCGCGATATGTTGGGTATGAAATGGCCGTTTTCCCGATAAAAGCCTAATAGACACATATCTTGCTCATCCGACATGGTATGAATCACCGAACTGGCACTAAAATAGTAATGCTTTGAAAAAGACTGATTTATTAAGTGAAAGACACTAACAGAAAATGCCACTAACAGAAGATGCCACAAATTGAATAAGAGATCTTCATTTTAGAATACCTTTAATATACTTTGAAATTAATATAAGCTCCACCCCTTTTATGGTCTCCTCTAGCTGTGAATGATGCATTCAGCTGCAAGCCGAGTTTCATTGGCCGTGAATCAGAAGCTACCATGTTCTAACTTGCACTTAGTCAATTGGGGGGAAAGGGAGGGGGGAGATCAACCACAGAAAATCATAAAAAAGACAGACATCGCACTTAGGACAAGATCCGTATCCAAGGATGGATCTAGAAAATAATTTAATATGGGGCATAAACTTTTCTGAGGAACAATATGATACATATTAAAAATAATTATGTTTATTCCTTAAAATTTTACATTTTTAATGAATCATATAAAAATAATTTTTATAAGTAAATATTCATTATAATTAATCTTATAAATTATATATTGCATATAATAATTTAACTATAAAATATTTATTCCTTTTAGTTTTTATTTCAATCTAAGTATTGAAAAAATAAAAATAATATAAAATATTGTTAGAGTGAAACTAAATAAATTTTAAAATTATTATGTAAAATTTAGTATTGGAAGTAAAAGAAAAAAATGAAGAAAGAAAGAAAGAAAAAAATTGTATAGCAAAAAACAAGAGGAAATATATATAAATGTTATGAAATCTTAACTAAAAGTGTGTAGAAAAACTGAGAAAACCAAAAATATTTCTAGGTAGAAAAAAGAACAATTAGGAGCTATAGCCATGAAAAAAACACTAATTAGAAGAATAGCCTTTTAACCTAACGGAACGATATACGGCGTCTTTAATACCTAAACAAAAGATACCCTCATTAAATTAGTACCCATATTTGGTCCCATATTTAGATTTATATATATATATATATATATATATATGACATGATTACATATCAGTTTACTACTCTAATCATACCACCCAATATTTGGTGGACGTCCCTTAGTGGTGGATCCTGTCTGTTACCTAATTCAGCCATCGTTGTGTTATTGACCTTCTCGCTACTTTCAGGTGCTTGGTTAGATTGTCCACCCAATGTGGTTCCTCTGCTATCATGCTGTAAGTCAGATGTGTTTGGAATGCCGACAACGCCAAAGATCAGGCGGTCCCAAATAGGCCTCTTCCCTTTTCCAGATAGATTATCGGTTGTTCTGAAGACTGGCACCACCATATCGTCATCAGAGTCAAAGTCTGTGTCCGACGTAGCTTCAATCTTCATTTTTTTCTTCCCCTTCTGCATAGATAGATCAGATTGACGCTGAATCCGTTGTCGAGTATTTAGGTCCGGCTCCCTGATTTCCACTCCACCTGTACAATATGGAATAGAACTTCTTCCGGTGTTTGCTATTCCACATAGTTCGTCTATCATAGCATCAAGGAAATTGAGCTCATTCGGACCTGCATTACACTTAGTAGCAGGAGTCGTCAAAGGGGTATCAGCCATCGCAAACTCATGCCAGTCATCATCTTCTATCACAGCATCTTCTCTACCTCCTATGACATCATCAAGCGCAGTGGGACTGCTAACTGAGACTAGTAAATCAACTGGCGCTATTGATCGTCTAAGCTCGATGAATGCCCCTACTTCAGTGTCATCGGTTATGTATTGGAGCATTTCAAGACCTCCCCCATCAGCTGAGATCCATTCCGGGTATTGATAGGAGAGTTTCAAATTGACTCCTGCGTAAGTTGGCTCTATCTCATCTCTTACTCCTCTGACTAAATCAGACATGCTCATACCACTGTTGATGCTAATATAGTGCTCAGCTCTGAAGGAATTGTCAACTTTGAACCCCCATCTTCTATGGCTGTCACAAACCCAAGTTCCAAATACTAGTAAAACCTTGTCATCGCTTTTCATCTACAGGTACAAGTAAGTGGAAATCCATTTAAATATCTTAATTTGTAGACTACACCTACAGAATAGTATTCCATTTTCCAATAAAAAAGTAAATTTCTACGAATCCAGAACTTACCTCTGCTGCTTGAAAGCTAAAAATCTTTAACTTCCTCCCTTTCTCGTCCTTCTGAGGTTCTTCTTCAGATAGATTACAGTGATTATTCTATATAATACACCATTTATGGTTTGCTTTCACATCACCATTTAAGATTAGAGTTACTAATTTGAACCACTTGTTTACCACTCCACAGTAAAAATATCTTAAGTAAATTTACTTTTCTACGTGGCTTTCCCCTACTCTTTCATTTCGAATAGCTGTAACACACAATTGCACATTTATTGTGCTAACTACATCACCGCCTCTCCCCATTCTGTCACTTCACCAAATTTTGGTCGTCATTATATTACTAATTTAGTAAACGGCACGCTATTCTATTTTGTTCATGTGGAATGTAATATAATGTCACATAAAATGTAACCTTATAATCATACCGTCTCATTACAAGTTTTCGCTTCTCCCTGCCGGACTTCAACTTCCCTGTCAATTACACATGCTTACACCTAAATTGTACGTTCTCCTTCTTATTCTCGGTTTACGGGTCATCTTTTCTTGTATAAGTATCTTACACTTCTAGTACATAAAGTGTAACGGGTCACGTCATTCTATATTTGGACAGATAGTATTCTATCCATGCTATATAGTATCCATGCTATATAGTTTGGAAATATGAATCTAGTACACTCCGTTTGTCTAACGTTATTCAACACTTAGAAAATTTCTCTATTCCCCTCCCACAACATTTTTTTCTTTGATTTTCATTCCACGCGCTTCGTTGTTAAGGTGATTGTAACTGTGGGTCACAAATGAAACACGTTCTTCCTTTATGTGAAGGAAACCGGAAACCTTTCCCTCACAAGGGTATTACCGGCTGGATTGAAGGCAAAAAGACAGTTGCTAAATTATGTCAAAATCATGTTCATTCCCTCTATTATACTCCAAATTATGGCCATTACGCCAATTCACCCTAGAAAAAACAAGGAAAAAAAATTCATAAAACTGACTAAAAATGTCTAGGAAAAAGAGAGCAAAACACACAGTTTAGTGAATCCAGCTTTGATTTGAATGGGGCACAAAGCATTTGTAGCCAAAAAGCCTACACAATTGCATCTGTGATTTCATTTTACAAGAAATTTGTGAATCAATATGTGGCACGTGCCCTACCCCTCTCCTCTGTGGGGAAAAAGGTGAATTTCAACCCCGACAATCCGTGTCGTGTGTTTTCATACCCAAACAAAGAAGCAGTGCATATACATACCCAAACTAAGATATTTTAAACTTTCCAACCCGAACTTAGTTCCGTAATGTGAAATCCGACATTGACTAACGTTTCGTTAATTCACCGTTAAACCCTGCTTAGTCAGATAATATGTGGCATATTGATTTAATCAAAGACAAAACAAAACGACATTGTTTGACTCATTAATCAAAACGACGTCGTATTCAATTGGGGGAAAAATCAAAATTAAAAACCCTAATTCCCTTTGTTCTTCTTCTTCGACTCACGACTCTCACCTCTCTCTCTCTCTCAGATCCGAACTCGAACCAGAGACAACAACTTGAAGAACCGAAAGCTCTCGTCGAGGTAAGCTTCCATAGCTTTTGTTATTCAAGAAGAACTTGCTTAGTTAGGTTATAGATGATGAATCAATGTATTTGAATCAAATTGATGAATGTTACAGTGGCGAAAATGGGTGAACAAGGAAGAGGAATTCCTAAGATATGTCGTTGTGGAGAAGCTGTATTAATGAAAACATCAAAAACTGTGAAAAATCCGGGTAGACTGTTTCATGCTTGTCCTTTTGCTAGAGATGGGGTAAGTGTCGATATATATATGTAGATTGTTTGATGCTTTCCTTTCGGAAATGAGTTTCAATATTGTTATGTTACAGGATTGGTATCATACTTTTAAGTGGACCGATGTATGTATGTATGAAGAGCTTGAAGACTTGATTGAGAAAATGGATAACATTGAAGGAGCTTCAATCACTTTGCAAAAGGGAGTGAACACTTGTGAAGCTGAGATTGAAACATTGACAATGGAGACTCGGGTTTGTGAAGCGGTTGTTGAGAAGGAAATTCGAGAGTGTAAAATGCAACTCCGAAGCTTGAAGAACATAGTAGTGTTTGCTTTGGTCATGATTTTTTTCTTCAAGTTCATGTATTTAGGCTTCAAATCGATATCATTCCTAATCTCGTCCATGAAGATCTTCATGATCACACCCGACTTTAATATCTTACTATACCCATCCTTTTGGCATTTGTGGTCAGCTTCATATGTCTTCACCATCCACTTCCCATATCTCTCTTCATAAGAGCAATAGATTCTCCATGGGCAGTTGTCTTCAGTCCCACACACAGCCACAGATTTAATGCTCCCCCATTTGTTCAACTTAATGTTCCACCCTCCCTTCAATGCATACTCAACCAATGCATCTTTGAAATCTTCAATGGTGTCGAACACTTGCTTTAGCTCTAGGTGACCACTGCCTGGTTTGAATCTCAACAAAGGCTCTTCTTCTTCCTCGCCATCAGAATTGAGAGGTATGTTATGATAGTCGAAATCTTCATCTTCATCTACAAAGCCAGCAACATTTCTTTCTACTCTGATCTCTTCTTCGCAAGGTTCCTGAAACTGATCTTCAGGATGATCGACTGTGTTCACTAGGAACAAATTAACAACTCCTTTCCACTCACCAGCTTCACACATCTCTTTAAAAGCATCATCTCTAACATAGCTCAGTTTCTTTCTATCCTTGTGATCCTCAAAAGGAAGCGTGTACCACAACTTGTTGATATATAATCCCTCCCCAAACTCATCTGATAACAATGTGAACAACTCTGTCGGTTTGCACTCAATTGTTTTCACATCTCCACCGATATACCCAACATCACCGGTTCTTTTCTTCACCCAATATCCACCGCAACTAATATTAAACGTCACAATCTCGAACATTCTGTAAATGAGAGGAGGAAATTTCAACATTAATACACTGGAAAATCAAACTCGGTTTGATTAAAATCGATACAAATCAAAAGCTTTATCTTCAATAAAATTGAAAGCTTTACCTCTTTTCCAAGTCGCTAACGCCTTTGCATTTACTTTCGAAAGTTTCTTTCCACTTCACTAATACAATCGTTCGACGAGAGCTTCTGGTTCGAGTTCAGGTCTGAGAGAGAGAGAGGTGAGAGTCGTGAGTCGAAGAAAAAGAACAAAGGGAATTAGGGTTTTTAATTTTGATTTTCCTCCAATTGAATACGACGTCGTTTTGATTAATGAGTCAAACGACGTCGTTTTGTTTTGTCTTTGATTAAATCAATATGCCACATATTATCTGACTAAGCAGGGTTTAACGGTGAATTAACGAAACGTTAGTCAATATCGGATTTCACATTACGGAACTAAGTTCGGGTTGGAAAGTTTAAAAATATCTTAGTTTGGGTATGTATATGCACTGCTTCTTTGTTTGGGTATGAAAACACACGACACGGATTGTCGGGGTTGAAATTCACCTTTTTCCCCTCCTCTGTGGGTCCACCCCTGCATGTATCCAAAATGAATAGAAAGAAAATAATTGCCATTTTTATGCTAACATGCTGCTCGACTTTTGGAATGAGCACCGAAAGAGACCGATATCCTAACAATGTTAAACTGAGATAAATCATTTATATCATATCTGTTTTATGCTCGGTTTTGACCAAGAGCATCTCCAACCGCAAAATGGAGTGGATAATGCAGTGACTAAGAAAACAAAACAAAAGGAAACAAAAAATGGTTAGACAAATCAATGAGATTCAAACTTATTTGGTCTTACCTTAAGCATTGATTGTCTGACACTCCTCCGATAAAGAAAGTGGCATTGGTTCTTAGTGATAAGGTAGGGATTAGCTGTTGGTCAAAACACTGGGTTTTGGTTTCATGACAAATATGGTAAGTCTTTTGTCTTGATTGTTGATTGACATACTTTTTAGCCGAATTGTATATTATATGCATGGCTGCTCTTGATCTTGGTTAGTTTAGTCAGTAAACCTCAATTGAAGTAGCAAAATGTTAGATATAATGGTTGAATTCCTTCCTTAGCATTACTCGAGTATCAAATCGTGTGGTTAGACTTTGTCTTACTTACGGATGGAACTTCTGGTCTTATGTAAGAATATTATTATATTGGATTCTAATATTCTCTTTCTGCATCTTTAGCATTTCTAAATGTTGGCTGTCCAATTTTAAGTTTTCTCATCTAATCTTTCTGTTTCTGCGCTGTTAGTTGGCAGTATAGTTTGTACTGCTCACCGGTCAAAACCAACGTATATCAAATTTATTATTTGGGAAATGTTAAGTATCAAAGACAAATAAATATATATATATATATATATATATATATATATATAAAACACAAATGTTTACCAATCAAGTTGTTAGGGTTGTCCTTGCAATTTTTGCTGAATGTGTATGTGTGTTCCCTCCATGTCGAACGAAGGTTACGTGTTAAAGGCGAAGGTTTGATTCTTTGTACAACTAAAGGGATAACTAAAAACAGAGGGAACCAAAAATAAGATACCAAGAAACTTATGGACATTGTGTCAAACTAATAATGTCTAAAATAAGTACAATAAAATCTTTCTTTCACCCCATCTTCATTTCTAAACCTTCACATTCAACAAAATCTTGAAGAGAGAGGAATATGGATTCAGGACTATCTTGGGCTGATCAATGGGATTACAACTCTGATCCTCCTCCAAATTCATCTAAAGACGATGATAAGAAGAAGAAAAAGAAGGAAGACGCAAGCAAAAGCAGTTTGGGAAAGGCCTTCAAATGGGTGAAAGAACTTCGCAAGAAATCTGATAAGTAATCATATATAGGGTTTATTGTATTAGTTCATTTATTTCGTGTGATTAAATCCATTAAGCGTTGTTTTCTCTTTTACCCATTCTTCTAATTACAATTGCCAAATCTTTTAACATTTTAAAAGTTATGTTTGTTGTGGATTATTGTGTTTCTTTCGTTCTTTATCAAACATGATGATTTGCATAAACAATCCAAATTGCATGAGAGTTTATCTGATAACAATGAAGATTCTTTTAATCCTATTTAGTTATTTGATAAAATAAGAACACCAGCAATGTGATACTAGAGGAATATCAATAAAATGAAAACAAAATAATCGAAAAATGAGTATGCATCTCTCCAAAAGAAATTGTGTGCAAAATAAATAAATCAAAATATCAATGGCACATATGCAAAAATTTATTATTTTCTTAGTACGACGGAGAGTGAATACATGATCTCAAAGCAAAAAAAAAAAGATGAGAAGGGTTACAAGTTTTTGAAAGCCACATCTATATTATTAAAAGAGAAGTACACATATAAAATATCCTTAGTTTTCACTTTTATTTACAATGACATGTCACTGAAGTATTAAATGAACATATATTTAAGTAATTATTGTCTTTTCCTATTTATTAAACAATTTTCTAAATCACTTTCAGCTTAATTTTTGTGTTTGATATATTTCCTAAAATAAATGAGCTGATTTTTAGGAATATTCATATTTAAAATCGATTATAACAATATTAAATTTGGATAATATTATCATTAATTATTTTGAACAAAATTCAAATTTAAATTCGATATTAAACAATATTATGAATATTCCTAAAATATATGTTTAACTTACCATTAATTATTTTTAACATTAAAATCTATACATGCTAAGATTTTAAATATATTTAAACTACTTATAGAACAAGAGAAATATTTGTAATTGAATATTATTTAATATAATCAAATCTCACCTAAGATTATATACTTCTCAAGAAATTCTAAAATAAATGTTTAACCATTTTGGTTGCTATTAATTATTTTCAACAAGAAAAATTAATACTGAAATTTAAATATTTTTGAATTACTTGTAAAAAATGTTTAATGTTTATAATCAAATATTTTTTTCTAATGTATCTAAATCTTACCATATTATCCATATCTGATCAAAATATTTTTTTTTTACATTTGGCAAACAATTTCATGTTACAAGAAGTATTACTCAAACTTTTAATAGGTCAATATTAATTTGTCAAATTTGTCAAATGTTTAATAACGGGTATGGGTTACTATTTTTACAGCACATAAACTATTTGATTGTTGTGTTTATAAAAAAATAGAAATATGATAAATACTTAAAAATATAAACCGATAGATATTTAAATAATATTTATTTATATAAAAATGAAAATAAGTACCCGTCCGGTCGGATGGGTCCAGCTCTAGTAGAAAGATTAAGACAAAACGAGCATGACTCAAACCTAAACAAAGACATTAGTCGGCTTTGTTGGACTAGTTATATGCATGACTTGACCATATGGATTAAATCATCATTGGGTTAATTTTTTTTTGTGCTTTTCCTATGGTTATTCCCCATTTTATGTAGATAATTCGCATAGAATGTCCTTGTACCTGTTCGTAATTAACTCGCAATCCCAATTATTTACTTTGTCGTGTCACCAGCCCTCTAATTCACCAAATTTTTGTAAAATCAATATCACTCGAACAATATTTTGTTTTCTGCAAGACAAGGTAGTTTACTCTTTATTATAAGAGATGCACTAATCATATTTTGTCTCCTAATGAGTAAGAATCTTGAATTGTTGCCTACCAAGAACTTTGATGTGAACTTCTAATACTACTAAATACAAATACAAATAATAACAATAATAATATGGCTGGTCTTTTGTGATGGAGGAATCTTTCACTAATCTCACCAAGAATCTTTTTTCAACTGATTTTAAGAGGGTTTTCCAGAGGTAACCAGATTAGTTGATAAACATCTGTATGTAATAATGAAGAATAAAGTTGAGATCTTGTCAAGAGAAGTAATCAAACCGTCTTCTCCAACTCCAAATGATATGAAAATTCTCAATTTCTCTCTTCTTGATATCCTCAGCTCACCTATGTACACAGGTGCACTTCTCTTTTACGCTGCAGACCCGCATAACCTTCTCGGTTCTTCATCAGAAGAAACATCCTTGAAGCTCAAGAAATCTCTGTCCAAAACATTACCAATCTTCTACCCTCTTGCCGGAAGAATCACTGGACGTTTCATCCAATGTAATGATGAAGGAGCTGTGTTTATAGAAGCTAAGGTGGAAACTCTTCTCTCGGAGTTTCTCAAGTGCCCTGTTCCTGAATCACTGGAGCCACTCATTCCTCTTGAAGCTTTATCAAGAGAAGCAGTTACATGGCCTGTGTTGCTAATCCAAGCCAACTTCTTCAGTTGTGGAGGATTAGTTATCACAATCTGTGTTTCTCATAAGATCACTGATGCAACATCTTTAGCAATGTTCATCAGAGGATGGGCTGAGTCAGCAAGAGGGTTGGAGATTACATTGGTTCCTAGTTTCACCGCTGCAAATTTCTTTCCTCCACCTCCTGATGAGCTACCCTTAAAACAGATGGAACATAAAGGCGTGGTAGAAGAGATGAAATGTGTAACAAAGAGGTTTGTGTTCGATGCCTTAAAGATAAAGAAGCTCAGAGACAAAGCTTCAAGCAACCTTGTCAAGAATCCAACTCGTGTTGAAGCGGTTACGGCTCTCTTCTGGAGATGTGCAACTAAGGCTTCTAGGTTGAGTTCTTCAACGACAAGAACTTCGGTGCTGCTGATACCGGTGAGCATACGAGGGAAGGTAGATTCTTTGCCTGAGAACACAATTGGGAACATGCTTTCCATCATGATTCTAAAGAACCAAGAAGGTATGTTAGATGGGATTCAAGATGTGGTTGATGAGTTAAGGAAAACAAAGGAAAACTTCAGCTTAAATAGCAAGGACATGTCGTCGTCGAGAGTTCTTGAGTCTTTGGAAGAGATTGGGAAAGTACATGGAAGAGGTAACGAGATGGACTTGTGGATGAGTAATAGCTGGTGTAAGCTTGGCATGTATGAGGCTGATTTTGGATGGGGAAAGCCGGTTTGGGTGACTGGAAGAGGCACTTCTAGTTTCAAGAACTTTATGTTGTTGATTGATGCTAAAGATGGAGAAGGAATTGAAGCTTGGATCACTCTTGTGGATAAACACATGTTGCTTTTTGAACAAGATGAGGAGCTTCTTGAATCAGTTTCCTTGAATCCCCCTGTTTTGGTCTAATAACACTGCCATGGTGATTAGATACACTTATGTCTATTGTACCCAAGTGAACAGAAAAGTTACAAACTTAACTTAGTTCAAAGATCTGGTTTTGGATGCTTAAAAGTTGGGTTGTTTTGTCAGCAATATTAACTTGGTGCGGGTAACCTAAGTTTATACCGACGTTAGGTGAATACTATAACTTTTATTTAGAATTGAAAATGACCTAAGCAGCTTCAGAAGATACCTTTTGCCGCAAGAAAGCTCTTTTGGTTCTCTTATACTTGCATATTATACATGTCTCTTCAAGATGGAGGAACTTTATTAGCTTCAACCTTGTTGCAGTGTTCAAGTTAAAAGGTTTTGTGAGACACCAACCAATTGTTTTTGGTGGTGCTTAAATCTAATCAAGGATGAACTATAATAAAAAACTAGATCATGACCCGCTCGACCGAGCGGGAGTCAATTTTTTTTTATCTTTGTTTTTACTAAATGTTATACATGATCGCAATGTGTATTAATATAAAATTTTGATAAATAACAATGTGTACTAATGTGTTTAAATAAGCAATGTGTTTAATTACTAAATTTGATTTTTAAAATTTATGATAACGTAAAGTAATTTTTTCTATATTATTTAAAATACATAGTGCTATATATTTTGTATTTTCAACATTTATCATACAAAACTTACATTGAGATATTATTTATATGAAAATATGTGTAACATAATATATTTATATATTATATAAACATATGCACATCCGCACGGGTTTTATTTTTAAAATGTATTCTATATTATTTAGTTTTATGTAGTATCGAGTTTGTATATTCAATTTTGTGTTTAAAGAACAATATCAAAACTGTCTTTCGTATGTAAAAATAACATTTTACAATCGCGAGTTGTGTTTTTTTATTGTAACACAAAATTTTATATAAAACTTATGTTTTTTTGTACATTACGAAATTTAATTTTTTAAAATAATTATTACGTAATTTCAAAATGAATTTGATCTCTGAGGTCTAATACATTTTGTGTGTAATGGTTCAAAGCATTTTTGTATATATTATATTTCAGTTTGGTTTGCTTTTAGTATTACTGTATAAGTATAATACTATACAATATTACTATATTCTATACAATATATGAAGCTATGTGTTATTTGTTTTAGAAAGTAGATTAGACCCAACATAGTTATAAGAATAGTCATATCTTTATGTATGTGTCTATGACTTATCTACCTAATGTTATTCGTACTAATAAAATTAATATGGCCAATGAAAGTATACTGATCAATTTAAAATGAATTTTATAGGGTAATTATAGAACGATTAATATTTTTAGTATTTTTAGTATATATTTTATTTAAATCGACATGTAATAAATGTAAAAATCTTATATGGAATATAGACAAAAAGAAGAACTGTATGCAAAGTTAGACTATGGTACATATTATATATAAAGAATGAGACATTTAATTTAAATATATGAGATCTATCTTTAAAAATCCACCTAGAAAAAGTTGTAATGTTCCTGTTTTAATAAAATAGATGTTATATATTTTAGGTGCGAGTGAAAGAATAAAAAAATTTAAAATATCAATTAATACTGCGTATGCTATGGAAATGATTTTCCAATATTTAGAATATATTTTTTAAAAAATTAGGGATGGGCATCAATATTGCAAGGTCCTTATGGTTTGGTCCTTAGTACACACATATACATATACACATGTGTACTAAGGACCAAATCATAAGGACCTTGCAATGTTGATGCTCTAGGAAGTACCAATCAACTCCCAACATCATCATTAACGTAGGTGAGGGTTGCTTGTGGATGGGGCTGAACAACTTTACCGAGAACGTTTGACTATTCCTTAGCTCAACTTTAATTATTTGCGACTTATAACCTATGGTTTGTGTATGTTTGTCGTTGATAGATTCCTCTATCCAAGTCAATGGATCCATTAGGTGAAAACTTGATTAGTTCAATTCTATTTTTGAATTGAAAATTAGGTTATGAATCTTTCCAAATTATCATTCTTTAACTTCACTTATATGGGCTGTTCATCTACTTCGAATTAATATGATCACTAACTACGACCAACTTTTTTTTGATCGAAAACTACGACCAACTAGAAGAAAGAATAGTCGTATATATATATATATTTATATATTATTATATTTTTTTTTGAGAAAACGCTGTAGTATTCTATATTTATATATAAATAATATTTCAACCAGAAGTATTAAATTGTATTTTAAAAATAATAATTATTATATGTATCTATAAGACCATCTTACTGTTCTAAAATGTGAGATCATCAAACCATCCATCATTTTAAGACAACAGCCTATAAAACATAGACAATATTTATGAATTATGTGAAGTTATGTTATATAGTTTAGCTAACTTTTCAATGTTTTCATAATGCCTTACGTTTAAATAAAAATTTATAACTTTTTGTATTAATTTTTCATAATATATATCCTACATACAACTAGAGTTAATATTATAGTATTAAACTAGGTGTTTTGCCCGCACTTGCGGGCTTAAATTTTTTTTTTAAATTTATAAAATATTAAATACCATTAGAATAAATTTTCAAAAATTTATAAATTTTCAAAAACCATTAGCATAAATTGTTTTCATGCTTTTGGGAGCATAAAAAAACTTTACTTATATAAAGCATGAAAAAACAATTTCAGATATCTTAGATAGTTTTTCTTGTGTTACCATTTATTTTATAGTTAATCACTTACGAATAATGAAATAATGAACCAATAATATAAAATCTGGATGCACCAAATATACATCTCTTATATCAATTAATATTTATTATCAATCTGAAACATATACCAAAATGAGCCTTTAATAAAAAACACCAATATGTGAATCAACCAATATATATCCAAAGTTAAATAATCATAAATAAGATGATATATCCTGAATAAGATGATTTAATATTGTGATTGTCTTAAATCACATGTTTAATTAAAATATAAAATAAGTAAAATTATTTATTATATTTATTAAGCATATGATAAATAAGCAAAATTACCTAAACCAATGGAAAATATGACAAATAAGCAAAATTACTTAAAATTTTATTTAAAAACATCAAAATAAAAACAACCAGCAGATATCAAAAATAATTATAAATAAGATGACATATACTAAATAAGATGTTATAATATTGTGATTATCTTAAATCACATGTTTAATTAAAATTATTAAAAATAAGCAAAACTACCTAAAAGTATAGAAAACATAACAAATAAGCAAAATTACCTAAAATCATGGAATACATGACAACTAAGCAAATTTACTTCTCAAATAATAGTATAGATCGTGATATCCTAATCGACAGGTTCATTTGTCTTTGCTCCCCGGACTGGATTATGTTTGTAACTGAAAGATTGGAAAAGATCCCTTGCTAGAGATTGATTAGTTTGTTACTTGCTTGTCCACGCGGAAAGTAATGATTCAAGTTAAAACTATAGTTTATAAAGCAAAAAACCGTATAGGGTGTTTATTTGACAATTGCGTATCTCAGTTCTCCACACGATCAACGCCACGTTCAAAGGACCACATCTGAATTGATAAATTCAAAGGACTTAGTTAATAAGGGTCTATCCCCTATACTCAATAGCAAACGTGCAAACTTCTGAAATGTTAAAGATGATATTATTAATCTTATCAAGTGCTTGTTACGTTGTATTGGTGTCTCGTGAAGTTTGTCCTTAAAAGAAACAAAATATAAAAGAATCAGCATTGGGTTATAAAATCCATTTCTAGAATGTATTGTGGGTTTTGTAACTGTTTCTAGAATCCGTTCTTATAAATTGTTATAAAGTAACGCATTTGTGACACAATAAGGATACTAATTCAAATCCTGAAGATATACATCCAAAATATATACTCGTAAATTTGGAATGATAAAATCAGAAATCAGATGGAACAAACAAAAACAGATAAACTAAAAACAACAAAAAGAACATAATTAACATAATGGAATCAGAAAAAATGTTGGTTATGAGATATGACAGGTCACAGATATTGAAAGACGAAAAATACTTTATTATATAAAAGAAACTTGATTAGAAAAATATAATGCCAGTTTGGAAACGAAGACCTACCTGCCAACAGAAAGCATATTAATGTTTTTGCAGTAGATAAGGACAAAGGCTATTTTCTTCTACACATTATTAAACAACGAACACACACTCATTATCGCATCATATCCATTTTCAAACGTTACAATTTATTTATCTCTTCTGTAATAGAGAAACCACTCTTAAAAACTTTTTTTCTGGGAAGGAGAAATTAAAAAAGAGATAAGAATTTTTTTTTAATTACAATTTGCAGTTTGCCTTGGCTTTCACGAAGTCTGTCTCTTTCTCTGGCCGCAAAATTCATCATCAAAGAGCAAAAAAGAGTTGCCTTTTTTCTACTAATCTTTTCTAGAAATTTATAAAGCAAAACCGAAGAGATATAAGCCGAGGAGGAGAAAAGCAGGCGTTGTTTGTTGTTTTGTTCATATCTCTGTTTCCAAGAACCAAACTTTGGATTCTCTCCTCTGTTCTTCTTCTTTTTGTAATAATTTCTTTATCGAGAGAGAAGGAGAGATGTATTATCAGTTGACAAAGTCTTCTTACATGGACTCTTTGAAGATTCTTGAGGCTGACATCGAGCACGCCAATGGACTGTGAGTCAATCTAATTCTATCTTGGTTCTATTTCAATTTTTTTTTTCTTTTTTTTTTGGGTTTAGTTTCTGATTTTGTGCCTTTAGGGTTTTGATGATCAAATTTACGATTCTTCTGATACTTGTCTTCGATGATTGATGAATTGAATTAGCTGAAACCCATTTAGGGCCTCACTTTTTCTACTCGCGAACTTTGATTATTGACAGAAACAAAATGGTAGAAAAATTGAAACTTTTTGCTTCATATTCTCAAAAAAAGTAAAGTGTGGAATTTTGATTACAGGGCTGGTGAGATTCCAATGGGAAAGAGCGGTGTCCGACTTCAGATGAAACTGGTCTGCAGCAATTTGGCTCCTTTCTTCATATTCCTGCTTCAATGGATGGACTTCTCATGTCTGCTTCCAAGATATTTTGATTTCTTCCACATACTCATTTACAAGGTTCTTACCATTTTTATATCTATATCTGTCTACATGTCTCTCTCCTTTGTGTTTGTCTTATAGGTGTCTTCTTTTGTCTTGTACAGGTACGTTCTGATGGGCGTTGGAATCTATCCAGGTACGGAAGGAAAGCTACAATCAGAGAGTTTTACGGTAACAAAAGACTTGAGAGCTCTCTCCTTCAATACGATCGTGTTTTTGTTACTATTGGCTAATGGTCTTTGGCTAAGTGCAGGTGTTATATTACCATCACTAGAGCGTCTTCATATCAACTTCTCCGACTTACCAGGCGACAGCGTATGGTACTCGAATCCAAAAGCCATCGCCAAGAAGAATTACGACGTTGAAGACAACAGATTCATCATGACCAACGTTGACTCGGAAGAAAGAGAAGAGGAATGCGGGATATGCTTAGAGCCTTGCACCAAAATGGTGTTACCTAACTGCTGTCACGCCATGTGCATCAAGTGCTACAGGAACTGGAACACGAAGTCCGAGTCGTGCCCGTTTTGTAGAGGCAGCATCAAGAGAGTGAACTCGGAGGATCTGTGGGTGCTGACGTGCGATGAAGATGTGGTGGATCCAGAGACGGTCACGAAAGAGGATTTGCTACGGTTCTACCTCCACATCAATAGCCTCCCTAAAGATTATCCGGAAGCCGTCTTCTTAGGCTACAACGAGTACTTGATATGATGATTTTATCAACATCACACGGGTGGGGTGTACAGAGAGGGAAAGATCCCGGACCTTTTAACTAAGTGTATATAAAGAATCTGGTGATCCATGATTTAATCCTTCGTCTTTTAGGTTATGATAAGAATAAGATGATTGTCATGAAATATGTGTACCCTTGTTATGATATATATATAAGAGAGACTATGATCTCTGTTTACATATTCCAGACTTCTTGATTGCCACAGTAACATATTGCAAGGTGCAAGCATCTACAACAACGAAACAAACAGTATTTTAATCATAGTTGCAGATAAACGTCGCAACGTGCAGTGCAAACGAACATGACCATTGATAAACTCTCTCCATGTGTAATCAGGTTAAGATGTTTTTTTCTTCTCAACTCAATCAGGTTAAAATGTTAACTATCCAATATTAGTTTGCAATGGTCACACTTAGAAAAACACAAAGTAACAATTTAGTAACTTTTATTTGTTTTTAACATTTTACTAGATGATAACCCGCGCCTTGCGCGGGGTGAACTTTTTTTAAATATGTTGTATCTAAATAAATAATACATTTCTTTTGTTATCAATAATTTTTTTACATTTGATTAGGGATGACATGTGGGTAGGCATCATTTGGTTTGGTTAGGTTCGGTTTGGATCTTTGCAAATTTGATTCAAATCTTTATATGTTCAGTTTGGTCTTAGATTCAGATAACCCATTTAATTTTTTAAATACTTAAAGTTCATATATACTTTAAATTTCTCAAAACATAAAAATAAAAATAATATGTTACATATAAATTTGAATAATGTATACCAAAATACTTAAATTTAACATAAAAATTGGTTTAACTTAAATATTTGGATAGAAAATGAATAGATATTTTCAGTATTTTGGTATTTTGAGTAATGTTTAGTTATTTTAAATATATAATTTTTACTATTTTTATACATTTCTAAATATTTTGGACAATTTAAAAACATCTTAAGTATTTTGTATATTTCTTTTAGATATTAATTTTTAAATAATATATTTAAGTATATAAATTTGGTTCGAATATATTCGGATACCCAAAATATTTTGGTCCGAATCGGGTTCGGTTCTGGTTTTTAGATACCAAAATTTTAAACATGTTCAGATATCTAACTGAATTGATTAAAGTTCTATACTATTTTCTAGATTGGATTTGGTTCGGTTATTTGGATTCGGATTTTTTTCCCAACCATATATTTTTTATTGTAACCAAATTTTAAATGAAAGTGACGATGGTTCATACTGATTTTGGGTATGCAACAATTTTTAAACCAAAACACTTTCTTTTATGTACGTGATTTATTTAGTTAATCATTAAAAAATGTTCAAGACCCATAAAAAACGATAGGCTGAACTGAAAAAAAGTTACCATTGATCACAAAAATTTCAATGTGAGGCTTGTACCATTTTTAGTAATTTATAATCGTTTTAAAAAATTCGAAATACAACATATAAGAAAAAATATAATTTTTTATTATATGCTTAATGTGATTGTTTAATTTATTTTAACAAATAAAATTAAACGAAAAGTATAGAGGATAAAAAATTATTATCAAATCTTTATTATTCATAATCATTAATGATGATATATATGTCAATCATATTAGGAAGTTCCGTAGCTTTTATTTAAGGAAACAATAGAGAATATTCTTTTGTATATTAATAATTGATTTAATAATTATTTAATAAAAACTATAATATATGCGTAGATAGACCAACTTATTTCTCTAACAATCCTCAGAATAATTCTCATGATGACACGTAGCTATCAAACAATGTTGCAATGTTCTAGTATTAATATATAGGGGATTTTATTTAGTGTTAAAAATACCATTAACTTTCTCTCTGTTGTGCTTCATATTTTCTTCTATGATATAATGATTTGAAACCAATATTAATAAAAACTTTAATTTGTTTTTGATTTCAGTTATTGACACAAGTGTATCCCTAAAGAAAAAATCTTTATTTGTAAAGTTAAAGTTTTGATTCTTGAAATATAAAAGGTTTTATATCGAAGATAATATTAAGCTAAGTAGAACAAATTCCACCGAAAAAAAAGCTAAACATAAAGCAATGTCATTATAACTTTAATTTAATCATATTTAATCTCATAAAAGCAAATTAAACATTTGATAAATAAATCGTCTAGGAGGAGTCTCTCACGCAGAAGCAAAGATCGGTCTTTCAACAGTCAGAGAGTGAGTGGTGAAATCGAAAGTGAAAGAGAAAACAAGAGAGGTTTAACTATGGTGACGACTCAACATCCTTTCACTCTGCTTCTTCTTCTTCCTCTCGCCGTCATCGGGACCTCCTCCTCCTCTTCTCAGGTACTTTCCCCCCCTTCCTCCAAAACCCTAAACTATTCTCTCATCTAACTAAACCGGAAGACGATTCGTTTCGCCTCACTCTCGCAGGTTAGCGCAACCAATGTCAGAATCGAACAATTCTCCTCGCCTTTCTCTACCGATCTCGCAACCCTGCAATCTCAAATCGGGTACACTTCACTTCTCTATTAAGAGTAGAACACTCTCCTCATGTATCTCTGTCCTGATCAAGTTGACTCACTGAGCCTCTCTCTTTAAGAATCATAGACAGTAGTAATCTACTTAGGCTAAGTCTATTTTCTTTTTAAAGTTGTCTCCTTTCTTTGTTTTGGATGTGTAGCTACAACTTCACAAACATCAACCTCCTTCGCCGTGCAATGACTCACGCTTCCTTCTCTCAAGAGAACAACAAGGCCCTCAGTATCTTCGGATCCCATCTCATCGAAACCTCTGTCTCTCTTCAGCTTCTCTCCAAAGACATCGACACCTCCTCCAAGGCTCTGACCCGTTTGATAGCGGAGGTTTCGAGTGTGGAGTCCTCGTGTGCTCTTGATGGGAACCGGTTGGGTTTGGAGAGGGTTATCAGGGTTTCTCCCAAGACTGATGCCTCGAACTCGGCGATTGTTTGCGGTGGGTTTAGAGCCATCTTTGGAGCTGTTGCTGTTGATTCTGGATTGGTTGATGAGGCTATGAAGGTTTTCTGGAGAGTACATGGAGGTCCAGGTGGGAGACTAGTAGTGTCTATGCTGTAATATTAGTGTTTTGCTTCCGATGTTAAAAGTTTCAAGAGATTCGTCTTTAAGCCTTATATGGTACTAGTAGTACAGTACTACTAGTACTACTAATCGCTTGCTTTCTCTTTGTTTTTTTCTCTGTGTTGTGTGATGAGCAAAACATAATAATATTGGCTGATGTTGTGAGGATGTGCAAGGGGACCACTGCAATGAAATGTTTCAATTTTCAACTAAAGAGGCTAAGAGTGTTAAGTTTTGCGTTGAGAAGATACATGTCACGTTTACAAAATCTGAAAATTTTGGTTTGGTATCAGCATAGAAATTAGTGCAAAAGTGTGCGACTCAAAATGTGACATGCGGATCAACAGTTGTAAAGATGTTATGAGCAATAGCGACACATTGAAATGCAAACTGTTACATGTGCTGTTGCACTAAGCAAAGTCATATGAAATCATCTGAAACTGGGAATGGCATCATCATTTCATCATATGTAGTAATATTTCTAAAAAAAAATGAAAATTTGTTAAGATATTCTAATATCAAATTTAGTGCTCTTAGTTCAGAAGATTTATTTGTTTCCATAACTTGATGATCCTATATTCTAATTTTGTCTTTACATTAAATACATGTAATTAACGATGTGATCGCTGAATTGGATACTATACTAAATGCCACATGAATGGAAAAGGTTAAACGGAAGCGAAGGTTTGTGATTGGACGAAACACATCACCCACTTCAATGTCACGACATAACTATACACGCATTATTATTGTAAGAAAAAAAAAAAAAAGAGATTGGGGAGAAAACAAAACGCACCGCGTCGGTCGTGCAGCAAGCAACGCTTCTCTTTACACACGCCTCTCTCTGTAGCTTCCTTCCTCCCTCCCTCATTTATCATTCATTCTCCGACTCTCTTCCCAGTTTTTCTTCTTGTACGCTCTCTCTCACGAACCTCTTCTCTCCGTTTCCGAATCCTTCCTTCGTTAGATCTGTTTTGTTGAAAGGGGAGGGGGATTGAGATTTAGATAATGCAAGAGAACGATGATCTTCCGCGTGATTCGGTTGATTCTGTCGCTGACGGAATCGAAAATGATGACCACTCAAACGACGAGCAGCAAGAGCTTGATCCTGACCACGTGAGATTTTTTTTATGTTACTTTTTTTTTTCTCCGAATCGTTAGATGGTGAAAAAATTTGGGTAAAATTAAATTTGACAGGGAACAGCTTTCGTGGACAGTAAGGAAGATATGTTCGTTGATGCTCCCGAAGAGTTGAATTTTGATACACCTAGCAAGGAAGCTCTCACCACAGATGACGATGATGACAATGTAAAATCATTTGATTTTTTTAAAAAAAATTTATATTTATTGATTAGGATTTCTTTGTTTTTTTTTTTTTATGTCATTTATGTTTGTTTTTCTATCTTTATATACAGAATGAAGATAGGGAGAAGGAGCTTGCAGTGTTGAAGGAACAGTTTAACCTCTTGACTGCTGAGAACAACGAAGATGTGAACACCGTTGAGATACTCAGTCGTTTCTCAAAGTTTCTAGATACTGCCGACGAAGAGAAGGTTCAGCACGAGGATGCAATCAAGGAGCTTCGTGGGATTATCAGTGGCAAGGACGACGAGATTGCTCATCTCACCACCAAGATCTCTGAGCTTTCTTCGTCGTCACAGAACGAGGAGCAACTCGAGGCTGCGACTGATAGGATTCTGCTTTCTCTTAGTAACGTGTTTGGGCAGGAAGAGCCGCAGCATGGCTCTTCTGTCTCTGAAAAGATTGCTCATTTGGAGAGTGGAGTTGCGTTTTTGAGTGTTAAGTACACTGAGTTTTACTACGGTGCTGATCAGTTGAGGAAGTGTTTGTCTAGTGCTGAGGCGGATCTTCGTTTCCAAGAGGATTTTGGTTCGGCTCTCGGTGGTGCCTGTTCTGAGTTACTTGAGCTCAAACAGAAGGAGGCATCACTTTATGAGAGGCTTAGCCATCTAGAAGATGAGAATAGGAAACTGGTTGAGCAAGTGAATAAAGATAGAGAGATGATTGAGTCGATGACTGCAGAGTCTGGAAAGTTGAAGGCGGAGCTTGAGCAAGAAAAGACAAGGTTTAGTAACACGAAAGAGAAGCTCAGCATGGCCGTAACGAAGGGGAAGGCGTTAGTTCAGAACCGGGATGCTCTGAAGCATCAGATATCTGAGAAAACAACGGAGCTTGAGAATAGGTTGACTGAATTACAGGAGACGAAGGTTGCCCTTGAAACTTGCGAAGTAGTGAAGGGGCAGCTGGAGCAATCGTTAGCTGAAAAGTCAGAGGAACTCGAGAAGTGCTATACTCAGTTGCGTGATCAATCTGTATCCCTGGAAGCATATGAGCTTGCAAAGAACGACTTGGAACAATCTTTGGCCGAGAAAACAAAAGAACTTGAAGAGTGTTTGATGAAGCTACAGGAGATGTCAACAGCATTGGATGAATCTGAACTCATCAAAGGTGAGATAGTGAAATCCGAAGCTTTGGTTGCATCATATCAGGAAATGGTATCCTCAAGGAGCTCTGTCATTGAGAATATTGAAACCATCTTGTCAAACATAGATACACCTGAGGAAGGTCAGTCTCTCGATATCATTGACAAAGTAAGGTCACTTGTAGAAGAGAGGAAAGAGCTCAAGCATAATTCCCAAGAATACAACAAGCTAAAAGATTTGAACTTTCCCATGGACTTGCCAGAGGAGCTTTCGCAATCCAGCTTGGAAACTCGCCTAACTTGGCTGAGGGAATCATTTCTCCAGGCGAAGGATGAAGTCAGTGCCCTGCAAAACCAAATTGAAAGCTTAAAGATGTCTGTTTCAGCAGAAATGGAGGAGAAAAATAACATTAGAACAGAACTCGATGATCTAACTTCCAGTTTTAAAAGATTGGAGGAAACTGCAGAGCGAGATTCTTTGGAAAGAGAGGAAGTTAGTGCCCTGCAAAACCAAATTGAAAGCTTAAAGATGTCTCTTCTAGCAGAAACGGAGGAGAAAAGTAACATTAGAAAGGAACTCGATGATCTAACTTCCAGTTTTAAAAGATTGGAGGAAACTGCAGGGCGAGAATCTTTGGAAAGAGAGGAAATTGTGAGGAGACTTGTGGAAATCTCTGGCTTGATGACAGAAGGAGTAGAACATCATACTTCAGCTATCGATTTGCTTGTTTCCAGATCCTTCGATCAGATAGAAAAGAAAATCAGAGACTCTAGTGACAGTTCTTATGGCAACGAAGAATTGATTGAAAGATTCCAAAGTGCCCTTTATTCTAGTGATCTGGAGTTGTCACTTTGTAAGGAAATGCTAGGCGAGGATATGCTGGCTAGTTTGCAGGTATCTAATCTCTCAAATGAGCTAAAAACCGTATCTCGAGAACTTGCTTCCGTGAAAGAAGAAAAAAAAGCTCTGGAGACAGATCTTGAGCGATCAGAGGAGAAATCTGCTTTGCTCCGAGACAAACTTTCCATGGCTATCAAGAAAGGCAAGGGACTTGTCCAAGATAGGGAAAAGTTAAAAACTCAGTTGGATGAGAAAAGCTCTGAAATCGAGAAGCTGATGCTGGAGTTGCAGCAGGCAACTGGTACGGTTGATAGCTACAAGAGTCAGATAGATATGATATCGAGAGACTTAGAGCGCACAAAAGAGCTAGAGGCTGAGCTTGTTGCTATTATAGACGAAAGAGATCAGCTTAAGCAATCCTTTTCTCTGAATGACACCTTGTTGCAGAAAGTGATGGAATCAGTTGAAACCATGAGTATCCCTGTTGATTTAGCAACTGAGGATTCTTCAGAAAAGATTGACCGACTTGTTGGGTACTTCAAGGAAGTGCAGCAGGCTAGAGTAGAAGAACAAGAAGAACTGGAAAAAGTAAAAGATAAAGCCAGTACATTAGCCAGTAAATTAGAAGAAACCCACACAGCCTTGAAACTGGTTGAGGATGCCTTGTCTACTGCAGAGGGTAACATCAATCGACTTGCTGAGGAGAATAGGCAACTCCAAGCGTCCAAGGAAGATGTTGAACTTGAGCTGCAGAAAGCAGTGGAAGAGGCTTCCTCTCTGTCTAGCGAGCTGGATGAAACTTGTGCAACCAGGAATACACTTGAAGCTGCACTCATGCAGGCTGAAAGAAATATATCTGATATCATCAGTGAAAAGGAAGAGGCTCAAAGCAGTACTGCTACTGCAGAGATGGAGCTCGAGAAGGTGAAAGAAGAAGTTTCAAATCAGAATAACAAATTAGCAGAAGCACATAGCACCATAAAATCACTTGAAGATACACTTGCTCAGACAGAAAGCAACATGGAATCGCTGTCCAAACAAATGGAAGATGACAAAGTTCTTACTGCACATTTGAAGACTGAGTTAGAGAAGCTTCAAAATGAGGTAGAGTTAGAGCGTAGCAAGATGGCCGATGCTTCCGTGACAATAGGATCCCTCGAAGAGGCACTAATGAAGGCGGAGAACAGTCTTTCTGTCCTACAAGGAGAAATGGTAAAAGCTGAAGTCGAGATATCAACTCTCAGTAGTAAACTTAATGTATGCATGGAAGAGTTAGCTGGATCAAGTGGAAACACACAGAACAAGTCTCTGGAGATTATTACTCATCTTGATAATCTTCAGATGCTACTGAAGGATGAAGGTCTAGTTTCCAGGGTGAATGAATTCCTTGAAAGGAAATTCAGGAGCCTTAAAGACATAGATGTCATTGCTAGAGATATCATAAGAAATTTTGGTGAGAAGAAATTGGACAACGTTACAGAGGTAACAGTATTCTCGAACCTTGTCAGTTTACCGTTTCCTTTCATCATTCCTTGCCTATTTGTTGGTTTCGGACATTCCTTATCCTATAGGGATCTCGAGTTTGTTTTTTTGCCAAGGATACACACATCTAGTTATAATCTATTCTGTGTAGTAGAAGTTGATTAACCGGAGATAAGAATGATTAATACTATTCTGTGAACATTTTCAGTATTACATACTTTTATTCAATATGTTCCTTTTCTTTAATACGGCTGTTCTCTTGACGCTGTTTATATTCCCAGGATGATTCGACTGTGGTAAAATCCTTGTTGAGTGGTCTTGATGATTCAGTGGATACAGAGCTGGAGAATAATAAAGGGGATGTAGCTGATGAAGACGAAATTTCTTCATCCCTTAGAAAGATCGCAGAGGGGGTCAAGATTAGAAACAAAAAATTTGAGAAAAACTTTGAGGTTTTCTCAGCTTCCATTGATTCGCTCATTGCAGCATTAATGGAAAACATGACATCATCTAGGGCTGATGTGATGAATGTCATGGATCATAATGAGTCCCTGAAAGAACAGGTGAGGAGTGCAGAAGATATTGTTCGCGAACAGGAAAACACTATATCTGCATTACAAACAGATTTGTCATCTTTGATGTCTGTATGTGGCGAGGCAACCAGCAAACTGCAATCGGAAGTGAAAAATGACCTCCTAGAGGTTGTTCAGTTCCAAGAAAATGATAACGGTAATGAAACTGAATTAACAGGACACCTACAGGAGAATCATGGAAGTGAATGCTCTCGGACAGTAAAAGAATTATCTTCTGCTACAAAGAAAGCATGTACCGCTCTGAAGCACTTTGAGACAACAAGTACAGCAGCTGCTGTTGTTATACGAGATATGGAGAGCAGGCTAAAAGAAACATCTGCCGCTCTAGAAAAGGTTGTGGTAGAAAGAGACCTAAACCAAACTAAGGTTTCAAGTTCAGAGGCCAAGGTGGAATCTATGGAAGCGATCTGCCAAGATCTGAAACTTCAGCTGGAAAATTTCAGAGCCGAAGAAGAGAAATGGCATGAAAAAGAGGTGGAACTTTCTACGTTGTATGACAAACTGTTGGTGCAAGAGCAAGGTATTTTCTTTTCTTTTCTCGTCTCTCAGTCTCTATAAATCATCTTAAACATGTTTACCACTTTACTTACATGTCACGTACTGTTTCTTCGGATTGCAGAAGCAAAGGAAAACCTAATTCCAGCTTCTGATATGCGTTCCCTTTTTGACAAGATACGTGGTCTTGAGGTGCCGTCAGTTGATCAGGTCAATGGATTAGATTCTCCGAGTCCATATGATGTAAAGAAGCTACACGCAATTGTTGATAGTGTTAGTGAGATGCAGCATCGGATAGACCTTTTATCATATGGACAAAACGAGCTCAATTCCACCTTGGCAGAAAAGGATCTTGAAATTCAAGGTTTGAAGGAGGCGGCTGAAGCAAATACTACGGCCGAGCTAGAGTTAGTGAAGGCAGAGAACGAATTGTCCAAGCTAATCTCTGGCTTGGAGAAACTGCTGGGCATGTTGGCGGGCAATGATCCTGTTAAAGACTCGGACTTCTCTGAGTCATGGTCACTCTTACAAGCACTAGAGAGAAAAATTGCTTCCCTTCTCCTAGAGTCAGAGAGCTCAAGGTCTAGAGCCCAAGAACTTGGTCTAAAGCTAGTCAGCAGCGAGAAACTTGTGGATAAATTGTCGCTAAAAGTTAGAGAATTTGAAGATAAACTTCAAAGCAAAGCTATTCAGCCTGATGTCGTTCTTGAAAGGAGCATCTTCGAAGCACCTTCTACCTCAGAGATATCCGAGATTGAGGACAAGGTAAAATATTATCTTATGCTATTTCACGTTATTACTGAACCTTGTGGATCATAATTGTCCTGTTATCTTTTTACTATCTGCGGCCTAAGTTTAAAACTATAAAACGTAGCTGCTGTGTTTGATTACTTTAAACGAAATGATTTAGCTTCGATCTTCACATATGGACTGAAAACTTTTTGTGCTCAGGGAGCCATGGTGAAAAAATCAATATCATCTGTGCCTACAGCAGCGCAAGTGAGAACAGTGAGGAAAGGATCAGCGGATCATCTTTCAGTCAACATAGATTCAGAGTCCGAGCAGCTGATGAACAACAACGAAACAGATGAAGATAAAGGTCAGGACTGAGGCGTCTACATATCTATCTCGTTTATTGACAAAGCATGACTTGATTCTCTAAGCTCACTCATCTTAAATGCAATCTATTTTGCTTTGGCAGGACATGTTTTCAAGTCTCTCAACATGTCTGGTCTGATTCCAGCGAAAGGAAAGATGATAGCAGATAGGGTCGATGGGATATGGTAAACACTCAAAGTCATATCAGCCTGATCTGAAAAGGCTCCTGAGTTGTTGTTGTTGTCTTGCTGAGTTTTGATTTGTGTAATGCAGGGTCTCAGGTGGAAGAGTATTGATGAGCCGTCCTCAAGCAAGGCTTGGCGTTATTGTATACAGTCTCTTATTGCATCTGTGGCTCCTAGCTTCCATCTTATAACAAGACAGGTGATTGATATCTCTTAGGCCTCTCACATGAAACTACATACAACAGAAACACACAAAATTTCTCTTTCTCTGTCTCTCTTTCCCTATTTTTCCATTCTTTGTCGACTCGTAAACAGAGAAAGATAGGTGTCATCTTGTATATATACCCTTGAATAATGTTTCGATTATCCGCGAACTTGTCTTCATCTATTTCTTCAGTTTCGTAGTCCTAGAATGTTTTGGTTAGGACTCAGTACGTTATTACAGGTGGTTTTGTCTTAAGACATTTGTTGTCCCATGACGTTTTGCATCTGCAACCACTAAGTTTTGAATGACTGTTAGTTTTATTTTATTTTTATGATAGCAATCTTCCAAAACCAAACAATTTCTTTGTGATAGCTTTTACCTGGGGGAGAGAAGAGAGGGAGAGTTCTAGACTCACATACCTGCTACCTAACTCATTAATTATTTACGCTATTCCTAGAAGTTGAGGTTTGGAATTGACGTTTTCAATGTTCGCCTTTAGACTAAAACCGAGAAATAAATTTAACTTTATCTAACCTTGACAAAAAAATTTTTTTTTAACTTTATCTAACCAATTATGATGGTCCAAAACTAGAATCGAATTAATTGAACGAACTAGATTGGACAGAATGAGCAAAATTAGGTGAACGCTATTAATAACGTGATTAATTTCTAAATCTGCCATGGAACCAAATCATTGAAGTCAACTTGAGGAACTGTCCAGAAATTGAATGCAAAGCCCTTTTTGGGTGAAACCCCAATCTACCAATCTCACAAAAGAATCATTTTCTTCCTGTTGTGTGTACTTGAATTTTGAGTACTTTCTTTCACATTCTTCAGTGTTTCTTTTTCTTTTTATACGATAAATCTTTTCCTAAATAGTATATGATGGCACTGACTTGGTCTTTTATTGTACGTTACGATTTGTGCTATTTCAATTCATTTTCGTGTAAAGTATTTTTATTTTTGTATGATATTTTAACATAAAACACAAATTAAAAAAGATTCTACTTTTAGTAAAAGCACTTAATTAAATTAAAAAGTAACCAAGAATAGTTAATCATTGTTATTCTGAATAAATAAGACAAAAAATTACTCACTAACTTTTAATATTTTAATCAATTGTTTTAATAGTTCTATATAGAAAATTTCAAAATATCATATAAATTGAAAAAATATATATATTTTAAAACATCATACAATAAGAAACGGAATTGAAAAGAAAGAAAATAATAAAATAAACATCTCTCTAATCTTTCACAATTCTAAATTTCACACATAAAGAGAGTGAGTTAGCTCCATGCCCAAATCTCATGACCACACAAAATCAGCAAACAAGAACAGAAAAAAATAGAAAAGAAACAGAAAGAAGAACATGCAAACAACATGGCCTCTCCATGTCGTAAGCTTCATAGGTTTTCTCTCTCTCCTTAGACTACTCTATCCTCTCTTGAAATGGTTCATCACGAGATTCCTCCTCACTGACCCCGGGCGGGTCAAGCGTTATGGCTCGTGGGCTTTGGTCACTGGAGCCACAGATGGGATCGGACGAGCCTTTGCTCACGAGCTGGCAAAACACGGCCTTAACCTCATCCTAGTCAGCAGAAACCCTTCGAAGCTCGCTTCTGTTTCCGATGATTTCCGACAAGAGTTTCCACAAATCAAGATCAAGATCATTCCCTTTGACTTCTCCTCTGGTAATACTAAATGCACTTTCTTATTTTTCAGTGCAGTCTTCACTTCACTGCTTCTGGTCAATCCTATGGAACTAGCCGTCTATGTTGTGTATGTGAGCATAACTATTCTAAACTTGGAAAAGTATTCTTGTTTCAACAGCTAGCCAGGATGGAAAATACAATTATTCAATCCAAATGCAAAACGAATCGAGTAAATATAGTACACAGTTACTCCAGAGTTGCAATATACACTTCAATTTGTTATAGTATATAAAGCGACTTATAACAAATACATGCATTTACAAGATTAAACTAAAAATCAAATGCTTTCTTAAAATATTCTTTTGTTAGTTTTTGTATATTTATCATTTTAGGGGGTAAACGTCTAAGCTATTTTAGTCTACAAAATGATACTTATATGCATGCAAAACTAGAGATGGGGGCAGATGTAATATATAAATAAAGAATGTTATACTTATATGAATAGTGATAAATTGGAGAAATGTGCAGAAAGAGGATATGAAGCTATCGAGGAGGGGATCAAAGACCTTGAAGTTGGAATTCTGATAAACAACGTTGGGATAACTTACCCACGAGCCATGTTCTTCCACGAGGTTGACCAACTCACATGGACCAAAATCATTAGGGTCAATCTTGAAGCCACCACTTGGGTCACGAGATCTCTCATCGGACCAATGCTTCACCGCCGTCGAGGAGCTATCATAAATATTAGCTCCGGTGCCGCCGTTGTTGTCCCTTCTCATCCTCTCTATGCCATCTACGCGGCCACCAAAGCGTTAGGACTTTCACTTTTCTCTTTATTTACTGCTTCTTAAGTTCAATGCACATTTTATAAATATAAGCATACTAACCAACAAAATCCTTACAAAAAAAAACTGGAGGTCTTTAAGAAAAATATTAGATGGGAGTAAAATAAAAATCACAAGATAAATTTTAAAACAGAAATTAATCTCTAACCAAGACAAAATAGTAATTTAGAAAACTAAACTTTGGTCGTTATTAGCTCTAACTATAAGTCTAAAAGATCTCGACTTAACGTTAATTAGTTGTTTAGCTCAATTATAAGTTTGTAGCTATTTAATCATGCATTATAGTGTAAAACGGTGACTGTGACTTCTATCTATTTTAATACTGAAAACTACTACAAAGTTTAGTTTCTTTTCAAACTAGGAATTACAGCTATATCGGTGACTGTGACTTAGACTTGCATGTAGTCATTAAGGTTTCATTCCGATCTTTCTATTTTTGGTGGTTATTAGTTGTTGTATAATAAATAGTGTATGAAATTGTGTAATCGACTCCATACACGTAGATGTATCCCCACTAAACCACCCACACATATAAGACCCGTGCATTTTAGACTTTTTAGCGAAGTGGATAGTTAAAGTAACTAATGATGTATAATCACGCGACAAAACCTTGTATTCTCGTTAGTTAGAGAATCTCCAACCTCACTCCATAATTTACTCCAAATTGAGAAATATAATTGAAAATGGAGTAGAAAAGGGAGTGATGACCAAAAAATAAAAATATTACTCTATTTATGAAGTAATACTTTTATTTTTTGGTCATCACTCCATTTTCTACTCCATTTTCAATTACATTTCTCAATTTGGAATAAATTACGGAGTGAGGTTGGAGATGTCCTTAAAGAGAGTGTTGTTATTTGTAAAAAATGACAACTTAGCTAACGTTTACTTCGACAGTATCATAGATTCATAGTAATACATAATCTATTCGTTCTAAGAGTGGGCGCATAACAGATTTCCGAATTTTTGGAAGTATCTATGAACTATGATCTGATGTGTTTTATCCAGATCTTAACTTTCTAATATGTATTTGATCCGCAACTATCCGGATATTCAGTATCCAGTTATTCAAAAAATTATACGTTCAATTGGATAATCAATTTGATCCGTATAAATAAAATAAATAAAGAATAAAATTATTTACTTCGTAAACTTAAATAACTAAATATAAATTAAATAAATAAATTATTATAAAAGTTAAAAAAACCTTCAGATTTTCGGTTCAAATAAAGACATACAAATGATCCAATAAAATTTCCGGATATTTTGCCACCCCTAATTTTTCATAAGTTGATATAAATGTGAAAAGCTAATTGTCTTTTTTCAAAATGAAATAATAAACTAATTATCATTTTATTATGAAGTTATTTGGAGTTACTCAAATGTCATCTGTTTTATGAATTTTCTGCATTGTCCATAAACCACATGCATGAATTAACGAATACGTGCATGCAGCTATGTTGATAAACTATCAAGGTCTTTGCATGTGGAATATAAGCATTTTGGTATCCACGTCCAGTGCCAGGTACCTTTTTTTTACACAATACGATGTTATTTATAGAGTATTTTATGATTTTCCATGTAATGTGGCAGGTTCCGTTATACGTGGCAACGAGGATGGTATCAGAAGTAGCAGACATAGATAAACCAAGCTTCTTTGTACCATCGCCGGAAGTATATGCAAAAGCGGCGGTGGAGCAGATCGGAATTGGATCACGATGCTCGCCATTTTGGGCTCATTCCCTTCAGTGGTTTCTCGCTGGTCTTTTGCCAAAGAACCTTCTTGATACTTGGCGTCTCTCTATCGGTCTTCGTAGAAGAAGTCTGTCTTAGTCCCTCGCTTTTTATGTTTTAAGTTATTAAGTTTATATATTTTCCGGTTACTTCCTTTAACATATAAAGTACTCCAAAATAAATTTTACAAAAATAAGTTACGTATGAAATAAGGCCTTTTAAGTTCTACCACAAGAACTTGAAAACAAAGCTTTTTGTCAGTTGCCTTTTTGCCATTTAACAATAGTGCCTATAAGATTTAGGCATTTATTAGTGAATTGATGTGAAGACTTCACTCTCTTTCCTTGAAAAAGAAAAACCGAAGTGCTAAAGGATTGAAGTTTCAAAATAAAGCATCATAACAACATAGATGAGATTAAGTATTCAGCATCATAGCAACACAAATGAGATAAAGAGAGTAAACAAACTTCATAGCAACAATAAATCTCTGCAATCAGTTCTTGCAAATCATAAACTTTAGAGATTCTAGTCTCTCAGTCAACTCGCTGCCTCCTTGAGTCCGGTGACTCTTGTTGACCCTGGTCCTGCTCATCTTGCGTTCTCATACGAGTCTGTCCATCAGCCATTACTTTTAGCATTTTGGTCTTGTTAACTAGCAATCTCACTGTTCATCTCAACCAAGGTACCTAAGATCTTCATCAAAATTTCGGTTTCTGAAAGAAGCAAAATCCAAAGACAATAACAAGTAAGAACACAAGGAAGGTACACAATTAATGAAAAACAAAACAGAGGGAAAAACGACTAGCATCATTACTGGAAGAAAGTGGATGCTGCACAGGAGCATTGGCAGTTTCGGGAGGAACTTGCGAGGATGATACACGAGTCTCTCTTGGGACGTTTTGAGCAGTTCCCGTTAGTGCTAGAAACAGGGACAACAAAACAGATTCTTCTATTTTAGGAGTAGACAACGAGAAAAACAAACAGGAAAGAAAGCTGAGTAGTGTTATATTAACGGAAGAAGGTGCCTGCTGCCCTAATCCCTGTGATGATGATGATGCACCATCCCCGATATTTTGAGCAGTCCCCATGACTATAAGAAGCAGAGACAAATATAATGTCAACAATAGGAGCTAGAAGAAACTCGAGAATACAAGTTTTAGTTAAGGAAAGGTTGTTTATCAAAGACCTCTCCTGTGTGTACTGGGCACTAGTATCGAAGACAAGAGAACCAAATGAAGAGAAATTGCTTTGATGTAGTGGCGCGTTAATCTTCTATTGCGTCATTAGGTGCTAGTTCGAATGCCCAAATTTTTCTTGTAAAAAGAAGTTATCTCCTCAATTTTCAATTTTCAGCATTTCTTTTTCTTCTTTCTGCCATAAAAAACTACATTGTTACTTATTTAGTTTGAATATGGGTCTCTACTAATCTTCCAATTGTCATGTTTCTTTATTTTCCTGTTTTTTCCGTAAGCTTTTAAATTGTTTTAAGAAAATTCTGAAAATCAAACAAATGGAAAACTATTTTTACATACGAGATTCTAGGATAAAATTAATAAAAATCTGCAAACTGATTGATGTTAGCAAAATTTGATTAAATAATAACTGTTGTCTACCTTTTTATTCTTTTATCATATGTATTGTATTGTTGTGTTTTCTAATTTACAATTTTAAAATGTTTATCTACACATGAATGATTATATAGTTTTTATATGCTTCAATCAAGTACGAATTAGTATGAATACTTATTATTTATTATTCAAAGTCGACATGATTTCACAAACGAAAAAATCAAAGATTATTATTTAGGAATAATGTACTTTTTTTCATTTTTTAAGAATAACTAAATTTTAATAATATTTGTATCTTTGTATTACATATTTAAAACATAGCAAAGTTAGTTATAGTTTGGGGAAAATTATTTTCTATTGCTCTTTAGGCATCATATATATCCGGATCGACGCTGTGCATTCAGGGGTTCAATAGTGGTCTGAACAAAATACTACTGGAAGAAACGTGGAGACTCATTTTCAATTTGATTCCAAGCTTACAAAAACACAAAAAACAAGACTGTTTCAACTCACACCATTAACAATTCGAAACTAAAGAAATTCACTTTACCATGCATGGTCAAAGCAACAATGGATAGAATGTTGTCTGAATGAACCAAGAAAACAGAGCATGAGAATAATCTTATAAGTTTGAGAAACGAGAGTGATAGAAGAGGGGATACTGAATAGAGAGGGAGACTATTTATTGCTCTCGCGGATCAGCTAGTAAAATTTCACTATCTTCTTTTTGTATTATATTTTATTATATCATCTTTTTACATAACTTTTTTGTTTATTTACTAATTACCCATGATTTAAAATCGTTGTTGTAGAGCCGGTCAACTAAAATATAAGGGGCTTAGTGGGAGATGAATTTAGGTAGAGTTGATTGATTTTAAGAATCAAGAGATTTATTAAATTTATAAAAAGTTCTAATGAATTTTTCATATTTAAAAAATCTATGAAACTATTCTAGTACAATGATTTTGAGAATCTTGAGTATCTATGCAATATTTTGAAAGTTTTGTTTTATGAGTTAAAAATGTTAAGAATTCAAATCTCAATAACACAAGATTTTGATAGAATTAAGAATCTTTAAAACACGAATTTTTTGAATAAAAATAGATTTTATATGTCATTAAAAAATCATCAATCCAATAACACTTGATTTTATAAGAATGTTAGAATCCATTAGGCAACAACTATAAATTTTTAAAATTCTAGCAATCATTATAAATGTGCAACTAATGTGGCAAACAATAACTCAAACCCAACACAAAGAGCTTAGCAATGCCCCCAGACTTCATTCATCCTGAGATTATGTACATAGTTTCACCGTTTCATATGTTTTATGGCAGATTTGCCTTTTGGAGATGCTTGTTTCACTCTTTAACACAACATTACAGCCCAAGGCTAAGCGTTAAATGAGTGGTGATCTTCTAGACTAAAACTTTCAACAAGCAAACTGTTTTATGAACTCTTTTCACATAACTTGGTAACTACCGGTCAGCATAACATATGGTGATGATCTTAGAGGCATGCGAGAGTTACAAAATGCTAAAAATTGAGGTACACTCAAGTAGACTTAAAAGGGTTTGTCCCACAGGATGAGGAAGAGTTGGTGACAAGAAGATTGACTTAATGATGCCTACGACGGTCTTTCGATGAGTGCGAGGTTTCACGATAGTCACGGTCCCGAGAAGAGTGATGCCTTGATCTATCTGACGCCCCACCTGAGACGCTTCAGTTTATCACTTGACCGATAGGTGACCTTCGATCATTTGCTCTGTCTCTGTCCTTGTCAGAATCTCTGCCTCTGTCTCTGTCTCTGTGAGAAGACCTAGCCATGTCCCTCTCTCTACCTCGTTCCTTCTCCCTATCACTCTCTCCTCTTACTTTACTCCTATCCTCCCTCGAGTCTCTGACAATTGGTAGACTGTTTGACTCAGCATCGCTCTTCTTCGAATCCGTAGCCTTTTCATGAGGCGTAGCAATCATTCCACCATCCTTAGACTCGTTATTAGTTGAACACTTGGTTTCAACAGCATCGCCAACTACCGGTAAAACATCCTGTAACACAGTTAGGAAACAATTTCAAAAACCAAACTCTGATTAAAACAAGTAACCTGGCAAAAGCTACTCCTATAGCGAGCGACCTCACCTTTGTAGTTGATTGAGCTTGAGCGTTCCCGGATCTACTGGAAAATGTAAATGACTTCCCATCCTTGCAAACTGAGATGTACTGAGCCTTTGGAAGACTGTATAGAAGAGCAAGAACTCTGCACACTTGGTCAATACCAGATTTATCTGCATCAAATGCTTTCCACCAGGGTGGACTCTCTGGGAGAGGTACTTGAAACCTGCGGGCAGCAGCATACACGACCCCACAAGCCACAACTTCACTTCTGAACCTTACACAAAGGTTTGTACGCAGACTGCATATATAGACATACCATTAGAGATCAAATAAGATAAAAAGCAGACACTGAAAGCAAAACAGAACAGTGCATATGTCAAGACATAGCTGATATGCCCAACTTTAGATAAAAATGTCATCTCTAAAACCTATTAACACAATGATGTACAAGCTAACTATCGAGTAATCATATAAAATAATATCTATAGGAAGATTTGAGGTTACCTATCATTAGCCAAGTTCCAAGCTTCTTGTCTCAGTTCAGGAGGTGTTTCAAGCGTGGCAAGGTAAGTTTGAAATGAACTTGTGAGGATGTTCAACATGACAAACGAAACCCATCTCTTTCAGTATATGTCTCTCAGTTCTGCTTAACTCAACTTTCAACTCAGAGTACTTCTGCAGAAAACATCAACAAGCTGAAGTTACAGAAAACGACAGAACAAATAGCACTTAAAAAAGAAACAAAGAAGCTGTTTCAATATGCAGTAGACATGAAAAACATTCAAGATGACAAATTTATATATATGCAATTAGGACAAGTAACAATGCAGTAGGGAGGGCATACTAAACCTTGGAAAACAAATCAAGATGATCTAAAGGCAAGTTCTCCCTGCGGCACTCCATCCTGTGGAACACAATGATGAACCTGTCTTGCCTTTTTAGGGTTCTCTTCCAGTTTTGATGCAAGCCAGAGACAGCTCGCAGCTACAATCTGTACAAGAAAGCCCTCAAGTGTCAAAGAGACAGAAACTTAAAGGTCACTGTATGCTAAAGAAGTTAAAAGGCGTCAAGTAAGTTACCTTTACATCAAATTTGGCAAGAGACTTCTTACAATAGAACCTGTGGAAAAGAACCTGCCCAGTAGCCATAACTGCCTGTGGTCTAAAGATTCAACAATTACGAGAGTTAAGAAAAAACAAAATCACGCCTTTGTCACAGTTTTGAGCCTTTGAAACCGTAATGGAACCAAGAAAAACAAAAAGGATACAGCTTGAGCAATATTCCTCCTTCCTGGATGAGATCACATCCATAGATTCTTAGAGCCACTTCGGTCGCTTCATCTATTCCATCTTTCCTTGAAGGTGAAGTCTTTATCTGCTCCTCTGTTAAGTAGAAGTTGTCGATCGCCGTGTAATTCATCAATTCAGGTCTACAATGTACGGTGAGAGAGAGAGAGAGAGAGAGAGAGAGAGAGAGAGAGAGAGAGAGAGAGAGAGAGAGAGAGAGAGAGAGAGAGAGAGAGACGGAGGCGAATCAAAATAACGGCGAGCCGATTTGAGAGAGACGAAGGAAGAAGACTGAGGAAATATAAATATAGAAAAGAAAAAGAAAAGGAAAATTAAATTAATTGGGCCTACACTTAAACTAGGCCTTAATGGGCTTTATCAACAACAATCATAGGCCCAAATAGAAGTTAGTTTGTGCTGACGTCAAAGATATAGATATTTCAGACAAAGCAAAGTTTGGTTTTTTTGCTTCACTTGTCTCTCTGGCGCACTGGAGACGTGAAGCAAGCAACAACAACAATACTTTCTGAATCCAAAAACCCTAAATCTCCTTTACCTTTCTTTGTCGCTGGAGAAGATGGCTTCTTCTATATACTTAAAGCCAACGAACCTCCTCCTCCTCTCTTCTTTCTCCACAGGCAGAGTCCTCCATCTCCGCCGCCGCTCCCGTTTCAGCCACAGACCGTCTTCTTCGCCTCGGACTCTGGTGGCTCAATTCGGGTTCAGTCAAGGCCCCCTTTCTCTCGATTTGATCAAGGAACATGCGGAGAGCCTCCTCTACACGATCGCTGATGCCGCTGTCTCCGTCCTCCGAGACCTTTGATTCTGTTTCCGGCACTACCACCACCGACCACGAGCCAGAACAGTGATTGGTTCACTGGTATCGCCAATTACATGGAAACCATTCTCAAGGTCAGTCAAAAGTTTGAATTGAGTTTATTTATTTATGTTGTTGGTAGTGTGTGTTGTAATTGAATTTGAGAATTGTCAGGTTTTGAAAGATGGGTTATCAACTGTGAATGTTCCTTATTCTTATGGTTTCGCTATCATTCTGCTTACCGTGCTTGTTAAGGCTGCTACGTTCCCATTGACCAAAAAGCAGGTTCTTTTTTATTTTGTTTCTACTATTAACTTGTTAAATCCAATGATTCATTTAATTGAGATGGTGGTTTGTTTCTCTGCAGGTCGAATCTGCAATGGCTATGAAGTCTTTGCAGCCTCAGATTAAGGCTATTCAGGAACGGTATGCTGGTGATCAGGTGAAACCCTTTTCTTCCATACTCCCAACACTTTCCTGATGCTGTACTAAGTCAAAGTTTGCATCAATAGTTAGTTGTTAGATTTAATTAAAAGGGTGTGAAGCTGTTGGTTTCATCATTTTTATGGAGAGATTCTAATGAATATACGGAACGTTGCAGCTTTACTTTCTATGAATGTATCCCATTTTGCTAAAAGAATAAGCTTCCTAATATTTATGGTTTATCTTTTCAGGAGAAAATTCAGCTTGAAACTGCCAGATTGTATAAACTTGCTGGAATCAATCCCTTTGCAGGTACAGTTTGTTGTTTCACATTTTCCATTTGAGACAATTGTTCAAGAAATGCATGTGGTTGAGCTGTGTCTTCATTTTATTTTGTTAGGCTGCCTCCCCACACTAGCTACGATACCAGTCTGGATTGGCCTATATAGAGCCCTCTCAAATGTTGCGGATGAGGTACCTTCAGAATTGTTTTTGTAAGCGCCTTCGAGGTTCTTCTCTGACACGTTGTTCGTTGAATTCTTGTTTCTTTACTCTTTAGGGACTCTTGACGGAAGGATTTTTCTGGATTCCTTCTCTTGCCGGTCCAACAACTGTTGCTGCAAGGCAGAGTGGGAGTGGAATCTCATGGCTCTTCCCTTTCATTGTAAGTAGAACCAATCTTAAACCTCGACATTAACTGGTGTGATATCTAAAAAAAAAAAAGAATGGAGAGGATGTTGGACCTTATTGCTGATGTCTACTAATTTTTCAATTTATATCTCAGGAGGGACACCCACCACTCGGATGGTCAGACACATTAGCATATCTTGTCTTGCCTCTATTGCTTATCTTCTCTCAGTATCTCTCCATTCAGATTATGCAATCCTCTCAGCCGCAGGTATAGCATCTTCTCGCATTTGTGATAGTCTATTTAGTAGTTACCTTTTAGCTTGAACAATAAGCTTGGTTATGAGAATATGTAAAACTGCTGTAAAGCTCACTCAGTTAAACTAAATTCAACCAACAAAGAGTGCTTCAAGCAGCATTGAAATATTTGGTGTACCATTTCTTTTTAAATCTTCATGTCGTTTCTCAGAGTGATGATCCAGCCATGAAGAGCTCACAAGCTGTGACGAAGTTTCTCCCGCTGATGATTGGCTATTTTGCACTATCAGTTCCTTCTGGTTTAAGTCTTTACTGGTGAGCAGCAGCGGCAGCTGGTCTTGTATATTTTCTCTCCACTTGCTTTTCTTCTCACTTTTGAAGAGTGCATTTGCAGGTTGACCAACAACGTTTTAAGCACAGCACAGCAAGTATGGCTTCAAAAATATGGCGGTGCCAAAAATCCAGTGGAGAAGCTCACTAATTTGGTCACCAAGGAAGACAAAACTAAAAAAGTTGACAAGTCTATCTCACAACCGCCAGTTCAGAAGCCTGTTTCAGAATTGAAAATACCAAGAGACAAGGGTGGTGAGAAAGTGACCTCAGAAGGGCCCTAAACCTGGTGAAAGGTGACTAAATTTTTTTGTAGCCTCTCTCATTCATTACTAGAAGCTATTTGTTTTTTTTTAACACATCGATGTGGTTTCCAGGTTTAGGCTGCTCAAAGGAGCAAGAAGCAAAGAGACGTCGAGAGAAAGAAGAGGAGAGGCAGAAAGCTGAAGCAGCTCTGTCAAATCAAAATACAGACAGCGCACAGGAACACGAGGGAAAATCTGATACAGGTGTGGAAGAAACAGCTGATGTTGGCTCTGTCGCTGTGAATGGGAAGTCATCCGTTCAAAAGGACGAGACTACTAATGGGAAACTCGGCGTTGGCCATGATACGGAGCAACACCATTCTCATGAAACATAGAAAAGAGGTCTTTAAGGTTTTAGTATTTGTGAAGAAAAAAAATGGCCAAATGGGTTTTTGTAAGTCACGTTGCCTTATATATTCTTACGTATAAACATAAGTTTTTGCTCTCTTACGACAATGGTTTTTTATCCTAAAGTCTTAGTTGCATATTGATTCGTGATTAAAATTTGAATAGAAAATGCATACAGAATCAAAGGCAACACACCGTTATCCTAATAGATGATTTTCTCTGCAAACTTGATAGACAGTTAAAGTTTGACAATATCCTTTCTGAATGCCGTTTGGTCCAATCTCCAAAAAACACAGTGGGATAGATTTAAAATCACGAACACACGATGAGGACATTTCTTTTTAAAAAAAACGCTTGCAAGAGGGGAACAACGTTTTAGAATAGTATCAAAGATTCAAAAGCTAAAGCAAACAAAAAAAAAACAAGAGGCCACAGGGTAGCTAGCACCAAGGTTTTTTAGCAGAACATCATCAGTATTCAGAATTGGAGATAACATCGTCGATCTTTAGAATCATCTTAACGACTTGAGTTGCAAGCAAGATCTGCTGCTGCTTTCCGATCAATGTTTCAAACACATTTTGCTCCCTCATATCGTTTGTTCCCACGTCATTGCAATCTATCCCATAGAAAGGAATATTCTCCTGTTTCATCATACACCCGCAAATGGTAACGTTATGTTCAGGCAACGAACAAACAATTCAATGGCGAAACAGATAACCAGATCATTTACCTTAAGTTGCTGAGATTTAACCGCAGAGAGAGTCTCAATGGGCTGCAACCCACTGTTCTCTGCCAGAGCCATAGGGACAGAGTCCAAGGCTTCTGCAAATGCCCTTATTGCATACTGCATAGACGGAAGCAGTTCAAAAAAATTAAGTCTCCAGGGTATAGGATTAGAGTGAAACAGATTGTCTCACTACAGAGTACAGACTTAATGAGAAGAGTGAAGGATGGTGTTTTACCTGCTCGACGCCAGGGTATTTATCTGCAGCTGCGTCAACTGCAAGTGAGCATGCGATTTCAGCGGCACCACCTCCATATACAATTGACTTATTGCGGATGAGATTCCTTGCCACACACAAAGCATCGTGGATGCTACGCTTCGTTTCTTCTATCATCATTTTGTTACCTAAACCATATCCCATAACGAAATTGTTAATCAATGAGTACAATAGCTTTGTCCACCATATACAATTGAAGCCTATTAAACTCATGTACATCAATATTTACAGGTCATCAGCTCCTTAAGAGCCAGTGCTCTTAACAAATCCTAAAAAGAAAAGGTTGAGTACCTCCACGGATGAAAATAGTGACAGCTTTTGAGTTCGCACAGTGCTCAATGTACAGCATTCGTTCTTTTGTTGTGCCAAATGATTTTTCACGCACCATACCAGCCTAAGAACATGAATAGATGTGAAGGATTCAATGATCTGATTTAAACATATTTACCATCCACTCAATTTAAGGGCGACACCAAGTGAAAGTAAATAGTACCTTCCCTAGCTTCTCTGCGGTCAACTCCTGGAATCTTGGAACAATTCTGCCGCCTACATAAAGACAAATATCCTATCAGCTCTACAAAAACTGATTTAATCATTAGCGGTGGGTGCTTTGAGAAAATGACATACCTGTGGCTATTGCGATAAGTTCTAATTCAACACCCCCGACCCATCTGACAGCAGGCAAATTCCTAGTGCATCAAAAGATGGTTTGCCTCATCATCGAATCCCCATTGGCAAATAACCAGTGTTAGCACCAACATCCTGCAATTTCAAAGCATAACGAACATACATAAATTATATCATAAAACGCATTGTTATAAACCTACAATTCCCCAAATCACTAATGACAACAATATTTAAAAACCAACCTTGCACTTTCTGGAACCATCTCATCGAAGTACTTGCTGCTCTTGCTTCCGCAATGTCTCAAACTTCTCCACTGTGTCAATGTCCACCTTATGCTTAGTCTTGGGCTTCGGTGGCTCAAACGGGCAAGTCAAAATGGCAATGTGGGCATCCTCAATCTGCTTTGGCATCTGTGGATGACTCATGTCTTTGTCAACCAGTATCCCATATATAAGCTCAGTGTCCTCCAAGTTTCCCCCCGACTTTGCCCTCGATTTTTATCAGATCTAAGTTAACATCCTTTCTCTCTAGATCCGCAACAGCAAGAACTGCTTTCACAGCAATCTCAGCTAAACTGCGCTTGCATCGATTCACACTGTACCAATGAGCCAAAAAAGGTTAGGACAATATTCTAGAAATCATATAAAGCAAACATAAAAAGGGATATTACATCTTAGAGGAGAGAGTAGTCATGCAATGTTTGAACCAACGGCTCGTAGTTATCATTGTCGAATTCAAACTTTTGAGAGATGCGCTCCAGATGCTCAACCGCAACTCTAGGAAGCCATCTCATATCCCTCAGCAACACGGATAGGATGAATCCCCCTATCTAACTGACGTTCAGCCTGCTCCAGAAGCGCACCAGCCATGACAACAACACCCGTTGTGCCGTCACCGATCTCATAATCCTGACTCCGAGACAGCTCCACCATAAGTTTTGCAATCTGGTTGTCCACATCCATCTGCTCCAAGATCGTTGCTCCATCATTCGCTACATAAAACAAAAAAAACGGCCAAGTTATAAACCCTAATCTAGATGGATCCATCATCAAAACGCTGCCGCATCGACATAATAAACCCTAATCTAGTAGATAAGATTAAAACTAAGATTCAAAAAGCAGATAATGAAATTAAAAGAAAAGGTGAGAAACGAAACTGATGGTGACGTCTCCGTCAGGTCCTTGAAGCATCTTGTCCATTCCTTTAGGTCCGAGGGAGGAGCGGAGGATCCGAGCCACCGCTTTGCCGGCGGCGATATTGGCTTTCTGAGCATCGATGCCTCTGAGACGCGTCTTCTGGTCCTGCTCCCTCAGTATTATGAACGGACGCCCGAACTCATCGAACGCTAGCGCCATTTTTTCGAGGTTTCGAACGTTTCCTCGATCAGATCGAAGTACAGATCTTGTTTTTTTTTCTCTCCTCGCTGCAGAGAACGAGAAGGAGAGTGGATTTGAGAGCGAAATGAGTGTAAAACCCTAGTAGCTGGCTGATGATGGTAGAAGGATCGTATGTTAAGGCCTGCTAAGAAAATATTTGGGTTTTACGATTTAAAGCCCATCTATCTATTTTCAGCTTTTCAACGTGCAGATTTGGTAGAGATGACTACGTGTACGTCTTAAGTAACAAACTAACAAATATGTCCGTCTGATTGAAGGGTTCTTTTACAAGGCATTCCAGAATGAAAATAAGTATTTTTTTTTTTTTTTTTTTTTTGACGGCAAACGGCTATTCTATTACTCAAGCTTGAGGTGGTCTGGGTAACCAGACCGGAATAGAACAACCAATAAAATGTAACTTCCTATGGAAGGATCTAGCTGTCTTAGCTAAAAAGTCTGAAATCTGATTACGCGCTCTAGGAATATAAGAAATCTTGAAGTCGGGGAAGCAAATGATCAGTGTCTCTATCCTCTCCAGCTCCGTAGCAAAACTTGGCCAAGCATGAGGTTCCTTGACCATAGCAATCAATTCCTTGCAGTCTGTTCCAAAGTTCTGACAAGTTGAATGTTGAAGCATATTCTCCATCGCCCATCTCAGTGCTTCCACTTCTGAGTGCAGAGCTGATTCTCTTCTAGGAAAGTTCTGTGATCCCATGAGTTGTGTGGTTTCCCCACTATCCAACCAGACCCATCCACATCCACTAAATTGAGCCTGAGGTGTCCAAGATCCATCCAGCAGACAAATATTACCCAAGCTTATGACTTGAGGTTCCTCTACATTGTTTCCTTGTACCGCTACTGGTATCGTTTCATTGGCATTAAACCAGGCTTGACACTCACTTTCAGCATATCGAACTAGTTCCAGAGGATCTCTATCTATGCCCCTAAAGAGTTTATCATTTCGAGCCTTCCAAATGTACCAAATCAGCCAGGGATAAGGATCCCTGTCTTGATCTGGTTCAAGTATACCATTCTTTTCCCAGAAGAGGTAGTTCATATTCGTGTATATACTTGATGCCGGAAAAACAGCAGGGCTCGTCGGAGTTGATGAGTGAAGCCAGACCTGTAGAGCAGGTGGGCATTCAAAAATAGCATGTGTTGCTGATTCCTCGGGCTCACCACATCTTGGGCAGTAATTATCGCATCTCATATTCCGCCTCACTAGATTTCTCGTTACTGCCACTTGACCAGTTAACAGTTGCCATATAAGATGACAGATTTTCTTCGGCGCCTTTATCTTCCAAGCGAAGGCTTGAAGTTTTGTGATACTTGGTTCTACCACCTCTTTTTCGCCTGCATCCTTCAAAAGGTTTTGGGCAACCCAATATCCAGACTTAACCGTATATTGTCCATTTCTCGTGAAGTTCCAGCAAAATGTGTCAGGCCTATGAGTTGTGCTTAAGGCCAAACTCCTGATAAGTGGTATGTCAGCAGGGCTAACATATTGTTCCAATAGATCAACATCCCATTCCTTCAACTCCTGGTTAATAAGATCACTTACTCTCATATTTGGATTCATAACTGGCGCTATAGGTATAGCTGGCCTAGCTGGAGTGTTTGGAATCCAGGGATCCTCCCACACCTTCACCTCATAACCAGAGTGTATCTTATGCCTTATTCCCAGTAATAAAAGCTTCTTCGCAGCGGAGATACTAGTCCACACATATGAAGGACTGTTTACAGAATTTACTCGCAAAGGCGAGCTTAGTCTATAGTACCTTCCTCTTAAGACACGAGCGACTAGCGAATCCGGGTTTTTTGTTAACCTCCATAATTGTTTTGCTAGTAATGCCAGGTTGAACTCATGGATCATACGGAATCCAATCCCTCCTTCTTCTCTCGGTAGGCAGACTTTCTCCCATTTCGACCAGTGTATTCCTCTTTTTGGTGGATTTGAGCTCCACCAGAATTGGGCAATAGCACTAGCAAGGTTTTCACATATCTCCAATGGGAGTAGGAAAGTAGACATTACATACGTCGGGAGAGCTAGCAATATGGACTTAATCAATACTTCTTTCCCTCCTTTCGATAACCAACGACCTGTCCAGCCATTCACTCTATGCATTAATTTGTCTTTCAGGAAAGCAAAGAGCTTGCACTTAGAACCACTAATATCTTCTGGGATACCCAAATAAGTTCCCATCCCTCCATCATTCTGTATTCCAAGTACATCCTTGATCTCTTGCCTTGTGGTTGCGTTGATCCTCTTACCAAAGAGTAAGGAAGATTTATCAAAGTTGATACATTGTCCTGATGCCTTGCCATAGATCCTGATCACTTTCATTATCCAGAATGAAAATAAGTATAAGTTCCACATTTAGATATCAATAGTTTCTAGGCCTAGTTAATAATATTTTTCAACTTATTTATTGATCAAAATATTGAATCAGTTAACTCCAACTTTAATAACAAAACAGTTGAATATGCATTCTTTTTAGTGTATTAGAGGTCTCTCTCCATGACTAGCGTGTAACATAGATTCATACTGCGTACATTCATTTAGTTCGATTCATCAACCAATTAAAACAAAAGTTAAATATTTTGTATACAATCAATTCACTGGCATTGCCATCCTTTTTTTCTTAATTGGCTTGCTACCATTCGAACTTTTATATCTTAGCAATCCCATTTTTAGGCATTTCAGTCTGATCTACATTGGATTTAACGGTGTTCCTCAATTGTAGAACATTGTCTATTTTTCCTTTCAATCACACATGACAACTATATGTACACATCAAACCCAGCTCTTCTCCAATCATCACAATCTCTAACCTCAAACCCTAAAATAAATAAAGGAAAGATACGTAGAAAGAGACGGAGAGAAGAATGGGTCGCCAAAACGTTGTCGTAATTTTTGGTCTCGTGTTCTTGGCCATCCTTGGTCTTGCCGCAGCTGCCTCTTCTCCGTCTCCTTCAACGTCCCCTTCCAAAGCTCCGTCTACTTCCATAACTGAGGTCGAAGCTCCAGTGTCCGAGGACACCATTGGAACCACCGACAACGATGCAGCTGCTTCTCCTGGTGATGATGACGTAGCTGTGGCTGGTCCTCTAGGAAGTGACTCCTCTTATGGTAGGAATGGACCTTCAGGCTCTGCAGATTCTGCTGACAGTGGCGTGGCTGCTCTTGGAGTATCTGCGGTCGTCGTTGGTGTTACATCCATCGCCGGTTCTTTCTTGTTTTTCTGAGGTTTGTATTTTCATGAAAATATCAATTTTGAGTAAAAACTATTTATTTATTGATGATTGTGATGATCATATTGTAATTTGTTTCTCCTTGGTTATGAGAGACGATGCCTCGAAATAAACTGAAGAAAAGGAAATTCCTTTACAATTATAAATAAAGAATTTACGGATTGATTAGTATGCCAATTTTCCATGTTTTCGGAATGCAGAATATCAATTGTAGATTGCATTATTTGTTGAATACAGTGCTGCCCCTGTTACCAAGTCTTAAAAGCTTGAGCTTCTGACCAAAATAATACTCTCCCTGTTTGTTACTTTTACTTTTTTATTTTGTTTTAAAACAAATGTCATTCTATAATTTTAATACAATTTTGTACACTAAATTTACTTTTTACTCTTTCTAATAACCAATAAATTTTTATTTAAATAATTTTTATTTTTAAGTAATTAAACATTAAATAGAGATATATTAGTATATTATGTAATTTTCTTAATCTCTGTGAAAATGTCAAAGTGACACTTATAATAAAACGGAAGGAGTATGACCTATTTCGGCTTTCATTTGTTAATATCCCCTTATAGCATAGTGGTAATGGTAGCAGAAATGTTGTGAAGAATCATGGGTTCCAGACACTTCCTTTTCATATGATTTTTTTGTTTGAGCTTCTGGTTGAGTATGCTCTTATTTGTCGAGAAAAAAAACATAATTGGATGATTCATGAGAGATGAAATGGAAGTTGACCAAATCAGCCTCATTTTTTATGATAATTCACATGTAATATATATACAAAGAAAACGATATTAGTGCATTCTGTTAATCCTAGGTTACTAAAGTAGTAAAACAGATCCCACTTGAAATGTTCCCTTATAAAAGAAATCGATAATCAACATATTTGTGTCTTAAGTTTCTCGAATTTCTAAAGAAAAGTTGGAGTATGTTTGTTTAAGCTTTAATCTAGGTTGAATTATTAAATTTTAAATCAAAATTTTGTTAAAGTTCAAACCTATGGTCGATCATTCCTGTAGAGTTGTAGTAATAAGTACTAGTTCCTTCATCAGTAACTTGTGAAGGAAACTAGATATCTCTTCAAAATAAAATAAAAGAAATTTACATGATAGAATTCAAAAGGTATGGTCATAAACCAGTTTCTCGTTTGGGTTTGGGGATCTTCCACTTAAGAAGGGACCCATCAACGAGTGAAGAAAGAGCCGTACGCGTAGTGCATACGGGTTATATATTGGTGTCTCACTCTTTTGGTCCTAACTCAACTACTACCCTTTTTCTTTTTCTTTTTCTTTTTCAATCTTTTTCCTCTGTTTAGGACTGTATTATCAAAATATAACGATGTATATGGGGTAGCATATATTAAAAATCCAAAGCACTCTCCTCATTTCAATCATGCTTAATAGAGAAAGTACCACAATTACTAAGCGTCCGGATATTCAATATTCATAGCAGGGTTTCTCAACGATTTAAAAGATACTTTCAATTGATCATATAAAACGTGGCAACTCAAATGCATGCAGTGATGTGTGTGGATGACATCAATGAAAGTTGGCAGCTTCATTTTTCGTATTACTTGTCCTACTTTTCTTTTGTGTTCACAGAATTAATCAGTACATACTTATATTCTTTCATCTTTCTTGTCTGAAAATACTTATTTTCTGGAACTATAAAAGTATTTTGCCCTATTTTATATCATCTTACCCATTCTCGCATTTGGATATTGCATCCATAATGCTCAGGACAAGATGTAAGTCATTGAGCTTCTCAGAGAAGGCGAAGTCATATCTGTGTTTCTCGCGGGAAGTCACAATGCTTTTGAACCCCCTTTTTCTTTCTCAACATGCTTTTTAACCGTTTCCAACTCAAACCTAAACTTTGAATTTTGGCGTCACAGTACTGTGATACTTTTTGTGCAGGAAAAGAAAATCATTTCATTGGTCTGTATATCATTTTATCATTAGTTATCGTTAGACAATTGAATATACACCAAATCTTTATGAGCCACCACCGTTTTGATTCTTTGATTTTACTTTCTACTCGCGAGGTGATCAACTCGTGTTTTGTATAACCAGTTATAGACTTAAGCTATTTGACCGGTCCACTTGAATTTTATGCAAACTCATGTATTTCCAAATATCATTTCTCTCCAATCAATTTTTTTTCTTATAACTGAGAAAATGAAGCAAACCTATATGGCTATATGTGTGATTATTGCAGTCAGTCAATTATGTTTGTAACTCTGAGCCACGTTGGTTTCGAATCGGTCAATTTTTTAAAAACATTTTTGTTTTTTTGTTAGTATGCTATGATAGACCTTTGGCAGACGGCAGTTCGCGTAAGCCAGCCGATGTTTCTCTTCATTAACAAATCAAAATGTAGGTTCTTGGAAACATATGAGGAAGACTGCATGAGCCTTCCTACTACCTTTTCACTATTCTTTGGCTGGCAACCTCCTCTCATAGCTGCTTCCCAGTCCACTCCAGAAAACGACCGACTTGTCCTACTTGTATTTTTAAAAAACAAATCAATTATTTATCCATTTTACAACTATTCAATGTGGCTCGGTTTTGACATTGGCCCCATTCATCGCGTCTCTATTTTTAATTAGCAACTTTCCAGCGACGATGTGACCAATCTCTTAAATCATTTTCGGGTTTCCTCCAAGTTCCCACTTATTCAATTACACCCATTTATTACTTACCATTGATCACAATCATTCAACAAACTAAAAAGTGCAGTGCGTCTACATTTTCATAAACCTCATAATCATATTGATGGTAGAACTGGCTAATTATATTGTTTGGGTCCTACTCTCTCTTTGGTTCCATGCGCTATCTTCCAACCTCATCAATGCTGTAACGCATACTCAATGCGTCTTCTTTTTCCTTTGATTTTGAGTTCTTGTTCTTTACCCCCACAAACACACCATTGGCGACAGATTTGACTATTTTCTTTTAATTTTACCATAATACCCTCTTTTGTTTCTAAGTACAAAATGTATTTTACAATTTTCAAATCAAAGCACCAAAAAGAAAAAAGAAGTGATCTATCTTATCTAACTAAATCATTCCGACAAATTTCGAAACACCGCACTGTACTTACCTGCCACGTGGCAAAATATATCTCATGCACGACGCGCTTCTATATATATTCACACATCTCTTCTTCATCTCTTCATCTCTTCATCTGCACCTGCACCTGCACAAAGCTAACTTCTCTTCACTATTACCAAACAAGAAACTTAGACGAGCATGAGGCTTATCTCGCGGCTGTTCGAATCAGGAGATTCTTCCCGGAGAAGACGAACACCAAGATCTCCGAAGCATCTGGACTCCACCGATAGCTCCACGTCGTCGCCACTCAGCGAAGCCACCGGCTCTAGCAGCCTCCACAGCAGTCTCTCTCTCCAGACACTCCCTTCCGTTCCCTCTCTCCAGAAAATCCCCTCGGAGACGTTCGCCGTCACCGTCTCCCACTCCGTTACCTCTTCCTTCAAGCTCCGCGAACGGAGTCTCCCCGTCACTTGTCTCGCCGTCAACGGAGGTTATCTCTTCGCAGTCTCCGGACACGAAGTCAGCATCTACGATCGCGCCATGTGTGCTCACCTCGACACTTTCAACGGTCACGATCCTTTCTCAGGATCCGTCAAGTCCGTCGGTTTCTCCGGTGATAAAATCTTCACTGCTCATCAGGACGGTAAGATCGGAGTTTGGAAATTAACCGCCAAAAACGGTTACAAACAGTTAACGACGCTTCCCACTTTAAACGACCGTTTGCGACGTTTCGCACTTCCCAAAAACTACGTTCAAGTTCGCCGTCATAGAAAACGGCTCTGGATCGAACACGCTGACGCCGTCAGCGCTCTCGCCGTTAATAACGGATTCGTTTACTCTGTTTCTTGGGACAAGACGCTGAAGATATGGAGAGCCTCTGATCTTCGTTGCAAGGAATCGATCAAAGCTCACGATGACGCCGTTAACGCCGTCGCTGTCTCTGCTAACGGCACCGTTTATACTGGATCTGCGGATAGGCGTATTCGGGTTTGGGCGAAACCCGCGGACTCGAAACGTCACGAGTTAGTTGCGACTTTGGAAAAGCACAAATCAGCAGTCAATGCTTTGGCATTAAACGACGACGGATCAGTCTTGTTCTCCGGTTCGTGTGACCGGTCAATATTGGTTTGGGAGAGAGAGGACAATTCTAATTACATGTCGGTGAGTGGTGCTTTGAGGGGACACGACAAAGCAATACTTACCTTGTTCAACGTCTCTGATTTGCTACTAAGTGGATCTGCTGATCGGACGGTCAGGGTTTGGCGGCGTGGAATCGATGGTAGTTACAGTTGCTTAGCGGTACTTTCCGGTCACACGAAGCCGGTTAAGTCGCTAGCAGCGGTTACAGATTCGGAGTCCGACGGTGTCATTTCAATCGTTAGTGGAAGTCTTGACGGTGAGGTTAAGTGTTGGAAGGTCTACATCACCAAACCGGATAATTCAATTTACAAGGACCTCACTTTATGATTTGTTTTTTTTTTTAATTATTGCTTTATTACATGTTTGGCGATCAACACAATTTGGCGTTTTTTAACCGTCAGTTTATAAAGGGTTCGAATGGGTAATGCAGATCAAAAAATGCAGATCATGCAGATCAAGCAGATCACGCAGAACAAATGCAGAACATGCAGATCAAGCAGAACAAATGCAGATCACGCTAAATTAATAAAATAATATATTTAAAATAAATGTTGAAATTATTTTAATTGAAATTAAATATCTGAACAAAATGCAACTTATTATATTTAACAATAAATATCATCATTTTAATATATATAATGAAATTTAAAATTATATGAATTTTTTTACGAATCCAGATCTGGATATCCAAGAAATTTAGCGTAATCGAATCGGGATCCTGATTCGTCGGATCGGTGAATTTAGTTTTCGGATTCGGATTTCTGGCTTTCAGATATCCATCTAAATATCATACTATTATATTTTAAAAATACAGATCCAGATATCTAGATTAAAATCAAGAGATCCGGATATGATATTCGACTATTTGGATCCGACTCCCCGTATATTTTATCCTGACATTGATATCCTTATACCGGAGTCTGGATCCGGATAGTAAAATCTCGGATCCGTCAAAACAAAATCCGGATCTAAATATCTTGATATATTAAACTTACATGATTTGCATGCATGTGCATATATAAAACAAAATACTAGTTATACTAGTTTTATAAAATATAAAATCTAACTTAATTAAATTTTTTATAATTCAATGAAAAACTAACTAAAAACCTTTAATTTTTGAATTGTTTTTAGTTGATGTTGGTATATGAATCAATTAAAATATAAAATAACTAACTAAACAGAAGATAAAATATTGCTTTATTAAAATAATAAATTAATTTAATAAATGTTGATAAAATTAATTAAATAAATGTTAATAAAAATTAATTAAATAAAATTTGAAAATACATTATATTTTATGATATATTTTTAGAGAACAAGTGAATTTTTTATTTAGTATTCCCTCTGTATCTAATTGTAGGTGTAGTTTTAGAGAAAAATGTTTGTTTCACAATATAATTAGTTTACATATTTCAATGTACTTTTTCATTTATTGAATATTGTGTGACCAATGAATATTGTATATCCAAATATGTATATATATATATATATATATATATATATATATTTGTATACAAAATTATTTTAAAATTCTTTATAAGTCCAAAAATAGTTTATAAGAATTTTGTATATTTAAAAATAGCTTTGCATTTAAATAAGTATTTTTAAATTTGATTTGGACCCACAGTCAAAATATCCACGTATTATATACATATATTATTGTACAATATAGTTATCTTCAATGTATAATGTTTATATATATATATAGTTTATGTAATGGTTATTATTAAATTATTATGTTACTTCAATAAATGATATGACCTTAATTTATGAAATATAAATAAAATAACCTGTTATTTTAATTGATTGATTTTTTTTATAATTTATTTAACTAAAAAGTTACAAAATAAAAGTTATGTCCAATACAATGTTATTTTGTCTTAATAAGATAGATTTTTTGTTGTGAAAGATAAATAAACTAGTTTAATAAATAAACTTGCAGTATTTAATATTTATAGATAAAAAACAATAAACAGTTACTCAAAAAATGATAATTAAAAGACAAAATGCATTGATTGGGCCCCTGCACTTGGTCCACACGTTTTTTCCTTTGTTCCTGCAGGACAATATTTTATCATACAAATCTATCCTGCATGCAGTTCCATTTATTGTTTATTATTATTTTTTCTTCTGCATTTTTAGTGTTGATTGGGAACTAACTTGCAGAACAAACTGCATATTATTTCTCCTGCTTTTTCTCTGTATTTCTCCTGCTCCCCATTCAAACCCAAAAATGAGATTCTTGCAGTACGTGCCAAAAGAGTATGATATATATGTGTTCCCTATAAGATTAGAGAAAAAAAATGTTGGTAATAATGCTACAATTAAGATTTAAAAATAATAACGTCATTAGTGATTTAATCAAACGGATTAAAATTGAACAAGTGGACGGACCTGCACATGTTTCTTCAGGCGTATGAACGAAGATGCTGCCTGTGCAACCTCGAAACCTGGGGGAATCTATGGGGGTGATGTATTTTAGATTCCATATAGGTTTGTGATTGGTTGTCAGACAAAATGTACTTTAAAATTATGTTTGGACTGTTTACATGTAAGAATAAGATACATTATTCGCATGTAAAAGTTCACGAACCTTAGTGAGATTTTCAAGACAAATAGGTTAGTGAGATTTTCAAGACAAATAGGTTACGTCGAAACAAGAAGTCAAATGGCCCGTGACAGTGGATAAGACATTAAAAATATCAAGATAATACTCCCTCTCTTTTTATTTGTAGGTAGTTTTAGCAAAATAGATTTGTTTCACAATATAAGGTGTTACAGATTCCAAAGCAATGAAATAATATAATTAAAAAATATTTAACTAAAGAGTGTTACTTTTGAATTGAATGTTCTTTTTGAGAATAGCAATAACCTTATTCTATAATTAAATGTTCCAGAAAAAAATGAATGTGTTATAGATAAAGCAATGTATTTTGCTTACTGATTTCTAAAAAGTTAAAAAATCTTAATATGCGTGCTTTTATGTTAAATTACCTACAAATAAAAACAGAGGGAGTATGTTATTACATCAACTAAGATTTCTCTAAGCTGAGATCCAAATTAATTTCTAGGCCTATGAAATAATGAAATTATGAAATTATGAATTTGTTGTTTACTTATGCCTACGAATGGACAAACACATGTGTCTTTATTGGGTTACAAACTCAGAGGAGTAAAAGGATTTGGGAATGATTGGTTAGAACGTAGTTGCAGAAATTTTATTGTAAAATTTAGTCAATTTTTAATGTAGTTGTATTTAATATAGTTATAGAAATTAAATGAATAAATATATAAAATTTCTACAATAATATTTTTTTTCTTTTAGAAAACAAGGTTCCCACAACCATTTTTTATTTTATTTTTGGTATACTTTTAAAAATTAGTTAAAACATGATTAATAATTTTCATGGTTGTAGATATAAATTAAATGCGAAAGAAAAGGGAGGCAACAAGTGCATAAAAAATTAGGTGGCACTAGAGAGAAAAAGTTAAAAGCAAATCTATTTTGGCTCCGGCGATCGGACGGTGCGTGAGCGCGCGTTCCGTCGCCGGTGGCCGTACTCGTTCCGTCAAGTCCTTCTATTCCTGCTTTTCCTTCTTCTCCTTGCTTTGATTGCTTTGTCGGAGCTCTAGTCCAGATCCTTTTGCTGTCGGTGGTGCGCTGGAGTGAGCCGATACAAGCGGCGGTCTCTGTGGCTGGAGTAAAGACGCGGTCGGGTGTAAGCTGCGGAGGGGTGAAGTCTTCTCGTTGGTTTTGTTTTTCTGGGAGGCGGAGGCTCTAATAGTTCCGTTGACGCCGGTCCTTATCACCGGGAGGAGGAAGTTTCTTCAACTTCTCTGTCGCCGGCTTCTGTTCCCGGGGATCGAAGGCTTCCACAGTTTTGCTCCGCCGGTTTTAGGTATTTTAGGTCAGCTTGTTTGATTAGGGTTTGTGGTCAAGATTGGATCGTGTTGGTAGCTACGCATGTGGTCAAACGGTGCGCGTCTGCGCGTTGAGGGAGGTGCTCTTGATTATAGTGATAAGGACCTCTCGAATAAAGGATAGAGTGAAGCGTAGAGAGATGGTTGCAGTGTGGAGGCTCGTCGGGATTCCGAGCTCCGACGCAACGATGAAGATCCTAACTGGGTTCGAGGGAGGCTCTTAGGTCTCTGGGCTCCATCGAACCGAAGGATAAGTTTCTGGTATTCCGGCGGCGGATAGCGGTAATAACGATTAGATCGAGGCAAGGACAACGTGTTTGCGTTCCGACGGTGTATATTCACCCACGTGTCTACCTCTCTGATGCGTTGACCAACCGAAATCGTCTGGTTCTGCTGGATTGGGCCTTTGGGCGTTTGCTGTATCCTATTTGTGGTAGCATGCTGGGCTTTGGGTTTTTGCCCTTGTTGTAGTATCTGGGCTTCGACCTTTTCTGAGCTTGGCCCGTTTTATTAATATAAATCTTGACGGAGAAAAAAAGTAGATATAAATTAAATGTAAAATCACTTGTTACATCCAAATCAATCATCCCTTTAGAGTTATTCTGATTTATAATTAACTAGATCATGACCCGCTCGACCGAGCGGGAGTAAATTTTTTTTATCTTTGTTTTTACTAAATGTTATACATGATCGCAATGTGTATTAATATAAAATTTTGATAAATAACAATGTGTACTAATGTGTTTAAATAAGCAATGTGTTTAATTACTAAATTTGATTTTTAAATTTTATGATAACGTAAAGTAATTTTTTCTATATTATTTTAAATATATAGTGCTATATATTTTGTATTTTCAACATTTATCATATAAAACTTACATTGGGATATTATTTATATGAAAATATGTATACCATAATATATTTATATATTATATAAACATATGCACACCCGCACGGGTTTTATTTTTAAAATGTATTCTATATTATTTAGTTTTATGTAGTATCGAGTTTGTATATTCAATTTTGTGTTTAAAGAACAATATCAAAACTGTCTTTCGTATGTAAAAATAACATTTTGCAATCGCGAGTTGTGTCTTTTTATTGTAACACAAAATTTTATATAAAACTTATGTTTTTTTGTACATTACGAAATTTAATTTTTTAAAACAACTATTACGTAATTTCAAAATGAATTTGATCTCTGAGGTCTAATATATTTTGTGTGTAATGGTTCAAAGCATTTTTGGTATATATTATATTTCAGTTTGGTTTGTTTTTAGTATTACTGTATAAATATAATACTATACAATATTACTATATTCTATATAATATATGAAGCTATGTGTTATTTGTTTTAGAAATTAGATTAGGCCCAACGTAGTTATAAGAATAGTCATATCTTTATGTATGTGTCTATGACTTATCTACCTAATGTTATTCGTACTAATAAAATTAATATGTCCAATGAAAGTATACTGATCAATTTAAAATGAATTGTATAGGGTAATTATAGAACGATTAATATTTTTAGTATTCTTAGTATATATCTTATTTAAATCGACATGTAATAAATGTAAAAATCATATATGGAATATGGATAAAAAGAAGAACAGTATTTAGGAAATACATCAATGCAAAGTTAGAGTATGGTACGTATTATATATAAAGAATGAGACATTTAATTTAAATATATGAGGTCCATCTTTAAAAATCCACTTAGAATGAGACATTTAATTTAAATACGGGCTTCAAATATTTTAAGATGAAAAATTTCACTAATAATTTAACAAATATTTTGGTAATTTTTAAAGAGTGTGTATTTAAAATATTTTTGCATTTAAATCAGTATTTTTAAATTCAACCCGATTGTGATTATACCGGTTAATCCGGAGATCTGACAATTCAATTTATGTTTCTAAAATATTTATATTAAAAAATCACTAAAACCCGAGACTAACCGATTGAACTGATGGATGACCGACATGTAATCTAATTGGATTTAAATTGTAATAGTTTCATAATTTATAATCTTATAATCGAAATTTTAAAGTTCACTATTTTGCAATTTATGAAATTATGACGTTTCTACAAAAATTTAAAGAGAAAATGATAGATATAAAATAATTAAGATTAATTATTGTATTATTTGGAAACATTGATAGTAGTATAAAAAATATATTGTTTGGAAATATTGATAGTAGTATAAAGAAATAAGTATATTGTTTGGAAACGTTGATAGTAATATAAAGAAATAAGTATATTGTTTGGAAATATGGATAGTATTATAAAAAAAGGAACATTAGTAATTTAATGTATGTTTAACTATAAAGTATAAAGGTGTATTTAATTTAAAAACTTACAAAATAAATGTTAGGTCCAACAAAATGTTTCTGTTTTAATAAGATAGATATATATTATGTTTGGCAAAAATATCATTTTAACACATCTCACACAGATTAAATATGATTAAATATATTAATATATCCTTATTTAATGTATAATTTTTTAAATAATTTTTTAAAAAATAAAATATTGGTTGTTTTAAAGAATAAAAAAAGATTATATATGAAAAATTGCATTGCAAATGAAGAGTAACATTTAAAAAGAAAAAAAATGTTTTTAAATGTTAGAATGAGATTTTTTGAAAAATAGAAGGAGTAGTAGTTACTAAAATTTGTACGATAGCCAGTAACTTAACTACAAGATGGGATCTTCTAAACGAGGTCAAAAGAGTGTTTCAAAAAAAAACGAGGTCGAATGATAAAGGCCTCAAACTTTTATACCAGTGAGAGGATAATAGTATTAAATTGTTGTTTATCACTTACAGACCGTAATCCATTAGCTGTGAGTACTACACAAAGCAAAAAAAAATTATAGTGAAAATTCATCTTGCACTGGTTGAACAAAAATATAATTATAATTTTATTATAAGAAATAAAGTACCAATTCATTTTCAAAGGAAGAAAAAAGCTTGGAAAATATTACAGAAAGACTTGGAAAACCCGACAAATAAAACAAGGGGCGACCTACGAAAACAGGACAAAGATGAATCACATAAATTGCAACTTGTAAATAGTTATACATAAATTGCATCATAAATTAATTATATTTGGTCAAACGAGTACAGTTTTGATTCGTTAGCATCTAACATGTTGACTTAAGACCAAACACACATTTTATGATTTTAATACTTGCTGCCAACCAATCAACAATACTGGAGTGCGAGTGCAGGGAAGTCGTTACTACAACCAATCGGCTATATAGACTTGTAATGATCGACTGTATAATACTAGTCTCTAACAGATAATTTATTTCCCATAGTGTTTTTCACCATTGATGGCATTTCAAAATATGATCAATAGTGTTTAGGGATATGCAATTGAACTAAAAGAGTAGCTATATATAATTTTTGACTAAATTTTAAAGATGACTTGTATTTACACTTTTGTAAAATATATAGCAAAGTGGTATTTATTTTGCATATGTCCAACAGTGCTAGATTCACTGGATGAAAACAGATCATGTTAAATGGTGAAGATTCAGATCACTTTAATTAGAGCCTAAACATTATGAGCCTCTGAAGGTTGATTGTCATCTTTTTTAAGTTCCTCGTTTTCCTCTGAATAAATTCGAGATCACACTTGAAACAAAAGTAAGGGCTTTTTCTTTCGCATCCGAGCTAAGGGAACACATCCTCATATATCAAATTGAACACATCCTCATATATCAAATTGAACACGTCTGTTGAATTATGTATATCCCGTTTCCGCATAGGAGGTGGGAGACCCGATCAATACAAAATATGGACTACAACTAGCGAACTCATCACTATGGCACTTCTTATGTACATAAACACCCAGGTCTCATCAGCTAGGGGCCTCTTGAGAGAAAGCAATCAGAGGTTAACACACTGCAAATCACAAGGTATGCGACTAATTTTACAGTTTATTTTCATTATCTAAATACGTATTATACATGTATATATAATGAATTGAAAGATAAAATATAAGATGTTTTACTTTGTAATTCTACATATAATCGATTACATCTTATATGAATTACTTAAAATTTGTATAACTAATCATAGTATTTTATACTGTTTTCTACTACTGAGATGCGTGGTCGGGAATATATGTAGACTGTAAATCACACATTTTATAAAGGATCGGAATTAGAAAACCCATCTGGTGTGAAGTGGACAAACTTGAGACATACATTGGTACGTATTCGTGACCGTGGGAATGAAAAGTAGACATGCAAGTTGCCAAACTTGAGCTCGTCTTGTTACCAAAAAATCATTTCTCATGATGATATACTCCTTTTTCTATTCACTGATAGATATTAATCTTACAATCGGGTGGCCCAAACTTTGGCTTCTCTGTATTTAGTGGAGAAGATTGCTTTCCGATTACGACCTTACACCAAAAACTTGAGGATTGTCTGAGTTCGAATATAATTGTTAAATTTCATGGATCCCTAAGATCGTATCATCTCCAAAAATATGGATTCATCTGTGTATATCTCCATTACTGCAGGGTGATTTAAGTGGAAGATGACAAGTATATAAACGTATATCTAAGCAGAAGATTACAAGTATATTAAGTTTAAAAAAAAAAGATTACAAGTATATTAATACGTGCATATAAATCAAATATTACTATACCCTATATTAGTGGACTACGATATTATTATGGACTACCTTGTGGTGTGTGCTGTCTCGCGATTCACGACCTCATAAACCAAGTTTAATAAGTTACTATAACTATTTAACGAAAAGGAATCAGTGACAAAAAAAAAAACGAAAAGGAATCAATAATAGCTTGTAAGTTTCAAATCACGACATTTTATGCACAAGTGGGCGTATGTATGCATGATAAAGTATGAATATTTTCTTATTAAAAACTTTTTTGATAAAAAGTTTAAGTATCTGTATGGCGTTGACTATTAACAAGTAGGAATAATTTAATTAAATGTGTTTGACAAAAGATGAAACGATAATGCACAATTGCACATAGTTCACATAACCATTGAAAGTCTAAATAATGATTTACATTAGTCTGTACTCTGTAGGCCATGTCAAATGTTTTTCTTATTAAACATATATTTAGTTGATGTGTTAAATTATATAAAACTAGAAGCCAATCTGTAGAAATTATGAAATGGTCGAAATTATGGGGAGGAATATCCAACGTATTGCAAGGCCAATTGACTCCCTCACTAATTATACAATTTTCAGTTTAGTTACAGAACTTGGGATAAATCAATTGTTCTGAGAAAAAGAAAACTATTTCAAAGAATTGGATATGGAACAAAAAGTCCAACGAAGTAAAGGTAGAGAGCGCTGAACTATAAACTCGTTAAGAAAGAGATTAGTTGTTAAGAACTTAACTCCTTGGCATCTCAAATGAACTGAATAATATGCTGAATCCACGGGCTCATTTAAAAGTTCTATTTACAAGATAACGAAAATTGTAACTTGAATATAGAAAACTTCCAAAGAACAACTTAAGAAGAAAAAAGTGGGTTGAAGGCTACATAATCCAATTTATGGGATTTAAGGGTTTAGGTAATCTTCATAAATATTTACCACGAAGATTTTTGGAGTCCCACTCTCCTAAGAGCTGGTCTCGTTGTAACCACCTACTCTCAACTATATGTCATGATCTCAGATCTGCCAAAACCATATTAAGGTCGATCTCTACTAGATTAATCTAAGTGGTAAAGAATGTGGACCTTCTTAACATTAAACTCACAATAAAGGGAACTATAATTAATGACTACTGCTTTCGTAATGCCTATGAAATTAAAGCAATATTACCGTTTGCGTCCAAAGTTACATCATTGATGATATTTTTCTGAGAACAGAAGATACCTAATTTAGCTTAAGCCTTTGCTTGAAGTGGTTGGGAGTTAAGGGCCTACCAGTACCAGATACATTTCAATTCTAATAGACGTTTCAACAGAAAAACGAAATAATTTCTAATATATACATCTCAAAAGCAAGACATATCTGTATTTTTCTTAAAAGATCATGTGAATATTAAGATTGAACTATATATTTATTGGGTTTAAGGGTATAAAACGGGAATCATCTTTTCGTCACCTAAAATTACATAGTTTGAAGGTTATGGAATGTTTGGTGATATATATTATACATGAACGATATTAGTCTATATAGAAATGCATTTGTTGTACATATCAATCTAAGGCGTATAGATAATTAAATTAGTTATGCAGTAAACATTTGTTATACATTGCTCGATACAAATCAGGATAGTTTTACAAAATCAGCAAAAGTGTACATTTTTGTGAAACACGAGAGGTTTTGTTACTTGATTAACATTTTATGATAAGCCATATAATCAGCTAACCCCTCTATTATGACAAGGATTCCTTATTCAGAAAAAGCTACAAAGCCTCGGAATTAATACAGTTTAGTAGAGGGACTAGTGAAGTTGGTGTGATCAATTAATAGAACTGGTTATTTATTTCCATTGCCATCTTAATTCTACATTTGCAACTCATCCCCAAAAGCTTAATCTTTCGTGTTCATGGAGATGAGCTTGTTGATTTCTGCAGTGGAATGGGCATACACTCATTTAAAGTTCACGGACGTGGCTTTAGCCCTAATAGGGCTTTTTCTTCCTAGTTACTTGCGCGAGAAGTTAGTGAGCAAAGGCGGGCCAGTGATTTGGCCAGTGTTGGGAGTCGCACCCACGTTAGCCTTAAACAAAGACGATCTGTTAGGGTGGTGCACGAGGTGCCTGGTCAGAGCCGGTGGGACGTTTCATTACAGGGGAGTTTGGTTCGGTGGGGCCCACGGTATCATGACAGCAAACCCCGCAAACGTCGAACACATTCTCAAAACAAACTTCAGAAACTACCCAAAGGGCGAGTATTACAGAGAGAGGTTTCGCGAGCTTCTCGAAGATGGGATCTTCAACGCTGACGACGAGCTGTGGAAGGAGGAGAGACGCGTGGCGAAAACCGAGATGCATTCTTCGCGTTTCTTGGAGCACACGTTTACTGCGATGAGAGATCTCGTGGAACGTAAGCTGGTGAAACTTATGGAGAAGATGTCTACTTCGAAGAGAGTCTTTGATCTACAAGACGTGCTCCTGCGTTTCACGTTCGACAGCATATGTATCTCCGCCTTTGGGGTTGATCCAGGATCGTTGGCGGTGGACTTACCGGAGATTCCTTTCGCTAAGGCTTTTGAGGAAGCGACAGAGTATACACTCGCTAGGTTTTTGATGCCTCCTTTCGTGTGGAAGCCAATGAGGTTTCTAGGGATAGGACATGAGAGGAAGCTGAAAGAAGCGGTTAGGGTGGTTCACGAGTTTGCTAATAAGACAGTGAGAGAGAGGAGGAACAAGATGAGGAGACTCAGGAGCTTGAACGATTCATCTGATCTCTTGTCACGCCTTATGGAGAGAGAGCACGAGAAAGAAGAAGGGGACTACTATTCAGACAAGTACTTCAGAGAGTTTATCACGAGTATCATCATCGCGGGTCGAGACACCACATCAGTGGCTCTGGTCTGGTTCTTCTGGCTAGTTCATAACCATCCTCAAGTGGAGAAGAGAATCCTAAGCGAAATCAAAGAGATTCGCGAGAAACTTGCACCACAAGAAATGTTCAGTGCACAAGAGCTTAACGAAATGGTGTATCTGCAAGCTGCTCTAACAGAATCGCTGAGGCTTTACCCTTCGGTGCCAATGGAGATGAAACAAGCGTTAGAAGACGACACACTGCCTGATGGGACAAGGGTAAAGAAAGGCGCTAGGGTTTTCTTCTCCATCTTCTCCATGGGGAGGATAGAATCGATTTGGGGGAAAGATTGGGAAGAGTTCAAACCAGAGAGATGGATCAAAGAAAGAAGGGTTGTTAGCGGAGATCAGTTCAAGTACGTTGTGTTCAATGCAGGTCCAAGACTCTGTGTTGGCAAGAAGTTTGCTTACACACAGATGAAGATGGTGGCTGCAGCAATCTTGATGAGGTATAAGGTCAAAGTCGTGGAAGGACAGACTGTTGTTCCTAAGCTCACCACCACGTTGTACACGAAGAACGGTCTGAGTATTACCCTCCAGGACCGCGACGTGTAAGGTAGTTCAATTCAAACCAAGCCTCAGTATTTGGTTCTTATATGGTATGAGCAAAATGTGTGTTAGTAAATGAAACTAAATGTGTGTTACTAAATGCAACTAAATGTGTGTGTTTTAGTTACTATAAAACATGACTTACTGTTCTGGTTAGTATAAACAAATGTTACTAATGAAGTTTTAGTTTGGTTTGGACTTAATGACCCTCTGCACCTAGTTCAAACAATGGACATATGATAATAGCAAGACTTGCATGACAAGAATACATATTATCATCATGAAAACAACCTATTCTTTATAAAGAAAGCTGTAAAGCTTATAACAACGAAGGTGCAAAAACAATTACTGCATTCTCAATTCAAATCCGATAGCAGTGAGAAAGTTGAGTAAAAGGAAAACTAGTACTAATAGAGTTTAATACGAACTGCGATAGAGACGCGGCAAACAGGACATGTTTGAATGTTTTCTCCACATTTGTTGCAAGTCTGGTGTCCACAGTTGAATGCCATGTTCTTTGTATTAACCAGACAGATCGCGCAAACCTGAAAAAATATGATTGCAATAACAATGGTTAACTGATTTTGATTAAGGTTAAAAGTCATTTGCTCAACAAAGACATAAATATGAATCCACAAACCTGGCTCTCATTACTACCAGATGAGGTAGGTGGTGCAGAGGCAACACTGCTTGACCAAGAACTGTTGCTCAGAGATCGATTGTAACCACTTATTGGTGGTTGACGAGCAGTTTTGTTTGGACAGTTTCCAGTTCTTCGTCTATAAAATTTGGAAACAATATCATTTGTTAGATAAAGCACAGAGCTACATGTTTAGTGATACAACTCAAAATCAAATTGAAGAAACTTTTAATTACCCGAGCAAGCCGAGCTCGAGGGTGGCCTTATACTGAGAAGGGATCTCCATCAAGGCTGAAACTGAAAACTCTGCTTCTTTTCTTCCAGCATCAATGTTCTTCCACATAATCTCCGTGAAATTCACAAACTGTTCCATTCAAGACAAGTGAAAGCAAAAAAAAAAACTAAATTTAATGACTTATACCTATATATAGAGACAAAAGTGATATCACATTGTATTGAGTGGCGTTACCTGGAAGTTGTCAAAGGCACGAGCGGGGATGTTGTCATCAAACTGTCTCATTGTATCCCAAGGACCATCTCCAACACCAACCAAAACTATCGATAATGGATATTGACTGCAAGAGGATTTGGTTATATAGATCATCTAGCTTTGAATGAAACTAATAATCAAGAAGTACTTTTTTTTATTACCTTGCTCTAACGATAGCATCAATGGTCTTACGTTCTTGTGCACTGAGACCACCGTGCTGTGTTGTCACCTAACAAACATCATAATCTTTAATTAGTAACCGATCATGTGATAAAAATGTTCGTAGCGAAAAAGGAAAGCCTTTAGTTTATACACCTGTCCATCAGCAATGATGAGAAGAACATGGTACTGCCCTCCACTTTCCTCCACAATCGTCATAGCCCTTTCGATAATGGGTGCAAAAGAAGTCGGACCTGTGACAGAAGGGACCAAACATCATGTAATCAACAGAGAAGAAAACTCACAAGCATAAGAAGAGTTGTTTCTTAAGTAAAACTCAACCTGCAAGACGAAGCTGAGGAACAATCTCTTTGTAACGAGCAAGAACCTCTTCAAACCCGTTACAGAAAGTATCGTCCGGAAGGAAACTGAATACATCCTGATCATGTGTCGTAGCTACAAGAACCAAACAACCATTACTTCTCTCTCTTGTCTACAAAGAGAAATGTAATGCAGCAGAGAACATAACATTTACCATCTCCAAAGCCATAACAAGGGATCAAGTTATCTTCATCAAAAGAGGATAAAGTCTTCCCGATGATTGAAATCGCTTGCTCGTACGGGTTTGGAACTGGTCCTATGTCATGTAAGCTCTTCCCGTCGAATGATCTCTGTCCTGTAAAAAGATCAAACAAACAAAAATCAGCAACATTCACATTATTTCAAAAATATGTAAAATAGGTTTTTTCACCTGTCCACTCGTTGCTCTTTGTGACATCTATACCAACAATCAGATTCGATGACTCCAAACCGGCTTGCGAAAGCGCAGCCGTAACCTATTATTATTATTATCATAACCAGACGTTCAAATAAAATTACCAAGAAAAATAAAAAAGAAACCCTAAAGAATATTTTAAAAAAAGTATCGACCTCATCAGTGGAGCGGTAGTTATCGGCAATGAGTGAATACTTTTTGGATTGATTCTTTTGCTGTAACCCAGTAGAATGTTGTGGCGTGCTGGTTTGGTGAGGACTCTGAGAATATCTCTGACTGTTGCTCCTACTCGTCGAACTGTTACCTCCCATCAGAAAAGATTTTTAAACTCAACCCTTATATATGTTGAACACAAAGACGATGGCCTGCAACAAAATCAACAAACATTCTCAGTTGGGTACGTTAAAGTGATAACCTTATTATGAACCAAGAATAAAAATAATTGTTTTTGAAGACTGAAGGGTCGCCTGTTGAAGAACGAACGAACGACAAAACGGTACATAATCAAAAAAATAAAAATCAAACTTTGTAAAGTGGAATCGTAGAGAAAGAAGACGATAAACATGTTACCTTTCAATCGATTCTGACTGCCCGAGGATTGTTCTTGTCACGTTCAATTTCCAGTAAAACGGCTCAAGATTTTTTACAGAGTTAATATATATACGACTTTTGATTTTTATTCCCTTTACAAATTAGATTGCTGATATTTTATGATTTATATCCCTTGGTCATCGGGATATGATTTATCCGTTACATGACCTCTATTTCAGTAAAAGAAAAATACTGCTCCCTCTATTCACTTTAAGTTGTTGTTTTAGATTCAGTGGATACGGATTAAGAAAACTATTTAATTTTATACATTTTCAAAATAAAAACATCATTATCCATACACCTAGCTATATTTCAACCAATAGAAAAATAAATAAAAGAAATCGTATTAATAAATTTTGTATTGAAATCATAAAACGACACTTATTTTGAAATAATTTTTTTTCTCTACAACGACAACTAATCTGAAACAGAGAGAATAGTATCTAAAATCATCTTTAAGCAATCAATACTATTAAAATAAAAACTATACCTTATATAATTTTGCCTAATATATAATATTACTAACTATATATCCTTAAATATAACTTAAATAAGGTATATAAGATTTACCAAATTAAATCTAAACAAATATTTCGGTTAATTATGTATTAATTAAGATCTTCAATATCTGATTTCATTTAATGCAATCTACAACAAATTATATATTTGAAATATTTTTGACATCTTTAAACTTATTCCTCAAAAATATAAATAACAAAAATAAAAAATATTCTAATATAAATAAATTTTGGTTTTTTCTAATATCATTTTTCGAATAGAAAAAAATCATCAAATTACAAAATTACAAATCTAATATTTTTTTTCCAATTTTATGTACAACTTATAAGTATATAAAAATTTAACTTAAAAATATTATCACTTTTCTCTGCGTTTTAATGGGTTAATCATGGTTAAATCATAGGTTAATGATAATATTTTAGATTTTATCAAATTTGTAACTAACAATTTTTTTGTTAAATTTAAACCGAATTATATACGGATCACCGGTTTAACCACTGAGTCCGGATTAGATATTGATGCACTGAATATCTATTTTTAGCATAAATATAGATAAAAATTTAAAATCTAATTAGTGTTATCTTCTTAACTAAAAGAAACAGATTTCTAAACGTTTGATGTTATCTAAATTGTTTGATGTTTTTTCTATTGTTAAGTTATTATTTAATGAGTTAGGAAAAAAAATACTTTTGCTGAATCTTTTTATTTGAGACTTTTTTCGTTGACATTGGTAAATGTTACTTAAAAAAATTAAATTTACTTAGTAAATTTTTTTATACTTGTGCTAATAGAATTTCGAATCAATACTACTACTACTAGATGAAGCTGAACTTGTAATCTGTTTTATGTGTTTTTTCTTTCTGTGATATTGGACATACTAAAATGATCGATCCGATCAAGACATGCTAGTTCTTAGCATATCTACAGCCACTTTTACAAATGCACTTATAAACATACAATATAAGCTCTGTTCGTTTGGTTGCCGCCGATTTTAGCGTCAGCGTCGGCGTCGGCGTCAGCGGCTGCGTCAAACTCATTTATCTGATGTTCGTTTGGTTGTCGCCGACGCCGACGCCGACGCTGATTGTTGTTCGTTTCGAAGACGCAGGAAATTGACGCAGCCGCAGGACGCAGACGCATGACGCTGTTTTGGGTTGTTCGTTTGATTGACGCTGCGACTATTTTCATTTATTCATATTTTATTTTTAAAAATTTATAAAATTGTATTTTAAATAAATTAAATGTAGTTTAAATATATTTACATCCATAAGAATATTATGTTTAATTGGTAATAAATTTTTGGTCAAATATAAAAATATAAAAATATTTGATGTCATAAATCATAAGCTAAATAAAAATAAAAATAATACATCAAAATATTTTATAATCATAATCAATCATATTAAAAAAAAATATATTGAAGTAAATATGATAAAATCATACATTTAATTTTCGAAATTATCACTTCAAACAAATAAGGCAAATCTATCTTATTAAAACAGAAACATTCTAACTTCTTCTAGGTGGATTTTTTTTTTGGACATCACATTATTATTCATAGTTTAACCCTTCATTTACATTTTCCTAAAATAGTTTACTATCACAGTCCGTATATTATAACTATTCAAAGTTATGTGATAGCCCGTATATTATACCTATTCAAACTTATGTGATAGCCCGTAAGTTATGGACCAAACTTTTAATAGCCCGTATATTATAACTATTCAAAGTTATGTGATACTTCGCTAGAGTGTAATATTGAGCAAATATAAAAGAATTGGTGGATCCAATAAATGTTACCAATGACGAGTCCAAAACGAGTCAGCATTCTATTAATTAAATAACATTATTCTATAAATTAAATATAAATTATCATACTTATATAGTGAAATATATAAATCCCATTCTTTTATTAAATATGAAAGTATGATGTATCAAGATCTAAATGTCTCCACTGCTTTCAAACAATTACATATATAAATTCTCAAAAAAAAAAACAATTACATATATAAAATAAATGGTCGATCCAAATTATAGTTACGGTGACGAGTCCCAGACGAGTCATTGTAGAATTATAATATCTTGGTCCAATTATGAGGAAACCATAACAATTGATTCGATATCAGAATATACACTAATAGAAATATAATAACTTCACCTAAATTCTTATTTCAGTAATAGAAATATTAAATGATTCTTTGGAAATAATCAATTATGGGAAAACCCTTTCACCAAGTTACTGAATATACACTAAAATCTCGGTGACAAGATATCGTAATTATGGGAAAACCCTTTCACCAAGTTATCGCTAAAATCAAACATCAATTTAAATTAAACATACCAAAATCTCGGTATGAAGATATCATAAATATGGGAAACATCTTTCTCCAACTTTACTCTACTTGGACCTAAAATCTCGGGGTTATTGATTGTGTATTTATGTTTTTCTAACTTAATAGGTAAGTAGACATATTTATGGGATTTCTATAACAGACATCAATTTAAACCATTAAATCATTATGTACTTCTGTGGCAAGAAGTCTACGCACAATCAAATCATTGAAAGTTGGGAGTTATTGTATCTAATTTAACAGGAAAGGGAATATTCATTGACTCCCACGAAAATGTCTCCATAAATACTTGGTTTCTATTCATCATTGGACATTCACAAAACACTCACAAAAAACTCCAAAAAACCATTATGTCAAAAACTTCCAGTTTAGTTCTAATAGATGGTGTGAAACCATTGAGAAGCAATTGGCGAATTCGAGTTAAAGTGCTTCATTGTTATAAACAGAACACACCTTTTGGAGGGGACACATTAGAGTGCATCCTCGCTGATCAAACTGTACATATTGTTTCTAAAGTTTGTCTTTTAAAAACCATTTTCTATTCATGATCTAATTAAAGTTTTCGGCTTTGTAGGGTGTGAAGATTGCAGCATCGTGCAAAAAGAACCAGATATCTCGACTTCAACGAGATTTGAAAGTTGGAGAATGGAAAACTATCGACACGTTTTCAGTTGTGGCTGCTTCTGGACAATATCGGCCAACAGCCCATCGATACAAGTTGGCTTTTTCAGGCGAAACCATGATAACAAAATGTGATTCTCTATCTGAGTTTCAAAGTTTGTCTCTTTCAAGTTTCACTGATCTAAGGGATATCGACGAGAAGAAGAATTTTTTCCTTAAAGGTACGAATGCTTTTAAAAAGATTTACATATTCTAAAGACAAACCTATTACAATTAAATTTATAAATATATGTGTTTACTTGGTTGATTTATTTCTATTTCATTTGATTGTTTATCTCGACAGATGTCATTGGACAAGTTGTAGATCTAGGTGAAATACAAACTGTTCAAGCTAAGGGGAAAGACGAGAAGAGAGTTCAGTTTCGTTTACGCGATTGCAGGTAAATTAGAATCATATACACAGTTGTTAATGTTATATTTCTCCTTAGTTTCATATGTACTTGAACATTTTTAATTAACTTTGTATTTGACTGCGTTTGACCCATTAAATATTCAGTGGTGATGAAGTTGCGTGCTGCTTGTGGGGGAAATATGCAGAACAACTCGAACCAGTGATCGAAGAGGCAAACAATGGAATTGTTATTTGCTTATTAAGGTTTGCTAAAATCAGCTTTTTCAGAGGTATGCATTATATTATTTAACTTTTAAAAGTACATGATGATTTAATGGTTTAACTGACTTGCACATTTGCCGTGGACATTAAGGTGAACTACAAATCAACAATGCTTATAATGCTTCAATCGTGGATATAAACCCAATATTGGATGAAGCAGTTGAATTGAAAGAAAAGTAAGTAGTGGAGATTATTTACTTTTTTACGCATTATACTGGTACTTATATAATATAAAAATATATCTTTTCAATTGATGTAAGGATTATGGCGAGTGATCTTCCTCTGGCTCTTATTGAGAAAAGAGAAGATAAGCAAATTATGAAGAAAGAAAAGGAAGATTGGAATGAGATTCATGTTAGACCAATTTCTGAGATATTGGATGCTACAGAGGTAATTTGCTGATAGTATTAAATTGTTTTAAATATATCTCATAATTTGATAATCTAATTCCTTGTGTGTATAATTTTTCAGGCTGAGAGTTGCAAAATAATTTGTTCTATTGAGTCAATAGACACAGATTGGGGTTGGTGGTATCTTGGTTGTAATCGACACAACCGACGTGTTACTAAACCAGCTCCTAAACTTGCTCTTACCGGTTCTCGAAAGACAAATCCTAATGAGAAACCATTTTTCTATTGTGACATATGTCGTTGCAATATCTCTAATGTCTCTCCAAAGTAAGGATATATGATTTTGTCCCCTTCTTAAAATTAATTAACAGTAGTCAGATTTTTTATTGAATCGTTTCTAAAAATATAATTTCGAGTTTCAGGTACAAACTTCATTTGGCTGTTAAAGATGATAGTGATTCATGCACAGTAATTTTGCTCGACTCTGTTGCTCAATCTATTATTGGCAATTCCGCGGCGGAGCTTTGTGATCGACCTTATGATGAGGTTTGTATTTTAACATGGTTATAACTTATATTTTGTATTAAATATATATAGGAAAATTAAAAATTTTGGTTTCTGGTCTTAGATTGAAGAGGAAACTATCCTACCTCAGCCTATTGAAAGTTTGGTTGGAAAGTCTTTTTGTCTCGGTATTTTGGTAACCAGTGACAATGTAAACAATGGTTCCACCACTTTTAAAGTGTCTGAGGTCTGGTCTGGAGATAAAATTCAGAAAATCGAATCTGGTGTAGAACCATGTTCATTGATTGAAACTTATTCGTCAACTCTTTCTGGTGGTGAGGTAATTATAAAGTGTTTATTATGACATTTTACTTTATTACCAAGTACAACACTAATTTGTTTACCCGCTGTGAAACTCTGAACATGTGCTTTTTATTCTTAGGTTTCTATGGTGGATCCAAACAAAGAAAGTTCATCTGATGGGTTTTCAACCCCATTCTCAAAGCGCAAAGAAGAAGATGCTGATCTATTGGACATGACATCTACGTCTAAGAAACCTTGCACTCAGAAGATCAAGATGGAGACTAGAAAGACTGATGAGTAGTTAATGACGTAGATGAACTATTCTCTTTTAAAATTCCTTGCTTTATTTTTTGATATTTTTATATTGCATGCGTGATATTTATTTCTGGGTGTTTCAATGTTTTTTCTCCTATTATTTAAAAATAAATTTGGTTTTTATATTATTCTTCTATAAAACAATGGGCTTCAGCAATTTCATTTACTGCTTCTTATCATAGTGGTTAGAACAATCTATGCTAATTATCAAACATACTACTTATCTTTCCATACAACCTACCAATCTATCTAAATCAAACCCCAACTAAAAAAGCAACACAGCGTAAAAAAGAAACCTATTATAAAGATTATTCGAAACATACCTCATATTATTGGAATGTAATTCGTGGATCCAAAAAATGTTAAAGTTGTTTCTTCGTTAACTGTCTTCATATTCAATCAAACTGAAACAAATTAAGAAACAATAAAATATATCAAATAATTAGTTATAAAATTAATATTCATTTAAAATGAAAAATAATTATCATTAATGAATCAGCCATGAACGTAACCTAAACCTAAAACTAAAAGCTCCCATTGTGAGGCGCTATCTTTACAAAACTGGATTCCTTCAGTTAGGTGAAATTTTTTTTATTCACATTGAAAAGGTAAATCAAGGTCATATCCAACTAATACTCTTTTCAAATTCTAAACATAAACCTTATGCAACTTTAATTCAATACAGATTTATTTTCATCCTCCTAGCCTGACCTAATGAAGAGAAAAAAGGAATATACTGCATCTGCTCAATTGTCGGTTCGCAGCAATTCACCTACACTTCCAGTTAGATCTGATTCCAACAGAGTTCTCAATCCTCTCACGAACAGGACTACAAAACCTACAACACCTACAACACCAGTCAATAATCTTAAAAGAGCCATTGGTAAGTGATTTCTAATTGGTTTACTAACCAATGAATATAGCAATGATTATCAGTGAAGAACATGCTTTTTTTTTGGTTCAAGATATGGGAAAGGAAAATGCTCACTCCTCACGTCCGGCAAAGAGAACTCAGTTTTCACATCCAAACTCATGTAAGATGACATTGTCATTGAATTTTGAGTATAATTATTACAACCAAATTTAAAGTAAACTTACTACTCTATGCGTTTTCTATTGCCTTTGACGTTGGGCTGATACTAGCAAATCAAATGGACAATCACATGCAACGAGATCCAAGTCATGATACAGATGTCCTCACTCCTACAAGCAACCTATTTGTACCAGTTAGATCTATCTTTGATAGAGTTCTCAACGATGTATCCAATCTCCCTATGATACCTATTACACCACTCACAATCCTAAACCGTTCAGTAGGTGAGTTAAGTTTAATATGAAATTATCTGTACCAGTTAGTATAATCTTTATTTCGGAAATTACAGTTTAATTCTTTCACTGACACATTATATTTTTGATGAATTCTCTAGAAACCCAGAGTTGTCAATCAGGATTGACTACTGCAAAGCATGCTGATTCCATCAATCTTAGAAAGAGAAGCAGAAATGTTTTCAATGACATCACCAATATTAATTTACAAGAAAGAAGTGGAAGTCAGGTTATCAATAAGAGAGCAAGAAAAGTTGTTCATCACATGAAAATATCAAATCCATCGGATGGTCAAACGACAGACAAAGAAGAAGAATCAGAAGAAGATTACAGTTTTGATATTGAAGGTCAGAAATTGGTTAATTCCATCAAATATTACCTAGCTATTTGATATTTTCTAAACTATATAATCATTATGCTTTTGTTTTGATGTTTATCAAGGCTCTCATTATGTGAACGAAGACCACTACTTTGACTGTACATCCTCCGAGAGCATTGATTCTGAGTCTGAGGTTGATTCTGAGACTGAAAATTATGTTGATCACAATGCCAAGAAGACTGAAGCTGAACGGAAGCATTCAGTTTTAACCAGGATGGAAGCTTTACTACAGATGGCTTTTAGTGGTACAAACTCACGTGCTAAGCAAACCAGTTGTAAAGAACTAGGTACAAGATCTCTTGCTGACTCTAAAAGGTTACGATTACTGATTTCCTACAGTCTAATTGACATTGTATATATTTTTTATCTTCCTTTATAGGTTATATCGATGATGGTGATTGCACATATACTTGCAGTCATTGTGGAGCTATAATGTGGTTTGGAGAACGTATTAACAAAACTCGAAAGACACGCAAACCCATCTTTACGCTGTGTTGTATGCAAGGACAGGTTCAGTTGCCGCTACTAAAGGAACCCCCAGAAATAATTACAAGATTGCTTACTGGAGATGACCCACTGAGCAAGCATTTCCAGAAAAATACAAGAGCTTACAACATGGTTTTTTCTTTTACATCGATTGGTGGAAACTGTGAAAGAGCTGCTCAAAAAGGTCATGGACCACAAATGTTCCAGATTCATGGGGAGAACTATCATTTAGTGGGTAGCTTAAAGCCAAATGATGGAACAGATGCGAAGTTTGGACAATTGTATATTGTTGATACTGAAAATGAGGTTGAAAACAGAGCAAATGCATTGAGGTATGTTGTAGGAATATTTAAAAATATCCTATCTTCTAATACTGTATTGTTTTATAGTTAATCTCATTCTTTGTTTATGTGGAACTGTACGCAGCAAAGGTAAAAATAGTGGCCAACACAAGAAGAAAGATAAGTTGAAGAAGGAGATTATTGAGACTTTGATTGAGGTGTTAAATCAAGTCAATCCCTATGTAAAGGAGTTTAGATCTGCGAGAGACAGATTTCGAGATCATCCGGAAGAGACTTTTCACATGAGGATTGTTAGTAATCGTGTTACAGATGGAAGGACGTATAACACTCCCACAGCATCTGAAATTGCAGCATTGATTCCAGGGGATTTCAATCTCGACATGGATAAAAGAGATATCGACGGCTGAAACATTCAGGAAAGCTTATGAGGATCAGCGAGATTCATGCTGCCTATCTTGCACTTCAATATCCTCTAATATTTATATATGGAGAGGATGGATATAGACTGGGGATTAATAAAGGAGTCACAGAAGCTACGAAAAAGCAAAAAAGGCAGACCATTTCCATGAGACAATTCTTTGCATTTCGTCTCCATGAACGAAAGAACGAGTCTCACACTCTTTTACATTCTAGGCGCCTATTCCAGCAGTTTGTGGTTGATGGATATACTACTATTGAGTCCAATCGTCTACGGTATTTGAAATTTAATCAGACATCTTTGCGATCTGATAGTTTTGATTCTATTAAAGAGTCAGAGAGTGCAGGGGCTACCGATATGAACGAGCAAGGTAGAGAATATTTCATACCAGCTACGTTTACAGGAGGTCCTAGGTATATGAAGAATAACTACTTGGATGCAATGGCCATATGCAAGCATTTTGGTTTTCCAGATCTTTTCATTACATTCACGTGCAATCCTAAATGGCCAGAGATCACAAGACATCTAAAAGAGCGCAAGTTAACATCAGAGGACAGACCAGAAATTATTTCTAGGATGTTTAAGATCAAACTTGACTCTTTGATGGATGCTTTGACTAAGAAAAATCTGCTAGGAAAGACGGTTGCATGTAAGTTATAGTTTAACACTCTTTATTAATTCAAATTGATTGATCTGAGCTCAATGATTCAATAACTTAACATTTTTTCAATTGTTTTTAATGTTTCAGCTATGTACACAATCGAGTTCCAAAAACGTGGGCTGCCACATGCTCATATTCTGCTCTTCATGCATCCAACATGCAAGTTTCCCACGACTGATGATATTGACAAGATCATAAAGGCGGAAATTCCTAATAAGGACACTGAACCAGAGCTCTATGGTGTGGTCTCTGATATGATGATTCACGGACCTTGTGGTCACGCTAATAGGAATGCACCATGTATGGAGAATGGAAAATGCTCTAAGTTGTATCCCAAATCCTATGCCGAGAAGACCACGGTTTCTAAAGAAGGTTTTCCAATTTATAGAAGGAAAGAGCAGTCTGATCATTTTGTTATGAAGAATGGCGTGAAATGTGATAATAGATATGTTATCCCATACAACAAGCAACTCTCTCTATTATACAGAGCTCATATTAATGTGGAGTGGTGCAACCAAGCAGGTTCTATCAAGTACTTATTTAAGTACATCAACAAGGGTAGTGATCGTGTCACTGTCGTTGTGGAGCCACCAGGTTGTGGTTAATCTAATGGTGGTAGTAATGGGGAAGCAAACGTTGAGAAGGAAAAAAATGAATTCCGAGATTTTTTCGATTGCAGGTTTCTGAATTCAGTCTCATGTTCAATTATGGTCGGTTTTACAGAATTGTGCTCTATCTTATTATAACTAATATTTTGTTTTTTTTGCAGATACGTTTCTTCGTGTGAAGGTTCATGGCGAACTTTTGCATTCCCAATACATTATCGATCTACATCCGTTGAGAAGCTTCAATTCCATCTTCCCGGAAAACAGACTGTTTTTTTCAAAGGCAAAGATAAGATGAAGGATGTCATGAATCGTAAGCTTATCACACATACCATGTTTTTGGCATGGTTTGAGTTGTGTAAAGTTGATGAATTTGCAAGAACTCTTACTTATGGTCAGATTCCCAACTTCTATACTTATGATAAAACACATAAGAAGTTCAGCAAGCGGAAAAAGGGATTCAGCATAGGCAGAATAAATTATGCTCCACGGACTCAAGAGAAATCTTATTATCTGCGAGTGTTGCTGAACGTAGTTAGAGGGCCTACCAGTTATGATTGTATGAAGACATTTAACGATGTTTTATATCCTAGCTATAAAGAGGCATGTTTTGCACGTGGGTTGCTAGATGATGATGAAGAGTATATCCAGGATATAAGAAGGAGAAGTTTTGACGGTTTTGCAAGTTCTCTTAGACATGTTTTCGTCATGATGCTGCTTTCTGGTAGTTTGTCCACTCCAGAGAATGTTTGGGAAAAAACATGGGAGCATTTGGCTGAAGATATTGAGTATAACAGGCGACAACTTCTCAATAGGCCTGGTAAGGATTTAAAAAACTATATGTATATATATATTTTAAACAGTCAGTAATTTATAGTAGTTTATTTTCATTTTAACAGTTCCTGACGTTGTATTTGTAGGTCTCATATTAAGTGATGATGACAAAAAACAGTTTGCTCTCCAAGAGATTGAAAAGATTATGAGACGTAATGGGAGTTCTCTTTCACAGTATGATTCTATGCCTAAAGTTCGTAGTAGCAGTATTCACGACTCCAATGTCCTCATAGTAGACGAACGTAACTACAATCGTGAAGAACTGATAGCTACTCTTCATAGTGATCTTCCAAAAATGACTGACGAACAGAGGAAAGTTTACGATGAGATCACTGATGCTGTCAAGGAAGATAAAGGTGGAATGTTCTTTGTTTATGGATTTGGTGGCACGGGTAAAACTTTTATTTGGAGATTACTATCTGCAGCAATCCGATCAAGAGGTGATATTGTTCTTAACGTTGCATCAAGTGGGATTGCATCTTTATTGTTACCAGGTGGACGAACTGCCCATTCAAGGTTTGGTATACCTTTAAGTCCTGATGAGTTTTCAACATGTAATATGACTCATGGAACAGATCAAGCGAACTTAGTGAAAGAAGCTTCTCTCATCATATGGGATGAAGCTCCTATGATGAGCAAGCATTGTTTTGAGTCTTTGGATAGAAGTCTAACTGATATTGTTGGAACTAAAAGCAAGAAGCCTTTTGGAGGAAAGGTTGTGGTTTTTGGAGGTGACTTTAGACAGGTACTTCCAGTAATATATGGTGGCAATCGGGCTGATATAGTTTTGGCAGCTCTGAATTCGTCGTATCTTTGGGAGCATTGCAAAGTTCTCAGATTGACTAAGAACATGCGATTGCTGTCTGCTGGGCTATCTCCTGAAGAGGCTACTGATATTAAGGAGTTTTCTGAATGGATATTAGATGTTGGAGATGGTAAACTATCTGAGCCTAATGATGGGGAGGCTTTAATTGATATACCAGAAGAGTTTCTCATATTAGACGCTAATGAGCCTATAGAAGCAATAAGCAAGGCAGTGTATGGAGAGTTCTCTTTGTTACAAGAAAACAAAAACCCAAAGTTTTTCCAGGAGAGAGCTATTCTATGTCCAACAAACGAAGATGTCAATACTATTAACGAATACATGTTGGATAAACTTGATGGTAAATACTCATATTTCATATTCAATATACTATATCATGTATTCATATAACTAACCTTTTTAAAACATGCAGGTGAAGAAAAGATTTATCTGAGCTTGGATAGTATTGATCTGTCTGATGTAAGATCAATTAACGATGAAGTACTGGGTACTGGTTTTATAAACAGCATTAAGGTGTCTGGTTTGCCAAATAATAGTATAAGACTGAAGATTGGATGTCCAGTGATGGTACTGAGGAATATTGCTCCTACAGAAGGATTAATGAACGGAACAAGATTAGTGATTACTGAACTGATGCCGTTTATGGTCGGAGCGAAGATTCTTACAGGGGAAAAAGTTGGTGAAACTGTGAACATTCCTAGGTTATTGATAGAACCATCAGACACCAAATTGCCTTTAAAAATGCGTCGAAGGCAGCTTCCATTGGCTGTCGCTTTTGCAATAACCATCGACAAAAGCCAAGGTCAATCACTGAAGGAAGTTGGTATTTTTCTACCAAGACCAGTGTTTTCACATGGACAGCTTTATGTAGCTATTTCTAGAGTGACATCTAAGAAGGGACTAAAGATTCTGATTGTCGACAAAGATGGAAAACCTCAGCGAAAAACAATGAATGTTGTTTTCAAACAGGTTTTCAACAATCTCTGAGACTACTGTTCAGCAGGCGAGGAGGTTAGGCAATATTAATTATCTGAAGGCTATTTTTAATTTTATACCGTCTCTTTTTCTTTTATGTCTTATTTATGTGTTTTTGTATTTGATTATATGTCTAAAGCGGTGGACGTTTGCTGTGGAAGACATCGTGAGAGTGAGGCATTCCAGAATCTATGAATTAAGTTTGTTGTTCCGTTTTTGGTTTTCTACATTATACTATTGTGTTTGAAGCAATGTTTACTTTAGAACCAATGGTTTTCTACAGTATACTATTGTGTTTCAAGCAATGTTTACATGTCAGAAGAATGCGTTACTTGCTTAATTATTTTCAGTCAAAACAGGAAATAGAATAGAACACATCAAGAATACTCCAGGGATAAGCCTAACTACCAATTACAGCCAGGAAATAATCATCTAAAACACATATACTTAGTTAGAAAACAACTTACTTTTTATATTGATGCAAGGATTGGTCTCTATTGGGGGCTATTTATATGCTTCTGTAATCCTACTTGCTGCTTTTGGCTTTATATTTGACCTACTACAGAATAAAAAAAATTGACCATAAGAACATAATAGTAGTTCATGACCATTTAGAAACCTCAACTGATCATTACAATCCTTTTCTCGAGAGTTATACTTATCTGGTTATGGTTTTGCTTTATTCCAATGTCTTTATGGCATCTCATATGTAGTGCTATATACATGTCAACATCTTCAGACATCTCCAAACAAATACAAAAAAAAATTATTTTAGAATGATTTCAAAATTTGGTCTGTAAATAGACGTATTAGTTTTTATAATTACAACTTAGCTCTTATTATCATATGAAATACTAACCTTTGAGATTGAGTAACTCAGTTATTGTTCATCAAGTATCACGAGGAGAAGTAAATGTCATTATTTGGGAGAACCATTGAAATAAATTTCCTGAAATAAAAACATAAAACCGATTTCTTGAATATAACAAATAATCAATTTATCTGAAAAGTACATATAAGGAAACAATGCGTTACTAAGAGAGAAATAAATTTTATAATTACAGAAGCATTTCTATTGACTCAATAATATTCACTAAAATAGCTAAAACTTATCTTTCTTTCTTTGGAGAGTATGATATTTTCGTCCTGACCGGTCTCCAGAGAACCCGTGAAATAATTTACCTGAAATCAAAAATGAAAGGATAAATTGTTTAAATAATCAAATTTCCTTCGACGTACATATAAAGAAGAAATTGTTTCAGAGAGAAATTAATTTTATAGTTATTATTTCAATTGCATTGACTCTATAATATTCACAAAAAAAGGTATAACTTATCTTTGTATCCTTTGGAGAGTATAATATCTTCTATCTGGCTATTGTCCGAGGAAGCACAAAGTAAAGGAATACTGTTTTCAGGTTTTGTTTTATCTGAAAAGGGATATTTGGATTTTGAAACTTCATCATCTGACAAGAAGGTGACTTGCGATCTGAAAATAGAAACAAAACAAATGTCAAATATTTGCAATTTTTTTTTTTCAATTGCATGTCGAGGATCTATCTAACTGATGTCTTAACTACACTTACAAACAACAGATAAAAACTATAAGAGCTAAATCCAGAGCTAACAAAGCATATTCATAGATGATCTTATATAGGAATCGATTAAACTATTATGTTACAAACAAATCTGAATAAGATAAAAAAAAATTAAGTCTCCATTGAATATTCAAAACAAACAATAATACATATCTAACCTTTCAAGAGTGTGTCAATAGATGGATTCAAAGTAAACAATAATGAAGAAAGAAGTCTTCGGTTAATCCGAAGGAAGAAATTTGGATCGCCATTGGTATTTTTTTCAATCTGAATCGGTGAGTTGGAAAAGGAAGGGACACGTTTAGAAGAAACAGATATTTTGTTTTGTCTTTACAAGAAAATAAAGATAAGATCACGAAAGTAAGATTTATCCTTTTTTTTTCTTTGCTGTACAATTGTCGAAACTAATGGGCTTATTAATTGAAGATGGGCATGGACATTTAGAATGAAATCTATATTACAACGACATAAAATGCTAAGTATAAGATTGGATATTACTTTAATAAATTGAACTTAAAATGGGTGGGCTTTGGTTAAGTTTCGGATGGGCTTACATCCATATTTGAATATAACGGAAAAAAAAAACTAAAAGTTAAAATCATACAACTTTGTTTTCTAATAATATATCACCAATCCACCTATCTTATATAATTTCCTTTAAAAAACATGTAGATTTCATTAACTCCAAAATAAGATATAATCCTATTTTTAAATATTAAAATAATATTTCCTCTATAACAAATAGCATTGGAAAACATGAAATTTAAAATAAAACTCATTATTCTGTTTTTTTTTACCAACAAATTATATAAGGAAATAGAAAATGATAAGAACATTAGTAGAGATTGTATAATTTTACGGCACTTGAATTTATACAAAATTTAAAAAAGTTGTCATTTTTTATTTTAAATTTGATTTTGCCATACAAATTATATATCTTTTCAAATTAATAAAAAAAATTAAATGTAATAATTTTTTCGATTAATACAGTTTCATTTAAATTATTTAATGAATATAATAATTTGATGTGTCCGCACGATTAATCTTTGTTGCTATGTTTTAAAGACAAATCAGAAACAATCGATGAAACCTATCACCACTACAATCGGAGATAAACTTTTAGAATCTAACACAAAAGAAAACAAAACCAAATATAGAATAAGAAAAAATTCTCAAAATTATATAAATTACGCTCTCTGCAAAATACAATCTTAAAATTGTATTAACTACTATAGAATATATGCTATGTGTTAAAAAAAAATATTAAATCCCGCGCGGTCGCGCGGGTCATAATCTAGTATGTTTTATAGATAAAACAAACATGAAATTAAGTTAGCTAGAAGATGTGTGAAGACCAAAAACAGTTGGTAGACACACATGTTAGTTAACAAACTAATTAAGAATCCCATTCATGTTCTCATCAATTCAACAAGTAAATAGAAATACATGAACTTGTGGCAAGCCAAGGATTATGTTGATTGCAGGAACAAAAGTTTATATAAACGAATCATATCTTTATATATCTTGGAAAAAAAAATCAGTAACACCAAAAATCTTGACTTTACAAATCGAATAACAAATTACAAATATAAACCAAAACGTATATGAAATCCCACAAAAATAATACCAAATAAAATATCTTTCACTCATCCCTGCTGCATCAACAACGTTTTAAAACTTGTTTTCTTCTTCCCTTCTTCTAAGGTGTCTTGTTTTGGCACCCACCAAACCCTAATGCTCTTGTCAAGACCTCCACTGTAAAGCATGAATCCAGCACCCACATTGTTGGGTGAAGCTTGCAAGCATTTCACCGGACCTTCATGCCCATGTATGACTCCAAATTTACAGAGCTTACCACTCTCTTCTCTCTTCCACAGTCCGATGCTCTTATCAAGGATATCAAAAAAAGATGTGTGAAGCTAGCTAGAAACAAGAACTCGTGACCTCATCTTGCAACAAAACAAGCCTAATGGTGGTGAAACAAATATAAACCAGAAACGTAGTGGTACCTCAAGACAGAGAGAGGGAGACAGACACTGAGTGAGCTTGGGAGAGTTTGAGACCTGCAAAAACAGAAAGATTAAGCTTCATGAAGAGAACTAATGCTTCAGACAGATGCTAACAAGATAAAAGTTAATAAAAACCTCAAGAACTGAAGACTCGAGAGAGTGAGCTAAGCAGTGTGAGCTTGAGACAAGAGAGCCTGCAAACCCATTAATTTTAAAGAATTAAAATTAAAAGCCTCAACCTTTGTGACATATAAATATCAATACTCAATAATGAAGAAGTCAATTAAAGAGCATCAGTTCTTACGTCTTTGTAATAATAAACAGGATGAAATAATCTTACCAAAACACAGAAGAGAGAGAGGGAGAGCTCGAGCTGCGGCAAAGAAAAGAGAGAGAGAGCTCTGAAGACCTGTGGAAGATGATAACAAGAGGAAAGAGAAGAGTCAAAATCAGTATCAAAATCAGACATATAGCAACAGAGAAGAACCAAACGCAAAGACAACACAAGAGACCATCACTAGTATCAGTAAAGCATCAACATCAGACACAAACCCATCTCAAAGACACATACTTTTGAAGAACAAAACAACAAATGTCAACAGAAAAAAGAACACAACTACACACCTTTTACCAAACGTTTACTCCAGTAGCACCAAGGAGCATAGAGAAGAACATCAAAATCAGTAACATCAAAAACAGAGAAACCTATGTTACAAGAAACGAGCTTCTTTTATCAAAATCAGTAACATCAAAATCAGTAACACCAAACATCAAACTCATAAACTGCTCGTACATGCCAAAAAAATAAAATATTAGGCTCAAATCATGGCCCCTCCTTATGCAAAAGTGAGCAGAGAGTTCGAAGGGATCGGTAACTCTCACAACGACACATCTAAAGGAAATTAATAGCTCCCACAACGACACATCTAAAGGAAATTAACAGCTGCTGTTAAAAATACAGAAGCTTGGACACTAGCAAAGAAAATCAAACAGTCTTAACTCTTAAAAACAGATAGAAATATATCAATGTTTATCAAGACAAGAACACTTTCTCAGACAAAATGCTACCCAATAGACAAGAAACAACACTTAGCATTCTAAACAGTAGTAAGCAAACAAAACCCAGAAAAGGAGAGAGCTTACGAGAGAGTGACAGAGAGAGCTGAGTTCGAGAGAGACAGAGAGAGCTTCAAGAGATCGAGAGATCGAGAGAACGAGAGAGACAGAGAAAGCTGAGTTCGAGAGAGAGAGAGAGAGCTGGGTTCGAGAGAGAGAGAAAGAGAGAGAGAGCTGGGTTCGAGAGAGAGAGAAAGAGAGAGAGATCGAGAGAGATGTGTCTGAGATCGAGAGAGATGGAGAAGATAAGGCAACTGCGTCAATGGAAAAGAGAGTTGCGTCTACGGCCCTGATTGGCAAAGCATATGATAAAGCAATAGCAGTATGCTATATAAGCAGTATGCTGCAGAAGTTGTATGCTCTTACTAAACTATTTAATAGATTGATTGGTAGAGCAGTATGACATGCTATTTAAAATTATTATAAAAAATGCTATATAATATTTAATATATAATATATTTATTTATAATATATATATGTATAATAAAAAGATATATAATTAATTTATTTTATTTAATAATTTCAAAATTTTATTTATATAGAAACTGTTTAAAAATTTTTTACAATTAAAATATATATATTTTAAAATAAATTTTACAATTAAAATATTTATTTTTAGAATAAATTATAAAATTAATATATATATATATATATTAAATAATATTTTAAATTTCAGATATAATTTAATTTAAATTAAATTAACTATATAATTTTTTATTATATATATATAAATATACTATATACTGAATAGTAATTTTTAATAATAATTTTAAAAGCATTTAAAATAGTATATCATATTTAAAATATAATTTATTTTATATAATTAAATCATATTTTAAATTTAAAGTACTATTTTAAAACAATATTTATATTATAAATTTATTTTAGAAATCAAAATTTTATTTTCTGGATACAAAAATTATTTTATGATATTATAAAATGAATTAATTATATATTTATATCAAATTTATAAATTGTAAAAGCAAATGCTCTTCTAAAAGCTTTATATGAGAGCATTTGACAGAGAGCATTTAAAGAGCATTTGCATTTAGTAAATGCTTTTCTAAATGCTTTTGGAGCAAATATTGACTGGATAATGTAGAGCATAATGCTAATGCTTATGAATAGCTTAGGTTTTTTTGTAATTAGTGAATTAGGTTAAGAGTACAATAGTAAATAGGTTAAATAGACGCTGGTTATTAGTCGCGGCCGCGGGATTTTTCGGCGTCTGACGCAGGTTCTGGCGTTTAGACGCAGACGCAGACACACGTACTAGCGTTAATGAAACGAACAAGCTTGCTGCGAAAATCATTGCCGCAGACGCAGACGCCGGACCTGCGGCAACCAAACGAACAGCATTATAGTCTTGATCCCTATCAAGAAATCAGTTTTGACATGCGCATTCTAATAGAATCAAAGTTGGATATCGAATTACTTAGTATAAATGTATAATGGTCGAACTCCAGAGTAAAATCAAAGATTTGGCGTTGTTTGTGGGTTCTAAACTTCTAATTATGTGACTTGACAACGCCAATAGCTAACTGGTTGAATCTTTGACAGGCAGCTTGAAACGGGCCTATATTAACTATACAGGCCCCCAAAACAAAAGTGGCCTACCAAATATTTCAATTAATGAATAAATTAATAGACATTACCAATTACCAAACCCGTTATTGATTTGCTTTGTTGCTTCGCCGTCTAGTCGCCGTCGAATCTAATAGTCCACCGCCGTTGAAGATCGCCCCTTGTTCCATCTACTTCGTCGTATCGCTGTCGGAATTCTCCATCCGCCGATCAGATTTAGCCACTAGCTTTCCGGTAGAATCGTCGATTCCGATCTCACATCAATTGCAAATGACTAGCGGAGCCGCCGACGAGGACGCAGATGCCGTCCTCAGCGACGTCGGAGTCCGACGAAGCCATCCCCCGTCGTTCTAAACGATCCTCCTCCCCCTCCTCCTCCTCCTCTCCTCGGGAAGAAAAGGAGGCACAAGACTCGAGGCTGAAGGAGCTAACCGCTGAGCTCGGATCGCGAGAAGAAAGCTCGAGAAGCCGCCGAGAGCTCGAAATCGGATCTACAAACGGCTTTCAACCGGCTCAAGGCGCTCGCTCACGAGGCGATCAAGAAGCGCGACGAGTCCAAGAGGGAGCGAGACGAAGCTCTTAAGGAGAAGGAGAATCTAATCCAAGGAGCTCGAGAGCGTGAGTAAAGAGAAAGATGAGGGTTTTTAAGAAGCTTGATGAGGCTGTGAGGTCTAGAGATGGTTTGAAAAGCTGAGATTGAGACTTCGTCTCATATGTTGGTGTCTGGGATTGAGAAGATATCAGGTAAAGTTAGTAGCTTTAAGAGTTTCTCAAACGGAGGAGGTCTCCCGAAGTCTCAGAAGTATACAGGCTTGGCTTCTGTTGCTTATGGGGTTATCAAGCGTACGCATGAGATCGTGGAGGAGCTTGTTAAGCAGATTGATACGGCTTCGAAGGCGAGGAACGAAGCTAGGGAGCAGATGGACCAGCGGAACTACGAGATAGCTATTGAGGTTTCTCAGCTGGAATCGACGATTAGTAATTTGAGGCTTGAGGTTGCGGAGAAGGCTTCGGTTGTTGATGATTTGGAGAGGGATGTGAGTGAGAAGGAGAAGAGGGTTGATGAGGCTTGAGAAGGGTGGTTTGGAGAAGGTGAGTGTGCTTGAAGGCGAAGTTGTGGAGCTTAAGCAGGTTGGTTGATGAGTATGATGGGAAGTTGAAGAGTATGGAAGTGAAGATGGGAGCGCAGCGTCCTTTGTTGGTGGAGCAGCTGAGTCTTGTGTCGAAGATCCATGACCAGCTTAACGAGGTTGTGAGGGTAGTTGATGGAGATAGTATAGAACAGTCTGAGTCTTTCTTTATGCCTCAAGAGACAGATATGGAGGAGAACTATTCGTGCTTCTTTAGGCAGGTATGGAATCCATCTTGGAACTGACCAATGTGGTTTCTGGGAAAGCACAAAGTTTGGTGGAAGAGAAGAGCCATGAACTGAAGAAGTTGAGTGAAACTGTGGGTCTATTAGTGAAAGAGAAGGAACATATTGGTACTTTACTGAGGAGTGCTTTGTCTAAAAGAATGGTATCGGAACAGTCATCCCAAGAAAGCGAAATGTTTCCAAGCTGCAGAGAATGGTTTGAGGGATGTTGGTATTGATTTCAAATCCAAGGCTCAGGGATCTCTTGGTGATAGTAAAGATGATCATGGTACAGAAGAGAATGAAATATATTCTCTGGTGAGTGTTTATCTGGCCCAGTTATTTTCTGTTGAGCTTCGTTTATTCATTCGGATACCTTATGATGTCTCCACGTTGGAATGCAGGCAAGCACATTGGAGAATATTGTCAAGGCATCTCAACTCAAGATTGTTGAACTGCAGCATTCGTTGGAGGAATCAAGGCAAGGCTCTCTAAAACGAAAATCCTTCTTTTTATATCTAATAACTTAGAGGACATTCATTCACTGGGTTTCACTAGGAAAGTAAATGACTTGGTTTACCTCAGAACATTATCCGATGCAAGTAGTAAGAAGTTATTTCACACAGCTTTCTATTGGGAACACTAACTTTACACATATGCTTGCGACATCTTACTTTATGTTTAATTGAAAGTCTGTGGAAGTTACTATTCGAATAGCATCAATGTGGTCTCCTGCGTTGCATATTTTTAATATGTAATACTTGTGATTGACCACTTCTTTCTCTTTTATAAATCAACCAGGGAAGAGACTAGTTCTCTGAGGAAACAATTGGACTCTCAGACAAAGGAGCTTAACCAGAGAATGCGGCAAATAGAAGAACTTAAAGAAAAGGAGAGAATAGCGAATGAAAATGTGAGTGAAATTTCTGCTTGCTAGACTTTTGAAGTTGATTGTTTTATTGGTTAAGGAATGAGTGAATTATAGTACACTGTCTCGAGATTTTGGGTTTGTTTAAACTGTATTTCCTTGGATGCTTAGGTTGAAGGTCTTATGACTGATATTGCTGCTGCTGAAGAAGAAATAGCGAGATGGAAAGCAGCAGCCGAGCAGGAGGCTGCTGCTGGTGGAGCTGTTGAACAAGACTTCACGTCTCAGGTGCGTAATAAGTCCTCGTGTTAGTCCTACTGCAAGAGCAGGTTGTAATTACCCTAAGTGGTATGTAGTAGATTATGACAGTGTTGTCAGCTCAGCGACTAATTAGTTGAGTCGGTAAGCTAGAGAGCTAACAAGTTAATTTTTTTTTTTAGGAGATTGGAAGAATGAGTTGAGGTATTCAGGATTGTATATTGTTTGGGATTTTGATATTTGAGCAGAGAGTAAATATTTTCTCTCTAATCAAGTTTGTATATGGTGTGGTTCGTGGTGAAGTGAATAAAAGAGTGTCACTGGTTTTGGATCCTATCAATGTGACATGTTCTGTTTCTAGATACATGCTAAGAATGATGGTCCGAACTCTTATTGTCTTTGTTTGTTCAGCTGTATTTGCTCAAAGAAGAACTTGAAGAGGCAAAGCAAGCGATTAAAGAATCAGAGAAGAAACTAAAGTTTAAGGAAGAGACGGCAGCAGCAGCCATGGGTGCAAGGGATGCAGCAGAGAGATCTCTGAGACTCGCAGACAATAGGGCAACTAGGTTGAGGGAAAGAATACAGGAGCTGAACAGTAAAGTTGAAGAATTAGAAACCCATCGAGATATGAATACTTCAAACAGAGCTAGATATGTGTGCTGGCCATGGCAACTTCTCGGGATTGATTTTGTGGGAGGTCGAAGAGTTGAGTCGGAACAAGAACAAAGTTCCAACGAGATGGAACTCGCTGAACCTCTGTTATGAGAAACCCGGTATTTTATACAGTTACACTCTGTATTTGGTTTGATTTTTTTTTTTTTAATGTATATACTACCCCAGCTGATAAAAGTTTAAAGCTTGAACATGTTTCGTTTCATCTTGTAATGTTGTTTTACTGTAAGAAGTTTAATCTTGCTTGGTGTTCACTTCACGCCCACGCTGAAGTGATAAATAAATCTTGTTTGTCGGATCATAAGCAAATGACTGGGACATTTTCATGTTCAGATGTGATCCATATTCACATCTAAGATCTTTCTTGGTCAGATGTCATACTTGTGGACTTGGAAAAGGAGAAGAAAACTAGCCAAGGCTGAGAAGGCTAGCTTGAAAAATAGCAGATGATCAGTTAATAGTTGAGTAGAATAAAAGAAACAAATAAAGGTCAATTAATCATCTCTTTCTTTATCATGGCGAGGTTGGTTGATTTCAAGTCTAACTAGAAGGAGAGCACACAAGTGGGAGACAGTATACTATCGGAATATAACCGAACATGTCAGGTTTCTCACCACAATTGTGAGCTTTTCCAAGACTCACAGATTTGAAGTAGCCATCTTCTCCCGAAATGAAAGTGGAGCAAGTTGTAATCTGCAAAGTCAAAAGAGAGGATATGTTTAAATCTCCAAAAGTAAAAGGACTTGTTAGACTTTAAATTCTCCAAAATTGGATCTGAACAGCATATGGATATATCTTGTATACAAGTAGGCTTCGAAATCTGAATGGTGCAATGGAATGGATGCTGCCAAACCAGTTAATTATGTAGAATAATGAGCACAAGTAATAAAGATCAAACGGTATGAAACAATAGGTGATGTTGAAAAACATTTCATGCAGTTGAAGTTTGAACAAATGTGCTACAAAGAGTGTGAAATGTAAATTTTAGTACTATATACTATAAATAAATGAGATCTTCATTGTTTGACTAAATTTATTGTTGTAAATTTAAATTTATTGACTATGTACATATATTTCATTCAAGAACCAATATATTATCACACCCTTCGTAGCATATTTGAAAATGGAATGTGATTTATATTACGTGCTAAAAATAGGTTGCTACATGACTTTTGAACCGTTCAAAGTTAAAAAAAAGGAACTTTGTTGACCAAAAAAAAAGGAACTTTAAAATTATTACTTCTTGATCTTGTTCTTGTTTGGAGTCAAATATTCATTAAGATATTTGCCAAAAATGGAAAATATTTTACCCATATGATGACTAAGTACCATATCAAAACCAATAAATATGAAAATTCCAAAATTTCGAGATCACTCCCCATTTTCGCTTACATTTCCATATGTTAAATCAGTAATCATAGCAGAAAATCTGAAAATTTTAGAAAATAAAATATCATCTGGCTTCTATTTTTTTTTCTCCTCCGAGATAAAACCAAAACCCACGTCTGTTCTGAAAAGGATCTCCAAAAGCGATCACTAGCTGTTCTACTGGCTTGTAATGTCAATGATTAAATTGTATTTTTTTTTTCAGTTTGGTTAAGAATATGTATTCTATTTAGTGACGTAATACCGTTTGACTCAAGATCATGCACCCTCTCTGATCCAACGTGAATTGAGTCTTTGATTAGATCATTCGTATTGGTCACATTTTTGATTGCATCGCTAGAGTAATTTGGCTTACTGCAGTTTTGTTTATAATAGGAGTAATGGTGTTGGTGACATTTGGAGCTTAGAATCAAAAGTTGTAATTAAAATACATAACTATGGGAATCTTGTCACGCAGGTAGAAAACCTCTTTATTTAGTTTCTTTTCTTCTTCTCTTTGTAGACGCATAGAAAGCTTTAGGCCAGCTTATAATTGTTGTTGGTACAGTCCAACTCATAGTAGAAGATCAGAAGATAATGGCATGAAGCTTCTTGCAACTGCTTTGTTTGCTACAGCTTTTGGCATTCTCCTTGGTCTATCATTTCCATCTTTATGGATCACTAAGGTTAGTCTTCTTTCTCTTTAATCTTTTCTTTGATATCTTCTTAGATTTTTTTCTTCATATGTTGCCATTTTGTGATGTGAAGGCGAATCTACCAAGAAACCTTCTTCGTTCCTTTGCTATCTCAAATGGACATTCAGATATTGCAGCACTTGTACATGCCATTGATATCTTAAAGGTATGTTTTTTGTTATTGTTATAGGAATTTTATACATTTGTTTGCATGTTTCAAGAAAAATGTGATTCACATTTTACTCAGATATGGGTTCCTTCAAATCCTAAAGGCGCCGAGAGATTGCCACCGGGTATTATTGCATCCGAATCAGACTTATACATGCGAAGGTTATGGGGAAACCCTGAAGAGGTTTGTTTCTCAAACACACAATCTCATTCTTGGAGTTCACATTTCTCATGTGAGATCAGTGACGCAAGCTTTTTATTTTCTTCTCTCTGTTTCTTCAGGATTTGAAGAAGAAACCGAGATATCTAGTAACATTTACTGTGGGTTATAAACAAAGACACAATATAGATGCATGTGTTAAGAAGGTTTCTTCATGCCCTTTTTTTCTGTTTTTATTTTAATAGTAAAACTCATTTATGTTTTGTCTTCCCAATTGAAAACAGTTTTCAGACAACTTTACCATTGTTCTGTTTCATTACGATGGGAGAACAAGTGAGTGGGATGATGAGTTTGAGTGGTCGAAGAATGTTATACACATTAGTGTTAAGAAGCAGACAAAATGGTACCAATAGTAATGCTTATACTTGTCTATCCTTATATGAGTTTATTGACTCTCATATATATTGTCAATATAAAGGTGGTATGCAAAGAGATTCTTGCACCCTGACATTGTAGCGCGCTACGATTATATATTCATGTGGGATGAAGATCTTGGAGTCGATCACTTTGACGCAGAAGAGTAAGTTTTTTTCTTACACTCACTTCCATTTTATTTTATCTTAATTAATAATATTAAGTTTGTTGTTGCAGATACGTACACATGGTCAAGAAGCACGGCCTTGAGATTTCACAGCCTGGTTTGGATCCAGAGAAAGGGTGTACATGGCAAATCACTAAAAAAAGAGAGCATGTTGAAGTCCATAAGTATGTATGACTCGTATACAATTTCATCTGGTTACATTAATCTTAAAAAAAATATATATGGCTTTGAATCTTATCAGGGAAACAGATGAGAAACTCGAATGGTGCTCTAATCCTCCTCGGCCTCCATGTGCTGCGTATGTTAAAAAACTCTCTTTATCAAACTATATGTTCACATCTTCTCATATATAACTTTGAGTCTTTTTATAACACAACAGATTTGTGGAGATAATGGCTCCTGTATTCTCAAGAGATGCGTGGCGCTGTGTGTGGCATATGATTCAAGTTACACTTACTCTATTACCCCCTGTTTTCTTCTGTTCTTCTTCTTGTTCTATATTTAGTTGTTTTTCTCTAACTCTTGCTTACACCTTATTATGAACCCCAATAACAGAATGATTTGGTTCATGGTTGGGGTCTTGACTTTGCACTCAGAAGATGTGTTCAGGTACACAAAACATTACATGTTTTTATTAGCCTTATAGAAATGTTTTTTTTTTGGTTATTCGATTAACAAAGAGGCTTCAATTATTTATATGTGAAAATGAAGGAGCCTGCTTATGAGAAGATAGGAATAGTAGACACTCAGTGGATCGTTCATCAATTTATACCTTCCCTTGGCAGTCAGGGAAAGGAAGAAGATGGGAAATCGCCATGGCAAGGGGTAAGAGAAGCTTGGTCTTGCCTTTTTTTTCAAGAACTAGACAAGCAAGTAACTAGATGTGTCTATATGTTTTTAAAACTTGTGTGGTTGTTGTTCATGTAGGTGAGGGATAGATGTCATATGGAATGGAAAATGTTCGAGAGGAGAGTGGATGAGGCAGAGAAGGAATATTTTAAATCGTTACAAGTTCAAACCCCATCCAATTCAACTACATTGCACTAGGACCTTACCCTTTTTTTTTTGTAGCTGTGAGATTTTAAGTGCTTCTCAACATTTACATACAATCTTTATAGATAATCTAATATAGATATACCTTTAATAAGATTCTGTTACATCGTTGAAAGAGGATTCAACTCACTTTTGCAACCAAAGAAAAAGAATGTCGAGGATTATCAAATCATGTTGTGTTTGTGTGTCTTTGTGGGTTTAAAGAGCAAGAAAGGAAGTGTGAGTGAATTGGTTTCTTGCAAGCATTTCTTCCACAGAACTTGTCTTAACAACTGGTCTGGTAATAAGTAATAACCAAAAGACTCGTCCTCTTTGCAGATCCATTCCGTGGTAGTAGAAGTATTTTGTTTAACACTAATATCCCTTCATCTGATTTTGTTATGTTTTCTAATACAAATATCAGATTTCAAAAAATATTGTGTTTATGTTTTAGATGGAACTACTGTTATATATATACCTTGCATATTTATTTATTGCATTTAAACTGGTAAATCTAGAAATATACCAATTAATAGTTTGTAATGGTTTATTCCATGCACCCTTTTAGCTTAAGGGAAACAACATCCATTTTTGTTACAATAAATAACCAAAATGAAAACGAGAAGATGGTTGCACACCAAGAAGAAAAACACACGTGCAAAATATACAAAGATCATTTAATACAATCTATATATGATATGGTATGTCCTTATTGTTTCTTACTCATAGTTAATGGACTAGCTAGCTGCTCTCAGTCAACCACTTGCTATGCTCAAACCTGATGAATGCTTCTGCTTCCTTGTCAACATTCTCTTCTTTTATAGCCTTTCTCCTACTCACCTTCTCGCTCTTTGTCCTCCTCATATCCACACACCCCAAGACCTGTTTTGGTTCTTCAGCTGCATAGGAAACTCGGAACTCTTTCATCGAGTTGCGGTGATGATGAGATTTGTGATTAGAGGAGTTTTCAAGCACCATGTTTTCTTCAAAGTATAAACCCTTTTAGTTTCTTTTACTTGTTCTGAGTATGGTTTTGTTAGAGATACATTTGAAAACTATTGGATGTGTCTTTATATAGGAAATGAAATATGGTGCTTGAAGTCAACGTGAAACGATGAGGATGAATCGGATTCCCTTTTTCATTATCTTTTCCAAAAATAATATTCTTGAGGGCTTTGGAATTTAGCCGGTTTTAATATCATAATGCACATATCTAAAGATTTGGTATAAATTAGTCTCGTAGATGAGGATCTAATACGATATAGTGTATGAGAGAATAGCTTCAAGGACAAGCAAGATTATTGATTCGATGACATTTTACAACATAGAGCACATCCTTGAGGTGTGGGCCAACGGTTTCTAATGTTCAAAGGTATATATGCCAATGCCATAACTATAAATGGTAGTTGCTGTTTGGTTATTCGTCAACAGTTTTATCCAATTTGATGCCTTCATAATGCGCAATTTTGAGTGGAGAAACATAAGAAAACGTGGTTCTCGTTGTCCTACAGTGATTTGTCATTGTTGTTTGGTCAAAAATATGTGACGTTTGTCACAGGGCCGGGTCCAACTTGCAATCGCTTGTACTAATTGTTTCTTTATATCTGAACAATGCTGAACCCCTACTAATCCGGCGTAGGACTAATTCCTTGGATACAAATGCACCATCCGATCACCGTTAAAACGACTGTTGTTTGGGCATGTGTTTTTAGAAAAGAATGAAATCAAATTTGTTCACATCAGCATCCGAAGTTAAATAAAAGGTGAATTAGGGAATTGAGCAATTTTTAAGTTTGAATTAGAAAATTGGATAAGCTCAAGTTTTTATTAGGTTATTGGACAACCTAGTAGGAGAGAAAAAAGAAAACGTGGACAATTTTAACATTTTTGTCCAACAATCTTGAGGTGAAAATCGTGGGATCATGCTGTCTTTTGCCCAACAAAACTTGTCTCAGGAAGTCGGACACGCACGCGTCAGATATGCGTATAACAGACGCAACGATTTTTTTATTATTTTATATTATTGAAGGAAACATGCTTTTGGGCTTCGTTTTTGGGCTATTTGACCACAGAACTTGAAGGCCTTATATGTTCTGTTTTTTCGCGGGAAACAACGGTTCCAAGGTAGACGAATGGACATTAATGACTGGTGACTTTGGAAAACATGTGTGTTTACTTTAATTTTTTAATTAAAAATAAGGCAAAATTTAATAATTAAATACACAAACGTACGAACCATATCTCTTTGCCTGTCTCTTTACTGAAGTTTTAATCGGCTGCCGAACAAGAGAACTTGAGTTAACGATTTTGGAGAACTACCCTGCGAATTTTACACACAGAGGCATGAGCTGCATATTTCTCTTCCATTTTGAAGACATATTTCTCGTGGAAACCCAAACTGAGGTACAATTCTGTTGTCTATCGTATTTGGATAACAGGAGTGATGACGCTCAAACTTTGTGTACTTATGAATGTTTGTGTTCTTTGTTTGAGGTTATTGTTACGTCAATCTCAGATGAAGGTGGGGATCCAAAGTGGAAGAAACAAGTGATCGATCCCCGAATAGATAACTTAGTTCGTAAGATGCGGGAAGGGCACGAGTTCAAAGCAACAGACTTTAGAGGAGGTGATTCATCCCTTACACCTCTCAAGCCAGCCGAAAAGTGTGAAGGTGTTGATGTCCAAAAAAGTGTCTCAAACCGTCTAGGCGGTTTGGGAAAGCCTCTGATAAACCTGGATGTTTGACTCAGGCGCCTCAGCGTCCTATTCGACCTCGTCGTGGTATTCATAAATAGGTTGAACCGGCAAAACTTATCAGATAAGGAGCAAGAGCTGAAAGAGTGGATTCGAGTTGAACTGAAAACCCAGTTGGGTAAATTGCGGAACGAGATTTTTGACTGGTTGCATCATGTTAGGGGAGGCTCGTTCACGGTTCCGCAAAACACAGCAGACAACAGTAATGCTGACCCTACCGGGATGGAAGTTTCAAAGAAGCGACGTTCGTACAGTGGTGATGGTAATGTTGAAGCTGAAATATGTGGGTCTTATAGTAAGAAACACAAGAAGAACAACGGCGATGGGTTTAAGCGATAATGAGAATGCATGATAATCATTGTGGTTCGTACGTTTAGAGTTTAGGGTTTAGGGTTTACGCAAGATATATTGGAGTATAATATCAATGCAAGATTTCACCATAGTGTGTTAGTTATTTGTTTCTAATGAAAACAATTTCAGAAGTAGTTGGAGTTTTTACTGTTTCATTTAATAAGTATTAGTGTAAAATTTCAAAATTTGTTGCAATAACTATTTTTCTGAGTGTGTTAGGTACAAAATGTGGGAGGGAAAATAACTTTCCTATAAACTCATAAGCCTCCCTCGTTGATTTATTTATATATATTGGTATACGCGGTCTTAGACCTATTCAATGCTTCTGATAAACATAGCCAACAAAAACTCAATAGTATGGCATCTCTAAACATCCCCAATCTTCCAGACGAAATTCTGTGCAAAATAATTGAGATGGTCGGAGAGGATTCATTTTACTATCTTGGTGGTATTTTGCGGGCTGGGAAACGCGGTTATGCACTTGTCCACGAACCCTCCGTCTTAAGGAAGTGTGATGTTCAGCCAATGGTGACCTTTGTAACATGTCAAATCTGCACTGGTGGTCAGTTTCGGGAGTTTTTCATCAAGTGCGTAAGAGTTGGCAACACAAACGTCATCTACTATGAAGGGCTTTATGCAGCACTGATCATAGGAGTTGAGGAGAGTATTAGAATATTGCAACCAAATGTCTCAAATCATGGTTTATCATCCTTAGCAGTCGGCATTTTCAACGTATGTATCGGCAATGACAAGGAAGCCAGTAAACTGTTTCAACTGTTCGCAGCTAATCACTATGAGCTTTGCTCGAATGCGATAGTTGGAATGGGAGCTGATCTAGAGTGGCGTTTGATATCATTTGGAGCGCCATACATGAACAGATACGGTGCAACTTTCGAATTTCCGGATGATAAGGTAATCAAGTCACCAAGGTGCCTTTATGGCCATGATTACACAGTCGATTTTGAAGATAATTGTAAAAACTGCAGGCTATTTTGGATATGCTGCAACATTTCTCACATTCGGTAGGAGTTTATAACGTTTTCCTCAATGTTATCTATTTCTATCTTTTACTAGTTGAACCAGATTATGTTAGACCGGATTATGTTTTAACCGGATTATTTATTTCTATGTCAATGTGGTTTGTTTTCTATCTCAATGTGGTTTGTTATCTATTTCTATGTCAATATGGTTTGTTTTCAATATTTTACTAGTATTCGCATACCACAAGTATTTGTATACTGACGGTATTCGTATAACTTCGCATTCGTATACTGACGGTATTCGTATATCTTCACATTCGTATACTGACGGTATTCGTATATCTTCGAATTCCAGAAGTAATTAGGTTTTCATAATAATATTACATAAATAAAACAGAAAAAAGAAAAATAACAGAAATAAAAAAGAAAACATGAATAATATTAATTGATAAAAGCGGTGGTTCCTACTCAGAGGCGGAGGAGGAGCCAGAGGTGGTGGAGTCGTCTGGGTAGTTGTCCAGACGGAACTGTCCTGAACCGAGTGTAGAGTCGCTCGGGTCCGAAGCTTCCTCATCGACGTCGTCTTCGCGGGTAGGTCCTCCGCGAACTCCTCGCGGTCATAGCCATAACCCTCATCCTCCGGGTCATGGTTCGCCGTCTTGCGAGCACGTTTGCTCGCGCGGTGAGCATCGCTCCTGCGGAAGGAGGTGTTTCCTTCAAGCCCTCCTCCACTTCCCCTGCCTTATCGAAGAGGGCTTCCAGTGTGGGGAACACCTCCGTTTCGAGACCATCTCTGATCTCCTCCTTTAAGCCATTCTTAGCGATCTGTATCAACAACTCCTCGGTGCGTTGGTGGATGATAGGGAGTACGTAGAAGAACCGACGGTATTTTTTAACCGACAAATTTCTCTGGGTTGTATCTTGAACCATTTCTAGAAACGGAAAAGCAGAAGGAATTAAAAGTTGTTTGCAGAGAAATGAAGAAGAAATATATTAAATGTAACAAATGTGAAGAGTAGTATATATATTACCAAAATAATTAATTATTAGGTAACAGACGTGGCGTTCCATTGCGACTCTTTGGTTGAAACAAGGTTACATGCCAAATAAATTTAATTAAATCTCTCGAGAGTCTTTATAATCTGACTGATCAGACCATGCAAATTAAAGTATGAAACTTTCTTGTCGTAGGCAGAGTTTATTTTCGTATTAAATCCATAAATGTACGCGTACACCAACGAAGAGAGAGAGATAAGAATATCTTAAGTTCATACATTAATTAGTATAAATATGGATAAAGATGATGTCTTCTCCGTGTCAGAATGTAGTAATTTCAAACTACAACATTATGAAGCTTACGTAACCAAAGGGATATAATGATGACTTTCGTACACCTCAAAAGAGAGATGAGTAAATACATTACATTTACACCAATATAGTTGTTTGGGCATTTAATACAATTTAGTAGTGTAATTCATAATGTTGTTTTAGAAAATTCAATTTATGTTTGGGGATGTATTAATTCAAAGGTTTCTTAATTCAAAGATAAACAGCTCAAATTTGATAGGCCCATTATCGGAAATGGATAAGCCCATTATGAGTTAAACATCTCAAATTTGATAGATAAGTACTTCAAAGATACCACATCACAATAACTCTGTCTATGACAAGAAAGTTTCATACTTTAATTCACATGGTCTAATCAGTCAGTTTATAAAGACTCTCAGAGATTTAATTAATTAAATTTATTTGGCTGTAACCTTGTTTCAAACGAAGAGTCGCAATGGAACGCCGCGTCTGTTACCCAATAATTAATTATTTTGGAAATATATATACTACTCTTCACTTCTGTTACATTTAATATCTTTTTTCTTCATTTCTCTGCAAACAACTTTTAATTCTTTTTGCTTTCCCGTTTCCAAAAATGGTTCAAGATACAACCCAGAGAAATTTGTCGGTTAAAAAATACCGTCGGTTCTTCTACACACTTCCTATCATCCACCAACGCACCGAGGAGCAGTTGATACAGATCGCCAAGGATGGCTTAAAAGAGGAGATCAGAGATGGTCTCGAAACGGAGGTGTTCCCCACGTTGAAAGCCCTCTTCGATGAGGCAGAGGAAGTAGAGGAGGGCTTGAAGGAAACACCTCCTTCCAGCCCTCGCAAACGCCGAACGCCGCCGCATGAGTGATGCTCACCGCGCGAACAAACGTGCTCGCAAGGCGGCGAACCATGACCCGGAGAATGAGGGTTATGGCTATGAGCGCGAGGAGTTCGCGGCGGATGAGGGTGTAGGACCTGCCCGGGAAGACGACGTCGATGAGGATGAGGACGTCGATGAAGAAGCTTCGGACCGAGCGACTCTACACTCGGTTCAGGGGAGTTCCGTCTGGACAACTACCCAGACGGCTCCGACTCCACCACCTCCGGCTCTGGCTCCAGCTCCTCCTCCGCCTCCGAGTATGAACCACTGCTTTTATCAATTAATATTATGCATGTTTTCTTTTTTATTTCAGTTATTTTTCTTTTTCTGTTTTATTTATGTTATATTATAAAAAATTTTAATTATTATTATGAAAACCTAATTACTTCCGGAATTCGAAGGTATACGAATACCGTCAGTATACGAATGTGAAAATATACAAATACCGTCAGTATACGAATGTGAAGTTATACAAACTATATACGAATACTTAAGGTATACGAACTATATACGAATACTTAAGTTATACGAATACTGTCAGTATACGAATACCGTCAGTATACAAATACTTGAGGTATACGAATACTTACGGTATACGAATACTTGAGGTATATGAATACTAACGGTTTACAAATACTTGTGGTATACGAATACTTGTGGTATACGAATACTTACGGTATACGAATACTTGAGGTATACGAATACTTACGGTATACGAATATTTGTGGTATACGAATACTTGTGGTATACGAATACTTGTGGTACACAAATGTCATCTACTATGAAGGGCTTTATGCAGCACTGATCATAGGAGTTGAGGAGAGTATTAGAATATTGCAACCAAATGTCTCAAATCATGGTTTATCAACCTTAGCAGTCGGCATTTTCAACGTATGTATTGGCAATGACAAGGAAGCCAGTAAACTGTTTCAACTGTTCGCAGCTAATCACTATGAGCTTCGCTCGAATGCGATAGTTGGTATGGGAGCTGATCTAGAGTGGCGTTTGATATCATTTGGAGCGACGTACATGAACATATATGGTGCAACTTTCAAATTTCCGGATGATAAGGTAATCAAGTCACCAAGGTGCCTTTATGGCCATGATTACACAGTCGATTTTGAAGATGATTGTAAAAACTGCAGGCTATTTTGGATATGCTGCAACATTTCTCACATTCGGTAGGAGTTTATTACGTTTTCCTTAATGTTATCTATTTCTATCTTTTACTAGTTGAACCAGATTATGTTAGACCGGATTATGTTTTAACCGGATTATTTACTTCTATGTCAATGTGGTTTATTTTCTATCTCAATGTGGTTTGTTATCTATTTCTATGTCAATATGGTTTGTTTTCTATATTTTACTAGTATTCGTATACCGTAAGTATTCGTATACCACAAGTATTTGTATATTGACGGTATTCGTATACTGACGGTATTTGTATAACTTCACATTCGTATACTGACGGTATTCGTATATAGTTTGTATAACTTCACATTCGTATACTGACGGTATTCGTATATCTTCACATTCGTATACTGACGGTATTCGTATATCTTCGAATTCCAGAAGTAATTAGGTTTTCATAATAATATTACATAAATAAAACAGAAATAAAAAAGAAAACATGAATAATATTAATTGATAAAAGCGGTGGTTCCTACTCAGAGGAGCCAGAGGTGGTGGAGTCATCTGGGTAGTTGTCCAGACGGAATTGTCCTGAACCGAGTGTAGAGTCGCTCGGGTCCGAAGTTTCCTCATCGACGTCGTCTTCACGGGCAGGTCCTTCACCCGCAGCAAACTCCTCGCGGTCATAGCCATAACCCTCATCCTCCGGATCAAGGTTCGCCGCCTTGCGAGCATGTTTGCTCGCGCGGTGACCGTCACTCCTGCGAAAGCGTTTGAGAGGGCTGGAAGGAGGTGTTTCCTTCAAGCCCTCCTCCACTTCCCCTGCCTCATCGAAGAGGGCTTCCAGTGTGGGGAACACCTCCGTTTCGAGACCATCTCTGATCTCCTCTTTTAAGCCATCTTTGGCGATCTGTATCAACAACTCCTCGGTGCGTTGGTGGATGATAGGGAGGGAGTATGTAGAAGAATCGACGGTATTTTTTAACCGACAAATTTTCCTGGGTTGTATCTTGAACCATTTCTAGAAACGGAAAAGCAGAAGGAATTAAAAAATGTTTGCAAAAAAATGAAGAAGAAAGATATTAAATGTAACAAAGGTGAAGAGTAGTATATATATTACCAAAATAATTAATTATTGGGTAACAGACGTGGCATTCCATCGCGACTCTTCGAAACAAGGTTACAGGCCAAATAAATTTAATTAAATCTCTCGAGAGTTTTCGTATTAAATCCATAAATGTACGCGTACACCAACGAAGAGAGAGATAAGAATATCTTAAGTTCATACATTAATTAGTATAAATATGGATAAAGATGATGTCTTCTCCGTGTCAGAAGGTAGTAATTTCAAACTACAACATTATGAAGCTTACGTAACCAAAGGGGTATAATGATGACTTTCGTATACCTCAAAAGAAGGATGAATAAATACATTACATTTACACCAATATAGTTGTTTGGGCATTTAATACAATTTAGTAGTGTAATTCATTTGAACTACAATTTGAACTTAAGCAAATGCGAGAGGAGATCAAAGAGCTTAAGCAATTTGATCTTTGATTTACTTATCTATCAAATTTGAGTTGTTTAACTCATAATGAGCACATCCATTTCCGATAATGGACCTATCAAATTTGAGCTGTTTATCTTTGAATTAAGAAACCCTTGAATTAATACATATCCAAACATAAATTGAATTTTCTAAAACAGCAATATGAATTACACTACTAAATTGTATTAAATGCCCAAACAACTATATTGGTGTAAATGTAATGTATTTACTCATCTCTCTTTTGAGGTGTACAAAAGTCATCATTATACCTCCTCGGTTACGTAAGCTTCACAATGTTGTAGTTTGAAATTACTACCTTCTGACACGGAGAAGACATCATCTTTATCCATATTTATACTAATTAATGTATGAACTTAAGATATTTTTACCTATCTTTCTTCGTTGGTGTACACGTACATTTATGGATTTAATACGAAAATAAATTTAAATAAACTCTGCATGCGACAAGAAAGTTTCATACTTTAATTCACATGGTCTAATCAGTCAGATTATAAAGACTTTCAGATATTTAATTAATTAAATTTATTTGGTTGTAACCTTGTTTCAAACGAAGAGTCGCAATGAAACGCCACGTCTGTTACTCAATAATTAATTATTTTGGAAATATATATACTACTCTTCACTTCTGTTATATTTAATATCTTTCTTCTTCATTTCTCTGCAAACAACTTTTAATTCCTTTTGCTTTCCCGTTTCCAAAAATGGTTCAAGATACAACCCAGGAAAATTTGTCGGTTAAAAAATACCGTCGATTCTTCTACACACTCCCTATCATCCACCAACGCACCGGAGCAGTTGATACAGATCGCCAAGGATGGCTTAAAGGAGGAGATCAGAAATGGTCTCGAAACGGAGGTGTTCCCCACACTGGAAGCCCTCTTCGATGAAGCAGAGGAAGTTGATGAGGGCTTGAAGGAAACACCTCCTTCCAGCCCTCGCAAACGCCTCCGCATGAGTGATGCTCACCGCGCGAGCAAACATGCTCGCAAGCCGGCGAACCATGACCCGGAGAATGAGGGTTATGGCTATGACCGTGAGGAGTTCACAGCGGATGAGGGTGAAGGACCTGCCCGCGAAGACGAAGTCGATGAGGATGAGGACGTCGATGAAGAAGCTTCGGACCGAGCGACTCTACACTCGGTTCAGGGCAGTTCCGTCTGAACAACTACCCAGACGGCTCCGACTCCACCACCTCCGGCTCTGGCTCCAGCTCCTCCTCCGCCTCCGTTTGTGGTATACGAATATTTGTGGTATACGAATATTTGTGGTATACGAATACTTGTGGTATATGAATACTTACGGTATACGAATACTTGAGGTATACGAATACTTACGGTGTACGAATACTAGTAAAATATAGAAAACAAACCACATTAACATAGAAATAGATAACAAGCCACATTGAGATAGAAAACAAACAACATTGACATAGAAATAAATAATCCGGTTAAACATAATCCGGTCTAACTAGTAAAAGATAGAAATAGATAGCATTGAGGAAAACGTAATAAACTCCTACCGAATGTGAGAAATGTTGCAGCATATCCAAAATAGCTTGCAGTTTTTACAATCATCTTCAAAATCGACTGTAATCATGGCCATAAAGGCACCTTGGTGACTTGATCAGCTTATCATCCGGAAATTTGAAAGTTGCACCATATCTGTTCATGTATGGCGCTCCAAATGATATAAAACGCCACTCTAGATTAGCTCCCATTCCAACTATCGCTTTCGAGCGAAGCTCATAGTGATTAGCTGCGAACGGCTGAAACAGTTTACTGGCTTCCTTGTCATTGCCAATACATACGTGGAAAATGCCGACTGCTAAGGTTGATAAACCATGATTTAAGACATTTGGTTGCAATATTCTAATACTCTCCTCAACTCCTATGATCAGTGCTGCATAAAGCCCTTCATAGTAGATGACGTTTGTGTTGCCAGCTCTTACGCACTTGATGAAAAACTCCCGAAACTGACCACCAGTGCAGATTTGACATGTTACAAAGATCACCATTGGCTGAACATCACACTTCCTTAAGACAGAGGGTTCGTGGACAAGTGCATAACCGCGTTTCTCAGCCCGCAAAATACCACCAAGATAGTAAAATGAATCCTCTCCGACCATCTCAATTATTTTGCACAGAATTTCGTCTGGAAGATTGGGATGTTTAGAGATGCCATACTATTGAGTTTTTGTTGGCTATGTTTATCAAAAGCATTGAATTGGTCTAAGACCGCGTATACCAATATATATAAAAAAATCAACGAGGGAAGCTTATGAGTTAATAGGAAAGTTATTGTTCCTCCCACATTTTGTACCTAACACACTCAGAAAAATAGTTATTGCAACAAATTTTGGAATTTTACACTAATACTTATTAAATGAAACAGTAAAAACTCCAACTACTTCTGAAATTGTTTTCGTTGGAAACAAATAACTAACACACTACGGTGAGATCTTGCATTGATATTATACTCCAATATATCTTGCGTAAACTCTAAACTCTAAACCCTAAACCCATGCAAAAAATAATAATTATCAGAGAAACAAGTGCATTTTCAAGTCTGAATTTTTCAAAAAAGTAGTCGTTTTATTAGGTTCAGAAATTTTCTCAAGTAATGAGGGGATAATTTTAACACGCTGTTGACTGCTGTTTCAAACGAAGGCGCATGACCGAAGGGATTTATCCATTTTAGAAGGATCAGAAGGTTGAGGTGGTGTCAATCTAGAGAGTGCTGACGAATGCCTCTTTCCCCCATGGATATTGAAGAAATGATTGCGTGTCTTCCAGCATCTCGACGTAAGCAGGCGTCAAATAAAGTAGTTTGTGACCACAAACCAGGAGACCATCTACAAGCGCAATGAGAATTAGTGGCAACCGCTTCCACTCAGGAAGACTCGGCTGTTCAAGCATCCGAAGAATATCTGCCACAGTCACGTCTTCATCGTCAGTTCCAAACAACTCTTTCCACATACGGCCAAGTGTTGCATCGCTGGATTCTGAAACGTTTCTAACTTTTTCCCTTTCAGGCTCGCATTTAAGACCCGTGAAAAAGAGCTTGTCTACAAACAAGAACCAGAGCTTATATAACCAGTACGTAACCAGTTGACGGCTGAGGAGAGAATGTACAAGTTTCGCAGAGTTTGAACAATGCGATACAGGTAAGTGGAACATAGCTCCAAACTGACTTTCTAGCAATATTTTCAATTCAGGGGAGCCTTTAAGCAATTTCACTAACGATCCAATGATACTCGCCTTTGAATAGATGTTCAGTCGAGGTTTGCCAGGATAGCAATTACGTGCGAACAGTCTTTCCAGGAAAGCCTGCGTGGTCCCAATAAATTCTGGCGCGTTGGATGCAGCTGGATCTTGTTCGTTTGATGCAACTTCGTCTTGTTCGGTGGATGCAGATTCCTCTTGTTCGGACTTCGTACTCATCTCTGAAATACAATAACCAAATCCAGCCGAATGCCCAACACTTTAATTTTTAGAACTTTTTCCTAAGAATTTCAGAGAGAAACTTAGCGAAAGGAGATACCAGCATTACGAGGCGCAGTTTTGCTTACTCGGCGAGTTTTCTTGGGGTTTGGTTCTCTATCACTAGCGGATTGACTACTAGTCACCTTCCTTGACGGCATTACGCTGGAGGGGAATACCATCTCTACTGGAGTCTGCTCGCGAGAGTGGTCGTCTTGTGTCGTATCTGGTCGCAGTCTCCAATTCGTGTCTCAGAAATTTGGTTTTCAATTGTGTTTCAAATCTGAGTACAGTTGAGGCTGGTTCTTATGTTTGCTTTTCAATTGCAGCTGTTTAGAGGTTAGATGTAATTTTGGTCAAACCACAAGACGACCAAAAATGTCAATTTAAAAAAAAAAATCAAAATCTTCTCCCAGTTTTGTTTTTCTAATTTTTTAAATTATTTTTGTAGCTCTTCTTTCCATTTTTAAAAATCACAAATGCGTAATGGCACGGTCGTAATATCAGGAACCACGCGTCCCCTCTACCGACAATTCATAAGTTTGGAAAAGGCGATTTGCCCAATTCTCTAATTTAAACTTGAGGTCGCCCCATTCCATAATTTCAAACTTGCGATTTGCCCAATTTGCCAATTTTTTCAAGATTTTAATAATTATAGATTTTTCATTTTATTATATTTGAAGCAAACCCCAAAATTGGAACCAAAATCTAAAATCAACATTCATAAACATTTATGATTTTTCAAAAATTAAAATTTTCTGCAAAATTAAAAACTAAAAACCAAAATCTAAAATCTAAAATTTAAAATCTAAAAACTAAAAACCAAAATCTAAAATCTAGAAACCAAATAAACAATCATCACATAAGCAATCATCACCTAAGCTTCAGATTCAATATTACTGAATAATCAAATTTGATTACTCTCTAAACTTACCAGTAATCAAAAAAAGCCAAGAACATTGAACAAGAGCGAGGTATCAACGCTTACCGGGAACTCCACGGGCTAAAGCGGCAAGGAGAGGAGACGGTGGACCATCGCGTAAGGGAAGGTGAGGAGGTAAAGTGATTAGGTCTGTGCCTTGAGAGATTTGCTCGGTGGTAATGAGACCTGCCGAAGCCAAATGGAGTATCTTGAGACAGCTTGACGGCGTGGTGTATGAAGCCGCCTTCCCTCTTGATCCAACGAACTAGGTCCGGCGGATCAGAAGCCAAACAGAGTGGTTGTGGTCGAGAGGCAGGTACACATATTAAGCGACGAATGTGAGCTGCCGCTAGTTTCAAAATGCCCATGAGTTGGTTTCGGTTCAGTGTTGCTCGAGAGTGATGAAGAAAGTGTTAATCAACAACGTATGTAAAGAATAAGCCAAGAATGATAAAAAAGAACAACGAAAAATAATGAGAGAATATAAAAAGTAAACAAATTGGCTTACGAAAGAAGCCAAAGATTTGGCTATTGTGATATTTGACTTGACTAGTCTGCTTTTATTGCGCCTACTGATAATGTTGGCAGGCTTTGCTTGCTGTTTTTAATTATGTCAGACCGTGTTAGATAACTTAGATGTGACGGGTGTAACTATATAGCTGTTTTGGAGAAAAAGTTTGGAGTTAAACATGAATAGTGCGACTGGTTATAGGGAGAAGTGAAAAAGAGAGAAAATAATTTTATAGTACTTTAATCAAATTTTTTTTATTATGGAGTAAATAGGTTGAAAACTTATTTCATTTGTTGGCAAAAATAAGTTAAAAGTATATTCAGTCACACTGGAAAATACAATCAATACCATTAAATCAGAATCATTCTCAAATTATGTCCTTAATGAATGTTTTAAATTTTTCCAAAATTATCCTTAATGATATGAACAAACTTAAAAATTCATTAATGACATTTGAGTCTTTTAGTTTGGGCCTGCAGAAATTTATTTAAATGGATCAACAAATAATGGGCTTACACATATTTATAAAATATGTTACTTTTATTTAATATAAATATTTTATATTCAAATATTAGACATATATATTCTGAAACTAAATTAATAAAAAACATAATCACATTATAATGTTAATATAAATATTTTATGTTCAAATATTAGACATATATATTCTGAAACTAAATTAATAAAAAAATATAATGACATTATAATGTTATTTTCTTAAATCTATGTTTCATAAAATTAATTTTAAATCTAAAATAAAAAATTGAAAAATACAAACTTATAATAGGTTATTAATAACAAAAATAAACTAATATTGCCATATTGATAAGTTTTATATTATATTTTTATTTGGATGACATAATAAAAGTTGAGTCTAAGTTTAAAGACCACACGTTTAAGTAGTATTAAAAAATATGTCATTAATTTAATAAAAAATAAAAATACTATCAGATATTTTATGTTTTATTCGATCATTGGTATTCGATCACAGGTTAATAATGAATTTTAGGGTTTTTACCGGGTTCTATAGGATTTTTAATTAACGATTTTTCATTAAATCCGAACTAGATTATATACATGGTACGGGTCTACCAGTTCAGCAGATCTGAGTCGAATATGAAAACACTTTTTAAAACTCAAACATTATTTTCAAAAAAATAAATTTAATCATATGTTTTTTAATAAAAAGTTATAAATTCATGCAAATCACTTTTGATCAAATATTTGTTCTATTTGTTTTTATTTTGAAGAGAAAAAAACAAATTATTGACCACTTTATATGTTTAGCAATAATTTATATAATTATAAATCTTTAAAATTATATAATAGCCCAAGTAAGAATTTCGGATAAACATTGTTTAATTATTTACAAACATAAAACGGTTGTATGACACATTTTAAATTTCGTCATACTGTACACATATTACAAATCCGCATAATTGAAACTTAATCATGTTACGGTTTATATAATAAAACGAATAATAGTTCATCTTTATACTGAAAAAACAACAAAAAAATGGACGAAGATGTTAAAGATGGACGAAGCTGTGATTTTTGGTTCGACAATTGGACGGGCATGGGTCGGTTGATAGACATAACAGGTGCTGTGGGAATCACTTACCTGGGTGTACTGCGTCATGCAAAAGTTAACAATGCTGTAACAGCAGGAAGATGGGAGATAAGAGGATCTCGTAGCAGGTGTTTTCATGATCTACACGACTGCATCAAGGCTATTGAACCACCTCTGCCTGAGAAGGGCAGGGATGTAGTGTTGTGGAAGCATGAGGAAGACGATTTTCAGCCTTCGTTCTCAGCCCGCAAGACTTGGGAACTGTTGAGATCTAAGCGGAACAAGGAGATATGGAGTAAAATTGTATGGTTCCCTCAAGGAGTGCCTCGGTACTCATTCATTACTTGGTTAGGATTCAAGAACAGGTTGTCTACGGGAGACAGTGGGGAATGACACAAGGCTGCGAGTTTTGTGGAGAAAGAGATGAGACCAGAGATCACCTTTTCTTTGCTTGTCCCTACACTTACACAGTTTGGGAAAGTCTGGCTCGAAACTTACTTGGCGAAGGGATTAATCCGGATTGGCAGTGGACTGTCCAGCGACTACGGAATATGGGAGTCTCAGGCAAGGACTCTTGCCTCGCCAGGATGCTTTTTCAGACAGCAATCTACCACTTCTGGAGAGAAAGAAATGCAAGGAGGCACCAGCAACCAAGGAAATCCACAGACACGATAAGACAGTTAGTCAACAAAGCTGTGAAAAATAGGATATGTTTTCTCAAATTCAAACCTAACCATCAGCTGGAAGGGTTGTTAACTAGATGGTTCCAAGTCACGCAATAGCTTATTTTTTGCTTTAGTTTACAGCATAAGGTTTATTTGTACATAACATTCTTTTTGATTGATCAATAAATTTGAAATTTCATCAAAAAAAAAAAACAACAAAAAAAAACCCGCCCTTTCAAGGACGGGTCACAATCTAGTTTTACTTTTATTCCCCAACATACGTTTTTAGTTTTCAATACTTTTCCTCCTCTTTATCCAAGAGAAATGCGGTTTAACACTAATTTTTTATTTTTCTTTATTCTCAATTACTCTTTTTACTCTATTTATTTATATTACTCTATATTTCACTAATCATATCCGAAATATTCATTATCCATCCATTATATTATGAACAAAATTATTTCCATAATATATTTAATAAAATATATTTAAAATTGTTAAACATTTCTATTTGTTATAGGTTTAGAAATTATAATTTCAATTTACTGATATCATTTTTTCAACTAAGTACTTTAGATGAAAATGCATTTATTTTTAAAATGTTTGATGTTCAGAAAATCAAAACTAATAAATATCAGGCTTACCTAGAGGTGTCAAAATGGGTAAACCAACCCAACCCAAACCATATCCAAATGAACCCACTCCTTTATGGATAATGGGTAAAACCAATCCATTACCTTAATGGTTTGGATAAATCCACAACTCATTTAAATTAATGGGTTAATGGTTTTAATGAGTTGACTCATTATTATATATAATAGTTTTTTTTATAAGAAACATAACATTTTTTTTTGTAAGAAACATAACAATTTGAAACATAAAATCGAAACATAACATTTTCAAAAGAATACTTCTAAATCTCTGACTTACAAAATATATCAAAACAAAAGAAATAAACTAATACAGTGAAATTGATGTCATTACAACTCATAAGACAAGTGTTCATAATGTTAAACATATAAATGGAGCTCATTATTCTGGATAGATGCCATTACATCAAACGCATGACCTTCTCGTTAAGCAACGCATCTTCTTGTTCTGTTACAGTCACCTGATTTCAGTGATAAATCAAAAATATCAAATTATTGATCTTGACAAACCACAACAAAGCAATAAAGCAACAAACCACAACAAAGCAACTACCATTCTCGTGTATCTGTCATACAAAACCACAACAGAAACCCAATACAAATCGACAACCATAACAGCCAAAGAGACATCAGATATACAAAGACATCACACATCAAGACCAAAAATTTATTTCTCACACTCATCAACAACAACACTAAGTTAAAAGAACCACAAGGTAACATGTTAGAGATCAAGAACAATGAACGAGACTTACTCTGGTGGCTGTGTGATCACATCTTCCACATCAGTTGGCTTCGATCTAATAACAACAGTCTCACCTTCGCCATTATCATCTACAATTTCAAAAGACAATAGTTATACTTTTGTACACATGATCTACAATTTCAAAAGATAAAAGAATGTATACCTTCATCATCAAGCATATAACCATATATCCAAGAACGAGTACACAGCAGAGCTTGGACATTACTTGGCAACAGTCGACTCCGATATTTGTCTATCACACGAGACCCAATACTGAATGAAGATTCCGATGCCACAGTGGTTATGGGGATGCTAAGGATGTCCATTGCCATGTAAGTAAGAGCACCAAAGCGGTTTCTGTTTTCTTTCCAATAGTCCAGAACATTCAGATCAGGATGATTCCTCATATCTAGCTTTGGATCTTCAAGATACATATCTAAGGCCGACTTTCCTTCTTCCATATAGTCTTGTACGTCATCAAGATCAAACAAATCCTGCACCATTTGAAGTTTAAGAGGTTACTACATAACCAACAAGTAAAAATTAAATCAAAGACTAAATTAAGAACTTACATCTTGCACGTCTAAGAACCCTCTTCCACGTTTTGAAACATGGGAAGCAACTTTAGAAGAACTCACAACAGGAGTCAGCGGAAACTTTTTCCTATATTCTTCGAAAAGATCATAAAGCTTCTCCTTGAGGTGTTTTATTTTTTCTCCAGAAGTGAATGGATCAAGTTCATCGTAGCATCGCTTCAAAAGCCTGAATTTTACCCTAGGATCCAACACAGCACCCATTGCAAGAATGACACTATATTGCTCCCAATACTTATCAAACTTTTTTCTCATCTTAGAGATCATGTCTCGAATGACACTATCATCATTGTCCCTATTCACTTCCAACAGACACTGAATCTTCCATATATGTCCAAAATATAAGTTGGATGTTGAATAGCTTGTCCCGGACATCAAAGTAGTAATACAATAAAAAGGCATCAAGATCTCATGGATAATCTTTGCCCTCTTCCACTCTTGACTAGAAGGACAGTGCTTGTAGGTTTTGTCAACCACTTTAAACCTATTTAAAGCACGCTCGTACTTCAAGGCTTTCTCAAGCATCAAGTATGTCGAGTTCCATCTATGTTGAACATCCAATGACAAAACCACTTCATCATCACCTTCTATACAATCAGCGAGTGCTATTCTCCTAGAAATCGAAGCCTTAAAATACTTCACCGTCTCTCTGATCTTAGACAATGCGCCACCAATAACACTTAAACCATCTTGTACTATAAGGTTTAAGATGTGTGCGCAGCAACGAACATGAAAAAACTCCCCTTTACACAACAGATTATCATCTAAATTCAGCCTATCCTTTAGAATTTCTTCCAAACAGTCATTAGATGTAGCATTATCCAGAGTTAAAGTGAACACCTTCTTCTCAATTCCCCACTCCTTTAAACACTCATGAAGTTTACTAGCTAAAGCATCACCGGTGTGTGGAGGAAGCAGATTACAAAATGACAAAATCTTGCTGTGCAAAACCCACTTCTGATCAACATAATGTGCCGTCAAAACGATATACCCATCTCCGGAGACTGAAGCCGTCCAACAATCTGAAGTTAAACACACCCTACTAGGAATATTTGCTAACTCAAACTTCAACTTCTGTTTTTCCTTCTCCCAGGTTTTAACTACATCAGCTGCAGCAGTGTTTCTAGTATAACACTTATAATCTGGATTCAAATAACTGAGAAAACCTCTAAGTTCTTCATACTCAACAGAAAGGAAAGGAAGATTATGCCTGATAATCACTCGACTAAACTTTTCCCTAGCAACTTTATCATCAAACTTCCTTTCCTTTCTTTCAACATCTAAACCATTCGAGCATATCTGAGCATGACGTTTCAAATTAGATGTTCCACTAGTTGGCAACCACAAATAGTTCTTTGGACACTTTTTACAATATGCTCTCTCTTGACCATTCTCATCTTTTTCTATAACAAAATAATCCCAAGCAGTTGATCTCTTAGCTCTTTTTGAATGATTAGAACTTACTAGAACAGATTGTGATGCAGCACTCGTAGATGATTGACCAGCACTGTTTAGAAGATCTTCTTCATTATTCATCATCTCGTTGACACTTCAAGCAGCAAGTAGAATCCGTAAGTGAACAAACACCACTGTTTCTGCAAGTGAACAAACAACAAAGCAAGAGAAAATATGTAAAGGAACAAACAACACCAGACTTAATCCGTAAGTGAACAAACACTACTCAAGTTATCAAAAGCAAGTGAATACGACTCATCAACAAAACACTTACAAGTCTCCGAGGAAGTCGCGTCTCCAAGGAAGTCGTCTGTGGCTTGCTGTTACCAGAACCCAAATCGATTCCAGAACGTGCTTGCTGTTCCAAATCAGAACCCAGAAAAATTTACTTCAAAATCGATTCCAAATCAGTGACCCATAAGATCAAATTGAAGAATTTGAAGATAGAGATTTACCAAGGGAGATTGGAGAAGAAGACGATGACAGCGTGGAATCACAAGCAAAGGGTGATGATGATGATGATGATGATGATGATGATTTATGATGATGATGATGATGACGATTGGGAGAGAGCAGCGAGGGCGGATGGATGGATGGGAGATCGAGAAAGAGAGATTGAGAGATCGAGAGAGAGAGAGAGAGAGAGAGAGAGAGAGAGAGAGAGAAGTGGAAACCAGGTGAAGGTGGATGGATGGGAGAGAGCAGTGAGGGAGATCGAGAAAGAGAGATTGAGAGATCGAGAGAGAGATTGAGAGAGAGACGAAGGGAAGGTAAAAAAAAAGAAAAAAAAAGCGACAAAAAATGGGTTGGGTTGGGTAAACCATAAATCCATTTTGATCCAAACCAATATTGAATCAACTCACTAAACCCACTAACCCATAAAAACCATTTATCCATTAATACCCAAATTAATAACTCATTAGGATTATGGATTGGTTTGGTTTGGGTAAACCCACTGGTTTTTACCCATTTTGCCCAAAATGAGCAACTGAATAAATGCAACATACGAATGCGAAGATTTCAGAATTCTGGTTATTTTTTATTTATTCACACAACATTGTAAGCTGAAAAGAAAACAAAGTAGTTACATTTTTTTTTTTTTTAAATCACGCGGAAATGCAAGACCAAAGAAAAAGATTGAAACAATGATGGAATAAATAAACAATGGATGAAGAAAACGCTGAAGACGAACATAACATCACTCCAACCATGACATTATCACGCCTAGATCCCATCGTCAAAATAATACAAAGAGAGATGGAAATACGTTATTCTCTATGTATTTTAGGCTTTCTCTTTTGTGTTTCAGTGCAAGTATATTTCGTTAATGAACATCTTCTGCTTCTCTTTTAATCTTTTGAGGTGGCAAACCAACTAGTTCATAGAGAAAGCTCGATCGTTGTATGTTTTCAAAAGCTTAAACAGATCCATCTTTTTGAAATTTGAGGTTTTGAAACAAGCAAAAAGCCTAGAGAACTTACAAGATGATGCTTTTATCATCATTTATGAAGCACTTGGTGTCTCCTGAGCTGATAGTAACTTAACCCTTCGTGTGAGGTCTTTCATGACATCTATGATCATTGATTTCTTCTGGATTCGGTACTTGATACTCAGTTCTGCTGTCTCTGAAACACCTTGTTTCAGTAAAGCCTCGTCTTCCATTATCTTTGTCGGAAAGTGGCTCAATGCAATCACACAAAGAGCTATAACAGTGCGGAAAGCGGCAATCTCGTTGGCAATTCCAAGAGGGGCTATGGAGGATAAAGATTTGAGCGCTTCTAAGTCATGCTTCTCTACTTCCACCAGTTCACCGGAAAGCAGTATTCTTATGGCTGCCAATAGTCGTCCCTCTACCTGTCTCTTGACCTCCTATCGTTACCTATCAGAAAAAGAGAGATGGTTCAGTTTCTCCCCTTTGATTCTTCTTCTAGGAAGTTAAAGACTGTTTCAGCTATCGAGTTAAGAGAGATGAAGGGTTTGAATACCTTGAGGTTTGGCATTTTGCCAGCTAGATTCAATTGGGAAAGCAACTGGATGTTGCCATGGAGCTGGTGAAGAGAATTTTGGAGACGAAACACCAGCCGCCATGCTTGCAGCGTCCAAGAGCCCTTCATCGTATTTAAGCTCAATGGTGTCGTATGGGTTTGATTCAACCACAAATCCATAGTCCAAAAGGAAAAAATCGTTGCTAAGGCAACCATAATTGAGTAGCAACGGATCGTTTTCTTTCACTTCAGTCTCTGCAACGACCTGATTTCACAAAGAAAGAGTGAGATAAATAAAATAAAAAAAACACTTAAAGAAACAGAGATCTAAGACACAGAACCTTAACAAGGGTGTTTGAGTCAGAACCGTTCTGTTCTTGAATGATCTTGACATTCGGCGTAGAAGCTGTGGTTGCACATATCTATCAAAGGAAGCATCATGGGGACATGATCAGAAGACCCACCTCCAACCTTTCTATCACCATGCAAACGAAACGCTCTTAGTAGAAACAGCCGACATGGTCCAACCGAGTGCGGATGCGTTCACATCTTGGACCGCTAAAAGGATGATCATCACTAGCCTTAACACCTTCAAGAGTCTGTCTAATCTCTCGCTCAAAATCAAGAAGAAAACGGCATCTTTTATTAACCTACTCCCAAAAGAACACAACAAAAATCTTCCATCATCTAAACTGAAACGGTTGAGAATGATAACTCACTCATCTAGATCAAGGTCTTATCTAACCTGGTGGAGAAGAGGTGCGTACTGCAAGTTCTTGATGTCTTCTCCGGGAAAGAATATGGGAACGGTGTAAGTCTCAGGGTAGGATTGCTTATGTATGGCCACCAGAAAGAATCAGCATTGGCTCTTTCTTGCAATAGTCTCAGTCCCAGCTTCATTGCCCATAACTCTTCTGCCAAATCAAACATCCAATAACATGATTCTATGAGCTAAGCTTCACAGTATCAAAGTTAAACTTCACAGAACTCTATCGAGCTATAAGCTTCAAGATTCAAGATAACTGAAATAATAATCAATTGATTTGTCCTCTAAGCAATCAACATTGAGCAAGGAGCGAGGTATCAACGCTTTACCGGGAACTCGACGGGCTAGAGCGGCGAGGAGAGGAGACGGTGTCGTTTCATCTGATTCGAAGCGTAAGGGAACGTGAGGAGGGAGGGAGATTAGGTCGGTGCCTTGAGGGATTTGCTCGGTGGAGATGAGACCGATGCCGAATGGAGTATCCTGGGATAGCTTGACGGCGTGGTGAACGAAGCCGCCTTCTCTCTTGATCCAACGGACGAGGTCCGGCGGATGAGGAGCCAAACGGGATGGTTGAGAAGCGGCTGAGCATGTGAATGGGCGTATGTGAGCTGCTAGAGAAGTCATCGCCATTTTCGAGGTGGCCATGACTTCGAGAAATCGTCTCCAATGCCCGTGGAAGAAAAATTTAAAGCCATGATATCCTTGTTATAACGAGATTTCATTTTACAATTAAATTTAAATCGAAAAATGAGTGAAATACTAATAAGCCAACAGAAGTGATGATATTTACAAAGGAAACCAGGGTCAAATCCACCCGAGACCCACTCATCCAATGACCCGTCCGATTTATATGGGTAAACCAACTAAACCAACTAAACCAACAAAATCCCTAAAAGCAAACGCGATTTCTGATCGAAATCGCTTATCTCACCTCTTTTTTTCTCTTCCTCTTTATCTCTATCGCGAAAGAAAAACTATGACAAGAGGCTAAGACGATGCCTCCTCCTTCGTCTCTCCCCCAGCTCTGCTCGATCTCCACTCTTCTCTCCTGCCGCTTCTCTACCGCCGCCGCCGTTGTCTGCTTAAACCAATCACCTGACATATCCGTAAGTTGTGGTCTCAGACCTCCACTTTAAGCTTTCTTTTGAAAGTAAGTTCTAATGGATTTGCAATTGAAATGCATTGGTATATAATGCATTCCAATGGTTGAATGAGAATGTATAGGCAGTAGAATTGGAGAATGTATAGGCATCTCGCTTCTCATTGGACTTAGATCGACCTTGTTCATGATAATTGTAGTATAACTGTATAACTCGGGACAACTAATAGAACTGTGGATAACTTTAACTGTATAACTCGGGACAACTAATAGAACTGTGGATAACTTGGTTTGTTCTGGTTTGGGCAGGATACAATGAGCAATCATGTAAGTGGTATACCTGGTAGTCCGGAAGAGAGCTACAAGATGATGTATAGCTATTTGTACATGTTAAAGCAAGTGAATCCAGGAACAAAAACTTGTGTGAAATTGGATGATGCAAGTAAATTCAAGTACCTCTTCATAGCTTTGGGAGCTTGCATTGAAGGGTTTGCATTTATGAGGAAAGTGATAGCTGTGGATGCGACATCGCTGAAGAACAAATATGGTGGTGTTCTAGTTTTCGCGGAAGCTCAAGATCCTAATGGTCAAAGTTATCCACTTGCGTTTGCAGTACTAGATAGTGAGAATCTTACTAGTTGGACTTGGTTTTTCGAGATGCTTAAAAGTGTTATACCAGACTCTTCTGAACTGGTTTTCATGAGTGAAAGAAATCAGAGTCTGATCTTCGCTATAGGAAGCGTGTTTCCAGAGGCTCACCATGGGCATTGTTTATGGCATTTGAAGGAAAATGTGAAATGGCATGCTGGTAACGTCAACAAGGTTATAGTCGGGCATAAATTTATGGAGTTGGGCAGATATTACACGGTGGATGACTTCAACTCTGCTTACGACTCATTTGAAAAAAGATATCCTGCTGTGTACAAGTATGTGCAGGAACATACTGAAAAGGACAAATGGGCAAGAGTTTTTTTCCCACGTGACAGGTACAACTTCGATACAATCAACAGTGTGGAATCAATGAAGAGCGTGTTTAAAGAGGCAACGACGTGGGCATTAATACCAATGTTGGATTGTATCGTCAGGAAATTCTCTGATTGGTTCACTCAACGGAAGGAAGCTGTTTCTAGATCAATCGATACAAGTCTGGTGCCTCTGGTTGAGAACTACTTGCACGGTCTATGGGATGTTGCACAAAAGCTATCTGTACGGGAGATTAATAGTTATGAGCTTAAGTACGAGATCACTGACACTGCTGGAAAGATGTTTTGGGCGAGCTTGGTTGAAAAATCTTGTACTTGCAAGGTGTGGGATTATGAAAAGTTTCCTTGCCTGCACGGACTTGCAGCTTACATCTATTTCACTACGAATGTTGATGGCGGCCTTAATATCCATGAGCTGTGCTCAAAATACTACTGGACGGAATTGTGGGCTTTGGCGTATGACAGGACACTTTGTGTTGTGCCCGACATGTCTTCTTGGAATGTACCAGATCAGATTAAGGAGGTGAAGATCATACCTCCGGATCGCATCAGGAGGAAGGGAAGGAAAAGAGTTGGATGAATTTGAAGTGATGAATTTGGAGTGATGAATTTAGCTACTTTATCGTGTTGTATGCTTCGGAAAACTTTATTTTGTTGTACTTTAACTTTAAGTGTTTTGTTCGAGAACTATGGATTACTACGGAAAACTTTGGTATTACTACGGAAAACCAGTAATCTTAACACAACATCACATTAATTAGGAGATAGTCTTTAACACAACTTCACACAATTCCACAAATCCAAACATAAGGCTTATTGCAGAAACTAAAGGAGATCTGATCTCAAACTAAAGACACAAATCCAAACAACATAAGGCTTCTCATTTACGGGTAAGAAGGTCCTTAAGCTGAGCAATTTCTTCAGCCATTTTGTGCATCTCTTCAGCCATTTTGTCCACATCCTGCCTTAAGGAGCGAACCTCTTCCTCAACCCCGAGAACCCATGGTTGACGGAAGTGGAACCCATCATTCTGCAAGTTTCACATGGTTGCACTCAGTTTGACATTTTGCATAAGTTAAGGAAGTAGAGAAAATGTAAATTACCTTGTACTCATTACAAGTGAAGTACCTTCGGCCTGGTAGAAAATCCTTATCTGTTGGATTAGTAGAAACCTCGTCGACGATTCGTCCCCCACATGGGCACGAAGTTGGAATCCCGTGTTCAGCATCGCAAATAAACTGAAGCATGTCAAAATGTTTCTTCATCTTCTTCATCTCCTTCCTTTCCTGATTCTCAACCCATGGATCCATTTGCGAAAGGTGATAGAGAGACGAGGGGATTCTCTGGGAGAGGAGAAGGAAGGAATCGAGGAAAAGAGAGAGAGAAGAGAGGAGAGAGAAAAGAGAGAGGGAAGTGGGAATCTATTTTTCCCTCGAAAATCCCGCCTTGACTCATAAAAGTCCGCCAAAAATTCTAATTTTTTTCGAAATCCCGCCTAATATATACACGTAGTTCTACTCAAGATAGTAGTTGTACAAAATTACCAAATAGTTGTACTTTCGGTGATTTTCAATAATTTTAGTATTACATGTAATTATAAAACACTTTTTTAGTTGTACAATAAAATATAAGATTCGAAAAGATGAATATTGGTGTTTTACGTAATAAAAGTGTGAAAACATATTTTATAATGGAATCTAATATTGAGTAATCACATATTTCACAAAATGTCTATGAAAGTGTATGTAGTGTGATGGGTTGTTTTTTTTGATTGCAGAGTATAATATATTTTTTCATGTTGAATATAACATTTTTTGACTACTAAAGATAATATTTCTTATTCTGATTTCCAATTTCAAACATTTTGATTTCGAAATTCAATTAAAGAAAGTCATACTAGTAATACAAAATCAGAAAATAGTTATCCATAGTAGTATTTGTATTTTTATTCTAGAAACTAGTATTTATATTTATTTTTATGTATTTATTTTTTATTCTAGAAATTAGTATTTGTATTTTTTCTTAATCAAGATAATATTTCTTATTCTGATTTCCAATTTCAAACATTTTGATTTCGAAATTCGATTAAAGAAAGTCATACTAGTAATACAAAATCAGAAAATAGTTATCCATAGTAGTATTTGTATTTTTATTCTAGAAACTAGTATTTATATTTATTTTTATGTATTTATTTTTTATTCTAGAATATAGTATTTGTATTTTTTCTTAATCAAAATAATATTTCTTATTCTGATTTCCAATTTCAAACATTTTGATTTCGAATTTTGATTAAAGAAAGTCATACTAGTAATACAAAATCAGAAAACAGTTATCCATAGTAGTATTAGTATTTTTTATTCTAGAAATTAGTATTTGTATTTTTTCTTAATTTTTTGATTCTAGAAACTAGTATTTATACTAAATGACAAATAAAGCAAAGTCAAATAAATCAAAGTCAAATAAAACAAAGTAAAATTTTCAATAAAACAGGAGGTTCCATCTTCAATCGCCACAATCCTCTACTCATATTGTTTATTAACTTGATTGTCGCTACCATATCGAGTTATGGCTTTATCTCTGATTTCATCATCATTCGAATGGCACACCTCATAGTTCATACCTACAGAATTTCGTTTCCCCGCTTTTGAACTTCGTTTTGAACTTGGTTTGCCCGCTCTTGAAAGTTGCTCTGAGAGTTCTAACCTTTCGATGACCTCCACCAACAAAATGCACCTACGGTTGTTTTTATCAAGGGACAAAAGATAACCACAAAGATCCTCCTCATCACAAATGACGAATTTCTCGTCACTCCCAACCAGCAGTGGAATGTAACTCAATTTCAACTTCACATTACATTCATCAAGCCCCACCTTTTTGCATATGCGTGCTTCTACCATTGAAAGATCTATCTCCTCCACAGCATGCTTCAACACTAAACAATACATGCGACCTTCACATCTGAAGTGTATGATGACGTTGTGGCTCATTGTAGCCTGCCAAAACCATTCAATACCATCCATTATACATTCGAAGTTATACATGTTTTACTAGTTCTACAATAATCATCAGTAATACTAGTTTTTTCTAGTTCTACTGTCGTATCCGTTTTGAATTTGAGGTTGAATCTACATTCAGCGCACTAGAATCGAACAATACAACCATTCTCCTACTCAATTCAACTAATAATGGAATCGTATAATAATAGATACCAGGATGCAACATCTAAATCCATTTTCTAAGCTCATTCAAGAGAGGAGCTTTGGAACCCTAAAACCGAGAGCCTCGTTCTCCTTTAAAACCTACCTCTTCGACCCTTAAACAGCGCCGGAAGACGACGGAGGACCGAATCGGAGTGAGGCCGGAGTTTGCCGGAGTAGCAATCAATCGAGCGATCGGGTTCCCTTTTCCAAAACGCAATCTCCTCAAACCGCAATCGTGCAATCGAGCTGCTGTCCGTACGGTCGGTATAGGAGATCGATATCTCCATTTCGTCGGTTTGATTTTTTTTTTTTTTTTCTAATTTTGATGTTTTCTTTATTCTAAGGCTAATTTCGTAATTTTATATGGTTTAATGAATATGAAGGATATGAAGATTAGTAAGGGATATAAGTGATTTAAATTTCCCTTCCAAGGGTAATGGAGATGATGACTCCATGACTTCGCAACGACGAGGACCCGGTCCAGTGTTGCTCGAGAGAAATGAAGATAGATCCGGAACAGAGCGAATAGACCGGGTTTGGTTTCTATTCGGGTCGGGTGATAATACGGCTGGCTCAAAAGATCTCTAATGGGCTTTTTTGCCGGTCTCTAATGGGCTTTACTAAGTTTGATAAGTTGATAACTATTCTCCACATATCAAAAACCACACTGAAACAAACGACTCATCAAAAACAATTTCCTACAATTTCCTACAACGAGATTTAGTGGTTTTGGTCAAGGAATCGGCAGGAGAGATAGCAACCCAAAAAATATAAGGAGATAGCATAGCAGTCCAAAGGATATGAGAGAGTATATTGGTGTTCAAGAGACTGCAGGAATCAACTTCATGTTTAAAGGGGATAATGTTGGAGTAAGCATGAAGATGATTGGTCAAAAGCGAGAGACTTGCGGAGCAAGCTACGAGAAGTTCTAATCTATTTGTTGGTTGAGATAAAGATTAGTATTGTTATTAGGAGTTATTTTTAACAGTTAGTCATTATCTCTAAGACTAGAATATTCTCTGTAGCTAACATATAAAAAAACCCATCGTGTGTGATAGGGTTGAGTGTGTGAGTGATTGAGATTGTTGTGTTTGAGGTTTTGAGTAAATTTTACTTTAAATATAAGAGAGTAAGTCTTATAAATCTTGTCGTTCATACAAAGCAATCGTAATAACTAGTTTCAACAGAAGCATCCTTTTAATCGCAAACTCTTAGTTGAGTTTTGTTGAGAAATTATATCATTGGTGTATAATCTTTATCATATCTCGATAATCCATTTCATATGCTTCAACGTTGGAATACTAGAGCTTGCAGCCTTGCACTGTATTGTCCAAAAAACGCTTTAGCTTCTGTAATGTAGAGAGGACAATCGACATAGCTGATTACGGGCATTTATTAGCATACAATGTGACTATGTGAGTCATCCAACCCCATCCACACCCATTTGAAACCATTGAAGAGAGTGTCTTGATGTCAAGAACCATCATCGAGATACATGTCAGAGGAAGGTTTCTAATTTGTTATTATTTGTTTTTTTTTAATTGTTTCATATCATACTCAGAAGTTGGGCATAGACAATTAAAGAATTTACCTATAACCTCTAAATTTTAAGAAAAAAGTTTACATATACACTCTTAAATATGTAAAAAAATATAATTTACAAAATTATCTATAACCTCCAAAATTTCGTAATTATCACTTTTTGCATGAAGTGCAATGTGGCTTAGCTTGTAGTCACTGCTTTTGAAAAATTTGTCATTGTGAGTTTTTCTAAATGAACCAAATAATCCACCGATAAAAAATTTTGGACATTACATTTCTATTTTATATAGTTTTAGAAATTAAATTTTACACTGGATTTATGTCAAGTAGTTCTTTCAAAATAATTTAGATGAAAATATTTTTAATCAACAAACATTTCACTGTATATGCATTCATGAGTTATTCAATTCTAAGCAGAACTGAAACAAACAAAAAAAAAGAATTGATTAAGTTTTTAAAAATCACGTTAGCTTGCAGGGCAATGCAATCCTCCCAAAGAACAAGAACAAAAAATTGAAACAATGATGGAATAATAACAATGGATGAACAAAACGAGAAAACAAGGAGGAATTAGAAGACGAACACAAACATCAACTCTGCCTCTAACCGCCACCACTCATGACATTATCACGCCTCATTCCCATGGTCATCATAATCTTAAACTCCTCAAAATCAATCGTCCCATCTCCATCCTTATCCACACCCCCAATCATCTTCCTACACTCCCCGATCGAGCACTCATCCCCCAAGCTCCTCAGAACCTCATGCAGCTCCTCCGCCGATATCGCCCCGTTCCCGTCGATATCGTAAACGGAGAACGCGTCCTTCAGATTCTCCAGCACGTCGTCCTGATCCATCCCTTTCGTGTTCAGCTCCACGAACTCCTCGAAGTTTATGTAACCGTCTCCTTTCCGATCTATCTCCGTGATCGCCTTCTCCAGGCACCTCCTCGGGAACCTCGTTGCCTAGGCTCGCCATGATCGCGCCGAGCTCCTTCGACGAGATCTTGCCGTCTCCGTTCACGTCGAATTTTTTGAAAACCGCTTCGAGTTCTCGGATCTCGGTTTTACCCTGAGCGTGCTTTTTGGAGGTACGGAGAGTCTGCTCCGGTTCGGGATACCGAGCCGCCCACCGCCCGAACCATTGGATTGGTTTTTCTTGTTGAACATGGTTTCAGAATCTCGTTTGTGTGAGGAAAAAGAGATGTATCTGTATTTGTGGTGATTCTTGAGGAAGCGAATGAATCTCTGGATCGCTAGCTAATCTCGGATTCTCGCAACTAATTCAGGAATAAAAATCTCAGGTTATGTATAAGTTGATTTTAGTTGTTATTATTAGAAATGGTTTATATAGAGAATATTTATTTGGATAAATTGGTATTTAGGGAATGTAACAATATAGAGAGATGGGAGGCATGTTGGTAACAGAGAGCTTCATGCCTACGTACTGCTCTTCCAATTCTCTTAACCCGCTTCTAGATGTTTAACAAGTGGGCGATGATGGTTAGTATTTTTGATGCAAATGGCTCTTTGTTAAAACTATTTATTGTTAACTAAGGTCAACATGACCATCAATATTATATAAAGGAAATATTATTGTTAACTAAGGTAAAAAACACGCATATTTGGACAAAATTAATATTATCCCTTACTTATTAATACATAAACATCTTAAAAATAACATTTATTTTGTAAACTATTTAAAACACTACATGTCAAGCTCACGAATCACGATTATTTTCACTCAATTTATTTGAAGATCCTTTCGTTACTAGAAAATTTACAACTAATGGCACTAGTCTAAGTAATATAATCTGACATGATTTACTTAAATAATTGATCAATGTTCACACTTGCTAACCAACAATTGATTAGAATACACCAAATGGGTTCTCTTTTTATTTGATCAGACCAACGCCATTGTCAATTAACAGTGTGCTTCCATGAAAGCATTAGATGACAATGCCGTACACTCTGTTAAGGACCCTGTTCTGAATCTGCCACTGCTTCCAATAGTTGACCATATTTTCCTCCACTACTTCCATCGTAATTCCATTAATCACTGTCATAATCTGGAGTTCAGCACTTGTACCCGGATGAACCTTGTAATACTTGCCTTTACATTTAAAACAAATCCCATCTCTTCTCATTTGATCAAGCTCCGTATCAGTGTGATACTGACGAGGATGCAAGAACGGTTTGTCTTGTTTCATCTTGTTCTGACCATTGTCCTGCTGTTTGAGAGTCCTTGACTCTCCAATGCCACATCAGTCATCTTTATCAATGGGTATGGGACCATCTTCTTACGAAGGCAGAGAGCGAAAGAGCAGTAATAGTAGTATGATTCAACATCAGATATCTTGGTAAAGATGCTTCTAGCAAGAATGGCTCGTCGTGATCCTGACCCGTATCCTTTAAAAATGAGAGAGAGAACCTCGTTATCAACTAATTAGCATAAACAATCCCTTATATGATACATCATGGATGGTATCTTCTTCAGAGTTTACTAGCATTTCCTTAACCTTTGGTACAGAGTGTATGATCGTGAGTGGGAAGATGACAGTAGGCAGAGAGCTGAACGGAAGCGGAGAGACCGGTAGTAGTGGACTCTGATGATTCGGATGTATACGATGACAATTCGCAGATCCTTGGATGTGTTTTATGAAGTTTTCTTTTTACTCGTTTAAGAAGTGTCTTGGAAATTCAGAATTTTGATTCAGAGAGTTCCAAACCCATCTTTATATACACAACACTCAGAAAGGACCATACATTTGTTTGGTATAAAATCTTGCCTGCTCCAACTCATTTCTGTCAATTGTAGTTCTTTTAATGTCTTGTGAGCTAGACCGTCCATTTGTAAATCCTGGACATCATCAATTTTTTTGTCACAAGTGTAACATGTCTCGAATTTTATTAATACTACAATACTACCAGCTTCGGCGAAATCCAAGATTGATGTCTTGAGAGTTTTGAGTTAAAAAGACAAGAACAGCAGTTTTGACTTGCCCGTTTTTAACGAGGAACGAATGTATTATAGAGTGGTTATGAAGAGTATTGGCCTATCTAGTGTCTGGCTCAATATGTTCTGCTACTTGAACCAGTATGACTAGTGACTACCATATAGAGTGAATAAAAGTGTTTGTTCCACCGTATTCGGTTATTTTAGTGTAAAAAAATCCTTTCGAGATTGTAAGACTATTGAATTAATTTCAATTCATGTGTCCAAACACGTTTTGATTTACACAAGATTGTTTTCTAGGCAAACCAAGACAATAAATATGATTAACCTAAGCCTACAAGATCTTTCATATTTCTTAATCGCACCAGCAAATTCTCGTTACAAAAAATACAAACATCAATACGGTCAAAACTTGTTTAAATCCTGCAACTTTAAAATTTTAAAACTAGTAAACAATCACGAGAACAGAAAACAAAACTTTGTTTTGTTGAGAAACTCTTTCAGTTCAGGTCTCCAATTATTTTTCAGCATATTGAAATCTCAGGAGAACGAAAGTTAATAGTTTTAACATCATCAGAGAATTCCATTCAAATATTTCTAAAAAAACTTAATTTTCAGAAAAAAATTGAGAAAAACAGAAGAAGAGTTTTGGAAAAGAGATGCCTCCACTCAGTTCAGGTCTCCATAAATTCTCCGCATAATATAAAATCTCGGAAGAACGAAAGTTATGTTTTGATCATCATCGGAGGCAACTACTTCTACACATTTATCAAAACAAAAAAATAGCATAGTAGAAAGATACAAACTGAATTCAATAAAGAAGAAACTAGAAGAAGAAGGTGAAAAAAGCGACGAAGGTGAAGAATGGTGTTAGGTTACGACCTCATGACTACTGTATTTATATGCCACTAGACTGAGGGAGGCAGAACATGTGAGTAAACCCTAGCACAATCTTTGGGTCACCTCGGTCTATAATGGGCTTTTTATAGTTGAAAGTTTGAATATTGTGTTCATTGTTTAGTAATTATTGTTTGAATTATCATATATACTCTTGATAATTCTAGCTCAGCAATTACGAAGAGAAAAAAAAGAGAAGGAAAGGATTCAAGAATCTCTTGATCTGAAAAGGCATGAAGAACATGTTGCCTCTGTCCGTACGTAGACTTTCACGTGAAAAGGATAAATGGATTAGCTAATGTCCTGATACTTAATTTGAAAATCAATATGGAATTCCTGCAGAGTTGTATTTTCCCTCGTTGCCCATTTAGCATGGCAGATTCTTTGTACGTTACTATGTTTGTATATATGCTCCACTCTCTTGGAACATCCTATTTTAATACAGTCAACCACATTTTTTTTCCTTTTACAGTCAACCACATTGATGTACTGATATGTAAAACGCTACAAGCAATGATCTGCTGCTGCACTGGATACAAAGTGGGAAGACTTGGGAGGTTTTTGAACTAGCTTTGCCATGGATTCTGAAGCCGAGGTATCAATGTGTTCATTACTCTTTTATTTTCTTAAGTTAGCAACCCTTACTTTACTTATGAACCCCAAAGCTGTGACTTAAACTATGTAGGAAACTTAAACATATTTTACTTTATTTACAGCTCCATTTCTAAAGGACTATATTTTGGGTTTACTGATGTTATGTTGTCTTTGGGATAACCGCGTAGGCATATGGTCTGTGTGCAACCTGTCCCTTCCCGTTGGTTCTGGTTTATGAGTGAAAGCGAAGGTTAATTGATTTATTCTCAATTCTCAAGAAGATAGTGTAATATGTGATATGATCTATATTCTTCTCTTCACCCCAGCTTATCCTCCTTCCCCCTTTTTTATAGCTCGCTTAAATATTTAAGTTAATCAACAGGTCATGAAGATTTTTTGCTTTTTTTTTTTTTTTTTTTGTAGCACTATGAAGATTTTTTGCTTCAACTCTATAATCATGTATTTTTGGTTGGCAGATTAAACCTTCATCTAAACGAGGTGCACTGGCTGCATCAATGAACAAATCAACAAAGCAAAATATTGGAAATGATAATGAAAAGTCAGGTAAAGCTGTTGGCAGAACATCCACAGCTGAAAAAGATGTTGTTTATCTAGGGACCAGGCAAGCAGGTTGACCAAAGCTTCTCCCAGCACAACAGCCAATGGCAGCTTACCTATTGGTTCGTCCAAAGGTTTGATCTTACCCACAAAATCATTAGACGTTCATGGTAGATCGATGGACTTATCAGGTGTTATACAGAATTTACAAATGTCATGGACATCATCAGTTTTTTTGTCCTAAGCCATGGGGAGAAATCGTAACATGTCTCGAATTTTATTACTACTATAATACTATCAGCTTCGGAGAAGTCCAAAATTAATGTCTTGAGAGTCTTAGAGTAAAGGCACGAACCACAGCTTTAACTTGCTCGTTTTTAACAGAGAAACAATGTATTATTATAGTTGGTTATGAAGAGTATTGGCCTGTCAAGTGTCTGGCTCAATATGTTCTGCTACTCGGACTAATATGGCTACCATTGAGTGAATTAAAAGTGTTTGATCCACCGTATTTAGTTATTTTAGTGTACGAAACTACTAATAAATCCTTTTGAGATTGTCATATTACCAATTTGAATCTGATTAATAATACGACTATTGAATTCATCTCATATCATGTGTCCAAACACGTTTTGATTTACTAGTGGTTGTTTTCTAGGCAAACAAGACAATAAATATGATTTACAAGATCTTTCATATTTCTTAACCGCACCAGCAATTTCTCGTTACAAAGTATACAAATATCATACGGTCCACACTTGCTTGATGCTGCAATTTTTTAATCTTAAAAAAAGTGAACAATCACGAGAACAAAAATATAAAACTTTGTTTTGTTGAGAAACTCTTTCAGTTCAGGTCTCCAATTATTTTTCAGCACATTGAAATCTCAGGAGAACGAAAGTTAATAGTTTTGACATCATCAGAGTATTCCATTCAAATATTTTTAAAAATCTTAATTTTCAGAAATCAATTGAAAAAAAAGTTTTTTTTAAGAAAAAAACAGTTTTGGAAAAGAGAAGCCTCCACTCAGTTCAGGTCTCCATAAATTCTCCGCATGATAAAATCTCGGAAGAACGAAAGTTATGTTTTGATCATCATCGGGAGGCAACTACTTCTACACATTTATCAAAACGCAAAACGAAGAAAAATAGCATAATAGAAAGACAAAAACAGAATTCAATAAAAAAGAAACTGGAAGAAGAAGTTGAAAAAAAGCAACGAAGTCGACGAATGGTGTTAGGTTACAACTTCATGACTACTGTATTTATATGCCACTAGAATGAGGGAGGCAGAACTTGTGAGTAAAACCCTAGCTCAATCTTTGGGTCACCTCGGTCTATAATGGGCCTTTTATTATTGGGCCCGTTATTTTATTTGTTGTGTTATTAAATTATTTGTTTTGCTACAAAACTTGTGGAGGACTGTGATTGGCCGTAACTAGTCGACTTGCGGTTCATAAAAATAAAGAGAGCAACGCATTATATAAAACCATTTATGTCAGCAAACCGAAACATACAAACGAACGAATAATCACACACACAAGTACAGAAAGTATGAGTACAAACAAATAAGGAATCAGAGTTGCACAAACTCAAAGCCAATACAAAGGCTCTCTCTAACCTATACACACCCAAACACAAACTAAACTTCCGAAAAGGAGACGAACATGTTATCCAAAATGTCAACATTTCTCTCCTCCCTCAGGCTTTTCTTTCTTCTCACCTCTCTAAACCAAGTTCAAATCCCATCATCTACCGTCACATAACCCTCTGTGACTCTTCTCTTTTTATAGGTGTGACGAATAGTATCATAAGCATGCTAAGTATATATGGCAATACAAAGTATAAAACAAGTTAAAATAACAAGAGCCTATAAGGATTCTCTCATCTCACTGGCTACTCTTGGTTAATCCGCTTCGTCCAGCAGCTCTGCACCATATCCACACACACCATATTCAGTTTGAATAATCAAAACAATAAGATATATAAAATGACAGTACAAAATAGAGACCTTGCAGCAAGAATCTGGGCAGTGTTGGAAGAGCTCCTGCTATTTGAAAACCTTTTGGCTCTGTTGTCCTGATCTTTCTCCACACGCATAGCAGCAACTTCTTTCTCCATTGCAGACACTTCTCTCCTCATCTTTTTCGCTTCAACCTCCATTGCCTTTGTTAATGTTTCCACCTTCTTCGCTAGCATCTTACAAACAAAACAAACCTCAAAATAAAATTATCATACTAATCACTCCCTTTACAACAACACTAAACAGTAGAGAAACCATACCTCGATGGCATCATCCTTGTCTTTGAGGCTTTGGTCTTTTTCATGAGATGCTTTCCTCAAAGAAACAACTTCTTTCTGCAGCAAATCATACAGAACACCTGGGACGCTATCCTCAGTTGCTGCAGGCTTTTCACTCTTGTGGCGGCTTCTCCTCCTCCGAAGTTGTTTCTTTCCACCCATTAGCTAACTCTGGCTCCTTAGCCGCAGCATCATCAGAAGAAGAAGCCTTGTTGAAAGAATAATTCCCAGGTCCGTTTAAGAGTGCCTTGCCCCTGTCCAAAGATCTTGTTCCTCCATCAAATGACTTTGATGTTCCTTTAGCATTCTTCAGCACAGAAGTTGAGTTTATAGACAAGGAATGTCTCATCTGAGAGACTGGAGCTTTCTTTGAAAAAGAACCGTTTGATGGAAACCTTTGGCAAGTTGTCAGATCCACCTAGCTGACTGCCTGCGAGAATGGTCCGTTACTCATGCTTCTTGTTGTCTCTGATGTGCTCCTGCTGCTGCTGCTTGATGTTCCTCTAAGTGTCTCCTCAAGTACTTTAAGCCGTAGTTGAAACTTCTCCTGGTAATTTGCACCAAACAAATGTTTTTTTTACTTCTTGTTCAAATGAGAGAGGGGCTGACCTAATGGCATAAGATCCTTACTTACTTTTAACTGAGCTTCGGATTTAGCAGCTCGATCTGTTATGGCAAGCTTATCACGAAGCTGCTGCATTTCACCCTGCAGAGAGTAGAGAGAATCAAAGAGGTGAGAAAATGTTGCTGACATGATAATTTGCATCCTAAGAATAATCTAGGAGAAGGGGGATTAATTAAACACCTGTAGAAACCTTCTTTCTTCAAGCCATTGCTTCACAGGCATCACTTTATCATTACCATCTTTCCACTCGTTTGCTACCACCGTGGCAACTCTGTTTGCTGTAACCTTTGCCCTTGCAAGCTCCCTGTCAAGTGTTTTCCTCTCTTCCTGAAAGACAAGAACAGAATCTCTTAACATCAATAAACAAGAGACAACTTTATTGGTTTATATTTGTGTGTATAGTTTACATTCATCTCTTGGAACTTGCGCTGGTAATCCCTGACGGCATTTGCAGCAGCACCACCTGCAAGAACAGCCTCTTCCAGCTCTCGTACTGTCTGAGTGAGCTTCTCAACTTCAGCAACTTTCTGCCTGTGCATCTTGTCTAGAATTTTGTTTTCTTCCTGAAACATAAAAGATTAAAATTAATCAGATCGTTGTTGGCAAACGACACGTGTGCTTTAGTAGGGTAAAAAACAAAGAATCAAGATAATAGAGCTACAGAACACCTGACAGATCTCTATTTGTTTCATCAACTCCTGATTTTTATTTTGAAGATCATCAACCAAGGCTGCTTTTGCCAGGGCACCTTCAATGGTCCTCTCAGCATCAAGCAAGGCTGCTTCTTTTGATTTAGTCAGACGGTCCAAAGCCCTGTTGTCTTCTTGAAGCTTCCCAATCTATTTCAGAAAAAACACAAAGCAGTTGATTCCAGTGACTTCGTTAATATTTCAATATCCTTATATGAAGGTAGAGAGCAGGTAAGGCAATTAAACTTATACCTCTGATCGTGCAAGCTTAAGCTCGGCTTCTAAAGGAGCAAGGATGGCTTCAATAGGAGGCATGTCATCATCTTTTTGTGCAGCATGGACTCTTCTTAAGGTGGCTTCAGCAGCAAACTGAGCAGCCATTGATGCTTTCTTCTCCTCATTGATTTTCTTGATTTCTAAATTCTGCAACGCGGTTTTTATAGTATGTACTTTAGTATTTTTTTAACAAATTGAAAGATGTAACATAATCAACGGTAAGGAAGGATTATAAAAGCCAATACTTTAGTTTGGAGAATGGATTCGGTCAACTTGAGCTTCTCATCCAGCTTAGCAAGCTCCTCAGTAAGCTAACACATAGAGAGAGGAAAAGTCAACCCACGAGATAATTGAAAGCTTACTACTTGCAACCAAGAAAGAGAATGTGTACAAATAATAGGTCCAGTTTTTCTGACAGTTTTAAAACATAAAAGACAAGAACAAACACATGATGCAATAATTGTTAGAGAAAAACTAAGTGGCAGCAGTAAGATCCTGAATGCACTTGGGATAAATGCAACTGCACCATTTTATGTTAGAAACTTAAAAGACTTTTTGGTGAATGAAAAAAATCTAAACTCAGATGTTGAATGTATAACTGAATCCATAACGAAAAAAAAAATTCTACCAAAACCAAATCAAGAAAATGATTGAACTTTTTTAAAGAATTGCTAAATCTCGAACAAACACGTTATAAAAAAAATCAGACAAAAAAAACAACAAAACAAATCAGACAAGAAGTTCCTTAAAAAGAATTTGCTAAATCTCAAACAAACACAATACAAAAGAAAAGATAAAAAAGGAATCAGACAAGAACATCCTTTTAAAGAATTGCTAAACAGAAAAAGAAGAAGAAGAAACCTCTTCAACAGCTTTCTCTCGCTGTCTCTCAGACAACCTAAGGGCTTTGATCTCAGCGTGTGCTTCCCCTAACTCTCGATCTTTGTCTGCATCAAGCAAAAAAAAAACTAAATCAAGCAAAAAAAACACCAAAACAAGCATATATAGATCGAAGAAGCAAAAAGCATTGTTTTATTATTATTTTCCAAACCTCTAACTTCGTTCTCGAGTCGATTAAGCTCCACTTTCACTGGATCCGAGCCGTGTAGCTGAGTTATGAACTCATTGTCGGTCGCTGCGTCGAAGCTCGGCCTTATTGGCCTTCTCTTCGCCGAGCTTTTTCCTCCGCCTCCGCTCTCTTTGTACGACGCCGAACACTGTCAGTGACGGATACGGCGCCGTTGCTGGTTCAGTTCGCATTCGCCGATATATCTCCGTCGCCGGAAACATCCGACATCTCCGATCTGATCCAAAATACTATAAGACCTGTAGAGAAATGATACAGTCCAAAAGCAGAAGTGAGTTGAATAATGCAGATTTCGAGATAGATAGATAGAGAGAGTTCTGCTCTCACACGAGGAGAGAATGATGCTAACCTAGAGGCTAGAGAGAGAGAGAGCTGTTTCGTCTTCTTTCTTTTTTTTTCTAGTGAGAGAGATGAGAATGTGAGATTTAAATGCTGTTACAGTTGTTTCTCTCTCTCTCTCTAATAGATTTGACAAGACAGCGAGAGGAGGATGAGGGGAAAAGATTAGAGTATTAATTAATCTCATCATCTCTTTCATTAAACACTGAGTTCGTCGAACATGCTTTACTTTTCAGAAGTTTAATAAACTATGTTTACAAAATTCTATTTTAGTACTATGTTTTCTACTGTTTTTCTCTATAGTAGTTTACAGTGAAATGGATCTTAAAAGGACATTAATTTTGTGTTTAATTATATTATAAGAAAAGCTAATACAAAAGTTGATTGGTCACTATGAATAAATTAAAATTTTGTAGAAGAAAGTTTAAGTTTAGTTATTATTATGTTGACAACGTTATCCAACTTTTTCTTTTTAATTTATTTTAAGATTTGTCTGGAAGGAGTTTAATGGCAGTTTTTTATTGTTCAACTTATTAATTTTCTTTTTATGTTTCATTAAGACTATCATATCCATAAGTTCTCTTTTAAAATTTATGTTTTGGTTTATATTCTTTTGTCAAACAATAATTTGAAGAAAAGAGAACTTCATTCAGATTTTTTTTTATTTCATGTATCTACCAAATTTTATAATCAATTTATAGGGTATAGGGCACCTATCTAATTTATACTATTCTCTGTTTTTTTTTAAATGTATGATCTTTTATCTAAAATAAATTAACCAAAACACATTTATAAATATATTAAAAATTAATTAAAATAATTTAATTAATAATCAAAATATTTTAAAATAAAATTGGTCACATAATTTAAAATATTTTATATTGTAAAACACCGAATATTGTATGAGAAATAGTAAAATTTGAGGAACTAATAAAATATAAGGTAAATTAAAAACATATAAAAGTAATAAAATATTCTCTCTATTTTTATATGTAATTAGTTTTAGTTGAATAAACAAAACTTAAGAAAATTATTATTTACTTTTAAAATATCATTTGATATATAATTTAGGTATAATTAAACTAATCATAAATAAGTCTATATTATTTGATTTGTCGCATTTTACCTTATAAAAATAAAATTACATAAAATATAAAAATTACTTATATTTTGAAACAAACAAATTTTTCTTAAACTACTTATAATATGAAGTATAAGGGAGATAGTCAAAATCATGATTAACAGTATTTTTTTTAAAAACGATGATTAAAATATGTTGATGTGGTCACTAATGTTTAATTGTATGATTAGTAAGAAAAAGGTGTAATTAGTAATTAGTGAAGATTAGATGCTTTGCGCATGAAAAGAGGGAAAATGTTCGATGTCCCAAATATATGTTTGTTACCCTTTTTCCTTTTTCGAGGGATAATGCTTCTTCTCTTTTCTCTCAAGTAAGGTTAGTTGGCTTCGTAAAAATCAATGGACCACGACGATAAGAAAAGTATATGAACTTGTAACTGTTATTTGTCAGTAATATTTAGAATCATATTCTTAGAGATATCACCTAAGAATATCAGCCTTTAAGTTTGGAATAAAGAGCTATATCATCATCTTCATAGACGTGTAATTATGCAATATATACAAATAAATGCTACCTTCCCGGTCTTATATGAGTCTACATACTTTTTTGGGTTTCTATATAACTTTGCTTCAGTTCACACATCTAATTCTATTTAAGTTTTAAGAGATCCACAATTTGTTGAAGCTATTTTAGTGTAGAGTTTAAATTCAGGTTATGTAGGGCAAATAGTTCTATAAAAGTACAATGTAAACAAGGTTCTGTAAAATGAAGATTTGCCTGAGACAAGAATTATAAATTAAGCAGCTTATACCATTTGATATTCCTGAGCCGGAAATTCTGCAATCTTACTTAAACGATTTTTATTTTATTTAGCTAGAGTTTTGTGCTCACATGCTTGCTTCCACTACTACAAACACAAAGGGACTAAAAAATTGCTGTAAAATATTAAATACCAATACAGTGGGTCTAGTACTACTCGGGAATATTGTTTATTTTCTTTTGATGTATTTACATTCTGTTAGGGTTGGTTTTGTGGCTACCAACTCAACTATAACATGCGGATAACGCTTTTTGAAAACGTTTACGAAAGTACCAAGAAAATATACAGTTTTCTCGGACAAATGGCGACGTCATTGCCTTGATCTGTAATAATAGGTTATGTGGGTAGCCATAAACGGGTAGTCATTGCCTTCGTTCTGACTTTTACGGCTAATCATTATATGCATTGGTACGAAAATATATATCATTTCAACTACTTCAGAACACGTGTAACAGTCACTTAAGAGTACAAAAATTACACTAAAACTATCACATAACGTCAATCTAGAAAATCTTGTGATATGTGTGTTTGATACTATAATAGGGCTAAGCTAGAACCAATGTTACCAAATTTGGTACCACCAACGCTAGGGTCAACCTATAACAATTTCAAATTTGAAGTGAGACGATCTACAGATACACTTCTTAATCAATTTGAAAGATAATAAGACACTAATCACTTAGATTTTGGAACCTAAGCATATGTTTCATCCACTATGCTAGAAACAGTATTCTAATCTCTATAATATATTTCTTCATCAAAACTATCAGGTTTTATCACACCTGCAGGAAACACATAACAATGATATTGTAGATTCTTACTTTTATAAAATCATAGCATCTTATTGTTTACTTTTTTTTTGGGTAATATAATCTGTCTAGAAACGCAATACCACCAATCTTGAACCGCTAGCTCTTTCTTAACTTATCTAAGTAAACCGTATTGTCACCAAAATAAATTATAACGCTGCCAATTAAATTTGAAAGGAAAGGGAGGATAAAATAAAGTAGAAAAGGAGAAAAAGGAAGCAAGGGAAGAAAGCTGCATGCACCCATGTGCCACTTCTTTGCTATGCCTTGAAGAATCAAACAACGCTAGTGGAGCGTAGAGACTTTGATCCTAATACCACTCCTTAATATATGCCCATCCTATCATCATTTCACAACGCATATGTACTAATGTTTTAATTTATTTCCTTAAAATGATATAGCATATTGATATGGGTTCCAATAATATAGGACGGTGATTTGCTTACCCTCCATGTTACAATAAATTCAAATATGCCACATGGAGGGAAGAATATGCATTTTAGAAAATATTTATATAAACTAAAACAGAATTTTGCAAAAAGCACAACTCTCTAACAAATTGGGGGAAAAAATCTTTTTGTAAGCCTTACTATTTATATTGTTTCGTACAAGAGAATCTCACAAGTCCTAAATAATAATGTGTTTTCCATATGCACTTTTAAATGATACTCTAACAAAGCAAAAATAGTAAAATAACAGAAGTAATCAGAAAATTTAAATTGTGGTTTAAAATGGACAACAATTTCAAACTAAATGCAGCGGTTTTGTAGGCTGCAAAGCATTCTGCTTGGCTAATGAGATTTTGATAGTGACAAAAACCGTGTGACCACTGTGTGTGCCAATATAAATTGCCTGATCTAATCCTGATCGCTTGGCAACTTGTTAATCTATAAGTAAATGACCACTTTGTTAATTCTTTTTGTATATCTCTATTTTGCTTTGAAGCAAAATATCTATTTACAATGAATATGTTTATTTCATAGACTAATGGTAATGGTATCTCAGGGGAACTATTAAACTGTTGGAACATTATTCATTGAGGGGCTCATCAAGAAGTAGAGGAAAGAAACCAAATGTGGTGAAACTAGGAAATGATGTAATCCCCAACCTCTAAAGGACTTGGCACATCTTAAATGAACACTGTAGATAGTGGAATTCAATACATAGTGGTCCAAATCCATGTGTTCAAATTAACTATTGTAATACAAATTTTGCTAAAGAAATTGCATCAGTTTTCTGTTGAATCAATCCAATGTGTGAGATGACAAGGAACATTTTGCATTGACAAACTTTATTACAGGAACACAAACTTAATGTTTTCTGACTGATGAAACCCCTAAGTCAACTTCTCAGCCTCCTTCTTCTCTACAAGTTTGATGAAATTGCGGACAATTGTCTTGCCTTCAGTCGTTATAATACTCTCCGGATGGAATTGAACTCCCTGTGAACCCAATTTTTACAAGACTTCAAGAGTTCTGTTCTTAAAAAAAAAAATGGAAGAGGCAAAAGAAGAAACATGAATCCCATTGAGTAAGTTATTCTTTTACCTGTATATGCTTGTGCTTCCTGTGTCTTGCCGCCATAACCAAACCATCTTCTGTCCAGGCAGTAACCTCGAGTTCATCACTTGGAAACGTATCTTTCTCAATGACGAGGCTGTGATATCTACCTACAAGGAAAGGGCTGAGAAAGAAACACCAACAAGATTTGTTTTTAGTACGCATATTTACAGGCTTATGATTAGAAAGAAAGAAAGAAAAAAAACTAGATTCATACTTGGACAATCCAGAGAACAAGCCTTCTTCTCCTTTCTCATCATAGTGAACCATGGAGCTTTTCCCATGCATTACACCATATGGTGACCGCACGATTTTTCCTAGACACCGCCAAAAGTTAAAAAATAAAAGTGCATTAGAGTTGAGGAACCATGTTAGAACAATAATACGCAAAGTTACATGTCTTTTCTCTTTAAAAAAATGCAAAAAACAAACCTCCAAATGCTTCGCCTATACACTGCAAACCCATACATACTCCAAACAAAGGAACATGTGGACCGAGTTCCAAAACAGTTTGTAAGGAAATCCCAGAGTCTTGTGGGGTTCCTATCAATCAATATTAAGAAAGATGTTAATCTTCTTTCTTTCTCCCCAACAAAGAATCGTAAAAAGAATACACAAGGCTGGTGGAGGCTAAAACATTTACCAGGCCCCGGAGAAATCAGAACCCCTCTTGGATTTTTGCTGCACAACAAAAGGAAATCAACATCATTTGATTACGTTGTTTTAATCAGAGAATGCAAATTGGTTTCTTCGTCTCACCTTTTGAGCTCCTCTACTGTAAGTTCATCATTGCGGTAAACTTCAAAATGGCATCCTAGCTCTCCCATATACTATGAAAATCCATAGGTATACAAAAAACGTTGAATGCAGTACAAGTTGACACATGATATAGTACACTATCTGCTTTTGTTGGATCAAGAACTACTTGTTACAAAAACAGGAGCTTTCTTTCTGCATTCAAACGAAACCACACACTGTTTTCCCGAGATAAAATCATCTTACATTACTACATAAGTTTTTGTCTAATCAGCAATGTCAACGAAGATTGGATAGTGAAATAATGAGATTCTCACAAACACATTACCATTAAAAAAAGTTACGAACTTGGAATCAGTCACGACACTAATCTAATGAGAGAGAGTATTGTTGATCGATCGAGCAAAACCAAAACTTTATAATATTCTCCAATTAATCAAAATATCATTTCAGCTACTTATAAAAAGAGGCGTCGAGACATTGGTTTGAAAAAGAAAAAAAGAAAAGAAAACCTGGCAGAGATTGTAGGTGAAGCTGTCGTAGTTATCAATCACGATGATGGGACCCTTTTGCTTACTAGATGATGAATTGACAACAACAACCGAAGAAGGTGTCGAGTTCGATTGCGACATTGAAGCTTTCGTAACCACATGTCTCCGACTCTTCCCCAGAACCGAAACTCCTAATCACCCAGAGGAGAGGGAAAAAAAACAAGAACAAAGATTAAGCCTTTTTGATTCGAGTAACGCCTAAGAAACAGCGAGACTTACTGGTCGGATTCGGACAGGGCTTGACGAGAGAAGATGGGTTTAGGCGACTGGTGGAACCGGACTTGAGACATGAAGAAGACTTGTACAGTGTCGTAGTAGCCGCCATTTGTCGGAAAGCGAAGATCCTTTCTCTAGTTCGAAGAGAGAGAGAGAGAGAGAGATTTTATAAACAAGGAAGGCTCTGTGAGAGAATTGGGAAGTGGCAGGTAAAACGATGCGTTTATGTAAAACATGGACCACGTGCTTTAATCAGTAGGTGAGTCGTATTGTAATACTCTCTCCGTATCAATTTAACAGGTGTTTAAAGTTTTTACACAAAAATTAATAAAATACAAATTTTTATGCATTAGTATTAAACTAAACTAATTCAACCAAATAAAAAAAAGATGTTGTATTTTGGAATTGGTCAAAATTTCAAATAATAATAAATTATATTTAGAATTGTGAGTACATCAATTATTATGAAAAAAAAATCTTTAAACACTACTTAAAATGATACAGAGTGAATATGTTTTTTTGTGGGTCAAAGTCTTAACCATAGTTAAATCTAAAATGGAGTTAAGAATATATACAACTTCTGTTTGCATAAAACTAGTTGGCCGTTTGTTTTTATTCTTAGTTAGACAGCCATCATCTGCCTTGAATCCTTTCACCCTGCTCAAATCTAGCTTATAGGACTCTCACTTCAAGTCCCACTTTCCTTAAGATGGGGTTCATGAGATTTTGTCTATGCTTGAATCGCGGATCTGTGTCTCATTCTTCACCACACTTCACTTATAATAATCAGAAACGAAACACTTGAAGAAGTAAAGCCTTATAAGATAATTAAGACAAGACTGAAGACATCAAGTTTTGATGTAAAAAAACCAACTTAGTTTTAACTTTTAACTAATAAGACCAAATAAACATAATCAAAACACTAACCGGGACTTTGTCTCTTGCAAACTAGAGATCCAAACATTCTAAGAAAGCATATCCAGAAATATTTTCTGCATGGTCTGCTTTATCACCGTTGAAGCCACTTGCAACCGCCCCTCTCCATCTGGCTTTGAACTTTCTAGCTGCGTTTGCTTATTCTTTGATCACGATTCTTGCTCACACAATCATTCATTTTCATCTGGGGAGTTTACAAATTCCTGGATATTTTCTGGGAATCACCAAGTCCAAAGGGAATCATGATAGAAGGTGCGTGCTATCTTGTAACATGTACATGTAACTTTTTATGGTTAAAGGTTGAGGTGTGTGTTCTCGTGTCACCCCACAGTGATGCTTATACGAACCTAGTGAGATCAGATTTCACCCTAACAGTCACGACTATTATTTATCACTAAGATTTCAAGATTTGGATAGTACTTCCCAGCTTCGGTTCTTATTTAGAGCATCATAAGATTGATCAGATAACATAATAAAAGTAATGAAACCGTGTCCTACTCCTAATTAAGGCCGACGTGCACGAAACTAAGCAAAAACGTGCACCGGATCACACGTGCCAGCTTATATTTATATACAACATCTGTCTGAATAAATAGAAAAACCGGTTACAACGGTCAAAAACAAAAGGTGGCAAAAGATATAAACCTTAAAATAGAGACAAAGGTAAACGTTTGGTGGGTTTGTGAGAAAGAGAAGAAAGGAAAAGAGCAGAAAAAGAGGAGGAGGAGGAGGAGGAGGGTTGATGATGAAGCTGTGGAAACGAGCTTCCGGTGCTCTCAAAGACCGTAAAAGCTTGTTTTCCATCAGCTTCTCCCGTAAAACCTCCTTCCGCAACCCTGACCTTGACTCCGCCATCATCCACGCAACCTCTCACGACGACTCATCCGTGGACTACCACAATGCTCACCGTGTCTACAAATGGGTCCGCTCCTCTCCCGCCAACCTCAAGCCTCTCGTTCACGCGCTTTCCTCTAGGGTTAACCGCACAAGAAGCTGGACCGTCGCCGTGAAAGCACTAATGCTTGTCCACGGTGTCCTTTGCTGCAAAGTCACGTCCCTACAAGAGATTCGCCGCCTCCCTTTCGACCTATCTGATTTCTCCGATGGTCATTCACGTCCAAGCAAGACTTGGGGTTTCAACGCTTTTATCCGAGCCTATTTCTCGTTTCTTGACCAGTACGCTTTCTTCTTTTCCGAACAAATGCGTTGCCGGGGCAAAAAAACTAGGGAAGATTCTATTGAACAAGAGCTGGAGAGGATCCAGAACCTTCAGTCTCTTCTCCATATGCTTCTCCAGATCCGTCCCATGGCTGAGAACATGAAGAAGACGCTTATCCTTGAAGCCATGGACTGCGTTGTCCTCGAGATCTTTGACGTTTATGGAAGAATCTGCAGCGCCATCGCCAAGCTTCTCATCAAGATCCATCCAGGTGCTGAAAAAGATGAAGCTGTGATGGCTCTCAAGATTGTAAAGAAGGCTACATCTCAAGGAGAAGACCTCGCCCTCTACTTTGAGTTCTGCAAAGAGTTTGGTGTCTCAAACGCGCATGAAGTCCCTAAGTTTGTCAGGATCCCTGAAGAAGACATTGAAGCAATCGAGAAAGCCATTAGAGGAGTCCAAGAAGAAGAGGAGACAAAGGAGGAACAAGAGGAAGTAGAGGAAGAAAAGAGTATCATATTAGTGGAGAGACCAGAGTTCAAGACAATCATAACTGATAAATGGGAAGTTTTCGAAGATGACTATTGTTTCACATGTAAAGATATCAAAGAAACTGATCAAGATAAAGACTATAACGTGGATGCGAATCTGCTGCCTCTTATAGTTATTGATGAGCCAGTTCACTTCACTCACACGTTTCCTGATTTAATAACCTTCTAATTGCAGTGACCAGATTGATTTTTATTGTTTGGTTCTCTTCTGTTTGTAATATTCTTTTTGTTGGATGTGGGGATGATAATAAACGTTAGATATATCTGAAAGTTCCCAGGGTTTCTGAGTACACTTTTTTTGTTTTTTACATTTCATTTAGGCAGTGAGAATCTGATATATTTTCCCTTGTCAAATCTGAATGCTAATAACTTCAAAATTTCTTTCCCTGTTTTTTTTTTTTTACATTTTGATTCCCCCCCCAAGTGTTTTTGTCTTTTCAGCCAAAGTCCCTACCACAAGTTATACCAAAAATCCATGATATATTGAATTTTTTTAAAATTATTTATTTGGTCATCGTTTTAAATGGTAAAAGCATTTAAAGTGGTGCATATCAAATAGTTCATACGAATCAAACGGATCAAGTGGATCATATAAAAAATACAGATCAAACAGTTTATTATAGTCATTATAACTAGGTCACTGGCCGAACCAATCAAATAAAAATTTAAAATGATATAAAATATGACAAAAACTAATTTATTTGGAGAGATATTAGAAAGATATAATTTTTTTATGATTTTCAAAAATCTACAATTTTTTAACTTGAATTTAAAAAGAAAAACTAGATTTTAATATTCAACCAGGTCATGATTTTAATGTCTGGTTACGGCGTATAATGAAAAAGTAATTGAAATAGAGTATATATGTAAATAATAAAAATTACAATAAAATACATCATATATAAATACAATACATAAATAACAATAAATATTACACTAAAGTTACATTACTGTATTTTTAAAATTAAAATATGAAAATATTAGTAATTAACCAAATATGCCTATCTTCCATTAATATATATATATATATATATATAAAATAAAATATTATAAATTTACATAATTAAAAAACACACACATCATATAAATAATTTAGATAAATGTTAAATTTATATAACAAAAACTAAAAAGAGATAAGTAGACAATGATGATTTTTTGTATCGTAAAAGTTGTAAGTAAAATAAAATGAAAATATCTTATTTATTAAATTGTAATAAAATCATTTATTAGTAAAAAATAAATGGAGGAACATCACCAAATGTCTAGTGGACAAAATTGCATGTAGAAGATCTGTTTTTCGAAAAAAAAAAAATCTGAATTGTATGTAAATCTCCTGCAAAATAAGCTTTTGAAAAAAAAAAATGGTGAATAGAGATTTAAAATAAACCTTACTGCAACACACATATGATATGCCTTTGTCATGCCCCTCCCATTCATAACCATAGATAGTCAACATGTTTTTTACATTTCTCATGTACTTAATATGATAATTAAATATTTTCACATATCTAATAAATTTAGAAGTTAAAAATATGTTGTAGATTTGTATAATTAAACTACATATGTTCTTATGATAGGGTGTAAAGTAGTGACAATGGTATGGCTATTATTCTCTAGACATCTGTGTTATCTTAAAATTTGTCAGTCAGATTATTTATATATATATGTATCGCTTCTTTACCAAATTGCATGGTGAATATTTTATTGTCTTTCATTTCGTACTGGAAAGTTAATCATTTTGATTTGACTTGTTTGATATGAAATGTTTGTAAATTTGTAATGAAAGCAATAACTTAGATGACAGATCACTATCGATCACAAGTAATGGTGTGGGCAGAGCAAAGACTTTACGAATGGACCATAAATTTTGGAAGTGTTACTTTCTTGCTAGTAATTATAGACCTCTTTTACCAAAAAAATATAGACCTCAACCAGAATTACTAAAAAGAGAATGACAAATGTTGTACAACTGTTTTGTTTTTAGAATGAGATTATTGTCATTAGGCCTAATTGTGATGCAATCTGTCCAAAAGACTAATTTGCTCCTCGCTATTGGTTCTCTATGTATAAAAATAAATCCAAACGTGTCGTACGAGTATGTCTTACTCACACCAGATTTGGTTGTCTATCGTAAATTTGCCTAAATTAAGACTGATTAAACGAATCTGCCCAAATCAAGGCATGCAGACATAAGAAAGCATCTTGTAAGTCTACTGTAGTCATGTAGTCTTTATTTAGTTTTTTGAAGTGAGTAAGTTTATCAAACTTATGCTAAATTTCCAAAACCTATCATCAGAGTAGATCCTCAAAATTTGTCAATTTGAAGGCGAATACCAAAAAGATAACTAAAGCCCCCTAATTAAAAGATTTTCTGTTAATCTAAAACATGTTAATGATAATAGGGGAGAAAGTCCATTGTTTTTTGTTTTTTTGTTTTTTAGAAAGTCGATTGTTACATTTCATTCAACTACAAAAGTTTTCACCACTAGACTTCAAGAAGATAGGTTTTGAAGATTTTATTAACTCAAAGCAGAGTCCCTAAAAAAAAAAAAGTCGAGAGCAAAGGGGAAAAAAAAAAAGAGAGACGTCGTCTATCCATCTTTTCCGGCCGGCGGCTTGCCGCTGTTATCGTGGGAAGATGGATTCCTTTTATTGCTTGTTTTAGTCTCCTTTCTTGCCTAGATGGATTCAAATCTGGTCCTAGGTTTCAGTTTGTCGGATTGAAGCCGGAAGTTTCAGATCGGACACCATAGAACCGGATCTCATCAGATCTGTGATATATGGTGGTTGATTTATAGTGACCGGCTGTGTTGAGTTCGATTGTGTTAGGTGCTGTTTGTTTTTGTTTGCTATGGTGAAGAAGCGTCTAGAAGAGCGTGGGGAGTCCGTTCAGAGTCTAATGGCAAGTCTCAGTTAGATCTGGAAGGAGTCGACGGAGTGCAAGTGTTTAGAAGGTGCAAGTTGAGCCTTTTACAGAGTCCGATGGCGAGTTAAAGCTGGATCTAGAGAAGGAAGTGGATGATTGGCGCGTAGAAGGCGCGTGGTGGTCCCTGTCAAAGATCAATGGCAAGTTGGTTTGATTTTGAAGGGCGTCAATAAAGCATAAGCATGTAGAAAGCTTAACACAGCAACGGTTAATTGCAAGTTGACGGGCTGATCTTGGTTCTTTTGACTAGTTTCGATTTTCATTTAAGGTAGTTAAGGCTTTTGTATAAGATCTTTTGGCTCTGGGATTAGAGTATCATCTAATCGCCGGCTTGTTTGTTTCACTTTCTGGATTTTAGCTTGTGCGTTTAAGGTCTGTAATCTCAGTTATGTTTGAATAATAAAACATCAGATGACAAAAAAAAAAGATTTTATTAACTTGGCAGCCTATAAAATTAGTAGAAAAACAAAATGTATTCGAAAGAGACTCCTTTTACTTATCTCATAAATAAAAGAGAAAAAAATATTGAATAAATATCTTAGTTCTTGAAATATCCCATTCTTTTATTTTTATTTCTCTTATTTGTGAGATATTCTTTTGTTTGAGTTAAGGTTGGGTTCTAAAGCATGTCAAAATATAGTATAAATATGTCTAGAGTTGTCTTTTAGGACAGTTTTATTTTAAGAGTAAAGTAATCTGTCTTATTGTCCTTTTTAGAATCAATAATAATCTTGTTTTTCTATCATCAATACTTGAATTGTTATCTGAACAATAAAAAAATTGTGGTAAAACTGCACCTTAGGTGATTAATATGGTGAACCATAATAAATAATCAGTTTAGTTCTTGATATTTTAGTCAGATGGTATTTCAAATTTAAATTAGAAAATGTGGTATATTTTCGGACTACTCTTTTTTAAACACTAAATACGTTTCTTTTGGAACCAATGGCGGACGTACTCACGTTAATGAGATTGCAGTTGCCTCACCATTAATTGTGGAAAACATTTAGCCTATGTATTTTCCCATTAACTTTGGTTATGACACCCCATAAATTATAGCCCAATGATTACTAGATAAACTATAGAATGTCCATTAGTTTTAATTAAAATCCAACGTAAATCAATCATGTCTACAATTATAAAAAAAAAAACCAGGTTCAATTTTGGTAGTTTACAATTTACAAACCTAAAACCCAAATAAATTAAGTTAGAACTGAATTTTTTTTTCTATTTTTGACGACTTGTCGTCGTCTTCTTCAAAGCTTCAACGAAATCAGTTTAATATTTTCTAATCTCTTCTTAGCAAGTAGGTTCCTATTTAAAATAATAATTTAGTTTGTTCTTATTGATTCTAATTATCCAACTACAAGTTATTTTACTAATATATTTTTTATCTACAGACATATGGAGAAATTTTTGATAAATTTGAAAAGAAAAACTCCATCGACATCATCTTAAAGTGATTTAGATGATTTGGATAATCTACCATGAAATTTTGTTGATCGAAAAAAATATCAGAATATCATGTAAATCAAAGAAACGAGATAATTCAAAAATATTTAACCAAAAGTCCTTGTTAACCATGTGGTCATATTTTCAAACAATCACTGAAAGGAGGCGTATTGAAACGGTTTAATCTTGCTTGGTTTGATCAGTATCAGAATTGGTTAAAATATAATATGAAGAAAGATGCAGCTTTTTGTCTATGTTGTTACTTGTTCATGGGTAATGCTGGTAAAGGTGGAAGGAAAGATGCATGGACCATTGATGGTTTGTCTAACTGGAATAAGCCCAAAAATATTTCAGAACATGTAGGAGCTGTTAACAGCTTTCACAACAATGCAGTAATGAAGTGTCAAAACCTGATGAAAGAAGGTTCTTTGCATAAAAAGATGATATTACAAAGAATGAGTATCGAATCAGGTTAAATGCTTCCATTGATGCTTCTGGATTCTTGTTGAGACACGGGTTATCTTTTCGTGGTCATGAAGAAAAAGACGAAACTGCTAATAATGGTAATTTTGTTGAACTCTTGAAATACACTACTGAGCAAAACGAAGTTGTAAGTAAGGTTGTTTTTAGGAAATGCTCCTGGAAACAATAAGATGACTTCTCCAAAGATTCAGAAAGATATTGTACATTGTTTTGCGGAAGAACTAGTCAAAAGTATTATTGAAGAAATTGATGATGGTGATCGTAGACCGGAGAAGGGTTAAACCAAGATGTTTCTGTTCAGAGACCAGGGATGACTTGTTGGGGTTCTCGCTATAGAGCTTTATTGCGTGTGGTTGAGTGTTTCTTTTTGATCGTTAAAGTGCTTGAATGTGTTCAAAAAGATGGTCAAGATGACTCAAAAAGGCGTCAAGCATATGGTCTCCTAAGATACGTCAATAGCTTTGATTTTGTGTTCTATTTGCAAGTAATGGTGCACCTTTTAGGAGTCACAAATAGTTTGTCCTTGTCCCTGCAAAACAGGGATCAAGATATCTTGAATACAATGTCATTGGTGAAATCAAATAGAAACAGTTACAGAAATTTAGAGATGATGGATGGAGTTCTCTTATGATTAAGGTTTCTTCTTTGTGTAAGAAACATAATATTGAAGAACTTGACATGGAAGAGATTTTCACTGACTCAAAGAATACAAGGATAAAACTAGAAGTCACAAATGGACATCACTATAAGGTCAATTGCTTATATGCAATTTTGGATATGCAACTTCAAGAATTTAATGATCGCTTTTGAATACTTAACTACTTATTTGTGCTGCTTTTTTATCTCCAATTGATTCGTTCTCTGAGGTTAACAATTCAAGATTGATGAGGTTAGCTACGTTCTATCCATATGACTTTAGCTCTGGAGAATGCATATCTCTTGAACAACAGTTAGATATCTATATTGATAACATTCGAAATGATGACAGATTTATTCATTTAGAAGATTTTGGAGAACTTGCTCGTACTTTAGTGGAAACCCGAAAGCATATGTTATTTCCTTTGGTTTATAAATTGCTGAAGTTGATATTAATTTTGCATGTTGCTACTGCAATTGTGGAGAGAATGTTTTTCAACCATGAAAATCGTGAAGATGGATCGACGAAATCGGATTGAAGACTAATTTTTAAATGATTGTTTGATTTGTTTTATCGAAAAGGATGTATTTGGAAAAATCATAAATGAAGTTGTGATGAAAAGAATTTAGAATATGAAAGATCGTAAGATTGTTTTGTAGAATTTTTTATATTTTATACAAATTTTAAAATAGTTATATTTTCAATTATATATTGATATAGATTAAAAAAAAATTGGGTCTGCTACTGTCTGGGACCAACCGGGTCGGTTGATAGGATTTATCAAAAAAGAAAGTGGTTTGCACGCAAGTATACAAATGAAATAAAGTTGTTTTAGTGAAACTTATATAGGATTTGAGTTATAAATGGGCAACTTTTCCAAAAAGCCGACAAAGAAATTCGGTAAGACAACCTGTTTTGCTTTTAATAACCTTTTCTCATCTTATAGTCTATTTACGTGTTCGGACGCATTCAGATAATGTTGAACGGGGAAAAAGAGCGGATTAAACGGCAAATGGACTAATTATCGTCATCCGCAGCACCATTAACATATCTCAGTAGAAATTGAGAGATAATAGCGGCAAGTCGAGAGTATTTTAAAGGCTTACCCGCTCATGTGGGCATGTGATATGTAATGCTTTCTAGTTGCTATGAAGATTACGACGTATAGACAAAGTCAGTTTTAAAATATCTAAATGTTTAACAATTCTTTTTTGGGGTTACTTTATGGGTTGTCAATAAAACTTTTCACCTCTTCCGTTGTTACTCCTTGAAAAGCAAAAAGCTAAAGGACCAAGTGCCATGTTATCATGATCTTCTTCGTTAACTATCAACTAAATTAGGTGACAATGATGCTTATTTCTGTGTACTTTTCTCTTTTTATCTATGGTGCAAATTGTATATTGTACCTCTCGTTTAATTAAAAAATTCCTACAAATAGAATAAGTTTATTTTTGATCCACTGTTATTTTCTGTAGCAATGTCTAAAATTCTGTAATTTGGACTAATATAAAAATTAAGAACATGGTAGGCTCGTATAACTTTCTGTGAAATTTTTAATCTTGCCCCTAGTAAATTGTTTCCTTTTAAAAAAATAGTTTCAAAAAATTTGTTTATTTTTAATGGAAAATTGTTTGGTTAGGCCATCAGAACACAGACATTGTCCCATTAGACTAAAGTCCCCCCGATTTACCATTGTGCAACAGAAAAATCATTTAAACATTCATAATTCACTGACAAAGGTTTCTGCTAATGTACATGAAAATGTTTTATGGAAAACAACACTATGGTTTATATGTTAGAAGAATAAAATTAGCAGGATGATATATTTAATGCTGTTTCTTTTATACAGTAACGTAGCTTTTTCAAAATCTTTGATGTGAAAACAATTTACATACGCATGTTGAAATCGTCAAGGGTCTTAGAAATCATCATATATGTTTGGAAAACATGCAACACACGCTGATCAAATATGAACAAAGAGGCGACAAGAGATGGATCAATTGGAGAAACATTTTTTTGTCAAGTATGTGAATTTATTTCCAAAGAAATAGCAAAGAGATACAAGCGGTCTTGGATCTAAAGCCTAAGCAAGCAAGATTCTAGATAAGAACAACCCCACCCCACCCCACCCCACACCCCCCCCCCCCACCCAAAAAAAGTTAAAAAGGCTCTTAAATACAAAATTAGGTCTAATATAGTTCTACTAGAAGAAGATTAAGGCTAAACCGATTTGAAATAGCAGATTGGAGAAACATGATCTCATCGAAGAGACAGATTCAACAGTAAACCTTTTAACATAAAAAAAAAAAAGAAAACGAAACTTGATCTCGTCGCAGTCGTAATAAATGATATAAAGCAATAGGAACGTTTCAATGCTGATCCGTGTTCCACCTTAATTAGTTAGGCCCGTGCTTCATATGGACATGGTCTTTGTTCACTGTTTACATGATTTGCTCTTTCATGACACTTCAAAGTCCAAGATTCTTCACTACGTCGAATATTTACTACTCCATATGATATGATCACTCCATATGATATGATCATATGATGACACCACATTGGATGGATTCCGATTTACGTTCCTCACCCACACAGAGACATGAGTTAAATCAGTTGATTACGTGCAAACGACACGCGTTATAATAAGTAAGGATTTTACTCTTCTTTCAATGGATCCAGATATTAAGTGTGTGAGTTGTCGAATGAAACACACACACACACATATATATATATATATATATATATACACAAATTTTCACTAGTCCTTAATTATTATTTTAATTTATTTTCCTTAAAAAGCTTGAAAGCTAAGGAGTAATTTGTGGAGAACAAGATTCTGTGATATGAAATAATAATGACTTCGATTTGTTTGGTTGTGAAATGGGATGTTGTTTTGTTTCTTTTCCAAATATCTGTGGGCTCTAAGTTCCAACCCCGTTTCCTTTAGGTCACATGTATGTAGATGTATATGTATGCATATACATAAAGACAGAGAAATGAAAAAGAAGATGACTGTATGCAAAGAAGATTAAACAATCAAAGACCATACAATGCCTTCTCCAGGTAAGGTGCGAGGTCAATGAAACAATTAACATAAAGAAGAAACTTTTTTCCAGGAAAATAAGAAAAAGAGAAGAATAAAGGCAATAAAGAGAACTTTTAGGCCTCGGAAAAGAGAGCTGAAACAAAAGTTGATTTCAGAAAGCAAAACCCTTTGTTTCTCCCTCTTAACTCATCTCCCTTTCTTCCTCTCTACTAGATAAAGCTGAGACAGCACTATCCACCAAATAAAGAGAAAACCTCTAATCTTCACATGAAAAACAAAAGATTCTTCGATTTTGTTTTTCTTTTTCGGTAATCACACAGTAATAGTACACTTCTTCCAATACCACAACTATTTAGAAAAATAAGAAGTGATTATTATAAACCGCATCCGATGATAGACTACGAGAGAAACAACATCCATGTCTCTTCATCTTCATCCGATCTCCTTCTTGCCATCAATGGAACCCCAGTGAACAACAAGAGAAAAAGGAGACCAGCAGGGACACCAGGTTTGCTTTATTTACAATTCATCTTAAGTCTTTTGATTATCTACTCTTAGGTTTCCAATAATTCAGCTAAAATAATATTCCACATAAAGTATATATGACTATTTTTTGGATTGCTTTTTGTAAACTCAGCTAAAGATTTTATTAATTTTGGTGTATTGGATAATCCAAAATAGGTTATATATCAATATAATCTTTTCAAATCTTGTGTCTCGGTGGCATTAACAGATCCAGATGCAGAGGTTGTATCTTTATCACCAAGTACGTTGCTAGAGTCAGATCGGTACGTGTGTGAGATCTGCAACCAAGGGTTTCAGAGGGATCAGAATCTCCAGATGCATAGAAGAAGGCATAAAGTACCATGGAAGCTACTAAAGAGGGAGAAGAAAGATGAAGAGGTGAGGAAGAGAGTTTATGTGTGTCCTGAGCCGACTTGTCTCCACCACGACCCGTGCCACGCACTAGGAGATCTGGTCGGAATCAAAAAGCACTTTCGCAGGAAACACAGCGCCCACAAGCAATGGGTTTGCGAGAGATGCTCAAAAGGCTATGCTGTTCAATCTGACTACAAAGCCCATCTCAAAACATGCGGCTCACGCGGTCATTCCTGCGACTGTGGCCGCGTTTTCTCCAGGTTCTTGATCTTCATCATCATTATCTCTTAATAATGTATTATAATCATGTAAAAATAAGTGGGGGTCAATTTACTCGATGTTCTGTGGAAACCCTAGTTAGTTTTTCTGGTGCTGATGATTTGATTTCTTGGGAAGTTTGACTATTTTCTTCTTGATAATTTATTAATACAATTTAACTTAGTGTTCAGAAAGTATAATTGAAATTTTGAAATCTATAAACTGAACAAAAAAATATTTTCTGTGATTGTGTATAATGTTGTTACATTACGGGTATATCTATACAATATCTATAACGCACATAGATTTGTGCTTTTTGTTTTGTTTTGAATGTGTATATAGATCTACACAACCTACCAATAGAAGCTCAGTCTTTTGACTGTTGCCAGATATATGCTTATTTCTTATAATTATCAGGTAGTTGTAAGTGGTAGACTTTTGTATATGATCTCACATTGACCGCATTATAAATTTCCACTACAAACACTTTGTTGCATTTATTTAATACGCAAACTAAAAAGTCTTTAATCGCGTAATCCATTTTCCAGATACCTAAATCCATAATTCAGTTTTATTTTATATTATTGCCTTTGATTACGTACGTACTCCATCAAGCATATTTATTCCTCTTGATGTAAACTATTCAATTTTTATCATTTTACTTAAGACCATACACGAATTGTCTCTCATATCTGTATATGGACTAATTACAACTCTTTCATTATTGGTTCTTTTCCTATTTTTTTAGGGTTGAGAGTTTCATAGAGCATCAAGATACTTGCACCATCCGGCGACCTCAACCCACCAACCCCCCGCGTCCTCTACAGCAGAACATATCAGGCCATGCAACTCCTTCAAGAACCTTTTCGACCAGAAGCATTGGACCTTCACTGCATGGACTTCCTATGTTAAGGCCACCACAAGCGTCCCATCAACAGTCACTAGCTTTTTCTTACCCTGTCGATGCATCATCATCTCCTTTCGAAAGCCTCCAGCTTCAACTATCTATAGGAATGGCGAAAACATCATCAAACGTGAAAAGAAACGAAAAGGAAGAGATGAGTTTAGCATTGGAGAGAGCGAATGAGGAAGCGAGGAGAGCGGATGAAATGAGACAAGAAGCGAAGAGGCAGATAGAGATGGCGGAAATGGATTTAGAGAGGGCGAAGAATATAAGGAAACAAGCGGAAGCCGAGCTGGAGAAAGCTCAGTTTGTTAGAGAAGAAGCAATGAAGAGAATAAATGCAACAATGTTGGAGCTCACTTGTCGTTCTTGCAAGCAACTGTTCCAGCTCCCAGTTATGGCTGATGAGAGTAAAACGTGTTATGTTTCCTCTGCGACAACGGAAGGGGAATGTGAATGATTCTATACTTCTTCATTAATCCCCACAAAGTCGGGTAAAAGAAAAAACATATGGTTTTTATGAAATGATTGTTTTTAGTGGTTGCCATTGTGTGGATCATTTTTTACTATGTGCATCATTTACCTTGTCCACCGTAAATTCCGAGAACTATTTGGAATTTTATCGGTTATAATAAGTTAATTTATTTGTTGGTTTTGTTTTTTTCTGGTTTTAGGCTGGTATTAATGAATGTTTTTCCAAACCAAAAACAAAAGATGGTAGTTATTGGTGTGGGGTTGGCTGATTGATTGGTGTAAGTTGAAACTTATGATTATGGAACATTAAGCGTAATAAAAAGGTTTTAGAAAATGTTTTGTTCTCTTTATAAACTAATGGACCATTCTAGAAAAAAAACAAAATTAATGAATTGATCACTGATGGAGGAGGGGAAACAGTAATTTGCATTAAATGCGAGAGAGAATTGATAGACGGTCGAAATTGTATGCGTAAATGATTGAAATATGATCACGAGTCACCCCTTTCTCTTTCTCATCTTTACATTATTGTAGTTGTAGCCTAGTCTTAATTCAACTAAACAAGGAACCATTTTTTTAATGAGAACGAGGAACCATTTCTCTCACATAGAAACGAATCTTCTAAGAGACCATGGATTCAATATACTATAATGTTATTGTACTAAGAGTCAACATGACAAGAAAGTTGCATCGAAAATTATTTTTGTAAAAAATTTTAGTTTTTGGTATATGGTTTCTTATCTACTTGATATTAGAACTTAAGACAGTCTCTTAGTATATAACCTGTTCTTTTAGTATGAAATTTACCAATACTAATGTTGTATATGATGAAGTAATGAGGTAGTACTATTATCTAAACGAGCAGCTTATAGATATTGAAAAAGAGAGTCTATATCATTTGTTGATAGGTTAAAATTCGGAGCTTTTGAATGGTTAAACAAATACTATAGTATATCAAAAGAAAACCTATTGGAAACGGATCAAGCATGTGCGATAAAATGGGAGGAACAAATTCAAAAGATACCATCGTGAAAAAGCCAAAGTCAGTGTCAAAGGGAGTGAAAAAAAAGAAAGATATGCAATGATGTAGAGAGGTAGGGAGGGAGTAAATGCCATGTTTAAGAGCAGAAGTAGTTGTCGTTTGCTTTTTAGAAGAAAAAGGAAACGACATGAATTTCAGTGCCAAAAAGATTGGTTAGGAGTCAGGCTTCAGTCTTTCTCACCTGACTCTTCCCTCACTTTCATGATTTCATTTCTTATCTCACTCTGTTCACTTTTCTTACTCCTTTAAAGCCCCACACACACTCCCTCTCTCTCTTCTCATGTCACTTCGTGATCTCCACAATCTTGCAATCTTTTTGTGTATAACGACAAGGACAAAATTCTAAAAAGGATAAATATATAAACCTGATTTTAAATCTAATTTATCTACATTTGTATTGGATATGCAAGTTGGCAAACCCAAGTATAAGGGTCTAACGCGATTTAGCAATCCGCAATATGAAACAATCGTCTGAAATTGGGCTTGAATATATTTGAAATTGGGCTACATATAAATTTGCAATGTATATAGTGCTTAACCATAGGATACTTTCGTTTGGTCAAAATATCATTACATGTTTTTTAAAAAGTTTAGACGTTTACGTAATGGCACCACTTTAGAGCTGCTTCTTTACACAATTGCACACTTTGTGCTGGTGGCATATTTTGACCCTTCAAATTGGTCAATTTGGACAAAACACCCGTGTCTTTGAAGAGAAGTTGTAACCAGAATCTGAAGGAAACTAATATATTTAGTCGTAGCCTCGTAGGCATTGGATGAAAACTGAATTTTATTTTCTGTACAGTAAGTTTTTATAATTATTATATTTTCATAATCAAATTTTATATTCCTCTACATATTTAATTTGTCAATAAATCATATTCAAACATATAAATATAAATATAAACTTTTACAATAAATGATATTTTTTCTTTTTATTTTGATATATATATGTATATATATCTTATTTCCAAATTTTTATTTTGGTGCATGTTTACATGAATATCATGACGTGGACATGAACATCTGGATGTATAGACGTGGATGGATGTAAATAGGCACACACGCACATTGGTTTACGTAGATTGTCTGATAAGGTTTTTGTTCGAGACACTACACATTGGATGGACAGTAAAACATGATAACATAGTTTCAAAACAAAATCTATTATTGATGACCTTGTACGACCATGAACACATTTTTGTGGATAGGTTTGGATGGACAAATTCGTGTAGACATGTATGTGTGGACACATTTGCTAGAGATTTTTGTGTAAACAATTTTGAAGTTCAAGATACCATCCGTAATCCAATGACGTCTAATTTCCACAAAATTCAAACTAGTTCAAATATATATTCGATCAGAAATTCGTTTTTCGTAGTTCCAATTCTGAGCTGTGGATGGGTATAATATGGAAAGGTGCGGATAGCAGATAGGTACAACATGGATGAGTGATGCTTAGATGGATGGTCGTCAGTAGATGAAATAAGTCAAAAAATTAGAATCTCTGTGTATGTGTAAAGATTTAGATGGATGGTCCTTACAAAATGTCACTCTTGAATACTCATGGATCATCCTACAAAATGGCTACAAAATTTTGTGGATGCATGATAGGTGGAAAGACATTTAGTGGTTAGTTATTTGATGAACACGTGTTTTGTAGACTGTGGGATAAGAATGGGTTAGGAGTGGATATTCGAAAGTGTGGGTGGGTGTAAACTTCTCTAAAAAAATAGATAGCATGAATGAATAACAAGAAACTAAGCTTAAAACTTTTAAGACTAATGTTGTATTTTAAGTCGAGAATACTAGAAGGGAACTCAAGAAGATAATCTGGTATTCTACAAACACTAAAGCAACAAAACTTTGACATAAAACTGCAAATACAACCACAGAGAGAGCAAGCATCATCCAAGTGAATGATAGGATACAAAAACTTTAAAGAGTTTGATTATAAAAAAAGCTTGGATTTCTTTTTAAGAGGTTTCGACGTCCGAGAGATCCAAACCTTCTCGGTAAAGCTCAAAGTCATTAGGGCTCCATCTGCAGACTAAGTTGAGTTTGAAAGTAGCCAACTTTATTCCCAACAGACGCTGCAAATTATTATCATATATAAGCCATAAGTATAAGCAAAGTTTCAGAAAACAAACAAAAAGGAAAGGCTTTTTAGAATATAGAGAGATTCTTCTTATTTTACCAAAATGCGAGAAGATTCTGGTGAAAGAGGTTTGCCTTCTTCACAAACTACAAAGTCCGAGAGTAACTCTACCGTACCTAGATAAATGAATCAGCAAAAGATATTAACATTTTTCTCAAACTTGTGAATGGGAGAGAGAGAGAGGGAAGCTTAAAAGTGGCAAGATTACAAACCTTTGTTGAGCCGAACAGGCATACCCTGCTTCCTTAGAAAGGGTTCCATCTCATGAGTGAACTGTTCTAGAGGACCTTCCTTCAGCTCAACCTGATCAAAATTCAAAAACAGAGTTGTTCAGTAACTAAGACAAAAGGAAACCTCAAAAAGTTCTTGAAATAACGCAGACATTAATTCTATTTACATACCGTTTCTACTGCAGTGCTTCCGGTCCTTGAAAAGTCTGAATCCTCATAAGCGTTAAACAAGCTGCAAAACAATCAGAACTCAGAAGAAGGAAGTATTTTGAGCAGTTACTAAGACAATAAGCTAAGCCAGGAAGTCAATGGGATACATTTCAATCCCCTTACTGTTATTTTCACAAAAGCATAACAAGAAGAGATAGGTTACCTTTCGACCTCTTCTTTTGGCATATCTGTTACAAGAAGTCCAGCATCACCATGAAGCATCTGCAACAGCATTGCACAACGTATTTTAAAACATAAATGCTTGTAAAAAAAGGCTAATTAATAGCAGCGAACGCAACCTTGGAGGCTTTAAAGATGCCAGAACAGATTTCATCAGAAGCCGAACGACCAAGAGCAACCTGCATCACTTTGTTCGAACCAAGGAAGAACCTGAACCAATAAGGAACCCAAAACAATATCATCAAACTACAAATCAAAGATTGAATGAAACAGATGCTAATCTTTACAAAAGAGAGAGAAAACCTACTTTCCATTGTGTCTAAACTGCTGTCTAAACTCCTTGAACTTGATGTTTCTCATGTTCTCAAAAGAGAAAACGTAGACAGAATTATATTTTTCAACAGCCTCTCTGATTCCATTCACAATAGTCTCCTTGTGCTCTCTTCCTTTCTTCTTTGTCTTTGATAAAGTAACTGCAACAACAACAACAAAGATTCGAGCTTTATTCAAAAGGGGTTTAGAGACCCTAAACCCCTTGACGGCGGCTATTAAACACACACAGAGCTTCCCAGCTCAGTAACGAAGTTGCTATAGTTTTAAGAGTTGTGACCTGGTCTGTCTCGCTTTGATTTAGGCATGTCTCAGACTGATGAAGTGAAAAAGTGAGAGAGCAACCAAAGTAGACGGCTTTGGTTTTAAGCTCCTGTCAATATTTTGTTTTCACAAAAACTGAAACCCTCGTTCCCCGCTTTAGTTCGTCTTTTTATTTCCGACCCGTACTCAACCCGACCCGAATTAGGCCCACCGTGATCCCAACGGGCCCATTTTGAGAAATCTGGGCCATTGTGTATCTAAATTATTTTTGTTCAACTTTTGTATATAAATTACTTAATTTTGTCCCAACCTAAAACATATACATCAAAGTTTACATGTGACAAACAGAAGACAGGTTCGAGTAATCAATCCATGAAAACATTATTAGTCTTCAAGGCCTTTTTACTTAAGAGTTCAGAATGACACAGAAGTGAATATAAACAACATAAATTGCTATCCAGAATTATTAGTTTTCGTTCAAAAGGTTCGTTTTCGTTCTAATTTGGCTTAGGCCCGGGTATTCGGTTTTTGGATTGGTTAACTCAGGTTCAAGTTTTTTTTTTGGTTTTGGACTTCAGGTAACCAAATAGGAACCGTCCAAAAATCGGTTCGGATCAGTTTCGGTTCAGATCGAATAATTATGTCATGAACAAGTAACTACCCAAAAGTAATCTGGTCCGGTTTGGTTATGTTACTTTTGTACTCAATCTACCCAAAAATACTTTAAAGTTTAAAGTAACTAATCTATCCAAATTATCCAAAAAATACTTGAAATACTTAATTTAAAAAAAGAACGTTAAAGTTTATAAAATAATATTTAATTTAAAATTATAACTAATGAAATTTAAATGTTTTAGTATTGAATTCAAATGTAACTAATTATATTTTTGGATTTATAACACAATTTAAATATTTTAGTTGTTTAAAATCAAATATAAGTAATATTTTTAAATATATATTATATTTCCGGGTATCAAAAAGTATCCATTCTTTTATCAGTTCAGTTCTGCTTCGGTTTAGATGTCCACAATATTTTAAGATAAGAACCATTTGAGTTATTATATTTTCTAGTTCGGTTTCAGATCAGATAATTTTGGTTCAGTATGGTCTGATTTTTTGTATATAATATAAAACGAATTGTCATATCAACAAGAAAAAAAAACAGAAAAGAATTAACTAGTACATGTAAATCTATACTATTATTTATGAAGTGATTTTGCTTATTTGTCGTATTCTCTATAATTTTAGATAATTTTGCTTATTTGTCATGTTTTCCATAATTTTAGACTCATTTGTCATATTATCTATAATTACATATAACTTTGATTATATATTACATTTTTTCATAATTCAAGTCAATTTTGCTTATTTATCATGTTCTTAATACTTTTGACTAATGAGTCATCAATTTAAACATGTACTATTATTTGAAACTTTATTAAATAAGTATTTTGAGAAGTAAAATTAATTATTTGTTCTGTTTTTCATAATTTGTCATATTCTTCAAGATTTTAGGCTGAATCTTTAGTTTTAATAAATAACTTTAATTAAGCTGATTAGACTTTTGATATCTTTAGTCAAAAAATATATTATTCATTATTTACCTGATCACAATTACTCCCTCCGTTTCAAATTATATGTCGTTATAGAGGAAATTTTTTGTTTCAAAATAAGTGTCGTTTTCGATTTTCAATGCAAAATTTATTGACAATATTCTCTTTTCTATTTTTCTATTGGTTGATACATGGTTAGGTGTATTGGTAATAGTGTTTTTATTTTGGAAATATGTAAAATTAAATGTTTTCTTAATCTGTGTGTATAAGATTAGAACGACATATAATATGAAACGGAGGGAGTAATATTATAAAAATATTTCAGAAAATAAATAGAAAACACGTTTAAAAAGGAATAGATAATTCCATGTATTTATTTTGTGTTTATTTGCATTTTTTCTTATTTGTTAATGTTTTTTAATTAGTAGTATATACACACATATAATGATTAGATTTATCGTTATACTAATATATTAAAAATATTTTTATAAAAGATAAGAGAAAATTATTTATATTTCCATGCCATTACGCGAGTACAGGATTGATGAGCTTAATGGCTTTCTTCCAATCGACTATTTATGCATTGTGTGTGGAGAGGGGTTGGTCACAATGGAAGCTCGGCTGGGACATTAGGTTATGGACCGTTGCATATTCGGTATATATCAATTTCTATTTTAAGACATTTTTGGGATATAATATGTGCTATTAAACCTCTTTAAATTGAATTAACACTATTACCAAATATTTGAACAAATTAACTAGAGAACAATGGGGACAGCACTAGTTGTAGCACTAATGTCAATTTGTGGGAGGCTAAGGGGTCCACTCTTTGTTGCCGTCTTCAACCCCCTTTTGCTCGTGATTGTTGCCTTAGCTGGTAATTTGTTCTTGGGCGAAAAACTTTACTTAGGAAGGTAAAATGCAGTATACATAAGAAAATAATGCATTATACATTTGAGGATTTCGGCATATATAAACATGTGTATATGCATATACTAATAATAATTTAAAATTTTTAGTGTACTAGGGGCAATTTTGATTGTATGCAGGCTATATGTTGTGTTATGGGGAAAACATTATGAGATGAAGAAAATGCTACATGGATTACTTCCACTGGAGGAAAACGAAACACATAAATCAGTTGAGACTTTAGTTGTTAGTAGTAGCAACATCAACTCTTCTGTAGAAATGAAAATGATGGAGGATGGTACACGCGAAAGAAAAGAAGTGGCGATGGCATCATGTCACTGATGCTTGAATTAGCTATATTGTTAAGGGGCATTGGAACTGGATGCTTTCATCAAACTGGTATATATATAAAGCTATTTTGCATAATCTAATTAAACCTATCAGTTAAAAACTAACAATTATATTAGTGCACAGATATCTTGACTCAAGAGAAATGATGTTTTTACCATTAAAAAAGGCAATAATTAGTGCACAAACCCAAAACTTCCAAATTTAGATCTTTACCAAGTGTACATGGCTTTGCGCATGTTGCTTATTGACGCAGGAGCGTTTTCCTCTATTTTGGAATTCTCTTGTGAATGATGTTTACAAGGTTGACTTTCTTTGGTATAGACTATAGCCAGAAACTCATGTTAGAAGTGAGAAACGGCCGTGAAGAAGAAACTTTGTCAAAACCTTGAAATAGAACTCCAATGAAACTGTCAACTATCCAATATTTTAGTTGATTTAAATATTTTATAATTAGAGAATTTATTGGTAGATGCTCATACTACGAGATCATGACCATTTAAACATTTCACTAAAAGAAGCTCACAATAATATAATTTTTTTTTTTAAAAAATATTTTATTAGGTGGGTAGATATTTTAAAATATTTTAATGAAAACTTTGATCGTTTAAAACACTTATTTAATAAAAAAATTTTATTTAAATTTTATTATTATAATATATTTTTGGTTAGATATTTCCAGTGACAATGACTTGAGTATCTTAATAATATATATACTGAAAAAAAGAAAAAAATATTGTGTTTAAATAAAACTGGACAATTCATACAAAAGCATTTTGCCAACTAAATTAAACACATTAGAAAAATGGAAGAGAATCTAAACCCAAAACTTCCAAATTTGGATCTTTACCAAGTGTACCAATTGCTTTTATCTCTTTTGGAATTCTCTTGTGTGGCAAGTCACGGAAGGGAAGCATAGAGCATGCTCAGTACGTGTCAACATCAACCCAATATGTCCCTTTTATTTAAATCTTCTTAAAATTTACAACTAATGTTAATAAAACGCATTACCCTGAGCATGCATACAAATGTTTGCGGCACCAAGGCAATGTACATGTCCAATATTGTTTCTCTCTTTTCTTTTAATAAAAGAGAAAAAGAAAGATGCTTTTGCAACGACTACAAAAAGATGCTTCTGCAAACGCTCTTGAGATCTCGTGGAGGTCCATTGATTATAACGATGGTAAATAGTTCTTTCTTTTATTAATGCATAACCGCTTCACTTACGTATTCTATTTCCCTTTTTCATCATATATTTTCATTATAATAATAATCTCTTTCACACTCACTAAGCCTTTAAAATTGTATCCTTAACAACTTTGCTACTTTGCTCACTGGTTTCCATAAACAATCAGTTGAATTTCACATCTTCTTATATCACTTAATTTTTTCATGGTCTCTAAAATTTAAGTGGAGCACAATGAAAAAAGTTTAGGGGTAGAATTAAAGACGAAGACACATTGGCTAGATAAATAAAGCTGATATAGGAGCTCATTCATCAGCAAGGGATAGTTAATGGTTTGACTGGGGTATCAAAATACAATATAGAAGTTCTGGTGCGAACTGGAGATATGCTGAAAGAAGTTAAGGCTATAGTTGTAATGCTGGTACTCCAGTTTATTTTCGCAGGAATGTACATTTTGTTTAAGCTAACGGTCGATGATGGTACAAATCTCAAAGTCCTTGTGGCTTATCGTCTCTCCTTCGCCACCATTTCCATGCTTCCCCTAGCCCTCATCTTCCAAAGGTTTCCTTTTGTTATATTTTTTTATCTAATTGCTATTTTCCATTATGTTTAAGTTTTAACCATATGCAATCTTATCTACGGGAAACCGGGTTTAAACACATTTCCGGACAAGTGAAGAAAACAATTACATATTGGAATGACCTTGTTGGAATCCAGCATCCAACTTATTCACTTCACTAAGTCATTTGTTTATGTGTGTGTGTTCATGCATATTCAAAAAATTAATTACTCCCAGATGTTATTTTAATTAAATGTTTTGTTTTGGACTACATGTGATCAGGGACAGGCGGCCAGAGTTTACATGGAGACTGCTCTTTCTAGCATTTCTTTCGGGGATGCTCGGGTACTAAGAACTTAGTGCAATAATACCATTCGAGCTGTTACTGACGATTATAACTGTTATATAAATACACGTGGAATTTATGCTATTCATGTTTTTGGCTACTTTACAGAGCGGCGATACCAAATCTTCTCTATTTGCCGGGTCTCGCTCTGACATCAGCAACCTTTGCGACTGCGGCCTAGTATCCTTGGTCCGTTGATCACCTTGGTATTGTCAGTGGCTTTTAGGTAAGGCACATCGAATGCTAAAACAATACCTTCTTGAAAGGGTATATGATCTTTAATTCATTTGGCTCCACGAAAGCATATATATGATATAGAGCTTTCTTTTCTTTTCGTTTGATGAAACTGAGGGTATATGAATCAAGGGTTATTTCATTTGCAAACTTGGCCAAACTAAATTAAAAGTTCCAGCTGACGAGAAATTAAAAGGCTTAATAATGATACTTTATATTCTGATTCAACAGGATAGAGACTCTACGGCTGGGAACGAACGAAGGGAGGGCTAAGCTTCTGGGGACGTTACTTGGTGCTGGTGGGGCTCTAGTATTTGTATTCTATAAAGGTGTTGAGATTCATATCTGGTCAACACACGTTGACTTACTTAAAAACTCGAACGCTGGTCAATCTTCTGGCCGAGACCCTGAGAACCACCACATCTCAATTCCAGGAGTTCTCATGGTTTTTGGATGTAACGTTTCCTTCTCACTTTGGTTAATATTGCAGGTAATTGCTACTTTTCATATATTAAAATTAATTATTATTAAAAGAAATATGAAATTGTCCAAAAGAAATACGAAATATAATATATACGTACATTTTTGTGTGTGTTTGCGTTCCAAATCTGAATAGAGAGTGGTCATATTACTTTATATAGATAACTACAACTTAAAAACATATTCTTTGTAAAAGTAACATGCATACATATTTTTTATGTATCCATTAACATATATACCAAATATAATTAATGATGTTGAAAAAGAACCTTGTATACAGCAATCAGGTTTCAAGAAACGTAAAATGATTTCATGTTATGGCGTTGATAAGATGTTTCAAGAAACGTAATTCTTTTTTTCTTTACAGGCAAAAATAGGCGATCAACTTGGAGGAAGCTATTGGAACGTAAGTCTGATGAATGCGATGGGAAGCTTGGTGTGCATGATTGTTGCTCTCTGTTCGGAACGTAACTGGAAGCAATGGCGATTAGGATGGAACATTACCCTCCTTGCTACAGTTTATTCGGTAGAAATCAATCTAACCAATGATGAAGGATCATTTAGACATGCGTTTAACTATGTACACATATATGACTTGTAGGGAGTCGTAGTTTCAGGAATGGTCATACCTCTTGTTGCGTGGTGCGTTAACACTAAAAGGACCGTTATATGTTACGATGTTTACCCCTATAAGGCTTGTGATCGTAGCCCTTGCCGGATCGTTTGCTTTAGAGGAAACGCTTCATTTGGGAAGGTACACCCAAATCATGCATGTGTTTCATCATCAAACTAATGTTTTTTGTGCATATGATATATATAGTATGTAAATTAATTCTCTATTTATTTTGCGGAACGTACAGTATAATTGGTGCAATGATAATGGTGGGAGGTGTATACCTAGTGATATGGTGTAAAATGAAGGAAGCGAAGAGTGCCCCGACGACAGCGGACCACGTTGAAACAAACAAGAATATCAAAGAAGTGAACCTTGCCAATCTCCCAGCAGTAAATAGAGATGTCCCGTGAACCAACCATATAGTTGCATCATCAAATAAAGTTCGTAGAAATGGAATATATAGTGGACTACTAGATGGAGAATCTGGACAATATGTCTGAGATTTTTTCACACTGAATTCAATATTAAAACATGCACTATCTACAGTTTGCTACTTATATCTCTTAAAAAGCTAATGTTCTATATTGTCTTTTATATAAGTGGTATTTTCATCGTGAATTTTCTGACAACTAATTCAAATTGCTCATGATACAAATAGAGTCCTAAATGTGTGGTTTTAATTACTTTTGAGACCTTTTCTTTATCTAATCTTTAAGATATTTTCAGAAGGTTTTTCAACTAAACCTATCCCTGTAAGATTACACTTAACTAATCTTGAAGATGAAAATGCTTTTCTTATAGACCCTTCACATGTGGATCGATTTTCATTCCAGTCTTTATAGTGTATTCAAAGAGAATGATGTGGAGCTTCCGATTACTTTTCAGATGCTGGCTTGCTTGTTTATGTTGGAGATGGAAGGATAAAGGAAGCATGCATAGACCTGAAATGCATTTTTACCAACCATCCAAAATATAAGAGCACCCATAATGAAAGTAAAAGAAAAAAATAGAGAAAGTAGGAAAATTAAAGAAGAAAAGAATTTTTCAAATGAAAGACTAAAAAATTGTGAAAAATCTTTATACGTTTAGACATGAATGATTTAAGTTTATTTGCAAAAAAAAAAATTAAATAAATGTTATAATAAATATTAATATTTTAGTTTAAATAGCAAGTGAGAAAATATACCAATGAGAATATTCTAATATCTCATATATTATTCTCATATAGTTTATGATAAAGATACCCTAATAAATAGTTGTTTATGCGAAGAAATATATAAATAACACCACTAAAATGATATGTATTAGGTGATAAGACTTGAAGTTCAGCAGTGTTAAAACTTAAATCTATTTCAGTAACGATTTAGTTAAAAAGTTAAAACAAGAAAAATGAAGAAAGTCAAACTTATCGTTGGATCTTTTGCTTAATGCGAGGCGTAACTCATGCGGCCTCGTGGACGATAATGCTTCACAATGTCCACTCCTTCCAATTTCTCTCTCTCTCTAAAAAACAAAGAGTTATTCTTGGGTTCACCCCCTAAGGTGAACCTTTAGATTCACCAACCAATAGGATTCAAGTATTTTATATTTAATATCTTTTTAAAAAGTAAATAAAATATTGTTAAATTATATTATGTTTTCAAATAAATAGCTAAAAATAAATAAAAATAGTTGTAGTTGCAAAACTTTTTTTTAATAAAAACTCTAACCCAAAATACTAAACCCTAAACCCTAAATACTAAACCCTAAACCCTTGGGAAACCCTAAACCCTTGGGTAAATACTAAACCGTTGGATGAATCATAGTTTTAAAATTTTAAAAAATCTTTTTTTTTCAATTATTACTGTTTTTGTTTATTTTTAGGTATTTATTTTAAAAACATAATATAATTTAAAAAGATTTTGTTTTTTTTTAAAAAATATATGAAATAAAAAATACTTGAATCCTATTGGTTGGTGAACCTAAAGGTTCACCCTAGGGGGTGAACCCAAGAATAAGTCAAAAACAAATACTCCTTTCTATCAATGTTTTGAAAACCGATCCGAATACTGAACCAAATGAATTATCGGATCACTGGATTATTGGATCGACTGTGGATGAACCGCAGGTTAATAAAATATTTAACTTTATTATATAATAATATATTAGCTATGAAAAATATAGAAACTAACATTAATATTTTATATTTTAAAAAAAACATAAAATAATAGTTTGGATATGTATATATTTTATATTTAAAAAACATATACAAAATATTAAAAAATAGTTTAGATTATTTTTAAAAAGTGTGACTAACTAAGAGTTATGACATTTAAAAAATAAAAAATAAAATTCACAAATATTTATGTCTAATGTGAATAATAAATTAAACTTCAAATCTAAAATAAATAAAAAATAAAACATCATTGTAATAAATTTTCAATAACAAAAATAAACTAACACCAAATCACATCAACTAGTTTTGGTTCTCTCTTCCATAATTCACTTGAATCTTCATCAAAATCTAAAAATCACAAATAAAATACTGTAATTAGTATTTTATGTGATTAAAAATTGGAAAGTTTAATCTAAATTTTAAAACTTATCAACAAAACAATATACACATGGCTTAAAACACAAAACCTAGTAATACATGTTTATAATAAACAAAATAATCAAAAATCAAAAAAATGAAGAAGAAAAAAAAGATATAAAATAATTAGAGGTCAGCAGAAAAAGACGACAAAAAATTTGAAAGAAACCTAATTTTTTAATTGAAAATTTAGAATATAAAATAGAATCTAAAAACACAGGATTAAAAACTTAAAAATAATATAAAATTCATCTATTGTTTCAACCAATGGTTCAACCGATACCGGATTTTGGGTTTTGGTGGATTTTTGCGGGTTTTTTAATTTGGTTTTCACAAAACACAAACCAGATTTATCTCGCGTTACCGGATTTATCGGTTCAACCGCGGGTCGGGTTTCAAAACACTTCTTTCTATAAGAGATAGTCATATAAATTCGATGACAACAAAATCCAGAAAAGAATGAAAAATCTCGCGTTATCGGATTTATCGGTTCAACCGCGGATCGGGTTTCAAAACACTTCTTTTTATAAGAGATCTCTATAATATTACTTGAGAAGTCAGTTTCCTATGTGTCGCGCTCACATTAACTCTCACGGTGGTTGATTACGATGATACCCTTAATGAATCAAATATATATAAATATCATTAACATTTATTTTATTTTATTTTTCCTTTTCTATTTAGGCTTCCTTTTTTCAAATAACCTATATATAAAGAAAATTTATAAATTTAAAAACGAAAATATCTTTTATATATAGTGTAATTCATAATAAGTAAATTTAACACAATAATCTTGACTTTAAATTAAGAAAAAAAATCTTCCTCTTTTAAAAACAATCTTAACAATATAATATATATTGAAAAGTATTAAGCATTTTATTTAAATCAATATATTTCTCATATTATTAAAAAATAATTTAAATAGCATAAACTAAGATATCTTTAATGAATAAAATTTAATTTAATTTTTTTATGTTCCCTTTTATATTTTTAAAATAACATGTATGATAAAGAAAATATTTATAAACTTAAACCGAAAATATTTTTATATATAATTTGATTTCATAAAAAGGAAATTTTAGAAAAATAATTTTGATATTAAAATAAAGAATTAATATTCCTTTTTAGAATGTATCGATTATATTTTTATGCAATTTTTGTACCTATCATCACTTGATTTTAATAATTTTATTTGTGATAATTAACATATTCCAAATTAGCAAGTACTATAAAATTAACATAGTCTTGGACTATTTACAAATAGTCAATTCATAAATATATATATACACATCTAAGATGAAAACCAAACTAATGCAATAGATGCAATAAATATGATTTGGTTGAATTAGATTAGAAATAATTATACTTGAATTTAACGGAAATATGTAACATAATATACCCACAGATGAGCAACTAGACCAATCCAAATTATTTTATACAAAGTCAAACATTAAATAAAAATAATATATTCTCATTTATTCTCAACATTTTATTAAATAAATATGAAATTTTCAAATAATACTACAAATATATTAACCAACTATTACAATTAAGATGTAACTTTGAACCGATCAACACTTTAGTTTACTTTTACTATTTGATTTTCAAAACAACATATATTAAATTATACATAATCCTACTAAAAATATATATACAAATTTAAGACAAGAATCAAACAATATGAAATAACAAAATTAATCAAAATTTTAATCGGTATAACAAAATATCTTAGTTGAATCGTAAAAAGTAAGTGTTATATAATATATCCAAATAATAACCAATAGTCGAGATATTATATATCCAAAATTATATATCTAATTAAAATAACACTATGTTATTTAAAACAAACCATGCATATTGATTACAATATAAATAACAAGATAATTAAAAAAAATATTAAAAATATTAATAAACTATTATAATGTAAATAAAATATTGTAATATATTTACTGTATAAATATTTATATTCGTGCATGAGTACGGGAAAATTACCTAGTAATCATGTAAATTCGATGACAACAAAATCCAGAGAAGAATAATTTCATTTGACTAAAAAAAACAACTCATATTTCTTTAATTATTTTATTGCTTGGCTCGTGAACTATTAAAGAAAAAAACTAGAAACGCTCCCGAGTAGTACTGGAGAAAAAGCAGAGCGGAAAAGAGACACCAAACAAAAGAAGAAGACTTTATCTTTCTTTTTCTTTTATTGCTCTTTTGACTTTATGAGTTGTTTTTGTTTTAGATTTAGTCACCTACGGATCTGCTTGACCCCTTTGTGATCTCCGGAGGATTGGAGTTCTTGCACCAGACACAGATTCTGTTCTGCTTTTTTTGCTGAGCTTCTGGGTTTGGTCGGAGAAAAGCTTAAGTTAGGTGGTTTTGTGATTTAAGCTTCACGGTTATCAGGTACGTGTCTGAAAGGTTCATCCTTTACCCTTCTACTTCTCTTCTTTATATGCACTGAGATTGAATTTGATTAGCTGATGATTATTTGTGGAAACCGTTTCATATTCTTTGTGAGATTCTCTTTGATTATTAATTATTGTCATAAAGAGAAAAAAAAAGGTTTATGCTTGAGTAAAAGCTAGCAATGTTAGGGACATCATGGCCTAGTTTCTTTATGGAGCATGTTGTGTTATCTTTTCTTTCCTTAAGCTTTAGCCAAATCTTCTTTCTCTTTTTGAGCTCTTTTCTTACTTTAATTTCTTACTTGTTAAGAAGGTGACTCAGAGTCAGAGCTTTATAACCTTTTTCTTCTTCTTCTTATGGACAGTGAGTGGAGTCTCCTCTCTCATCTCACTCTCAAATCTCTCCTTACTGGTGCACCATCTGCAATCGCTATATATACCTGACCTAGCTTCTCGTGTATGTGAGATTTTTAGGCATTTAGAGTTTGATCTTTAACAAAGAGAGGAAAAAAATGTCCTTTAGGAGCATTGTTCAAGATTTAAGAGATGGGATTGGAAGCTTGTCCAAGAGGAGTTTCGATTTCAGGCTACACAAAGGCAAATCACAGGGCTCTTCTTCGTTCCGTGAGTACTCGTCTTCACGTGACCTCTCGTCACCTTTGATAGTTCAGACAAGCAGATGGGCTAATCTCCCTCCTGAGCTTCTCTTAGATGTGATCAGAAGACTAGAGGAGAGCGAGAGTAACTGGCCTGCAAGAAAACATGTAGTGGCTTGTGCTTCTGTTTGTCGTTCCTGGAGAGCTATGTGCCAAGAGATCGTCTTATCTCCTGAAATCTCCGGGAAGCTCACCTTCCCCGTTTCCCTCAAACAGGTTCCCTCTCCCTCAAAGCAACTTGTGAATGTGACCTTGTTAAGTTTCAAATTACTGATGCAAGAAGTTTCTTTTTTTTTTGGCAGCCAGGGCCGCGTGATACGATGGTTCAGTGTTTCATCAAAAGGGATAAATCAAAGCTAACGTTTCATCTCTTTCTTTGTTTAAGTCCTGGTAAAGCTTTCTTGTTAGGACATAGCTCTGCTTGTGTTTGGGATTGATTCACTTAGTTCATGGCTTAAAGACTGTTTTTTAATCTCTAGCTCTTATGGTGGAGAATGGGAAGTTCCTTCTTTCAGCTAAACGAACTAGAAGAACTACTAGAACCGAGTACATTATCTCCATCGATGCTGATAACATCTCAAGATCTAGCAACTCCTACCTCGGAAAGCTCAGGTTTTGTTTTCATGTCTTAAACACAGTTTTGCTAACTTTATATGTTCGCTTATTGCAAGTTTCTTTCCCCTTAGATCAAACTTTCTTGGGACAAAGTTCTTGGTTTACGACACACAACCACCACAAAACACACCATCTTCTTCAAGTGCCCTTATCACTGACCAAACAAGCAGAAGCATGTTCCACTCCAAAAGAGTATCTCCCAAACTCCCCCCATCAGGAAGCTACAACATTGCTCAAATCACGTACGAGCTCAACGTGTTAGGCACACGCGGGCCAAGGAGAATGCACTGCGCCATGAACTCCATCCCAGCTTCATCTCTCGAACCAGGCGGCTCTGTCCCAAACCAACCTGATAAACTCCTCCCTGGCCCTCTCGACGAGTCCTTCCGCAGTAACATCTCCTTCTCAAAGTCATCGCTCGACTACCGTTCCGTGGACTTCAGCAGCTCTAGATTCTCGGAGATGGGAATGGGAGTAGTTTCATGCGTGGAGGAGGAGGAGGAGCACGAAGAAGAGACGAGTTTCAGACCGTTGGTGTTGAAGAACAAGCAGCCTAGGTGGCACGAGCAGTTGCAGTGCTGGTGTTTGAACTTCCGTGGACGTGTGACGGTTGCTTCCGTTAAGAATTTCCAGCTTGTGGCCTCGAGACAGCCGCAGACACAAGGGGGGACAGCAGGAGGGGCTGATGCACCGTCTCATCCTGAGCAAGACAAAGTGATACTTCAGTTTGGTAAAGTGGGGAAAGATATGTTCACGATGGATTATAGGTATCCATTGTCGGCGTTTCAAGCGTTTGCGATTTGTTTAAGCAGCTTTGACACGAAGCTTGCTTGTGAATAGTTAAAGAAGAGACGCTCAGTCATCTCCTTCGCCTAAACATTCATGCTAATCATTGTGTCTCTCTCTTAATCTATGCCTTTTGGCTAAATATCAATGTCTTAATAGTGAGAGTGAGACATCAATTGAACATTTGAAACGGGCAATATTCACTAACTTATAACTGATATCAGAATATTTGAGATAGCACTCTTCTTTCTTTGTAGTAATAATAAGCTTTTTGTCTTTGTTTTTCTTTCCTTTTAACACTTATACATGGATGGGATACGTTTGTGATATTTCAAGCCAGCAGGTACAACACCTCTGGAGGTAAGAGCTAGCGGAACACATAATAGAACTATGATTCCGTAGTAATAGTAAAGCTAAGATTTCATGAAATTGTGTATTACTATCTATATTATTAAAACAGAAACAGTGGTGAAAAGTCGACTTATGCAAGTTGTTTTGGACCCTTTCATTAAACTTAAACATTTGTTTGGTCTTCCTTTATATATTTAAAACAATATATTACATCAATAAATTAGACCATACAGTTACCGAATTGTACTCCTTACTTGTGCTAACCATATAATTAATTAAATATTTCTCTAACAAACCTTAGTCAATATCTTATTTATTATACAGAATATTTCGTCGACTAAAACAGTATATACCAAAACCATATCGTTCGTATGGCAAGGACTTCTAAACCTGTCTTATTCATCTAATAATTAAAACTATAACATTAAACTACCAACTATAACATTACACACTAGCAGCCCCATTTTATAAAGAAACTTTATAGTAAAATTTGTTATTAAAATAAGTTTAAAACTATTAAACCTTACAAATTTATACTTCTAAATTAGCCAAAATCTACCAAATAAATTTTAAGTTTCACCAGATCAACAAATGTAGTTCTTATAAAATACACACAGGATTTTGGGTTTTCGGGTCAGGTACAGATCATTTCTTTTCAAATATGGGGTTTTCTGGATCCTAGGCATTTGGACATAATTAGGTATTTGAAAATTTTTGGTTTATATTAAAGTCGGTTTTTTCAGGTTCAAGTAATGGTGGATCCATAATTCAAATACCTATAATTTTTGGTATGTACATAATGTATTTGGATTGGTTTGGACATTTAGTATCCAAAAAAGTATACAAGTATTCGAAATCCCAAACAAATACAAAAACATAAAAATATCCAAAAACCCAAACAAATACCCAAAATATTGTAAAAAATACCAAAATTTTACAAAAAATCTGACTTGGGAACCGAAAAAGTTACCCAATTTTTTATAAGTATCCAAAAATATAATTTTAAAAAATTGGAATTTCACTTGAAACCCGAAACTATAATCGAAAACACAAACCATAACTAAAAAAGTGTATGTAATAATACAGAAAACCTATATGAAATACCCAATATATCTATTATACACAAAAATCAGGTACTTTGGGTACCATGACCGAGTTTCTGGTAGGATCTGGACTCAAATACAGACTTGCGGGTCCAAAAAACCTAATATGTACTTTTTTCTAGACGCACATCCAAATCGCACCTATATTTCCGGGTAGATTTCGATTTGGTTTTCGAGGTGCAGTAAAATTTTCAAATTTTATTATATATAATAGTGTATATACAGAATTTTACATAAACTAATTCATAAATTGTATAATTTTATACAAATTTTCTTTTCTGATATAATATGACTTCGTAACACAATAATATATAATAATTCTAATTCACAAACATTATTTGTAATCCAAAAAATATCCGCGCTTTTTAAGCGCGGGTCAAAATCTATTAACTTATTATTATTATACCTATATATGGCAGAAGCTTTATCCACTGATTTGATAATAGATGTATTCTTGTTTATACTAGGGATATCCATTCAGGTCCGGTGCAAATCTATTCCGGTTTTCAGATTTAAATATTTCAAGTTTATTTGGAAATTTATAAATTTCGGTCGAATTTAATTCGGATCTTTACTGGTTGAGTTCATGTTTGGATATTCCATTTAAATTATTAAAAAAATCATATATACTTTAATTTTTTAAAAATCTGAAAAGTAATTATATATAACATATAAATTTGAATAACATATGCCAAGATAACTAAATTTAATATTAAAAAATTGGTTTGACTTGAATTTTTAGATCATGAACTATTATATATTTTAAGTTTTTGGTGTTTTGAGTATTTTTTAGTTTTTAGATATTTACTTTTGACTATTTGTATACATTTCAAGTATTTTGAATAGCTATAAAATATCTTATATATTTTCTGATATTTTTTGGATATTTAATTTAAAAGTAACTAATATATTTAAGTATATCAATCTAATTCAGATATATTCAGGTAACCATAATATTTCGGTTCGGATCGGAATTAGTTCCAATTATCTGAATATCCAAATTTTAAATCCATTCGAATATTTAAACAATTTTTGTTCAGATTTGATATTATTTTTTTGGATCGGATTCAGTTCGGTTTTTCAGATATGAGTTTTTTTGCACAGTCCTAGTCCTAGTTTATACAATAGAAGATTTAGAGTTACCAACCTCTGTATCTTACAGAGTTTCTCATAGGACTGTGAAATAATCGGGTTGCCCATGGGTCGCTCTTGTCTAAATTCAAAATGGTTAGTTCTAGTTAAACCAATTTACAACATGGGCTAACGTCGAATAAATCCAGTTTGTCCATAAACAAAAGTGGGTTTAACCTAACATAGACATGATTTGTCCAATAATCTAAAATAAATAGAAGTTTGACTTAAGTCAAATTTGAAAAATAATTTTTATAGAAACTATATTTAACAAAAGATAAAATTAAGTTTTATCAGCAAAATTTCAGTATTTTTGCAGAAAAATTTATCAGAAACATATTTTCTGCAAAAATTGTTAAATCAAATTTCGTAAAATCAAAATTTTCTGAAAACTTACAAAATCATATTTTTTTGGAAAACCACAGAACTGAGTTTTCTGCAAAAACTAATTTTCTTGAAAACAGACTTTGCAATTTTAACCAGTCTTATATGATATTCAATAGACTTAGTAGTTAGCTAATACGAACATGGTCAATATTAGATTTTGGTCTTTAATGGATTCGATCTTTAATAAATATAGTCACCATTTATTTTATCCACAAATAAGAAATGTCTATATGAACGTGGACAAATGGATCATCTTTGACAATGATCCAATTTGTCAAAGTGGATATTCTTGTTCACTTGAACAATTTCGTATAAACTACGCTTTGTTAATATGATGAAAACTCTTCTAAAAAGAACACATTTCCTTGGTGATCTTCTTAAGCAATCAACACTCTTTAGTAACTCAATACTATATCGTGCACGTAAATTAAACACAAACATATTCATTACAATATATCATATCATACGTAAAGTGAATTACTCGACATATATAAATAACCCTTTCCATATGCTTCTTTCCCAAACAGTCAAAGACTCAAAACTCTCTACAATACATATTCAAACTTGAGAAAAAAAATGGAGAAACTAAATGCATACCTCATCTCAGTGGCGGAGCCAAGATTATATTTTACTGGGGTCACAATTTATTTAAAAATAATTAACTAATATATTTAAATTAAAATAAAATATTATAAATGATGTATGCAAAAATTAATATAATTTTATTAAATTATTGTAAAATTAGTTTAAACATTTAGAAAATAACCTACATTTTAGTAAATCTATATATTTTTAAGAGCAATTCTCTCAAATAGTTTTTTTAAAAAGTTTTTGTCATAAAAACAGTTCTAAAAATAAAATAATCAAAATATTTCTTTGAAAATTTTAATATTTATTTTTAATTTTTGAAATTTGAAATTTCATCCTCAAAACCTCCTTAACTTTAAACTTTAAACCTAGATTAGTTAATCTAAAGGGTATAAATGTATATTTAATTTTTAATTAAAAAAATTTAGTCATTTTTCCTCCTTAAATACTATTTTTGTGAAAATAAACTAAAAATGCTATTTAAGAGAATTTCTCTACTTTTAAACCCACATTTTGAAAAAAAATATATTTTCTGTTTAAAATAATCCATATTTTATACAAAACTTTTTTGAAAATATATTTTCTTTTACACTTTCAATGCATGATATAATGTAAATTTCAAAGACATCAGCTGTGTGTATTGAATTCTAATTGATTAAAAGTAGTTAATTACAAAATAAATTTTAATGATCAAAATTTAAAATATTTTCTTAATATATGTGAAAAATCTAAAATATATATTATTTTATAACGGAATGAATACAAAATAAGTAATCATTCTTACCGGAAACAGGAAACTTATTATTTCTGTAAAGGTTGGAAATTTGAAACATGGATACAAATTCATTTTGCAATTAATATGCCACAGTTAATGTTCTTACACGTAAAACAGAAAGTAGAGATCTTAAATTATTATATTTTCCTTTTAGTCATGAAAGAACGAGACAGAAGTGTTTCTTCTTCTTCTCAAGAAATGAGAAGTTTAAAATAGAAACGGGGTCAGGCACAAGTAATATGGGGGTCATTTAAATAAAATTGCTGTAATTAGTGAAGAAATTAGCAATTTCACTGGGGTCAGCTGACCCCCCTTCGTTGTTAATAGCTCCGCCATCTCCATACTTATCATCATAACCTCACTCTCTCCCCCTTCCCAGGGCCTCACAATAGCTGGCTACACCATTAACCAAGTCATAATTGACGATGTCGTGTATTGTAGATTCAACAGGACGCCTAACCCTGTATCGAATGCCACTGTATACTTAACATGTGGCGGCTCAACGACAAGACTCGCTGAAGTAGTGACGGATACAGAAGGTGCATTTAGAATAGTGCTCAACGTATTACAGACAGTGTTGCTTAGCTCTAGTATCTGCGGTCTCATCGGAGTCAATATTCTGGAGGGATACTGTGCTCTTGTCGCAGCTGAAAACGTCCTCTACGCCCCATTAATGCTGCTAAACATTGTCAGGAACGGTACCATAACTACCGCATATTATACGGCCAACTTAATTCTCGGATAATATTCTTGCATCGAAAGGGGACTTTCATGCAATATAATATATGGTCTTGTATATGTTTTACATTGAGGTGTTATTTGATATTATTGGTCATTTTTTCCTACATTTGAGGCGTTGCATATAAAAATTAGTGGCTTTATGCTCCACAAAGAAATCAATATTTTATACCATCAGATAGATTCCCATACCTTTAGATTATACATCAGATAATTAGAAAATAAAAGTAGAGAAATCATATTATATATAGTCTTTAATGTATTACGTGAAATATCTGATAGTACTACAGACAGAAATGCAACGTGTTCATTTTTATTACTCAAGTCATAAGTTTTCTGACAAATTAGAGATTTTGGAGTTGAGGAAATGTACAGAAAGTTTACGACATTAGTACCTTACGAGTCACGAGGTGCTTGGACTCAGTGGCGGAGCCAGAAAATTTTTGTACCGGGGTCAAATTTTTTTTTTTATATATATTAGAGATAATTTTCTGTAACTATAGAAAATGAGACTAAAACTAATATAAATCTAAAGTTTTGAAAAAAAATATATAAATATTTTAGTTGTTTGATTAAATTTTATCTTAATGTTAAATAATTATTTTTATGGGGTCAAATTTTACTTTTTATTGGGGTCAATATAAATTTTTCTTTGAACAAAACAATTATTTTTTTTAAAAGTAGTGGGGTCAGCTGACCCCACCAGATGTTAACTGCCTCCGCCCCTGCTTGGACTCATTCACTCAGAATCCTAGTCGCATCAGAATTTCTCAATATTTAAATAAATAACATAGTAACGTGAATTTTGATATTAGAAAGGTTGAAGAGAAACCTTCCGGGTTGCTAATATAGTTTGGTAACTCTTAGCCTGTGAGAATTTCGGTCCGGTTTAAGAAACTTTCAAAACGAGTGAAAAGTTTGGCTAACCAGGTTCGAGGATGCTTGCGAGGGACTTAATCATGATGAAGATATGTACATCGTAGGTTATGGAAGGCGTAGTTTGGTAATAATGAGGTGGTCGATGGCAACGGCTAGCTTCACGCACACACGCTCCTAATATTTTTGCATGTGGCAAACTCGGAGCCTGCGCTTAGTACCTTTCTCTAATATATCATATTTTGCTGCTCCATGCATCTCTTTTACTAGGACAGGGACACACTATAAAGTGCTTTTTACTGATACAAAAATAGTAGTCAAGTATTTATTCAAACACTTCATACAATTCTTTTGTACAGTCTTATTTACTGATAGTATAGTTTCATATACTATAAATTTATAATGTTGGTGGTATAGATGATTGAGATGATAAGAAAGCAAAGCATGATATAACACAGGTCCAGGCATGTATGTTCAATGTATGATATCTCTTTTCGCAACACTTTTCTTCAATCATACTGGAATTGTTATGGCTTTTCTGGTGTCATTCATGTGATTGATTATCTGAAAAAACTTTAATAATTAGTTAAAAATAAATTTCTAACATATCAGCATCCATGATTTCATATAATTCATCACCATAAAAACTTAACCTTGAAACATTATTAGTTGTGATTGTGATTTACGTTCGGAGGAGCTAGACAACTATAAACATAATGATTCACACTTTGCTATGAGTTGATCAATTGAATATACATGTTAACGGCTGGAAAAATACAAAGAGGGACATCATAGTTCATAAAGGTGTTCCCTTTTGTAGTTTATACAGAGAATGTGGGATCATCATGGAACCTTAATAATCACTCTACTACTTTCAATACTAATAAAATAGAAAGTAGGAGGTTTAATTAATTAGAGACTTTCTCTACTGCATCTTACTCCTGTCTACTGCAACTATGTCTAATTTGACTAACCGTTAAGAATCATATTCTCTACTTTAATATCTATACCAACCGTTAAGGATGGATCATGAATCCCCAGCCTTCACTCGAACCACGTGCCGCACTCGTGACTGAGGATGGCCGAGCCGAAAGAAAGACTACTCAAGCCACCTGAATCCAGCTAATCCGGCCCAATGTCCCACCACTTTATCTAATTAGCTAACGCAAAAATGACCATTTCTGTACTACTATAACTAATATTTCATCTATTTCCAAATTATAGATTTTCCATATTTTCTATAAATAAATATAAATATAAATTTGATTATAAAAGTTCTATGTCTATAATTAATTATTTTAATAATTTTAATTCAAGTTTTTTTATTTTTTCTTATGTTTGCAGGTTATTATTATTAACTAATAAACATGCATAAAAACTTCACAAATGTTTTTAACAATTTGGCAAACAATTTTTGTGAGGGACTAAAACGTAATTTCTCCATTTTAAAAATATGTATATTCTAGAGTTTTCATAGTTTTTCAAAAATACGGAATTTTTTGACAATAAATACATTATTTATGTGTTGTTATTATTATATATAGTGAAAATATAAAATATAAATATTTTACAAATAATTGTTTTTCTAAAACATTGATTATTCTGAAATGGAGTGAGTAATACATTTTAAAGTAAATATGCATGTTTTTTTTTTTAAAATGGCTATCTATATGCATGGTTTTTTGGGGCCTACAAGTAATTAATGTATTTGAAATACTGAATTTTTCAAAGTTTTCTCTTGAAAATTTGAAGAAACCTATATGTATAATAGGTTATGAGAATAGAAGTGCATGAATTTTCGACACCACTTTTTTCTTTTGTACATTTGTCATCATTATTCTCAAGTTTTGTTTTTCTCCATCGTTCTCTTTTATTATACCTTAAACAATCCAGCACTTATTTTTAATTCTACTTTACCGACAAATACAACACATATTTCATAATAAAATAAACAACTAAAAAATGAGGATATATATTAATAGGTAGAAACCAAGAGTGCGATGGTCCAGGTGTGGAAGCCGAATCTCATTTTCAACGACTCTCCACTCTCTCCTATGCTTTCACACTCTCACTTCTCTCTCTCTCTCAATCAATCTCCGCACAAACTCTTCATTTCTCTCTCAAGAACACACTTAACTCCTTGTCCAAATGTCGGTGGAATCGCTTCTACTCTTCCTCCTCCTAATCTCCAACTCCAACGTCGAATCGAACGCTCTCAACGACGAAGGCTACGCTCTTTAGCTCTCAAGCAGTCAATCTCACGAGATCCAGACGGGTCCTTAACCAACTGGAACTCAGAGAATCAAACCCCCTGTTCTTGGAACGGAGTCACGTGCGATGACCACAACCTCGTCGTCTCTCTCAGCATCCCAAAGAAGAAACTCTCAGGTCACCTCCCTTCCTCTCTGGGCTCGCTCTCCAACCTCCGCCATCTAAACCTCAGAAGCAACGACCTCACGGGCACCTTACCTCTCGAGCTCTTCCGTGCTCAGCGGCTCCAAAGTCTCGTCCTTTACGGAAACTCCTTATCCGGGTCGATCCCAAAACAGGTCGGCGACCTAAAGCTACTCCAAAGTCTGGATCTTTCGCGTAATGCGATCGGTGGGTCGATCCCGGATTCGATTCTGGAGTGCAAGAGGCTTAGGAGCTTGGGTTTGAGCCAGAACAACCTAACCGGTTCTGTCCCTAGTGGGTTTGGTCGTGCTTTGGGTTCGTTGCAGAAGCTTGACCTTTCTTACAACAACCTCTCTGGTCTCATCCCTGATGATCTTGGGAACTTGAGTAAGCTGCAAGGAACTCTCGATCTGTCTCATAACTCGTTTAGTGGTTCGATTCCGGCGAGCTTGGGGAGCTTGCCTGAGAAAGTTTATGTTGATTTAGCTCATAATAATCTGAGTGGACCGATTCCGCAAACCGGTGCTTTGGTTAACAGAGGACCAACAGCGTTCTTGGGTAACCCAAGGCTGTGTGGTCCTCCTTTGAAAGATCCGTGTACTGTTGAAGACTCTCCAACGTCTCACCCTTTTGTACCAGGAGGGTCCAAGAAAGGAGGTTTAAGCAAGTCTGCTGTTGTTGCTATTGTGGTTTGCGATGTGATTGGTATCTGCATCGTTGGGTTTCTCTTCTCCTGCTGCTACTTAAAGCTCTGCTCGCGACGCAACAGCGTCGATGAGGAAGGCCATGTGTTGGAGAAAGAAGGGAGAGATAAGAAAGGAGGAGGAGGAGGCTCCTTTTGTTTCAGGAGAGACTACGGATCAGAGTCGCCTTCTTCTGATAATCTAGAGACGCAGCATGATCTTGTTCTGTTGGATAAACACATGGCGTTGGATCTTGATGAGCTGCTCAAGGCTTCGGCTTTCGTTCTTGGAAAGGCGGGAACGGGATCGTGTATAAAGTTGTGCTGGAAGATGGTCTGACGGTTGCTGTTAGGAGATTGGGAGAAGGAGGATCGCAGAGGTGTAAGGAGTTTCAGACGGAAGTGGAAGCTATTGGGAAGCTGAGGCATCCGAATATAGTTAGCCTTAAGGCTTATTATTGGTCGGTGGAGGAGAAGCTTCTCATCTATGACTACGTTCCTAACGGAAGTCTTGCCAATGCAATCCACGGTAACTAAAACCTATCTTTATTTATGACACAATACTCTCGGATCGTTTCTATGTGTTTTAGAACTAGGCCTGCGGTTTTCTGAAACCGAAACCGAGTCGGCTTTTTGGTTAAGCAAGTTTTTAAAAATAAATCCGAAATAAGCTGAATAAGTTACTGTTTGGTTCGGTTATCGGTTAATTTTGATTTTTAGTTTTAATCTTTTCTGATAATTCGTTTTAAATCAGTTAAAATCGGGTATATTTGGTTAAATTTGGTTAACTTGTTCAGTTTATTTGAGTATTGGTTTACATCGATCTTGTTTTGATACAAACCGGTACAATTTATTTTATTTATTTTTATTTAAAACATTTAGTTAACCGTTCGGCTCGTGAGCTGAAAATAGAAAATTTTGGTTCGGTTCGGCTCAAATCCGTAGGGCTAGTTAAGAGCTTAGAACTCAACTTTTGCTTTTGTTTGCTTGCTAGGGAATCCAAGTATGATGTCATTCAAGCCTCTGGCTTGGGATGTTCGGTTAAAGATAATGAGGGGAATCGCTAGAGGTTTATTGTATCTTCACGAGTTTAGCCCCAAGAAGTACGTTCATGGATCTCTAAAACTCAGCAACATACTGCTCGGACAAGACATGGAGCCTCACATCTCGGACTTTGGACTCATGCACCTCTCTAGCATCGCTGGAACGTTGGAAACAACAACCACAGTTGACCATCCACCATCAAACAAAAGCGCCTCATCGCTTGGTCCACTCGCAAACTTGAGCTCCTTCTACCAGGCTCCCGAAGCCATGAAAGCAACGGTGAAGCCGTCACAGAAATGGGATGTGTACTCGTTTGGAGTCATCTTGCTGGAGATGATAACGGGAAGGTTACCGATTGTTTTTGTTGGTAAAACAGAGATGGAGATAGTGAAGTGGATACAGATGTGCATCGATGAGAAGAAAGAGATGTCTGACATTTTGGATCCGTATTTGGTGCCTGATGATGCAGAGATTGAAGAAGAGGTCATAGCTGTGCTCAAGATTGCAATGGCATGTGTTAGTGTTAGTCCTGAGAAACGGCCACCGACGAAGCATGTCGCCGATGCTTTGAACCAGATTTTCCTTCAGTGAATTTAGAACAATGTTGACATGTTGTTGCAAAGTTAAAAGTGTGAGTATATGTTTGAAGTAAATGTCTTGTTTTGATTGTTCTGTTCTTCATGTAATATCAAAATCTTGTGTTATTTCAAAATAGAGTTTCCTTGTGACACATTGTATATATTTTGTTTAATCATGTTTCTTCACAAACTTAGCCACTCATGTCCCATATGATTAAAAGATGTCAAAAAAGAAATCTCATATGATTAAACATGAGGGTTTAAGGCGTTTAAAAATCGGTTTAAAGCCGATGAATCGGTTAATTGACCGAATAATTGGTTATCTGATTAGTTGAGCCGTCTTGGCTATAATTGCCGCGGTCCCTTGTCACCGAGCGTCTAGCCGGGCGATTAATTGGCTAGACGCTGCGTTTTAGAACATTGCTCATATCTAATATAAGAACAGACAATCACTAGAGTCTTCTGGAGCACAAGCACCATACTACACAAAGCCATTGATTCATAGTCCCTACTCCCTAACCTATAGGGTAATAAGGCGTTGAGGTAACTTAACCGCGAGACTCTACTCCTCCAGCTGTTATGCACTAGAAAACTATGATAGTGCTCAGGAGAGGACACCATGGCCAATACTTTGAATTGATCATCAACATGATCATATATATCCAAGGATATGCGTGCTCCAGATAATGACTTCCCCCGTGCTAAGCTTTATATAGTGAACTGAACACCATGACAACAATGGACAAAGCAACAATCAATGTAATTTAAGTCTTAAGCATCATAAATCAACACAATCTCTCTAATTCACCTAACCCAAATGTTTAAAAGAAATTACACGCTAATTTCCATGAAAACACAAATGCACACGTATAGAAAATCATAATAATGCCTGAATGCAAGTTACAAAACTAAAATTAGCTAAAAATATGTAGGTAAGACCATAAAATAATCCAAGACATCAAGTATGCACAACTAAAATCAATAGCCTTGTAATTTTAATCTTTAAAGCTCTTTACTAATTCAAACTAACAATATAAGTGTTTTATTGAGAATGTGCTATTAACTTAGTTGTCTGCAAGTGTCAGTTATCGGATCAAGTCGGCTAAATACACAAATGAATTGTCCCAACTTTAAATATGTCTTTCAATTAATCACCAATGGGTTTCCAGAAAAAGAAACTGATGGGCACAATCTACCATTAATAACTTTCTAAATTTGGAAATCATAATTGTGTTTCTCCACCTCCTCTTGTTCCTTTCTTCATTCCATGTGTTTCTCTATCTTTTCACTTTTGTTCTGTCCCACTAAACTTATCTTCAAACATGAGGCTGTGTGAATTGTGATTGTATTATTTACAATTTTTAAAAAGCTTTCTAAACCAATTATGCAGAATTTTGAGAAGGAATAGTTCCCAAAAAGCCCCGTATCTTTTTGAGTATCTTAATCCGAGATGCTGACTACGCAGAGATCTCTGGTGCAAGGTTGATTGATTTTACATACGTCGAACTTAAATGCTTGAACCTTTATACAAGTTGCAAAGCATGTCCCTTAATTAATTATTACTTTGATAATTGCTGACGTTTTAGATAATTATTTTTGTTTCATCTGACCATTAAGTTCCGATCCGAGTTTTTGTTGTATAGTCTCTCTAGACTTGAACGAACCCGGGCCAGTTTTATAATATTTGTGACTAGTTCATGTCTTTTTCTTCTAAACTCTAATATCCATTTGTAGATCTAGTTTTGGATATAGCTTTACTACTTCTATCAAAAGGTCATCAACTATTATTTGTGTTTCTGAATTTGAAATTCAATAATACTCAAACTAATAAAAGAGACAGAAAGAATAAGCAAAAACATCAAAAACTTAATTCTTTTTGTTATCTATTTTTCATTATAGATAAACACGATATCTTATAACATGTAATGTTGTAAACATAAATATAAACCCGGATAAAAAGGTTCAAGCCTATATTTACAGACTAGTTACATGTAGCCTTCCTGCCTTAGTCTCTTGACTAATAACATTGAGAATCTTCAAATATGTTTTGAGAAGTTAATTTTTTTTATTATGTATATCAATGTTTAACAATTCCAAATGCACCAACACTTAACTATTCTAGGGGTTGAATAATCTATCTTATTAAAACAGAAACATTATAACTTCTTCTAGGTGGATTTTAAAGTTGGACCTTAGGTAATTAATGCTATATTAATCTATTTATTATTAGACATGCCTTTTTATAAATAATTAATATCAACCATTACCATAATTTTCACTTCTTACCTTATTATTATATCCACTACGCAAGTTTTCTTTTTTTTTCTCACACCACTACGCATGTTTCCTTATATTGCATATATTTTACTATAAGGTAGATACATCCACTAGCATATTATACTATAAGATAGATTATTAATAATATATCTACTAACATATAATACTATACGACAGATTACTAATAACACAATATATTATCTGTATTCATTACTTGCATCTATCAATATTAGCAATACTATGAAGACGACTAACTCTATACTTTGAACCTATAAACCATGATATACTAATTTATAACAAAAATAATAATACTGTTACAAATTAGTTTTTATAAAAATTATTTATACCATCAATTTGTTATATAAGATAAATTTAATCAAGACCAAAATTTTTTTTTTCCTGTACAGAAAAAAGAAACCTACGTATATATATCATTAAAGTTAGCCAAAAATCTTCCGAATAAATAGTAAATCTCACCAACCCAAAAAAATGAATTAAAAATATAACAAAAGATATTATGTTTAAAATTTAACTCACTGGGTCGGGTATAAATCTGTTCATTTCATGTATGAGTTCTTCGAGTTCTCAACATTTGAATTTAAGTAGGTATTTGATTTTTTTTGGTCCGGATCGATTTTTTTGGTTCCGGATCATTCTAACTTTTTATATTATAAATCTTAAATAATATACAACATGTATATAAAATACGTGAATCAAAAGATAAATCCGCGCAAGCGCGCGGGTCATGATCTAGTCATGGTTTTAAGAATTTTCATTGTTCAAGTTCGGTGTGTGCTATCTATATGTATAAACAAAGTACGAACATTATCCAATACCATGAGTCTATAAATTCTCCATAACCATTGAATCCACTTCTTCTCACAAAAGCCTCTCTCTTAATTAGTCTTTATCTCATCTCTCTCTCTCTCTCTCTCTCTCTCTCTCTCTCTCTCTCTAATGTATACACACAACTAAACAAAGCTTAGAAACTGAAATATATCCAATAACAAAAGGAACAAATATGACAAATATAGTGAAGAAGAGGTGTATTGAAAATGAAGAGGGTGTAGAGCAGAGAAAAGGGCCTTGGACGCTTGAGGAAGACACTATTCTCACCAATTACATTGCCCATAACGGTGAAGGCCGATGGAATTTACTCGCTAAATCTTCTGGTAATATTCTTGTTCTTTTATATTTTCTTGTTTTTCCAGAAAAATGTAAAATTGCACTTGGTGTGTGCATGATACCAGAGGGCGGTTAGTTGTTCAAGAATCAATATCTAGTTTATTGCCAGTTCATATCATAATCAGTTTGCATTGAAAAATTGCTCTCTTTCTTACCAAAAAAAAAAACAGGGCTAAAGAGAAAAGGAAAAAGTTGCAGATTAAGATGGCTAAATTACCTTAAACCCGACATAAAGCGCGGGAATCTCACTCCTCAAGAACAACTCTTAATCCTCGAACTCCACTGTCAATGGGGTAATAGGTATGTTACTCTAACTTATCCATTTCAGCGTTTAGCTTCATAAATTTTCATTCTTTTGATATGATATTATCATACACAAGATTAAGAAAAGTATCAAGATTAAGAAATATACACTTATATATATATTACAGATTACGTGTTAATCTAATATGTTAACATGCTGTAGGTGGTCCAAAATTGCGCAGTATTTACCGGGAAGAACTGACAATGAGATCAAAAACTATTGGAGAACTAGAGTTCAGAAACAAGCACGCCAGCTCAACATCGATTCCAGCAGCCACCAATTCGTGGAGGCTGTACGTAGCTTCTGGGTTCCAAGATTAATCCACAAGATGAAAGATAACTCAAACACAAACACAAACACTAGAACTCCTCCTGTGGATTTACTTGGACCCGTCTCTCACGATTCAGGTTTCGACAACATGGGTTGTTCCACTTCCATGTCTCAAGAACTCACGAAAATGTCACAATTCATGGATTTGTCTGATCTTGAAACCACCAACTCAATGTCCTTGAAAGGATCACGAGGGAGTATTAATTATCAATGTGTGAGTGAAGATTATTGTTCCCTCCCTTGCCCGGAGGAGTACATGGTACCCACCATGGGCAATTCAGGCATTTTACCTTTGAAGGATTGTCACGTAGCAGATTCGAGTTACGAGGAGGATGTGACACAAGATCCAGTGTGGAACATGGATGATATTTGGCAGTTTGAGGAGTACGCACACTTTAACTAGGTTGTGGAGCCAGTGGATAAAGAAGTTCTTTCAGCCTAATTTATTTTTTAAAGATTACAAAAAAAAACTTAAACCAAAGGAGTTTCTAAGTATTGTATCATCTTTTTTGGCTTGTTAAAGCTTATAGTTAAACTATGAAGTAGTTGAAATAAAAGTCAAGGAGAGCTAACGCAATACAATGAGTTAATACTACGTAAATAATTTTTTTAATAAATCTATAATTTGTTCAGCTTTCTTTTCCTCACTTTTCTTCTGTATCTATATATCTTTTTGTTGTAATGTGTTTTTAAAACGGTGCTCCTGTACTGTAGTACGTAGAAGAATTAGCTCGAGACTTCGAGTAATTAATATAAATGCTGACTAATCATGAGAGGCGAAAACAACTGAAAGAATAATCTATGAATATCAAATCATTCTCATTTTCGTTAGTTTGGATCTTCTGAAGGAGAACAAATCTAATATCACCTCTTACCTGTGAAAGAGTCCAAGCCTCCAAGGGTTTATATTTATTTATATATATTATATCCAAGAAAATGACGGGGAGAAATTAAGTTCAAGAAAATAATTGATGAATTGTCTCTTCCGAAAATTAGACGTGTGCATGGTAAATAAGTCGACGGACAGTCGATATACGTTTGGCATTGTGCGTTTATTTTGGTTTAAAGTACACAATACGATCATTGATGTGCTATAGTAGTTTAAGTGAACATCTTCTTCAAGAAACATTAATTTGAATCTAAAAAAAACAACTGAATCTAAAATAATATCTACAACTTATTTTAAAATACTTTGTTAAAATAAGTGAAAAACTTATATAAAATACTTTGCTAGAACATTTATTTAAAATATTTGGGCTCGTATGTATAGAATTATTGATTTCTGTTTCTCGTTTCTTTTTCTTTTTCTTTTTAGGATTTATAAATCTCTTCATAAAATCACATTGAAGATTCGAACCAAAAACATTGGCAACACGATTAATAATTATTAAAATTTAAATCCTAGTCTTTTGTAAGCCTTGACCAAAAAAATATATAGACCGTCTGTGAATCCATAACTTAAATCAATCTCTTTCAACTTGACATGATACGTATAAGTCCATTGCATATAGCCATCTATATTTTGGAGGAGCTTGATCACCATCAATTGGTACGTATACGTGGCTTTAAAAAGATGCAAAATAGAAAATTAGTTGAAGATATAATATAGTCCCACAAGAGCTTCAGTTTGATTGAGAAAGGTAGTTTTTATTTTAGAAAAATGATTGCTAACTAAACGAAACCAAGTACCAATCTTCACATGGCTTACCATGCATAATAAACTAATGTATATCTAGCTACACAAATGTACACTAAATTTTTGCAAAATTGACTCAAAACATAAAGTCAATCAAAAAACTAATCTATGTATTTTTTTTGGATTGTTTGCCTTATTTACTCCACAAGTTCACATTATTTACGACAATACCATTATTTTTTTTTAAATGACAATTTTATTCTCTCAACCTCATCATCTTCATTTATTTACAAGATTATCATGGCCATCAATACATCAACCACCATAAACAATCAATTTGAAACTATTAATGCACCTCAAATCAATTTACACTTCTTCTTTCTCAATTCTTATCAACTAAAAACAACATCTCTTTCACTTTCTCTCCATATTCATCCAGAAAATCTCAAAATTTTGATTCTAAAATTTTTATGGTTCATACAGCCATTGAAACTTATGATTCTTGGTTGGTCACTTTTGTTTGAGATTCTGGGTGCTTGGAGAAGACTTATGTGTGCTAAACAAGTTATCTCACTGGTTGAAACTATGAAATTGAGATTTTTTCCAGATCTGTTCGTCCAGACGACTTACGCTGAAGTCGTCTGGTCAATGCAGAGGTTAATTTTGCATTTGACTTTTTTTTTCAAGACGACTTACATGTTAGTCGTCCAACTTTGTTTGATAAAAAAAAATCGAGACGACTTACATATTAGTCGTCTAGAAAAAACGGGTTAGTTTTGCTTTTGGCCGGAATATGTCAAAAATTTGACTTTTCCTGGACGACTTACAAGTTAGTCGTCCAGTAGAAAATTTAAAAAATAATATTTTGTTTTTCTAGACGACTAAATTGTAAGCGTTTGAGATTAGTTTTGCAACTGAAATATTAAACAAAAAAAAATCTAGACGACTTACACGTTAATAGTCTCGAGTTTTTTACCTAGACGACTAACTTGTAAGTCGTCCAGGATTTTATTCTGAGATTCAGGTCAAACATTGCTAATCTTGGACGACTTACATGTTAGTTATCTAGGTAAAAAATTTGAGACGACTAACATGTAAGTCGTATAAAAATTTGTTTAATATTTCAATTGCAAAACTAACCTGAGATGACTTACAAGTTAGTCGTCTAAAAAAACAAAATATTATTTTTTTTAATTTTTTACTGGACGACTAACTTGTAAGTCATCCAGAAAAAATCAAATTTCTGACATATTCCGGTCAAATGCAAAACTAATATGTTTTCCCTAGACGACTAACATGTAAGTCGTCTTGATTTTTTTATCAAACAAAGTTGGACGACTAACCTGTAAGTCATCTAGGTTAAAAATCAATTTCAAAACTAAACTAAATGGACAATTTCCTAGAAGTCGTCCAAACTCCAGATGACCTCCATGGAAATCGTCTGCGTCAATGTTTAATAAACTTTCATTTTCTCTAAATCTATAAAGACTTTTTAATATTTTTTTTGTTAATTCATGTATATTAATCAATATTAGGGCTACTGAATAAAATTTTTAACTTAATTAGTGATATTTATGAAGTTACCAACATTCATGTTAATTAAAGTTTCTAACTGATCCAAGAATTCTACGCTAGTTTTTGAATGAAATATTAAGTCTTCAGCGCTAGTTTTTAAGAATTCTACGCTAGTTTTTGAATAACTAGTATTTTTAAGAGTGTTAATAGTAGCTTCAAGATATGTAAAACTTATATTTTCAAAATATGTTTTCTCTCTTAATTTTACTAAATTTGACTAAATTTTTCAACACAAACTTGTAAAAACTATGATATGCTTTGACTAGTTACTATTGTTTGTTTCCCTCTTTTAAGTATTATTGTTATAGACACCAATGATGATTATTGTTATGAGTTGGAAGAATGGTTAAAATGCTTCTTAAAATGTTGTATTAATATGAGGCTATCAACATTCTTATTTATTAAGATGAGAAAAAGGTCATTGGAGTTTATTATTGCATATGAGAGATCCAAAGATAAGAAAGCTATTAAAGCCAATTATTTCATTGATTTGTTAATGTGTAAACACATTGTTAACCCGATTGCAGACTCGAGTTGCAAAAAAGGTTTGGGAAAGAGCCAGAATTCCTCTTCCGAGTGGTGGATTTTCAGTTAGCTCCGTATGGCTCAACTTCTATCACTTATTTACAGTGAGAAAGAAGCTACCACAGGAAAATGAGGCAGTAGGAATTGGGAGAAACCACCTGAAGGATTCACTAAATGTAATGTTGCTTCCTCGTGGGTGAACCAATCACAAAATGGAGGTGCGGCCTGGATAGCCAGAGACCACCTTGGCATCCCGTTGATCCATAGTAGAAGGGCTTCCTCGCCAACGAACTCAGCCTTAGAAACGGGACTGAGCTCTTTATTGTGGGCTAGTGAGGCTCTCCATGACCTACGATTCAAGTGATCCTTGAGATATCTTCTCCAACAGTATGGAGAGCAATCAACGAGCCACGATCCTTTCCACAGATGGTTTTACAGCTATCATTGACGCTACGTTCCCTGCATAAGTTTGATCACTGTCAAATCCTTTTGTTATCTGAAGATATCAACATCATCGCCGTGGAAATCGCGTCCAGTGTAACTAAGGATCGTCGGTATCAATCCTATATAGCTAGAGGTGGTCCTTCTTGGTTGGCTCCGGCCATCAGGAACCAGGCTAGGACTTAATCTCTTCCGATCTGAAGGTTCACTAGAGATGTACGTGCGGAAGCAACTCTGCAAAATAGTACTTCTCCTTGTTACTGGTTTTCTTATCTTGCCTTGTATTTGGCATCTACTGATGTCATTTGTTTTTTCATACTTGGTTATTTTGAACCTTTGTTTCTCTTACAAGTCTTTAGACTTGACTCTTGAATGAAATTCATTGACAAAAAAAAAACACATTGTTAACACATATATTACATCTTGGGAAATATTATTACTGATTTTACAAAAAATTCACAACTAAAGAAGTACACATGCAAATCACAAAACATAGCACAAACAAAACTATTATAGATCATTCATCTACAAAGACAAGCTTGGATTCCACTTGATATGGAAGAAGACTTCGTTAGAAGACTTCCAGGAAGTCCAGACGACTTGCTTTCTGGAAACCTAATGAAATTATGTTGTTAACATTATAAGTTTAATTTCGTTCATCATAAATCAGATGTAGATGTCAGATACTCTTTAAATATCTCGTTTTATCAATTAAAATATGATTCATATGACCGTAATTTAACTTAAATTAGATTATAATCAACGTTTTTGAAGTGTAAAATATTTTTTATAAAATCTAATTTATAAAATCAATATTTTAACATTTTTAATTTAGTGTATTTGAAAACTATATTATTTTATTATTTTATTTATATTAAATATGAAAATTATATAAGATATTATTTAATTTGTTTTTAATTATTTTTATCTGTTTTGTTATCAACTTTTAATAAAATTCATGTAATTCGTTTGATTAATTGTGTGATATATACTTATTTGATAATTTTTTTAATATAAAACTTATTTGACATCAAACTAACATTTTATTTGTATCAAAGTTATTTGATGTCAACTTAAACTAAATATGATCTCATGTATATAATTATTAATTATGTACTTTTAAGAATTAAAATAATCTAAGAATATGGATCTAATATTATAATTACTAAACTTAAATGAATGCAGTTTGTTTATATGAAAATATAAATAAAATCCTTCATTAATTTAATTAATTTGTATTAAACAAATAAAATGTTAAAGTCAGTACATTGACATCAAATAAAGTTTAAAATAAGAGTTTATCAAATAAGTATATATCACACAATTAATCAAACACATTACACATATTTTATTAAAATTTAATAACAAAATAGTTTAAAATAATTAAAAATAAAATTGAATAATACATAATATAAATTTATATTAATATAAATAAAATAAAATAATGATATATTTTTCAAATACACTAAAATAAAAAGGTTCAAACACTACTTATCAAAATTTTATATAAAAATATTGATTGTAAATTAGATTTTTTGTTAAATATATTTACGTTTTTCAAACGCGGACCAAATATAATTTTAGTTAATTTACCGTGAGGTACATCATATTTTAATTGACAAAACATGAGATTTAAACATTCTATACCTCCACGTTACTAAATAATATAATTAAGTTGAAGAATATTGTCATGCATGACATATACTTCGTGTAGTTATGTATACTTTAGTTTAATTTGTATGATTATCCATGTGATGAAGAATACTTCATGTAATCAGTAATTATTTTTCCTTTTACTTTCACTAATGTGTATAATCATGACTTATCTGGATGTAATTACTTCCTTTTCATTACTTCTGAATGAAAAGATTTAAAAGTCTCTTAGATTTCTTGGAGGTCAGTTCATGGGAACTTTAGAATGATTTTGACCCAAAATGTATTATAGTTTTAAAATACTTTTCAAGAGTTCAGGAAGGCAATTTTACACTTTTAAATTTATACAAAATCTGCCTTTTAAAAGACGAGTATATTTTTGTTTTATATATTTTTAAATTTTTTAATTTTTATATTTGTGTTACGTAAAAGTAATATATACATTTTTATTTTTAAATAAAAAAATAATAGTTGGAACAAACCTACGTATATCGAAAGGCTATATTCATAATTTAATAGAATATATATAGTATTTCATTACTTTTTTGGGTAGAATGTTAAATAATTTATTTCATTACTTTCGACAGAAATAAAAGTCTTTGCATGCGTTGTCTCCTTCTCGTCTCCAATAATTCAAATTTTCTATGGATCACATTTGTATATCAGATACATAAGTAAATATATTTATATTTTTTTAACGATTTATCTTAATCATATATACATCTAGTAGGAATAAGAAGAAGAAAAACGTGTTAGAAACATGTATGTAGAATTGTAGATACTTAGTCGTCGTTTACTTTACATGCATCTTCAATATGCATCTTCAATATTTTGGCACAGAGATCGGCGTAAATAATCATTCAGTTCGGATTTTGAATATTAAGAGTTAAAGATTTCAGTTTCACTCGGATATTTAAAAATTTCGGTTCAAATTTGGATTCAAATAATCCGTTTAAATAATTTTATTTTTTAAAAAATTTATACATATTTAAAACTTTTCAAAATCTAAAAACAAAAATAATATTAACATATAAATTTGAATAATAGTATCAAAATTTCTATTCATTATAAAAATTAATTTAACTTTTGAATATTTGGATGAAGAATCAATAAAAATTTTAAGTACTTTTAGTGTTTTTGAATATTATTTAATTATTTTAGATATTTATTTCTGAATAGTTTTTACATATTTTGGAGTATTTTGGACAAATTCAGAATATTTATATATTTTGGATATTAAATCTGAAAATAGTAAATATATTTAAATATATAAATCAAATCAGATATATTCAGACATAGATTCTTTCGATAATAAAATTTTAAAACCGTCGGATATTCGGACATTTAACCAGTTTTAGTTTAAAATTAGTATTATTTTTTCGGACCGAATCGGTTTCATTTTTGGGTTCAGACCTTTTATCTAGTCCTATTTTAGTCTACAACAACAACATCATGAGCGTCAGTTCCGGGTAATCAAAATGAATATTGAGATTGGAGAAACATTGTCTATAAACTGTTAGATGGTCAAAATTGTTCGAAGCTGATTTTGTTGGAATAGTGTAATCGGTCAAACTTATTGACCAACGAACTCTGTTGTAACTTGTAACTATCAACATATATAAGAATCACCTAATAACTCCAATCAATTCTTAGCTATAATTTCATGAAACAGTGTTTTTTTGGGGATCAGATCACTCAAAGACACCACCTCGAGTAAAAACCAATAATCACGGAACCTTGGACTGTCTATCATTTAGCTATACTTTTGAATTAATCGGACGAACACATGATTGTTTTAAGGAAAAAGGTTAACTGAAAAGCGTTACTGTAATCAGATATATTCAAAGAAAATATTTAACCAACATAATTAGTTTTACTTAAGTAAACAATCGTATTGTTTATGCGTTTTTAGATAGTTTATGTAAAGGTTGAACTACTTTATTGTATAAAATTGCAATTATCCGGATCATTGTAATAAACCTTTTTCCACAAGAGTTGTTTTATAGATTTGTGATGTACAAAAAGAAAAGATGAGGGTTCATTCTTCTAATCAAACTTTACTGCATGAATCATTATCCTAAAGTTGTCCTTATCATAAAAGCATCTTGTTCATTTTCCTTAATATTCGATCCTCGTACTTGGCAACTTTTTATTCTCTGTGTAATTCACATGCAGGTAAAGGTGGGTAAAGGGAATTCAGAACCAATTTTAAAGCTTTTAGTGTGGTTGTTAAGAGGATAACAAAACTGAATGATGAGTGTAGTAGAAGCAGCACACGTTGAAAGAAACAGAATGCAATCCCATCAAAGTGTTCATTCTCGACTTTCAGTGATCAGAGTTCACATGCGAAAAGACACTGAACTCTGTCTCTTTGTTCCATCTAGCACAAGAGCTTTCTCCAACTTTTTGCGCCACTAATGTCGACATCATTTTCTGAAGATTTTTAAAAAGTTCCTTTTCTTCCAAAAGATGAGAACTAAAACATAACAGTTTTCACCAATTCACTTGGAAACAGTTTTCACCAATTCACTTGGAAACAAACTCAAGAAACGAAATAAAACTGCTGCACAACGTGCGTATCAAACAAAGTTTTCATCTACCGCTTAGTTAAAGTTTTGACCAACAAAATGGTAATATGTGGGTGATCTTTTTACTTCCCACCTTTCCCATAACTGTCTCTGAGTGTGACAGTCCTGTTAAACACAAGCTTCCCTGGCTCAGAGTCTTTGTCCACCGCAAAATAACCTGAAGTGTCACACAAGTAATGGTTGAAACTTGCATCAGCGTTGGTTTTAGACAGAAAAATAAATGCAAGAACTTTTTACGATTTTGAAACAGAAAGAAGTACCTAGCCTCTCGAACTGGAATCTGTCCCCGACCGCAGCATCTTTAAGGATTGATACAGCATAGGCATCAGAAACCACCACTTTGGAGTTTGGGTTAATGTCAGTAAGCCAATCATCATTGAGTTCAGCCGGGTTCTGTTATGATTAAACACAATTTAAGCTCAGAGAAAAAGTCTTTGTTACTACGGAAAAAAAGCTAGAGAATGATACATACCTCGGAGTTGAAGAGTTTCTCAAATAACCGGACTTCAACCTTTATGGGTTCCTTTCCTGGGGAAGATTCTGCAACCCAGTGTAGAACACCCTGTCGGAAGAAAAAGGTCTGGTTAATAAGAGACGGCTGGAACTGCGGAAATTATAATGATGGTTAAGGAAACGAACCTTTGGCTTTGTCTTTTTCTCAGGGTCATACTCTGCATGAATCTCACGAATGGTTTCATTGTCATCAGCAAAGACAACGTTGGTGCACTTGATTGGGAAACCATATCTGCAAAACGGAATGAAGCACATATAGTCACAGATGAATTTTGATTCATCGCCAAAGTAGTAATGATGAATACGCAAGTGTCTCTTTCTATATACCTTAGCAAGACTGATTTACCAGGGGCGAGCCCATAGTAATCTTTTGAATCCTTCATACGGAAGTCAGATTGATCAATGTATACAACTCTAGAGAAGGGAACCTAGATCAACAAACAACAAAAGAAAGATCAGGAAAACAGAAAAATGTTCCACTACGTGAAGATTACTCTATTATATGTGAAACACAGTTCACCTTGTAGAATGCAGAGGGGTCATCGTTCTGAGCATCAGGCCACCTTTTGGCATCAAGCTCAATAACCTTGTCTGATTCCAAATTAGTGATGACCACTTTAAGGGGATTAAGCACCACCATAGTGCGGGGAGCCGTTTTATTCAACTCTTCTCTGATATGATGCTCAAGACGACTCACATGTATCATGCTACCATCACTTCAATATTCAACAACAGGGAGCAGATTCAATAAATAAGATTAAGATAGGCCGAATCTTGATATATAGATAAATATCAAACCTTCTGGTAATTCCCATTCCTCGTACAAAAGCATTGATCGCAGTAGGAGTTACACCCCTTCGTCTCAGACCAGCAAGTGTCAAAAGACGTGGATCATCCCACCCATCAACATGATTGTTTGTCACAATGTAGTTCAACTGCAATAAAAGAAGAAGAAAAAAAGATACAACCAGTGTGTGATTCTCCGCATAAATTGTTAAAAGTTGTTCACTACCAAGTTGAGTATTTTACCAACCTTACGCTTGGACATTACGGTGTTTGTGATATTCAACCGTGAATATTCCCACACATACGGCATGTAGAGATCCAGGGAATGTAATAACCAGTAATATGAAGCCCGTCGAGTCTCGAATTCAAGAGTACAGAGCTATATTTTATGGAGATTAAAAAAAAAAGTTAGAACAACAAAGATACAGAAAAGGATTTTATAGTATTGGAAACAAATAACGGGTCACCAATGCTGCATTTAATGCTGCAAAAAGCCAAAAGACTTAGGAAGGGACAAACCGAATGTGTTATATTCTCGAGAGAGTCAACGGTGCAGTGCGCAAAATCGTAGCTCGGGTAGATGCACCATTTGTCACCAGCATGAGGATGAGGTGTGAACTGCAAAGCGTACAAACAAATAAGATATCCACAGAATGGGGAGAACACATTCTGCTGCAGCCAGAGATAATGTTCGTTTCACTTGCCTTAATACGATAAGCAATAAGGTCATACATATTGCAATTATCGTTCTGCATATCCTGCTTCATTCGCAGAGTTGCTTTCCCTTCCTCAATCTTCCCTCGCCTCATATCGTCAAAAAGTCTAAGAGATTCTTCAATCGGCCTGTCCCTCCAGGGGCTATTCATTTTCTTCTCTCTGTACTCTTTTATCTCTTCAGCATTCTGAAAGTTAAAAATCAATAATGTACAGAGAATGAGTCCTGTGTGCTGTAAGTTGATGTGCAGCTTAAAACTAACAAATTAAAATTGACTGAAAAAGGTAACAGGAATCCATAAATTTGAAGGTAAAGATTGGTTCAACCTGATGATCAACATAAGCATGACCTCTCCGAATCAATTCGACTGCCAAATCATACAATTCTTGGAAATAATCACTGGTGTACGTAATCTAGAAGAAAAAGATGGAAAGTATTAGATATAGATATAAGAAAACATAAATTATAATAAAGGCTATTGGTACTTAAAAGTAAGAATACCTTGAAGGGTTCCCAACCCATCCAGCTAACAATTTCTTCAATGTGATTAATGTACTCTTTCTTTTCTGCTTCGGGATTAGTATCATCATATCTGGAAAACATCAGATGTTTAAAAGAATCCTAAACTATGTCGTTACGAAAAACATGATTGCTATATAGACGTAAAAGCAAATAGTATTCTTACCTTAGATAACAGCAGCCCCCTCGCTCCTTTGCAAGACCAAAATCGACAAACATAGCCTGAAAGAACAAACATTAAAATGACAAAAAGGTAGGTCGCACCAGTCTTAGAACCACATTTTCTGTAAATCTTACCTTTGCATGTCCAATATGTAGATAACCATTTGGTTCAGGTGGGAACCGGGTATAGACTTTCCCTCCAGTCACCTTGAGATGTTTATCAAGCACTTCCTTCTTATTGTTACATTTGAGCACAGAGCCGTCGCTATAAAAGACTTCTGTGTGAACCTGAGAAATATATTAATTAATGGTATATGAACACTGCTGACCGCCGAATCCCTATGAGCATATGTTACATGGTAATGCCATGAATTCACCCATGAAGAAACGAAAAATATCACATCAAACATATTGGCATCATCCATTTGCTTCAAAAGCTAAATAATTTCCACTTTTCCAGTTTAACAAAAGCTGTGATGTGGTTTTAAACATCGTCTAAGAAGTTTTCCCAGATCACCACAATAAACACGCGCAAACAATACAGGAAAAATCTTTTCTACTCTTGTTATCAACCAATCTACACCTAGAAGTATATAATCAAGTGGGAAAGGATTCAAAACTGTAGATCGTAGAGTTTAAAATCTAATATAACAAAATTATCGTTAAGAAAAGCAGCGTGGTACCATCAAATTTTGCTCTGGCTGAGGGAATATGGAATATGGATTAAGCTCCTCTTCTGATGGCTCTGGGGTGGCTTCCACGGCAGCTTTCTTTTCCTACAGATATGCCACAGACATGACGAATTAATGAGCACAAAAGAAAACACATTACAAAAAAAAAATCCAATTACCTCAGTTTTGGCAGCAGGTTTCTCCTTCTTTTCCTTCTTTTTTGTAGGTTTTTCATTATCCGCAGCAGTTTTCTCACCAAGCAGTTCATACATTTTTCTGTCTATGACGTCCTATTACAGAAAAAAGAAAACTAAGATTTCGTTTGTGGCTAGCAAAGAAGGCAGTGTGCTATGGTTAACTCACCTTTACAATCTTAGGATCTGCCCATGGCAAGCTTTTCCGGACATGTCCAAGCAACTGACCCACTACACAACAAAAATGCATCACGTTCAACCAAGAAACACAATAAGTTGGTTATGTTAAAAAAAATATAGAGAAATGTACAGAAGGATATGCCTAACAGGTAAAGCGCACAGACTAACCATTAGTTCGGTAGCGCTGCTCCACTATTGCACTCTTATGCTCTTCAAAAACTTCTTCAGCTGCTTTCTCGATATCTTCTGCAGAAACTTCAACCCCTGTTCCAAAAAAATAATGAAGATCTCATCTCCAAATAAACACGACAAATATATAACCTCTAAGCACCATTTTAACAAAGAAAACAGAAACAAAATACATGCTAGCATTAAGAAAACAAATATAATCCCGGCTAATAAGACACAAACGCTCTTACCAACACCACACGCCTCCTCAAACTCATTTAGCTTGAAGTCCTCAGGAGCGTTCTTGTCAAAAAACGAAACTGCAGCATCCAACTGTGCTGGAGTTTTAATCTGCAGATATTCATCACATATAGAGAGAGAGAATCAAAAAGGAAAGTTAACACTCCAGCTGCAGAGACAATCAATAAAAGGTGTGACTGTGACATGCTAACCTTGGAGGAAACAATGTAATCGAACAATGTAGGACGATGCAGACGAAGATTTGAATGGTGCTTAGTAGCGACCTGATTTCACATATGTTTCCGATGAGCTTTCTTTCCAGGATTTGACAACAAATTCAAAAACGGTTAAATCAGAACACAAAATCTCACCGTGTACAACAGATTCCCAGTAGTTCGATCGCATCCATCAGTTACACCAGCCTGTACACAAGCCATGTGATCAAATTACATCAGATACATACATCAATCAAACTAAGAATTTCGAACTGAGTTTCATAAAAATTGGATTAGGTCAACGGAGGAGAAAGGTAAAACGATCTTCAATCCAATTTCATCAGAATACAATACGATGGCAAATACAACAATAGCGAGGAGAGAGGAAAGAGGAAAGAGGAGGCGGAGAGGCTAGGAACGATACCTCGTTAATAACGGCGGTGAGATTAGCTGTGACCTTGGGGTTGTTGATGGTAGTGGTGGCTGTTTTCTCGTCCAGGCCGATGCTGAGGAAGAGCTTCACAGAGTTCTCGTCTTTGGGAGCCATGGCGCCGAAACTTACGAAAGTAACAGAAAGGGGACGGCGACTTAGGCTCTAGGGTTTAATGGTGTGGACGAGGAGGCGTTGCTTTCTTCTTCGGTTTTATCAAATCTCTAAACCGAAGTTATTGACTCTTTGGTTTGCTTTTAGCCGAAGATGACTTACATTACCATATATAAAAATATTTTTGCCTAATTTTTTTTTGTCGTCTGTTTGATTATAGAACAAGGCAAAAATATTTTTTCTAATAAAAATTATAAATTTATGTATATTTTATCTAAATGATCAATAGAAAATATCTGCGCTTTCAAAACGCATGTCAAAGTCTAGTATCTATTAAATTTGTTGATAATTTATTCTATATGTTACTCATATAGAGATAGATAACTCTTTTATATATCTTTTAAAAATTATATTTATACTTTTTGATAAAATTATATTTCTACTTTATTAGATGAAATTGTGTATTTTTCTGGAACACTATTGGATCGAATTGTCGTTTATATTTATGTTTCTTTTGAAAATATATTATATAAATTTTGAATATGTGATTAATATAATTTGATTGCTTATGTAAATTAAAAATATGTTAAATAAATTTAAATATAAATGAGTTAAAAATTCATTAAATAAATAAAAACTAGTGGTTGTGATTTTTGGTCAAAATAGATCCTTTTATATCGCAATTTGAAAAAATACATAGCTTAAATTAGACGTGTTTTGAATTTGTAATTCATCTATAAATGTACTTCCATGTCTTTTCAATTTTTAAAACACAATTATTTTATTTTCGAAGATGAAAGTTGCTTTCAAACCTTGGTTTATTGGTTTCGTTATCCTCACAATTCTCTTGATGGGTTTGTGTTTACATTCATAACTTTATTAGTATATCATATAATCATTCTAAAATTATTTGATGTTGTTTATTTTATATACCTACATAGATTATATGTTCAATTCTATAATATTGAGTTTAATGGTTCTCCAAAAATAATCGATGATTATAAAATATTTAAAATTTCAATTTTTATTTAGATATGCAGAAAACTCTCTAAGCATATGTTTTACAAAAAAAATGATTTTAAATTTTAAATTTAAAAACTTATGTCTATTATAATACAGGAGAAACAACAATTGCTCAGAAAGGAAAAGGTGTTAACCAATGTACTGAAACATTACAAAACCAAAGTGGAACATGTGATGTCAACAAATGTAAAGCCGCATGTGTTCAGAAGTATAAAAAAGCAGCAGGTTCTTGCACAAAAGGCGAAGACAACCACAAAGGAAAAAATATATGCGTATGTCATTATCAATGTCCTCGCTGATTTTTTATTTATATTGACACTCAAATATTATTTATAATAATATTTTTTGTAAAAGATTTATAATAATATTACCTTTGTAAAAGAAAAAATAAAAATTTTAATAAATTGTTGCTGATGTTTTGGCATAATAAGGTGTAATATATATTACTAAATACAAAATTGTTGCTAATGTTTTGGTATAGAATGTCCCTGTTTTTTCTTTTCTTTTTTCTTAACCCAAATGTCCCTGTTTATATTCGGGTAAATCTTCATGATAGACAGGATTGTTAGGCTACAATATTCATTTTAAAGATGAAAAGGAATGGTTTTTGATGTGATTGGAGTTATTGATCATGGTTCTCTTGTTGTCCTGTTCTGGTTTATAATTGATGCTGCGAAGTTTCTCATTTTTCGAGGTTCCTACGTATCGGTTAGTCTTCATAAATGGTTCAGAATCACAAGTTTGTTATAGCAGTGGATATATCGATTTATTTTATTTGGATCTAACAAACTTTTAACTAAAATCAATCAAAATTAATTTGGTTTGGTGTGGGTTCGATCTAGTTTGATCTTGTTTGGGTTGGTTAGAATTGTATTTATGTTCGGCTCTGTTTAGTTTTGTTTTTGATTGTTGAGTGCAATCTAGTTGGTTTTATTTTGTTATATTTTAGTTATGAAAATATAATGAATAACTTTATATTATTATCTTCAAACCTAGTATAAATATTATAGGTAGTTTTTTGATATTGATGATAATGTATAAAATTCATATTATTTTTTAGTTGTGTTTCTTATTTTAATTTATAAATAAAATTTATAAAATTATATCTAGTTATATAAATTAAATTGATAAATTATTATATAAATTTTAATATTATTAGTATATTTAATTAATTTAATTAAATAAATACTTTAAATTTTCAGTTTGGTTTAGTTTCTTTTTTTTTTCAGTTTGGTTTAGTGTAAATCAATTCAAACCAAATCATTTGGATTGATAAAACTTTTCACCAAATAATTAGAACACTAGTTAAGACATGCGCTTTGTGCAGGTAAATGCGATCTATATGAATTATTTTATGTAATATTAGTTATTCACATCCATTTACATATTATAAAATTCTAAAATAAAATAAGAAATAGTTTTAGTGTTTACACTTTACAATCAAAATAGAAAACAGAAAGTGAATATGATGGTTGAGATGAGAATCATGGTTTAATTCCTGAAATGTATAACTACACAACATATTTGATCATGTGTATAAACTCAATGATCACAGGCTTTACAACTATTTTGATCAGGTTAGTTGGTGAAAGTTATAAAAAAAAATTCATGCGATCGTTAGTGTAATTTAATACCACAGCAAACCGTGAGTGGCTCATGTTTCCTTGCACAGAAACCATTGATGATAGTTGTATATGGGAATTGCAACACCCATCTACACTAAGATATAATTACATAAAGTCCAATACTATTAGGTGAAACAACCGATTAAGATCTTATCTCCAGTAGAGTTAGAGTTTTGTCATGGTTGATATGCATATCTTTTGAGATCTTACAATTCTACAGATATTTTATACGAAATTTTATAAATGATTTACGAAGTTTCTATTTGACTGAAACAGTTGTTAGTGTTTCATGTCTATGCTACCACTAACAATAACACGATTAAACAGAGAGATGAAATTTAATTGATCATGCATATATGCTTTTTGATCATAAATCGCTTGGTGAATCATTTTAGTTAAACTGTATTTTTCGTTACTGTAGCTTTTATCACTTATTTTGATCAAACTGTTGTAAGTAGAATTAAAATACTTTGTAGAACGTCAAAAGAATTGGGTTAATGTGCTTATGTATTTTGATAGGTGACTTTTTGTGTGAACACGATAGGGAAAAGGAGTTTTTAAATCCCCAACTATTTGAAATCAGCATTTTTAATACCCAACCATCACTTGCGCATATTTATTCTTGAAGTTATTGTTGACTGCATAAAACCAGACATTAAAAATTCAAAATAAGTAATTACATGAATTATAATTAGAAAAATCGATCGGTTTGACATTTAAAAACCCAAAATTTCTTAAAATCAATTATGCAAAATGATGAAAGAGATTTTCGTCGAGTTCAGATAAATTTTGATGATATAAAAAAAACTCTAGTGAGAATATAAAAATTTTGATACTGAAAATAGAGAAAATGATTTATTTCTTTAATAATAATATTCGCTTGTTCTCTTTTGGAATCACTAATATAACATCGATTTTAAAGATTTTTAGTTTTTTGAAAGCCAAATCAATATTTTATTTAATTGTATTTCATTTTTTGTGTAATAACTAAATTTTGACCTTTTAATGTCTGATTTTGCGCAGTCAACAATAACTTCAGGAATAAATTTGCGCAAGTGATAGTTGGGTATTAAAAGTGCTGATTTCAAATAGTTGAGGATTTAAAAGCCCGTTTTCCCGAACACGATAGGTGATTTTTTTTCAATTTTTTTTGTACGTGTGTAATTTAATTGCAGGGAAAGAATAAGTTAATCTAATATATACTATTAAAAGATAAATATTACTTTTTCTTTAATAAAAATGTCAAATTTCCAAAAAAAAAAGGTTTACAAATAAAATTTAATTCTCATTAATGGCAATTCTATCTTTGATTTTTGGGCTTAAAAGTTAAAACGATACATACCTATTAATTCAATTCATTGCATCTATGATTCATTAAGAAAACACATTCCAATGTAATTGAATCTCTGTAATATTATTTGAGAAGTCAGTTTCTTATGTGTCGCGCTCACGTTAACTCTCACGATGGTTGATTACGCTGATACCCTTAATGAATTAAAAAAATTACATTTAGATACTATTATTGAAATTTTTATTTAGTTTCCTTTTAAATTTTTCCAAATAACATATATAATAAAAAGGAATATTTATAAAGTTTTTTTTTAAATTAAAAACGAAAATATATATTTATATAATATGATTTCATTAAAAAGGAAATTTCACAAAATAGAAATATTCCATTTAAGACTATTTTAAATAACATAAAATATACTTTTGAAGTAATAAAATATTTATTTATATCTATATTTTCTTAGATGAAAATATATATTTGTATATAATGTGATTTCGTAATCTATAAATTATATTTTACTTATATAATATGATTTCTAAAATACAATCACAAAAAATTAAACTGTTTATTTTAAAGAGATATTAAAAATAAAGTAAAATTAAATTTTGATCAAATAATTAAAATATTTTAAATTAACATAACACTATATAATTTAACAAGGTATATATATTATATATTATCATTATTAAAAATGTTTTTTAATATTAAATTTATGTTTTATGTTTGTCACAGTTAATATAACCATAATCAAAATACCAACGCAAATCTAAATTCTCATTTTTAGGATTATTTGCATAAATTTCAGTTTACCATTTAATACATATAAGACATAAAATTATTTAAATATTTTAGTTATTGTAAATATTGATATGTGTTCATGAGCTTCCAAAAAGTATTAGTTACTTATGTAAGTAACTTCCAATTGATTATCGTTTTACTTTCTAATATTTTATTTTAAAAATCAACATATAGTTTAATTTTTGTAATCTGGAATCAAATATTTAGTTTATTTTTACTTCATTCTAAGCACAATATATCTTAAGTTATACATAATCTTTCTCAAATATATTTACATATCTAAAATAACAACCAAAGTAAAAGCAAATAATCATAATTTTCATATATTTAAAATAAAAAATATTAGTTGAATTTAGAGAAATTGATTGATGCAATCCAATATACCCAAATGATAACTTATTTAAAATCATATGTCTGATTAAAATAATATAATATTATTAGTATAAATTATGCATACAAATTATAAATTAATTCAAAATTAAAATTAAATAACAATCAACTATTATAACATATTTAATTTATAAATATTTGTATCCGTGCATGAGCACGGGAAAATCACCTAGTTTTATTAATAGGTATGAACTAATTGTATGCTACTTAAAAAAATCTGCATTAAAATTATAGTAGCACTGATCATTACAAAACTTATAAATTAAAATACATAACATAAATACAATGCTTTAAATTTATATGAAAAATATTATAAATTTTTTTGGGTCTTTTCCAGATCAACCATTGTCGGCTGACGGGTTAATGATGACTTTTTGGATTTTATAGAATTTTAATATATATATATATATATATATATGTTTTCATTAAATCTAAATTTTGTGAAAACATATCAACATGTAGAAATTATAATAGGAAAATAACTCAGTCCTAATTATATATGGACATCGGGTTTATTGATTCAACCGCAGGTCCGAATCGGATATAAAATTTTTGGTTTATATCTGAATTCTTCTATAAACTACATATTTACACACCCCAATAAAAGAGTTAAGTAATTTGTAAAACTAGTATTCTTTATTCACATCATTTAAATGTAGATGCATTATCAGTCTCGAACATTCGGTTTCGGTTCAAATATTTTGGTTTTTGGTGTTTGGTTCTAGAAATTGTTCATGTATTTACAAATTTTGGTTTGGTTTCGGTTGAGTTATTTGTGTTTTTGGTTCTGTTCATTAACAAAGTTCGAAACCGGCTAATATGCAAAAAATTGAGGTCCAATTCAGTTACAGTTTGATTCTGGTTTTTGGTTAATTACAGATTTATAGATAAAACTATAGAATAATTTGGGGTTTTAGTTTAAGGGTATTTCGGGTTGTTTAGATAAAGATATCGAATAATTCAGATAATTTATTGATATGTTTTTTTTAATTTATTGATATGTTGGATAAAAAATATTTGGGTAATTCGATTTATAGATAATATTTTTAGTTATTTAGAAATAAATTAAATTAATATTTGTAATTATATTATTTGTATTTTTAAATTTAGGTACCATTTACTTTTCGATTTGTTTTTTTCGGTTCTCGAAATATATGATTTACTCGGTTATTTATAAGATTCAATTAAATTTTGGTTTCATTTTTTAGTTTTGTATGGTTTGATTCGTAGTTCCGGATAAATGTGCTCAAATCTATATATGATTTCAAAAGCGTTTATTTGATTTTAAAAACAATCCGCGCTTTTCAAGTGCAGATCAAAATCTAGTAGGAATATTAAAGGTGGATTACATAGTAATGGCAATTTGTGTAATTATTTTAAAGAAAAATGCAATTTATTATGTAGGTTGAAAATCATTGTGGAATTGACACCTCACCAAAATGACATAATTGTAAATATATTACAATTTAAAAGTTGTTTTTTTTTAAATTGCTTCCATTCTAATAATAAAACGATATAATTTGATTTGGGTTATGTCAGTTTGGATTCAATTAGATCAGTTTGGTTTGGTGTAGTTCTGTTTTTTTGTCTACTTCTAATTTTTATTTCATCCTTTTCTAATTCATCTTAATTTTTTTTATTAAAATTGAAAGCCGGTTGAAGCCTACGAATTTAGGTTAGCTATGCTTCAATTGCTACTATGCAATGGATCAATTTGTAGTTTGTGTCACCTGAACAAGAGGCAAAAGAGAATTCAAAGTATTTCTCTCTTTCTAAGTCCCACTTTTATTTGATTTAAAATCCAAAATACTGAAACATTTTAATACGAATATGTATAGGCAAAAAAAATGGAAAACATTTTCCTTTTGCAAATTATGTGTTACTGTAAAAAGTAGCGGTAGATAGGTAATAACAATTCATCACTAGTACATTTAAGTTGAAGTGGATCATGGTAGTTTCTCTCAAAAGCCCACAACTCTTAACAGATCGGTATTTACGTTATATATTTTCTTCGTTCGTAGCTTCAGATTACTAAAAAGTTCGGCCATAAGTTTCATCAAAGTGATAGAGGGGCCAGACAAAGCCCACCTTGTAAGAGTCAGGTCAAGCACGGCGGTTGCTTAACCAGACTTTATCTGGTTAAACCAAACCAGGAAGATGTTAACCGGCAAGAACGAGTCAAAGCACTAAAAACTCCGGAAAGCGGAAACGAAGCCGACGCGGGAAAAAAAGTTAAGCCCCACACTAAACCAATTGGTAATCTCAACTTGTCCTAGGAATCAAAAGACACTTTGCAGCCTTTTCAAGTTTTAACGATCTGCGTTTCATCCAAGCATAGAAGCCCAATGAAACTCCTTGCAACAGACTCAAAGAAAACTCTAATTCTTCCATCACAGATTAAGCTGTTCCTAGAACTGTAACTGCAGTTGGCATTAGTAGGATTGACATCTCACAAAACATTTTTGTTTCCTCTGTCGGTGCATCAAGGAGAGCATAATTGAAGATGCTAAGTGATTGATGAAGCATGTGATAAATCTGAGATCTAGAGAGACCGCTCAAAATACAAGTAATTAAGAACATTGAAAACATCTATATGAAATGAAACTTTATTGTGTATTAATCAACAGGAACCTACACGTTCTCCATAGCTTTTTGTACAGTTTATTCCCAGAAAAAACTCGAGAAGAACGAAGAATCACTGAGAGAAAACGAAAAGCAGCTTCCAGACTTGACCCAATTTCAAATATTTGACAACTCTTTGAGACTTCAACGGCAACTGAGTTACACAACCATCATCACCATCACATCATCTCTGCATATTAAGAAAAAAAGCAAAGAGATTTAGAACTATAATCGAAACATAACAACGAAACCATGATGATGATGATGATTATGATACCTTGGTTTCTTCCACCTTGTAATCATCAAGCGTCACTTCAGTCAGATAAAACGCAGGATGCAAGCTCTGTAGCCCACCGGAAAAAAAAACAAAACAAAACAAAACAAAGAAACCAAATTTAAATCAGATCAGATCAATCAAGAAACTGAATCAAAAGCTTTCACCAAAAAAACTGCGACTTTACATCGAGTATCTTCTGAACGGTCCTGGGCCGCTTCTTGGGCCGACGCGGCGGTCGGCGGCCCACAAACGCCATGAAATCCTCCTCGATTTCCTTCTTCGATAGCTTCACGGAGAACTTGGGCCGCACCACCATCTCCTTCGCTCTCTCCTTCACCACCCTCGTCGGATCGTTTCTCGACGGCGGCGGCGGCGGCGACGGATTCGCTATCCTCTCCTCCTCAGTTGCTTCCTTGCACGCCGCCGCTCTTCGTTTCCTCAGATTCCAGGGCTTCACCGGAGAAACCTCCTTCTCCTCTTGACCGGAGCCTCCACCGGTTCTCCGTTCTTCTTCTTCGTCGTCGTCGTCTTGCTTCTCCCCGCCGAGAGCGTACATCGATCGCGTGATCTTATCCCTAACCGTCTTCAGATCCGACATGATCTTCACCCTGAACTCCTCGATCCCTTCTCCCTCCTCTCCGCCGCCGTCATCCACCGATTTGAACGACGACCGGCGATGCTGGTTTACGTCGTTGTTGTCCCCGTTGCTCCGGCGATGATCAGACTCGCCGAATCGAAACGGAGAGGAGGAGGAGGAGGAGGCAGCGACTTTCGTCGGCGGAGATCGGCGTCGGAGTCGGTGATCGCCGGACTCGATCTTCGTGCACGTGAGATGCCGCTGGCTCCCCCACTTCAAGCTGCTCGGGAGCGTGAAGTTGTGGAGAGTCTTGGGCCGCTCCGGTCTCGTCGTCGTCCTCCTCGCCGTCGTCGTCGTCATCTCACCGCGAAATACCATTGATCGGTGGGTGGGTTGCACTCAAAAGTCAAAACCGATCTCTTTTCCCGCCAAGATTTGCTCTAACTCTTTCGGAGATCGCCGAGAAAATTTTCACCGGCGGTGCTGTTTTTTTTTTTTTAATCGAATTGGTTTTTGTTATGAGAGACCAAAGCTTTGTTTATATATACGGGTGAAGAAGAAGAAGGACGCCAAGAATTCAGAGAGTTTTTTTTTTTTTTGGTAAATTAGTGGTGGATAGGAGGGTATTTTCGGAAATGTAATGATGATTCGCTAAGATGCGCGTGTGCTCGACGAGGTTTACATTTTCCCGGGTTCAGAACATTTCCATTTTTTTTCAAGTGAGTGATGACTTATTTAGCCGTTGGATTTATTTGGTCTTGCATCGTGACCGTTAATCTCAGTCGGAATTTCTTCTGTTTATTTTCGTCACCTCCGTTTCCTTTTTTTTTGTCACCTCCGTTTCCAGAATCGTATAATCGGGTGGGTAGTTGGATTTTAATTGGTCAATTTTTTTCAGTTAATTGTTTCTAGGATTCTATAATTTGGCTACCTTAAAATTCAATATGTAATACCAATTTTTGCTTCTAGGATTCTATAATTTGGCTACACTAAGGTCTTTTTAATCAACATTAATTTTACTTTCTTTCTTTTGTTGAATTAATTTATTACACGATGCTTATTTACTGTACGGAAATATTTTAATTATAAATTAAATATAGTTTTCAAGACATGAACATATGCATAGCTTGAAAATAACAGTAACTAGTAACCTGATTAGAGAAATTATTATATACACTAAAAAAGAATGCCAATTTTTTTTTAAAGAATTCCAAATTTAACGTGACTACAAACTAGTATCTATTTCTTTTACCTCTATCCTTATGTGACGCGTCGATGAGATAATGTTGCTTTTATCAGATGGTCGGTATGTATTGGACAAGTGCTTCTTTTAGTTTAATGTATCATCAGGATTACTAAGCTGGGACATGTCCTGCTCGAGAAACAAATTTCAAAAAATCTTTGAATCTAATATTTGAACTCATAAACTTGTACTAAAATATATTATTCCGATAAAAGGGAATTGAAAGTTTTCATATGTATCCATCCAAACGGTCAGTTAAGAATTCCAACAACTTAGCAATTAGAGAATGTTTAAAGTCAACTTTCCATTTCTTTTGTTTGGTGTTTGTATTATTACTCTATTGATAAAGTCCAGGCTCATGGGATATTAGTATATTACCAAAGCTACTCACAGTAATAGAAATATGAATCTAAATATGGTCTTTACATGGTATTAATATAAATATTGGCCCTCTCAATTGGCCATCTCATTCTGCCAAAGGAGTACACATGGATAATTAAGCTGTAATCACAGGCCATTCACTAATCAAGATTCAATAGTGTTCTTCCTTTTGAAAGCGTAGAGAAGAAAATAACCAGCTCCTGCAACTATCACTGACATCATCAAACCTGGCTTATTGATCTTGAATGGAATCCTGCTACCGATATAACCCGCCGCCCACCGTACCTTAAAACTAAATCCACAACTTGCTTTAAACTTCTGGATTGAGAATCCCTGAATCAAAAATCAAACATAAGAAAGCAGTGTGAAGCAGCGGTAGTAAAAGGTTAAGGATGCACATTTGTATGCATTCTTATTTGGATTGAAAGAAGAGTATATTTATTACCTCTGGTAATTTGTTTTCTACAGCCAGATTGTCGATATGCAGCCTCACGTTTGACGCTGCAGCCAACCAGAAGCTGCGATCCACTTTTGAGTACACAATGGAAACTATGTCAAACAAAGTCTGAGCTCCATCCTCAGTGGCCTTTAGTATAGAGTCTTCTCTGCTCCTCCGGTTTCTGTAAAACAAGATCACTCCTCCCATCAAAAATTCCTTATCAAGTTATATCCGAAGTTATTATCCGCAGGTTTTCAGAAAGTCAGATTCTATCTACAAGAGCAGATTCATACTTGAGATATCCGCAAAGCATGTGTTTTGGCCACAAGTTGACCCTTCCATGCATGGGAATCACTACATGTGGAGAAAGCTCCAGGAACTTATATGTCGTTTGAAAGTATTCCTGCCAAATGAATAAATGGAAACTCAGGACGTTGTGCTACTTAGCATTGATACTTTCGAACAAACTATCTCTTCTAATAGCAGCAAATCTGGAAACAAAACAAACAACTAGGAAACATCCCAGCCTATAGCAAGTTAACCTTTCTATTGAACCATACGGAATAGAAAGCAGCGTGAGCATATACACTAAGCTTCCAAAGGCTACTTAGCACTTACCGTCATGTTCCCACCTGACCTAATGTCCAAGAAAGCACTTCCTTTACTGTAAACAACGCAAATTGGTGTTGAGTCACTCTATGTTCAATATAGCAACAGAGATTTTAGTGAAGGTTGCCTCGTCTTACCCAACGCAATGATCACCAACAATCAGAGAGCGAGTGGAGTTATGAAGCAGTGCCATATGGCCATCTGTGTGTCCCTGAGAGAGTTTGTTTTCTTGGTTAATAGTTTACTAAACAGTAACAGAGCAGCAAATCTAAGGGCTACGCAAGATTTTAAGGTAGCTGGACTGGGGTACCGGAGCAAAAATGACAGTCAAACTCTGACCATTGACATAGATGTTTTCTCCTCCAGAAACTGGGGTATAGTTACCAGACCAACCATCTGAAATCACAAAAGTATTCGAACATAAGACCAAGTATTTACAAGAATGGAACACACTAATAATACATTATACTGAAGAATAATACCAATGCGGTTCCTAGTTTTGACATGTGCCACTAGAACAGCATCAGGATTGCTTTCTTGTATCGCAGAAAGACCTGAAACATCGATGAAGAGGTAGATCGTAATAGTCTTCTCAAAAAGAGAGGGAGAGAAAAACAAGAGATGCCATACCACCAATGTGATCACGATGGTGATGTGTAACAAATACAATTAGCTTTCTAGGCAAAGCATCAACAACTTTCTTGAGCTGTGGTTCCAAGACAAAGCAATGCAGTTATGACTAGTTTATTATGACAAACGTACTGACCAAATCTTTAAAGATGGTGAGAAGAGTTTTTTTGTATCCATTCATAGAGAAAGAAAGATATATACACATGGCTAGAGACAAACCTCAATGTGGAGTTTGTAGTGGCAACCAGGATCCACAATCAACGCATCCCCATGAATTACAAAATCTCTCTCTTGATCGTCCAGTGTAACATTTTCTGGAGCAAACACAACAAGATTAGTTGTCGTGAAAGGTTTCAATGTCCTGCTACGCATTGGCACCACCATAACACCAGGTGGATATTCCTGACATACCAAAAAAACAAAACCAGAAAAAACATGAAAGCAGGATTCTAATTAGATAATTCATAAGATTGTCTGGTAACAACTAACAAACAGACCTGGACAGGAAGAGAAGGTGATAACTTCTGCTTCATATAACCATCCCCAAGTCCGAGTAGTACTAATGATCCAACACGATCAAATCCCGGTTTTGCATCAACAAGACAGTCAAAGCATGCTTCCATGGACATCCACGTACAGTTGTCTGCACGACAAATACAATAAACCGAGTGAGTTTTACTTATCCAGATTTCCGGTTCTCTATTTTCCACAACCTCAAGAAAAGAAACAAAAACATTATTATAGGATAAAAGGGACAAAACCTTGTAAAATTTTGTCTGTATCCAACAGCTTCCCGGAGAGAAAACAAGTACGGACGGACGAGTCAGGTCCAAACTCAGGCTCCACTACATACCTGACGAAACTCCACTCTCCCACATCGCTAAACTCAATCCCTAAGTTCCCCAACAGCTGCACTTACTCAGGGAACAATGAGAAAACGATAGAAAGAGAGAGAGAGAGAGAGAGAGAGAGAGAGAGAGAGAGAGAGAGAGAGAGAGAGAGAGAGAGAGAGAGAGAGAGAGAGAGTGTAGTGTACAATTACAACACTTACTCGAATCAGAGTAGAGTCTAAGTCGAAGTTCTTCAAATCTATCTCTTCAGAGCATGATTCAGCTATAGAGAGAGCAATCCGGGACGTGGTTCCGTCTTCTAGAGTCGGTAGATCTGTTGATGGGAGGTCCCAGAGATGGGAATCGACGAAGGAGTCGTAAGCTTCGTCCCCGAATTTTGCAGGCTGTTTTTGCTTCTCGAGGAGGAACTGGGCGGAGTCTCCAGGGTTCTTATTGATGATCACCGCGAGATTGAGACTGCCCATTGTTTTCTGCAGAAGCTGAATCAGAAACTGGTGAAGCTTTGAATTCCACTCTTGTGATATGTAAATGATTGATCGTTTTTATACTTCATTCTTGACCGCTTCTGTTATTGTCAATATTGGTTCTTACAGTACTAATGTTTCTCTTTCAATTTAACTAAGAAAGATGGCAAAGCAAAAACAACATCAACGACAGGATGTGTTATGAAAGTTCTCCGTTTTGGGTTGCTTACTTGCTTGTATGGTTGGTACACCTCTAGTAGTCATTGAAAGAGGGCTTGGATTTTGAACCGAAGCTTCGGTTAGTTCGGTGAGAAGTTCGGTTCGTACCCGACAGGTTTGTAAAAAGATCTTGGTTTTCGCTTCGATTTAGTAATTGACTAGTTTTTTTAAAATGTTATACTTTTGGATCAAACTAAACGAATTAATCAAAATTTCAAATTTAAATAACCGAACTGATTGAAATTACTCAAAATTTTGGAACCAAACTAATCGATTTATCCGAAAGTTTAAATTGAATTAACCAAACTAACCAAAATTATCCATACTTTACCCAAAATTTTAATCAAAATATAATCAAAAATAAAAAAATTCAGTTAGTTTTTCGGTAAAAAATTTAAAAGGCAAACTATCCGAATACCGAACCAAACAAAAAAAAATCTATGATTCAGTTCGCGAGATTTAGTCGAACCAAACTATCCAAACCGAGTTATCTTAACTATCCGAACCCGCGTGCCTAATTGAAACATATGTCTGAGTCATAAAAATATGTAAGGCAAAGGGTAAAAGAAACAAAACAGGAAACCATGTCAAATGACATACAATGCAAGTAGGAAGAGAATCAATGAACCAAAGATCAGTTTTGAGATCAAGTATGTTACTTTCTCCAACAACACGAACTTTGTTTAAAATATTTAAATAGCCAAACCGATGAAATAGGAATCAACATAAATTATTATTAAAGAAAGATTACATAACGTGTTAATTTCTATGGACTTTGTTCATCGTTTGTAGAATATGTTAGTTAACAGCACAAAATCAGAGAACAAATCCCTTCTATCATGTCAATTATTCTAGATAAGATGAGAAAACATACTATTCTGTTAATATAGAAATCATTTTTACCAGTTTAAAACTATGTCTAGACGTTGAAGGATCTTCATACTCCTTACAAAAGAAAATAAGAAAAAAAGAGAGATCTTCACACTCTATAGCATGTATCAAAGTCTCATAATCTTCATGCAAAACTGAATTTTTTTTTGTTTTTTTTAATTCCTTATTTCCATCATTGGTTCTAATTTTACAAAGTCAGAATGGTATTCTAATTTTTGTCTATCAATCTCCTCATTTTTGCTTTGTTTACTGTTAAAAAAAAAACAAAAGATTAGCAGGGGCGGAAAGTGTTCAACTCTTCTCTTGAATTGTGTGTTGATACCAAAGTAACAAACAGTGTGGATACTTTTCTCTCTGCGGAATCAGATCTATCAGATTTGTTTCCCAAACGTTCTATAAGACCATTTCTTTTGTGTTTAAACCTTAAAACGCCTAAACCACACGCGACCCACCTGTTTAAGGAGCAGGGCACAGAGTTTCTTCCTTTACCTTCCCACACGTTCTGCCCCGACGCTTTCAACTCATCACCGGGTCGGGTCAAATGTCAATAACGACGGGAACTGTTTATAATCATCATCCGACTTGTTCATCATCAACAACTACTTGAGATCTCTCGTTTTCAAACTTTTGAGATAGATTTTTAGGGTTTTTAATCAAAATCCCGTGGAGAGAGAGAGATGATTGAGAATGAGAGCTCGTCCTTTGATTACCGGAGCATTAGAGAAGCCGCCTGCAACGCCGCCGCCGGAGCCACCGCAGGTTCAGTTTTGATGATCTTTTTCTTCTTCTGCTTTTTTCAGTTTCTTTCTCCTGAGTGAGTCTCGTTGGTGGGACTTTTTTTGTTCAGGGGCGATTGCGGCGACTTTCGTTTGTCCATTGGATGTGATCAAAACGAGGTTACAGGTTGTTGGTCTCCCGGATGCTCCAGCCTCGGGTAAAAGAGGTAACTTTGTTTGCTTCAGAATGTTGACAACTAGATGTAACTGTACATCTTATGTGGTGAATGATGATATGTGATTTGTGTATGCATGTTTGATCAAGACTCTCTCTGGAGCTATGCTTATAGTTGTTAATAATATGAAAACTTAGTTTGCTTCAGAATGTTTGATGTAGCTGCACATCTTATGTCATGCTGATGATATGTGATTTTTGTATGAAAGTTTTGGTTTTTTTTTGGTTGAAGTTTTGCATGTTTGATGAAGACACTCTCAGGAGCTATGCTTATAGATGCTAAAAATATGAAGCTTAGTTTGCTTAAGAATGATATGTGTATGCAATTTTTTTCTTTTTGGTTGAAGTTAGTTGCATGTTGATAAGGCTCTCTTTGGAGCTATGCTTATAGTTGCTAACAAGCTGCATCTGTTGAAATATCAGGTAGTGTGATCATTACGAGCTTACAAAATATAGTTAAGAAGGAAGGTGTTAGGGGAATGTATCGAGGGCTTTCACCAACCATCGTAGCTCTCCTTCCCAATTGGGCTGTAAGCGCCACTTTTATCTGCTGACCTGACCTGACCTTCGTTTGTTCGATACTTGCTGGACATTCTCCTAGTATATGCTATTGGCTGTCTGCTATGTCTCTCCTTGTGATCGATATTATGGTATTATGCGCAGGTTTACTTTTCAGTTTATGGGAAGCTAAAGGATGTTCTTCAGTCAAGTGGTTGGTTTTCATAATTTACAAACTACAAATCGTATTGTAGTCCAATGATTGCGTAACTCGGTTTTCTTTTTACCAAAGTTTTTATGATCGTTCGGTTTTTTCATGATAGATGGCACGCTTAGTGTTGGGGCGAACATGGTAGCCGCTGCTGGTGCCGGAGCTGCCACTTCAATTGCAACTAATCCACTTTGGGTTGTCAAGACAAGACTAATGGTACTCTTTCTTTGGTTTCAGCATTACCTTACATTTCTAGGTTGTTTTATCCTCACACTTTTGTTCAGACACAAGGAATAAGGACGGATGTGGTACCTTACAAAAGCATTATGTCTGCTTTTAGTAGGATTTGTCATGAAGAAGGATTGCGAGGGCTTTACAGGTCAGTATTGCTATAAAACTCAGTCACTTCGAAAGTTATTTTCTTGTGACATTCCGTGGTTATATCGGTTATTTATTTTCCTGTGTTGGAACAGTGGCATTTTACCTTCTTTGGCAGGGATAAGCCATGTTGCAATCCAGTTTCCAGCATATGAAAAGATCAAGCAATACATGGCAACCATAGGTAAAACATGATTCCTCCACTTAATTACATAAGCTTTTTATATGTGCTGTTCCCAAATTCCAACTAGTTTCTGATCATATCTAGTTAAAGCTCTCAGATAATACATCCGTCGATAATCTGAGTCCTGGGAATGTTGCTATTGCCTCTTCGATTGCGAAAGTACTCGCCTCTGTTTTGACTTACCCACACGAGGTCTCTCTCCTCCTGTTCCTCTATCAACCTCACTCTTAGGCTCATAACTAACTGACCCGGAACTAAAATAGGTTTATGTTACATCGACAGGTTATTAGAGCCAAACTTCAAGAACAAGGACAAATGAGAAACGCTGAGACTAAGTATTCCGGAGTTGTTGATTGCGTCAAGAAGGTGTTTAGAAGCGAAGGGATCCCTGGAATGTACCGTGGATGTGCCACTAATCTCCTAAGGACAACTCCATCAGCAGTTATTACATTTACAACCTATGAGATGATGCTTAGATTTTTCCGACAAGTTGTGCCACCAGTGACTAACAAGTTGGACGGTCACAATAGAGAAGAAGAAACAAAGAGTTTAGTTAGTCGACATGGACCAGAAGAAGAAGAGAGAGATTCAGGCTTGAGAGAAGCACAAACTCAATCTAATAAAATCAACACTTCCCCTATCCCTCTTGGAAGCAAATAAGGCTTGTTTTCTGACTGGAGACATGCTCCTGAGTTTTCTTTTTCCTAAAGCCATGTTTCTTTTTTTTTCCCTTGAGGTGATCATGTTGTAACCTTTTCTTGTCGTTCTAACAAATGTATAACCTATCAATACATACTTTTTTGGCCCTTTTGAGTTTTGATGATAAGTGAATATTTGAAGATCACACTCTCTATGTGCAAATTGCAGGTTGTGAGATGTATAGAAAGCGATTTGAGTATTTCAAATGTAGATGTTTTGGATGGAATTTTGTGGACCTTAATGATAGAGGCTGCAAGAAAAGGAAGAGGATTTGTTTCCTTGTTCTTTCTCAGTATTGGGGGCGCTTCACCTACCACGAGGTAACAGAATATTCTTCTCGGGCTATAAGCTTTTAGCACTTGTTGAAGGAACTAATGGAAGCCATCTGTTAGAGAGATTTTTCTTGGCTGCCTTTGAAATCTTTTCCTTTATACCAATGATGCATGCAAATTAGTTTATGGCTAACTAGATAGATAGGCGTTAAACTCATTAGATGCTATTGGCATCATAGTGGAGCTGAGAGGTGTGAGTAATCATTGTCAAGAAACCCCTTTTTCAGTCAATTTTTTTTGTTCTTTTTTTAGCGATTTGTATCGAGATTACATAATGATACAGTTACATATGTTTAGTATGATAAACAAAATTAGACATAGAAAATTGGTGATTAGTAGTTCAAGTTATGTCACTATGTATATTTTCTCAATACCTGTAACTTTACAAGTCTGTGTTTCATCTTATATCTTTCCACTGACACAAATGAGAAGAAAGCAAAACCTGATTGGATCTTAGCAGCTGTAGGCACTGGTGTTCGGTGTGGTTGATTTACTGGTCCATTGTTCAGTCACAGAGATCGGTGACCGTGGGAATTTTTTATGTATGAGCGAAGCCTCTCCCCAATCCGGTGGCGAAGGATGCGGAGTTACTGTCTCTTCTCTGTAGTTGTAGTATTGACATTTTTGCTCCACGTTCTGGATCTCCTTTAGCTCCTTCACAACCTCTTCCATTGTTGGTCTCATTGTACCATCTTGCTGCAAGCACTGAAAAGCCAAACCTGCCACCATTGTAGTCATTTTCCTAACTCCTTCATTGGTTCCGTATCCAAGACTCTGATCAATCAGCTCGTGGGTCGCGTTGTTCTGTATCTTGTTTATAGCTAAGCTTGATAGGTTGATCTCACTCTTGGACCTGTTTATATCAACAGCAGGCTTCGACGATATCAGCTCGACTAGAACTACTCCGAAGCTGTATACGTCGCTCTTGTCGGTTAGATGATAACATGTATGATACTCAGGATCTACGTATCCCGCAGTGCCCTGAGGAGCAGTTGAAACATGAGTTGCATCAGTTGGGAACAACCTGGACAGTCCGAAGTCCGCAACTTTGACGAGGTAGTTTCGGTCGAGCAGAATGTTTGTAGTCTTGATATCGCGGTGAATGATATCAGAAGCGTGAAGGTAAGCCAAAGCACTCGCTGTTTCTATGGCGATGCTCAGGCGCATTGGCCATGTTAAAAAGCCTTGGTGTGTTGGGTTTTCAGTTTCACCGAAGAGATGATCTGCAACTGTGCCGTTTGGAACAAACTCATAGACAAGGAGAAGTTCTCTGCTGCGGCGTGAAGTGCATCCGTAGAGAGAGACTAGATTCTTGTGATGGAGACGCGTGAGGATTTCTATCTCGTTCATGAACTGCTCGAGTCTTCTGTAGTTGTGCTCATAGAGACGCTTCACTGCGACTTCTCGTCCATCACGCACTTTTCCTGAGTTTAGAGAAGCAAGAAAAGATTGCTTTAGGGAGAGATCTCACTTTCTATAAATGTTAGTGCTTTGATCATCTTACCATAGTAGACAGTGCCAAAGCCTCCATCTCCTAGTAACCTGTCTTTGCTGAAGTTGTCTGTGGCTTCTTGAAGTTCTTTATAGGAGAAGATTGGTATCTTAAAGAAGACATGGCTAAACTCAACGTCAGAGCTCGAGTTATATCTTGAGATGAGGTCTGAACTCGTTCTCCTTTGGTAAATCCTTTTGATGATGATAAAGAGTGCCACCAAGATGATTATCAAGATGAGAGATCCACCGATTCCTGGACAATTAGGGAGGAGACTGATTCTAATTGGATACTATGTGGAGAAAGATAAAGAAATTAAGTGGGCTAAACAGAAAATCTCTCTTTTACCTAATCCTATCTTTAACTTCTCATCTTGGTAGTGATTTGGTTCTACAACAAGGAAGATGAAAATTGTATTAGTGTCATCTCCAAATGTTTCATTCATCATTCATGTTCATTGTGGCCATACCTTTTTGTCTTCCCTCTCCCCTTCCCGTTTCCTCTCCCCCGTCACAGTGAAACTCTTTATTGATCATCGTACATTCTCCTCCATTTCTATGGCAGCGATAGCAGCCTACAGGCAGGTCTATATGAAGAGAGAAAGTAGCATTAAGAATAGACTGGTTCATGTGACTTGGATTCACCCAGCTCTCTGGTGTCTTGATGGCTGAACACCCTGAATTATCTTGCAACTCGGAGTAATACAAGCTGCTTCCTCCTCCTTTGCAATTCGCAAAAGTGAAACCATTCTCCCTACTGTTGTTACATTTGTACAAAGTGGTCATGTTGAGCCATGGAGAATCTGGAAGAGAGAATCTTGACAAGTCACTGCACGTTCCTGATTCCAAACTTTGGTTAAGCTTTGGGTCAGTGATGGTTATGGTGTTGGCTTGAGAGACGCTTGTCACGTTGTACCATTCCCCATTTTCCTCAAGCTGTATCTCTGAAATCTGGTGATTAGTGCACTTCAGCTTGAACAGACCGCATCTAGACGGCATGGATGTGTTGTAGAAAGGGAAGTTGAAGTCGAGGCTTCCACATGAGAATGTTTCAGCACAACCTGTCCGGTTCTTGCTCTGGGCTTCTGCCATGAGAAAGATTAGGAAGAAGAAGACCAACACGGAGATAGTCTTCATTGATGATGTGATTACAGACTTGTGATCTAGATCTACAAAATATCAAGACTTTAGTTCCATTTTTTTGAAGAAACTAGATTATATATTTCTCCTCCTACCCTTTTGTTGTATGGTCCTTCTTTGAATGGTATTACGACAGGAGAGTTGACTTTGTGTGGAAATTCAGACAGAACTGCAGAGGAATAAGAGCATGGATTATGAGGTTTGGGTTTCGTTGCAAGGGAAGAAGAAGATGAAGATATGTGGGGGCAGCTTTGAAAAAACTGTGCAATAGTCGTTGAAGCTTGCTGTTATATTGGACAAAAAAGAACGTATGAGATTGGTTTTGACCGGAGACTCTGGTGCGATTGGAAACTTTCAATTCAATAGAAATTTTGTGCTTACCTTTGGTCGAAGTTGCATGTATAAGATTTTTGACCACTCGCCACTTATCTTCGTGTCTTGTCATCCTCCTCTTAAGTCTTCCATTATTAAAAAAAAAAGTCTTCCATTATTAAAGCGTTAGAAGCACTGAAAGTGAGACCATTGCTCTTTAGAGGTCTTCTGATTCTTTTTTTTTTTTAGAGGTCTTCTGATTCTACTTTCATTTAATCTGATTCTACTTTCATTTAATACTCATAATCTTGTTTTAGTAAATATCATAATGCATTGAGAACCATGTTAAGTGATAAGATTAATCAATTTTATATAGAAAAGACTTGGTAATGATGTCTCGTTAGACACCAAAGAAGACAAGAGTTTGATCATGATATTATTAAGATAGAGATGGCTAGCAACTTGCAGAAAAAAGAAGGAGAATATCTTATTTTAAAAGGATTTGAAGTTGATGAAACACGTTCTGTGTAGAATAAAGACGACACGAGGGCTACTGCATATTCATGTTCGGACTAATTTGATTGTATCGAGTTATAAAATACAAAATTAACATTTCCGAATCTTTTAATTTAAAGTCTTTTAAAAATTACTGGCGATTATTTAGTCGGTTATACGTTAAATCATTGATGTAAAGGATCATAAATTACATAATAAGTGCAAAGATATAGAGTTCAACGACTAATCTTCGAACAAAAAAAAATTTGCATACCATTGACAGAAAAAAAAATAAGTGATAGAGAGAAAAGAGAGGATTCTAATGTAATGGAATGTGATCATGACAGCACCCACATGTCGGTTTTATTATTGGTCGGAAGTCAATTTTGGGATGTTGAATCTAGAGGCTCCTTTCAAAAACTCAAGTTGGGCCAACTCTCTTTCAGCCCTTTTGTTACTCTCTCGGTAAGTACTGATCTAATGGAAGTCTTCAATACTGTGACTGCTCTAATCTGATATAATCCAAATATCAAATGATCTTATTTGTTAAGTTATTCAAATTGTTACATATATATAAATGAAACCAAGTCATTAGTCTAATTAAATCATATAAGTGTCAGAAAGCAGTAGCGGCCCTGGGTACAAGTGGCATGAGCTCGTGCTTCTGGCCCTATTTTGAATCAATAACATTTCGGCCTTCAATTTACTGAATTTTTCATTACAGTAGTTGGTTAACGGTTACAATTTGTTAGTATGAAGTTACCAGTTTGAGTACAGCTGGCTGCCAATATTTTTTCATCAAGAAACAAGCCCATTTTTTTTTACTTTCAACCCATAAATATTTCAGACAGGACCTACAGAAAGTATATTTAAACTAAAGACAAAACCTTAGAGCGAGCGTTAGGGCACTTCCATTGCAAAGGTTCTTAATATATCTTACAAAACCCAAGAGAGAAAATTATATAAGAAAGATTACTTGATGTATGTTGTGTTAATTATATATTAGGGATACATTATCAATGTTTAGATGCGGGATTCGCAGCTGCTAATTTTTCTATCAACGAATACTGATGTTACACATCCAATTATCATTGCTTTGTCTTGTAAATTCTAGATTTCAATAGTGAAAAGGAACGATAAATATATGTCAGAAACTCTATAATTTTATTCGAAAAGTAAGTTTTTCTTACGTCGCACTCACTTAATTCTTACCAAAGTCAATTACACAATTACCTTTAATAAATTAAAATTATATTTCATTTCCTTTATTAAAAATTGTTTTGTTTCCTTTTTACTAATAAAATTTAGTTACCTTTTTTATTTAAATTTATTTTTTAGAAAATGATATAACTAGTAAAAACGGAAGACTATGTATATATACATATATATATATATATAAAATGATTTTTTATTTTATATTTTCCCTAAACAACATAAGAAAGAAAATATCTGTAATTTTTAAAATACATGTTTATACATAGCATAAATTGCAAAAGGAAGTTTAAAAATAAGTAATTTAGATATTTATTATTTTAAAATGATATTTTATATTTTTCAGAGTATACAAGTTATATATATATATATATATAACATAATTTGCAAAACATTTGAAAAAACAATTAGCTATTTTTTTCAAAATAAAATTTTATTATGATTATATTTTTGATGAAATAATTAGAAAATAAAACAAAATAAATTAACCGTTTAATATCATAATTCTCAAATGACAATCCAAATTTTTACTTATATTTTAGAAAACAACATAAATAAAAATGAAATATATTTAAAATTTTAAAATATATTGGTCTCTATGTATAAAACGTAATTTTCAATGAATCTGATAAAATAGAATAATTTAGATATATTTTTAATAATATTATATTATGATTATATTTTTGATCAAATTATTAAAAAGAAGATAATTTTAAAAAACATAATTGATTATCTAATATCATATTTCTCATATCACATGCCAATTAAGAAAAAAAAATACAAAATTGTTAAATAATATTTTATTTAATTTTCATAGATATAAATAATAAAATGTTTTCAAAATTCTAAAAAAAAAGTGATTGACTAGTTAATAGGGTTTATTTATTTTATAAATATTCATGTATTTCAAAATATTATAAATTGTGTTTATCACTGCAAATCCAAAAGGATTAACCGAACTACATGGAGATCAACAAAACATACACGAACCAATCTATTATTATAAATAAACTCACATATATAATAGAAAAGAACATAATTATTAGTTTGTATAATATAAATTAAAATAATTTTTGGTCAAATTAAAATAAATTAAAACGTATAAACAAATATTAAATATTTATATCAATGAAGGCATGACACATAATAATACTTAATATAGTGTTATTGTTCAGTATAAATCTAAATTATATAATTACTTAAAAGTTATAAACAACGGGAGTAAATATTTAACAATTATTATAATTTAATTATTTTTTAAATATTTATTTGAGTGCATGAAAAGAGAGAATAGCTTATTATAACATATTATTGAAAAGAAGTGTTACCTTCCTTCTTTGATTATTACTTTTTTAATTTTTTTTTGTTGTTTTTTGAAACTTTGCTTAATCTTTTTCTTTTTCTTTTTCATGCTTCTCAAAATCTTCAGCCGGCTTCCCCATATTCATCTCTATCTCTTTTTTTCTGATGAAATGTTAAATTTATTGATCATAAAAAATTTTATGCACAAGATAAAAAATAAAGAATTCAACAGCTGAAAAAATCAAAGAATTCTTATGGTTTATGTATCCGACAAGCAAACCATCTGCGCATGAGACATTGGCCTTGGTTTCTCGTAGTACCTTATAGCAGTGATCTCATTACTAATTGTTTTATCAAAGATACAAACTAGCTGACTGAGCGCTCTGTTAACTTGCTGATGCCTCTTTTCATTACGCTCCCTCCAAAGGTAGTACATGGACACTTAAAAAGCTAACCTCAAAAGGATACATGAAAGATAATCTTGTGCTGTACTCATGAGTTGATTTATTGTAGCCTCCCAATCTGGATTCGTCTCCGTCACCAGCAAAGAACCCATGACATCTAACCATAATGTAAAAGTGTATGGGCAAAGAAAAAGTGGTCTTTTGACTCGTTTGGTTCACCACAAAAAAAAACATGCTTGATTCTGATCCAATTCCGCATACAAGTGCCCGTTGAAAATCTATCCCTCATCGCAAGCCAAGTGATGAAACTATAACAAGAAGTGCCTTGTGAGAACCAAACCAATTTACTATTGTACCTCTTCCTTATGGGTTCGAATTAGCTCCCAATTCTGCAGACGAGTACCCGTTGAAAATCTATCTCTAATCGTAAACCAAATGATAAAACTGTAACGAAGAGTATCTTATGAGAACCAAACCAATTTACCCATTGTACCTCTTCCTTATCGATTCGAATTAGCTCCCAAGTTGGAAGGGCAGAGAATCTGTTGTCATACTCGTTTGTGACATTCTTCCATAAAGAAACATCATTGACGTTGTGCTCTAGTGAAACTGAAAACTTTTCAATATGTGAAAACAACATATCCATCTTATTAGGCTATGGCATCTTGGATTCCTCTTTTCTAACATATTTTTCTTTCTCTATCATCTCACAAGTCACTACAAAGTACAAACATACAAAATGTAGTAATTAATTTATGAATTCAGTTTTCTACATGTGTCATGCTCATGTTGACTTTCACAAAAATCAATTACACAAATATCCTTAATGGATTAATAGTTATAGTTCAGTACCATTATTGAAAATTGTTTTTATTTCTTTTTAAATAAAAATTTAGTTAACTTTTTAATTTAAATTCCTTTACAGAAACAATATAATAAATAATAACCAAATATTATATATATATATATTTATATATTTGTATATATAAAACGATTTTTTACTTTATATTTTCCCTAAACAATATACATAAAAGAAAATCAAGTAGAAAACTAAACTTCACTGTTGATCGATTCAGAATACATAAATAAATATCACGATAATATTTTAAAATCTCATACATATATGTTTTACAAAAGAAATAATCTTTAACAATTAGTTAAATTTTAGTTTTATTTATTAGTATGGTTTGAAGCAACCCGTAATTTATATGTATAAAAATAAATAAACATTACTATAAAATAGTTTGTTTCTTTATTTAACCAAATCAAATTAGTTTTGTTTTTAGCACTAATTCAGTTTTTTTATCTTAAATATGTAAATATATTTTCATAATATTTATATAATTTGATATATGTTGATTTTCTAAAAATATTTTAAAAAATAAAACAATGATAAGTAGAAAGCTATAAAGGAGAATAATTGATAAAATTTTGTAAGCTCATGAACACATATAGATATTTATAATAATTAAAATATTTTGTAAGCTCTAATTAATGTTATATCTTAAATTTATAATAGTAAACTGAAATTTATTTTAAATAATCTTAAATATAATAACTCAGATTTGCTTATCAGCTTTTATCATAGATATGTTGGATTGTACAAATATAAAGGAAAAAAAGAAAACTAAATATTAATCAAAAATATATATTTTTAATTCTGGAAAAATATCATATGTTCATTTCATTAAAACTATCTAAATTTATGTTATTTGAACCACTTTTTAATTATTATTTTCAAAATATTCTTCTGGTAAAATTATTTTTCATAAAAATATCATTTAACATTAAAAATAAATAACAGGTTCATAATTTTTTTCTTGAGAAATTATTTTATATAAGTAAAATGTTTTATAGACATTTTTTGTTTTGTTGTAATTATAAAATGTTATTAGTTAATAAATATTATAATAATGAATAAAATTTAATTAATACTAATTATAAAATATTATTATTCAGCTAAAGATATCTTGGTTTATCTAATCACATTTTTATCTGCAATTATTTGAGAAAATATATAGATATAAAAAAGTTTTTCTTACTTCGAAAATATAGTTATATTTCTTAAGAATATGTTTAAGGGAAATATTTATTTTTTCTCAATATAAAATTATTTTTGTTAAGTTTCCTTTTTATGAAATCATTTCATATATAAATATATTTTATTATTTCAAATTCGTTTTTAAATTATAAATGTTTTTAATTATATATGTTATCTGAAAAAGGAAACTTCTCACTAATAGAAATTATTAAAAAGGAAAATATGTTTTAGCATAGTAATTATAAATATATTTTCAATTCATTAAGAGTATCATTGTAATCAACCATCGTGAGAGTTAACGTGAACGCGACACGTAGAAAACTGACTTCTCAAATAATATTATAGATATATATATATATATATATATAATTTTCAAAACATTTGAATAAATAAAATAATTTTGCTATTTATTAAAGAGAATCATTTAGTATGATTAAATTTTTGATCAAATGATCAAAAAAAATTCTTTTAAACAACATAAATTTAGCCCCTAACAGAGAAATTGATTGAAATACCATAAGTTGGCTATCACTTTTCAAAAATACACTTAATCAATACCATAACACTTGGGTTTAAGATTTATTGTTGGACTTGCATTTATAAACTTTTAAAAATATTTTATAAATTATTCTTCAACTTTTATAAATGATTTATCATGGTTAATTTGATCTTTATATATATCACAAACTTTAAGTATTTACCAAAAATAATTTTAAGGATAAATTTTAAAAGTGGCATAACATCTGTGGAAAGATTGAAATTCTCCCCATCTAATGTCATATTTTTCAAATGACAAGCCAAAATAAAAAATACAAAATAATTAAATAGTATTTACTTAATTGTTATAGATATAAACTTGAGAAATTAGTTTCATAAGTGTCACACTCACGTTAATTCTCACAAAATTCAATAACACAAATGTCTTTAATGAGTTAAAAATTATCTCTAGTCACCATTACTAAAAAAAATTATTTCTTTTTATTAATAAAAATTTAGTTATCTTTTTAATTTAAATTTACCTTTAAAAACCCATATAAATTATAAAATGAGGTATTTTTAAAAAATAATGAATTTGTACATATAAACTAATTTAATTTTTTTTTTCTTTATGTTTTCCTAAACAACATAATAAAAAGGATATATATATATATATATATATATGAATTTTTATAATAAATAAGTTTCTATATATAAAACATAATTTTCAAAGAATATGTAAAAATAAAATAATTTAAGTACTTGCTTTCTAATAATATCTTATTATGATTATATTTTTTATCAAATTATTGAAAAGAAGAAAAAAATTTAAACAACATAACTGATTATCTAATATCATATTTCTCAAATACATGCCAAATTAAGAAAGAAAAGAATTATTAAATAATACTTTACTTAATTTTAATAGATATAATTATAAAGTTTATTCACAATTCTAAACAAGTGATTGACTATTTAATCAGATTTATTTATTTTACAAGTATTCGTATATGTACATGAATTTTAAAATATTATAGATTATGTTTAATAATGCAACTCAAATATTATATTTAGTTTTTAAAATTTTAAAATAACATATATCAGATTTGATTAGATTTAAAATTTATTCAGCCTTAAAAAGTATGAACCGAATTAAATAAACTTAGGAAAAAGATTCATTTTAACTTAATTAAAAAATGTTGTTTGATTTGAAAAAAAAATATGGAAATAAAAACCGTTAAACCACTCTGAATTATTATACATGAACTTACATATATAATTAATTAGGTTAAACCCGCCCTACGGGCGGGCGAATGAGTAAACTAACAATACAAATTTGAAATTCTAATTTAATTTTAATGAAAATACAATTAAGGTTCATAATTGTTTTGCAACAATCTTAGCTATGTATTTTAAAGTTTTATTTTAGAAATTATCAACTTATCGAATTGTAGTAAATTTTTTAAAATAATTATTTAATTCCTGTCGGAGTTTCTTTTAGTTTAACTATGCCAATAAGACACACAGTTTTTTTAAATTACAAAAACTATGAAACATTAGATATTTATTAAAGTTTATGTTTATATTAAAACATTTACTAAATGTTATTTTTAAATCGTTATTTTCTTTTTTTTTTTTTTTTTTTTTTTGTGGTCGAGAAGAAAACAGACTCATATAGACTCCGTAATCCAGTTAGGTAACTCAGCATCCATGTGGACGACGAAAGACGATTGCTGTCTGACACCTCGTGCTAGACAATCCGCCCTTGAATTCTCCGTCCTTGGTACATGAATGATCTGTGAATTGTGAAAGCTTTCTTGCAAAATCTTGATTTCCTGCAAATAAGGTGCAAAAGCTGGCCAATCTTCTGGTTCCGACACCATCTTCACTAACTGAGAACAATCCGTTGCAAACGTCACCTGACGCTGTCTTAGGTTTCTCATACACTCTAATGCCCAAATCGTTATTTTCAATTTCTCTTATTATGTTCATCTCTGACAGTTAAAATTGTTTGATGTTATGTTATTCAACTTCAAAAGTTTTGCATAATTCAATAATTTTGTTATTATATTTGTTATATCTTGTTAGTTTTCATTTCTCTTAGAATTTTCTGATTATGTATTAATCATTGATTGTTGTTTCATCATTTTTAAATTGATTTTTCAAAGCTAAGTTTTATGACTAAAAATGAAAAAGTCGGTGGTATAGTGCATTTTAAGAATTTTTAACTCTCAAGTCAAGAGTTATAGTGCATGTCGACAGTTCTTGAATTGATTTTTAACTCTCATGTAAGCTTGTTGTTACTGCCATCAAGGGACCAACTTGACTGTAAACCAAATCAGGCAACTCACCCTTAACAGCTGGACTTATGCTTATTTCTCGACTAAGTTTGATAAAACATGAACACTTATGATGATGATAAAATTGACCTTCATTACATTTACACGAAGCTGTCTGTGTAATTTGTAAAACATTTTTTTGTTTGTCTTTTTTTTTTTTTTTTTCTTACTGATATGACCATCTTTTATCTATGACATTTGAGAACAGCCACTTTATTATAAGCTTAATTAACAGCAATAGATTCCATGAATAAAATTATCGATAAGAAGTGGAAACTAAGAAGCCTTTGAAGTTGTTCAAAAGAAAAAGCCTTTGAAATAGAAGTGAGAACAATATAAAAGAATCATGTTTAAATTCTTCATTTTGATTCTGAGCTTTCTAGTGACCTATGATGCTTTTGGATGTACCTATATCTCGTGCTATCAGCAGTCTGTTCTGCTTTCACATAGTTTACAACTTAGAAAATCAGAGACAGTGGAACTTGTTAACATCTGCATCACCCGTCCCTTTACACTTCTTCATCCCCTTCTCCAAAGCTTTTTCTATAAACTTTATGAACCAATTTCCAGCTTCTTTTTCTATCTCTTTAGTCAACTTCATTGTATTCCTAACCCGGAAGGAGGAGCAACTGATGGTTTCCTCTTCTCATCGTTTGATCTGATCAACAGACAAATCATTGGTACAGTGCATTTTAAGAACTTTTCGAACCAGTCTTGAACCGGTGTCATAAAGTCGCGAGCATGTGAACCATTGACGGTGGCAGACATGAGGGTCGACTGAAACAATTGTAAAAAAGCAAAATCCACAAATCTTTTAAGAAAACAAATTCAAAATCAAGAAAGTAAAATCTTCTCAAATAATCCACAACCAACCTTAAAAAATCTGGAAAGTTCATAGAAGAAACTTGTGATGAACTGGCGAGGATATCCTGGAGGAGACAGAGTAGTGTGGTCGCTTCCTGAAAATGATTCTTTGCAATTATTTGAGAAAATCTATAAATCTCAATCCAAGTTCCACTCTTTTTCATCCAATTCGGCATCTCAATCGGTGGGGAGCAGCGCCTGGTTTTCAAATCAGAAAAGGAAGATGGATGAGTTAGTCATTTCTGAGAAAGTAAGCTTACTCTTGATTGATTCAGAAGATGGTTTTCAGAGAAAAAAGGCTAACCTTTTATACTCGCAGTACACCGCCTCACATTCAAGACTACATCTGATTGATTGAATTAACTGGACGCGTTTCAGTGATGAAGATCAGACGTCGCAATCGAACAAAAAGAGGAGATGAACCCTATATTTTTTTAGACGGCGTAAAGAGAAGATTAGGGTCGACTCTATCGGGCTGGCCGGGTGGTCTCATCCTAAAGCCCAAACACATTGTAAAACCCGTAACAATGAATGTTAGTTAAATGAAACGCTGTATTTTAGTTAATGGACACGTGTCACGACCAGAATGATCGAATTGATGATGTGGCGTCCTAGCTGTCGCAACAGGAGGGATACACCATACTTTATAGTAATAGATATTTAATAAAATATTATTTTATAATATAAATTAAAATGACTTAAAACGTACAAACCATTATGTAAATATTTTTTTCTATGCATGAAATATAATGATACTTAATATAATTTTATCATTCATCATAAATATAAATTATAAAATTACTTAAAATTTATAAACAACAGAAAGGGATATCTAACAATTAGTATTATGATTTCTTTATTTTCTAAACATTTATTTCCGTTATGTAGCCATTAAATGATAATCTTTCCATGTCTATTGGTTACCGTGGAAGTCAAGTCTGGTTCAAATGGAGTATAACTTTTCTCTTTCATGATTTAAACTTCTCAATGATCTTGCAAATGTTTTAGAAAAAATAAATAAATCAAATGAAGTACCTTGATAAAATTTATAGTTTGGTTGAAGATTGATTTGAAGGGTGGAGGCGTGGAGCTAAGCAAATCTATCTTATTAAAACAGAAACATTTTGTTGGACCTAACTACTGTTTTGTAAGATTTTAAATTAAATACATTTTTTTACAAAGTTATATTCACATGCATTCATTAATAAACTCTCCCTTATATTTTGACTGATTTAGAAATAAATGGTCAAAACGTTAGTTAAAAAATTTGAAATATATTCATGTGCATAAGATTAGTAACTCTATCTTTTCATTATTAAATTACTGCATAGTTGCATACGACCACTACAATTTTAAAAGTTTCCTCGGGTTATACACAATGTATATAATGTACAAATATTTGTGTAGATTCTATTTACCTGTATTTTACATAATGTCTAATTTTATTAAAATTGAAATTTAATACAGAACCTTAAAAATACATATAAATTTTGAGAAGGTATATTTGTTAATATAATATAAAATATAAGAAAGTGCTCTGGTATAAGTTTTCAATTATATAGTAGTCAGTTATAAATATTCATCATAATTTTTTGTCAACCTAAATGTTCATTCTATAAAAACCCAAAAGTTTAACAAATGTTTGATTACTTATTTTATCTTAGTTTAGAGATATTAATAAAATTGAAAATTATGTGTATATGCACGGGTCTGAATAATAATATTAACTAGACATATATAATAATATTATATAGATTAATTAGACACATACATAAGGTATAAAAATCAATAAACCAACTAATATCCAATATTTTTTTAATAGAATCGATTTAACATTTGAAATTTATTTGAATAGATGCCATAATAATATTTTGTTAAAAAAATCATTTTTGAACATCGGTTAATATCACAAGTTCATCTCGGTTATCACCATGGTTAGTAAATTTTTCATCTCAAACTGATCAAACACAATTTTCAATTTAAAGGTTCATATTCAATCTGCACTTACAAAATAATAAAAACCCGTCCGACCGGGCGGGTCATGATCTAGTACATCTTTAAAATGGTATGTGATCTGGATCTCGACTCTCCAGATTCTTTAGTCTTTGGTTTCTAGAGAAGCTGAGATTCTTCATTCGGAAGCCCCACAGAGACTCCAGCAGGTTCTAGCTCAAAACTTATGCAGAAGGAGACTGTTAAACATAAGATTCTGTTTGGCACAAAACATGAAAAAATAATATACTTGATGCAAAACCCACCTCATGCAAGCTTAGTTTATCAAGACACATAGCATAAGTTTCTTGAGATGTTAGCTACACTCAGAAACAAAACCACCTCAAGCAAACGTAGTTTTGAGGAGTTTAAACTCACATTTATATATTCCAAAGTTTCTTGTACCACTTTCAAGGAAAACACCTAGACTTTGTCTGCATCTAGCATCTCAAAAACAGAATACCTCAAGATTTCGAGTTATGTTGATCCTATTGAACATGTAACTGAACCACTTCGTTGGAAAATAGTAAAGTCTCTTCACAAGCTGAGAGAATACGCATGTCTTCGAAAGTTGCTTGGTCTAGAGAAGCTTGAAATCTCATGACTGTCTTCTAGAGTTCCGTCTACAGTTTCAGGAACCGTTGCCGTGGGTAAACAAAAGAGAGGTTTAGGTGGTACCTGGAGATCCTCTAGATTCCCCTCTAACATCTCAATGACTTTGATCATCGGTGGACGGTCAGATGGATTGGTCTGAATACACCATAGACCAACCAATACCAATTTCTTCGCAATTCTCTCTTCCTCTTCGGTTATCTGATCTCCAAAAGTCCTCATGACTTCTCCCCTCCCAAAATCCTTATATATCCAATCTGGAAAGTACATTGAACTATTGTTGGATCCAAAATTTTCTATATTCTTTGCTCCAATAATCTCAAGGACCACCATCCCATAACTATATACATCTGACTTATGCGAAACTCCTCCAAAATTATTGTTAAACACTTCAGGGGCAATGTATCCTACCGTCCCTCTAGCGTCTAGCATTGACATAACGCTCTCTTTATTTTTGCAAAGCTTAGCAAGACCAAAATCTGAAATCTTGGGACAAAGATCTTTATCCATGAGTATGTTTTGCGGCTTTATATCGAAATGCACAATCCTGGATACACAACGGTTGTGTAAATACTCTAGACCGCGAGAGACACCTACCATAATGTCATATAACCTTTCCCATTCTATCTTCGTTGACATATTCTCGGAGATGAACTTGTCCAAGGATCCATTAGGCATGAACTCGTATACTATAGCTCTCTTGTTCCCTTCATAACAGAATCCAAGGAGAGAGACAATATTTACGTGAGATGTTCTACTCATGCTGGCTACTTCGTTTATAAACTCTTCTCCGGTTCCTTTTCCTTCCTTCAAGATCTTCACTGCGACATCCACGCCTCCATCTGGTAACTTTCCTTTGTAGACAGTTCCAAATCCTCCTTTCCCGAGAACTTGTGCAAATGAGTTTGTCATCTTCTTCACTTTTGCGTAACTATATCGTTTCAACATTACTACTGCTTCAACGCTCTCGGCATTCCAATCACTCTTTCTTGTTTTTCTTACTCTTACTCTTATTATAAGGGCCAGGATAATCATCATCAACATTATCAAGATGAGAGATCCTCCTATTCCTGGAAAATTAGGGAGGAAACTGATTCTAATTGGATACTATGTTGAGAAAGATAAAGAAATTAAGTGGGGTAAACAGAATATCTCTCTTTTACCTAATCCTAGCTTTAACTTCTCATCTTGGTAGTCCTTTCGTTCTACAACAAGGAAGATGAAAATTGAATTATTGTCATCTCCAAATGTTTCATTCATCATTCATGTTCATTGTGGCCATACCTTTGGGTCTTCCCCCTCCCCCTCGCTCTCCCCCTCTCTCTTCCTCTCCCCCGTGGCAGATGAACTCTTCTTTGATCAACGTACATTCTCCTCCATTTCTATGGCAGCGATAGCAGCCTACAGGCAGGTCTATATGAAGAGAGAAAGTAGCATTAAGAATAGACTGGTTCATGTGACTTGGATTCACCCAGCTCTCTGGTGTCTTGATGGCTGAACACCCTGACTTATCTTGCAACTCGGAGTAATACAAGCTGCTTCCTCCTCCTTTGCAATTCGCAAAAGTGAAACCATTCTCCCTACTGTTGTTACATTTGTACAAAGTGGTCATGTTCAGCCATGGAGAATCTGGAAGAGAGAATCTTGACAAGTCACTGCAGGTTCCTGATTCCAAGCTTTGGTTAAGCCTTGGGTCGGTGACGGTTATGGTGTTGGCTTGGGAGACGCTTGTCACTTCGTACCATTTCCCTTTTTCCTCAAGCTGTATCTCTGTGATCTGGTAATCAGTGCACTGCAGCTTGAACAGACCGCATCGAGACGGCATGGATGTGTTGTAGAAAGGGAAGTTGAAGTCGAGGCTTCCACATGAGAATGTATCAGCACAACCTGTCCGGTTCTTGCTCTGGGCTTCTGCCATGAGAAAGATTAGGAAGAAGAAGACCAACAGAGTGATAGTCTTCATTGATGGTGTGATTACAGACTTGTGTTTCTTGATATCTAGATCTACAAAAATATCAAGACTTTTCATTATGTGGAAGACATTCTTATGGAACTATGGCTTACGTCATCAAGGCATATATACTTGGGGTATAGTAAAGCTTATGTTAGCTAGAATCACACTTGTACGTGTAAAGACCGGAACCAAAGTTGATCTTTCTAATCTATTAAAACTGAGTCTTAATTTTTATCTACCATAAGATGTTTTCATTTAAGTTTTGAACTGTTTCATTTTTATTACTGTGTTATATAATAAACTAGATTTTGACCCGCGCTTTGGAAGCGCGGAATATTTTACGATGAAAAATTTCACTAATAACTTAACAAATATTTTGGTAATTTTTAAAGAGTGTGTATTTAAAATATTTTTGCATTTAAATCAGTGTTTTTAAATTCAACCCGATTGTGATTATACCGGTTAATCCGGAAATCTGACAATTTAATTTAGGTTTTTAAAATATTCATATTAAAAAAAATCACTAAAATCCGAGACTAACCGATTGAACTGATGGATGACCGATATGTAATCTAATTGGATTTAAATTGTAATAGTTTCATATTTTGTAGTCTTATAATCCAAATTTTAAAGTTCATTATTTTGCAATTTATGAAATTATAACGTTTCTACAAAATTTTAAAGAGAAAATGATAGATATAAAATAATTAAGATTAATTATTGTATTGTTTGGAAACATTGATAGTAGTATAAAAATATATTATTTGGAAACATTGGTAGCAGTATAAGGAAATAAGTATATTGTTTGGAAATATGGATAGTAGTATAAAGAAAGGAACATTAGTGATTTAGTATAGGTTTAATTATAAATATAAATGTGTATTTAATTTAAAAACTTACAAAATAAATGTTAGGTCCAATAGAATGTTTTTGTTTTAATAAAATAGATGGACCATATGAAATTATCTCAATCAGTTATAACCACACGCTAGAATTAAATATCAATCGGCCAACTAAACATTAACCAACAACTACATACGATTCGTATAATCTTATTAACTAAACCAATAAAACAACTAGAACTAGGTGATCACCCGCACCCTGTGCGGAGCGAACGGACCAAAAGAAATTATAAAATTTAATTATAGATATTGAAAACATAAAAACGACATATTATATTTGGTATAATTAGCATAAGTAATGTTGATATACAGATTAATGTAAGAAAAACCAATTTGGGATTAGAAGTTTATTGAATTTTTCAATCAACAAAAAATTTATTGAAATATCCGGATAATGATAATTTTATTATGGTTGACAAACGTAATTGTCTTATTATCGAAGTTAAATCGTTATATTTCATTAAAATCATACTGATTTTGAAGTACATAAAAGTTGTAAGAAGAATATAAATAAATTGAAGTAAATTTAGTGGGTTTATTAGGACTCAAAATTGTAAAAGAGACCCTTTATCGAACCTTAATATCCATTATGACTCAAAATACGTATGAGTTTCTTTTGATTTATCTTTTATTTATAAAGAGTGTTTTTACTAAAAATCTTGATGGGACATGAGATCATGGGCTACGGTTCGGATGCTGGATTCGATCTCTTTTCTCATCACCTGATATATTTAGATATTGCCACAAAGTAATGTTGTAAATCCCTAATTGTTTGTCGATTTCTAGACAGTTATATAAAGTATTATATGTATAGAGCGAAAATTAAGGAAGTCCACATTAAAAATGATGTTTTTCTTAAATTTAATCGGAAATAATTATATGAATTTCCAAATTTAATGTCTGTCACCGTTTGTGATAATTTCGTAAAAAAAATTATTGCACAAAACTAAGAGATTGGAATAAATTTAATACGAAATTCTTTTTTGAAATGTATTTTATAATATTTCAAAACTGCTCAAAAATTTTTATATACAACATTTTGATTTTACAATATAAAACAGTTTATATTATCTCAAAATAAATGTCATGTATCCCATAAAATACAAAAATATTAATAAAAATAAAAGTCACATACCAAAGTTTTATAATCATAGTTTCCAGTCCCTAATGAATGTTATGAATCATAAAGAAATTAAATATTATAAAAATATGAATCGTATATATATAGTCAAAACTCTATCAGTTGTGACTAATATATAAGACTATCCTATTAATTTTGTTTAGGATTATAATTTTATATTTCAAGATAATAATAGAAAGTATTATAAACATATGGCGAAAATTAAGGAATTACACATTAAAAATGGTTTGTTCTTTAAATTTAGTCGAAAAGAATTATATAAATTTCCAAATTAAATGTCTATCACCATTTAAGATAATTTTGTAATCAACATTATTATTACAAAATTAATAATGTTGTTATCTTAAAACAATTTATATTGTCTATCTAAGATAATTTAAGATAATAATGTTGATTACATTTTGATTTTATAATATAAAACAATTTATATTGTCTATCTCAAAATAAATGTCATGTATCCCATAAAATACAAAAAAATATTCATCAAAATAAATGTCATGTACTAAAGTTTTATAGAGAAACAAAATTATGAATTATTTATATTTTCCAGTCCCTAAAAAATATAAATGAAATCTTCGGGATAACTTTTCCATTAACTGAAAACATCTGAATGCGACCCGCTTGCACGACATGTCCGATGACATCTATGATAACAAAAATGGATTAATATGACAACTATACAAAAATACGCTGCTAGTAAAACAATATTTGATACTTCATAAACAGAAAAAATTGAATTACCAATCAGAATATGAGGATTACGGGATCCATCTAGAATATTTTTGAAAGGCACAAAACAAAACACAGCCATTTTTGATGTGTATGAACGAAATGTGAGAAAGAGTGTTTATAAGAAAACATAAGAAATAATTTACTCACCTGGCTTTACTTTTATAACAAATTTGAGAAAGATTTTTTTTAATTATGGTAACATCAAATAATTGTTAATGACGAAATGATGGATGTTAAATGTTTTTTTATAAATATGGTAACCTCAAAAATGAAACATAAAGAAAAATCGCTAATCATATCAATCATGCTTTCCCCAATTCATATTAAGGAAAATCAAAAATGACATTTATTGTATCATTTAATCCCTCTAAATTATGCTTTCATTGTATTATAACAAAATATAAAAGTAAAAAAATAATTTTCACGAAATGATGGATGAGTATGAAAATATGAGCATTATATTAACAATATTCTATATTCTAGGATCAAAAATATATATATCTATATGTATGTAATATAAATATTTATGTTATAGGATCAAATGTATATATATATATACATAAAAAATGATGGATGTTACATTATTTTTATAAATATGGAAAGCCTCTGGAACTCATAATCAAGTATTTGTTATAATTAAACTCATGCTAAATGAAGGAAATAGAAGACGATGATGTGCGATTGTCACCTTCTCAAATATGGTAACCTAAAATATGAAACATTAAAATTAAAATCGCTAATCATATCAATCATGTTTTATCATATCAATCAAGAAACATAAATCAATAATAATGTACGATCTGATTACGGACTTAACATAAATCAATCAAAACCAAAACGTTCATATTTAATAACGACATTTATTGTATCATTTATTCCCTCTACATTATGCCTTCATTGTATTATAACAATACAAAAGTATAAAATTAGTTTTTTCACGAAATGATGGATGTTTATGAAATTATGAGCATTATATTAAATATTATATAATATTAATAACATTCTTGGATCAAAAATGTAAATTTGTATATATGTTCTAGGATCAAAAAAAAAAAATATATATATATATATCTCTATATGTTCTTGAATCGAATATTTTATAAACATACAAAAGTATAATATATATATATATATGTTCTTGGATAGAAGTTATAATGCTGATACTTTCATAAAATTTATATATATACATAAAAAGCATTGAGTATAATATATATATACATAAAAAGCATTGGATATAATATAAAACTTAAAATATAATAGGTAGAACATTTCCTTCAAGCAAGAAATTATACATATAATACGTAGAAAATCTGTTCGAAAATAACTATATAGCATTGGACATTAACTATCATGTATAGCACATCAAAAGCATTGATTATAACATATGTGCACTACAATGGCATGAGATGTAAATGTTCTAGGCAAGGATGGGCTTTTGAAATATTGGTGTGAGATGAAATGTGGAGATACCACATAGGAAATGACACACATGTAATAAACACATGGACAAAAGGTTATTTTCATAAGTGGTCTCCTCAAATAATAGTAAGGGGATATTCGGATTGGTCCGATGTCAAGGACCTAGGTATACAATAATTCAAGTTATACAATTATTTTTAGTTGGACCTCTTATAATATAGATTGAATTTTCGCAATGTTCATCTGTACTTTTTTTCCTATGAAACTTTGGGTAACCATTCGGGTTCGGTTCGAGTTTGGTTCGAGTCTATTTAGGTTTTAGGTATTCGGGGTCAAAAATTTCAACCTCATTCGGGTATTTATAAATTTCGGTTCGGGTTCGGACAACCCATTTAAATTATTTTAAAAATTTTAAAATTTATTATATGCTTTAAACTTCACAAAATGTATAAAAAATAATATATTACATATAAATTTAAATAACTTGTGTCAAAATACCAAAATTTAACATATAAATTGGTTTGACTTGAATATTTGGATAGATAATCAATAATTTTTTAAATATTTTTGGTGTTTTGAGTATGTTTTAACTATTTAGACATATACTTTTGACTATTTGTATATATTTTTAAGTATTCTAGACAATTTAAAAATATCATATATATTTGGATGATTTTTAATACACATTAAATCTAAAAATATAAGTATTTTAATTATTTAGGATACATTCGGGTACCCGAAATATTTCGGTTAGGATCAGGTTCGGTTTCGGTTATTTAAATACTAATAATTTGAACCTATTCGGATATTTAAACAATTGCGGTTCGGGTTTGATACTATTTTTCGGATCGGATTCGGTTTCGGTTTGGTTCTTTGGGTTCATTTTTTTTTTGCCTAGCCCTACTCAACTATATGTTGTATAGATTTTCGTTTAATCCTAATAAGTGAACCAATCGAAACCAACAATCTATACCGATTGTATCTTATACAATAATACAAGCAATACTTTAGCTCTTACTTTCAACTTTGGACCTCTTAAAATATAGATTAAATTTTCACAATGTTCATTTGTACTTTTTTCCTACGAAACTTATACTCAATTATATGTTGTATAGATTTTCGTTTAATCCTAATAAGTAAACCATTTTTACAATCGTGTACAATTTTTTTTTAAACATTAGAAAGTTATTATTGGGAAAAGATTTGATCAAATCTAAGCTAACTTGACTTGCACACCAAATAATCAGTTAATACAACATATTCTTTATGATATTTACTTAGATCTTTTCTGTTGATGTATTTTTTCAACAAGATTTTACCCTACCTTATTTTTCGACCTCCCTATTACTCAACTATCCATCTACATTCATAATATTCATTAAATAAATAAAAACTGAATATGGTTATCGCAATATGCCATCTATTTTTAATAGGTAATCAGAATATACTATCGATAAAAACTAAAAAAACTAAAAGCGAAATATCCTCAGCACAATATTCTTTATACCTAAATGCTACCACATCTTATATAATCTTTTAATGTTACATTATAATGTATTTTATAACCAAATATAACTCAAATAAAATTTAATATTTTCTTAATTATTTAATCTAATCTCATGACTTCAAATTATATAAAACTCAGATATATTTTACTATCTCACATATTTCTGCAAATTCTTTTTATTAAAATTAATTCCATACAATATTTGTTCCACAAAGTCAGACCTTTTTAACACTTACAATATATCTATTAAATTAGTTATATATAAGTCAATTTCATACAAATATGATAAAATTTATAGTATATCACTAAACAAAAATTCAACACGACAATATCCGCGCTTGCAAAGCGCGGGTCCAAATCTAGTTTTTATTACAGATAATTTGTAAGACTTTTAATTTAATTATAGATAATAAAATTTCAAATTCACTGATGAGTTAAAATGAACGTAGATTCCATAATATGTGCACAATGCGCAGAAATGTTTTTCATTTTTCAGTGCATAATTATGTGCATAATTATCAGTGCGCTTGATGTTAGAAAGTTCCATGAGTTAAAATGAGTAGATTCCATAAAATTTCATACAACTACTCTGTCTAGTTATGGATCCGCACAATGCGCAGAAATGTTTTCTCGAGTGGTCACAAAATTTTCTTAATCTATTTTTTTTTGTCAGCAAATTTCCTTAATCTATACTTATACAATTATCAAATTTATGGTTTATATTTGAAAACATATTTATTTTGGATATAATATATTGTCTTTGCATGTATAGTATTGGTTTGTGTTTGAATATAGTAGATAAATTGTATAATATAAACATATAAACAAACTGTAAAAAACTTGATGTTATTTATTTTATAATATGCACATATATGCACATCAAGCGCACTGAACATTCCATAAAAACACATAAACAAACTGTAAAAACTTTCTAACATCAAGCGCACTGATAAGTATTTTTAAAAATACTTTATTTTCAAAAGTAAAAAGATTTTTTCATTTTTAATTTTTTTTAAATTCTTTGTTTTCCAGTATATATATAAATATTTTTTCATAAGTTATATTTATATTTTCTTATTACTTTTTATTTTTATTTTAGATTTCATTAATCTAAAAGTATAAATATAAATTTTATTTATTTTATACTGTATTTATCATTATATATATTGCAATTTATAAATTTTAGTTTTTATTTTGGTTAGAATAGTATTAAATAATAAATTAATATATTGATTAACTTAATAAAATATAATATACTCAGATGATGTTTTGAAGAATTTTTAATGATTATGCTACCATTGAAACTCAATATCGGACGTTTCTCTTTAAAAGATCCAAACCGTTTTATCTAACCAGGAATATCTAAACCTGGCCCAATAATTTGGTAGGTTTGAATGGTCTTTCCCTTGCCACAATAATGAATAAACTATTACATCAGTCAATTATGGGTGACAAGAACAAGTAGTACTAATCAATTGTATATATAAATTAAAAAAAAATATACATAGTTTTATTTTATTCATAACATTTTGCACTATGTTATCGTGAAAAGCACCGTTACTTCTCCACCGGCCATTAGGATAAATGCGCTTAATCTGGAAACATTTATGTATTCACATCATCATGGTCGCGTGCCGTGTGCCGTGTGCCGTGTGCCGTGTGCCGTGTGCCGTGTGCCGTGTGCCGTGTGCGTTAGAGAGAGAGAGAAGGTCCACTTATGACTTGCCCCTTCGCATACGCACAATCTCATCTCTTCCTACTCCAAACTACAATTTTGTCTCTTTCTCATTAACGTTTTTGGTCTATTTCTGGTCCAGGTGGGTTTCCCACTATATCTGAAGTAACCAAAAAGTACTATTCTTTTTCTTTCACTTATCGTACGAGCAGCAGAACATTTTTAAAAATAGAAGAATTGGTACGTGCGGGGGATTTCAGTTTCCTCTAGGCGGCATTTTGAATTTTAAAAACATTAAAAATAAAGTTAATGAAAAATTCCTTGTTATTATTCTGGTGAACCACTATCAAAGATATTTGTAGAAAAAAGTAATGGAGGACACGTAGGGCCTAAGGAACAGACAGATGGTGTGTGGTTAAGAAACTGTAGTCTTTCTCTCTCCTCCATGTCCTAACTCCATGTCTCGATACACATTCTCTTCAATACTCATTTACCTCTTCTAAGTTCTGAGCCATCCTTTATATATGTCCTCTCTTTCTACCTTCAATCTTACATGCATAGACAATTTACATGAAGAGGGAGAGAAAAAAACAGAAACTGGAGGTCAAGGAGGAGAGGAAAATGGAGGTGGTGGTTGTGGAGCAAGTTGATGCGTTGGCTGCAGCAGCGACCGTAGCTGCGGCTGCGGCGGTGGAGGAGGAGGAATTGTGGGGCATGAGGCTGAAGGACGGAGACGTTGTCGTCGACGAGATGATGACATGGAGCACTGTGTTACCTTCATGTTGGGACGTGGAGTTTGTTGAGAAAAACTATGGGGTGTTGTTCGAAGATGTTGTCTGGGAGGATGATCTTTGGAATCTGAGCACTTCCACTTAGCTCCCTCCTCCTTTAGATAACATAAGACAATATTGAACTCGGGAGATTCAAGGTTTTTCAATCGATTCGGTTGTTTGGTTTTAGTATGAACCATATATTGTACTTGTTTTGGTATGGTTTTTTCAGTTTTTGATCATCTTATCCTTAACTCGAGGATTTTTTATAATGAAAAACCAAGTTGGTTTTGGATTTGGCTTTTTCTTGGTTTAGTATAAGTTTTTTCTGTTGGCTTTGATTGATTAAAAAAAGTATAATACATTATGTACCCTATTGAATCGGTTGCAAACTTAAAATTTTACTTATCTTTCCCGAATCCGGGTGAACCAAAAAGATAAGAAAATTATGCCCGGGACTAATCCTGGATTGGTTTTTAAAAAGCGAGTCAAACCGTTCTATGACTTCATCTTTGTTCGGTTTAGATTTTCCTATGGGCTAAACATTAACAATACCAATAAACGGGTCATATAATGTGCATGTCGAAAATATATAGCTCTGCTTTCTTCCAATGGCTGCTGATTTGCTATACTAGGAGTTGAAAATTCCTTGTACCGGCTTTGAGAACGGAACATCCTATACATAAATAGTGTTTCTGGTTTAGTGGCTCGTAGTGCGCATCTTACAGATGACGTCCTTTGTCAGTTGTAAGCAGGCCCTAGTTGTAAGCACCACCATGCCGTGCAAGATCTGTCCTTGAGGCATTTCCATTCTCGCACGCTGACAAAAAGGTGTGATTATGATGTAGGAGTGGACATTTTACCTGATATCCGATCTGAAAAACCTGAACCGAAATAGCCAACCCGAATGGATATTAATTTATTAGAGATTGGATATCCAAAATAAACGGGTAAAATATCTGAACCGAATGGATATCCGAATATATCCGAACATATATATAATTGTTCTTATATTTTTAGTTTTCATCTTTTATTTTATTTAAAATATTTATATTAATGTTACATATATTTAAGATAATATAATATACATATAATTACATAAAGAAAATTATTTGAGAGTCACTTAAAATGAATATCAAGCTTTTTTTTGATGTATTAACAAAAGTTACATCTAAATTCTAAAAACAATAGTCAAACTAATGTCTATTTATTTTTTGAAATGTTATCTTTAAATCTATTAAATAATTCAATTTATTAAAAAGTAAAAATCAGTTAATTGAAAGCTACATTTTTAAATACAATAAACTTTAAAAAAATTATTTTCAATATCTAAATATTCAAACCTGATCCGAAGTACAGAAATACCCAAACGAATTATATATTTATATACCAAAATACCCGAAAATTCAAACTCGAACGCCCACCAATATGACGTAAAAAAATCTCATTAACAATAGAGAATGAAATGGACACAATTGTTTCATCTTAGACTATGTACAATGGTATTTTTATTCAATACTCTATTTTTCCTTTTTAACATTCCACATCACTTTTTGTTTCTTCCACTTAATCATCTAATACACATTTTATTTTATATTTATAATATTTTATTTAAAAAGATAACATTCTACACATTATTTCTAGGTTTTCTGATTGAAATAAATAATTTTTAAAATGTTAAAATCATACTAAAAATAATTGATGATTAATATTTATATATTCAAATTATGTAAACTTTATTTTTAGATTGCATTTATTTAAAACCTGTTTAAAGATATAATACAACTTTTTCAAAAAAAAATCTTTTTTGAAGAATTACATGTCCAAACTAAAGGAAACAAATCTTTATTTGTAAAGTAGAAAATGTAATTAATTTTAATATAAACTATTTACATAAATAATAAATTCTGTTATAAAATAATTAATATGAAATAACTAAGGGGTAAAAAATCTCAGCAATTTTTGAAACACTAATAATCAAGTAACAAATCACTTCTATGTGTCCCATTATTTAATTTTCAGCATCAAACAAATCCACGTACTAATTTCTAATTTTTCAACACTCTCATTAAAATGCATTAAACAGTTGAAACATTTATTCAACAAGTCAATTGTAAATGGTCTAATATAGGATCCCTTGAAATATTAGACCATATTGAATATAAGATCTCACATTAGAAATATGTAACAGACTTGAGTAATATATAAGGCATTTGGATCACTCAACTGTTGAATGCATTTTAAATAATTAAAAATTATAATATTAATATTATATACTGAATAAATCCACACCTAATAATAAATTTAATCAAAGCTAAATATGTGATCCAATGTCTTCATCTACTCCACATAAAAGTCTTGAGATGATTTATCTTAAAAAAATTCATCTATTCAAATCATAGAATATATATTTCGCATGAGAGTTTTAAGAATATGTTGTGTGATATCTTTTTTTTTTGTAAATATGTTGTGTGATATTTTAATTCTAAAGATATATGATACGAGGGTAAAACGATCAAATTCATGAATCTATCATTAAAATTCGTTCATATAACTCGTGATTTAATTTAATCTTGATCATTAAGTTCATATATTAAATGAGTTTAAAAACAGAAATCATGCTCATGAAAAAAATCGAATTGAATTCAGTTCAGAAAAAATATAATTTTGTAGATTTTATTTAAGAAAAAAAGTGATGAAATATTTTTTGTACATTAGTAATTAATTGTATGGTTAATTTGATGAGAAAATATATTATGTATTTAGATGACCAAATAATAAATAACATGTATTGTAATTATTCTAGTAATTTAAATTTATTTTTCAAAGACTCTAAAAACGATCCTAGTGATGACTTATCAGCATAATTAAAGTATTTCTCAACTAATATATAAAAGGTAATATTGCAGAAAAAAATATTACATAGTAAATTACAAAAAGAATTTATAGTTTATCAACCAATCATCCTCGTTGCACCGGCTACCAATTAACAAAGATTTGTCTATAATACTATCCCGCTTTATTACTTAAATTGCTAAAAGAACCTTGCTTCCACACATTCTAACAACCACAGCCGTCGTATTCACCACGTTTAAATCAATCAAGAATCTCTTAAATATATTTTGTAATATTATTTATTTCAGCTGGTGGAGCTTTTCTCAAGATGCATAAATTTCCATGTTTCACACCCTTTAGTATTTGTTCTACAAACCTCTCTCATTACTTTCAGTAATTAACTCTATATCTGGACTGAGATTAACCAGCAGAAATTCTCTTCAAGTGTCCCAAGAGAGATTAACATTAGCCATGTCCTTAGCATATCTCACGTAGAGCATTTCCAAAAACACTCTTTATTTTGAAGCTTCTCAAACTCTATATATGAAATTTTAATCTAGGATTCTCCAAAAGTAAAACTGCAGAACTAACTTCAAAATTATTTGTATTTTATCCTATAGATCTTATATTTATTATACTTAATTTAAATTCATAAAATTTTATAAATAAATAGCACATATAAATATATTATAGAAATATTAATTAACAAAATGATACAGTAAATATATATAACTTTACATAGAAATACACAATTAAATATTAAATTACAAGTAAAATACTACATTATTCTATAAAATTATTTTCATAATACTTCCATATATGATCAATTAGTGCATTTATTAAGTTTATTTGCTAATATTGTTGTTATATAAATATACTTTTGAAAAAAACTTATTTTAAAGTTTTTATTTAATTTGATTTGTAAAAGTAAAATTATAAAAGAAAATTTAAAATATTTATGAATTATAAAATTTTGAAGGATTAAAAATATTAAATGACAAATATCTAAGAATTATAAATATAACATGTAAATCTAAGGATCAAAATGCAATGAAAATATGAAACTTCAAAATTGAAGTTTTGAGTTGTGATACTCTATATTTAAAGTTTTACTATTTAAAATTTAAAATTTTGAAGTTTCTTTTTGGAGAGCAAAAAACTTCATATTTGAAGTTATAGAATATATTTTGGAGATGCCCTTAGTGTAAACAAAATTTGGTTATATCATAACTATAGATTTTGCTATTTATTGTCTACTTGCGAGAATCTATACATCAGTAACCATTTTAAATCATATTCTTTGTTCCAAAGGAAGTTAGGTTTATTCTCAAGCCATTCCATTTTAGGAGTCAAGTGAAGGATGTTTAATACCAAATTCATTGACTATTTTCTTCTTCCAAATGGAATAACAAATAATTAGGAGTACTGCTGATAGCTTTAAAGCATCTTCAATGGCACACTATTTTCTCTCTATAATTTACAAAAAAAAAATAGAGCATTTATATTATAGAATAACTCTATTTTGTGTAAATTATAGAGAAAAAAATAGTGTGCTATTGGGGATGCTCTTAGTAGACCTTGAACCTACAATAAAACCAGTTATGAGATGTATATTTTTACCATTAAACGATAAGTCCTTGTTGTTCGAATTTTTATATGCAAGAGTCTTGCAGCAAGACCATGTTTGATTTTTTTCTGAGAATGCTAATATCATATTAATGATGTTCAGATTTTACGGAAGTTAAAGCTAAGGTTACTCTACCAACGCAAAGAACAAAGTAAAAATAAAATAGAGCAAAATCGGTTAAGAAACCCCAAGGTTCAGATTATCCAACTAGCAAGGAGAGAGTTGAATTGCTTCTTCTTTCTCCTAGCCATGATTGTGTTCCTTACTTCTCTGTAAATCAGTTTCCAAATCGCAGAAGGATTAATGATGTTGTTAGGATACACATTATTCCTCAGCGTCCAAAAGAATAATGTTTGATTCTGCTTAAGAAATCAGCTTCCATTTGATTTGTTAAGAAAAGGCATCTGAATTATATATAACATTATAGGCATCTGATAACTATGAGCTTTCAATCCAAAACTTTAAATCAATAAGTGAATTGACTCATGTGTATTATATATTATTTGAATGGCTTTGTTATAAGCGATGTGGGACTTTAACACACTAACACCCCCTCCTCACGTTTAGGTATGACCATCTGATGTGTGAAGTTTTTGTGGTACTACATCCACAGGGTATTCCCACGATCGAAACACGCTCTGATACCATGATAACTATGAGCTTTCAACCCAAAAACTTAAGGCAATAGGTGAATTGACTCATGTGTATTATATATTACTTGAATGACTTTGTTATAAGCAACGTGGGACTTTAGCACACTAACAGTATCTAACCCCCAAAATTGTTATTAGTTGGATTCAAATATTCCTAAAAATTGTGTTCAAGAAGACTGCCACCCATTACAGTGAAAAACGTACTGTTGTGGGAGCTCAGCAAGAACAGATGATTAGTAAATATAATTATTGGTAATAGCCCAAAAGTCATGGTCATATGGACACTGAATTTGATCATACATTTTACGTTTCTTGTTTATTTTGTTAATATTTTTGTCAGACATACCCATGCGACCATTTGACTCCTTGAGCAGATATACCTGTTTGTAAGAAATATACTAACATCTGTTTGACTGCGATTTAAGGAAGTTTATTATCATATCCTAAACATCATTTTTAAAAAAAATTAGAAGAAATATTTTGTTTTTAATATATTTCAACCTCTTCGTTAACACAATCATATAGATAAAACAGCTTTCGTTTACACTTTGTAAATAAGTACTCCCTCCGTTTCATATTATTTGTCGTTCTAAGTCTTTACACACAGATTAAGAAAACATTTAATTTTACATATTTCCAAAATAAAAATACTATTACCAATACACATCAACCAATATAAAAATAGAATATAGAATATTTTCAATAAATTTTGCATTGAAAATCGAAAACGACACTTATTTTGAAACAAAAATTTTGCTCTAGAACGACATATAATTTGAAACGGAGGGAGTAGCTTACATAATAAAAATATGTTTCGCGTGATTATAATCAACATCGCTCCTACGCCTCCACCGATCTCGTCTTTAGTTAAGACCCCACCGACACATTGAAACGTAGTTTTTTTTTTAACTTCTTCATTTCGTTTTTTCTGTTCCTCTATTGTGGTACATTTTCCTCTTTACATCTCTGTCGGGTAGCTAGAAATATCAATTTTTCTGCCTAACAGATTTCATCGATTAAATTCCCAACGCTACAAAGTTTGCGCCCATCTTGGGAATGCAACTCATGAGTATGATCTTTTCAACGCATACATCTGTCACTGGACCACTCTATTATATAACCAAAATAATACATTATAACATTTGGATCATACCTTTTCAAAAAACAAAAAACAAAAACATTTGGATCATACTCTTAACTAACCGAGGAATAAACAGAGGATGTATCAAATGGACATGCATGTGACAATATACCCAAATGGCCAAATTAGTAAATCTAAAACATATATAATTTGAGAAAAATCTTATATGTATACGTACTGCCTACCTAAAACAGGTTGGTTTTTTATATAAACTTTCCGTTTTGTAACTACAGACACCGTATATAGGTATTTCGTTTGGAACAATAGTTATACAAACAAAACAACTATTTCATTTTATATAAGAACAAAACAGTGACATAGACAACGACAGAGATGAGACTCACTCTTATTACAAATGAGCCAACGACACAGCACGCCTGTCATCTTCATCTTCCCTCCCTCTGCTCCAACTCTCCACCTCATTATACACATACTAAAAGAGGAGAGATGGAGTTTTCTGAATATAACACTCTCTGACCTTCTTGCTATACCTATACCACATATCACATCCTTTTTTCCTCATCGAAACATTCTTTTTCTTTTTCTTATTCGTCTTCTTTTTCTTTATGGGTTGTCGAGATGTTCTGTTGACTTTCTCTGTCGCTCTCTTGCTCACCTCTCTGTTCCATATCTGGCTTTTCCGGGAAGGACAATTCCGGGAACTGTCAGAAGACAACCAACTCGGAAGAGAAAGAAATACCCTGGTCTCTAAGAACAAGAAGGACGACGACGATGTTCAACGGCTCTTCCAAAGGTATTTCAAGGGATCATCTTTAGGTCTAACCAACAACAGCAACACTCACTTTGAAGATTCCGATAGAAAGATCCCTAGTTCCCCTGATCGTCTCCACAACTAGTTAGTTACTTTAGCTTCTTCTGTTCTTTTATTTTCTTTTCAACTCTTATATTGTCCAAAACAATCCTTATATTCACCTCACTTTCTTTGTATGCATTTCTTAAATAAGCGCAATTTCTGTTTATCACTAGAAAAATATTTTGAAGGCTTGCTTAAGCAATAAATCACTAAAATTTCGCCGTCAAAAAAAAAAAAAATCACTAAAACTTCAAAAGAGAGAGTAGGATATTAAATAATTGAATGAAGAAAATGGCAAAACCTCTACAGAAAAAAATAAAGCTAGTCAAAAAGAAGCATTTATAATTTATTTGAAGAAATAAGGCTGTGCAGCTAATAATAGTATGGGTTGTCATGACGAAGGACACACCCTACGTTTTTTCTTCTTCACATAGGAGACAGTTAAACTTACGTAAAAGTTGTCTCCGAACGTTAAGAAATTAGCTATGATAAAGGGAAAAGAAAGTCTTCGATGAGACAGCAACGAAGAAAGGTCAACCAGTGTTGAACATCGTATCAGCTATGTTATCAAAATAGTAAAACACATGCTTCGGTTACACTAGCAGTGAAAAAAACATAAATAGCACATGATAAGCATAGAACCATGTTCCAAGCAATCGCGTAAATAGCACATGATAAGGATAGAACCATGTTACATGCGGATTGCTAGTATATATATGCGGGATCGGTCATAGACCAAGCCTAATTTAACATTTGTCTCAAACCCGTAAAATTTTTGAAAAAAAATCATATGGATATAAACTCCTAATTTTTTTAAAAAATTAAACCCCTAAATTATTGAATTTTTTCTTTACTTGGTTACAGCCCCCAAAATCTCAGGTCGATCAAAAAAAAAACCACGTACCTATGATATTTGTGGCGTCGAGGCGTGTGGACGGGATAGAACCTCCTCTAAGAGCACTCCCATTAGTAAAACTGGGGGCTCAAATTCCTAGGGTAGATTTTCTTTTTTAAATTTTAATTTTTTTGTAACATTAAAAAAACAATCGTATGCCACTACGTGTCAGTGAGACTCACGAACATTAATGAAACAGGTTCATACAGAAGCATTCGCAGGCGACGGGTTCATAAATGGGATCCGTGAATATATAATATATATATATATATTTTTTTTTGGAATTTGCGAGAGATTTGGATATGAAACTCTAATGGAGATTTTCTTAGTGGATCGATGGGTTAGCTGGACTTTAGCGATGTGCCAAGTGTCAAAGTAAACGTACAAATAATTGTTAAATAGTTAAGGTCACATACTACATAGACAAGAACTAACCCTAATATAAAATTTTCTGAGAAAGTTAACCCTGATATTTTCTGCCGTGAAATTGGCTCCTACAGCCAGCGCCAAGCTCAAGTTCATGCAGTCCTCTGATGACTAACTCCAGAATCTACTCTTTTTATGGTTTCGTATTTTCGTATTTGACTAAACTATATAATTTTTAGATGATTAATCTAAAAAGCATGGTATCCACCTGTCAGGAAGGAAAACAAAACTAGCAATTCATAGTGAAATAAATCCCTTAGTGACTGGTTATAATTTTTAGCAAAAGAAAATAAGTAAAATGGCTATGATCGACCTGATCACACAAGACGAAGAGAGTCGACGTCCCTTGATAATTGGGCTTTGATTTATTTATAGCTCAAAAAGTCAAAAGCTTCTTTCTTTTTTTTGAACAAAATGGCTCAAAAGCTAATTTACGTCCAATCACTCATTTTCGAACCATTCATTACTCACTGGTCCATGAAGTTTGTGTTAATAATCTTTTGCTAAGCCCACGTGCGTAGGAAACTATTATGGACTTCGGGCAGGTGCAAGTTGCCGCGGGCTTAGTGGAAGAAGTTGCATAATCCAACTATGGTTTATATATTTGTAATTTATGTGTATGTAGGAATATTTAAAAGAATTAAGTTGTCTATCTAATTTGTTTACCTACATCATCAAAATAAAAAAACATTTATGTTTTCAGTCATTTGTTTACAAAAATTTCATGATTAAACTTGTTTGATGTGGAGTAATGGAATAATGTGATTTATGAGGAAGATCATGTGATAATTATACGGTAGAACTTCCAAAAAGTAAAGTATTGGCCGCATAGAGTGGAGTCTACGGATCGAATAAATGAGCGTTAAAAGCCATTAACCGTGGAGACGTTAGAGTATTTGTATCACTTTTTGGCATGAAATTGAGTTATGTTGCATCTGCGTGAATTCTTATACTTCTTTAATTTTTCAAAGAATGTCATTTTGACATATTACATGCATTAAAATTACAAAATATATTAATATCTTTATTTAATTTATAATTAATTGAATAAAAATATTAAAAAAGTTATTGGCTATATAAAAGGATTAAAAAGATATTATAAAGGATCAAAAGAGATTGCGTGTGTAAAATCATATTTAAATAATTTCAAAATGATAACTTTTTGTAAAACAGGGAGTGTATCGCTTCAATATAATCTCATTTTGCATGTGTAAAGTTTAGTTCGCTTATAAGAGCATCACTAGTAGCTTAACAATGTCTAATAGTATAGTAATGATTAAGAGAAGTAAATATATTATGGACGGGTCCTTATGAAAACATCATAGGATAAAACGGGAGATGCCAAACGGGGTTTTGTCAAAATGACGGTCCCTCTCGTTTTGGAATTTACTCATTTTGTTTAAAGATGTATTGTAAATCTTGAAAAGACTTTTTAAAAGACGAGAGGACCACAAACATGTCACTTCAGTTTCCACCCCACACAGCCAGCCACGAGACATCCTTGTCTTAATATGAAGCAAAATTATTACAAAATTCCAAAACTTCAATTTAATTGGTGGGTCCAATTGCCCTTTCAATCTTGTAAATCTCTCAATTGAATTGGTCCAAATAAGACGTGTTCACAGCTTGTTTGTCTGTCGAAAACAAATTCTCTATTTTGGCCAAAAACTATTTCAAAATCTTAGTCCTTTAATAATATTTGAACATTCAAGTCTTATACGCTTAAGACACCATCAGACCACCAAACGTTACGATTAGACAGCGTAAATATATTAAAGACTTAAAAAAAGTAAATATATTAAAGACATATATATTTGTTTATCTTCGTTATAGTTTGTAGTATAGTCTATTGGTTCATCAAGTGCGAACAACTGTATAATATGATTATTTCTTGTGTTTGTATTCGATACATTTGTTCAACTTGCAAGTTTTGGTGGTTTTGTTTAAGATGGTCCACATTGCGATTCGTTGGTATACTTCGATCTTTGATTAATTTCTTGTTTCTGTGTGAGAGTGGGTACATTTTTGGAGATATAATTGATTCATGACTTTTGATCATAGCTTTAACAAATTTTATATCTTCCTTACAAATTATCTTATTTTGCTGATTTCTTGTTACAGCATATGATTGTTACTATACTTCATTTAAACATTTTTAGGAAGACACTTCTTAATGTAAGAAGCCATTTCTTTCTCCAAAAAAAAAATCAACTAAGAAGCTTTTTCTTGAGGATAACCGAAAATTAGTACTCCAAAAAAGCAAGAAAACAATAAAGATATTCGACGGAAGCAAACCCATATTAGAGGTTTTTACTAATGATTGTAAAATAATTTACAAGTCTTTAGTTCCATATTTATAACGTTCAAAAAAAAAATTCTTATTTTGACCTAGAATAAGTTTCTTATACCGAACAGAATTAACCTTTATTAAAGAGCTCACAATTAACACCTCAAGTATGATGTTGTGAAGAAGTTTTTTTGTAGAAAAAGAAATTTTGCCATAAGTACATTCACATTTTATCTACTATCCAGTAACTGTAACAAGAAAAGCGGCAAATCGAAGGTTGAATATGATATAAGCTACAAAGCCAATGCCTCTCTAGGCTACTTCATGCGGACCCAACTCTTAGCTACAGAACAACATCCGATGATGTGACTTCTACATCTTCTAGTTGTGTCCTGTCTTTTTATAAAATGAACCTTTTCCATTATTTTATGAAAACAGAAACAAAAACGAAAAGATTTCTCTTATCTTTGAAAGTTTTTTCGATGCATAATATAACCCATACTTTCTTAACCTTTACTACTTAGTAGCTTTAGATAATCATATGTTAGCACTTCCAAACAAAACTTCTTTGAAGATACCCATCTTACCAAAATGTTAAGCACCACCAAAAGTAACATTTCTTATGTACCACAGATTTTAATCAATAATTGATCCTCGATAATGATGTATGAGGATATTTTGTATAGGCGGTGATAGGTAGGTCGTTCGCTGCAACACACGCTTGTATGGTAGTTAGTGTTATAAAACCAAAAGAGAAAGATTTCGTTTTGTCTCTCTCAACCTTTCTCACTCGTGTGTTTGTGTTCAAGCAAAAAAATAAGATTAAACAGAGACATGCACAGTTTGTTAAACCAATTCAACGCATCGGTGTGATGAAGTTTATATCAGGAGCCGGACCAATCCAATCAATATATTGATCAGAGATGTTTCTACAAGCTCAAGAACACTGAGCAACAACTTTCTCAAACTCTCAGATGTTTATTCTCTCACACACCATGAAGAAAACAAGAAAGTAGAGTCTATAGTAACTCTACGCAAAGGAAAGACTGTCGCAACCAGAGGCTTCACTTTCATCATTTTTCCTTTTCACCAAGTACCAGTTTAGTCTCTGTGGTTTAAGTAAACCGCTTCAACAAACCGTATTTTAACCAGCTTTTCAATTCAAACTACATCAAATCAGCTTCAAACCAAAGTATCTCTGAACTTAGATCACTGAAGCTTGAGCTTCAACAGTTAAGTTACCAATTTAATCTTAACTAGAAAATTAAAATGTAACTCGACGCTACAGAAAAATGTTACATATGTTGGTAGGGACTACGTATGTCTTCGTTCATTGTGCTTAATGTAGTTGGTCAGGCAACTCATTCCCTTTGCTACATACAAGTGTAAAGGTGGTGGTGAGTTACATGTTTTAAGAAAATCGGTTCAGTTATATGAGTTGAAGAAAATTTGTTCGTTTAGTTCAGGATTTGAGAGATGAACATGTTTAAACTATAGTACTTTTAACAATCAAAGTGCCTTGTCACATTCTTATTACCAGATAATATATACATCAGCTTAATCCATACAAGTCACATTATTGGCTTTTCTATGCACAAACCAAGCCCACAAAGCACAATTAAGTGCAAAAAAACTTCTGGCGTTCAGAAGAAAAAAGTTCAACAAAAACGTTCAATTTAAATGGTAAAGTGAGATATAGCCGGCAGATAGCTAGGACATTCAGTAATTCACACCTAATGGTGAATTTGCAGCAGATAGAGCAAGTGAAGCTCTCTTAACGAATCTCCCTTTCATTCGAGGTCGTTTCTCTGCATTCAGTTTACGTACCTCGTACCTTATCTTCTTCGAGAACAATCTCGTCCTCCTCTTCTCTCTGTACCTGGAAACCCTAGCTTCTCTTCCTCCATCCCCAAGCCCAGTTGATGGTAAACATCCACCAACGTAATGCTTATGTTGACTTTCTCCTCCATTTATTTCCTGGGATGAAACATTACCCTTGAGTTTCCAAATATTTTTTGAGTAAATATATATGAACGAACATAAACCTCTAAATTATTTTTAGAATTTACTAAATTGTTTAAATCCTTCAAAATCTCAAGGTCATGTTGTTAGGTTACCACATCTAACTTGGACCTAATTAATGTAATATATAAGCAACATGGACTAATATTTTCATTTGACATCACTTTGATTTATAAAGAATGAGTTTCTATAACATACCATGGAAACAACTGGCTTGTCACTGATGTCTATGTCTCGTTCTGGTGGCTCTCCCGATGTCCACGGTGGACCTTGGCCTCCCCAAGTGGATATCACCGAGTCGTAGTTTAAACTCAGCATCAGGACATTCTTTTGCTCTTCCTCCTTCACCTTAATACATTCAATATTCTTTACTGTCTCTTCTTCATACGTGTTGTGTGACTCGTGATCAAACCTCAGCTCAAACGTCACAGTTCCATCCCCGTCGTCCCGATCCTCAAAGCAGCCTATTCCCATCTTCATAGCTTTTGTTTCTTCTCCTTCATCTTCTTCTATCTCGTCTTTTTCGATTTTGAACATCTCTGTATTAGACAACCCTAGCCCCTCCATCGCGTAAGACTCTGTGACGTCTAACCCGTGGCCGAGTAGAGTCTCCACGTCAGCAGCAAACTCCTCAAGCTCCATGTCGGTCGGGAAAAAACCATTTAGACAACTTTCAGCGTTGTCTTCCTCCTCTTGATCATCGATTCTCATCAAAGGAAACTCGATCTTTGGCTCAACGACATCGTTTAAGAACTGCTCAGCCACCATTGGATCAAGAACCGGCACTTGACAGATCAGCTGCTCTTCAATCTCATAGCTGTCGGTCTGATCCTCTACACTAATCTCCGGCACCAAATCATGAAATATCGACAAATTGTTTTTCTTACCAGACCCACGTGGAGTCCGAGGTTTGCGAGTGAACCCTTGATGCCACGTTGCAGCCTCGTGGGGAGGAGAAGAAGGTGAGTGGTTGTGGTTGGTATACTTCGAGACCGCCGGGCTGGCCGACTTCAAACGAACCCTCTCGTGCCGGCGAGCGAGAGGGTTCGCTGAGTGGACCAAAGTGTCGCAAGATTGGCAGAGAAAAGCATCGTCGGCTGCGCAGTACCACCGTGCCCGCTTCTTCACGCAGCTGTCGCAGGCCCTCGCCGTCTTAGCTCCAACAGCATTCGCCACACTTTTCATCTTTTTCACAAGCTCGAGAAACGAGAGAGCACGAGGGTCTTGTTCAACTTCAATAATTGAATATTTTCTTCAAATTATTGCTCTCTGCAAAAAGTAAGATATGGTGTGCTCCTAGGGGTATAGTAGTATTGGGCAATGAGTGTTTGAGACTGAGAGGACATGCCCCGCATGTAGTGCATTCTCATTTGTCAGTGGATTTTGAAGTATTTTAATGCACTTTTTGGGTGTTTATGTCTTCTTCTATTGGGACCCACCCGAAGGCCTTATCTGGATTTTAATTGGTTGAGTTCTGAAGATGATCCTTATAACAGTGTTTTCATTGGTCAGCTTCTTTATCCAGTGGATTTCTGGTGTGGTCCCCCCTCTTGTTGTACCCTTCCTTCCTCAGTTTTTTCTTCCTCTTGTTCACTTTTGTTTATTGAAGACTTTTTCGGGTTTTTGTTATTTCATTATTTCTGGTAGCAAAGATTTCGGCATTGTTTATATTCTTAATTAAAAAAAACAATTGAAAAATTACCTTTCACGAGATATAAATTATTAATATACAAAATAGACATTTCTTCGGAACACTTGCAAAAGTAGAAGAAAAACTGAAACCTTTGCTACCCAAAAATAAAGAATTAACAAATACCAAAAATATCCCAACAATTTAGCAAAAAAAAAAAATATCCGAACTAGTTAAAGATACCAAATTCAAAATAAGTCCCTAGCTTTGAGCACCATAGAACCATACACGTACCTTTGAAATGTTTGATATTTTTGAAAGAGTGTGATTATAAGAACATTTACATGAATCAAATCCTCCAATGCTCTTAACTATAAAAATAGGTTTCTCAAATATTCTTCTCCCATTTCCTTTTATATTTAACAATTAAGATAAAACTTGGGCCTTCCACATGGTAAATTTGTATGAAAAATATTTTAAAAAATATTGTATGAAAAATAAAATTTATATTCTTGATTGAATTAATATTTTAGTCATCAAACAAATTTTTAAACTATTTTTTTGTTAATTACATATTTTTAATGGTGAATTGATCTCATTTTTAAAATATATTAGGTAAAAAAATTACTTATCGTATAAGAACCTAACATTTAGATCAAAAGATATCAAGCCTACTTACAATGAAACTATATCAGCTCGGTTTTATATCAAGATTTAGCCATTTAAAAGTTAATTATGGTTATAAGAAGTTTACGTTCACGTGCCAATTATATTTATCTTCAATATTTTTCTCCTTTTTATGTCGTTTTTTTTTTCATTTTGATTATTACTCGTTATAAATTATTAAAAAGATACATATTTAGGTAAATATATGTCGTGTTGTGCACAATAAATATTTTATATTTATTATTTATTTTATATTTTTCTGCATATTATAAAATAATAAAATATTAATTATATATTAAATAAATAAGAAATCAGTTAATATTATGTAATTAATTGGTGTGCGCATATAAATTAAACGATCACTCTTTTTTGTTCTCAATCATTTAAGGATAAATGTATCAAAACAATCTATCTTATCTATGTATATGATGTATAATTAAATTTAAATGATATTAATATAGTATATTTTTAATATGGATACTTATTAAATGAGGTTTCTGTTCAATGAAAATTACAAAATATAAGTATGTATTTTCATATGATGTATAGCTTAGTTTAAACGATATATATGATGTATATATATATTAACATAAACATCTATTAAAAATAAAATTATTTATTCATATGGTTTTATAATCATTGTATCTTATTACATAAAAAATTAAAACTTGATCACAAAGTTTATGTGAGACTTTTAAAAGTTTTAGTAATTTATACTCATTTTGAAAAATTCAAAATAAAACATATACAAAAAAATAAATTTTTATTATATGATTAATTTAATTGTGTAATTTGTTTTAATAGTAAAGAATAAGAATTAAACAAAATTGTAGAAAGTATACAGATTGTTACCAAATCTTTATTATTTAAAATAATTATTTACCATATATATTAATTACAATAGGTAATTCTGTAGGTTTTATTTAAGAAAAAATAGTTAATATATTTCAATTTGATAAATGAATGGTGTATAATGAATATACTATATAATATAACGTTTCCTACCAATTTAGTTTTGGACTAAAAAAATTCTCAATTGATTCTCAAGCCGCCACATAAGCAAAATTAACATTTTAATTATATGACAACTCAACAAGACACTTTTTAATTAGTACAACCTATAGGTCATAACATTTTAAATATTTCTCTTTTAATATATAAGAGATTATTTAAATCACAAAAGTTATTAAAAGACCAACAAACCAAACAAAACCTACTTATTTAAAAATTTAACAGTCGGAGTGTCCAAACCCAAATCATGCCCATCCATTAAATTAGGGATGAACATTTAACACGATACCTGAACCCATATCTGAACTCAACCCAAAAAAATCCGGCCAAAATCCAAACCGAAATAGTAAAATATCCGAATGGGTATTGATTTAGAAAATATTAAATATCTGAACTCAAAACGAGTAATATCCGAACCCAAATAGACATCAAAGATAACCGAACATATACATATCCTTATATTTCTAGTTTACATCTCTCATTTTATTTAAAATATTAATATTGATGTTACACATACTTTAAGATCATATAATTACGGAGAAAATGATTTGATATTCACTTAAAATGCATGTCAAGCTTTTTGTTTCATTTATTAACAAAAGTTACATCCAAATTCTAAAAACAATAGCCAAATTAATGTCTATTTAGTTTAGAAATGTTTCCTCCAAATATATTAATCATTCAATCTATTATAAAGAAAAAAAATCAGTTAAGCGAAAACTAAATTTATAAATACAAGAAAAAAAAAATTCTTTCAAAATTTAAATATCCGAACCCGATCCGAAATAACTGAACAGAACTAAAATACTCAAACCCGACATGATGTACATAAATACCTGAACAGATTCTATATCCTCATACCGAAATATCTAAAAATATGAAATACCTGACCCGAACCCGAACGGGTATCCGAACATCCACCTCTACGTTAAACATAGATTGAGTCCTAAAAATTTAAACATCAACCAAGTATTTTTTAAGTTTTGCTCATTCTTTCTATTTCTTCATTGAAACAAATCAATCTTATTTTCTTTCATCTTTTCGTCACCAGAGAAAGGATAATCTTTAAATAACATACGAGTCAAACTTTTCTCCAAGAAATAAAGATATAACAAATCACGAATTATCTGTCGAAAAAGAAGAAAAAACTAACCGAGAATGGTATAACTTAGTAATATTTTGTGAATTTTTATGATGATGGCTTAATTTGATAGTCACGTTTTTCTATGAAATGCTGCTTTCAAAGAACAAAAATGAAACCATGCGATCTCTGATGGTTGAGACATGAAAAAGTGAGAAGGACGATGTTTTATGTAGTGAAGAGATGAAAGAAAAAGAGTGTTGATAAGAGTGTAAGAGAGAAAACAGTGTAAGTGATAGTGAAAAAAATATGTTGGGATGAGCAAAGCGAGAAAGAAGCAATGAAGAAAACATCAACCATTGTCAACCAATAGAAAAGGAAAAAAATCAATCATTGTCAACCAATACAAGTTTTTGTAAGTTGGTAACTCGTTTAAATTTTTTTATTATGTATGTTTGTGTAACTAGGTAAAATTTAGCAAACATTTTCCATTTTGTGTGTCACTTTGTAGATCTTGAGATTAATTTATTTTTTGTGTTTGTGTTGACTCTGTAAAAGTTTGTCGAATTTTCATATTTATGTTTGTCAAACTTTGTAAAACTTGTTATTACTTTGTTTTAATCTTTGTGTAAATTTGGTAAAACTCGGAAAAACTTTACATTCCAATAAACTGATACAAGTTTTGATTAGTTGTACTTTTATTATCATATAAAAATAAATGGGTCTATACGGGTTAATCCGTTCAGGCCCGTTTCATAAATAGACCCGTTTATTATAATGTTGACAACCCATTTTAAAGTTAACATCCAATTATTTTTAAAAAATATTGATTTATATTGGTGCCAAAAATATCAATTTTAAAGTCATTTTAGTCTAATGTTTGTCAACTATAACTTTTGACCAACGTTGGAAATAAAATGATACGATCAATAAAAATTTATAATTAAAATGACTTGTTAAAAAAAGTTCAGTATTTTGGCTTTACTGAAAAATTAGTATTTTATTTCAACCAAATTTGAAAATTCATTATTTTTTTTTGGATCAGACGAAAATTCATGATTTAAATGACATTTTTCTCAATTTCAACCAAATTTAAAAATTCGTTAATTTTTGAGTCAAAACCAAAATTCATAATTTAACGACATTTTTCTCAGTAAGAAACTGCTCTCTTCTTTATTTACCTTTTCTTTATTTTAAGTAGAATCATGGCCATTTGTGACCAAGTATCCTGTCACTATATAGCCAAGGAAAATAATTCATTTCAAAATAGATGAGAAAATCTTGGCGAGTCTATATACCCTGTGTTTGGTTTGCATAATTCTCTTTGGTCTTTTGGGGTGTTCAATCCGGATATCGGTTCGGTTTCGGTTCGGTTTTTTCGGTTTTTCGGTATTTCGGTTGGTAAAATACAACTATCATTCTAAATCCATATTTACTTCGGTTCGGTTCGATTTATATACTGTCGGTTTTCAATTTATTCGGTTTTGTACCAAAAAACATAATTCATTATTTTGTGATCTTATTATATGAATGTTAGAGTTACGTTGTCAACACAGTTATATATTAAAAATATTATATGTTTAAATAAAAGAACAAAAAAATAAAAAAAATGCTTATACCATCTAATAAAATAATCAAATCTAGAATTAAAATCAAAGCTCAAAATTTTGAATAAAAGTAAAAAAAAAACTAAAAACAAAACAGAAGCACAAAGCACTAAAGAAAGTTTTCCTATTCTTTCAAATTTATCGTTCATCAAATTTATGTTTCTTCGATTGAACACGAATCTCTGTTCATTTATAGATTAAATAAAGTTGTGAAGAATTTCTACTAATTATTGTCCATCAAACTTATAATCTTTATTTCAATTTAGTCAATGCTAAAATAAAGCAAAAAGATCAAAAAGAAGACTAAAAAATAAAAAGCACGGTTGCGATGAATTGTTATTTAATTATACTTCAAATGTTTTACTAATCATGACTTCTTTATTACTGTAAAAAATATGGTAATAGTTATTAGCAAACAAATTAACTTATGATTTTCATACGTCGTTATAAAATATATACATATTTACATGTTTCTATTTTTGATCGGTTTTATTCGGTTTTATCGGTTATATACTAAACCATATCCAAATCCTACGGTTTTTAAAAAATTACATCCATTTGGTTTGTATGGTATATACCAAATCCAAACCACATTGTCTATTTTGGTTCGGTTCGGTTCGGTACGGTTCGGTTTTACCATATTAAACAGCCATTGTCCACCGATTGGATTAAAAAAGTGTTTCTATACAATAAAATCTAATTCTCTTTTGTATTTGTGCACCGATTGGATTAAGAAAAATGTTTCTATACAATAAAATCCATCCATGTGGTCTATAACTAATGAAAATAATATTAGAAAAATTGGCGTAATTCATACAAAAGTTTTATATGAAATTTTTATTAAAGAGTTCACTTGTGTATGTAAAATCATCCGATGTGGATCTTTTGTAAAATAGTATAATTGTTTGCTCTAAAATCCTCAAATCAATATAAATAGCAATTAAAAACCTTCAGAAGCTAAAATGGCATTCGATAGACCACAAAATAGCGACGAGTATCCATTGTCCAATCATTCTACATATTTACCAATGACCACAAACCATTTGTGGCCTTAATGTGATGAATATGACAGGTTTAAATGGGTTTGGTATCTAACCCAAAGATATGTGGGCTGATATTGTTAAAGGAGTTCTCTAAACAAACTGCAATTATTAATTCTAACTGAAAGTCTTACTTTAAGCCCAAGAAACACGTACCATTTCCTTGCAGAAATTGGAGGCTTCACTTTTGGGTTGATTGTTAATTTTGTCACGGGAAAATGACTATTACCTATTAGTCATCCAATTTTCAATAGTAGGAGACTCTGCTTGCGGTTTCTGTATGTTTCTCTCCACAAATCTAGGATGAACTGAACCTATACTCGACATTTGTAGTAACTAACACTGTTCATGTACCACTCATCGGTGAGAGACATGGTGTGGATTACTGTTCATGTTCGTTAAATCCATCATAGTGAGATCTGAGAAATGCATGTTTAGGTGGAGTCTTAGCTAACTGAAAGATGGTTAACCCTAATGAATGAATATGTAAAATAATATAATTCATTCTTTACGCAATTTCGAGTGGTATATTGATTTTTATTTAATTTTTATATTTGTTAGAAATAAAATATACTTTATCAGAAATGTAAAATATCTTAATTAATTAATAAAAAATTTATGGTCAATCCACTTATAAGTTATAATCAATTTATTTTAGATCGATAATAGATTGTCCTTCCTTAACCCTTTATATAAGTTTTCTTATACTTTTTGTGTAAGATAATGTATTTATAATTTCTAGATTTTTAGTCTATAAAAATCATAATCTCGAAAAAGAGATATTAAGAATTAAACTATTCTACAACAAGAATTAAGCAAATCTTAACTAATATATAAAAGATTGTGGTTAATTCACTTATTTTAAATTAGAAATTAATGATAAAATCAAATTTAATTAGAGCTCAGATCCTAAACAACCTGAACTCCTAATTGATATAACTCTTTGACCGGATATAATCGTTATACTAAACTCTCTCGACAATATAAAAATGTCTTAAATTTTGAGGTTTTTAGCCAATAAAATTATCATTTTGAAAAGGGATATTATAAATAAAATATCTCACATCAAAAAATTAAGAGAACATAATATATAAAATGTAGGACTAATCTATTTATAATCAATTAGTTTTAAGTTGGAAGTTCATGACAAATCCAAATTTAACATGATGAATTTTGGTCTTAAGGCGTAAAACCAAATTTAACAATTTTGAAAACTATTCCTTCCATATTAACCTTTGATAATATATACTCATCAGGTTTTATCGAAGATAAAAAATGGAATGTATACGGATGGACTGATGTGAGTAAAATATTAAAGAAACTAGTGATAATAAGAGAGTGTCCAATGTAAATTTCACTTCTCTTTTTAAAATATAGTAACTCTATAATTGGGATGTGTAAGGATGGAGAGATGTGAGTAAAATATCAAAGTACTAATGATTTTAAAACATGTCCAATATAAATTTCATTTCTCATTTTAAAATATCGTAACTCTATAATAGAATTAAATTTTATTCCAACTCAATTATATTTTATAGTAAAAATAGAGAAATAAACAAACAAAAAATGTATTATTCTATTTATAGAGTTAAATTATTTTTATTATATTACAACATAGAAAATGAAATATGAATTGAGTAAATTTGACTCTAAACTTCATTTTTGGAGTAAGAATTAGAGTGGAATTGAAGATACTCTTTTTTTGGACCATATTTTTTGAAGATACTCTAAAATCAAAAGGTGTAGGTAAAATATAGCATTGGGAGAGAGCAGAGGCAACAACTAACCACATGAATAGACTACAGTTTCACGTATAACCAACATATTGTTGCATTCAGTTATTACCAAAATAAAAGAACCGCTAGTGTTATATTGCAGTTATCTTTCCCAATCCAATTATGGCGAGACTGACAACGCATTTCTCTTACCACTTTCACGTCTCATTCATTTATTTCTAGGGATGACAATGCATGTTAGGTCTGCTCCGGAATGCACTAAAATATGTGTGCATCGTAACTGATTGGTCCGCCAAATACACATTGAAGACTTGAAGTGACCGTAATTCAAAAACACACACACATCTGTTGAGAAACTCTATAACCCTCTCAGCTCTCATGAAATAAATGCGAATAGTCGAACTAATTTATGGTTTAAACAATATCTTTCATAGAATATTGACTTAATCTTGTAGATCTTTTGTTACAATATCTTTCTTTTGTTACAAAATTTAGCAAAAAATCTTTTGTTACAAGACTTCGGTTTTTGAAATCTCAATTCTTACTCATCCTATTTTTGTGATTGTAAAACTTTTCAGGGTAGTACATAGACATTTAAATTCTTAATAATACTGGTTTAGCCTAGAGCAAATGCATAATAAACGGTCCATAGACATTTAAATTCTTAATAATGCTAGTGTTTAAAATGCTCAATCAACCACGGAGTGCTATTACAACCACAAGCTTAAGCATCCTATTTTTCATATTTTGGTAAAACCATGTCTCAACCAGCCTGTTAAACTTAACCATCATGGAAAAGTTTATACAAACTTTCCGCCAAAGGTCGAGAGAGATCTTTCTCTACATCATCCTTCTCAAAGAAGAGAATCATATCACAATCATCCCCTTTTGTAAGAGGTGACGCTCTCCTGGTATTTAAAACCGAAAAAAAAACAACTTCCAAATCATCTACTATTTTTGTGAAAGTCTATCTAAGACCGGTAAAAGCAACTATCTTCATATGGATGACAATCGAGGTTTTTGGATAGTACTACGACGTCACAAGTTAATATGACTAATCGTTTATATTTGAAGAGTTTGAAATGCGGATTGAATCTCTGGTAGATTAGATCACAAGTGGCAACAATATCTTGCATAACGCCTTATCAAACTTGTTTAAGCTTGTGTTTATATCTTTGTATTCCTCCAAATGTTATGTTTTGGATTTAGCCTTTTGGCTCGCAATCATGTTTTGTATGATGTAGATACTAGTTATGCCATCGTTTAAAAATTGTTTAAAGTTAGTAATGAAGACTTGGTGAACAAAAAAAACGGTCCGGATTTTCTTAGTCATACATGAAAATGAAGATGGGTCTGGAGACCTGTTTGCTTCAGTGTTTATACTTTAAGATGTTAAATATGAACGTGCTGGATATTTTTAGTAAACTTGTTTAACCCGTGCCATTTGTGTAACCAGTTACGTATTTGAATATTTGTACGATCAAAAGGGATCTAGAAACCAAACCGAAATTAAAACTAAAAAAAAAACGATTCACCACTTTAAGGTTCTCACTGGAATTTCCGTGCACAAAGTTAAATTGGATTTTAGTAGGCTGTCAGGTCTATCAACTGTACAACCACATGGCCTGACCTACTATTGTCTATTGAACTCGCCCCTATTACCTAATAATATTGATTACATAGCTTTTATTGGTCAAACCCAAAAGACTTCAATTTTCCTTATGCTTGCTCTGTTCTGTTTTTCTTTTGTTAGCTCAGATAAGCACATTCAAGGCAACGTTAAGAGAAAGAGAAGTATTATTTCGAATTTCTAAAAATGAAGAGAAAAGTAGCATTTGATACATCACAAATAATACATCACGAGAATCTAAAGGGAAATAAGAAAAATAAATACTTCAAATGAAAAAATAGAGATGTAAAAGTATACGCAGATATATGAACATTTTTATGGTATTTGTGTCGTCTTTTTCACTTTTCTCTATCATATTCCAATCTTATTGAAACGTATCACCGAAAAGAGAGAGAGAGGCATGCTCATAGTTTGACAACCTCAGGGATAAAGACAGGGTACCGGTCGATACAATCCGACCATGGTCCCTCCGTTGGTGTTTTGATCGTACGGTTAGATTTCCACACGGCAGAGTTACACTTGAATCCACTCCCAAACGCAATCTGCCAAACCCGGTCGCCTCTTTTCATCTTCCCTTTAGCCTCTATGTAGCTAAGCTCATACCATAATGAAGACGAAGACGTGTTACCAAACCTATGCAACGTCATTCTCGAAGCTTCCACGTGTTCTGCCGATAGCTGTAGACTCTTCTGCAGCTCGTCGATCACCGCTCTTCCTCCAGCGTGGATGCAGAAATGTTCGAAGGCCATCTTGAAGTCCGGTATGTACGGTTTCCACTTTGCATTGAATATTTTACGCCCGATAAGAGATGAGAGGAAGAGTAGCTGTTCTGATGCCGGTAGGACCAAAGGACCTATTCAATCCAATACTTGTGTTAATTCAAGAAAAAAAAAATAATGGTTATAGAGATATACTCTTAGAAAAGTAAAGTACAAAGTTTACAAGTACGAATTAATTAAGCCGCAACTGTATTTTGGTCCTGATTAGTGACCACTGTGGTTGTGTCAGGGTTCGACAGGTGTATATTTATTTCATACGCACTCATAAAAAAATTCTGAAGCAAAATTTATTCCATTTTTTTAGTTTTACACAACAAAAAAAAATTGTCTTGAAAAACAGAAAAAGTTAACTTTTAAAAATATAAATTCGAGGCAGTACGTGTTGGCCTAGTCCAGTTCTTAGAGTTGTGATTTACTCCCTCAGTTTAGTAATGCATAACTTTGAAACTAAAAAGATTATATTCCAAATAACGTAATTAAACTTTCGAAATTTAAATTATTCAATCAGTTTTAAAAACAATTGTAAAATGTAATTGGTTAAACAGTTTTCTGTAAAAATAAAATTACAAATGTTAAAAATATTTTATATTTTTTAATTTTCAAAATATTCTTCTGACTATCACATATTGCCAACCATAGGGAGTATATAGTTAGGTATAAAAACAAAATCATGTACCCAGAGCATGTTGTAATTATGATTGATAGTTACCTATGGTGGTGATGTTAGACTTCAAGGCTTCTCCAGCAATGGCCATGAGATCTTTATTCAAGTTGATTCCGACGTGACATTCATCGTCTTCCTGCTGGTAAACGCAATAGTACGACTTATCTTCCGCACCCTTGTGAGTCCTGACAAGGTGGCAAAGCTTATACTTAGCTCTCCACCTGTCTGATCTGCGGTTAGAGAGGAGAATAGCCGCTGCTCCCATGCGGAATAGGCAGTTTGGGAGCAACATAGCTCTCTCTTTGCCCTGGTAGTAATTAGGAGTGATGATCTCAGTGCTAACTATCACCGCGTTGGAGTTAGGATGAACTTGTAACAAGTCACGTGCTACATCTACAGAGATAAGACTAGCGCTGCATCCCATCCCGGAGAGGTTAAGGCTCTTGATGTTACTCCTGAGCTTGTACTTGTTGATTATCATGGCCGAGAGAGAAGGCGTTGGTGAGAAAAGAGAGCAGTTAACGATGAGTATGTCGATGTCTTTAGGTTTAAGACCCGTTTTCTTGAAGAGATCGTCCATGGCAGTGAAGATAACCAACTCTGCTTCGCTTCTAGCTGCATCCATCGTTGGAGTTGGAGGGATGTAGTGAATAGCTGGAGGGAGACAAGTCTCTTCTCCGAGGCCAGATCTTTCGAGGATTCTCATTTGGAACTCAACGCTCTTTGGAGTGTCTATGAGGTTGAGACGAGAGTGTTCCATGAACGTAGCGAACGGGACACGGCAAGTGACGGGAGGTTTGAAGCAAGAGTAGTCAACAAGGTAGATGGTGCGTGGCTTGGACATGAAGTAAACGGTTAAAAAGAACATGATGACGAAAGAGGAACAAAGGATGTGAAGGAGACTGAAGTTGAGTGACTTCAAGTGATTGAGGATCTCTTCAGGACCCGTTCGGAAAAGCTCAAGGGCGGTGTATGCGAGGACTGGGATCAGAAGAAGGGTGAGGAAGTTGTTGACTAGGTATTGGTAACCGAGTTTAACGTATTTGTGCTTCACGGAGCTTGAGAGATCAGGCATTTTGGGAGACGGCATGATTAAGGGTTTTTGCCTATGAGATTTGGAGGTGACAAAAGGAAAGAAGTAAAGGTTTGGGATATAAAGGAGAAACGGAGCGTTGAGAGGAGTTAATGCAATAGACTCAAGGTTCACATCACTCAACGCCCTCTACTCCTTTTCTCTCTGGCTGCTCATTTCTATTTGTTTATTTTTATTTGTTTCTTTCACTCATTTACCAAGTATATTTCGTTTTTCTTCTTGATTTCCAGTTGTAGCCAGAGAAACGTTATTTATGGGAGCTAATGATTAAGGAGTTAATACTTTTTTAGTTTTTACCCTGCTTCAGCTCATCAGTTTTTAGAATCTTCTTTAAAAAATGAAGAAGAAAAGAATATGCATGTGTCAGTTGTGTTCCTTTTGATGGATGGCAATAAATTTTAGAGAAATTACTTATAATGACTCTAACTATATCTAATATTACTCAAATAACTCTTAAACTTTAATAATTACTAGCATAACACATCCAACAAGCAAAAGTACCAGAAACCCAATCTAGTTCTCAGTAATCAGTTAGATCGAACCCGCAAAGCCATTGCTTTTTTTTTTTTTGTTATCTTTGCCAGAAAAAATCATATTTTGTTCAACTTTTGGGTCAACCTCATCAAGTTCTCAACCATTAAAAACTTTAATAAATAAAAACAAAAATCATTTTCTCTGTAATTCTCCAATTTTTTGGATAATGTAAAATTAACTGGTTGTGTAACCCTATCGAGTCAAATATTTTTTTAAGTAAGCTTCAGTATGCAAACTCTAACTCAGATCATCTAGATCATAAGTTAAATGAGTTAATTCGCGATCAAACAAAAAAAAATAGAATAATTTTTTTATAATATAATTTAAAATATAAAAATCCAAAACATTAATATTAAATACTAATAAAACCAAGACCTAATAATATATTAAATCAAAGTTAAATCAGTGATCAAAAAATATATTCCACATAAAAATTTTGCGACGATTCATCTTCAAACTTTTCATCTACTTAAAGATATTTTTATGTGCAAAGATATCTTCAAACTTTGCATAAAATAGAAGTTATCCATATATATATATATATATATATATATATATATATAACTATCAAGCTCATGAGTTAACTCATGTTCATTAAGATCATTGATATAACTTGTGATCTAATTTAATCTCAGATCATTAAACTCATTTATTAAATGAACCTAAAAATAAAAATTATACTCATAAAATTGAATTGAGCTGAGGTAGCTCATGAGCTATAACTCATTTTGACACCCCTAAATTTGGTGCGTGTGGAGTGGAAACACTGTATAAGCGATCATCACTGAGAAACCAGAACGTAAGTTCGATTTTGAGCTTTGCAATAAAATTTACGTCTAGGAAATGGGGAAAAACGTTGAAGAAGATGGTTTGGTTTTTGTTCAAGTGCTACAAACAACCTATCACTTAACTATCAAGAAATGCTTAAATTAGTATTCGCGATGTTTACGAAAAAAGTCACCAACCATACTGGAAAAAAAAATTGTGACATAGTTTAGACCAAAAAAACTTGTCACATAAGCATTTGTTCAGATGTGTTCGGTCACATGGCTAATTTAGATTTGCAAGGCAGTCATTAATATCTACTCGATAGATCCCCATTTTATGTGTATTTAAGTTTTGTAGTAGAAATGGAACTACGTATCGTTTTTTGTGAGGAGTGAATGAATGTTTTGATTGTTTTTACGAAATTAATTTATTGCATCCGATGGCGATATCTCCAAAACCGCCCCATATCATTGCTGGAAAATCGCAAGTGGGATACAACAATGAGTTCGCCGTTACGTTTTGTGTTTTAAGGATCAACTTGGTGTTTACGTCGAAGTAATAGAAATATCATAGTCTAGTAATCTAGAGTACTTAAACTCCAACATAATAAGAGAGAAGACTATCCATTAAATAGTTGGTGTGGAGTGACTACATACGTACATTACAAGTTGGACTAGACAAAATATAAATTTTGATTAGTTTCGTTTATCCGTATAGATTCGAATTAAAAATTCTGAATATATGTAATTTTACAAAGCAAATTAAATATTAATATGTACTATCTGTAAGAAACGAAACAAATCATAAAACTAATATTTTTAAAAATTGATATTCGCTCCGATCTGCTATATGCATATATTTAAAGAATTATATATATGTTATAAAAATATTATATTTTACATAAGTGTTATAATATTTTTATTTACTAAATTTATTAAATTATTTATTAGAATTTTAAAAAGTAAATAATTTTTTTATTTTTGTAACAAAATAATAATGTTTTATATTATTTTGGGAACTTTTTTATTTTTAAATTTTTTTTTTGTTTTTACCCGGTCAAAAATTTAAAAATTTTGGACATTCGAGACATTAAATATCCCGGTGACTATAGATTAAATAACTGATTATTCAAATAAAATGTATTGAATCACGGATACCTTTAAAAACCGAATATCTGATTTGTGTCCTAACTGATTATTCGAATAAAACGTATTGAGTCACGATTACCTTCAAAAAAACCGAATATATGATTCGTGTCCACGTGTATTCATACATGTGTAAAGTATAATCAAATAAAACATAGTCCTTCTTTATACGGATAAAGAATTCAATAATACGTTATTAAATATATGGGTGTCGAACCAACCAGCGGCTAACCATAATTTTCCTTTAACAATAAATAAATTAGTACACACATCACATTACAGACTACACTTATTTTTTTAAGAAAAAGAAGAAGTCTATATCGACTTTGGGATTTATAAAAGAATTAGTTTGCAACTCTCAACTATATGGCTGTTTAGTATTTATTGCAGTATTTCTTTTTAACATATTTTCAAATTAAAGCAGTGCCTCTATTATGTTCATTTTATCTCTAGTCTCTACAAATAATTTCTTTACAATAATCATTTAAAAGGTTAAAACATGTTCAGAACTTTGAACCTTGTTGCAGGATTATTATGTAGGGCTATGGTGATTGTCTAATTGTATCTCTACAATATTATTTGAGAAATTAGTTTTTTTTTTTATGTATCACGCTCACATTTTTTACGATGATTAATTACAAATTCATCTTTAATGAATTAAAATATTATATATAATTGATATTTATTAAAATTTATTTAATAGTTTATACCAATTAAATTTTTAGTTTTAGTTTTATTTTTATATATTTTTCAAATAACATATGTAATAAAAGAAATATTCATATAATAAAACACGAAAATTATATTTACAAAAAGGAAAGAAAACATATTTTATATATAATGCGATTTCATAAAAAAACTAAAATTCACAAAAAAAACAATTTTGATGTTAAAAGACTAATCATCTCTTTAAAATAATATTAAACAACATAATATATCTATATAATATTTTGTTTATGTCAGTCTATTTTCTCAGATTATTTATAAAATTAATTTAAATGACATGTACTAAAATATCATTGATGAACTTTAGATATATTACAATTACTACTACTGAGACATTAAAATACCACTTTCGCATAATTTTTTTTTGTTAAATTTTTAATTTTCATCTACATTTTCTACAAACTTTAATCAAACCTAATATACTACTAAAATGCTTTAAGGATTAATATTTTTATTTTTAAAATTTATATATTTATACAACATATAGCTATTATTTAAATATATAAATTAATATAAAATTTTATGGTTAAGATAATGTTTAATAATTTTAGTTTATATTTTATACATCTAAAGTATAAACTTACATAGAATTTACACACAATAATATTTTGTAAATATTGTTATTCGTTTATGAGTTTTAAAATATTGGTGATGTTCGTTTATAAAAGTTCCTAATTGTCATCATTTCAGTTTTTTTTTTACTATTTTTACAAAGCCACAAATATCAAATATTTTATGAAAGTCTATATACATATTTAAGATAAAGAACTGAACAAATGCAATAATAAAACTAATCAAGTTTAGTTTAACAAGAAAAGTAATTTTGCACCAATGTGAAAAATATGTATAACTCAATATAACAACCAAAATGAAACAATCTAAGTTTTTATATATGTTGTTCATTTTACGAAGACATTATTAACTTTCCACATTTCCTTTTGGATTTTTTTCCAGGTGACCTTGATTCAAGATTCTATTGCGGCACACATGCTGAACACTTTCAAAAAGGCCTTGATGATTAAAGGTAAATTAGCTAGCTACTTTTTCAACTGCAACTGTAGTTCCTTTCGCTGGCCGTGGATCTTTTTCTCAATGAAGATATGCTGAAATAACCAAAATTGAAAAACTGAACTTTGGATTCTTTTCTGTTTTTTTTTTTCCTCCAGCTGATCCTCGAATCTGCAAGTGTAGGAGTCAGTGATTTCTCGCATGGTGAAGCTATTTTCACGGGGATTAAGAAAACATTGAGATACTAGGAACTTTAGTTTGTTCTTTAGCGGACACCAAAGGCATGTTCCACTATCCGAAGTCTTTACCTATGTTTTCTATTTAAAAATAATCAAATAATAAATAATATTTTAATAAAGAGAAAAAAGGAGAATTTTTTAAGAGTGGTAAAGGCATATTGAGGTAATGTTCTCGTTACACCAAAAATCAGAAGAAAACAAAAAGATTAAAATGGCAGAGTACTTGGTAACCGGAGGGACAAGCTTTATAGGCTCTCACGTTGTAAAGGCACTTCTCGACTTGGGTCATTTCGTAAGAACAACTGTTAGAGACTCCTCAGGTACTTTATACATTCCTCATCTATGTTTGCTGCGACTAGTTTTGTTTCTTAACTATTTTGTAAAGATGAAGAGAAGGTTAGGTTTTTGTGGGAGTTGAAAGGAGCAAAAGAAAGATTAAAGATCTTCGAAGCCGATCTAACGGTGGAGGGAAGCTTTGACGATGCAGTCAAAGGTGTTGATGGTGTCTTCCACGTCGCCTCTCGTGTTCCACAAAGTCTCATATTTACTTTTACATCAATTTGGTCCCTCCCTAAGTTATATCCAACATGAAATCACTGATGATATTTTCCTCAGGAAAAGTTGGACGATCGCGATGTATATGGAACAAGGAATTTGATGAACTCTTGTGAAAAATCAAGAAACACCGTGAAAAGGATTGTTCTCACATCTTCGTCCACTTCGGTCCGGTACTGTTATGATGCCACCAAAGCCTCTCCACTTAACGAATCACATTGGAGCGATCTTGACTACTGCAGAAGCTTCAAAGTGAGTAACATAACATCACCGTTGACATAATTTATGTCAACCTTATTCATTGTTTTGATTAATGAGATTGTCCGAAAATGTATGTAGATTTGGTATGGTTATGCAAAGACGTTATTGGAGAAAGAAGCTTGGCTGATCGCAGCCGAGAAGAATCTAAACCTAGTTGTCGTGATCCCTACATTTTGTATCGGTCCAATACTTAGTCCAAAACCCACAAGCACCCCATCGATTTTTCTCTCCATAATAAAGGGTTAGATAGAATCTTTTCACTTTGACGATTTACATTTCAGTCTTAAAAATGGACCTCAACTTCGGTGTCTTGTTTGACTAGGTGTTCGTGGAGACTACCCTAATTTCAGAGGAGGTTTTGTGCACATAGACGATGTAGCTGCTGCACAAATCTTAGCAATGGAAGAACCTAAAGCATCGGGAAGAATCATATGTTCTTCGAGTTCAGTGGCTCACTGGTCAGAGATCATTGAGATGCTGAAACCCAAATACCCGTTATACCCATTTGAGACCAAGTACGTACTTATATCCTCTGCTTTACTTCCACTCTTTAATCTGCTTGTCTCTGTATCTTTCAGACATGTTTTGATGTTTTGCACAAATAAAACTGTTTCAGGTGCGGTAGTGGAGAAGGGAGAGATATGCCTCATAGCTTGGACACAACAAAGATACATGAACTTGGCTTAGCGTCGTTCAAACCATTAGCTGAGATGTTCGATGACTGCATCAAGTGTTTCCAAGACAAGGGTCTACTCTGAAACCCCTATTGTTGTCATAAAATCGAAGTGATCAAGCTTATGTTGAAACTGTTGAAGTTTATTCAAACATTAATAATCTAACTTTTCTTATGATTACGCACTCTCGTTCCCATTTTCTTGGAGTTTAAATTGGTCACTAGGACTTGTGGATTATCGTTGGACAGAGTAGCGTAGATGATAGGTCGAGTGATAGTGTCACATGCGCCACCTTCAAAAGGATAAATGCATACGATCCAGCTGATTGTTGTGTATATCTACCAAAGTATTGAAAAATCAACCCTTCATGACCTGACTAGTTATTTTCCTACGTTGTAGAATCTTGAAATCTTAGTGGTTAGATTTTATTTTCTGATGAGAACTAAGAGAAAGATAGGATCATAAAAGGCATACATAGAATCAGAAACGCAGAAGCGGAATCGTGTAAAAGTTTGGAAACTATTTAAAAAAAATAATTAAAAAGTGGGTAGGTTTTAGAAATGTATATCATATATATAATATAAAAATCATTTTGTAAAATATAGGACCAAAAATATATGATTAAAAAAACTACTTACTCATTATTATTAATTTTAATCCATTTAGTTAACATCATATTTTAATTGTAAAAATACTAACAGATTAAGCTTATAGTAAATATTATCAAATTAATTATTATTAATAGTTCACAAATATCTGTTACAATATATTTTAATATATATGAAGATCTTTTATAAAAATTATTATGAAAAAGATAACTTATAGTATTAGTTTTGAAATTTTGATATTTTATATTATTTCTACTTAATATTATTATTTTGGATTTTATTATTTATTTATGATATTGAATTCTTAAAATGGCAATGTGATTCCTAAAAAGAAGCATAAACTTCCAACATATTTTTAAATATTATTTCTGGAAGAGTATTGGAATAGATATTTCAAAAGCTTCTACAGGTTTTCCATTTTAATTTTGAAGCAGGAAGCACATAAAAATATAAAGAAGATTATATATATATATATATATCTTTCTATGCTTTTCAAAAATAAATGTTCTTTCCGAAAAATTGAATTTTCTTATATATAATAGTTATTTATATTTTTGATTATTTATATTTTAATATTTAGTTAATGAATGAATTCTGTCCTTATATGTTATTTTGAAACAAAAATATTTTTTTTTGGTGTATTTAAGACTATTTCTTCATATCCATTTTGTGTATATATTATTTGTTTCTATGTAAAGATAAATGTTTAGACTTTAGACTACCTGTTATCTGTAAACAAACGAGAAAACTTGTGAAGCAAATGGCTCATTTTTATTTCATTTAATGTGAATAATAAATTGTTAAAAGACTTAGGGTGTAACTGGTGAACACTTTAGGAATGCTAGGAATTATTAGGAAAAAAAAATAAAGGAATTATAACGAAAAAATTGAAGGAATAATGATTCCTCATCTGTTTTGATATGGAATATATTTGTGCTATGGTTCATGATAGGAAAAGGAACGATGGAGATTATTAAGTTCCTTAAGTAATGAATGCTCTATGTAAATGGTAAAATAATTTGGGTATGAGGTGGAACGTGTCATTCCTTTCCTCCACTATAGTCACCAGTTACACCCTTAGGTTGTTGCATTTCATTTAAATATTTATTTTTATCAGCAAACTTTGTGATCACCCAAATCATGGGCCGGCTACAACTTCTTTATGGTATGTTGGCGTGTATGGGCTTATCAATGCAATTTACATGCTTATTTTGACTCTTTAAATTCACTCGAGTTCTTGAATATAACCCATTCACAATCTACATACAGATTCAAACCCACTGAAATAATTGGGCCAACTTGTAAGTTTTTATTAGCTATCTAATCCTTTTTTTTTGAACAAAGCTAGCTATCTAATCCTAAAACAAAGTAATTTGGTTGGCTGAGAAAAGATATCTTATCACAAGTTAAATATGGTTAACAATAAACAGAACTTGACTCTGATTGTGATTTTTTTTTGGACAAAAAGAACAACTGTGATAAAAAGAACAGAGTTGGCTCTGATTGTGAATCCAGTAATAAAAAGAACAGAGTTGAATAAAGACTAAAAATGGAAGAGTACTTGGTAACCGGAGGGACAAGCTTTATAGCCTCTCACGTTGTAAAGGCACTTCTCGACTTGGGCCATTTCGTAAGAACAACTGTTAGAGACATCTCAGGTACTTTCAGATCTCTCATTTATGTTTGCTGCCTCTAGTTTTGTTTATTAACTATTTTGTAAAGATGAAGAGAAGGTTAGGTTTCTGTGGGAGTTGAAAGGAGCAAAAGAAAGGCTGAAGATCTTCGAAGCCGATCTAACGGTGGATGGAAGCTTTGACGAAGCAGTCAAAGGTGTTGATGGTGTCTTCCACATCGCCTCTCGTGTTACTGTTTCTCTGAACAACAATGATCTGGTCAGACACTGTTCACTTTTGTTAGAATTTAACTCCCATTAATTTTTTTTTACTTTCATATTACTTTTTGTGGGTATAACTGATGTGTTTTTTTTTAATTTCCTTGAGGAAAAGTTGGTGGACCGAGATATAAATGGGACAAGGAACTTGATGAACTCTTGTGAAAAATCAAGAAACACGGTGAAAAGGATTGTTCTCACATCTTCTTCGACAGCTGTCCGGTACCGTTATGATGCCAGAGAAGCCTCTCCACTTAACGAATCGCATTTTAGTGATCTTGACTACTGCAGAAGCTTCAAAGTAAGAACCAATTTTTTTTACAATTGTTTTGGTTAATGAATTGTATGTATGTAAATGTATGTAGATATGGTATGCTTATGCAAAGACTATGGGAGAGAAAGAAGCTTGGACCATAGCAGCCGAAAAGAATCTAGACCTAGTGGTGGTAATCCCTTCGTTCTGTATCGGTCCAATACTTAGTCCAAAACCCACAAGCACCCCTTCAATTCTTCTCTCCATACTCAAAGGTTTGAGAGGATCTTTTTTTCATATCAGTTTCTAAACTTCACCAGAGAACATCAGTTTCTTCATTGTGTGTATGATTCAGGTGTTCGTGGATATTACCCGAACATCACAGGAGGGTATGTGCACATAGAAGATGTAGCTGCTGCACAGGTCTTAGCAATGAAAGAGCCTAAAGCATCGGGACGATTCATATGTTCGAGTTCAGTGGCTCATTGGTCAGAGATCATTGAGATGCTTAGACCCAAATACCCACAATATCCATTTGAGACCAAGTGCGTACTTTATATAGGCTTTGTTTTCCACAGTTCTAATCTAATATTTGACACTTTTAAGACATGTTTTTTTTTTGATGTTTTGAACAAATAAAAACTGTCTCTCTCAGGTGCAGTAGTGAAGAAGGGAAAGATATGCCTCATAGCTTGGACACGACAAAGATACGTGAACTTGGCTTACCGCCCTTCAAGTCATTGTCTGAGATGTTCGATGACTGCATCAAGTGTTTCCAAGACAAGGGTCTACTCTGAAACTCCCACTGTTATCATAAAATCAAAGTGATCTTAGCTTATGTTGTTGATCTTGTTGAAGTTTATTTCAAACACCAATAATCAACCTTCCTATCTTTCCACACTAATGTGGTTCCCATCTTCTTGGAGTTTCAGATTCGTCACTAGGTCTTGCGGATTTTCTTTGGACAATAGAGTAGCAGCATAGATCTACCGATAGTCACACGTGCTTGACACATGCGTCTGTTCGTACCAAGCAGGGTACATGAGCACGTGTCAGTACTGTTTACACAAAAATAGTGGAGAATGCCACTTTGAGGAGTCACAATCACTATCAGTCGCCTTCAAAAGCATAAACGCATGCGATGAAGTTTGTAGAATCTACAAAACGTTAGCGTCCTGTCGTTGTCACTCTTGAAATCTCAGTGGTTACTGGTTAGACTTAATTTCCTGGTCAGAAAATTTAAGAGAAAGCTAGGATCCTAAGAGACACAGAAGGCGAGATTAACAAAGAACAACACACATAATGATGAAACAGATTAAACATAGAGATTGAACAAGGTAAAGCCAACATCATACATTCTTTTTCATGTTCTTGTGAAATAGCAAATGAAACTTAAACAAGTCCCTTAAACCAAAACCGAGCTTTGGCCATTTTGTCTTAACTAGAAACGACTTTTTTTTTTTTTTTGAGCAACAACTAGAAAAACTTATTATTGGAATACAGTGAATCAGATAAGCTGAAAAAACCTTCAGGGGCAAGAGATGTTGAGAGGAGGAGGCGCCACTTGATCTGCAAAGGCAAACTTCGAATCACCATGCTCAAGTTCCACATCTGTGAAGTCACAATCAGGTAGCTCACTTGCTAAGCCGATGTTATTAACATTATCAAGCGCAGAGAAATCATCAAACAAGTGGCCATAGTCCTCCTCCTTAAAAAAGTAATCAAAGTCTATCTCCCCAGCAGCATTTACGCCAGAAACCTTACACTTCTCTTCTGCTCCTAAGAAGCTCAGATCAGGGATCTCCAGTCCGGAAAGGTCGAAACCTTCCTTGGTTAAATCACCACAAGCAGTAACATCTTTGCTCAGAGACACCTTTTCTTTAGAAGCAGCAGAACGCAAGCACTGGCTGTTCACCGATGCATCAAACTCAACCTTCTTGTCAGCATAAGCCTTTTTAGCTTCTTCAAGAGTTCCATAAGTACCCAACCACACTTTAGTTTTGGTGATTGGGTTCCTAATCTCAGCAGCCCATTTGCCTGATTGCCTCAGCCTAACTCCCACAGGCTTGTTAAGTTGCCTAGAAGCTCTACGTCTAGAGCTTTTGACACCATCGGAGAGCTGAAATGGGAGGTTAATCTCATGGACAATACGCTTCACCTTTGTAGGCTTACACTCGAACCATTCATCGCTAGAGGACTCATCAGTAGCATAAGGGTCACTAACAACAATACGAACTTTCCTTCCTCTCACTTGTTTCTTCATATCTGATTCAACACTTCAAAATCTCTTACCAAAACTTGCTGAATCAGACAAAAGGGGCTTTGTTTCAGCGAACTATGAAAAAGGGTAACTTTTGTCTCTTGTGAGTCCTGTACAAATAAAACAAAACCCATCAAACAGTTAGGTTCTTAACCACAGAAGACGGAGAAGACACGAGAAAGGTGAAACCTTTTAGGTCTTACGCCCATGGAAAGGGATGGAACCTCCAGAACAAGCCTCTGCTTGGAGCAGAAGCGAAGAGAGTTGAGAACAGTGGTCAGACCAAAGAACAGAGCAGACGAGGTAGAAGACGAAGATCGAGTGGGAGAGGAAACGTGAAACAGAGACAAAATCAAAGCCGATTCAGACACAGCCGACATAAATCTCCGACCTTTACTGCTTGTTCCTGTTCTTTCAATTAGACAACAGAACCCAGAAAGATTAGTGGCAAAGTATAAACCCTAAAACCCTAGAAAGAAGTGTAAGAAAGGTTCTTGATTTTCACTCTGTTTTGCATAAAAAATCAGATCTTACAGAGAACATAAAGACTTTGGTTTTGTGCAGGGAAAATTAAAGCTTTTGTTCACCTACCTTTGTGTGAGCGAACTCTGAGTTTCTGTCAGAATGATAAAGCTTTCAACCTCTGTGCTTATATTCTGTTATTTTTGATTCACCTCTCCGATTTTCTCTCAATGTAATTTATCTTCTGGTCAAAAGGAGCAATTATCTTTCCTTTTTTATTACTAGACCCATTCAAACGAAAAGTAACAATTTTGGAAGTAAATATACACTTTCTATATAATCTCAGTGTCTAAAATATATAGACTGATCTTCTATGTGAGATTATAATTTATTTTAGTTTCGTTCAAATTTTGCAATTTATTTTAAAAAGAGTACATCAATTTCTTTTACAAAATAAGTATTCATTTTTATTGATTAGAAGTTAGAGGTTGAAAATGAAAACAAATCCTCCATATGGATACTTTAACTACACAAAATGGTACAAAATCTACTATATTTATAAGGTTGACCCAAATAAATCTATATTTGTTCAAAATTTTCAGATCAGGGTTTCTATTTGAGGATTTCTATTCCTAAAAATATTTGTTGGCATTCTTCTCTTATATGTTTGATTACATCCAACTATCCAAGTAAGCAACATGTGTTTGATTGGGTACTTATGAAACTCTTGAAGAAGCAACATGTGTTTGATTACATAAATTAGTTTTTCAGACTGAAATAAACATATGATACTGATACTCCAGTAGAATAAATACTGAGATTTGATAGACAGATACAAAATGAGAAGAAATCACAGCATAAATTATCATAAAAAAATTATGTTCTCAAGTAAAAAATCTGATAAAACTAAAAGTAGTATATCATCAATGTATATAACAAGGGATGTGCAAACTGATGGCCCATGACCAACCATGCTTTTAACATCTCATGCATCTATCATGGCCCACCTAGAATCCCAATCATCTCAGGCCATCCACTTCTACCGTGTGAATGTGATACATTTTCTCTTCTTTCTTGTAAACCTCGTTTACCAATGAATTCAGGTGGAAAAATAGTATAGTGTCAAACTGGGCCGGCCTGTCCCAAAACAAAAGTTATCTGTCGTGGATTGGCCCGCAAATTTCACGGGTTAACTTATACAAAAAATATAAGCCCTTGCATAAATTTGTACGGTTAGCTTTAGGGGTGGGCACTTTACCCGATACCCGAAGTGGCACCCGAACCCGACCCGAAAAACCCGAATCGAAATCCGAACCGAAGTAGCAAAATACCCGAATGGATATTAAATTAGGAGAGATTGGATATCCGAACCCGAACGGGTAATACCCGAACCCGAATGGATATCCGAAGATAACCGAATATATGTATACTTACCCTTATTTTCTAGTTTACATCTCTCATTTTATTTAAAATATTTATATTGATGTTACACATACTTTAAGATCATATAGTATATATATAATTATGAAGAAAATATTTTGGTATACATTTAAAATGCATGTCAAACTTTTTGTTTCATGTATTAACAAAAGTTACATCCAAAGTTTAAAAACGATAGCCAAATTAATATTTTTATTTTTGAAATGTTATTTCCAAATCTATTAATCATTTAATCTATAAAAAATAGAAAATCAGTTAAATGAAATCTATATTTTTAAATACAAAAACTTAAAAAAATTGAAATTTTTTGAATTATATGTAAAATTTTATTTTTATTATGCACATATTTTTATAGATAATTTACATATAATTCAAAATTTTTATTTTTATTATGCACATAGTTCAAAATTAGATAATTTACATATAATTGGAAAAAGGTGAATTTTTACTCACTTAAAATGCATGTCAAGATTTTTATTTCATGCATTAACAAAAGTTACATTCAAAATTTAAAAATAATAATCAATTTATTAACTTTTATTTGTAAAATGTTATTTTCAAATTTATTAATCATTCAATTATTAGAAAATAAAAAATCAGTTATGTGAAACTTATATTTTTTAAATACAAGAAAACTTGAGAAATGAAAAATTTAATATTTTTTTCCAAAATCTAAATATCCGAAAACCCGACCCGAAATACCCGAATCCGAGCTAAAAATAACCGAACCCGACCCGAAGTAAAGAAATACCCGAATGGGTATTACAATCATATACCGAAATACCCGAAAATCCGAAATACCCGATCCGAACCCGAACGGGTACCCGAACGCCCACCCCTAGTTAGCTTAATGACAACGAAACATACATTGATTTTTCTTCTACGACTTCTAAAGTTTTGCTTGACGTCTCAAACAAACAAAGCCTAAAAGTTTAATAAAACCAAATTATTGATAATTGTGCAACTAAATTTACAATTTCTATCATTGTGTAGCATCTAACTTGGTGTTCATAAGCATTTTAGCATATTACGACATCAATAAGTTTGTAATTATTTTTTCCAATGACACTGATGAGGGCATATAGAATAAGAACTCCAAAAGTGGTGATAAAAACGAATAAGTTTGTAGAACAAATTTTTCTCATTTGCCGTTTATTTTTTTTTACTACGGCGAAATTAAAATATGAGTCATGTTACAAACTTCTTATGACAAAAAAACAACTGTGTTTCTACATGATTGGATGATGAAAAACATGATGCATGCAAATGCAATTTAAAATTGATAACCACAGATCCATCTAATTGTTTAATATATTTTTTAAACTAAAAAAAAACCAAGCCTGCAATCGCAGCAGGAGCCATGATACTTCACAAGTCACATTCATATATCTTTAATGGGAAGGTGGTACTGGTATCAGATCAAAATCAACGGGACGATTCAATTATTATTATTTGATTTTTCCTTATATAAAAAAAACAATCTTTTAAATTATTTTTATAAGGACAATAATCACTCCCTCAGTTTATATGAATCTGTGTTGTGTTCTCTTGTAATAAGAGAAAATCAAAGAAAAACAATGGCTGCAAAACCAGACATGTTCGGAGACCAAACCACCAGAGAAAGTCTTCTCCCTCGCAAAGGAGGCTGCTCAGACTTCGGCTTCAATGACTCCGGCATCATCTCCGACGACCGCCGTTCTAAATTCCGGTGTTTCCGGTTCTTCTCCGACGGGATCGTCGCTTCCTGGAAAGCTATCTACGACGTGGCGGCCAGTTTGTACGAGATGGGCCGTTCCGATCGCCGGAAAGTTTACTTCGCCGTCAAGATGGGAGTGGCTCTCGCGCTCTGCTCTTTCGTCATCTACCTCAAGGAGCCGCTCCGTGACTCTAGCAAGTACGCCGTGTGGGCGATTCTCACTGTCGTCGTCGTCTTTGAGTATAGCATAGGTAACTTGGACTGATGACTAGTGGAGAGTTTCTTTATATTCGAATCGATTAGATTAGGTTATGGGTTTGTTGTTGTTGCTCGATTGAATCTGAAAGTTTGTTCCTTTCTAGACAAATCCGTACCTGAGATTGAAGCAATTCGAATCTCATATGTTCTGTCCTAATTACTTGGACTGACTAGTGGATAATTTTTTTTAGATTCGAATCGATTAGATTAGCTTCTGGGTTTGTTGTTGTTGCTCGATTGAATCTGAAAGTCTGTTCCTTTCTAGACAAATCAGTACCTGAAGATTGTTGTCTGAAGTAATTCAAATCTCATATATTCTGTCCTAATTAAAGGGAGTTCGAATTATTACAGTTCTCTCTCAGAGATCTCTGATCTGATTTTTATAAGTTGGGTTATATTACTATGTGTATTATGTAGGAGCAACGTTGGTGAAAGGATTCAATAGAGCAATAGGAACACTCTCTGCGGGTGGGCTTGCTCTTGGCATAGCTAGACTCTCTGTCTTAGCTGGACGTTTCGAGGAAGAGATCATTATCGTCAGTATCTTCCTTGCAGGTATTTCTCCAATTCTATCAATCCATTATTTACTCTGTTTGATCCGATCCGTTTGGTTTGTGTATCAAGGTCTCTGTGCAAGTTATCTGAAACTCTACCCGGCGATGAAGTCGTATGAGTATGCATTCAGGGTGTTTTTGCTGACGTTCTGCATCGTTCTGGTGTCGGGGAACAATTCTAGAGACTTTTTCAGCACTGCGTACTTCAGGTTTTTGCTGATTTGTGTTGGTGCGTGTATCTGTTTGGGTGTCAACATATTTATACTTCCGATTTGGTCTGGAGAAGACCTCCATAAACTAGTGGTTAAGAATTTCAAGAGTGTCGCCAATTCTCTCGAAGGTAGGTAGATTCACATTTAATGGCTCTGTCTGTCTCTCTTGTTTTTTTTTGGCTCATTTTATTTTTATGCTTTCAGGATGTGTTAATGGGTACTTGCAATGTGTTGAATACGAGAGGATTCCTTCGAAGATTCTCACCTACCAAGCATCTGATGACCCGTTATACAGTGGATACAGGTCCGTAGTTCAATCTACGAGCCAAGAAGATTCTCTGGTGTGTGTTAGAGTAGAAGTCAATTTTTTGTTGAGCAGCTACTAGATAAGTGAAAATAACATAGATGATTTAAAAGAAAAGTTCCTCCTTTTTTCTTTTTTTTCTGCAGCATGATTTTGCAGTATGGGAGCCTCCACATGGACCTTACAGGACTTTCCATCATCCTTGGGCTAACTATGTCAAACTTAGTGGTGCCGTTAGGCATTGCGCTTTCATGGTCATGGCTATGCATGGCTGCATTCTTTCCGAAATTCAGGTAACTTTACTTCCATTTATTCAACTTTATATACGTCATGACATTAGATATTATGCCCACCTTCTTCAAATGTTACTAGGTTTCTCTTTCTGATCAACTAGAGTTTGTTACTGTTTGGCTACTGACTATGATCTAGTTAATGTTCAAAAAATGGTTAGGCGGTAATTAGCCAAGAAATTACTGATTAGGCGGGCATTTAGACCAATTTTGAACGCTTAAAGCCTTAAAAGAAATTCGTTCTAGAAAAATCATTTCATTTAGGTCCGATTTACCACCTAGACACTGCTTAGACATGTTTTTAGAAGACTGGATTTACTAATTTAGAATCTGCTGTTACTAGATAACGCTTGTGGTAGACTCTGTGTTGACTTCTTGGCTATGACTATGACTAAGACTAAGAGTGACTTGCATTTGATATAACTATGAACCCTCGACAGTTGACATTGATGGGTGTGTGTGATTTCAGGCAGCTCCAGAGAAAAGACAGGCTTTCCGACACGAACTTCAGAGAGTTGGAAACGAAGGAGCCAAAGTCTTGAGATTATTTGCAGAAAAAGTGGAAAAAATGGAGAAACTAAGCCTAGGAAACATTCTCAAGGATGTCCAACGAGCAGCAGAGGAACTGCAGATGAAAATAGACAAGAACTCCTTCCTTCTCGTCAACTCAGAGAGCTGGGCTGCTATGAAAGAGAAAGCAGACGCAGAAGAAGCACAAGAGAACTACCACGAATCCAAAGACGACGAGACCAAAGTGTTCCAAACCCTCAGCCAGATCTGGGACCACAACACCAACAACCATCACCAGAATCCTCACAATGGTAATAATGATTCTCACCTATGGATGTCAACAGAGAGTAATTTGCTTAGGAACCGAGAACAGTGGCCAAGCGTCTCCTTCATAGGCGGTAATATGATCAATGAGATCGAATCCAAAGTTTATGAGAGCGCGAGTTCTTTGTCCCTGGCCACATTTGCGTCTCTTCTGATCGAGTTTGTTGCTAGGCTCCAGAATGTTGTTAACGCATTTGAGGAGCTTAGTACCAAAGCCGGTTTCAAAGAGCCAGTTACTGAGACGCATAAGAAGAAGATAGAGAAAGCTGGGTTTTGGACAAGACTTTGCAGTTGCTTTAGCTCCAGGGCTTAGCAGAAAGCACTTGCAGTTCTAATTATGGTGGTGAATAGTTGATTTGTATACATAATTAATGTATTTTTATTTTTCCTTTCATCTTGAAATAAGTTCCTAATTCATTGTTTTGGGGAAGTTATAAGTTATGCAACTCAGCTTGAAGTCTTGTTGTCTTTAATTTTGTTTGTTGAAATACAATTTTCTCTATTAATTGGATCATTCAGTGTTGCCATGTTCAATCCTGACCAACCGATTTGATATGAAACCTTACCAAATTAATCGATTAGAAAGTCAAACGAATTCTTAAGAGATGATTCGTTTTCTTCATATATTCCAACTGAATTTAAAAACTAACAAATGATGATCAGCTAAATAAGCTATGTCATGTCATGATACCTTAGTAAATGTAGGTAGTGATGTCATGTAATAGCACGTAGTTGATATAATCACGATAATCATATAATTTATGTAGGCACTGTACTGATACCTTAGTACACGTAGGTAGTGATGTCATGTAATAATATGTAGTTGACGAGCATCGTTTTCCAATTTAAAACCCAAACTTAACTTTCATCACAGGTAGATCGAAGACTAAAGAGGCAAAGCTGAAACCACACAAACCGATTTATATTTACATTTGGTTACTCTGGTTTCTTCTTGTCTTTTGTCCAAAAGAATTGACTAAAAATGAAGCATAAGCAAAGCCCAATAAACTATATAACGGCCCAACCGGACCTTCACTTAGTGTTTTTATTTAATTATTTATTTCATTTCTTCTGCTCTTTTATTTCATTTCTTCTGCTATTCCTTCCTCCCTCTAAAAAATCCTTCTCTCCTTGTCGCTCGCTCCTCAGAATCTGAAGCACTTCTCTCGTTAGAGACGCCTGGATCGGTAAGATGATTTATCCACTTTCTTCTCAATGCATCCATCATAAAGATCTCATCTTTAACATTCCCTTTTAATCCACTTCGAACAACTGCGCCAGCCTCTCGAGTTTCTCATTTCCCCCGATTCATCTCGGAATCCGTGACGCTTATCGGATTCAAATTAAACTCGTTGCTTCGAGATCCAAAGTCTCTCTCTTTTATAAACCCATTAGCTTACTTTACCTTCTTCATTCGCAGTGACTTTGATTGTGATAACAAAGGTGGGGGGATTAGAGAATGGCCGCCATGGTGGATGAACCCTTGTATCCCATCGCTCTGCTCATCGACGAGCTCAAGAACGATGACACACAGCTTCGTTTGAACTCCATCCGTCGCCTCTCCACGATATCCCGCGCCCTTGGTGAGGAGCGCACGAGGAAAGAGTTAATCCCCTTTCTGAGCGAGAACAGTGACGATGACGACGACGAGGTGCTCCTCGCAATGGCTGAGGAGCTAGGAGTGTTGATGATCCCCTGCGTTGGAGGTGTTGAGCATGCGCATGTGCTTCTCCCTCCTCTTGAATCTCTCTGCACTGTCGAAGAGACGTCCGTGAGAGAGAAAGCTGTGGACTCGCTTTGTAAGATTGGTTCTCAGATGAGAGGAAGTGACCTTGTGGACTCCTTTGTCCCTCTTGTGAAGGTAAAGGGAAGATAATAATGTCAGGGGTTTAAGTTTTGCACGCTTATGAGTTTGTTGTGTTCTTTGTAGAGACTTGCAGCTGGTGAATGGTTTGCGGCCAGAGTTTCCGCTTGTGGTCTGTTTCATGTTGCGTACCGAGGTTGTACTGATGTGCTGAAGACGGAGTTACGGTCTAGTTATAGCCAGTTGTGCCAAGATGATATGCCTATGGTGCGACGAGCTGCTGCTTCTAACTTGGGGAAGTTTGCTACTACTGTGGAGTCCAGCTATTTGATTGCTGAGATCATGGTTATGTTCGATCATCTTACTAAAGATGGTAGGTACTTTTATATGCTCTGTCTTATTACTATATGTGCTCATTTTTTTTCAGAAACGCTTTACATAGACCCGGAGAGTATGGTAAATAGACCGCATGTTAAAATTGTTTAAATGTTAATCATATTTTCAGAGCAAGATTCTGTAAGACTGTTGGCTGTGGAAGGCTGCGCAGCTCTTGGAAAGTTGTTGGAACCCCAGGAGTGTGTTGCACGCATTTTACCTGTTATTGTTAATTTCTCTCAGGTGATTATTGAGGTTTTCTTTTTTTCATTCATTTATCTGCGTTGGTAGTTTCCATCGGGTGTAAGTTTGCAATGGTTTGTTTTCTGAGAAACAGGATAAATCTTGGAGGGTGCGGTACATGGTTGCTAATCAGCTATATGAACTTTGTGAGGCAGTGGGTCCTGATTCCACAAAGTATGTGAGCGTTACTGGAAAGTTTTCTTTGTGTTACTCTTTAAGCTATACGTTTGAACATATATTAGTATTTTTGACATAAATTTTTCATGTTGTAATTATCTTTAGGACGGATTTGGTACCAGCGTATGTGGGACTGCTAAGAGACAACGAGGCTGAAGTGAGAATAGCAGCAGCAGGAAAAGTGACCAAGTTCTGCCAGCTTTTGAATCCAGAGCTTGTCATTCACCACATCCTTCCTTGTGTGAAGGTATCAGCTGATGACTTCTCTTCAAATCATGTTGTATGATGATTGATGGCCTATGTATGTCTCGTCGTAATATTTTGATTCCAACAGGAATTATCATCCGATTCTTCTCAACATGTCCGCTCTGCTCTTGCTTCTGTAATAATGGGGATGGCTCCTATCCTTGGCAAGGTATGAGAATGAAGATAGCTAACATTTCCCACACCATGTTTACCTTATATCAGTAGTTATGTTAACATACTAAAACCTTCAATGCAGGATTCAACCATTGAGCATCTGCTACCAATTTTTCTTTCACTTTTGAAAGATGAATTTCCTGATGTACGCCTCAACATCATAAGCAAGCTAGACCAAGTCAACCAGGTCTGCTCCATATCCCTCTTTTTGCCTGTCTTACATTGCTTCTTTTTTTTTCAACTTGTAACTGAAGATCTTTTACCTGCTAGGTTATTGGGATCGATCTGCTATCACAATCTTTGTTACCGGCGATTGTAGAGCTTGCTGAGGATCGGCACTGGAGAGTTAGGCTTGCTATAATTGAATACGTTCCTCTGTTGGCTAGCCAGTTAGGTATAGGGTTCTTCGACGACAAGCTTGGAGCCCTTTGCATGCAATGGCTGCAAGACAAGGTTCACCTTGAATCCTTTGATGTTTGGGGGATTAATTACTACTCATCATCCACTTGTGATTCTGGATATTGACGTTGTCCTCTGTTCTTCAGGTCTACTCAATACGTGAAGCTGCAGCAAACAACCTAAAGCGCCTTGCAGAAGAGTTTGGTCCTGAATGGGCAATGCAACACTTGGTTCCACAGGTTTGTTCTTATTATCATCGGGTATTGCTTGAGCTGCATATGTAGAGAGTTCCATAGTTGACCCTTTCTTTTTTTTGGTTCTTTCATGTAAAAACAGGTATTGGAGATGGTGACCGATCCGCACTACCTACATAGGATGATGGTTCTACGAGCAATATCTCTCATGGCTCCTGTAATGGGACCGGAAATTACATGCTCTAAGTTTCTTCCTGTGGTGGTTGGGGCATCAAAAGACAGGTAAAGTTCGATAGAAATGACTTTAGCAAAAACTTGTTCAAGAACGCAGGTAAGTATTAACGTGGTCTGTTGTGCTAATAATCTCTCTGCAGAGTGGCAAACGTCAAGTTCAATGTTGCAAAACTTCTCCAATCCCTCATCCCCATAGTCGACCAATCAGTAAGATGAGAGAGATTAAACATATAATAACACAATTCCATCGAATATATATATATATATAATGCAGGTTGTTGAACTTCGATGTTTTGTTGTTGGTTGTATCGAAAATTGTTGTGGTAGGTGGTGGAGAAAACAATACGGCAGTGTTTGGTGGAGCTGAGCGAGGACCCTGATGTTGATGTTCGTTATTTTGCTAACCAAGCACTTGGTTCCATTGACGCTGCCGCAGTTGCACAATCATGAATTGTTCTCAAATTGTATTAGTGTGATATATAATCTGATAATCCTGGATATTTGGCTGTAACTGGATGTTAATAAAAGGAATAAGTGGAATTAAAGGAATGATAATTGGTGGAATTTAAAGGAATGGAATTAGTATTCCATTTGTTCCAAAACTATTTTTACGTGGAATGATTTTTCAAAAGAGTGTTGAAATTTTTTTTGGAATGGAAAGGAATAATATGGAATGAGATGGAATACTCATTCCTTTTTTTCATGGCAACTGGTGAATATTTTGTGGAATGAAAAGGAATTAAGCATTCAGGAAGTTTTTATTCCAAAAAAATACATTCCAGTTACAGCCTTTGTTTCATCATAGTTTTATTAATTGTGTTCTTTGCTACTTAACCTAGGTTTCTTTGTGTAAAACGCCATTTTCAATTGATGGATATGTTAGTAAAATTGTATTTCTTAGTTACATTTTCTTCGTAACGGCTGAGTTTGGCTAATAGAATCCTTTCAACATAATCAAATTCAACTTCTATCCGTGCTTTGACAAAAAAAAAGGAACATGCGATTTGCCATGTACTACTACTAACTGTCCGCGCATTCTAGCTCAGCAGAAGGAGTATAAGTTGATCATTCTCCAGTGGCACAATCTTTATTTGTTGATGCGACAAAATACATGAGAGCGAGCCAAGTTAAAGTCATAATCCTTGGTTGCACGGACGGGGCACAGTGACGAAACCCAAGCAGGACCAACCAAAATTTAGGCATCGTTGAGGTTTCCCGGGTCCCACACAACATAACTCGTGTTGGATGCTATCGTTCCACGTTGCGAGATCTCAAAAGGCTAAAAAGGAATCCGAATCAAATTCATCCCGAAAAGCCCCTTAAGAAAAAAGAAAGAAAAATAAAAATCATTCGCTGCGCACTTGAACAAACTCTCGTCTCTGTGCTCTCTCTCTACTCTTTGCTTCTTCCGGCAGTCGATCACTCCCTTATATAACTCGGAAGCTATGAGCTCGGTTTTGCAGGTACTGTAAAGGCTATCTGTCGATTTTTTGTTCTCTATGGATGGGTTTAAGATTGAGGGTTTCTTTTTTTTTGTGTAGGGTTTTACCAAGTCGCTGGCCATGACTTTTGTCTCTGAGATTGGCGACAAGACATTTTTCGCCGCAGCTGTAAGTGTTACTTCATCTTTTTTTGCTTTCTCTAGTTTTAAAAGTCAATTCCTTTTCTGACCAATGATATGCCTCTTCCTAGTTAGTTTGTCAATTTTCTGTTTTTCATTATCTTTTGCGTGATTCATTAGAGGAGCTTCAAGTGTAGTTATCCTGATCTGCGAGCTTAATAATCTCTCTCTCTCTCTCTCTCTTTTTTTGTTCTCTCCTTAAAATCAGATTCTGGCGATGCGGTATCCAAGGAGACTTGTGTTGGCTGGTTGTGTATCTGCTCTTATTGTAAGCTTTTTCTTCACCACTCACTCTTTTTTTGGCTATTAATGTTTATTCAGTGAGATTGTTGGAAGGCTCATTGATTGTCTTTTGCTAATTCTTAGGTCATGACTATCCTCTCTGCTACTCTTGGATGGGCTGCTCCTAATCTCGTTTGTTTTTCTTTTGGCTTGAACTCAGATTCTAGCACCTCTTTGTGATAGGACATTCCAACCCTCTCTCTCTCTCTCTCTTTTGCAGATCTCTCGCAAGTGGACTCATCACATAACCACATTGTTGTTCTTTGGTTTCGGTCTTTGGTCTTTGTTCGACGGTTTCAAAGGAGATGGAGGGTTATTATTTTCTTCTTCTTCTTCTTCCGTTTTTGATGACATCCAAGATTATATCTGATTTATTTCTTTACTTGGCAGGGAATCAGAAGAATTGGCTGAAGTCGAAGCAGAACTGGTCTCTCTTTCCTCTTTCCTTCTCTCATTTTAGATAAATGCTTTTCTGGTTTTGACTCTCTTATTATCACAGGATTCTGATTTGAAGGCTAATGGTAAAGCTACAAAAGATAACAACAGTAAGGTATGGTGAACTAAAAAACACCAAGATTACATAAGACTGATTGTATGTGCTATGTTCTCACAAAACAATCTCTTGTCATTGTAGACTGATGATGAAAACAAAAAGGAGAAAAGGCCTTTCCTCACACAATTCTTCTCTCCAATCTTTCTCAAGGTTAAAAAAAAACTTCAGAATCTTCTCTCTCTCAAAAAAAAAAAGCAGTAAACCCCTTTCTTAAATTAGTTTCATATGTTTGTTTCTCCGTCTCTTGCTGCAGGCATTTTCGATTAATTTCTTTGGTGAATTTGGTGACAAGAGTCAGGTTTATCTCTCGCTTGATCAATCGTTATGCACTTCACATGCTTACTCATCGTATCTTCTTCCTTTTCAATAGCTTGCTACTATTGGTTTAGCCGCCGATGAAAATCCGTTTGGGGTGGTCCTTGGCGGAATTGTGTAAGTTTTCACTGTAAACCCGCTACATTTGCTTTTTGTGTCTGCATCACCAAAACTATATGTTTGAAAGCAATGTTACTGACTAAATCTTGTGCCTACACACAGCGCACAGCTATTGTGCACAACTGCTGCTGTGATTGGAGGAAAGAGCCTAGCTTCTCAAATATCCGAACGAATAGTAAGAGAACCTCATTTCTACACTCTGAGACAGGCATAAACTAAAGTCGGGTCTAATGTTGTTGTTCTTGTTGTTGCAGGTTGCTCTTTCTGGTGGAATGCTTTTCATTATTTTTGGCATCCAATCGTTTCTCACCTCTGTTGAGTGAGGTGGCTTTGTAGTAGTGCAGATGACGACGATAAAAGAGTGTCTCTACCGATAGTTTCTTAGATGATTTAATACTTGCTATTTAGATGTTTTACACAAGTGATTTAGAAAAAAACAAATCTCATCTACAGTAAAACAAAATACATTCAAACAGCCATATTTACTTCAATAAAGTTGGAAATCCCTTCTTTGTTGTTTTTCAATTAATTTATGTGGTTTTGAAGTTGCTATGTTAATGCATACGAATAGCATTTTAACCAAAGCTTAGACTGTAATAACTTTGTATCCATCACGCCTATAATAGTACCAATGTTTCTATAGATACAAACAAGAGAAGCTCCAAAATCCAACAGCAACCATTCACTGATATGAAAAAGGAAATAAGAGAAACCTTTGAAAACAAAAAATCTCCAAGGAACATAGGTACAACAAAAAGCTGTTCTTGAACCAGAAACATTACTTATCCCCAACGCACCCTATCAGAAATATACGTGAATGTGGCAATGTTGAGACTTGAGAATGTGAAATCAGAAGCATTACCAACAAACTCCACAACGCATTACCAAAAATGGGAATGTGTGGCGATGTTGATGATGGTGATTATGTGAGTCAATGGATGTTTTGGTTTGGTTGGAAGAATGGTTCTGCTAGCCGAGGAGATCTTTGAACAGTGTAGGGTTCTGACTTGTTGGGTTCACACCCATCTGTCTAACAAGAGCATCTTTCTCCAGAGCTTCCTTTGAGTTCGGTCCTTTTGTGGTTTGAGATTGATGATATGTGCCTCTGGAGCTATCAGACAGCTCTGATAAGAGAGAGTCAACACTTGTGCTTGTCTTCGCAGTTGCACCTGCATCTGTTGAGTAAAGTCCCATCGCATTGGTTGAACCACCACCATCTTGGCTCGAAGAAGACTCCATAAGCCCTTCCAACTCTTTAAAAGGATCCGTCGCTGCAACACCACTTGTGGCAAGTTGGCTCGTCAAAGCTCGAGCAAGTCTGGTACAGGGATTGGATTTTCCTTGGGGACGGTTGCGGCTCTGTTAGCTGTTCCTTTTGCCGGTTTGTGACCACCAGAAGATGACTTTCTATCAGATCTTGACGTTGATGATCCACCAAACAAGGATGCAGCGAGTCTCTGTTTCTCAGGATCGATTTCAGGTTTCTTTGATTCATAACTGCTTCGAGGTCTTGAGGTATATGAGGAGGCAACTCCACCATCCGAGTGAGTACTGGTACCATTTGCTGCTTGCGGAGGAGTAGAAGAAGAAGCGGATGTGGACGACTGATAGCTGGGTCTACCCCATTTTTGTTTAACTCCATCCGAGTCTCAGCTTGATTTCTGATGACTCATCGTTCAGACACGGAAGAAGAAGTTGTAATTGGCTGGTGTGGCTCGCTGTAATAAGAAGGCTCAGGTACTGGCACAAGCGCGGTGGTCGAAGCTTGTGATGGTACTGATGGCTTTGGAAGTTCATAGGCCTCGAATCTGAGGGCATGAGATGTAACTTCATGGTGATCTTGAGAATGGTAATCGGTTGTTTCAAACATTCCTGAGCGCTCGCGCTCAGATATATATGGTTGCGCTCCACTCTCGATAGCTTGTTGGATGTAGCCATTGAGAAATGAAAGATCCTTATCAACCTAAATTCAGAAGAAAATGGACTATAAGATTCAAGAAATCCACGTTACAAGGGAATGCATGAAGAGAAAAGGTTACCTCGATGTCTTCGCAACTAGCATCTAAAGGTAGTATACTCTCCACAGCACGAGGCATCTAAGTGCAAGGAGAGCCTGAAGTTCATATGCCCGTTGCTGCAGATCTGTTGAATGTGACGCAAGCTAGCTCCTCGATCAAAGATTGGCACTGCAATAATAAACTAATCAGTATATGACAAAGCAGGCTATAGATCGTATTCTCGATTCCACAAACGTCTAAAGATACAGACCTCTGGCAAAACATCCACCTTTCTCCCAGATGCAATTTCAAATGCATAAATCTTCATCAGTGCAGAAACAGCATATCCCTTCAAAGAGAAAAGAAAATAATTACCATCTTTCAATCAGAAATAATGGACTGCGGTAAGATGCAATATCATCACTCATATGAACATGTACTAGTAAAGAATCCTTGATCAGACATCTATAAATAAGAAAGTTGTATATTTATTATACTGACGAGTTAGCATGCATCGGGTTGTTCACATTTCCATTACATTCAGTGTTCACTTATGTTTTCCCTATGAAGCTAATATTAACGGAGATCTCAAAGAGAACTCGAATTTCACAAGAAGCTACATGAAAAAAAACTAAGCATGCCAAAGGTTTCTAGGTGCATCATACAGTATTGAATGCAGCGGAGCTACCTTAACAGTTTCGTCACTTAGAGTATGCATCAGCAACATCGCACAGCTTTCCACTTATATAGGAGGCGGAATACTTCCCGTCAGCTGTGCCATATTCTCCCAACACCCAAGAAATGACCTGGATATTAAACCAAAACTTAAGAAGCATAGATTTGATGTGCAAAAAGGTAAGTGGATGAGGTCAGAAAACAAAATCGACCTGAAGGAACAGTGATGGAAGCTTTGGCTCGCTGATTAATCTGCAAGTACGATTCTACCTGCATCAAGAAAAGCACACTCATTAGCACAATACAAAAACAGAGTATATAAACCAACGAAATATAACCTGGAAGTAAGACAGATGATCAGAGTTACTGCTAACTTTAAGATTACCATTTGAGATACCAACTCATTTATGTCTAAAAGTCCATATATTAGAACATCGAATCTCTTTAAAAGCAGAAGGAACACAAATGGAATGAACAACATACAGCTGATAATCTAAGCTTGTTGTCTGCATCGTCATCGTCCTTCTCCAAATCCTTCAGCAATCAAACGCATCAGATTATGCGCCACCTTAATATTTACCTAGATCTCCTGCATGCTCGAAGACTTTGTTCATGATCTGCAGTATGGGCAATTTAAATTTTTGTCAACCAAAACAAAATTATATAAGTAGGTAGTGTCTAAGGGAGGTCGGCTTGTACCTGGATAAACCATTGATTGCTTGGAGCGAATTGTTCAGCCAACTCAACACAACGAGATGCTATCTCAGTTTTGTAATGATTATCATTGATACTAATCATGTAATCAATCATTCGGTCTACTATAACTTCTACATTAGAGGACTTGGTCATTTTGTACAACAATTCAAAAGTTTTCCTCTTTAGTGTATCATCTGGATCCTGTTGGAAAGTAAGGAACTATCAGGCCCGGAAAAAAAAAACAATGTGCTGACATGAAAACAAACAACTAAACAGAAGTTTCCTTTATAGTTGCTCACCTCCAAACAATCAATCACGGCAAGTTGGTGCTGCTCAGCAATGTCAGAGCTTATTTTAATCAATCGTCCAAGACCATCAATCCCCATGTATTTCAGATTGTGACTATCACTCTACAAAATAGTTACCACAGGATTTAGATACAATCATCATAAGATATACAACACATACACGGTCAGAGAAACACAAACCTTTAAAAACTTGGAGATAGCATCAGCAGCAGATTCTAACAGCTGGGGACTTGGAATTATACAAGAGATACAGCGAATACACTCATAAAGGATGGCATTTCCTATATTGGTAGAAGGAATCACACTTTCTGAACAAATCTCCAAGAACCATGTACATCATTTCACTCGCACTCTTATCACCACTACTCAGCAGCGCCATTATCTTCAGCAACTTGATCTAAAAGACATGAACTCGACGTCAGCAACTGCGCCACAAGACACATTGATGCAGCATGGATTCTACTTCTATTATGTTTTGGTTTTATTTCCCTTTTCTATTTATCTTTTGTTTAGATAAACTATAGTTTTCTTAATACTATAAGAATATGGATTAAGACTTTAGGATATGAGATTAGATTCTAATCATTTAGGACTTAGGACTATTCTATATAGTGAGCTCTTGTATTTCTAAGAGTTACATTATTATTGATTATTATAAAAGAAGCTTTGCTTTAAACCCTTGTTTTCGGCTTAGATCATTGGTGATCTCAACGCATTCAAGTTCGTAGACTCTCTTAAGCATTCTTAAGCTAAGCTACACCTATCCGTTACTCTATCAGTTGGTATCAGAGCCAAGTTTATATACGAAGCCAAAACCTGGATGAAAGGTGCAGGCATTTGATGGTAGTCATAACTCTTAGGCAACCTTCTCTCAGTGACCTGTTTGAGAATGCTGACGAAAGCTACTAACCAAATCCTTATACGAATTAACATCTTCACTAATAAGATCAAAGAGAGGACAAAGCGTAGCGCCCATCACCCCGGGATCATTATCACACAGCTTCCTCCTGAAATTAGAAACCAAATGAGAAACCGAAGAAGGAGACTTCCGGTGAAACCTATGCAGACGCCATGATCGCCTTCTTCCTCACAGCCTCCTTCCCGTGGCTAAGCAGATCCACCACCTGAGGCAAAACCGCCGGGATCGTCTCCTCGTTGATCAGCCTGCATACGGCGTTGAGCGCGGCGCAGACGACGAGGTAGTTATCGGATCTGAGGTCTTTCTGGATGGTGTTGACGATGAGGATGATGAGGTCGTGGTCCTCGTCGAGGAAGAGCGTGACGGCCAGGTATCCGGTGCGTTTGAGGAGGAGGGAGTCGTCGTGAGTCATCTTGACGGCGTGGATGTAGCCGAAGGAGGCGTCGTGGCCGAGCATCTCGATGTAGACGAGGCGGATGATGTGCTCTTTGAGTTTTCGCTTGGGATGTCTGGCTCCAGGAGCTTGCGTTTGAGTGTGTCGATCTCGGTGAGGACGATTCGGTCTTCCTCGGCTTTGGATCGGGACTCGCCGATTGATTTGACCAGATCGAGAAACTCTTTCGACTGCCCGAACCCTCCTTGTGACCCCATCGCTAGCTCTCTCCCGATTGTCTTCAGCTGCTCCATTTTTCGATTTGGATTGTTGTTAGGCTTTCTTCTTCCGATCAGAGACCATGCGACGTTTCTCCCGTGAGCGTTCGGTGAGCTCCAGCTCAGATCTGGTAGGTGGAAAAAAGTGAACAGAGAGGGGAGAGAGAGAGAGAGAGAGAGAGAGAGAGAGAGAGAGAGTTGTGTAGCCTTTAGCTCTCAATAGCCAAACCAGGTGGTCTTTCGATAGCTAAACCAACACTCGCTTTAACCGGAATTTGATTTTTGTTTTACAAACCAACCAAAAAAATATACAATTGATTCGTCTTTTAATGTTTTTTTCCTTTCTCTATTACATGTGTTAATCTTCTTATATCTGAATTTAGTTGCAACTAGTTCATAATCATCATCTTACACTCTTACAGTGTGTTTTTTTTCACGTTCTATACAATGGAATCTTCTTATACGTTTTAGTTGCAACTAGTTCATCTACTTAAAGTGCAATTTCTTATTTGGACAAGCTAAAACGCAGTTTCTTTATGCATGTTCTGTGAAATCTTTTTTAGTTCTCATATATCTGAGTTTAATTACTAGTTTCATAATCATCACCAGCTTAAAGTGTAATTGTTTTTTTCATGTTTTCTTAATCTTCTCACATCTGAATATGGGCGCAAGGCAATTACTTGTTTTTTTAGATATACTTGATAGTTGGATTGTCTTAAACAAGTAATGAATTTTTATACTTGTATTTGACTTGCTTAAAACAAATACTTGTTATTACAGAGTACTTATCCAGAAACATGTTACTTGCAAGTTACTTGTCTTATTAGAATATCATACTACTTATAAACACTTATGAATTATTTAGATATATTTCCAAGTTTCGAAGAATTACTTGGTAGATAATTTCTATCAGAAAGGTTATGAAAGTTTGTTTTATTTACTCGACTTAGTAAAAATACGAAAGTTACTTTAAATAAAATATTTATGCTTAATATAAAGAAAAGAATAAAATACATATATTTTGATATGAAAGTATTGTTTACTTCTTATAACAAAGAAATATCTGTTTAATGCTTTGGTTTCTATGGTTTAATTATCATTTTTCAGTTGTAAAACAAATAACGAGTAATATCAAAACGAATCGTTAGTAATTTTTTATACTTGTTACTTGCTTTGTACTTGCAAATAGCAAAATTTAATAACTTGATACTTGCATTGATAACGACGAATACTTGAAAAATCGAGGAAAATACAGATCAAGTAACGAGTTTAGGTATGTAACGAGTATTTGTGCCTAGCTCTACAAATAAATTGCAACAGTTTCAAAATCTTCGGCTTAGTAATTAATGAAAATAATTTAGGGGCATAAAGTTTGTAGAAATAGTAAGAGTGCCAGCCAAGGTAAAGCGATGGCATAAGGGAGAGGCTCAGAACTCTGGCGCCGATCAATTAGACCTTTCTTAAATTAGCATCATGTTTGGTGACACGAGTCAGGTTTAATTCTCACTTACTCGATTAATTTGAACTGGTACGTGAATGCATATGAAGAGAAATACAAATATGAAATATGATACAAGTAACAGTGTTGCAGAATTGATTCGACGTGGTATATTATATAGAAACAAACAACCAAGTGCGTACCAAAAAAGTGCAAGAACCACTTTGTTATAAAGAAAATACAATTTTTTTATTTTTTTTAGAAAATACAAAATTGCTTTTGTTGATATTATTATTTTGAAAGATCTACCATTTTAGATCATTACAGGTGTGGATGAATGAACGGTAGCCGTAATTGAAGATCAATGTAGAGCTAATTAACATTATATGTCTTATTGAATTTAAGTAGCACAGATTATGTATGTATTACACTCTTTCTAACTCGATACGCATGCACGACCATTAATATGGATTTATTCCTACACATATATATAATTAGATGATCATATAGCTGAGGTGTATCTCTCCGATCTCTATTCAGTATAATCAAGCGTAGAAACTATAAGTAGAAGAATCCGCGATGATGTTCCTCAATCCTCCTATTGTTGACGCCATCATTATGCACACTCCCACCATAATGGTTATCTGCTCAATACAACCAAAAAGATGCATTAATTGTTCATCTTCAAAGGACTATACATAATAATGAAGAGAAGAAGAAAAAGAGGATGATAATCCAGCTATTTACCCAATTGATCAACCACGTGATGCTGAATCTCTTTGGTTTCTTGATGATAAGCCACATGATACTTGGGAGCTACGGCATCATTATATATTCATGCAAAGATCATTAGTGACTTATCTTTTAAAAAAACAATGCACTCATGTATATATAAGAGTAGAATATTCAGATGTACTTATTTTAGTAATACAATATTTGACATGTCGAAAATGTCGAAGAAGCTTACAAAGAAGGAAGTGGGTGCAAATCCAAAACCCCCAAAGAACCCTAGAAGGTCTCCAAAGAAGGGGAAAGTCACTCCAGTAAACAACGTGAATGCTGCAATTCCAACCAAAAATATTCAGTTTATAAATTAGATTATTAAACTGTAAATATTTTATTGATAAGAAACTGAAAATATTTATATATATGTTAATTAGAACAAAGGAAAATTCTTACCGACAAAAGTAGTTCGAGTGAAAAACCTCAGAGCAGCTCCATGCGTAAAACCGAATTTGGTAACCATCATCCTCTCCAAAAGATCAAAGACAGGCATAGCAAACACTTGGTAGCTGCCAATGACGTGAACAACGACCATGAGATTAGCAGAAGCAATAAGCCAAGCTGGTCTCTGTAGATTTATCAGAACATTGTCGTCTACGTCTTGTCCAAAGGCCCAATAGCAGATTAGAGCCACCGGGAAGTAGCAAATGGCATTGACAAAGTAAGCTCCCATCACTCCTTGCCACATGGGCACCTTCGATGGCCTCTCTGGAGTCGAAGGCATTGTGGCTTGGATCTCTAGAGCCACGGCATGACCCGCAAAAGCAAATGAGATCTGACCTAAGGCGTTGAAGATTCGGAATGTGAGATCACTTGGATTCGTCGCCTTGTAACCGTAGCTCACGTCAGGCAATCTTCCATGTGAGATACTTCCTGCCCACGCTATCGTTGAGTAGCTGCAGTACATAATATATTACAAAGTTTGATCAGACTTGATATATATAGTTTGTAACGATCCATATCTAGAGTTGTACAACGTCTTTCATTTCTTTTCAATGTATGCATGTTGAAAATGACAAAATCCAATTAAAAACAAAAACTTCCAAACTTTTACGTCTAACTTCGCAGTATGAACTTTTTTATATAGTTTGTTTAAACATGAAGTAATTTACATGCAAATCAATGTTTACATGGAAGTTAGTTCGTATTAAATAATCAATACTAGATCATGACCCGCGCACCTGCGCGGGTTTATCTTTTGATTCACATATTTTATATACATGTTGTATATTATTTAATATTTATAATATAAAAAAGTTAGAATGATCCGGAACCAAAAAAATCGACCCGGACAAAAAAAATCAAATACCTACTTAGATCCAAATGTTGAGAACTCGAAGAACTCATACCTTAAATGAACAGATTTATACCCGACCCAGTGAGCTAAATTTCAAACATAATATCTTTTGTTATATTTTTAATTTATTTTTTGGGTTGATGAGATTTACTATTTATTCAGAAGATTTTTGGCTAACTTAATGGTATATATTCGTAGGTTTCTTTTTTCTGAACAGGAAAAAAAAATTTAGTTCTTGATTAAATTTATCTTATATAACAAATTGCTGCTATAAATAATTTTTATAAAAACTAATTTGTAACAATAATATCATTTTTGTTATAAATTAGTATATTATGGTTTATAGGTTCAAAATATAGAGTTAGTCGTCTTCATAGTATTGCTAATATTGATAGATGCAAGTTAATGAATACAGATAATATATTGTATTATTAGTAATCTATCGTATAATATTATATGTTAATAGATGTATTATTAATAATATATCTTATAGTATAATATGCTAGCAGATGTATCTAGCTTATAGTAAAATATATGCAATATAAGGAAACATGCGTAGTGGATATAATAATAAGGTAAGAAGTGAAAAACTATGGTAATGATTGATATTAGTTATTTATAAATAGGCATGTCTAATAATAAGTAGATTAATATAATATTAATTACATAAGGTCCAATTTTAAAATCCACTTAGAAGAAGTTGTAATGTTTCTGTTTTAATAAGATAGATTGCTAATCACGCAATGACTACACTAATTCTAATTATTGGTGTAAGTAATCAATTTGTTGGCAATATAATATAAGATTAAACAATTATAGTCCAAGGTTAATCAAAAAAAAATATAGTCCAATGCCTGTATAAACGGTATAGTTCTAAGTTTCTAACAGTTTTGCACACGTTATATATAATCTACTGACATTGTTATATATACGGTATTGCATCAGAATGGTAAGGATAACGTGATGGTACAAAGTGTGAGTGAGTGTGACCTGAGGGACATGACGGCGGCAGCCAAGGAGACACCGGCGACGGAGTTGAAATTAGGGAGCTGGGAGAGGAGGAAATGGACCAAACCAAAGGCGAGGATCCAGTATGTTTGTCGCACGGGGCTGCAGGAGGAACACGTGATATCCACAAAATTCTTTACGCACTTGCCACCAGTGACCATGTAAACTATGCAGCACCCGACTTGGACGATTAGCTGTTGGGGGAGGACGATCCATGGGCCGAGTTTTGGGCCGAAAGCGTACCGACCTAGATCAATATACCGGTCGAACCGGTGTCCAGGTACGCTCTCGTGAAGCTGTACCATCTGCCACATCGTGTTTAGGGTCAGTCCCCATGTCAGTGCCAACATTAATGTCCCTGGTCCCCTATTTTCACCACGCATCAGTTTTGTTTGTTTGGTAACCCGAATTGTATAGATCCAAAAATATGACTAATCTCGGAAGCCAGAAGACAAACTATGTAAAATTATGAGACTAGCTCTGATTAGTTTTAGAGCAGATGAGATTGCAAATTAACATTTTGTAATCAGACATTCATTAACAAGTTAATGATATTTACATTCTTGGCAAAAAAGAAAAGACTATGTAAAATATCTCATGTTTTCACTTTTCACACATGTGCAACTTATCTGAGTGCTACGTTTATAATCTAGGACGCTTAATGTCTTTTCAATCCTAATGTATCACTCGACTATGCATCCGTGTGGATCACATCAGGTATCTTTATCTTATTAAAAAGTTCACCAATCAATAACATTAAATTATTTCATATAATATCTTTTTTTAAAAAAATACTAATAAAAATTTACCAATTTATATTATATTTTTAAAAAAATAATAATAAATAAAAAGTAATATTTGCAGAAAAGAAAATTTAATATTGTTCATGTTGTCAGCAAAATATTAAATTCTAAATCTTTAATCATGAATACCAAACTCTAAACTTTTGGACCCTACACCATTCGATAAATCTTAAAATTCAGAGTATACGATTTATCCAAGAGTTTAGGATTTAGTTTTTTAAGACTTAATGTTTAATGCATATGATTTAAAATTTATGATTTACTCAAAGATTTAAGATTTACCTAATAATTTAGGGTTTACCTAATATTAATTTTAGAGTTTGGGATAACATAATATAATTGGATAATCCTTGTTATTTTATTTCTTTTTTCAAAAAATATCAAATATAAAAATAACTGAATACTACTGATTGATGAACCTATATGTTCACCTCCTATGAGTTGAATCTAATAAAAACTCATCTTTTTATTGTACAAACAACCAAAAAGAAATACAATTCAACTGTCTTTTGATTTTATTCTTTCTTTTAACATGTTCTTTTAAAAAAACATGTTTTATTAATCTTATTATTATATCTGAATTTTCTTGCAACTAGTTCAAAATCACATCTTAAAGTGCAGTTTGCTTCTTATATATTAGTTGCAACTAGTTCTAAATCATCATCTTAAGTGCAATTTTTCTTTTATGCAAGTTCTATGAATCTTCTTAGTTCTTTTTTTTTTTTGGTAAGATAAATCTTCTTAGTTCTTATATGTGAGTATTATTACACCTAGTTTCAAAATCATCAGCTTAAAGTGTAAATTGTAAGTTGCAAAAAAAAAAGTGTAAATTGTTTTTATAACATGTTCTACGAATCTTCTTATATATTAATTAAATTGCAACGGTTTCAAAATCATTAGTTTAGAGTAATGAACAATTTACAATTTTGACATGAATTTCCATTATTTCTATGTTTTAATTTAAACAATTAAGTGGTAAACAAAAGCAATCCTTTTATTTATTTTTACTAAGACCGCTTGAAATACACACACAAGAACAAAATTTAGCACCGGAGACGAGGAAATAAAAATTAACCGGCTCTGGTCGATGTCGCAAAAATTAAACTCCTTATTGTTTTTTTTTTTTTGAGAAAAGGCATTCAACTCCATATTGTTTACTTAGAGAAAACATAATTTAGGGGAGAAAAGTTTGTAAAGAAATAGTAAGAGTACGTACCAGCCAAGGTAAGCCATGGCATAAGGGAGGCTCAGAACTCCGGCGCCGATCATGGCGGTGACGGTGTGGAAGGTGGAGTACCACCACTTGGCTGGCCGTGATGGATCTCCCGCCGTCCATTTTTCGCCGGACTTCCCAACAGATTCCTTTGAACACAAACTAATTAGCAAGTAAGAAAAGTAAAAGAAGAAATGAGAAGGTGAAGGAATACCTTAGAAGGAGAAATGGGAGAAGTAGAGACCATTTTGTGTGTGTGTGTCTTTTGCAGTATAGTGAAGTCTGTGAAGATAGGACTCAATTCCCTTAAAACATGGAGAACTATGAGCTTTATAAGTAGTGTTTTTGAGTTTTCATTTTGTCCAAATAAAGTTTGTTTTTGTAAATAATATAAACAGAACCAAAGAATAAATAAGGTTTACGTAATTTTCTTAAGATCTTACCTAAATTAAATGAACCTGTTGAGCTTTTCTGTTCTTTTTTTCCCTGGCTTATTTTATATCGGGGATACTCAGGTAAAGGAACTTTGTTTTTTTCGGCACTGTGATCATTTAAAGTTGTGAAGTTGATTGAATTTCGAAACGTGTAACATTATCAAATCCCAGAAATGCGTAAGAAATCAAAAGATCATTAAAATGTTATCACAGTAAACAACAACATGTTACCAATAACATCATCTTTTTCAGTAATATCATCTTCATATTTGACATTATTGTGTTTCTCATCCAATCAGTCGTCATAACTCACATTTGGAATAGCTACGCTTTATATACAGAACATGCAGATACATCATAAACGAAATGTAATGTAATGCAACGACGATGCACTTTTAATTTACGTTTTTGGTATGTCATGTACGTTTAATTTTATTCAATCTGTGACACACACTCCCAAATAATTTGGAATATTTTCTATGTTGAAATGTGTCTTGTCATATCGAATTAGATGATTTGATTATGAGAATAAAACCTTTAAGAAAACTAAAGAATAATCCAGCCAACCAACTACACCCATGCTAGAGAGTTAAAGCGTCTATATTTCTTTTTTTTGTAAACCAAAAGCGTCTATATTTCTTTTTTTTTCTTTTTTTTTTTTGATTTGCCAGGTGTTGGCTCCCTTCGGGGACCCACCACCTAGGCCCGGCGCCAGCCTGCGTCTGTACCTCTCTAGGAGGCCAAAGTGACGCCTCCCCGCCCGAGTGTCGAACCCGTGTTCTCCTCCAGCCGAAGCCGAAGGGATACCACTGGACTAACTCGTCCGGGTAAAAAAAAAGCGTCTATATTTCGAGTACGATTAGCTATATATTAGGTTTTATATTTTCTCAACTTGCATCTTAATTTGCTTTTCCGTATCCCACTTAATGGTGCCACCATTACTCTTCAAGTCCAAGCTTGTGAGGATTAAAAAATACACCGAAAAAGTTCAGTGCTGGCATTTTCTTTCACTAGACCAGCTTTTCAACAAAAGGGCCTTTGGTTATGTTCCCATGATTCGATTGAGAGAAAATCTAATGGGTGCGGCGAATCGTATCATGGCTTGAAAAATTTGGTATAAAGTTATAGTGTATTAACCATATTTTATCATTTGTATGTGCCACGTGAATAAGACCCACTACCTCAAGTAGACATTTTTGGACAGGAGTGAGCTTAAGAGTGGACAAGAGAAGTCATGTTTGTCGTCCTCGATTCAAAAAGGCAGTCGATTTCGTTTTAGTGCGCGTCATAGTTGCTATGTCGTATCAAATATCAATCATTGAGTTTTCTTTCTTTTATTTCTAGACAACGTATCACTAATGCTGGTCTCGCTAGTCGCTACTTGGTTTTAAAATAGTACAAGTTCCAAATTCATAATGATGAGTTTAACGGACCAAAGCAGAACGAGACTGACGATATAAAAATAATGTGAGCCACAAATTCAAATACAATCAGAGGTCGAAAGTTACACAAACCGACCTGAAAATTCAGGAGTGGACAACAGTTAACAAAATTCGCTTTGTTTAATTTTCTAGATGAATTATTAAACTTTGCTTTCCATCAAACTTGTAACAAATGCTAATAAGTTGCAACTATATCGGTTTTAGTTCATTCAGTTAATTTTTGTTTACAACAGTATTGAACTTCAAATCTAGAATCCAGGTCTAAACTGGAAACTCCGAATCAATGTCAACTACATATGATTCTTGAGCTTTTGTACTCTTTGTTATTTTATCGGGCATCCATTGTATGTCGTGCAAGGAATGTATGAGATTGTGAAAAGCTTAAAAGAACTTCACCATTTCTGAAACTCATTTATGTGGTCATTTTGTTGGTTTCAATTCTATCTTCGCCAATTTTATGCGTGAAGTTAATTAAAAGATGAGAAGAATAGAAAATGACTATAAGGCTAAAATATAGGAAGCATTTTGGTCTTGTTACTTCAGATGGAATTAACCAAATTGTGATTTATGAGCAATTACCATTGCTATTTGGAATAGGATCTACAACTCTCTAGAAGCTAAAGCAGATTGAAATGAAGATGGTTTAAAAGATGTAGTCAGATTCTTAAATCCTAGTTAGACAATAGTGTAACCTTTTTATACTGAAGCAGAGAGAATAAATGTATCCCTTATATATATATATGCAAACGAACTAAAAAAATCCAATCAAGATTGATCCTTTATTTACTTGTCAATCTGATAAAAAAACGAGAGCTTGAGGACTGAACTAGGAAGAAAGTGAAAGACAAACCACATTAATATGTTTCTCTAGAGAATAAAACAAAGTCATTTGGTGGCTTAGTTAATGATCAGACCCACATGAGGATGCCATTTTTCAGGCAGGAGGCAAATGACACGAACTAAACAATGGTGTTCATCGAGTTGACCAAGAAGACAGAAATAGTTTTATGTTTATATGATGAAACTAATTAGCAGAAAGTAAAAGAATCTGAAGAAGAGATATCAAGCTTTAACCCATGAAGCCGGCTCCAGGCTGCCCTCCGCCACCACCACCTTGTTGTGATCTTCCAGGAGCTTGCGCAAACGCTTGACCACCCATTACTCCTGACCCAACCATCTGTTGAGGCTGCTGCTGCTGCTGCTGCATCTGATTCAGCGGTGACGTCTGCTGCTGCTGCTGCTGGTGATGATGTTGAAGCTGTGACAACTGGTGCTGTTGTTGCTGTTGCTGTTGCTGCTGCTGATGTTGGAGCTGTGACATTTGATGCTGCTGCTGGAGTTGTGGCAGCTGTTGCTGTTGGTGGTGTTGCTGCTGCTGCTGGATCTGTTGCTGCTGCTGCTGTTGATGTTGTTGCTGCTGGATCTGTTGTTGTTGGAGTTGCTGCTGTTGCTGATTTGGAATTTGTGGCTTAAACACAACCATATCCTGAACCATCACAGAAAAACAAACGATTCTGTAACTTATATCAAACCGATATGTAGAGACCAGTGGTGCAAGATGGATTATTTGGATGTCAGGTGAAATCATCTATAGACACCTTAATGAGTATAAGTGCTTACTTACCCCTGGAAAAAGCATTCCAATTAAGCGGCAAGCCTTGTCAGAGACGGAGAGAAGCAGAGTCTGTGATGGCAGCTGGATGACTGCACACTGCATTTCAGAGGCAGACACAGTTATCTTATACAACTCCACAAGAACTAAGCGTGAAGATGTTAAAAGTATGACACGATTAGACTAACAAAACAAGGCTACAACTGTAGGCGTCGTAAATTAGTAAAAAGAGCATAGCAAGAGATTAATCGATTCATGGACAACAGGTTCGCAGTGCAACTCCATATGTTTTTGCAAGGATATCATTTTTAACATCTATCTCGGCCTCATATCTATTAAATCAATTTGTTGAATAAGTAGCGTAAAATATCAACAAAACTCACAAGTTTCTTCTCCTGAAGTTGTCCTAGAAACCCATGTTGACTCATAGCCCGAAAGACGAGGAAGTCAGCTTTGCCAACATATTGCCTGATACAAAGTCAGATGAAAAGAATTAGTGAAACGAAAACAAGATCCACAAATGCCATAGTAAGTAAGTATTACTTGTTATTCATATGATCCTGGGATATGAGCCGAACGATCTGCATAGTAGGTGGCCAATTGGCTGCCAACCTGGGGACACGCACAGAAAGAGAAAGCAGAGGTTGTTTAAATAGCTACAGTCATATTTTAAGTAGACTGCAATGGAAACCTGTTCTCCGCTTGAAAAGCGTTAACAAGTAAAACAATTTCCTTATCTAAATTAGTTAACTTACGAATCAGAGGCAGACGCACTTCGGTAACCCTGTCAAACATAAACAAAGGTGTTACCACAACTCAATGGTTAAAGCACTAAGCAAGGATGTGATCCCGTAAAATATACAGGGGGGAAGAGCTAATTGAGATGACCGTAGTGCCCTAAACACATACCTCAAGTCTGGTGATAAGAACAGGCTGCCCTTGTCTCTGCCCAGATAAATTTCCCTATATGAATTTGATAATGTAAGTTAAGCTAGCATAAGACCACCGCTATTTCAGACAAGGCAAACTGACAATACCTCCCAGACTTTAATATATTTGGATTGAGAAGGCTGCATAGCCCCAGACGATGGCTGTGGCAACTGCATATTAGGAGCTGAACTGTTAGTACCACCAAGTTGTATTCCTGACTGCGCTTGTTGGCCAACTCCTGGAGTAGGCATCATTCCACCTGTTCCAGAGGAGACACTCGTCATGTTCTGGTTCATGGAAATTCCACTTTGCATCATCTGTGCTCCAGACTGACTTCCTTGGTTCATTCCTTGCATTGGTTGAGAGACACCAAGGTTTGACGCGACATTTGACGTTGTTTGAGGACTGAAGGCATTATTAGGACCCGGGCCTTGTCCTGCTTGTGCAGTTCCCTGTAATGTACCCGAACCAGCCATTGAAGTAATTCCCTGCTGCCCAGATGAAAATGGAGTTTGTGATGGAGGCAAAGATGTGGCCATTCCTGTTGATATCATATTTGACATATGCATTGCAACCGCACTTTGCCCAGACGAGGATGCACCCGCCAGAGCTGCAGAGCTCATGACTTGTCGAACTTGAGAAAGATTATTCAGCAGATTTACATTAGCTCCCCCAGGAGGGCCAGTACGCAATTGTGGCGTCATTCCACCAACTACAGGCTTAATATCAGGTGCATTCTCCGCTTTGGTGACCATTTCCTGAGAGACTGGTGATACCGACGATGTTTGAACTGACGGCATTGCTTGTGTAGCAGGCCGAGCTACGGACGGGATATGAGGAAAAGTTGGAACTGTTGCCATAGAACACACAGTGCTAGGCTCCTGAATTTTAATCCCCAAAATAGTCCAATTAACACGCTTTAAATATATCAGATATTTAAATGGGATTTTCAAAATAACTTTACATTGGATCAATTTAACTGAATTTAAAACAGTATTCATAACTTAATAAATAGATCAAAACAGACTTACAACTTTCACAGTAGCAGTAGGAACTGGTCCGACAGAGACTGGTTGCCGATTCATCATAGGTCCATTGGCTGAACAAACAAACAAAAGTGATCTTTACATAGAAAGAAGCAAGACAAACTATGAAAGACGCATCAAAAAATAACGTAAGATAGTTCAACTAAAAGAAGGTCCTGGCCAGAAGAAAAACCTGATGGCACAGGAGCTTGAGGTTGGCCAGTGACTGGAAGAGATGGAGCAACAGTGGCCCTGTCCAGTTTCACAGGGCTTTGGGTGGTCTGTGGCAAATTTGTAGTAGAATGACTTAAGGCAGCACGTGCCTCCACAAAGTTCTCTGAGATCAGGACAAGATAGAATGCGTTCTTAACCGTATCAATCGACAAGTCCGCACTTTGTGGATTGAGCTTTCCCTGCATTTAAAAGAAAAAAATCTCCATTTTTTCATAAAACTACCGTACTTCAGTTTGTAGCACAGAGAGATGGCTGACAAAAAACATTTTATGCTAGCTAAAGATCTAGTGAATTGTAGATAGGCATGCAGTCTCACCGCATTATATAGAGCTCTTATCCTTGGAAGCTGCTTTGGACACACAACAGACAAAGAAACAGAGCACTGCACACCAATATGGTAAGTTAGTGATTCCCAACTTTTTCTAAAACAACTGTAGCATGTCGTAATACAAGGGGAATTCATAAAAAAATACCCTAGAAAAATATGAAGCCACTGTCTCGGCATCTGATAAACGACTTTCAGAGTGCGCATGGCCATTTTCATTCGGATTTTGCAATTTTGGACGATATACAGGCGTTGGCAACGAGTAAGGGTTGCTGGCGGTGATTAGGATACAGTGCCTTTTCAGATCATTACTTGGTTGTGCTTGGACTGAAGGAGGAGAAAATATCTGCGTCAAGAAAGACAGAGGAAATCATGAGGTTTAAGAAATAGTTCATAGGGTAACTAAACTAGTCAAAAGTCGCTTGAAAAACAGTGGCCCAAGCATAATGTATTCCAAGTAGCTGTATAGATGACTAAAGATCAAGTTTCCCACCATCAATGCTTCGGCAAGCCCTTCGGCTGTGGCAGCCTCATTGAAACCACCACCGGCAAATTGTATGGACGAAAGCCAATGCAAGAAAACATCAACATCTTTTGTCCAGCCACTCCTTTGTACCAAGCAAGCTAAGAAGAACGAAACAATCAGAAAAACAAGGCCGTGGAAAAAAAAAGCACAATATAATGTTGTATATTTGGATATCACAGTAAAAGCGCGCAGTACATACCACAATATGAACCATGAGAGTTGAAGATGACAAGTGATAGCTCAACATTGTTCCTCTGCAAGTTTAAGTGAATATAAAAAAAAAAACTCATCAACCATCGAATCCGACAAAACTAACTGTCTACTTGCTTTCTTAACATCTTGTTATGGCAATGATTAGACAGATACAGGGTGGGGGTTGTTTAACAATAGACATATAGAAAGTAGTATTTAGTAATGTATAAACAGTACAGTGAATCACACAGTTGGCTCAAGAATTATGAAAACTCGAGTATAATCAAAAAACGAGAAGGGTCAGAATCAGATAAAGTACCTCTCCGTTTAACTCAGTGCCACAGAAAGACCTGGACAAAACACACAGATAGCATTAACAGATGACGGATGTGAAACATACAATTCAACATAATTAAAAAAAAAAACATATATCTAATAACAAAGATGACTATAACATGTAACCTATCTGCTCCATACCAATGTACCATATTAGCCTTATGAATGCTTTGTATCAAAAATCAATATATTTACTCGCACAGACAGAATCAAGATCAACATATGGTGACACAATAATCACTCATGAACAGAGGCAAAACCCAATTGGAAAAGCATTTGAAAATACTCGCAAAGGGAAGACTCGATCTACCAAATTGAAGATTTGCCAAGGCCCCTGATTCGAACCCTAAAATCAAAAATCGAGGAGGAGGAGAAAGAAGGAACCTGATGATTTTGATGAGATAATCGGAGACGATGGTTTGCCAATAAGGACCCAAGGCAGCGGTGCCTTCAGCAACGACGATCAGCTGTTTCAACTCCGACGACATAATCGGCAAATCCCCTTCGAGAGCTGTGACTCAGTGAGGTGGTGAATCGAAAGAAGAAGATAGACTCAGTCTGTCTTGATGCATTCACGATTTTCGCCCGACGGAAATATCTCGGGAGAGTTTGATCTGTGATCTTTTGCTCCTCCTTTGAAACTTTCTTTCCTCTCCGCCCAAGGAGGAAATATATATGATGATGATGACTAGATTTTTTGGTTCACCTTCTTTATTATCTTTATTAAGTTTTTTATTACTTTTGGTAATTATATATTTTATATTTTTGAATCATTGATTTATTGTGTTTTCTAGCTACCGGAACGGTTGTGCACAAAAAAATAAAACTACCAGGACGGTTTCATGGCAAACAACCTGACTCCTGCATTGTTTTCATATACAAACTTTTGAATCAAGCCAAAATTACAATTAATTTTTATTTTGAATAACATACATATTTTTTTTAATCGAAAGATCCTCAAAAGTAGTCATTAATTCTACTTTGAACCTTTGAACTTTAAATTTTCATAATAAACTTTCGAATTAACAACAAAAACAATAAAATTGACTCACTTGTTTTATTTATTATTATGGAAGACATAATTATAAACACTTTTGACATGATGTAATTCCATTAGTTTTACTTAAACATTATTTTATTCAAATTTGTTGATTTGTTACCAAAAAATATTTTTATTTTTACTTAATCGGTTTATTGTTTTAAAGTAATCGTATAATTCCAAGAAAGAAAGGAATAACATCAAAAACTTTAAAGAGAAAACAAAAAATGAGAAAGAAATCTGTGTGTGTTAAACACAATATAAAGTAGTGATATTCTTAATATTCTAATTTTTAATACATATTTACGTGTTTCAGTGTGTGTGGTGCTTCTTCAGCTTTTTTATTTATTTGCGGACCTTCTAGAAGTTATAGAATAATTGTTTCAATTTAGTTTGATTTGTAAGAAAAAAATAATACTAAATAGATATATTTTGTATATGAATTGTTTATATTATGATAAATTTTATTTGTTTACACTGCAGCAAAGAGGAGACAATAAAAGAAAATTGATTTATTAAAAAGATAAAATTTAATATTGTATATTTTTAAGTAAAAAAAAACAGAGTTAATTATCACGTCAACAATATTATAATTCTGTTAATCATAATAATAAAGAAACACATGAACTATTTTTATTGTTTTGTCAAGAGTGTTATTAGTTTGAAGGTTTATGATGGAAGTTTAAACTTTGAATGTTTAAAGTGGAAATCTTGTCAATTTTGAAGGGTTTAATGGGATTTTTTTTTAATATGGTTAACTAGATTTTGATCTTAACTAGATTTTGATCCGCGATTTTGAAATGCTGGATAACATTTTAGTTACTTTTTCAATTTTAGAACTAAAATATTTTTTGTTTGAATTTTTAGTATTGGAATTTAATATATATAACTAAGAGTAATTTATTTTGACGTCTCATATTGCATTAACGATTTTTATCGACAGAAATTGCACGGGAAAGTTTGATGTGATCTTTTCTCCTCCTTTGAAAGTTTATTTCCTCTCAAGCTAAGGAGGAAATAAATATATATGACTAGATTTTTTGGTTCACCTTCTTTATTAAGTTTATTACTTCTGGTAATTATATATATATTTTTTTGAATCATTGATTTAGTGCGTTTTCAAGCTACCAGGACAGTTTAATGCCAAACACCTTGACTCCTCCGTTGTTTTCATATACAAACTTTTAAATCAAGCCAAAATTACAATTAATTTTAATTTTGAATATCATACATACCTTTTTAATCGACAAAATATCATTAAATTTTCAAAGTGGTCATTAATTCCACTTTAAACTTTCAAACTTTAAATTTCCATAATAAACCCTCAAATTAATAACAAAAACTATAAAGTGGCTCACATATTTTATTTACTATCATGATGGACATAATTATAAACATCATTCTCCATTAGTTTTACTTAAATATATATTTTATTATAATTAATTAATTTGTTACCAAAACATATTTTTATTTTTTATAGATAAATTAATTTAAAATCTCTAATCTGTTTATTGTGTAAATTAGTCGTAAAATCCGAAAAAATAAAATAATAACAAAAACTTTTAAGAGACAACAAAAAAATTAAAAGAAATATGTGTATGATAGAGACGATATAAAATAATGATATTTTTAATACGTGTTCCCAATGTGTGGTGCTTCTTCAATTCATTTATTTTTTATTTGCGGAGTTTTCTAGAATTTATAGGATAACTGTTTCAATTTATTTTGATATGTAAGAGTAAAATAATTATATGTTGATATATTATTCATATATGAATTATTTATTATGATAACTTTTTTTGTTTACACTTCAGCGAGGATGAGCAATAAAATAAAAAAATTTGTTTTATTAAAAAGACAAAATTTAATAGTATATTTGTTTAAGTAAAACAAATGGAGTTAATCATCACATCAATAATTACAATTAATTTTAATTCTGAATATACATACTTTTTAGTCGAGAAAATTTCATTAATAACTTTCAAAGTGGTCATTAACTCAATTTTAAACCTTAAAACTTTAAATTTCCATAATAACCTCAAATTAATAACAAAACTATGTAAATGGCTCACGTATTTTCTGTATTATCATGGTAGACATAATTATAAACACTGTTGTCCATTAGTTTTACTTAAATATATATTTTATTAAAATTAATTAATTTGATGCCAAAACATATTGTTATTTTATTTATTATATAAATTAATTTAAAATCTATAATCGGTTTGTTGTGAAAGTAGTCGTAAACCCCTTTTTATTTTGAATAACATACATATTTTTAATCGAGAAAGGAAATAAGAACAAAAACTTTTAATAGAGAACAAAAAAATGAGAAAAAAATCTGTGTATGATAGAGATGATATAAAATAATAATATTCTTAATAATTTAATTTTAATACATATTTAGTGTCCCAGTGTGTGGTGCTTCTTCAATTTTTTTTACTTGCGGAGCTTTCCAAAAGTTATAAGATAACCGTTTCAATTTAGTTTGATTTTTAAAAGTAAAATAATGTTAGGTTGATATATTTTTCATATATGAATTGTATATTATGATAAATTTTCTTTGTTTACACTTCAGAGAAGAGGAGCAATAAAAGAAAATTTGTTTTATTCAAAAGACAAAATCTAATAATATATATGTTTAAGTAAAACAAACGGAGTTAGTCATCACACCAATAATTACAATTAATTTTAGTTTTGAATATCATACATACTTTTTAATCTAGAATATCTCATAAAAATCTTCAAAATGGTCATTAATTCCACTTTAAACCTTCAAACTTTAAATTTCCATAATAAACCCTTAAATTAATAACAAAAACTATGAAAATGGCTCATGTGTTTTCTTTATTATCATGATGGATGTAACTATAAACACTGTTCTCCATAGTTTTACTTAAATATATATTTTATTAAATCTAATTAATTTGTTACCAAAAGATATTGTTATTTCATTTATAGAAAAATTAAATTAAAAATCTCTAATCGGTTTATTGTGTAAAATATTCGTAAAATCCGAGAAAGGAAATAATGACAATTTTTTTTTTAAAAAAAGAGAAATAAATATGTGTATGTTAGAGACGATATAAAATAATGATATTCTTATTATTTTAATCTTAATACATATATATGTGTCCTAATGTGTGGCGCTTCTTCAATTTTTTATATTTTTGCGGAGCTTTCTAGAAGTTATAAAATAACCGTTTCAATTTAGTTTGATTTGTAAGAGTAAAATAATTCTAGTTTTATATATTCTTCGTATATGAATTATTTATTATGATAAATTTTCTTTGTTTACACTTCAGCAAAGAGGAGAAATAAAAGAAAAATTGTTTTATTTAAAAGACAAAATTTAATAATATATATGTTTAAGTAAACCAAATGGAGTTAGTCATCATATTAATAATTACAATTAATTTAAATTTGAATATCATACATACTTTTTAATCGAGTATATTGTATTAAAAACCTTCAAAGTGGTCATTAATTCCACTTTAAACCTTTAAATTTTAAATTTTTGTGATAAATCCTCAATTTAATAACAAAATCTATGAAAATGACTCAAGTGTTTTCTTTATTATCATGATGGACATAATTATAAACATCGTTCTCCATTAGTTTTACTTAAATATATATTTTACTAAAATTAATTAATTTGTTACCAAAATATATTTTTATTTTATTTATATATAAATTAATTTAAATCTCTAATCGGTTTATTGTGTAAAGTAGTCGTAAAATCCGAGAAAGGAAATAATAACAAAAAAAGTTTAAGAGAGAACAAAATGAATGAGAAAGAAATATAGAGACTATATAAAACAATTATACTCTCAACATTTTAATTTTTAATACATACTTATGTGTCCCAATGCGTGGTGCTTCTTCCATTTTTTTTTAATTTTTTTTTTGAGAGCTTTCTAGAAATTATAGGATTACCGTTTCAATTTAGTTTGATTTGTAAGAGTAAAATAATTTTAGGTTGATATATTATTTGTATATGAATTATTTATTATGATAAATTTTATTTATTTACAATTCAGCAAAGAGGAGAAATAATAGAATTTTTTTTATAAAAAACAAAATTTAATAATATATGTTTAAGTAAAACAAACGGCGTTAATCATTACATCAATAATTTACAATTTATTTTAGTTTTGAATATCATACATACTTTTTTAATGGAGAATATCTCATAAAAAACTTTCAAAATGGTCATTAATTCCATTTTGAATCTTCAAACTTTAAATTTCCATAATAAACTCTCAAATTAATAACAAAACTATGAAAATGGCTCACATGTTTTCTTTATTATCATGATGGACATAGTTATAAACACTGTTCTCCATTAGTTTTACTTAAATTTATATTTATTAAAATTAATTAATTTGTTATCAAAACATAATTTTTTTATTTATAGCTAAATTAATTTAAAATCTCTAATGGTTTATTGTGTAAAGTAGTCGTAAACTCCAAAAAGGAAATAATAACAAAAACTTTTAAGAGAAAACAAAAAAAAAAGAAAATATATGTATGTTAGATACGATATAAAACAATTATACTCTTAACATTTTAATTTTTAATACATATTTATGTGTCCCAATGCGTGATGCTTCTTTAATTTTTTTATTTTTATTTGCGGAGCTTTCTAGAAATTATAGGATAAACGTTTCAATTTAGTTTGATTTGTAAGAGTAAAATAATTCTAGGTTGATATATTCTTTGTATATGGATTATTTATTATGATAAATTATCTTTGTTTACACTTCAGCAAAGAGGAACGATAGTATAAAATTTGTTTTATAAAAAAACAAAATTTAATAATATATGTTTAAGTAAAACGAATGGAGTTAATCATCACATCAATAATGTTTGTAATTATGTCCATCATAATAATAAAGAAAAACCTGAACTACTTTCAATTTTTTGTTAAGATGTTATTAGTTTGGTGTTTTATTATGCAAGTTTAAAGTGAAAATCATAAACTATTTTGAAAGTTTTTAATGAAATTTTCTCTTTTTAATACGGTTTATTAGTAGATAATCAAATTTATGTGAGTGTAAATTTTTGTGCTGAAATGGCATACATGAAAAAGGATTTGACCGGTTTAATATTATACTAAATTATTATCTATTTCTATATATATATAGAAATGTTTGATTCTTTTATAGGTTGCCACGTGATTAAGTCGTTCAACTCTTAAGGTAACTCGTGTCTATGTTTTCAAAACTCACCGTTTCATTTAAAAATGGACAGAAGAAAATATGGGCCTTGTGTTAATCTTTAAAATTAGAGCCCAAAACTGAGGGGCCTTTTAATCTTCATCTCCTTCACGCGAAGGCAAAAACATTAGACAGTTTCTCAAAGTGAATGTTGTATGCTAATGCTGGACGTTAACTGCTGTGATTAAATTCACGAGATATTTAACATATTTTTCTATGTGGTACTGGTAGGTGGGAGAGGAAAACACTTATTTATACTGGTACGAGACTGCTCTGATATTTTACCGGTAACATGGTAAGAATATGGAGAAGTAGATTTCATCTATAATTTAAAACCTTCTAACCAAAAGTCCTAAATATAAAACTTTAAGCACTGCTACTGTTGTGCAAAGACAATTTTGTTAATGTCTTAAGGGAGTTGAATTTAAACCTTATAATTTTCTTAATTCACATATTATTAGAAATTACATAAAGTCTCTCCAAGATCCAACAAATATGTTCTCCAGGTTTGGTTTTAAGACCAAAAACATTAATTTTATTTATCTATGTGAATGTGATATATAAAACTCGGCTATGTGCATCAGTATTAGTATTTGATTTGATTTACATTGCTTTTTATTTTAAAATCATTCTATTATACTAACTCATTTAATATTTTTATTTCATATATCTTGGAAAATTGTTCAGAAAAATAGTGATTGATATTAAATTGTAATATTTGACAAAAATACGTTTTGAAAAGGAGATGAGAAGAAAGCAGATGAATCGATTGAGTACTCGTGAGACAATGGAGAATGAGGCTTTTGTTCTTAGTGATAACATGATAGTAAATTGTGTTGTGATTGGCTGAGAGGGTTTTTAGAATTAATTTGATGTATCCGTAGTGAATGCTTAGTTATCACTCTCTTAAGAGAAATTACAACTTTATTATTTTCTTTTTTAATTACAACTTTATTTATATAGATTGTCAACTGTAAGAGTATTCTCTGTCGAATTAAATACAAGAGGATTTGGATCGTATGATAATGGAAAAATTGAAACGAAGTATACGACACAAGAACTTGTAAGAGATGCTGAGAGAGTTAATGCGGCTTTGAAGGTCTTGTTAAGCTTTCAGTAAACAAAGGTCTTTGAAGCCAGCTTATGAGTTACAAACTACATACTTACAGTTTGCGTTTGTTCTCCAAACTTTACTTAATCTGCGAACGTGCAATAAGAGAGAGTTTCAGAAGAGTTCATAGGTCAAGCCTTATAAAACCCAAAAACTCTTCTTATACATGGTATTGATCTAGTTCCAAAATACTGTATTGATCCAAAACATGATTGATGAAACAATGATATTGATATAATGCCAGAAGTTATAGAATACAAGTTTGAGTAACATGTTCGTTCATGTTGGAATCTCACCATGGGCTTTGATTCTGTCTAAGAAAAGAAAACACAACTTGGAGAAGAATGGATTGTACAAGAAATGATACTAGGAATGGTGATGAGGAAGAGAAACAACAAAGTATATGAAGTATGAACAAATGAATGTGGGCTTTGGAAATGGGTTTGAAGCACGACAGCAAACATATTTTCAAATATTTGGAAATCGACTATATATATTTACTTTTTGGGTTATTAAGGTTTAGAAAACTAAAGTTTCAAAAAAAAAAGGTTTAGAAAACTTCACTATGTTAGTTTATCACAAAAGTCACTTGTTTAGTTTTAACACTTTCTAATGAATGCTCTTTAAAAAAAAAGAACAAATGTATGTTAAGGTTTTAGCTATAAATATGTATTTCACAGAAAACAAACTCAAAGATCATCAACACAATAAAAGTTTAGATAGTTCATTTTCATTCTTCTATTCTGAATACACTTACGTGTTTTTCATTTCTTACCACACTATGTATGTAACTATCTTGATTCGTAACTCAGTACAGCTCTGAGAAGAGAGAAAATTGTGGTTATCTAACTATATTAAAAGGGGAATAAGATCAAAGGGGAAGCTGTCCACGTCGACAAAAAAATTGTCCAATAGAAAATCAGAGTTTTGCCACGTCAGATGCGACGCCATCGTCATTTGGGCTTCAAAGCCTACGTTTTTTGTGTTTCGTCATCGTCCATATTCGATAAGCCCCTGAAGCCCAGACTTTTTTCTCTCCTAATTTCTTTCTTTCTATTTGGGTGTTTGTTGGGCTATTGCGGAATATATACTTTGGCCCATTTTCTATTAGAGGTTTCTCTAAACGACCACAAAATCTCTGTCACTCTTCGCCTCCTTCACACTCCGGCCATCTCCCCTGTAACGTCATCCATTTTTGTGTAACATCCCTTTAATCTCAGCATTTACTTTGAACCCACTACCTATCCCACTCTCTATCAATTAAACATCGTTATTATCATCAAAGGTAACGGCTTGAAGCTCTAGAGTATAAATATGTTTCTTCTCCACGATGTAGACCTACACTGCTACAAAATCTCAAAGTCCAGATGTTGTAAAGCTTCAATTCCAACTATGTCGTCTCAATAGCTTCAATTTAAGTTGAAGGCTGGTTGGTGTAAGGCGACTGTTGTTACCCGGCTCCTCGGTTTCAGGCGAGAAAGGGAAACACTTTGAGAAGCAGGTTGGTTTCTAATAAGGGAACATAGTGGAACATTGAAACAAAGGAAGGTTAAAGGAGAGATAAGAGAGGGCAAGCGAGAGTAAACCAGTTGTGGATCCAGTTCAGTAAGTAACATTATCCTTCTCTAAGATCCAATTATTTATTCCTCTGATCTTGAATTGACGAATTGATCCAGTTGTCTATTTCAACTGAGTTTATTCACGTCTTTGTATTCTTAGAAATGATATGATTTTTGAACGATTGCTGGACTTTCAAAATTGCTAAGTGATCATTCATAGGCATATTGAAGAAAAGGGATTCAACTTCTGCTCGCTCCTCTACTTTCCCGACACGCTTACCACAATTGGGTCAGTAAATGTTTTTTTTCATTTCTCCAATGAGAGGTTAGATATGATGTTTAAGGATTTTTGAGGGATGTGGTCTTTTGTTCTTTAGTGTCGCTGGACCACAAATTGTTATGAGAACTTTCTAGCTTACTGCTGTTTCAGGGCAGTCTCTCTATGTCGGAGTCACATGTCATCTTATTGATTAACGTTCGGGTCAAACTTTCGACATGATGGTTGCTTGAGAATCCTTTTGATGCAAGCCGCTCATTGCTCAATGTAAGCCTCTTTGGATTTCTGCGTTTGCAATCTGGTGAGTAAATATCATGTTGACTTCTTCATCAGCTGGTGCTCCGCCTCATTTCTTTGTTAGTGACAAGTTTCGAATGGACTAGAAAGGTAAGTAAACACTTTCATTTCTTCAGGTAAAATTTAACTGAAATATGAATCTTCGAAAATCCTTGAATACTTTCTAGAACAAAAAAAAAACTAAACACATTTTGCTGACACTTTCTGGTTCAGGAACTCAAAAGAGGTGAAAACATTACAAAAAACTTCCTGGGTATTTCGACCACTGGCATCATGCCTCTTCACATCAGAGGTGCGTCGAGGGAAACCATTTGTTGAAATAGTTTATACCCGTAAAACAAGAAGGTTATGATTTCTATCTATTAAAAAGTAGTAACACCACGTTGATCCACTAATGATATACTGTTCATACACTTTCTTACTAGCAATGCTCTTATCTTAAGGTGAGGTCGAGGCTATCCGCATCCTTTATGTGCCACCAGTCATACCAATGCGGAAGAATGACATGGTTAATCAGAATACAAAGAACATAAGGCTCTATGTACGAGTTTTCATTCGATGATTGTGATGGGGAGTTGGTGAGAGAAGCGTTTCTTGGTGTGGCCTTTCAAGAAATCTATATTTCTATTTTGTCTTCTATCTGCTTTTGTGGTATTTTGGTGCTTCGGAAACTGTTTCCTTGCACACGATCTTTCACTGAGCTGTGTCATGAGATTTTCAAGAAAGATGTATCCCATACATCAGAATGAGGCTTTGTTCACAAAACCCCAAGTCAATTTGAAGAGTCAAGACAAACTAAGTGTTCTGTCCTCTTTCTCTGCTCAGCTCAACGGTAAGAATAGAGGAGGTGACAGTCAGTCAAGGTACGGCAAAGCTGAAGAATCAAATCGAGCTGCATAATAGATTTGGGGCTCTTGGATCTCGAACTGTGACGTGTCGTTAGTACACGAGCTATGTGCTTTAGGGTTTCTGTAATCTTCTATATTGGCAACTCTCTGTAAATGCTAAGCTAAAAGATACTCAAAGTTTTTACAAATTTGATCAAAAAAAAAAAAGATACTCAAAGTTTCTTCTTCACACAGCTTTTATCAAAGTATTACAAGGCGTCGTGTAAATTCTAAAACTTTAATTGCAAAGCCTTCAATATTTATATTCTGTTATTTTTTTCCTACAAGTTTCGTATTTTTAAGCTTACGTTTTGGTATCATGTCTCAAATCTGCAGATCATGATGAACCGTATGGTGAACAAATCATTTGATATGATTTTGAGAATTTCCTTCACTGAAAATAGAGAACTAAGAACTTTTGACCCCTTCCTCTTGCACATATGAGAGATCAGTAATTCACTGGTTTTTAAATAGTGAAACGTATGTTAGATGAAAATTTAAATTAATTTAATCATCTTTGAAAAAATTATCCGCTTCGACATTTATATTAATGTTAAATATATTGATTGAAACCGAAAGTTATATTTAATACTAATTAAAAATGTTAAATAGAATTATTAACATAACAAAGATGAATAAATTATGTGCTTAAGTTTCTCTTCTAATTAAAAATTTTCCTCTTATTTTATGTATAGATTAACAATATTTTATAATTTTAATAAAACACTCTACATAATATTCAAGATAAAATGGATAGCCGACAAAAAAAATTCTAAGAAAATTTGTGTATGACTGACACATGTGGTGGAAGATATTTGAGACAATAAAGTGAAAAATAAACTACCCATATTATGTGTAGTTCTTAAATTATAATAATATTTTCTAATGTAATAAAACATGTTATTGATCCCGTATGTCTACATTCCAAAAGAATTAGTAATTTGTTTATTAAAAATTGAAACTATAACCAATCGCAAAAAAAAAACACTTAATTTAAATATTTTGAATAATGAAACATTCTACAACAAGGATTACTATCTTTCATAGATTTATGGTAGTGCACAATGTTCACCACCATGTATATGAGAATTACTTAACAACTCTGATTCAGTTTACTAAACTTTTTCATACACTAAAATTATAATAACTTGCTAAGATTGAAATTTAGTATGTGGAATATATCAACATACTAATATTCATTTGATGGTTTAGTTTTGTTTTCTAAAGCAAAAGAATCAATAGCTCAATAAGAAACAGAAACAAATATTCGTTTATTTACGTTGATCTTCATCTAAACCAATATTTAGATAAATTTGAATTTCCACTAGATTAACCCACAATAGATTTCTCGTGTACATTCAATAAAGGGAAATGTAGAGAAAGTAAAACTGACACCACCTTATTGCGACCACAGAACCTTAGAAATACAATCATTAAGTGTTCCGCTTCCACGTCTCGAATGTGATCATAACATAGCGGAGCCGATGCTAACCTACATTCAGTGAAATTTGGTTACTATTGTTAACTGCATTGTATATACACTAATTGCAACTGGTTAATAGCGGATAAACAAAGGCCTCCATTGTTATCTTCCAAATACGATACTCCACTCATGAACCGAAACATGTACAAACAGACAAGCACACTCATAGAAAAGGGTATTAGAAGATCAATATTTAAAAGAAACAAAAACTTTTGGATATATTGTTATGAGGCAAAAGTTTTTCCCTACACAGAAACAGCCTGGATAGAAGCTGAGAACTACATAGTATTTTGGCCTGGATGGAAGCTCGAGACTACATAGTATTCTGAGAACAAACAATAGAAAAGTTTCTAGGAAGGGAAGTGTGAATTAGCAAACTTATTGAGATATCTGGGAGAGGATAAAATTTGAACCATGTTTAACTGCCATTACATTCAATCTACCATTGTATAAAGAATATGTATTATGATGCTTTCTTACAAATACACACTAACAAAACTTGCTATTGTAGAATTGTGCACAGACGTATATGTACAGAATTTTAAGTTGATTACTTAAAAAACAAAACTGCATCAATGGAAGAAGTAGTTTCTATTAAACAACTAATGATATAATCTAATTTATAGATCATTTTCGTTAAAGAGAAATCTATGTTAGGACACTTGAACACATTATTCATATGCTGAGAATAATTAATAATAAGTGATAATATGAAATAAATAAACATGTAAGCACATCCTTACATTTAAAATCCTATTTAAATAAAGTTAACTAACTTAATTTTTATCTTCAGCCTATTTTTATTATGGACCACATCAAAGACTTTATTTTTCAGAATAATTAAACTTTTTCTTGATGTAAAAAAAAAAAAATTAAACTTTTTCTTACATTATTTACGTTACTATACGCAACTTTTTTACTCTTTTTTAATTGGTTACATGTACTTAGTATATCAGATTTCAACTAATTGTAGAAAATGGAATACTCCAATCCCACACAAAATCCAAAACTTATGATTTTAAAATTAATAATTTCGACACTTATCCGCGCGTAGCGCGGAGATCGAATCTAGTGGTAATAATAATAAAAAAGCAACACACCATATTAGATATACGGGTGCAATAATCCGTTACGGTATGAACCCGAACAAGTGTACATAGACGACAGTATATCAGCCTTTAAGATCTTATTGATTCTCTTTTTAAAATAAAAGATCATAATGATTCTTCTACTTTTTAAACAACTATATATTTCGTGGACTACCCAAAAAAAACTATATATTTCGTGGAATAAGTAAAGATAGTTCGAAATATATAATTAACAAACTAATAAGATGCATGAATCTTACGACAGAAGACAAACAATTATCAATCTTCGAGATGTACTTCCATTAATTATATGAATAGTTCAAAACCGTGCATGTTAATTAGTTCTCGTCAGTGTTTTCCACAGATCGTACGTGAAAACAGTGTTTAAACTTCAGTTTAAGAAATAAGAAACGTACAGAATCTTTGAACAATCGACGTTGTTCTTCTCCCTTTAAGCCTATCCCAACTCAACCACATAAAAAGATTTTCGTATCCCACCCACGTTTTTTTAAATGGCCATGTTGACATTAAACTATTCCATTTGATCTTAATGATCTTATAAGATATTTTCCGCTAATATAAGCAACTAGACAAGTAGTACAAGATGCATAAATACTAGTCTGGCCAAATATTCAAACAGATTAAATATGGAAAATCGCAACAAAGGGACTAGATAACAAAAATAAAGAAATGAGATAAAGTTAAAACACGTACTCTCTATGTTTCTAAATAATATATTTTTATATTATCATGTATATCTTTATTTAAAGCTGATTATGTATAAAATTTAAACTATATCTATTTTTAAAAAAACTTAAAACATTTATTTTTTGGAATTTTCTCATATTTGATGGAGAAAATGTCATTTTGTTTTATTTCTTTAGTTGATATACTTTTCTTTTCTGACTAGTTCCAATATATGTGTCTGTATATATATATATATATATATTTTTTTTTTTTGGTAACAGACTAGTTCTAATATTATATCATTTCTAAATATAATTCAAATTTGGTTGGAAAGAAATCGTATTGAGCAAAGGGAGAAAAACAAACCCAAATTAGATGTAACCAAAAACTATTTCCTAGTCATCATTTTTTGTTGTCTTGTCCTAATTTACAACTTGCCAAAATAATAGCAGAAATTTTAAAAATGAAAAAACAAATTTAAAAAGAAGAAAAAAAAAATGAAATTGTCACAAGGCGTTTATCTGCTTCTTGGAACACCCCAACGCAAACAAATCAACTTCCCGAGATCTCTTCTTGCCACCACCGTACTCTGCTGCGACGTCGTTTGATTTAGCGTTAGTCGTCGCATTAGAAATGTTGACCCCGAAAAGCCTAACCACACTCCGAACCGGCGTAATTTCCTCCGTACCGGACTGAACTCTCCAATCAATATACAATTGCCGGTCAGGACCGGTCGACCTCTCGAAGCAAACCACGTCTCCGGCTCGGAGATTCTTCTCCTTAACGAACCGGCTCCATCCCTTGGTCAACACGTAACTTTGACTGCTGTTCCAGTACGAGTAACGGAACCGCCACACCTTCCCCGTCCTGTCTTCCAAATTAATCAAAACGCCTTTCGTCGGAGAAGACGAAGCCATCGCCGTCACCGTCACCGCCGTCGCCGTCGTCATCGCCGGTAACGGAAAATGCTTCTCCGCGTGCTGTTTCGGTATCACCAACCGGTTCAGCTTCCCGACGTCGCTAGGCGTAACGGCTTTCTCGAAAAGAACCTCACGCGCTCTCGAAACGCCGTCGTTTCCGTGAGAGTTACTCATCGTCGCCGTCCCTGACTTTCCGTTACCGTTACCGTCAAGGAACTTCCGTCTGCTCTGCTGAAGCTCGTCGGCGTAAGTGTGTTTCCTCAGCATATCAACGATCTCGGCCTTGGAGTGAGCCTCGAGGAAAGCAGACTCAGCGTCGGCGGCTCCGTCCATCGCCGCCGTCGACGGCGGGGACTTGAAGTTCGTGACGGCGTCGCGTCCCCGGAATCTCCGAGCGGCGATGTCGTATGAAGCCGCGGCCTCTTCCTCCTCGTTGAAAGTGCCGAGCCAAACGCGCTGATGCTTCTCGTAAATCTGAGCGCCCCATCTCCCGTTGGGCTGAGGGACGACGCCTTTGAACTTCGACGACGGGAGCTTCCGCGACTCCGTCTCGACGCCGTTCTCGGAATCAAGCACGACGCTGCTTCCGCCGCTTCCCATTCTGTAGAGACGCATCGTCGCCTGAGGAGGAGGAGAGAGTTTGGTTTTAGCCGAGGGAGTAGAGATGGAGAGAGAGCCTGAAGTGTTGTTGCTGGTACTGTCATCTATACAGCTGTTATCCATTTGTGTTAGAGCGAGAAAATGAGTTCTTGAGAGAGAGAAATGGGTTGTGTTTTATCAAGAGATGGGGTTGGAGTGTGTATATATATATACAAAGGGAAGTGCATGTACGTTCCCTTTGATATTATTTTTTTTGTTTTTTGTGTTTGTCAAAATATGATAGGATATTAGAAAGATAAATGTAAAATGTGGGTGATGTATATAAAAGAATAAGATAAAATGATTATAAATGAGGGAAGATGCAGAAGAGTAGGGTCAAGTCTTGCAAGAATGGCAACATGTTATAGTTAGAGGAAGTTTCATGGGAAGAGAGATGGAGAGGGTCAGTCCAAAAATATGGGTACTAGTGTTATACGGTCTTTTTACTTTGGTACCTTTTAATTGGTCCTCTTTTTTGTTGTTGGCACAATTAATAAATATCCCTTATTCGGTTATTTTTATCTTATTTTATTTTTATATATTGGTATTGAATGATGTGTCTATATCAGATGTATTGTGAACATGTACGTTAGGATGGAATCTGTTTTTGTAAATTTCACTACGAGACAAAGAATAATACTAGCAAATGAGATTCTTGATGCATTGAGAGAAACCGAAAATAGAACAAAGAAAAATCCCTGTTTTACATTGAAAACAACGGTGAATATTAGCATAACTTTAAGTTTTTATATTCATTTCGTTTTAGACTCCGGTGACAAAGCTTGTTAAACAGAGAGTAGTAATCCTGAAAGTTGAAACCAATGACCCGAATGGTCCATATGGAAATGGAGACCTGTAGAAATATGTCTAAATTATTGTCTAGAGTTGACTACCCGAGAGAAAAAGAATGAATAATGGGCAATGTGTAGCAAAGATGGCCAAGTAGGGAGCCAAGTGGGGAGGGGGTTCACATGACATTTGGACCTTCCCTTTTCTTTATTTTGTTGCAATTATCTATTTAAGTTGTGCATCCCCCTTTGAAGCTTTTCTTCACTACAAGAAATATGTCCATTGTTAGCGCGGGTTTTATGCTATGTTAGGGGTTTGATAGCGTTTTACCAAATGCTATGTATACGGCAGCAATCATAGGTACCCCTTCTACGATAGCATTTTCGTAACGCTGCAAAAAATAGAGATACAATAGCAATATTTGAATGCTATTATTAAATTAAATAATGGTTCGTATTTCGTGCCATGATAGGTCATTCTAAAATTTAAAAAAAAAACTAAATTAAAATAATTAAAATTAAACAAATTTTTTATAATTAAAAATAAAATAAAATATATTGATAAATAAATTTCGGTTTACAAAACTAAACCAGAAAAAATAAAAATAAAGTAAACCACAACGGTTTATCCAATTCGGTTTACACTAAACCGGAAAACCCTAAAAAAATAAACACTAAACCTAAAAAAAAAAAGAAAACTCCAGCCGCCCTTCTCCATGTGTGCTTCTTCCATGTGTGCCTCCTCAACCAGTGCGCCTGGCCTTCTCCATCCTTGACCGGAGACGCCGTCGTCTCTGCTTCCGGCCTGAGGGTCTTCCCCACTACAGCTTCCGTGCGCCTCCTTCGACGCAGCTGCCGCCTCGCCTCCATCATGAGCCTTGCGCCTCCTCCTCTTCCAGCCTTGACCGGAGACGTCGTCATCTGCAGCTTCCGTGCCTCCTCCCAGATTCGTATGCCTATTTACGTTTGTTTGAGACCTCTGTCGTCGTCATCTCCATTCACGAATCTAGATCTGAAAAAAAATGTGAGACAAAAATCTTTGAGATTTGAAAAGGTAAAAAAGAGTAATGGTAGTGGTAGAGGAAGAAGGAGGAGGAGGATGCGACTGAGGCAGAAGTAGTGTAGAAGATGGTCACTTGTGGTTGAGGAACAAGGAGGAGAAGGATGCGATTGTGGTCCGCGCGAAGGTGGGGAACAAGGAGGAGGAGGTGGCGGATGTGATGGTGGCTTCGGGCGGAGGTGACAGTGATGATGGTTTGTGTTTGTAGAATGAGGATTGCTATGGTGAAGAAAGAAGAAGAGTAAAATGATGAAATGAAATCTCAGTAGAGAGAGGAGCAGAGAGAAACGTGAGAGTGAGAGGAAGACCAAAAGAAAATGATTGGACAAGGAGTAAATTGAATTACATCCATTGGATCAAAATAATCAATGGTTAAAAATAGCTATCTTTGTCATCAGATATTAACCAATCTCAACATTTCACTTTATTATATTATTTGTATATTGAAATGATTAAAGAAGAGGAGAAAAATAAAAAGAATTGATTATTTAGTGGCCATACGATTTTTCATATCAACGGTGGATGACTAATCAAAGCCAATCCTTCCCTTTGTGCCTTGACCAATCAGAAGCAAGCTTTCTATTTTTATCCTGTTTTAAATATTTTGTTACTTTTGTTAGTAAGAGTTAGGAAATAATTAGGGTTAGAATATATGAGATTTGAAATTTAAAATAAATTTATTGTTTTATGATATAAGATTTAGAAATAAAGTTTAGTGTTTTATGATAAAAGGTTTGAAGTGTTTGGTTTAGGGTTTGAATTTGGGGTATAAGGCTTGAAAGTTTTAAATATTAAGTTTGAATGTTAATTTTACATATACTACAGCAATAAGATTTGTGTATTTAAAAATTAGAGTTCTAAGATTTTTAGTATGCATTTAAGGTATATGATTTAGGGTATGTTTTGGATTCATAGTTTAAGGTATGAATTTAAGATATGAAACATAGGGTTTGAAGTGTATTTGGGGAATAAAGTTTGGAGTTTAGATATAGGGTGTAGAATATTTTTTTTTTAGTTTTGGGGTTATAAATGTTAAAATGAATTTAAAGTTATAAAATTAATTAAAGAATTTGGAAAATTACAAATTGTGTTCAGATATAAAAGAGTTTAATTGAAGACTTTATATTTGTGTTTGGGAAATTAAAGCTTTTTTAAGATAAAATATTAGATTTTGAATTTAATTTTAAGATTTGAAGTTATAGTATGAAAAAGTTAGAGTTTAAAGGGTTTAAAACTATGTTTAGGGTTTAGGGTTCACATAGCTTTTCTTAGCGCTAGAAAAATGCTATTATACGTTTTTGATAGTGATACTGAAGCCGCTTAAATATTATTTTTGGCGCTTAAATATAACTTTTCGCTAAGTATTGGCGGGATCAGTAATTTTATCTTCCCAGTCAATTAATTTTTAAAATAGCATTAACTAAATGCTATTTTAGTTTTCACTCCATGATAGCGCTTATCTAATGCTATTATAGAGTACGAAAATTTTAACCTCATCTACGACAGCAGTTCAGTAAAACGTGCTATAACAATGTGCTATCAATGTGAACTTTTTTTGTAGTGCTTGGAAACTATTATTCCCCATTCCACATTTGGTATGTGACGTGTCTTTACATATTATGCAATTTGTTTGCTATAGATAGAGACTCATGAGCATTATCGGTTCCTTCTATGTTTCCCAGAAGTCCTTTGCTACTTTAGATGGTTTTATCCTCTAACTCTAATCACTTCTTTGTACGTAGAATCTTTTTAACATCAGTTTCAATTATCTCGAGTGTTCAACATCACTTATATTTTATATAATTGAAAGCATACCATCCACATAAGATTGTTTGTTGTTATCCATCAGTTGGAGAGGAGATTCACATATTGGAAATAGGTAAGAAACTTGAATAATATATAAAAGATTTGGATCACTGTATTTATTATCAATTGGTTTTAAGTTAAAAACTCATAATATTAGAACGGGTTCACACTTTGACCCATTAACAGACGAAAGGAATGGTATTGGTGAGACATAGCTGATATTCCCACTTTGTGTAGGAACTGTGCTCTATTGGCTGAGCTAAACCAACCAAAGCTCTCCTAAACCACTGAACTTCCTCTGTCGCATTTTATTTCATTTGTATGTAGTTTTTTCCCCTCTGATTTAAAAAAAAAACGTGTATTCCACGTCATCAGAGCAAAACTACACAATTGGTATGAATACAGAACTTTTTTTTGAATGAATGCAGAACTTAACGTCAACTTCTGTTGTTCTGATCGCATTCATAAGTTATAACAATGAGTTCTAGACTTCTTGTCCTACACAATTATTTGGTCAATTATGTTGATCATGATTAAATAGGATAATAAGAAAGGGGACAAAGAAGATCAAGAGGATGATTGTATGTGAAGGGGAGATGAATCCATTGTATCGCCCAAGGCTATATTCTTGTACGGAGCAGAGTACCTAATTCCCTTCTTTTTCGTGGTCCTACCTTCCTTCAAATGTTTATCCATTTTTTTTTGAAACAAAAGTAATTACTTACCCATTTTTAAAGAGTTATGATGTATATTATATGAACTTACTATTTCCGGAAACAAATTATTAACGTCTTCTGTTGTAAACAATGATCTTAAAGAGTTAAAACCGACTGTTTTACAAAAAGGAGTTAAACCGAGCTAGACACTGAACCCATTTGATTAGTGGGTCTCGGACTCACAACTCAATCATGTTTCAACCCATTCCCACCAAATTTATTAATAATTCACCTTTATATGTTCAAATAAATTCAACCTAGACTTCAATTTGCACATGCACGCGGATGTATTTTTAAAAAAATATGTTACTATTTTTTTTATGTCACTATTATATATCATATATGTGTATCATCATATAATTAATTGTATTATATATGTATCATCATATAAATAATCATATAATAATAGTATTTTATATGTATCATCATATAAATAATCACATATTTTATATGTAAAACTTAATGTGAAATATAAAACTATAATTTAAGTTGGTGTTTGAAATTCAGCTTTGTATTGTATTTTTATCTACATTGAAAACATTTTTTATAATGGGTACTGGAAAATATTTTAGTAAAAATCAAATTTTGAATATATGTATATTTCTGAATTAGTTTTGATATAAATAAATTTTAATTTGAAATAAGTATATAAAGTTTAATTTTATTTTTATGATTATTTTAAACAAAAAATGTTTTAGTTAATTAGATTGAGCCATTTTTCATATATTTTAAAGTTGACTCAGATAGATAATTTCTCATGATATAATAAATTTCTAATTTTTCTTAATAACATAATTTCATTACTTTTTTAATATATTAATATTTATGTTTCCAAACAACATTATACTCTATTTATATTGTTATCCATGTTTCCAATAATTCTCAAATGTATTCAGTTTTAATAATATAGATATCCACAGTCATTAACTATTATTTACTGAAACTTCATTAAACTCAAAAAATGAAATAACAATAGTTTATTAATAACTTACATTAATCAAAAGACCTTGTTTTCCGTCATAATTATTATCAAAGGCTATAACATTTTTGAAGAAAATAACAAAAAAAAAATGGTAAGATAACCTCATGGTTGTCTTGATTAGATGTACCATGCAAGATTACATTAGTTCAGAATCAGTTTGGTGTAACTCAAGGTGTCGTTAATGAAGAAATGGGCCATGCAAAAATGCAAGTGGGGTGAAGACAACGAGTAGGATGTTTTCCTAAGGACGAAAAGGTCAGCATTCAGCACCATGCATCCTCCTCGTTTCTTCTGTATGGACCCAAACTTCATCCTATTTTAAGTAATATCCCAGTTTCATCTCAGCCGTTCGTTTTGGATTCTTATCTCCCATCGCCAAGTTTGGTGGAGAGAATATATATACACCGACATATATATTTATGCCTTCATCTAACATTATATATAGTATTTTTGTTGGGGATAATCAGGTTGGCCTAACTAATTAACTCAAATCCAGTGGAGTGGTACTTAGAAAACCATGGCCTAACTTAGGCCACTTTGCCAAAACTAATTAAGTATAGTATTAAATTATGTATGGTTTCTTAGATATAAAAATACAAATAAAACGTGACACAAAGTGTGCGATATATTTAATCAACTTCATTCAAACCAAACTCATCTGATTATATTATTTCTCGGTCAACTAAACTAATTATATTATGTCATTGTATAGTTTCTAATAACTTCTAACTGTGATTTGATTTGGCGGATTTGTGGGGATCTTTTACTTGGGAGCTTTTATAATTAACTAAATTAATATAAAGAATTATCTGTTTATTTTCCTTTATTAAAGAATTCACACAAATTTCTTTTACTTCCCTGTTAAACAAGTTTTCACCATTTTTATAAACTGAAAAGATGATTTGTTTGCGAAGTTTCTCATCACATAATATGCTAGTAGGCGGAAACTATTTTTAAATTAATTTAAACAAGTATATTCGGGTGTATCACACGCCTAGTAATCCAGATAGGACAACAAGACCCTTTAAAATTACGACAACCAATTAAGCTACAAGTTATGATATTTTTACTGTTTGCCAGCGTTTAAATTATTTGAAAATGTTAAGTATTAATATTTATATTGTGGAATAGTGGTAATTATTTAACAAAAGTTTACACATGCAAAAGTTTGAAAAAGGGATACTGCTTTTGTTGACCAATGAAGGAATACTAAAGAGAATCATAACCATTGGTTACGTGACGTGGGTTTCACGTGGACTCCTGATCCGACCTGAATGCCACATTACTTAAACCCATTGGCTTTTGTCTTATTCGTCTTTGTTTTATACCAACTCGCCATTGGTTTAGGACTTTTAAGTAAGTTTTGTTTTCTTTTTTGAGTGGAAGTAAGTAGTTTTTGGAAGTAAGTAGTTGTTCCAACTATTTGCCAAGTATAAAAATCATATGTCAAACGAATTAACATCATATAACTGAAAATAAAAAAATTGAAAGGAAGACGTAACATATTTATATTCACACTATATAACCCTTTACTTCTCTTATATACTTACGAAGCAAGAAGATTAACCATAATTCATAAACATATAATATCCGCTGTTATAAATTTGAGCAAACATATTTTGGTGGAATGTGGCAACCTTCTGCCGACAGACATGGTACGCACAAACCAACATTTATAAAAGTCAAATAAATCTTTATTTAAAACCAATTGGTTTATTATTATGTCTGAAAGCAACAAAACAGTCTAGTTTTAATTTTCTATAAGCAACTATATATGTATATAGTCTATCTGTGTACGTATTTTTTTCTTATCAATAATTATTTTAAAGTTTTCTTCGTGCTCTGGTTTGTAAAGATAAGATTGCTTTTATTTTCTTCCTGCAAGTTGCTACTCCTAGTTGCTCACTTTAACCCTACAGAGTTGTATGTATATTCACACATGTACATGTAATATATATATGAAGATGTCTAGTATATAGATGTGTTGTGTGTGTATATTAGTATATGTACATATAATGACTATAAGTCTTTTCAAATATTATGACATTTACGCTCTTCAAAGCCACCCAGAAAAGAACATCACATGATATCGCTGGTCTTGATGCCATTCCAAGCTGAGTATTTTCGAGTACGTAATGTTTGTTGTTTGTACATGTAGATTGATTTTTGCTATCTCGATTACGTAATCTTTTAGTGTACGTAACACGTATGTGAACCATAATTAAGTTAGTAAACAAATGAGTCCAGTGCTAAATGATGTGTTATATAAATAATCATGAGTGGCATATAGTTAAAATTTAAAAACGAGCTGGTCCATTAAGAGTTAGATAGCATAATTATAAAATGTTAACCCAGAAGACCCGGTGGCCATTAGCTTACGTGCATCGAGGTCAACGAAGTCAATATAATTGCCAAAATATTTGTACAGCAATACAACTATAGTTATAAGTTATAACTATACTCACCTTGTACATTTTGTGCCTTCAAAGTGAACAATCAGCATTCCGTTGACTTGGAAAATCGTTGTCCGCTATATAAATTAATATCTTTATTAGTTGATAAATACTATATCTTAATCTTATTACGTAATTTTGTCTTCTGAATTAAATAAGATTAGATGTATCGTATTGACAAAGATAATAAACCAGCAGTACCACCTAGGCTTAGTTATGTATACCCACACCCATTTGAAAATCAACACGAGGATATAATTTCTTTTTGATTATGTAACTTAACGTATAAAGTTGAAATCACGTGAACGATTTCAAATCGAAGACCATATCAAGTTGGTTGTAGTAATTAATAGATGCATTCTCATATTCTTTTTTCATTAGATTTATGAGAAGAAAATTCAATATATTATTATTTTATATAGAAGTTTGAGTTTTTCAAAGAGTGTGTACGAATTGAATACACAAAATATCTGATAGCTCCGCAATAACGAACAGTTGAAACTGCGATATATATTGTTGTTCCTGGAGTGTGAAGTATATATTCAACGTTCTTGTTGTGATTTTGGATGACGCTGGAGTCGTTAAACATGAAAAGAACAAACAAATTGAGACAACTTTTTTCTAGGGTTTCTCTTTATACGTTTGAGAACTTGATTCAATTATGAATACGAAATATGTATTAAGCTTAATTAGAAAATTTATATATGAAGATTGAATGATAATGATTAATGGGAAGAAGAATGTGTATGCTGTTCTGCTAGTTTATCAGAAACTATTTAAGTGAGGTGACCCAAAAAATGAAGTGAGTTTATAGTACGCTCTCAACACAATAAATTAATTATGACTTTCCAAAAATTATTATAAGTATTATAGAATAAAGTTTCCAAGATAGTGATGGACGGTTTTATATGATCTGAATTTACACATAAGCTGAGATAGACATAAATGCATACCATACATAGAAATAAGATTATTAAGGATAACGACTAGAAGCTTAGTGTCCAAATCAGCATTATACATATAAACACTACACGGCTCCAAACCGCGCCTTCAAGACGGGACCTGCATGGAATAAGGCTCCAGTGTCAACTATTCAACATTTTACAATTGGACACAGTCAAATATTCCAATTTCAAGTGGGAAGATTACATTTTAAAAGAGAAATAATAAAACTAATGGAAGAAGAAGTGTGAACGGTACTTCACAGAGGGAAATGTATTAGCTTACAAGTCAAAGCTTTAAAAGAAATAAGAATAAAACTTTACAAGCCAGTCGATAGAAATGATGAAACGAAACCGTGTATTACATTACATACACGTTACACTAAACAAACATAAACAACATGTATTGAGGAGTAGATGATACCGAGATAAGTATGAAAAGTCTCGGGGTCGTATTACTAGTTAAGTTTATACAAAAGTCAGAACGTTAACTAAAAACAACAAAAAAATATGTAAGCGAATTAAAAATGGAAAACAAAGGTTGTCACTTATCATCACCTCACGGGGCCAGTTGACAAACTTGGCAGCTCATTCATTCACTTTTCGAGAAAAAAATATTTTTCGCTAATTTTTAAATTTTGTTTCGCAGCTCATCATCTTCTCTTTTTTTTTTGTAACACTCGCAGCTCATCTTCTTTGTCAAAGGAATATCATTTTATTTACAAGTATCTCAATAGACATTTGCTCATTGATTATTTAAGGCTCTTTAGTGGTTGAGTACTTAAATTTGAGAGACTGGTTGCTTAGCCAAAAATGCTAGGTTAGCCTCGTTTTATTGCTAGATAATTTACTTTTTGTTAAAGAAGGTTCTTCTAGTTTAGCAGGAAAAAAAGAAGGTTCTTCTATTGTAAACTGGACTGTATGTAATTTTCTTTAAGTTTCAGTGAACTGTTATGGAGATAACATCTAAAATCTCGTACAGTCAAATATCAAAGCGTCCCTGTCTCTTGGTCCAATATATATCCGCAAAGTAAATTTTGACAAGACAAACTCAAAAATCCAAAATCATCATCTTTACAGTTACGGGCTGATCGTTGGCCCATTTACAAAGAAGACATCGTAAAAGTCCAACGAGAGACAACTTTTTTTTTTATCATAAAGGAAAACCATTTTACCAAGCTCTTTAACATTGATAGTTTCTGATAGAGTTTTCTCTTCGGGCACCGACACAATACATGTTTTTTCTTGTCGGCAACTGGTGTGGTCAAAATCTTTGTGCCAATTTATCTCTGAATGAAATAGTTGATGTTTGAGCCAAGAGAAAAAAAAACTCTACTTCCCGAGAGTAGATGTAGAGCAGAACATGAAAAGGCATTAAACCCTTATAAAATACAAACGTAATGTGAAACATCTCACAATAATCACAAACTAAGTAAAGATGTCTTGATTGGCTAATGTAGTAGTAGTAGTAGGCAGCTTTTTGCTTACACCAACAACATAAGCATGGTCATGCGCATAAGGCTCAAGAGTCACTTGCTCTACTGGTCTCAACTCATCCGCTCGCAGCTTCATTATTTCGTCCGAGTAAACTTCTTCTGGTTGCATTGTTAAGTGATGTATACCGGCCTGGATTAAAAACACTTAAATATTGACCAAAACTAAAAGAGAATTATTTGATTTGAATCTAGGGTCTTGAAATGTTATTACTTAACATTTATTATGATCGAAAAGTGACCTCCAGTTTTGAGGAAGAAAGACGCATTCAGAGCTAATATCATAGCCTGCATAGTATAGGTAACATACTAACATATACATAAGTCTCACATAGACATGAATCTTCTAAAAAATGACTTACGACAAGAAAACGCATTGCTTATAAAGAGATTTAAAGTAGCACTATGGAGTATGCGGAATTCAAATCGAAGTATGATCACTGTCTACTAGTTTTGGATGTATACTTTTCAATGCAAGCATATAATACTATACAATGCAATATGGTGATGAATATTAGTAAATAGTATTGTATAAGTAAGATAAAACCTCATCTGGTTCTAACAAATGTTTCCATCAAAGAAACGTTAGAGAGCAAACCATGCCTGCACAGAGAGTCTCTCCTCATTGTAAACGGCTACACCAGGTACCAAGTTCTTAGTGAGAATAGTACAATATCTACCCTTAGCAATCATGAAAACTCCTGCGTGCCTGTGAGGAGTCACTATCACTTTGTTCCCTCCCTCCATCCTTTCCCACGGCCTCTAATGACACTCCTTAGCATAAACCGATATTAAACTAATCAGAGAGAGTATATGAGTAAACTTAGCTCCCATTAGACCATTGGAGTGAAGCAGTGAAGACTCAAAACAGTCTAACCCTAACGATCAATTCAGCTAGAGAGATATTGTGATAACTAAAGCGCATTTAGATAACGAATACGTCAAATGGAGCTACTTTGGATTAAGAAACAAGGAGAAAAACGGATTTTAGGGGTTCTTACACAAAGACAAGGCATAGGAGATCGGTGGCTAATGTATGTTGCAGCCCATCAAATCCAGAATAAAGAGTTCTTTTTTTTTTAACTCATATAAAAACCCTAGCCAACTCCAGCTAAAAATAATATCACAATTAAAAATTAAATATTCCATACGTTTAAAAATGTATAATTTAGAGTATATTAAAAAAAAAATTTGATTATAAAGTTATTTTGTGGTTAGTTATTTTCCATAATTTTTAACCAAAGTTTAATAAATACAATTAATTTATTTGAGATTACATATTCTCTACTAAAAAGAAATACTATTTTTATCTACCATAAAAATCATAATAGATTCATTTCATTAATAACATATTATGACATAATAATCAGTAAGAATAGAAATACTATTAATAAAAGTTTAACCAATCAAAGTTTAATAAATACAATTAATTTATTCGAGATTACAATAATCTCTATTAAAATAAAAATATTATTTTTATCTACCATAAAAAGTCATAATAAATCTATTTCATTAATAACATAATATGACATAATAATCAATAAGAATATTAATAATAAATAAATTTAACTATAAATTTGAATTTTATTTTTAGTTATAAATTATAACAAAATCTGTTGATAAAAGTCTAACAAATTCCTACTAAACTTTTTAAATATTTTTAATTAAATAATTCATTAATCAGTTTTTGTAATTAATAATATAATATTAATTAAATTTATTACAAAACAAAAGATTTATATGCTATTCTTTTTAAAAATCTATAACTATAGTCTGTATCATATTGAAATAGAAGTAATAAAATATGATAAAATTATGATAAATTGGTAAATTAACCTTTTAAAGAAATTTTTTATTTTAATAATTATCATTTACCATTAAATGGATTAAAATTTGTTAACTACGTAATATTTATAACTAGATTTTAACCTAAATATGCATCTTTTTAATAATTTTAAATTTTAATCATTTATAAATCTGAGGCCAAAACAAAAGAATAGAATGAGAATAAACTCCAAAATCAATATTTATATCGAGTAATAACCAAAATGTAAATAAAAGGACATAAAAAGAGAAAAATATTGAAGATAGATAGTTTTGGCATGTGAACGTAAACTTATTATAACCATAATTAACTTTTAAATTGCTAAATCAATAATATAAAACTGAGCTGGCTAAAAAAAAAAAAAAAACTGAGCTGGCCTAGTTTCTTTTTGGCATGCGGTAACCGCCCACAACACATGCATGGTCACTGGTCAGTATTGGTCACGCTCAAACGGCTCCAGAATTACCTGTTCTCTTGGCTTAAACTGCTCTTGCTGCAGCTTCTTCACCTCGCTCTGAAACACTGCTTCTGCTAGAACCGTTGGGACAATACAGTTTTCCTGAACAAAGAGAGGATACGGTTTGATTACTATAAGAGATATCCCCAAATGAAGTGAACTATTAAAATTTGATTTGGTGGTGCGAGGAGAATCAGATGAAGGATTACAGTTTTTAGGGAAAATGAAGCGTTCAGTACTAAGATTCTTACCTTCAGGAGTTCGGAAAATAGGTTTCAATTAAAGAAAACATAAACGGAAAACGGCAAAAGAACGACGAAAATCATTTTGGAGCTATTTCTGCAAGAAATCTGAAAACCGCTACTGCAACTGAGTCTCTAGCTTCAATCATAGCATAAAAAAGCTATATTCGCCTAGAAGATGCAATGAGGAAAACTTTCACTCTATGATTTGATAGAAAAAATATATGTAGTAAAGAAAAAGAGAGTTTTGAGCAGAAGATTCATGGCGCTTTTGTTGGGAGTGTAAAAGCTGAAAGGGCTAAAGGTTAATCGAGGTCAGAAGTGTCATCTCATGTTTCACTGTTTTGTTTGTACTTTTACATATCGATTAGGCTCTGACCCCATGAAAAGAAAACTACCAGTTAGATTTTACATTGTAAATAGAAATTAGGTTAATCCATATATGGTGTGATATCCATTGATCTCAAAAAGAAAAAAAGTCAGGAACAAACAATGTGGAGTATGGTACATACACAAAAACACACAGGGAAGGGCGTAACTGGCGTAAGTAAGAATGTTTTTGTTGTCAATTAATAATAATTTATCATACATATCATTTATCTAATAAAACCCCAAAAATGAAATTACAGTGAAGCAAGATCTTACTTACTCTTCATGCAATGCCCCCTTCTTCAATGTTTATTTGTCGTTTTCTTGAGGAGTAATGCTTTGTATACTAATTACACAGAAAAACCTCTAATACTCAATCTCATCTCCTTGCTCTCTGTCCAAATCAAACCTCTCTTTCTCGGCTATTGTGAGTTCAAAGGAAGTGTAGGCATTCCTTTAGCATGTTGACTCTCCATTTCCAGTAGCATTAGCGACTTCTGCCTCTGGTATCTGTTTCTCTTTGCTGCAAGCGCTGTACAACACATACAAAGAGAGAGAGTGAGATCAAGATTCAAGAATCTCTTTAATGTTGTTCAAACTGTGAGGACGTTGTTTGTCACTCACATGTTAGATCGGTAGGAGGTGCAAAGTCGTAATCATGTCTTCCTCTCCAGATGCAGCACAAGTAAATGACCAAGAGTACCAGAACCAACACCACCACACAAGATACGGCTATGGCTATTTTACCTCCTTTGGATAAGTGGCCATTCTCCCATAACAGTGGACACGAGGGAAGAGAGGGAACCCCACACAGTCCTTTGTTTCCAGAGAGACTGCAAGAAGTTGAGGCTTTCTTTTAGTTCAGTCATGATTGTGAGCTAATGGATTAAAGAAGAAAGCTATTGATGATAAAAAGAAAAGATTAAAGTTGCCATAAACAGAACAAATCGAGACTATTTACTATGTGTTGGAGACTTTAAAAATTAACTTACTCGATAATTCCACCATGAACACCAACTGAATAAACCTCCTCAGGTACCTTTCCTTGCAACTCGTTGCCATTCAAAAGCCTAACAACACATCATAAGATAAAATCATTTAGAGTTTTGTTTTTAACGTCAAATATATTTTGGTTGTCACTAAAGCCTTGTTAAATTCAATAAACAGCTTCTTACACGAGCTTTAAGCTTGAAGTGGACAAACTTTCAGGTATAGGTCCAGTGAGCTGATTGTTTGACAAGTCACTGCAACCCCACAATATGCAAACAAATGAGCACAAATATACAGAGCCTAAACTCTGTCAAAGGCATTCTCACACTAAAATATCACTGTTTTATTGTAAAATCTTTAAACGCATAACATTTATCAGACACTACCTACGATTTGAGGCAGTAGCAAAAAAAACAGAAAGGGTCTCCCATCAACGATAAAATTTGGCAAAGTGATCATGAACTGAGGTGTGTTAGACTTACAGACTCGCAAGGGATTTATGACCAAGACCTGAAGGTAGTGGACCAGTTAAGGAATTTGAACTCAAGTTCCTGCAATCATAACAAAAAAGGAATATTTATTAATTATGAGATAATAGAGTGAAATTTCATATCTCTACCACTATTCATACACATGATATCAGCACTGATCCAACTGCATTTATAATGATTAAAGAGCTATGAACTCTGAGATAGATAAACCAAGTTAATAGCTGATACTTACAGGCTATTCAAATCTGTCAGGAGGCTAATCTGTTCACTGATGAATCCTTTTAAGCCTTGGCTTCCAAGGTCTCTGAAAACATGTCAGAAAAAAACAAATGATATAAGACATCAAGTAAGTTCTTTGTCTCCCGGTTAATCACACAAATCAAACAAATTTTCACACATAATGTGGACAATGAATAAGACAAGCAAATCTCCAGTTACTAATAACACTCACATTTGGAATATAACAAGAGCAGATCCTTGTGGGTTAGGCCGGCATTGAACTCCTTCCCAAGCGTCCCAGCTAGTAGGAGCACAAGGATCACCATTCCAACCCATCCTATCAGGAACACGCAATGAATCCTTCAATGCTTTCATAGCAGCCACTGCAAAAAAAAAAAAAAAAAAAAAAACACAGCATTTTAGCTGAAAACACATAACGGAAAATGTAAAACAGTAAGCATCCCTTACTCTGTTCAGGCACCGTAGCCATATCAGCAGGAACAATGGCGTAAGTCTCTAGCCCGCTAATAATCGGCGCTCCAGTAATAGGCGAGAGCTTGACCGTCAAAGTCGTACTACTCAGATTCTTAACCGTATAATTCAAACTATAACCCGCGAATCCTCCGACCTCCTTGAACACATCAACTCTCCTCACTTTCTCATCGTTCACCACAAGATCAAACACTCTCTCCCCACTTTTCTTAACCGTCTGTTCAATCTCCGAGAAATGGAACCAGAGCAAGTAATCAAGCTTCGCATCAACCTCCAGCTCGTAAACCAGCGGTCCACCTCCGGAAACCGTAACCGCCGTCTGGTAAAGCTTAACCGGGAAATAATTAGGAGCCTGATCAACTCCTCCCTTGATCTTCTCCACCGTGGACAACGACCTCGCAACCGCTTTCGTCTCCTCGGATCGAAAATCCTCGTCTGACTGCCACGACCGACCGAAACTATCGGTGTCGTTGGTGAAACCGGGCCCCCACTGGTCCGAACCGCAGGTGAGCCTCCCGTAGTTAACCAACAGGACATTCTTCCCAGTCACGTCTGCGTCGTAGGAGGAGGGATCCACCTGGAGGACCTCGAGGGAGCCAACGACGGGAGGATCGGTGGCGATGCTGTAGAAGCAGAGATCGAGCTCGCCGTCGGTGACGAAGGCGAAGAGATCGGAGTAGGAGCCGTCGCGGAGGAAGGGCTCGGGCCAGGGGGACCTCCAGGAGAAGACGAGGGTGCCTTCGACGGAGACGTCGAAGGAAGGGGAGTGGGACTTGCCGTCGTAGTTGTCGTAGACGGTGAAGGTACGGATGTAGTAGCGGCCGGGGGAGGGGAGGGGGAGGATGTAGCAGTTTTTCTTGCCGGAGGAGAGGGGGAAGTAGCGGACGGTTTTCTCGGCGACGTGGTGGAAGAGGAGAGGCTCGGAGACGACGGAGGTGGATCCGCCGGAGTAGAATTGGTCGGGGAGCCATGTGCGGTTGAAGGCGTCGGTGGAAGGTTCGGGGCTTCCACAGTCAATGAAGAAAGAAGTATCTGCAAAAACAAGAAAAGTTCAGTTCATCGTTATCAGATCTAAGACGGATAGAGAGAGAGAGGGAAACTTACTGAAAGGAGAGGAGAGAGAGAGGGGGAGGAGGAGGAAGAGGGAGGAGAGAGAGAGGAAGAGGGAGGGAGATAAGGGCATTGTTGGAATTTGGATTAGCGAAGGAGTAATGGAGAGAGAGTAAAGGGGGAAGGAGCATGTATGGCACTGTGAGAGACAGCTTGTTACATAAAAAACATAAAAGAAAGAGATGAAAGGCGAGATTAGCGGGTGGACTGAGTTGAGAGTTCGGTCATTTAAAGACATTTACAACACTTGTTGCTGACTTTATTAGTTTCACTTTTCCCCCTATATTTAGGCGTCGCTTTTTTTTATTATTTTCTCTTTTCTATATTCGTTTTTTTCCGAGAAAGGGTTTTAGACTAACTTTATTTGAATAAACCTGATTGCCGAATAAACCTGATTACCTATTAGTTATTTTTTCTTCATTTTGATATGCAATTGAATATTACTTCATTTATTTTGTAAAGAATATCATTTTTATTTTCTTTTCTTATTGCAAAAAAATATCACTTGAACTTTCAGTATTATTTATACTTATTTTGATTGCTAAATACTTTAATTTTTCTTCACCATAAAACTATTATCTCAAAAGTTATTAGTTACATAACTAAAAGTAGTTAAAATATCAATAGCGAATTTTAATCATTTACTCCATTATTTTCCTTTTTGTTTCTTATAATACGATATAAAATTAAATTATTTTTCGGAAGTACACACAGAATAGGAGTAGATAGATAATGAATGAGGGAGTGACTCGCGGGAAAAGCTAATAGATAAAAAAAAGAGTTACGGCGGTGAATGACTCAACTTCGACCTGTTACCGTGACGTGGCCACCTGCACACTACCAGACAAATATTCACCATCACCACCTAAAATTCACCGTCAATCTACTAAACCCCCCCCCCCCCCCCGACCAAATATTACCCTTTAACAATTAATTTCAGAACACGCCAGATTAGTTCTGAATCTTGTGTTTTATTTGGTGACCAAGTCTAACGAAATTTAATTAGTAGCAAATTAAACTCTCATATATTTTCTTTCTGATGGAGAGATAGATAACTAAGTAGAATTTTGTGAACATGGTGCCCACTTTGTTGTAATCAGTTCCGTTATATTTTAATCAATTGCTTGATTACTAAGTATATGATTTTACAATGAAATTTTGGAAGAAGAAAGGAGTAACGTGGTTAGTGGTTTGAAGAGTAACTGTGTCAGCTTCAGAGGACAAACGCGCTCGGTGTATTATTAAATTCTCTGAACTCTGAATCCGTGACTCCATCTCCTTGTCGTTTCCTTCACCGTACTACTACAATAAGAGAATAGACAAAAACCCGGTCTAACTCACCAACTCCCAGTTTTCTCTAAGATTGTAATTGACTTATGTTGCCGGATTCAATGGGCTTTAAAAAGCCCAGTCCACTCATTTTACACGTACGGCTCCAGAGTTCGATCCAACGAGTTTTTTTTCTTCTAGACATTGATGTCAATCAAATATCAACGTGTTGAAACAGCAAAAAGCTTCTTTCACAGCAAACTGGTGCTCAAAGCAGAGATAAAGCAAAATAAGAGATGGTGGAAACAAGAAAGAGAGCTGAAAATTGAGAAGCACAAGACGTTTGCAGCGTCTAATTCAAAAATAAGTATGCAGGCTGTGGGGTTCGAACCCACGCGCACTTATGTGCAGAAGAACTTAAGTCTTCCCCCTTAACCACTCGGGCAAACCTGCTGATTGATACTTTCACATACCGTTTATTAATTAGCTTTCAAAGAAATATTTTGTTAACTGGACAACAAAACCAAAAGAAAACTAGGAGAAACCTGTTTTGCTTCAGCAATTGGCTCAAGGGGGAAAGCTTTGTGAAAACATTCACAGATGCAATAGTCTCTAGTAGCCATGATTGATCAGTCTAGTGGACTCATGAAACTCTCAAAAGCACCAATTTACATAAGGAAACATTGATAAACGTTCCAAAGTAGTTGTTCTAACTCCGAAAAATAAAAAAACAGTTTGAAAGCAAGCATTTGAGGCGCATAGAGAAAATATCATACATCAACGTCGCACCGTTTTGCCAACCAAAAAATATCAGTGAGTTCACATAGTCTTGGATCTCGTGGGAGTCCTGTTTTGTCAGTCGGTCTTTCCAGTGCCCCAAGCGAGAAAGCTCTCCTGTGATCCAAATTCCTGAACACACATAACAAAAAAACACTCATTTAGCTCAAAAAAAAGGTTTTAAAGGGAAGAAAGGGATTTAAGTTTTACCAGCTGGCTCAGACGAAACTCGGGAGGAGTATCAAGATCTATGTTGGAAGGATCAAGAACGAGTTTCTGACAATCCTCCAGATCCCTTTTGAAGGCTTCTGATCCTCCCAAGTGTGCGTAATCACCAAAACATGGCTGTTTGTTCCTTGATCCTCCTCCATTGTTTGCGTCCTGTGATCCCACCTGCAGGAGATCATCGCAAAGAGACAAGTGTTCCACAAGCTGTTGCGAGTCCAATATAAACTGAGATCCACCACTGTCGAACCAATTCGGGTCTTGGTCGTTTCCCTCTTCCTCAGCAGCAGCTTGGTTTTCATTTTCATCTCTCTCTCTGTCTTCTTGCTCGTTTCCATCTTCCTTACCATTCTCTTTCTCTTCTTCATCATATACCATTATTTCATTATCTCGGTTTTCAATCCAGGTCTCAGGTGCTCCAGGCTCATCCTCGGAGCTTGTTCTTTCATGGTTACGTTGAACTCCCTGAACCTCATCTTCCATATACACTGCCTCTGATATCTTCGGTACCGGGAAACAAATGAAACAAGTGTCAAACCACAAGCACATGAGTTTCTCAAAAGAAAGCAGCAGAATAAGAAACTTTTACCTCAGCAAGAGAAACCTCAGGGGCAGCTACATAGTCATCTGCGAAGTGAGAATCAGAGCAAAGTCGCACAGCTTGTGGAGGCTCGGGTGTAAACAGCTTCGGAGTGAGAGGATCCGATTTAGGAGTGGTTGTTGTTGCAGCAAAGATATCATCAGAGACATCCTGCTCACCTTTATCACCACCACCACCTTGCTTGAGTATCTGCTGTGGCTGCTGGTAGAATATCTTGGAAACAACGTAGTCACCATCTTTCTCATCTTCGTCTGTCCCCAAATGGTACTGATGCATCACCCAGTTCGTTTTCACGGCTTTCCCACCGTAGAGAACCATTATCTTCTTGCAGCCTCTCTGAACACCGTCCAACACAACCGGTTTAGTTCTTCCTGTCTTGTGCCAGCGCACATCCCCGAAATCATCGTCGTGAATCTTCCTACGCTTTCGAGTTCCCGTGCTGTAAGCTTTGATTGCTCTGTGGAAGAAGTGGGACACAGTCCCATCTTGCTTAACTCCTAGAAATATTTTTTCAAATTTGATTAAGTACTTAAAGATAAAACTTGGTAGGACTCGTTTGATGACTAGAAACAAAAAAAAAAGGCTAAACCTGGTAAGTTCTTAGGATGTGTGTAACAGATACCATCATCTTGATTGACGGTTGGGATGAACTCATCAATGAAAGGGTGGGAGCTTAAACCCAACAAACCAGATTTTGCAAGCAAATGCCAGATGATCTCTGGGTCAGAATGGATCGAATTTCACACCTCGTGGCAAGCCTGGCCAGTCATCAACTTCCTGGAAAAAATGTAACGAAACTTGTGTTGAGAATATATCAGGAGAACATGGACATGGAAAGAAAAAAAGAAGTAGAAAAGAGCAAAGCGTACATCGTTGTTGTCAATGACGTGATGGACAGTTGGGACAGTGTTTTGTAGGATTGCTGTTCCACACCACTTGGTGAGGGTCGTGCTGACCCGATGCACTCTTAATTTTGGTTGCAATGCGGTTACTATCAACCAGCCACGATCGTCTGCAAGAAATAGCATCAATTTGGTGAAGACAGTTAAGTTCATAGCCAAAACTATGGGAAAAAGATGTTACCAAACAAAACACATAGGCTCTAATGAAAAAGGATCTTATCCAGGCAGTACCATTTCCAAATAAATGGTTAGAGAAGAAGACATAAAACAAAACAAAACATTAAGTCTGCAGAAGAAAACTTTGTGTCTAATGGAACAAAGAGGAAAATGGAGTCTCTGATCCACCACTCCACTTAGTAACAAACCATGTAATGGAGAAATTGCAAAGACCTAGATTTTGAGATAACATGTGACATACTGTTGATACTTATTAGCTGTAAAAAAAAATAAAGTAATGTTTTATATCCAACACAGCTCTTACGCGCTAAACTTATACATCAGCAGAAAATTAAAATCACAGGGCTCTATTGACTCACTCACGGAAACTTTTGATTCCGATTGAAATTGACAGTAATCAGGGAAACTCAAAACTGGATGACCTAGATGAGTAATCAGGGCGAGATAGAAGAAAGAAGTGCTTACCCAGCCATGAGGGAAGCTCGATGATGACTGATGAGAAAGCAGAGAAGAAGAACCCTAGACAAATCTCTAGGGAAGTTTGATATTTGTGTCCACTTTGAAGTTTCCTCGAATGTCGATATAACTCCACTCCGGTTTAATAGTCTTTGCTTTGCTTTTCTTTTTTTTTTTTTTTTTTTAACTCAACATCAACTATTTCATTAACCTATAAATTGGTACAACTCATTTGACCACACCAGTTTAACCACACATACAACAATGCATCTTAGCAACACCCTGGAACACTCACTAGGTGATTTCTCACTCGGATCCAGCGCAACCTAGAGTACATCATTGTATTTTTGACCACTGTGAGAACAAGTTCATCCCAAGACTCGGAATAAACCGTCTCTTAGACCACCTAATTCTACCACTAAAAAACAGATAACAAAACATGACTATAACCTATAAGACTTCTATATTGAGAGAACATTGAAGCACATAGCACCCTGGAACTTAGAATGGGACTGTTAAAATACAGCCAGTTGCTGCATCGCCCGTAAGACGCATACTCTCGCCAAAGAAGACCATACGCTATAATCAGTGGTTCTGAAACTGTTAAAAATCGGGTTGAGGCAGTGGCTCCATCCACGTCGAGCCAGAACCCTGCAAGTTAGGAGAAGTAGCTCCACTACCGGATCTGTCACTAGATCGGTATCGCGAATGTGATGCTACTAAACGCATTGAACACCAAGCTTCATGGCCTCTTCCGTAGACCACACGGAAGAGCTTGAGACTGGCCTTTGCTTTTCTTTTTTTTTGTTTGCGAAGAGGGAAACAATTTAGATTTTTAAGAAAATAAAATCCCGTAAATAACTGGCAAGTGGGGGAGATATATAGAGAGAGAGGCGACGACGACTTTGAGTTGACTTCTATTGTATAGATCAACGGTTGTGATACCTTCTAACAAGGTGATCTATTTTAAGGGGCAGGTGTGAGTAATGATGATGATGGGGTTAATACATGTTTAAATTTCATTAATGTCCTTTATTATCGACACAAGCTGGTGGTGGACCTTCTTCCTTCCATTCGAGGGGTTATTTAATTTACAGATTACAATCATCCAAACCAAAAAACAACCAAAAGCATTCAGCTTTCCATTTGCTTTTCACATTTTTCATCAGCTTTATAAACAAAACTATTTGATATAGTGGAGTTGATGCATTCATCAGTACCACGAAACTTTGCATTGTCAGATTTCACCAACTGAATAATATAAAGGTTTAAGAGATGCCAACAATATACTTTATCTACACAAAGTTAACATTTGGTACGTTCGAAGCTTGAACATATATAGAAAAGAACAGTATATCAAAAGCCAGGATCAAATTTACGATCGCCACTATTGTAATGAGTCGACTTTATTCTTTTCCTTATAACTTCTTAAGGAGTTTCAAAACTACATCTTCCTTACAGAAACTATTGAACTTTTGGACTTGCTTGCTGATGATGGGTTTTTAGACAATGATGAAGCTTTGAATCCCCCGCTCAACAGACTAGACGCCGACGCTGCACATATTTTCCGTCTCTTTGCTTCTAGCTCCAACCTTTTCTTGCTTGATGATGATGACATCGAGTAAGATGACTCCGGAAATATGGAAGACGCATGGATCAGAGCTCGTTTATCCTTTCGATTCTTATCAAACTTGCTCTTGAACTTCACGTTTGATGCAGCTGCAACATCTTCTTCCCTCTTCGGAAGAAGTCTTATCCCCAAGCCCTAGTTTCCTTGAAGCAGCCTCTTCTTCAGCTACACGTTTCCTGTGCCCCTGGAGAACGAGCAAAAGTTAGAAAGGATGAATCAACAACATAGGAGACTGCAAGCAGAAAAAATAATTGCAAAACTTTGTAGATTACCCTAATTTGTGCACGGAGAGCTTTGTTCAGGGAGTAGTCATCTGCAGTGTCCTTGCAGTCTGAGACTCGCTGGAGACGGACCAAAAGCGGTTCTGCTGCTTTCTTCTTCTGCAAATCAACTTCCTGGTGCTCTAAACGATAAAACGGGTCTGCAAGCTTTCCCTTTTCTGCACCAAGATTACGAAACCATATCAAGAAACAAATAAAAAAAGGATGAAAAGCCAAAACATCCATTGAGAGACCTATAGAGGTAGAAACCAACCTTCTTCAGCAGTGAGCTCCATGGTTTCAGCGTCTTCTACGTCATATTCCTCAACCTTCTTCTGAGCACCATTTAGTAATTACATACTCGCAGTTCTGAGGGTCTGTCTGAATGACTATCTCTTGTTTGCAGCATGGTGCTTTCATCGCAAAGCTCCATATCTGACCATAATATAATATATAAACTCAGCCATGGTTCCATAGCAAGCAGAAAGAGAATATACAATGCAAGTGCACATGTATTTGTGTAATCAAAAGGTTTTACAGAGCAGGAGGAGAGATGCATGAATTTAAGTAATTGTAGAGAGAAAAAAGAGTGTCTCAATTCATACCTTTGTAGAATAATAGTTCCCAACTTGCTTCTTCTCTGCATTGAATCGAACACCCTTGGCAATCATAGAATTGCAGCCACCACACCATATATTATAGGGCATCTCGAACCTGGAAAAAAAAAAAAGAAAAGCAAGACCACATATGAAAATTTTCAACCAAAGTAAGAGTACCCTCCCTCCTACCAATTCAACACACAAAAAGGAAGCAAAGATTTCTGATCGATCAACACAATGTACAGTAGCAGGGATAGACACATTTGCCAAAAACTCAAGCCTAATACACACTGTCTCAAACTTTTTGATCATCATTCTTTACTTGGGAAGTAGCAGGAAGTCACTGGAATGAACATAGTATTTGATTTGATTATTAGTACCTTATGATCAAAATCCCCTCGCCTAGTTTCCTAGCCCTCTCTCTGAGAGGATGCTGTCCTTGAAACTTGTTCAAGGAACCTTGATCCGGTGTCCATTCTGGTGGGTAGTAAAAGTTATCTGCCCTCGCAGCTGAAAGAGTCGACTGCAAACAAAACAAAACAAAAATAAAATCAAACTCTTTACTTTATATGATACAGAAACTGAATCCCATTAGCAGAATCACAAAGGCATGACACATGAAAACTAAACCCACTAGTGATTAATCAATTCATTTGATTAGCTGAAACAGACACAAACAAAGCTAAAAAGCTGTAATTTTTTCAACTTGTCAGTAAACAAAGAAGGATTGCATCAACACAAAAACCTCAAATTTATCTTATGAACCCATATGCTAACCTATTGATAATTACAATCACGTAAAGATATAATATATAAATCATTCTGAATGATGCACGAACGAACCCTAAAACCCTAAATCTCAGACACCGAAAACCCAAAATCTCCGAAACCAATCCAAAATAAAAATCAATCTTAGGGCTTTGGAGATCAATTCAAATCAACAAGACACGATATCCCCAATTTACCACAGAAGAAGAAATCAATCGATGAAAATACAGAGCAGTTATTATAAGGATCGATTGAGAAAACAAACACCACGTACCATCTTCCTCTTCTATCGAGATTGATCAAATCGTTCTTTCAATCGCAAAATCTCTTCGGCTCTGCCTTGGCTGGCTATGAGTTTGTTTGGTTTATTGAAGAGCTATAAAATGTTTTTGTTTTTCACATATAGCGAAATCTTATTTTACCTCTCCAAAACGTTGCCGTTTTTGGTGTTGTTTACACACCGAGTTATTCTGCATCGGTTGAGGATGTGTTTTTATTTGGTTGAACCGATCATATCCAACTCAAACCATATTCCAAATCAATTTTGAAACTTTGACCAAAACCTATACTATTATGAAGATGATCATCCTAAAAATCTACTAACAAAAAAAAAACTATTGCACCTATTCATTACTATTCGATGATATTTATAATGTATTCTTACTGTTTAAGTTATCAAAACATATATAAACCGTATGAGTTATTCTCATCAATATTATCGACAATTATATTTATAAAATAATTATTTTCATTGCATCTATCTATCTATACTATTATTAGCGAATAAACCGTATGATTTTTCGCAATGGAGTTCTCACATTACAAGTTTGATGGGTTAATATTGCTATTATCTTTAATAAATTTTTATATTACAATTTAATTGAAACAAAATTTTATATTAATAATATTAGATTTCTAAACATTAAGATAATTCTTATATATTTTGTTGTTATCTTGAAATAATATTTTAGATTTCTAAAAAAAAAGAATTCTTATATATTTTGTTGTTATCTTGAAATAATATTTTAGATTTCTAAAAATTAAGATAATTTTTATATATTGTGTTGTTATCTTGTAATATTTTTATCATAAAAGTTAAGATATAAAATGATAAATAACTAAATATTAATCAAGCAAAACCATTTGTATAAAATATATTCTCATTCGGTTCCGGTTCATTTTCGGTTATTTCGGATAATTCGGATAATTCAGGTTAAATATCAGATATTTTGGATAAAATATTAAATTATTAGGATAATTATGATAAAAATATTAGATATTATTATTTCGTATTAGTTTGGATATTTCGGATATAAATATCTAGATACCTTCGGGTAATTCCGATACTTTGTAATATGTTAGTTTTTTTATAATATTTTGGATGCTTTTAATAAAATTTAAACTATAAATATATATTTAGTTATATTATATGTATATATATAATTAATATTTTTATATATTCGAATATCCATTTGGTTCTCGGTTCAGTTCCAGACGGCTGTGAAGGCACCTTAACTTTTATGTTTAGTTGAGGATATGATCCTGAGATAGCGTTCAACAGATAAATAAAAACTATAACATATATATGGTTCAAGGGAATAAATATGTGAATGCAGCTATTTGACCTCACGTAGGTGAAGCCTCACGACCCAAGATGTAAATAAGCTAACAAGAATGGAAGACTCACGATCAAGGCTTAGCACTATTTAATGGTATCCACTTTAAAACTAGAAAGTTAACAACATCAAACGAAGAAACACAGCCAACAGCAAAAACAAAGACAAGCTACTGAGAGTGACCAGGTCTTTTCCTTCATTTTCATGTGCTGCTGAGTGCTTAAGTAATAACTAGATTTTGACACGCGCTTTAAAAGCGCGGATATATTTTTATTTTAATAAAATTTAATTTAGTTGAAATTATAATTTTGATTAGAAAATAAATAATTTTAAAGTTTTCTATTTGTGATTCAAAAAATTGTTCTACTATAATACTTGACTTTCAAGCGATGTTTTCATATTCAACCCAGGCGTATGTTTGAACCGATAAATCCACTGATATGTCTATAGTTCAATTCAATTTAATAAAAAGAATTGTAACTATAATCTTAGAAAATCTGGTAAAAATCTAATAACCCGCTATTAACCTAAGATCCGATATGAGATGATCCGCTGAAAAAAAATATTTTTGAAATGTTTATTAAATAATTCATACTTCTTAATATTATATAAAATTGGAAAAAAATATTTAGACTTTAATGAGATTTGTATTATGTCATTCGAAGAAAATGAAACAATTGTAATAGGAAACTTTATTATTGATATCATTTTTTTTCCTTTTTTTGGTTACTAATAAGCTATGATAAGTTTGTATTTTTATTTATATTTAGAGCTAAAACTTAATTTTAATATAAGATTTAAAAAAATGAACACTCAAAATTGGTATATCATTATTATGTGAAAAATTTCAAAGTAATATTTTTTTAATATGCATGTATATATTCATATCCGATCTTTATATAATATTATAAATGGAAAAAATGATATTCAAATTAAATTAAAAGTATAATCTGCATAATAAAATTAAAATTATTACCATTCACAAAATATGGAAAGTATTAATTATCATAGTTACAGAGAATATTCTATTTTAGTTTAAATTAAATGCCAATAGGAGAAATTTGTAAATATATTAAAATGCAAGGGCATGATCCTAAATTTTTCAAATAGGATCATGCTTTAATAGTATAGATCGGGAACAATGTGCCATGGCCAGCTCCCCCATTGCATTGTCTCCGACATATTTACTTTGATAGGCAAAGGTCTGCTTTGCCATTGCGGCCTCCAGCTCCCCCGTCTTCACTTGGGCATCTCGCAACAGCTTCAGCAACTTAGAGTTGTTAGGGTTTCCGACAGGGTTGGCCAAAGAGAGGACACCTGGACGGTCGTGCATCCTGATGGGGTCCTCCTCCGGGAACTGATGGCCGTAGATCGATTCGCCTCCCAATCCGTTCCCCTGAGTGGTATCCCCGCCATGCCAGATTTTGCCTGGGACTATACTGTCGATGATGGATCCCTGGTAGTGGAGTGGTATACCGGACTCCCCTACGCCTTTCTCCCCAGTGCAGAGAGGCCGGAAGTTCTCCGCCGTCTTAGGGTTCGTGTCCGCGTAGAGCTCTATCACGATACGAGCAGTCGTTGTGAAGCTGACGGCAATGTCGAGGAAAACTATAGGGTTATTCGCCTTCGCCATCGGAAATTGATCGTATATTTTAGGGTTTCTAGGATGCGAGGAGAGACTGGATTCGTCTGAGACCAGATTTTTTAATTATTCAATACAACTAAAATTACCTTTATACTTATTCAGAACTAGGTGATTTTCCCGTGCTCATGCACGGATATAAATATTTATAAGAAAATATATTATCATAATTTATCAATAGTTTAATTTTAATTTTAATTGTTTTGTAATTTTATAAATAATATTATATTATTTTAGTTAGACATGTGATTTTGGATACGTGATATATGATAAGTTTGATTATCACTTTAGTATATTAGATAACATCAAATTCTTTTAGTTCAACCATGATTTTTTGTTCTAAATAGATTAAAGTTTTGAATAATTTGTGATTTTCAGTGAGTTTAGATTGATTTTCTCTTAGATATGTAAATATATTTTAATGATAGTATAATATATATTGTTTTGAAAATCAAATAGAAAAAATAAATTTAACTGTTGATCGATTCATAATACATAAATAAATATAAAAATAATATTTTGAAATCTCATCCATATATGTTTTCCAAAATAAATAAATGGTAACATTTAGTTAATATTTTATTTTAGTTTATTGGTATGGTTTGAAGAATCCCGTAATTTATATGTATAAATAGAAATAAACATTACTATAAAATAATATATTTTTATTTTACCTTAGATTTTAGATATAATAAAATTAGTTAGTCTATATACTCATTTTGTGAATAGGGTGACATATATTCATTTGTATTGAAGTATAATTATTTTTATTTTTATCAAACCAAATCAGATTGATTATATTTATCACATCAGTTTCAGTTTTTCATCTTAAATGTGTAAATATATTTTTATAATATTTATAGTAATTTATTATTTGTTGATTTTTAAAAATATTTAAAAAATAAATTGATGATCAGTAGAAATTTTCATAAAAGAAAATAACTTATTAAAATTTTGTAAGCTCATAAACGATTATCGATATTAATAATTATTAAAATATTTCGTAAGCTCTAAGTAATATTATACCTTAGATTTATAAATTAAACTGAAAATTATTTTAAATAATCTTAAATATAATAATTCATATTTTATTATGTACTTTTATAATAGGTATATTAGATTGTAAAATACAAAGGGAAAAACAAAAAAAAACTAAATATTAAGTAAAAATTATAATTTTAATTGAAGAAAAATATAATATGTTTAGTTCATTAAAAATGTCTAGGATTATGTTATTTAAAAAAAAATTGTAATTATTTGTTCAAATTTGCTTGTGGTAAAATTAGTTTTCATAAATGTATCATTTAATTTTTTAAAAATAAAAAACCAGTTCTTTTAATTTTTTTCTTAGAAACTATTTTATATATGTAAAATGTTTTCATAATTTTTTTTAGTTTTTCTTAATTATAAATATTATTAGTCAACAAATATTATAATAATGAATAAACCATTTCAATAATACTAATTGTAAATATTATTATTCAACTAAAGGTATCTTGGCTTATCTAATCAATTTATTTTCTGCAATTATCTGAGAAAATATATAGATATATAAGGCAAATATTTTTATTACTTTGAAAATATATTTATATTGCTTAGATTATGTTTTAAATGAAATATTTATTTTCTTAATATCAAAGTTATTTTTGTTAACTTTCCTTTTTTTATGAAATCACATTATATATAATATATATTTGATTGTAAATTCGTTTTTTTATTTATAAATGTTTTGAATTATATATGTTAACTAAAAAGGAAATTTCTAATTAGTAGAAATTATTTAATAAGGAAAATCAATTTTAGTATAGTAATTATATATAATATTTTTAATTCATTAAGGGTGTCATTGTAATCAACCACCGTGAAAATTAACGTGAGTGCGACACATAGAAAACTGACTTCTCAGATAATATTATAGAGATATTACATTCTGTGCCATCGTGGCTAAACCTAAACACCAATATTTCCCTAGGGATTGATAATATTTAAAATTTCCATTCGTATTACTAGTAGTTATATCTCTTAGAATATCCACTTCACTTCCTTAATCTCTTTCAACACAACAGTTGTAATTCTAAAATTGTCATTTGTCAATCATCTTGATAAACCTAACAAATTGTATAAGAATTTGTGAAAGACATGATTCTTGCCATCTAAGATATCGACAGTGCTGAAGTCCCCCAACTATTGGTGAGTCTTTTGAATTAATGAACCAAATAAAAAAACTGATTTGCAACTAGTTGTTTACTGTAAAAGAAAATAAAGACGCTAATTAACTCATCTACCCAAATTTATATTCTAGGAGGCAAAATGCATAATAACATGCCTGGTGATATGGCATCTAAAGGTGTATAGATGCATACGTCTACCATTTCATGTTTATACAAATGATATGTTCACTTGACACATACGACAACATTCCATACGATGGACAACTTATCCCTATGCGATCTGAAAACCCAAGACCTAACATGTGATCCCAGTGGAAGATGAATAGTAAAATTGTACAAAACTAAGTCGATCAGTCTTTTAGCAAAGAAAAAAAACTAAGTCGATCAGTCGAAGAGACATTTTGAAATGCATAAAAAATGAGAATATCAAACATAATTTCGCTTTATCTTTCAAAAAATGTACCCCCTCTGTTTTTTTATAAAAGACGTTTTAGAACTTTTATCTTGTTTTATAATACTTGTCGTTTCCAAATTCCTAGACAAAATATAACAAAAGTTGACTTCTTTTACCCTTATTCTATCTCTATCGTAATTATGGTCTAGACTAAATTAATCATTTATGAAAGGTTAGAGTAGGTATTGTATTAATTACCTAAATATGTGTGCAAACATACAAAGCGTCATATGAAAAGTAATATCATATAATTAACAAATGTTTATCTCTAATAAATAAAGTACTAGATTTTGACCTACGCTTTGAAATCGAGGAATATTTTGTGATGGAAAAATTCACTAATAACTTAAAAATTATTTTGTTATTTTGTAATTTTTTATCTATTTAAAATAATTTTTAATTTAAATCGGTGCTTTTAAATTCGATCTAGAACAGCGGTCAAAACAGTTGATTGGGTGATCTAATATATAATTCGGTGTGGGTTTAGAAAAAGAGCTATAAAATCGCTAAAATTCGAGATTAACATATTGACATTTGAATGAGTGATATGTAATCCAATTTCATTTAAACTGTTATAGTTTTATAATTTTATATTTTAATCCAAAATTTACAAGTTCATTTATTACAGTTGTATCAAATTGGAATGTTTCTACAAAACTATGATGGAGAAATTGATATATAAAACAGATAAGAACTATAAATATTTGATCATATTAATCTTTTTGTCGTCGGTTATATTACTCTTGTAAAGATATTTGGAAAAGGTGCCTCATTTTCATGCTTTTGATGTTGTTGGAAAGATATGATGCAAATATTTAATAAACAAAATACTTAAAAAAGGAAACATGGCATAACATGTAATATTATTGTAAAACTAAGAAGATATCAAAATAAGATTATTTTTTTAATAGTATTGATTGTAAAACTAAGAAGATATCAAAATAAGGTTATGTTTTAATAGTATTGATGATAGTTTTTGAATATAAAATTAATTATTAAGTTGTTTGAAAACATAGATAGAAATATCTATTCCATAGTTACTTTATAATAGATGAATGTATTCAATTTAAAATCATACAAAAAGAAATTGATTCCAATTGAATGTTTCTTTTTACTAAGATAGACTAAAAGGGAAAACATTCAATAAGAAATAGTATTAAAAACGATTAAATGTGTTGACAAAAAATGAATAGATGTAGTAAACTCATAACTCTGACTACGTCTCTCACACGTGGTCTTGCATCGCCGACCTATACGAAGAAACACAACCAACAGCAAAACAAAAATTGAATCCAACATAACTTTTTTTTTAATAAAACAAACATACTAAAAGGGAAAATGACTTCTTCAAACGTCTCTCACTAGTCTTGCATCTCCAGCCTAGACAAAAATAAAGAAGGAAACATTAATGAAATTTATACATTTAATAATCTGAATTCTAAAATATATCATTTCTTACGTCTATTTCCCTATACATTGGTATAGGAAGGAGGCACTGTGGTATTTCTGTTGGTCATTAGCATATTGGCTATGATATTGTTTAGATCTCATGGGACGTAAGTGATCAATCGATCTGATTGTCTTTTTCTTTCTTTTAATTAATCTATTTGGTTTTGTTTTTGATTGATCAATGTTCATGGTTATTTAATATCCTCCGTTTAATTAATATTATTTTCAAACAGTATTCTCCTTTGCGTGTTTTTCTTTCTTTCACAAAAACGTTTTTAGTGCAATTTATGAAATTACACTCAGTTACTATTGTGATATTTAAGATTCCATAATATCATAACAAAAATATATACAAATCTCTTTATGTTATGAAAATTATACAAACAATTAAGAATTTCAAAAGCTTGAAATCTTTGGAGGCAATGCAACATTAACATTGAGTTTTCGATAATATAAAGATTATTTGACCAATGTTTATTTTAAAATTATTACATTAGTTTCATCCTATCGTTTACAAAGTTTTGGTTATCATATCTCTTTTGCTGTAGTAGAATAAATTTAAATACCACATTATATAAGTTCACAACATAAAATAATATTTTCTAAACTATTCTTTCGACTTTGTGAGTAAAAATAAAACTAGAATATTAGGATAAAACATATCATTCCATTACCCGGAATCCTTCTCAAGTTCACTCGTTGCTTCAGCTTTATTTTTGGTTTATTATTGTTAAATCATGTTGTTCGATCTTTTGTCTCCTTCACTTTTTTAGTTGATCCTTGTATTAAGTTGCTATGCAACAATGTAAAAACTCAAAAATTGTATGAATTTTAACATTTGCGAATTAAATTACTATATCTCTATTTCTATAATAATAAAAAGAATTAAATAATATTTCAAAATAGTAAAATATTATTGTATCTCTGTTTCTATTATTATATTATTATTGTTATATTAATAATGATATATGAAGTTATTATCATATTCTAAAAACTTATCAAAAGTAAAGTCAGCATTAAATGTAAGTGGCTATATCATTATTTTCTTTCAAAATCAATATGGTAATGACACAGATATATCCATTTTCACATGTTTCATTAATTTGGTTCTTTAGAGGTGTTAGTTGGAACTCGGAACTATGCATATGATCTTTTTCATCCTCCTTGTACCGACCCATTTGATTTAGGCTGCTGGTACTATGCTCAAAGTCAATGGTCACCATAGTAAGTTCGACATAGCAAAAAAACTATAAGCATTATTAGAAGTTCTAAACTACATTGAATACTGAAAAACACTATATTATTACCAAGTCTCAAAACAAATTGGTACACCTCGAGACCACACAGTGTGTGGGAGGTTAACAAAGAAAAACATTACATAACAATCAAGTTTTTTTTGTTTTATTGTAACATCACAAAAGCACTCGAGAGCATATGACGAGCGCATCTAATTCTCGAACCTTTAGAACCTTTTTAACACCACTTTTACGAAGTAAGATTTGATACACCTCTCCCTTGGCCAGGACTACCATATCCATAGCCGCCTCCACCACCACCACGCCCATTATAGCCGCTATAACTACGCCCACCATAACCACGACGTGAATAACCGTTTCGACCATAACCATCACGCCTTCCTCGGCCTTTTCTGAATCTTGAGAACTCACCAAATGTCTGGAATCACAGAGTTACAGCTTATTAAGAGTCAGTGTGGATTCTCTTAAGATACTAGAAAATTGGGTATCTCCAGAAACCAGAGGGGACTCTAGTTATGAGCTATGTCCAGTCTGCTTTTTTGAGCATGGAAAGATATAGATTGTACCTCAGTATCTAGTGTCCATAGTTCTGAGAATCTAGGCCTTGCATAAATATCTGTCATTTGAATTTGTTGTAAAAAAAAAAACAGTAAACAAGATCAATTAATCATCAAACAATGAAGACGTGCAACTAGACATAACTGATGAAATCCTATAGAACAAGGAAGGAACCAATAGAGCTTCGAGATAGCAAAAAGATATTCAAGGTTTCAGACATAAGCACATTCAAGATCATGTCAAGTGTTCATTATGCCTCACAATATCTTCTTGATAATTCAAGGCTCTTTCGAATATCAGTAAGTGAAGCCACAATATTATTTAAAAGGGCTGACAAGTAGATAGACGGATTATGGAAATTTAAAAAAAAAACTTCTGAGTTGGCGTTGCAGAGGAAGGCAGTGGTAGTATCGGAGGTTGGGCTTCTGATGTAACTTGAACCACCTCAACATCTTTATCCTCACTTTTAGAAGGTGAGGACAAAGAGACCGCAGCAGATCCAGACTGCAGCAGTTGCCCATGAGTAACCAAAACAGGTTTTGGCTTATCTTGGCTAATGGAACTAGAAGCTCCAGCTCCAGCAGCAGGAGCAGATGTTAATGGTGTTGTCTGCGGCATTGATATAGGACCAGTAACTAAACTAGGCTTGTTAGACAGTAGAAGGCCAGCACTTGTTTCAGCGGTTCTAGTAGTTGACCGAGAAAAGGGAAGCAAATGTACAGCAATAGGAGCTTTGTTCGATAACAAAGGAGGGAGGTGCCATCTCTGAAGCTAGGGAAGGAGATGGTGCTGATGGAAGTGTAGATTGCAGGCCTGAAGACAATGTCATAGGTAGATTAGAGGGACAACCATTATCCCTCTGCGATCTGAAAACTCAAGACCTAACTCATGACCTTATATGTGATCCCAGTAGAAGATGAATAGCAAAATTGTATAAAATAAGTCGGCTAGTCGAAGAGACATATTGAAATGCATATCAAGATAATTATAAAATGAGAATATCAAATATATATTCGCTTTTCAATGATTATAATCATACTACTACAGTTGTCTATAACCTGCTCAGAGGTTATTAGATCACTGTGTTTCCAACTTTAAAGTGACCAAGATTATAATTATGATCTTGTATTAGACTATATCCCGATGATGATACAATTCATATACGTGCAAATTGCAAAACCACTCGGAGAATACGTCAATAGTATCGAGAAAATGTCGGTATCGATCACACACACACAGACATTTGCATTGTGTGACAAGTATTTCCAAAATTAGAAACTTAAAATTAGTCTTTGTCGATAAGGGCAATTATGGTAACTCAACTAACTGAGATGTTTGACTCAGCCACGTCAAAGCTCTAATCGTTAATAATGCACACGTCATCATCCTCTGTTTCCTTAATCCGGTTCTCCCATCGCACGCTCCTCACTTCGCCAACATTATTTGGACGGCTGGGATCGTCCGTCTTAGACGCTCGAATAATACTTATCCGAAAATCTTTTTTTGGTCAACTGAAAACCTTTTTAAAAATAAAAAAATTCACCGGGACATTTTAAGGCAATTTAACCATGGTTAGTTTTTGAGCCCTGGTTAAGCTGTGTGGATAGGGGGTTAAATGCACACTGTGAAAAGGAAGCTACAGGTTGCTCTCAACTTTCCCACAGAGGAAAGCTCTTTGACCTTTGGTGATTTAGTACTTAATAACGATCTTTAATCGGTCAGGAATGATTCTCCTCTGCTACTCACCCGGAACAACTTCCATCAGAGTTCATCAACTCCATGTCTTTCTCCAATGAGAGCTGATCTTCAGCAGGGTAGAGATGAGACTAGTTCTATCGAGATTCTTGGGAACTCGGTTTGTTCTTCCTTTGTGAGGCAAATGGCGAAAGATATTACAAAAGCGTTGAAGAGGGGTGTTGATCCTGTTGCTGTCCATAGTGGGCTTGGAGGAGTCTACTTCTTCGAGAACAGAGCGTTGCGATTGTTCAACCAACTGATGAGGAGCCTTTTGCTCCTAACAACCCTAAAGGCTTTGTTGGTAAGGCGCTTGGACAGCCTGGGTTGAAACGCTCTGTGCGTGTTGGGGAGACAGAGAAGTCGCTACTTATTTACTTGACAAGGATGGTTTTGCGAATCTTCCTCCCACTGCTCTTGTGAAGATCTCTCACTCTATATTTAATGTTAATAATGGAGTGAAGGCGAGTAAGCGTATGGAGAAGGTGTTGCTGAGCAAGATTGCTTCTTTGCAGCGGTTTGTATCTCATGATTATGATGCTAGCGAGGAGCTGAAATACATAGCAAGTCTTGATCCTTTTGAAGATTGTGAGATGCTGCGGAGGGAGCTTCCAATGGTACGGGAGGCTAGTCTCCGTGTTTTAGTTCTCTGCACGATTCTACTGAAGGAAGCTGCTTCTTATGGTCTGTGTTTGGCTGAGATTGGTGAGATGATGACTAGAGAGGTACGTGCTGGAGACGAGGAGCCTAGTGAGATTGAAGTGGTGTGTCTCTAGGCTAGGAGTTTGATAGGAGAGAAGGAAGCTGAGTCTCCAAGATCAGACTTGGGCGGTGATGTTTAGTTCCAGTTTGATTTAGATTGTGAGGAAGCATCATCCATTTTTTTGGCACTTTATGAATTACTAGGGGCAATAGCCTCCGCGCAAGCGCGGGGCCGGTTACGTTGTTGGTTGTTTCCGGATTGACCTTTTTGATAGGAGTACAGCTCTCCGCATTTCCCTTGCTCGTCTTTGGGTATCTGCAAACTGCAGGCGTAACAGTTGTTAGCAGGTTCATATTTTGGTATGTGTGGTTTTAGAGGTGGATCTGACCTTTACGGTCTGGAATTTCGCTAGAGGAGCCAGTGATCATCTACGGGTCCGTCTGTTTTGATCAAAAAAAAAAGAAGTATGTGTTACAAAAAAAAATAACCTTTTCCATTCACTTAGAACAACTAAAAACGTGGTTGTAGAACAGTGTTTTTTGTGTGACAGTTGTTCAATCAGTTTGACGTCTTTGGTAGCTATTTAAATTATTTTGAATACAAACGTAGACGTCGCCATTTATCTCAGTAACAATTAGCAGTGACAGGGGGCTGCCGTGTGGAGCACGTTAAACGTAGATTACATATTATCAAGAACAATGTTGCTGGTTTCATGCGTGTACTATTATCTGTGTTTGTCTTGTGTTTGTTTTTTTGTATGACTATGTCATGTTCTGCACTGTCTTATAAAAACGACGACATTGAAAATTGCAAAAAGAAAAACAGAGCAGACATCTACTCTGCAGTTAACCATGTGTAAGGATTTATAAAAGCAGCAACCCGTTCCTATCACGCATTCCTTTCTCGTAGATTATACCGCCAATTTTCTGTATCTTGAATTAAATTTAAAAACTAAAACAATACACCACTGGTAGGTTTTTAATCAAGTAAAACCCGTCATAGATTCATTAATATTCCAAAACAGAGGAAGTATCCGAGCAGAAAAAAACGATAGAGGAAAAAATTCCAAAGTTGATAATGGGAAACAAAGCTAGTAGCAGTTTTTTAAAAACATAAATAAGACAGTTGACTCACGGGGCGCTTGCGCTCTGAGCGTCTGAAATCTTCGGAGGATCTGCTGCAGCACATTCCTCACCGGTCTTGTCTCACAAAACAGACGGGCCCGAAGACGATGCTCCCAATCCTACGTCTGCATCACCGCTTGGGAGAATGTTCTCACCGTGTTCCTGAGATACATGAACGTGTTGTTTAAAGAAAAGGTGCAAACAGTTAACATATTGACAAGTTAAGTTATACAACCTTCCCATGGTTCTCTAAGGTGTTATCTTCAGTGATTGTAGAGACGGTGAAGGTACGGTGGTTGGGTGTGAAGTTGAAAGGTGTAACACGGATCTGAAACACAAACTCTTTCCCTGTTAGCTCTTCAATACAACTTGGGAGATCCTCCTCTCCACCGTTTGAGCCCTGCAGCAAGCCAGCAGTAAGCAGAAGTTTTAATAACCTCAAGTTAAATGCCAACATAAATCAAAATGTTTCTGGGAGGAAAAGAAAGTACCTCCTCCAGTGCAAGTTTTGTCATCTCCTTATCGAAGACAACAAATGTGGCGCTATTTTTGCCATCATCAACAGCAAGCTCGACAAGGAACCCTAGATCGAGTAATGCTATGGTTAGTGACAATTTAACTTTTTAATAAATGGTAAAAATTAGACAAAGTTACCCGACAACAGCTCTTGCTTTCTTTTGAACCGCTTCTGGTTTCTTGGCTACATTGATTTGCTGTTCAGTGATAAGACAAAGAGGGACAGATTCAATAATCATATGTAGTTTCGAAAACCAGATTTGCAAAAAATAAAACGAAAAATTGGGACCTTTTGTTAGCGTTTTCAAGCAACTGTGCACGAAAGTTACGGGTCAAGGGGTGATTCAACTTTCCTGCTTCGACTTCGGGAAAAGAAGCGATGCTTCCGATGTCGCCAAGATCGCGACGTTTCTTTGCTTCAGCGACGGGATCACCTGTTTATTCAAAAACATAACTACCGATTTGAATCAATCAGAAACAGCCATATGATCTAAATAAGAAACTGACCATTTTTGCAGACTCGTATGAGCCGACAGACGACAGACTGGGCGGATCTTCCAAGGCGGAGGGAGTCGAAGGTGGAGTAGGGAACGGCGGCGACGGCGGCTGGAGAAGCAAGTGAAGACATTTTCAGAAAGTGAGAGATTCGCAAAATCAAATGGAAAAGAAAAGGTGTGAGGCTCAACCTCAAAGGAACTCTATATATAAAAGGCTGCTAAGGGCGTTACGGAATGATGACTCCATTCGTCGCATGAAAACATTCGCAGAGAGTTAAAGATCGATGTAAGAGGATAGATTCAGGAAGAGGAATCGCCATAGAGAAGATGTAGAGAGACGCGGCAGAAACCCTACTGGTGGTTTATTTTGTGTCGATGGAACAATGAATTTCTTAACAAAAGCCCAACCGCGAAAAATTAAAAAAACCCACTGCGAAAACTGATGACGTGGCAAGCAGAGAGAGCCTCAAGTACCACATTATATTATAGATTTTGTGAAAATAAAGATTATTTTAAGGAATTTCTCAATTTCAAAACACATAATCATATAATTAACAAAAATTTTATCTCTAATAAACAGAGTACTAGATTTTGATCTACGCTTTGAAATCGAGAAATATTTTGTGATGAAATAATTCACTAATAACTTAACAAATATTTTGTTAGATTGTAAGAATTTTATCTATTTAAAATAATTTATCATTTAAATCGGTGTTTTTAAATTTGATCGAGAACCGCGGTCAAATTAGTTAATTCGGTGATCTAATATATAATTTGGTTTGAGTTTAAAAAGGAGCTATATTTAAAATCTGGTTACAACTATAAAAGTCGTTAGAACTCGAGATTATACATTTTATAATCTGAAATATATCATTTCTTACGTCTATTTCCCTATACATTGGTATAGGACGGAGGCACTGTGGTATTTCCGTGAAGATATACACCCCAGTAAGAGTCCTTAGCATCTCACCAATGACATCGTTGATATAATAATCATTTGACACCAGCACCATAACGTCTCCGCATCAAAGAGTATGTGCATGTGCTACAAGTCGGTAAACGATGTCGAGATCCAGCAGTAGTTTCTTGTCGCCTGGATGGCTTTCTCCTGTATCTAGAAAAGAGGAAAAAAACTATTAATCTTTGAATACAAAAACATAACATAAAACTAGGTAATTTTCCCATGTATGATACAAATATTTACAAAATAATCAATTAATGGAACTTCCTGGGAGTTATACATTTTATAATATTTAAAATATATTATTGGTTACCTCTATACATGGGTATAGAAGTCAGACATTGATGTATTGCTTTGATAATGTATAGCCGACTGTTGGTCATTAGCATATTGGCTATGATATTGTTTAGATCTCGTGGGACGTAAGTGATCAATCGATCTGATTGTCTTTTTCTTTCTTTTAATTAATCTATTTGGTTTTGTTTTTGATTGATCAATGTTCATGGTTATTTAATCTCATCCGTTTAATTAATATTATTTTCAAACAGTATTCTCCTTTGCGTGTTTTTTTTCTTTCACAAAAGCGTTTTTAGTGCAATTTATGAAATTACACTCAGTTACTATTGTGATATTTAAGATTCCATAATATCATAACAAAAAATTTATACAAATCTCTTTATGTTATGAAAATTATACAAACAATTAAGAATTTCAAAAGCTTGAAATCTTTGGAGGCAATGCAACATTAACATTGAGTTTTCGATAATATAAAAATTATTTGACCAATGTTTATTTTAAAATTGTTACATTAGTTTCATCCTATCGTTTACAAAGTTTTGGTTATCATATCTTTTTCCTGTAGTAGAATAAATTTAAATACCACATTATATAAGTTCACAACATAAAATAATTAAACTATTCTTTCGACTTTGTGAGTAAAAATAAATAATAAAACATATCATTCCATTACCCGGAATCCTTCTCAAGTTCACTCGTTGCTTCAGCTTTATTTTTGGTTTGTTATTGTTAAATCATGTTGTTCGATCTTTTGTCTCTTTCACTTTTTTTAATTGATCCTTGTATTAAGTTGCTATGCAACAATGTAAAAACTCAAAAATTGTATGAATTTTAACATTTGTGAATTAAATTACTATATCTCTATTTCTATAATAATAAAAAGAATTAAATAATATTTCAAAATAGTAAAATATTATTGTATCTCTGTTTCTATTATTATATTATTATTATTATATTAATAATGATATATGAGTTATTACCATATTCTAAAAACTTATCAAAAGTAAAGTCAGCATTAAATGTAAATGGCTATATCATTATTTTCTTTCAAAATCAATATGGTAATGACACAGATATATCCATTTTCACATGTTTCATTAATTTGGTTCTTTAGAGGTGTTAGTTGGAACTCGGAACTATGCATATGATCTTTTTCATCCTCCTTGTACCGACCCATTTGATTTAGGCTGCTGGTACTATGCTCAAAGTCAATGGTCACCATAGTAAGTTCGACATAGCAAAAAAACTATAAGCATTATTAGAAGTTCTAAACTACATTGAATACTGAAAAACACTATATTATTACCAAGTCTCAAAACAAATTGGTACACCTCGAGACCACACAGTGTGTGGGAGGTTAACAAAGAAAAACATTACATAACAATCAAGTTTTTTTTGTTTTATTGTAACATCATAAAAGCACTCGAGAGCATATGACGAGCGCATCTAATTCTCGAGCTTTAGAACCTTTTTAACACCACTTTTACGAAGTAAGATTTGATACACCTCTCCCTTGGCCAGGACTACCATATCCATAGCCGCCTCCACCACCACCACGCCCATTATAGCCGCTATAACTACGCCCACCATAACCACGACGTGAATAACCGTTTCGACCATAACCATCACGCCTTCCTCGGCCTTTTCTGAATCTTGAGAACTCACCAAATGTCTGGAATCACAGAGTTACAGCTTATTAAGAGTCAGTGTGGATTCTCTTAAGATACTAGAAAATTGGGTATCTCCAGAAACCAGAGGGGACTCTAGTTATGAGCTATGTCCAGTCTGCTTTTTTGAGCATGGAAAGATATAGATTGTACCTCAGTATCTAGTGTCCATAGTTCTGAGAATCTAGGCCTTGCATAAATATCTGTCATTTGAATTTGTTGTAAAAAAAAAAACAGTAAACAAGATCAATTAATCATCAAACAATGAAGACGTGCAACTAGACATAACTGATGAAATCCTATAGAACAAGGAAGGAACCAATAGAGCTTCGAGATAGCAAAAAGATATTCAAGGTTTCAGACATAAGCACATTCAAGATCATGTCAAGTGTTCATTATGCCTCACAATATCTTCTTGATAATTCAAGGCTCTTTCGAATATCAGTAAGTGAAGCCACAATATTATTTAAAAGGGCTGACAAGTAGATAGACGGATTATGGAAATTTAAAAAAAAAACTTCTGAGTTGGCGTTGCAGAGGAAGGCAGTGGTAGTATCGGAGGTTGGGCTTCTGATGTAACTTGAACCACCTCAACATCTTTATCCTCACTTTTAGAAGGTGAGGACAAAGAGACCGCAGCAGATCCAGACTGCAGCAGTTGCCCATGAGTAACCAAAACAGGTTTTGGCTTATCTTGGCTAATGGAACTAGAAGCTCCAGCTCCAGCAGCAGGAGCAGATGTTAATGGTGTTGTCTGCGGCATTGATATAGGACCAGTAACTAAACTAGGCTTGTTAGACAGTAGAAGGCCAGCACTTGTTTCAGCGGTTCTAGTAGTTGACCGAGAAAAGGGAAGCAAATGTACAGCAATAGGAGCTTTGTTCGATAACAAAGGAGGGAGGTGCCATCTCTGAAGCTAGGGAAGGAGATGGTGCTGATGGAAGTGTAGATTGCAGGCCTGAAGACAATGTCATAGGTAGATTAGAGGGACAACCATTATCCCTCTGCGATCTGAAAACTCATGACCTTGTATGTGATCCCAGTAGAAGATGAATAGCAAAATTGTATAAAATAAGTGGGCTAGTCGAAGAGACATTTTGAAATGCATATCAAGATAATTATAAAATGGGAATATCAAATATATATTCGCTTTTCAATGGAAGTCTAGATTGCAGGCATGAAGACATTGTCATAGGTAGATTAGAGAAAGGTAATGAACTGGGTGCTAGAGTTTGAGAACTGCTACTATCAGGAAACAATGACGAGGGTGGGCTTGAACCCAGCAAAGTTGATGAACCAGAAGGTGGAGGAGGGGAATTAAAGTTAGGATACTGGGGGTGTTGCTGCACAGAACTTGGCATTGGCAGCCCACGAGGAGGTTGAATCACAGAGACAGCTGATGCAATTGGGGTAGACCATTGGGAGGTGGGGTGTAGTATCCTTGCCAATACATTGGTGGTTGTGGTGAGGCTCCTGATAGAGCACAGCTGTGGTATTATTGATGAAATGAAATGAAATACAATCTCAAGTCTCAAAGAGACCTTGAGCCCATACACATGAGATCTCTCTCAGTGTCCCATACAATTTCCCAGTCAATGGCCAAAGAACAAATGAAGAAGACGACTCAGTTATATACTGTAACAACCAATCCATCTGAGTCGTTGAACTCTAACTGCCAGTCCACGTCACATAATGCCATGTCAGCTTCCTATTGCTTTATAATCCAGCTCATCACTCAATGTTGGGCACTTATCAATACCCCCCTCGCTAAAGAAGCTTGTCCTCAAGCTTCGGAAAAGACCTGAATGGAATAGTCTCTCGTGATTGCAGGAACAGAGCTTTTTGACGTTGCAGACCAGAATGCTCAACAAATGCATACATGGACGGCAGTGAATCAGCACAAGGTTTCCACTATGAAGAATAACATCATACTCTGATCTCCTTTGCTTAATCAGAAACTGCTGGTTGTAACATACTTCCCTGTAATATTGTAATCGAGAAGCTTCTCTAACCCTTGTACTCTGTTTGAACTTAAACCACCAATCCTTGCACAACTTCATCTTCCATGAAACTTGTACCCAGATGTATATACCGCACAAGCAAATCTCAACAGAAACATTCAACCAGCTTTCAGAAATTCCATATACTGGTGCTGGTAGCTTCCAAAAATAGTTGACGGAATGTGCATCACCAATTAGGATCTGATCCCTAACCCCTCTATCCATCTCGGAAATATTTTGATGTGCAGCTCGAGTCATGACCATACTGAATCTCTTCTTTGGATCCCCAACTCCAAACAGAAAACTCTCTTCTAGGCGTCCATTGGTGTGCTGCAACAGGATGACTCTAGCAAAGTACAGCTCTCTTAGCTTGTTACTGTCTTGATCTGCCAGTATTTTGTGAACTTCCCTCCACGTGAATAACACTTGTAATGGTATCAGTTCATTATCCAGTAACCAGTTACACCCATCGTATAATCTGTTACAAACATGCTGCATTGTCTTGTTCTTCCAGAAAAACCACACAGAAAAATGGACTCTCGTTGCCATGCTGTCCAAGTACAACACATCCATGACATATAGCAAACTCTCATTCTGCTTCTTGTCACGTTGCTCCCAAGTTGAGTATACAGAAATTTCATAGCCAATGGTGATCAACAGAATATTACTCGAACAGAACTCTAGCCCTGAAACAAGTTCATGTTGTTTATGTTTCCACTTGTCTTGCATTGAAAACTTATCAATAATCTGCTTCATCAATAATAGCAGAATCATCTTGTCTGCTTCAGACACTCGGTTAACCTGATGATTTAGAATTGGAGATGAAACTTGAAGAACAAGTACTGCAGTTGTGCCAGCAGGCCCATCACTTTCTCCAAAATCCCTTACTACTCCTGATAATCCATATCCTTTAAGAAAGTGACAATGAACCAGCAGTTTTAACAGCATCGACTCTGAATCATTCTGCAACATCAGATGTATGGAACCAACCGCAAATGCAGAAAAATGCTTGTGCTCCTCTTCCACCAGCATTTTGGTTCGCCACCTTGTAGTTCTGAACCTATTCTGCTGCTTCTGTATATTATGAGTGATACAAGATAAAACCGTCTCTCTACAACTGAGCAAAACCTTCCTGATAATGCTGTACGATTGCTGCCCAGTCTTCGCCACAACATGCTTGACTTCATTAATATGACTCTCACCGTTAGCTGTCTCAGGAAACAAGAACTTGTTTTGTATCAACTTTCTCATTGCTGAACTGATCCTGAACTTGAACATCCATGATTTAGGGGATTTATTTTTCTTCCAATGCCCAAACACCACTTGTATCTCAGACTCAGTAGCAGCTCTTTCTCTCATTAAATCAACACTTGTAACGGTACCAAGAGCTTCACCTCTAGTTCCAGACAACATTCTCCCTAACTCTCCACTGAGCTTAGACTCAGAACTCGACAATTCCCTCCACTGAAACTCTAAAATTGTTTTCACATCCGATCTTTGTGTCTTCTCTAGCTGCCCTTTGAATTTAAACCTCCAAGACTTAGGCGATAAACACCTCTTCTTCCTGTGATGTACCCTTTGTCTTCTCATGATCATTCTGTCTCTCAGAGTCATTTTAGCGAGCAGTTGGTGTGCAATATGCAGTTTTGTGAGGAGTCTTGTACCATAGTTTGTCTTCTCACATTCCACAGTCACCTCTTCCACTTGTAAAAACGACTGTGTTATATTCTTCACCAAGAACAGAGATTTGACTTGTTCACCAACGTGCAGTGAACTGAACTGGCCTATATGGCTTGGTTCCTGAAGCTCCTCACATTTTGAAATCTCTCCATCTGAAAGTTGTGGACCACAGACACTTATAATTGATTCAAGTTCCTGCTGGGAAATCACATCTGATGGATCCACTTCGCTTGCACTTTTCACCTCCTGAATCGATGTTGCTGCAATCGACTCTGCTATGTTTACTGATTCTTCTGCATCCAAATCTTTCATCTCTTTGTTAATACACTCTTGTATAAAACGTTTGTTCTGGAACACAATGCGTAGACGATCAGGATCATTTGCATCTCCAAATCTCAGTAACAAGTTTGTTTTTAGATCCTCCCAACTTTGAAAAGGCAACCATGACAATCTCTTGTTGTACCATGATGCAGCTTCTTCATCGATGAAACCGTGAGCCAACGTCATCTTCTGCAAGTCGGTGAACTCTTCTGAGGCAAAGCGATGCTCCATCCAATCAAGCCATGGCCTCAGATCGACACCAGTAAACACACGAATCTCTGACCTTTCCTCTGGATTAGTTGCATGAATCGCTTCCTCCACTTCAATATTTCCAGGTGAAATCACAACATCCAAAACAGGTATCTCACATTTTTGAATCCAACCTTCGTGATTATCAATATTCCCTTGCTTCATACGCTGATCATATTCTTTCCTCAACCTAACTCTATCAGGATCATCTTTCTCCAGCAAAGCTTTATGATTAACCAAATATGATCCTACTTCCCGATAACCTAACGTAGCACTGTTCCCATCCGATGAAGAAACAGATACCTGAATAGGAGATAGCTGATTTGAAGTCGGAAAGATTCCAATCGAATCCGCCTGAGGTGATCGTTGTTGTAGCGTAGCAATGAATGATTGAATTGTTGCTTCTAGCCGATCGATCTTCGCATCGAATGATTGATACAGCGATTGGATTTGTCCTACAGCTCCAGATCTCGTTGCCATCATCGTCGCGAAACTCTGAGACGCCATTGTCGTCGTCCCCAAAGCTCGAACTGATCACCGTCGCGATGCTTCGAGTCGCTCACCGCACCAAATGATAGAGCACAGCTGTGGTATTATTGATGAAATGAAATGAAATACAATCTCAAGTCTCAAAGAGACCTTGAGCCCATACACATGAGATCTCTCTCAGTGTCCCATACAATTTCCCAGTCAATGGCCAAAGAACAAATGAAGAAGACGACTCAGTTATATACTGTAACAACCAATCCATCTGAGTCGTTGAACTCTAACTGCCAGTCCACGTCACATAATGCCATGTCAGCTTCCTATTGCTTTATAATCCAGCTCATCACTCAATGTTGGGCACTTATCAGCTCCCCACGAAGGAAGACTTCCACCATGCTGTCCATTATGAGAACTAATGTCAGGCAGAGGATTGCTCGCAGCAAGAGGATCCTTGGTCACGTTATTTCGACGGCTGTGATCGTCCGTTCTAAACGCCTCGAATAATGGATTTACTTAGCTGAGAAAATCTTTTTAAAAACAAAAAAAATCCACCGGGACATTTTAAGGCAAATTAACCATGGTTAGTTTTTGACCCCTGGTTAAACTGTGTGGAGAGGGGGTTAAATGTCTGAGTAAGCGCTGATGAAGCAGAAAGAGATAGGAACAAGAGACTAGAAAGAAGAGCTTCCATGCGAGAGACCTTCCTGAGTCGACTCGGAACGAGTTGGCTTTTCTATCATAATCTCCTCTACTGTATTCGTTTTTCCAGCTCCCTCCCTCTACGTTGCTGTCATTTTCGTTTGGTGAGTCTCTTCTCTTTTGCTCTTCATTGTTATTTGATTTGATGTCTAGGTCTTAAAGATTTCAATTACTTTATGCCATTTCAACCTAGATCCTTCTTTTGATTCATTATCTGGATTTTAACTATGGAAGCTCGTCTTGTGGATTTCGTTTGGTTTCATTGGTCTTGGATTTAAACAACCCGTCTTAGTACGAGAAAGAAAAGGACTTTCTGGTTTGGATCTCCACAATTCATGTCACGTAAGCTCGACAATAGTCCTGTTCAGACACAAATGGCAGTTTCGCTTCTAAAGAGCCCCTTGACCGGGGAGTTCCACGGGTTAAACAAGATTGGGATGAAGACTCCCGTGGGTCGTAGGCGCGTTTTTGTCCAGACAGAGACTGGTTGTGTACTGGGGTTGGAGCTGGATCGCAGTGATAACGCACACACCGTGAAAAGGAAGCTACAGGTTGCTCTCTCAACTTTCCCAAAGAGGAAAGCTCTTTGACCTTTGGTGATTTAGTGCCATCTTACATCGGTCAGGAACGATTCTCCTCTGCTACTAACTCGGAACATCTTCCATCGGAGTTCATCAACTCCATGTCTTTCTCCAATGAGAGCTGATCTTCAGCAGGGTAGAGATGAGACTAGTTCTATCGAGATTCTTGGGAACTCGGTTTGTTCTTCCTTTGTGAGGAAAATGGCGAAAGATATTACAAAAGCGTTGAAGAGGGGTGTTGATCCTGTTGCTGTCCATAGTGGGCTTGGAGGAGTCTACTTCTTCGAGAACAGAGCGTTGCGATTGTTAAACCAACTGATGAGGAGCCTTTTGCTCCTAACAACCCTAAAAGCTTTGTTGGTAAGGCGCTTGGACAGCCTGGGTTGAAAACGCTCTGTGCGTCTTGGGGAGACGGGTTACGAGGAGCCTAGTGAGATTGAAGTGGTGTGTCTCTAGGCTAGGAGAGAAGGAAGCCGAGTCTCCGAGATCAGACTTGGGCGGTGATGTTGAGTTCCAGTTTGATTTAGATTGCGAGGAAGCATCCCCGCTTGGATTCACTCTTGGAAATGCACTCGTAGTCATCTCTCAAAGGTAGAAGAAGAAACAACAGAGGAAGAAGAAGAGAAGGAAGTGAATGAGGTAGCTAAACCAGAGAAGATGCCGACTATCAGCCAGCTTTCAATGTCTTTGAAAAGCACACTTATTGGTGAAAAGAGCCAGAAGTATCAGAAACACCCAGGAGCGAGAGCAGAGAGCGCGTATGCTTCGTCTGGGCAAAGGAGTGCGGAAGAGCAGATCCCAGCAAGCACAAGCTTTGTGAAGCTCTCGGATATGAGTGAAGAGGAGTGGAAGATTTTCCTGGAGAAGTATCAAGAACTGCTTTATCCAGCGTTTGCAAAGCGCAAGGCCACAACTCTAGGACAGGATCTGAGGCAGAGGCTGGGAACTTCCTGTCAGTTTTGAGGCTGAGGAGGAGGAGGAAGAAGAAGAAGAAGAAGAAGAGTGTTACTAAAGGGCTTGTTAAAACCCTCACGGATCTTGTTGGTTTCTGCTGTATCGTTTAAAGCACGTAGAAGAAACCTTTGTGGATTAGAGAAAAAAGAAAGCTTAGTTTGGTAAACATTGAAGTTCATTTCATTGCTTTTGTCGATCAAACTGAGATTCTTGTCGATCAAACTGAGATTCTTGTCATTAGAAGAAAGCTTAGTTTGGGACTGTTGATCAAACTGAGATTCTTGTCATTAGAAGAAACTCGTAAAGATTTGGTTGTCAAGTATAACTATTAACTAGGCATACACCAAAAAAGCTTAGGCAAAAACAAACAAACAAGTTTGGCATTTTTTTTGAAGTTAGAAAATGATTTTTGAAACCATTTTTTGGTTTTTTATTTTTTTATTTTTAATTCTTATTTTCTATTTTTGAAAATTTTAAACCCTACCTTCAGAACCCTAGCTTTTAACTATACACAAAAAATCTTGGGCTAACTCTAATATAAGAGTATACACCCATCAATAAAACATTTTTTTGGACACGTTCTGAATTACTTTTTTGAAAATAAACTAAAAGAGATTATTCTAAGGAATTTCTCAATTTTAAACACACATAATCTTATAATTAACAAAATTTTATGATTTTATCTCTAATAAATAGAGTACTAGATTTTTACATATGCTTTGAAATCGAGAAATATTATGTGATGGAAAAATTTACTAATAACTTAACAAATATTTTGTTAATTTGTAAAAAATTTATCTATTTAAAATATTTTTTTTCATTTAAATCGATGCTTTGAAATTTGATCCAGAACCGCGGTCAAACCGGTTGATTCAGTGATCTAATATATAATTCAGTTTGGTTTTAAAAAAAGAGCTATATTTAAAATACGGCTACAACTATGAAAATCGCTAAAACTCGAGATTAACATATTAAACATTTGGATACTGATATGTAATCCAATTTCATTTAAATTGTTATAGTTTTATAATTTTATATTTTAATCCAAAATTTAAAGTTCATTTATTACAATTGTATGAAATTAGAATGTTTCTACAAAACTATGATGGAGAAATTGATATATAAAATAGTTAAGAACTATAAATATTTGGTCATATTACTCTTTTTAGTCATCGATTATATTACTCTTGTAAAGATATTTGGGACATGTGCTTCATTTTATTGCTTTTGATGTTGTTAGAAATATCAAAATAGAGTTATTGTTTTAATAGTATTGATAGTGTTTGGATATAAAATTAATTATTAAGTTATTTAAAAAATAGATAGTAATATAAAATTATTTCCATCCACAGTTACTTTTATAATAGATGAATGTATTTAATTTAAAATCATACTAACAAAAATTGAATCTAATAGAATGTTTCTTTTTAATAAAATAGACTAAAAGGGCAAACGGAGCTGGAGCTAGCAACAACCTCTTCTGTGCCTCCAGATGCACTCGACCACACATAAGCTTCTCTAGAATTACCAGCTTCTTTGGTGTCTGTGAGGCAGAGTTTAGGTTATATATGTTGGATAATTCCAATAATAAAGTTGTTATTATAATCTTGTTTTCTTAGAGAAAATAAGGACGTAAGTGATCAATCGATCTCATTGTCTTTTTTTTTTTGATTAATCTCTTTTGTTTTTCTTTTAATTGATCAATGTTCATAGGTTATTTAATCTCTTCTCTGTTTAATTATTATTATTTTCAAACAGTATTTTCCTATGTATTTTTTTTTTGTCACAAAAACATGTTTTAGTACAAGTTTATGAAATTTCAGTCAGTTACTATTGTGATATTTAAGATTCTATAATATCATAACAAAAATATATACAAATCTTTTATGTTATGAAAATTATACAAACAATTAAGAATTTCAAAAGCTTGAAATCTTTGGAGGCAATGCAACATTAACATTGAGTTTTCGATAATATAAAAATTATTCACCAATGTTTATTTTTAACATTGTTACATTAGTTTCATCCTATCGTTTACAAAGTTTTGGTTATCATATTTCTTTTTCCTGTAGTAGAATAAATTTAAATACCACATTATATAAGTTTGCAACGTAAAAGAATATTTTATAAACTATTTTTTTGACTTTGTGAGTGAAAATAAAACTAGAATATTGGGGTAAAACATATCATTCCATTACCCATGATCCTTCTCAAGTTCACTCGTTGCTTCATCTTTACTTTTTGGTTAGTTATTGTTAAATCATGTTGTTCGATCTTTTCTCTCCTTCATTTTCTTTAGTTGTTCCTTGTAAGAAGTTGCTATGCAACAATGTAAAAACTCAAAAATGGTATGAGTTTTAACATTTACCACAAAAAAATACAAAGTTTTTGCATAACTGATTTGTAGATTCATCAACTTTATGATGAGTTTGTCCCCTATGTTAGAAAATTAAGATAACTATGGAAAGGAATTTAAGGAATTGGAGAGCATCTCTGACCTCACGATTTTAGTGGGAATAATAATTAGTTTGTTGTTTATCCATACTAACATCATTACTAGACGGACCTAGAGAACAATCCTATGATTACAACCTTCAAATAATTGAGCCTATAAAGCTTAACAAACGTATTTTATGTAATTCTTTTTAATAATTGTCCTGAAAAATCCATCTAAAATATTAATTAGGAAAACAGGATCAAATTCTTATACGGGAGAATCCCAACCCTACCCAAAAAATATCATCTCAAATAATTGAACTTTATTTGTTTGTTAGCTCGTTTGTAATATTTATTATGATTATTTTGGAGGTAAAATTGAAAACGCGGCAAATTTGGAAGAGGGAGAAACAAATTAATGTTTTTGGCATTGCAGCATAAGGTACAAATGATCAAATCTTAAATTTTAGAAAATAATTTATTAGATTAAAACAAAGAACTTCTTTTAATCAAAATTCAGCATAATTATTTTTCAAAATAATATATATTAGTGAAAATAAAATTATTAAACGTGGATTCTTGTAAGATTAAATAAAATATTGATCATAAAATTCTCATAACTTAAAGTAATAAATTAGTGTTAAAAAAATTGGGAGATGGAGAATCAAACTTAAAATCCCCCGTAGTTTCGGGAATCCAACACATTGCCACCGCCAATTTACAGTTGCTAAAAACCGTGACGTGTCGTCATCTGAGAGCGTAAAGATTGTGTGTAGGACCCACTTCCAACAGACCATATATACCACTCGACCGTACGGCCATTCTTCACAGCAACAAAAGAGTCTCTCTCTCTCTCCTTCACACTCTCCGCACTGTTTTCCTTTTTTCCAAGGTCTACTCTACGGTCAAAGTTAACGACGCGATGACGGATACGACGGACGATATCGCGGAGGAGATTTCGTTCCAGAGCTTCGAAGATGACTGCAAGCTGCTCGGCAGTCTCTTCAACGACGTCTTGCAGAGGGAAGTCGGCTCCGATTTCATGGAGAAAATCGAACGGACTCGGGTTCTCGCTCAGGTCTCTCCCTCTCTGTTCTCAAAGCTCTTTTGTGATTTTTCTCGTCTTTTGTTCTCTACTCCGATCGTTATGTAGAACGATTCCTATAGACTGCGATCGGTTTGTTTTGAAAGGAAATGGAAACGTAGGACGATAGGAGAAGTCTCACTCGAATCGCTTCCGGTTTACGAAGCATGCTTGGTTGCTCTTCAGTATTTTTATGATTGTGTTTGTTTTACACTGTTGAGAATCTTATCGGATCAACAAGGTTTGAAGAATACTGTTTATTTTGTATCTTTCTTGGTGGATTCGTTTTAGATCTGGATTATGAGTTTTTTAAGTATCCTATGATTACTGGATTCTGGAATCTTATGCCGAATTCTTTTAGCTGCATATAATCTAAAGAGTAGTAAAAAGCACTGTGACGATTCTATTTTTTTGGTTTGGCTTTACATTTCAGAGTGCGTTAAATCTTCGTCTGGCTGGTATTGAAGACACGGCGGAGCTTTTGGAGACGCAGCTGACTTCTGAAATATCGAACATGTCACTGGAGGAAGCACTGACTCTGGCTCGTGCCTTCAGCCATTTTCTTAACTTGATGGGAATTGCCGAAACTCATCACAGGTTAACCATAGTTTACATGCACATGTTAACAAGGAAATTTTTTTTTAAGTTGTGTGTTTGAAAGATTGCTTTATCATTTAGGCAAAAATGTTTCTTGTTTTCAGAGTTCGTAGAGTCCGTAACCTTCCACAGCTTTCAAGATCATGCAATGATGTATTCAGTAACCTATTGCAAAGTGGTGTTTCCCCGGATGAGCTCTATGATACCGTTTGCAAGCAGGTTATGCTTCATTGTTATCTGTTACTCTTTCACCATTGACAGTTATTAATTTATCTTTTTCCAAAATTTATGATGAATTGGTTACTTATGTCAGTTTGATGCGAAGTAAAGCCAACTTGATTGTCCTTAGTCTGGTACTTGTTTTCTGATTAATATATCGAATGCAGGGGGTTGAAATTGTTCTTACTGCACACCCCACTCAAATTAACCGGAGAACCTTGCAGTACAAACATATCAGAATGGCTGTAAGTTATTAGTAATGCTGAAAATTGATTTATATATACCTATTTGCAAGCAATTTTAGGCTTATGCTCGTTTGTACATTTTGCAGCATCTTCTAGAATATAACGATAGACCAGACCTTGGATTTGAAGATAGAGAAACGGTCATAGAGGATCTGGTACTGTCTTCCACAGTATCTTATTTAGACATTCTCTAGCGAATAATTAAATCTAATCATTTTATTTCGTTTAAAAGGTTAGGGAGATAACCTCACTTGTGGCAGACTGATGAACTTAGACGTCAGAAACCTACTCCTGTTGATGAAGCTAGGGCTGGTATTCTCACTAAAATTGTAAATGTTTGAGAATAAACGAAGGTTCTGCTACAAGTAAATGTTATTACCCTGTGTCAGGTTTGAACATTGTTGAGCAATCCCTTTGGAAAGCTGTACCACATTACTTGCGTCGCGTCAGCAGTTCTTTGAAGAAGGTCTGACCTACTTTTTTTCTCATCTATATGCACATTGTGAATGGATCAGTGACTTGATATTGAACATATGCTATTCTCTATGCGTTCTTTAGTTAACGGGAAAGCCACTCCCATTAACTTGCACCCCAATAAAGTTTGGTTCCTGGATGGGTGGTGACAGAGATGGAAATCCAAATGTCACGGCAAAGGTGAGATGTTACTATTCCCATGAACAATGTATATATTGGCGAGAATGTGAACTTGGCCTATGAGTTCTACATTATTTTAGAGAGATAGAGAGATATCAGGATTAACTTGCTAACACACGATTGGCTTTTATCAATAAATTTCCAGGTCACGAAAGAAGTATCGCTTATGTCTAGGTGGATGGCTATCGATCTGTACGTAAGAGAGATTGATAGCTTAAGATTTGAATTGTCTATGAATCGATGCAGCGATAGATTGTCAAGATTGGCAGATGAGATTCTTGAAAAAGGTAAGCTTCTGGGAGATAGCTCATGACTCAGATTTTTCTTGATTCTTGAGAGAACAAATCTTGAAGCTGTTATTTTTGCTCTCATCAGAAATTTCTGCCCAAGAAGATCTTGAAAGTTGGGGTGCGAATGTAGGAAGAAGCCAACCAAAATTTCCAAACCAGCAGGGCTTATCCCCCCTACCCACTCAACTTCCACCTAGAGCTGACCTTCCCCTATGTGCTGGTACGGGATTTCATGCGTAGAACACTCTCTTCTTATAAATGTTTTGAACAGACAATCTTGCATATAGACTTTGTTATACATTTAAGCCTCGTCTTAATTACTAAGTTTCTGATATTCTACCTGCAGAATGTGGTGAATCACAGTATCCCAAGCTTGAAGTTCCTGTGACAGATTATATTCCACTCAGTCGCCAGGTGAAGCATTCGTATTAAAAATACTCTAGCTTGTTTGTCTGTACTTGATAGTTTTCTTGATTTTCTTCCTTAAAATAGGATGTTCAAGGCATTTCAAGTGATGGATATGGCCCAAATTTGCAAATAAAGACAGGAAATGGAAATTCCGTCAACTCTAATGGTTCTCAGCAAAGTATTACTCCACGAGGTTCTTCCTCCTCGAGTTCACAACTTCTCCTTCAGAAGAAACTACTTGCTGATTCTCAGATTGGGAGGACCAGCTTTCAGAAGCTATTAGAACCAACACCACCTAAACGAGCTGGAATTGCTCCTTATCGGATTGTTCTTGGGGAAGTAAAGGAAAAGGTGCAGATCCTTACTCTTTTTTCTCATTAAGCTGAATTAGCATCGCCAAAGATGTGAAAGAGTTCATGTTTATTTCTCCAAAGGCATTTATCTTTAGCTTATTTGCTAATATTTTCAATATCAGAAATTTATAACCATATTGACAAACTGTATATTCTCGCTTAAAACCACTCACTTGTAATGATCTGTGGTTACAGCTTTTGAAGACACGAAGACTTCTGGAACTTCAACTTGAGGGTCTTCCTTGTGAATATGATCCTTGGGATTACTATGAAACATCAGACCAACTTCTGGAACCACTACTTCTCTGCTATGAATCTCTGGTAGGATCTTGCTACATGCAAATTGAGCTCCCATTAGATATCTTAACCTTTCTAACTGAAAATTACTATTTTTCTCAGCATTCATCTGATTCCGGAATTCTGGCTGATGGCCGGCTTGCTGATTTGATCCGTAGAGTTGCTACTTTCGGCATGGTTTTGATGAAACTTGATTTACGACAGGTGATGTTTTTTTTTGGCTTATTGTTTTGGCTCCTTCTCTGTTTTTCTGTCTGATCAAAGATTAATTAATCAGGAAGCTGCAAAGCATTCCGAAGCTTTGGATGCGATTACAACATACTTGGACATGGGCACATATAGTGAATGGGATGAAGAGAAGAAGCTCGAGTTTTTGACAAGAGAATTGAAAGGGAAACGTCCTCTTGTCCCCCCAAATATTGAGGTCAGCTAGGACTCATCGTGGGCTATGTCAGACCTGTCTAAGAAAAAAGAAATATGAATTCTAATTAGTAGTTGCAACTTGCAACTTATCTTATTGTAAGACCAAATGGAGTAAACAATAACTTGAATGGAGACCAATAGTGATCTCCCATCATATCTCCTGTACGTTATGTTTACAACACAGTCATCAAAATCGTTGAACTTTTGCAGGTGGGTCCTGAAGTGAAAGAAGTACTAGACACTTTCCGAGCTGCTGCTGAGCTAGGAAGTGAATCGCTTGGAGCTTACGTGATTTCCATGGCTTCTAACGTATGATAGAATTGAGTCTTTTACAGTCACCACCTATTTTCTGTGGCTAAAGTGGACAAGTAACTTTTTGAGATCCGCAGCGAAAATGATGCCACTAATTTGTTGCTACATGCAGGCAAGTGATGTGCTCGCTGTGGAACTTCTACAGAAAGATGCCCGACTTGCCGTCAGTGGTGAGCTGGGAAGACCATGTCCTGCTGGAACGTGAGTGCAATTTCTTGAAGGAACATCATTCTTTATCAATTTGCATGTCTGCCTACTTTCATTAATAGTCGTGTCTCTGTCTTTACATGTTCTGATGACATAAGTACTTGGTATGCTGATTTATTTTTGTCTCACGATAGACTGCGAGTGGTTCCTCTTTTTGAAACGGTGAAGGATTTAAGAGGCGCTGGCTCCGTGATAAGGAAGTTGCTATCAATTGAATGGTACAGAGAACACATCGAAAAGAACCACACTGGACACCAAGAGGTATGTACTTAATTTCAACCAAATCCATCTTTGGAGGCTGCGCCAATTGTACCTTAAAAGCGTTGAAAACATAACGTGTGTGCAGGTGATGGTTGGATATTCTGATTCTGGAAAAGATGCTGGTCGCTTTACTGCAGCATGGGAACTATACAAAGCCCAGGAGGATGTTGTGGCTGCTTGCAATGAATTTGGCATCAAAGTTACCTTGTTTCATGGACGAGGAGGAAGTATTGGCAGAGGTGGTGGCCCAACTTATCTCGCCATACAATCCCAGCCTCCAGGTTCGGTGATGGTAAGTTAATCTATAACTATAAGCCGCCACAAATTAGTTAATACCAAATGGACGGTTTTTAGCTTTTCAGCCGGAGTTCTCACAGTGTTCATTGACTTTGCAGGGTACTCTGCGTTCCACAGAGCAAGGTGAGATGGTGCAAGCCAAGTTTGGGATACCACAGACGGCTGTCAGGCAGCTAGAGATTTACACAACCGCAGTACTGCTTGCTACTTTGGAACCTCCTCAGCCACCCCGAGAAGAAAAATGGAGGAGCCTAATGGAAGATATTTCCAACATCAGCTGCCAAAGCTACAGGAGCACCGTGTATGAAAACCCAGAATTCCTCTCTTACTTCCAAGAGGCAACACCTCAGGCCGAGCTTGGTTTCCTCAACATAGGAAGCCGACCAACACGAAGAAAGAGCTCAACTGGTATCGGACATCTCCGAGCTATCCCTTGGGTTTTCGCTTGGACGCAGACAAGGTTTGTCCTTCCAGCTTGGCTTGGCGTAGGAGCTGGTCTGAAAGGAGTCTGTGAAAAGGGTCACGCTGATGATCTCCAAGCAATGTACAAAGAATGGCCCTTCTTTCAGTCAACCATAGACCTGATAGAGATGGTGTTAGCTAAAGCAGATATCCCAATAGCCAAACACTACGATGAACAGCTTGTCTCAGAGAGCAGAAGAGGGCTCGGTAGTGAGCTGAGAAAGGAATTGCTGACTACTGAGAAGTATGTGCTCGTGATAAGTGGCCATGAAAAGCTCTCGGAGAACAATAGGAGCCTGAAGAAGCTGATAGAAAGTAGACTTCCGTATCTGAATCCAATGAACATGCTGCAGGTTGAGATACTCAAGAGGCTAAGACGTGATCTTGACAACAAGCAGCTCAGGGATGCATTGCTCATCACCATCAACGGTATTGCAGCCGGAATGAGGAACACTGGTTAAAAACACTCTGTTTGAAAACTACTTCTCCCTGTTACATCCGTCTGCTTCTTTGCTTTTACTGCTTTTATGTACTCTGCCAACTGTTGAATCTTAAATAATCGAGTGCACTATAATAATCAAGAACCATTTTAATCATGATGAGACCAAGACAGTTTAATGAGACAAGGTAAATAAAGGTAAAGTTTCTGCACTGCTCTTTGTTGTTCTACAAGTAACACAAACCAGAGAATGACCAAAAGAATCAACGTGTAATGCAAACTGGGATACAATTTCATGATCAAAGTTCAAAATCATCCGTATAGTCAAAAGTATAATGAATCTGTCTCCTTGTTAAGTACTACTACTATACAGGGTAATAGTTGTTTTTTGGGGAGCAGAAGAGAGTGAGAGTTAGAACGGACTGACCCAGTGAGCCAACTTCAACATGAATTCAGGGACAAGACGCCTTCTGTCTACGCTTTTACCAATCACTTCTTGATTGTCTCCCATAACCACTGATACTATGTCTTCAAACATCTCGTCTTTTCCACCTCTCATTGGATCCTAACATAGATAACCAAGTTTCTAGATCAGTATTCAGGTTCTTCTAGATGACTAGTAGACAGTCAGAGATCTCAAAAAGACCGGCCATTGTACCTGAAGAAACAAATCCGTGTGTGTTTTCCCCTCGTAAAGGATCACTTCTGCTTTCCCTCCGAGCCTCTGGAGGGTTTCCGCAAAACATTTACTGCAAAAACAACATACCAGAAGTTCAATCATCATATGAACCACCTGAAATACATCATACAAGGCTACGGAAGTTTAACCATACCTTGCATCTGAAGGGATGGAGTAGTCAGCAGTACCATGGAACAGAATAATAGGTGGGAGGCGAGAAACAATGTGTTTGAGATTTGGGTCTTGCACTACTAGTTCAGGAGAAAACTGTTTTAGTGATTCTTCTCCTTCCATGATGCTGAAGGAAAAAAAATCAAAACTCACACGTTAAACTGCAAAATTTTAGGCTGCTCTACTGGTAAGGTGAGCAGTTTAAGATGCACCAAGAATTGATATTAATACCTCAGAAAGATGGAACGGTACAGTCCTCTGTTATGGAAGTGGTCTACAAGGCTCAAAAGGTTGTACCTGTAGATCATGATCACACATATATTTTTAAGATAGACCTACATCTAAATAATATCTTTAACATCTTTTAGCCTTTAGTTGGATAGAAGACATGTGCCTACTTGCTTCATTTATCTACTATCTGACGACATGATAATCTATTTTAGGAATTGTTTGCCACCATTTTGCAAAAAATAAAAAACTTATGAAGAAAAACTTGTTTAACAACTTGTTGACACATATCTCAATCCCAATAAGTGTTGTTCCTGTGATCAGAAGAAAGACATTACCCTCCAGACAGACCAAAATAAGCATTTATCTGTGAACTACTCCAAGAAACACTGTCCCCCTCCCCTGACTCTTTAACGACCTGGTCTACCAAGGCGCAAGCCGCGATATGTGCACCAGCAGACTGACCCATCAGGTAAACTTCTACACGACAAAAAATGATCAGCGAAATCAGTGAGCCAGAAATCTCAAAACCCTGAGAACTTGCATGTTCAAGAATTGTTGACAGGATTAAATACCGGTTTGGATCACCACCATACTCAGCGATATGATTACAATATAAAAGAGATGCCAGAAGAAGCATCTTTCACCATGTCACTAATAGATCCCCTGAGGAAAATTCCTGACTATTGCCAATGAGATGAAGATATTGTAAATTTAAGACATTTAGCAAAAAAACTGTAAATAAAAGCTCTGATGAAATATGACACATAATAGTATGTTACCTGTAATCGATACAAGCGACAATAATATCTCTTTCTGATAACTGCTGTCCTAAAAGAGAACCCCACGCCTTATAACTGAATCAAACACAAGACATTCTGTAAGACAACAATTGCAGTTCTTCTTCTTCTTCAATCATGAAAAAATGGGTACCAAACCAAAACTCACCCAATAATCCAGGCACCACCAGTGACAAACGCCACAACTGGTTTTGGACCGTTAGAGTTCTTAGGTAGATACAAGTCAAGCCTGAAGAAACCATAAACCCCACTTTTTGAAAAAAAAAAACATCTACTAGATCCTGATCTAAACATGAATAGAAGGAATGACACCTGTTTCTTGGTTGATCACCGTAAACAATACTTCGGCGGACGTGAGGAGAGAAGAAATAGTAATACCCGACTGCAAAGTAAAAGTAAACTCCTTAACCTTTTAGCAAATGGAACTATTAAAGTTTCCATCTTTAGAATTAAAGAGACAGAACCGTAGTAACTAGAAGATCCGAACCTTGAATAAAGCCTGGCATAAGGAGAAAAGCATAGAAACCAAGTGCGAGAAACCTTGTGATCCATCTATAACCTACCCTGAACAACACTTTTAGATCAGCGATCAAGCAAACCCAAACAACAACAAAAGATCATCTTTTTTTTTAACTGGATCTTTTAAAGTACCCAAGATAGCTGAGGAGCTTCAAGAAGAGACGAGTCAGCAAGAAAGTCTCGGCGGCGGCGTGGCTAACCTCCTGACCGATAGTTTGTTGTTGGCTTCCGTTAGTAGTACCATCATGATCCGGAGAGGCGGCCGCAGAGAGACAGTTGTCGCTGTTGGATCGTCGGCGTCTGTTCTGATACAGACCGGTCGATTCACCGTTAGGCGACGTGACGGCGCCGTTGAAGCTGGAGGCGCGGGAGAGGAGAGGCTTGACGGAGTGGTCGTCGCCATCGAGGAGGGTGGTTGAGGAGGAGGAGGAAGAGTCGTAGATCAAAGGCTTAAACATCATTTGGGTGGAGGATTTAGGGGGAAGATAGGAGGAGGATGAGATTGGAAGGAGGATCTGCGACGGCATTTTCTCTCTCCCCTTTTATCCGGTTTCTCCGTTTGGCTATTTTAGAGAGAGAGGGAGAGAGAGATGTTAGTTAAACCGCAATGAACCAGTTGGGTTCTGTCATCAGTTTCAGACAGAAATATACCTTTTTGTTTCTTTTTTCTTTTTTATTTATTTTTATTTAAACTCTTGCGCCTTGGACTTCTTAAATGGATCACTAGTTCACCACACACTCTCTCTCTCTCTCTTTGTGGTGCTATGGATCCACAATGATGCTTCCGAGATTCACAATGGAACCATAAAGGTACTTAGTTAGATACGAGGAGCATTGTAATGGCCTTGGAGAGTTACAAATGTTGAGATAGACACATGTAAGGCCTGCATTTGTTGGGTTTCACAGCTTGGCGCCAGTAAGAAGCACACACAACTGTCGTAGAACTTGTGTAAAGTTCTTAAAATTTTAAAATTAATGTTTTATTTAATAAAACAACTAGTTAATCAAAAGAAACAAAGTATATCAAGAATTTTAAAATGTCAGATAAAGTATCCTTATTAAGAACTTAATTCAGTCATCTCTCTTGCTTTTGTTATTTTTTCAATTTTATATTCTTATTTTTTTTCTCAAGGAAATACTACGGATGATGGAGCTCCCCAGCCAGAACCACCTTGATAAATGAATTGATTGATTTCCTGGGGTTTTAGGCTTTTAGCTACTTTGCAGTGTGTAAACAGGAAAAAAAATAACCAAATGGGTTGGTGATGGAGGCGGGTTTCACCCACTAGAAACTGAAAAAGGACAATAGGTCCATGGAGGTCCAAGGCTTATCCCAAACTCACTAAACGTCTCATGCCAATCTGACATACTCAAACTACAATGTAACAGATATCAAAATATTAGAAACATTTATAAATATACTGACATGATACACACAGGACCGGTTTAAAACAAAAATGCGCCTTGTGCCATATTTTTCTTTCATGGGTGAATTTAAAAATTGGACCTTAGTTTATAAGTTTCAAAATTAACGACCCTAAATTAGTAAAAAAAATTAAATAAAAATGTAAGACCTAGTGCATTTGCACCATAGAGCCAGCACATGTACAAACAGTGCCTGACCCTTTACCAAGCGGAGGAAGCACCCGCTTTGGCCGTTTAATTTATAGATTATTTTTGGCCACATTTTAGAAATACTTTCTTTAGTCTAGTGGAAGTTTATATGGCCAAACATCCATTAGATCATCGGTTCAAACCCCAGTAACTACAATTCAATTTTATAATATTATAAAGATTATTAAAATATGACTATTGATATTTTAATTAAATTTTAAAATATTTGCCTACAAATCACATTTTTATCAAAAAGGAAATATTTTTAATAGATTTAAAATATTTTCAAAACATGTAATTTAATAAAAAATGAATTTCCTTTTACATAACTCAAAAAGGCATTTAATATTAAAAAGAAAATACCTTTAATATAAATATCATTTTTATATAAAAATCATGTAATTTAATAAGAACGATTTTTATATGAATAAAAGAGGAGTATTATATAAATATATAATATCTATGATATAAATATATCTAAAGTTATAATTTAATGAAAACTAACTTATTTATATATATCAAAAGAATGTAATATCAAAAAGGAATATATGTTATATATAAATATTTAACAATTTTTTATATGTATAACATTTTTAAATAAAAAGTTATCTCCCTGTAAAATATCAAATTCACAAAATATAACTTTTTCTCCTAAATCACGTTCCTTAAATTAGTTTTCTTATGACATTATAATTTCTAATATCTCATTAGTTTAACAAATACGTCAAATTAGTCAGAAATATCTTTGAAGATATTAAAACATTTTTTTCTTATTTAGAAATTTGGTCGCATTAGTTAAAAACATTTTTTGTAGGATACAATTTTAAGAGTTCCTATTTATAATTTTTCATGTTGCATTAATATCATAATTACTATATAATAAAAAATTCTCAACCTTATAATATATAGATGTTCATATATTTATATAAATATAAAACTATTTCTTTGAGGTTTGAACTATCAATATAAATAATTTAATATCTTTCTACTTTATTATACGAAATTGGACAAAATAAACTGCATAATACTCAAGGGAAAAGTAGTAGATCATTACAACAACTTATATTGGAAAGCAGTGGAAGATTAGACCATAAGTTAGGACAAGATTAAACAAAGATTTACAATATTACAGCCGTTGTCTTAGTCACCTGTATCTTCATCTTGTCTTTCTGATAAAAAAGATTTGAACCCTGTAAGTTCTTTTTATGATTCTTGATCAATAACAAAACATGAATGCCATAAGCAAATAAGGTAAGTTTTCATTTCTGTTTTTTTTTCTCCAGCTATTTGACGTCTACAATGTCAGAAGAATCTTCATGGCGCCAGGAGCTTCCAAAACCGAACTCTTTTCTCATCGACAGTTCTTGCAACAATCTCTCAATGTCTTCTTCAGTGCAAGTAGATCTTGATGAGCTTTCTTCAAACACAACCCCATGCCCATACCGATGCTCCTCTTTGACGACGTCCTCATCCGTTCTTGGTTGCAAGGTTCTCCCACATCTTCTGTTCATAAACTTCTTAATCTTCCTGACAAGCTTACGAGGGACCTTGAAGAAGACAAAGACAGTGACTTGTAACACAAGGCATTGGCAGCAGCATGAGAGGACAACACAGTCTGCTGCAAATGCACCACAATCTTCTTCCATTTACTCTGATCTGCACAAAACTTCAAGGACTACAGAGATAATACATAGAATTGTTTGTGTAATACCACGTGGGGATTGAGACCATGTTTACCGGCATGTTTAGGAATCTTGGACGGCAAAAGAACTGTAGCCGTTTTAAATCCTTGTTCTCTTTGAAACTATTCCTCAACATGAATGTGGTTCTTTTTTTTTTGTCAGCCCATGAATGTGGTTCATACAAGGGAAATGGGTCTATTCTCATCTTATATATGTGACATACGCAAATGAAAAGTTTGGTGATGACATAAAAAGAAGCTTGTTGATTTATTATTAGCATAACATGAGTTATACATCACTGTCCTGTCCTGTTATCATCTGTTCTTCCAAAAGATTTGGACTAGACGAACCAGAGAACTTGCATTTGAGGTCCTAAACTCATTAAACCTTTCCTCTCAGTGTTTATGTGATTTCGTGGTAATCAGGAAAGGTTTTATGCTTCTTGGCCAAAATCAATCTCCAATGAGTTTTTGTTTCTGATATTTACACGTTTTCGTCTCTGCTGTTGTAAATATTATGAGAGAAAAAAATCTGTACTGTAGTTTTGGCTGCCAAAAGCCATTCTTCTAAACAATCTGATCTCTGCAGACTGCTCAGCTGAGTTGATGATCTCGCTTTGGCCTAGTCTCATCCCGTTGGTGAGGTCTTCCTCAGCTAGACTGTCAAAAGCTCTCACAATCTGTCAAACCATTTTGCAAATTTTTAAAGAACTTTATTACTTGAAACAAGAAATAATGTTACTTGAAGATTAACTCTCTGTACCTGGCTCATTCGAGGTCTCTTTGCAGCTGAATGGCGTATACAAGCTGCAGCTGCTTCAATCATTCTAAACATTTCAGCGGCAACATAGTTTCTTCCAAGCTTGGGATCTACTAAAGCTTCAAACTCTTCGGTTTCTATGGCATGACTAAGCAAAGGACGAGCCTGAAAACATTCAACACAAAAAAAAAAAACTTATTGAAGCTAAAGAAAAGAGTTACATTCTCAAAAATGTTTATTTTATGCAAAAATACCCACCCATTCAACAAGGCTCTCATCTCCTAAAGGTTGTGATGTATCAACAGGCTTACGTCCAGTGACTAACTCAAGTAAAACAACACCAAAGGAGAACACATCTGACTTTTCAGTTAATTTGCCACTCGATGCATATTCAGGAGCCATGTAGCTGAAATAATTCACCAATACTTGTATTATTACATGCATAGAATTATTATTGTATGAGAAGCTTAAACCAGATCCTACCCGAATGTTCCCATAACCCTAGTTGTGATATGTGTGTTACAGTCGAGAGCTAGCTTTGCAAGACCAAAGTCAGAAACCTACAGATTCAGAGAGATTATACACTGTTAAAAAAAACTTTAATTATCAAGCAGCCTTGCAAACTCAGAAGAGCCAGATGAATATATGTATACCAGAGGGTGAAAGTTATTATCTAAAAGAATGTTGGATGATTTGATGTCCCTGTGTATGATACGAGGATGACCTGTCAAAATTTTTACCATCAAAAAGATCACTCAGACAAGAAACCGTAAAAAAAAAGTAAGTAACATCAAAGAGACATTTGATTCACAGCAACCCTACAATCTTCATGGAGATAAGCTAATCCACGAGCCGCACCAGCAGCGATTTTAACACGCGTTGCCCAGTCCAGACCCGGAGTTCCTGCAGCTAAAAACACAGACCACAAACAAACATATAGTTTTTTAAGTAACAGTAGTTTTTTGTCTTATATTGTGAATCTTAAAAACCTTTTGCTTACCATGAAGGTGGAAGTAAAGGTTGTTGTTAGGAACATAATCATAGATAAGCAATCTCCTGTTCTCGGAGATACAGTATCCAACCAAAGAAAGCAAATGCCTGTGATGTACTCTGCTTATGGTCTCAACCTCGGCTTTGAACTCTCGGTCGCCTTGTCCTCCACCTATCTTTAACTGTTTCACAGCCACCACTCGTTCATCTGGTAGAACCTCCTTTATATACACAACCAAACCCGCCTTCACCCAGTAGATTTTCATCAGAGAATTCGTTTGTTGCTTTGACGAGTTCTTCGTACGAGAACAGTTCCTTTGAGTGACCAAAGCCACCACCAGGTTCTGGTTGTGAAAAGAATGTTCCTGTTGCTTAGAACGGTTTCCCATTAGAGGGGCAGACGAGTGCGTCTTCGAAGGCGTTGAATCTGAACAAGAGAGAACACTGATAAACAAGTGATCATGGCAATATCCATAACCATAAAATTCAAGTTGAGATAAGAACCATCGATGCATTACTAAGGAGAGTTCTTTGCAGCCATGCTTAGCTAAGCCAATGTAAGAAAGAGATTAAGGGTTTAGCTGTAAAATATTAATACCTGATCTTGGGGAGGAAACTATAGGAGAATGGCATAACATAGCCACCGCCAATGGAAGAAGGTCTCTTTTTCTGTCTCCTCACGCACCAGACAATAACTCCAATAAGACTAAGCAGTAAAAGGACCAACCCAATACTCACACCTACGACAGCTACTGTACTAAAACCTGAGTTGGTGGAATTATTTGTCAGAGGAGGAGAGAGGTTGTTTTGTTGAGGTGGATTGGCTGAGTCTGGTACAGATTTTTGAGGAGAAGGAGGTGATGGGACTAATGGTGGTGATGAAGAAGAGTTGGAAGGTAAGGGAGCTGGACTTGGCTTGGAAGGTGGTTGAATTTTCTCTGGTGGAGGAGGACGTTTAGAATCCGGAGGAGGAGGTTGCTCAGGATGTTCTGGATCCCGTGGAGGAGGAGGAGAAGGAGAGAGAGGAGGACGTTGTGAGCTTGGTGGGGAGGGGGGAGGAACGTGGAGGAGGAACTGATGGGGGAGGAGGAGATGAGTGTAACGGTGGGACTAACTGGAGGTGGGTTTCTCGGTGGGTCTGAAGCTGGTGGAGGAGGAGAGGTTTCCGGTGGCGGAAATGATGGTGGTGAAATGGCAGGCCGATCAGGTGATGCTGGTGGTGGAGGAGAGGCTCTCAGGTGATGATGGTGGCGGAGGAGTAGATACTTCCGGCGGCGGTAATGATGGTGGTGGTGGAGGAGAGCTTCTCCGGTGATGATGGTGGTGGAGGAGTAGATACTTCCGGCGGCGGTAATGATGGTGGTGGAATGGCAGGCTGCGGAGGTGGAGGGGGAGAGGTCTCAGGTGATGGTGGTGGTGTGTTTAATGGCGGGTCAGGTGAATGTGGGAGTAGGAGGAGGAGGAGGAGATGTTTCCGGTGGTGAGATGGTAGGCTGATCATTTGGTGGAGGTGGAGAGGTCTCAGGTGGTGGTGGGTCAGGTAACGTGGGAGTAGGAGGAGGAGCTCCGATAGGTGGAGGTGGTGAGGAAGAAGGTTCTTCTAGGTGGTGGTGATGGTGATAAAGTAGTCGCCGGAGGAGTAGGCAGAGGTGGAGGGTTAGGAATCTCCGGTGAATTGCCATCAATGGGCTCTCTAGTAGGAGAAACAGCATTACCACCGGGAGACAAAGGCGGAGACGGTGACACCTCCTCCGCCGTAGGAGGCTGCACCGGTGTTGCCATCTAAATCAAAAAAGACCCAATTTTTAACAATCTTTCACCAAAAATTTCCAGAGAGCTTGAGGACGACAGTAACCGTAAAGCACTAAACTTTACCAAACTCTGTTACTGTTCTTTTGTTTGAATGTCCTAACTTTACTCGAAACGAAGCAGAGAACCGTAAAGTACCAAACTTTACCCAACACTTATGCTTGAAACGGAGACCCCAGATCGTGAAATGAACTTCCGAGCAAAAACCCAGATCACTCAATCTCAATTCCAGACTAATGCAAACAAGCTTCAGATCTCTCTGTAATAGCTTTTTCCTTACAACACCCAAAAAGAAATTTTTATGCTAAGTCTTAGCTAATGGCCAAGTAAGTAACTTGTCCGAGTTGTCTCTCTCTCTCTCTCTCTTTCTTCTTCTTCTTTTTTTCCCACCAATTGAGATTGCGTTTGCGCAGCGTACAAGTTTTGGTGGTGCCTCAAAGCTTTCAAATATCTCAAGGCTCTTTGTGTGGTGGAAGAAAAGAAGTAACTACAAAAAAAATCAAAGACAGATGATGGATGAATCAAAAATGTATTTGTGTGTGTAATCGATAGGAGAATCAGAAAAGGAAATTCATATGGGAAGGAAGTTAAGTCATAATTAATTAATTAATATATTTGTGTATGCATCGCATCATAAAGGAAAAAAGAATGCTTTACTGTAACGTCTAATCAACGGTCAACATGAAATCTTAGCTTTATTTTTATTTCTTTTCTTGCTTGTTTTGCAAAAAGAAGATCTCTAATTCGCAATTTGTTACTGTATATATTGAAATCTCGTTTTACTTAGGAAATTAATTACTATGTATGTAAGGAAATCCTAATTTTGTTCACTCATTTCATTTTATACCATTATTTTGTAATTTTAACGTATTATTAAATACTTTATCAAATTACAAATATATATTTTTGTTATGTGTTAATATTACAACATCATTTACGAAAGTACGGCTTTTTGATAATTATTATTTTAACACAAGAAGAACTTGTATTTAAACTGCAGTAGTGTATATATTTATTAGTAGTAAATAATATACGTACGATTGGTGCTGAAAATTATGTAAAATCCAGAAAACAATAGTTCACTCGTTGCTTGATGTTAATTTCATGAAAGGGACGTTAAGAACTTTGGGACCATTGTCCATATCAGTTACATGCCAATATAAAAAGGAAAAAAAAGGAAAAAAAGTCACAATGTGGAACCCAATTGTCAAGATCAGTTACATGCCTTTATATTAACGTTCTTTGTTTTTTGTTATGTTTTTTATTACCATTTTTATTTGCTATTCCTCTAAGTTGTCACACCACAATGTCATTCTCCATCGTCAGTACACACTTGGTGAGTTGGGAGGTGGGAGCAAGTCCGACGGTTGATGATTTAAGAATCTAAATAGGACAGCCATTCAATTTAGCTAACCGGTTTAGTGAGTAAGTATGATATAGTCGAATGAAATGAGTGAACTAATGACAAAAACAATCTATTTCTGAAACTGTCAAAAGTAGTAAATAAAACTTAAGTTAGATAAATATATATAACATTGTCAATACATTATATAAATGTTGATCCCGGCCACTGGAGAATTAACATTTCGGCATTGCGAGGGACAGAAAAACGACACGTAGCAACACTTTGGACCACTTCGATGGAGTCAGGATACCTCTATATAATTAAAAAATTGTATAATTATTAAAAATTCAATAAAAATGTATAATTATTCCATAATCTGCAGTCTTTTTTTTTGAGAATTTTTTTTTTTGAGAAAATAATCTGCAGTCGTACAAGAAGAAATATACACCAAACAAAGAGTTCAGTGTAAAATTCACAAGTTATTCAGTAGTCACTCTTGGGGTAACCGGCAACGTGTAACAGAGATAATGGAGGATCTTCCGGACAAAAATTTTGTGTCGGTCGAATATAATATACATTGATATATGATATATATATATATTTGTGTGTGTGTTTTATGTAACTTTGTATCATACACAATTTTACACATCAGAGAGTTATGTGTAAAAGGAGAACGCAAGCCTTGTTGGCCATCATTGGAGAAGAAGAAAAAAGAGAGATCGTTTCAGTGAAATAACACATGGCATTATTTGGTGGCTTAAAGTTAGATCTTTCCTGGAACTGTAGCTGTTGACTTTCATCTTAACATTCATTCATTACATAATGACATACACCACGCGTTTAAAAGTGGGGCCGCGTTTATTTTCTTTTTGCAACAATATGTTTCAAACTTTCAGTTAAGTTGTGACGACATCAGAGTCAGACTAGGAAACTCAAACAAAGATTTTAACAAAATAAACTCTAAATTCTAATCCACTTTTCTCAGCAACACAGCATATCTGACCTTTTAAGGATTCATGTTTACAAAGAATATGTAAAGAAGATTGGACACTACTTAACTAGCAAGTCTGCAAGTAGCAACCGAAATTGGAAGTTAAAAACCAGAAGCGTGCACCTTTTGGTGTCGGAAGGTGTCTGCTTAGTTTTGGGGTTTGATAGTTAAGATGCAAATGGATCACTCTCTCCGTCTGTTTGTCAATTGGCATGTTCTGCCACAATGTTCAAATGTCTAATCAGATTTCTTGGGATGTAAGAGGATCAAGATTCGAACGATAAAGAATAAAGATTGAGACTCAAGAGACAGTGGAATATCCAAATTATATGCACGTATTGTTTAAGTTCTAACTCAGCTGCACGTTGACATTTAACTAATGAATTAGTGTTTTTGGAAACCATAACATCAGTACATGAAAGGGGCAGAGGTGTATAATACATCTCACGAAGAGGTAAATACATTGTCTCAGTTCAACAACTCTTGGCAGCAATAAAGTAACTTTCTCTGTGATCAGTCACGTCTCTTTGTATTTGATTATGTAAGAGCAAAACGAATGCTAAGCTTAAAACTGAAAGTTTATTGAATAAAATGAATCGAGAATGTCTTCCAAACGAGGAAGAGAATTGGTGTCATCGTCTACTTAGTAAACCACATGGAAGCTCACAAAACGCCTCCAGTGAGAAAAATAGCAAAAACAAAAAAAAAAGAGAGAAGAAACAAAATAGATGTTATTGACGCTTGTTAACGTAGTAGGCTCCTGGTCACTACAATCCCTACGCTGCAGAGAGCCAAAGTTAAGACGAGAGGGAGGCTACTAGATTCCGCACTGGACAAAAGAAAGCTTTTGATTGATCTGAGGGCTATCATCGTCATTTCGCCATTCACTTACTCACCACACGCCCCATTTTTTTCTTTTCGTGGGCAGATCACTAATTTCAGCATTCCATTTGGTTTTTAAGCCAATTACCTCTATAATAAAACGAGGGAGTATCTCTTCTTCACTTTATAAACCAAACATCTGATAAAGAAACAACAGAAGCACATAAAGCAAAAAAAAACTGAGGAAAAAGAAAAATGAGTGGCTCCGGTGCGCAGCTTCACAATGTTTTCGTCTACGGTAGCTTTCAGGAACCTGAGGTCCACAAGGTCATGCTTGATCGTACTCCTGAGATCATCTCTGTAACACTCCCTGGTTTGTACGTATTGTCTTAACCTCTCTCTCTCTCTCTCTGTATGGATCTAAGACTTGATGGTGATTTTGGACTTTTTAACATTCAGTAAGAGGTTTAGGCTTAAAGGACGTTTGTATCCATGTGTTATACCGTCTGAAGATGGAGAAGTTCATGGAAAGGTCTGTTTTTTAAATCATTTTTTTTTAATTCAGCTGCTATATTCTTCTGGGTTTTTCTTTTTGTGTTTGTTTAGATCGTAATTGATGATGTTTAAAGGGTTTAGATTTTGAGAAGAGATATTTTGGTGCAGTTACTAATGGGATTAACGGATGAAGAACTTGAGAATTTAGATGCTGTTGAGGGTAATCAATATGAGAGAGTGACAGTTGTTGTTGTACGAGAGGTGAGTCAAGATTATCATCTCCATGAAACAATAATTTTGATGAGATTGATTTTATTGTTTTTTTTTCTTATTTGCATTTTTTTTAATTTAACTTTTTATTTGCATTTACAGGATAATTCTGAGAAGATGACTGTGAAAACATATATATGGATCAATAAAGATGATCCTAATATCGGAGGAGAATGGGATTTTGAGGTGTTTGACCACTTTCTTGTTAACTCATACTCAGTAAGAAATGAGGATCCATTTGCATCTATGATCCTTCGATTTGGATGTTTTTTTTTTGGTTAGGAATGGAAACGACTACACATGAAGGAATTCATAGAGACGTTCAAAGAAATCATGGAATGGAAGAGGAATCCTCAAGGAAAGGGAAGTGACGAGTTCAACAATGTCCTACGCGATGCTCCTTCAGTTTGAATGATATATGTGTTAAGAGTATGTTTTATGTATCATTTTTCTCCAGATTTGGAGTATAATAAAACCTAGAGACTGATAGTATTGTGGAGATCAGTGAAAAGGATTATGGTTTGCTTGATGCTAATGCTTATGCCTTTGTTTTAAGTAATTACTTCAAAAAGTAGTAGATCACTGAATTAATTTGCTAAAAGAATGAAAGACATACTTGGTGTGTTGTCCACAAGTGATATATTTGAGAAATGTGTATTTTAGTAGTCTATCCTTTCTGATAATAATGAACTTCTCTCAACTATCTCGAAGGTTTTATGTGGCAGGTAAACAGTTTCAAAACCTAAGAACAGTTGAAAATCAACACATCAAACGAAACAATTATTGCAAAATAACTCATGCTTGGAAATAAAGCTTTCTTGAGAATATGACACATCTTCAATTCAAGTTAAGGACTGTATCTTAACCACGACTATACATGAATCTATATGTGGCTACATAAATAAAAGGAATCACAATAACAAACAGTAAAACAAAGGAGAAGATCACTGCAGACCATGTTGTCTTCTCACGTGTGTGAAAGTGTAAAGCCCGGAAATTGGGCAGACTCAGATATCAAATTGGTTTGTGAAAATTCGCTCTTATTCTTCACAAAAAAAAAACTCTTTAGTAGTCCCATAGTCGCTCTACAGAGAAGAGTTAACAAAAAAAAAGAAAAACATCAAGAATGAAAAGACACCAAAGGAGACAGAAGCATGTGCGGACAAATCACGTACTATTTTTTAATAATTATAGTAAAAAAATAAAGATAGCTTGTATCTATAATCTAATCTCTATATTAAAAAAAAAAGTGTTTCAAAAAAAAAAATCTCTGTATTTAAAATCTTGACTTAGCAAGTCTTCTTCGCGTACTATTTTTTTAATAAATATAGTAAAAAATAAAGATAGCTGGTATCCCTAAAGCTTTTGTTGGTTCACTAAAAATAATTATAAACTAGGTTTCGATCCGCACAACCGTGCGGGTTTTAATTTCAATTTTATATGCATATACATTTATTTAGATCATTAGTAGTATACCTTTTCAATTTTTAATTTTAATTATATATTTAAATATTTATAAAGCTATGTTAAATACAATAGTGTATAGTTTGCATGTTGTAAATAATCAATTGTTTAAACTATCGTACATATTTTTTGTTTCTTATTATATATTTATTTTATTGTATTTGCATTTAGTTATTAAACATATTAATATGTGTATTAAAAACATATTTGACAATTATTTTTAATTTAGTTTATGTTAAATTTTTACCCGCATTTCAAAATTGGATTTCATTTTAGCAGTATTTTCTATGTTTATTCATTTTACACAATATATTATTATATTTACAAAAGTGAAATATATGTTAATTTATACATGTAGTATATAGTATGCTAATGTTAAGCCCCTCTGTCATCATATTATATTTTAAGATAAATATTTTATTTTTATGAAAATAAAATTTATCAATTTAATATAATTTTATCATATTAAGTTCAATATGAAAAAATTAACATGATTGATTATGATTATATAATAGATAAAAATAAGATATAATATTGTATTTTAATTTTATAAAAGACAACAAAATATATTAATGAATAATAATATTTCAAAAATAATTACGGAATTAGTTAAAATAATTTACATATAATTTTGAAAATTAAGATCTTGTTAAGATTTTCTTAATATATTTTTCGAAATTTAAAATTTATATATTTAAAATTTAAAATGAAAATATATCAATATGTATATGTTAACCAATCCTGATTTTTAGGATTAATAGATTAGAAATGATATATTATTGAACCATATGTTTAGTAATTAATGAATGGTAAGTCATTTCTAGTTAAGAGTCCATTTTTAAAAATAGCATACATGAATCAAGGTTGTGACTTCTGTTTTAATATAATAGAAGTTTTGTAAACTTCGTTGGATTTGTGGAGAAGAAGACTTGCTAAGTCAAGATCTTTATACAACTTAAAAATCAATTTAATCAGACAAGTTGATGGAAATTATTTAATGTAGGATTTTCTTGTATTTAAAAGCCAGTGGTGAAGTAATAGAATAGCCTTTTAACGTAGAAAAAAAAAAGCCAGTGGTGCTGTCAAATTTTAAGATACGTTGAGCTGATCACTAGTAAAAACGTCTATAACCATGTTTAGATTAATGACATTTTGATTAGTAACTCAACTTTGTGGCAAAACCTTCCACATCAAGAGCTCCACAAGTCAAAAGTATGATTATTTTCATGAAATTTGCCACAAACGAAATATTTAGTGGTAATAACATCTCTAACTTTGGACTAAGCGCTTGATTGGTAGATCATTAACATAAATATTATGTTTGATATTATCCAATCAATATTTATCATAGAAGCATTTAGAAAAATATTTATAATATGCTAATGTTCTCCAAATAATCTTTGCTTAATGCTTTCATATAGAATTTTTAGTAGAACATTTGTAGTTAGAATATACAAATTTTTAAAAATAATTATATATAATTAATTTATTTTATTTAATAATACAATTTTTTTTGTTTATAATAAAAATAAAAATATATTTTAAAGATCAAAGTTTAAATTACATATTTTTAACTTTTCTGAAAGAACAATATTTCATATTTAAATATAATATAATTTATTAGATTTTTTTTTCAAATGCGATCTAAAATTTTAAGTCAAACACAAAAATAATCCATGTCTTTTTTAAACCATTTTTTCCCTGCTTACCTTAGAAGTTTGAGTTATTTATCAAACATACCATTATTTTTTCTTTTTGAAAATGAGTTTTTTACCTTATCATCCCCATCTCCACTAAATATTTACAATATTGTCATTACCAACAATACACCAACCACCATGAACAACCAATTTGAAGCTCTTAATACACCAAAGTTCCGATTTTTACTCTTCATATCTTATTACTTATGCACACAAATCACATATCTTTCACTTTCTCTTTAAATTCATCCAAAAAAATTAATTCCAAGTTTTGTAAGGTTTATAAAGACATTGAAGCTCATGATTCTTAGTTATTAGCGATTTGGTAGCTTTTGTAATGAAGTTTTGGGTGCTTGGAGAACTTAAGCAAGTCATCTCACAGGTTCAAGCGTGAAGACTTTCATAAGACCTTGGGAAAACTTTCAGAAGATTTCGCTACATGTGTTTTCCATCAAGAAGACTTTCCTAAAAATCTTCTAATTTTTATAGTGTTCTCGTAAAGTTCCATAGAAGACTTCTAACTTTCTTTTGTTAAGAAAACAACCCGAAAAGTCCCACAGAAGACTTCTTGTTTTCCATCAAGAAGACTTCCATAGAAGTCTTCTAACTTTCCTTTGTTAAGAAAAAAATCTAAAAAGTCCTAAAAAAAACTTCTCGAAAAGTTTTATTGGATAAACATGTTAATTTTGCAATTGACCGAAACTTGTCAGAAATTTGACTTTTTATAGAATATAGAAGTCTTCTGAAAGTTTTCCCTAAGTCCTCTCACTATGCAAGAAGTCTGCATGGGTTACTTTTACAATTGAAAAAATAATAGTAAAAAATTTAATATTAATGAGAAGACTTCTTGATTTTATTCCGGATTTTTGGTCAAATCTTTAGTTACGACATTGAAAAGACTTCTTGCAACATTGAGAAGACTTTCAAAAGACTTCTATAGAAGTCTTTTGTAAAAAGTCAAATTTCTCACAAACTTCGGTTAATTGCAAAACTGACTTGTTTACCCGAGAATACTTTTTCTTTGGAATTTTCGAGAACTTTTCAAATGTAAGCAAATATTTACAAAGGAAGACTTCTAAAGATATCTTCTGTAGAGTAGACTTCTTAAGAAGTCTTTCTTTGTAAATTTGCAATTACAAAAATGACCTAAATAGAAAACTTTTTAAGTAGTCTTCTACGTCAATCTTTATTAAACTTCAAGTTTTTCTCCAAATTCAAAAATGAAATTTTAATATTTCTTGTTAATTCATGTGTATTAGTCAATATTGGAATTCATGGATGAAATTCATAACTTATTTGGTGATAACTATGAGATTTCAAATATTTATGTTTACTAATGTTTCTAGCTAATTCAAAAAGACTTCTTAAGAGAATACTTCTCGAGAAATGTTTCAAATATGTTAGATTTTCCAGAGAATTAAGTAACTTCAAGGTATATTTTTTTACTTTCAACAATGTTAAGTAACTTTAATGAAATTTAAAATTTCAAGTTTTACTTAAAATTCAATTTTGATGATATATAGATGATTTTATTTTTTTCCACATCAAAATATTTTTTTATAAAATTTTTAAATTATTTTAAAATCTACTGAACGAGAAGATTTACAAAAAAAAATACTTTTGTGAGAAACTTTTTTGTAAGTCTTCTCACACAGATGTATAATAGTAAAATTCAATACATGTTTTTTGTTTGGTCATAAAGAGATTGTTGTAATTTTACTAGCCTTCTAGATTAATTTTGCATTTTGATGGAATTTGTGGTACACTTTATATTTAAAATCAAGTTTTGAATTACTTTTGGCAACTTCCCCTGGTTTTTGGGGTTTGATAGTTGAGGTAAGATAGAAGCTAAGATGTAGCTGGATCACTCTCTCCGTCTGTTTGTCAATTGGCATGTTCTGCCACAATGTTCAAACGTCTAGTCAGATTTCTTGGGATGTAAGAGGATCAAGATTAGAACGATAAAGAACAAAGATTGAGACTTACCTGATTCATATTTAATGCCTAGAGAAATCATCTCAACCTTAGAACCGCAATAAAGACAAAGAGACTCGAGAGTCAGTGGAATATCCAAAGTATATGCATGTATTGTTTAAGTTGTAACTATTAACAACTAACAAGAATTAAAGCCATCGATGGTTGCCTCTAAAGAAGCATTGCTCTCATAATCCAGCCAAAGTTCTGTGATCTCCTCAGCTGCACGTTGACATTTGACTAATGAATTAGTGTTTTTGGAAAACCATAACATCAGTAGATGAACGGGGCAGAGGCGTATAATACATCTCACGAAGAGGTAAATACATTGTCTCAGTTCAACAACTCTTGGCAGCAATAAAGTTAAAATTTTTATTTGGTGTCCAACTTTCTCTGTGATCAGTCACGTCTCTTTGTATTTGATTATGAAAGAGCAAAACGAATGCTAAGCTTAAAACTGAACTTTTATTGAATAAAATGAATCGAGAATGACTTCCAAACGAGGAAGAGAACTGGTGTCACCGTCTACGTAGTAAAACCACGAAAGCTCACAAAACGCCTCCAGTGAGAAAAATAGCAAAAAATAAATAAAAAAAGAGAGAAGAAACAAAGTGCTTATAGATGTTATTGACGCTTGTTAACGTAGTAGGCTCCTGGTCACTACAATACCTACGCTGCAGAGAGCCAAAGTTAAGACGAGAGGGAGGCTACTAGATTCCGCACTGGACAAAAGAAAGCTTTTGATTGATCGGTCTCTGCTACTACTGCTTCCTGATCTCGCTAGGCGTGACACTTCTGCTGAGATTTCTCTCCTCAGATTGCACAGATCATCCATTTTATGCATCATTTGACGGTTTCCACGTGATATGGTCAATATCTGGTTTGCACCATAAAACACCAACTCAGCGTCCTCAAAAGCAAAAAAATATAATAGCAAAGAATCAAAATTTCATAAACGAGAGAGGAGGTAGACTCACTCACCTCTTCCATTAATGGCATAATATCCTTGCCTAATTGGGAGGATGACGAACAACGAGACATTGTGGAATTTGTCAAACAGCCATTGTCCAGACCAGAAATGAAATACGAAGTTGGAGCTGAGCCACTTGCAGACTTCAGCCTGCTTGGAAGTGTGGTCACGCTCTGCTGCGTTAGAGAGTTTATGTTGCAGTCCAACTTCGAGATTATCTTTTCAACCTGGTTTGTGCAACCCCTCCATTCTCTCATTGAGTAATGACATTTCTTCCGTAAGCCGAATCATAGCCCTCTAACAACATATAATTAAAAAAAAAACAATAAAAATCAAAAACGAAAGCATGGCAAGAAGGGAAAAAGAAAGAGAACAACACTTGAACCTCGTTGGCTTGTGAGTCGTGATTTGTTTCTTCTTCGTACCTCCTCTCGCTTGAAGAATAATCAGCAAGCCTGGAGAGATTCTTGTCTCTTTGCGTTGAATACGAGTGTGACATGCCTCTGTATATATAATAATAAATGGCATAACTACTTAAAAGGACTGAAAGTGTAACAAAGCGTTCTCAAAAAAGGAAGTGTACTTTACATTTTGAGGGTCTTGTTTCTCATGGCCACCACTCTATCTGCAGACGCTCTTAAGAGTACCTCCTTTGGGCTTGAACTAGAAACCAAATCCTCGTCTAAACTAAGCTTGTTCTTCAAATCATCTGGTAAGGCCTGTAATGACAGGAAACCAAAATGAAAGATGTAACAAAAAAATAGAAAAAAGATCACTCATTACCATTACTTCATTTATCAGTTTATCTAGTTGGATCTGTTCAATATAGGTGCGTGGAACATATGATCCTTCCAACCCTAGCTGCTCAGCAATGCTCTGTACAAGTTGCCGATCTTTACCTTGCACCTGATTATTACATATGACAGAACTATATATCCAAAGATGCTAAGTAAATTGTGGTGAATGAGTTTTAGATAGATAGAAAAACCTGAATGTAGTGACGGTTCAGTTGCTCGAGCCAATCGATTTTCACAGTCACCTTCTCGGTAGCAAACACATGGCTGTTCCTTTTAAGTATGGTTGCTATTGTGTATCCCAATGCCATAAGCCCACCGAGTAAACGAACGCTCACTTCAAAAGTTATCCTTGGGGACATGACAAAAGGAGGATCTTTCATCCATTCCTAGGATAATCAAAATCAAAACCATTTAAAGTATATATTCACCATATCATTTTGAAAGCAATCTTAACATTTACTGAGAGGGGCCAAACCTCAAACATGAGGCTGTACTTTCCATCTTTATTCCGCATCCTCAGATATGATTGGCACGACTCTGGATCTTCACCAGGAGGAAGAAGATATATATCATAAGGTCTCCTCCTTAGTCTCTGTATGTTCCTTCAGAAAGAACTTCCTTGATCTGATCAACGGATACATCCTTTTTCGACTACAGCAAACGAACTTGAGTTAAACCAAACGCAGAGAGACAACGAAATACCACTAATTAAATGAGAGATTACAAACCTTCAAGATGTATGTTGAGCTTTGGAAACCAGTGAAGGGGTTAAATCTATTAATGATTTTAATTTGAGCAGTCTGGAGATCTGGCTCTATGAAAGCTTTGTACATAGGGTACACCTACATACACAAGTAAAAGTTGTTACTCTTTTTTTTAAACAGTGTTCACTTAAACCAATAACAGCCAAGAAGCAAAGATTTATTATATAAAAAAGAGATTTAAGAACAAAACTGTTTCAGATATCTGATGGATAATCTCCTCATGGCTGTTGGACCTGCACGTTGTATATCACGAAGAACCCGTTTAACAAGATCAAAGTGAACTCCACCAGGTAACAGACACACGTAGATCCAACAACGGTCGCAACTTTTCACTCAAGGCATAGATCCCTTCAATGATAACAATCCTAGAAGCTGGGACATCAAGAGTCCTAACAAAAAAAAAAAAAAACATAGCATTAAAAAAATAAACAATTGCTTCAAATGAATATACATAGGTTAACCAGCAGCATCATCAGTCACCTGTATCCAACACGAGAGCTGGACTTAAAGTCATATATAGGAACCTCAACTTGTTTTCCTTCCTTTAAATCTTCAAGATTCTTGAGCAATGTGTCATAGTCCGTTAACCTTGGATCTAAATATTCTCCAAAAAATAATAATTATAATAGCTCAATAGATATAATAAGTACTTGGTATCAAGATGGATCATTCTACTAGCCGTCAAAGTTTCCATCAACAATTCGACTGGCGTCATTATAGTTGTCCATCGATATGACAGCGACACTTGGCATAAAGTGAAGCATCTTGTCGGTAAAAACAGTCTTTCCGGCACCAGAAGGACCAGCAAGCCCAACCAATATGATCCCATCGTTCTTCTGAGAAAGCAAGTTGGCAAGCACGGATAACCGCGTAGAAGCCCTTCTCATACGACAACCGATCTCGAAGTGGAACTATTTCGTACCGAACCGAGTCTTTTCTCTTGGTTAATTGGAGTTGATACTTTAAAAGTTTCTTCTGATGAAACTCGACCCCATTGTTGTTGGTGTCTTGATCCATCATGAAACAACTACAGACCCTGCAAAAAAAAAGAGAGAGCATGTTTGGTTTTGAGCATTGAGAGACCACACACACATCATAAACGACTGAGTTTATATGGAAGATTTTTAGGGAACAGTTCACATTTTAAACTCTTTAACACACATGCAATGAGTTGATCGTAGCTAGAAGAAAAAAAACAATGACTCTAGAACAAACATGAAACTAAGATTGGCTTGAAAAGGTGGGAACATGGAGACATCCACTAACCAAAGTTGAAAACTTGAAACCGATTTCAAGGAGTTTTGTGTTGGCACTCACAATGAAGAAAAGAGAAAAAAAAACTTGGGAACTCGGTTGGGAAACGTGGGTTACGGAGAGCAGTTTCGAATGCAATTTGAGATAAGAGAGAAAAGGGGAATGAAGAAGGATTTGGATTTATCAATTAGTTAGAGAATATCTCTGCGAAAAGATATATGTCCATATGAATGAACAAGAAAATTTAATATACCTTTCGATCGATTCTCCTCTTCACTCCCTTTTTTTTTCGTTATATTTTTTTTCTTTTCTTTTAGATAAACTTTAAATATTCGCTTTTTTTTTTTCGTTATATCGATTCTCCTATCACTTATTTTTAAGAATATAATAAAAATAAGTAAATTGGATTCTATAACCTAACAAATAAAATAATGGACTATTTACCCTATGATATAATATATATTTTGTATAATAATACTTTTATGCTTTCTACACAATCGGCTAAACCGGATAAATTAAAAAAAAAAATGAAAAATAACTTTTTACTTTTTCTCATTTAAGTCGTGGTTTCCTCATTTTCACTCAAACCGTAAACATTAGTTTTACTTATGAAAGTTAATCAATTTATAACTCATATCTATAGGAAATGTTGACGACAACCACTTTGTATCCAATGAAGCGTTTTGGCAATTCAGGAGAATCGTGGTTTGTGAGCTACTCGCATCATCCACCGATGATCAGGAAATCAGTAAATTTGACAGAGATAAGTCTTTTTAGTTCTCTTAAATTCTTTACTTATGCCTTACTATGAGATGGCATGCCGCAATCGAGATCTTAAAGAACTGGATTTGCAAGTTTGTGGCTTTAAGTTTGTATAGTATGGTTGGTTCTATTCCATGACATAGTACAAATTTATAATTACATAGGTATGCATTGATGGTTGTGTATTTCTTTTTGGATTTTGTGTGGCTTTATGTTCGTATAGTGGTTTTTTAATTCTTCCCATGACTACGCTATTTTGGTTTTAATTGTAGATATTGTATCATATATGGATTTTTATATATAGTTGGTCCAGAAATAGTACATACTTTTAATCAAATAGTATGGATCTGATGCATGTCTATATGACTCCGTTGTTTGCATGTTTTTGTTTGAATTTCCGTGTTGTTTAGATTACATTCTCAATCCACCATTTGTGATAGTGTTTAAATGGAATAAATTTATATCAGCATATTACTGAAACTATCCATGGAAATATGTGTAGATGGAACAATTTTCACATGTACACATGTATATTAAACATTGGACATATGTATATGGATTTATCCGAGAGCTTCTTTTCGGAGCAGACTGATTTGAGGAGAACCTCGCTCTGGTGAAAAGATATATATGTCGAGGCTCTAGAGAATATGAATGAATGAAAGCCAATTTAATATTATATATTTAATGAAAATATATTCCATTTTGATCGTCTTTCCTCCTCACTCTTTTTGAAAAGATATCTCTCTCTGACGAAAAGAAGATATATATATCAGACGCTCTAGAAAATATGAATGAAAGCCAATTTAATACTATACCTTTAATGAAAAGATATATATCTCATCCTCACTCCCTTTTTAGATTATAGCATTTTTGTTTTCTTTTAGATAAACTCTTAATAATACACCTATCCCCTGTTTTAAAAAATACACCAACCTAGGAGAATTCTAACAACAACTTAAAGTTCAGTTTATTTATAAGTTTTGTATTTTTAAGTATAAAAATTGAATACAGTCGTTTTTTATTTGTATTTGTTTAGTTTTTTTCCTCTAGATACTTTTACATGCCATAAAGACTGTTAAAATTTGACCAAGAAAAACTAGTATAATTTATAGTGACTAGTTTCTGCCAATATTCAGGTTAGAAAATTAAGAAGATACTAGATTCTCATCGGTCTTTTAAAGAACATATATATTTTTTTTTTGTTTAACATTTTTCAGAAATTTATTTTTTATATTTGTGTTTTTAATCATATTAATGTATTTTGCTATAAGCGATACTTTACTTCTTTACGATAATTCAGTACATGCAACCATTTGTAACTTTTTACTCGTTATAAGATTTTGTTGAGTATTCTCAATGCTCAAATAAGAAACCTATTTTATATGGTTATATATGTACATCTAATCAATATAAATGTACATTAATTTTGTGGACCAACACCGATAAAAGAAATGAAACAAAAGACAATAAAACAAAACTAATTATTATAAAGTGGAACGTATGATTAACAATGATAGACGCTGATGTTTTTTTTCTAAAATACTTCACTCATGGATGATACAAAAGATGAAATAGGATGATGGAATACTAAGGTTGTGATTGGTAAAAGTAAAATAAATGGAAGATGGAGTATAAGTTAGAGTAGAAGTTAGGATGAGAAAAAAGAATAAGGGAACTAGAGTAAATGTGTTTCTTTGGTAAATGTTAGAGTAGAAGTTAGAGGTTTAACGTTTTTTCTTTATGTATAAGTAAAAAGCTGAAAAGGTGAAAAACATTTTGATCAAAAAAAAATGAAAAACTTTGTTTTATCTGATTGGTGGATATGCAGCTGAATTTGGAGTAAATTTGATTTCAGAGTGAATATTTATTCTATTGATACCATACAATCATAGCCTAAATTGTTCTTCGATACAAAAACTAATGAGAGAGGTTTATACCCTTATGATTTTGTATTATGATTACATTTTCGGCAATTCTCTGATTGTGAAGAAAATTAAGGGCGGTTGATCCTTTATAAGAAACTTAACATGTGTATAAATTAAGAGAATTTCCAAACATATATAGTATATAATATTGTTTATGAGAATAACAAAGTAATTATGGAAACACAATAACTGATCTTATGTTCAAAAATATAAAATATTAGGAATTATTTTTAATAACTTTTTATCAAATAACTCACTAGAAACATCAAAATAATTTATTAAAAATCGAATAATAAGAAATTATTTTGCAGTATTAAATATTACAAAATAATTTCAAACAAAATCTAACCGATTAAATTAATGGATTATTTTATTTATATTTTCATAAATAAACCAGTACATTCATTTAAATTTAAATAAACAGTCCCATTGAATTAAATAATGTATATAAAATGCAATAAATTGACATAAAAATGATAACTAAAAATTTATGAAGATATATTATACAATTAATTAAATAAATTACAGATATTTTACTAAAATCATAAAAATGGTTGAAACAAATTAAATAATATCTTACACAATATTATATTCAATACATAAAAATAATATAATTATATATATATTTAATAAATTATATTTTGTTAAAAAATATATTCAGACTTTCTAAAAATTTATTAAAACAGTTCATATGCTTAGAAAAAAAATTGTATGGTCCGTGCGAGTCAGATAGAAACAAGAAAAAAACACAAAAATATTATTACTTTTTTTTTACTGATAAAGCCGGTTAGGATGAGGGGCTTCATGTTTAAAATGAATAATTAAAAAGAATTTTTTGGGTCAAATCTCTACTTCGTATCGATTTTTGGTGAATCAATTATTTTCAAATAAATCATAATGATTTCATATGTATAATATTATATAGCTAACTGAATAAATTTACATACATTTTAATCAATTTAACATCTTAATTTTATGTTATAATTGAATATATAGGATATAAGAGCATTTATATGAAACGTAATTAATGTATTCATATGTATTCAGTAATTTTTGTACGCATTAATATAAAGTCTAATAAGACATTATTATATTTATTTAAGTAACATAGTAATTCAATAATAACCATTACATTAAATATAAATATATATAAAAATTATGCATTAAGATAACTATGTTGTACAATAATATAATAAAATAATTATGAAAATTTTAAAAATATATATTATGTGAAGATAAATGCTTACCACTAGTTATAAATAACAAATTTAAACTGATTGTAATATGAACCAAATTATACAAAACTATTGTAATAATGTTAATTAAGACGCATAAAACAAATTTTATATAACTAAAATCTTTGTTAACACTAAACAATATTTAATTAATTTATAAGTTTGTTTAATCAATTTAAAGTAAAATCTGCACAGTAGTGCAGATCACCATCTTGTTTTTTTTTTTGCTAAATTGTAAATATCATAAATAAAAGGAAGAGATTTACAAGGAAAGATCACCATCTTGTTATTTCATAAAAGTTAAAATGCTAGGATCTAAATGTTTTGCAAGTCTACTGAGGTTTGTTTGTTGTGTGTATATTTCACCTGCAGTGTAAATCTTAGACTCAAGAAGGCGGAGTTTGGATTCAGTGTCATTTTTATTAACTATTCTTAGGAGCATAAATCCACTAAATGTTCTAATTCAATTGATTAATTCAACTGTGGCATACAAGACCAATCATTTTAGGATTTTACTAGCGCCTACTCTGTGACAAGGTTTATAATGTGTTTTTTGCTAATTAAAACGTTAGGACATGAAATTAAACTGCTTCATCAATAATCAATTTCTTAGTGTGTTAAATATTTTGCCTAAACTATGCTTGAATTTTACAGTGTGTTATTTTACAATAAACATATAGATGGAAGATTGAAAATGAAAGACGGGCCCAACCTATTTACGTGACCCACAAAACATGAGATACCTGAGAACATCAGATTCCATCCATTTTGGTTTTACCCATTTTTCTTCCATCTCCTTTTAGGTCCAATTTAATGTTGTCATTTCAGTTTCTCAGAGGCATTATTTGTACTAAACGAGAATCAAGATATAGAATCCACACGCAAAACAAATGTTCCTCAAAAGTTATAAGCCATATATCAAAGCGGAATGCTTAATATGAACCAAAAAAACTCATTAAAGAAATATAATATAGCACCATGCTCGTGTAGTCTGAAGCATTAAATCAGCTATAAGCAGACTATGATTTTCTTAGGTGCAAAAGTATGATAATTATGAGGAGAAAAACTAATTACACTCAAAACAAACAAAGATCTCTATCTACAAATCTCAGACTCCAACGGACTCAAAAAGAAAAAATCAGATAACTTTGAAAAGAGAAGAGCAATTCAGAGAACTTTGAAGGTATGTAATATAAAATCCACATGAATTTGAATTCAGAGGCTATTTATATTCTCATCATCATGCTCTTCTTCCTCACAATACCAGCAAACAAAACCATAAAATTTCCAAAACCAGCAACACAGAATCTGAATACATACCGGCTAATAGGCATTTCATGGGGACGTTCAAAACCATTGAACATCACAAATCATACACAATAAAGCAACGAACTTTGGTACCTGATCCTAATCCTAGCTAGGTATGTAGTAACAAATCAACAAGCTACTTGTATCGACCCCATACTAGTAGTTTACTACTCCAAAATATTTTTTGAGGATAGTCGCGGCTGTGTGCATTTTATAAGAAGACAACAACAACAACGGGTAGGTTAACAAGCAAGAACCGGGTCGGGTTTATGGATACTCGGCCCATTAGATTTTTTTGGGCTTAGGATCCTGTCCCTTCATATGCACTTAGATAAGAGGTCAACATCTTCCTGTGGCCTGTTATAGAGAAAAGTGGATCCGTGTCGAATTGCATGCTGAACTATTTGTTACGTGATAGCTAAGCTAGCTTTCATTATTTCCCCACGAGACTTGAGATAAAGAGAGGTTCGAACTACGAGTCATTGCAGCATTTGGATACTAGTTTGAACTAATGTCTTGAACGTTGATGTGCTGTGCCCGCCAACACATGAGCTTAAGAAGAAGCAACCATTTACGTTTAAAGATTTGAGTGAGGAGAAGCAACCATATACGTCTTAAGATTGAGTGAGAATAACGTGAAAAGCAATGAAGGACACATGAGCCTCGTCTAAAAATTTTGAATTCTCCGTTTGGGATGACACGAAACAAAGCTTTTTTTCACTCCCTTTTTTCTAAATCTACAAAGTGATATATAAAACATAAAAAGGGTCTGGTTTACATGCTTTAAACGAGACAGCAGAAACCAACAACGAGATCCTGAGGGTTTTAAGAAATCTTAAAAAGAATGAACAAAAGACACGTGACCGACTAAACTCTCTCTTCATCACTCAGAGCCTCCTCCACACTAAAAGCTGACATCAACCAATATTTACACTAAAATCCATACCACCACTTATCTCTTCTTGACCATCTTTCTCCACCAGAAGTTCTGTCTGCAAGACGATCCTTTATTATTATTCTTCCACAGTCTCAGCAGACATCTCAAAACTGACACGAAGTTCCCAGCCTCTGCCTCAGATTCTGTCCTAAAGTTATAGCCTTGCGCTTTGCAAACGCTGGATAAAGCAGCTCTTGATACTTCTCCAGGAATATCTTCCACTCCTCTTCACTCATATCCGAGAGCTTCACAAAGCTTGTGCTCGCTGGGATCTGCTTCTTCTGCACTCCTCTGTCCAGACGACGCATACGCGCTCTCTGCTCTCGCTCCTGGGTGTTTCTGATACTTCTGGCTCTTTTCACCAAGAAGTGTGCTTTTCAAAGACATTGAAAGCTTGCTGATAGCCGGCATCTTCTCTGGTTTAGCAATCTCATTCACTTCCTTCTCTTCGTCTTCTTCATCATCCATCTTCCTCCTTCTGTTGTTTCTTCCACCTTAGACAGATGACTACGAGTGAATCCAAGTGGGGATGCCTCCTCACAATCTAAATCAAACTGGAACTCAACATCACCGCCCAAGTCTGATCTTGGAGACTCAAGCTTCCTTCTCTCCCTATCAAACTCCTAGCCTCAAGACACACCACTTCAATCTCACTAGGCTCCTCGTCTCCAGTACGTACCTCTCTAGTCATCATCTCCCCAATCTCAGCCAAACACAGACCATACGCAGCAGCTTCCTTCAGTAAAACCGTGCACTAGAACCAAAACACGGAGACTAGCCTCTCGCACCATTGGAAGCTCCCTCCGCAGCATCTCACAGTCTTCAAAAGGATCAAGACTTGCTATGTACTTCATCTCCTCTTCATGAGAACGGAATCGAAGCCTTGCGGCCAATGAATCCACTCAAAGTAAGGATCCTTCAAGAGTCTCCGGCAAGCAAAGACCGTGATCAATCGGAATCAGCTCCACCTGACCAAACATCCCCACACCATCCAGCTTCCTAACCAGAAGATTCCCCGAGTGTCTGTCCGTATTCAAGATCCTAACATCAAGAATCCCTATACGGTGCACAGCCGAAACAGGGAAGCTGGACGTCCCGTGCTCGCTAGCATCGTAATCATGAGATACAAACCGCTGCAAAGAAGCAATCTTACTCACCAGCACCTTCTCCATACGCTTACTCCCCTTCACTCCACTATTAACATTAAATATAGAGTGAGAGATCTTCACAAGCGCAGTGGGAGGAACATTCGCAAAACCATCCTTGTCGAGTAGATAAGCAGCGACTTCTCTGTAACCCGTCTCTCCAACCCGCACAGAGCGTTTCAACCCGGGCTGTCCAAGCGCCTTACCGACAAAACCTTTCGGATTATTAGGAGCAAAAGGCTCCTCATCAGTTGGTTTCACAATCGCAACGCTCTCACCACGAGAGTTCTTGAAAAAGTAAACTCCTCCGAGTCCACTATTGACAGCAACAGGATCAATACCCCTCTTCAACGCTTTTGTGATATCCTTAGCCATCTGCCTCACAAAGGATGAACAGACCGAGTTCCCAAGTATCTCAATAGAACTGGTCTCGTCTCTATGATGCTGCTGAAGGTCAGCTCTCATCGGAGAAAGACATGGAGTTGATGAAGCTCCGATGGAAGTTGTTTCCGAGTTAGCAGCAGAGGAGAATCGTTCCTGACTGATGTAAGATCGTTGTTAAGCACCAGATCACCAAAGGTCAAAGAGCTTTCCTCCTGTGGGGAAGTTGAGAGCGACCTGTAACTTCCTTTTCACAGTGTGCGCGTTATCGCTGCGATCCAGCTCCATCCCCAGTACACAGCCGGTCTCTGTCTGGACGAAAACACGCCTGCGACCCACGGGAGTCTTCATCCCAATCTTGTTAAACTCGTGGAACTCCCCGGTCAAGGGGCTCTTAAGAAGCGAAACTGCCATTTGTGTCTGAACAGGACTATTGTCGAGCTTACGTGACATGAATTGTGGAGACCAAGACAGAGAAGTCACAGCCTCTATGGGAAAGTTCTCTTTCCTCTTTCTTGCTTAAATCCAAGACCGATCAACCAAGCCAAATCCTAGAACTAAACAAGACGAGCTTCCTTAGTTAAAGTCCATACAACAGGAACATGACAACAATCTGCAGATAAAGATATGGTCCAAGCGTGAGTTAACATACAAAATCAAAACGTTATGCAATTAATTAATTAATAGAGAATTCATCTAAAACTAAGCAAATAATAAAAGTAACGGAAACACATGTTAGTGTGTCTTCATCTTTTTACAAGAGAGCATTGATTACAAAAAGGAACCACCACACCATCTATAACCTATATAGAATGCCAGCAAAAGCGCAATAACAAACATAAATAGAGATAGCTATGAATCATGCATGCTTGCTCTAAAAACGTAAGCTTTGTGAATCAAAGGGGAAAAAAGGATCGAGCTTGAAATTGCATATGAACTAATTGAAATCTTTAAGACCTAGAATCAAATCACATAACAAGGAAGAGCAACAAGAACAACACAATCTACAAAAACATGGAAGACGAGAGAAGACTCTCACCAGACGAAAATGACGCGACGGCGCGAAGAGGAGATTAAGAAGAGAAAAGGAAAAAAAAAAGCCAACTCGTTCCGAGTCGACTCAGGAAGGTCTCTCTCGCTTTGAAGCTCTTCTCTCTTTTCTTTTTTTTTTTTTGGCTCAACAACTACTTCATATTAATCCAAAACGAGTTCATACAACTGGCTTCTCAGCCTGTAAACAAGAATTTAACCACAAAGGCACCATAGAATAAAGCTTAGGGACAAAGGACGTAAACGTAGAAGCCTCCTTCGCTATTCTATCTGCTGATTTATTCCCACTCCTAGGGTAGTATCCTACCGTGATTCCACCATGTCGAGACAGAGATGAAAAAATATCCTGAATAATGGGTTCCAGAACCGGCCAGACTGCATCTTCTCCATTTAGCATTCTTGTTAATTGCAGAGAATCTGTTTCAACAAGAACCTGCCTATACCCAAATCCAGCCAGTACCTGAACTGCCCATCTGATTGATTCTGCTTCTGCTTCAATCGCTGATCGCACCTCTGTCATCTTTCTCGCCCCTGCCCACAGTAGCGAACCTTGATGATCTCTCAATAACCATCCCGCACCTCCCCGCCTAGACTCCTTGTCCCATGACGCGTCCGTATTACACTTGAAGGACATGGGTTCCGGTGGCTTCCATTTCCTCACCGGTTCAACTCCTGTGGGCTGTTTCACCACTTCTTCTTTAGCCTCATTTCTGCTCTTCCATTCCATTACATCCTCCCATACCTTTATCACAGTTGTGGGCGCATGATAGTCCTTCCCTCTAAACACAAACTCATTTCTATTTTTCCACAGTCTCCATAGCAACCCTGGTGCAAAGCCTTCATCTACCTCCTCTTTTGGGTACTCTTTCTTCAAGTTTAAGACCCAAAATAGGTTGGCAAATAAGGACTCAGACCACTCGCCTGCTGGAGGAATGTGAACATTTGCCGTCGCCCACAGTAGTCTCGCGTAATGGCATCGGAAGAGTAAGTGATTGATGCTCTCTGCCTCTCCCCCACACCGAGAGCAGCTTCCCTCTTTTGCAATATGTCTGTGCGCCATATTCTCTGCAACCGGGAGGGCATTATTAAGACATCTCCACAAGAAATGCTTTATCTTAGGGCTAGTTTCCAACTTCCACACTAGCTGATAGATAGCATCGAGACTTGGTTGGAGTACTGCTTGGTCCTCAGAGCGTGGCATGATAATGTTGGCCTGGACCCAATAACCGGATTTGACCGTATAGTGGCCTGTTTTGGTGAATTCCCATATGTAAGTATCCTTACTGGACTTCCCTGCTGGTCGGATCTTAAGGATCATCTCCTTTGTCTCCTCCGTAAAGATATGCGCCAGCTTCTCATGGTGCCAGTCCCTGCCATTCTCACAGATCAGTTCACACACACGCATATCATCAGGGAAAGGTTGGTGGTACAGGTTTGCTTCCATTCTCATTGAAGTGACCATGGAAGCCGGCGAACTTCCTAGCCATCTTTCCTGCCAGACCTTAGTGTCTTTGCCATTTCCTATTACCACTCGAGCTCCCTGTTGTATTAGTTTCTGTGCCGCGTGGATGCTACGCCAAGCGAAGGATGGTCGGGAACCAAGAGCCGCATTTAGCGGGTCCGAGTTTCTGTAATATCGGCTCTTGAAGATTCTAGCCATCAATGAATCTGGATTTTTGATCATCCTCCACAATTGTTTACCTAATAGTGCAAGGTTGTAGGCTTCCAAATCTTTGAATCCCAGTCCTCCAACCGCTTTTGGTTTGCAGAGCTTGTCCCAACTCTTCCAATGCATTCCTCTCGAGTCATGACCGGTACGCCACCAGAAATCCGCCATTAGAGCCATTATCTGCTTGATTGTAGTCTTAGGCAGGAGGAAGCAGGCCATTGTGTAGGTAGGCATCGCCATTGCTACCGCTTTAAGAAGGATCTCTTTTCCCCCCGGGGAGAGAAACTTTGCCTGCCAGCCATGTACTCTTTTGTCCAGATTTTCCTGAATGTAACTCAGAATGGAGACCTTTGAGCCCCCAAATGCTTCTGGTAAACCCAAGTAAAGACCATCTCCACCGACGGTATCAATCTTCATCTTCCGCATGATCTCTGTTCTTCGGGATGGTGGGATATGCTTACCGAAGTAAATGCTGGATTTCTGATAGTTAATTCGTTGTCCCGACGCCATACTATAGGTTTGTAGTATCTGAGATACCTGTTCAAGCTCCTCATCTGAACCCTTACAGTATAGCATGCTATCGTCGGCAAACAATAAATGAGACACCGGTGGTGCTCTCCGTGCGACCCTCAACCCAGAAATCAGCCTCGCCTGTTCAGCCTTTTTCAACATCTGTACCAACACCTCCGTGCATAGGACAAAGAGGTAAGGGGAGAGTGGATCCCCTTGTCTCAGACCCCTCGTAGGTGTGATTCTGCCAAAAGGAGAGCCATTAATCAAGACCTGATATCTCACAGAGGTTACACAGCTCATGATGAGCTTCCTCCATTCTTCAGCAAACCCCAACGCCTTCATCGCTTTATCCAGAAAAGTCCATTCCACCCGATCGTAGGCTTTTGAAATATCAGTCTTGATTGCTATAAATTCCGTCGCACACTTATTATCTGAACTCAGGGCATGTAGTAGTTCGTGCGCAATAAGGATGTTATCGGATATGAGCCGGCCTTCTACAAATGCAGCCTGAGTTTCAGAAATAGTGGTAGGCAGGACCTTCTTCAATCTTCGTGCCAGCAGCTTGGAGACCACCTTATAAGCAACGTTACAGAGGCTTATAGGCCTATAATCGCACATCTTCTTTGCAGTCAGAGTTTTCGGAATTAGGCAGATGTTGGTGTTATTCATCTCCTCTTCTAACACTCCTGACCTGAAGAATTCTTGTACCATAGCAGTGACTTCCCCTCCGTTTGTGTCCCAGAATTGTTGGAAGAAATATCCATTCATACCATCCGGTCCCGGGCATTTGCCTGGATTGATGTCAAAAACCGCCTTCTTCACCTCTTCCATCGACACTGGTTTCATTAGAGAAACATTCTGCGCTGGGGTGATCAGTACCGGTATATCCTGCCAGTTCACTTGATCCAAGCCGACGTCTTCGGTTGTGAAAAGGAATTTAAAGTATCCCTCCGCCACTGCTCCCATCTCACTGTCCGATTGCCACTCTTTCCCATCCTCGTCAATGAGACTTTTTATTCTGTTCTGCGCTCTTCTATTCTTCGTGACGGCATGAAAGAACTTGGTGTTCATATCACCAGAACGCAGCCAGTTTATCCTGCTCTTTAGCATCCAGAACACTTCTTCATTGTTATACTCCTCAGACAGCTCTTTCCTGAGGAGATTAAGTTCTTCCTGTTTGAAGTTTTCCTGTCTTGAAGCTTCATCAATCATATAGCTTAGCTCCTGGATCCTCAGTGCAGAATTTGGCTTCGCTCTTCTTTTCCACACTGATATATTCTTCCGACAGTTCGCGATTTTGCCCATCAGTCTTCCTTGACCCCCTCCACATGAGTTCCAGCCACTGATGACTGTCTCCATAAACCCCTCCCTAGATGCCCATCGATGATCATATTTGAAACCCGGCAGCTTCTTTTTCTGTAGGCCATCCAGTGAGGTAATGATCGGGCTATGATCTGATTGTACTCTATGCAGGTAGTAGGTTGTTGCTTGAGGGTGCGCTTCTAACCACTCCTGATTTGCTACTGCTCTATCCAACCTACACTGCACCAATTCATTATTTCTTGTACCTGCCCAAGAAAGCGGATTGCCTTTATACCTAATGTCCCACAGGCCCCAGTTCATGAGCAGCTGCTTAAACTCCAGGCCTTCCTTATCTGTGCGAATCGCTCCTCCTGACTTCTCAGACTGATCGATGATTTCGTTAAAATCACCTAGTAACATCCAGGCTCCTTTCCTGGTTGCCGCAATTCTTGAGATTCTCTCCCAGACCTCTCCTCTCTTACTTCTGACCGGATCACCATAGATACAAGAGATAAAGAACTGTTGACCCTGCCACTCCACCTTCATATCAATTATCCTCTTGTTGGCCTGTAGAACCTCAACACTGCACGAATTCTTCCACATAACGGCTAAGCCTCCACTCTTGCCTCGAGCATCCACAGTAGCCAGATCGTGGAAGCTCTTCTTTCTAGTCTCTTGTTCCTATCTCTTTCTGCTTCATCATCACTTACTCAGACATTTTAACCTCTCCACGCCGCTTAACCTGGGGTCAAAAACTAACCATGGTTAAATTGCCTCTCTTTAAAAGGTCCCGCAGAAATTTTTTATGTTTTTTTAAGATTTTCAATTAAAATCAGCTAGTTAATTATTCGAAGCGTCTAGAACGGACGATCACAGCCGTCGAAATAATGTTAGCGAAGTGAGGAGCGTACGATGCGAGCTACCGGACTAAGGAAACAGAGGATGATGACGTGTGCATTAACGATTAGAGCTTTGACGTGGCTGGGTCAAACATCTTAGTTAGTTGAGTTACCATAATTGCCCTTATCGACAGACAAACACTAATTTTAAGTTTTTCTAATTTTGGAAATACTTGTCATACAATACAAGTGTAAATGTGTGTGATCGATACCGACATCTTCTCGATAATTATATTATTGACGTATTCTCCAAGTGATTTTGCGCGTATATGAACTGTATTATCATCGGGATAGAGTTTAATACAAGATCATAATTATAATCTTGGTCGCTTTGAAGTTAGAAACACAATGATCTTATGTAATAATAACCTCTGATCGGGTTATAGACTACTGTAGTAATATGATTATGATCATTGAAAAGCGAGTCCTAATAAATTATACCTTTTTGAAAGGATAAAGCGAATATATATTTGATATTCCCATTTTATAATTATCTTGATATGCATTTCAAAATGTCTCTTCAACTAGCCGACTTAGTTTATGCAAATTTACTATTCATCTTCCATCGGGATCACATACAAGGTCATTAGTTAGGTCTTGGGTTTTCAGATCGCAGAGGGATAATAGTTGTCCATCGTATGGAACGTTGTCGTATGTGTCAAGTGAACATATCATTTGTATAAACATGAAATGGTAGACGTATGCATCTATACACCTCTAGATGCCATATCACCAGGCATGTTATTGTGCATTTTGCCTCCTAGAATATAAATTTGGGTGGATGAGTTAATTAGCTTCTTTATATTTCTTTTACAGTAAAAAGACCAGTTATAAAAAAAAAAGAGTTTATTTGGTTCAGTAATTCAATAGACTCATCAACAGTTGAGGGGGCTTCGGTACTATCGATATCTTAGATGGCAAGAATCATGTCTTTCATAAATCCTTGAGACTAATCTTGACTTATCCAATATTCTTAAAATAAGAGAATTGATTTGCGAAAAAACTTAAATACCACGTTTGACATATATTGACATTGATTTTGTAAACCCCGCAAGGTTTGTAGCTGTATATGTATGATGAAATCTGCAATATTAAAAATTTCCTCGAAAGTAAGTTATAGTTTTATATAGCATCTTTCACTCGTTTTATTTTATATCCGCTTAGTACTAGAATGAAATGTCGTTTTCTATCACTCATTCAGTGGTGCTAGTAGCACTCCAGGAGGCAGCCGAAGCATAGGCCTTATGGGACTCTTCGAGGACACCAACCTGTGCGCCATTCCTGCCAAGCGTGTGACCATTATCCAACTTGCTCGCAGGACCAGAGGAGAGCGTGCTTAAGTCTTGTTGTTCGTTTGGGTCATACACAAAAGCCTTGTTGTTTCTCTAAGAAGGTTTTTGGTATTAGTAGACTCTAAAACAATGATGAATGATGGTTTGTTGGTTTTTTCTTATTTTTTTGTCCCATTCGTTTTTAAGATTTGCTTTTGTGTATTTGCAGCTACGTGTTTTGTGAACCTTCCGTTGTTTGAATTCTAAAACAATTAGTATGTTGAAAAAAAAATTTACAGAAAAAAAAGAAACTAGGTTGTTTTTTCACAAGTTTTGTGTTTTCCCCGTACCTTTTTTTACCCACTATAAAAAGTTTTTTTTATCGTAATCTTTGGTTCTTTAAGAAAATATCACTGAAACTGATGAAACAACGATGCCAACTATATGCAATAATTTAGTTTTAAAGAAAACTAAATTCAACAATAATTAATTAATTCCACCAAGGGAGAGACGAGAAAAGATCGTGCAGGCGACTAAATCCAGGGAACTGGTGATTGGTGAACGTGAAGCTGATTCAGTGGCCAGTTGAGCTATACGACGATTTTATCCCTCCTCACGTGTCATTATGTATCTCGCGCTCAAAGTCTAATTTTGCAAACTCTCTATATTTATATTAGTGCTATTGTTGGAATTTACCCATATATATATTTTCTTATTCTATTTTTATTACGCTTATTGTTTGATCAATAGTAATAAGTAAATATTAACCAAACATCAAAACAAAAATATTGATAATTGATTAAGTTGTTTGTGGATGTTGCCTTTTGAGAAACAATTGTTTATGAATGTTTGTATTCGAATATAGGGTTTTTAGTAATAGAACCCCTTAATGAAAGATGAATCATAAAACAAACTTTCAGTTATAATTTTGACTAAATAATTCTCAGCTTTAGTTTCTATTAATGCCTATCTAAATTTTGTCTTTTTATTGTAGATTGGTGTCTTTTTTTTTTGTCAACTTGTAGATTGGTGTCTAATTAATAGAATATTATGATTCCATCAGAAAATTGCAGTTTAGAATATTCTTTGAAAAGGAAAATTTCAGCAGCAACCGGCTAATCGTTATGTGAAAGGATGTACAATTAAGAATATGAGTAAATTGGTTAACTGACATAAGTTTAGAGAGAAGTTACGTAATTAAATTGGTTATATCAAGCTAAGTGAATGAAAGAACAACTAAACATTTTACTACTTTAATTCTACTATTTATTTAATTGTTACAGCTCAAATTATTTTTATATAAGATTTAATTTTATACTGATGTCTAATGTTTAATATTTACTAAATGGACGTTTTAACAACATTTAAAACTAGACTAATCATAAATTATAATCCTTATTTGATATACTAGAAACCTACATACAAAACATATTAGGAACAATATTAATCTATAATTAATACTCCAAAGATAAATCATCCAAAGTCAGCTAAGTTAACAGACATACTTGGCTTACAATTTCATTGTTATTTACTTAAATATCACAGGATCTTTTACATCAGATACATAACATTCTAAAAATGTTGTACACCGTTTTTCTGTTTAAATATTCATCTTATAAAAAATGTCAGGATGATTATTTATTAGAGGGTAGTAAAAAACATTTATTAGAGATTTGTATTGCATGAAGTTGGCAAAAAAAGAAATGTAGTTTGGAATTCAATTATAATATTTGTCATTTTGCAATGATACATGCCCACACATAATAATAATAATAATAATAATAATAATAATAATAATAATAATAATAATAATAATAATAATAATAATAATAATAATAATAATAATAATAATAATAATAATAATAATAAATCAAAGAAGGATGTGTTCCTTTGATAAACTTTTGGCAAAAAAAAATGTTCCTTTGATAAAGAGATAGTATGTTATATAATATATATACTATTATTTATGAAGTGATTTTGCTTATGTGTCGGCTTCTCCATGATTTTAGGTATTTGATTTAAATTTTCCCTTTATGATATAATTAAAACGAAATTACATATTAATAATAGAATATTATTATATTTTTTTAAATGATAATTCTCATATAGATATTTTATTGTTATCAAGAAAATCAAATGTTTATATTATAAAGTATTAAGACATAAAACAATTTATAAATAAATATGAATCAATCAAAAAGTAATTTTTTATATGTCATATTTTTTTATGATTTTAGGTTTTTTATTTATTATATAATTAAAATAATTCTATATTAATAATATTAGTTTATAAGTTATATTAGTTAATTGATTATAAACTAATATGATAAAATCATTGAAACATATTTTAAAAGTAAGATAATTCTTATATATATAATGATGCTTTGTGAAATTAATATTTTTTTATTATAAAACATTAAGGTATAAAAAAATTTATAATTAAAAATTAATCAATCAAAAATATTTGTATAAAATATTTCTAATATATAAGTGCTTTTAAAAATATTTCACAGTAATAAACATAAATTTAGGTATTTGACTTATTATATATTTAAAACGAATTTTATATTAATTATTAGATTAAATTTTATATTTCCTAATTGAGTATAAAATATGAAAAAAATATTTTTAAACAAATAAGATAATTCATATATTTATTTTTGTTACCTGGAAAATAATATTTTCTATTATAAAAGATTATGACATAGTATAATTTATAGTTAAATATTAATCAATCAAAAAGTGATTTGTTTATGTGTCATATTTTTCATAATTTTAGGGATTTTTCTTATTATATTGTGAAAAAGAATTGTATATTAATAATATTAGATTATAAGTATATTAACTAATTGATTATAAACTAATATGATAAAATCATCAAAATAAAACATACTTTAAAAACATAAATAATATAATTACATATATATATATATTGTTTTTATCTGGAAATAATATTTTTTTATTATAAAAGATTAAGATACAGAACAATAAATAATTAAATATTAACCAATCAAAACTAATTGTATAAAATATTTTCTAAAACATTTATAATATATATGTGACTTTAAAAGTTTATCACAATAATAAATGTATATATATATATATATATTTATGTTTGATTTAAATTTTTTATTAAAGCATAAAAAAATATTTATTATAATAATTTTAAAATTAATAAGACATAAACTAATAATTAGTTTTAAAAAGATTATTCCCGCATGTGCGGGAACAACACCTAGTTGTAAATAAAACTCGAGTGTCAGCAATGTTATACAAAGGTACCCGTAGTTTCATGATGAAACCATGTCGAATATTTTTTGGAATTATCTAGACGAACTTCTCTGTTTCTTATATTATCCTGCTATATATTTTTATAAAAAATGTAAAGAAAAATGTTACTGCACAAAAGAAAAAAGGAGACTAGAGATAAAAGAGAATATATAATGTAAAACGATACTAGAGATAAAGAGAATTGGTTGTTCTTCTTGTCTGACAGGATTTTCTCTGTGGGCGGGCGGGACTATCCGTTGGCTGACTAGCCTCTTGTTTCTGATCACTGACGCAATCATGGAGCAATAATTCAGTCCTCCAATAAACTGTTTTTAATATATACATTTATACATATAACTAGGATATGATCCGCGCCTTGCGCGGGGTGAAAAAATTAATAAATTATTTTACGTACATAATATTTTTTAAATTGTTAATATACATGTATAGTATGAATATGTAAAATATGATAAAAGTGAGACAATGATAACACGAATATATGCATTAGAGGATACAAATAACAAACATCATGTCTTATGTTGAAAAGTTGAGGATCGACATATTGGATTAAAATAAGATTACTTTATGGATTTGTATTTGTTTTAAAATATAAGAATATATCTCAAGTTTGAAATGAGTCATTCACTTGAAACTTATAAGACATAATTGTTGACATAAAATAAATGCTGAATAATATTTTTAAAAACATAAATAAGACATTAAAGTACTATTAATAATAAAGCAGAAAAGGAGCGCAAAAAAATTAAAAAAACATTAAAAAAAAAGAATCGCCACTTATAGAAATTAAACTCCATTGTCTGCAATCCTATAAAGAGAACAAACAAAGGTTAGTAGTATAACTATTTACAAATTTAATTAAGAAAGGCATAGAAATTAAATATAATACCTCTTCTTGAAAGCATCGATTTCTGGAACACCGTTTGGTTCAAAAACAACTTTTGAAAATCCATCAATGTTAGTAAGCTTCTTGAAGCGACCTTGCAAAAAAATACAAAAATGTGTTATTATAATTAAAGTATATATAGGGTTGAAATATTATTTTATACAATAAGTATTAAATATTACCATCCAATTAATTTGCCAATACTGCTAGGATAAGACCTGCGCTTCCTGAATGTTTAATTCAATAAAATGAACAGTTACGTGTTTAAGTATTTGTGTGGTGTAATCCAATAATATGCTTCCTGAATGTTTAATTCAATAAAATTATGATCTTCTAAAATCCCGAAAATACTAATATGCATTACTCTCAATTGAGAAAACCGGTAAATTAAATTAAGATGTAAACCACTGATCTAGCATTTTAATATTGATTTTTTATTTTTTATTATAGAATACAAATTGTGGACCAGAACCAAAAGACTTCTAGATGGTGGAATATTAATTGCATTTTCGTATTGTAAAAATTTAAACAAAAAAACGTTAACATTTTAGAAAGAGAGCGAGACACATTAACATTTACATTTTGAATAAGTCATAGTCGTAATTATAGAAATAGTTAGCTATCAATCATTAATTGGTTTCAGTTACCACTACGTTCCATAGATTAGGTCATCAAGAACAAAAATCAGTAATTATAGTCAAAATGTAATGAAAAATCATGCTGTAAATTTGTGACATACCAATGGCAATTGATGTAAATAATCTAGTAATTTAAGGATTAATGCATAGGAAGGCTGAGGTGTATTGTGAGGAAGACACCTATACAAAATGGCAACATGGTAATAATTCTATTCTTTAAAGGTTGTTTTTTTTAATTGCCCCTCTATTAATACTAAGGGGATATGCAACATTGGCCGGTATAAGTTACCAATACACGAAAAAGTTAGTTTGACAACAAATATTATTAGATTATGAGCATCACAAACTTTTAACCGCTGAAACAGTTCTTTTTGATCACATATTACAACTCAAAATTTCATATAAATGATTTATTACTGATGAAAACAATATATTTTCTTCCTTTTTTTTTTTTTTGACAACCATATATTTTCTTCATAAGAAGAAAATAATTAGTACTTAAACCAAAAAAACATTGTAACTAAATGGTTCTTACAAGTACTTGTTTGTAACCAGATATTAGATCGATGAATCATGTTTTATCTAAACAAATTATCAATATCAAACACAATTTCCAATAGTTTGTTAATTATAACTCATGTATCATTTTCAATTGTTTTGTGTGTATTATTTATGAGTCTGTGTTCACAAAATCAATTTTAGAAACGTGAAGATGTGAATAAGCTACAAACCATGTAGATTGTCATTGTAAGTGTGGTGTAAATAATATATACTTATGTGCTAATTTTTTTTTTTGGAAACTACTTATGTGCTAATTAAATATAATTTTTGATGAAGAAATTGACCAGTTCTGAAACTGGACATCGAGAGAAAAGTGGAGAGCAATAGAAATTGCTGCAAAATTTCCACCATTCGTCGTTGCCTTACAAATTTGTTAACAACTACAAAAGAAATTATGAAATTAAATTTTCTTTACTGTATTCTGTCTATCTTTTTTTCTGAAAAAAAAATCTGTCGATCTTTTTCTTAATAATTTATTTATTTAATGGAGTATTGAAAACATAATACTAACCAAACTTTGGATGGATTACGGATTGCAACGGTCATTACCTTGTATCTGTAGTGTTCTGACCGTCTATGGCTAACGGTCATTCAGTCTATAGATTTTATCCGGTGTAATATTTTCGGCAATTTAAAATTATTGGTACACAGATGATTGTTTTCTGTATTTTAACATCATTAGCACGATATCACAAAACATTTTCGATAAATATTTATCATTCAACTAATTATCTCATCAAATACGCTTAAATTTCAAATTCTTTTTGGATTATTGACCAGAAAATTATATGCACAACATTCAATCAATTCCTTTTTTTTTCAAAATAGATCACCCTATACGAAAAATCCAATGTTATTCAAGATATATAGTAGTGGTTCATTTACAAAAGAAGAAGTAGTCAGTATATACCGAAAAAAATTGGATCAAGCAATGAGGCAGATAGATCAAATGGTATAGGGACAAAATATGTTCACACCAAGTATTAAGAATCCTATCGAAAGCACGCATCATCCACTCAAGAATAAATCATATTAGTAATTCAAAAGTACGTAAATAGGGAGAAATGGCGAGCACAGAGCCAGCAACGGTGACCAACAAGCAAATCATATTCTCAGGTTATGTGAGTGGATTCCCGAAGGAGTCCGATCTAAAATTCACCACAACCACCATTGATCTAAGGATTCCAGAGAGATCCACATCAATTCTGGTGAAGAATCTTTACTTGTCTTGCGATCCTTACATGCGCATTTGCATGGGAAAGCCTGAGCCGTTGAGTTCTTCGCTCGTCCCACCGTTCAATACAGGCGAGGTACGAGCGAGGATAACATATTTCATCATTCTCTGAAAGTTGGATATCTCCATTGACGTTTTGAATAGGATAATTTTACTATTATGTTTGTATGTTTGTGCATTGGTTAAATTGTAATAGTTTTCAGTCGATGCTTGAAATTTTGTATTTCATGTAGATATATTATTATATTCGTGTAATAAATGCGTCTCTTATAAATATAATGTTCGATAATGTTGCTGCTCTTCTCAAAAGAAAAACGTTCTGGAAGAATCCAACAACGGGTTGTGTTAGACCATTTCAGTAGCACTAGACATATATATACTTATTTTTATGTCGACGCCTAAATCATTCTCAACCAAATATGGCATTTCCCGAAGAAATTGTGTTTCTAGTAATTGATAATCTCTTTGAGAGTTTTTTTTTTTTTCTCGGTCGTTTAAAGTTTGAATTTGTTGCGTGTAGCCAATCACTGGCCTTGGAGTGTCGAAAGTGATAGATTCAGGGCACCCAGATTACAAAAAAGGAGACTTACTCTGGGGAGTAGTTGGATGGGAGGAGTACAGTGTTATTACTCTATTTCCTTACTCACATTTTAAGATCCATCACACCGATGTTCCATTATCTTACTACACTGGACTTCTTGGTATATATCTTATTTCACTCTTGATTTGATGGTGACAATTCATGGTAATGTGATCTTGTTTTCTTTTTCCCTCTCATTAGTGAAAAAGCAAGACGGGTATGAGAATATTCTAAATATGTTTCTTGATTCACAAGTGTTTGGCAGGAAACATACGTCATTACGGTCTGGAAGTCAGTTTAATAAAAAAACCAAGTGAAATTTTTACCAACAATTATGTACAGTTTCGGTTGGATGGCTAACAAACTTAGCAACATTTCTTTTAAACATAAGAGATGACTGGTTATGCTATTCTTTTCTAATTGAGGTTCCCTATAGTTTGTTTCCCTGAATGGTGACCGGCGCTAACTTGTGTTTATAGTGCATTTTCTTAGAAATTAACTACAAGCTTTAACATTTCAAGCAAAATTTCCTTGTTAATTGTCTATGCAAACCAATTTTTTTTTTCTTTAATTACTTTCATTTGATATTAACAGGTATCCCTGGAATAAGTACTTTGATTTGCTATTAACAGGCATGCCTGGTATGACTGCTTATGCTGGATTTTACGAAATTTGTTCACCTAAGAGAGGAGAGACTGTCTTCGTGTCAGCTGCATCCGGTGCAGTTGGTCAGCTTGTGGGACAATTTGCAAAGCTGATGGGTTGTTATGTCGTTGGAAGCGCTGGTAGTAAAGAAAAGGTACTTATCAAGCAGTAATGCATTTTAAACTAAGAAAGTGACTAACTATTTCTTTGTTGAGCTTCTCTAAGGTTGATCTTCTCAAGACAACGTTTGGATTCGACGACGCTTTCAATTACAAAGAGGAAAATGACCTTAACGCTGCCCTAAAGAGGTTAGAAGATATACATCCTGTAGTTTTATAGATAGACAATCATATACATCTTTGGCTATAGCTAATCTATAATAAATAACTTAATTACTAGGTATTTCCCGGACGGGATCGACATATATTTCGAGAACGTGGGAGGCAAAATGTTGGATGCGGTGCTGATAAACATGAAGTTAAATGGTCGTATCGCAGTTTGTGGAATGATCTCACAGTATAATCTAGTGGATCCAGATGGTGTACACAACCTAACCACGATCCTTTACAAGAGGATAAAGGTTCAAGGCTTTGCTGTCTCTGATTTCTACGACAAATACTCTCAGTTTTTGGATTTTGTGCTTCCTCACGTAAGACAAGGGAAGATAACGTACATTGAGGACATAACCGAAGGACTCGAGAGTGGACCTTCTGCTTTGTTAGGACTCTTCCACGGTAAGAACGTTGGAAAAAAACTCATTGTGGTTGCTCGTGAGTGATACCACGAGAGTTTGGTCCTTTTTTGGGGTGACTTGTGACGGTTTGTTTATGGTTTTTGTTACGGACTATGCAATTTGATGCAAAGTTAATCTACTTTAGCCTGTTAAAGTTTAGATTGGGCCAAAAAGCCCCAATAAAAGAGTTCAATATACTGTTTAACATTCGGCCTTATAGATTTGATAGTTATGGAGGGAAAATTAATCATTTCCCGCGACTCGAAATAAAGCATAATCTCTCCATCTTCCTCGCGATTTCTTCCACCGTCCTGCGATCCTCTCGTGTTTCACACTTTCGATGGCGAGTCCCAGAGTTGTATCTGAAGATAGGAAATCGGATGACCTCGAAATCGTCTCCGTCGGAGCAATCTATAGCGGCTCCTGGGATAAGAAGTACTGGAGTTCATCTAGGGTTGGTTCCTCTTCCGTCTCTCGATATCTTTTGCTTTATACCTCTCAAATTGATAAGCAAATTGTAATCGGATTGACTTCGGTTCCTGCTATTTTATCCGATGCTGAGAATTTTCGATTCGGATTGATGTGTCTGTGATCCGATGAGTGGATCGAACTCTGGTCTCTGATTTTGAACAAATTTTGATTTTAGTTTAAACTCGAGCGATACTGCATATATGATAGAGGCTAGATTCTTAAGGTGAGGATTTAGATTGGGATTTAAGAAGCGAGGCAAACTTATATCAATTTGAGTATTATCGGTTCTTCAACAACGCATATTGATTTTGTGTTACAACAACAACTAATGAGTTTATGCAGAATTTTGGTTTGATTAGCTTCTTTTTTTTTTACCAGGGAAAAGATCGTTTCCCTTATCCTGTGGGTTATAAAGCTGTTCGAACTCAGAATGAAAACACATATTATATGGAGATTGAAGAAGGTGCTAAGGGACCTTTGTTTCTGGTGCGTTGCTGATTCCCTTAAGCATCTTATAAGGTTGTGCATACGTGTTTTTTTTTAGAATGGAGCAGAGTCTTACTCTGTTGATGCAGATTAGATATTTGGATGAATCATGGACGGGTCAGACACCGGATATTGCATGGGGAAAGTTCCAGAAGAAGACGGGCTTCTCCAACTTAAAAGTATGGCATGGGAAACGGTTTACTTGTAAGATGAACGGCATGGAGGTACATCTCAGTTTCTTTCTGTTGCCTCATTAGACCACCTTGCATGTTACTCATATAACCAAGTCTAGTCTACAATAAATAGATGTTTCAAAGTAAAACATGCGTCCTTGTCTTTCCAAAAATGCCCACATGTTGTGGAGATCATTTGGTGAAGCTTTTGGAAAAACTTGCTGTCCACATGATCATTATTTGTATGTTTGTGACAATGTGACCTTTACAGGGAAAACTGAAATCTGGATATTCTTTAGGTAATGGAACATTATAGTATGAGTACTAAACAGATTAAGGAGATAGAGTTAACTTGTGGGGATCTATAACCTGTGACTTTTCTTCTTCCTGATAAATTGATAATGAGGCCTCTACTGTATTTCACTACTCCAGAACAACATGTCTTTTGTCATTATATGCATAATATATTATTCTCGCATTTCCGAATTCTGAGTTATGAGTTAATACATAGAAAAAGCCGTATTACTTGGGATAAACCTGCCGAAAACTCGAGCATGCTACTTTAGTTAAGAATTCTTTAAATGTTTTGCTCTCCAGACCTTCCTTGAGTGCTGTTCACTTGTAGTATCACTTGGCTTGTAGTTATCCGGATCACTATGATCGGGATAATTAAATTACTTGCCGTCCTAGATGACTGTGATTTTTCTTTTGCTGCAGTTCTTTGGCTTCAAAAATCCGTTGGTTCAGAGATTGCTCCGGGAACTTGTGACCAACTCCCATGGGATGGTAGAATCTAACTCCAGCAATAGGGTTTCTCAAATCCGGGTCAATGATGAAAGACCAATCATACCTGAAAATCCAGATTTATTATGTTATCTGGACATGCCAGTGGCTAGGAAGAAAAGAAGTAGAAAAGCTGAAATACTCCACCCGAATTCAGTTGTTAAAGAAGACCATAAAAAGCCAAGATCCCAATACTCGATTTCTGGTGGAGAGATCTTAAATGTTGCACCAGTGTCAACCTGTTCAGCAAAAGGAGTGGAGATAGTTGGCCTTCAAGGGGAACTACAGGAGCAGTTGCATTCTTGTCATGCTACAGACGAAAATTTATCTCTACCATTAGAAAACCCTCCTGAAGTGAACGTAGCCGTCACTATCCCAAAAACAAACCAGCTTTCGGACAGCTGTAAAACAAAGCCATTATCCAACATTTCTGAACAGGTAATCCTTCAGGGTTACATTTTTGTCCATAAAAATCTTTTAGTATACTTTTCTCAAATCCCTCTTTTGCTATGTTGGCATAGTAGTCTGGTGAAGTTTTATTTATTGGAAAGTGGTACTGACAAGAGGATCTTAAATTTTGCAGCCTCACGGGTTGCAAGAAAAAGAAAACAAACCCAACGATGATACTTTTCTAAACGAGAGCCAAGATATGACTGGTTCCAATCTTTGTGCACCCGATACCTTAGAGTTTGTGCAAGGTATTAGCTTTTATTTTCCGGTGAACTTGTTTAATACGTAAGACGTCTTCTGAAGATTGTGATCATTATGACTGCATCTTCTTAGATTCCTTTTTGTCCAATTACTACAGAAAACCCCATAAGTTCTGTTCCAGTAACAGATGATAATACAAGTTGCGAGCAAAGAGAAGAATTGACCCTTGCTGACATGGTAGTCAATGAAGGGCATTCAGCTGAACCAGATACAGAAGATTTAGCTAATCAGGAAATTGCCAAATCAATGATCTCATTTCTACTTCCTCGAGCAATTCCACTACTCAAGAAGAAGTCAGTCAAGAAGCCCGCCCAAAATGATAAGTCAGAAACAATGTCTACTAGATTAAACCGTTCAGACAACTGCAAAACGAGCCAAATTGATGATGCGTCCGGGGCTGGTATCCTTAATCCCCTACAAAATGCCTTATTTTAGTCTGTTTCTGATTAATTTGCAATATTTTTTTTAAAACACTGAAGTATTCCCTTATTCCATTGTCCATAATTTTCCTTCAAAATTTGCAGCTGTGTCCCTGTGGAGAAGAACAAGCAGCGGAGATGATGATAACAGGCGAGTCGTTCCTCTAGATTATGTTCAGGATGTTACAAGTGTGCCCATTGCTCCTGACAGTTTTGATGAGTCTCACTTGGATGTTGTTGAGAGTGAGCATATCATCTCATCTTCCAAGGAAGCCTATCCAGCAGATCTTCCCAAAAATCCCATAGACGAGGAAGATGTTGTAATAGTAAACGCAAGTCCATTGGTTTCTGCTTTGGATACAGTTGAGATCATAAAGCGGTCTTCACATGATGTACCCATTGCTCCTGACAGTTTTGATGAGTCTCACTTGGATGTTCTTGGGAGTGGTCATATCATCTCACCTTCCAAGGAAGCCTATCCAGCAGATCTTCCCGATAAGCCCATAGCCAAGGAACAGGTTGTAATAGAAAATGCAAGCCTATCAGTTCCTGCTTTGGATACAGTTGAGATCATGAAGCCGTCTGCACATGATGTTAGTACTATTTTGGAAGAAAATAATCTAGACGGATGTGTCAAGAAGTCTATGTTAATACCACAAAGCACCAGTCCGACTAACAGGATCATTACCAAAGAATCTGAGGAACTCTGTGCAAAAGGAGACTTAGTGCAAACAGAGCACCACTTAGAAAACAAGGAAGCAAAGAGTACATCTTGTTCTACTGAAGGTAGTAAGTTAAATCTAGTTAATATCACGATTACACAAAGCTTTTCATTACTGTATCTGTCCACTGTATAACAGAAGGATGTGCTTAATTGTCTGCAGGTAATGGTCTCGTTGTTGGCACAACCCCTACTGGAGTTAGTTCTGTTAGAAAAGAAACACATAAGGTGTATAGCAGGAAAAGAGTCTCGACCAATCAACTGCGAGGAAACAAGAACTCATCCTCCGAAAATAAAAAGAGTTGCAGAAAAACTGGAGATGGTGATCCAGTAAGCAAGATGTCTCCTAATTAAAACCAAACGTATCTTGGAGCCTCAGCCGACGTTGTCTACTAACTCTGTATCAGATAGAACAAATCTACAAGGGGATGGAAGCAGTCATGTTACCGAACATTACCAGGGGTCCTGAGCCGATTAAGGTGAATAACAATCAATTCACCAGTGTATTTTGCAATGAGGAGTGTGTGATACCACAAGATATAAGCCCAGCTCAAGGTTTTGGAAATGCAAGTACATCACCACCATCATTTCCAGCGTCGAAAGGTTGAAAATGTTCGAGGCCATATTGGTGAGGCACTGGGCATCCAAGTCTCTGAACCTCCTTCTACAGAGTCTCAGTTGAAGGAAAATTCCAGCGAGAAACGCATCTCTAGTGTGCCGGAAATTGCACCTAGTTCAAGCTTAAAGCTCAACAAAGATGTAAAGAGCAACAATGAGATGGAAAAAACTGTTGAGCTGCTTGGCTGCTACTTTCATCCCATGCCTGTTTCATCAGTTTCACTTCAGTCGGTTGGTAATGAAATCTATATTTGTGTGCTGAGCTTTGCTACAGAAGACAGAGTTAGAACCCTATTTATGTACAAGATATCAGCTAAAGCACCAACCAAAGGATTCCCCTCTGTCGTTGGTCACACACCTGTCATACTCCCCATTATGGATGACAAATCTGGTGGAAATGTAAATTAGTTTTCTCTTAGTTTTTTTTGTTGATCTGCATGGTTACTACCATCTTGTTTCTCCTCTCTAGGTATCTGATAGTGGTTCCATGTCTTCAGAAAACACTCGAGAGGTCTTATTTTCACGTCACTCCAGATGGGGAGCATCTTATTTTTACTGGCAATATCAAAACAGCTTATTGCAGGTTCGGACATCTCTTAACTGTTTTACATTTTACATGGTACATGTATACAAAGTAACGATATCAGCTAAGGGATTGCTATCTCTTGTTTTTTTTTTTTGCAGGAAGAGGGAAATTGATTGCTCGTGTTTGACTTGTACATCAGCCTCCTTTGAAGAGAATGCAGTGAGAATTGTCGAGATGAAAACTGGTTACGTTTCTCTTCTGACAAAACTGCAAGCAGTCGATAGTGTGCAGTGCGTGGTGGTGTGCGATCCTAAGTATCTCGTCGCAGTTGTTAAAGGTGGAAACCTTATTGTTTGGGCCATCAACTCCAAATGGAGGTGATCTCATTTAGAATTCATTGCTCCTCTCTTATTTTTTTTTGTCATATCCTTCTTGTGTTTGGAGCTGGAGGCTGCATGGTCAGTTAACTATCTGCTAATGTTCATTTCTCCTAAATTTGCAGAGGTCCTACCGAAGAATTCGTTATCCTCGCAAATCCTTGCATATCTTCATGCATCGTGGAACTGAAGAAGATCCCAAAATGTCCTCATCTCATTATTGGGCACAATGGTATTGGAGAATTTACAGTATGGTAATTTGCTCTCTTTTTCTCTACCTCTGAAGTTTTTTTCTCTGCCCATCTCTTTATTAGATTACAGAACATTATTCCTGCTAGGGAGTGATGAGCATCAGCCAATATTGCTTTCCCTTTTATTCCTGTCTCCATGGTTGCAGCCTGCTAATGTTGTTTATTCTCGGCTTAGGGACATTTCAACGCGAAGCCAAGTATCAAGATTTGTATCTCCCAGCAATAGGATCTTTCGAGTTCATCCCAACCAGTTTGTTTGCGTGGCACCCTCTACATAGCAATTCTACAATGGAGGATCATATCGACATGATTTTAGCATGCAACAAAACTGTGGTTCTCAAAAGGGATCAACAACAAAACATTGGTTCCAGCTGAAGTCAAAGACACTGCGATCTGGATTTTAATCTCTACCGATCCTGACCCAGACGTCAATTTTGACAGTGTAGAAAGACCGAGGTAGATGCTGGAGACTGGCTCTGCTTGTGAGAAATCAAGTCATATTGGGTAGTCCACTGGATCCAAGGTATCATCATATCGCACCACTTTCTCTGCCTGCATGTTTTTCTTTCTTAGGTTTCTTCATGCTAACATTTCGAAATCCATTGTTCATTGGCTGATGGATCCTGTGGTTCACAGGGCTGATGTAGCGGGCACAGTATCTGGTCAAGGAGTAACAGGGACAGTCGATGGACTTGTGTATTTGTGGGACATGTCGACAGGCTTAAAACTCGGCTCCCTCCATGATTTCAAAGGTAAACCATTGATTTGAAGGAGACATGAAAATAACGAAGCCATATCTCAAAAGTTTTTTTTGGTTTTGTTTTGTTATCAGGTAAAGGAGTTTCATGCATAAGCTCAGATGATTCCGGGAATATATGTGTAGCAAGTGAGGATGGTCAGCTTCTGGTTTATTGCCATCCCACCAAGGAAATTCAAAGTCTATGAGTGTAGACTTGTAAAGAGGTATTGGCTTCGATGACTATACAAGCTGGGGAATTGTTATCTATTTTTTTTTTTTAAAATCAAGAGGATAAATGATTAAAGGCTTATGTATATATTCGTTGTTATTCGGAAATTTATATGAAAAAAATGGTAACTGAGATTATAAAATAGTACAATTACTGTGTTAGCTTCTAAAAATCTTAGAATAAAAGAATAAGAAATTATATAGGGAATTTCCTGGTTATGAAGTGCAGTTCACGTCAAGAAAATAAGAATAAAATAGATACGAAATTAGGCTAGAAACGGCGTCGTTAGTGATAGGGTTCTTATCTTCCTCCCCTTTCAGCCTTTCACCTTCACCTTCACCTTCACCTTCACCTACCCGAAACCTAAAACCCCAGAAAAAAGTGAGAATAAACCAAAACTGCTATCGCTCCCCAGCTCGTAAGCAAGGACAAAAAAAGAAATGCCGACGCTCACAAAGATTTACTCCATGGAAGAAGTGGCAGCTCACAACAAGCAAGATGACTGCTGGATTGTAATCGACGGCAAGGTCTTCCCTCTCCCTCTCCATCTTTGTATCTCTTTCTAATTTCACGATTTCGTTTCAATCTCGATTGATTTTCCACTTTCGAAAACTTCCGCTCTATCAACTGATTCATGTTTAAGTAAAGATTATATACGACTCTGAATCTTCTTCGGAACTGCGTTGACTCTGAATCTGATTCTCTTTCGACTTTAAAAGGTCTATGACGTAACCTCTTATATGGACGAGCACCCTGGAGGAGATGATGTCCTTCTTGCTGTCACAGGTACCTTCTTCTTCTTCTTTTTCTACTACTACACGATGATTACTATTTATGGTTTGTCTCTAATCCAAGCAAGTGTGTTGTTCTTCGAAGGCAAAGATGCAACGGATGAATTCGAAGACGCGGGGCACAGCAAAACCGCTAGGGAACTCATGGAGGAGTATTTCATCGGCGAGCTTGACGAAGATTCCGTACAGGAAATACCAGAGCTCAAGATCTACAAGAAGGAGGAGCCAAAGGATTCTGTTCAGAAGCTTGTCGTCTTGACGAAGCAGTACTGGGTTGTTCCCGTCTCGGTCATCACCATCTCTGTTGCCGTGAGTCTCTTGTTCTCTCGCAAGAAGTAGTAGGAGTAGTCTCTGGAGACGATCTTGAGTTATTGAATTACTGGGGTGAATCAACTATCCACGAGAACTCCCCCCCTCACGTTATAGATTTTGAATCACAGAAAAGAATCATATTATTTTCAGTTTTCAATCACTTAATGGTTTTACATTTTTGAGTTAATGATATGATTATTGGATGCTTTGGTTTTGCTTATAAAAAAAAGCCTGTTTGTCATCCTTTTGACCTTCCTCTTACTTAGGATTGCACCAAATAGCTTCACCAAGTTTACATTATCTATTGACTCTTGTGTTTGTCAATTTTGGTGGAACTAAGACTTTCTGTGATTCTCATGATTGATACGACATTCTAGTAGTAGTCCCTCGGCTTCTAGACATTGTCAGATTCCGTAACTGCTTTCTCCAACATCGACCTCCTCCTTAAATTCGTTGATTGTCCTATTAGTATATGTGCGTGAGACAGAGCTATGAGAGTATGTGATCCCAATTCCTGAAAAGACGGTAGCTCAAACTCTAGAGTAGGGTTGAGAAAGCCCATTTTCTCTGCTCTGGATTGTTACAATGTATAATACCCTCTCAAGGAACAGGTGCAAGAGTCAACCCACCAAAACATAGTAAGCGGTCAAGTACACGTTTAGGAGGAGACGACCAAGTTTCATTAACAAAGTCAAAGTTTAATATTGAATAAGCTTGAGCTACAAAAAAACAATGTTATGTTTTAGGATTGTGTGGTTTGTCCAACAAGGATGATTCTCAAGCCAACTAGTTCTCGGTGAGTTAGCAGAAACTAATATGACTTTCTCATCTATTATGGGTGTTCGTTCGAGTAAAGGCTACGTCGCTAGCTACGAACTCCCAAACCTGTTTTGATTGGTGAAAAAACTGATATTATATTTCACCAACGTAGACTGCATTTGAGCTGTTTTTTTGGAAGGACATTAGAAATTATCAGATTATTTTAGTCAGCTACAAATTCGACTGTAATCCATGGGACCCATAATTCTAAACTTCAAAGGTTTCGCTTGATCAGTCACGAAGGACGAAGCCGGTATCCTCCTCCATCTATTAGCAATCCTGGCCATTCAGGATCACTTTCTGGTTTGTTGATGTCCTGAGTGGGAATTACCGAGAGAATATTGCAACTGAGATTTTTAAGCAGCTCGGTGTACTCGGCGTCATCTTTGAATTGATTTGAGAAGAGGATCAAACTTCCTACAGATCTATTATATTTAGAGTCCTTTGCCCAAAAAATAATGTCATTTGCCATTCTAATACGTCTCGAGGCTTTATCCCCTGGAAAAAAAATATATATACAGAAGTGAGATATATAGGTTTGATATTATAAAGGAAGAAAAAAAGAGTGGAATTTTACTACCTCCGGGAAGAAAGTAGATTCTGGAAGCCCACCACTTCTTGTCACCCAGAAGGACATCACCCCTCCAAGACCCTTTCTTGTCATCATCATCAAGATAGACCCAGATGGAAAGCTTACGACTAAAACCTCTTTCCAAAAGAGCTGATTCGATTTTGTCATAGATGTCATCAGGAGTGGAAAAAGGAGGGAATGGGAAATCTTCAGCGTCCCAGAAGACGCCTGTCCTATCCTCTTTGACGGGTCTTATTATAAGCTCTGCGAAAAATGGTTAACTTATTATTTTTAATATGACAGATAAAAAATCATAAACAAACAGAACAATTTGGGATGGTCTTACCGAGGAAATCTACAATCTTGGAGGGATCTTCTTCCTCAACATCAGAGGAATCATCGGGAAGAATATAGGAGAGATGGCTGCGACGACTAGGAGGAGGACGCAAAAGAAGTGCACTACCAAGTAGAGATTCTACACAAAAGAAAGATGATGTGTAGCCAGTGGGATCAATAAGGAGAATATTGTGACCCCTGGACACCAAACACTTGAGAACCCTATCTAACTCCCCTTTTGGTTTTGCGATTACCACTAAATCGAGTGGATATGGTCCAGAAACAGTTAATGCGTAACGAACCATTAAAGAAGTCATATCCACAGGAGCCGCTTTGTTAACACCAGCAGACATGTAAGTTCTTGTAACTATCAATCAAACAGAGAAAGAAAGAACTCAAGTGAGACATATATTAATAATAAGTAGAAACGATAGACAAAGAGAGAGAAAGAATTGTGAAATTTTTTTTTTCTTACATGGGGGTAAGTAATTGATTCCGGCCTTGCTCAACTTTTCTTTTACGTCGCACTTGATTCGCTTACAATACACATCGACTTCCTTAGGTCCATGAAAGCCCATTCGATGAGCAACTTGTATGATATTAGTACGAATAAAACCAAGATCATCTTCCATAACAGCAGCAGGGATTGGGTAGTCATCCATGTTCCAGTACACGTCTGTTATATTCTCTTTTCGTCAAAAAAAAAAAAAACAAGGGCATAATAAGTATGACGAGTGGATAGAAGTCTAACAAACAATTTCGGTTAAGAGATGGAGAGAGATGATCTTACTGGAATAAAACTCGCCTTCTTCACCCATGGTTCCCACGATGAGAGAGAGGAGAACTTTCTCGAGATCTCTTGATATCTCTATCTAAAGGATGAGAATATGGGTTTTTTTCTAATGACAGCGGCTTCCCGAGATCTTTTGAGACAGTATTATGTAGAGTAACCGATAAATCCGATCCAGAAGCTCACCGCGAATTCGAGAACCTGTAAATTAAAGCCTAGAGGACAATCACGAAGGAAGAAGGATCGTCCGAAGAACAGAGATTCTTAATGGGGGATGATGAACATGATGAATAGAGAGAGTTAGGGTTTAAGAAGTTTGTTTTAATGTTTGATTGATTCTCCCTTAAAGGGCAAAGACATAGGGCAAAGACATATATATAGTGTTTACTAAACCAAAGGACAAAACATAAAAATAAACCAATTATTAAATAACTAAACCAAGAGATTAAACCAGACAGCTATTATTCCTGTCACATCTTTATTATATAAGCTTTGCCTCACACCCTTGGATCTCTTTTTTTTTTTTTGAAACACATTCATTAATTAGAAGAAAGGCAGTTAGTTGGGAGCGTTAAAGGCAAGCCCAACTACCGGAAGTTCAAACACAGACATGGCAGACTTAGCCAAGCTATCAGCTATTAGGTTCCTCTCTCTAGAAATCCAGACAAAAGAAACAGATTCAAAACCAGCAGCAATCTTTAAAATATCAGAAACCACACTGTGGATTTCTGCAACACTCGACCCCGAGTTAAGGCTCATCACAAGTTGCTTCGAGTCCACTTCAAAACGGAGCTTTCTCAGGTCCTGTCGTTGACAGGTTAGCACGGCTTCACGCAATGCCAGACCTTCCGCCATTAGTGGTGAAGCTACAAACTCCCTAGCTTCCTTGAATTCTCTCATCCGAGACGTCGCCATTATGATCCAACCAAGACCCGCCTCATTCGTTTCTGCCTTCCAAGCGCCATCAGATCGAACCACAAGAGTATCTGTGGGTGATTCCTGATCCGGGGGCGTTCTCTTTGTAGTGACTCCACTCTCTGGCTTATTGTTACTGCTCCACTCCCGCGCCAGTTTAATTGCAGAGGACAGAGTCTCCTCAGGCGTTGCAGAGAAGTTTTCAAAGACAAACCGGTTTCTCGCCTTCCATATTGACCACAAAATCCATGGGAAAAGAGAAGTTGACGTTAAACCTGAGGGGGGTAGGCATGTTTGGTAGCAGAGGTCCGGCCAGCTAGTGAGCAAGTCTATAATTTCTCTGTAATCCTTCTCTGTCGCAAATGGAGCTAAACTCCAGACCTTTTGGGCAAATTGGCATTGGAACAACAGATGAGCGATAGATTCCATCTCGCCACACCGCTTACACCGAGGATCGACGTCGATATGCCTTTCCACTAGGCGTTCTCCCACTGGAAGCGCCCGTTTTAGAGTTTTCCAGACAAAATGTCTAATCTTCGGAGCACAATCTAGGTTCCAAACATTTCTTTTCCAGTTGAAATTCGCCTCCTGGTAGTTGATGTTCGTATCGTTCTCTATGGCAATGTAGTAACCGGATTTTGAGGAATAGACCCCCGACTTTGTACCTAACCAGAATAGCTTATCCGGAACCCCGGTGATGCTAGGCTGCAAGCATAGGATTTTCTCTTCATAATCTGGAAGCAAAAGTTGGATTTTAGCCCTGTCCCATTGCGAGGAGCCTGGTATCATGAGGTCAGAAACACATAAGCCTGCACTTAGCTCTGTGGGAGGTCCCATTGGGCGTTCCTGTTTCTTCAAGCTGAGCCACGAGTCCTGCCAGATACCAATGGAGCATCCTTCTCCAACAGACCAACCCAAGTTTTGCAAGAGAAGGTCGCGTCCTATAAGAACTCCGCGCCAGCCATGAGACATAGTAGATGACTCTTCCGCTACAAGTATCGAGCCTTCCGGGTAGTACTTACCCTTCAGGATCTTGCCCAGGAGACAATCAGGTTTTTCCAGCAGTCTCCACCCTATCTTAGCAAGCAAGGCGTCATTGAAGCTCTGAAAATCTCGCATACCCAACCCTCCCGCAGCTTTGGGTTGAGCCATACGGTCCCAAGATATCCATGCCATCTTTTTTACTCCTTCGTTGTCGTCCCACCAGAATCTAGTGACTACGGATTGGATCCGTTTGCAGAGTGAAACGGGAAGCTTGAAGTAGGACATGGAGTATGAAGGCACTGCAGATAAGACACTCTGTATCATCACGACTTTCCCGGCCGAGGAGAGGCGTTTAGTAGACCAACTGCGGGCTTTTTGTTGGATGCGGTCGATGATGGATGAAAAGAGATCTCGTTTTTTCCTTCCAAACTGTTCCGGGAGACCAAGATACTTCCCGACGCCTCCTTCTTTCTCTATAAGCAGTGTACCTTTAACTAATTCCTTTAGTGATCCAGGGGTTCTCCGCGAAAAGGTAATGCTTGACTTCTCCTTGTTAATTGATTGACCAGAGGCATTTTCGTAGCATTGTAGGATAGACATGAGAGCCGTGCAATTTTCTTCCGTCGCACTGAGGAAGAACATCGTATCATCCGCAAAGAGGAGATGGTTTATTCGGGGACAGCCTCGAGCGATTTTGATCCCTTGAATTAAACCATCTTCCTGAGCTCTGTTACATAGGCCCGAGAGGACTTCACTACACATTATGAATATGTAGGGAGAGAGGGGGTCGCCTTGGCGGATCCCTCGGCTCGGTACTACCGTCCCTCTAGGCAAGCCGTTAATGAGGAAGGAGTATGTAACAGTCGAGATACATTGCATGAACAGTCTAATTAAACTGCGGTGGAATCCCAACCGAGCTAGAACCAATGCTATGAAGTTCCATTCAAGCCGGTCATACGCCTTGCTCATGTCAGTTTTCACCGCCATGGCGCAACGTTGTTCAGCCTTTGAAGTCTTAAGAAAGTGAAGAACCTCATGGGTGATGAGAACATTGTCCCCTATTGCCCGGTTCGGGACAAAAGCAGACTGGTTCTCGGATATGAGCTTATCCATAAATGGTTGCAGTCGTCTTGTCAGTAGCTTCGAATAGATCTTGTAGTAGACGTTGCAAAGAGCAATAGGCCGATAATCTGAAACCTTTTTTGGGTTTGTAATCTTAGGGATCAGCCGGATATGAGTGTCATTGATATCAGTAGGTAAGGTAGCGCCACAGAAGAAGTCTTGGACCTCTCTCACTATGTCCGGTCCGATGCTGTCCCAATGAGTTTGAAAGAAGCCCGCAGAGAACCCATCCGGTCCTGGGGCTTTGTCCGCATGAATAGAGAACGCAGCATCTCTGATTTCCTCTGCAGTAGGAATGCTGGTAAGCACAGCATTATCTTCCTCCGTGATAATAGGGTTGAGCGCATGATGAACTGTAGTTGCTCTTTCTCCTGGGCTTGAAGTAAATAGTTGCTCAAAGTAATCACCTATAACCTTCACGATCTCTTCTTCTTTGTGGAAGCTCTGCCCTGCATCATTCTCAATAACAGAGAAAGCGTTTCTTCTCTTTCTGGTTTTCGTGATGGCGTGGAAGTAACCGGTATTACGGTCGCCGAGCTTTAGCCAAAGCACACGGCTACGTTGCTTCCAATACTCCTCCTCTGCAGCATATGCCGCATCGAGTTGAGCCGTAATCTCCTGGATCAGGAGTGGGGCGTTGACAGGACTAGAGAGTGCAGCGTTGAGTTCAGCTTTCTTTTTTGCAATAACCTCCATGCTGTTCCTTTGTTGAGCCCGATTCCAGGCAGAGATAGCGCTTCTAGTGGTTGCTAACTTCTCAGTGACCGATAGATCGCATCGTCCTGTCCAAGTCTCTGTTATCATCTTCTTTGCTTCCTCGTTCTTGCAGAGACGCCGGTCGTATCTGAATAAGCCTCTCCTCCTGGACTTATTACCCGCGAAGAAGGATACCAGGGGCTTATGATCCGATCCTTCAAAATCAAGATATTGACACCGAGCCGAGGGAAAAGCTTCTGCCCAATGAGTGTTTGATGCAGCTCTATCCAGCCTACATCTTACCACAAAGTCCCCCCGTACTCCCCTCCACGAGAGAGGATCTCCAGAGTGTTGAAGATCAAACAAATCTCCCTCAGAAAAGAATGTTCTGAGGTCGGAAAAGGAGCCCTCAGGGCGCTCAATGCCTCCATCCTTCTCATCGGAGCAGAGGATGTCATTAAGATCTCCCGTTAGGAACCAGGATTCATCTCGCGCACTCGAGAGGCTAAGGAGGTGATCCCACAGACTCCTCCTTTGTATCTTGTCGTTATTCCCATAGACAAAAGAAGAAAAGAAACGGTTTCCTTCAAATTCAATGAGTGTGTCTATTACATTAGGATTTGAGTCCAAAACATGTAGATTAAGCTCTTTTTTCCACAATAGAGCCAGTCCTCCTGCTCCATGACCAGTCGGAGGAACAAAGTGGTTGCACTCATAGTGAAGATGATCCAGCTTCTTGAGCACAACATCAGTGGGGTTTTTTGTCTCCATAAGGAAGATGATATCGGGATCATAGAGCTTCGATATCTCTCCCAACCTTCGAACTGTCCGGGGATTCCCCAACCCCTGACAGTTCTAGCTTGTTATAGCTAAGGAGCGGGGTTGGATTCGACCCGAAAATCCTTTCGGCGTCTACCCGTCCCTGGTATCATATTGCAGATGGGAAGGTTGTCAGAGTTTGTGGCTTCTTCCTCACGGGAAGGTCCACCCTTGTCCTTCGTTGGCTTACTTTTCCGATTTTTGGTGGGATTCCCTTCATGTCCTGAATCTGCAGGAAGCTTCCTCCGGCACTTTGGGGGGTTGGCATTCTTTGTGGTTCTTCTCCTTGCTCCTAGTAGAGTTAGAGGGCTAGCATTGACTCTGTTTGCAGAGGATTTGGCACGTCCCGGTGGTCTACCCGGCTTCCTCTTTGGCGGAACTGGTAGCGGTGGATTGTTTGCAGGATCCTCATTTGGGAGTTCATCGAGAAGGGGACCAAGTCTGTCCATAATCGGGATCCTTGGAGAAGGCGCAAGCGGCTTATCTGGCATTGGCCCTAGTCTTGCAGACAGGGGAAGGCGAGGCTGGGAATTATTTTCCAACGGAGAAGGGGAGACTTCGGTACTCAAACGCCTGTTCTGCGCTGCCTGAACAATAAGTGCTGCTGACTCCTCTAGGTTCCCCTGGATATCAGCTTGTCTTAAACGCTCTTTACGCGCCGCACTCTCAGATGGATCAGCACAGCTTGTGTAGAGCTGTCTCACAGCACGAACCTCTTCTCTAGCTGTCTCCAGAGCCTCCTTAGACAGGCTATTATATTCTCTGTTAAGGGGAACCCCCCTCATAGAGTTAATACCTCTGTCCTCTCTATCATTGGATAACTCATGGGTGTAAACTCTAGGTAGAGGTTCTCTCTCAGCGTTAGATTTCGGAGAGCTAGCCGAGTGGGAAACCCCACTGAAATTATCACCCTCTCTACGACGAGGAGAGGTTCTATGTTGGCGGGAGTACTCCTGGTTTCTCCTATACTGCCCAGTCTCGTTTCTTGTGTAAGAAGATCTATCTCTTCGATCTTTGGCACCCCTTAGTTCAGTAGAGTATCGATCATTAGGATATCGATCATTAGGGATGTGCGATTGGCGTGAGCGTTGAGCCTGCTCAGGTCTGCCATACGGGTTGTAGCGTTGATACTGACGTGGAGACGATCTTCTCTGACCTCTTTGGTCTTCTCCTTCCAGTCGCCTATACTTCTCGTTAGCAGGCATCATCGAATCGCTTTTTGGTGGTTCATCTTGGCTTGCTAGGTGAGCCCTTCGTTGATGTTTCTCTTCAAGGCAGTCCCTGATTTCATGGTCCAAGCGTCCACACTTGGAGCAGTGTCTCTCCAGTTTCTCGTAGGCTAGAGTTGCGACGACTTCGTCACCATTTGGGTACTCGATGACAGAGGATTTGATGATGGGCAATCGACCGTTAACATGAACCCTCATGCGCATATGTTGCGAAGTGATCTCAGCCGTCTCAAAAGTTCCGATATCCTTGCCAATCACTCGAGCTATTTCCTCAGACCATAGATGTATTGGGACCCCTTGGATCCTTATCCAGAACGGGATCATCGACGGGAAGGTGGGGGAGATAGTTGGCTCCCATCGTTGAAGAATCACCATCCATCTTCCAAAGTGGTATGGTCTCTTCTCTAGGACCATAAGGAGATCAGTCTCCAGTTCAAATTGGAATTGGAACAGGCCCATGCCTAGGTCCGAGCCTTCTGGTGGTATCTCAGTCTCCCAGTGGTCTGTGAAGAAGGGAATAAGAGACCCAATTTTCTGAGCAGAGGGGTTTGTGATTTTCCCTATAAGGGTGAGCGACAGTTGGTGGAGGTTAGGTTTTGTGATAGGTTCGGACACCCGAACTCTACCCACTCTAGGCGCTGGACAGTGGTCCAAAGCTGGCGCCTTGCCTTTCTCAGCAGAAGAGAGTCGGCGGTGCATCTTGTAAATTAGTGGTTACTTCTAGAAAACAGAGGAGACGTGAGTAACGGTTGATGAAGGAGATAGAGAAGCTCTTGCTGTTTCTCCTCGCCGGAAGATGCTTGACCTTCAATGAGTGTTAAAGGCTGGGGGCTGTCGTAGTTGGGGCAAAACCCAATCATGTACTCGCAGGAAAAGGTAGCAAATGGAGATAAGCGTTAGGGACCAGCGGTCCTTGCGGACCTTAAGCTTGTAGGAGTGTCGATGATGGCCAGAGGGTGAGAAGGATTCATGATATGGTCCCGGTGGCTGCTTCCGGCGTGAACGGGCGGTGAAGACGGTCCCGCCGACGTCATCGGGGGAGGAACCCGGTGAGTTAACGTCAAGATTACGACCGGACAGGTGAGAAACTGCTAAAAGCGGGAAAGGTTTGAAAAAGGGTTGAGAATAACAGTAGATCTAAACCAGAAAAGGAAAGAATCCAGCGGTTAAACCGAAGTAACAGGACAAGTCAACCGGTTAATAACTATCCTCGACAAGAGTGCCTGGGAGAGAAAAAGCTATCTTTTTTCAACTTAAGTAGTTGAATGTTTTTCCACCCTTGGATCTCAAATAAGCTTTTTGACACTGATGTGGAGAGATATGTGTAACTCAATATGTGGAGAGATATGTATAACTCAAATAAACTAATCATTTCGCTAAGGATTTGAAGTACATGGTAAAAGGTTTAGCGAGGTGAAGGTAAAGCGATGGAGGAAAGCTATGACTTTGGTCGGAAACCTCTCTGATTTTGTTTGCTAGTAGGATTCCGTTACAAAGATGAGAGTTATGTTTTTGTATTGTTCAAGAAATGGTAGACCGTAATTAGGTGGATTAGCGAATTATTATACGGGGAATTAGGCCTTAAACATTAACTAATTATTCGAGTAATATATATTCTTAAGAAGTCCCTTAGACAGTTGGTGGAGGTAATCTAGTTGTCTACTCAACTGAACAGAGAGACTTGTTTGAAGCGGGTTGCATCTACGCTGAAGTTCCACCTCTTTTCAAGGTGTAATATATTCTTTGATTGTTAATACATTTTGTGATTTAGATTTAGGAACTTGTAACCAAAGAAAAGAAAATGTCCCCAGTTTGATTGGTTAAAAAGAAAACTGATGACATATTCACGAGTGTAAACTAAATTTGATCTGTGTAAAGGTTGATGATATTTTGAAGAAGAGAGCTTTTTAGATACGTCAATGCAAAATACAAGAAGACAGAAACTTTTTCCACAAGAACACACAAAGAAACGAAACACCAAATAGGTACCACATACATATAATGTTAGAGGGACGCTTGCAAGTGAAATCATGAAAGACTAGTATACCAAAGTAAATTAGAAACCAAACGGGGAGGTACGAAAAACACAAGCCAACTAGTCCCACCGACCAAGCCAGGATCCTCCTCCATCTATTAGCAATCCTGGCCATTCAGGATCACTTTCTGGTTCGATGATGATGTCCTGAGTGGGAATTACTGAGAGAATATTGCAAGCATCGGTCAACGCGAGACTATTAAGCAGCTCGGCGTACTCGGCGTCATCTTTGAATTGATCTGAGAAGAGGATCGAATATGATTGAAATGTACTAGTATAAGGACAGGAGTCCTTTATCCAAAAAAGAAGGTCATTTGCCATTCTAATACGTCTCGCGGCTTTATCCCCTGGAAGAAAAATATACATACAGTAGTGAGAGATATATTATATATAGGTTAAGATATTATAAAGAAAGAAAAAGAGTGAAGGAATATTTTGTACCTCCTCCGGGAAGAAAGTAGATTCTGGAAGCCCACCACTTCTTGTCACCCATGAGGACATCACCCCTCCAAGTCCCTTTCTTGTCATCACCAAGATAGACCCAGATGGAAGGCTTATTGGTAAAACGTCTTTTCAAAAGAGCTGATTCGATTTTGCCATAGATCTCATCAGGAGTGGAAAAAAGCGGGAATGGGAAATCTTCAGCGTCCCAGAAGACGCCTGTCCTATCCTCTTTGACGGGTCTTATAGGCTCTGAGCAATGCACAATAGTTTTAATTATTATTTATTTCAATATGACTAGATTAAAAAAAAAATCATAAACAAACAGAACAACAATTTGGGATGGTCTTACATACCGAGGAAATCTACAATCTTGGAGGCATCTTCTTCTTCAACCTCTTCTTGGCCTTGGGAGAAATAATCATGGGGAAGAAGACGAGAGGAGAGATCGGTACGAGGAGGAGGAGGAGGACGTAAAACACGTGCACAAGCAAGTAGAGATTCCACACTAAAGAAAGATCCTGTGATAGCAGTCGGATCAATTAGGAGAATACCGTGACCCCTAGATTCCAAACACTTGAGAACCCTATCTAACTCCCCTTCCGGTTTTGCCTTTGCGATTACCACGAAACAGAGTGGAACACATGATTCAGTATTAGTTAGTGCGGAATCAATCAAAATAGAAGTCATATCCATAGGAGCCGCTTTGTTAACACCAGAAAACAGGTAAGTTCTTGTACCTATATATCAATCAAACAGAGAAAGTAAGAACTCCAGTGAGACATATATTAATAATAATAAGTAGAAACGATAGACAAAGAGAGAGAGAGAGAGAGAGAGAGAATTGTGAAACGTTTGTTTTTACATGAGGGTAAGTAAATGATTCCGGCCTTGCTCAACTTTTCTTTTACGTCGCTGTTGATTCGCTTACAATACACATCGACTTCCATATATCCACGAAAGCCCATTCGATGAACAACTTGTTTGATATTAGTACGAATAAAACCAAGATCATCTTCGATACCAGCAGCATCAGGGATTGGGTAGTCATCCATGTTCCACATCACCATTGTCATTGTCATATTAACTTTTGTCAAAAAAAAAATAAACACACAAAGCATAATAAGTACGATGACGGGATCGAAATCTAACAAACAATTTCGGTTAAGAGATGATCTTACGGGAAAACTCGCCTTCTTCGCCCATGGTTCCCACCACGATGAGAGGATCGCTGGATCGGAGACTTTCTCTCGCTAAAATCTAGGTTTAGGGTTTCGTAACAGTTTAGACGATTTGATTACGTCAAAGAAATAAAATAGAAATTGGTTCATCAGAGTTTTCAATAAATGCGTAAATATTGTTCGGTTCCTCGCGAGTGTGCCGGCGCGGGGTATCTCAGATTAGTAGGGCTAGAACCTACAATATAACCGTTATGAGCGGTACGTTTCAACTCAATTAAACTATAAGAGCATCTTTATCCCTAATTTTTTTTTACTTTTCTGATTTAAAAAAATAAAATAAAATCACACCAATCACGGGTCGACACGTGTCGTGGCCCGCGAATAGTGCATAAAACCCACCCCATGCGTTTCTCATCTGACGACTTTTTTGCTTTGTTTCTCTTTTTTTTGTGGTCCCCCTCCTTTTCAAAACCCTTTAGAAACCATGAATAAAGATGCTCTAAGCCCCTACGGATCTCTACATACAATTTGCTCATTTTGGGAAGAGGGGACGCAAGCCTTTGCTCTATCTGCTTCTTCCTCTTCCCAGGAATACCCAGTTAGATAAAATAATGATTTTCTTATTGTTTATAGATAGATAATCTTATATATTTATTATTTAGAATAATAAGAAAATCAAGCAAGCGGTTTTTTCGTGACTCAAACCGCCAGTATGCTTTCCAGCTCGCAACGATTCAAACAGGCGGGGGATCTCTATTTGCTTGCAGTTCCGGCTGTTCAGATATCTCGACGTAGGCGCATATAATTTGTTCTGGTATTTTTATATTTCGGATCAAGTTCAGTATTTTTAGTTTGATTATTTTAATATTAGGATTTTGAAACAAAAAAAATCATTTTTAAGTTTCTTATATTTAAAAATATAGATTTCACTTAAGTGATCTCTATGTTTTAATAAATTGAATAATTAATAAATTTAGAGATAACATTTTAAAAATAAATAGACATTAATTTTTTTTGTGATTTAGATTTAGGAACTTGTAACCAAAGAAAAGAAAAAGTCACCAGTTTGATTGGTTAGAAAGAAAACTGATGACATATTCACGAGTGTAAAAAAATTTGATCTGTGTAAAGGTTGATGATATTCTGAAGAACAGAGCTTTTTAGTTAATGCAAAACACATCATCTATTATATTAATATAGAAGTCATGACTTATTTAATATGTGATATTTAAAGTTGACTATCTCTTAGAAAATAATTAATTAAAATATATTATCATTTAATTTTACATTATATATATATATTGGTAACTACTTTAATCATAATATCTTTTGATATCTTTTTCATTTTAAATATATATATATATATATATATATATATATATATATATATATATATATATATATATTTTTTTATAAATTAAAAAATCTAACAAATTTGTTGATTTTTTTAACAAGATCTCAACACTTAAAATTTGATGTAAAAAATTTCACAAATTTCGTAATTAATTCTAAAATATTCTTTTACATTAATATATACTAATTTATCATTTATAAAATGAAAATAATAATTCTATCACATTTTAAATCATAATATTTCAAATTAAAATAACTATTATACTGTTCACTAAATATGATAAAATTATATTAAATTTATGTATTAATATATTTTTCATAAATATAAATACTTATGTTTAAGTAGTATGTTAGTAAAATGGGTTTCACATACTAAATTATATAATACATGTCTACAAATTAACATATCTTAAATTTACATATATAACAATATATTATCTAAAATGAATAAACATAAAAATTGATAATAAGTAATACAAAATTTGAATTGAAAGTAAGAATTTAACATAAACTAATATATTTTTAAAATATTTTTCCATGTATATTTTTGGGTTCCTTCGTTTCTATGGTTACTTCTAAAACGGTGAGGTCCTCTCTATAGAAAAAGTGAGCCACCGGTTCAGGTACAAGATACTATCATTACCGCCTGGACAATTAGACACCCAACCTTCTCTGGTCCAATTGCTGTTTTTGTTTCTGTCTTTCTAATTTATCCACTAGGTCAATCTGGTTGGTTCTTTGCGCCTAGTTTAATAATAAAATACAATTTAATACGATAAATATATAATAAAAATGATAAATATATGTAACGCTTGAAACAATTGATTATTTACAACATATAAAATATAAAATGATTGTATTTAAATAATTATATAAAAATTAAAATATATATTTAACATCAATATATATAAACATCAGAATTTGGTTATTCACCTAATAAACCCTATCATTAAATCAAATATCTATAAACATATACAAATGAAAGGAAACTCTAGTCTAGTATCTTTTTGAAAAAAAAAACACACACACACACAAAGAAACGAAACATGAAATAGGTACCGCATACAGATATAATGTTTACTATATCTTGACCCGTGCGACCGCACGGGTATTAATTTTCACTTTTATTTTTTATTTATTTATACTAAATAGAATAATTATAATAGTTGATCGTTTTATATTGACTAAGTTAAGGGTGAATATTTGGGTACTTATTCGAATTCGGTTAAAATCTATTCGGGTTTGAGATTTTTCGAGTTTAAAGATTATAGCTCTATTCGTGTATTTATAAATTTTGGTTCCGGTTTGATTCTGATCTTTGCGGGTTTGATAACCCGCTTAAACTATTTTAAATTTTCAAAATTTATATATCTTTAAATATCCCTAAATCTAAAAATAAAAATAATATAACATGTAAATTTGAGTAATGTAAGCCAAAGTACCTAAATTAAAAATTTAAAATAGGTTTAATTTGAATATTTGGATGGAGAATAAATATATATTTTAAGTATTTTTGGTGTTTTGATTATTGTTTATCTACTTTAGATGTTTACTTTTGACTATTTTTTATATTTCAAATATTTTAAACAACTTTAAAATAGCTTATATCTTGGATATTAACTCTAAAAGTAGCTAACATATTGAAGTATATAAATATGATTTAAATACATTTGAATATCCGAAATATTTCGTTTGGATCAGGTTTGGTTATGGTTCTTTAGATACCAAAATGGTAAATCCGTTGAATATTATCTAGTTTCTGTTCAAATTTGGTAATATTTTTTTCGTTCAGATTCGTTAAATGAAAAGTTTATATTATAATTTATATGAATTTTTTGTCCAATAAAAATGTAATTTTTTTTGAATTTGACATTGATTTAATGGAGAAGTTAAGGAAGTGTATTTAATTCAAATTTAATTTTGGAAAACACATTAATCTAAGTGGAAAAGACAAAGCATTAAAATAGGAAGTATTATTTAATTGTGTATTTAATTTTGGAAAACTCATTAACTGAAGTGAAAAAGACAAGCATAAAAATAGGAAGCTTAATTAATACTACAGTGGCATGAAGCGTAAATAAAAGTGAAAACTAATGGTATTTTTAAATGTGTAGTTCTCTTTTTAATAAGATAGATAGATGGAGGGACACTTGCAAGTGAAATCATGAAAGACTAGAGTACCAAAGTAAATTAGAAACCAAACGGGGAGGTACGAACAACACAAGCCAACTAGTCCCACCGACCAAGCCAGGATCCTCCTCCATCTATTAGCAATCCTGGCCATTCAGGATTTTCTGGTTCGATGATGATGTCCTGAGTGGGAATTACTGAGAGAATATTGCAAGCTTCGGTCAACGCGAGACTATTAAGCAGCTCGGCGTACTCGGCGTCATCTTTGAATTGATCTGAGAAGAGGATCGAATATGATTCAAATGTACTAGTATAAGGACAGGAGTCCTTTATCCAAAAAAGAAGGTCATTTGCCATTCTAATACGTCTCGCGGCTTTATCCCCTGGAAGAAAAATATACATAGAGTAGTGAGAGAGATATTATATAGGTTAAGATATTATAAAGAAAGAAAAAGAGTGAAGGAATATTTTGTACCTCCTCCGGGAAGAAAGTAGATTCTGGAAGCCCACCACTTCTTGTCACCCATAAGGACATCACCCCTCCAAGTCCCTTTCTTGTCATCACCAAGATAGACCCAGATGGAAGGCTTATTGGTAACACGTCTTTTCAAAAGAGCTGATTCGATTTTGTCAAAGATGTCATCAGGAGTGGAAAAAAGCGGGAATGGGAAATCTTCAGCGTCCCAGAAGACGCCTGTCCTATCCTCTTTGACGGGTCTTATAGGCTCTGAGCAATGCACAATAGTTTTAATTATTTTTTTTTTGTAACACGGTTTAAATTATAAAAAGCTCAAGGAGCAAGAACGATTACAACAGAAGCAGACGGATCCGGAGCCATGCTCGACGGTCGAAAGAAACTAAAAAATAATACAAAGCAGCTAAGGATAGAACCATCTAGGGGCGAGTCAAGCTCAGCGAAATGAAGAGACCCGATAGGAAGCTCCACTTTTGATCCCATGGCGATTGTTCCTAGGAACAATTGATAGTCGAGAACGACGTTGATACACCTTGTGTTGTTGACTGACCAGAGCTTAAGGTGAAGAGCTCTAGAAATGTAGACGACCTTGAGAGTATGAAGTCCTACATGACTTGATTTGGCGCTGAAACAAGAACTCTCAGCTTTGAACCCAACATGGCTTACCGAAGAGACTAGATGAATCTCAAGCTCCAGCTTCACTTCCAAAGAAGTGCTTAGGATGAAGATTGATGACGGAGGTGAAGGTTTAGTTGGGTACAGACCTCGGAACTCAACATTACCGTGTCGAGCCCAACAATTTATACCCGCAGGAGACCTAAGCACACAGTCATCGTGCTCGTTCAACCTGAACTTGTGTGAGCAAACATCAGATAAGAGGTAAAAAGCTTTGGAAACTCCGGTTTGAACGTCGGATGGTTGACTCTGTGAAGAACCGTCGATGCTTGAGACGGCATAATGTGATAAAAGCGCAGCGGTGACAAAGTAGCGAGCAAATCTGGCGCGTTTGCACTCTTGGACAGTAGTCCTAGCGACGAGCAAAAAGGTGAGAGAATCCCACTGTGAAGAACCGTCGATGCTTGAGACGGCATAGTGTGTTGGAAACGCAACGGTGACATAACAACAATCAAATCTGGCGAGTCCACATTCTTGCACAGTAGATTCGGTAACAAGGCGAGGGGTAGAGGCGAGCGAGGTGGTGTCGAGCGAGGTGGTGTCGAGCGAGGTGGTGTCGGCGGTTGATGCTTTCTTCATCTCCGATTCCATAAATTTATACGAGTCTTGAAATTGCAGTATGGATGAATACGTCAGAGGGATTCGTCTAAAGAGGCCGTAGTGGTGAAGCGTTTGAACTCGTGACTCGACGGCATTTGACGGATTTGCAGCGGAGAGACTCACAGATCGATTGAGTCCGACCTCAAGCTGAGCAGATCCAGCTTTCTCCCTCGGACTAATCGGAGTAAGAGCAAGGGCGATGGTGGGGCGATGAGCAGTGACGATAGATCCGGTGAGTCCACCCTTTAAGGGAGCAGATCTGGCGCAGTAGATTCGTGAGTAGTGGTGGTTGAAGATGGTTACGGGAAGGGTGGAGATGAGGGACCTTTCCTTCACTGCTAGAGGCGTAGACGGAGGAGGAGCGCGATGGAGCGCGAAGCTGATAACAGAGACGGTGGCGATGGAAGGACACGATGAGATGACGATGCGAGAGACGACTAGAACCATGAGGACGACGAAGTACGAAGTAGAGGACGAGGAGGAACGAGCGGCGGAGTAAATGTCCCGACGCCGGCGGCCAAAGGCCCCTCCGGCGCCGAGAAGAGAGGCTGGCGGCGCGGTCTCGATACTGAGAGAGTAGTTTTAATTATTATTTATTTCAATATGACAGATTAAAAAAAAAATCATAAACAAACAGAACAACAATTTGGGATGGTCTTACATACCGAGGAAATCTACAATCTTGGAGGCATCTTCTTCTTCAACCTCTTCTTGGCCTTGGGAGAAATAATCATGGGGAAGAAGACGAGAGGAGAGATCGGTACGAGGAGGAGGAGGAGGACGTAAAACACGTGCACAAGCAAGTAGAGATTCCACACTAAAGAAAGATCCTGTGATAGCAGTCGGATCAATTAGGAGAATACCGTGACCCCTAGATTCCAAACACTTGAGAACCCTATCTAACTCCCCTTCCGGTTTTGCCTTTGCGATTACCACGAAACAGAGTGGAACACATGATTCAGTATTAGTTAGTGCGGAATGAATCAAAATAGAAGTCATATCCCTAGGAGCCGCTTTGTTAACACCAGAAAACAGGTAAGTTCTTGTACCTATCAATCAAACAGAGAAAGTAAGAACTCCAGTGAGACATATATTAACAATAATAAGTAGAAACGATAGACAAAGAGAGAGAGAGAGAGAATTGTGAAACGTTTGTTTTTACATGAGGGTAAGTAAATGATTCCGGCCTTGCTCAACTTTTCTTCTACGTCGCTCTTGATTCGCTTACAATACGCATCGATTTCCATCCATCCATGAAAGCCCTTTCGATGAACAACTTGTTCGATATTGGTATTAATAAAACCAAGATCATCTTCGATACCAGCAGCATCAGGGATTGGGTAGTCATCCATGTTCCACATCACCATTGTCATTGTCATATTAACTTTTGTCAAAAAAAAAAAACACAAAGCATAATAAGTATGATGACGGGATCGAAATCTAACGAACAATTTCGGTTAAGAGATGATCTTACCGGAAAACTCGCCTTCTTCGCCCATGGTTCCCACCACGATGAGAGGATCGCTGGATCGGATACTTTCTCTTGCTAAAATCTAGGGTTAGGGTTTTGTAACAGTTTAGACGATTTGATTACGTCAAAGAAATAAAATAGAAATTGGTTCATCTCAGATATCCTGACGTAGGCGCATATAATTTGTCCGGATATTTCTGTATTTCGGGTCAGGTTCAGTATTTATAATTTGATTATTTAGTCAGATTCAAATATTAGGATTTTGAAACAAAAAAAAATCATTTTTAGGTTTCTTATATTTAAAAATATAGATTTCACTTAACTGATATTTATGTATTAATAAATTGAATGATTAATAAATTTAGAGATAACATTTTAAAAATAAATAGACATTAATTTTTTTAAAATTTGGATGTAGTTTTTGTTAATGCATAAAATAAAAAGTTTGATATGAATTTTAAGTGAGTATCAAATCGTTTTCTTCATAATTATATATTTACAGTTAATTTTGCATATTATATGATCTTATAGTATGTGTAACACCAATATAAATATTTTTTAAAAGAATGAGAGATATAAACTTGAAATATAAGAGTAATTATATGTATATATTCGGTTATCTTCGGTTATTTATTTGGATTCATATATTATTTGTTCGGTTCGGATATCCAATCTTTTTTAAATCAATATTCGTTCGCATATTTTGATATATCAATTCAAATTCGATTTCGACTTTTTGGGTCGGGTTCTAATTTTTTGGGTTGAATTCCTACCTCTACTTAGGAGCCTGCACCTTTTTAAAGAATATCTTAATGGAGATTAATATTTTATTTGTTCTATTACAAAAGACCTCACTCAAACTGCATTGTTATTCATTCTGTCAACCATTTACATCAACGACTGAACCAAATCTGTTGCTGATCAACTTTTCTGTTCGTCTTTCTTTTGACCTTCCTCTACTTAGCATTATTGCACCATGTTTACATTATCTACTGACTTTCTGTCTGTGTGTGTCGTCAATGATGGTGATATCTTCAAACAGGACCACTGATATCTCTTAAATTCCTTATTGGTCCTGTTAGCATATGTGATATGTGTGTGAGACATTGCTGGATTCTTGATAGAGAGCTATGAGAATATCTATAAACTGTGATCCGTTTTCATTGAAACCCCAATTCCTGAAAAGGCGCTAGCTCAAACTCTAGAGTACGGTTGAGAAAGCCATTTTCTTTGCTCTGGATACATTCCCTCCCAAATGGACGGACTGTCTATGGACAGCCAGTGTCTAAATTATTATGGGTTAATATGGACATACCCATATTACATTAAATTTAAATGAATTTAAATGGATAAAACTCATTGGATCGCGAGTAAAACCGGACTGGACTATATGGACATTGGGCTGTCCAAATAGCCAAAATATCTAGGTTTGGAAAATTAGGAAAAATTACATTTTTATGTTATACCAAAATCACAAATTAAAATCAAATTTTCGCCAAAACCGAAATTCATATTTTCCAGTCAAAATTACATTTTCTCCATCAAAATCATAAAATAGTAATTTCCTATTAAATTGCATTTTCTCCTCAAAACCACAAATTTTCTGGTTTGTTGATGATGTCCTGAGTGGGAATTACTGAGAGAACATCGCAACTGAGTTGTGTTTTTGTAATGTTCAAGAAATGGTATACCGTAATTAGGTGGATTAGCGAATTATTATGAGGGGAATTAGGCCTTAAACATTAACTAATTGTTCGAGTAATATATTCTTGAAAAGTCCCTTAGACAGTTTGGTGGAGGTAATCTAGTTGTCTACTAAACTGAACAGAGAGACTTGTTTGACGCGGGTTGCATCTACGCTGGAGTTCCACCTCTTTTCAAGGTGTAATATATTCTTTGATTGTAAATACATTTTGTGATTTAGATTTAGGAACTTGTAACCAAAGAAAAGAAAAAGTCACCAGTTTGATTGGTTAAAAAGAAAACTGATGACATATTCACGAGTGTAAACTAAATTTGATCTGTGTAAAGGTTGATGATATTTTGAAGAAGAGAGCTTTTTAGTTAAAGCAAAATACAATATACTAGGAGAAGAAAAGGGGGAAACAGGGTAACGTCAATACATTTTGTGATTTAGATTTAGGAACTTGTAACCAAAGAAAAGAAAATATCCGCAGTTTGATTGGTTAAAAAAAACTGATGACATATTCACGAATGAAGTAGACTAAATTTGATCAGTGTAAAGGCTGATGATATTTTGAAGAAGAGAGCTTTTTAGTTAATGCAAAATACAAGAAGACAGAGAAACTTTTTCCACAAGAACACATCATATCTTTTAAAAAAAACACACAGAAACGAAACATGAAATAGGTACCACATAGATATAATGTTTATGGAGGAGGGACACTTGCAAGTGAAATCATGAAAGACTAGAGTACCAAAGTAAATTAGAAACCAAACGGGGAGGTACGAACAACACAAGCCAACTAGTCCCACAGACCAAGCCAGGATCCTCCATCTATTAGCAATCCTGGCCATTCAGGATCACTTTCTGGTTCGATGATGATGTCCTGAGTGGGAATTACTGAGAGAATATTGCAAGCTTCGGTCAACGCGAGACTATTAAGCAGCTCGGCGTGCTCGGCGTCATCTTTGAATTGATCTGAGAAGAGGATCGAATATGATTGAAATGTACTAGTATAAGGACAGGAATCCTTTATCCAAAAAAGAAGGTCATTTGCCATTCTAATACGTCTCGCGGCTTTATCCCCTGGAAGAAAAATATACATACAGTAGTGAGAGATATATTATATAATATAGGTTAAGATATTATAAAGAAAGAAAAAGAGTGAAGGAATATTTTGTACCTCCTCCGGGAAGAAAGTAGATTCTGGAAGCCCACCACTTCTTGTCACCCATAAGGACATCACCCCTCCAAGTCCCTTTCTTGTCATCACCAAGATAGACCCAGATGGAAGGCTTATTGGTAAAACGTCTTTTCAAAAGAGCTGATTCGATTTTGTCAAAGATGTCATCAGGAGTGGAAAAAAGCGGGAATGGGAAATCTTCAGCGTCCCAGAAGACGCCTGTCCTATCCTCTTTGACGGGTCTTATAGGCTCTGAGCAATGCACAATAGTTTTAATTATTATTTATTTCAATATGACAGATTAAAAAAAAATCATAAACAAACAGAACAACAATTTGGGATGGTCTTACCGAGGAAATCTACAATCTTGGAGGCATCTTCTTCTTCAACCTCTTCTTGGCCTTGGGAGAGATCGGTACGAGGAGGAGGAGGAGGACGTAAAATACGTGCACAAGCAAGTAGAGATTCCACACTAAAGAAAGATCCTGTGATAGCAGTCGGATCAATTAGGAGAATACCGTGACCCCTAGATTCCAAACACTTGAGAACCCTATCTAACTCCCCTTCCGGTTTTGCCTTTGCGATTACCACGAAACAGAGTGGAACACATGATTCAGTATTAGTTAGTGCGGAATGAATCAAAATAGAAGTCATATCCCTAGGAGCCGCTTTGTTAACACCAGAAAACAGGTAAGTTCTTGTACCTATCAATCAAACAGAGAAAGTAAGAACTCCAGTGAGACATATATTGTGACAGGATTATGTCACGGTCTCTTAAACCAATCTCGTACCGGTTTTACCTTTTATTATTTATACATTAGCTTTATCTCTTTCCTTTTCTTATGTCGGTTCTTTTTAGGTTTTCATATATATGTGTAGCTTTACGGCAATTAAGAAACACAATCAATAATATTATTACTTTCTTAAACCCTAAATATCTCTATGCAACTATCAAGCTTAAGTTCCTTAGAACTCAAGCAACTGAACATAGTTCTTCGAGTTGATCCTTCTACCTCAGCGATCATCTCCTAGGTCTTTGTTTACCCGTTCTTCGAATCCACAGTAGGATTTCTAGTTTGGGATCTATCTATATATTTCCCGTCTCATTGGTATCAGAGCCAGGTTTTTCCTCGGCAAACCTGTTTCTATGGCTAGACGAGCGATTCCTCTGAAATATTCATGTGAAGAGATTTATGACAGGATGTCAAGTGGATTATGCATCTTTTGTGAAGATCTAGATACACCTGGTCATCATGATTTGAAGCACAAAGGGGTGGAGATTATCATGATCGAAAGTGATGACGAACCAATCATGACTGGAAGTGACGACAGCCCCTTGATTGAAGTCGTATCTGATGAGTTTGAGTCCCAGACTGTGATGAAACCAGACTCGTTGTCTGAATCACTAGAGAGTCTCACTTCAGATTTGCAGATCTTTGATGTTGCAGGACATAAAGAAGATCAAAACAAAAGTGTTGCAGCAGAAAACATGAGCCTCTCTCTTGGAAATAAGATCGAACACATGGTGGGCAAGCAATCTCAAGAGGCAGATCGTGTATGGGAAACAGGTGTTCTAATAACCAAGCCAGCAACACAATCTCCAGGAAGGGATAGTTTCTGCAACACAGTCCAACAAAAAGAAGTTACCCACAGCACAGAAACGATTTGGGTTGATCTTCCTATTCAAAAACATGGAAAGTTTGAGCTTATGGATTCAGTTATGGAGGCTCACTGTATCCTTCTAAAAGATTTGGTCACAGAGTTTCAAAAAACAAATAAGCACCAGAAACGTGAAAGATGGGTAAATGCTTTTGATTTGTTTCATTCAGTGGATACAAATTGCTGGAATATGTTCTTGAAGCAACAAAAACGTCCCAAATCATGGAGCTTCAAGTACAAACATGGGGAGTATATGGCTAAGAGTTTTCTACACGTTTGGAATCTAGAGACAAGCTGTTAAGGTTTGCATCTTTGGGGACAAAGATGATCTGAAGAAGGGAGTATTGTGACAGGATTATGTCACGGTCTCTTAAACCAATCTCGTACCGGTTTTACCTTTTATTATTTATACATTAGCTTTATCTCTTTCCTTTTCTTATGTCGGTTCTTTTTAGGTTTTCATATATATGTGTAGCTTTACGGCAATTAAGAAACACAATCAATAATATTATTACTTTCTTAAACCCTAAATATCTCTATGCAACTATCAAGCTTAAGTTCCTTAGAACTCAAGCAACTGAACATAGTTCTTCGAGTTGATCCTTCTACCTCAGCGATCATCTCCTAGGTCTTTGTTTACCCGTTCTTCGAATCCACAGTAGGATTTCTAGTTTGGGATCTATCTATATATTTCCCGTCTCATATATTAACAATAATAAGTAGAAACGATAGACAAAGAGAGAGAGAGAGAGAATTGTGAAACGTTTGTTTTTACATGAGGGTAAGTAAATGATTCCGGCCTTGCTCAACTTTTCTTCTACGTCGCTCTTGATTCGCTTACAATACGCATCGATTTCCATCCATCCATGAAAGCCCATTCGATGAACAACTTGTTGGATATTAGTACGAATAAAACCAAGATCATCTTCGATACCAGCAGCATCAGGGATTGGGTAGTCATCCATGTTCCACACCACCATTGTCATTGTCATATTAACTTTTGTCAAAGAAAAAAAAACACAAAACATAATAAGTACGATGACGGGATCGAAATCTAACAAACAATTTCGGTTAAGAGATGATCTTACCGGAAAACTCGCCTTCTTGGCCCATGGTTCCCACCACGATGAGAGGATCGCTGGATCGGAGACTTTCTCTCGCTAAAATCTAGGTTTAGGGTTTGGTAACAGTTTAGACGATTTGATTACGTCAAAGAAATAAAATAGAAATTGGTTCATCGGAGTTTTCAATAAATGCGTAAATATTGTTCGGTTCCTCGCGAGTGTGCCGGCGCGGGGTATCTCAGATTAGTAGGGCTCGAACCTACAATATAACCGTTATGAGCGGTATGTTTCAACCCAATTAAACTATAAGCCCCTACAGATCTCTACATGCAATTTGCTCACTTTGGGAAGAGCGGACGCAAGCCTTTGCTCTATCTGCTTCTTCCTCTTCCCAGGAATACCCAGTTAGATAAAATAATGATTTTCTTATTGTTTATAGATAGATAATCTTATATATTTATTATTTAGAATAATAAGAAAATCAAGCAAGCGGTTCTTTCGTGACTCAAACCGCCGGTATGCTTTCCGGCTCGCAACGATTCAAACAGGCGGGGGATCTCTATTTGCTTGCAGTTCCGGCTGTTCAGATATCTCGACGTAGGCACATATAATTTGTTCTGGTATTTTTATATTTCGGATCAGGTTCAGTATTTTTAGTTTGATTATTTTAATATTAGGATTTTGAAACAAAAAAAAAATCATTTTTAGATGTTTGGAAGAAGACTTTGACTTGTAATAATAGAGACTTAAATTTATTATGAATGATCATGCACGCAAATGCCAAGATAGAGAGATAGACATATTTTGACCTAAAAGAAAAGGAGAGATATAGAATGGAGAAACATGGGGCACACTTTTAGAACAAAAGGGAACATGGGGAGCTCTTTCGAGACGAGTCTAGTGCAGGGCTAAGCCAGAATATGGCTTTATATATTAAAGATACAACAATAAACACATGTTCTTTCTCAAAATGAGGAATGAGGACATGGGGTATCAAACAATGATGCATGCAATTGCTATGTGGAGAAAAAAGATGAAACTTGGAAAAAATATCAAATTCTTCTCTCTCTCTAAGCCAAGTTATAAAAGATCAAAAGCTACTGAGACTATCTATCGGTTGTGGTTTTACCTTGAGGAGACACGTTAAGTCACTCATCTGTTTTGTAATGATGGGGAGCCAACTCAGCCAACCACAAAGGATCAATTCTTGTCAGGTTCTTAATGAACTTCTCGCTGGTTTGTATGAGCTCGTCGAAGATAACGCACTCGGGTTTGGAACTGAACAAAACAGAAGCTGGGTGGATGTGGACAATCTCCCCACTTTCCAACGCCCTGTGTCAAGTCATCATTTACTTATGTCATGAATCAAAAAGAGCAAATTTAACATGTTGAAAACAACCATTAAAGATAACCCCAACCTACCTGTATGTACCATCCATCTGTCTCTGTGCTGCTTGAAGGAAAAACGATGCAGCAAGACATCTACGATACTCGAGCATGTCATTCCCACACGAAGAGACATTAAACCCCATCTGTTCAACGTGTCCACGAATTTGTCTGCAACAATCGCACACGTATAAGGCATAACAATCATAAGTAATACGCTCAAAAGAAGACATGACAAAACCTATATATGTCACGGGCATGTTTCAATGAACGACAATTCACGAAGTTGTCCTTGCACCATTTTCCCATGATTTTATCAATTTTGGCTTCACTCCTTTCTGTCTTTCTCTTCTCAAGTAACTCATTCAACTCTCGATACACACTAAGATACGTCAGGTGATCCCCTTCGACGCTTGCAAAGTGGTTTCTTGAGGTTCTTGACTGGCCAAACCAAAAAATAAAAAATATATCAAAATGAGAATTTATCGCAGTCCTTTGGTATATAGACTAACCTCTTCTCTCTTCTCACGAGGATCATAAAAAATGGATTCCACAGAGAGCATTGCAACAGTGATTAACATTTCCTCGAGACAGTTGAACTGATTTGCCAAAATAAGCGCTCTGGAGTAAACAGGATCTAGTGGGAGCCGTGACATTTGTTCTCCGGCGGGTTTCGCTAGTTTGCAATCATCCGTCAAGGCACCAAGCAAGTACAACTCAGCCAATGCTTTCACAATGGCTCCCCTGTTTTTATAACACCAAACTTGTTTTAAACAACGCAATAAGAAGATAGATGCTTCAGCCATGTGTCAGACTTTCTTGAAATGTTTTTAGCTACCAATTAGTATAAGAAAGTCACACATATATATATAAACCCACAACCACAAGAAAGGAGGAAGTACCTTGAAGGTTTATCTATAAAATCAAATCCAGCAATATCATCAATACCCAGAGCCTTGAGCTGCAAAATGACTTTTGAGAGATTGCATCTCTTGATCTCTGGTTTGGTTGAATCCTCCAGCTTCCAAAATTCACTCTCGAGATAAAGACGAAAACATTTCCCATCACCTTCACGTCCTGCACGTCCACTGAAAGTATAAAAAAAAGCATCTCAAACTGCATGCAAATTTGCTAAACAATCTCTCTTATCATCAAACAAACCACTGTAAATAAGAAACATAAACTTCATGGTTACCTTCTTTGAAGCGCCTGTGCTTTAGACACTGGAACAACATCAAGTGTCTTTATTCTCTTGCTCTGATCATAGTTTTGTGCCTTAACAACCCCAGGGTCTATCACATATCTTATTCCAGGAATTGTAATCGATGTCTCTGCTATATTTGTCGCCAAAATCACCTAAATAATTGCAAAAACACCTCAAAACTGATTATTATGATCAATTCTCTCAACGACTGAACCAACTCGACGGTTGCTGAACTTTTCTAACCTTACGGAAACCAACTGGAGCAGGGGCAAAAGCTTTCATTTGCTGCTCTGATGGAAGAGCAGAAAAGATAGTGAGTGGCAGTAGCTTCCTCTCGTCTTCAGGTAAATCCTGAAGTCTTTCTTTGACAAGTCTTCCAACAGATTCAATCTCCTCTTGCCCAGTTAGGAAAACAAGTATATCACCTGGCTCCTCCTCCGAATGAATCTAAGAAAAATAAAAACCAGATGCAAAAGTTAGAATCTATTTCCCAACCGCTGATAGAGTAACAAAATCAATAACCTGAAATATGGTGGCCAGAGCTGCTTCCACATAATCAGTTTCAGGATGAACGGTGTAAAGAATGTCAACGTCACACTGTCGCCCTAGCACACGACCACCTTTAGCACCACCAAAGTACTCGGAGAAAACACTTGCATCCAAACTCGCAGACATTATTATCAGCTTCAACGGAGATACTCTCCTGCCTTGACACTCTCTTAACCGAGCCCGCTGCACATCTTTCAGCAAGGCCAGAAGAACATCAGTGTCAACAGTCCTCTCGTGGGCTTCATCGACTACAATGACTGAATACCTAGAAAGAAGCGGATCCAACATGGCTTCCCTGCCAAAATTTTCGAACAAGAGTGATGATTATAAGAGAGCATAAAGTTTTAAAACTTTGTAATGGTTTAGTTTTTTTACCTCAACAAAAAACCATCAGTCATGTACTTTAACCTCGTGGAGCTAGAAGTACAATCATCAAACCTAATGGCATAACCAACCCTCTGCCCCAACTCAACTTCACTCTCCTCAGCTACCCTTTTGGCAATAGACATAGCAGCGATACGCCTCGGCTGTGTTATCCCAACCATCTTCCCTTCCCTACAGAATCCAGCACTGAATAGAAACTGAGGCAGCTCTGTATAATAAATAAAAAAAAAACATCATATCTTTATATAAGAAGTCAAAGAACAATCATTAAGTACATAAACAACTTACGAGTAGTCTTCCCACTACCAGTTTCACCAACAATAATCAAAACATCGTTCTTACGAACCAACTCAATCAGACGCTTCTCCGCTGGAAAAAAAGAGGAAAAAAACAAAGTTAGTCTCCACGGGGCATGAGAGAAAGACTTTCTCTATAATAAAAAAAATTGCACCTGATGCAATAGGAAGAGACTTTCTATGTTCTGCTATCTTCTGCCTCTTTCTGTGATAAAAGTCAAAATTCACAAAGGTTAAAAACTCTATTTTTCCTGGGAATCATCATGTAGTTTTTACCCTAGAAAGTAGAGAGATTCTTCACCTTTTGCATGAAACAATTGGGGATTCAGGGTTCCGTTTACTGTTAAGTACAGAGATTTTGAGTTCTCCTTGCGCCATTGGGGAAAAAGCTTCACCGAGATTCGTTCACAGCAGCGCGAAAACTTCCAGAACACGCATACACCTTCTTCGGCGCTGGTTAAAAAGAGAGGCATGCTGCGTTAATGTGCCTTTTGCTCAGTGAAAACGAGGCCCATATATATTAAGTTAAGCCTTTGAATCAATTTGAGACATTTTACAAAAGTCAAAACACTCTTAAAAGTCAAAACTATTGCCCCCAAGAAACAAAAGTTAAAAAAAGAAATGGTGGTAACTGGTAAGTGGCATCAACACAATTTTAAGTTTTTTAAAAAGAAAACTAGATTTTGATCCGTCTAATATTTTTGTAGAAATTTAATTTTTATATTTGTGTTTTAATCATATTTGTATTTTTTATAATTATATTTGTATAAAATATTTATTTTAAGTGTTAATAAAATGTTTTAATAATTGGAACAAACATATATCCATAGGTCATATTGTTATTTTAATAGAATAGATTTGTCGGAAATTCATCAAAACTATAACTTTATTATTCAACTTATTTTTTTCTATTGCAGTCTATTGGAAATTCCAATGGATTAAAATGGGTCATTATTTCTGACCATTTTCCAATTATTGTTCTTTTAACTGTCAAAGTCTAATCCGTAATCTATAATATAATGGCGGAGTATCACTCCCACCAGTGTGCCACGTGTCTTTTTAAAAAATGGGTTGTCTTATTTGTTTGGGCTTCAACATGTGTGTTTTGTTTATGTGTTCCGTCTGATTAAAAAATGTCGGTCCATAGCCGTAAAATTAGGGTTTCTTGATTCTTTTTTTTTGTAGATCACTCGCGATCCTTCCTCCTTTTCCTCTTCTGTTCTTCTTCAGTTATGGTGGTCATTAACAATCGACTGGACATTTCTTCTGTCGACGAAACGATTCGTCCTTCCGTAACGCTTCTCGAATCCTCTTTTATATAGAGTTCTCGAATCCTCTTTTATATAGAGTTCACGAGGTGAGCTCTCAACCCTTTTCTCTTGATTTTTCAGAACATCGTTTACAGTATTTTGATTCTCTTGCAAAAATGACTTCACCAGCTGCCTTGGCCGCCGTCTCTGCCGTCGCCCCGTCTCCGCCGTCTCTGCAGTCGCCGCCGTCCCCTACTCCACCTTCGACTCACTCCGACTTGGCAGATCCGCCCAGTCTGTGGTCGGTAGGATCATCCGATTCTGGGATGCTAAGGACATCAATAAGAATGGGGAACTTTTGGGAATAACCCTTCTGCTACTTAATGAGATGGTGATGGTTCTTTCTGATTGACTTGCTTTAATGTATATAACAATATTATTTCTTTCCACTGCGTTCGCTTAATGTTAATAACATTAAGATTCATAAATATGATTGTAATCTACGTGTGTTAGGGCATGGAAGGTTTTTTAGTATTTAGAGTATGTACGTTATATAGATTTCTCTAAGTATACATATTTAAGTCATGGATATCATATGCTATGTTGTTTTTTTGTTTAGGTTAGATCATTAATGCGAGAAAGCCAAGGAGATCTTAATGGATGAAAGCAATGTTCAGGTCAGTTCTTGGTCTTGTATCTCTCACCGCTTTTTGGCGATTAAATTTTCAAATGTGGTAGACTGTGGTATTAGAAATGAATTCATTCTTTAACTCTTTCCTGCGTTCAGCCTGTTAAAAACCATGTGACAATTTGCAGTGATATCCATGGACAATTCCATGATCTTGCAGAACTTTTCCGTATGGGGGGAATGGTAACATCTATTAAATACCTCTTTCGTACATATGGCTCTGGATGCTGATTTTCGTATTAGCTCCATAAGTTTAACAAATTTTCATTTCACTCCTTTTTGCTGTGCCTTGATACCAGTTACCGGTTTCTGGGAGATTATGTTGATCGTGGTTATTGTTCTGTTGAAACTGTTACGGTACGAGGATCATATATGCAGTCTTCTTTTCTCTTTTCCATGTATGAGTAGTGTTGTTGGCAGCCGTTTTCCGCCTTTGGATTGCCGATGCTACACTGTCGTTTCCATAGTACATTAAATCTGAGCAAGATCCACACTTACATGTTCTTAAAGATGGACACTGGGAAGAGCAAGATGCGTTTATCTTGGTATCTGGTGATATAATCAGGATAAAGCTTGGAGATATCATTCCTGCAGATACTCGCCTTCTTGAAGGAGACTCATTGAAGAATGATCAGGTATGCACAGAGTGTATGAATCTATTTTCTTTTAGTACAAATACAATATATAAAGACTGACTCTGAGCTTTAACATTTATTTCTACAGTCAGTGCTGACCGGGGGATCATTACCGATGACCAGGACGATGGAGTGAGCAAGTCTTCTCTGGTTCTACGAGTAAGGAAGGTGAAATATAAGCTAATGTGGTAGCTACCGGTTCTCTTTGGTAAAACAGCATGCTTGGTAGATAGCACATATGTAACTGGACATCTTCAACAGGTTCTTTTGGTTTCTTTTTGTTTTTAAAATTTACTATCCTCTGCTTTCCTCATTTTCAAAATTTGGTTTAAAAAAAAGTGATTTCCTGCAACGATCTCGCAGTGGGAAATCAGTTACATTGCTTTCTAATTATTTATGAAACGTTGACGGGAGATTTTCATGATTCATTATGTTGGTACTCATTCAGTAAAACAAGTTGACAAAGAAATAGTTGATGCCTTAATATAGCATCCTCATGGTTATTCTGAACATTCATAATGACGTCTTTGGATAATTGTTTGGGACCCTCATTGGGTTTTTACTTTGAAACAAAGATCGTAGACTCAAATCATACCCAACCAATTAAAAAAAAAACAAAAGTGTCCCTAGGAGAAAAAAGCTGAGGCAACATAAGTGTATCTGAATCGATGCTCATTTCAGAATTGTCAAAATAGTTTCAATAAAAAATGAGTGTCCATAAATGAATCAGGTTCTTCCAGTTCCAACGCTTAAAAACAATATTCGTTTCTGAATCTCACAAACCAAAATAAAAAGTAAATACCAGGAATCGAAGGAAATTGTGTCGCCTTTCCCGACAAGAAAAAGAGTCAACGACCTCGCAGTTTACTCAAAACAGACAAGATTCAGATTCAAAGCCCATCTATTTCGAAGCCCAAACTTTTTAAATCCAGTTTCAAATTAATTTTTGTATTGAGCTAAAAACTATATCAAATTCTATTTTTTCCAACCTAAGACAGATTTTTTTATTCCACAACAAATCATAACTAACAAAATCCAGTACAAAACTATTAAATTAAATAATTTTGTAACTATATACTTTAATTTTTTTTTCTAAAAACAGTTAATTACAATTTAATTTGTAAATTTTTAACTTTTAGAACCAATTTTATATCTTTTCTTTTCACTTTTTTTTTAATTTATACAAACAATTACTAAATAAATACTGAACAATCTCATAAACCTCAACTTTTGAACATGAAAACACTAATAACGCTAATGATGATCAAAACATTACAAACAATAAGGTATGAAAATATTAACACGTCTGATTTTTCGGTCATTCTAATTTCACCCAAATCAAAGTATGTGTTTTACAATGTTTCATTCATCACTTTTATAGACATCACGAAAGAACACAAGTTTAAGAAAATAAATTCGACAAAACCGATACACAAAACTACCCCGCACATCAGTTATGTATCCGGCCCCGCGCTTGCGCGGGGACTGTGCCCCTAGTTTTTAAAATATCATATATTCCATTGAAAATTTGGGAGATTTGGTCTTTGCTTCCTTGTAACGATGGTTTGATATCTATATCTATATCTTATTAAAACAGAAGTACACATATAGAAATGCCATTAGTTTTCAAATTTAATTACACTTTCATGCCACTGAGAATTAAATTGAGTTTCCTATTTTAATGCTTGTCTTTTTCAGTTAGATTAATGTGTTTTCCAAAATTAAATACACAATTAAATAAAATTTCTATTTTAATGTTTTGTCTTTTCCACTTAGATTAATGTGTTGTCCAAAACTAAATTTGAATTAAATACATTTCATTTACTTATCCATTAAATCAATGTCAAATTCAAAAAAAAAAATACATTTTTATTGGACAAATAATTCATGAAAATTATAATATTAACTCTTCATTTAAAAATCTGAACGAAAAAAGTATTACCAAATTTAAACCGGAACTAGATAATATCTAAACGGATTTACCATTTTGATATCTAGAGAACCATAACCAAATCTTATCCGAACGAAATATTTTGGATATTCAAATGTATCTAAATCATATTTATATACTTTAATATGTTAGCTATTTTCAAGTTAATATACAAGATATAAGCTAATTTAAGTTCTTTAAAATATTTGAAATATAAAAAATAATCAAAAATAAACATTTAAAGTAGATAAATAATAATCAAAACACCAAAAACACTTAAAATATATATTTATTTTTCATCCAAATATTCAAGTTAAACTTTTTTTTTAATTTTTAATTTAGGTATTTTGGCTTACATTACTCAAATTTACATGTTATATTACTTTTATTTTTAGATTTAGGGAAATTTAAAGATATATAAATTTGAAAAATTAAAAATAGTTTAAACGGGTTATCAAACCCGCAAAGATCCGAATCAGACTGAAACCAAAATTTATAAATACCCGAATAGAGTTAGAATCTTTAAACTCGAAAATCTCAAACCCGAATAGATTTTAACCGAATTCGAGTGGATATTCAAATACCCACCCAAGCTTAGTCAATATAAAACGATCAAATATTATAAATATACTATTTAATATAAATAAATAAAAATCAAAATTGAAAATTAATACCCGTGCGGTCGCACGGGTCAAGATCTATCTAATCTATTAAAAGGGAAGTACATTTTGTACTTAACCCTGAGTTTTCCTCAATATTTACCTCATTATACCACTGGTATTAAACACAGAGTTTTGTCATTAAATTAAACCAAACAAACGATTTCCTTATTAGTAATAAACCATAAATTTTTTAAACCATTACTAAACTATTTGCTCATCGGTTGCCTACATATCCACATATCATCCTATACAATTAAAAAGACAAAATGTGATATTGATAAAACAATATTTTAAATTGTGATACTACCTTTCTTCCTCTTCGTCTACATCGCATCCCATTCTTATAACACCTTAGGTTTCTCTATCTGTTGAATCAAAACCAACATATTAGATAGATACAAATCCATGAAACTATTTAACAAACCTTGAAAATTTGATACTTTCTATCATAATTTATATCATGATTAATATAAATCTAATCTATTAAAAGGGAAGTACATTTTGTACTTAACCCTGAGTTTTCCTCAATATTTACTTCATTATACCACTGGTATTAAACACAGAGTTTTGTCATTAAATTAAACCAAACAAACGATTTCCTTATTAGTAATAAACCATAAATTTTTTAAACCATTACTAAACTATTTGCTCATCGGTTGCCTACATAACCACATATCGTCCTATACAATTAAAAAGACAAAATGTGATATTGATAAAACAATATTTTAAATTGTGATACTACCTTTCTTCCTCTTCGTCTACATCGCATCCCATTCTTATAACACCTTAGGTTTCTCTATCTGTTGAATCAAAACCAACATATTAGATAGATACAAATCCATGAAACTATTTAACAAGCCTTGAAAATTTGATACTTTCTATCATAATTTATATCATGATTAATATAAATAAAAAAATTCAATCTCAAAACAATTCTCGATAATACCAATAGAAATTATTTAGTTCAAAATCAAAACTAATCATTTATTAATTTCCTTATAGAAATGACATTCCAAAATCTATTCCTATATTTTAGCAAATCTTTGTAATCTGTATAAAATATTATATACAGATTGAAAAATCATGATCAAACATATATATATATATATATATTACTCTAAATTGAATTTATAAAACATAAAAAATATAAATGAGCAGTTTATAAAAAGGATGGCTTATGAATTTAAACTAAACACAAATTAAATCCAACACTCGCACTAGGACTGGACATTCAGGTATCCATTCAAATTCATTTCGGATTTGTTTTTGGGTTTCCGGGGTCAAAAATTTCAGTCTTATTAAGATATTTCTAATTTTCAGTTTGAATTATATTCGGATCTTTGCGGGTTTAGTTTTGGTTCATATAACCCATTTAAATTATTTTTTTAAATCCATTATATATTTTGAATTTCTTAAAATCTATAAATAAAATAATATATTGTATATAAATCTGAATAACATATGTCAAAATACCTAAACTTAACATATAAACTGGTTTGGTTTAAATTTTGGATCAACAATCAAAAATTATTTTAAATATTTTTGGTGTTTTGAGTGTACTTCCACTATGTTAGATATTTATATTTGACTATTTTTATATATTTTCAAGTATTTAAACCAACCTAAAAGTATCATATATATTCTGAATGTTTTTATATACATTAAACTAAAAATAATTAATATATATATATATAAGTATATAAATTTTTTTCGGATATATTTTGATATCCAAAATACTTCGGTTCGAATTGGTTATGATTTCGGTTGTCTAAATATCAATATTTTGAATCATTTGAATATTTAATCAATTTTGGTTCACGTTTGGTATTACTCTTTCGGATCGTGATCGGTTCGGTTTTTCAAATTTGGTTTTTTTATCCAATTTTGATATTGACATGAAAAAGAAATAGCAATATACTTTTGAAATATACATCCGCACGGATGTGCGGGTCAAAATCTAGTTTCTTATTACGGGAAGAGACGCTGATATCTGTTAAAAGCATGTGTCCTTGTGGAGACCTTGAATTCAAAGATTTGCTTACCAATGAAAAACCACTAATATAGAAACTATCTTCCTAAAAGCTGATACCATTGGCACAGAAGAAAAGTTAGTAATACAACGATTTTTTTATCAAACACTGAAACATTTGCAAAACTAATTCAGCTTTTCATAACAGACCAAAAACAAAAATTATTCTTCTCCCCTGCGTTGCTTAGTTTCAATTCTGCTACTAGTGTCTTTGTAACTTATGTCAAAACTCTGAAAATGGTATAAATTTTTAACATTTTTACCAAAAAATAATATATATATATATATATATATATATAATGCTTTTGGGTTTAAAAGTTTCTTGAACTGGTATGACTAACACAAAAATATTTGAGTTCTAATCATTGATATCCATTACAAAACAAATGGAATACGCTAAACCATTTCAAGAAAGCCCACAAGATTGTAGTTAGGTCGAATGCTACTATTTCAAAACATAAGTATGATTTATTACGGGTTAGGCTTGGCTGTTCTAATCCGGGTTAGGCTTCGGCTAATCTTTATGTCTTTCAAATTTTTAGGTCTAATTGAAGGCTTCTACTATTCTAATCCCTTTTATTAACCGCATCAATCCAAATATCTGCAAGAAGAATACATTCCGTGAAATTCTTTATTGTGTAATGAATAAATACAGCCAAATGATCATCATACAAATTGAACAATAACGAAAACAATAGTAAAGGCTACAACACATGCACACACATAACCTTTTTGTTTTTGCACACACATAACTTATTACACCTGATAAATAAATTTGAGGAATATTACTAGTTTACACGCGCAGGAGGAATACTCTGCTCGTTCTTGAAGAAGTTCTCAGGATCATACTTTGCTTTGACTTCCATCAGCCTCTTCAAGTTCCCCAAGAAATATTTCGAGCCATAGATCTTAGCTTCGTCAACGTTTGTCTGACCACTTGGATTATTTCCAACATCCATGTCTCTGTAGTTAAGGAATGCCTCTCTCGGGTTACTTGACACATACGGTTCCGCAACCTCGTAAAACTCCCTCATCATATTCAAGCTAGCCTCTGTGTTGCTTGCGTTCAACCATGTAGTAAAGTATTGAATCTTGAACAAGTTTCCTTTACGGTGAGGAAACGCCGCGGCAGGTCGACGGAATACGGTCCATCACGCCGCCGTAAGGGTTCCATTGCATCCACACAACATTGTTGAATTTCAACATTGCCGCCCAAAGCTTCTCCATACCTTCTTTGGGGATTGGTTTCTTGACGTAATCTGACTTGCTCTTGAAGAAATCTCCCGGGCTGGATGGTCTATCTAAGAGAATGCTTGTCGGTGTGCCGGCCGGATAATCAGCCCAAAACAAGGTTGTGTTAAGCCAGCTCATTTCTTGACAGTCTTCACGTTTTAGCCCTAGTTCAGGCAAGCTTTGGTTCATTATAGCCATCAGCTCGTCGGCTCGTCCCATGAACTGAGCATAGAACACAACCGCGATGGTCTTCTCTCCGCGTCTCGTTCCATTTACGACCTGAGGCATCGCTCTGATGAAAAGAGTCTCTGGAAGTTTGGTTGAGACAAGCTGCCACTTGTAGAGAACATCAGTGCCTCCTTGTTCCAATGTTTTGTTAACCCTAAACACTGTCATGATCCTTGGAACCTCCACGAGGTTGATTTTCCAAGAGAGGATAACTCCAAAACTCCCACCACCACCACCGCGAATGGCCCAAAACAGATCTTCTCCCATGGTAGCTCGGTTCAAGAGCTTGCCGTTGACATCGACTATTTGAGCATCAACGACATGATCCACCGTGATTCCGTATTTTCTCATGAGGTTACCATACCCTCCACCGCTTATGTGTCCTCCAGCTCCCACGGTAGCGCAAACGCCAGCTGGGAATGCTAACGTTTTGCTAGCGTTGTTGATCTTTGTGTAGAGCTCTCCCAACGTTGCACCAGACTGAACCCAAGCTTTCTTGCTTGACACGTCAACGGTAATAGACCTAAGGATTGAACATATCGAGGATGACAAATGGCACAGAGGACATGTAAGAAAGCCCCTCGTAGTCATGACCGCCGCTTCTGATACGGAGCTGGATACCATTGGACTTTGCGCAAACCACCGTGGCCTGAATATGAGACACATGTTTTGCCGTGACAATGGCCATCAGTGTTTTGTAGTTAGGGCTAGTGAACCTCTTGTTTTTCGTGTAGGACACGTAAGATGACAAGAAGGTTGTGGTATTCTCGGCGGTGAAGATGTCATCGCTGATTGGAGTCTCCTGACTAGTACGAGAGCGAAGGCATCTGATGAAGTTTTCAAAATGTGGTTTCGGTACTGCTGCTTCGGAAACCGAAACAAGAAGAACAAGACACAATATTGAAAGTACTTCTTTCATTTTTTTTGTTTGTTTGTTGTGTTTTGTTTTGATGTAATATGACTTATGCTTCTACGTTCATCTCAATTTATAGAAAAAAATTCCTCAGGAAAACTTCTTATCAAAAGAAATCCGTTGAATTTTTTTCTTAAATTGATTTTTTTGTCATATAGGATTACTTTGAATTTTTTTTCTCAAATATGTTGGTGTAATTTGAATAGCTTATGCGATTTTTTCTTTGAAATATATAAATATATGGAACTTGTAACGCAACTTACTATAAATTATGGTAATCAAGTATATTGGAAGACTCTATAGCCATCTCATGGTCAAGAACACGTGTTGAAATACAGCTATATTGCACATTCATATTCATTTCCATGCACATATATATTTGGATGCTACTTATTTAGGGTTTGGTTTATAATAATAGCCAGTTATTATATACTGGAAAGAATTTGAATGTATATACTCAGATTTTATTAGTGTAAACAGAAGATGAGACTTCATTCATATTTTCAAGAAACCCATATTTTTATTGAAAATCAGTTGTGATTAAATTTTGTTCATTTTTATGTAAAAATATATAATCTAGAAAGCACTGAATTTTCCTCTCTTCTGATCCAGTTACTGTTTTCTCCCTCGTTGAATTCAATTTTATAGGTTACGTGTTTGCATGACTGAAAAAAAAACTAAAGTTTCTTAAGATTGTCGTGAAATTTTGAAGCAGCCTTTTTTTCTTCGCGTGGAATAGACTTTTCTTAGAGCACAACTTTGATTATTTTTTTCCTCAGCATTAAATACATCTATACATTTAAGCATTCGCTTTCAATTGAAAGTAACCACATTAATGTACAACAACTCGAAGAGACCACTATGTTTTGCTCATAGTCATAACGATTGTTTAGGTGAACAACCACAGCGAACAAACCTTTCGATTTGGCATGCATGTTGGCCGAAATATCTTCAATTGTCTGAAGGATTAAGCAGGATCGTAATTTGGAGAATGCAGAGTGCATATCCCGTAGATATTCCCAAATTGTCTAAAGCGTTACTATGTAATGATCGAATACAACAATATAGTATTCAAAATTATTTCCACTAGATTCTCGGAAGAAGTCGACTTCTGGATTACTTACTCGTATCGTTCATTCAGCCTTTGTTGAGATGATTTTTTCCTAGTTTTTGGATTTTGTTTGTGGGTGGAGTAGACCGCAAACGATCGTTAACTCTCTGTGTTACATATCTTTGTGGTTTGTTTAGTGAAATATTGAGCCTATATCTTTGTAGGCTTATCATTTAGCCGTCAGAGAAATTCGGAACCTTACCCAATTATGTATAATATAATATCATTTGTATTTAGGGCGTCTCATCAGCAATGCTTGTTGCTTATGTATATAATGACTGCCTCTATCTTCTGTTTTTATGGTTTTTCGCTTGACTTTTGTAGCAGCGAATTTGTTAGCCGTGATGGCTTTGTTATCATCATTTATAAATAATCCCTCCTTTAGTGGAGAGCAGTCATTTATCGTTTGACCAAAATAAAATTAAATAATATCATTTGTATTTTAGTCTTGTATGCAGGTGTACCAATACATTTCCTTGTTAATATTGTAAAAGTATGAAAGAGAATTATAATGTTTGGTTTTATCTGATACTGAAGCAATATTTTTGGTCTTGCTTAAAATAACAATATGTAATTGAAGGGGATGGGGGAGAGGTCCATATGCAAATGAGACGATAACTATTAAACTGCAATGTCTATTACCAACGCTCACATAACTTATTATTGTTTTTTTTTCTCTGTTGCGAACATAATTTTCTAGTTATTATTTTTGTTAAGTAAGTATATGATCGAAAAGTAACAATATGCTTAAAATTACTTTATACTACATGAACCGAACAGGAGGAATACTCTGCTCGTTCTTAAAAAAATTCTCAGGATCATACTTAGCTTTAACTTCCATCAGCCTCTTCAAATTCCCCAAGAAATATTTGGTACCATAGATCTTAGCTTCATCCACGCTTGTCTCACCACTAGGATTACTTCCGATATCGATGTCTCTGTAATTAAAAAACGCCTCTCTCGGGTTACTTGAGACGTACGGTTCCGCAACCTCATATAGCTCCTTCATCAAACTCAGGCTAGTCTCTGTTTCACTTGCGTCCAACCACGTCGTAGAGTATTGAACCTTGAACATGTTTCCTTTCCGATGAGGATACGCCGTGGCGTTGGACGGAATCCTGTCCATCACTCCACCGTAAGCGTTCATTTGCATCCACACAGTGTGTTTGAATTGAAAAAATTTCTTCCAAAGCTTCTCAAACCCTTCTTTAGGTATAGGTTTCTTGACGTAATCTGATTTGCTTTTGAAGAATCCTGGATTCGCAGGTCTTTCTAGAAGAACACTTGGTGGTGTACCTTCAGGGTAATCAGCCCAAAACAAAGTCGTTTCAAACCAGCTCATTTCATGACAATCTTCACGTTTTAGCCCTAGTTCAGGCAACCTCTTGTTTAGTAACGCCATTAGCTTGTCGGCTCGACCAAAGAACTGAGCATAGAACACAACCGCGATGGTTCTATCGCCATTTCTTGTTCCATTTACGACCTGAGGCCATGCTCTCATAAAAAGATCTTCAGGGAACTTGGTAGAGACAAGCTGCCACTTGTAGAGGACATCAGTGCCTCCCTGTTCCAATGTTTTGTTAACCCTAAACACTGTCATGATCATCGGAACCTCAACGAGGTTGATTTTCCAAGAGAGGATAACTCCGAAGCTCGCACCCCCACCACCGCGAATGGCCCAAAAGAGATCTTCTCCCATCGTAGCTCGGTTCAAGAGCTTGCCGTTGACATCGACTAATAGAGCATCAACGACATGGTCCACCGTGATTCCATATTTTCTTATGAGATTACCGTACCCTCCACCGCTTATATGTCCTCCTGCTCCTACCGTAGGACACACGCCAGCTGGGAAAGCTAGCCTTTTGCTTGCGTCTTTGATCTTTACGTAGAGCTCTCCCAAGGTCGCACCAGACTGAACCCAAGCTTTCTTTCTTGACACGTCAACGGTAATTGACCTAAGATTGTGCATATCAAGAATGACAAATGGAACAGAGGATATGTAAGAAAGGCCTTCGAGGTCATGACCGCCACTTCGTGTACGGAGTTGTATACCGTTGGTCTTTGCGCAGACCACTGTGGCTTGAACATGAGATACATGTTCCGCCACCACGATGGCTAGTAGGTTTTGGTTAGGGTTATAGTACCTCTTGTTTTTCGTGTAGGACACGTAAGAAGGCAAGAAGGTGGTGGTGTTATCGGGCGTGAAGATGGCATCGGTTATTGGATTATTCGGACTAGTTCGATAGTGTAGGCATTCGATGAAGCTTGCAGAGTTTGGTTTTGCTACTGCTACTTCTAAAACTGAAACCAAAAGAACAAGACACAAAACAGAGAATGCATCTTTCATTTTTTCTCTCTCTCTCTTTCGATAGGTCTGTCTCTATTAGGATTTTAGCTTATAAAATAAAAATCTAGAGAGAAAAATCAATTTAAAATTGACTCTTGTGTCGTCATATTGGTTGACTTTGAATTTTCTTTTTTTTTTTTGGTTAAAGACTTTGAAATTTCTTGTCTAAAAACATTTATTATACAGAGGAATCGTTATCATGAAAGGGAATCAGTGATTGAGTCGCATCTGTCCAGCTTTATTTCATATTTTATATACATCTAAACATATATATTTCAAATATTAACAAGTGGAAGAGAAAGTTGAATACAGGGATTCTAATGGAAACGTAAACGTAAGATCTTCATCACCTGTATTATCCTATTGAAGAAAAAGATCGTATATGGTTGATTTTTATGTACAATATGTTTCTTGAATGCATTGTATTTTGCTCTTCTTATCCACTACCTGATTTTTTTCGTTTTTTTTAATTCAAGTTATAATACGTTACGTTTCGGTTGTTGTAAATTATAAACGGTTTCAAGTCACTTGAAAAAGGCAGACTTTTCTAACTAAAGCTGAAAATTTGACTTTCTTTTCTCCTTCGTACGTTAAATTAACCAATGTTTTATGTTAAGTACAAGTAGAGCTTAGTAGGTATTCATTCCATTATGAACATGTTACATCATAGAATCTGTTATACTAGTTATACCTTCTGCAATAAGTTTCAAGAATAGAGACATGAGTCATGAGTGGGAATATGGGGTGCATACAAAGATAATCGGATCGGTGGATTGAGTTTGGGTAAATGATGAATCATGATCGCTGGTTTATAGTGGTAGAATTTGTAGTCTTGTCTATATACTTTTAAAATCGAACTATAAGCAAAAGCTGGAATAGCTCAGTTGGTTAGAGCGTGTGGCTGTTAACCACAAGGTCGGAGGTTCGACCCCTCCTTCTAGCGTTTTGGTTTTGTCACACTCTTATTTGATCACACCAAAGAAACTCTTTTAAAATTACAGCGTCTCTCCTCTTTCTCCTGCCGAGGCCATGAGAAGCCCTACAGCTACAGCGAACATGACCAGCATTCCAACAAGCAAAGCGTATGTTCTCGGAGACGATCTCCTGTACTCTCCAAACAGATATATCCCCCAAAACGTCGACACCAAAGGAAGTGCCTACTCATCATGATCATCATGAACAACTCAAACCAACGATACCAGCTTTCTAGTTATAAAGTTATGAGTGTGTGTTTGTATTACCTGAACAGCATCTGCGGCTGCATACCCTGCTGCTTGTCCACCCATGAACTGAAGACCGTTTCCAAACCCACAAACCAATCCAGCCACCAGAGCCCAACCTCTCCCGTTCCAGTCATTTAGGTAACCCTTGAAGAAGATCTTGGTGAGTCTAGGACTGGTTTGTACAAGAAAGTCACGTTGAGAGCGACGGCGATTAAGAAGCAGGACAGTGAGAAGTAGAAGAAAGCAGTGTAGACAATGAGCTTGGGAACGCCTGGCTTTAGAATGTGCCATTGGTCGTTTGTTGCAAGGTTGAAGAGTGGTGAGAATAGTGAGAAACAAAGACCAGCGAAGAAGGTTATTGCTAGACCAACAATCATGCTCTTTCCAAGCACCTGAATTTAAAAAGAGAAATTGCATTTGTTTGTTGCCTCCAAACTCATAATAAAACTCAATGGAAAGAGAGAGCCTCACTTTGATTGCTCTTTTGTTTTCAAGTGCAATAAGAAAAGCTGCGGTTCCTTCCTTTACACTCTCCATCTCCTCTTCTTCACCTCCTCCAAATAGTCTCTGACACTCTTCTTGGCTCACAGTTTTACAATCCCCTGAGAAGTTTCCAAGTTTGGCTTCCACGTCAGCAGAGTTTGAGGAGTGAACAGCAGAGCCAAGAAAAACAGCTACCAAGAAGCATCCAACACCGGAGAAAAGAACATCTGCTCGGTTTAATTTGTTGTCCAGAAAGTAATTGACACTTGCTCCTATAACAACGGTGATGCTGGCGGTTGTCACTTCTGTAACAGACAGACCAACAAAAGCTAGAGCATACTGAGTAGCTAGGTTCCCTAAACTTAAACCCACCCCACCCGCCAATGCAAACAACACCGAAGGCCAATTATCCTGAATCTGTAGATAAGATACACATCTGAACATAGTACCACCAGAGAAAGAAAGAAAGTGTCACTACTATTAACCTGAGTGAGTTGGGTAATGAAACTTGGTGCCTCTACTGGTGAACTTTCACCTATTTGACCAAACACAAATGCAATGAAGATTGCAGCTAAGAAGTTAGTGATGGAATAATCGAGATAAGTGTGTTGTGGGAGACGGCCACGTCGTTCAAGAAGAGCCAAGAAAGCAGGCCAAGTGCCTAAGCAGAGCAGAGAAAGGGTGATGCATGCTATTGCTCCTCCTTTGCTCTCCACCACATATACTCCCAACTCTCCATCAGACACCATCATCATCGTCCAGACAATAGTTTCCTGTTTCTTGATTGAAATAACTAGTCATGATTACAGAAATAAAGCTTCAGATGGGTGTCTGATTGTTTGACATTGATAACGTATCAATCAGATTCATGATCCCCCAAAAGGCCAATTCGTTGACTTTAAAAGCTCCCAAAAAAGCAGAGGTTGAAAGTTTTTACCTTTGTACAGATGAACGAAACAGGTCAACGGAGAGAGCGTAGATGGAATGATGAATTCGAAGAAGCTCCACACGTTTGTTTCTTTGTAAGAAAATTATTTTAGAAAAGAACTCTGTTTTCTTTTAGACACTCTGTTTTGATGCGACACCTAAGAAAGACAGAATCTTTTTTTTTTGTAACACAAGAAGGACAGAATCTATTTTGTCCTTTTTATTACAGAACGAGAGAGAATCTTTCAAAAGCCATCGACCAGATCAAGGACGCTTTCGTAACCGTATATTCCACTCCATTGCCCCAAGTGGAAACTGATAGAGATTGAGATATTCTTTTTTGTGTGTGGCCAAAACAAAATTAATATTTTAAAGCATTTTTCTTGAAAAGAGAAAAATTGAGATGTGTCATAGTTTATCTTTATTGAAAACTTGAATTTGTATACAACCAAAGAGCATCTCACTTTTCCAGACTAGTCACTTATTAACTGTTATGTATTTTTGGTTTAGATGTTGGTCTCTTGTTTCTAACGATACTCTAGTAACCGTGATTCGAAGCTTAATGATTCGAAGCTCAAATTGGGTTTTGCTCTCGAATTAGTCACTACTGGACTATTATGCTTTCCGTAACTAAGGAAATCAAATATTTTTAGAGAAATTGGTGGAACTACACCTAAATGGATCATATATTTGTCATATAACCTCAAGCATATAGTCCACATTTCTATGACCATTTTAACCCTCTGTGCTATTTCTCTTAGATCTATAGACTCTATTGCATGACAGAGAGAAACGTTCTACACATTGGACAATTAATTGTTTCATAGCTTTTCAAAAAAAAAAAAAAAAGATAGTTGTGTATTAGTGTTTCTGTCCAGAACATCAAAGAGACATTTATTCTTGTTTCTACAACCATCCTAGTTTAATATTTCTACCAATATTTTTCATTCGTTTCATCCCAACATTTCTAGATGAACCCAAATGTTTATTTGTGGATAACTATCTTTTGGGATTAGCAAGATTGGTAGAATGTAGAGGTGATAATTCATACATATACTAGTTTAACGTAAATACAATATATATCAACTAACTTTGTTTACTTATGGCTAATTGTATTTTTAGCGGGTTAACAAGATTCATAAAATATAGAGTTGATAGAATATGCATATACTTTGTTTATGTTAAAAACAACTTATAGCTGCTAATTTGTCTGTTGATCGATACATATCCATTTAGCGGCTAACAAGACTGATAGAATAAAGAGGTGATAGTATACGATATACTGGTTTAAGGTTAATAAAGTTTTTATCTGATAAGCTGTTTAGATATGGCTACTTATAATTTTAACCGCTAGAATGACACATAGTGTTTACATATTTAGTCTTGTTAATTGATGTGTTGTTTATAACAGTCTTTATGTGCACTCCTTGAAGGTGGCTGTCAAGTAAATTCTAGATGATCCGTATACGGTCAGCTGGAGCCCATATGTCCTCAAATCAGTGGCCTCTCAGAAAGTATGTAGTTTTGAAGACCTTTTCGGTTTTGAGATCTAAAGGAATCCCTCAAAATCGAAGCCCAACCGATGCAGCCGTCATGACTATCCTATTGATTGAAGCTCATGCAGATTCGGTGTCGATGGATGTAAGTTATCACTCCTCGCATTCTTCCAGACGCCGCAAAGCAACTGATTCTTAAATTTCATGAAGATCTCTCGAAGTAGTGGTTGGTCAGTATACTACAGACTTTGTTTAAAATTTTAAGGATTGTTTGTTTCTTTATGCACACTATCGACTTTTCATTTTTAACGGATAATTCATGTGTACTAGTGTACCATTATATTTTATTCGTTAACTCAAATCGTTAGGCTTTAAAATAGTGTTTGATCGTTTAGTCATTAACTCAAATCATTAGTCAGTAACAAGATATCTTCCCAAAATGATCAATACAAATAACCGATTATTAGATGTATTAACATGGAATTTAGGTGATCAATACACCATATTTTTGTCGCTAAATCAGCTTAATACATCCAGCATACATCTTGTTTGCTTGACCGTTAACTCAAATCGTTAGTCGGTAACAATATGTCTTACCAAAAACACAACTCCAAATTTAACCTATCTTAATAATACTAATCACTAACATCCATCTATGAAATACATCGAAGAGGTGGTCCTAGAAGTAGACAATGTGTCGAGGTCAAATAAACCATCACAAGCTATTAAATATTGTCTAATTCCCGGTCACGCTAAAAACATCAATACCGAATGTCATGTTAGTTATCTTTGTAATTGTTATTTTGTTGACGCTCTTACCCTATGTTTATTTTTTTACCGTTATTTTATGTAGGATCCTATGCAGAATAACATAAAGTGCTAGATGCTACAAAGTTATTTACAACCTTGGTTTATATCCCATACATTGTTTGTTGAAGTCTCATTTTACTTGTTAACTTGGCTAGTTACGGCTATTGAGTAGCTTATCTTCAGAATTATGACCAGATAACTCAGTCGTTGTTTGTTAACTTCATTGTTACCGGCTAACTATGTTTTTAAATGTTAAAAATATTTAGCTTACACCATGTATATTTGTTTCTTTGGTTGCTTGTTAACTTTACACTTTCCTGCTAACTCGTTCAATTACGACCAAAGAACACATAATATGATACCAACGAATTGATAATAACGATTAGTTACTTGATACATGTATTGTTAGCTGATACATAATATGATACCAAAGAATCGATAATTGGTTTTTATGATATTACAAGAGATTTAACGTTCATTGATACATGGTTTGTGTAGATAATAAATTGTTGAATAAATAACTTGTGAACTTGTACATTTTTTATACTTAGTTTGTTAGATGGCAAATGGGTTGATACATAGTGTGGATTATTAAGTTGTTGTCTGATACATTATTTGTACTCGCTAAATCAGCTAACATAATGTGTACTCGCTAAATTCTAGAGTTCCAAACTAGGTAACGTTTGGTAATAACAAAGTTAACTGTTAATATATATTGGATGTGTAACACAACATATTAGCTGTTATTGAATATCTTATGGTTAATATAATCTTGATTTGATTTTCACTGCTTTATCCAATAGTCCATCGTCTGCTCTGCTGCTCATCTCTGCAGTCTGACACACGTTTCTGACGCACGCCTCTGACACACATCTCATCTCTGCAGAATTTTTATTTGATAAAACATGGGCATTTTAGTCTGCACAGTATCAAAATATTACTCTTTTTAAGTTATTCATTGTCATGGTCATTTGACCAATTTGTATCTTCCTTGGGTATATTACACAAATTGTCTCATATTTTTACTTAGTAATTAATTAATAAAGAGTAACTAGATCTCGACCCGCACAACCGTGCGGATATTTATTTTTTATATAATTAGTATATATTTTTAAGGTTACTTACTTATTTAAATGTATATATCTTTTAAATACAATAATTTTATTTTTCATACTGTAAATTAATTAATTATTTCAAATCATCATCTATATATTACTTTTAGAATATATTTGTCCTATTGAATTTGTGTTTAATAATAAAACCAATTTTTAATTTATTTTTTTAAATATCACACATGAAATAAATCATGACTTCTATTTTAATATATAAGATAAGAAATAAAATATTGGTTTGTTAAAAGATACAGTTTTGTAGGAGTTGATGGTTAATTTAGGCTTGATATATTATTAAACATATTTTTAGTTAGGATCTATTTTTTTAAAAAAATCACATATGAATCAAGTTGTGACTTCTGTTTTAATAGTATAGATTATTCCAAGAGCTCGTAATCAGATCTCAGATTATTTAGCTAAGACAGCTAGATCCTTCCATAGGAAGTTACATTTTGTTAGTTGTTCTATTCCGGTCTGGTTACCCAGACCACCTCAAATTTGAGTAATAGAATAGCCGTTTGCCGTCAAAAAAAATAGTATAGATTATAAAAATATAAATTTGACATATGTACATATTTTAAATATATGATTTACATTTTGTTGTTATATATAATGTAGTTCTATAATTTTATTCTTTAACTTTTTTTTATTTGACGTTATTAACATATAAGTATTTATTTTACACATTTTACTTTGTAGTTATATAAATTATAATCTGAAATAATCAAATAGATAAACCCCTTAATATATATATATTTTTAGTTTCTACTGTTTGCATACAAAATGTCTCTTAAAATTTATTTAGTTATACTGTAGAATAGATATTTGTTTAGTAAAATTTATATTTTCTTGCTGTGTTTAAAAAATATACTTTAGCATGTATAGTTTTAGTATATATCAGGATTTTATAAGTAAATGTATTGTTATGTTTAAGTAATTGAGAATTATTATTTTATTGAATTTTTTTTTTTGGTGAATACAAGGGAGTAAAAACTCCCAAGTTTAATTTATTTCAACATAAACGTACTACTCGACCACATGCCTCGACTTAGGCGGGCCTGAAACATCCTCAATCAACAAAAGATTAACTTCTACTGGAACAACATCAAAAAAATGAAATCCTAATGCTAGAGAAAAAGCATAAGTAGCCAAGCCATCCGCAAGACCATTTGCTTCTCTGAAGACGTGTTTAAAACGGACTATCCAGTCCCTAGAAATAAAGCCATAGCACAGTCGTACTAGGAAGGACAAAGGATGCGTCTCCGCGATCCCTGTCTGAAAGAAACCCACCACCACAGCCGAAGTCCACTTCTATTTCCACACACCGAACTCTTTTCTGCCAAGCAATCAACAGGCCATAGTAGACACCCCACAGCTCAGCCAAAGGTGCAGAACAAAGCCCGATATTTAGGCCTAAAACCACAGATCCAACTACCATTCTCATCTCTCAACACACCACCAGCCGTAGCAAGCCCCGGATTTCCACGCGAAGCCCCGTCCGTATTCACCTTAAACCATTGTAATGGTGGCTTTTCCCATTTAATCCACCTCTCTACTCTCACTGCCTTCACCAATTCTTTCTTTTTACTCCATGTACTAATATCCTTAGCATGTTCTTTAACAAACTTCACTCGGTCCCTCCACAGCCGCTTCTCCCCAAAGACGTTCCCACACCGCCACTTCCAAGCCCACCACACTGCTACTGCGAAAAGAACAACCCAAGGACCCGTCTCCGTTCGAACCTCCGAGCTCGAGAGATTATCATAGGTCCATTCAAGTAGAGACTGATGAAAGAACTTTTGCCTCTTAACCGGTGGTATAATCCGGTTCCATATACCTTGCATAGCTGGACAGTCCCTAAGAACATGTATTATTGACTCCACACCCCCTCTGCACACTTGACAAACATTAGAAACCCCAATATGCCTTCGAAATCTTTCCTCATTTGTCATGATGACTTGCTGAGAGACCAACCACAAGAAGACGCGTATCCTTTCCGGTACTTTCAACCTCCATATACAGTTATAAAACTGCTCCATATCCTGTGTAAGGACATTCTCTCGTGTTACCAGTGCATAAGCTGACTGCAACTGAGAAACTTCCATCTCGAGTTTCTCCCCAAGGCCAACCTGTCTTTAGCTCCCTGTAACGGTGTCTAGGACAACTGATCGAAGCTCCAATCTCTTATCCTCATCCATGTACTGCCCAATAACCTCAAAGCTTCCATCCCCCATCCGCCTGCCACAACTCCTTTGCCCTCATATTCACAAGCTCGTCTGGTAAAAATCCACGCACAGAGTCTATCAAAGCTTCATTACCCAACCATTTATCAGTCCAAAAACGAATAGTTTCTCCATCCCCCACAACCCAAGCATAACCTTTAACGATCACCTCTAAGATTCCAATCCCCACACTCCTCATAGTCGAAGACCATGAACCAGTAGATGCGAGCCAAGCTAAATTTTGGACAGTGACCAATGTTATACTTACTCCGCAGCACCCGAGCCCAAAGACTAGTGGTATCATTCAACAATCTCCAACCCAACTTTGCTAGTAACGCCATATTCATCTCCTTAGCATGCCTAATGCCCAGACCACCCTCCTGTTTTGGTTTACATACTCGATCCCATGCAACCAGATGTTGCTTTCGTTGTTCACTCGTACTTCCCCATATAAAATCCCTTGATAACTTATCCAAAGCATTAAGAGTAGCAACGGGTAGCTGAATACTACTCATAGTATGGACTGGAGTAGAAGACAATCACAGCTTTGGTTAAGGTAATCCTACCAGCTCGACTCAACATCTTCCCTTTCCACCCTGCTAACCGCGATGAGACTCTGCCAATAACTTCACTAAACGTTTCTTTATTAATCCGCTTATGGAAGAATCGGCATTCCCAAATACTTCCCAAGATCATATGTGGATTGAATGCCACTCTCATAGGTGATGCGATTACTCAACTCCACAGCCACATTCTTAGAAAAGAAGATCTTGGACTTCTCTAAGCTCACCTTTTGGCCTGAGGCATTACAGAACCTCTCAAGGACTCCCCGAATCACCCTGATCTGCGCAACAGATGCCTCCGCAAACAATATCAAGTCAGTCGGCAAAGCAAATATGAGAAAGTTTAGGACCTCCACAGGAGAGCTGAACCGGTTTCCATATCTTTGCCCCAACCGCATCCTCAATAAGATGACATAGACGCTCCATACACAACACAAACAAATATGGGGATAAGGGATCCCCTTGTCTTAGGCCTCTCGCTGGTCTAAACGGCTCCGTTTTCTCGCCATTCCAGAGCAAGCACATAGATGGTCCTGTAACACACTCCATGATCCATCTTACCCATCTGTCGGACAGACCCACAGGCTTGCAAAGTATCCTCCAGATAGTCCCATCTAATCCGATCATAAGCCTTTTCAAGATCCAATTTTAAAATCATCCATCCTTTTTTCCCTTGCTTATGCCGCATTGAGTGAATCGCCTCTTGCACAATCACTATATTATCATTGCTCAGCCGTCCTGGAATAAAACTCGACTGAGCCGGTCCAATTAGCTTCACCATCACTTGTTTCAGTTTTCTAACCATAGCTTTTGTAATTGTCTTAAAGAGAACATTACAAAGGCTAATTGGTCGAAATTGAGTGATCCTTTCTGGACTTGCTACCTTGGGAATGAGAACTAGCAACGCATCATTAGTCTCCTGCGGTAACTGCCCCGACTCAAAGAAATCCAAAGCAAACCTTATCACTGATTCCCCCACTACCTCCCAGCTCTTTTGATAAAAAATAGGTTGATAACCATCCGGTCCCGGAGCTTTAAAGCTCCCCATACTCCGCACTGCTTGTTCTATATCCATCCCTGAGAACGGCCTACTTAGTTCCACCTTATCATCTCGCGAAAGACTAGGGAAACCTTCCTGCGGAAGCTTCTCAACAACAAGATCAACATCTTCCAATGAGTAGAGGCGAGTAAAATACTGTACCGCCATGCTCTCTAACTCCACTGTATCAGAAACCCACTTATTCTCATTATTCTGCAGAGCTTCAATACGATTCCTTCGCCGTCGAATCACCGTGGACATGTGAAAGAACTTAGTGTTCCTATCCCCAAGAGTCACCCATTTCTCTCTAGATTTCTGAAACCACACCATTTCCTCCTGTTCAAGAATAACATCAAACTCCTTTAATAACGACTCCTCCCTGTCCAAGAACTCATCCGTCTGATTCCTATCAATTTCCTCCTGTACTTTTTTGATCTCTTTCATTACTTTCTCCTTCCGAACTTGGATTTCTCCAAATACCTCCTTGTTCCATTTACGCAGAACAAGTTGAAGATTCTGCAGAGCAGCCTTCGTGTTAATGTTTCTGTTCCACGAGTTCTCCAACAAATCTTTAAAACTCGGGTGTTGTAACCAGGCAGCCTCGAACCGGAAAGGTCGTCTCCTCGCATCCATTCTCACCGGAGGTTCAAGTCGGAGAAGCAATGGTGCATGGTCTGAAGCAAGGAACGGTAAATGGGAAACTAACGCACCTTGCCACTTCAAGCGGGTCTGGGCACAACACAGCACCCTATCCAGACGCTTAGCTACAAAGGAACTCCCTTCTTTCCCTCGTTTCCATGTATATTGATTTCCAGTGAAGCCCATATCAATAAGAGATAAATCATTTATCCACTCCCCAAAGACTAAGGAGTCATCTGAGAGTTGCCCATTACCTCCTGTTCTCTCATCCAAACGAACTATTGTATTGAAGTCTCCTCCGATCACTAAAGGTCCTTCGATACCTCCAATAACATCTTTTAGCTGGCCCCACAGTGAACTTCTCCTGCTTACTGATGGCGCCGCATACACCACAATGAGGTTAAGAGTTTCCTCTCCATTCACCACCGTAGCATAAATAAACTGGTTCGACGAGAGCACAACTTTAACCTCGCCAATCCCTGATCTCCATAACAACCATAATCCCCCACTCTGCCCTTCAGCATCAACTCTGAAAGAATTCTCAAACCCAAGGTTCTGACAAATACTCCTCGCTTTCTCACCTCTAGCATGCGTCTCAAAAATTGCTAAAATATCTGTCTTGAACTTCTTCAAGATATACCTTATCGATCTTCGAAACTTTGGTTTGTTTGCCCCCCGGCAATTCCAAAAAATGCAATCCATTAAATAATTAACTAATCCGGATGAAATAACCGGGGGAACCTGCTAGTCGAGATTATCCCTCACCTCCATCTCCATCTCAGAGTTCCCTGATTTCTCAGTGCCCTCTGTATGCTCGACAACCGCCATCGGAACCAGAGATGTCTCCATGCCCTCCGCCTGCTCATGTTGACCCTCCTTTCCTGATCCTTGGTTCTCATTCACAAATCGCCCTCCTGAGCGACCCACATTTCCCGGTTCAACCCTCATTCTCTTCCCCGTCAACGAAAGTTCTGAGTCCTGATGTTGTGGGCCAAAAATCAGCCCTTTAACCGGTTTCACTTTCGCTTGGGCCTTAAAACGATTAATGGTTTTCATCGGCCCATTCTTCCTCACCTTGTCGTTGCTTTTGCTTCCCGCAATGGGCTTTAACGGGCCTGCCTCAAACACCATAGGCCCTGTTTGCGGAACACGTTTCACATTCACATCTTGGTTCTCTTTGTTCCCCTCACCACGCGACGTATCTTTACGCGTATCTTCACGTGGATCTTCAAACTCCAAATCTTCCCTTAACCGATCAAAACTGTTGGAAACAGTGATATTTTCCATATTCTTCTCCGACCGTGAATCACGCCTACCAAGATTCGCATTTCCTTTTTGGCCCCTAGCAGCAGCTGCCACATCCGTCGACCCCGACGCCTTCCGACCCGATCGCTTCACCTGCGTGTATCCATCTTCTGCGTGACCAGGAGGCATCTCAGTCCCAGTGCGCTGAGCTCGAGGAGCACTCATCTCCTCTCTTGCTCGAACCGACGACGGACATGTATGAATCATATGACCATAAAGACCACATCCCGAGCATACATTAGATAGTCCCTCATATGAAACATAGAATCTTGCACCATTAACCATAATTGAACCCTTCAATGGTTTCTTAAGGTTAACCTCCACACAAACCCGTGCAAACCTTGCTCTCTCCAAATTCGACGTGGTTGCATCCACCTTGATAGGCTTCCCCACTCCTCTCGCAATACCAAAAAGGATTGCCTTGTGATAGAAGTTAACCGGTAAATCAGAGATACGCACCCAAACTGGCGTTGTAGTTATGTCATCCTTGACTGGATCAAACTCCGGGTTCCAAGCCTGAACCATAAGATAGCTTCCAAACGCTCTCCACGGTCCTCCTGTTAAAGCGTTTATGTAATCTTCCTCTTCTCCAAAGCGAATCATGAAGTACTGACGGGGTAGATCCATAACAACCATCGCCCCTTTAGGTTTCCATAATTCTTTTAGTCTCCGGTGTAACGCCATAAGCGGTACGTTCCGTCCAAGGACTTTGACAATCATACACTGCTTCCATAAATCGTTCATCGCCTCCAGCACATCCGATCCTATGGTTATCACTGGTTCCCCATCCACCCCATCAGGGAACTCAAGGGTAACCCTTTCTGCCACAAACTTCTCATCCAAAACATCCTCTGGCCTGCGCATCCCACCACCATTACTCCCTACCAACTTCCCTACCCATGAGTCGGGGGGATCACCCGGAGGCCTCCCCTGCCCTCCAGATTCATTCATCATTGCATCTTGATTCGCCGCCCCCAAAACCCTAGTGTCGCTCGCCGTCGCCATCTCTTAAAGAATACGACCCTTTAGTTCATATAGTACTTATATTTAATATAGTAGACTATGATTAATATACATGGTTTATTGAATTTTATACATGGTTTACGAATTTAAATACCTTTTAATGGTGAATGATATTTTAAATGATTTTTAAAAAAAAATAAGTTAATTTATTAATTTAATATAATTTTCTATTTAGTTCATATAGTACTTATATTTAATATAGTAGACTATGATTAGAAATTTTATGAAATTATCATACAAATTTTTAAGTTTTGTTTTATAATAAAATCTTAATTAAAACTGATTTGAATAATATTATGCTGTTAATTACGAAATTAATGATGCATTATTATATAAAAATATTTAAATTTTTTGTAGGATTTTGTTAGATTTTTGTCAATAAATTTGGTATAATTAAAAATAAAATTAAAACAGTTTTATAGGTGAAGTTGTTATATTTGTTGAGTATATAAGATTTAATATTTTAATGATGCCAAAATATTAGTTAGAAATAAATGAAATATGATTTTCTAAGGAATGTCCACTTTTAAAAAAATCACACATGAAAGAAAGTCATGACTTCTTTTTTAATATAATAGATTACCTATTTGAAGTAATCTAAAAGAGAAAAAGAACATAAACGAAAATCTAATAACGTCGCTAGTTCACACAATCATCATCATCGTATCATCTTGTTCTTCTCATTTTTTTAACAACATATTTTTCTTATTCATTGATATTATCTCTGAGTTTGCTAATAAAACTGCAAGAAGAATTATTTGTGAAGAATAATGTATTCCCATCTTTTAAATACTTTTGAATATTTATATTTTTGTTTGACATTGGTTTTATATATATGTTCAAATTTTTTTTTCATACGAAAAGTAATCTATTGTTTTCCTTTGCTTCTGGTCTTGTAAAACTCAAGACCGGCACTGGTGAATGACCATACCCAGTGATTTAAATTTTATATGAATTTGAAATTAGTCAACCTAACTAATATTGTATGTATTTTTAAAGTTTGATGGGTAATGAGTTGGTGGCACTACTGATACAATTCAATAACTATTTAATTGTAAAATTATTAAATATAAAAAAAACTGTAAGATTTTATGTTATTATTTTTTTTATAATTTTTTATTATTTCTTTTTTATATTTTTTTATAAGATTCCAATGCAAGTATGCAACTATTAAGAAAAAAATCATTTACAATTTATGATGATTCTAATACTATTCACAACAAAAGTATTAAAATAATATATTAAGGGAGAAATTGTTTTTGTGAGCTGCAAATTTTAAATTATTTTTAGTTAATGATCCATACATACACATATACTTTGAAAGTATGTATTTCATATTAACATATTAAAATATAAATTTATAATTTGAAACGCTAAAAATTTGAAATATTATTGAAACTTCAGTATAATTTCATTTCTCCAAAATTGACCACACATTTTTTAAAAGTAACTATAAGTTATAAATAAAATGTTTAAAACTAATTTGGCTATACCAAAAAAAAATAGCCATAACTAAAATATAATATAAATAAATACGTGTGGTGGCGTTTCAATGAAAAAGAAAATGAAGTGGACTGTGCATTAATGGGCCGGGCTTTATACTATGGGATCTAACCCGTTTCGAACACTCCTGAGAATGACATCACAGAGAGACTCATCGTCACGACCGGAGTTTCTCAAACACTCATCTGAAACTCAGAAAACCCTAACACAGATAAACCTCGGTAACCAAACCCATCTCAACTCTCCAACTAGATCCCCTTCCGACAATGTCTTCCCATCTATTTCTCCGACACCGGATCTCTCTCCTCCGAACCCTCAAACCCAACCCCAACCTCACCAGAACCATTTCCGGCACACCGTTCCTCTCCCAAGACCCCCAGCTCGCATCCGAATCAACCGATCACGACCCGGCAGGATCCACCACCACCGCGCTCCCTCCGAATCCCGCCACGGGAAGCCCTCTCTACCAGGAGAACTGGCGGAGTCCGATCCCGAACTCCCCTTCCTTCAGCCAGTCGCTAGTCCCCATGGGGTTCCTAAACCAAGCCCCCGCGGCTCGCATCAGAGCCCTCTCCGAGTCCCTCGACGTGACCTCGCTGCTGAACATGTTCGCGGACTGGACGGCGTCGCAGCGCTGGTCCGACATGAAGCAGCTTTTCGAGTTCTGGGTTCGGTCGCTCGACGGCAAGAGCGGGAAGCCGAACAAGCCCGATGTGAACCTTTACAATCACTACCTTCGTGCTAACTTGATGATGGGTGCTTCTCCTAGTGATATGCTCGATCTGGTCGCGTTGATGGATGATTTCTCCGTGGCGCCTAATACGGCGTCGTATAATTTGGTCTTGAAGGCTATGCATCAGGCCAAAGAGACTGAGGTTGCCGAGAAGCTGCTTAACCGGTTAGATCCACTTATCCTTTTGTTTTTGCTCTACGATGGTTACATACATTTTTTACTGCTTAATTACTGTTCAATGAGTAAGAGTTATCAACTAGTGAAAAAGCTTTGAAAATTACATAATTATATAATCGTAGTAGATTCTCCGAACATAACCAACTGTTGAAAAAAAGCAAATTGAAATGCATCTGATGTACGTGGTGGCAAATAATTAAACAACAAATCGTGCATACCCTAGCTTTTTGTGGTTACTCATTAAGTTTCTAGTTGGGGAATAAGTAATCAACAAGCTATAGCTTTTTTCATCTTTTCTCTGTTGTTACTACTTTTGTCTCTACTAAAATTCTAACATTTACAAGTCATCAGGATGCTGATGTCAGGGAAGGATGAATCTCGTCCGGATGATGAATCATATGATTTGGTTATTGGAATGATGTTTTCGAATGGGGAGAATGACAAAGCCATGCAGCTTCTTGACATCGCACTAAAATCTGGTTACATGTTGTCCACAACTGTTTTTAGTGAATGCGTTCGTAGCTGTGTAGCTAAAGGTAGGACGGATACACTCGTCTCCATCATCGAGAGGTGTAAGGTACTACTTACTGACTTACTTCTTGTCCTTGTCTTAGGTTGTTGATGATAATATTTAAATCTTTTTGCCTCATTTTTTTTTGTTTTATAGGCTCTTGATCGGAACAAGTCCCTATGCCCTAGCTGGATACTCTGTACATACATGGCAGAAGTTGCAACTCAAGAGGACAACAGCAAACTAGCATTCTACGCGTTTGAGTTCATGTACAACTGGATCAACAGGGGAGAAATGGCTAGGCCCTCGGTTTTACTCTCCGTTGATGAAGGGTTGGTTGTATCAGCTCTCGCAACCGCTGCCAGGACGTGTAATCCGACTTTAGTAGATGGGTCGTGGATGATTCTGAAACGGAGCCTGCGTGGGAAAAAAGCAGCCAACCCTGCGGCTTACGTTTCAAAGATAAACGCTTATGCGTCGCTGGGGAACCTGCAGAAAGCTTTCATCGCACTTCATGAGTTTGAGAACGCGTACAAGGACGCTGAAGGAGAAGCTAAGGAGGAAATGCTTTCTCCTTTTACATCCTTATACCCGCTCGTTGTTGCCTGCTCTAAGAAAGGTTTTGAGACATTGGATGAGGTACATCTTCTTAAGGGTTAGATATTGTTCTACACAATCTCTCCTTATCTGACATTGCAATGTTACATAATGCACCAGGTATACTTCCAGCTGGAGACATTGTCTAAAGGTGATACTCCATATAAGTCTGTAGCTGCTCTAAACTGTATTATTCTTGGCTGCGCAAACACATGGGATCTGGACCGTGCTTACCAGACGTTTGATGCAATAAGTGCTTCTTTTGGGCTGACTCCTAATATTGATTCATACAATGCTTTAATATATGCATTTGGAAAGGTCAAGAAGGTACTGTTTCCATCTCGTCATATCACTCTCTCTCTTTAATACTTTTTATTTCCAACCAGTTGGCCTAAAGACTGTGAGCTTGTTTGCTTTGGCAGACTCCTGAGGCTACAAGAGTATACTCTCATCTGGTTGGGGAAGGTGTTAAGCCTGATGCCCGGACGTTTTCATTGCTGGTTGATGCTCATCTCATCAACCGGGATCCCAAATCAGCTCTGACCGTCATTGATGACATGGTAAAACCAGAATTGAAAAACCAAACCATGTGTGTTGTTTAACATGGCTATGAAGAGAAACTAAATAATACATGCTTTTGGATTTTAACAGATCAAAGCTGGATTTGAACCTTCCAAGGAGACACTGAAGAAGCTGAGAAGGCGATGTATCAGGGAAGTAGACAACGAAAACGACGAGAAGGTGGAGTCATTGGCCAAGAAGTTTCAAATAAGGATGGGATCAGAGAACCGCAGGAACATGCTTTTCAACATGGATTACTCCAGGGGTCGCGCATAATAATTGCTACCATGGTAATAATGAATCCTCAGTTTATTATTTTTACTACAGAGGAACCGAAGTGTGAGCATCTCATAAAATAAAACTATGTTTGGTCTTTCTCTATTTTGTTGCAGAACTCTTGTGAGGTATGAAGCTCAGGAAGGGCTCATCGAATGTTGAAGCTTTCATTTGCTGTAAATTGCTTCATTATATTCGTTTCGAGTCCTTGATCTTGATTTTCCATTTACGTAGCTCGTTTCTTTTAGGATCACCAAGTCTCCTGCAGATGTTTTTCAGGCAGCATTGACCAATAAATGTCAAAACTTTTTTTTGGAAGATTTCTATTTTTTTTTTGTTTCTTTACAAAAGACCAATTGTTTCTTGTGCTCAAAATAGTCTGAGGCATGATGTTATGTTTCACAATCTCGTTTACTAAGTAATCAAATACAGTAACCACCACCAAGCTTGCACTTTTTGATCTTGAATTGAATAAATGTAATTGTGTACTGGTATGGTTGAGAGACTGCTAAACCGGAGGCAGGGAGGGCCTTTAGAAATGGGCGGCCCAATTCTGAGTCCATGTGGGTTTCTTGAGAGGCTCTCTGTTTCACAGATTCACAAAACAGCTCTGAAAACATTTCACCTGGGGATCAAAGACGCGAAACCCTAAACTGAACACAAGATGGGTGGAAGGAATGAGGAAGAAGCTGGCGGAGATAAAGACAAAGAGGAAGAGCAAGATGACATGTCTGTGCACTCTCCCTGTAAAGCCTTACCCTTCCTCCGTTTCTTCTCTCTCCAAGGTTTTTTTCTTCTCTCTCTATCTCCTCTACCTCCTTTTGTTCTGTATGTTAAAGGGTTCCTGTGTTCTTTGGATTTTGATTCTCAGGAGCAGTCACAGGTTGAATTGGAGCTCACGTTATTAGAAGCTCTTGAAATCTATCCTCCCGTTAAACTCCGAGGCAAGTGTTCATTATCTTTGTTCCTTGTCCTGTCTGCAAATGACTCTTTCTCCGTCTGTCTCTTGGTGATCAGAAAGCATAAACCTTTACCCAAAAAAAAAGAATCATTTTTTTTCCCTTTGTATTCAATCCATGACACTGCTCAGTTCTCTTGTTTATTGCTTTCTACTAATGGGATTATGTTCTAATGTTGGTGTGCAGGCATACATCGCCACTTTGTTCTTTATGGTCTGATGGAATATCTCGGCAGAAGGTTTGTCTGATACTTACCTCTCTTTCCCTGAGTTGTAAGAGTTCCTGTTGATTTGTCTGAAACTTAAACAAGTCTTTCTGTCATCCTATAGCTTTGACCGACCGTTCTCAGCGGATGAGGTTCTGCAGCTACTGGATCGTTTCTACAACATAGAGATGCTGGTGAGTACTTGTTACTTACAGCGAAGATTGACTATTTCTTGTGATGCTACATAGCTTTGGCTTCTAATAGAATTGTGCTGCTGGTTTAATCTGTTATCTCTGGATTAATTTTTTTAATCAGAAATCAGATGATGAGGACATTGACATTCTTAACCACGAGGAAGACTTTACCTTGCCTCAGAGTTTCTTTGATAAGGAAGAAGCAGTGACAGAAGAAGAAAGAAGTGGCCTTTGCTTCCGTTTCACTGCCTCTTTTTTTTTGTATATGGTTGGTTAGGTTTGTCTTCAGCTCTTATGATAAGCCTCTATTTGTATATGATGCAGTATTAGTGTAGAACCATCGGACCACTACTCATCTTTTTTTTTTACTCTGTCCAAGAGTTCAATATAAACAAGCTTTTTTGTTCTCTTTTCATGATATGACACTTACAGCCTTGTTTGTGTTGTTTGTTTTGTTTGGTTGGTTGGGAATTTTTAATAATACAGTTGATTGTCTGTATATTGGAAATGTAAAACATATCTGATCAAATCAAATAACATAAATAGAATATTTGATATCATGAGATTGACAACAAAAGAAAGAACAAAAAGTGTAATTAAAAGTAAAAAAAAAAACAATATAGGATTGAATTCAACTGTCTCTGATTCTCATCTTCCTGATGAAACCAAGCTATGTAACTTAATAGAAAGGTCTCATTCAACTTCCAGAGCCTTTGATCAGTTCTGAAAACAAACCAACAAAACAACATGAGCTTTTGACCCAAACAAAAAAACAGTTCATCCCTCCTTATTGCAGTTTGATTTACCTCAGTGGCTTCCTGCAGACTTAGCCTCTTCTTTCTTGGGTTCATCGGTCTTAATGCTCTCTTCTCCTGACAACAAGAACAAAAGCCCAAAATTATAAAAACCATCTTATTTTGAAGCTGATCATATTTGTATGATTCTCAGACAGACCTCCATCTTCAGGAAGATCAGAAGTCCAGAGGGTGAGGTTGTCTCTAAGGAGCTGCATGATCAAATGTGCTGTCCTTGTACGACTCCTCACTAAGAGTATCCTAACTCCGCAATCGCCTCATCGAAGGCTTGCTTCGCCAAATGGCAAGCTCTGCAACAGTTTTCAAGAAACCCACATTACAAACAAACCCTGATGATAATTTCATTTAGGTGTTAGATCTTTGTTCAAATGAATGAGACACCTTTCAGGAGAGTTCATGATCTCATAGTAGAAAACAGAGAAGTTAAGAGCAAGGCCAAGACGAATCGGGATGTGTTGAAGGAAGCTCAGTGCTTGCAGCTTGTGTTGCAGCCTAATCAAAGTTTAATCCTCTATCATACCAAAACCTCTAGCTCCTAACAACTTACAAGTGTTTGAAAAGCAACATATTGAGATGATACCTCATAGCCTTTGAGAGACTGTTCAGAGGCTTCCTTCCTATCTTGCTCGGTCTTAAACTCAGCCAAGTAACGGTAATAATCCCCTTTCCTACAACCATTTCAATTCAATTTGCAATTTATACAATATTGATGCAAGAGAAGAGTGTGTGTGTGTTTTTGTATATGTTTCTTACATCTTGTAATAGAAAACAGTGGCTTCTCCGGAGGTAGCGTGAGGGATGAGATGCTGATCAATGATGCTGAGAATGTCTTGACAGATGTCTGCGAGCTCGTCCTCTACCTTTTGGCGATACCCCTTGATTGTTTTCACGTTTGATTCGTTGCCTTTAGACTCTTCCTTCTGTTCGATCGACGACATGATCCTCCACGAGGCCCGTCTCGCTCCGATCACGTTCTTGTAACCAACGGACAACAGATTCCTCTCTTCCACCGTAAGCTCGCTGTCCACCTTCGCCACTTTCTTCATCGTCTCGACCATCTCTGGCAAAATTTATTACCCCAAACCCTTCATTTAAAAATAAAAATAAAATCTGACGAGTTTAAAGTTGTTTTAAATATTAACGTACCGTCGTAGCGCTCGGCTTGTTCGGAGAGCTTAGCCAAGTAGACGAATGTCTCCCTCTCTGACGACATTTTTTGTTCACGATTATGTGTCGGAAACAGAGTTCTTGATTTCTGTTTTTTCTTTTTTGTCTTCTTGTGATTTTCGTCTGATGAGAGATAAATAAATAAATAAAAGAAAAAAATGATTGGAAGAGAAAGGAGGGAAGAAACAGAAGATCGCGAATGGCGGAAGAAGACTGAATCTCAACCTTCAGTTCTGAGGTGTCTTTTAACCAACTTAACGAACTTTTCGCTCCCTTACAACGTGGCAATTTAGATATTAAATTATTTAAACGAACCAGCTAAGCATCAAGGGGATGTAGCTCAAATGGTAGAGCGCTCGCTTTGCATGCGAGAGGCACGGGGTTCGATCCCCCGCATTTCCAAAATATATTTTTTATTTTTTTTTTTGCTTGCTCACTCACGATTTTACCCTTTTACCCTAATTTTCTTTTAATTAATTTAATCTTTGCTTCTTCCTTTTGTCGGATAACGTCATGAGCAGCGCCGTAATCCCCTTGTCGGAATAAGATGATTAACATCAGAACCCCAATTCAGCGATTCATCCTTCTCCACCGCCGATTCGCTAACCGAGTCAACTCAACCTAAACCACCTCCACCAACCACCACAAACATCACTCCCGTGAACCAAGACCATCTCCTCCGCGTCTGCACAATCCTCTACCAACAACAAAACTCCCCCGACTCGCGACTCCGTCTCCAAACTCTCCTCCACCGAGTTCCAACTCACACACGAGTTCTTCCTCCAAGTCTGCAACAACTTCCCCCTCTCCTGGCGCCCCGTCCACCGCTTCTTCCTCTACTCGCAGCAGTCCCCACCAAGGTTTCTCCCACACCTCCGTCACTTCCAACAAGATCCTCGGAATCATCGGGAGATCAAGAAACACGGATCTTTTCTGGGAACTTGCTCAAGAAACGGGGAAGCGAGGGTTGGCCAACGACAAGACGTTCCGCGTCGTGGTGCGGACACTCGCTTCCGCTAGAGAGATGAAGAAATGCGTCGGCTTTTTCCACCTGATGAACGGGTTTGGATACGGTTACAATGTCACAACGATGAACAGGGCGGTGGAGACTTTGTGTAAGGAGAAGCTCGTGGAAGAAGCTAAGTATGTTGTTACTAAGCTTAGAGATTGTATTAAACCCGACGAGGTGACTTATAGGATTATGGTCGAAGGGTTTTGTGATGTTGGTGATTTGGTCGAAGCTGCGAAGGTTTGGAACTCGATGATGGAGGAAGGGTTCGAAGTGGATGTGGAAGCTGGTAAGAAGATTATGGAGACGCTTTTGAAGAAGAACCAGTTCGATGAAGCTTCCAAGGTCTTTTACGTGATGGTGTCGAAACGGGGGGAGGGTTTGGATGTGTCTTTCTACAGGGTTATGATTGATTGGTTGTGTAAAAACGGGAGGGTCGATACGGCGCGGAAAGTGTTCGACGAAATGCGTGAGAGAGGGATTCAGGTGGATAACTTAACTTGGGCGTCGATAATTTACGGGTTAGTGGCTAAACGAAGAGTTGCAGAGGCGTATAAGACAGCCGAGGCGATTGAGAATCCGGATATTAGTATCTATCATGCATTGATCAAAGGGTTGGTGAAGATTAAACGTGCAGGCGAAGCGACGGAGGTTTTCAGGAAGATGATAGAGAGAGGGTGCGAGCCGATAATGCATACGTATCTTATGCTGCTGCAAGGACATTTGGGGAGGAGAGGAAGGAAAGGACCAGACCCGTTGGTGAATTTCGATACTATATTCGTTGGAGGTATGGTTAAGGCGGGGAAACGGTTGGAAGCTACAAAGTATGTTGAGAGGACGTTGAAGAGAGGGGTTGAAGGTTCCTAGGTTTGATTATAGCAAGTTCTTGCATTGTTATTCTGCTGAGGAAGGTGTGGTGATGTTTGAAGAGATGGCTAAGAAGCTTAGGGAGGTGGGTTGTTTGATTTGGCGGATATATTTCAGAGGTATGGAGAGAAAATGACTACGAGAGAGAGAAGGAGAAATAGAGAAGAAACATCCCCTGTGTCACCTCCTTTGCCTTACCAGTGTCCAATGCCAAGCCTAACCCTAGTTTCTACCACATCACCGTCTACTTGGTTTGCACGGTACCACTTTGTTCTACTAGTTGATTAGTAGAGAGTGTAAAATAACCTTTGCACTTCGGGGAGAGCATGTAACGTTACACCGAGATACTAACTATAGAATAATCGCAACGTGTGTTTTGTTCATGAAGAGAGATTTAGTAGTTGCATTGCTTGATACATTGTGTAGAAGAATGGGAAATAATTGTAGATATTGTTGTTGAGTTGTTCAAAATTTGACTGGAAAATGAATGTGGTACATATGCTAATGTCATTACATTACAAAATATAAAACATCAACTATAAGATTCTAGTAGTAAAATTACACTTAAAATGGTAAAATTGCAATCTTTAATACCCCAACTCAGCAATTCGACTAGAGAGCTTCGTACAAGAACGGTAAAAACCAAAACTGTTTAGACAAATGTGGTTTCACTGCAACATATAAGGTTTTTCTTCAGGTTGTGCACTCTCTTAACCCGGTTTTAAGAGCTTCTTCGTCCAGTTTGTGTCCTGCACATATTCAGTCAGTCGCATAAATCAGCAAGCAGAGATAATAGAGTTTCGATAGCAATAATGTTAATTACGAGGCAAAAAAAAAGGACATCTGACCTATAAACACAATTTTGTTCATTCTGTTCTCTTCTTCACTCCACTTTCGCGCTGGAACTATCTCATATATCTCTTTAACGGCCTGCGCATATTCAATAACATGGAGGCAATGTGAAGAAACACATGCCGGGTGGTCACAAGACCTTTTACTCAGGTTTCATTTCATGACTACATTACCTGCAAAATATGCAGCTGGTCCGAGTTTTGAATGCTCAACACAGCCTTGCAACGATATACATCCATGTCAAGTTTTTTATCCCACAGAACTTCCTCAAGCCATAAACGAACCTGTAAAAACAAGAACAGGCAGGTGAGTCAGAAAGAAAACACTATTCATTAACTACTAGTATTTTGATGAATTTAGTACCTTGTCGAGGTTAATAGGCTGAGGTTCACTGATGCATAGAGTCCTCACTCCACTATCATGAAGATCCGTTGTCGTTAATGATTTATTTGCCTCTAGCAGGGATTCGAGACGACTAACGTGCTAAATGCAGCAGTTAAGAAGGAAAAAAAAAAGGGTTCAATTATCATAGTCAAAAGCAGGTATATATAATATAATCAGAGACGATAGAGAAGTGAAGTGAAGTTTAAGAGACTTAACGGTTGAATCATATGCTTGGCATTCTAAGATGTTGGATAAATCAACTTGGCACCTGACAGAACGAACGACATTGGCGAGGGAGTTGATGGAGTGAATCTCCTTCTCCAGTTCATCAGATTCCTCTTAGAGAAATCAAGTCAACCTTGTTCATTATCACCGTGTCCTACAAAACAAACAAGATTCCATGTCGGTGATGAGGCGAGAGAAGTAAGATGCAGTAGAGAAAAAAAGTAAGGGTTCTTACAGCAAATGCTATTTGATTAAAAGCCTCGGGAAAGGAGGATGAGTCACGGCGCTCATTGAGCTGAAAACGAAGGTTCTTTGCATCCACCACCTATTGAAGCAGCAGCCAAGTCAGTAAAGGCATTAGGAACAAGATGCTTAACCATTACATAACTGGAACCAGAGAGAAAGAAAGAAAGCAAGTAACCTGAGAGATATACGCTACAAAGAAGGTAACGAGAAAAAAAGGAATATTACTAGCTTTAAATGACGAAGAGACAAAAAAAAATGGTGTCATGTATTAGACAGTATTACACAATCCATGTTCTCTGTCTATATTACTAGCTTCAAGACTAACAAAGGAGAAAACTCACAGTAACAATGCAGTCAAGCTTGACTTCTGATTCTAACTGGTCATCCAACCAAAGAATAGAAGCCAGTGGAGCCGGATTTGCTAAACCTGTTGTCTCCAGTAATATATGATCAAGCCTGTATGTATTACGAGCGAAAGAAAAGAGCGTCTAGTAAATCAAATAGGTGTTCTTTTCTCCAAAATGTAAGTGTGCCTATACTTCAACTTCCTCAAGTATACTAAAAAAAAACACACACAACTTTTGGGGATGTCAAGAGCTGAAAAGTGATGAAATTAGAACCTGTCTTTCCTCAGAACAAGCTGCTCGAGAGCTTGAACAAGACTGTGCTTGACAGTGCAGCAAATACAGCCGTTAGCAAGCTCGACCCACTCTTCGACAAGAGCACCTCCTTCACCTTCGTTGATCATTGCCCTCTCTACTCCAATCTCTTCCCCAAACTCGTTCAAAATCACCGCTATTTTCTTCCCGTGTTTCCCGTTCAGAATATAATTCACAAGCTGCACCCCAAATATCATAATAACAGTTATTATAACAATCAAATCAATACTTCACAAAACGTAAAATCAATCAAAGATTTGCTTACGGTGGACTTTCCGGCGCCGAGATAACCAGTGATGACAGTGACACCAACAGCATCGCTTGTTTCCTCTAAAGAGATGGTTGTCTTAACGACGGAAATATCTGGTTGGATTTGAACAGCCATCGGTGGTTCTTCGTCGTCCGCCATTTTTTCACTCCCTCCGTTTCCTTCTTCCGACTCTCTTCTGTAAGGGGAGGCGCCGCCGTAAGTAAGGACTCTTCTTCGCTCAGAGATCAGTTCGGTTTAGCCGGTTTGATTTGATTTAGTGCGGTTTGGCTTGGTTCGTTCAATTAAAATGCGTATCCCTATTATTACACTCTCATAAATGGGCCGAACGAGCCCACATCAATTAATGGGTTATATTCTGTGACAATGATATTAGAATATCTCACTCTCACTGTTTTTCTCGATCGTTCAATTGCGAGAAGAAGCTGAAAGGTAAAGTGGTCTCGACTTGTTATCTGGATTTTGTAGTTGGTTGGTCAATCCTCTGATTCACTTTGTTTTGGGTTCCTCTTTTAATCTGAAATCTTGTTGTGAGTAGATGGGGAAAGACGGAAAAGGTGGGGGTGGGAAGGGTAAGGGAAAGTGATGAAGCTTCTGCCTCCAAGGGTAAAGGCAAAGCTGGCAAAGCCGCTGATGGTCTCGGAACATGCACTTATGTTAAAGGTGTTTGTGTCTTTTCACTTCATTTCTTGTCTTTAAAGAGTACTTGTCTTCTTGTATGCTATTTTACAAACTTGAGACGTCTGTGTAGTAAAAGTAGCATGCAAAAGTTGTCGTCAACGCTGCAATGGTTTTTGTTCTTTTCAGCGAGACACGTTTTGTGCGAAAAGCAAGGAAAGATCAACGAGGCTTACAAATAGTTGCAGGATGGTTGGTTGAGCAACGGAGACAAGGTTCCTCCTGCTGAGTTTGCCAAGGTTAAAATTTCTTACTTTTCTTTTTCTTGTTAATGATTAAAAATATCCAGTCTGCAAGTACCATCTCTTAGCTTTGACATGTACATAACAGCTGAAAACCCATTTTAGAGACCTGCGAGTCTCAGTTTTTTTTTTTTTTTTTTGGTTACATAGTTGTGTGTGATATATGTGTGGAGAATCTCAAACAAGGATTTGTTTACGTGGAACTATTATGTCTAGATTGCATGCAGAGTACTCGGAGTGCCCATCAGGGAACAAAGGAGGAGATCTTGGATGGTTCCCTAGAGGAAAGATGGCTGGTCCCTTCCAAGATGTCGCCTTCAACACTCCTGTTGGTGTCACCAGTGCCCCTTTCAAATCTACGTATGTCCACATCCTCCTCACTATCTCTTACTTTCAAATCTGATTTGTTTTGGTGTGCTTTATTTAATTAGTTGATGATGAATGAGATGATTGCAGGCACGGATACCATATCATCCTGTCTGAAGGAAGAAAGAACTGACAGATTACATATCTGCTCTGCTCTGCTCTGCTCTTGTGGACGTCACTTACTAGTTGGTTACTGTAATCTATATATAAAAAAACACAGCCTCTGTTCGTCTGGCCAAAAAGTTCGATGCAAATTGTTAACAAAAGTTTGATTCTCAGTAAGCTATTATACTATATTCACACCAGTAACATGGACCATGAACAACAGTGTGTAGCTGGAGGTTATTGGCTTTGGGAATATCTTCCCGATCGTAAGAAAAGTATGGTTTATATGTCGATTTTTTTACTCTCCAAGACACTTTTTGAGTTTCATATATCATGATAAGACACATTGCACTTGAAGCACACATTATACCTAGCTAAAGACATCAATACCCTTATACTAAAGGAAACCAAACCAGAAAATCAAACCAGAAATCACTTTATCTGAACTCAATCATACCAACACAATACCCTAAATCTTCCTTCCCTCTTTTTCGTATCAATCTCTTCCTCTCTTACTATCTCTATCTCGCTCTCTCTCATTTGCGGCGGAGACTAAAAACCCTAGATGACCGTCGAATAGATCTCACCGTCTCTTACTTCCTTTCGTCTCAATCTCTCCCTCTCTCACTATCTCTCTATCTTTCTCTGGGTGCAACTGGAATGCATTTTTTTGGAATAGAACCTTCCTGAATGCTTAATTCCTTCACATTCCACAAAATATTCACCAGTTACAATAAAAAAAAGGAATGATTATTCAATCTCATTCCATATTATTCCTTTCCATTCCAAAAAAAAATTCAACACTCTTTTGAAAATTCATTCCACGTAAAAATAGTTCTGGAACAAATGGAATACTAATTCCACTCCTTTGAATTCCACCAATTATCATTCCATTAATTCCTTTTATTAACATCCAGTTACAGCCTCTGTTAGTTCCATTGTCACCTCCGTAACACCACCGTTCTCACGAATCAACACCGCCGTTCTCAGATTCAAGTCAGGCAAGGTTTGTTTCTTTCTAATCTACACAGATTTGGTTTATTTTTCTCTTACCCAGAAACTTAATTTCACCATTTTTAGATTCGAAAAAAATTAATTTTATTTCATTTTCTCCATTTTTCCAGGTAACAACCAAACGGACCACCGCCTCACTCCGAAACTATTTACAACCGACGGTTCTCTAGTGGACGGTCAATGTCTGTCCACACTTCTCCCATCCACGCTTCTCCCGTACACAACACCACCGACCACACTTTTACCATCCACAACTCGCCAATACACAGCTCCCCTATCCACAACACACCCATCCACAAAGCAACCCCTTCCATCCAACTCCAACTACTCCCCCATCTCTTCGGTGACAGATTCCATATACCTGCTTACTACGGTCGAGCTTAGACTTTTTACTTTCCACCTTCAAGCTGGCTTTTGTGTTTTCTTTTGTGGTTGATACCCACAACCAATATAATATGTTAAACCTATCTTTATGTACTTGCTTTAAGATTTCTAATATGTTAACAATTTGCACTTGTCAGATTCTTTTTTCCTTAATATTTTGTGGATGAATTAGATTTGAAAAATGTTTGTGGACAGATTATCATCAATCCAAAAGTTTTGTGGATGATATATATGTCGAAAGATTTTGTGTACGGAAAACAAGTAAGGATACTTGTGGACGGTTTCTGAAGTAAATACTTAGACCGGCAACAATTTTAAAGTGAGAAGTTCGTATGAAAGCCAACCTTTTACATCCAATGGTCTACAATCAATACATGTATTGTTACAACACAAACAAACCAAACCGGTTCCGCTTTTTACAACATAAAGTAACCCAAACCCTCATTAAGGGTACCAATGTCATAACACACAGAAAAAGACAAGAGAAAGTGTCTCTCATGTCATATGTGTCTTAGAGTGTAAGATAAAGTCATATTGTGTCCTATTATGTAAGCAACTCTTATATGTCCTACCAGTTCCGGAATCTCTGAAAGAAATATATTAATATAATATGAAAGGTAAAACAATAAAACGAACGCGTAGGAATGTGAACACAAGTGGGTAAATGGGTAAAGACTACAGAGAAAAAAAAGGAGGGTTGGAGTTGGAGGTCGTTGAATTGTTAGTGTGAATCTAACAACACGCATATAAAAGTGATTATAAAGTGCACATAATTTTGCGCAACTCCCCAATCCTCCATCCACCTTTTTGTTTATTAGTTTTTTGTAGAACGCAATAATTTGATTACGTGTGTCGCCTTGTGAAGAATTTTTCTAAACACATTAATGACTTCACAAGCCACTTGTACATTCATTTATATTCACATACATGATACATGTATTACACACATATATGCATACTAACCACACACACACACACACAAAAAGGAACACAGAAACGGAGTGGTGCTTATCATCTTAGTAAGTTAGGAACTAACTAGAGCATCTTAATGCGTGGTGATTGGTGAATGAGTGCTTTCTGATCGATTATTTCTTTATTGGGAAAAAAAGAGCAAATGGGAACAAGTGCCAGTGGTGAGTGATATAATAAGAGAGGGACCACAACACACAACCGCAAATTAATCAGAAGCAGCAGTCGTCATAAATTTGCTAGCCCTTTATTGGCGGTTCTAAGTCTTGTCATCCACATTATGTTATTAAGAGATAAGAGTAAAGTATGAGACTCAAATACGGTTCTCTGATATATTTACATTTTTTAATACCAAACATAACTTTGTAAGGAGAAATTTACATATTAGGTCACATTCTCACTTTTGGTATCATAATAAGTCACTTTCTTATATTGAGACACTTTATTATAACTTGCTCTACTAAAAGCGTAACTCAGTTTGGAATATTCTAGTTTCTCCTTTTTTGTCATTTTCCTGTTTGAATTTTGAACTTGAATTTTGAATAAGCATGTGAGTGGTGGACCCGAGAAAGAAGCTAAAATAAATTTAATATTTTGCACAATTCAATTTTTAATTAAATCTTATTTTTTCACCGGAAACGAAGATAGAAAAAGAAAATCATTTTGAGTGACTGCTTGAGATTCGACGGTGATTTTAGGTTTTGAAGATTGAAGCTTTGGCAAGTGAAGATGACGACGAGGCGCAAACGGTCGAGATATCTCCTTAGTGCTCTGTCACCGTTGTGGCCTGCAATTCGCCTCGGTTATGTGCTCTGCAATTCGTCCATGTCGTCACCGCGATCTGAGCTCTGGCCGCCGAAACGTCTCTTCTTTTCCTAAGAAACTCGCCGGAAATCGGTCACAGAAACTTCTTTTCTCAGTCCTATACGAGAGAGAGATAGATGTGAAGAAAGATTTGAACTTTTTGTACCTTTGTGTGTTCATGTTACAATCTGTGGGATTTCATATAGTTTTAGGTCTCCTTTTGTTAATCCCATAAGTTCTGTAGTTTTACAAGTAGATTTAGTTCTGATCATTTCTGTAATCAGATTCGTTGGTTGTGATTCATAAACAGAAGGTTTGCAGAATTTGGGTTGAGGATGAGCTTGAATGGACATTTCTCTGTTGTTTGTGACAAAAAAGGACATATCTCCGTTGAGTTTTCGTGCCTACGATCAGATGTTCATTATACATTATGGGTTTATCTTAGTTTACATTATACATTGTAAGATTTTTAGAACATGTACACTTTATATAATATTTACGCGTACATTAATTTTCTTGATATCCAAGCGTACACCACTTTTGTGATGTCTATGTTGTACATGTATGTTGTGCACATCAATTTTCTTGATATCCAAACGTACACCACTTTTGTGATATCTAGATTGATTGTGGTTAATTTTTTTAGAAAATATGAACATGTAAAAACTAGCAAAGTGTACACATACTGTGTGTACACATACTGTGTTGTTGGGTTTGTATTATCCACATATACAGTTGGATGATTATAGCTACATGTACAACATGTGATTGATATCCACTTGTACACTACAAACCACAATGGAGTTTGCATATATGGTTTCAAACTCATCAACCCAAAATCCATAGTTATTAGGCCAAATGAGCTTAGGAGAAGTATCAATAGAACAAATATAGAGTCTAGCCTCATATACCTACTGAGCCAAGGCTAAACCAGCAGGTCCACCACCGACAATAGAGACCAAATAATCTTGCAATTTGCAACATAAAATAGTTAAGGTCTACACATATTTTTTTACTCATCGTGTACCATCACCTGATATTTCTATCATGAAACATATGTACATATTCTTTCGTGTACAACAATCTCATTTTCAAATGGAATATATGTACATGGACATTGTTTACAGAAAAATGTGTACATGGGAAACACGTGTACATGTGGATAGTAATTTTATTGTACATCTTGTAAATACATTTATAATGGTGGTGAACATGGCAACTAGGAATGTGTTCATATGTGATGTGTTCTTCCTTTGCCACTGTCCCCAAAAACTCTAATCATTGTCCATATGTACATCAGCTCACTTGTGCACACCTGATAATTCTCAACACACACTTGCAACTTTGACGATTTACACAAGTTAAAAAACATTGTTATCTTTGAAAGCTCAAGGTCATACAAAAAGAAGAAGCTTTGTTGGTTCATAATATCTCATGATTTTAATAAGTTTTAGATTTATATTTTAGCTAATTATGATCATTTTAGGTTGCATTTAATTCATTAAATTGCATTTGCATGCATAATTGCATATCACAGGGTTTAAAGTACATAATTGGAAGTTTTGGGTGGCACTGCAAAGTTATTTCTGCAATTTTCATAGTTCTAGGGCTCAAAAAATAAATATTCGAAAGATGAAAGGACCAGGCTTGCAAAAAGGCCAAAAATGGCCATTGGAGCTCACGATGATCTTGAGTCCGGAGCCTGACGATTCCGACGACGAGCACGACCCGACGGAGGAGCTAAACAGAGATGTAAGAGCCCACCGTGAAGCTTGGTCCGGTGATTCACGGCGATGGGGGATTCACGATTGGTCCTGATGGTTTCAACCACGAGCTGGAGCACGACTGGTTGAACACGGGCTGAGTTCGAGACTGCGGTGAGGGACCCTGCTTATCGGATCTCTACGGAGGAGACGCAACGTCTTGGTTTTTCAGCAACAAAGAGAGGAGGACCAGATAAAACGAATGCATATAAGTCATCAACCATGGAGAATCTGGGGCTTTCTATGGTGGAGGAGATGGTTGAGAGTTTCAGATTTTGAATCTATTGTGGAAAAAGCAGATTGGTGATAAGCCTTGTGAAGCTCGTGGAAGAAAAAACTGTTAATTTAGTGTTTTTAACTATTAGGAAGAAGAGAAGAGAAGATAATAAATAAATGGGGACCACCATAGATATGTTTTACTTGGAATCCAACGAAATTGAGGGAATGGTTAAGAAAAAGTGTGTCTATAGAACAAAGTGATCCATGACGTTATTATAAAGTGTAAAAGTGACTCTAGATGTAATTATTTTCTTTGTAAGAAGATATCGTTATAGTTTATACCAAACAATAACAACAAAAAAAAAAAAAAAAAAAAAAATGCCCACACGAACGTGGTCGAATTGATGGTATTGCGCCGGGAATGTGTGTAACGCGCTCAAGTTCGACCCACCCTCAAAACTACATCACTCACGTGTGGGTAGAAGGGTTTTCACATGGCTCCGCCTCGCCCAGGATTAGTCAGATGTCGAGGATCCATTGACCAATTGTGACTGATGCTAGTAGCCGACAGTGGTTAGTTGGTGTCCAGAACCAGATTTACCTGAGTTATCAAAAATAAAAATAAAAAAATAAAACTCGTTCTTGTTTGAAAATCTATGAATCAAAGATTAAATACGTTCCATGGCTCAAAAATATACATAAAATGAACTATTTTTACCAATATATTTATATACAAATCAACTTTAATATTTGGTGATTTACTATTAAAGTTCAGAAATTAATGTTTTGCCATAGGTTGTTTCATACTAGTCAACAACCTGTCCTTGTTGTCTAGATAACCAGTAGATACCTTAACAAAATATCATAACAGAAAGCAAAAATCAGAAACAGAAGAGATGTATATTTGATTACATAATTAATATTGAATACATCATATATATATATATATATGTTTACTTTATATCCGAATTTTACATTTACTTAAAACTCTATATAAATATATATTTCTAAGTTACAATTTTTGTTTATCTTATAGTGGTTGATGAATTTAACTAAAACTCTGACATTAATATAAATATATGATTTATAGTTCACGTCAAATTTAATTTTATCTGTATAATTCACTTTTTGTATACATGACTAGGTTGTTTTTCCGCACATCCGGACATAATCTTTTTGTCTACTTTATATATTTGTTTACTTTTTAAATAGGTCTCTTAAATATATTAACTTTTTCTTAGTTTTATAAATTTCATATTGTCATATTAACCGGCACTCTAAAAAAAGTTATATTAATCGGCATTTGATCCGAAGATTTCATATCTCACACCTTTACATCCTATATATAGCATCCACTTCATAGCTTTTTCCTCACTCTCATTCCTCCTTTTTCTTTCTTTCTCCTTGTTTCGTCTCTTTATCTCTTTCTTCCTCGTAAAAAAGAAGTTTACACATAAACATATGTGACTGGAGAAGAAGATATTAAAAGGAGATATGGGTTCAAGGAGATTAATCATGGTGATGGTGATGGTCCTGGTGATGATAGATACGAAATTCATATGTGCCCAGGATATCTCTAGAGGCAGTTTCCCTAAGGGCTTTGTCTTCGGAACTGCTTCTTCTGCTTTTCAGGTCCCTCTCTCCTATCCACTCTCTTTATTTTTCTATTTGTTTATTTGTTCATTCATTTGTTTTTTTGCTTATGAGCTATTTATCTTTTTTCTTATAAATTTTAACGATCTGAAAACAAAAATGGTTCACGGACCAGCAATCATCAGAACATATACGTCCCCCATGTTATATGTTTCTGTTCTTCAGAAAAAAAAAAATACCGGGGAAACTTATAAAACACAATTCCACATATCAATATATTTATATATAGTTTTTAGTTGGTAGCAATACTAGATGAAAACAAAGAGTTAACTACCTACCTCTGTAAATTCATCGTATTTTTTATTCAGTTTCATCATAATCGAATTTTATAACATACTAGTATACGAATAAATAGTTGTGTTTGTTCTTGAAATTATGGTCCATAGATCAACATACGACTAAGTGTGTGACGCGTAAACAAGACCACATATATTCATGAATCACGGGGCATTCAATGCGTCCTCCTTTTCATGTGGGTTCTGTTTTTTCCAAAACTTTAGGTCTTTTCAAACAACGACCCATTCTTTTACACATTTTCACAATTTATCTCTTTTTTTCTCAATTCTAGCAAAACCAAAGTCTAGCAAAACCAAAGTCTTTCTTGTGTCTTACCGATCTTACCTAACCAAGCTAATACAATTAATGTTTCAATTACTAACAGTAGTACATTTTTCTAGCTGGAATTTTGGATTCAGTGTTTAAAACAATACCTAAAATGAAAATGAGCATAATAATGGACCGAGCCTTGTAATATCAAAAATTGGTGCAGCACGAGGGAGCAGTAAAGGAAGAAGGAAGAGGTCCAACGATATGGGACACATTTTCCCACACTTTTGGTAAAATCACTGATTTTAGTAACGCTGATGTTGCTGTTGATCAGTACCATCGTTACGAGGTAATCTTCATTTTATAGTATAAATTAACAAATAATATTTCAATAAAGTATACATTTCCAAAATTAACGAAGTAAATAGTTTTCATGAAAATTATAAAATGGCGAGTGCAGGAAGATGTACAACTCATGAAGAACATGGGCATGGACGCTTATAGATTTTCCATCTCGTGGACACGCATATTCCCAAGTACATTTTTACCTTTTCATGTTTATCTTTTTGTTCAATTTTATATTGAGTTACAAACTCTTGATGGTTTACTAATGATATGATTATATTATGTGTTGTTTACAGATGGCGTGGGACAAATAAACGAAGCCGGAATCGATCACTACAACAAACTCATAAATGCTTTACTTGCTAAAGGTATTTATTTATTCATTTTCTAGAGAATATCAATCATTGAATATGGTTTTTATAAAATTGTTGTTGGTTGAGTTTCTCATGTACTATAACAAAACAATTATAGGGATCGAGCCATATGTGACGTTGTACCATTGGGACCTTCCACAGGCACTCCATGATCGATACCTCGGTTGGCTAAACCCACAAATCATGTAACTTATCCCATACACAAATCCCCCCACATAAAATATTCAATAAAACTACTACATCACAGAAATGGGCTTATGGTTTTACGTTTTGGCAGAAATGATTTTGCAGCCTATGCAGAGGTTTGTTTCCAGAGATTTGGAGATAGAGTGAAACATTGGATCACATTCAACGAGCCACACACATTCGCCATACAAGGCTATGACGTTGGTCTACAGGCTCCAGGCCGTTGCACTATTCTTTTTAAGCTCACTTGTCGCTCTGGAAACTCATCTACCGAGCCTTACATCGTCGGTCACAATGTTCTTCTCACTCACGCCACCGTATCAGATATCTACAGGAAAAGTTACAAGGTAAGACAATATTACAATGAGAACATTATATTATACGAAAGTTAAGATATACAGTTTTGAAGTATCAGGTATGCTTATGACAGGCAAAGCAGGGAGGTTCATTAGGGATAGCATTTGATGTAATGTGGTATGAACCGGAGTCAAACAAGACAGAGGACATTGAAGCTGCACAAAGAGCTCAAGACTTTCAACTTGGCTGGTAATTAAGCTTCAACGAGTTATAAACTAGTCCATAACGCAACCACTGTTTCTTAATTGGAAAGTGATTAGTCTTGATACGATGTTAGGTTTTTGGATCCGTTGATGTTTGGGGATTATCCGAGTTCAATGAGGAGCAGAGTTGGAAGCAGATTGCCAGTGTTCACGGGATCTCAGTCTGCCCTGATGAAGGGTTCACTAGACTTTGTAGGGATTAATCATTACACAACGTACTATGCAAGGAACAATGACACCAATCTCATCGGCACTCTCTTACACGATGCCGTTTCTGATTCTGGAACCGTCACTCTGCGTAATTAAAACCACACTTCACTCTCACTTAAAAGTTAAAACCGTTGTTATGAGTATCTACTACCACTCTATTGATAATCTTTTATTTCAATTCAGCTTTTAAGGGTCTGAGTGCAATTGGAGATAGAGTAAGAAAATATTATAGTATTATTATTATTCTTAACTCATAAATATCGAATAAATTTCTAAGCTGGTATGTATTTTGTTGTTGATGTTGTGGACAGGCTAGTTCGATATGGTTGTACATAGTGCCTAGAGGGATGAGAAGCTTAATGAACTACGTCAAGACACGATATGGAAACCCACCAGTCTTTATCACTGAAAATGGTTTAACACCACATCCTTAAACACTATATATCCACAGTATAAAGAGACCTGTGATGATGATGATTGGCTATGTGTTTTGTGTAGGAATGGACGATTCAAACAACATTCTGATCTCAAGAGAAGCAGCTCTCAAGGATGCTAAGAGAATCAAGTACCATCATGACTACCTTTCGAGCTTACAAGCTGCGATTAAAGAGGATGGATGCAATGTGAAAGGGTACTTTGTGTGGTCACTGTTGGACAATTGGGAATGGGCAGCTGGTTACAGTTCAAGATTTGGTCTCTACTTCGTTGATTATAGAGACAAGCTCAAGAGATACCCCAAGGACTCTGTTCGCTGGTTCACTTCTTTCTTGAACTCCACTTCTTGATATGTATACAAAACTATATGTTAGGTCATGGATTTTGATTTATAAGAAAAATATTAAGCACAAGAAAATCACTAGATGTTAGTTATCACTGAGACAGTCTCAAACTATTCTGAAGTGTCCTTCATATACTATTATTAGAATGATGAAAACCATTTGGAAAAAGAGAATATATACGGTGATGTACTTCCTCTGTTTCCAATCATAAGTAATTTGTTTAAAAACACAAGTATTTAAAAACCTGTATTTAAGTAAAGAGAAAAATAACCAATAACAAATCATACTTCTAACTTTGCTTTTAATCTTTTATTAAAATATTATTTTATCATATTATATTTTATGTTGAATTTTTAAAACAATTTATATTATGAAACAAACAGAAACTTTTAAAACTACTTATATATAGAAACGGAGATGGTACTACAATAGAATCAATGGTCTCAATTTAATTCACATGTATTCAAAACTTGCTTTTAAAATGCAGATCCAATAAAATTGAATGCACCACTTGCATGTATACGTTCATTCATTCCATCATATATAGGATGATTAAAAACAAAAATTATTTATCCTTTAGTACATTTAATATCTGCAGAGAGAAGACCTCAATGAATTTAACTGAAAACGAAGTTGCTTAAATATGGCAATTGTAAATTCCTATTAGAAGACTTATCTTCTAAAAAGATAAAAAGAAGGGTTTTACCCTTAAAGCATTAGAATCCAATCTCTCTCTTTGATATATACAAGAAGTTATAATCAGTGTAATACAATTCTTTGAGATATGGTCAAAATCTGTAACCAAATCAGGGTAAAACACAATAATTGAATAAAGAGATAGAAGCGTGTGGAGTGTTTGGGAGAAATAAATTAAAAAGTTGAAATGTGCAAATCAAGTGGCTCTGTGTGTGTGAGTGTATTTATAACTACTCATCATAACATATCTCCTCTGCCATTACCATAGCAATCTCTTTTTTGCTTTTCTCTCTCTCTTTTCTCCACCGTAACCCTCTCTCTTTATCTCTCGCTTTTTTCACTCTCAAGTCTCGAAGAAAGAGCATCTGCAAGGTAAAGTTCTAAACTTTTTATGTATTCATTCGCCTGTTCTTTGTGGTAATTTGAATCGAGAGATCATTCTTTTTTACAGCTCTTCTTTCTGTGATCAGACCAACCAAACTGTTCGTGTTGCACTGTGTTAGTTTTGTCCAAACGACATTTAAGTTTTTTCAGCTGTGAATCTTCTTTCAAATCAATAGATCTGAGCTTATAAGCTTGTAATTCAGTTTCGGTATCCAAGTTACAAGTTCACTTGCGTATTGATCAGTCAATCTTTGACCTTTCAACGACATGTATTTGCTGAGATTCATCACATTGTTGTTAAAAGCTTTACTCCTTTGTGTAACTGACTAGTTTTTACTCTCCATATATAGATGGTGAAGATATGCTGCATTGGAGCAGGCTACGTGGGCGGTCCAACAATGGCCGTGATGGCTCTCAAGTGCCCTGAGATCCAAGTAACCGTCGTCGACATCTCCGAGCCAAGGATCAACGCTTGGAACAGCGACAACCTTCCCATCTACGAGCCGGGCCTGGACGACGTCGTCAAGCAATGCAGAGACAAAAACCTCTTCTTCAGCACAGACGTGGAGAGACACGTCTCCGAGAGCGACATCGTCTTCGTCTCGGTCAACACTCCCACCAAAACGCAAGGCCTCGGAGCAGGCAAAGCCGCTGATCTCACTTACTGGGAGAGCGCTGCTCGGATGATCGCCGACGTGTCAAGATCCAGCAAAATCGTCGTGGAGAAATCAACCGTTCCCGTGAGAACAGCGGAGGCTATTGAGAAGATACTGACGCATAATAATAACAGCAGAGGGGTAGAGTTTCAGATCCTATCTAACCCTGAGTTTCTCGCTGAGGGTACTGCGATTAATGATCTGTATACCCCTGACCGTGTGTTAATCGGTGGGAGGGGTAGTCCAGGTGGACAGAAGGCTGTTAAAGTTTTGAGAGATGTTTATGCGCATTGGGTTCCGTTGGAACGCATCATCTGCACTAACCTCTGGTCAGCCGAGCTCTCCAAGCTCGCGGCGAATGCTTTCTTGGCTCAGAGGATATCATCCGTCAACGCCATGTCGGCTCTGTGCGAGGCCACGGGAGCTGACGTGTCACAAGTTGCACATGCGGTTGGTACGGATAGTAGAATCGGTCCCAAGTTCTTGAACGCGAGCGTGGGTTTCGGCGGATCGTGTTTTCAAAAAGACATCCTCAACCTCATCTATATCTGCGAGTGCAACGGCTTGCCCGAAGCGGCTAACTACTGGAAACAAGTCATCCGAGTGAACGACTACCAGAAAACCAGGTTCGCCAACCGGGTGGTTTCCTCGATGTTCAACACCGTCTCGGGCAAGAAGATAGCGATACTCGGTTTCGCGTTCAAGAAAGACACGGGGGACACTAGAGAGACGCCAGCCATCGATGTTTGCAACAGGTTGGTCGCTGACATGGCGAAGCTTAGCATATACGACCCGCGAGTCCTCGAAGAACAGATCAGGAGAGATCTTTCCGTGGCTAGGTTTGACTGGGACCATCATCAGATCAAAGCTGAAGGTATGTTGGAGCAGGTGAGTGTTGTTTCGGATGCTTACGAGGCGACTCAAGACGCGCACGGCATTTGTGTGTTAACGGAGTGGGATGAGTTTAAGTCCTTGGACTTCGAGAGAATCTTTGAGAATATGCGGAAGCCTGCTTTTGTGTTTGATGGTAGGAACGTTGTTGATACGGTGAAGCTGCGTGAGATTGGGTTTATTGTTTACTCTATTGGTAAGCCGCTTGATTCATGGCTCAGGAACATGCCTTCTGTGGCATGAAGTAGACAACAACTTCATATATATAATATAGTATTGAGTTTCCTTCTGATTCCTAAACCTTGTTGTAACGTATGAATCTGCCTAAGTTGGAAGAGTATATGAATACAAAATTTTATATATATCTATATAGTAAGATCTTCCTAAAATGTAACAAATATTATGTTTTTTTTCTGTGTTATTTCAAATTGGGTTTAATTGTTCACTGGAAGAAAATAAGGAATGAAGTGAGAATATTACAAAACAATAAGGACTAGAGAGAAAAGGTTTTAAATTTGTGGTCCAGCTGATTTTCAGGGATATTTTTGCGGGTCAACCCGAATTAGTGTTTTGGGCCGCTTATAGCGTGAACCGTATCCACACATCCTCGATCTTATCTTCTTTCGTGTTCTTCCCCAAAATTTTCAACATAATCTTCTTTGTTTCGTTTTACTTCGATTTCTTGATTAATGTTTCAATTAAGCTGTAGATCCATCTAATTCACGTTCTCTTCTTTCTATTGATACCAATTTTTTATCTTTCCCCTTTGTCAACATAGATCTAGGGTTAGGGTTATCGATCTCCTCACAAGCCGTATAATTTCTTGATCCAATCGTTTTCTTCCGCTATTTAATCGAGTTTTCGTGAATATCCCCTTTGGTTTTCATGTTTTTCGTCCTCGGTTGAGATCTAGGGTTCTTACTTTCCGATTTATCCCAAGACTGTCCAGATCTGTAAATTAACAAAGGGGGTTCTCTTGATTTGTATATATTTTGTCGATTTTATCTATTCCACTCTTGATTTGGAGATTAGGGTTAGGGTTTTTCCTGATTTGGAGATTTTCGATTTTGTTTTCCAGCTTAAGCTTCTGAAACGCCTAAGATTCGTATTTTATATTGTTTGAATCTTGTGGTGACGTTCTGGTTTGGTTCCATCCTTTGTGCAGTTGGCCTGTAACATTATCTGAGCTTGCCCCATAGAGAGGTACATTTTTGATCTCGTCTGAACTGTTGTCTTTTTTTCAAACATTACTATTAATGTACTGCGTCGATGTTGTGGTGCATGTCTGTTTTTAAGTAGCATGGAATTAAGTTTATACAGTTAGGTTTCTTACATAACAATTCTTGCATGCAACTATTGAGATGATTCTTTATCATTAAATTTTCTCTTGCATATGCAAATGTAGATTTGTGAAAGATGGGATTCAAACGCCCTTTCGATGATGAGATGTTTCATGAGCTCCCGTTCAAACATTGTAGACAGCTTGGCTTTAGCGATAAGTCGACGCAGTTTGAAGAGTTTATTCCACGACATGCAGTTCCGCAGAAACCTCTTTCCACGGGTAAATATTTTTGAATTTTTAAACTTTGGTTATATGTGATTTTGAATAGTTTCTTGTGAATGGGTTTGTGAACAATAGTGAATGAGGGAGATCTTTCAAACCGTCAAGGAGGTGAAACCTGTGATGAAGAGTCCAATTTTGCTTACTACGGTTTTGACGTGGATGGTTGTTTCGATCGGGTCATGAAAGATTGCGAGGAAAGCGAAGCAGCTCACTCTCCTCATTCTGCAAAGTATCCTGAGCTTGGTCTTGTACCTCCAAGACCATGTTCTCCTGTCGAGACTCTGTATTCGTTCCTCTTGGATCAGCCTGTTAGAAAACAAGTGCCCATTGGACCAGATCATCAAGCAAAAATCCCTGAGTGGGAAGGTAGCCATGAGAGCCTAGAAGCAGAAGCTTCAGGCACGTCGAAGCTATCTGGTACATGTGTCACACCCATGCCGGCTTTGGATACGCCTGCATGTATGGATGGCATGGTAGGGAAAGGAAGAGAGTTCTGTGTCTGCCAGGACAGGGGTTCCATAAGGTGTGTGCGCCAGCACGTCAAAGAAGCTAGAGAAGAAATGGTCAAGGTGCTTGGATTTGAGAAGTTCAGAGACCTAGGTTTCTGTGAAATGGGAGAAGTGGTTGCACAGAGATGGAGTGACGAAGATGCAATACTTTTCCACGAGGTTGTTTATTCCAACCCCGTGACGTTAGGTCGGAACTTTTGGAACCACTTGGAAGCTGCGTTCTTTTCTCGAACCAAGCACGAGATTGTTAGCTTCTACTTCAACGTTTTTGTTCTCAGACGAAGGGCCACCCAGAACAGGTCTATGATATTGGACATTGATAGTGATGATGATGAATGGCATGGAGGTTATGGAGGTTCTTTGGCGACTCAATATGTCGAGGAAGAAGAAGAAGAAGACTCTGCTATTGAATATCCTCTTCATCAAGACACCGGCAAATTTAACGAGAAAGTGCATCCATTCCATCAAGAAGAAGGTGAAGAAGATGTCAGTGTTAGTGACAATGATGATGCGGATACAAGAGAAGGTGGTGCTGAACATGTGGATAGATATTCGGGGTGAAATGAGGAGAGATTAAACGTGGAAGATGACTCATATACGACCTTTGAGCTTGCACATGATGCATTGAACTCTGCATGGACGAACTGTACAAAGAAAGACGAAACAGGTGTTGGTGAACATCAGAGGAAGTCGAAGGAATGTAGTGATACGAAAGTTCCAACAAATGGCAAAGACCTTCAACCAACAAGGAGCATTATGGAGGAGATATTTGGTCATGGATCATGGGGAAGCAAGTAAGAAACATCACTCTCAAGTCTCAACAACTTGCAGAGTGCTAAGAGAGCTTTTTGGGTTATGGGGTCCTCCAAATGTTAGAGAGAGAGAGAGAGTTTTTAGAAAATGGATTTATGGTGTGGAACCTTGTGAATGGGCTCATGTTTCAGTTTTCTTGGGACTCTTGTCTGGAAATCGTTTATTACCTAGAATGTCAGAATCTCTCTGATTTGCACTTAGGATTTTTATCTCCCTCTGTTACTTTTAAATTAATGTTGTACAGGAAGAAGTGTGAAGGCAAAGTGTGTCTTTCCCTTTTTTTTTTTAGGCTTTGCTTTGAGAAACAGAACCATTTATCACGTTTTTGTCATGAAATGTGAATTTTTCCTAGTAGAGGTTTATAAAAATGAATTATTTCTAAAACTAGATTTTGACCCGCTTTAAGAAGCGCAGATATTTTTTTTTGTTGACCGTACAGCCAAATATTAAATGAATTTATGTCTATTATTAGATATATATATATAATATTTAAAGCTATTCAATTATTATTATTTCAGTTTGGTACAATTTTTTCATTGAGTTTTCATATCCGAGTTAGACTTGTGGTCGAACTGAGAGATCTAGTTACTCATATATAGTGGGTGTAAGATATAATAAAACGAACATGGTAAAAATATTTTAAAAATAAAAAGACCGTTATTAACCCAATGAGAAGAATATAATTTTGTTTTTCGTTTTAGAATTTTTGATATATCAATATATATTTGACTTGTATAAAAATATTTTTTAACAAATGTTATTAAGTTTCTTTATAAGTACATTAACTATCAAACCTTTAACTTAAACTTAAAGATAAGTAGTAAATCTTTAACTTTTGATAATAAATTTAAATTTGTTATATGTAGCTAACAGTAAGTTGTTCTAACTACTTGATAGTATCGATACAATAGGAATGACACTTATCGATAGTTAGGTATCAAACGAGTCTTTTTTGGAGACCCGAAACATATAAGAAAACCATAATAAGAGATCTGAATATATAGTCAAAGTAAACAATCCTAAAATTTTGTAAAAGCCACATGCATGAACACATAGTCCCATAGTCCAACCATGTTAAAATGTAATACCTTATCATGAGTTGGCGATGAGCATTGCGGTGACTTAAAAAAACAGGATATGAACCACTTTTGCATTTTTTGGTTTCTTTGTCTCTGAGCCACGTGTTTTATTTTCGTGATATTGGTAAGACATGCGATGTTCGTGAGATTGGTGAGACATGAGCTTATATAAGATGTGATCGCGAGTTGGTATTAAGGTTGCTGAAATAAATAAACTTTTAGAGGAAATAATTTAGATTTATGGCGATTTTTGGTAAGATAATAGTCACATTTATTAAAAATAAAATTGTAAGGAGATATAAACTTAGCATATTCTCAATATATTCTTTATGCGAGATGTGTTTGCTAAGAATTTTATTTTTAAAAAGATGGTTACAAGGGTCGATATCAGCAACATTGTGAAAATGGTGTATGTATATAAAGTTAATTGTATATATCGTATAACAATATTTATGATGAACAATGCTGCTATGATTGTGTATATAATGTTGCTTTAGGTTTTAAATAAGTGATTTAGGTACTGAGTTATAATTTTAAGTTTTGGTTTCAGGAAAAGAAGACATGTCAAGCATCGAGTTTGTATCTTATAAGCTATGGTGTCTACAGTTGATTTCTTCATTTACCTGAAACAGAAGTAATACTATGGCAAGGTTAGAAGATCTAAAACAATGGCAGGTTATGCTGTAAGTAAAGCACACTTATATCTTACAAAATGTTGTTTATTAGATGAATAGATAGACGACATGATTGAAAGAGAATGTGAGTTTAAATAATGAGCTAATTGGTGTAATAGCCAATTTTGGAGACATAATAAAGAATACAACATTTGATTTAATGTAATGTCAAATATTTAACACACAATTTATCCGGTTCTGCCCCTTCCCATAATAGGTTACCAGTTATAAGTGACATTTTACATGACGTCGTCGGTTTTGTGGCGTTACAAGAATCATATGTTATGAGGTGAGTGGTGTATACTTACTATTCTATATACTCAAAATAAAATAGAATACACAAGAGGTAAAAGTAAAGGTAAAATAGGATTGAGGGGATTATACAAATTTTGTAGTGTTTATATACTAATATTGAATTACCCACTGCTTTGCCAGAGTGAACCTAAACAATCCATACCCATTGATCATTAAACCCAAAATCACCAATCCATACCCACTGATCAAAACATAGAAATAATATAATATTATATTATATTCTACATGGTTCACATAGAATAGATAAATTGTTACAGTAGGTGAAGGTATGTAATGGAGACGACATCACCAGATGTGAGAGAATATGACTTAATCGATGGAATAAATGACCAAAACTTATTAACATATTTGGCATATGAAAAAATTCTAAGAAGCCGCATAATAAAGTATTAAAGAAATGTGTACTCTGTTAAAGGAAATGAGTGGTGTCAGAGTAAAACCTATAGCAATTCATGTTTCATGCTATATGGGACACATAAAAATAAAAATCTGGAAAAATAATTACCAATGTGCATGAATTAATGAAAGATGACGTCACCTAAATAATCTATACTAAGCCCAAAACCACTGATGACTGATCACTAAACCCAAGATGAAAATATAAACCTCAATCCAGATATCAAAACATGGAAATAACACAATATTCTATTACATTTTATATGATCCACATAGAATAGAAAAACTGTTTATTGGCCACATATATGCACTGAGAGTTCTATTCTATATGATCGAAATAGTATAGGATTATAACCTACCTACAATCCGTAATACTAAACATTACTCCAACCCATAAATACTAAACCCTAAATCCTAATAAACCCAAAAATAAACAATAATATATATTTATAATATTTACACAATTGGAAAAAAAATAACGAACTATAATATTTTGTTATATTGTACTATATTATATAAATAGATACATTAAGTGCTCTATTTTATATGGTCGAATAAGTATATGATTATATAATCCCTAATACTAAACATTACACCAACCCATAAATAGTAAACTCTAAATCTCAGTCATTAAACCTAAACCCAAATATAAAAAATAATATGTATTTATAATATTTACACAGCTAGAAAAAAATCATAGAGATAAAATGTTGATGAAATTAAAACAAAAGAATAAAGTAAAATAATAAAGCAGAGAAGAAAAAGGGAAGAGGTTAGCCGGTTGTATTCAAGGGTAGTTTAGTATATACTGTAGAAAGTACATTGAATATCCTGATCAGTTTTTTAGCTAGTTACCTAATTATAACTTTTTGGTGGTCATACAGTCTAGTTTCCTTTAAATAATTGATATAGTTGTGCTGTCTTAGATGTTTAGATAGGCGAGATGTTTTGAAAGTCAAAGTGTCAAATGCTGCCAGGAAAAATAATTTATGATATACGCGCATGGAATCAATAATCACTATAATTTTGTAATAAAATATAGGAGAGAACGCAAATATAATAAAGGGAAATTTGGAAAAACGGAACAATTAAACTAAACTATTGTCCCTTTAGTACAAAATCAAATTTTGTCTCTTTTAGACTTTAAATACCCTTCTTGTTCATAAAAATTCATATTAAAATATTTACAAAGCAAAAAAATTATGAAAAATATAAAACATAAAGTAGTTAAGCATGTGCATATACGAAAAATATTTTTGGATTAAAAAGATATTTGGAACAGTAAATTTTAAAATGGGCTAAATGTGTTAGAATATCAAATCTACCATCTACGACGATTTAGAATATACGATCTACCTAAGATACAGTGATCTACACATGGTAGAATGCAAAATACACCAAAAACATTTTGACCTACTGAATCAGAGTAACAAATCTACTTTTCCTTCTATGTTCTGTATATTTGGTAGATTATAAGGTATAATAAATGTTCTAATAGCTGCCTCGGCAGAACACATTTTCTTCACATTTTTCTTTTATCTACGATCTCAGATTTTCACATCTACCGCTTCATGTCTTTTCTAACTTTGTAGAATGTAAATTCTACTAGATTTGTAAACAAAATCCGAAAATTTAGGAAAAAACAGTTACCAAATATTCCCTAAATCTATTAATTTTTATTTATTTCCTTTTTAAATTTAGCTCCCTAAATTTGTAATTAATATCCAAAAATCTAGATAAAATGATTACAAAATATTCTAAAAACCTTTTAAATCTTCTATTTCCTTTTTAATTCTTTTACCAAAAATGGCCAAATTTCTTATCCTTCCTCCCTTTTTCTTTTTTGTTAGAACTCAGAACCATAATCCAAGAACAAAGACAATTACTAATACTTTGCTAAACCAATGAAAAATGGTCAAGGCTGTAGTAAACTACGAAACATTAATAAAATGTTATGTGGTATCCTCTGTAATGCAAACATACACATGATAATGGCGTACCATCACATGTAACTATGGTGGAGCTAAAGAAAACTATCGTGGAGCTAAGCTAACTGAACTCCGGCACACTATACAGAGTTACCCAGAATATTCAGAGAAATATTAGCTGAAACTATCAAAATTATTCTCTAGTAAAATAAATAATGTCTCGACAGATATCTCTCAACAGGACTAAACAATACTTTAACTAAAAGAAATGAGGTCAAAACAGATAGTATCTCAGAAGCAAATTTGTTCATAGATTTAAGCGAACACCGAATTTCCAGAACACACTTAAAGCTTATCTCTTTCCAAAGCTGACAAGATACTAGAAGGATTTTACAAGGGACCAGGACTGGTCTGATAAGTTTGGCATCGAGAGAAGTGATGAAGCCAAGTGGCATCGAGAGAAGTGATGAAGCCCAAGCTTGTGTCTTCTTTGCGCTTTCATGAAAGTTCCATGTTTTGATGAGTCTTAGTCACAACCATAACCTCCTCATATCACCATGTGAAGAGCACGGCTGAATAATATTGGCTTACCTCTCCAAATTATCACTTATCCAAATTGAAAAAAGTAATATTCATTCGGGAATTAACATAAACACCTAGTGGACAAAACACAAAATATGCAGTTCAAACTGAAGAACTAACATGAATACCAAGTGAATGTGACTTGTGAGATCGCAAAGTCGAAATCAAAAGATGTTCGTACTTGAAACTACAATCATATTGCTGCGAAATAAAAATGTTCAGATTGGTCTGAATAAGTGATGTGCTGGAGAAAGAGACGAGAAAGAAAACATTGAAGCTGAAGTAAACCTGCTACCAGAGAGTCGATCCGAACGACGAACACTGTTTTGTAATTCTTTTCTACTAAAAATTTGTTTTAATTAGTTATTAATTTTTTTAATTATAAGATTAGAGGGTTATAATAGGATTAACATTAATATTCATTCTAGATGGACAAGAATCTTTAAAATGATTCTAAGGGGACAATAGATAAGTTGTTTTGTTCTTTTTTTGCAAATTTCCCAATAATAAAAGAAAATGGTCACATGCTGTTATAATATATAGAGAAAAATCAGAAAAATAATAAAAGGAAAAGATCCAGACAACCTTTTTAATTAGATTTATTAAAAATCCTTTCCTTTTAATAATATTGATGGTTTTGGGTCTGGTTTGCAAAATCTACATTGGTGATAAATTGAAAAGATATTTTCATCACAAAGAAAATTGACAACTATATTCAGTCTGTTGCTTGATAATAAAAGAATATGTGGGCATAGACGACGAGGCAATTCTCTCAAGGAGGGCTTAATGTTGATTAGTTTGGACGTCAAGAAGTCTGTGTTAGGCCCTCATGGTTTGTTTATACCCACTTGTACCCGAATTCAGTTTCTCTACTAATTTCCACCAGTTCAGTTGTGCTATTTAAGATTTTATGTCAAATAAGGGAAACAAATCTCGAATCAAACATATCTGTGGTGGATTGTGCAATTTTCAAGATTTGGGATTGTTTTTTTGAAAATTAGAGTAAAGGGAGTTATGATGGGATTTGTAACAGATATTTTTGTTTCCATGCATGAATTGAACATAGAACAAAGGATAGAGAGAGTGTGTTGACAATTTGAATAATCTTGTCAGTAACAACACTTCTCTTTTATTATTATTATTTTTTAATTTTGCTCCAAATTCAAATAATAATAAAAAAAAAGAGAAAACAAATCTCTACACTTTTAAGGATAGAATTACTGTGGAATTTACAAAGTTTGTTTCTTTAGCATTCTCTCCTTTTGCTTTCATCTTATAGCTTCAAGGTCGGATCTTGTACTTAGCTCAGAGAATAACTGTCACATCTCTAAGAAAGCATCAACCTTTCCTCTGCTTCTTCCCTCTCTCCCTTTGGTTTTGAGGTAAACTCGTCAAGCAGAAAAATGGGTTCCTTCCAGTTGATCTCTTCCTTTTTGCTTTTCTTGATTCTTCTTCTTTTGTTTAGTGTTTGATCGGAGAAGTAGACAATCAAAAATGGAGAAGAAGGAGTTTGTGTGCAAGTACTGTAACAAGAAGTTCCCGTCTGGGAAATCACTCGGAGGTCACATCAGGATTCATTCGCCTCGGAGTTCACTTGATCTCACTGCCAAGCACAACAACAACAAGAAGAGGTTGGTTGATGAGAGAGAGATGACGCCGCCTCTAAAACAGCAGCAGCAGCAATGCGGAGTATGTAGTAAACGTTTCTGTTCTTTGAAAGCTCTCGCCAATCACATGGATTGTCACAACTATGCTGCTACTACTTCTTCCTCTGGTCCTCCTACCATGATGATCAAAAGATCCAAGAAGCAGCACTCCAATTCTGATGAATCTTTTAGTATTGTGAGCTCGTCAGAGACTGTTCAAGGAGCTAAGGATCTGATGTTTTTACATTTGGGTAGGAAAGATTATAACTTTGCTGTGGACTCTCCCGTGCCTGAGTCATCTGAGAACACCTCTGAGTTATCTTCAGGGGAGCTGCTGACAAAAGATAAAGTTCCTGCTGTTGCTGATGATGATGATGACGGCTCCTCTGATGATGATTACTTCATGAATGGACCAAAGAAGTCAGTCTCGGTTGGTGGGTCTCTTAGGAACACTGGATTTGGTTCTGGATTCAACAGCTTCAGCTATGGTGATGAGATCAGGAAGAAGGAGGGAGGGTCAAAGCATGAGCTCACCAAAAACAAAAGGGTCTTGCCTTCTTATGAAGGCGACTCTTGTGCAGAAACAAACAGCAAGATTCATAGGTCCAGTGATGGCACGGTTAAGAGAGCAAGTGGTGCAAACAAGAATCGCAGAGGTCGTCACGAGTGCCCGATTTGCTTCAAGGTGTACAGGTCTGGACAAGCTTTAGGAGGTCACAAGCGATCACATACTACCACCATTGCCAACCAAGAAGAGAGGATCAAACACAAGGCAGCTGCTGATATGCAACTCGATCTCAATCTTCCTGCTGAGGAGGATAGTGATGATGAGGAATGAACTAGAACATGAAACCACATCTCATTCCCTAGGTTTTGTTCTCTTCACCCAACTTTTGGCTCTAGAATTCTTCTATTAAAAAATACCTGTAAGGTTCTGAGTGTTGATATAATGCTTCATGTTTCTTAATGAGATTATTCTTTTATTCAACAGTTTGGAATCCTTTCTCTGCTCTCAGACCTTAGTTGTATTCAGATTGACTCAAATCAAAGTAGTGAAGCCATTTGTCTCTGTTTCTGTAAAACATGATGATTGATGCTAATTCAAAATAGGTAGCTGGGAGATGCATATACTGCTTCATGTGATGGACCGTTCTTATTAGGCTCTTCTAGATAGTTTTGGTGGATTTTTTTTTTTTTAGCCCATGGGAAGCCTATAAAGACCATAGATAGATAACTTGGTACCCAAGAAAAAAGTTAAATACAGCGTTTGTGTTTTTTTTTCTTGTATACGTTTGGTTGTACACATTCATGTAAAATGCATACACCGATCAGTTTTATACGTTTTCATATCATTCAAAAAGCAACGAGCAAGTGGAATAAATAGAGATCGGAATGTATAAATATGAGGTCACGAGTTGATGTTTTTAATTATGTCTATGAAAACGACCTCCTCCTCCTCATAACGTCGATTCATGTGCATCTTCTGTGTTTGCATTAAACTCTCTCTTTCCTTATTTCCCCCTCTCTCTCTTAAACTTTTTCTTCTCCACCAAAACATCTTACTCTCTCCTCTCTTTTCTCCTTCCCCATATCAAGCAATGTCGACGAGCCACCTGAACCGTCTGATCTTGATCTTTGTCCTCCTCCTCGTCTTCTTACTTCTCTCCGCTTCTCCAACCGCTGAAGTAAACCGGAAGACATCAAGAAACTTCTCTTACCGAACTCAACGATTCGTCCCGAGCGTTCACCACCCGTATTACGTGACTCCCAGCGGTTCTTGTGACACTTTCTCTCGTACGTACGCGAGGTCTATGTGCCTTGAGCTTCAAAGAATCCACCGTAGCAGCAGGACGCAGCCACTTCCTCCTCCGCTGGAGATCGACCCAAGGTACGGAGTCGATAAAAGACTCGTCCCCTCCGGTCCAAATCCTCTTCACAACTAAAGTACCCTTATATACATCCCCAGCTGTATACATATATATAATATAGAGAGAAACCCTAGCTAGTTACATATTTTATAGCCTGACACGTTTCTTGGAGTATACACTACTTGTGTCGAGAGATCCGTGTGTTATTCAGTAGAGATTTCTTTTTTTTTTTCCTGAAGACGAAGGTTCGATCATTTCTTCACTGCGGGAGCATTCTTGAATCTTGAATATTTTACTCTCAAATGATTCTACGTTATGAGAGAGGGGGAGATGATGTTTGTTACTATTTCCACGTTTGTTTTCTTTAAGACTTGTTGTATGAGTGTGTAAACAACCTTGGAAATAGTCTAATTCTTTCTTGCAATGTCTAACTTTCTATCTTTCTGCATTTTTTTTTCTTCTTCTTTCTGCTTATAATATTCATGAATGTTTAAAAGAAAAAGATTTATTGTACCGTAGTATATATGGTTGGGAGAAAGAGAGGAGGAGAAACGCATGAGTTCCATTAATTTTGGGAGCTGTATATTATGTAACTTCAAAATTACCATTGGTCTATGAATAGTTTTTTTTTAAAGATGTGTACGCTCTTCTCTCGTACGTCTGATAACTCGTTGTCTCTGTCAATACTGAATAAGACACTAGCTGGTCTAGTGATAACAGGACTTTTCAAGGTCCCTATCAAATGCAGTAGTATATGAGATGTCGAACCAATCCTAGGTGATTTCAATGCACTGAGAATACAAATCCATGCTTAATCTAAGTGCAAACCAAAAGTGAAATGAGTTTTAAACTAGAGCAATACTGAAATGCAATAAAACAATAACCTTTCTTTGATTATGAGATGGGAGAACTCATGGGATAAGGGATTAGACCTTGGGTGATCAAGTTTTGAACTAAAGGTGACAGCTTTCAATCAATCTATTAACCTTAGGCCTAGACACAACCCTAAACAAACTCTATCTCTAGATGGATGCTCATTTGCTAAGATGACTCAAGCATCAAATCTCTTTGGTTGAATGTCATAAAAGCAATCATTAAAATCAAGTCTACTAGCCATCTTAACACCTTTAACAACAAATCTCTTTGGCAAAGTGTGTTAAAAGCTTAGGAGAGTTGGCTCAGACATTTCATCAAACACCTTGTGGGTGGGAAATGTCTAAAGCTCAACTTTTGAGAGGCCAACTCAAAAGATGCATTAAGAACACTCTGCAAGCAAGGAAATAGAAAGATCTATACCTAAACACCTTAGATCTAGCTTAATCACCCTTAGTCTCCCTAACCCATGAATCCAAAAGTGGACTACTCACTAATCACCATGATTCCTCTTAAACTCATGAGAGATTTAAGCTTAATCATGTAAAGAAAGGAAGAAAGGAACTTGAAATCACTCAAAAACACAAGAACAAGATGATGAATTGATTAAAGGAAAGAACTTTCACCAAAAGGTTTGTGTTTCTTAAGAGAAATTAAGATAATCCCATCATTAGGGTCTAAAGAGTATTTATAGTAGCCTAAAAACGAGCTGGGTCGACCCAACAAACCTGGGTTGACCCAAGATAATTTGGGTAAAAGTTGGTAAAAACATATGTGAATATTTTTTCTAAGTGTCACAGCTAGTTTTTGACGCGTCCAATAAGCCGCTGGAGGTGCAAAAAGCCGCTGTGACATCACAGCTGGTTTTTGACGCGTCGTCACTTGGCCACTGCGAGAAGTCGAAGTTGGGCAGGGAGGTGTGTTTTTCTCCAGCGGTTTGGTGAAACCGCTGCACCAAAAGCCGCTCCAACACTTAGAATTTTCAGCAGAACTTCTGCACCGGCTTCTCGTCATGACGCCAGGCCGCTGGGTGATGTGCATCGGCTTCCTGCAAGGTCAAAATGCCGCTGCCTGTCACATGAAGCCGCTGGGACACTTAGTCATCACGCCATGAACTCGAAAAACACCAATCTTGCCTCCAATCCACCTCCAATTGCTCCAAAGTCACCATTTGGCATCTCCATCACCTGATAAGAACAAATGCAATGCAATGCAAACTAAACAAGTCTAAATGCTATCCTAGATGATCAAAATGCATGATAAATGAATGGTAAAATCTATTAAAAACACAAGATATCAACTCCCCCAAACTTGCCATTTACTTGTCCACAAGTAAACTTTCAAGAACTTATTTGGAAAAGAGGTTTGAAGGTGGGAGTTCATAGCCAAAAGAAACACCAAAAACACTCAACATGACATCCTAAAGAAACATAGCAAATAGCATGAGCAACTCTCTTATTACACTCTAGCTTCTCTAGGCCTATCAAGATACTCTTATGCCTTTACACAAGATGCAATACTCATCAACCAACAAGTCTTCCTACCAGCTCTCACATTGATTCACACACACATACACAAGGTGGATTCTCACAAATGGGCACATGATCTCAATCATTTGGCTAGGTAAACAAATGGTCTAAAGTGAATGAAGAGAAGGGTTCAAATGCATCATTCTAAAGTGGTTATCACTCAAGAACAAGGAGCCTGATCATTATGCAAAATTTATCTAAGATTAGAAGCAACTCATGCATACATGGATCCATTCTCATCATTCTACCCTTTTCCTAAGTGATTACAAGTTCTACCCCCATTCACTTCATTTCACAACCCAAATAGCAACTCATTTTCATGTCTAACCCAATGAACAAATTTCTCTTTTTCTTTTCTTTTTACTTAGCCAACAAGGGACAATCTTTGCTCAATGCTTAGCTCTTACTTCTCTTTTCCCTTCCCCACTATCTTATTGATTCTTCTTATCATTTTTTTTTTCTTTTCTTTTCTTTTCTTTCTTTTTTTTTTTTCTTTTTAGGGGGAAGGAGTCAAAGACCACAATCTAGAGCTTTCTTTTCTTTTTATTCTAAGGTCCCTAAGGCTTTTCTTATCAATCTACACTCTTTTGTTCATCTTTCTCAACTTTCTCACTATCCAAACCCAAGATACAAGCTTATAAAGGACATAAACCCAACCATCATCCTAGAAGCTAGCTCAAATCATGATCCTATGCTAGCAAGAGATGAGAACAAATCCATGTCGCCTCCAATACTCTCAAGATTTTGCACATGACAAGCTATCAGAAAAGGCCTCACTCATGCAAATCAATGTTGGCTTCAAAGAAAGGTAAGGGTTCAAGGGTGAGGGAGTACCATTTGGGTTAACAAAGAGTGGTACAATGGAAAAATATAACCCAAATGTGTATGAGAACCATGATCAAGTATGCAAATGCCCATAAGTGAGAGAAATTAAGTTCATTTAAGCCTAAGTTCAGTTCGGAGCTGGTTTTCAGAACAATGTCAATGGCAAGCAAGCATACAAGTTTCAAGAAGAGTTTTCAAGGCTCGAAGCGTGCAAGGTTTTAAAGAGATGCTTAGGCTACTTGATATGCTTAACTAGGGTGTCAAATTCAGTGCAAACAAGTGTTCTTTACAAGGTATCAATAGCTTCTCCATATGCAAGTGAATGCAACCTATATGATCTAGACTCAATCCTAAAAATGCAAGTGATGCAACTACATGATTTTATATGCACTTTTCAAAAAATTTAATTTTTATGGTTTTTCTATGCATATATGAATGTACAATGCAATGCATGAGACTCACAATCAACAAAGCAAACATGATCAAATACTTGATACCTCCCCCAAACTTAAATCACACAGTCTCTGTGTGAGTAAGAGAGAAGGAGATACCGAAAATATGATAAAGGCAATGGTATGTAGAAAGAAGGGTTGGAGTGATACCTCAAGTGGAGAGTGAAGTGTGGTAATGGGTGTCTAGAGCTTGAGCTTTGAGCTGGCCTTAAACTTCTGCCACACTTATTGAAAACATAAAGAAATGAAATTGCAAATTTATATACAAGGATAACCATGGGAATTCCTCCCAAGTGAGCTTGTTTTGAGTCACTAGCTTGACTACCTTTTCTCTTGTACTAGTGAGAAGGAGGATCCTTTCCACCTTCAAGAGTGATGGTAAGGACCTGAGAGAGGAGCTCTTGGAGCTTGATGGGGTCATTTTGAAGCTGAGGAGTGATGAATGCCCTTGCACTTGAGAATGGCTTGGACCTGCCTTTGCACTTGATCTTGTACTCAATGGCTCCATCCTTGAGCTTCATTGGGTGGAGAGTGAGAGTGTGAGGAGTCTTATCAAGAGGTGGAGAATGAGTTTCTTTCACTATCTTCTTCATGTCATGAGCAGCCTTTGTGGCTCTACTCACCTCCTCCTTTTTAGCACTTTCCAAGTGCTCAACACATAGCTCTCGAGAAGACTCTCCAATAAGACCTTCTTCCTTACAAACAGCCACTCCAGCTTGGGTATTCTCAATGGATGGTTCTTCACAAGTGATTGTTCCACAATACCCAACATCCATTGAAGACTGAATTGGGTAGGAGACAGCTTTGTTCACATTGAGGAGTGTGACCTTCTTGTTTGGGAAGTCAATGCAAGCTCCAACTGTTGTGAGAAATGGAGTGCCAAGGATCAAAGGAACTCTCTTCTCAGTTGCCATCTTCAGAACAGTAAGGTCTATAGGAATTGTGCATGCTCCAATCTTCAAAGGGAAATCCTTGATGAGGCCAATGGGGGTTGTAGAAGATGAATCCCCAAACATGAGCGAAGATGTGTTTGGCTCCATGCTCTCAATACCAAGACTTTTCACCATTTCCAATGAGATCACATTCACACTTGCACCAGAATCAACCAAAGCATCATTCATAGTGATCTTACTAAGGGAGCAAGACAATGTGAACTTCCCTTGAGACTCTAGCTTAGGGAGGGACTGTGGAGGGACTGGTGGATCAATCTTCAAAATGGAGATGTCCAAAAGCTCAGCCACTTCTGCGTGGTGGTGTAGAATGTCCTTGATGAGCATCATTTGGACATGAGCTTCACGCATACCGGAGATTTCTGGGAGCCTGACCCCAACATCACTAAGATCTTTTCTGAACTTGGAGATAACCTTCTTCTGAGCTTTGGTGAGGACCCTTTGTGGAAATGGGAGTGGGACCTCATATGGTGGTAGCTCAACCTCAGGAGCTTCTTCCAGCTTGGTCTCTTTCAGCTTGTGGTCAGCTCTCCTTTCTACCGGTTTCTCAGCCTTAGGCTCAGCTCTCTGCAAATTCGTTGCTTTAACCTTCCTTTCAGCTTGTACCTGAACCCTTTCCATAACTTTATCCACCATCTGTGCTTCAGCAGTTGCTACAACCAATTTTTCAACTTTCCCAAACACTAGCTTCTCAATCTCATCTACCTCTTTCTCATAATCACTCAGCTCAATCTCTGAAGAAGTAGTAGAGATGATAACATTGCAAGACTCCTTGGGATTCTTTTCTGGTTTTCCTGGTAGAGATCCCATTGAGCTCTTGGAAGATGATGGCATAGAGGCGACCTGACTCTCCAAAGTGTTGAAGCGAGATGCAAGTTGTAAGAACTTGTTGTTGAGGTCAGAGTAGTTCTCATCAATCTTTGTGTGGATGTTCTTGAACTCATAAACCATTGTCTTCTCATTTCTGGCTTGAAATTCCAAGAGTTTCTTGAACATAGAATCCACACTTGAATCTGAAGCTGGAGCTTGAGAAGAACTGCCTTGAGCTTGAGTAGACTGATTATTTTGGTTGCTGAAACCAGGAGGGTAGCTTTGCGTGGCCTGGTATCCTCCTTGCTGATTGTTGTAGTGAGGTCTTTGCTGGTAGTTGTTTTGCTGAAAGTTGGGCTCCTTTCTGTACCATGTACCATTGTTGTTGATGAAGCAAAGCTCTTCTTGCCCTTCCAAACCATCAACTTCATTCACCTTAGGAGGAAACTCTTGACTAGGATCACCAACAAAGCTAACCTGCTCCTTCTTGGATTGGTTGGAAAGAACCAAGTCCAACTTGTCTTGCAAAGACTTGATATCTTTCCTTGTCTGCTGGTCATCCACTCTGTTAGCTCTATCATACTCTTCATTGTAGACTGAGTCACTCTTTGCCATGTTCTCCACCAGCTCCTCTGCATCCTGCTCAGTTCTGCCCAAGAAGAAACCATTACTAGCAGTGTCAAGCATGTTTCTGCAAGATGGGAGAACTCCTCTGTAGAAAGTGCTAAGCAAGCTCTCCTTGCTGAAACCATGATGAGGACACTGAGCGTGGTAGTCCTTGAATCTTTCCCATGCCTCATTGAAGCTCTCTAGATTCTTCTGCTGGAAACCAGAGATCTCATTCCTTATCTTAGCTGTTCTTGAGGTAGAGAAGAATTTCTCCAAGAAGGCTTCCTTACATCCCTCCCAAGTGGTGATAGTGTCACTTGAGACAGACCTCTCCCACTGATGTGCCTTGTCTCCCAAAGAGAAGGGAAACAACTTCAGCTTGAATGCATCTTCAGAGACACCATTTGTCTTGGACAAACTACAATACTGATCAAACTTGTACAAGTGATCAATAGGATCTTCAGCTGCCAGGCCATGAAACTTGTTGTGCTCAATGGTGTTGAGTAGCCCTGACTTGATCTCGAAGTTGTTGTTCTCCACAGGTGGTGCTCTGATTCCCAACCTATGACCATGAATGTGAGGGCGATCATAGGTTCCAATGGCGCGAGCTTGGCGCTGTGGGTGTTGTGGTCGAAGGTTGGCAGCTCCTTGACCATTTCCCTCATGGGCAGCTCCCAAAGGGATCTCTCCATCTTGATTCTGGTTCTGATGGTGAGCCATATCAAAACCCAATCTGTTGAAATGAGCCTGTTGCTCCTCTTCTCTCCTTCTTCTTGTATTCTCTCTTTCCAAAGCTCGGATGTCTGGTACTAGAGGAGTGAGGTTTGTAGTCCCTCTACTTCTCAAGTTCATACACCTGAAATGAAAAAGAAAGAGGAAAAAGCAGAGCCAATATCACAATAACAATAAAAATGACTTAGTCTCAAGCAAATGACTAAATCCCAATGTCAAAATCACAATAGAACTTGGCAACGGCGCCAATTTGATAACAGGACTTTTCAAGGTCCCTATCAAATGCAGTAGTATATGAGATGTCGAACCAATCCTAGGTGATTTCAATGCACTGAGAATACAAATCCATGCTTAATCTAAGTGCAAACCAAAAGTGAAATGAGTTTTAAACTAGAGCAATACTGAAATGCAATAAAACAATAACCTTTCTTTGATTATGAGATGGGAGAACTCATGGGATAAGGGATTAGACCTTGGGTGATCAAGTTTTGAACTAAAGGTGACAGCTTTCAATCAATCTATTAACCTTAGGCCTAGACACAACCCTAAACAAACTCTATCTCTAGATGGATGCTCATTTGCTAAGATGACTCAAGCATCAAATCTCTTTGGTTGAATGTCATAAAAGCAATCATTAAAATCAAGTCTACTAGCCATCTTAACACCTTTAACAACAAATCTCTTTGGCAAAGTGTGTTAAAAGCTTAGGAGAGTTGGCTCAGACATTTCATCAAACACCTTGTGGGTGGGAAATGTCTAAAGCTCAACTTTTGAGAGGCCAACTCAAAAGATGCATTAAGAACACTCTGCAAGCAAGGAAATAGAAAGATCTATACCTAAACACCTTAGATCTAGCTTAATCACCCTTAGTCTCCCTAACCCATGAATCCAAAAGTGGACTACTCACTAATCACCATGATTCCTCTTAAACTCATGAGAGATTTAAGCTTAATCATGTAAAGAAAGGAAGAAAGGAACTTGAAATCACTCAAAAACACAAGAACAAGATGATGAATTGATTAAAGGAAAGAACTTTCACCAAAAGGTTTGTGTTTCTTAAGAGAAATTAAGATAATCCCATCATTAGGGTCTAAAGAGTATTTATAGTAGCCTAAAAACGAGCTGGGTCGACCCAACAAACCTGGGTTGACCCAAGATAATTTGGGTAAAAGTTGGTAAAAACATATGTGAATATTTTTTCTAAGTGTCACAGCTAGTTTTTGACGCGTCCAATAAGCCGCTGGAGGTGCAAAAAGCCGCTGTGACATCACAGCTGGTTTTTGACGCGTCGTCACTTGGCCACTGCGAGAAGTCGAAGTTGGGCAGGGAGGTGTGTTTTTCTCCAGCGGTTTGGTGAAACCGCTGCACCAAAAGCCGCTCCAACACTTAGAATTTTCAGCAGAACTTCTGCACCGGCTTCTCGTCATGACGCCAGGCCGCTGGGTGACGCTAGGCCGCTGGGTGATGTGCATCGGCTTCCTGCAAGGTCAAAATGCCGCTGCCTGTCACATGAAGCCGCTGGGACACTTAGTCATCACGCCATGAACTCGAAAAACACCAATCTTGCCTCCAATCCACCTCCAATTGCTCCAAAGTCACCATTTGGCATCTCCATCACCTGATAAGAACAAATGCAATGCAATGCAAACTAAACAAGTCTAAATGCTATCCTAGATGATCAAAATGCATGATAAATGAATGGTAAAATCTATTAAAAACACAAGATATCATCTAGCTAGCCGTGCAATATGATGAGTTTTTTTTTCTTATATATAATATAACTTCTGTTTCCATTTCATTTTAATTATAGGACGCATGCCATTATCATTCGATCCTGTACTATATATGTTGCAGACGAAAAAACCCTTTTTTTATGAAAGAAAGAAAAAAATTATAGGAAGTTTATTTTGTCTTTTTTTTGTAACAAAAAAAGAAATTTATTTTGTTTGTCTAACCATTTTCTTAGAGAAAATGACTCAAATAGCACTAATCCAACTTTTTGTCCCCAAAATAGCACTCAGGGCCAAAAGTCACAAAAATAGGTTTCATTAAATGTGTCATTTACCCTTATGCCCTCTCCTTTAATTATTTTGATTGATTAAATTAAAAAAAAAATTGAGATTCCCGATTTGAAATATCTTTGTCGTGTCTCCTTCTCTGCCGTCGTCGTCATCTCATCTCCGTCGTCGTCCTCGTCGTCTCCTCTCCGTCGTCGTCGTCGTCGTCGTCTCCTCTCCGTCGTCGTCGTCGTGACGGGGTCGCCGACATGTATCTAGACTTGTGTTCGGTGGGATGTTTGGTGCTGGAGATCTACACGGGCGTGCGTCTGTGGAAAGGTGTTCATCTCAATCTTAGCTACTCGTCTCCGTTGTGGTGAAGCTGTGTCTGTGGAATGTGTGAACATATGCAATCTAACGAAAGGAGACGGGAATGTAAAGAAGTGATTGCAGTGTTCTCTCCTGTGCTTGGAAAGCTCCTAGAGCCTTAACTGGGTTTCTAGCTAGCACTGCTCATCCGCCTGTGTGTTCTTTGTATCTATGTGGCCGAATTGGAAGAAAGAGTAGAGTAAAATCTGTAAGTATTGTTTCTTCTTTTTGCTTTGTTTCAGTCTTCTAGTTATTCTTAAGGTTTTTTTATTTTGATTTGCCTCATTTCAGAAGCATGCTCGTTCTGAAAAACTAATGAAGGAATAAAAGCTTAGAACCAATGATGATGATGAAGTTGATGATCCAGAGAAGCCATCTCAGGGTTTTTTTGTGCATTTGACTATTTGAGAGCATGCCAACGAGTTCTTCTGATGAGTCCTAATAAAATTACCGGCTTTAATGTTAGGAGAAGCAGATAAAAGGGAACAGAAGATCACAAAGAAAGGATAAGAGATCACAAAAACAAGGAATGCTCAGAACCCAAGTGGATAACCCAGACACTCCATCTCAGGTTTGGGTTTTATTGAGAAAATGCAAACAAGTGCGTTTCACTTCTTCTTCAGATGAGAGTGCTTACCAAAACTCTTGAATGTAGGAGAAGCAGATAAAGGAAAACAGAAAATCACGAAGACAGGGTATGAGATCACAAAAACAGAAAAAGGTAAGAGTAGCTGGTTCATTTACTGTAACTTTGTGACCAATCCTTAGTCTCTCAAAAGCCTTACCGGTTCATTTTTATTATATGAACATCCGGGATTCGTCTATTACAGATGGAGGTAAAGCAGACGCGACGCCAGAATCTAGAAAGAAAATGCGTCAAACTAAGGATTGAGACTATTGTGTATCTCTCCTTTCAATATGAAAGATTCATTTTCATATTTTCTTGAGGAAAAATAGTAGGAGAGTGGGTTGGATATGCGTCAGTTTTTTACTTATCTACAAAATATTTTGCTTGTAACTGATATATGGTTTTGATTAATTCAGATTTGAGTTATATACAATTTTTGTGTGTTTCTTTTTTTTTTATGCAATTTGGATCTTGTCTAGACTTGATGTTATTACGTTCTTTTGAACCTCTTACTCTTTTATCTCCTGATTCCAATTAACTTTTGACTGAAACCTTCCAATGCATAACCAATTAATTTTTCTGGAAGCCCTTCCTAAATATGTTACTTGCTTTCCTAAATATGATATATATGTAACCGAGACTAGTCTCTTACCTTTAAAAAAATTCTAGAAACTCATCCTGAATATTTTATATGCTATCATAAATATGTGATATGTATTTTTGTAAATATATACATTCAAGTTTCGGTTTTGAATAATATTTCATCGTAGTTTAGAGGCTAAATCACTATTCTTACTATATCCAGAATCCAATATGTTCTGCGTTCGTTTTCCTTTGGAATCCAAACATTTTTCATTTTTAACTAAATGTTAATTTTTCTGGAAGTCCTTCCTAAATATGTTACTTGCTTTCCTAAATATAACATATATGTAACCGAGACTAGTCTCTTACTTTTAAAAATTTTCTGGAAACCCATCCTGAATATTTTATATGCTATCATAAATATGTGATATGTATTTTTGTAAATATATACATTCAAGTTTCGGTTTTGAATAATATTTCATCGTAGTTTAGAGGCTAAATCACTATTCTTACTATATCCAGAATTCAATATGTTCTGCGTTCGTTTTCCTTTGGAATCCAAACATTTTTCATTTTTAACTAAATGTTAATTTTTCTGGAAGCCCTTCCTAAATATGTTACTTGCTTTCCTAAATATAACATATATGTAACCGAGACTAGTCTCTTACTTTTCAAAATTTTCTGGAAACCCATCCTGAATATTTTATATGCTATCATAAATATGTGATATGTATTTTTGTAAATATATACATTCAAGTTTCGGTTTTGAATAATATTTCATTGTAGTTTAGAGGCTAAATCACTATTCTTACTATATCCAGAATCCAATATGTTCTGCGTTCGTTTTCCTTTGGAATCCAAACATTTTTCATTTTTAACTAAATGTTAATTTTTCTGGAAGCCCTTCCTAAATATGTTACTTGCTTTCGTAAATATAACATATATGTAACCGAGACTAGTCTTTTACTTTTCAAAATTTTCTGGAAACACATCCTAAATATTTTATATGCTATCATAAATATGTGATATGTATTTTTGTAAATATATAAATTCAAGTTTCGGTTTTGAATAATATTTCATCGTAGTTTAGAGGCTAAATCACTATTCTTACTATATCCAGAATCCAATATGTTCTGCGTTCGTTTTCTTTTGGAATCCAAACATTTTTCATTTTTAACTAAATGTTAATTTTTCTGGAAGCCCTTCCTAAATATGTTACTTGCTTTCCTAAATATAACATATATGTAATCGAGACTAGTCTCTTACTTTTCAAAATTTTCTGGAAACACATCCTGAATATTTTATATGCTATCATAAATATGTGATATGTATTTTACTTGTTATCCTAATATTTTTTTTTTAATTTTTAAACTTTCAGGAAGACTTTCCTAAATATTTTACTTGCTATCTTAACATTTTATTTTAATTAAATATTAAATTTTCAAGAAGCACTTCCTAAATATTTTACTTGCTATTTTATTTTTAATTAAATATTATTATTTTAAAGTCCTTCCTAAATATTTTACTTGCTATCTTAACATTTTATTTTAATTAAATATTAAATTTTCAAGAAGCATTTCACTTGCTATCCTAACATTTTATTTTAGTTAAATATTAAATTTTCAAGAAGCACTTTATAAATATTTTACTTGTTATCCTAACATTTTATTTTTAGTTAAATATTAAATTTTCAAGAAGTTCTTCCTAAATATTTTATTTGCTATCCTAACATTTTATTTTTTATTAAACATTACATTTTCAAGAATCCCTTCCTAAATATTTTACTTGCTATCCTAACATTTTATTTTTTTATTAAACATTACATTTTCAGGAATCCCTTCCTAAACAATTTACTTGCTATCCTAACATTTTTCTTTTTAATTAAATATTAAATTTTCAGGAAAACTTTACTAAAACTTTTACTTGCTATCCTAACATTTATTCTTTTTAATTAAATATTAATTTTCAGGAATCTCTTTCTAAATACTTTATTTGCTATCCTAACATTTTATTTTTTTATTAAACATTACATTTTCAGGAAGCCCTTCCTAAATATTTTATTTGCTATCTTAACATTTTATTTTTTATTAAACATTACATTTTCAGGAAGCTCTTCCTAAATATTTTACTTGTTATCCTAACATTTTCTCTTTAGTTAAATATTTTTGAAAATACTTCAAGTTATCCTATTTTAATGTTCTCTATTTTTGTAAACAATGAACTTTATTCGGTGATTTTTATAGCTAGTGAATTTTTTTATAGATTTTGACTATATATAAATATTTTTTTTGGAAGATTAAGTTCCAATTCAGGATAGCCATCCAGAACAAGAATTGTCTAACATTCCTTAGACGCTTTTTGATTCTCTTCAAAAACAGATTTTTCGAAAATAAATTTATATAATAAAACACTCTTTTTTTCTGGAAACCCATCCTGAAAAAGCTTTCTTTATAGAATTACTGAAAAAACTTTAGGATAGCCATCCAGAAAATCACACGAATGACATATTAACAATATGACAAAGTTATAAACTTTCAATTCACTCTCCAGAGCTAAGGCTTGAGACTTTGGCATCAAGAAGCGAACCTGCTGATATCAAATTTGTCCTTGTAGCACCATAAGACACTAGGATTGGACCTAATCACAGCCTTTGACAACATGTGGTGAAGGTTCACAATCTGTTAGAGAATAAACACACACGCACACACATAGATTAGTAGGGATGTGAGTGAAAAGTAGAGAGCTTTGCCGCCAGAAGAAACTTCCCCATCCACTAGTGAAAAGTCAAGTGATATAATGTACTCAGTGTAAGCTCCGGTCCTGAACCTTCTTGCCGCCAGAAGAAACTTCCCCTTATCAGTGAATGCTGGTGAACAAAAACAAAATTAATAAAAGTATGCATTCAACTTTGACGATACAGAAGTTGATTATTTCCTATATTACTACTATTAAGATTGCAGAGCAAGAAGCTTCTTCGTTATTACCCAAGTGAACAACATAGTCAACTCATCTTATGGGTGGGTGAGAGTCTCTTTCACTGACCACTAAAGGCATCATTCTCGTGAGAAACTCAGACAAATTTAAATTACACGCCTAGAAAGTCACTAACTCGATCGTTTTCACACTTGGAAAAAAACAAACGTAGACAGATTTTTTGATAGAAGTCATATCTTTTTTTTTTTGACTTCAGAAGTCATATCTTTCCACCCAAGATTTGACATAATCAAAGCAAGTCAAAATAAGAGAAAAAAAAGCTTTTGGAATTTGCTTACATGGAGTGAGGGTGAGATACAAGTATAAGGTTGATGTCCTCTTGTTTCTCTTTATCAGGCACTGATTTGAAAACTCCCGTGGTCCTGGCTGCATCCATCCCACAGAAAACTCAGAATTTTCAGCAACAAATCTCACACCATTTTCAATTGAAAGCCAAGGCAAGGTTTAGGGGAAACACTAGACCTGGTCACGAGACTTGTCACCATCCTCTTCAGCCTTATCTCCTCCAGCCATGTGTACGACGTCGACATCGCCTCTATCCACGGATACACGTACCCTCCCCATCCCTCCGGCATCAGATTAAAGTCTGCGAAGTGCGGTTTCCCCTAAGCTCCACAGATCTCAGTTTCAGGAACTTCCTTATCACCTTCGCGGGGCTGACGGAAGCAGTTCCCGATGAAGACTCTCCTCCTGCACCACCGCTGGATTACCTCCGGCGATCGAAATCGGAGAGCGTCGCCGCCGTCGCTTCCCGTCGAAGAGATCGAGATCGACGTCGCGTGAGAGAGAGATGCATTTCTGATTTTTTTTCTTCTTTTTTTATGTTTGTTTAATTAATTTTAAAACAAGGGTATTATGGATATTTTAACCCTTTAATAAATGTTATTTTTGTGACTTTTCCTCCTTGGTGTCATTTTTGGGATAAAAACTTCAAAGGTGCTATCAAATGAGCCTGTTGCTCCTCTTCTCTCCTTCTTCTTGTATTCTCTCTTTCCAAAGCTCGGATGTCTGGTACTAGAGGAGTGAGGTTTGTAGTCCCTCTACTTCTCAAGTTCATACACCTGAAATGAAAAAGAAAGAGGAAAAAGCAGAGCCAATATCACAATAACAATAAAAATGACTTAGTCTCAAGCAAATGACTAAATCCCAATGTCAAAATCACAATAGAACTTGGCAACGGCGCCAATTTGATAACAGGACTTTTCAAGGTCCCTATCAAATGCAGTAGTATATGAGATGTCGAACCAATCCTAGGTGATTTCAATGCACTGAGAATACAAATCCATGCTTAATCTAAGTGCAAACCAAAAGTGAAATGAGTTTTAAACTAGAGCAATACTGAAATGCAATAAAACAATAACCTTTCTTTGATTATGAGATGGGAGAACTCATGGGATAAGGGATTAGACCTTGGGTGATCAAGTTTTGAACTAAAGGTGACAGCTTTCAATCAATCTATTAACCTTAGGCCTAGACACAACCCTAAACAAACTCTATCTCTAGATGGATGCTCATTTGCTAAGATGACTCAAGCATCAAATCTCTTTGGTTGAATGTCATAAAAGCAATCATTAAAATCAAGTCTACTAGCCATCTTAACACCTTTAACAACAAATCTCTTTGGCAAAGTGTGTTAAAAGCTTAGGAGAGTTGGCTCAGACATTTCATCAAACACCTTGTGGGTGGGAAATGTCTAAAGCTCAACTTTTGAGAGGCCAACTCAAAAGATGCATTAAGAACACTCTGCAAGCAAGGAAATAGAAAGATCTATACCTAAACACCTTAGATCTAGCTTAATCACCCTTAGTCTCCCTAACCCATGAATCCAAAAGTGGACTACTCACTAATCACCATGATTCCTCTTAAACTCATGAGAGATTTAAGCTTAATCATGTAAAGAAAGGAAGAAAGGAACTTGAAATCACTCAAAAACACAAGAACAAGATGATGAATTGATTAAAGGAAAGAACTTTCACCAAAAGGTTTGTGTTTCTTAAGAGAAATTAAGATAATCCCATCATTAGGGTCTAAAGAGTATTTATAGTAGCCTAAAAACGAGCTGGGTCGACCCAACAAACCTGGGTTGACCCAAGATAATTTGGGTAAAAGTTGGTAAAAACATATGTGAATATTTTTTCTAAGTGTCACAGCTAGTTTTTGACGCGTCCAATAAGCCGCTGGAGGTGCAAAAAGCCGCTGTGACATCACAGCTGGTTTTTGACGCGTCGTCACTTGGCCACTGCGAGAAGTCGAAGTTGGGCAGGGAGGTGTGTTTTTCTCCAGCGGTTTGGTGAAACCGCTGCACCAAAAGCCGCTCCAACACTTAGAATTTTCAGCAGAACTTCTGCACCGGCTTCTCGTCATGACGCCAGGCCGCTGGGTGACGCTAGGCCGCTGGGTGATGTGCATCGGCTTCCTGCAAGGTCAAAATGCCGCTGCCTGTCACATGAAGCCGCTGGGACACTTAGTCATCACGCCATGAACTCGAAAAACACCAATCTTGCCTCCAATCCACCTCCAATTGCTCCAAAGTCACCATTTGGCATCTCCATCACCTGATAAGAACAAATGCAATGCAATGCAAACTAAACAAGTCTAAATGCTATCCTAGATGATCAAAATGCATGATAAATGAATGGTAAAATCTATTAAAAACACAAGATATCATCTAGCTAGCCGTGCAATATGATGAGTTTTTTTTTCTTATATATAATATAACTTCTGTTTCCATTTCATTTTAATTATAGGACGCATGCCATTATCATTCGATCCTGTACTATATATGTTGCAGACGAAAAAACCCTTTTTTTATGAAAGAAAGAAAAAAATTATAGGAAGTTTATTTTGTCTTTTTTTTGTAACAAAAAAAGAAATTTATTTTGTTTGTCTAACCATTTTCTTAATATAAAAGTCATTACATAATGTGTAATAGCTTGGATCTGATCTCTACGTGTGTGAGTTGTAGATAGAAATAAAAGTTATAAATAAAAAGCTACAGCTCATTCTAATCATTTCTATAAAATCAAATTATGGATGTCGAGGTTTTATTTACAAAGTAAAAATATAGTAATTTACAAAGCTACAGCTCATTCTTATCATTCCCTAGATCTCATCTTGATGATTGATATAATATCGTCTATACTATGTTTTCATAGTTTGTGGTCTACCAATATTAAAAAACAAAACTTGTTACTTTATTAGTGCATGTATTAGTATAGCATAAAGTCCATTCAGAAGTAGAAGACTATTATGTTCTCACACCTCCTACATGAATGCATGTCTGATATAAGGTGAAATACACATTAGAGATGGTGAATTGCGTTTAGAATACACATTAGAAATGGTGATCGCCCGAAATCGATACTGAGAAACAGAGACTCGCTGCACGGCATCCTTGTTTGGTGGATCATCAGCGTCAAGATCTGATAGGAAGTCATCTTCTGGTGGTCACAAACCAACAGCTAACAGAGCTGCAACCGTCCCCAAGGAAAATCCAATCCCTGTACCAGACTTGCTCGACTTTGACGAGCCAACTGCCACAAGTGGTGTTGCAGCGACGAATCCTTTTAAAGAATTGGAAGGGCTTATGGAGTCTTCTTCGAGCCAAGATGGTGGTGGTTCAACCGATGTGATGGGACTTTACTCAACAGATGCAGGTGCAACAAGTGGCGGAGCCGGAAACTTTTTCAACAGGGGTCAATCTTATATTAAAATATTAAATTAAAAATATAAGTATAACATAATATTTTTGGATTATCACTAAATATGATTTTTAAAATTAAAATTTACTTACTGTTACTGAAAACTTAAAACTGGTTTGGAGTTAAATATTATTACTAGAGTTTATTATTTAGTTTAAATTAATTGGTATTAAAATATAATAAATATTTATATAAGTTATTGATTTACCCAATTTTTACCACTATTGAAATCTGAATCAAAGGATAGTTGTTTTAATATATTTGAAAACATCAAAGCTATGACAATTAATCTAGAAAGGACAAATGTATACCATTTATTTTAATTTTAATCTTATCTCTTAATTTTTTTTAAAGTTTTGATATGCTCTGCAATTTAAACAAGGGAAATGAATAATAATAGATGATATTTTATTTTATTTAGAAATGTATTTTGTGTAGCTAAAATTATTTATATGGGTTTATTTAAAATTAAGATGATAAAAATAAATTTTCAAGTCAGAGCAATGTGCATTTTACAAAATATAGGGGTCGGTTAACAATTTGTAATGGGGTCAATGCTGTAAATTTAGACAAAACATTACAAATAATTAAAATGAAGTGGGGTCACCTGACCCCACTCCCATCAACATGCATCCGCCCCTGGGTGCAACTGTGAAGACAACCACAAGTGTTGACTCTCTCTTATCAGAACTGTCTGATAGCTCCAGAGGCACATATCATCAATCTCAAACCACAAAAGGACCAAACTCAAAGGAAGCTCTGGAGAAAGATGCTCTTGTTAGACAGATGGGTGTGAACCCAACAAGTCGGAACCCTACACTGTTCAAAGATCTCCTCGGCTATCAGAACTATTCTCCCAACCAAACCAAAACATCCATTGACTCACATAATCATCATCATCAAATTGCCACATTCCCATATTTGGTAACGCGTTGTGCAGTTTGTAGATAATGTTTCTGATTCACATTCCCATATTTGTTAATGAGTTGGGGATAAGTAATGTTTCTGATACGAGAACAGCTTTTTGTTGTACCTATGTCGCTTGGATATTTTTATTTATTTTCAAAGGTTTTTCTTTTTTTTTTTTTTTGACGCATAAAAGACTTGTCATTAGAATAGCAGCAAAACAGCTCATTGACCATACAATTTTTTCACTATGATCACTCTATTCAACGATTTGATCAAACATTAGTAGTGTTTTAATGCAGCAGCAAAAACAAAATGACATTGAAGCTCTGCTGCAAACAGTAGAAAAATCTTTGATCATTCAACCCCCAAATGATAGATCCATACTCATCTGCAGACCGTCAAGCATTGCCACTGCCCTTTTTAGATCCTCTTTACTCCATAAACCAGTCAGCATATTGCGGATAGTAATGGTATCAGGATTTACACCACTTGAAATCATCTCCTGGAAAATGTCTAGAGCCCCATTAATATTACCCACTTTACTAAAACCATGAATCAAAGTGATGTAAGTAATTGCATTAGCAACTATCCCTCTTCGACCCATCTCGCAGAAAAGCTCCAGCCCGTCATCAACCATAGGGCTATAGGTGATAGTATCTGGGACTATACCCCTGTGGGGCATCTCCTCGTATGATTCCTCAGCCTCTAAAAACTTCCCTTCATTGATCAAGCCGCAGATCAATATATTGTAAGTTTGAACATCAGGTTCCACACCATTGAAGGGGTGACTAGCATCAATGTCCATCTTACTCTTTTGCATAGCCTTAAACATTTCCAATGCATCTTTTAGTTTCCCGTTATCGAAGAGACCGTCCAGCAAAGTGTTACAAGTAACGACATTAGGGCACACACCACTAGAAATCATCTCCTGTAAAAGGTCTTGCGCAGAATTAAGATCGCCCTCTTTGACAAATGCATTGATCAATGCACTGAAAGTTACAACATTAGGGTTGATCTTCTTTACTAATATTTCTTGCAACAACTGCTGGGCTTCGCTCCATCTTCCAGAACTACAGAAACCGTTTATCATACAGTTGTAGGTAATAAATTGGGAAAGATTCCTTTGTCTTGCATTTCACTGAAAAGATTATGAGCATCGGTATGACGTCTGTCTTTACAAAGGCGATGGCACTATAGATTACCACATTGGGTTTGATGTGGCTAACCTCCTCCATCTTCCTCAGCAGATTCAATGCAGACACAGTGTCTCCCATCTTACACATCCCATCCACGATTGTGCCGTAAGTAATCTGGATAGGCTGGAGACCATTCTCCACCATCATCCGATCAAGCAGAGCTACGGCTTCTTCGACAACTCTACCCTCGCAGCAGCAAAGACCGTTCATCAGAGTGTTGTACGTTATGACATCTGGTCTGCATTGCATTTGATGAAACAAATCCAAGGCTTCAGAAACTCTATCTTCCACCACACATAATCCATGGAGCAGGGTGTTGAAGGTAACAACATCAGGGTGGAGTCCAAGCTTGGTGAGCTTTTTTTTTTTTTTTTGTCACCGAAATTTTAATTAGAAATTAAAAGTGATTTGAGCCCAAAGATGGCTCAAACCCAAAGTCATTACAAAGATAGATGGGCTTGAAGAGCCACTTTTACTAAGCCATGGTCTTTTGAGTTTTCCGAACTAGCGAAAAGCAAAAAAGAAACAGGTGCAAAACCAGAGGAGATCGATCGGATGCTGCCAACGCTGCCAACGGTACCGATGATTTCTTTTGAGTGGAGGTTGCTTGGTGAGCTTATTTATCAGAATATTGAAGCTGTATATATTAAATGATTTTTTTTTTGTCAAATGATACTTTTGACAAAAAAAATCATTAGTATCCTTTTTCTAAATTTAAAAGTCTCATGGACTTATCTTTTAATGTATTTGGTTTGATTGGTAGGTCCATGTAATAGATGTATACCACTTTAATATTAGTTTATTTTCTTTATTTTTGGTTGTTTTTATCCCAAAACAGACTAATACAATGCGTGCAATGCTTTTACTCTTCTCAAGCACAATCCGCTTAGACTACGGTCACGTATTCACTCATTTCTCCTTTACTTATTGAAAAGTAAAATCTGATTAATAAATTTTCATTTTATTATAGTTCAAAAGAAAAAATTCATTTTATTCTTGCTTTGTCTTTTCATTGCTAACCCCAAAAAGAAAACAAATCTCCTAACTTTAGATATTTCAAAATCTGTTTTTATTTGTTTCCTGTTTTTGTGTTCTCCATCTGCTTGTTGGTAGGATCTCAAGTTAACAAGAGAGGACTGTTACATTCCCCAAAACCTGATCTCTGTCAGAAAGTATCAAGCTTTGGAGCTTTGATGATTCACTAGTTCATTGTTCCTTCCAAGATTTGAGGTAAATCAGACAAATGGTTCTCACTAGTTTTCCTTTCTTCTTCTGATCTGTGCTTATATAGTGTTTGATCATTTGTCTTTAAGGTAGGTAGAAGATGGAGGAGCAGTTCAAAGAGAGGAAGTTTGTGTGTAAGTTCTGTAGCAGGAGGTTCGCTTGTGGCAAATCACTGGGAGGTCACATTAGAACTCACATGAGCAAAGACAATTCAGCTGATTCAGATGATGATGAGCACAACAAGCTCAGAATCGACGAAAATGGAGGTCAAGCTAGCTACGGTCTGAGAGAGAATCCTAAAAAGAACAAGAAGTTTGTGGTTCAGAGAGACATGATGATGGCTCACCAACATCAACATCAACAGCAACTACTTCGTTGCAGAGAATGTGGTAAAGGATTCGCTTCTTCGAAAGCTCTTTGTGGTCACATGGCTTGTCACACTGAGAGAGAGAAGACTGTGATGGATAGCCAATCTGACACTGAAGCTTCTTCGTCTCCTATCAGGAGAAGATCCAAGAGAGCTGTGAAACATCATCATCACAATCACCACAAAGCTGATGATGCTTTTGTTGATGGTGGCAGCATCATGGATCAATCTGATTCAGTAGCATCTTCAGATGCTTCTGAGATTGAGACTGAACAAGAGGAAACGGCATTGTCTCTGATGATGCTGTCTAGAGACTCAAGTTTCAAGAAAGGAGGACATAACTTGGTTTTTGTGAACTCTCGGGCTGAGTCATCAGACAACAACTCTGTGATTCTTGAGACAAAGTCATCTTCAGGGGAACAGCTCAAGATCTTAAATGTGAAGAACGTTGAGGAGTTTTGTAAGAAAGACAAACTTGGAGGAGTGGATAATGGTGATGTTCTGTATGATTCAGACAACTCTGATTCTGGATACTTCAGGAATGGACCAAAGAAGTTGGACTCAGATGTTACTGTTGATGGGTTCCTCAAGAACACTGGATTTAATAACAAGGCTGCAATGGGATTCAATAGCTACACAGCAAAACAGGATAAGAGCTTGAACATATTCAGGAAGGAATGGTCAGTTTCAGGATCAGGATCTGGATCAGGTCGTTCTTCTACAAAGTACGATCTGAGGAAAAGCAAAAGAGGGTTTCCTTGTTACGGTAGAAAGAAAATGAAGTATGAGTTCACTGAATCTGTGTATGACAGTGGTGACCAGCTTAGCTTGGAGACTGATTCTTGTGCGGACACAATCAAGATCCATAGTAAATCATCCACAATGGTTAAGAAAGCAAGTGGTGTTGCAAAGAAGAAAAACAAAGGTCACGAGTGTCCAATTTGCTTCAGGGTGTTTAAATCAGGACAGGCTTTAGGTGGTCACAAGAGATCACATTTTATTGGGAGTCAGGATCACAGGACTCTTGTGATCCAACAACACCACCAAGTAGCTCATGATATGCATACACTCATCGATCTCAATCTTCCTGCTCCTATTGATGAGTGAATCAGTTATCAAAATTTTTGTTCTCATTATTAATTATTATTATTGTTTCCTCTCTGTTTTCATTTTTCTTGCTTCAGATTCAAGAATGCTTTTGGTTCAGAAGGTAAAATCAAAGTGTTTTTTTTTTTCCTTATTTGTTAAAAGTCAATTGTCAAAGACGAGACCACATCCATAGTCCCTTGATTTCTTTATCCCCAAGAAAACCTTGTTAAGCTATTTAGGTAGGTGTATGAGTCTCTGAATCATCAAGACATAATCTGTTCTTGCTAAAATCAAATTCCTAATGTAATTACCTTGGGCAAGTGGACAACATATCTATCTGTTATTATACCCAACCAGGCTTTAAATAATAGCAAATCATGTTTGGCCCATCTTACAAAAGACAAGATATACAACACACCCCCAACAAAGGTGAGACGAAACAACATCAATCTTGTATAGTAATTGTACCCTCTATAACGGTCCAAAGGTTTGGGAAGTTCAGATTAATAATACTGAAATTATCATGTAAAGATCACAGTGGCGGGATTACCTGCAGGAGGAGGGCACCTCTGTCTTCTCGGTCTTCTTGTTGCTTTTCCCCATCCTGTAAGCTTACTGTCTTCAAGTCCAACCACTGATACGCTCTCAGGCTGCGCCATTGACGGGCAGTCCATTCGTTTTCTTTTTGAGTTCCTTCGAGAAGCCACTCCAGCATTCCAAGTGTGCTCTCTGCTCTTCATAAGCCCACCAAACAACTGGATGTCTTCAGTGACTTCTTGTCTCGATAGAGAAACGAGTCCAGGGAGTGTATCTCTCTGGAAATCCCGCTTTGGCCTTCCTCGTCTTGCTTGTCCTCTCCTTAGCCTGTTCAAACCCGTCCCTTCGAATATCAGATTCTTAGGGACTAAGGGCTCTGGCATGTAGTCCTCTTCCTTAGTCGGATGTAAATTAAGGGTCATGGCTTCAAAGTAGTCAATCTCTCCAGAGGAATATTCTTCCCGGTAACCTTCAAAGTCTGTGGACTCTGGAGACCCATCAACCTTTCTTTCTAACTTATCACCGCAAGAAGTGATAATGTCTGCAAACCACGAGAGCGGACTTTTTGAAGCCGCGTCAGTTGAAGAGGAAGCTGCGTCATCAGGATGACGTTGGTGATCAGAGAATGAGATGGCGACTATTACTTGTGCTGCTTCCTTGGCGAGTTCATCCAATGAGTTGCCGTCTAGGCCTTTCATTTCTTCTTTTGGTTTCTCCTGCGAGCCTCCTCCTCCTTCTTCATCACTCTCGAGAGCGGGTGGAGCTTCCAAATCTATCCAGATAATTCCTTTTGTTTTCACTCTCAGACTGGAATGCACGCCTGAATCTTCATCATCTTCACTAGCGCATGAATTCAGATCAATGTAGTGTCTGACGTTGGCAGCTTTGTTTCCCTCTTCCTTTTCAGCACAAGAGGCTTTAGAACCACGCTGGTCAATAGTAACCGAGGCATCATCCCATGGCAAGTTGATATCGAAGTCTCGCTTCACCAAGTGATTCACTTCCTTATGTTGAGAGATAAGTGGAGCATGCTCCACCTTGCAAATAGAAGGCTGCCCAATATTTTTTCTACTACTCTGTGTGTTGATCATTTCAATTCTTCCCATGTTGGCATTATTAGAGCATGAAGCAGATGATCTGAAACCCTTCCGAGGAGAAACACCATTCAGACCATCCCCTGCGTCAGTTCCATCCATAAATTGATCTGTCGAAGCATTCAAATCAAAGAAGCCGTTGGATATTTCACTTTTGTAAGATGGCTTAGGTTTTAGCCAGGGCAACCCAGCTGAGGATTCCTGCTTTTTTGGTCCTTGAAGACTTCCAGAACTATGATGCTTCCCCAGCTCACCTAAAGAAGAAGCATTTGGTCTAAAGCCGCCTGATGGGAAACTAAAGGTAGCCTCCTTCGATCCTGAAGAGAATCCATGATAACTCCCGTTAGAGACAGGGTTTCTCATCTCAAGACTCGAATCTGTCCTTGCATGAGCGACGAAATTCTTGTAGGGATTCGTTTGAACTGGGTAAGATCTCTGATGTGAGCTGCTCCTAGGGTTCTCCCATGCTGAAGACCAATGGGTCCATGGTCTGACAAAGTCAGGGCGGTAGTCATTGTGTAATCTTGGAGCATTAGATGCCGCATGTGAGTCCACGTAGCTATCATAAGAAGCTTGAGGATTGTTTGAACGAACTTCCAGCTCCCGATATGCTGCTCTTTCCCGAGAGAATATCACATTGCTGTGATCAGTTGTGAGATAGCTCTGAGGTTGAACAGCACTGTTAGAGCGTACTTGTACAGAATGTGAAGGCGGATGCAGGTCTCTCTGAGTGCTTCTGTCGTGCCCTATAACACACACCGCCACATGAAAACACTTGAATCAGCACGCAGTTCAAAACCACTGTATGAGCCATTACATCTTAAGACACTACTAAGACGTATTTTCAGCTAACAAGACATATGATATCATTTCAAAGATTAAGAGAAACCGAATGAAAGTGAAGAGCACGTAACCTGCGCCAAGGACCATCCATCCATTTTGACTTGTATTCTTCTCCAGCACACGCCCTTGAACATCATCCGCATTGTTTCTTCCATAGTGAGAATACATGTCCCTGGAGAGAGCAGCAGCAGCAGCAGCAACAGGTTCCGAATCTTGCCAATTGAGTGGCTCATTCAAGTCCGCTAAACCATTTGAGTTCTTAACATCCAAGCAAGACCCTGAAGAGTTGCTCTGATGAGAACCACCACCATCCTCTCTCCCTGATCTTGGCCGTTTGAACGGAAGGCGACTTGCAACCTCATCGGTATCATCACCAGTCTCATCCTCATGGGGAGGGAGCTCAAGATCAATCATTCTCCTCCTCATATTTTGCAAACGACCGTTGCAAGCTTGAGAGCTGCTTCCATCTCCTCCATAGCCAGGAAAGTGACTCCTTGTGCTTGCATTGTCGTTCGAATTGTTTCCCTTTACTTCGTCCACCAAGTTCCTCTGTACTCTATACAAACGGTGAAGCTCATGCACCTGCTATCAATACAAAAGTCCAAAAATCTTTAAGACACGTAAATAACAAAAAAAAAGAAATAAAAACGGAAGAGAGAGAGACCTGATTCTTGAAAACGGCGTCGTGTTCAAGCATTGTATGTTTCATGAAATCTCTCTCATATACCATATCCACAGAACCAACTGCAAAATGTTGAAATCTTCATTAATGAACATTACTCTAATAAACACAACTCGTGCGTGCCAGCAGATTTTGTAGTGTCAGTTACAATCACAGATTATGATTTTTTTTTTTTAAAAAAGAGAATGCTATGAAGATTCATCTTTTGACAAATCCGAATCCTCGTTTTTTGATCAAACCCCAGGTTACAAGCAAGCTAATCCCAAATTAAACAAAAAGAGAAAAAAGAAGCTAATAATGTCTAAAATGAACATTATAATCCATAAGCGGAGTTAGATTCTGGATGGATTTGACTTTGATATAAATGACTAACCTAAATTTCATTAAACAAAATAAAAAGACGACAAATAAATGAAAAAAAAAAACTAAATGTAAAATAAAATAAAAATAAAAATTTGGGATATTAGTACCTTACAGATTTTACATGATCATCTCTGATCGCAGTCGGAGAAATCGTAGATAAACTGGAAACACTCACTCCCAAATCGGCGGCGACACACAATTTTTATCGATAAAATGAAAACCAAAAAAAAAAGAGAGAATAATAAATAAAATAAAAAGTGTTCCCCCGAGATTCACTATTTTTAATTTTATTTAAATTAAATAAGAAGAGAGAGACTGCCAAACAATCGAAACCCCATGGAAGAAGAAGACGAAGAAAGCTCCCAAGGCCGTCTTCTTCGATCTCTCTCTCTTTCTCTCTCTTTCGTCGTCTCTGCCTTTTCTATCTCTCTCTCAGATTCTGTGAGCGAATGCAGCGTAAAATAAAAGAATAAGACCTTTTATATTCCCTTTTTTTTTTTAATTTATTAACTTCTCGGATTTGGTATGTTCTTTTATTAAAAGGAAAACAAAATAAATATTACTACTAGAAACGAAGGAGACCCTTCGAATAACAATGACATTGTTATGAACCGACTGGTTCAGATGGATGTTTATCCAAAAGATACTTACTGGGCTTTGGCCCATTAGTGGTCCATCTTGTTACCGACCCATTAGGGTTTCAGACATTGTAACTCCCTATATAAGGAGCTCATATTCGACATTAATAATATACACTTTCACAACACGTTATCAGCACGAGCTAAGCTCAAAACCCTAGCAAAATTCGTAGGTCACCAAAATCTTAAAAACTAGCCGCATCTTAAAACAGTCATATCTCCCTAACCATAATGACCTAGACGGCGAGCCACCTATCAATCTGAAGATCTCGACGAGACGAAGCCTTCGCCGCTGACATCGCGAGGATCCGATCTCAGACGCGCCGGCACGCTCTATTTTAGTACGCGCCGTCAATTGCTCAAAAACCCTAATTTTGACGCAACTTCAAATAGATCGTTCTCTCAAACCATAACGATCCAGACGACGTGCGACATACCAATTTGAAGATCTTGAAGAGAAGAATCCATAGCTGCAAACCTCGCGTCGATCAGATCTCAGATGCCCTGCCAAGCTCTGTTTTAGTGCGCGCCGTCAATTGCACAAGAACCCTAATTTTGACTCAACTTCAAATCGATCGTTCTCCCAAACCGTAACGATCCAGAAGACGTGCGACATATCAATTTGAAGCTATTGAAGAGGAGAATCCAACGCCGCAGACCTCACCTCAATCCGTGACCAGGCGCGTTCTCTACGACAGCTACAAGCCGCGCCGTCAAAATCAGAAACTAAACCTAAGGCTGCAAACTTCTCTTTCTATTTTGTTTATAGCCGATTGTTTTTCATATTACTAACTTCTCTTTGATCAATTTGTTTAAGGAAAACAAAGTCAGACCCATTGAGGTTAAAGAGAAGCCAAGGAACAAAATCGATCGAGTTTAAGGTAAGTTAACAAAATCCAAACTTCTTTTGATTACTTGATAGAACTTGGTTAATATTTTGAAAACTTGAAACCGATTTTATAAAATGAAATTTTAGGTTTGCGATTTGAACTAAGTTGAACTATTGTTCTTGCTTGATTTAAATCAAATCGTTAGGTTGCTAGATTTTATAAAATGAACCGATTAATATTCAAACCATAAAACTTATGAAATTAAAATTTTGTATAAAACCCTAACCAAATCGGATTATGAAATCCTTTAAACCATATCCGATTATTAAACCCTAATCTAAACCGATTTATGAAATTTATAAAAACCAAATCCGAATTGTGAAAACATTAAACCAAATCAGTTTATAAATCCCTAAACCAATCGATAGTATAAACCCTAATTTGGTTGATAGACCAAATCAAAAATTAGAAAGTTTCCATTTTTAGAAAGTTTCTATTTTTAAAAAGTTTCCATTTTTAAAAAGTTTTCTTTTATAGAATTTTTTTTTCTGGAATTTCCATTTCATAGAATTTTATGGAAAACTTCTCTAAAATTAGATTTTAAAATCAGTTTCTCAGAACATATTACTAATATCTAACTCGAGAAACACTAAATATTTTAGATGTCGAATTCCTCCATCATAATCTCAGGAGAAAACTACTTGCAATATGTGCAATGGGCACAAGATATTAAAACCACACTTGAGTCTGATGAACTCAGTGAATGCATCACATATGATAGCATTGCAAGAGAACTCCTGAACACTCGCCATCATATTTGTGAAAAACTCAAAAGTCTATATCTGACTGATGATCCCTCAAAGCTTTGGACATATCTAGAAAATAGAAATTGTATCCAAGAGGTTATACATACCAAAGCTTTACGAGAATCGATCAACCTCAGATTCCGAGACTATAAAATTGTGGAAGAATATAACTTTGCCCTACTCAAAATAGTTTTCGAAATGAAACTATGTGGTGAGGTAGTGACTGATGAAGATATGTTGGAAAAGACATTCTCCACCTTTCACCCTACCAACTTATTGTTACTACAACAATATAGAGAAATGGGCTTCACTACCTATACATCTCTAATAGCAAGATTGTTGCAAGCTGAGCAAAATCATGAATGCTAATGAACAGTAGTGAAAGAGAGTTTACGAGGCCAACTCCATTACCACCAGCTAATGCACTACCAGCCGAAAGGGCTGATCTAGAAACCAACCGTGTCAAGAGAGGATATGGACATGGGGGATGGTCTAAGTTGTGCAATAATTGTGAAATGGACAACCATTTGGCTAAGAGATGCAGAACTCCTAAGTATCTAGCTACTCTTTATCAGCAAAGCTTTAAAAGAAAAGCTAAGATGGTTCGGAAAGATGAAGGAAAATTGTCAAAGATGTTCTCATGGATCATGACAAGTGTGATCGTATGGATCACAAGAAAGGATGATCCAACAAAGCATAAGAGAATAGATCACCATATGGAGTAAGACATGTTGACTCGACATCTAGCCCTTAGTGTTCTTACTTAGTTATTTCATACCTTATTATTTTCCTTTAAACATTATTCACTTTCTTTGGTTGCTATCTTTGAAAGAGTCAATAAATGAAAGCTTTTATATCATAAACAAAACGTCCATTCATGTGAATACCCTTATGATGTACAGTGGATCAAACCACAGACATCTTAAGACACAAAATCCATGACCAAATATCCTATTGCCTCAAAGGTACACAAAGAGAGGAAGTGTACAATATAGAGGTCGTGTGCATTGTATTCACATTTGAGGCTATGTACACAAAGAGAGGACGTGTACAATAATCATTCTTATAAGTGAAAGACTTAAGAATTGATGAATGGATAGTTTCATAATGAATCCATGGGCAAAAGAAACAAAGTGTTTCCTTAAAGAGAAACCGCCCAAAGAAGATTGTATGATGGCAAAGACTACAAGTATTGGTAAAAGCTAAGTGAACTCACGTCTAAAAGTATTCAAATATGATATGTCCATGGGGATAAGTGTTAATCACTCCATGTAACATGGACATACACAATATTGAAACATCAAAGAGTTCACAAGAACAAAGATAGACTTATCCCATTCGGATTAAACCAAAGATAAAGGAAAACATGTTACTTCAAAACGTCCAAGTGAATATAGATTAAAGTGCTCACGTCTCAAAAGGGTTTGATAAACATTATATGATCATGGAGAATGTAGAAAACATCTCATGACTCAATGTAGACGTGAAAATTCACAATGAAAGGAAAAGAATAGAAAAGAAGTAAACTAAAGGCAAAGGAAAAGGTCCCTTATAAATCGCCTTAAAGACTACATGTCTTGATCATATAATAAAACACACCTTTTATTCTACATGGACATACACACACAAAAATGAATATTGATACCCATCCCATTGATTGAAACGGGTTAAAGGCCAGACACACCTCATCTTAGCACATAAAGAAGTGCCACTTATAAATTCTATCGCTCCACCACAGAAATATAAGATGAGAGGATGGGAATAGATGTTGGATATGTTTTTATATAAGTTCCCCACGTTTCTAAATACCTTGAGCTATCCACGGACAAGTTGTTTAAAGCCTAGGTACACGGATAGTCACCTCAGTGAATCCGAACATCCAACATTAAGGGGAAGCTGGATAATAGAAAATTATATGGAATCAAAACATCCTTATATTGGCAAGATCCTCAGACTCTAGAATGAGTTCTAGAAGTCCATAAAGTTTATACAGAAGCTAGCTTATTACAATTGCCAGATTCCAATGACCCGAATAGAATGACTAAGTCATTTCTACCAGCTATGAATGCACCAAATAAGATTTGATGTTCAAGAGAACACAATCAAGCTGCTACTGAATCTAAACAAGTTAGATCAATAAGTTCTAAAGATAAGATCCCTCGGATATTAAAGAAAGGTGCAAATCCGTGGATGAGGGACTCCTAGACATAATCAAAAATGTACATGTACAAAACTAAAACAGTGATCACGAATGAGGAAACCATAATATATGGTTGTACCTAAGGTACCTAATGATGCTTGGGACGCCAAGCTTCAGGGTATTGAAGGACATAATAAAACCTCAATAAGATATGTCATGTCTAGGACACAAAGGAACAAACGAGTACTCGAAACTAATGATAAAATATGCGCAATGTAGCACTTGAGATCATGAGATCAATGAGGATCATGAAACCCACGTCCACATGAATGCATTCAAACATATGAGATTAAGATCAAATAAGAAAGTAGACGTGGAGTTAAGGGAGGATAGGTCCCATAAGTACGGACACCTCTAGATGCTAAACCAGTTGGACAGAAAACAGTCTTTGTGAAAGAAATTTCTATGGCGAGATACAGTTAATGTAAGGCACGACCATATGCATAATATTAAGCATAGTCATGTGCACAAGGATTATCACAAAGACCAGGAATCAATTAAAAGGAGATAAGCTCCTTATGGTGGATGCAACAAACATTGAGATTCCTCGATAAGTCTGGCACATAAGAAAAACTTATACTTGCGGTTCAAGGATGTAAACCGCCTGATTATATAAGTCCACTGGAAAATATATATGTCTCAGAGGATATAGAGTTGTCTAATGCAACAAAGTTCTCGAGAACTAGAGTATACAAGAATATTTTGATCTAAAGAAAATATCCTAGGAACCTCTGGAGACACTTCCCAAAAGACTATCTAAAGAAAGCATTGAAATGAATGTTTTGGGAAAGATTAAATTTGGGACAAACAAAGATTGTTTGGGACTACAAAGTGAGTATCTTAAATATACTTAAAGATGAAATCCTTGTGCATCAAATAAAGCATAGATTAAAGATGTCAAAACGATAGGTATGAACCATTATGTAAAGCTTATAAGGTTCATTGACCCTAAATGCTTACTATAAAGTCTATGGCTCGCCCCACTGTATGGTAATATAGTCCCATAGTCTATATATCTGTACATAGACCCATTTGGTCATAAGGACGACAAGAAAGTTGTGCCTTAGTCCGGATACAAGCCAATGCAAGACTCATGGTCGAATGGTTTTCACTTGGTCCGAGTACTGACCCATTTTATTCTAAGAAGGAACATGGTCATGAGACCATCTGAGATAGGTCACGGATCCTTTGATCCTAGATTGGACAGAGACATATTTCCTTGGTCTAGAAAAGACTCAAGGCACATCCGGATGTAAATATTCACAAGTGAAACTATAGTTAAGTTTAAACTTAATACTATACATCTAAATAATTTCAAAGTGCAGTATGATCATATATGTTGTTAAATGATCAAACCATGAGGCATTGGAAATAAAGCCATACATGTCCCTTGCCAAAAGTGTCATTGGCGCCTTGCCTTAATGTGTTTGTTACACACATCCGAACATAAGCATTGAACTAAGCTTATGTTATTTCTAAATATAAAGGCAATGGGACAGGATTGAAATATCCTTTTACTAATGTTTGAGATTATTTTATACTAACCAAACCCAAAGATGTGTTTGCTTGGTTTTGTTTTTGATTATGATACAGGTTATAAATTGGATCCATACATGGATAGTTCTCAAACAAGCAGTATGCACACGTTGGAAAACAAATATGAAGAAGTACGAGTCCAACCAAAGACATGTCAACCGGCTTCTTCACCATGTCTACATCAGCACCACGTCCATGAGACCTTCCTATCAGTCCAGGACGTGCACATTACAAAGACCAGCTCAGAGACTTGGCGTCCATAAAATTCCCACCAGTCTACTCATGCGCCAACCTCAGGAGCATATACGGAGGTACAAATCAGGGGAAGTGATACATGTTGTACTCTTTTTCCTTCACCATGGTTTTGTCCCACTGGGTTTTCCTGGTAAGGTTTTAATGAGGCAACACCAAGTAATTGGTAAAGTGTATCACGAGCCCAAAAAGGATTTGGTATCTGGCGAACTCAAGATGGATTCAACATCCAGGGGAAGTGTTATGAACCGACTGGTTCAGATGGATGTTTATCCAAAAGATACTTACTGGGCTTTGGCCCATTAGTGGTCCATCTTGTTACCGACCCATTAGGGTTTCAGACATTGTAACTCCCTATATAAGGAGCTCATATTCGACATTAATAATATACACTTTCACAACAGACATGATATTTTTGTCTACACTCGGTCCTACACACCCCTGCTTCGTTTTTTTTTTAAATTTGTTTTCTCATCATCTATATTCATTTCTTTTACATGGTGCGTTACGCTTCTGTTAAAGTATTATGCTTTTAATTTGCAGTAAATAAAAAAATTGTATTGGTGATCTAAAAAATATAAAGTTATACATAAAACAAAGGATTTAAATAATTATCATTATTAAACTAAACCACTCATATAACCCAGTGAGATAAATCAAACTTGATCATTTAACTTATTGATATATCAACCTAGAAAATTTAGTTCGATATAGTAGTATAATATTATTTCCATAATTACTTTAGAATATAAAAAGTATATTTGATTTAAGTTTTACCAAAAAGATCGAGTCCAATGAAATGATTCTGTTTTACTAAGAGAGAATTTTACCAAAAAGAAAATGTAGTTCGTATTCATAAAAAATCGAGGTAAACGATCATTTCACAAATTCATTTTGACATTCCTATATGTAAAAGGTAAAATTTCAATCAAGATTATGTTTTTACCATATTTATCCATCTACACAGTTGGCATCTACAATATTTTCTAAGATAAAATTAGTCATTAAATTAATCATTTCTTATAATGATTTTGTTTTTGCCAATATGCTTTATAATTTTTGATTTAGGCTTTAATTCATTATTGATTAGAAATAGTTATATAAAACATGGAAGAAGAAAACTAATCACTTTTGTGTGTGATAGCTTGTTTATTAAGATTAAAGATTTGATTACAGAAACATAATTTATATCATTTTTAATTTTGATCGTAGACGTTTTAATCGTAGAAAATTGTTTATAGATTTTAAAAGAATTAATTTTCTACTAATAGATTTTGAAACTCAATATATAAATGGGTTAAGTATTTATTTTTCTGAAAAATATATACGTGTTTAAAAATGTTTAATATGAAACAGTTTTAAACAACTGTCAAACAAACTATTAAAATATCCCAAAGAAAATATATTTTAAAAATTGCTTTGATATTAAAAATGGAAGTAAAAACAGAAGGAAAATTGTATCTCATATGAGAACACAAAATAGCTATAAATAATGTTTCCATGTGTTAGCATACAAATAGTTTTTTGATAAAATTAAATTATAAAATAAAATAATAAGAATTAATTAATAAGGAAACATTATAATCTTTCTAAAAATATTATTGTTGATTTATTATTTTAAGAGAAACTAGATTTTGACCCGCACGCCCGTGCGGGTGTATATTTCAGAAATATATTGCTATTTACTTTTTATGTCAATATCAAAGATGTATAAAAAAATTAAATCTGAAGAATCGAACCGATCACGATCCAAAAAAGTAATACCAAACCCTATCCAAAATTGATTAAATATCCAAACTATCAAAATTTTGATATTTAGACAACCTAAACCATAACAAATTCGAACCGAAGTATTTTGGATATTTGTTCTGTATCCGAAAAAGATTTATATACTTATATATATACGTTACTCATGTTTATGTCAAATTTACGTTACTCATGTATAAAATTAGGTATATATTTGAATTCTAAGTAATAAAAATGGTTTTATATTTAATTTAGTTAAACGGAATACCAATTGGATATGGTCTTTATATAATATATAAACTATAATACAAACAATTACAATGGGCCAATTACTTTAATCAAATAGGCTGGCCCTTAGCTGAATAAAAATAAGGTTGGATTTTTGTTAATCTATATATCAACCTAATGTATTTAAGTGGATCGTTAATTCGTTATTGATGACAATTTTGAATCTATTTATCAACCCAAATGTTAATCTATTTGTGGAAGTATTACATTGTATAAAATATTCTGTAATGTAAATGCCATCATTAAAATTAAAAATACAAATGTGGTGACTCACTAACATTTGACAGATGTTTTTTTTAATGTCATGTGTATAATGTATAAGATATAAAACTACAATGCATAGGATATTAAACGTACATTTTAAGTTTTTGGTAAGTGATGTCAGAAAAAAAAAGTTTGGTAAGTAAATCATCCGGTCAAATCTAGCCAAATCCGGTTAGATAATAATTGTAATTTAGATTAATTATTTGTTTTGAATGCAGTGACAGTCCTTTATAATTATTAAATAAAATTTAGGGTTAAGTACTAAATGTACTTCTATTTTAATAGTTTAGATGATCTCAAGTACCTCAATACAAGTTTTTGTTCTCCGACTAGCATTCACTAGTTAAAATGTCCAAAATATATTTTATCGAAGAGGTTTATATTTTCTCAACATATATATATATATATATATATATATATATATATTAATGGATTTTTTTTATTTATGAAATTTGTTTTATTCATAATTATTTATGTGTTTTTCAAAAATATCTTTTAAAATAATTAGGAAGACCTTCCTAATGTATATTATATCTTTTTGAGTTTATAAAAACTTTTTTGAATAAGTATGATATATTTTTAAATCTAGAAAGTATTGATAAATATGTATATATTTTCATATAAGTTACTATAATTTTCATAAATGTATATTTAAAATAGATTCTTAAATGTGTATTCAAAAAGACTTTCATGAATATATATTTATGAATACCTAGTTGTACTTGTGTTATATATATTCTTAAATGTGTATTCATAAAGAATGTTTCTCTCTCTCTCTCTCTCGGTGTTATATATATATATATATATAGAGAGAGAGAGAGACATTCTTATATGTATAAAACTTTTATATAGAGATAGACATTTTTATATATTTATAGGAATCTCTTAAGTTTTTGAAAAATGTTATATATTAAGTAATCTCTCTTAGTAAAAGAGAATCATTTCATTGGACCCTACCTTTTTGGTAAGATTTAATTTTAATTTAATTATATAATCTAAAGTAATTATGAAATAATATTAGACTAGTTGATATGTTTCCAATCAACATAATAATTAGTTTTGTGTCCAAATAATATAAAACATTAGATTTCATTCTTTTATTATTATTTTATCAATTTTCTTTCAAATTATTTGATACATCAAATAATTTACTAGACCATTCAAATAATTTATGAAAACTCAAAAATATGTATAACTTAATTTTGCATGTTTAGGTAGAACAAAATAATTTAAATCAATATTAAATCAATTAAACTAATAGATTATTAAATTAAATAAATTTCCATATTAAATTAGATAATGTATATCAATAAATGCAATAAATTTATATCGAATAAATTAATAGTTAAACAAATTATCAAATATACCAAAATAATATCTAATACATATATTATGGAGACTATTTTAAAAATCATAATGAAAAAGAGTCGAAATAACTAAATATTAAATTAAATAATATCTTATACATATACTATTATTTGAAGATACATCGAAATTGACTACAATGTACAATAAATATTGTAACAAAATAGGTATGAAAATGTTCAAAATATATATTATCCAAAGACAAATGCTTAACATTAATTATAAACAACAAATTTGAATTGATTATAGTATGTACCAAATTATTAGTAAGATAAATTACATAAAACAATATAATAATGTTAATTAACTTATTTAAAATAAATATTATGCAACTAAAATATTTCTTAAACTAAAAAACATTCAATTAACTTATAAAATTTGTTTAGTTGATTTAAAATATGTATTGCGCGGATCATAATCTAGTATTTTCATAAATATGATATAAATCAAATTCATATGTATCTCAAAAATATTTCTAAATATATATACAAGTTACATTTAAAAATATATATATACACATCTATGAAAGCATTTTTGGATTTGAGAATTTTTTTTAAAATTTTATTCAGAAATATACAATAGAAGGCCAGGAAGGTCTTCCTACCATTTAAAGAAATTTTATTTCCAAAAATTAAAAACAATTACGAAAACAATTTGAAAATAAATTTGATTTTATTATCTTGAATTTTAATATCTAGTTATTTTATAAATTTGATAAATAACTAATTAAAATTATAAAGAAAGATAAAATTGTTAATTACCTTTTTACTAAAATATATTTTGTTTTTTCTGACTCATGAAAACTATTTAGGAGAAACTTAAAAAATATCTATTAAATTTGTCTTGTTTAAAGTTATTTTATTAATACACGTCTCGGATGACAATATTGATTTCTTTATGATGCATTAAATTTTAGCAAAATATAAATGAAGCATCAAATGTTTTTTTTTGTCAGCAGTTTAAACAATTCACATTACTATGTAAACCAAGTGTAAACCAAATTAGTAACTCTGCATCCATATAGACTACAAGCAACGGTTTCTTTTTTGCACTGCGTGCAAGATTGTTCGTCTTTGAATAATGTGTCCGTAATATATGAATGATCTTTTACCTGTCAAAACTTCTCTTCTAGTGATTTATGTCTTCCAAATAATTTGCAAAAACTGGACATTTTTCTAGTTCTAAAACTATATTTACTAACTGAGAACAATCCATTCCAAATGAAACATTAAACTGTCGTAACTTCCTCATACATTCAATTGTCCAAATGAGAGTCTTTATTTTTGAATGAAGTGGCGACAAACTCATTCTTATATTCTTCGCTCTCATTAAGAGCATCTCCAATCCATCCCCTTATTTCAAAGGAGGGACTCATTCAAAATAAAGGGATAAGGAAATAGTTCTCCAACTAGTCCCCTTAAATATTTTTAATTTTTTAAAAAATATTTTATACTTTAGTCCTCAATATTATCACTAATTAAATATAATCATTAAACTTCCAAAAATCAATAAAGCATACTATTTTATTGATATTAAAATAAAATATTTTTGAAAAACTATTTTGATATGTAAACAAATATAATTATAAATAGTACTAAAAGTGTTAATAATGTATTTTTAATAGAAATAGTTTTTAAAAAACATAATGATAAGTAATAAATATGATATGTAAAAAGTTTTTCATGCAATTATGAAACATATATAGTCATAGGGACTAAAGTGGAAAGTGAACAGTATTATAGGGGGTTGAATAATGTCCCTTTATATTTGAGGGTTTAATGTACATCTCTTTAGAAAATAAGGAGATAAGGGGTGGTTGGAGATGCTCTAAACCATCAAAACCTTTGAGTGTCCTATATCACCCTTGTTCCGAGTAGGGTTCCTAGTTTCTCCAAGAACCATCTGTAAAGCCCCATCTTCATGAGATAGTTGCTACTGTTGCTTCTCTTGATAATCTAGTCTGGTCGATTCTTTGTGTAAGTGAAACATATGACTCAACCCAAAGTAATGACTATGTTTTTGTTAGTTTTAGGGTATCTTTAGAATCAATATCCAAATTGCTAAATACTTTGTTTTTTTTTCATTTCATATAAACCATAAAATCATGCTTAAATTATATTTAACGGAAGTTATAATGCCGTTAGTTTTTAATTAAACTAAACATGTGTTTAAATTATGGAAAACAAATTCCTTAAAAATACATGAATTAATTTTTATTTTCTAATAAAATACACGAACTAATTTTCATTTGCTAATAAAATACACTAACTATTTTGAATACCCGTTTAATACATGAACTAACTTTTGGTTTCCACTAGATACACAAACTTTTGAAATTTAAAGATTTTACACATCGATTTAGACGACGTCAACTATGTTAATATGATTTATACAATGTCAACTAGTTTAAGAGAAATGAAGACAATGTTAGTGTTTAATTAAACATGTGTTTAACTATGAAGAAAAAAATCCTTAAAATCCTCCACATAGATTATATTGTTAGCTTTCTTATCCATTAATTTTCCATAGTGTAATTTTTTTTGATGAAGTTTTAAATTTATTAATCATGTCAAACTCGAATTGAAACTAATTTGAATTATGACTCAATAGACTTGAGAGGTTTTGGCTGAGGATGAGCATGCTTTTCACAGTTTAACTAATGTTAATTAAAAATAATGCCATTTTCTATTAAACATAATTGACATGTCATGTGTAAAATATGCAAATTTCAAAAGTTTGTGTATTTAATGAAAAACAAAAATTAGTTCGTGTATTAAACGAAGATCCAAAATAGTTCGTGTATTTTTTTAGCGAATAAAAATTATTTCGTGTATTTTTTTTTTTTTTTAACAGGGATGTTCCGCAACCCGTAGACCCGTAGACACTTCCGTAGCTTTCCGCAACTCATAGGCCCGTAGTCACTTCCGTAGTTTTCCGCAATCCTTAGGCCCGTAGTCACTCCTGGCCCAGAACCAGCCGTCACTAATACTCATTACCCAAGGGCCCAGCACCAACGCCGCGCTTAAATTTAAACTTGGGGAGAGCGTAAAGCATTCCGTGGCCACATGGGGTATTCGAACCCGGGTCCTTATCGGCGTTGGAACTGCCTCAAGACCACTAGCCCACCACCCTGTGGTTTATTTCGTGTATTTTAAAAAAAAAATTATTTTCACATCATTTTCATTAAATATAGTTAACGCCGTCTAAAATGATGTGTAAAATCTGCGAATTTCAAAAATTTGTGTATTTAATAGACAATAAAATTAGTTCGTGTATTAAAAGATGATCCAAATAGTTCAAGTATTTAGCAAATAAAAATTAGTCTGCATATTTCGAAGGAATTTTCTCTTTTCTTTTTATAAGAGTAAAAGTTTTACTCTCGTTCCCTCTATTTATTTTTCTCTCATTCCCTCTAAATTTATTTACTCCAAGTTACTATAGTTTCACCAATCACACACTCTATGATTATACTATACTATTATTTGCTTTTTAGATTTATGTCATATATAAACATTAAAATATAATAGTATTTGTTTAATTTAACATCCCCTTAATGGATTCACTAGCATGGAAAGAGAAAGTGATCCAATTATATCACAGATTGTCACATCTTCTGTGTATATTATTACATGGTCATTTGGTTCAATGTATTTTGAATAATTGTTATATCACTAATTCACCCTTTGTGAATATAAATACTCCTGGTTTATAGATAATTATGAATTTTGTGATCATTGTTAGAGCATCTTTAATGTAAAATTCTATATTTTTCCAAAATATAGAGTAATTTTATAATAATATGTGTTTTGTTTCAATCATACTACAATTTTAAAATGAAATAAAATAAAAATAAATAGATTATTTTATTATTAAAGAAATTCAGTTTTAATATATTATAAAGTATAAAAATTGAATTGACATTATAATATTTGTTTTTTGTCACATGAGTATTTCTTATTTAGAAGTTGGAGATACTTTTGTAATTTTATTTCTGGCTATTACCATTGATTGATTATGGGGGTGATTGGTTGGGTTGTGTCTCTACATTTTAGCTTTATTTATTTTTAAAACACTAAATTTTATCAATCATTTTGTAGCTTTATTTTTGAAAATTAAAGCCTACAAAATTTTTCTATTAATTTTTACTAATCATGCTTTAGTTTACTTTTAAAGCTAAAACAAAAAAAAAAGATTAAAGCAAATATTTTTCTTATGTATTTTAGAGAAAAATCCTACATCTTTGTTTTATATGACGTAGAAACTGTAAAATAAAAAAATTATCTATAATATTAAATAAATAAGATAATTATAATAAAAATATCTATAAATATTTTAATTTAATTCTATGTGTTTTTAAAATTATTGAATATTTTGAATAACTTAAACATTATTTACATATGACATAACCGTGAACTTTGATAATTTATAAAAATCATTAATATAAATTATTTTAATTGATAAAAATAATTATTTTATATATATATATATATATATCACATATTTTATTTTAAAATATCTACAGTATATAGCTTACAGTTACAATAAATTTAACTACAACAAAAATCTCTGAAGAAAAATCTACAGTAAAAACTCTACAAATACAACCAACTTATTTACAGTTAAATTTTTACAGTCATAGTCGACTCAGAACCAATCATCACCTATCTCTCATCCTCAATAAAATATTCAATTAAAAGGGTTGTTTTGTGGAGATTAATACATCAACTGCCACTATTCCAGAAAGCATTCTTTTCAGGTCTGACACGTGTGGCAGATTTGAGTGGATGCGTATGTTATTCACTCGATACTACTATATCGGATTAGTGTTTATTTATAAGCTAATCTAAAGAGTCTTTTTGTTAGAAACTTTTGAATTTATGTTTAAGAGTTTTATCACATTTTGATAAAATCATTAAAATCGTATATTAACGAAATGAATCATGTTCAATAATTTGTATATTGATTATTAATAAAAACATATATCCAAATAGGACTGGACATCATTACTCGATATCCGCTTTATATTCGTTATTTGATATAGATGTATTTTATTTGAAAATTCAAATACTCGGTGCTGCCAAATTGATTTAACAAGTAATAGATTTCATTATTCACAAGGATAAAACAAATATTAAATATCATTTTATTTTTAATACTTGTTTTGTTACTTGTTATTTGTTACTCATTCTATAAAATATCATTTTATTTTTAATACTTATTTTGTTACTTGTTATTTGTTACTCATTTTATAAAATATTCTTTTATTATTTCCAAAATATTTTTTGTCTTGTTTTTGATATTTGTTTAATATCAATATTAGTTCAATAGACAAAACAACTCATAAGACTTAAACTCGCTTCTTTGTAAAGTGAACAACTATTTCCTTTAAAATATTTTTCATGTTTTTTAGTAGATAAATAAAAAACTTTCATGTCTATTTATAATAGAGTATTATTTAGTAAAATGTTTTCAAATATTCAGAAATATTCGTAAATAATTCACAAGTATCCGTAAATAATAAATAATAAAGTAGATATTTAATTTGTAAATAATTTATTTTTGATCTGTACTTTTAATATTTGTTTTTTAATATGTAGGCAGGATAAAAATTACTCCTTTTAACAAGTCAAATTCAAGTACAAAATTTTGCTACTCCTATAAAACAAATCAAATATCAACTCCACATAAAATAGCGAATACTCACTTTTTTCCCAGCCCTTTTACAAAAATTATTTCCTGAGGAGAACATGTGAGATAACAATAATAAAAGTAAATAAAGTGTAGTCTGTGTTTGTATTGGTAGGTGGGTATGTGAAAGAGTGATGTTTTCAGCCTGATATATTTTCAGGGTTAAAGTCCTTATGAATTATGATCATTATTTTTTTCAGAACAATGATATATATATATATATATATATATCTGGCGTTACAAAAGTTTAATTATCTAGCTATTATATTTTTCATAGATATGAGTATTGTTCTTTGAGAAACATTATTATTTCATTCACCAGAAACATTATTTCATTCATCCCCGACAAATCTCTGGAATGAAATCCGAAACTGGCTACCCAACTCTTTGCAAGATACAAAAGTTTAAGTAAAAAAAACTCTTTGCAAGATGCATCAATGGAAAGGACAATACCAAATTTTGGTCCAGTAAGAACTATTTAAATTCATTTATAAAAAAGAACTATTTAAATATATATTTCAAAAAAGAATCTGTAGTGAAATGCCGAAGTCGAACTTTTGATGTGGACGTCTGTAGCGTCCTACCATTGGAACTAGTGTTGTTTTCTTTTGGGCCTCAAAAATAATTAATCTATGAAGGTTGCCCATGCTTGGTTGGTTTTTTTATCTAAAGGTCGGGCTGATGATGGAGAAAAACCGGCGTATTCACAATCACAATGTTCAATTTCATACAAAGATTCCATTATTTTCAACGTGTGTTCGTGACGGCATTTTCGACACAGTGCTATAGTTTTTCTGATTTATTTTAAATAATAAATGAAATGCTAATTTTGTCTTTGTATAGAGAAATGCTATTTACTTTTATTATAAAAATAAATGTTGTATACTTTTATAATAGAGTTTTTCTCTATTTTGAAAAAAGGTATAGAAGTGTTAGAGATGGTTTTACAAATTTTTTTTTGTTCAAAGAGATGGTTTAACATAGTCAATGCTTTTGAGGAAAATAAGTTATAAACGGGAACAGAAGATTATTCAAGATTGCTTTAATTCGTAAAGTGAATCATAAGCATTTGCAAATTTTTGGTTAGAAAGCATCGATTTAGCTCTTGTGCGTTAGTAATTCATTTGGGCAGATGTCAATATAGTTATATAGGTTAGCGTGCTAATTTTATAACTATAACCAGAGCCGTGCCTTCATGTGACAATCTGAAACATTGGCCTATGGCATAATATTTTTTATATAACACTTAGGGGATTTTCAAAAGATTATTTTTTATAATCTATTGATGAAAACACTTCTGAAAAGAAGTTATAACTTGAACCTAGATAACAACTTAAGTTCTTAATTATTGTTTTTTTGCTATAGTCAAAGCCTAAGTTTAAAAATAAATTTACGGCTGTTATATCTAAATTATCTTTGAATATTTTATTATTTTATTTGATATATGTCACTTATTGTTTATTTTTCTATGAAATATTCACTATGATAGAAATATATTAACTATTTCTAAGCCCAAATAAATATTGGTATCATTGTGATTACGTTTTAGTCTTTATTCAAAATCTTGCAAAGTAAACCTTATGATATAAGTTTATTTATAAATATTATTTAGACTAAAATAAAAGTTCTATGTTAAAAAAATATTTTATAAATGAAACATAAAATAAAACTCATTTTTGTATTTTTCTAAAAATGCATCTTAAAAAAATAATTATATTTTACTATAGAATTTTTTTTTAGTTTGGCTGATGGCATGAAAAGTCCTTCGCACGGCTCTGACTATAACACTAGGTGATAATCTAGCCCTTCCATGAATGACTAAAATATTACTACATTGAATTGGTTTTATTAACATTCATTTATTCGTTTTAAAGATTAAAGAAAACAATTATTCACACAATAAATGTGATTGATTTCTGAATTATAGTTAGAGATTTGCATTGCATAGCACGAAATCATATATATATATATATATATATATATATATGTCAAATTAAATTTGGGGAGCACCAAATTTTGTTACAGTTGTTTTGTGCACCATGAAATCTCCAAACTCAGCGAATTAGTTAATCAATAGATTGCAAATCAAATATTTATACATAACTTCTGTGAATCCAAATATATAGTCAACCATTAATTTAGGATAATTAATTGGAAATGTAGCATTAAGTAATATTGTAAGAAATTAAAACTAACCAAACTAATCCATTAGTATGTTCGGTCAATATAAAAACTAAGAATATGTATAAGGTTTCTATCACAGGAACATTATATGATCGTAAATATTACACAATACATAACCCTCCATATATATAGAAGAATGTAAATCATCTTTCATGTCATTGTATTTGTTTGTTTGACGTATAAAATTATATAAAATATTTACACTACACAACAGTATATTTAGTTAAAATATCATTGTATTTGTTTGTTTGTCGACGTTTTATACTATACAATGATATACTTAGTTAAGATTATTCTAATTATTAGTTAACCGATTTGAATGTGTATCATAGTGTCTTGTCCATGCTTATATTTTTGCACTTGTGTAGAATGGTATCAGATATTTTAACATCATTTTCACACATAATTAAAGCATATATATTAGATAACCGGTTGTGTTCTCTAATAGTTAAACCGATTTCATGATTTAATATTAGGAATTATATAATATATTATGTTAAACTACATTTTTAATGAACAATGACAGAATATATAATTAGTATAGTAAGAAGAAGACTTTTAATTATATAGTGTGAGAATGAATATGGTGTTGCCACGTAGAAAATAACAATTTGATTAATAAAACACTAGGTGTTTACCCGCGATTTCACGGATGATAATATTATACGAAAAGTACATAATGTTATGTCATAATGTTATAACTGTTGAATAATAATAGAAATATTAAAACTTTAGCATTTAATTGTTTGATAATAAAAAAATTCTAGTATATATTTTTAGAAGAGCTGTGAAATTTAAGATAATTCAACAATATAAATCTAAGACACTAAAAATATTTTTCTTAAATACAAGTATTATTACAGTTGGTTCAAGTAATTGATTGTAAACTTCCTTTTAATTTATTTTGACACGTGAAAACGAAAATACTTTAGCTATAAAAATATATTTTGTATAGTTCCAAGAAGATGGTTAGAAGCTTCTATACCTCACATATTCGTTGATGATTTGTTTTATTTATATTTCTCTCATTTGTTTGATTGTTTTCAATTTCATTTGTCAAAACAGAAGTTTCAGATATTCTAAAAATTAAATTTATTTTTATATATGAATTAGGTATTAAATAGTATTTAAATCTACAAATTTAGCACTGAAAAACAAAATCTAAAATATCAACTATTGAAATTGTAAGATTTCACCTATGAACGTATATGTAACAAAAAAATCAATTAAATAATTTATATTTTAATATATAAATAAATAGTGTGTTATAATTTTATATAATTTAAATGACTTATTTTAAGCATAATAACCATAAGTCACTTATATTACTTCCATTTTAATAGATAAGATAAGAAGTGTGAATAAAATATATGATTTATAAATCATTGTAAATATAAATTTATACAATTATAATTAGATCTAGAAACATTTATCATTTTGCATCTAAACAAGATGTGTTCAAGATATATATAAATAGATTTTATAAAGTTCACATAAATGATTTAGAAACTTTAATAAAATGATTTTGTAGGCCAGAATCAAAAAAATGTTTTAAATAATTTCAAAATCTTTATAAATTATTTATAATTTTCGTGTGGGTTTTAAAAACATAAAATTCTAATAATACTTTATATACAAATCTAATTCTTTATATAAGAATATAGAACCATTATATTTATTTCTACAAGAATATATTAAAATATTTTAAATAATTATAAATAAATAATTTAAAAGGATAAAAATTGATGAAACATTATATATTTTTCTATAATTATGCAATTAGTTACCATAAATAATTATTTGAAATATTACTTGTGTTTTTATGGAAACTTGTACTAATTGGTTCTAGATTTTTTTTTAATATTACTTGTGCATTTTATGGAAAATTGTATTAATTGGTTTTAGAATTCTTTTTATTTTTAGATTTGATTAAAAATAAATATTTAATAAAAGTCCACAACCAATCAAATTATAATTTTTCTTTGAAATTTCACCTATGAACAATACGTCAGCAAAAATCAGTAAAATGACTTTTCAATTAATATATAAGAGATGAGGTATAAGTTGTGTTCTCCAAAAATAATATAATGGGGATATAGTTTCTATCATTTTCAAAGAAAAAAATATTTCTAAAAGTTACATTAAAAAAAGAAGAAATTGGACCCTTGGTGATCAGATCCATTTAGCCCATTTTTTCAGTGGTCCCAATTCCATGAACAAAATGATTTTGTTTCTCAAAATCACCGTCCAAGTTGCGGAAACGTTGAGACTTGAAACTATAGAAAGTGATCAGGTGGTAACTTCTCACTGTATCTACATATTGATATCCTCTTTGGCAATGGCAGATATACATTTTGGAGTCATCCAAGGTCTCACAAGCAGATGACTTTATTATGCGCTTGTTAAAGAGCATTGAGTTCAGAGCTCATGGTATGGTTTTCGTCCCAATTCAAATTCTATATTAGGAATTCGTGTTCATCACTAGGTCTTTATATCTTGCCCACCAAATGGAGCTTTTGTCAGCTGTGGCAATGGATGCTATGTTATACATGATGTTCAACGTAAAAAAACAAACACTTCTCTTCTTACTTTTTACCATTTACTTTGACTATTTCTTGATAACTCTTTGATTTCTGGTATGTGTTTCTTCATTTAATCAAACTGTTGATCACTCAGACTACTTCTCAATAACTCTTTGATGAGTTGATCTCTGGTGTGTGTTTCTTCATTTAACCAAACTGTTGATCTCTTCTTTTGAAAGGCTTAAGGCCTCAAAAAAAAGTGGCCTCCAGTACAAACAACATGTGGCCCAAAATTAATTCTAGATGAAGATAAATATGAATTTTGTTAGAGAACGGTTCGAACCATTCAACAATAAGTCAAACTTAAGACTATTTGACCACCAAACCTTTGACCACCAAACCAAACTAATATTTCAACAAAAGTGGCCTTCTTACTTGATTTGAAGTATCTCCAACCCACTGGAAATGTTTTATTTGACTTAAAGTATCTCCAACCCACTCTATTTTCCACTTCTTAACAAAATTTAGAGCAAAAATATTTAAAATATACTCTATTTTCCTTTTATAATAAAGTAAAAAAAAATTATTCTATATATAGAGTTACTTGTCTTATTCTGGGTCATCGTTGTTAGGGGTAGGTAAAAAACCCGAACCAAACCAAAACCGATTCAAACCAAACCAAAGTTTAATATCAAATAGTTTGGTTTAAATTTATCCAACCCGAACCAACCGAACCAAGATCAATCCAAACCGAACCGAATTAAACCAAATTCATAACCAATGTGTGCTTTTGTTATTATTATATAAATTAAACATGTTAGCAATATACAATATACTTTAAATCATAACACTAAAGTCTTTGTTAACTTTATTAACATTTCTTTTTAATTTTCTATTTATTTTAGTTAATTTTGGTTTCATTGTGTTCTTATAAACTTTTTATAGTTTGTTAAGGTTTTTCTTTTAATTTAATTTTATATTTAATTTACATAGTTTATTTTTAAAAGGCATTATTAACAACTTTGATTTAATTGTGTTTTTATAAATGTTTATTCAAACATTTTTATTTCGGTTCTTTTATTAGATTTAGTCAATATAATTTAGTTTTTCATAGTCATGTTAATGACTTTATGACCATGCGTTTATGTTTTAAAATATGACTTCTACTAAACAATTAAACTAGGGGATCCAATTGGACCAAACCGAAACACAAACGAAATCGAATTAACTAAACCAAACCTAAACCGAATCGATAACATTAACCTAAGTGTCCACCCTTGATGGCTGTATTTTGTTGCATCAAAGCTATAGTTATTAGAAAAAGCTAAAGAAAAGTGAGTTTTTTTTTTAAAAAAAAGTCATCACTTTGCTCTATCTTTTTTTTCATTTATCGCTCATAACAAAATACTTGTATTGTATATCTCGCTGGGAAGGACCTTCTCAATGCTAATACTTAATGCAAAGGTTTAATAACCGCTAGCGCACACAAGTATAACTCTAGAGTCCAGACCTTTGGTTATTCACACGTTAATCTAAGCAATTAGATTTGTTTGAACACAAAAGTGATTTATATAACTAGTTCATTGATGATCTGATCTCTTAATCTCAACATGCAGCGACTGTGACTTTGGTCTCATCCCCTTTAATATTAGAAACTTTGGTAGTTCGATACGCCATAATCTTTGTCCTCTTTCACAATCTTGATTTCATCTGGACTCCATCTTAGTACTCTCAGATTCCCAAACCCTTATCAACCTGATCAATAAGAGGAAGATGAATATCGAGATTTATGGCGCATTAAATATATCTTTTTCTATACTTATTCATTAATTTTACCGCTTTCAATGTCATACTAATATCGACAAATATTAGGGCCAATCAAAGTGCAAAACAACCCTTTTGAGCCTCAAATCCATTCTGATTATTAATGCAATATTATGTTTGAACAAAAAAAACTAGTTTAATTAGACGTGAATTATTTAACCGAACCAAAAAAACTGAACCGAATCGAGTTAGAAAATTGCATTTGAATTTGAACCAAACACAAAATTGATTACACATCCAAACAATCAAAATGTAATCTATAAATCGAATGTTTGTATACAAAATTATCCAAAATTTTGAAATGTATATTTTTTTCTTCCAAATATTAGTATATTTTAATTCAAAACGATCAACTTATTTAAGCATATTTATCCAAATCACCCTTTAATTAAATTATAATCCCAATAAAGGATGAACCAAAACCAATAATTTCCCGGTTTTTAGTTTTGTTATCGGAGCTAATCCGAATCAAAGATTACCCGAACTAATCGAGACAGAATTTTCAAATGATTAAACCCAAAATAATTGATCCTGGTGCAGAGAATCTCGAATCCAATTTATGCTAAATCTGGCTTTTCAATTGTAGAAGAGCTAATCTATAAAATAAAATAAATAAAATAAATAAAAAACTGAAGAACACAAGCTGGTGGGTCCGCGTGATTCGTACGCGATGCATCATCGCAGGAGATAAATGTGGTGAAATCTATACCGTATAAACATTCGAATCTAACGGACAAGAATAAAAACAGCAAACCCTAGAAAAGAAAGGCATCTCTCCCTTCCTCCGCCGTATAAAAACCAAATCACTCCGCTGACTTCTCGCTTTAGGTTTTTCATTCCCCAATCAATCAATCTCTCTGTTCCTCGAAGCTTAACAAAAACATGTCGGACGAAGAGCACCACTTCGAGTCCAGCGACGCCGGAGCTTCCAAGACCTACCCTCAGCAGGCTGGTAACATCCGTAAAGGTGGTCACATCGTCATCAAGGGCCGTCCCTGCAAGGTATATATCTCCTTGTTGTGTTTTGTTGTATAGCTTCCTTTGATTCGATGATTGATTTGTAATATTTTAGGTTTGCAGTAGTTAGATCTGTTAATTTCACATCTTTGTTATCTCTTTGATGGTCATTTGTAAAAAAAATGAAAAGAAACATAGATAGATACGAATAAGACAAAACAGATCTAAGAGTCCTAGTTTGTCTTAAGGAATAACAAAAGCTGACTTTTTTTCATTTTGGTATTAATTTTTGTTGTGATTGATAGGTTGTTGAGGTTTCTACTTCAAAGACTGGGAAGCACGGTCACGCTAAGTGTCACTTTGTTGCAATTGATATCTTCACTGCTAAGAAGCTTGAGGATATTGTTCCCTCTTCCCACAATTGTGATGTAAGTACCCAAAAAAAACACATAAACTTTAACTTGATTGATTAATTAATGTCTTAAATTTTGTTTTGGTTTTGTTTTTGTTACAGGTTCCACATGTGAACCGTATTGATTACCAGCTGATTGATATCTCTGAGGATGGCTTTGTATGTCTCTTATACGCCCACTTAATCTCATTACTAAAAGCTTTGTTTTTTTTTGTTTCCGTCTGGATGTGTTTGAATTTGTGCTTTTTATTTATTTGTTGTTTCACGTTTACAGGTTAGCCTTTTGACCGACAGTGGTGGCACTAAGGATGACCTCAAGATGCCCACCGATGACAATCTAAGCGCTCTGGTTAGTTTCTATACTTTTTTTTGACTTGTTTTTTTTTTCATCTATTGAAGACTAACATGTGTTTGATTCATGTTTGTATAAATTGCAGATGAAGAGTGGATTCGAGGAGGGAAAGGATGTTGTGGTGTCTGTCATGTCTTCAATGGGAGAGGAGCAGATCTGTGCCGTCAAGGAAGTTGGTGGTGGCAAGTAAACAAATTATCATTCTCTCTACACGGAGGATAATCTTATAACCCCCAGTTTGTTATAAGAACAAAACAAAAAAACATGTTTTTCCTTTTTTCTAATTTTAGACCATTTGTGTGTTTTTACTTGTTGCAAGACACAACCATTATCTATTGGTTTTGGATTGTTTAAAAATTTGGTGTTTTAATCATAGGAAGTGGTTCCTATGATATATTCTTAATCCCTTTGCTTATTATCATTATCATATTATCATCTTGTGCTTGGTTATGCTTTTCACCATGAACGGTAGAGAGAAGTGTTCAAGTCACGATCTTTCCAAACATTGGTAATATACACAGACATTGGTGATAAAACGGAAACTTTGGTAATACAACACAAACAGCATTAGCTAGAGGAGGTCAATGTTATCTCTTTTGAAAAAAAGCTTGAATTAGTGTGCTGTGTCACAACAGTTGGTTCTACTTTGAGAATCTGATGATAGTACCAAACCAATCTTCAGGTACACTCTCTCTCAATTCGCCATTGAGCGCTCTCTGTGAATGAGTAGTCGCAGCCTGTTTAGGACAAACAAAAATATAATACTTGTTTAAAGCTTTTTCATCTTTGTCTCAAGAGAGACATTAACTTAGTTAAGGCAAAAAGATGTCTGTAATCTAACCTTGACAATGTAGACATCGATTCCATGTTTTGCAATCATAGCAGCTTCTGATATCTTTGTTTCCATTCCACCCGTTGTATCATGTGCAGCAACAGAGGTTTGGACTGTTTTGATTCCATAATCAGATTCAGATAGCTTTTCAACTAATATAAACCCTTAAGACTAATCGCATAGTTTAACAGAATATTGGTTCTTTTTTTTTCTTTACCGTTCTTGTTTGAGAGGTCCAACGCTGGATTCACAACCTTCCAGCTTCCATCTTCTCCAACAGCTACATACATGAATGGTTATGATTAGTACAATCAAGAGTCTGAAAAAGAACTTGACAGTAAAGTTTTGGAACTAAACCGATCTCTTTCAAGAGCACAGCATCATTCTCTGAAGGTGGTCGATCGTAAACACCATACACATCTGTCTTTGTAAAGAGTTACTCAGATAACAATGAGTAGGACACACAAATCAAGAAAAGCAAAAAAGCTGATATCTAAAACATGGAAAGGATACGAGGAATACAACATATTCTGGCTTCAAATGATGTGCAAGATGACGGATGATAACATCACCACTCAGTATGGTGCAGCCCTGTTTAGGACAAGACTTAAGTTCTAAGTGGACAAGAAGCTAGACACATGTTTGGTATCCTGGGAGAGAGAGTGTATTACCAGTATATTGTCTAGCACTGCATCTCCATGGAGAACCTAGCCAGGACAAAAATAAATATACAGTCAAAACTACGGTCGAGAGAGTTTTAGAAACATTTACTTAATACCAGTGGTAGGATTCAAAAACTTACAGGGACAAATCCTGAATCGATTGTTTTAGCAACTGTTGATAGATCCGCAGAAGCCACCTGATGCAAACAGTAGTCTCATTAAAACTTAACCAAGCAAATGTGTAAAGGTGAAAAAAAGAAAAGAAGTTTTTCAGTTGGGTCTTACGGCTCTTTTGGAGGTTGTCCAACCACATGAAAATGGAGACATACCGATTGTAGGAATACCCTCTGCACAAAAAAATAAAAAAGCATCAAGATTCATTGTTTCTTCTCAACAAAAATAAAACATAGTTTTATCCGGAGTAGAGAAAGAGAAAATAAGCTTAAGAGAGGTACCTCGAGCAAGTGCTCGTACTATTTCAAGATTAAGATTTGTGACCTGAAAAAAAAGGAAACTATCAGAAGAACAAGTCCAGATTAGAGTATTAGCTTCAGAAGACAGACTCACAGATATACGAGTAGCAACAAAACCAGCTTTAACAATAGGTTTCTCAAGTCCTCCTTTGTGAACACCTGATCTGCTGGCCTGAAAATGCCCAAAGGAACCTAAATGACCCCCCACATCACAACAACAAACAGGTCTCTTTAGTACTAATCAAAAGATGCAACGTTGATCCTTCACAGAAGTGAAAACAACTAACCTGCGCCGTGAACCACAACAAACTTGCTAAACTCAGAAGAAGAGTCCTCCTGATCACCCAAGTCATCAACATCGCAAGCAATCTCAGAGCTTCCAGGTCTCTTGCTCCAATCCATTCCAATAACCTTGCTTGGAGCCAAACCCTCCTCCATCATGGCCTGACGTAACTGACACGCCACAGCTTCAAGATTCTCATCGTGAATCTCCTCCAGCTCGTTCTTCCGTGTAATCGCCGCACCTCCTATCAGATCATTTTTAAGTCATGTTACACAAGTATATCGATGGGACAAGATTCAAATCCATTTGGAATTCCTATAAAGACAAAAAAAAAACAACAACTACGAAATGCGATCTAAATCTAAGCGAGGATGTGAAGAAGAGACAAAGAACTTAGGATCAAAAAAGGACAAAACCAAGTTTCACGATGCAACGAATTGATCTGGTCGGACTCTCAGGTAGATTCAGCTCCATCGTGTCTCAACTCTCAATAGCTATCGTCTTAAATTGTCAACGGCGTGTCACTGTCACACTCCCCACTCTAACTCAGCTTCATCGTACTACTCGTTCTCTCCTCTGCCATTTTCTTTCTTTCACCCGGAAAGATTCTGTAATACTTTTTCAAAGAAGCCCATTTATAACGGGCTATTATTGGGCCTGACCTATTTTAATTTATCAAGCTGTACAGTAAACACGATTTCCGCAAACCGGGGTTCGGTTCATTAATTATTTTAAAATTTCGGTTAGATTCGCGGTTTAGCTTCAAGTTCGTGATTGATATATCTTCTGTACGAGGGGGGACAGTGACACGCTACTTCTGTTCTGCCTTCACCTGTGCCACCGACAAATATCTTTTTTTTTTCCCGAAAGATTAAAAAAAAAAGCTTGTGATCTTACTACGTCTATACAACGTAGAACAACATCGTCGAGATCCAGTCCAAGATTCCTCTTTTTTATATTTATTGCGCTTAATAAGGTTGGATCCGAATCCGAAACCTGGCTCCGACACACTCAATCTGAACGCTTTTTGAGCTTATAAGGTTAAATTCAATCGCTTTCATGCTCAATACGTTGTTAAGATCATACGATTCACTCCCCTTTTGTTTCTTTCTTGATATGTAGGCAAACCACACTTTCACTTTAGAAAAAAATGGAGACGGAATCGAATCCAATTCTGCGGAAATCAGAGCTAAAATCATACACTCACAAGCACTTCCACTCCACCAACGCCTTAGAGATCTTGCGAGAGTCCGTTCGAATCCTCCGGTACAATCTCGGCGCGTTCATGCTAACCGCCGCCGTTTTGATCTGTCCCGTCTCCGCCGTCCTCTTACCGAACTTCCTAGTCGACCACTCGCTGGTGAACAAACTCGCGTTGAAGCTCCTCTTGGTAGCCAAGTCCAGCGGTCTCCCACTCCAGCCTTTCGTCAAACACTCCTGTCAGAAATTCGCCGAGACGGCTGTTTCCTCCGCGGTGTGTTTCCCTCTGTTCGCCACCGTGTCGCTCCTGTCCAAAACGGCTGTGGTTTACTCGGTGGAGGCGACTTACTCGAGGGAGAAGGTGGAGATGAGCAAGTTCTTGGTTGCGTTGAAGAAGCTCTGGAAGCGAGTCGTGTACACTTACATTTGCGTTTGCGTTCTGATTGTTGGCTGTTTCACTTTCTTCTGCGTTCTCCTCGTGGCGATCTGCAGCTCCTTCTCTGTTCTCGGCTTCTCTCCTGATTTCAACGTCTACGGAGCCGTCTTAGTCGGTTTAGCGTTCTCCGTCGTCTTCGCCAACGCTATTATAGTCTGCAACACGGCCGTGGTGATCTCGGTTCTTGAAGACGTTTCAGGGGCAGGAGCGTTGGTGAGAGCTGGTGATCTGATCAAAGGGCAGGTTCAGGTGGGGCTGTTGATATTCCTCGGGTCGACTTTGGGGTTGGCGTTCGTGGAAGGGCTGTTTGATCACAGAGTGAAGAAGGTGAGTTATGGAGATGGGTCTTCTAGGCTGTGGGAAGGGCCTCTTCTCGTGGTGATGTATTCGTTCGTGACGCTTATTGATTCGATGATGAGTGCAGTGTTCTACTTCAGCTGCAGAGTTTATTATAGTATGGAAGCTTCTTCTTCTGTAGGTGAAGCGCAGCCGATAATGGATACTGTTGCGGTTGTGGATACTTAAAGCAATGGTTTTGGATCAGACTCATGTGAATGTATGGACATTGATGCGTATTATTAGTTGAAGATGTATAAGAGTATACATCAGTAATAATATGCTGTGGACTTTTTGTTTGGCGAGATTTGTTGGATTCAACTAAAGACTCAGGCGTATGGACATGGAAGCGTATTAGTTGAAGAGTTTTAAACATTTTTTGTTTCACTTGAAAAAATAAACTTAATGCATTTTGTAAGGTTTTCGTGTTATCTACTATACTAAAGGGGAATACCCTTTCAGGTAAAAAAATCGTGCAATTATATACAAATTGAGTGCCATATCATTGTATCTTGTTTTCTTATCTAATCAGGGTAAACGTTTCTTCTTCCTACACTTAAGAAAATGTTTTTTTTTTCACTTAAGTAACGGTTTCCTTCAGACTTGCCCTTCAGTTTCAGATGAATAGAAACTGTGAAGATCTCCATTTTGTTGTTGAGGCTTACAAACTCATCTACCAGAGTGTGATTGATCTTCTCAACTTTCAACCAATCTAAAAATGAATAGCCTATGTAAGTTTTTTCTTTGCTTCAAACACGGGTATTTGATTTCAAAGGATTTCAAATTAATAAGTAAATTGAAAGCAAATGGGTTCCCCCTATCTGAAAGGCAGATCTTTGATTTTTTTAACTAGTTCTTAGCACCCGATGTGGAGCGAACGATTATTCCTTGCATGGGAGAGTGGTGTTAAAAAATCAAAGATCTGCCTTTCAATAGGAGGAACTCAATTGAGAAGGTCAGAAACAGTGAATGTCCATCGCTGTTTACCGGTTGAAGCGGTGCCACAACTTCACTCGGCATGGCTTCTCTCCTACTTCTGGTTACCAGCTGAAAATGTGGCGCATGCTCACTCAGCCTGGCTTCTCTCACTCTTTTATCCACCGGTTGAAAGGGTTGCGCGTTCGCATTCAGCATGGCTTCTCTCCCCCTCTTTAACATATCTCTCCTTTTGGACGACAAGAGATTATATGAAAATATATATTATGTATGGAATATTTTTTATTATTATTATTATTTTTTATAAAATATTTGCTAATGTTTTTTTATTATTATTATGTTTTTTATAAAATATTTGCTAATGTTTTCGTAATTTTTGCATATTTTTAACAAATATTTATTTCTCTCTCTAAAAAGTAATACATACCATACAAATAATGAATCAAAAATTCATCATATAATTCTTTTCAATCATAACATTACCTTATTTACTATACTAGTGGTTGGCCCGGCCTACGGCCAGAAAAGTATACTTAAAATTATTTCATATGAAAGTTTTTTAAAATTTACACAGCATTATATTTATTTTTTTGTCGTAGTTAGATTAATTATTCTAAATAAAAAACAATGCTATAAACTAATAAATAATAAACAGAGTTCTGAGATCATATTGTTTTTTCAATAAACATTTTTGGTTTGAATTTAAAATAACAGTAACATTCCTTATTTTGTGTACAGAATAAAAAGTAACAAAAGTGATTTAGAAAGATGTAATGGTATATATTTCTTTCTTTTTCTTTTTACTTTGACATAATAAAAGAAAATCTAAATTTAAATTAATAAAAAATTATTTATTTCAAGAATTTTCAAGTTTAAATATTTTTACACTAATTAGTTTTTTCATGATAACAAAATAAACCACCTCCAACCCAAATCAACAAAAATATAATAGAGCTTAATAAAATAATTAAACCTTATATTTAAATACTATATTAATAGTTTTGATAATATCAAAAGCAATAATTAGTATTTTCTAATTTAACAGCAAATGATGTTTAGAATATATATTTGTTTCAGTGCATAATTATATTTTGAGCGAATTAATTTCAATTAATCTTAGTGTTTTACTGATTATGTTTTGTTAATTATTATAGCTTTTGGTGAACTTTATTTAGTAACAAAATTATCTGTTGAAATATTTTCTCATGATATTTAAAATATTTAAATCTATTTAATAACAAATTATTTGTTGGAAGTTTTGTTTAACTTTAGTTAAATACCACCTCATATCAAATAATTTATTTTAAAAAATTCATAAGAGCCGACCTGTAACTACAATGAAAAAAAGAAACTTAAATGTAAATAACCATTAATAATATTGAAATCAATATGAACCAAAACGCATATCAATATTCACAGAGACTTTTGTGTTGGTCTTGTATTGAATCAAAGCCTATAACTCATATCTCATCAAACATTTCCTTCTCAGTTTTTATGAAAATAGCAACATCGAAAACATTGATAAACATACATAGATTACAGAATTAAATAAATCAAAATAATCAAAGAATATGTTAACTTTATATTACAAATCCCAAAAAGGCACAAACACAGAATCATTCTTAACGAATATATGAACTTCTCCTGGACTGTCACACCTTCATCAACACATATGTCCTTCACAACATGATAAGTGTTCTCCTTGTAACAAACTACGCAAGTTACATATGCCGTAACATGCTTTGTCCATTATAAACACCAGAAAATTATCTCAGGAGAACTATTAGCCTTGATGTTATAAAATCGAAACTTCTTTCCAGTCTCATCAGAATCTCCACAAGAATGGTTTTCATCATTTTATTTTGCCAAGTCCTCACTGGTTCTTGTATCATAGAACAACTCACACACATTGTTATTGTTCTTCCTATTTTTCGAGACCTAAGCTTTTCATCTTCCCACTTCTATTCAGAACAGTTTTGAGGCTTAGACTCATCTTTGCGACTCTCTACCGAGTTTCCAACCGCATGATCATTGTCTGAAAAATGAAAAAACCTTGATCTTAAAAATGCAACGACCATAGAAACGACCAGTTAAAAGATTCAACAACTAAGAATATTTGAAATCTAAAAAATCAATCTTACCTGCTATCATCCTTAAGAGAATAAATCTTGTAACTGCTAAGAAAAAATAACTAAGGTGAAAATTCACAGCAACAAAAAAGATTAAAATCCAAAAAAGAAAAGCTTACTTGTACAATGTGTTTCAGAGACAAAGAAAGCTTTTGATGCCGATTGTGTAAATATCAATCAAAGAATCTGCCAGCTAAGTCTTTTCCAATTGAGTGCTTCAGAACTGAAGCCCTTGTTAGACACAGCGATTTGAGAATCAATAATTGATTTTTATTGTTTATTTTATCAGTTTACAACCAAATTTTATCAATATCCAAATGGCCTAAATATATTGCAATGAATAATTAAATATGTTATTTATATAATATACACAATGCTTCATAAAATATTCTTAGCAGTAAAGTATTTATAAACTATATAAAATATTTCAAAAATAGTTTATAGAATTGATATATTAGTTTTATATCCCTATGTTATTGGATATGGATATGTAGAGAATGTGTAACAATTATATTGTTTTAACTTTTTAGAACTTATTAAAAAGACATAAAACTTTAGCTACAAATTATTTAAAAATCAAAAGTTTCAGTATTATATACTTTCAAAACTTAAGTAGTCTATACTATTATTTGCGAAGTGATTTTTCGCAACGGAGCTCCCACGTTAAAAGTTGGAGTGGTTAAAGTCTATGTTACCCTTAATGAATATTTAAACCAAATTTATTCAATATAATTATTTTAAAATAATATAATAACATATATATATATATATATATATATATATATATATATATATATATCTATATTAGTATATATTAATTTTGGTTTCTTTATTGACGATCATCTCGCTCAGGTTTTCTATATAGGTTTTATTATTTAAGGTTTCCGTACAATTTATTATGACTGTATCTTTGGCTGATAAGTAAGATGGAGGAAGAAGAGGTACTAGACTGACAATAAAAAAGAAAAAGGAAACGATCAGTTTCTTTTTTTCTGAAAGAGCATAGTCTGATCAACTTTGTGTCATCTCTTGCTTAAGTTATTTTCTCGAAAAAAGTCTCTTGCTTAAGTTATTATATGTTTGTTTGTAAATTGTAGGTAGTTCATGCATTCTAATTCTGAATTTTTGTTCACATATTCATAGCACAAAAAGGGGTTTTCTTTATTGACAATCATCTCACTCAGTTTTCCTTTTCATTATTTTAGGTTATCGTAAAATTTATGTATTACTATGATTATGGGTAATAAGTAAGATAGAGACAGTTACAGAAGGAAAAAAAGTAGTATGGAGAAGTGGTATTAAAAGACAATAGAAAGAAGAAAGGATATATACGACTAATAAGATGAAGGTAACTATCTAATCGTTTGATCAACTTCGTGTCATCCCTTTCTTAAATTATGTTTAAAGGTATAATTCATGTGCTGTATTATGTTTTCTATTTTTTTGCATCTTCATGGCACAAAAAAGAAAAGATAAAGAGAAAAGAGAAAAGAAAAAAAGATTTTGAATTCTATTGAAATCATGATGCTGAGTAATAAGATTAATCCATTCTATATTCGATTATTAAACATAATAAACAATTGAGCAAGATTATACCCCTTTTTCCAAAAAAAGAAAAAAAACCAAGATTTGGGTGGTTTTGACATATGCTTCGTAGTTATCTTGGAAACATATATATTACCGGCACATGCGCACAACATTTAGGTGGTTTTATGTTTTGCAAAGTGACTTTTTACTATAGAGCTCCACGTTAAACGTTAGAGTGGCTAATAATATCGATAGTATTTTTAATAAATTTTTATATATAATTAAAAACAAATTTATTTAATTCGATTACCTTTTTAATAAAATAGTTTAACTTATATATTTTTTTGTTATATTAAAATAATTATTTATGTTATAAAGGTTAAAAAATAAGATATAGAACAATTTATCTATATCTTTACTATTATTTGTGAATTTATTATATAGCTAAAATGAATATATATTAATAATGTTTTAAAATAAGATAATATGTATATATTATGTTGTTATTTTAAAATAATTTTTTTTGCGCTCACATTTAAATTTAGAGCATTAAAAATCTTTATTATTCTTAATAAATAATTAAGTTATATTTGTTAATATATAATTACCCATAAATTTAAAAAATTCATTAGTTTGGTATTCAACATTAATTAAAAGATTCTATATTATATTATCTAAAATATTTTACATCATATATTTAAAAATAAATATAATTTATGTATATATGGATATTTTCAGTTTATTTTATGTAACAAAAGATATTTTATTAAAATAAAAGATATTGAATATAAAAATTAAGATTTAGTTAATTATAAAAAATATTTCAAAAACGTGAGAATAATTTTATTCTAAGGTTTTTCAATTTATAGTATATTTATTTATAATTTTTTAAAACTATTAAGCCCGCAAGTGCGGGCAAAACACCTAGTTTTATTAAAAACTGAATCATGAATATTATATATAATTAATTTTAGTACAATTGTCAAAAGAAAATATCAAAAAATATTTAAAATAGTCATGTTTATCTTTTTCAAAATCAATTATTCTTAGAAAAAAATTCAACAAAAAATGCATAATAATAAAACATATTTTTAAAAAATTAAATAAATATATTTTTACAAAATATTCAAATCTGGGAAATCACGGGTATCCTTGTTTATTTTAAAAACCTACACAAGCTTTTGTGGCAATTTTATATTATTCCTAATTTTGTTTTTTTGGAAATTAGGGGCACAAAAAAAAAAGCTTTTGTGGCAATTTTCTTTTTGGTCAAACTTTTGTGGCAATTTTCTATTATTCCTAATAGAAAAAGGAAGAAAGGCATCAAGTCCGTTTAGACTAGAACATTCTGGAAACATTAAGGCATTGTCCGTGCGTGTATATAAGAAAGCCTCAAGCTCCCTCTCTCTTCCTCACACCTTAAAACTCAAAACCTAATTCCCTCATCGCCGCCGAAAGCTCTCTTTATTCATCGATTCTTCGCTTCAGTTTGTGATAATGTCTACCGGTAAAGGAGAAGGTCCAGCGATCGGGATCGATCTAGGCACGACATACTCGTGCGTCGGAGTATGGCAGCACGACCGCGTCGAGATCATCGCTAACGATCAAGGCAACAGGACGACTCCGTCTTACGTGGCGTTCACCGACTCCGAGAGGTTGATTGGTGATGCCGCCAAAAACCAAGTCGCCATGAACCCCATTAACACCGTCTTCGGTAAACCTAATCTCGCCTCTACTCTCTCATCTTAGTTTTTGCTATAGGAAGGAATCTTAATGGAATCTTAATCGAATCTTAATTGATTTAGCGCACGAACTGTTTCTAGGATGCAAATTCATTATTAATTTAGATATGTTAGGGTTATAGCTTCGATTTCATGTATATTCGGATCCATTATGATTTTCTGAATAGATTGGAATGTGTGAATAATACTCTTTTGTTAATTGTGACAGATGCAAAGAGATTGATTGGTAGAAGGTTCAGTGACTCATCAGTCCAAAGCGACATGAAGCTATGGCCTTTCAAGATCATCCCTGGGCCTGCCGACAAGCCCATGATCGTAGTCGAGTACAAGGGAGAAGAGAAGCAGTTTGCTGCTGAAGAGATCTCTTCCATGGTCCTCATCAAGATGCGTGAGATCGCCGAAGCTTACCTTGGCGTCACCATCAAGAACGCTGTGGTCACTGTGCCCGCTTACTTCAACGACTCTCAGCGTCAAGCGACGAAGGACGCTGGGGTCATCGCCGGTTTGAACGTGATGCGTATCATCAACGAGCCGACGGCGGCGGCTATTGCCTATGGTCTTGACAAGAAGGCGACGAGCGTTGGAGAGAAGAATGTCTTGATCTTTGATCTCGGCGGTGGTACTTTTGATGTTTCTCTTTTGACTATTGAGGAAGGTATCTTTGAGGTCAAGGCTACTGCTGGAGACACTCATCTCGGTGGGGAGGATTTCGACAACAGGATGGTTAACCATTTTGTGCAAGAGTTTAAGAGGAAGAGCAAGAAGGACATTAGCGGTAACCCTAGAGCTCTTAGGAGGTTGAGGACTGCCTGCGAGAGAGCAAAGAGGACTCTTTCCTCAACTGCACAGACCACCATCGAGATTGACTCTTTGTTCGAGGGGATTGATTTCTACTCTGCGCTCACCCGTGCTAGGTTCGAGGAGCTCAACATGGATCTTTTCAGGAAGTGTATGGAGCCTGTTGAGAAGTGTCTGCGTGATGCTAAGATGGACAAGAGCACAGTCCACGATGTTGTCCTCGTCGGAGGCTCTACGCGTATCCCGAAAGTCCAGCAGCTTCTCCAAGATTTCTTCAATGGCAAAGAGCTTTGCAAGTCCATTAACCCAGACGAGGCTGTGGCTTACGGTGCAGCGGTTCAGGGTGCTATTCTTAGCGGGGAAGGCAACGAGAAGGTGCAAGACCTTCTTCTCTTGGACGTGACTCCTCTGTCTCTTGGTCTTGAAACCGCAGGTGGAGTTATGACCACCTTGATCCAGAGGAACACAACGATTCCCACCAAGAAGGAGCAGGTCTTCTCCACCTACTCTGACAACCAGCCAGGGGTGTTGATCCAGGTCTACGAAGGTGAGAGGGCTAGAACCAAAGACAACAACCTCCTTGGAAAGTTTGAGCTCTCCGGCATCCCTCCTGCTCCGCGCGGTGTCCCTCAGATCACGGTCTGTTTCGACATTGATGCAAACGGCATCCTCAACGTCTCTGCCGAGGACAAGACCACAGGCCAAAAGAACAAGATCACGATCACAAACGACAAGGGCCGCTTGTCTAAGGACGAGATCGAGAAGATGGTGCAAGAAGCTGAGAAGTACAAGTCTGAGGATGAGGAGCACAAGAAGAAGGTGGAAGCCAAGAATGCTCTTGAGAACTATGCTTACAACATGAGAAACACAATCCGTGATGACAAGATCGGTGAGAAGCTTGCTGCTGCAGACAAGAAGAAGATTGAGGATTCGGTTGAGGAGGCGATCAACTGGCTTGACGGTAACCAGACGGCTGAAGCAGACGAGTTTGAAGACAAGATGAAAGAGTTGGAGAGTGTGTGCAACCCCATCATTGCTAAGATGTATCAAGGAGCTGGTGGTGAAGCAGGTGGTCCTGCTGATGATGAAGCTCCTCCTGCTGCTGGAGGTGCTGGTCCCAAGATTGAGGAAGTCGACTAAACTGGTTCTTTTAGAACTGTTTTCCCTTCTCAATTTTTATTGTTGTTTGGTTTAGTGTTTTGCTCTTTATTTTACGTTATGTAGTCTTTTTCTTCTGTGGACCTTAATGCGAATGGAGTTGTGGTTTCGAACTTTCAATGATTGCAGAAATTTTTATTTGATTGGCTTCTCTCTGTTTCTATGGTTTCATTTGCACGGCTTTGTCCTTTGAGATAGTCAATGATTATTGTGGCCTCTTCTGCGTTTGTTGGGTCTGCAGGGACAAGATCTTTGAAGAACAGAAAGTACTGTATCCTTTTGTATAGGAAAGTCTTTTGAGAATGTATCCTTTTGTATAGGAAAGTCTCTTGCTTCTCAAAATGTACATGTCACTAAGCTGTTCCGTGTTGTTTAGTTAGTTTCTCCCTTGTCTTTCCACAGGAACTGTTCTTGATTTGGTCTTTCACATACTTCGCTGTTCTAGTTAGCTCTAATTTGGTTGGAAATTCTTCTGTTTTTTTTTTTACCTTAACGGCCACTCCCACGCAAGCTCTGATTTTGCCGAAACCTAGAAACTCTTGAGAAATGATGTAAACAGTCTCAAAACGATGGTCAACCTTGGTTCAGAAGTGAACATGCAAGCTCAAGTTGTAAGTCATGTATTGTCTCCATACTGAGCTTAATGCGTTTTCACAACTAATGCATAACGCTTGTGCATTCAAGTAGTGTGTACTTCCACTATGTTCTGTTTGTTAGTTGCTAATTATGTGTTAAGCGTTATAATAGGAGATGGTATATACCAGGCTTAGGCTTGCTTTCTCATTTTCTTTTCTTTTTACACTTGGTTTGAGTGTGAGTTCAGGCCAAATACAAGGCACATATTAATGGATGTAGGGCTCGGCTTTTATGTGGAGTTCACCCTGCAAGAAGCTGTTGACTATATTCCACAAAGGGAGGAAAGAATTAATAAGTATGATAACGCCTTGCTTTATGCTGTTCTTTGTATACGACTTTGTCGCATTGCTGTTTGTTTTCTGGGTAAATTCGAGGGAAGACATTGTTTTGATTGATTGTGTCATGAAGACTGAGTTGTCTGGTGGAATGCACCGCAACAACGACTTTGTCCCAATTTCGTTGTTGTTTGGTTTAGTGTTTTGCTCTTTTTTCAGAAAAGTTATGTACTCTTTATCTTCTGTGGACCTTATTGCGATTTGAGTTGCAGTTTCGAACTTGCAGAAATTTCTATTTGATTGGTTTCTCTCTGCTTATGTGGTTCCAATTGCACGACAATATGAGTACTGTGGCCTCTTCTGCAATTGTTGGGTTTTGCAGGGACAAGATCTTTGAAGAACAGAAAGTACTATATATTTTTGTATAGTAAAGTCTCTTGCTTCTCAAAAATGTACATCTCACTGAGCTGAACTGTTCTTGATCTGGTCTTTCAGAATACATTGCTGTTCTAGTTAAACTTAATTGAAGCAACGTGCGTTAAAAGAGGATTGCTATTGCCCTTTGTCGATTGGTTTTGCAAGCCCACTACTAGTCTTTGAAGGTTTTAGTCTATGCGAATACTTGTTATTCGCCAGTTTAAAATCCCAACAATGTAAAATCCTCTATGGTTACTTAAAAGTATGTCCCCATGCATAAAGTATGTCATTGTGTAAATGAGGTCTCTAGCAACATTTTATTTTACACCAATCATGCGTAGAGACGTAGTAATTCAAAATGAAAAGAAAAATACAAAATAAAAAAAGCGGAGGATGAGTGTCAACGGAAAATAAAGGTACTCCGCTCAGAGCTGAGAAGTGACTTTGCTGAAGCGTGCCCAACGATCCTTCGCAGCTGCAAATAAACCCACATGGGATCCAAACAACAACACTTACATCAGACTGGTGCTACTGAGAACGGTAACTCTTATTCTCAGGACATATAAAATGTGTTTGAGAGTTAAAACACATCATTTTCAGCTCGAATATTCCTCAGCGACTGATCTCTAAGCTTAAAATATTATTAAGCTCTAACATTTGTAACTTAGTGAAGAACTAGTAAGTATATCCGGAAACTAGTAAATATTTGGAAATGAGAATTACCCGGAACACATCTAAAGGACAAAAAAGCACAGTGGCCTCCATGTCATAGGACTCTTCAAGCATGTTCACGATCTGCAGTTAAAGCTTACAATGTATGAGATCCTAGTATCTGATTCTCCTGATACTGATGCCTTTGTGTCGCAATTAAGATGCTCTTACCTGAGGGTAAAACTCCTTCCGCTCCGGAAGAGAGTATATAATCAACTTCTTTATGCCACGGATCTGTTTATGGAACCCACGAAATAACCCGACATTGATCAGAATATTAATTGAACCATAGAACCTAATCAGAGAAGAAGAAGAAGAAAAAAAACCCTGTATCTCCAATAGAAGTGTCCTCTCTCATTGTAGAGCATGATCTTCGTGCTCCCTGCAAAAAAACCTTGTCGTGCCCTAGATTTAGCCTCTTGACTTACAGATCTGAAAAACGAGAGTCATGATTAACTACCATCATCCAGTGTAACGAAAGCCAAATAACAAGGAAACAGTAACTTTAAAATATAAAGAGGGGACAGGAACGAAATGGTCTCACTCGTTAACAATGCAGAACGAGGCTTTCTGGGAGCTCAAAAACTCTCTAAGCATGGCCAACTCGGCGTTAGAACTCATAAAGATCATTACTCCTCCCTACAAACAGGATTTAAAAAACAGACGACAATCAAACTCTTAAAGTATAAGGACATCAAAATAATTCAGCCTTTAAATGACGGGAGTACCTGAACAGAATCTTTTAACTTTGGGAATATCTATGACAAAAAGAAGAACAGAATCAGCAAATACTGTAATAATTTGAAGTATCATCTGTGAGTGACCCAAGAAAATGTTATTTAATAAACAAATATAAAAACTAGAGACCTTTTTGGTAAAGTATTCAAGACGTGCATGGTCAGCTTGTTTTACGGAGTCTGCATCAAATTTTTCATAAATCTGCAACATGGGGGAAAAAAAAGAGTTAGGATGTCTACAACTTTTATGTTTATTACCAAAATGAGATTATACCTGCGTGACACTGTGCAACACTTCATGAAGAACACCTTTGTGTTCACACTCCAGCTTCATCTGCATCGGTTAATATGAAAGTGCAGTTGGACAATTTTAATTAAAAAAATACCAAATCTTGGTTTAGAGAAGACATAATATATAGTTCAATTAAAATCATAGTAGTAGTCTCTGTAACATATATAGAAAGGTACATGAAAAGAAAAAAAAATCACCTTTCCTTTATAGTTCAAGCATTGGTGATTGAACAGAGAATTGATATCTGAAATGGAATATTCTTCCGGTTAGTAAAAGTCTAGAAACCTAACAATAACTTAGCCATAAATGCACCTGGGGTTAAATAAGAACTTAGAATTATTGACTGCCGATAGAACCGTGCGTGTCCATTAAGATACCTAAACATAAGACAAACTTTAATTACAGATTCTGATATTGTTGAGCAGTAGTTGGACACAGACGAGGTATTAAAAATAACAAGTACGTACATAGGCCGGACACGATTTATATCAGTATTATGATGCTCTGATGACTCTTCATTTAATTTTGTGACGACTGTTTGAACGTGCGTCCAGTTCTGAATCATGATGACAAAGTGAATTACAAGAGTTGAAGTAAGAATACAGCCATGTTTGCAAATTCACTCCCACAACCTACCTGCATATACATTACGTCCGCATGATCGATAACAAAAACCTATCCACAGGTAATTGAAAAAAGAACATTAGTAACTAGTTCAATGAAGAGATGCAGAATACAACTCCAAATATAAAATATACATCTTCAAGCAATGATTACCTCGATGGAGGACAGATAATCAAGAACCGCTTTCTTATTGTCTTCTGCTTTGCCCAAGGCCTAGAAAGAGTAAAAAAAATTGATAAGAGACTGAGTGATTAAAAAAGACGCAGCATATATAACAAAATCATCATCTTGCAGAAAGATAGGTTTTAAAGGGTACCTACCAAAACTAAGCCGAGAGGGGAAGCAATAATCATGTCCGAGGTAATGAAATCATTGTAAAGTCTAATGCTCTTCCTGGAAGAGACCAGAGAGAGGATTCAAGTCTCAGCCAACTACCAAATCAATCACAAACAGGAAGCATGCACTGCCATGTTCTAAATAAGATTAGATACCTTGTATACTTAATGCCTAGCAAAAAGGTATCATCATTGTCCCCTTCACCAAATAGGGCTTCCCAATCACGAGGTTTTGAAGGCTTTCCATCATCGAAGTCATCAGATTCGTCTTCACATCCAAACTCATCTTTAAACCGGCTGTGGTGTTCCACAGTATCCTGACACCATTGAATGATATTACAAGATAACATAGGCAACCGAGACAATATCAATGCAGAAAAACAAATGAATGAAAAATCACAAGTTTGTTTATATTATACCCTGTGAGCTTCGGGAGTTAGTTGTATGAGCCTATTGACAACTCGAAAGGCAATACTCCTCAATGGTAATAGAATCAGCACCTACGATATAAACATAGGACCAATTGTCAAATGACAGATTAAAACATAAAAAGGGGGTGGGGTGGGTCATGCACCTTTGGACTAGTAAATGCTCTGTCCCGAAATCTATCATCAGGAGTTTCACCATGAGAAAGCTTGGCAATTTTCCTTTCATTCTTCTTGACAAGATCTCTAGATCTAAAAATGTGATTCAACTGCATACGACAAACTCTGACTTCAACAAATCTTGGAGATATGCAAAAAAAAAAGAATATATATATATATATCTTAGAAATTAGAAGGAGTATAAATATGCACATACAGAATGCATAAGGTATGCGTCAATGTGACTAGAGTCTTCTCCACGGTCTCCATTGTAAAAGGGCTTCTTGTTAGAATGCAAAATATCCATATAGCTGTTGCCTAGAAAAATGAAATAATATAGTCTAAATCAGAAAGAGAGAAAAAAAAAGGAGCAAGGTTGATTGCAAGAAACCGATACGTACAAATGGAGAAGAATCTTCTCCTTGCAGATGAGCCAAACTCCTCCCCTCCAGCTTCCTTGTACAATTGAAGCCAGTGCTCAAATAACTTAGGCTTGATGCCGTAGGGTGCATCACTCTGAGCAACCTGCCAAAAAAAATACGTTTTTCTTTTTTAGGAAGGCGAACTCTGCAACAACACTTTTGTGCTAGAGAAGGTTATAAGAATACATACATCAAGAAAATTTTGTCTAGTTCCTTTCCAGCTGCAATTTGGCATGCCAATGGCAGGTGCTTTCCATTTAAAGCTCCAGACGTGTTTTGGTAAAGTTTCCAATTCTTCACTTGATAAAGTATGACCAAGGTGCTCACTAAATGCACTGGTAGATGAAGAAGCAACTACAGAAGATTGGCCACTGGTACTCAACTCATTCTCCTCGTCTGTCTCAGAATCTTCTTCCTCACTGTGATTATCATCAATCTTCTCCTGCTCTAGGCATTCCAGAACAGCCCCTTTAACTGAGAGACAAGGGAAGTGAGATTGTATCTAGTGCTAAGAATACTTAAAAACCCAAAAGGCCTACCAGCAATTTCAAATACAAGACAAAGGAAAAAACTTAGACCTTGAATCTCATCATCTGTAGAGCTTCTATCCTCAGAAGCACTGTTTTCCTCGTTTTCATCATCTTCTGTGTCGTTTCTACCTTGTTCCTCTCTTTGCCTGTTTAAAGATTTGGAAACCCGGATTTAGTATCTCCCTCTAAGGCAGTAGAATATGCCGCAATACTTATTGCATAAGAACTAATACTACAAAGATTTCCAATCTTCAAGTTACTAGTTCACTCACATTAAGCCATGGCATATATAACAAATACTACAAAAAGAGTTCCCCAAAAGAGAAAAAACGAAAGATTTAAATTTCTACTGTGTTGTTCAAAAAAAAAAAAATAATAAACAAATAAATTTCTACTGTAAATGTACCTTCTTCTGTTCATGTCAGAAACAACCTTGTTAGAACAACCAAGAGATGCCAGCAGATTATGGTAAGCTGTCGGTTTTCTGTAAACATTTGCTACTGATTTGTCTTCAACACGGTCTTCCTCAAATGAATCTACAATACAAAAAGTTTATTTGAGTTCCAAAAAATCTGAAAACAATTGCAGAATAGCTAAGATCTAAGATACCTATTGGAGTATTCGAAATACACCGTTCACACTTCTTCTTATTAAGTTTCCTATCGACTCTTTCCTGGGGCCTGTGCCTTTTCAGCACTGCTCCTGTAAACTGCGATGCCATGGAAGGAAGCTAAAAGAGAGAGAGAGAGAGAGAGAGAGAGAGAGAGATTTTCAGGCCTGGTTCATTAGGGTTTTGGGGTGCGAAATCTTTGGCTCGTAGGTAGGGTTATTACTTGACCGACATATTTTAATATATGTTCATTATATTGGAATTTGTCTTCATATTTCTTTTCAACAAACTTTTACAAATTTTTCTTTTATTTTTTTCACTTATAAAATAAACATGATTATTTTTTCACTTACAAAATAAACACAAAAAATTTAACAGCAAATAATTTTGTTATATATATTTTTCGAATTCTTGGAAGTTGATAAAAATTCGCCAGGACTCGATTAAGAGGAGTCTCGTCCACACCTGACCACAAAACTACTATTTAATGGCAGTGGTAGGATTCAAAAACTTACAGGGACAAATCCTGAGTCGATTGTTTTAGCAACTGTTGATAGATCCGCAGAAGCCACCTGATGCAAATAGTAGTCTCATTAGAACTTAACCAAGCAAATGTGTAAAGGTGAAAAAAAGAAAAGAAGTTTTTCAGTTGGGTCTCACGTCTCTTTTGGAGGTTGTCCAACCACATGAAAATGGAGACATGCCGATTGTAGGAATACCCTCTGCACACAAAAAAAAAAGCATCAAGATTCATTGTTTCTTCTCAACAAAAATAAAACATAGTTTTATTCGGAGTAGAGAAAGAGAACAAGGTTAAGAGAGCAGAGATTGGTGGGAGCAGCAATGGTACTGCAACTGTGTCTGAAGATGATTCAAAGGAGAAGCTGGACCAAGTCATAAACTCAATTCACAACACTTTGATCATCCTTCATCACTTACACCTTTCCTTCTCTTCTTTCACTCCCTCTTCTCAGCTCCTCCCCCGCCTGTATGTATCTCCTCCTCTTCTCCTTCTACTCCCCAATCTTTTTTTTACCAAAGATAACTTGGATATTGTTCTGATGAATGTGTATATTTGCAGCAACTCTCTTGTGTCGGAGCTGAATAGCATGTCTAAGTTGTCGGAGAAATGCAACATTCAATTCCCCATGGAGGTTCTTAGGTGAGCCAGCTCTAGTCCTTTACTTCCCTACTTTGCTATGGTTTCTTATGTTTTTTTTTTTTTTTGGTTTACTAGTTTGATTGATGATGGGAAGAACCCAGACGAGTTTACAAGGGATGTTCTTAATAGCTGCATTGCCAGAAATCAAGTCATAAAGGGCAAGACTGATGCTTTTAAGGTTAACCCTTTTTCTTTTCTTATTTATTATCCTCTCGACTGCTTCCTATATATGGGTATGGTTTTTCTCTAAGTCTAACATTTGTATATTGTTGTTAGGAGTTGAGAAAACATATTCTGGAGGAGCTTGAAGAGACGTTTCCTGATGATGTTGACAAGTATAGAGAAATCCGTGCTACTTCTGCCGCTGTATGTTCTGTTTGTTAGTTGCTAATTATGTGTTAAAGCGTTCGAATAGGAGATGGTATATACCAGGCTTAGGCTTGCTTTCTCATTTTCTTTTCTTTTTACACTTGGTTTGAGTGTGAGTTCAGGCCAGGTACAAGGCACATATTAATTGATGTAGGACTCGGCTTTTATGTGGAGTTCACCCTGCAAGAAGCTCTTGACTATATTCCACAAAGGGAGGAAAGAACTAAAAAATATGATAACGCCTTGCTTTATGCTGTTCTTTGTATACGACTTTGTCGCATTGCTGTTTGTTTTCTGGGTAAATTCGAGGGAAAACATTGTTTGATTGATTGTGTCATGAAGACTGAGTTGTCTAGTGGAATGCACCGCAACAACGACTGTCTCAATTTCGTTGTTGTTTTGGTTTAGTGTTTTGCTCTTTTTTCAGAAACGTTATGTACTCTTTATCTTCTGTGGACCTTATTGCGATTTGAGTTGGAGTTTCGAACTTGCAGAAATTTCTATTTGATTGGTTTCTCTCTGCTTATGTGGTTCCAATTGCACGGTTCCAATTGCACGACAATATGAGTACTGTGGCCTCTTCTGCAATTGTTGGGTTTTGCAGGGACAAGATCTTTGAAGAACAGAAAGTACTATATATTTTTGTATAGTAAAGTCTCTTGCTTCTCAAAAATGTACATCTCACTGAGCTGAACTGTTCTTGATCTGGTCTTTCAGAATACATTGCTGTTCTAGTTAAACTTAATTGAAGCAACGTGCGTTAAAAGAGGATTGCTATTGCCCTTTGTCGATTGGTTTTGCAAGCCCACTACTAGTCTTTGAAGGTTTTAGTCTATGCGAATACTTGTTATTCGCCAGTTTAAAATCCCAACAATGTAAAATCCTCTATGGTTACTTAAAAGTATGTCCCCATGCATAAAGTATGTCATTGTGTAAATGAGGTCTCTAGCAACATTTTCTTTTACATCAAATCATGCGTAGAGACGTAGTAATTCAAAAATGAAAAGAAAAATACAAAATAAAAAAAGCGGAGGATTAGTGTCAACGGAAAATAAAGGTACTCCGCTCAGAGCTGAGAAGTGACTTTGCTGAAGCATGCCCAACGATCCTTCGCAGCTGCAAATAACCCCACATGGGATCCAAACAACAACACTTACATCATACTGGTGCTACTGAGAACTGGTAACTCTTTATTCAGGGCATACAAAATGTGTTTGAGAGTTAAAAAAACACATCATTTTCAGCTCGAATATTCCTAAGCGACTGATCTCTAAGCTTAAAATATTATTAAGCTCTAACATTTGTAACTTAGTGAAGAACTAGTAAAGTATATCCTTGGAAATAGTAGAGTATTATTTGAGAATCCATGGAGGATAGAAAATGACTAGGTATGGCTCTCAAGTGTGTAAAAACCATCATTAGATTGGAAATGAGAATTACCCGGAACACGTCTAAAGGACAAAAAAGCACAGTGGCCTCCATGTCATAGGACTCTTCAAGCATGTTCACGATCTGCAGTTAAAGCTTACAATGTATGAGATCCTAGTGATACTGATGCCTTTGTGTCGCAATTAAGATGCTCTTACCTGAGGGTAAAACTCCTTCCTCTCCGGAAGAGAGTATATAATCAACTTCTTTATGCCACGGATCTGAAACCCACGAAGAAATCAGAACACTAATTGAACCATAGAACCTAATCAGAGAAGGAGAAGAAGAAGAAGAAAGAAAAACCGTGTATCTCCAATAGAAGTGTCCTCTCTCATTGTAGAGCATGATCTTCGTGCTCCCTGCAAAAAAACCTTGTCGTGCCCTAGATTTAGCCTCTTGACTTACAGATCTGAAAAACGAGAGTCATGATTAACTACCATCATCCAGTGTAACGAAAGCCAAATAACAAGGAAACAGTAACTTTAAAATATAAAGAGGGGACAGGAACGAAATGGTCTCACTCGTTAACAATGCAGAACGAGGCTTTCTGGGAGCTCAAAAACTCTCTAAGCATGGCCAACTCGGCGTTAGAACTCATAAAGATCATTACTCCTCCCTACAAACAGGATTTAAAAAACAGACGACAATCAAACTCTTAAAGTAAGGACATCAAGATAATTCAGCCTTTAAATGACGGGAGTACCTGAACAGAATCTTTTAACTTTGGGAATATCTATGACAAAAAGAAGAAGAACAGAATCAGCAAATACTGTAATAATTTGAAGTATCATCTGTGAGTGACCCAAGAAAATGTTATTTAATAAACAAATATAAAAACTAGAGACCTTTTTGGTAAAGTATTCAAGACGTGCATGGTCAGCTTGTTTTACGGAGTCTGCATCAAATTTTTCATAAATCTGCAACATGGGGGAAAAAAAGAGTTAGGATGTCTACAACTTTTATGTTTATTACCAAAATGAGATTATACCTGCGTGACACTGTGCAACACTTCATGAAGAACACCTTTGTGTTCACACTCCAGCTTCATCTGCATCGGTTAATATGAAAGTGCAGTTGGACAATTTTAATTAAAAAAATACCAAATCTTGGTTTAGAGAAGACATAATATATAAAAAAATTAAAATCATAGTAGTAGTCTCTGTAACATATATAGAAAGGTACATGAAAAGAAAAAAAAATCACCTTTCCTTTATAGTTCAAGCATTGGTGATTGAACAGAGAATTGATATCTGAAATGGAATATTCTTCCGGTTAGTAAAAGTCTAGAAACCTAACAATAACTTAGCCATAAATGCACCTGGGGTTAAATAAGAACTTAGAATTATTGACTGCCGATAGAACCGTGCGTGTCCATTAAGATACCTAAACATAAGACAAACTTTAATTACAGATTCTGATATTGTTGAGCAGTAGTTGGACACAGACGAGGTATTAAAAATAACAAGTACGTACATAGGCCGGACACGATTTATATCAGTATTATGATGCTCTGATGACTCTTCATTTAATTTTGTGACGACTGTTTGAACGTGCGTCCAGTTCTGAATCATGATAATAAAGTGAATTACAAGAGTTAAAGTAAAAATACAGCCATCTTTGCAAAGTCACTCCCACAACCTACCTGCATATACATTACGTCCGCATGATCGATAACAAAAACCTATCCACATGTAATTGAAAAAAGAACATTAGTAACTAGTTCAATGAAGAGATGCAGAATACAACTCCAAATATAAAATATACATCTTCAAGCAATGATTACCTCGATGGAGGACAGATAATCAAGAACCGCTTTCTTATTGTCTTCTGCTTTGCCCAAGGCCTAGAAAGAGTAAAAAATTGATAAGAGACCGAGTGAGTAAAAGAGACTCAGCATATATAACAAAATCATCATCTTGCAGAAAGATAGGTTTTAAAGGGTACCTACCAAAACTAAGCCGAGAGGGGAAGCAATAATCATGTCCGAGGTAATGAAATCATTGTAAAGCCTAATGCTCTTCCTGGAAGAGACCAGAGAGAGGATTCAAGTCTCAGCCAACTACCAAATCAATCACAAACAGGAAGCATGCACTGCCATGTTCTAAATAAGATTAGATACCTTGTATACTTAATGCCTAGCAAAAAGGTATCATCATTGTTCCCTTCACCAAATAGGGCTTCCCAATCACGAGGTTTTGAAGGCTTTCCATCATCGAAGTCATCAGATTCGTCTTCATATCCAAACTCATCATTAAACCGGCCGTGGTGTTCCACAGTATCCTGACACCATTGAATGATAACATAGGCAACTCGAGACAATATCAATGCAGAAAAATAAATGAATGAAAAGTCACAAGTTTGTTTATATTATACCCTGTGAGCTTCGGGAGTAAGTTGTATGAGCCTATTGACAACTCGAAAGGCAATACTCCTCAATGGTAATAGAATCAGCACCTACGATGATAAACATAGGACCAATTGTCAAATGACATTAAAACATAAAAGGGGGTGGGGTGGGTCATGCACCTTTGGACTAGTAAATCCTCTGTCCCGAAATCTATCATCAGGAGTTTCACCATGAGAAAGCTTGGCAATTTTCCTTTCATTCTTCTTGACAAGATCTCTAGATCTAAAAATGTGATTCAACTGCATACAACATACTCTGACTTCAACAAATCTTGGAGATATGCAAAAAAAAATATATATATATTTATATATACATATATCTTAGAAATTAGATATGCACATACAGAATGCATAAGGTATGCGTCAATGTGACTAGAGTCTTCTCCACGGTCTCCATTGTAAAAGGGTTTCTTGTTAGAATGCAAAATATCCATATAGCTGTTGCCTAGAAAAATGAAATAATATATAGTCGAAGTCAGAAAGAGAGGAAAAAAAAAAGAACAAGGTTGATCGCAAGAAACCGATACGTACAAATGGAGAAGAATCTTCTCCTTGCAGATGAGCCAAACTCCTCCCCTCCAGCTTCCTTGTACAATTGAAGCCAGTGCTCAAATAACTTAGGCTTGATGCCGTAGGGTGCATCACTCTTAGCAACCTGCAAAGAAAATACGTTTTTTTTAGGAAGGCGAACTCTGCAACAACACTTTTGTGCTAGATAAGGTTATAAGAATATATACATCAAGAAAATTTTGTCTAGTTCCTTTCCAGCTGCAATTAGGCATGCCAATGGCGGGTGCTTTCCATTTAAAGCTCCAGACGTGTTTTAGTAAAGTTTTCACTTCTTCACTTAATAAAGTATGACCAAGGTGCTCACTAAATGCACTGGTAGATGAAGAAGCAACTACAGAAGATTGGCCATTGGTACTCAACTCATTCTCCTCGTCTGTCTCAGAATCTTCTTCGTCACTGCGATTATCATCAATCTTCTCCTGCTCGAGGCATTCCAGATCAGCCCCTTTAACTGAGAGACAAGGGAAGTGAGATTGTATCTAGAGCTAAGAATACTTAAAAAACCCAAAAGGCCTACCAATAATTTCAAACACAAGACAAAGGAAAAAAATTGACCTTGAATCTCATCATCGTCTCCATCTGTAGAGCTTATATCCTCAGAAGAACTGTTTTCCTCGTCTTCATCTTCTTCTGTGTCGCTTTTACCTTGTTCCTCTCTCTGCCTGTCAAAAGATTTGGAAACCCGGATTTAGCATATGAACTAATACTACAAAGATTTCCAATCTTCAAGTTACCAGTTCACATTAGGCCATGGCATATATAACAAATACTACAAAGAGAGTTCCAGATTAACCCAAAAAAAAAAACTAAAGATTTAAATTTATACTTATACTGTAAAATGTACCTTCTTCTGTTCATGTCAGAAACAACCTTGTTAGATAAACCAAGAGATGCTAGCAGATTATGGTAAGCTGTCGGTTTTCTGTTAATATTTGCTACTGATTTGTCTTCAAATGAATCTACAATACAATATGATAACCGAAAAAGTTTATTTGAGTTTCAAAAAATCTGAAAACAATTGCAGAATAGCTAAAATCTAAGATACCTGTTGGAGTATTCGAAATACACCGTTCACGCTTCTTCTTATTCAGTTTCCTATCCACTTTTTCCTGGGGCCTGTGCCTTTTCAGCACTGCTCCGGTAAACTGCGATGCCATGGAAGGAAGCTAAGAGAGAGAGAGAGAGAGAGAGAGAGAGAGAGAGAGAGAGAGAGAGAGAGAGAGAGAGAGATTTTCAGGCCTGGTTCATTAGGGTTTTGGGGTGCGAAATCTTTGGCTCGTAGGTTGGGTTATTACTTGACCGACATATTCTAATATATCTGTATTATTAAAAATGAAAATTTTAGTACTGTTTGAAAACATTAATAGTCAAAAATAAATAGTAATACTACATTTAATTGTATTGCCAAATTTCACTTAGTTTTAGTCAAAAAAAAATTTTCACTTAGTTTAACATTTTTATTAATTATATTACCTTAACAATAATTCACATAATTAGTTATATTACCATAATAATAATAGTGCACATTTTTCTTTATTAGTTGATCAATATTGATTTTTGCGTCAACTATAAAATCAAAATGCAAAAATAACTAAGTTTTGCATAGGGTTGGACAAATAAACCGAACCCGAAAATTCAAACTGAACCCGATCTGATAAAAATAAATCTGAACCGATCCGAACCCGACATAAATATCGAATGGATCTTGTTTCATGGTATTTTGGGTTATGGATATTATCCGAACGGAGCCCGAATCTAAATGAATATCCGATAGAACCCGAAACATTCAAAACCCTAGAAGTATCTTGTATCAAACATGATCTCAATTCCTAATATATATTCAAAATACATTAAGGGGGGTGTATTCAACTGAAAATTTTAAATGATTTGTATTAAAATGACAAATCCACAGTTATTCAAATATGATTAAAAATTCATTTAAAATCCACTGTTATTGAAGTTGACATTTCATAAAATACTCTGAAATCTAGTGTTATTGAAAATATTTTAATAAGTGGAGTTTTAAAGTTTTCAAGTGATTTGAAGGTGTTTGGGTTGAATTTCTTAGTTAAAAAATTAAAACTCAAATCTCATAGTTTTAGGTGATATTCTAGAGTAGTTTAACAAAAATCATTTAAATCTCTACAACTTATTGAAATCATCTAAAACCCCATTAAAAACCAAATCACCTCAAATGTTAGATTGAATACATCTCCCTAAGATATACTGAATATATAAAATACTTATTTATTACATGAAGGTTGGTGATTCTATTACATAAATGTTGATGATTAAATGTGGCTGTTGAATTTTGAAATATTTAACTTTAGATTTTGTTTTCATTAAACAATGTTTTTTATTTCATGAGAAAGTGGTTTTTATTTTATATTTTCATTTATTTGCTTTTCTTTTTATCAATAACTATATTTTCTTTTCATTTGATTTTAAATGATCATGGTTGGTGTTCATTTCTTATTTTTAAATCGATTTTACTTACGTTTTTGGTTACAAAAAGATTCAATTAGGTATTTGAAACCCAAAACTGATTTTACTTATGTTTTGGTTATAAAGTAGGTACAAATCAGATATTTTTAAACTGAATAACCGATTGGAACCCGAAACCCGAAAGTACATTGGGTTGTACCGGTTCTTTGAAGATTTACTAACCCCGACCCGAACCCGATAAAACCCGAACCGGTCCTGAAACAAACTTTCAAATAATTCGAATGTGACTGATTTTGATAAACCCGAAAAACTAAAACCCGAATGGATAAAACCAAAACCCGATTGGGACCCCGAATGCCCATGCCTAGTTTTGCATATAGATAAACTTTCGGTTTAGTTTGTTTTACTAAAACATTTCTTATTTTAGTTTCAATCTATGAAAAATTATATAGTCAAAAACATAATTCAAAAACATATTTTTTTAATAAAATAATAACTTAAATCAAAATAATAAAAATATATTACATTTATTGTTACTTAATTTTTCACTGCATATAATTATTTTACTAAATTAAAAAAAAAAACTCTTTCAATTTCATTTAATTTAGCCAACCACATAGAAAAATGTCTTTTTGTTAGTTTATAAAACCAGTTAAGCATGAAAATTGACTCTCCATTTACGTAAAGGTTGTTCCTTTAGGGTATCGTTTTTATTTTGAAATTAGGCCCCGATTGAAGATTAAAACTCGATTATTCATTTAAATGGTAATTTTACAAAGTATTTATACTAAGCACTTTGTTGTTGTGTTTTCTCAAAAAAAAAAAAGCACTTTATTGTTGTTAGGGCATTTGAAAATACGTCAGCAATGTATCAGATGGGTAGCTTCATCTCCAAGGCATAACCCATCTCGTGACAATAACTCTTTTTCTTTCACTAGTTTTTTTTCAAAAGCTCGAAACTTGCAATCACCTAAATAAGACATATCTTAGTGTGTGTTGTCACTCTAATATCTGTCTTTAGCAAAGATTCTTCACGAAGATCAACGGCTCTAAAAAGCAGAGGAAGATCACTCTATTGGATGGACATGGTTTCTTGGGAGAAAGTCGATAAAGTTTCTGGGAAAGGTAACTGTAACTCGAAATTATTCACCTCGAGATATTCAAGACCAATAAGACAAGTGCCATAAAAGTTGTCACCTTTATGAAACTCTGAGTCCACCATAAAAGATTCCTATTAGTCTCTTTGCTCATGATATAAACATTTCTTGTGAGGTTTTCTCTTGAGGTGTTACAACATTAATGGCTTATGATCACTCTCTTCACTCTCCGAACAATCCACATTTCTTTCGGCCTCTCCTACCGGGCTTCCACACTCATCTCGTACTCCTCTGAACTATTTTCTTGCGCCTTAAGAAACGATCTGTCTACAATAATGTTTCATTTGCTTAACTTTTGTTGCATGTTTGTTGCAGAGCATTCCTGTAGCTTTCTTCTTGAAGCACGTCCAAGGAAGTAACGACCACATCAAGACTGCGAAACTGAGAACAGATGCGTCTGCTAAAACTTGGTTAGTGAAGATAAGCGGCTTGAAACTCACAGATGGATGGGAAGATTTTGCAGTAACGCATGAGCTCCGGATTGGTGACATCATCATTTTCAGACATGAAGGAGAGATGGTGTTTCATGTCACAGCTTTCGGACCAAGTTTCTGTGACATTCAATATACTTCAAGATCATCTCACAACATCAATGATGATAGTCAAGATCAGACCAACAATACTGGTAAACTTTTGTTCTATGAAATGTACTAGAAAAAAAATACTATGAGGTCGTTAGCTCAACTAGAAAAGATTCCTAGCCATTGTGTTAGAAGTGAGGAAACAACTATTACAAACTTGAGATTTTTAAATTGATTATAAGTTACAGGAAACAGTTCAGGAGAGAAGAAAAAGAGAATGAAGAAGAATCCAATAACGAAAGAAGAGTCTTCATCAGACCATTCTCAATTTGTGGCACATGTCTCACCCTCTAGTCTAAGTTCTGATCGACTGGTTAGATGAGATTCCTACAGTTCCATGCAACATATCTCTTTGTTAACCTCTGACCTGCTTTAATCTCATTGTGTGATTGCATTTTCAGTATATACCAACCGGTTTTGCTAGGTCAAACGGTCTGGACAACATGAGCGGCAAAGAGATCGTTCTCCTTAACGAGGAAGGAGGATCATGGAACTTGAATATGACATACAAGGAAGCAGGTCCGCAGACTTATGTCAGACCTGGCTGGAGAAGATTCTGTGCTGAGAATGGGATGAAAAAAGGTCATCACTATACATTCAAACTGGTCAGAAAATCTGCACCACCAGTCCTTCGTTTGTCCCGTGCAGAACATGATCCAAAACCACCTCCAGAATCTCCACTACACCACTCTTATTATGCTGGATCTGTCTCTTCTAATAGTCTAAGAATTAATAAACTGGTGAATACATACATAAACTCACAATATAGTTTCAGAACTTCAAATTCTCTTTTTAGTTTTGTATATTGATATTATGCATGTGTCGTTTTGCAGTATCTTCAAAGGGAGTTTGTGACTGCAAATGGTCTGGACAGAGGATGCAGTGAGATAACTGTAAAGAATGAGTGGGGAGGAAGCTGGATTTTACCGCTGAGACGGTACGAATCACACAACCATACTTATCTGGGACCAGGCTGGAAAACTTTCTGCCAAGTCAACGGGATGAAAGCTGGAGATTCCTTTATGTTTAAGCTGGTTGAAACCGGCGCCAAGCCTGTTCTCTTGTTGTGCACTTCTAACCGTGGGGAAACGCCATTAGAGATTCCAGAAGATAGTGATCATGTACACTCACTCTCCTCTGATACTAGCAGCGGAGATGACAGTAGAGAAGAATCCCAAGAAAGTGAAGAGGAGAAAAGGAAGAGTGGCTTGAGATGCATATGTTCATCTCCATATAGTAAACAGCGTTTTGTGAGGTTAACTCTTACGCATAACGCTCTTACAACCTATGTACTGGTAAGTTCATATACTACTCTGTCTCAAGGTTGTTTATTGTTTCTCTTGCTTTTGTGGGTGTCTAAAATCAAATCTTTGCGCAGTACCTTCCGTTGGCTTTCACGCGGGCGAATGGCATCAACAAGCCAAGAAAGATAATGCTGTTAGGTAAAGATGGAGTGAAGAAACAGGTGGTGGATCTTTTGAAGAACAAATCAACTGGAATAATGCGAATTGGAAAAGGATGGAGAGAGTTCTGTGACGCTCATGGTGTAAAGGTAGGAGAGTCCTTTCTGTTGGAACTCATTTGGGAGGATAAAGAAGCCATTCCAGTGCTTAAGTTCTGCACCAAACTCTGAGACTGTTGTTACCAAAGGAGATTCCTGTGGTACAATATGTTCTTACTCTCTGTCAAGTTTCTTTAAGTTGCAGCAGCTTGTTGACTGCATATTATTCTCTTGTTGCTTCTGGCTAGATGTCTACTTATGGTTCATATCTCGTGTGTGCAAAATGGCAAACACTTTGGCATGCATTTAATCTCCAGTTACAAAAGGACATGCTCTAGCCACATAGATCCAAGTATACAAGATCTTGCATATATTTTTAAGTCATGTTTTTACAAAATTATTTTTATATATTTAATATATATATATATATAAAAAAATATATGTATATAGATAGATACCTTCCTAGTTCTTTTAAAAATCTCTGTTTCTGGTGCTTCCTTATGATTTCATTTTCACGCATCCGCTTCTGATTCCATGTAACTTAGGATATATAAGTTGTAGTTACCATTTACGATAAATCTATGGAATTAGATCTATACACATAGAAAAGCTAACCTGTTCAGACGTAAGATTGAGTAGAGTCTATCAAAACAAGCAAGGATTGAACGGATGTAATGTAAGATGACAAACACTAAAGCACAAGAGATACTCCAATATGATTAATGTATAATAATTCTCAAAATTCAACTAATGAACTTTTGTTAGCTTTTGCACAGGTGATAGAAATCTACCTAGGTAGCGAATGTCTCAAAAACCCAAATCTGTATGTTTTCTTTTTTCAGTTTTTCTTTGACGATATTAACTTGTGTTAACTCTATTTGTGAGATTAAATGGTTTTGACCCTTTGTGAGATCAAGGTCTTAACTTGTGTTAACTCTGTTTGCAGTATATTTCTACTAATGAATGAATAGGGACATGGACCTTACTAATTAAAGATTGTGAAACTGGAAAATACCTCAGAAATGCATAAGATGGATAGCTTCATCTCCAAGGCACAACCCATTTGTGACAATAACTCTTTTTTACTAGTTTTTTCGAAAGCTAGAAACTTGCAATCCCTTAAAATAAGACATATCTCTGTCTTTGTGTTAGTGTTTTCACTTTTTGATATCTGTCTTTAGCAAAGATTCTTCACGAGATCAACGGCTCTAAAAAGCAGAGGAAAGATCATTATTTTGGGGAGAAAGTCGATAAAGTTTCTGGAAAAAGTAACCTACTCTTTTCTCAAAAAAAAAAAAAGTAACAGACTCGAAATTATTCACCATCTATGTATCCTCGAGAGTTTCAAGGCCAAGATAAAAGTTCTCATCTTTATGAAACTCTTGAGTTCACCATAAGATTCCTTTTATTCTCTCTGCTCAGAAAATAAAACTTACAGTGATTTATTGAGAGTTTTTCTCTTGAGGTGTTACAACAATGGCTGATGATAAATCTCTTCACTCTCCGAACAACCCACATTTCTTCCAGCCTCTCCTTCCTGGCTTCCACACTCATCTCGTAACTCCTAACTTTTTTCTTGCCCTTCAAGAAAAGTGTTTCATTTGCTCAACTTTTGTTGCATGTTTGGTGCAGAACATTCCTGTAGCTTTCTTCTTGAAGCACGTCCAAGAAAGTAACGACCACATCAAGACTGCTAAACTGAGAACAGATGCGTCCGATGAAACTTGGTTAGTGAAGATAAACGGTCTGAGATTCACCGATGGGTGGGAAGATTTTGCAGTAGCGCATGAGCTCCGGATTGGTGACATCATCATTTTTAGACATGAAGAAGAGATGGTGTTTCATGTCACAGCTTTAGGACCAAGTTGCTGTGACATTCAATATAGTTCAGCATCATCACACAACATCAGTGATGATAGTGAATATCAGACCAACAATACTGGTAAGCTTTTGGTTATTTTATTCCAGTTTAATTACTCAAACTATTTCAAATTTGAATAATACAATGCTTTTTTTGATGTAAAAAAAAGTTTTTCTTAAGAAATTTTTTTTGTGAATTTCAGATATTTTTTGAAAAAAAATTAATATTTTTATTGAAATAAACAAAATAAATAGTTAAGATAGTAAACTAGGTAGCAAAAGAATTTAGGTATTAACCAAATTTAATTTGAGTATTTTTTATGGAATCTTCCATTTTAATTACAGAAAACAGTTCGGGGGAAAAGAGAAAGAGAGTGAAGAAGAGTCCAAGAACGAAAGTAGATTCTTCATCAGATCACTTTATGGCACAAGTCTCACCCTCTAGTCTAAGATTTGATCGACTGGTTAGATTAGATTCCTACAGTTTCATGCAACATATCTCTTAGTTAACCTCTAGCTGCTTTAGTATAACTATGTGATGATGGCATTGCAGTATGTACCAATTAGTTTTTCGAGGTCAATCGGTCTGGACAACATGAGCGGTAAAGAGATCATTCTTCTTAACGAGGAAGGAAGATCATGGAGTTTGAATATTACATACACCAAAGCAAGCATGCAGACTCTTGTCGGACCTGGCTGGAGAAGATTCTGTGTTGAAAATGGGATGAACCAAGGTCATCAGTATACATTCAAACTGGTCAGAAAATCTGCACCACCAGTCATCCGTTTGTCCCTTGCAGAACCAGCTCCGGAATCTTCATTACACCATTCTAACTATGTGGGATTTGTCAGTTCTAATAGCTTAAGAAAAGATAGACTGGTGAATACATAAACTCACACTATAGTTTTCATTCACCCCTTTTGGAACTTAAAATGCTGTCAGTAGTTTTGTATATTGATATGCATGTGTCGTTTTGCAGTATCTTCAGAGGAATTTTGTGATTGCAAACGGTCTGGACAGAGGATTCAGTGAGATTACTCTAAAGAATGAATGGGGAGGAAAATGGAGTTTAGGTTTGAGATACTACAAATCACTCAACCATACTTATCTCGGACCAGGCTGGAAAACATTTTGCCAAGTAAACGGGATCAAAGCTGGTGATTCCTTTATGTTTAAGGTGGTTGAAACCGGCGACAAGCCTGTTCTCTTGTTGTGCAGTTCCAACCGTGGGAAAACACCATCAGAGTGTCCAGAAGATAGTTATGATGTAGACTCCCTCTCCTCTGATACTAGCAGCGGAGATGATAGTAGAGAAGAATCCCAAGAAAGTGAAGAGGAGAGTCTTGGAGACGAAAGCAGCTCACAGGAAAGCTTTGAGATGGTGAAAAGGGAGAATAGCTCGAGATGCAGAGCTTCATCTTCATATAGTCAAGACCCATATGTGAAAGTAACTCTCACACCGAGAGCTCTTAAAACCTCTAAACTGGTAAGTTCATGCACAGCTCTGCCTCAAGGGTGTCTGTTGTTTTTATTTTTTATTGCTTAAAGACAAATCTTTGCGCAGATGCTCCCGCTGGATTTCACACGGGTAAATGGCATCAACAAGCCAGGGAAGATGATTCTGTTAGATAAAGATGGAGTGAAGAAACAGGTGGTGGATCTTTTGGAGCACAACAGAAACACCGGAATAATGCGAATTGGAAAAGGGTGGAAAGAGTTCTGTGAGGCTCATGGTGTGAAGGTAGGAGAGTCCTTTCTTTTGGAACTCATTCGGGCGAAAGAAGAAGTCATTCCGGTGCTTAAGTTTTGCACCAAAATTTGAGACTGTTGTTGTGTCCAGAGAAGATGATTCATTCATGTAGTGTTCCACTACAATATATTTTTCTTACTATCTGTCAAGTTTAGTTGCAGCAGCTTTTTGACTGCATATTATTTTCTTGTTGCTTCTGGCTAGATGTCTACTTATTGATCATATCTCTAGTTCCAAGAGGACATTCTCAAGCCACAAAAATATACAAAAACACAAGGAGTAATTTGATGCTAGAAGAATTTTAGAGTTAAGGGCCTCTTGGGTGAGTCTATGTGATAGAAAAGTGTCTTCCGCCTACTGGTTTAGGATTGGGACAACTTGCTCCATGATAGAGGTTAAGTGTAGAAGATTCAATGACTCTTTAGCAAAAACATGTTCTGTCTATTGATTTGGCTTTATTGGCCTCACCTAACTCCGGTTAGAAGTTTTAATGCAAAGTGTGTTTCAAAAAAAAAAAAAAAGAACAATCTTATCCAACAATGTACATCGAGAATTTACAGAGTTTTACAAGTCTAAAAAGAGTAAAAATCTCAATTTTCTGAATGAAGTACAAAAAGCGAAAAACTCTGTTTCTTGTACTTCTAACAAACTCCCGCTCTCTCAATCAAATGACGACACGCGTCCTCTTCCGTTTCTGTTTTAGCTCGACTCTAACTAACTCTCGTCCACTATCCTCCTGACACGTACTCTATGGATTTTTTTGGACTTTGTGGATTGCTCGCAATAATCTTGTTTTTAAACCAAGTGAACCGGGTTTGCGATCATCACCTAAGCTAGATACCCCAATGTTGGGTGCTCTAAGCGGAAATAGTAAGTTTTGATAGTAGCTGGCTTCTTCTTCTGCTAATTAAAATCCTTTTAAAAAAGGACTTGAAAGTTAAAAATCAATATTCGGTTTAGGTGATCGCAAACCCGGTTCACTTGGTTTAAATAATCGGTACGGTAACGCCTAAATGCTCTCGCGTTCAATCTGTAAAAACCAATTAGTTCTGTCCTCTCTCGCGCTCACCCTCGCCACTCGCCGTCACCTTCACCGTCACCGTGACTCACGGGCAAGGTTATGAACTTATGATACAGTTCTGGACACGACCGACCGAGGTCAGTTTGATTTTTTTAATATTAGAAGTCGAACTGCGTAAATGTGTGTCTCTCTCTTGGAGTGTTCACCACTTGTTCGATGTAATGCGTCCTAAGTTCGCTTGCATTTTTAGTAATTACTGAGTAATGTTTTGCAGTAATGGAGGAGGGACGTCAAAAGGAGTTGCAGTTTTTGGAAGAAATCATCGATAAAGGTTTAAAACAGAAGCTTTTACAGACTATTGCTTCTCGGTATTAGAAAGTTACCTCCTTGGCTTTTATATTCAGAATCTAGATTTTTGAATTGTATGTATGTAAAGTCTTTCTTGGAGGGTTTAGGTTTAGATTGTTTTCTTTGTATCTTATATTCATTGATTGTGGCCTCTGCTGCATTTGTTGGTTTTTGCAGTGACAACATCTTTGAAGATCAAAAAGCACTGTATCCTTTTGTATAGTAAAAGAAAATCTCTTGCTTCCTCAATTTGTATAGCTGATCCTTGTTGTTTTGTTAGCTTCTCCCTTGTCTTAGCCGCACTTAAGATGAACAATTCAGGTTTGAGTTTCTTGTAATTCGGAGGAGCTGTTCTTGGTTTACTGTTCTTGTGAGTCTTATTTACACCAGCAAAGTCACTGTGCATTCTTATCTAGTAAATTTACACCATCTAGTAAAGTCATAGTTCTTGGTGAATAATATACACTGCTGTTCTAGTGAGCTTTTAGTTTAGTTGGAAATTTTTTTTTCTCCTTAACGGCTACTCCCATTTCAGCTCTGGTTTGCGGAAAAACCTTGAAACTCTGGAGAAAAATGGTGTAAACAGTCTCAAAACGAAGGTCAACCTCGGTTCAGAAGTTTACATGCAAGCTGAAGTGTAAGTCACTTATAGCTTAATGCATTTACACAAATAAAACAAACTCTTGCGCATTCAAGTAGTGTCTACTTTCACAATGTTGTGTGTATGTTAGATACTAGCTATGTATTAACCGTTGGGATAAAACTGGAGATGGCATCTACCAGACTTGCTTTCTGATTTATTTTAAGAACTTGATTTGGGTGTCTGTGTGAGTTCAGGCCAGATACAAGGCACATATTCATGGATGTAGGGCTCGGCTTTTATGTGGAGTTTACCCGGCAAGAAGCTCTTGACTATATTCCACAAAGGGAGGAAAGAGTTCAAAAGTATGTTAACACCTTGCTTGTCGCCTCTTCAAGCCTTGGGTTGTTCTATACACTGAATTTATCGCATTGCTGTTTGCTCTGTATAAATTCAAGAGAAAACATGGTTTGATTGATAGTGTGATGAAGACTGAGTTGTCTATTTTGTCTTTATGCAGACAATTAGAAGAAGTAACTGGTGTAATTGCGCAGATCAAAGGGCGCATCAAGCTGGTAAGTTCAAGTAGAATAAGAAGTAGAAAAACCACTGTGCAGTCTCATATAGTAAATTTGATTTGTTAAAAGGGTTTTGTGTGTCTGAACATTGTAACCTTTGTTTGCAGGCTCATCACCAGATTCAGCTAATACTAAATCTTCCAGACGAGAATCCATCATCATACAGGCAACATGCGTTTCAGTACTGATCATGGGGAGAGAAAAACAAAAGAAGATTGTTATTGCCCTCTCTCTGTTGATTGGGTTTTGCAAACCCCCTGTTTTGTCTTTTTTTCTGTAAACATGAGATGTTCTAGTGAATGAAACTCATCGAGCATATACTATATAACGAGTTAGATACATACACTTGCGTATATATATATGATCGTTGTTTAGAGTGGAAATACTATTTAAACATTCATTAGATCTTCCAAAGTCTTTACATATGCTCTAGTAGCCAAAGGTTAATATTGAAAACTAAAACACCTTGCACGTCCTTGCTGGACCAATCATCTTTCCGTGACCATGAGCCGTAAGCTGGAGACCCACTGGCACCTCACTGCAGGAAACGCTAACGGACTTGGACGAAGACGACCCAAATCTCCATTTTATGAACGTATCCAGCTTCACATCGAACTCTTCAAAAGAGTAAGAGGCCAAGTCTTTGGGGAGTTCTCTGGCTGTAGTAGTTACAGGTGTTAGATAGAGAGTGAAGTTGATTTGCTTCGTCTCACTTGCCTTTTGAAAGAAGGCCGGGAACATGGTCGAGGCCAGACGGCGTTTTCCGTGGTACACTGAGCAGTAAACGTCGTCGTATGATAAATCAGTCAACAAGTTTGTGTTTAAAACTTGAAATTGCATATCCACGTAGCCGGAGATATGGTATGAGGTGAAGTTAAGCCTGCTCACGTTGAGGGAGAGGAGAGTGACGTGAGGTAACTCCAGAGGCCTGAAGAAGATCACGATGAATACAGCTATGAGAATCAGTCCGAACACGAAACAAGCTGCCATTTCTTTGGCCATGATTAAATTCTTGTCTAGAAACAAGAAGTGAAGCCACTTGGTTGTCTACCTTTGAAGAGAGATAAATATATAAGATAGAAAAAACCTCATCGTCTTCTTATTACAAGGAACATAGCATATATATAGAGGAAAGACGTTGTAGCTTTAAGAATCTGAAACCACGGATAACAAATAAATAACTCGCATGTGAATAAGGGGACCCACCTCTGCATGTCAAATGTTAATTAATTGACCATACTTAATACATCTCACAGACGTTAGGTGGGATATAAATATAAAAAGTGCAATATTACCATTTAAGAATGAATGTTACATGGAATTAGAAAGCTAACCTGTTCGGACCTATGATTGAGTTAAGGTTTAAAATTTAAATAGCAGAGATTATCAAAACAAGTAAGGATTGAACGGTTATAATATCGTAAGATATAACAAACACTATTGCACAAGAGATATTTTGATATAATGAAGTCATGATAATCATCAAAAAAACTCAACTAATGAACAGGTGAATGAAATTTAACTTGTGTTAAATATGTTTGCAGTAGCCAGTATGTTTTAGAGAGGTTTGTGCGATCAAATGGTCTTGAAAGGATTTATTGAGATAGTTCTCCTAATGAATGAATGGGGATGAACATGGACTTTAATTACTAACTAAAGATTGTAAAAACTCTTTTAGCAAAAAAAAAAAAGATTGTAAAAACTAGATTTTCATTGAAATGGTAAGCACTTTATTGTTGTTAGGCATTAAAAAGTGGGAATAAACGTCAGCAATGTATAAGATGGGGTAGCTTCATCTCCAGGGCACAACCCATTCGTGACAATAACTCTTTTTTAACTAGTTCTTCAAAAGCTCGAAACTTGGAATCCCCTGAATAAGACATATCTGCGTCTTTGTGTGTGTGTTGTCACTTTGATATCTGTCTTTGTCTAAGAGTCTTCACGAAGATCAACGGCTCTAAAAAGCAGAGGAATATCATTCTATTGGCCATAGACATGGTTTTTGAAGAAAATCGATAAACTTTTTGTAAAAAGTAACAGTAACTCAAAATTATTCACCATCTATGCCGTCCACCTCGAGAGATTCAAGACCAAGAAGAAGACAAGTGTCATAAAAGTTATCACCTTTACGAAACTTGAGTCTACCAAAAGATTCCTATTATTCTCTCTGCTCAGAATATAAACATTACTACATTAGTGATTTCTTGAGAGTTCTTGTCATGAAGTGTTACAACAATGGCTGGTGATCAATCTCTTCACTCTCCGAACAATCCACATTTCTTCCAACCTCTCCTTCCTGGCTTCCACACTCACCTCGTACTCTTCTTAACTGTTTTCTTGCTCTCCAAGAAAAGTGTTTCATCTGCTTAACTTTTGTTGCATATTGGTGCAGAACATTCCTAGAGCTTTCTTCTTGAAGCACGTCCAAGGAAGTAACGACCACATCAAGACTGCGAAACTGACAACAGATGCGTCCCCTAAAGCTTGGTTAGTGAAGATAGACGGCTTGAACCTCACAGATGGTTGGGAAGATTTTGCAGTAGGGCATGATCTCCGGATAGGTGACATCACCTTTTTCAGACATGAAGGAGAGATGGTGTTTCATGTCACAGCTTTCGGATCAAGTTTCTGTGACATTCAATATACTTCAGCATCATCTCACAACATCAATGATGATTGTCAAGATCAGACGACCAACAATACTGGTACACGTTTGTTCTATGAAATGCACTCAAATTCTGTAGAAAAAGATGCAAACTTATTGTTTTTTTTAAGTTACAGAAAGTTCAGGAGAGAAGAGAAAGAGAGTCAAGAATCCAAGAACGAAGGAAGATTCTTCATCAGATCAATCTCAATTTGTGGCCCATGTCTCACCCTCAAGTCTAAGTTCTGATCGACTGGTTAGATTTAGATTTCTACAGTTCATGCAACATATCTCTTAGTTAACCTCTGAGCTGCTTTAATCTCATTGTGTGATTGCATTGCAGTATATACCAACAGGTTTTGCTAGGTCAAACGGTCTGGACAACATGAGCGGTAAAGAGATTATTGTTCTTCTTAACGAGGAAGGAAGATCATGGAACTTAAATATGACTTACAACAGAGTAGGCATGCAGACTTTTGTAAGACCTGGATGGAGAAGATTCTGTGCTGAAAATGGGATGAAAAAAGGTCATCACTATACGTTCAAACTGGTCCGAAGATCTGCACCATTAATCATCCGTTTGTCCCATGCCGAACATGAGCCAAAACCAGATACAGAATCTTCATTACACCATTCTTATTATATTGGATCTGTCAGATCTAATAGCCTTAGTTCTGATAAACTGGTGAATACATAAACTATTTCTTTAGTTTCTCACATTTTGGAACTTGAAATGCTCTTTTTGAATATTGAGCTGCATGGTGCGCTTTTGTACTGAAAATTGCATTCATAAATCAAGGCAAGAGCTTGTCATATTCTCGCAAACACTAGGCAAGAGTAAACAGATGAGGTCTTGGCCGTCATGATATGCATGGTATGTTTTGACTCGTGTATATGATGCATTGTTTTGCAGTATCTTCAGAGAGATTTTGTGACTGCAAATGGTCTAGAGAAAGGACTCAGAAAGATAACTTTAAAGAATGAATGCGGAGGAAGCTGGGTTTTAGGTTTGAGACACTACGAATCAAGCAACCGTACTTTTCTCGGACCAGGCTGGAACACTTTCTGCCAAGAAAACGGGATGAAAGCTGAAGATCCCTTTATGTTTAAACTGGTTGAAACTGGAGACAAGCCTGTTCTCTTGTTGTGCGCTTCCAACGGTGGCAAAACGCCATTAGACTGTCCAGAAGATAGTGATGATGATGTACACTCCCTCTCCTCAGATACTAGCAGTGAAGATGACAGTAAAGAAAAATCCCAAGAAAGTGATAAGGAGAGTATTGAAGACGAGGACAGCTCACAACAATGCATCGTGGAGAAGAATAGCTTGAGATGCATATGTTCATCTCCATATAGTAAACACCGTTTTGTGAGACTAACTCTTACACAGAGCGCTCTTAAAACCTCTGTACTAGTAAGTTCATATACAACTCTGTCGCAAAGTTGTTTATTGTTTCTCTTGCTTTTGTGGGTGTCTAAAATCAAATCTTTGCGCAGCACCTTCCGTTGGCTTTCACGCGGATGAATTGCATCAACAAGCCAAGAAAGATAACTCTCTTAGGTAAAGATGGAGTGAAAAAACAGGTGGTGGATCTTTTGAAGAACAAATCAAGTGGAACAATGCGAATTGGAAAAGGATGGAGAGAGTTCTGTGACGCTCATGGTGTAAAGGTAGGAGAGTCCTTTCTGTTGGAGCTCATTTGGGAGGATAAAGAAGCAATTCCGGTGCTTAAGTTCGGCGCCAAACTCTGAGACTTTTGTGTCCAGAGGAAGAAGATTCCTGGGGTACAATATGTTCTTCTTACTCTCTGTCAAGTTTCTTTAAGTTGCAGCAGCTTGTTGATTGTATATTATTCTCTTGTTGCTTCTGGCTAGATGTCTACTTATGTTCATATCTCTAGTGTGTGTAAAATGGCAGACACTTTAGAATTCATTTAATCTCCAGTTCCAAATGGACATGCTCAAGCCACATAGATCCTAAGTATACAAGATCTTGCATATATTTTTAGTCATAAGTTTTATAAAATTAGTTTTATATCTTAACTAATAAAGTAGAGTTTTTTTTCTCCATTGGGGGAAAAACGACACCTGGCATCTAATGTATAAGGTGGGTCGCTAGTGGACTTTATTAACATGTGATTGTTATTTGTGTTTCATCGAGGCCCGGGATTAAGTTTATTCGTCTTCTTTCTTATGAGCTTTGTAAATCAGCCGCCGAAGGTTCTAGAGGTCGGGAAAGCTTATCATCTCTCCGTAACGTCTTGGCGTTTGATTATCACCTTCTTTATTCCCATGTTCTACGTGATTACCCCACTACGAAGCATTCAATCCGACTCTTTCATTACCAGAGTAACTTACTGGAGCTTCGAGTATAAATAACCCGTCATCCAGATATGGACATCACAGCTTCGACGCAAACCCGAAGATTAGTCTGTTCAAATTTCCTGTTATTACAATGGCGAATTCCTCCATTCTTCTTGCAGATTTGAAACCAGGGCGGTGCTCCAACACTGCAGAGGCTGAATCATAGAAACAAGGGGTTATTGTATGTACCTTTAACTCTATGACTATGTTCTTTTCTGAACCATATTGGATTTGTCTTTTCTAAAAAAATGTATCTTTGTGTACACTAACTTGTCCGTTTGTGCATACTGAGCATGCTATTGACTCCTTACTTGCTAGGGTAATCTGTATATACACAGAAAATCTACTTATATCACAGCCTAATTTGTGTGAACAAACCCTTAGCCTTGTGGATACTTTAATCGCAAGTGGTTCGGTTGATGTTATCGTTACTGACTGGATACGAGATTAATAATGGATCGAGAATTTTGGTCTGAGCTCTTTATTTCTCTCCTCGCTGTTTTATGTTATTTTTTTAACAGGAGCACTTGAGGATGAGATGGGCGAATGCTCATATGGTTATCCAAGCCAGCTTGATGAGCCAAAGCATAAACTGAGGCACTCTTTGTCGTTATCGCTGACACTTATCATCTTTATAAGTCTGGTCTAGAACTTATGTATGTGAGATTGTAGATAAGACTTAGTTATGTGATTGTATATTCTCTGCACAATGCTTTATATCCAAGAGAGAGCTACACTTTCTACATTTGGAGGATTTGGAGGTCCAACAGAAGTTACTTGGGGTAGGAATTTCTTAAGTTTTATATGTCTGAACATCAGGTCAAGAAAGGTGAAGATGTGATCCAAAGCTGGTCACAAGTTTTGACTTTAATGTTGCCTTTACTTAACTGGGCTTTCATGTATGTTGTCTCATAAGTTTCAACATATACTGATCATGAGAAGGATCAAGATTTGTCTATATACTGACATCTGTTTGTGTTTAATAGTGTATGTTTGAGCAGATAACGGGAAGGCAAGTTGGTGTAAAGATAGTGGAGAACAAACGCGCATTGCCGTTTAGAACAGCTCAGTTTGAGCTCGAGCTCGAGTTCGAGAAAGGAAACTGCAAGGTCACTGAGATAATCGAACTGAGCATTAAGCACACGTTCAATGCCTAAACAGAACATTCTACAATCTAAGTGGGAAGATCTACCATGGGGAATCGGCTTCGGAGAAGTTTCTAAGATTGAATGAACATGTTTTGGTTTCACCATGAAAAGAAGGAGAATTTCCTAGAAATGTCTGTGAATGTATGTGATACCGAATGATGTGATGATGAGTCTAACTTTTTATAACAATATTGAATCCTGGTTCGGTATTAGTAATGTGGAAGTGGATTATTCTTGCTTGTGTATCAGTATTATTGGTGTCGGTGGCGACCAGAGCGGTAAGCTTTAGCCATTTAACATTTCAAAATTAGATTCTGTAATTCTTGTTTTGTCTGATTTTTGGACCGTGAAATTTCTTTTGGTGGAAACGGACAGATAGAAATGATGGGAAACTGTTTTGAGAAGTTTCAGAGCTCTGAGATCATATCCAACATCAGAACATTCAGTATCCTCCTTGATCCATATGAGAAAAGAGGAAACTAAAAGAAGATGAGTGCGTTGATGGAGTTCATCATGGACCATAGATGTGGTCACTGACGCCTTCGAGAGACTTAAAAATATATATTTAGACCAATGCCATTAGAGAGAATAAAACCATAATGTGTTCATATTTTTTCTTTCTACTCTGTTATTTTATAAGGATTTATGACATTTGTATGATTTTGAAAGGTACTTTTCAAAGCCTTACAAAATAGTATAAATCTGAGATCAGTTTATAAACTTTACAAATGATCTATTAACTTTTGTAAAAAGATTATAGATCTTTATAAATTATTTAGAGACTCTTTTTTATCAAGTTTATAGACTCTTCTTATACCCTTAAAAATAAAGATATAAATCACTATATTTTCCTTAATTTTTTAATTTTATAATTTTGTTTTCTCTAACAAAAAAATATTAGTGGTCGTTTTTACTCACACCAACAAAATTTAATAAAATTTAGAATAAGATCTTAGAATTAAAAACTTTACAATGTTTCTTATTTTTCTAGAAAGCAAAATTTTAAATGTTTTATAAAATTTAAAATATATTTTATTATAAAATAATTTTCATGTAAATTCTCCCGCCCGTAGGGCGGGCAAACCCCTAGTATCTTGATATAAGCTTCCAACATGTTTTGGCTTCATAGTTTTTCAAGAAATCTCGTTTATGTGCTTCTGTTACAATTCCGTTTCCAATTCCATGAAACAGAAAGTGGAATATAAAAGTTGCAATAATTATCAAACACTAAACAACTAAACAAGAGATACTTTAATATGATTAGTGCATAATAATTATCAAAATTCAATAAATGAACTTTTGTTAGTTTTGTACATGTGATAGAAATTTACCTAGGTAGCGAATGTCTCATAAACCCTAATCCGTATGTTTCTTTTTCCAGTTTTTGTTTGGCAATACTTACTTGTGAGTTATGACAAACTTTTGCAGTATGTTGTAATTTGTAAAAAAGGTTTGGATAGACGATTCAGTGCGATAGTTCTACTGATGAATGAATAGGGACATGGACCTTACTAATTAAACATTGTGAAAACTATCATATAGAAACGGTCTTCTTGCAAGGTATTTATACTAAAAGCACTTCTTATTGTTAGTGCATTGAAGAAACTGGAAAAATACCTCTCAGCAATGACCCATCCGTGAAATAACTCTTTTTACTAGTTTTTACAAAAGCTCGAAACTTGCAATCCCCTAAAATAAGACATACTGTATTTCACTGTGTTTGTGTTGTCACTTTGATTCTGTCTTTAGCGAAGATTCTTTTTATGAGATCAACGGCTTTAAAAAGCAGAGGAAAGATCATTATTTTGGGGAGAAAGCCGATAAAGTTTCTGGCAAAGGTAACTGACTCGAAATTATTCACCATCTATGTCGTCCACCTCGAGAAATTCAAGGCCAAGAAGACAAGTGTCATAAAAGTTCTCACCTTTATGAAACTCTGTGTCCACCTTAAGATTCCTTCCTTTCATTCTCTCTGCTCAGAATATAAAACTTCGGTGATTTCTTGAGAGGTTTTCTCTTGAGTTGTTACAACAATGGCTGATGATCAATCTCTTCACTCTCTGGACAACCCACATTTCTTCCAGCCTCTCCTTCCTGGCTTCCGCACTCACCTCGTAACTCTTAACTCTTTTCTTGCGCTCCAAGCAAAGTGTTTCATTTGCTTAACTTTTGTTACATGTTTGGTGCAGAGCATTCCTGTAGTTTTCTTCTCGAAACACCTTAAAGGAAGGACCGACCACATCAAGACTGCGAAACTGAGAACAGATGCGTCTGATAAAACTTGGTTAGTGAAGATAAACGGTTTGAGATTCGCAGATGGGTGGGAAGGTTTTGCAGTTGCTCATGATCTCAGGATTGGTGACATCATCATTTTCAGACATGAAGGAGAGATGGCGTTTCATGTCACAGTTTTCGGACCAAGTTGCTGTGACATTCAATTTACTTCAAGATCATCTCACAATATTAGTGATGATAGTCAAGATCAGACCAACAGTACTGGTAAGCTTTCGTTCTATAAAATTTACTCAAATTCAGTAGAAAAATATGCAAACTTATTGTTTTTAATTAGGGAAATTTCATAAGAATATTCCAACTAAAATTTAGTTAAGTTTTCTAATACCCAAACATTTTTATTATCCAGTTTATTACATTAATAACTAATTATTTCACTCATTTTAATACACAAATTTTTAAAAATATGTTTATTTTAATACACCAACTGTGTATTTTAATTAAAAAATACTTATAAGATTCAAACGAAATTTTTTAAAAAATCAAAATGTAAAACTTTTAAAAAGAATTGCTAATTTTATTTTAAGATTTAGTAAAGAGGGTAGCTAAATTACGGAGAGAAAAATAAATTTGTAAAAATTTACTCTCTCTTTTCATAATAAGTGTCATTCTATTTTTTTTCTTATTACACAAAAAGTGTCACTTTACTATTTTAACGCAGATTATATTTACTTTCAGCTAAAAGTTAATTGTAAATTGCATTGATTTTATAAATAATTTTATTAGTCTCAAATATTGATCAAAAATATGTAATTAATAATAATTTAAATATATTTTCGTCACTTTTTTAATTTGTGTGAAAAATGTCAAATTGATACTTATTCAGAAACAGAGGAAGTAATACTGAAGGAAAAAAGTGAATTGGTTTTCTATTTCAGAAAACAAACTAAATTTGATATTTAAAACTTAAAATTTTTACTACACAATTTAAGATTATCCATAATTTAGTTACTTTTATTTCTAAAACTCAAAATAAAACTCTATTTTCTTAAGATTTTTTTGTGAATTTTTAGCTTTTTAACAAATTTTATTTGAAATTCATTCATATTTTGATTAAAATAAATAAAGTGAGGGTATTAAAATATATAAGCAAGATATTAAAAGCTTTTGTATTAAAATGAATAAATAACTAGTTAAGATATTAAACTGGGTAACAAAAAATTTGGGTATTAAAAAGCTTTATGAAATTTAGTTAGAATTATTTTTGCGAAATTATCCTTTTTATTTACAGGAAACAGTTCAGGAGAGAAAAGAAAGAGAGTGAAGAAGACTCCAAGAACAACGAAAACAAAATCTTCATCAGATCACTCTCACTTTATGGCACATGTCTCACCCTGGAGTCTAAGATTTGATCGACTGGTTAGATTTAGATTCCTACAGTTCATGCAACATATCTCTTAGTTAACCTGAGGTGCTGTAATATAACTATGTAATAGCTTCGCAGTATGTACCAATTAGTTTTTCGAGGTCAAACGGTATGGACAACATGAGCGGTAAAGATATCGTTCTTCTTAACGAGGAAGGCAGATCATGGAACTTAAATATTACTACATATACCAACACCGCCATGCAGACTTACGTCGGACCTGGTTGGAGAAGATTCTGTGCTGAGAATGGGATGAGCCAAGGTCATCAGTATACATTCAAACTGGTCAGAAAATCTGCACCTCCAGTCATCCGCTTGTCCCTTGGAGAACCAGCTCCAGAATCTGCACTACACCATTCTTACTATGTGGGATCTGTCTCTTCTAATGACCTACGAAAAGATAGACTGGTGAATACATAAACTCACTATAGTTTCACTCTCACCTTTTGGAACTTGAAATGCTCTTTTGTAGTTTTGTATATTGATATGCATTGTGTTATTTTTCAGTATCTTAAGAGGCAGTTTATAACTGCAAATGGTCTGGACAGAGGATTCAGTGAGATAACTTTGAAGAATGAATGGGGAGGAAAATGGAGTTTAGGTTTGAGATACTACGAATCACCCGACCATACTTATCTTGGACCAGGCTGGAAAACTTTCTGCCAAGTAAACGGGATCAAAGCTGGAGATTCCTTTATGTTTAAGGTGGTTGAAACAGGGGACAAGCCTGTTCTCTTGTTGTGCAGTTCCAACCGTGGGAAAACACCATTAGAGTTTTCAGAAGATAGTGATGATGTAGACTCCCTCTCTTCAGATACTAGCAGCGGAGATGATAGTAGTGAAGAACCCCAAGAAAGTGAAGAGGAGAGTCTTGGAGACGAAGGCAGCTCACAGGAATGGTTTGAGATGGAGAAAGAGAAGAATATATACAGAGCTTCATCTTCATATAGTCAAGACCCATATGTGAAATTAACTCTTACACCGAGAGCTCTTAGAACCTATAAACTGGTAAACTCATGCACAGCTCTGTCTCAAAGGTGTCTCTTGGTCTCCTATTTCTTATTTTTATTGCTTAAAGACAAATCTTTGCGCAGATGCTCCCGCTGAGTTTCACGCGGGTGAATGGCATCAACAAGCCAGGGAAGATGATTCTGTTAGATAAAGATGGAGTGAAGAAACAGGTGGTGGATCTTTTGGATCAGAACAGAAACACCGGAATAATGCGACTTGGAAAAGGATGGAGAGAGTTCTGTGACGCTCATGGAGTAAAGGTAGGAGAGTCCTTTCTGCTGAAGCTCATTTGGGAGGATGAAGAAGCAATTCCTGTGCTTAAGTTCTGCACCAAACTTTGAGACTGTTGTGTCCAGAGAAGATGATTCATGTGGTGTTATACACTACAATATTTTTGTTTTTAACTATCTGTCAAGTTTAATTGCAGCAGCTTGTTGTCTGCATTTTCTCTTGTTGCTTCTTGCTAGATATCTACTTATTGTTCATATCTCTGGTGTGTGTGTGTGTGTAAAATGGCAAACATTTACATTCATTTAAATAACAGTTCCAAGAGGACATGCTCAAGCCACAAAGATCTAAATATACAAAAACACAAGGAGTAATTTGAAGCTAGAAGAATTTTAGAGTTAAGGGCCTCTTGGGTGAGTCTATGTGATAGAAAGTGTCTTCCGCCTACTGGTTTAGTAACAATGTTGTTGTTAATAACAAGCTGACTAGTAAAGCACTTTACTATTGTTTGAGCATTTCGAAAAAAAAAACTGGAAAATTAAAGTCAGCAATGTATAGGATGGGTAGCTTCATCTCCAAGGCACAACCCATTCGTGACAATAACTCTTTTTTTTTTACTAGTTTTTTTGAAAAGCTCGAAACTTGTGATCCCCTAAAATAAGACATATCTCTGTCTTTGTGTTGTCACTTTGATTTTGTCTTTAGCAAATATTCTTCACGAAGATCAACGGCTCTAAAAAGCAGAGCAAGATCATTCTATTGGATAGACATGGTTTTTTGGGAGAAAGTCGATAAAGTTTCTGGAAAAGGTAACTGTAACTCGAAACTGTTCACCATCTCTCCTCGAGAGATTCAATACCAATAAGACAAGTGTCATAAAAGTTCTCACCTTTATTAAACTCTGAGTCCACCATAAAATTCCTATTATTCTATCTGCTCATGATATAAACATTAGTGGGGTTTCTTGTGAGGTTTTCTCTTGAGGTGTTACGATAATGGCTGATGATCAATCTCTTCACTCTCATACCAACCCACATTTCTTCCAGCCTCTCCTTCCCGGCTTCCACACTCACCTCGTACTCTTCTCAACTCTTTTCTTGCGCTTCAAGTAAAAGTGTTTCCTTTGCTTAACCTTTGTTGCATGTTTGGTGCAGAGAATTCCTGTAGCTTTCTTCTTGAAGCACGTCCAAGGAAGTAACGACCACATCAAGACTTCTAAACTGAGAACAGAGGCGTCCGCAAAAACATGGTTAGTGAAGATAGACGGCTTGAAGCTCACAGATGGGTGGAAGGAGTTTGCAGTTGCTCATGAGCTCCGGGTTGGCGACATCACCATTTTCAGACATGAAGGAGAGATGGTGTTTCATGTCACAGCTTTCGGACCAAGTTTCTGTGACATTCAATATACTTCAGCATCATCTCACAACATCAGTGATGATTGTCAAGATCAGACCAACAATAATGGTACACATTTGTTCTGTGAAAAAAATAATTTGTTCAATAAAATGTACTCAAATTAGGTAGAGAGATGTCTTTATTGTTTTTACAGGAGAGAAGAGAAAGAGAGTCAAGAAGAATCCAAGAACGAAAGAAGAGCCTTCATCAGATCAATCTCAATTTGTGGCAAATGTCTCACCCTCTAGTCTAAGATTTGATCGACTGGTTAGATTATATTCCTACAATTCAAGCAAACAAATCTCTTTACTTAAGCTCTGAGCTGCTTTAATCTCATTGTGTGGTTTCACTGCAGCATATACCAAATAGTTTTGCTAGGTCAAACGGTCTAAACAAAATGAGCGGTAAAGAGATCGTTCTTCTTAACGAGGAAGGAAGATCATGGAACTTTAATTTGAAATACAACAGAACAGGCATGAGTACTTATGTCAGACCTGGCTGGAGAAGATTCTGTTCTGAAAATGGGATGAAAAAAGGTCATCACTATACATTCGAACTGGTCGGAAAATCTGCACCACCAATCCTTCGTTTGTGCCGTGCAGAACATGATCCAAAACCAGCTCCAGAATCTTCAGTACACCATTCTTATTATGTTGGATCTGTCTCTTCTAATAGCCTAATAAATGATAAACTGGTGAATACATACATAAACTCACACTATAGTTTTCATTCACACCTTATGGAACTTGAAATCCTGTTTGTAGTTTTGTATATTGATATGCATTGTGTCCTTTGGCAGTATCTTCAGAGGCATTTTATAACTGCAAATGGTCTGGAGAAAGGATTCAGTGAGATAACTGTAAAGAATGAATGGGGAGGAAGCTGGAATTTACCTTTGAGACACTACGAGTCACACAACCATACTTATCTGGGACCAGGCTGGAAAACTTTCTGCCAAGTCAACGGGATGAAAGCTGGAGATTCCTTTATGCTGAAGCTGGTTGAAAGTGGGAACAAGCCTGTTCTCTTGTTGTGCACTTCTAACCGTGGCAAAACGCCATTAGAGATTCCAGAAGATAGTGATCATGTAAACTCACTCTGCTCTGATACTAGCAGCGGAGATGACAGTAGAGAAGAATCCCAAGAAAGTGAAGAGGAGAGGCTCGAAGACGATAGCAGGTCAAAGGAATGCTTTGAGATGGAGAAAAGGAAGAGTAGCTTGAGATGCATATGTTCATCTCCATATAGTAAACACCGTTTTTTGAGACTAACTCTTACACAGAGAGCTCTCAAAACCTCTGTACTGGTAAGTTCATATACAACTCTGCCTCAAGGTTGTTTTTCTCTTTTTTTTCGTGTCTAAAATCAAATATTTGCGCAGCACCTTCCGATGAGTTTCACGCGGGCGAATGGCATCAACAAGCCAAGAAAGATAATGCTGTTAGGTAAAGATGGAGTGAAGAAACAGGTGGTGGATCTTCTGAAGACCAGATCAACTGGAAGAATGCGGCTTGGAAAAGGATGGAGAGAGTTCCGTGATGCTCATGGTGTAAAGGTAGGAGAGTCCTTTCTGTTGGAACTCATTTGGGATGAAGTAGAAGCCATTCCGGTGCTTAAGTTCTCCACCGAAGTTTGAGACTTTTGTGTCCAGAGAAGATGCTTCCTGTGGTGTGACACTAAAATAGTTTCTTACTATCTATCTATCTGTCAAGTTTCTTTAAGTTGCAGCAGCTTGTTGACTGCATATTATTCTCTTGTTGCTTCTGGCTAGGATGTCTACTTATTGATCATATCTCTAGTGTGTGTGTGTGTGTGAAATGGCAAACACTTTGGCATTCATTTAAGTTCCAGTTCCAAGAGGACATGCTTAAGCCACAGAGATCTAAATGTACAAAAACCCAAGGAATAAAAGACTCCTTGAGAAAAGCAAGAGTGGGACTGTTCCATCTAACTAACTAACCATCTTAGATAACTTTCTTCTTCTCCAGAAACGTCTTCAAGTGCATAAACTGCATTCCAGCGACTCCTAAGCATACAAAAAGAGAAAGAAAACTCAACCAAGCCATTTTAGAGTTTGTAGCCCTGTTCAGATTCTGCATCTCTTCCTCCCTAAAGAAGGAAACAAAACTCATCAACTTACCACAAAGTTCACATTGGACTCTATAGTATAACAAAAAAAAAAGAAGAAACTTTCTTAACCTGTCTCTGAGATAAAACATCTCATCATGAATCGTATTGACGGTTTCAATCAGTTGCTTAACCTCAAACTCCATGACCTTTAAATTACAAAACACAAACACAACAAAGACATAAAAAAAAAGAATCTGATTGAGTTATTATCATCACCAAACAATATGAAAAAAAAAAAAAGAAAGAGAACTCACTTCGACTTGACTCTTCTTGGCGACACTACTCCAGCTCTTGGAATGAATACCCGTCCTCCAATCAAAATCGATACTCAACGTCACCTCAGGCTTATGGCCGTTGGCAGTGAAACAAGCCATGTAGTCTCCAGCTTCAACCGCCGTGAACGCGAACTGTCCCGAGTCCACATCTTCCGCGTGATGAAACGTGTTCCCGTAACTCGATGTCACCTGTGTGTTTGTGTATATACAAGTTTCATCAAAAATTCAAAAAAAAAATCTAAAAAAAGAAAGGATTTTGAGAGTACCCTTATGGAGATCTTGTGAGAGGGAGGAGAAGGGTGAGCCTCGTCGGGTTTGACGACGGTGTATTTCCCGACGGTCATTGAATTGCTTTTGATGTCCTCCGATATACATTTTGTTCGGCCTGATCGCAGTTCGAAGTGGAGGGACTGAGATACGACGGAGAGAATCGCTAGGGTTAACAGGAACGTCCAGGTGTTTTCTGATCGGAGAACCATGGCGGAAACTTCAAAGACAGAGAGAGAACTTTCTGTTTTTTTTTTTTTGCTTCCCTCTCAATCGTCGGAAGGTGGAAGACGGAAGTGAGCTCTTGACGCGTGTTTATTTCTGATTGGTGAAGACACGTGGAAGAGGTATTTCGAACCTTCTCTTTCGTTCAGTGTTTTGTCTTTTTGGAATGTTGATTTGACTTTTTTTTTTGTTTGGAAACACGAACGGACTGGATAATCAAGACTTGGTTTGATTTGACTTTTACAACATTTGAGTATATGTACTAGTGATAAAGGAAACAAAGAATAGTTAGAATATTCATGTCCACTTAACAAACATCAACATAATTATAACTATTGTTAACTATGTTTGACAAAAACTTTATTTAAAAAAGAAAATTATGATCTATGATCAATCAGTAGTACAGTAGAAAAGTACAAATAGGCGTCCTTCGGCTTCAACTTGTCGGGGTTTGACTTTTCATAATAATGCGAAACTTACTCCACAATGTTCGGTTTGCAAATTCTTTGTTTTTTTCTATTATCAAAATTTTGAGTGATAAGTCAATCCAACCACATTATCATTTGTTGATCACCTAATGGCAAGCATATTTCTTCATATAATCCACAGCCATATATTTATCATATGCTTCTTCATATAATCCAATGACATTATCATATGCTTCATCATTATATAGCATTATATATGATTGACATGAAATAAATAAACGTGATGATCCTATTTAATTATAACTTCTAGAAAACAATATAATAGACATCTACATACCAGTTGGCCATTATGGAAAAACAGCTTAACATGATGGCTCTATTGAAGCAAATATCATAAAACATACAAAATTATGATGAATTATGCATTGTATCGTTTTTAAAATAACAAAAGAGTTATTAGAAGAGATAAGTACACAAAGCCTTTCAAAAGTATCGATTAGATTTTGTCTTCAAAAATCGACTTAAAGCATACAAATAATGATACATCATACACATGATTTATAACAAGTACCTTTACCCTGTAATCGAACTCAATATTTTTAAGCTTCTTCTTTTTTTGTTAGCCTCGACAAATCACAAATAACAAGTTCAGTTCAAAGAATAGACAAGGAGAATTAAAGGCTAAAGCAAACGAATACTACTACATAGGCTGTGAGTGTTTAGTGCGGTCCGGGCGGGACAAGGGATGAAACGCCATTTGGTTACCATTCAAGCAAACTTTAGTATTGTGGTTTTAATTAAAATAAAAAAATATAAATACAAACGCACACAGCTTTTTGATGGACCGCACCCAAAAATAAGAAGAAGAAGAATAAATGTGGTTACATAACTGTTTAGCTGTTTACTTATTTTATTAATATTATTTTTGTTTCATGTAAAATCTGTAGTATTTTTTTATATGTTTTTTTGGTTTTATTATACTATCCTATTTTTAAAGGAAAGCAGTATAATTTTACAAAATACATAAATGGTAATGTATATATTTTTTATTAGTTACATACTTTTTTACGATTAGTGTCTTACAAGAAATTATTAAATACTTATTATAATATGATTGACTTATACTAGTAGCCTTATATTTTTAGAACCGAAGAAAATAAAATCGAACCAAAATCGAGAACCGAATGGATATCCAAATTTTATAGTTTATATATTTATAAATTTAACTATATTTAGTTTTAAAATAATCAAATAATTTAAAAATATTATTTGTATGTTGAAATACCCAAAATATTGTTCATATTTCAACTATATATTTTAAAAAAAAAATATATATATATATATGTATATATATATTTAAATATTAGTATCACTAATATTTTAGTTTATATAATATAAAATACATTATATGTATCCCGTAGTTACACTATTCATTATCAATGTCACCATTCATATTTTGTTATGAACCGCACCGCTTATACAAACCGCAGTTGTTCCGCAGTGTGCGTTTCTCATGCATAAACCGCAGTAAAACCGCACCGCACTAACTAATCCGCTTGTCCCGCACCGCCCAACCCGCTGTTACCATTCGGAGCTGTTGCATCTGTGTGTCTTAAATCTCTGTTGTACCAGTAAAATGCCCAGCACTCGTGGGAGAGAAAGGTGAAGTAGAAAATCAGACGGAGAGAAAGGTGAAGTACTTGAGATCGGATAATGGCACAGAGTATACTGACGGGAAGTTCCAGAAGTTTTGTGCGGAGCATGGCATTCAGAGGCACTTTACAGTGCGTAAAACACCTCAGCAAAACGGTGTCGTTGAAAGAATGAACCGTTCGATTGCAGAGAAAGCAAGGTGTTTGAGGTTGAATGCAGGGTTAGCAAAGCAGTTCTGGGCGGAAGCAGTAAACATGGCAGTCTATCTCATCAATAGATCGCCAAGAAGTTCCTTAGAAGGAAAGGTCGCAGAAGAGGTGTGGACTGGGGTAGATATTGATCTATCAAACTTGAGGATATTTGGATGTCCAGCTTACATGCTAGTTGCAGGAGATGAAAGATCAAAGCTGGATTCGAAATCCAAGAAGTGCATTTTTCTAGGCTTTGAGAAAGGTGTTAAAGGATTCAAGTTATGGGATCCTGAGGTAAGGAAAAGGGTGTTTAGTCGAGATGTGGTCTTTGACGAGCAGTATATGGTGCAGCAGGCGATATCAGACCGAGTGCCTGTGACCATTGAGACTATCACGGATTCTGAAGTTACTCAGGAGGAGTCTGGTGCAGATAAACCAGATGAAGTTAGTGATGAGCGATCTGTGGAAGTGGCACAGAAAGAGGTTCAACGTGGAACAGAGGAGAGTTTGGTTTCTAGAAGATCAAAACGTGCAATAAAGGCTCCAGTCAGGTTCGGGTTTGAAGACATGGTCAACTATGCTCTTATGGTCGAGATGGATGATCCTACCACCTATCATGAAGCTATTAATAGCGATGAGAGGGATGAATGGATTGGTTCTATGACGGAAGAAGCAGTAAGTCTGGATAAGAATGAGACTTGGGATCTTGTGGAGTTACCTGAAGGGAAGAGAGCAATTGGTTGCAAGTGGATCTACAAGAAGAAAGAAGGGATGTCTGTGAAAGAACCTAAGAAGTTCAAGTCCAGAGTAGTGGCAAAAGGGTACTCGCAGAAGAAAGGAATAGACTACGACGAGATATTCTCGCCTGTAGTACGACACACTTCCATACGAGCTGTGTTGGGTTTGGTAGCTGTCTGGGATCTGCATCTTGAGCAGATGGACGTGAAAACGGCCTTCCTTCATGGAGAGTTGGAGGAGGAAATATATATGGAGCAACCTGAAGGTTTGGTTAAGCCTGGAGAAGAGCATCTGGTGTGTAGATTGAAGAAGTCTTTATACGGTTTGAAGCAGGCTCCAAGGCAGTGGTACAAACGGTTTGATTCATATATGATGAAGATAGGCTATCAAAGGTGCGAATACGATTGCTGTGTGTATGTCAAGTCCCTTGACCATTCTCCCATATTCCTGCTGTTATATGTTGATGATATGCTCATTGCTGCAAGCGATATGGATGACATAAATCGTTTGAAAGGGTTACTGGGACGAGAGTTTGAGATGAAGGATCTTGGTGCTGCAAAGAAGATTCTTGGAATGGAGATTCGCAGGGATAGGAGCTCTAAGAGGTTATGGCTTTCTCAGAAGAGCTACATTGAAAAGGTGTTAGAACGTTTTGATATGTCGAATTCAAAACCAGTCTCTACACCATTGGCGAAGCACTTCATACTTACAGCAGAGCAAAGTCCAAAGTCTGCTGAAGAACTCAAAGATATGGTGGAGGTTCCTTATGCTAGCGCAGTTGGTTGTTTGATGTATGCAATGGTGTGTACAAGACCGGACCTAGCACAAGCAGTTAGTCAAGTCAGTAAGTACATGTCGAATCCTGGAAGAAGACATTGGGATGCTGTGAAGTGGATCCTAAGATACTTGCGAGGTACAAGTGACTATGGGCTTATGTTTGGTGGAGAAGTGCAGGATTCAGTTATTGGGTTCGTGGATTCAGATTATGGTGGAGACCTTGATAATAGCAGGTCAACTACGGGGTATGTATTTACTCTTGCAGGAGCACCTATTTGCTGGAGATCGGTACAACAAGGTATTGTAGCGATGTCAACCACTGAAGCTGAATACATGGCACTTGGAGAAGCAGCTAAGGAAGCAGTATGGGTACAAGGACTTGTATCCGAGTTGGGTGTTGATCAAGAAGGTGTTCAGCTACACTGTGATAGTCAAAGCGCGTTATGCTTGGCTAAGAATCAAGTGTATCATGGAAGGACGAAGCACATACGTATAAGGTTTCACAAGATAAGGGAGTTAGCAGCTTCTGGAGAAGTCTTATTGGAGAAGGTGCATACGTCGGAGAATCCAGCTGACATATTGACCAAGCCTGTTACAACGGAGAAGTTCAAGCGGAGAAGTTCAAGCATTGCTTGAATCTGCTCCGTGTTTGCCAATGCTAAGAAGCAATGGAGGTTCCCTCCAGAAGACAGACGGGATAAGGAGTTTTGTAGAGATTTTTCGTCAAGGTGGTGTTTGTTGCATCTGTGTGTCTTAAATCTCTGTTGTACCAGTAAAATGCCCAGCACTCGTGGGTCGGACGTAGTCCGACCGAGTGCGGGCGACACTCGTTATCAAGGTTGACATCTGGGGGGTGCGGGGGCCGCAGGCCCCCGCAGTACGGTATGCCTTTTCGGTTTAGGAAAGTTACTATTTCTATTGAGAAAAGGAAATCGGGTTTTTGAGGCTGTATAAATATGGGTCTAAGGGTTTGTAAATTATAACACATCATTAAAAAGAAACCCTAAACGGGTATTTGCTTCAATACGTTTTCTTCTCTATTCTTCTTCTAACCTACATAGAAACGGCTGTTCAAAACAGGAGCCATAGTATATAATTGATCGATTATACTATTATTAGCTGTTCTAATCACGGGAATCAAGATCCACACATGCATTTATTGAGTTGGGCAGTTTCCAATTAGATTCCTCAAGATCCTATAACTGTGCTGTCAATCCACATTCTGTATTTTTATTCATCTAACCAAATCTTTATTATAAGCTTAATTAATTTATATGGGTATACAAATCTTTTTGAGAGTAAGAACGAAATGTTTGTTAACGTCTTTAGCTTTCACTAAAGAGTTGCTTTAAAAAAGCCTTCCCTTTTCTCTCTACGTCCTGTTTCTTCACCAGTTTTCTCAACCACCTTCTTTGCAAACACGACTACACTTTTGTGCTTCTCTGTTCCCATACTTTGCTTACAGCTTTCACTAAAGAGGATTAGTTATTTTAAATACAGGCTTATGGTCTATCTAGATTTTACAACTTAAACTTCTTGCAAAAGAAGAATATTGTGAGCAATCAATTGGAAACTAAATACAAAGGAGAGACGCAGCAATGAGAGAAGAAAATGATTATGGAGCAGAACCAATGGAGAGAACGTTGGGTCTAACTCCAACTTGGTCCGTTGCTACAGTTTTGACTGTCTTTGTAGTTGTTTCTTTGATCGTTGAGCGTTCCATTCATCGGCTTAGTAACGTAAGTACCTATATATCTTTATGTAAATGTATGTTTGCATTTTTTTATATTCTTTAATTAGAATGTTTGCCTAGAGATTATTGGAAATTTTAAAATACTTAGCCTTGAGTAAGAATTATGGGAATTTTAAAGTATGGTAGACTTCCCTTTTTGTACATCCTTGACTAAGAATTAGGAGCCAAATGTTAAAGTTTTTGAAACGCTCCATTCAATGCTCTTTTATTTTTCGCTTTGTTATAACTTTTGAGTTTTATTTTGTCAATAGTGGTTGCGGAAAACAAAGAGAAAACCTTTGTTTGCTGCATTGGAGAAAATGAAAGAAGGTTGGAGTATCAATATATTAAACAATGTAATTAGTAATAGTTGTCCTATATATATTCATTGGTTTTTGAAATGGTTTTCTTTACAGAGCTGATGCTGCTCGGATTCATATCTCTTCTTCTTACAGCTATCTCTAGCACAATAGCTAACATATGCGTTTCTTCAAGTTTCTACAACAACAGATTTGTCCCATGTTCCCGGTCGGAGATCATTGAGGAACATGAAAGTACTATCTCATCCGTCAAACGGACTCGGTTAACGACATCTCCATTCTTCCACATCTTCAGGAGAAGACTGGTTGGCATAGGCGAGACTACTTGCAGTGAGGTTTTCTATTAAACTCATTTTATGATAGTCTCTATCCAGTGATAAAAAAAAAGTAAACCAATATATATTGTAGTCAAAAGACATAACATTATCTACTTAACAGGGACATGAGCCATTTGTTTCATATGAAGGCATGGAACAGTTGCATCGCTTCATATTTATAATGGCAGTCACACATGTAACTTACAGCTGCTTTACTATGCTCCTGGCAATCGTGAAGGTACCATCATCAAACATTAATTTAATTTTATCTACCGAAGTTATCGTGTATAAGATTTATGAATCTGTTGCTTCTACTTACATACATACTTCTTAAATTATTCAATATTCTATATGAATTTGATAGTGTACATATTTGGCTATATTTTTCCAGATTCATAGATGGAGGATCTGGGAAGACGAGGCTCAGATGGATCGAAATGATTGCTTAACAGGTATGCACAGAATGTTATCTACTCTTTTCGTATTAGCACAAAAGATTCCTACGTCTATTATAATTAAAAAATCTAAAGGAGTCAGCAATCACTTTGCTATTATTTATTGCCGCAATTTACCAATGTAAGAAGTAACTATTTGCAAGTTTATTTCTGATATAGTTCATATGCAGTGCCGGCCCTGGGCTAAAGCCCATAAGGCAGGTGCTTTAGGCGCCAGATTCTATTAAGAGGTTAGGGGCGCCAAGTCTTCAGATTCTTCACTTAATCTAGTGTCATGTGAACTTTTAATTAGGCTTCTAGGTAACAGATTCGAAATTCCCGTTTCTCCTTTTATAAAAATAATTTTTTTTTCCTGGATTTTGTTACATAAGTCTTTTCTTCCTTAGATAATAATAATAACTTTTTGTTATGTTTTGATAATCGTCAAAGATACAGAAGATTTTATATAAGTTCTAACACACCTAGACATTATTAAAAGACAATTTATCCTCTTTCCAAAAAAAAATTCTGTTAACAAGAAATGTTTTAACAATTAACTTGAATTATTCTACGTTTCATTCTGATTGATTTTAGTAGGAATAGCTGTATCTCCTGTTAAATCTTCTTTTGTTATTTCTACTTTTTTCTTTTTCTTTGTAATTTTTGTAAAAAATTTAGAAACTTTTGAATTCAAACAAACATAAATTATTTAGGGTACTAATACTCTATGAGACCATCAAAATCAAGAAACTTTACAAAAGTGAAATTGACGTTAAAGTGTTTATCATAAGTTTTGCTTATTATAGATATTTTCTATATCTTAATTTGCACAAAAAGACTATCAGAAAATATATCAAAAATTAGCCAAGTGAAACTGCAAGTATAAAAAAACATATTAAATGAGGTACAAATGATTTTTATTTTTATAACAGCTTTAAGTTTTGTAAACAAAAAGATTTAAGTTTTAATCATATTTGGTACTGTTTTGATTAATATTTAATATAGGGTAAAAAATCAAAAGTATGGCTGAGATGTTAAGGGGCAAAAAAAATTTGTCCGCTTTAGGCGTCACACATGTCCGGACCGGCACTGTTCATATGCCTAACATTTTTTGGGTGTAAAGCATATGCCTAATATTGCGGTCTAGTTTGATTTCTTCAGAATTCGTATCTACAATGTTTGATATTTTTTATTTCTTAGAGAAAATTATTTACTTTAATATTGGCAGTGGTCGCACGTGAAAAGATATTACGAAGGCAAACAACATTTGTCCAATATCATACATCTGCTCCTCTGGTCAAGAATAGATTACTTGTATGGGTGGTAGGTTTTTACTCCCTTAAGAAATTGTAAATGTTATATGTGATATTCTTTACAAATTATGATACAAACAATCCTAAAGTCCAAAGATGGAAATTCATTCAGAATTTAATTAATTTGTTGTGATTAAAAATTCAACTGCTAACTCAAAACTTAATTCTTATTTCTTGCAGATATGTTTCTTTCGACAATTTGGACACTCTGTTGTTCGTCCTGACTATCTAACACTCCGCAAGGGATTCATCATGGTGCGTGACAATCTTATGTCATTTGAATGCTTTCCCTTTCCATTATTCTTAATTTCCTAGCTGATGTACTCAATGTATATCTTTGAAGTGGTAGAAAATGGTGAATTTTACTTATAGCACTTGGTAGTTACACTTAGGATTTAGAACTTACCTTTCCTCAGTTCTATATTCAATCTAAGTTTATCATAGAAAATCTAAAAGAATAGCTAATAACCTTTTGTAGTATTCCTTCACTTACCAGAAAATTTGTGTTTCTATTTTCATGCATATAGTTATTTTCAAGAGATGTAATCCTTTGTATTTTCCTTTAAACAGAACCATCACCTAACACTGACATACGATTTTCATAGCTATATGATCCGCTCTATGGAGGAAGAGTTCCAAAAAATTGTTGGTGTCAGGTGAGTTACATTTTTCGTAGAAAAATAGTATTGTAAAACGACTACTTAACTTTATAGTAATCGAATTATAGAACTCATCTCTTATTATAAGAAAAAAACTTGCCTCAATGTGAAACGTGTAGTCATTATTCAATGTGTAGAATTAATATCTGAGCTAATTTACAGAATTAGTTAATCATGTTGAGTACAGGATAAATGGTTTGTTATTTTGAAAATTTATTAACTAATATGCTCTTTTGCAGTGGGCCACTTTGGGGATTTGTAGTTGCTTTCATGCTTTTTAACATAAAAGGTATACATATACCGAAAAACATCTTAATGCAAAATACTTGCTTTTTTAGCGTTAAAAACTCTAAATTCATAAATGGTTATACGTGCATGCATGGTGAGTAGTTCTTGTGAGTATTGTCTAACACATACATATTTTGTTTTTGAGAAAATACATGCGTGTTGTTCATTGCTGTTTTTCTCTTATTTAGTGGTGTGTAATCGTTTACATGCAATTGATTTATACTAATCTTCTCTTGCGTAGTTTAAGCGTTTATTTGGATTTGCTAATGCAGGTTCAAATCTTTATTTCTGGTTAGCAATCATTCCAATAGCTGTAAGAACTATTTTTCCATTTTATCTTTCTTTTTCTTTTTGGATATTGAGTCTCATATCATTTCCCTATCTCACTATGGTTTGCATCTTTTTTTATTTCAACAGCTTGTTCTTTTTGTCGGTGCAAAGTTGCAACATGTAATCGCAACTTTAGTATTGGAGAACGCTGGGATAACTGAATATGCTTCTGGTGTTAAATTGAGACCTCGTGATGAACTTTTCTGGTTCAACAAACCAGAATTACTCTTATCACTTATCCATTTCATTCAGTTTCAGGTGTGCAAAATCTTATCAACCTCTATTAGCAACAAATTATTATTTTTTGGTTGATTTAATAGATATGTGACCTATGTGCATTATGTTTCCTACAGAATGCCTTTGAACTCGCTTCGTTCTTCTGGTTTTGGGTAAGTTTTTGTCTATCTATCATCTCATAGCTCTATATATGGTTTAAAAACATATAGTATTATAGTTATCTTACATTGACATAATCTATTCTTGTTTCTTCAGTGGCAATTTGGATACAACTCTTGCTTCCTTAGGAATCATTTACTTGTCTACTTGCGATTAATTCTAGGGTAATCAAGTTTCCTCCCTTGAGCCATCATGATACGGTTGTGAATATTTTCTTACAGATTGATGGGCACTGCATGTTTTTTGTAGATTTGCTGGACAGTTTTTATGTAGCTACAGCACATTGCCACTCTATGCACTTGTCACTCAGGTAACATGACCTTTAGAGATTCTACCTTTGTTAGTGCTTAAAACTCACAAGCTAAAATGATCATGAATTTCATATGTTATTTCCAGATGGGAACAAATTACAAGGCAGCGCTGTTACCTCAGAGGGTAAGAGATACAATAAACGGCTGGGGAAAAGCAACCAGAAGAAGAAGACGGCATGGAGATGATTCGACTATTCGAACAGAAACAAGCACAATCGCATCTGTTGAAGAATACGATCATCAAGTGCTTGATGTTCCTGAAACCTCTCCAGTTCAAGGTAATGATCATGAGCTGGAGCTTGTTAAAAACTGGGGTGCTTCTTTCTCAGTAGCCAATGAAAATTCTAGTCGAGTTGGAACACCGCTCTTGAAACCTTGTGCGTCAACGTCGTCAACGACTTTCTCAAAGTTACAGACAGAAACCACAGAATCACTTTCAAGATCGTCCTCGTTGCCAGTGAAAAGATAATATTTGGATGTCTATCTTTCTTTCTCAACGCTGCTTTGCTAAACCAGCTGAGATAACTCAGGTCTAAGATAGTGTGTGTGTGTGTGACTATTTTTACTATAAATGATGGGATTTTTTAGTACAGAGATCATGTCGTTGAACATGGTACAGCGTATAGCAATAGTTGTAAGAAATCGATTTACACTATAGTGTTCAAAATCGAGCGAGGCACTAGTCTAACGTTCGGACTTATATATAGCGTTTTGTTAAACGTTTTGGTTAAGAGAATTATGTGTAGCGTTTTGGTCAAAAAATATGTAACGTAACTAAAGTAGAAGATTATGCCAGAAGCTTCGCCAAAGAGAAATAACCAAAAAAATCTTGACGCGTACGTGGAGAAGTCAGCCATGGCCATGTACCTCATGTACGTTCCCGTTACAAACCCATAAAGGAAAAAGCCGAGTCAAAGATTAGGATCAAACTTACAACACAAGCCACACATGAATATACGATGTTCTCTAGCTGTACGTATTTTAGTATAAATATATGAGAATAAATTTGAATTTTTCAGTTCTATGTTTATTCTAAAACATGTAGCAGCTAAATGAATCTCGGACTTTCGCTTAAAACGACAAATACGGCACCCCCTCAGACCTTAGGAAAATCCATTGAATTGACTTTGTTTTTTTCGTCTACATTTCCTTTATGCGATCATGTATACGCTCATAAAGGGAAAAAAAAAAAGAATATCATCGTACCAAAAAAGTCAAAATAAACTCTTGAAAAAACATCTCTAAATTATTAATATAATCAGACAAATATAATTTCAAAAAAAAATCAATGATAAAATCCACACTGATGTTAAAATTAGTTTTTGCTAATAATTTGTTATCAGGTGATCTTGTATTCTTGTCCCGAGTTTTTTAAAGACATCAAAATTTTCTTTTGCATTATAAGGTGATTCAGTCATCTTCAGTGTCTTCTCAATAAAAGTTTTTAGGATAAGGATGGTCTTTTTCTCTGGTTAATAATTTAGTATGGTCCAGAAAAGGCCGTTTTATTGAAGTTTACTAAAAAATCCATCGAATAACCTACAATAACCATTACAACAAAGATCAAAATAAACCAAATATAAAAAGCTTGAAGAAAATGAAAATATCTCAGAAACTTAATTAACATAAAACAAACAAAAGGAAACGATAATTCTAGCAAACAAAATACAAGAGAAAAATGGAAAAGATATCCTAGTGTCGGTGTTACAGAAAGTCTCCCACACTTTCTCTCTTAGAGCTGCTGCTGGTAGGTTTTTTAATATAAAAAATCTCTTTTTATGTTATTTTTCTAAACTCTTTGTTTAGCAGAATTGTCAATAAATAATAAACTAAGCTATTGGATTTACATTTTCAAGATTAAATGCATTAATTAATACTCATTATTTATATATATGTTAACCCAAAAATACACCAATTTACTGGCTTTGAAAATAGCTAACTATCAAGAGATTTTTTTTTTTTTTGTATTTGAAAATTTGACATATTTGATCAAAACCAAATAAAAAGTTCTTTTATTTCACTTCTTCTAAAAAAATAATCTGGATTTTCCCATAGACACAAAATACCTTTCAAGTTACATAAAAAGCTTGGTCAGTAATAATCAATCCCATCAAAATTGAAAAGATAACATACAATCACATTAAACATCAGGTCATAGTGAACCTTCACAATAAACTTTTCAACTAAAATTAAAAGGATACCTACGTTATGGTAGTCTAGTGGTTTTAACAGAATGATGAGTTGCATGCCAGGAATGATTCTCTTCCAATATAAATTATTATATTTACATATAACCACATAGATATGAGTTCATTGCTTACAACTCATTTGAATATCCAGAGTAAAAGTGTTATATAAATTGATTTGTAAGTGACACACTGGAGGCCCATTTAGAGAGAAAAAAAGGGCGAGAGAGAGTGCGATAATAGAGACGCCGCCTTAGGGTTGTCCTTGGCCAGTGATTCGTCACTGTGTCTATGGGATGCCCTGTTTCTTGTTCTTTGTTTTCTTTTTGTCTGTGTTTTCTCTGGTTTGTGTTTCTGATGATATTGGTTGGGTTATATGCGAAGAGGAGTTCAGATCTGGTCAGAAGCTTCGAGCGGATTGAAGCAGAGAATCTCAAATCGGACTACACAGGCGTCGATCTCGTCAGATCTACGGTTTGTGGAGGTAGATTTATGGTTACCGGCTGTTTTTAGAGCGTGTCTTGTTGGTTCGTTTGGCTTTGCTGTGGTTCTGAGGTGCGTAATCGGCGCAGGGTGTACTCGTCCAGCGGTCAATGGCAAGTTCTAGTTGGATCTGGAGGGAGTGAAGGAGAGGAGGCGTGTCTTCAACACGTGTAACCTTTCCCCAAAGTTCAATGGCAGGTTTATTTGACTTTGGAGGGGGTGGTGGGGTTCAAGCGCAAATAAGATGCAATCGACAGCTACGGTTATCCTGATCTTGCCGGTTTTGTTTTTCTCTTTGGCTGGGTTTGAGTCTTGTCCTTGTTTGTGAAATCTTTGCTTATTAGTTTAAGTGTTTTTTTTTGTGGTTTTGTCTCCGTGATTGCACAGATGCAATCACCGGCTTATGGCTCCGAAGTTATTTCTTTAAATCGTCGGCTCTAGTAGTGGTGATAGTTGTTGTAACATGCCTCTTGGCGTTCAAAGTTTGAAATCAATGAAACAACAGATGACAAAAAAAAAAAAATTGATTTGTAAGTAAGTGTTGTGTTATTGATTTTTGGAGACCAATGTAATGAACTTTGTTTTTAACTATACAATCAATTTAATCATTATCAATGTTAATATTGTGTTAAAATGGGGACAATCTTGTCTTGATACACAAATACATACTCTCTCCTCAATCTGAGTAATTTATCTCTTCTCACTATCCCTTTATATCTAATTGACCCAAAATATGGATATCTTTGAGTTTTTTTTTTTGACAACATGGATATCTTTGAGTTATGAGAAATGCTACCGTGATGTACATAGTGATATGTGTATATAGTTAATATTGATCCGTTTTATGGGTGTTTCAAAAACAAAAGATCCGTTTTATGGATATACACCCTAACTCTAAGTAAAAAAGACGTAGAGACTCCACTATCCGGTATGAATATGATCAACAAAAGAAGAGTCACTACTCACTACGTATACTCAGTAGCATTGAAGTTGTTGGATGCACATCTTCGTTGTTCTCTGATATGATTCATTACACAGTAAATATTAATTCGTTTTACAGAACAACAGAAAGAAACAGCAACGCGTTTAACAATATACTATTTTGTCCCTTTTTCTTTTTCTGAATCTGATTATAGTATTTTGATGAAAAAATTACTTGACCAACGTACCACTTATATTAGAGAAATACTTTTCGTACATGCGGTTATTAAAGAAGCAATTATTGATTTTCGTCGCAACCGCACCAAATGTCTTTTCCATACTCAGTTCAATTTTTTTGAATTTTCTCACTTGGAATTAAATCCATTTGCAAAGCTGTACTTGTATATGATTAGACACCAAAAGCTGTATGTAACTTAATAACCCTTTGTTTCTATAAATGCAAGAAGAAAAATATTGTTTTATAATTATATATTGCCTGTGGACGTTGAATAGATTCCGAGATTTGCATGGTTAACTAATTCAACTTCTTCCGGTCTATTCGTTGGCCAATTCCACTCTTCTCCTACAACTTTTTCATCGACCTTCTCTTCTAATTCTTCAAGATCTCTGCTTACATTCTTTTTTATTTCATTGTTTGTCTTCCACTTTTATTGTTCACTAGAGGGTTTTGTGATTGGATCTGGTTTCTTGAGTATTGAAAAGAAATCTAGAGAAGAAAACAAAACAATGAAGTTTGGGAAAGAGTTTGTTGCGCAGATGATTCCAGAATGGCAACAAGCTTACATGGATTATTCTTGTCTCAAATCCATTCTTCAAGAAATCCAAAATGCACGGAAAAGATCAGGTGCCGTAACACGCAAGCAACCTGCGCACCGCAACTTTAGCGGCCTGACAAAGCGTTGCACCCGAGCCGCCACGTCAGAAGAAGTTGAAAACCAGGACATAATGGTGAGTGAAATGATGGGTGGTGATGGGTTTGAAAGATACGAGACGTCCATCATGAGAGTTGCAGAAGCAGGGAGAGAGCCAGAGCTTGTGTTCTTTAAAACCCTAGATCTTGAGTTCGATAGAGTGAACCGTTTTTACAAGTCTAAAGTGGAGGAAATGGTAAAGGAGGCAGTGGTTTTAAACAAACAAATGGATGCTCTGATTGCTTTCAGAATCAAAGTAGACCAACCTTCCTCGTCTTGGACCTGTTCTGAACCAGTATCAGTCGATGTGAATGCCTTGGATGCTACGGAGCATCGTAAGTTCGCAGGGATAGTTTTGTTTGTTACTAGGTTTAGCATGAAAGGACAAAAAGTTTGAATGTTTTTTGTGTGTGTTTCGTTTTGAAGGGGAGACATTAGCTGATGGATCCAACCATGGAGATTCAACGAGAGGGAACGTACCAGAGGCTTTAAGTGTTCTTGACCGTGTCAGACTAAATAAAGCTCAAGAAACTCCTCTGTCCCGAATTAGAAACGTCCTCAAGCTCTCTCACCAGGAAGAGCTCAAATTCACAAGAGAGAATCTCAAGAAAATAGAAGAAGTGCTTAAGGATGTCTTCATCGAGTTTTATCGCAAGCTTCGACATCTCAACAATTACAGGTGCGTATATTGTTTTTTTTAGGTAGGCACTCTTAAAAACAATTCATAGAGGTTGTTTGTTTTAATTCAGCTTCTTGAACACCTTGGCGATTTCAAAGATCATGAAGAAGTATGATAAGGTAATAACTTTGATTAATTAGATATATATATTAAGTGTCTTGATATTTATTAATATGTTTTCGGTATTTATTCTCTATCAGATTGCTTCAAGAAGTGCAGCAAAAACTTACATGGAGACGGTAGATAAGTCCTACCTCACTAGCTCTGATGAGGTTAATACAATATCTCTACATAAAAACTTGCTATGTTTTTTTCAATAATACTACGTAAACTTTATTTACATAAAACAGATCCGCAAACTTATCGTGAGAGTTGAGTCTATCTTCGTGGAATATTTTGCTAGCTCGAACCGAAGCAAAGCAATGAATCTCTTAAGACCAAAAGTGAAGAAAGAAAAACATAGGACAACGTTTTCCAGTGGTAACTAAAAACGTTTTATAACTGTTATATAGTTCATGAAAAATTTGACTCAAAATCTCTCATATTTGTTCTTCTTTCACAGGCTTTTTGGTTGGCTGCTCAGTATCTCTAGTGATTGCTCTTGCCTTGTTAATACATGCTCGTAATATAATGGGCGCAGACGGAAAAAAAATTTACATGGAGACAATGTTCCCTCTTTACAGTTTGTTTGGATTTGTTGTACTGCACATGATCATGTATGCTTCAAACATATACTTTTGGAAGAGATATCGAGTGAATTACCCTTTCATATTCGGATTCAAACAAGGAACAGAGCTTGGTTATAGACATGTTCTGCTTCTAAGCTTCGGTCTCAACACGCTTGCACTAGCTGCTGTTATAATGAACCTTGACATGGAGATGGATCCTAACACTAATGATTACAAGACACTCACTGAACTTCTTCCCCTTTTTATTGTTGGTGTAAGATTATCATCACTACAACCATAAGAATCTTAAAATCATTCGGTTATTAATGTAGTAACACCTCTTATGTACAATGTTTTTTTTTTTTTGCAGCTAGTGATAGTAATTACTATATGTCCCTTCAACATTTTTTATCGGTCAAGCCGCTTCTTCTTCATCATGGTTGTATTCCGTTGCATTGCTGCGCCGCTCTATAAGGTAACTGTTCAAGCACATAACTAAGTAATATCAGAGCCCCGGTTATGGGCACAGTTAGAGGGAACATTTGCCTTAACTGCCAGTTTTTAAAAATTAAAATTAACACTAAAATGTTTTGGACTCTAAATCTTAGATCCGGCCTTAAAACATTTGTCCGATCGCTTAATTTCTTGTTATCAAACTTGCAGGTTAATCTACCGGATTTTTTCTTGGCGGACCAATTCACAAGCCAGGTTTGTGTGGTTCCTAACACATTCTCTTCACCATTCATATGATCATGTTTTAAAAATGTTTCAACTTCATAACTAACCCTTTTCCTTAGGTCCAAGCACTGAGGAGTTTGGAGTTCTACATTTGTTACTATGGTTGGGGAGACTTCAGGCTCAGACAAAACACTTGTAGATCAAGTCATGTCTACAGCACATTCTACTTCATCGTCGCTGTGATTCCTTACTGGTCACGTTTCCTTCAGTGTGTTCGCAGATTAATCGAAGAGAAAAATCCAACAGAAGGCTACAATGCCCTCAAGTATTTATTGACCATTGTTGCCGTGTGCTTGAGAACAGCTTATAGCCTTAACAGAGGAAACGCTTGGAGAAACGCTGCTTGGATTTTCTCGGCCTTGGCAACTTTTTATGGCACATATTGGGACATTGTGTTTGACTGGGGATTGCTTCAAAAGTCATCTAAGAGTTGGTTGAGAGAGAAGCTTCTTGTTCCTCACAAATCTGTCTACTACGCTGCAATGGTGAAAAAACTAAGACGAGAACAAAATGAATCTTGATTTTACGGTTTCTTTTTAATATTGTTTACTCTTCTCTTCGCTTGTAGGTGGTAAACGTTGTGTTGAGGATGGCATGGTTGCAGACTGTTCTGGATTTCAATATCCCGTTCTTGCATAGAGAAATAATGGTTGCTCTTCTCGCTATTCTCGAGATCATACGCCGTGGTATCTGGAATTTCTTCAGGTAGCGTACAGACCAAGAAACGATCCATAAATAGTCCTCAGAAAATCATTTGTTTTACTTATTGTTTTGGCTTTTGTTTGGGATATGACTTGTGAACACAGGTTAGAGAACGAGCATTTGAACAACGTGGGGAAGTTCAGAGCATTCAAATCAGTTCCTTTGCCATTCAACTACGACGAAGAGTCAGAGTCGAGATAGTTAGATCTTGGATTAGATCTACTCAAGTCTTAATATTGGTTTTGTTATATAGGGGCTGCTTGTAAGGGATATTAGCATTAGATGCTTAGTATAAAACAATCTTACCTAGGGTTAATCGTTGTGCTCTCTGCTGTGACATTTTAGGAAAACCAGAAGCAACTTAAAAAGGCATGGTTCCAGTCACGATGTGCCCAAATCAAATTCCACACCCATAGACGTACTTAGGGTCAGGGATAAGTTTTTTTTTTAAAGAATCATATATGTTACTACAAGAAAACTGTGATCACTCTCTGTATCCTCCATTTTAACAACACAAAGTAATATATTACGATATAAAGATTGCCCTGAAACAACAATGTAAGAAACTAGGAGGTTTTTGAGACGGCCAACCTATCTATTAAGAGAAGAGCCTCTAAACCTTGCATTGATGGTTTCATGGGAATATTTCTCTTTATTTAAAGTAGATGCAGATGTTATTTTAAGTCTAAGAGCACATATATAAATGAGCTGGCCTAGACTTTGCAACAAGCAATGACAACAACATAACTTGTCAAAAAAAAAAATGCATGAGCATATTGATCATTGGCAGCTGAAACCCAAATAATTTGACAAAAAAGACAGAGTCAACTAAGTCTATAGTATCACTCGAGTCTACGACTAAGAAACCCAAGATGTACTCAAACAAGGAGTAATCATATAGGAGATCTTGGTCATCAGTCCTAGTGGCCTTGCTCACTGGGGTTTACCCGCTCACCGCTGCAACAGAAGAAATGTGGGAGCTTGACTCGCCCGCAACTCCTGCAACACACAAGAAATTGGTGCACTTTAAACCAGAAGGTATATATGGAAGTCTGATCAGAACAGAAGGAAAGCAGTGTTAAACCAAAAGCATATCTAAGGCCAAATAAGTACAGCTCATGTTGCAGGGTGACAAACACAGTAACACACAAAGACAAGGTGTTCCATAAAACTCATTACATTTCTACTTGAATGCAATTTCTACCAACGTGATATATCAAGGACATGACATCAAATCCTTCACAACCTCAAAACTAAATCTGATACCAAACTCAAACCTAAGGATAGATTAAGAAGCATAAAACAGATAAAGCAAAACAAGAGAAGCCAACCAAACTCTTACCTGCAACGGATGATGACAGGAACAGGCTTAAGAGCCTTTGGCCCATTTCTTATCCCTCTCTTGTGTTTAGAAACCTGCACGTTTCAGTGAAGAAGAGCTTCGATTAACAACGTCTACAAGACGACAAGGCCATCATAAAAGAACACATCTTTCCATTTGATACTAGGTAAGTGCTAACTCCCAAAAGAACACTTTTGTATCTAAATTTCAAAACTTTTACCAGAAACAAGTCCAATAGTACGCCTCCCTAAAACCCTAGAGAAACCCTGAACCCGAGCTAATCACAGAGATGTCACAATAACTCAAAAACCCTAAGAAAAGTTTCAATCTTTAGCAGCGGAAAACGAAGGGAGAAAAGAGATCCAAACCTTCTTCTTGGGCACAGCCATTAGCTCCATGGATCCACTGAAAGCAAATCTGGGAAACCCAAATCCGAAGCTCTTCTCATCGATCGAACCATGTTGATTCTGATTACTCAGGTGAAATCAGCGGCGGCATAGCGACGGGTCGATCGATGACGCTGTTAAAAGGCGGAGGCATACCCGCGACGTGGCTGAAGCTTCGGACTTCCAAGATGCGGCATGACTCAATCGCGGCGCGTTTCAGCGATGTCAGTCTCAACGCCATTGATGCAGCAGTTTCTTCTCTAAAGCTAATAGCTGACGGAGCTGGACACACGAGAAGACTATGTAAGGTCAAAATGAACGCTAAAACGGCGTCGTTTTGTTTAATCGAACCGAAACGAAACCGTGAGAGTTCGCTCTTTCTATCTAGATAACCGATTCTAAACCGATACTTATTAGGTGATGTACCCGGTTATGTCATGTAACCGTGAGGGTTTTAACCGATAAAGAGTCATCATTTCTAAACCCTCGCCGTGGGCTCGTCGTCGTCGGGATAAAAAAAGTATTACAGATCAAAGCAAAGGGAAGAAGAAAGCTCGCTGACCATGTCGTGGATGAAAGGAGATTTACTTTCCAAAAGCAGGAGGCTTGTTGGTGGACTTCGCTATGCGAGAGCCTGTTTGGCTTAAAGCCATGGAAGCGTAACTCTCTCTCTCTCTCTCTCTCTCTCTCTCTCTCCGTTTAGATACTTCCGAATTGATTCTATTCTAGCTGTAGGGTTTCAATTGCATAGAAAAAGTTTAGATTTTTAGGTTTCAATTTCTTAGTGTTGTTACTGGTTTGATGGCAGATCACCTCCTCCTGTCTTTCCTCGCTCTAATGGGAACCTCAAGAAGATTGTTCTCCCTGAAGATTCCTACGTTCGTCGATTCGCCCGCAAGCATCCTGAAGCCAAACTCGTTGAACCCATCAAGTAAAGTCTCCATTTTTATGCATCTGTACTGTACCAAACATGGTTTTGATCAATGCGTTATGAGTTTGTCTCTTGTGTTCTGAACTAAGTACTGTTCATGTGACACTCTTCGATTTTGATTCTTGATAGGAGAGTTTCTGAATTTATCTCTAATGTGTTTGGTTTATACTATTGGCTTCGTCATATAGGGTTTCGGCGTTTATTCCTGATCCAGCTCGGGTATATGGTTGTCGTGTCCTTGAACTAACCAAGAATGGCATCAGCGAGGATGACGCCATGTCTGTAGCTAATGTACTGTGTTTTCTTTTCACAGTCTACATAGTTTTGTTACTTATTCGTATTACTACTGCTGATGATACTGAGATGTTTTCTTCTTCTTGCTGGTTTATGTTTTTTCCCCAGATGGAGTATCTTGCAGAGAGAAAGGAAAAGAAGAAAGCATACAAACGCCTAAAGGAGCTTGCGGTACTCCAAGACAAGGCTCCTCCTCCTAAACCCTATCTTAGTTCCAAAAGAGAGATGCAAATCCAAGAGAAGAAAACTCCAACGGATCCTCCAAGCGTCCGCAGGCTTGTTAACCAGTTGAAACAGCAGAAAGAGGTGCTGCTCCAGGACAAACCTGGAGGAAGTGCTAATCATGACCATTGGATCGATGAATAAACTCTCCCATCATCCTTTTCCTTTATGCAACTACTCATCCAAGTTATAATCCAATATGGTAGAACCATTCTTTGTTTACAAAAGATTATTCAACAAACAAATGTTATTCCATTTGAGTCTCTTTATAATAAAGGCACTGGATGGTTTCTTTCTTCCATGAGTTAAGGAATTACACGAAAACAAAGCATCCTACAAACAGTTAGCTTCTACAGTGCAATCACTCTAGGCCAAGAAGAGTCTTCATTGCCTTCTTTTTGGATACTACTTTGCCATAAACACCCTTACCTAGCTTCAAGACTCTCTCCATCTCTGCAATGTTACTACTACTACAACCTCCATTCTTCTTCTTCATCCCTTCCACCACCATCTTCAACAACCTCTCATCGCTTCCAACGACGTCACAGACGCTGTCCACCACAACTTCCATTGATGGAACCTTCCTCCCCCATCTCCTCATAAGCCTCTCCGAGTTATAAACCTCTTCATAAACTCCCCAGTAAGATGCTCTCAGCAACCCTTTATCCTTCCCTTTCACCTTCCATCTCTTCATCCCTTCCTCCACCATATAAACAGCGTTCCCTGCGTCCACACCTCTCTCTAAACCCGTTTCAAACTCTCTAATCTCTTGGTTGGCAACAGACAAGACACTCTCGACCCTGCATCTACTGCATTTACAAGAAAACCCCCACGACTCAGCCATCTCTTTCCGCTTCTCCAACGGAGAAGAAACCACGTCGTAGTAAGCAGAAGTGATCTCTTCCCCGGCCTTGATATCTCTCGAGGCATGAACAATGGCGTAGTCTCCAACGTGAAGCCGTCTTGCGTTTGGGACACACGAGTGGTTGATGAATGAAGGTAGTGTCCACAGCCCTACACCGTAATACTCTTTGTTCTTCCCTATAACTTTAGCTGAAACCGCTTCTTCCACCAGAGAATTCACATCCAAGATGCTTAGCAGCTTCTCCATATCCAAAGAGGAGTCGTCACCACAGGTCTCAAATGCTTCTTCTTCAGGCATAAAGAGAGATATGTCTGGAACCTCCAGAGTGTCTTCCTCTTCTCCAGTGGATAAACTCGAGACAAGTCTCCGTGTTCTGTCACATCTCCTCACAGATTTAGTAACTTCGTCCACGAAGTTCTTCCACATAACCATCTGACCACGCTCTTTCACTTCCTAAGATCCCTCTCTCGGTTGCAACCCCCTTCGCGACTAAGATCAAACTCCCTGTAACGATGTTCTTCGTTGCAAACAATCCACGCCCACTTATAACCTCAGACTTCTTAATCTCAATTGACCCAATGAACTCAGCGAGCTCCGGAGTTCTCCCACGAAACCCACTTAGGACCCAATCAGACAGATCGAAAGCTCCAGTCTTTCCCTGAAACTCGAGCTTCTTGCACTTCTCCACGTACACAGTAACGCTCTCGCTCGCTTGTGGGTCGAGCAGAGCCGTTTTGAAACACTCAAGTGCCGACGAGTATCTGCTCAAGCCTAGCAAGACTTTACCTTTACAGAGAAGAGTCTTGAAATGTGTGTTTTCGATCTCGAGCGCTTGGTCGCAGTCCCGTATAGCTTCGGAGGAGTCGTGAAGCCTCGCTCTTGCTTCGGCTCGGTTGCATAGAGCTAAGCAGAGGGATTTACGGAGCTTGGGAACGGAATTCCGGGTCGGATCCAGCAAGCGTTGTGATTTGGCTTCGGGAGAGATCGATGAACTTGGTGTAAAGATGGATAGACTCTTCCCATTCTTCCCGGAGAAGAAGCTCCGTCGCTTTGGATCTGAGGCTCTGCAACAGCTCCGGTGATGATCCTTCTCTATCTTCCTGTTGCTCAAATTGCTCTCCCTCCATGTGTTGATTTCTTGAAATTAATAAAAGAAAGTTTTTGCTTTTGCTTTGATTTGCAGAATCATATTGTGTTTCCTCCAGAAACATTTAAATGTTAGGTTTTTGTAACGGTCGGATTTTGTATCATTTTTTTTACACTATTGTTTTTGTCCCCACATGATGCTGTAACGGTCATTAAACATCTTACACAATTACATGAAAAAGTAAATCGTTGCAACTTTTAATTTAACATTAGTTTTTCAGCTGATGTATTAGTACTCTGAGTATTTAACAATTTACTTAACTGTAAGAGATTTAGAACGGTTTAGTTAGACCAAATGACTTAAATCAAATTGTTCCAAGAACAATTCAAAGCAAAAGAAAAAAGAAAAAGACATGTGTAAACAAAAAAAAAAAAGAGAAAGACATGTTAGTCTCACAAGCAAATCCCTGTCTGTTTTGTAAACTTAGTGATCTCATTCCCCTCAGAAACAGCCAAGCCTATCCCTGTTCTTCCACCGTTACCAACACCTCTATAATACAACCTCCACTGATGATCAGTCTCTCCATCCATCTCAATCAAATAAGGACACCCAACTCCTTCGTTAGTCCCACGCACCGCCTTCACCAACCCCAAGCACCGCTCCCACGTCCTGGACCCGTTCTCCAATCCTTAATCCCGTCTTCCGAAACCGCCAAGCCAATGCTCATCTTCCCGTTTCTATCCACACCTTCGTAAGCCATCACGTAACTCCCATCTCTCTTGTTCCTTGTCACGCAAGGATACCTTACCCCGACCTCATCAAAGCAAACCGAACCTTCCGTTTCCGGTTTTCTCCCTCCTAAGATCTTACCAAACTTCACCCACTTGATCCCTTCCCTAGACCTCGCCATCCCAATGCAGAACTCACCGGTTCTCTCGTCGAACGAATGGTAATACATCCTTAGATCCCCACTTCCGTGGAACACTACATGCGGTGATGCAATGTATAGAAAGTCCCAATCTTTCTCAGACCCAACATCTAAACAAGGCACCAGTATGATGCTCACCTTCGATTCTAGCCCAGTGCCTACCGTCTTGACTGATCGCTAACCCCGGGAGTGACCTAAAAACGCTACCTTTCTCGAACCTTTCTGGATTCCCAAACTCAAAGTTCAAACCTTGGGACTCAAACTCAACAGTCTCGGTAGTGTAGCCTGTGTAATACATCCAGTAAACAGAGCTATCAGCTCTGACTTTTGAGCTAGACATTACCACTACTTCACCGGGCCGAACATGGGCTTTATCAAAAGCCCACCAGTCTTCACAAGGGCCCATTACCAAACCCACATCGTCTGTTGTGGACTCGACTTTCCCTTTCCCTCTTTCCCAGTGAATCCCATTGTTTGAAACCGCTAACCCGACAGAATCTGAAACAGGACTTTGCTTTGAGGAGGAGCTTCTTCCATGGTACCACATGCACCATCTCTCTTCGTTGTCGCTTAGAAATCTCTTCACAACCGGAGATCCAATCTCCTCGCTGTCCCACGAATCACTACCCAGGTCAAGAACAAGTCCTTTCTTCGAAGACAATGTAGAAGAGCTCGAATCTTGACCTGTTTCGTTACTTTTGGTGGTGGAACATCTCGTGACTGTGAGCGAGAACGGAGAAACTCGTTTGTTCCGGTAATGAAGCGAGAGAATGGATGGTCTGTGACGTCGAGCTGTACTAGAAGCGGTGACGATTGAGGGTGTTCCATGGAGTTTGATGGTATTAGCTTCCATGGCTCGAAGAGAGTTTGAAAGTGAGGTTGACTCTGAATGTAGTGAAGTGCAACGGGCCACATATTTTGTTTGGATGACTTTGCTAGTTGCTAGTTCAAATATGACACGTGTCTTATGCTCAACGGTGAGCCAAGATCGTCTTCTTGACAGATTGGATAAATCAGGAATATAGTATTAGGCTTAAGAAATCGGCCCAACTAAGGCCCGATGATAAAGTGATAACAGACAAAAGAAAACTCAAGTTTGTTTATTTCAGGGTTCACAGTAAAGGCAAGACTTGTAATCTAAAATGTTCATTTTCATTCTTTAAAATAAAAGTTTTCTAAGTGTCAAAAATTTATTAAATGTTTATGTCTTTCTGTTTCTAAAATCTAAAACGACAGAAAATGAAATTTTTAATTTTATATTCAGATCTTATTTAAAGAGGAAATGAGAAACTTAAGACTCAATAATCTTTAAGGAGGAATTAATGGACTGGATTGTGTTGTAGGTTGGTGAAGTTAGTTGAAAATTGGTTAGCTACCCAAAAATACTGTTACCCATTTATAAGTATTTCTTATCAAACTGGTCCGGGCTTCGACACAGTCGTCCTATACGATTAATGATTTAATTTTGAACTGTAGCAAAATTAAATGATCGATGTGGCGACAACTAGCTAGCTGATGAGTTTATAAATGAAGTTAATTATACATTTTGTATTATTTATTATAAAATAGTATAGTAAAAAAGTAACCATGTTTTCTGTTTAGACGTCCAGTTATGACTGCTTGGGTGTCCAAGCTGCTAGGCGAGCACTTAAGAACCTACGTACGTGGCTGACTTTTAATTCAATGAAAAAGTTGATCATTTGTTTTAGAGCTAACCATGTATATGTGACAAAAGAAGATAGTATAAGAACATGATCCTTCCCAATCAATTTTTGGTTTAACTTGCAAATAAGAGAACAAGATAAGGAAGCAACAACTATCAGTTTGCAATAAATGGCACGACGGAGGAGGTTTTCTTCCAAAGGGAAAGATGTGGACTGTTATGTTTATCTTGTCTGGCTATATAGAAAATTTAGAGGATACGTTATTTTCCTTGTCAAAGCGTGTTACCTTTTAGGTCCGAGGAACTAGGAACAGCAAGGTAATGTGGCTGATTAGTCCTGGAACGCTTAAAAATGTGTGATTATAAAGAAAAATAATCGACTATATTGGTTTAACCGTTTAATATATGGTAATTTGACAAAGAGAACATGTGATTTCTTATTTCTCTTATATGAGAACATGTGATTTCATTTCTCACCAGTGGAAGAGAGTCAAGAGACAAATTGGTAACCAGAACAACCTTCTTCATCGTTATTCCAAAATAAGTATTTACAAGTTGACAAAATAAAGTTAGTAGTACAATCGTAAAGAGCCATTTGTATTAATTCAATTAGGGAAATTGGTTACACAAATAATTACTAACCTAGTTTAGTAATAATTAAAGAGTAGTAACTAAATTATGTGAATGTGATTTAAGAAGGTGATGTAGACTTTGAATTCGACACTTATTGGAGATCCTTTTTCGTATCTAGTGATTAATATCATTACGTCACCCACGTTATGAGAGTAAAATTATTTTATACGTATGTCAAAAAGAATTGGTTGTCCAAAAAAAAAGTATGTCAAAAAGAACCAAAATTTTATAGAAGTGCCGTTATAGATAGCATTTCAATTCTAGCATCTCTTATACTTTGCATCTGCATTGGCTAGAACCTGATTCGCATATTTAATATTTGACTATCGTAATTTATTTGAACAAACAGAGCATCACTCTACACTCTAGAGCATAGAGACGCAAAATATATCAACCAAATGGTTAATGCATCGTTTCTAATATTGAAGCAAAATAGAAGACGCAAGAGACATGTTTGGAGTTCAGTAAGACAACGATTATACGATCAAATTTGTTGTTTTGCCCACTTTTGTCCTTATGTACATTGATTACTTTTGTATCAACCCATTTCGTTATCATTTATTGATTGCTTTTCCCTCTTGGTAAATTGCTAATTGTATGCAAATTGCAAAGAGTCTCATCATCCCCATGAGCGAGATAGAAGTTTGCTGTTCATGTGAACTTATAAATTACTGGTTATGACTATCTATATAGCTCTTATATAGTTATATATGTCCGGTGTTTCACTAATTTCTCAGAAGATCAGTGATTGAATGTCCGTATAACAGTTAGTAATCTTGATGCTTGATCGTGTCTAGTAAAACTCATCCTACTTGTATTAGCATTAGCTGAGGTGGGTTTACTGTTTTCGTTGGCCTTTTACAAAATTAGGGTTGACAATATATAGACTTTTATATTATGCGTCTCAGTTATTTACTCCCAATGCGTTGATTAGTTTTTTTTTTTATATAAACCGTCAGAATTTCAGGTATTTGCTATACAATCTCCTCTAGTGGCTGAAGCTATCAGCGGTTGATAATACGATCTTTAAAGCATAAATTACCTCTTTCAAGTGAAATTGAAATAGTGACCTTGAATAATTATTTTTCAACATTACCAGACCTAACCATTACCCATAATTACTAAATGTATTAATTAGTTATCCAACAATTAACAATATATACAACCTTAAAACATATATGCGTCGCTGCTTGTATCTTCAATCCTTAGATGGATCAGTCATTATGCAGCAACTATTATCAAATCCAATACTTTGTCGGTTCAATCTGATTTGCGTCTTATAATGTAGGATAGTTAGAATCAACAATGTACATCAAAAAGGAATTTAATTTCATGTTAGAACGGGTTCACACATAGTAAATATTTGAATGACAATGTAAACAAAGTAAACGTAATATCCAGATGAAAGTAATGCATGCGGCGTTAATGATGCCTGTAAATAAAAGCAACGACATTAAAGTATTAATCTAGTAAGTAGTAGTATATAGCAACATAAAACTTTATAAAGCGCCGACAAAAAGCGAAGGGAGCCGTAGTTGGTATAGTCACGTTTCCATTTAACCACTAATCAAGACACTTAATACTCTTTTCTTTTTATTTATAAAGTTCATTCCAAATAAAAGTGGTATCTATTGACTTTTAAACGTATGATTTTCTGAGTGTTAGTACAAATTTATCTCACTAAACTCTGATGACAAATCTTTAAAAAAAAATAATTACAAAATAAAAACTTAGATGATAAACAAAGCCCCATGAAGTGATATTAGATGAAAAGTTTTGTCCTAGGTAAACCACAGAAATATTATCTATGCAGCTTCCAGTCACAACCAATTAAAAGAAGAAAAGGGTTGGAAAAAAAAAGGTGAAAAGGTTCTGAACGTCCACCGTAGATAACCCATCGTTTGGGCTATAGTCCACTTGCTGACTTCTGACGCTATCTTTGTATAGTTAGTTATATTAATGTCGCTGCCGGATCATAACTCGAGTTAAAACCTGGTTGACAAAATAAAACAGAAAATTAATCATCGAATACTCAAGTCATTTAATTCTTTGAATACTACTAAAGATGTATACTTTAAGATCTGAAGAAATGTCTTTGTGTTTCATATTCTCCAAGTCTCTCGCTTAAGTATTGCATGTTCGCTTTGAATTAACCTGTGTATTAGTTATTCAGCGTTATCACACACCAAGTTGTAATCAGTGGCGGAGGCAGCTAAAAAGCCTGTAGGTCATTTGACCCATATCAATTTTAAAAATTAATTAAATTTAGACATAAATTTGTAATATATCTAGAGTAGTTGGATTTATAAATGTTGTGATCTAATTGGTATGTATTTATGAATCTATAAATTTTAGATCATTGGTGTGTCTTTCATAAACATGTATTTTGTATTATACATATAAAATATAGTATTATAAATATAAAAATACAAAAAATTCCTCCCCGCGTATATATATGTAAAGTTTATATATTTTCGTTTTTATTTATGTTTTAGGGAAAATTTAGAAAAATCATTAAAATTCGGTTATATTTTATAAATATTTCCTCTTTATGTGCTTTTTCAAAAAGGAAAATTAAGTTAAAATTAACTAAAACCTTATTATGAAAAAAATAAATATATTATTAATGACAATCATATATAATATTTTTAATTCACTAAAGTTATCTATGAAATTAACATTCGTGATAATTAACGTGAATATGATTTGTAAGAAACTAAGTTCTTAAATAATATTATAGAGATTGGTAGCAGCTCAAACATGTTGACAAAAAATGCAAATCAAACCTATGTCGGGTTTTATAAGTATTTATCATCAAACAAATTAAGTTTTAATTCACACTAATCAGTTTATGTATATATTATTATTATTATTATTATTATCATCGATGTTAAATCATAGTACTTTGCTAGTGATATAAGATTTTAATATATTGAAATAACAAAAAAATTAAGCTTCACATCAAAATTCTACTGTAAATATTCGGAAATAGCTTATCAGATCATAATCGCTTTGATATCCTACCGATGAATATTCTAACAAAGGTTTAGAATACAAAAAAAAAATTTATTAATCTAGGAAACAAGAATTAAAATTAACAAACCAAGTTAATATCGTTCTGGGTTCGGGTTTTTTTGGTCATTCGGACTGTTTTAAATGGTAAGAATATGTGAAATGCCATGGACTCGTAGAAATAGTTTTTGGGTTTAGAAAGCCTTTGAAATTTCAGCGGTTATCAAAAAATAAAATTAAAATTAACAAGTATACTACTGAAGTTTATGTAACTAAGAAAAGGGACCAAAAAGAACCAAGTGGTTCAGAGAATCGTCATCAACAGAACAGAAAGTGAGGATAAGATGAGACGAGGATAATAAAGGGATTCGAAGCCACGGAATCTTTATTTCTCGAGATGGACAACTTTAAGTGGAAAGCTAATTTATCTGTCTGACCCCCACTAAAATCTTCTAAAAATCTAATCGGACGGTGTAGACTAGATACTTGAGAAGTTCTTCGAGATTAACAGCCTCACGATAAAAGAAAAGTTAGGCTTCAGAATCAGAGTGACAGACATTTGGTTAACGGTCGTTAAAATCGGCTACGAACATATGCTTCTGTTGTCAGTTAGTTTTACCTTTTAGCATCAATTTGCACCTTACGCCTACTCACGCTATTGGTTATTATTACGTAAATATAGTAATATACTAACATGCATACAAACACATGCAAACATGCAAGAGGGTATGGGAAAGTGGTTGTCTGATTTGCACATTACGATGACGAATTCACAGTACTCGTGACACTGAAAAAAAAAATATAGATATGCTGACATTGGCCATCAAAAGTTTTGTTATTAAATAAATTTGTCTCAACCAAAACATTATTTATATAGATTTTTTGGTTAAAAAAATGTTTTGAACCCTGCTTAATAGGTGAATGAGAAGCGAGTATGATTAATGGAGGAGATCCATTTGAAATTCTTAGAGCATGATTTGATACTTTTTGACTAAAGACTTCTTTTATATCTCTTATCTAGAAAACTTTTCTTAGTTTTTCTTAACTAAGAATCAAAAAATGTATCTTATATTAATTAAGAATTTCACCTTAAAAATCCCACCGGTCTAAGTAGCCACTAGACTATCTAGGTGGTGTCTAAAAGATTATAAGTAATTTTTAAAGATTTGTGAGTAATTTACCTATTTGTGATGTATGTATGCTAGGAGACTTAAAAATCATTGTAGATGCGTTAAGAACTTAAGATACTAACAATTCAAGCATTGTGATGCTTGATCATGTGGAACATTATTTATATAGATCTATAAGTAAATTTTAAAGATTTGTGTGTAGTTTACGTATTTGTGATGTATGTATTTTAACCAACTTATTTATAATTCGACGTGTTCTTACACGAACCATAGTATTTGTTAGTCTTTCATAGGTGTTTTCAACAATACAAACATTTAAAAATAAGTAATATGACGAAAAAAGCGAGGGAGTCGAGTCTCTCGTATTAGAGATCCAACACAATTAGTAAGAAATCATGATCCACATGTCAACCAATAACAACCACTAAATGAATTTTTAAATACATTTGTCAATTTTTACTATATCCACTATTTAGTTATTAAATAAATGATTCGGGAGAGGATTAACTAAAAGAGAAATCAAACCATTTGAATTTTAACTCGAAATCCGTTGAGTGTTGGGCGGATAGCAGGAATCAAATCTTCATCTCGTTTTGAAGTTTTTACCAATATGGATGCTTTCAAATCATTAGGAGACTTTAGAATTATGTGTCTAATTGTCTATGATTCAGTTTTCTTTATTTTAAAAATTAAATTTAAATTGTAATTCAATTTTATTTGCATTCACTATTCTGTAGTTGAGAAACTCATACAAAATAATCAACCATTACTGATGTTCTAACTATCTTTCGTACCTAGCTTTATATATCTAAAAGTGCTAAACAGCTAAATTAAACAAAGTAATTCCAGAGAAAATATATATATCATTTCTGCTTTTGAACCTAAATTATACATAAGTGCCAGTTGCGACTATCCACCTGTTGATAACAAAATCCTATGAAGAGAGTATAACAAAAAAGCAGAAATGATATATATATATATATATATATATATATATATATATATATATATTAGAAAAAGAAAGAAGATGGTTAAGCTTGTCTGTTTTATCTGGAAGGAGCTTTTGATTACTTTATTTTTTGCTTTTGATTAATTGGTTTATTATAACGTGCAACTAATCCAAATTAATTAATGTGCAGTTACATACAAACAAAAAAAGAGAGGGAGAGAAGCGAAAATAAAATTGGATACACGAACGAGAGAAAACGGTGAGAAAATAAAAGACAGGTGCTTTCAAAAAAAAAAGACAGGCATGTGCATGCATTGGCAATATTGGCAAGCTTAGTAAAAATAGTTAAAAAGAACTTGGCATCGCTTTCATATTTCAACTCCTACACTTTATACCAAATAACCCAACTGATGAACGAAATAAAATACATTTGTTTGTCTTCTTTTAAACCTACGATTAACTTCTTTGGCGTTTGTAAATACATGGAATCCTATGCTACTTTTGTTTATCATGTTAAGATTTAAAGTTTCCCGCATGATCGTTAAATTTTGATCCCATTTGTGTCACACGCATGCTGGATCTTCTTATGTTTTAGCTTCATTGTATTGTCAGTTTTTTACATCGTCAGCTTTTTATTTCGTAGCCTACAAAACAGAAGGCAGCTACACTTGCTTCAGTTCTAATAATTAAAGGACTAATTTATACAGGGGAAACTAGCTTAATAAAGAAACATCGTCAGCTTTTTTGCACATTCAGAGATATATTTGATGACAAATGAATCTGTATTTTACAAAGCAGAAATCCATAAAGCGATGACTAATAAATGAAAGAATTGAAGAATAAGTATCTTAATATTGTTTTACCAAAAAAAAAGTATCTTAATATTGTTAACATGTTTTTTCTTTGAAAGATCTCTTATTGTTAACATGTTTCTTTATATTTTAGCAAAAAAAAAAAACATCTTTCTTTATATACTTAGAAAATATACGTTATTTAATATTAATATTATGTTGCCATTGATCATAAATTAAACGTTAGCCTAAACGGGGTTTCTCCGTCCATATGAGGTAAAATTTATGTTTCCCTTCCCTTTATTTTACTATTTTCTATCCTATCTAGTGTGTTTCTTATATATCTTATATTTTGTTGTCTGTCGGAAAATAAGTAACGTAAGCGACTTTGCAATGTATTTTTTCGTAAAATCATCGAATTAAAGTTACAAAAAAAAAGAAAAAAAAATCATCGAAATAAGTTAATAGCAGCGGGGGGGCCCATGTTTTTAGCTGAGATTACGGGAGGTTCGCCGTAGATTTCTGCCGGTGGAGTTCTTGACCACATTAAATTTCTTATATTTAACATGTTTTTTCTTTTAAATTTTTAATTTTAATGGTTACAGTTACATTCTCGTTAATAATTTCGAAAACTGTATACTACTTGTGCGTTAAATATAAAACTAAATTTTGATCGGCACAACCGTACGGATTTATTTTCTTATATTAAATTTTTTAGTTTATATAACAAAATTTATCAATAACTTAATGTAATTTAGTGTATTTATTTTAATAATACCTATGTTTATGTGGCTTATATAAATACTATAAATCTTTTACTTTTGTAACAATTTATTTTTGAAAAATTATTTTAAAAAATTTCTAAATTTGAAACTTATATGGAATCATATGTACACTGAGTGATTTTACGATTTGACTACACAAATCGTACCAATATGTTCCAATATGGCGATATGTGTATGTCGTTTGATGGTTTGATATGTGTATGTTCACCATCCATGATTTTTAGGATTAATAAATTAAAATGATATATATTGAATGATATGTGTAACAATTAATGAGTGGTAAGTCAATTCTAGTTAAGAGTCCATTTTTTTAAATATCACATATCAATAAGAAGTGTTTTAATATAATAGATGTTTACATATAGATATTAGAAAGCGAGTTATAGGCTTCGTGATACGTCTAGCTCAAAACAGACCATTGTGACCCACTTAGATTTCAGTTTGATTTTTTTCGTGTCACTCTCTTAACTATTTTCCTATTACCGGATATATAACCACACAACACATTGAAAAAAAAAAACCACACAACACATATTTGTATAGCAGCACAACACATTTTAAAAATAAAAGTAGTAGATTATATACTCTTAAAACAATATTTAATTTTACCATATAGGTGCCAAATCTCATGATTGGTTCACTAGGATATTATATATTAAATGTAATACTCTTTCTTTATCACTTTAATTGATGTCTTAAAAAAATAATTTTATTTCGTTTTAAATGATGTTTTAAAGTTTTCATGCAAAAAATAAATAAATTTGATGTTTTTGACCATTTATATTTTATAATATAATTTTATTAGTTGGACTAACTGTAATTATTGTTATCTTTAAGCAAAACAGAAAAATTAAATAAAAATTCAATTCTATTGGTTACATGGATATAAGTCCATTGCTTTCGGCTCATTTGAATGTCCGTGAGAGAATCTATCTTTGAGATGTATCTCTATCTAGGAGTTAGGTATGTATCATCATTGACCCGTGTTTACTTTTAAAAAAAAAAAGAAAAGTTTGAACTTTTTTAATCAGAGAGAGTACTAAACTGTTTATAGTTGTTTTGTATATTCAAGACCATAAACAAAATAAGAGTTTTTGACTAATGTATGGTAGATGAATAGTTAAGTTAAAAGGTAGTGAAAGAATCTGAACACTCATTATTGTAAACTATAGTTAAGTTTCTAGAATATATTGTTAATCACATCATGGTGGTTTAATAATTTCCATTAAAAGATAAATTGTTTTGTTAGTCTAGCTAGAGATCACCTTTTCTCTAGTATGAAATTTATAATTTCACATGTAGCCATATAAATATGGATCTATTGCTTAAGACCTATTTAGATATTTAAAAGATGATTCATCCGTAGACCGCACATTTCACCCAAATATTAGGTACCGAATTTAACCATTTCTTTCTTTAGCAAAGAAAAAAATAACATATAGTTTGTGAATATAAACGCCACACAATACAGAATTACAAATGTTTTTAGTTACAATTATAAAGACGCCTGCGAAAAGAAGAGAGAAAGCAACGAGAGGCTATGAGGACGCAGAACCCGTTTTGTAGCACACATGTGCATTTGTCTCTTTGCTTTTTCGGGTTTTTCTTTGAACAAAACTTAGCTTCACCCCCTAAGGTGAACCTCTACATTCACCCACCAATAAGAATTAGTTAATTAAGATTTGATATCTCTTAAAAAAGGAAACCAAGCAATAAGAATTTAATGATATAAAATTATGTTTTTAGATAAATAAAAAATAGTAGCAAGTATCAAAAAAATATATTCTTTTTAATATTGATAAATCCGTCAGAAAATACTAACCCTAAACCTTAAATTTAAAATACTAAACCCTAAACCCTTGGGAAAAGCATGAACCCTTGGGCAAATCTTATACCTTAAACCCTTAAATTTAAACCAAACCTTAAATCATAAACTAGATCCTAATCCCTAAACCCTAAATCATAACCTCTAATACTAAACCCTAAATCATTAATTTCAAAATGGTTTATAGTTAAGTATTAAGAATTTATGATTTAATATTTGTCAAAGAGTTTAGGGTTTCGTGTTTAGAATTTAGGGTTTAATATTATGGTTTATGATTAAGGATTTAGGGTTTAAGATTAAAGATTTAGAGTATAGGATTTGCCCAAGGGTTCAGGCTTTTCCCAAAGGTTTAGGGTTTAGTATTTAAAATTTAGGGTTTAGGGTTTAATATTTTCTAATGGATTTATTAATACTAAAAAAATATTTTTTTTATAATTGCTACTATTTTTTATTTATTTAAAAAACATAATTTTATTTCATTAAATTCTTATTACTTGGTTTCCTTTTTTAAGAGATATCAAATCTCAATTAACTCATTTCTATTGGTGGGTGAATGTAGAGGTTCACCTTAGGGGGTGAAGCTAAGTTTTGTTCTTTTTCTTTCTAATATTAAATGCTAATATGGGTTTTCTTTCTCCCAATTAAAGAATATAATATTTTCAAAAAAGGTTAAATACAATATATGGGAATATACAAATATAATTCATTAACAAACTACGGTTCTCTTTATTTAAAAAAAAACTACGTTTCTCTTTAATAGAAAACAGCAAAAAAAATAAAAAAAATAAAATAAAAAAAGAAAACAGCATAAATGTTCGTTGAAAAAAGAAAAAGGATTTGTTTATTCAAGGAGTCCAAGTTAGTTGCCACCATCCGTGGCACAACGGTAAATTATGACCAACTTCCTCTTACTAAAGTTTCTATAAATTCAACTACTCATAAGTCTTAACCCAACAACATATCCTCACATCTCTCTCTCTCTCTCTCTCTCTCTTTCGTTTCGTTTCTCTTCTAGGAAAGAAGAGTCTCCAAGTTCCAAGTAACTACTTTCTCTATCTACATTCAGTTGTAGCTCCTTCATGTTCTATCTACATTCAGTTGTAGCTCCTTCATGTTCTCTAATACATATTCATCATCAACTTTATCACTCCATGTGCAGGTTAACGCAAGAAGTAAACATGGGTCCTGTTGGATTTTTAGTCATGGCTTTCATAGGGGTAATGGCTTCTTCCGTGAACGGCTATGGAGGCGGCTGGGTCAATGCACACGCCACATTCTACGGCGGTGGCGATGCTTCTGGCACAATGGGTAAACACTTTACAAAACCATTCCCATTTTTTTTCTTACCTATTATCAAGTTTCTGATCTTCAGACTACTTATTGTAGGTGGTGCTTGTGGATACGGCAACCTATATAGCCAAGGCTACGGGACAAACACGGCGGCTTTGAGTACGGCTCTGTTCAATAACGGACTTAGCTGCGGTTCTTGCTTTGAGATAAGATGTGAAAACGATGGTAAATGGTGTCTCCCTGGCTCAATCGTTGTAACCGCTACAAACTTTTGCCCACCAAACAACGCCTTACCTAACAACAATGGTGGTTGGTGTAATCCTCCTCTTCAACACTTTGATCTCGCTCAGCCTGTGTTTCAACGCATTGCTCAATACAGAGCTGGCATCGTCCCTGTCTCCTACAGAAGGTAAACAAAAGTCAACTTCTCTGTTTCCATGTTTTCTTCATCTGCTCTGTTTTTAAATACAGAGTCTATCATAATTCACAATACTGTATCTTTACCTGGGAAAATCTCATAAATTGCATTTTTAGTTATTTTCATATAAATAATATTATTTTTTCTTTTCCAAAATTGTATTTTAATTAATTAATTCACTAAATTACTTCGAATCATAAATCCTAATCCTAATCCCACCCCCTAAATCTTATTCATTACATCTTAAATTTAAAATATTTAAATATATTTGTTTTTTCCCTTCAATAAATATTAATTTAAATATTTTCTTGCTATTTTAAAACAAAGCTTAATTTATGACTATTTGAAAGTATTTCTCTATTTTATTAGCTTTGCTCGATGAACATGAATTGTGTTGTTTTGCAGGGTTCCGTGTATGAGAAGGGGAGGAATTAGGTTTACTATCAACGGTCACTCATACTTCAACCTCGTTCTGATAACAAACGTCGGCGGCGCCGGAGACGTTCACTCGGCGGCGATCAAGGGTTCAAGAACAGGTTGGCAAGCGATGTCAAGAAACTGGGGGCAAAACTGGCAAAGCAACTCTTACCTCAACGGTCAAGCGCTTTCTTTCAAAGTCACCACTAGTGACGGCCGTACCGTTGTCTCCTACAACGCAGCTCCTTCTGGCTGGTCCTTCGGCCAGACATTCACCGGTGGACAGTTCCGCTAAAAGGAGCAGTTGGTCATTCTATACTATTTTTATATCTAAAAAGTAAACTTGTTTGTGTGGTGTGTAGAGGTATATTGATAAATGGGTTATTGCTGAGAGAGTGATGCGTCGAGGGCTTGGTTTTGCAGAAGGCCTTGATGACATCTACCTTTTTGAACCTCTTTATTTATTTTCTTTCTTGAAATGTAGTTTTATACAAAGGGAGGAGAAAAGAAACACATAGTAGTAGTTATTGTATTACTGATGCAGAGATGGAGTTAAACTACCACCCGCTAGTAGTAACGAGTATCCCATTTTACTCGGACAGATATGTAAGGATTTTTCAATTGTATTGTTGTGTGCTATGAGATCAACAGAACTCATTATTATGTTTGTAATAAAACAAGTTATAATTTAAGTTCTGAAAGTTAGGGTTTGGTCTTTTTTTTTAGTCAGATAAAAAGCTTTTTTTAACGTGTCACATTTACAACTAATTATTGTATTGTTGTGATGTTGTACGCTATGAGATCAATAGAACTCATTATTATGTTTATAATAATACAAGTTTTAAATAAAGGTTCTGAAAATAAGGGTTTGGTCACTTTTTTTGAAAGTCAGATAAAATAAAGTTTTTTTACTAGCCAAATTTACAACTAATAATCTTACCCAACAGCCATTCTAGGTTGTTTTGATCATCATTTTTTGCGTGAGCTTCTTCTATAATTATTTTATTTTTCTCATATTCAACGAGGTGATGGGCGAGGGACGAGATTAATTTAAAGTATCTGAGACTTACCGAGGGACGAGATTAATTTCCAAAAAAAGATGCAGTTTGTGGATAGATTTATCTTCCGATATATAAAATAGATCTATGTTGGCGTCCATAAATAATGTGACATTCTGAATATTTTTTTACCACTTGATCATAAAATTCCGGACAATTCGTTTATATAGTTTGTCGATGGCGATAAAACGTGTTATTACAAACCAAATCTTTGAATTCTAAATTCCGAAGAAGTCAGAACCGGAGGAAGGTATCCCTTTAGAAAGCTTTGACATGTATTGAAACAAATCACGTACACATAAGCTTTTATTTTACGGACACTGTTATATTTAAGGCTGAAAATTTGATTTGTACATTGATTTGATTAGTTATTTATTTTAATTTGATCCAAAAATTTTGGATATCTATAAAATTTTGAAATAGAACAAATACTAAAAATTAATATTTATTAAAATTAAAACAAATCATAAATATTAAAATTTTGAGAAGTGAATGTCCGCTCTGATTCGACAATATATAAATACATATATATCGTGATTATATTTAAAGTTTTAAATATATAAATTATATCATTATTATTTTAACATATAATTTTTTAAAAAAGTTTTGGGTTATTTTAATTGCTAACTAAGTTTAATATTTTTACAAAAAACGAAGATTTGCTACTTCTTTTAATTTTTATTTTATATACCATCCAAAAAATATTTTACAAAATAAATTTGTATTGAATTTTAAAAAAATATTAATCAAAATGGATGAGATATCTATAAATATTTGTAAATATCCGTAAATATCTATTTATTTTTTGGATATCCACTTTTCTGAATATCCATATTTTATCAAAACAAATCAAAATATTAAATATCTATAACATATAAATCATATCATAAATATCTTCAAAAATGTGGATATAAGATTTGTATCCAACCGTAATTATACATGAGCAGGTGGGCGGATAAATGTAAACACGTTGATCAGTTTTTTTTTTTTTTTGTCAAACACGTTGATCAGCTGGTGTCGCAAAATAAATCGATGGTGTAAAAAAGTAAATACACAGCAATCGAAGGTCCAAAACCCCATTTGTTGCTAGCGGCTAATGTAAATATGGGTCCCACTGTGATGAATTCAGCTTCAACGTGATTTACGTGAACCGACATATTCAGCTATGTTTGGATTTTAGAAGGTAAATGGGCAGTTTTAAAGCCCGTTATAAATCAGCACGTTGAAGAGTAGGTTGGGTTTGGAAGAATTAAAAGCTACGCATGATTTCAGCTGTGACAAATTAAGCATGATTTCAGCTGTGACAAATTAAGCATATAAGCCATGTTAGTTTCGTGAACTGGATGAGAATTCTAGACGTGGTATTCATGCAAAGTAACTGAATAAAGCAATCAGATGTCGTTCGTTCGCGATGCTGAAAATTTTGGATCATGCGTCTGAAAATTGTATTTGGATGCAGTTATGTTCGTTTTGTATTTCGGTATTTTGTATCTCGATGAGTTTTATGTCAAATGATCAAAAACTTCTTATCTTCTCTTTTGGTCTAAATATGTATCGAACCTCATACAGCACACACGCAAGAGACAAGCACAAAATTAAACTACAGTTGTTATCCGATGTTTCCTTCAAATCTGAATATACATTACAAACAGAGAGGTAACATGTATACAGGAGATGTTTACGTTAAAGATGGAGACTGTTGAAACTCAAATGGTTTCGAAGCTAAGCTAGCATATACATACCCTTTAATAGGTTTACACACAAGAAGCATTAGAAATCTCACATAACATTAGAAATCTTACATAACATTTCAAGCTAAAACAAATCACAAAGCTTTACTTTTCAAATCAAAATAGAAAAGACTCTAGTGAGAGCTCACCGGAAGAGATGGATTCGAGATGAAGCTTGAAACTTGTTGTTTCCGAGAACTCACAGGCACAAGACTGCTATAGTGAGAGCAAAACAAATGAGATTTCCAAAAGGGTATCTAACTTACAGACTAAATGTGACGAAAATAACAGTAAAACTTACCAATAGAGCGTGAGAGAGGGAGAGACTGCGTGATGAGAGGGAAAGACTGCGAGAGAGAGAGAGAGGACTACGAGAGAGAGAGGACTGCGAGAGAGAGAAGACTAGATCTAGGGTTTTGGGATCAAGTTTCATGGTTGCAGAGAGGTTGAAGATAGACTGCGAGAGAGAGAAGAGTAGACGGCGACAATAGATTTAGGTTTAGAAACCTATGGCAAAACTTTATAATTTTTAAAATAAATGAAATGTATTATCGATTTTGGATATTTTTGGATGGGTTTATTGTATCTGGAAGCATTAAAAAAACTCATCCAGAATTCCCGAAATATCGGGATGAGTTTTGAAATATTTCTGGATGCCGCGTCCAACTTAACCACTTATTTCGCACCAAACGAACTTCGTCCCGCGTCTGGATGCCGCGTCTAGTTCACGAAACGAACATGGCTATCACCTTAAAAACTTATTTTCATTTAACTTTTACATATTAACTTTTCTTTTGTCAAAACTTTTACATACTAACTTTTATTAGTGTTTATATATAATTAGTGTTTATATATAAACACAAGTTATATTTTTCACCTTAGTAGTATATGTAAAGAATTTTAATATAGTTTATACGACGTTATTAATAAGTGTATTAGATAAGTATAATGCAAATAATAATAATTTTATAAATATAAATTCTATGCAAGATAATAATTTTATCAAAATAATTATTAAATATATATTCAAATCTTTATCTATTATTACTAATATTATTATAAAGAAAGTTCATGAAAGTATTGTTTATTGATTATTAATAAAATTGGATTACTTTATGAACATTTAATTAATTTCTAATATTATATATACTTTTAGAAAATGGTAAACATATAAATAAAATATTAGAATATTTAAAAGTATTAAGATTGTCAGTATTCACATTTAAAGACGTCAAAATGAGCAGCAAGCTCATGAACTAATTCCACTTATCTTGAATTTTCATGAGCACAAATTTTATTTTTGAGGTTTATTTATTAGAGCTTTATTTACATTACAAATAATATGAGTGTGCTTTAATGAATATGAGTTAGCTTATAAATTTATTATTTTTAAAGCTAGGAATATATGAATATATTTTTCATAAATATTTTGTTTTGCATTTTGAATATATTTGAACTTTCTAGTATACACATGTTATCTCATGGTCTCTCCCAAAAATTTATTCATCTTAAATTAGGTATTTCTCTTTCATATTTTAAATTATTTATAGTATTACTAAACTTTCAAATTATGTTTTAAATTCTTAAAAAATATTTTTAAAATTTTATATTACGTTACTACTGTATTTGTTTTCAAAATATTGCAAATTAAATCTTTAACAAAAAAAGATTGCAAATTAACTCATTAACTCGTGATCAAAATAATCTTATTGAATTTATGAACCGATTTGAATTAACACATCATAAGCTAAGATGAAGATGAGTATGACTCATTCTAACACTCCTCACTCACACATTTGAAAATCCATTACATTAACAATCAAAAGACCCGAGATTTAGTTGTGCCGAAGCCCATTCAAAAGAAGATATGACAACAAAATGTATGTAGTCTTCATTATTCCTTTCTTCTTTATCTTACATTTGTGATACTCTTGCCTCCTCGTGGGCTTTTTCCGCAGTGCACTTTCACATATCCTCGTATATATTAATTGAATAGACATTTTAGTGATTTTCCTTGTGTCACTCATAGAAGAGTTCTCTAATTAATCATTTTACTTTAAAGTTTTTCATTTTTGATTTATTTAATTCAGTTCTAAAAGAAACTAAATAAAAAATAATCTTATATTATATATTATTAGCCAAATAAATCATACTTAATAAAAAAGGTTTTAACAAATAATATTTTAGGAAATTGTGTTATCAATGCTCGGTTTTCCTGCATTTAATATTTCCAGTTATATCTAATTAGCATTGTAGCATTTAGTAAGTTATATGAAGATTATATTAAAAAAATATTCCAAACAATATTACATATTATAACTAACTTTAGAATAAATTTTGAAATATAATTTGTATAAAAATATGTTTGATTCAGTATATGATTATAAAATATAAATAACATATTTGTAGTGTAATAGAAATATATATATATATATATATGTATATTAGGTAAAGATCTGTGTCTTGCGGGGTGTCAGGCCGTTCTTAAAATATTAACATTCTTTAATAATATATGTCTTACACATAATAATATTTTATAAAATATTATAAAATAAACATGTGATTTTAGAATATTTTTAATAATAGCAACTATATGCAAAATATATTTTAATGATTGATCAAACTAAAATGGTAAAAATGTTAATTTTATAAATATATATGGCATATAGTTTAATTTAAAGGATATTAAAATCCTCATTATATATCTATATATATATATATATATTGAGAAGTCATTTTAGTGTTTTTATTATGTGTTATTCATATGAGAGCTCTCTAATTAATCGTTTTAATTTGATTGGTCGAAAGTTTTTTTATTTTTGATTTATTTAATTCAGTTCTAAAAAAAAATCAAGAATAATCTTATATCAATAACCAAACAAATCATACTTAACAAAAATGGCTTTAACAAATACTACTTCATTGCCCGAAAGTAAGATTTTTTAGAATTAAGAATGTAATAAAACGCTTATTAAGAATGTAATAAATGTTTAAACTTTAATTTACTATTTATTTTTCTGTACACTTTCCAATAATTATCCACTAATAAAATTTAATTAATTCAAATATTCATAATTAATGTTTCTAAAATATATAAAAAGTACCTTAAAAATATATAAAATCTATCTTTGTGGAACAAGAATAAAGTCTAGAAAATATTATTTTCAGGAACGGAGGTAGTATGTATTTTAGGAGATTGTGTCATCAATGCTCGGTTTTCCTATACTGAATTCTGCTTATGTATCACTCATAGGTGATGTTTAGTTTTATTTCTCTTAATTTGATTGATTGTTGGATTTGAATTTATTTAATTAAATCATCTTATAGAATTCATCGTCTGTCATTCATAGATAAAATTTAGAATTAATTCTCTTAATTTGATTGGTTATTAGCATTTTAATTTTCATTTATTTATGTAAATTGAAAAGTAATTATACAATCAATTATGTGTCATTTTTAGTTTTGAATACCTTGTTCATATTTGAATTAAAATGTTATTACCTTTAATCCTATTTAAAACTTTAAAAAAAATATTTCAATAAAAATAAAGAAAAACTAATTTTATTAAAATTTAAAATAATTAAAATAATCAAACAAATAAAAAATATAAGTAAAACAAATCAGCAATTCTGATGTTGGAGCTACAAAAACTTCTGACCATCATCTTGGAACTACACAAAAAAAAAACTTTTTTTCTTCTGTGAAAGGTAGAGTAAGAGAAAATTATATAATATGACTTTCATAGAAAAATTTTTAGTGACTTATATTTATATTGTTGAACTATCTAAGATCTTCTAAAAATATATGTTGAAATTTTTGATAATCAAACAATTCAAAGTTAAAAATTTAAATTTTAATATCTTTCATTATTTTCAGTGATTGTAATATTATAAACATAATATATATTTCTCTGTATAATATTACTTCCCGCGAAATCGCGGACAAACACCTATATCTATCTTATATTTCGTGACAAAAAAGAAACATTCAGTCTTTTTCAAAAATATTAATATTTCTAGCGCATCGTATATTTTTCTTCTTATATTGGCTTTTGATATCAGGCTCGCCTCAATTTTTATTCTGGCTATGCGCAATTAGAAGATCAATACATATAATTTGTAAAAATTGATCTGGAATTTTTTTAGCAAAAGAAAACCTAAGCTCTAACTAAAACATTGGAGAAAAACTATTGACCCTGTGCAAATGCACTTTGAGATGGATCTAGATACAGAAAAACTGATTAAGAAACTTTTTTTTTAACTATTTTTTTTCGTTTTGTAACTTGATTAAGAAACTATTTTACAATAGAGATGAAAGAAAAGTGATCAATATCAATAACGAGACCAAGAGATTAAATGCTTGGAGTAGCCGAGTAGAATATGTAGATTTTCTCAAGAGAGGAGCTAGTTATTAGATGTGCATGCCATGAAAAGTTGTGAATAGTTCGTTCAAATGTGCAGCTTACCAATACGACGAATATTCTTAACTATGTATAATTGAGTTGATAATGATATAGTATAAAAGTCACGAATATGTAGTATGTAGTACAGTATGCACCATAAGCTAATAGTTTTTTTTTTTGAGTAAAACTCAAATAATACCATAAGCTAATAGTTTTTTTATTGCTTTTATTTTACCAACAATCTTACAGTGTTATAAAAACAATGGAATTTCCCAGAAGAAGAGAAAAAAAAAATCCAGAAGGGGTGAATGTCTCAGACATGTACGTCGAAATCATTGTTCTTACATTATTATGTATAATACAAAAATGCTGAGAATTTGTTTTTGGATATGTGAATCGAATATTCAGATTGATAAGTCCACGTCTAGATTATGAAAATATAGAAGATTTTTTTTTATATAGAAGATTCACATAATTGCATCTTTATTTTACAATATTTATTTCATGCATATTGTTATTTGACGAAGATGATACAATTAAATCATACCAATTATATCAGTTTACCAAACCATCATATCTAGTCGCTTTTACCATTTGGACAAATCTGAATCTGACTTCGACTTTGAAGTTTTGAACATTACTTCTGTCTTGCTTATTTGTATCTATTTAAATAGGTTATTTAGGTCCATCATGAGCATTGGTGCATTAGTTATTCGATTTGCGAAAATAGACATTGAACTAGTCTTGATTCCATGACTAAGATCTGATGGGATTTACTGTTGAAACTCTGATCTCATAGATGATGTAGCATCACCTGTCCTTCAAAAGTATCTATACACTCTGGATCCATCAGAGGGTCAGGTTAGCTACAACCTAGACCTCTTCTTGCCTAGGTTGCCTCTAGATTTGGATCTGCAAATTTCGCTGCTGAGGTTCAGCTTGCTTATTGCGAGCGTTATAATTGATGAGCTGTAACCATTACTCTCTCTCTCTCTCTCTCTCTCTCTCTCTCTCTCTCTCTCTCTCTCTCTCTCTCTCTCTCTCTCTCTCTCTCTCTCTCTCTCTCTCTCTCTCTCTCTCTCTCTCTCTCTCTCTCTCTCTCTCTCTCTCTCTCTCTCTCTCTCTCTCTCTCTCTCTCTCTCTCTCTGCAACTATTGTTTTGTCTCCCTATTTTCACTTCTTTAGATTTTTTTACTTATGTTGTTTTAGAGTAGGGTAAAAGTTCCATACGTAGTTTACAAAAAAAAATGTTCCATACGTGGTTTGTTTACTTTGTTATGGACTTTAAACGCATACAACGACCTGTATATATTAAAATATAAAAGATTCAAATTGTTATGAACTGAAGAAAGTAAAGAAACCAAAACAATTGACGCAAATACCTATTTAAGATTTTTCAAAAAAATAAATGTAGTTTTTGTTAAAAAAATTTCTGACCCAACAAATACTACTCCTTCTGTTTTTAAAGATGTATGTTTTTGAGTTTTCACACATATTAAGAAAACACATTAATCATGCATTGTTTTTAGAAATTATCAAATTTTAATACATTTTAACCAATAGTCTTTCAATAAATTCAATTAATTTTATTGAAAATTGCAATTTTTATATAGAAAACATAAAAAATACATCTTTTTGAAACAAATATTTTTTCCAGAATATGCATCTTTTAAAAACAGAGGGAGTATTTTTTTTTAATAAGTGCACAGAAATTTAGGACACTTTTCTAATTAACACAAAGATGTTATTGCTGTAGATTTATTGTTTAAAACAAAGCTGGTATATATCATCACTTGTCACAACATGATACAGATAGAGATCTTTGGTAAAAGAATCTTTATTAATCAATATTTGACACAAGTCACACAACCTTCCTTCTTAGATTGGTATGGAAGTTGAGTTATTTATTATTTCAGACATCATAATGTGAAGGTTAGCCAAGCTGTTTTAGAGCATCTCAAACTATGACACCAAATTTGTTGTTAAAATTACTACAAATTTAGTGTTTCAGTGTCAAACATTTTTTTGTCATCTCCAATAATGACACTAAATATTACATAAAACTAATATAATATATTATTTGATATTTCAGTTTTTTTTTGTCAGCATTTGATATTTCAGTTTTAATTTTATATTTTTTATTATTTGAACGCACTTATATATTATGCGTGTGAAAATTTTGTAATTTTATGTTTATAAAATTTATTTACATTTATATTTTTTGGTTTAACAATAATATACCTTTTATATATTAATTTATATAAAATATGATATTAAAATTACAAACTATTAATTATGAAAACCACATAATAAAATAATATATTTATTGTGATAAAATTGTATTAGTTATTAATACAAGTTTAACTATATTATAAAATAAAATAAAATAAAATAAAATAAATAAAAAAATTATTTTAATGTTTGGTGAATTTATTAGTATTAAATAAATTTTAATTATTTACTATTAAAACTAACTTTACAATAATGTAATATTTTGTGAATTTAATAGTATTGCATAAAATTTTAATTATTTACTATTAAAATTAACTTTACAATAATGTAATATAATTAAGTATTCATTACTCACTAAATATAACTTAAATAAAGATTATAATCGATATTTTAAAATTAAAATACATTACAAAATAAAGTAAATTATAATAATTATTTAGTGATTTTTTATTTTAAAAAAATAATTTAATGATACAATAATAATTTAAAAATATAAATAATACAACATATTCATGTTTAGTTACAATTTTGAACTGATTGATAGTAATAGTTGAACTATATTATTAAATGAAACATAATGAAATATGCATATTAAATATTTGGTGTGATGAACAATATTATATTAAATTTGGTCTAACACTATTCACTGCACACTAAATTTAGTGGAATAGTGTCACTTTTGGTGTCTCATTAGAACAAGTCCAACAATAAAAAACCTTATAAGTTTCTAAAAGAAATATTAGTATTATAGTTAGTCAATTATATTATATTTTTTTATTCAACAAAAACTTTGATTTTCTCTTATATAGTGACTTGTGTTTTTGGGGTTATTAATAGTTTCTATAAACCGATAACATTGGAATATTTTGTCCTCTCTCTCTTAATTTCATTATTTTTCTTTTTCTTAAATTCATAAAACTTCTCTTAATAATTAGATTATTATTGGAAGTAGGCATGAGACTTATTATTCGGGATCTGGATTCGATTCGAACTCCATTCTGGATCCGTTCAGAAAATAGGATATTCGAGACGTTCGGATCTGAATCAGGATAGTAAAATCAAGGATCCGTCAAAATCGAATCTTTTGCCATGCAACTAAAACTCTAATCATCAATAAAATTCAAGACAAATTTAGACCAGCCCATGACTTGGATGTCATATTAAATTAGTAGGATTATGAGATTCAGAGCAAGGAAAACTTCAAAATATGGCTCTGTCAAGGGAACACACCTAACAGAATCTCATGGATTAGCCTTTGTCTTCTGCTGCTCCCTTACGTCCCACTACTTGTCACATTCTTTCGTTTTTATTCTTTAATATTATTCATAAAGTAATTATTTTATTTTAGCCTCAAATTTTTCTTCATTATTGTCCTTCCATACAATTTTATATATATACACGCAGAAAATAACCGTACCAAGTTCAGCAGAGCCTTATTTTATATGCTGCCCCCACCATATAAGATCGTTGTTTAAATAAACAGATCCGGTGAAAAAAATACAATATATTATTTTTGTAAATTTACTAAATATCAGTTTTTGTAACTTCACTTAATATTATTTACAGTATTTTTTACTAAATTTGCATTTATAACCCACCTTATTTTATGAAAAGATGAACTAACTCTTTGGTTCGGCAAATCATATGGACTATTTGATTCATTCAAACCCTAAAATATTACATGAAAACCACCAAATGATTAGTTGAAGGGACCGGTTAAGTTAAGAATTTGGATAAGTAACTCCGGTTATGGAAATAAATAGGGTCAATTAGGGGAATGGGCAACTTTTAAGTTTGAATTAGGAAAATGGGCCACCTCAAGTTTATATTAGGCAATTGGGCAACATAGTAGAGAGAGAATAAATTTATGACATTTTTAACCTTTTTGCCTATTAAACTTGGCAAGTTGGAAAAGTAAATTCGTGGGACCCAAAATCCACTTTGCCTATAAAAAATAATTTTTTTTCCCACTAACTTTTAACAACTGACTTTTGTGGACCCCATAAATATTTTTTATTCATTAAACTTGTGTACCAAATTTAATATTTAAAGATCAATTATGAGCAACTACTTTTAATATAATACATGTTTTTCATATATAAAGTCAACATAAAATCTATACGAATTAATATAAAATCGATGTAAGCTCTAAAATTTATGAAATTTACCCAATAAATTATATATTTTGACCCATAAAAGAAACTTTCATATTTATGAAATCTACCCAAATAAATGATAATTCATACAATTATGTAAATTTATGGATAATTATCATAAATCTGAGTAAATTTAATAAATTTGGAAACCTTCATAGATCCTTCATTTTTTACCAAAATGGTAGGAAAATAAATTTGTCTACACTTACTTTTAATATATTTGGGTAAATTTAATAAATTTGGAAACTTACGTGAATCTTACATTTTTTGGTCAAAATTGATCTCACATTTTTTGTTTTTGCCAAAAATAAAAACACTCACGAAATGCTATATTTTTCCCAAAAATAAAATGACAAATTGGGATCTGGCAGCAAAGTGCATTCGTTATAATTTTTATGTTTATAAAATGACAAAAATTGTTAATGAAATGACAAATTTGTTAATAAAATGACAAACCCTACACCTTTCACGATGAAGTGATCTTATAGCTTTAATTTTCAATGATCATATCTACTTGCTAGAACCAATATAATCCCATATTGAGTACAACCTGCAGATTTCCAATCATCCCAAGTTCTTGATTAGTCATAGGTAGAACCGTGCTTATAGTCCATTGAAAAAGATATCCGCTATAGTGCTATTACACCCTAAATAGGATAATTTGGTGCCCTCATGTCAAGTATCTAGTGATTTTTATGTCTTAAGAAGTTAAGATTCAACCTGAGTTTGACCAAATTCTCTCGCATAAAATTTTTATCTTAAATATTTAAAATCATCAACAAAATACTAAACCTAAAATCCTAAACTCTAAACCATGAATCCTAAACCCCGAACCTTTGGGTAAATCCGGAATCCTTGGGTAAATCTGGAATCCAAATAAATTATACATTTTGACCCATAAAAGAAACTTTCATATTTATGAAATTTACCCAAAACCCTAAATCCTAAATCCTGAACCCTAAACCCTAAATCCTAAACCCTAAACCATTAATCCTAAACCCGGAACTCTTGGGTTAATCCAGAACCTTTGGGTAAATCCGGAATCTGAATAAATTATACATTTTGACGGACAAGACTTGGGTTCACCCCCTATGGTGAATCTTTAAGTTCATCACCTATCTAATAACCAACCAAAGTGCCAACTAGATTAATGCTAAATTAATTAAAAACATAAATAATATCCATTTTAATAATGTTAATATCACTATCTAATCCCTAAACTCAAACTCTATACCCTAAATCCAAATTCTAAACCATAAATTCCAAATTATAAACCCAAACTCTATACCCTAAACCCAAATCTTAAACCCTAAATCCAAACCATAAATCATAAACAAAAAAAACTAAGCTTTAAACCCAAAACTATACCCTAAACTCAAATCCTAGACACTAAACCCAAATCTTAGACTCTAAACCCAAACCATAAACCCTAAACCCAAACCGTAGACCCTAAACCCAAACCCTAGACCGTAACCCAAACCATGAACTCTAAATCTAAACTTTAATTTTTAACCTTAAATTTAAAAAGAACAACAGATCAATATTAGTCCAAATATTTAGGGTATAGGATTTGGGTTTAGTATTTACGTTTTGGGTTTAGAGTCTAGAATTTGAGTTTAGGGTATAGGTTTGGGTTTAGTGTTCAGGGTTTTGGGTTTATGATTTATGGTTTGGGTTTAGGGTTTAAGATTTGGGTTTAGGGTATAGAATTTGGGTTTATAATTTAGAATTTAAGGTTTAGAATTTGGATTTAGGGTATAGAATTTGAATTTAAGGATTAGATAGTGACATTAGTATTATTAAAATTGACACTATTTTTTTAAATTATTTTAGTTTTTGAAAAATTATTTAATATTTTTAAATCATTAATCTAGTTGGCACTTTGATTAGTTATTAGAGAGGTGGTGAATTTAAAGGTTCACCATAGGGGGTGAACCCAAGTCTTGTACCATTTTGACCCATAAAAGAAACTTTCATATTTATGAAATTTACCCAAATAAATGATAAATTATTCATAAAATTATATAAATTTATGGGTAATTTTCATAAATCTGGGTAAATTTAATAAACTTGGAAACCTACATAGATCTTTCATTTTTTGTCAAAATGGTAGGAAGAACAATTTGTCTACATTTATCTTAAATATTAAAAATCATCAACAAAACACTAAACCTAAAATCCTAAACTCTAAACCTTGAATCCTAAATCCGGAACCCTTGGGTAAATCCAGAACCATTGGGTAAATCAAGAATCCGAAACAATCTGGAACCCTTGGATAAATCCGGAACCCTATGCCTAACGTTTAATACAATCTAATTCACTATAACTCAAGAAATAAGTATACGTATACATAAGATGTACGAATATCTAAGGTGTACGAATATATAAGGTGTACGTATACATAAGTATACATAAGGTGTACGAATATCTTAGGTGTACAAATACCTAAGGTATACGAATACCTAAGGTATACAGAAGGTGTACGAATACATAAGGTGTACGAATATCAACATAACCCATCTAATACTTAAGATGTACAAATACATAAGATGTACATATACATAAGTATACATAAGGTGTACAAATACATAAAATATACGATACCAACATAACCCATCGAATACTTAAGGTGTACGAATACACAAGTATATGTATACATAAGTATACATATATTTAAGGTATACGAATACATCGGTGTACGAATACATAACATCTATGAATACCTTTTGTTTATATCCCTTATTGCATTGGAGAGTTTAAATACATATTAAGTATAAAATTTAAATACATCTACGAATACAACGAGAGCACAGTGCTCTCCAAAATAATTATACGTTAATTATTTAGAACTCACATTTTACTCTATATAAAATTTAAATATTTTGCTAATTACCTATTGGTATTATAATCTAAAATTTTGTCAATCTCATTATAGATGATCTAATTAACTAAAAGGTGGTAAAAACAATGAAATAATTTATAACAACATTTCATTTGTAAAAGCTGATATACCAAAATATTTTCATTAAATTCAATAAAATAAATTAACATATTAGTTTAATTGTGTTTTCATATATGTGAAGCACATTCATTTAGACAACATATTTTTCATATAAAATTTAAGATTGTATAGAAATGAAATGTTGAAATAAATAAGTGAAATACATCTTATAATAAAAAAACTAAACAATTAAATATTTTTTATAATAAAAAGCTAAACAATTAAAAAACTAAACAATTAAAGATTAAACAATAAATAATTGACATTAAAGACATCTAAAATGAAATATAATGAAAGATTTCTTTAAACAAAATACATCATATTTTTATTATGAAATATATAATACAGTTACAAAAAAAAATCAATAAAATCGAAATAAAATCTAGATAATTTTTCAATAGAAAAAAGACATTTTCTATTAATTGTTTAGTTTTTCTCAATAAAATCACAGCCATGAAAACTAGAATTTTAGATGGATATAAGATGTTTTAATAGAAAATAGACATTATATTATCTTGTATTATTCAAAGATTTTTTAAAAACTAAATTATTAAAAGATAATGAAATATAATTTAAACAATTAAAAGATAATGAAATATTTTTTTAAACCAAACAATTAAGAGAATGTAATATGTAATCCAGTTACAATAAATTTCAATAAAATCGAAATCTAACCTAGATAATTTTTCCCATTAGATTACTTTTAAGAAATTAATTTTTAAATTTTAATAAACATTTTTAGTATTTATAATTTTAATAATTAATAAATGATATATAGTATTTTTGTATGATATTAAGCATTCATTTTAATCATTTTTTAGTGTATAAATATTACATTTAGGTGTCATATGTATAAATTTCATAAACAGGGGCTTGGAGTGTACATAAGCGTAATGGTTTCTTATTCTTCAGTTAAAGAAAAAATGATTTTTCTTCTTCAGTTAATTTAACTGTAAAGGTGGTGGTGTAGAAAAGAATGAGAGAGAAGAAGAAGATGAGAGGAAAAGAAAGAGAGGGAGATGATTTTCGTAGATGATGGTTGGTGGTGTGGAAAAGAAAGAGAGAGAAAAAGAAGGAAAGAGAAAAAGAATGAGAGAGGTGGTGTGACAATTTAAAGAATGAGAGAGTTGATGTGACAAATTTTATTTTAGATATATTTTAATTGAAATGGCAAAGATGTAAATAATGAATCTGACAAAGGTCCCAAAGGATATTTAGACATAAGTTTACATGGGCAAATGCAAAAAGTTGCCCAATTGGCTAATTTAAACTTGAGGTCGCCCAATTCCCTAATTTCAAACTTGCGATTTGCCCAATTTACCAATTTTTTCAAATAAATAAGTAGTGTGATTGTAACCAAATATACCAATGAGGTTAAGAAAGATGGTACAATTTAAGACAAACTTTGTTGGTGGATGTGAAAATAGGTTGGTCTAGAGAGTTCGTAGGGGCAAAGAGGGCTATAAGAATAGATGGGTCATTGATTCATTCACCTTTGAAAATTGAGAGAGATAGACTTTACTGTTGGGTTACCTTTCACGTCATCTCTTTTTGGAAACTCCAAAAACAGTATGAGTTTGTTTGTGTCTTCGTGATCTGTTCCCAGCATTTATCCTCTCTGTCTCTCCACTTCTTTGATTACTCACTCTTCCTTGTTCATTTCTGTTTCCTCGCTAGCATCTCTTCTTTTGACTACCATATCCTCGCCATGTTGCCTAAGTGCTAAAACTTGGATGTTCCCTTAACCGTGGGGAATCGTATTTATTTTAGCTATATTATATCATAGAATTGAAGAGTGATAAAATTGAGCTTGGTAAAATGTTTGAATATATAACCAACCAAAGATTATTATTAAATATCTCCAAACATAAATAATGGATATAGAAAAAGTAAATTTAATAATATTTAACATGGTTACAAAAAAAAAGTAATTTAATATATTTTGAATGAGGCAACTATTATCTTTTGAGCGGCGAATAAGGTGACTATTTAGTATTTGAATTACTTGAACTAACAAGTTAATATTCATGGCTACACCAATACTTGAATTGAATCTCTCTTTGTAATCCATGTTTATAGGAGTCACTTTCCAATTTAAACATAAAAAAAAACCTCCAAGTTTGTTCGATGTTGTTTTGGTGTATGTTCTTCTCCTTTCTCCTTTTGCTCCGAACCGAAACCAAAGCAAGCATATTACCAAAGTCTTTGCGACTGTTTGATAGATTAGTTGCGATCGTGCGCGTGTGTTGTACAAGAAAGAGAACACACATGATGTTTGTGCGACATCACACGCCAAAATCGGGCCATGGGGACGCATCACAGTTGAAGAGAAAGTACTTCTTCTTTGAATTGAATTGGATCCCTATGTTACTGTTAATGTGCACGTGTTACCTTTCATGAGCCATTACTAATATTAGTTTAGGGGAAAGCTACCTGCCGATACTTCTTGAACTGATTAAGAACTTTACAATGGGCAGTTTAATTGCATCGTCTACGATAACTCGAATTCAGATGTATTATTTACGTTTTATACTTTCCGATGACGTGTTATTAGTTTATTACAAGATTCTATATACATTGAAGACATGATCTAACACTGCATGCTTCTCATTTTTCTCTCTAAAGGATTGCATCCTCAGTTTTGTTTTGAACACGAAGTTCCTTTCATCCTCCGATTTATATTAACTCTTTAGGACTTGCAAAGGAAGATATATACATTTGACTGATGATTATTAACAAACCCATAGACTTTCAAAAACTTACGACTTAATGATTTTAAATTGCTACGAATGAGTAAAAAGTCTAATGCCAGTACTAGATTTTAGTATTTTACCAACAAAGTAACAAAGGTGGATTCGCACAAAACAAAAGACGAAGCAAGTCAGCAAGTCCCTACACTGGCTAATGGCTCTTGTCAGTTGTTAATGTTATGTCTTTTTACTAAAACAACATATTACTGTGGTTCACCATATTTTATTGGTCCCTATTTTATTTTACAAAGAAATATGTAACTTTAATATATATAATGGTAAGAAAACTACAATAACTATGAATGCTGGTTCTGTCAGATAAATAATTCATCTAAAGCTGCATAACTTTTATTTCAGAAAATTAAATATTTCATATATGCATTTGTGTTTCCATTGGATTGACTGATTAAAAAGGAGGAGGAGAACGAGAAAAGAGAGTACGTAGTGCATTCGGTTAATTCAGTGCAGAAATATCGTACTGCTCTGCGACACTTCTGAATCTGATATTAATAATGATTTTTTTTTATCAACACTGATATTGATAATGGTTACATCTGCCAATTGGGGCTTCTGGTCAAATACGAAAACGGTCTTAGTAAATTATTTATTTGGTATAGAGAAAACTGCATACTTAAGCGGCTCAAATTCCTTAAATTGGAATTTTTTTAATCTTACATGTTCTTAATTAATATCACATACTCTTTATTTCTACTCAAATAAAAGGTCGTTTTTTCCTTTACGTTTGCTTTTAACTGAAATTTTCAATTTCAAAATTTCAAAAATTTAAATCTAAATTTTAGAGGTACAGCTTGTTATAGGTGGGTTATAGAGTTTGTTTTCTCATTTAATCTTCCTTAAACTTAACCTTTTTTCCTAGGCCAACTCCAATGAATCGAGATCAAAATTTAGTCTTTTGGTGTTCCATTGGACTGTTGTCCAAGACATTCACCATATATTTTTTTTTTTGGGTCTACACTGACCACATTAATTATTTTAGAGATATGGAAGTGTAGTGTATTTGACTGTTTACAAATCTCAATTTATTTTGTATTTAGCAAATGATCTATTCTAGAAAAACTTTGGACCTTCTACAAATGTAGGTACACCTGCCATTTTTTGAATAGCGAATCCCCAGCAAAATCGAATACCGATACTACATATGTACTTGTCATTACAGTTGTATCCCTTACAATAACAATGTAGAAAATGCAAATAACTATGGGGTTTGAATCAGTCCGTGACAACGGTCCATAACCTTTTTAACAGTCGTCAGAAAACAACACGGTCGCGACATGTACATACACGCACATACCTAATGCCATACGTAACACATACCATAGTATATAATACTCTCTCTGTTCCATATTAGTTGATGTTTTAACTCAATGCACAAATATTAAAAAGTTTTATTTTTTTATTAAAAGTATTACTAGATTATAAATTAAAATTAGTTTATTTAATTATAAATAGAAATAATAAAAATTCAATTGGTTACACAGTTTTTAATAAAGTTAAAGTTACATAGATTTATGCAAACATCATCTATTATGAAACAACAAAACTTCTCTAAAACATCAAGTATATTGAAACGGAGGGAGTATATTTTAAGAATCTCTCTTTCTTTCTCTCTCTGTCAGGCCCGGTCCTGGGGTAAAGCCCATAAAGCTAGAGCTTTGGGCGCCACTAATAAATAGATATTCGAGGGGCGCCAAAATAATAAAAGGTTACTGTAGTCTAGTGGTTGTAAGTTTCTTTGTTTCTCTTACACCTCACAGGTTCGATACCTGTCGTGCACAAACACTTTTTTTATTGACAGTAATAGCATTTTCCTCATCTGAAGAAAATAACTACTAAAGATTTCTTCTTTCAAAGATATGAAATGTTTGGTTACATGTTCCAACGACCATATGTTATTAGATAAATAATTTAATCAACAAAACTTAATTATATCTTTTATTTTCTAAAAACAATTTATCTTCTCTGTTTCTTTTCTGTTTAATAAGTCTTCTTCTTTTCTTTTTTATAAAAAAAACTTAAACTATCCTAGGGTTTATTATTATGTGAAAACAATAAAATTTGTGAAGTTGATATTAGCATATTTTATCATATGTTTTTTTTATCTACAAATTAGATTTTTGTACTTTTTGAATTTGTAAAAAAATGCTGCTAAAATAATATTAAAAATTAACCAACCAAGGAAAAACAGACTTAAAAGCTTTTATTCAAAAAAGGAAAAAGACAATATGAATTACTATAATGTTATAATGTTTTTTTTTTTGAAAATATCTCTAGTTTTAACAATATTGAGCATTATTTTAATCATATACATAAAAATATAATAAATGTAATTATAATAAAAGGGCAACATTTTTTAGATCCGCTTTAGGCGCCCGACAAGTCCGGACCGGCACTGCTCTCTGTATATGACACACTTACGTAATACGTAGGTGTATACATAATATATACGCAGATGCACCGCACAGTCTTTCTCCTCATCTGATGGTCTAAAGCTGACTTGAGTCGTGACATCTCTCTTCAAAATCTAAGTTACACACTTCTCTTCTTTCTTTTCCTCTCTCCAAACAGAAACTCCATGTATATGTCGGGAAAGCAACGATGGATGGATGAGAATGAGATTGCCGCCGCGAGGAGAGAAGTTTCTTCTCGGGACTTCCCTTTTAACGAGATTAATATTCAGCTTCATGGTCGCTGCAACACAGGTCATGAATTTGATATCTTGAAGAGTCCTTTTGGAGTTAACGAAGAAGAGAGTAATAATCATAACCATAACTATAGTAACAGCGACAGCGCTAAGAAGGAGACGACAGATAGTGGACAGTCTTGGTCTTCGTCTTCTTCAAAACTGTCGGTCTTGGGGAGAGGACATTGGAGACCAGCTGAAGATGTTAAACTCAAAGAGCTTGTTGCTATTTACGGTCCACAAAATTGGAACCTAATAGCTGAAAAGCTCGAAGGAAGATCCGGTAATTAATTAAATCAAATTAAAACTTTTATAATAGAATTTCCAAATTCCATCAAACCAATGTGGTTGGTCCATCTGGGTCAGTCAAAGATGCGAACTTATTAAGATCTGGTAATTAAAAAAATCTAAAAAATCAATTATTTTACTTTTTGGTCTAATCTGAGTCATAAAAAGTTAGTCAAAGAGTTGAGCTTTAGTAACTTAATTTTGGTTGTTGGTTAAAAAAGGGAAGAGCTGTAGACTACGGTGGTTTAACCAATTGGACCCGAGGATAAACCGAAGAGCTTTCACGGAAGAGGAAGAGGAGAGGCTAATGCAAGCACATAGGCTTTATGGTAACAAATGGGCAATGATTGCGAGGCTTTTTCCTGGTAGGACTGATAATTCCGTCAAGAATCATTGGCATGTTATTATGGCTCGTAAGTATAGAGAACACTCCTCTGCTTACCGTAGGAGGAAGCTTGTGATTAATAATCCACTTAAACCTCTTCTTCCTAATCATCCTAACCCTAGCCCTATTTACAACTCTTTTATCTCTACTAAGCATTACTTGACTCAGCCTTACCACGAGTTTAATTTGACTCACCAACTGGTGAATAATGCGTCCGTGACGACTGACCATAACCAGCTTGTGTTGCCTTTCCATTGCTTTCAAGGTGCTCGATTGTTCTTCATTTATATCCCATTATTTTCTTACATTATATTTCTTCATTTGAAAATTTTGATTGATTTTTGTGTGTGTTTTAATATATTTTGATCTATCTACAACGTTAAGGTTGTGAGAGAACTGAGGCTTCAATGGTTGTGAGTATGTTTAGCAACCAAATGATGGTCGGGCGATAATGTTGGTGCCACGTCAGAAGCATTACATAATTTTCCGTACGTCGACTCTATGAGCCAAGAGAAAGGAGTACCAAATGAAGCAATGAATTTGATTGGAATGGAAGTGGTCGATGAGGAAGTGGCGGAGAAGGCAAGGCAGCAACCATATTTTTTCGATTTTCTTGGCTTGGGGACATGAATCTTGAACTGAATGTTGTTACAATGAGTTAATAACAGTGATTAATTTGGTTACAGAAAAGGCAAGAAGTTATCTCTATTAGTTAGAAAGCAAACAAACAAGATCCATGGTCCGTGTCATTGTGTTTGCGTTAATTAGCAAAACTGTAGATTGTTGTCGTCTGCTGAACAATTTATAAAATTCTTGGTATTACTAACTAACTGATGCATTTACGAACTAAGGGAATTGATGTCAGAAAAGGTCAACTATTTGGGAATAAAGAGACGTAAAAACGTGTTAAAGATGTGATGAGTAAAAACATATGGAGAGAGAGAGAGGAGGGAAAGTAAAAGAGTTGGAGAAAGAGACGAAGATGCGTATAAAGAGATGATGAGCTGCCAAAGATTGAGGCAGAGATTGTGCAACTGAAAGGCCAAACATGAAACATGCTCACCAAATATCACACACACATTGCATTTGTTTCTTCCCTCCAAACCGTTTCTCCCACTCTTCATGCTCCTTACCTATGTGTCTCTCTCACATGTCACGTGGACCCACATGCCTCTTTTCCTCTTTTTTTTTTTTTCACGTTGTAGACATAAAAGAACAGCTGCATTTTTGGGAGTAAAATGTAGGGGGTTTGTTGGTTCTTAAGAAAATATTAAAAGATATATATATATATATATATATATATATATATATATATATATATATATATATAACTAAGTAGATAAGAATATTAAAATATGTATTTTTGTTAAAACTATTAAAAGATGTATTTTTGTAAAAATTAATTATTAAAAGATGTATTTACTATGCTAATTAATTAATTAATTGGTAATGAACATTTTAAATTAGGATTCCTACATTTACATTGTTTTATACATAAGGTAAAGTAAAAATAGTTCCCATCCTTTTTCATAACCTCACAAATCCTTTATCTCAAAAGGTAATAAATGTTTTTGATCTATAAATAGAATTTCACATTCTCGCTATTTTATTTTAAGCTGTAATCTTGTGATCAGTAATAAATTGGAACACTGGTTCTGCATTAAGTTACAGAAAGAAAAGCACTCCTTCTGCATTGTAGGAACAAATGGAAGGACTTAGGGTCCAACCTGAAGCTAGTGTCTATTTGGGCTTTCGTGTCAATCTCCGTAGAACAACCACGTATATACATGCAGTTTGAATGGCAAGAAATACCAAAGAGTAAGAAACGAAACGCAAAATTCAAAGAGTAAATGTGGAATATGCAGACAAATTATTTGGTACGTTTTTAAGCGGGCTCCTACTAGAAGTCTAGAACATACACACCAAGCCCGACATTGTGATCCATGACAAGTCCAAAATGCCCATATGATTAGGGCTTTAGCAACTACAGGTTCATCATATATAGTGTGTATAATGAAGATCTACAAGTAATTCTGGGAGTTGCCATCTTGTAAAGCTTTTGTATACTTTTTGCTCGACATGTCTAACTCAAGTTGCATTATAGAAAAACAAATTCAGTTAAAGACATCTCACAGTCACAGACTCACAGATGGATACCAATGAAGAGACTTTTTCCTTTTCCCCCCCAAAGAAAGTGACTTTATGCTCCTCCTTTAGCTTTTCTTCTTTAACAACTAGATGGATTCTATGAACAAGGACATATAGTTAAGGTGCTCTGTTTTTCTCCTTCACATAAAAATTTTAAACTCATTTTTTCTTTATTCTTTCTCAAATTATTCTGTAAACTAGGACAAATAAAGGAACAAACATTATCTCGAGCCACATTTACCTAAGATGACATCATAATTCAGCATATCCATCCGTTAGGATGATGCACAAAACGGTTACTGTGGCATATAAATAAGATAATACTGAATATCAAAGTTATATATCTACAGCTTCACCACACAACAAAAATACCTACAGTTTATTTTGTTCCTTCCTTTACAAGGGTAACAATTAATACACTACTGAAATCTCTTTAGCGTTACATGGTCTCCCTGAAGTTCATAGATCTTGACATGGCTGCAGGGTTTGCTTGCAGGTTTAGATACGTTTCAGGAACGGATCTATTGCTGCTGCTCTTTGTTCCAGAGTCATTTACGAATAAACTGAACTGCTGTGTCTTCTCACGTTTCATCGGTACTGGATAAAACACACGGTTCTTCCTAGCTACGTCTGCTTCATCATTAATGCTTTGAGACTTCGAATCCAATCTTGCTCTTACAAAAGTGTCTTTGTTCTCTTCAACACTTTCATGTGAAGCTTCATCTCTTGTCCTTTTCCCTAGACACGTGGAAGGCTCTAGAGTAGACCAAAATGGCACCGTGCAGCCCCAGTAGACAGGGATGTGGTAGAAAGTAGGATTAGGAGGGTAACTGGTAAGGCCAAGGAGGCGGAACAGAGGATGTTACTTGCGGAGGAAGAAATCTTTGCAAGTTGTTGAAGTTTTCTGAAACAGAGTCGCTTGATTGATTCTTACCATTCTCAGTAACCAAAGACTCTTCGCCCGAAGACTCGAAGCTAAGAATTTTAGCCGATGAGCTATTGTAACTGTTAGTATCCTCTGACTTGATGTGCATGTAATGGTCTGAAGAAACCCATCCCTTGTTCTTACGGCGGCCTGAGCCAACTGGGACGGTCCTCATGGTTCCACCGGAAGTCCAATACCTCTGGCAGCTCCTACAGAAGTGACGTGGCTGGCTAACGTTGTAATTGTTGTAGTAACAGAACTTGGTGTCTGCGCTGTTGCATCTTGGACATGGAATAATCTTGTCTGGTTTCTTCAAGTTATCAGTTGTTTTCTCTTCCGATGTAGTAGTTGTTGTTGTGATCTCGCTGTTCTCAGATGTTCCTTTTGACTCCTCGTTGAGATCAGATGATCTCTGAAGACTTGTACTGTCTTGTTCTTCGTTATCAGGAGCAGATTGGTTTTTCATCTGAGAATTTGAAGGAACATGGATTAGAAAAACATCATGCAACTAGTTTCAAACCGATATACACTAGAGAAAAGGTTCAGATTAGTTTGTAGCATTACTTAGCTAGAAACGGTAAGATTAGCATAGTCTTAATCCGTTCTTTAAACTGTTTAGAGAATATTAAAAACTTATATTCAACTCAGAAACGTACCATGTGTGGTCGAAGTGAGGGAGAAGAAGATGTAATTGTCCATCCAAACAATTTGACGGGGGTATCTCTAAGTTCTGACATACCAAAAGTTGCAAGTACGGTACACAAGAAAGAAGAAAGTGAAGGTGAGATGGTGGTATTGTGTTTCTTCTTTTAGACAAGATGTGAGGCATGAGTATATAACGTATAAGAACTATGGGGTTGGTATGAATGGATCGAACAGAGCCACACAGAGAGAAAAAAGTGGGGAAGATGACACATCAGGAGAGAAAGGGACATGTAGAGATGTGAGAGCCACATGTTTGTTGGCAATAAAAGTGAGCTTTTGCTATCTTTAATCACGTCTCTTTTTGTTATCTCTTTCTGTGCCACTCAAAAGATTTTCTTTACTTTATTTGCCACGTCAGAATGTTTTATTTATTATTCATAGTGGAAGTTTTTTCCCCGGGAATATTCGTATACATACAACTATACATGCAATACAATCACGTGGCATTATGCGAACTTTTTCTACGTCAGCTGTACATAGTCTGTATTTTGTGAAGTATGCCTGCTACCAGAATTGGTCTAACACTTATTGATCATTATAAATGAAACACTACTCTGTTTTCATAGCTAGAATCGAAGAATTCTTTTGAGTGGTAGTAGCATTATGCTTCTTAATGAATCAACAATGTGTAAAAGGAGAGCTTTTTCCTTATGGAAGGAACGAAACGAGAGGAGACATGGAGCGCAACCCATCCCGGCAGTGGCACTTGCAAAAATGGTGGATCGACACATTCGAAACCGTTGCCTATCTTTCCGTGAGCAAGGAAACTTCAAACTTGCAGCAGGATTGTCTTTGTGGCTTGCCACAAGATAACAAACTCTTTCTATGATTTAGCCATATTTTAAACTCTTTAAACATTACCACACTTGTTGTAAAAAGGGTATTTTCTTTTTGAATAAATTTAACATACTGTATATTCAAAAAAAAAAAAGGAGAGCTTTAGAAACTTGAAAGTTTCTGCATTTGTTTTGAATATAGAAGAAATTTTACTGGTGCAGATAAAGGCACAATGAAAATATTTAAATATTTAGAGTCAAGTGCTAATGGAAGCGCAAGAAACTCTCCGCAGTTACTGTTGAGCAAAGCCAATGTGTCACCAACCCAACTGATTTTGATGGTAACCAATGTGTCTCCGCAGTTACTGATGTTCGTTTGCTCATCTCGATGTAGCAGTTACTGATGTTCGTTTGCTCATCTCGGTGATCCATCTCGGTGAAGATACAAGTTGATGTTCGTTTTGTACATTAAAATGCTACATCCAGATAGATCGCCCAACTGCATTTAAGAAAACTCACCTCAAATTCTTATCCAAATGAGGGTGAATTTTCACGGAGCATTTGGGTGAAGGTGAATCTTCACCAAAAATTTGATATTTTTTTGTCAAAACAAAAAAGAATTTCGTCAAAACAGAAAAATACAATTTTCCGTCAAAATCGGAAAACACAATTTCTCGTCAAAACCGAAAAAATGTAATTTCGCCAAAACCGGAAAACGTAATTTCCCGCCAAAATCGGAAAAACACAATATCCCGTCAAAATTGATCGTCAAAATCGGAAAAAGACAATTTTCCGCCAAAACCGGGAAAACAAAATATCCCGCCAAAACCCGAACACACTTTCAAGCCAAAACCAAGAAAACACAATTTCCCGCCAAAACCGAAAAACGTAATTTCCCGCCAAAACCGAAAAATACCATTTTCCGTCAAAACCGAAAAAACACAATTTCTCACTAAAACCGGAAAAATACAATTTCCCGCCAAAACTAGAAAATATAATTTCCCGCCAAAACCGAGAAAATGCAATTTCCCGCCAAAACCAAAAAACACATTTTCTCGTCAAAACCGAAAAAATGCAATTTTTCGCCCAAAACCGAAAAAACGTAATTTTCCACCAAAACCGGGAAAACGTAATTTCCCGCCAAAACCGAGAAAACACAATTTACAACCAAAACAACGCCAGCTCACTCAATTGGACAAGCTCTGTGCATTATCAACCACGCTTACTAGACGGTTCCAGGTAAGTAAATGCTCCCTCCCTCCCTCCCAATGAATCAACATCAAAACCATTCTTTTCCAACAGCATTCTCTATAATCAGCAGATCCAGACTAAAAGTTGCTCACTTCAACAGAATAATTGCTACTTGTCAATTACCAAAGAAAAAGAAAAAAACAGATCAAATTGCTACACGATCTCGAAATATCAACTCCGACCCAAAATGAAATTTGCGCTCCATTATCCGATACGCCGTTGTAGTGACGGACAAAGTTCCCCACTCAAATCGGGCTCACAGATCTCTCTTGATAATTCTTGGTTTCTCCGGCAGAAAAAAAAAAAAAAACACAAAACAAAACTCTCATCTTGGTATTATTGGTTCCTGTCCGAACAAAAAGCTCCCATCTTTCGGTTTCCTCGAATCATCATCAAACAGAGAATAATTATTACGGTTCGATCCGGTTTGTTTCGGTTCCGATTACCAAGGTTTCCAATCGCGTCGCCATCACCCACCCTTCCTGGGCTGGGCTTTCATAATTACTACAGTATTTGTTCTGCTGGGTTTACGGAATTTTTTTCTCTGTACTGTACCTTGCTACAGTATTTTTTTATTTTTATACTCACCACTTTTTTTTAGTTATAAATCATGGGACAAAAAAAAAACAAATCATAAAGATATTCTCATATTCTGTGCGTAAATACATAAATCATAACTACAACCAACCTCATGCGGTATGTAGATTTGAATGTACTACTCTTTTTTTTCGATAAAATTTGTATTTACTTTTTTAATTCTATTATATAGCTAACTTGTGTTCTCTCTTGAACAAAAACAGGATAACTTGTAGAATTACTTGTTATTATTTTGCTGTAATAAATACCTAATTTGAATGAGAGTGCTGATGTTTTCTTAATCACTGATGTCTTGTTTGCGGTGTACTATTAAAATTTTTTCTTCTTCTTGAAACCCTGTTGGTTTTGCATCGTAGGAGCAAATGGAAGGACTTAGCCTAGACTTAGGGTAAAAGCAACCCAACCTGAAGCTACTGTCGATTTGGGCTTTCGTGTCAATCTCCGTATAGAACAACCACGTATTTACATGCAGTTTGCACGGCATGAAATACCGCGGCGACGTTTGAGTTTTTTTTTTTTACTTTTTAGGATTGCATGAAACGAAAATACAAAGAGTAAATATGGAATATACAGACAGTATTTGGTACATTTTTTGAGGGGGCATTTCGATTCATGACAAGTCAAAAGCCCATATGATTAGGATTCATCATCATATGTATAAACATGTTCAGTTCATCATCATATATATAACTAACATGTGTTATATGACTAACGAAGTTCAAAAAGCAGTTTTGATGTACTAAAAGCCTTTGGATACTTTTTTTCCTCGACAACTCTAACTCAATTTGCAATTTGCATTATAGAAAAACAAATTCAGTTAAATCCATTCCACTTGAGTGGGGAATAGAAGCTGACATGATGATGAAATTCTTGGCAAAGATTGTAACTCCTTTTGTTTCTCTTCAAGATTAGAGGTATCTAAGAAGGATATCTCCACTTTCTTTAAACACTCTGCGTTAGCTAGAATGTATGTAACTAGTTGTTTCTCGTCCTCTCTTCCTCCATAGTCTACCCACCCAAAAACCTCTAGATTAGACGACATGCATCCGGGAATAGATTTCGGTTGGTTCCAGGATGGTGCTACGCTCTCGGGTTCCTGGAAATCAAAACGTTCACTTAAATTAATTAGGTTGGTCAAAACTACATGCGCGTGTTACTTTTAAGGGAGGAGGGACCTAAATTACCGTTTTGATCATAAGAGTTTTTAGTTTAGGACTATTTTGAAGCAAAAACATAAGAGAATCCAACCAATCAACTGATTCTTCTGGACGAAAATACAACTCTATGAGCCAAGAGAACTTAATTGCGGTACAACACTCAACCTGTGATTAAAAACAACAACCACGTTATTTGACAAAGAAACAAGGAAAAGAAAAAAAATAGAGTGAAGGGAGATATGAAATCGCTACCATTGGTTTGGTCAAACACAATATAAGATGTCTGACAGAAACAAGATTTCTCAAAAACTTGTCATCGGGATTAGGAACAAAGCCTATATATGCCTCAACAAGGCATGGCATATTCTCTATCAAGCAATAGTTATCCCAAACGTCAATTATGTCGAATTTTGTTAATGCAGGGGCATCTATTACCAACGATCCAGTGAGTCGATCATCATCATCATAATCTTTGTTGCGCCAAGTAGTCACATAATACAATAACCGAAGGGAAGGCACTTTCACGGTAAAGTTTGTCAAGTTGTCCTCCTCGTGTCGTTCAACCATTAGATAACTGAGAATAGGGGAGCTTGATAAAAGCCTAACAAGAGAGTCTTCGTCTTTATACACCACGTGTAGAAGACTCAGACGTAAGAGAGATGGTAGGTGAGCCTGAGAGGAAACATCAACAAAAATTCCATTGGAAAGAGATAAATCAACTAGAGTGTCGCATGTGTAAAGGCTCTTAGGAAAGCCTGTGGGATCTGCGGTCCAGAGAAGCTTGAAATCTAACTCGTACACACCACGATTAACTGCGTACTCAATCCACTTTCCGACATCTACCTCAACAGTACAACTTGGACCAAGTTCAACAATTAAACTCCTTAGTTTCGGTGCTTTATGGAGTTGCAATGACTGGTCAATGAACCGCCCCAGGCTCTCGCTGCCATCGTCATTGAACTCGAGTCGACGCAGCATCTTCCAGACAAAACGCCATCGTTTAGACAAGATTGTAGTGGTGACTGCGACTTTTGTTGGGACGAGGGCTAAGATCAGCAAGAGCAAATCATCGGGCAAATCACAGATCCTGTTTTCCATTCCGTCTTTACTTCTTTCTCGTCGTAGCTGGGTGCACCGTGGAAGCCCTAATTATTTTACTTGGAAGTCAATGCGACTTGCCTAAATAGTAAATACTAAATACACAAACATCTCTAAATATTTACATAAACTATATAGGGATAATTTGGTAGAAAACCAAGGAAAACCGAGAATTTAATTAACTACCCAGAATAGGAAAATTTACAAAAAGGTTAGTGACATGGCCAGAGTTATTTGTCGAAACTACCCCTTTACTACAGATGCATTTTGGTTTGTCAAATTGTAGGGGAAGTACACATTACTGACATTAGTATCTGACGTAATCTTTACTAGGAAATAGAATTTTTAAAAAGATTGCATTTAGATTTTTATGTTTTCACCGTGAACCACACATTATCTGACACATTTGACTGCTCTTTGGAAAAGAATCCAGCTAAATATTTGCATATGTATCATACAAATTTATTATTGAAAAACTTGTACTGTTTTACATTCTGTAGGCGTTTATAAACGTTGATATTATGTGGGTGTCTATAAATGGTGGGCGTCTAACTTAAGCTTAGCCAACTATTTAGATGCATGGCTAGCTTATGATATAGATTGCTAAATTTATAAAACGGCATTTCGTTATTAGATAGATTGCTAACATAATAGATGAATAGTTAAGTTATAGTTTTGAACAGAACAAAACCCTAAATATTAAATCCATACCCAAAATCCTAAACCCTAAATTCTAAACCCTAAAACCATTAACCCAAAACTCAAAATGCTAAACCTTAAACCCTAAAACCCTAAATTTAAAATTCTAATTTCTTTTCTGTCCAACTATTTTGACATTTTCTATATTTTAATACTTTTAAAAACATTTCACACTAAACTCTTAATAGTTGACCCAAATTTTTAGCACATAGATAATTTAGGAGAAGGATTGCTAATATAATTGATGGATATCTAAATTATAAAACGATTGTATTCATCATTAGATTGCTAACATAATAGTTTGATAGTTAACTTCTGAGATCCATTGCTAATTTATCAAATAACCAGCTATAATGCCAGTTAGAAATTTGCTGATTGTAATAAGTTACTTGTGTTAGAATGTTATATGTTTTTATTTGATGGTCAATATTTTTACTAACGCTCTAGAGAATGGTTTATAATTTTACCAACTCGGATAGATGGTAATATATTAAATTATCATCTGAATGATGTTGGAATGACATAAACTAAAGCCGTCTGAAATAAAAAGAAACATTCCGCATTAGATCTAATATTGCAACTATTTAGATGGATGGCTAACTTATGATATGGATTGTTAGCACATTAAATGGATTGCTAACACGTTAAATGGATAGCTAAATTTATAAAACGACCGCTTTCATTATTAGATAGATTGCTAACATAATAGATAAATAGTTAAGTTATAGTATTGAACAGAACAAAATATAGTATTGAACAGAACAAAACCCTAAATCGTAAATCCATATCCAAAATCCTAAACCCTAAATTCTAAACTTTAAAAACTTTAACCTAAAACTCAAAACGCTAAACCCTAAACCCTAAAACCCTAAACCCAAAACCCTAAATTTTAAACTCTAATTTTTTCTCTATCCAACTATTTTGATTTTTTCTATATTTTAATACCTTTTTAAACATTTTACACTTAACTCTTAATCGTAGACCCAAATTTTTAGCACATAGATAATTTAGGAGAAGGATTACTAATATAATAGATGGATATCTACATATATAAAACGATTGTATTTATCACTAGATTGCTAACATAATAGTTGGATAGTTAAGTTTTGAGATCCATTACTAATTTAAATAATTGTGATTATTATAATATATGCGGGTGTGTAACCGGCTAAAATATTATGTGTTCTTTTAAATATATTATTAGCTTCAACACAAATGAAAAAAACAAATACCTGGAAATGTTATTATCCGGATACAACCTCCACAACTCAGCTAAAAACAATCTTAGCTATAAAAACGATTAGACGTCTAACTAAACAAGAACAACAAACACCATTCCTTGAAACACAAGCAAACAAAATGAAGCACAAGATGTCAAAAAACTTTTATGGAATCTACCCAAAATACTAGCCTTTGCACAATTAATATGTTGATTTAAGTCGTATGTTTACAGCTTAAACATAGCAAAAGGGAAAAATACAACGAAATTTCACCAGAAAATGACGCATAAAGCTAAACTCTTTTCCAGAATTGAGTCAAGAGAAGAAGATCAAATAAGAAACAAGAAACTCACATGTATCACATAGATGCATTTAAAAAAAAATATTCAGATTATCTGCAAAGTCCCAAAGCTCTTGCTTGTGGAAATCAACCTCCCCAATTGCATCGATGCTTATGGTTTTACGCAGATCCTTTCTCTTCAGGTAATAGCTCAAGAGTTCATCATCAGTCGGATGAAATCAAAACCCAGGAGCAAGCGGTCGCCTACAACGAAAATCCGATCAAGAATGCGGAGAGGTGGAGCTAAGTGTTCGTCTCCTTCTATTTTGTGACTGGATTTGCAGAAACTGGGGTTACATTCTGAATTTTGATGATATTGAGAAGAGAGAGATAGATAACAGTAATCGGATAATGGTTTAACTCTTGTCAAGTGAAGATACTTTTGGAGAAGAAGAAGATTTGGAAAATCTATTATGTGATACTTTGGTATATGATTCAATCGCAAAAATAATGTAGTTCTCGATATAAACAATATTTGGAAGATCTAGTAAGATATCTTTAGATTTTCGAACTGAGCAAATCTAGAGATTTGTACTTCGTATCTTTTGTAGGATTTTCTAGACATAATACGAATGAAACGATTTAGGGGTATAAGAGTCTAACAACACGATGAACAGTCGACGAAAAGTAGACATTTGGTATGTAACTAAATATGGCATAATGTTTTGGTAGGAGTCCTAATTTCCCAACTATATACTATAAATATCTATTAAATTAGTGCATATATAAAGGAAAAAGTCTTTCCTTTTCAAAGAAGAAATTTCCCAATTTTTAAATAAGCCGCACTAAAATAGTTGCAAAGAAACACAGATTAAAAATCAAATAAGTGCAATATTTTTAGTAAAATAAAATATAGTTTCCACCTCTTTTTTTTTTTTTTAGTTTCCACCTCCCACTTGTTCACTTTTCTAAAGAGGTGCGTACTCACTACTCACTTAGCATGATCGACGCCTTCCATTCACAATCTCTCGGTGAAGTTTATCGTTGCCACAAGCTTCTCTTGGAAGATGTCAACTCCGAAGTCCTAAACTATATTCTTCTTAGGCGTCTTGAAAACCATAAAGAAGCCTATTATATGCCAAAATTCATTATTTATGTTGAGCATTGTCTGGATGTGAAACAGGTTATAGTCTTATAGAACATCAACAACCTGCTCTAATGCTCTATAGTCACTAAAGTCTTGTCACATTGTTCAAGAAAAAGGATAAGAAGAAAGCTTTGGATTTTAAAAGATACGAACATACAGTATATTAACATTTAGTTAGACAAAAACATGTATTTCAATCCTCAAATATTGTTACTTTACAATATAATCAAACAGTCATTTGTAATTGACAGAAATACATATACCCTTGTACATTTAACATTTATTGGTAACTAGGTGTTTTCCTGCACCATGTGCAGAAATAAAAAATTTAAAATTTAAAATTATTTTAAAATACAAATTTTGTTAGTTTTTGATTTTGTTAATTTTTGATTTTATTATTTTCTTACAATATAATCTTAATTTAATCATATGTAAAACTTTAAAATAAAAAAAAATTATTCAATGTATATTTAGTAATATATATGTATATATTTAAAATTACAATTTTGAAATATTCTCTAATTTATATCTTTTTGTTAAAATATATTAAATCAGTATTTTGTTAAGTGTATAATTATCAAAACATAAAACTAAATAATTTTCTAAAATTTATGGATATTAAAAATAAACTAATAGTATTGGATTAGAAAATTACATTTAAAACCTGTATAATTTGGAAGAATTGTTTTACTAATAATAATTATAAAATAGAATTAAATTTGAAAATTCCAAAATAATATTATATTTCCATTTATAACATTATATTTCTATTTATAACATGTAAATGTCCATATCATCATTTAAAGAAAATTATTATTATTTTTAAAAAATGCATAGTATTTTGAAGAATTGTTTTTGTAATAAAAATCATATAATTATAAAAATATAGCTAAATAATATTTCCGAAATTTTAATTATTATTATATTTCTATTTAATTTATTATTTATTTTTATATTAATTATGATATCTAAGTTATTACCATATTTTAAAAACTTACCTTAAATATTAATCAATATTAAATGTAAATATGTCATAATGATCTATAAGTTATTACCATATTTTAAAAGATTATCTTAAATATAAATTAACATTAAATGTAAATATCCATGTCATAATTTACTTCAAGCCATGTCATCAATGTTATTGAATCCATATTGACGACAGTTACAAATCTTCATATCCGAGATTCAACCTCTATGGAGTAAGCATCAATGGTTAGTAGAAGCTGTCTCAGTTCTTTCTTTTCGGGGCTGATGCAAGTAGAGATGATGAGGAGAAAGAGACAGAGGAAGAAGAATGTTTCCTGGAAGAAGAATGTTTCCCGGAAGAAGAAGATAAAAAAAAAAAAAAGAATGTTTGTTGAGATCCAAGAAATCTGAAGAGACCGTTTGGAGGTCAAAACGGTGAGAACTTGGGACTTGATAAAAAAAACGTATACTTTTTTGGGTAATTAATAGGTTTCATTGAACTAGTGAAATACACGATGCACTCGTTTTGAAGATCGAGCACAATTCAAACGTCATATATAGGATATTGATATGGAAAACAGAAAGATTTGGCCATAACATGTAGCAGGTGTTATTCAATGGTGGATTTTAAGTTAATTCTATAGTCTTTATAATCTAGTGTTATTTAATCACTGATTTTAATTTTTTTACTAAAATCTATTGTTATTGGTTATTATATTTAAAATATATTTATTAAGAGACTTTAAAATCTAGTGTTACTGGTTTTTATATTGACAATCTTCTCAATAAAAAGATTTAAAATCTATCTTTATTTGATTAAAGAATTTAATATAAATTTAAAATCTTGTATTATTCAAATTTTAAAGATTTTTATAACTCATTTGATTTGAAAGATTTTTACTGAATTTGGAGAATTTTTATGTGTGAAATACATCATTCGAAATCTGACCTCTTACCTATATACTTCACGTGTAACCTTTAATAATCGTAAAATCACCCATTGCGAATAAAATTGTCCTTTGCTATATATTGTCATCAAGCAACAAACCCAGGTTTCTCTTTTTCATCCATCAAAACTTCATGTGTCCTTTTGGCAGTCATCCATCTCATTCTTATGTGTAATCCAGCACTTGTTTTACAAAAATAGTTTTTTTTCTTCTGAAAAGAGTCTTGCAAAATCGTTAACGTGAGGAATTTGGTTGCACTTAGATTTCCATTGTTTACCCATCATGATTTCTTCAATAAATCACAAACTTGATTGTGCTAAGTTGATTTTATTGATTTACATAACCTAACATCATCTCCCCTGTTTTTCATTTTTATAATAATTATTATATAAAATGTTATTTTGTGATCTTATGAAAATATTGTTACTGTAGTATCTAGGTTTACACAATGGAACAAAAGAAGATGATTGGATATTGATATTGTGCTGCTGATGATTATGGGCTCTTTTATTTTTATTATTTTTTCTTTACCAATTTGGAACTACCGAATTAGAATCCACTTAAGCAAAATCCAAATCCATAGTATAATTGAAATGATATCATGTTGATTTCATTATTACACTGACATGGATTTAAGAATTGTTAGATAAATCATAAATCCTAACTTGTCAAATGAATAAAATTTTAAAATCTGTTTAGTTTTAAATCTAGTGGAATTGACTTCAACTTATAGAACCAATAACACAGAGAAATGGTAATGAATTTCATGGAACTTGTCCTGAAACAAGTATTGTAGAATAGAAATTCAATAAGTTCTTGAAAACCCCCAAGTATAACTGTGCCACATTATTCTGATTTTTTTTTTATTTGTTAATGACCGTCTAAATTCTCATTTTATCAGATAGTATATATTTCAAGAAAATATCGTTTCAATAGTTCAAAGAGCAGTGTTCTCACCCTGACGCTCTTTCCTCTCAATTTCACCAGTCCGCTTCCTCCTCAAAGCTAACTCAGGTGTGAGTTGTTTGATCTTCTTCTTTTCTTTTCCCTTTTTATTCCCTTTCTCACGGGCAAGTGCTATAGTTAATTAATTTGGAGGTTTAGATTTTAAAATAACCTAGAAACATGTTAGTATATTTTAATCACAAGTGAGTGGTCTAGTAGTAGGCGGGCTTTGGATTGTTAACCAATCTGAGTTCCAATCAATCCACGAGACTAAACCCTTATGAGTCGCGAATATAAGTTCACGTTTTGGACCTCATTTAAATATTTGGAAAAATATTCATATATAAACTGCAGATCCACTTGAAGATTAGTTTTCTTTTATAGGCTAAAGATATCTCCATATCTTAAACGAAACATATCAATATTAGCAATTTGAGACAACTTTAAAATCGTCGTTGAACGGGCCTTGTGGTCAAGTGGCAGTGGACGGGCCTGGGACGCCAACACGTTTCACGTTCGATCCTCCTGCTATGCGAAACTAAGTCACATTGTTCTGTTCACCTAACGCGGATATGGGTCCATGCTTTAGGACCCATTTGAATGCCCAGGAGAAGGAGTCCATCCGCGGGCTTGCGACTCCCCCGGGAGTTAGGTCTGGTTCCAATAGTGACCCGGGTTTAACCATTTTTTATCAAAAAAAAAACTTTAAAATCGTTGATAGAAAGCAATCACAAAAAAATTTCAGAGATCATCAAAATACGTAAATAACAGATAAATGATCATGATTGTTATGCAAAGTCTAAGATTATTTTAGATTAACTTAGATTCAAATTGTTCTCTTGAACTTCATCATCCTCATCAATAGTTCAACCTCATCACCTTCATCAAACAGCACAACCATGTACATCAGAATCTCGTCTTTCTCAACAATAGCGTGGATAGCAACTTGTCATTTCAATATTAAAATAAACCAACGGAACAAATATAAAAGATATGAGAAGCATTTTAAATATCAATTTAAAATCATGATCACTAAAAAAAACTTTAAAATTGTCAGTATTTGCAATTTGACACCAACTTTCAGATCACTGTAATCAATCACAAAGAAATTTCAGATCAACAATCTACCTAATTATTGCCCAAAATTTGCTTACTTTACAAAACAATCTTGAACTCAACTCCTACCAAAAAAAACCTGCTTACATCTCTAAAATCCCATATGCTGGCTTTGTATATAGTTCCCAAATCTTTTTTGATATTCATAGTTTCTCCAAAAATTCTCATATTTGGTTTCCTCGAGAGAAAAAAATCTTGTGGTTCAATCCAGTTCGTTTTGATTCCGATTAACAAAGATTCTGAGTATAAATATATCATGATTAGAAATTACCTCTAAGTGTTAACAGATAGTATAATGTTTGACAAAAAAAGGAAAAACAAATAGCATACCAACTAAAGCCAGCAAAGTTTCCCATTTTATCTGACATATGTCACACATCGCTATTAATAAGGAAAAGCAACTGAGTTTGACAAAAAAAAATGAAAAACAGATAGTATACCTAAAGCCAGCAAAGTTTCCCAATAAGGAAAAACAACCGAGTTTTGTAGTGTGATAAAAATCAAAGTTATTCAAATCAACAATAGTGTAAGATTGAGTGATCAGACTCTGGCATTTAGAATCTTTCTGTCAGTCCTTCTCACTTCCTCGCCGAGTTACTCCTAGTTTCATCTAAATAAACGATTGATTTGAATTTCACTGAGCAATTTAAAAGCAAATTATAAAAATCTGAGGAGAAAAAGCAAATCAGTCAGAGAGTAGTTTAAAAGACAACTTTTCAAATCTATAGTTCACCTAGCCTACAACTTTCATCATTAAAATTAATCACAGAGACCATTGTGCATAGAGTTTAAGTGGGGTTTATTGGAATTAGGATTTTATAAAACTTCAGGTTTTTGCCAAATCCTTTCTTATTGGACAAGGTATTTATAAAAACTTTTACAAATCCCCTCTTATTGGATATAACATTTACAAAAATCTTATTAAATCATCCCTTATTGGAAAATATGGATTTTCATCAATGAGATTCATCAAAAGATATTTTGGATATTAAAAACTATCATTTATCCTTCAAATTCAATAGAATCAAATACCATCTAAACAGATGGAATTTTTTAAAAAACAACAATCTTTTCATCTTTACGACAGAAGAACATATGAAGATAAATATATCTTTAGATTTTGCCAAAAAAAAAAAAACTTAAATAAAAAAAATGAGTTAAGATGAGATTGAAAATAAGTTTGACATGAAAATGTTATCAAAAGTATTACAAGAAAAATCGAGACAGGAACCAATAATACAAGAATAGCCTCTTTTTAATGATCAAAAATCTTATTCTACTGACTTTTTCTTCTTTAATTAGTCGACTAGTCGAGCTTCTCATAAAGAGATTATATCTCCTAGATCTCCACATTTAGACATGTTAATCTCATAATAAATTTGTAACGAGATAGCCGGGTAAACGTTGAACACTGAATCCTCCGGATATTCAACGACGAGCCTTCCATATGCGACCGAGTACATATGGAATGTGAATGAGCTTTATACAAATTGGGCTTTGATCCAGACATCAGAGTTGAAAATCGAACCGGTCATTGCTAGACTTTACTAGAGACGAATTTCATTCAAATCATAAACCGGATCACGACGGGGTATAATAATAACCAAATGTTAATTACAAAAGTTTGTATGTAATAAGAGTGTATACCATATGGTTCCGAAACCACAAAAAGAGAAACGGAGAGTCCATCCACATCTATTATTTCTCTTCCGCCCCATCATCATATCTATTGTCTTCAACCTCCACCTTCAAATCTCTCCTCCCCTATATCTTCTCCACACACCGACGCAGCATTAAATAAAAGAATAAGATATCCATAAACTTTAATTTCTCGTTTATTCTGTTATTTACCCCCAAATCTCCTCGGGGAAGCCAAGAATACATTCCAAACCCTAACCCGATCATCTCCCCCCCCTTCCCCGATTCTCTCCGGTTGTAAGTCTCCGATTTCCTCGATCCAACCATTTAATTGTTCTATTTCGTATCGATTTAGTGATCCCCCTTTTGGTTCTCTCTCTGTCTCCAAGGTTTGTTTGAATAAAATGAGTAATCAGAAGAAGAGGAATTTCCAGATAGAGGCGTTCAAGCACCGCGTCGTCGTGGATCCCAAATACGCCGATAAAACGTGGCAGATCCTCGACCGTGCGATTCATCAGATTTACAATCAAGACGCTAGCGGTCTCAGCTTCGAAGAGCTTTACAGGTCTCTTTTTCTCTCTCTCTTTAGAGATTTTTAGCCGTTTCGTATCGTCTCTGTTAGATGCAATCTTTATTCTTGTGTGGCTCAGGAACGCTTACAACATGGTTCTGCACAAGTTTGGAGATAAGCTCTACACCGGCTTTATTGCCACCATGACAGCTCATCTCAAGGACAAGTCCAAGCTCATCGAGGCAGCTCAGGGAGGATCTTTTCTCGAAGAGCTCAACAAGAAGTGGAACGAGCACAACAAAGCGTTGGAGATGATACGGGACATCCTCATGTACATGGACAGGACTTACATCGAGAGCACCAAGAAGCCACACGTTCATCCCATGGGGCTTAGCTTGTGGAGGGACAACGTGGTGCATTCGCCTAAGATACACGCGAGGCTTCTCAACACGCTTCTTGATCTAGTCCATAAGGAACGGACCGGCGAGGTTATTGACAGAGGGTTGGTGAGGAATGTGACTAAGATGTTTATGGACTTGGGTGAGTCTGTGTATCGGGATGATTTCGAGAAGCCGTTTTTGGATGCTTCTTCTGAGTTTTACAAGGTTGAGTCGATGGAGTTTATTGAGGCTTGTGATTGTGGGGATTACTTGAAGAAAGCTGAGAAACGTCTGACTGAGGAGATAGATAGGGTGGGACACTACTTGGATGGTAAGAGTGAGGACAAGATTACTAGTGTGGTTGAGAAAGAGATGATTGCTAACCACATGCAGAGGCTGGTTCACATGGAGAATTCAGGTCTTGTTACTATGCTTCTGAATGATAGGTACGAGGATTTGGGTAGGATGTACAACTTGTTCCGCAGGGTTACCAACGGTCTCGCTACTGTCAGAGATGTGATGACCTCGCATCTAAGGGAAATGGGGAAGCAGCTGGTTACTGATCCGGAGAAGTCAAAGGATCCGGTGGAGTTTGTACAGCGGCTATTGGACGAGCGGGATAAATATGATAAAATCATCAGCACCGCGTTTGGTAATGATAAAACGTTTCAGAACGCGTCGAATTCTTCGTTTGAGTATTTCATCAACCTGAATGCTCGGTCTCCTGAGTTCATCTCCTTGTTCGTTGATGACAAGCTACGGAAAGGACTCAAGGGTATCGCAGACGCGGATGTGGAGGTCGTCCTTGATAAAGTCATGATGCTGTTCCGCTACTTGCAAGAGAAAGACGTGTTTGAGAAGTACTACAAGCAGCATTTGGCTAAAAGGCTTCTCTCTGGCAAAACCGTGTCGGATGACGCAGAGAAGAGTCTGATCGTGAAACTGAAGACGGAATGTGGCTATCAGTTCACTTCGAAATTGGAAGGCATGTTCACTGACATGAAGACTTCAGAGGACACGATGAGAGGGTTTTACGGTAGTCACCCTGAGCTTTCAGAAGGACCAACACTTATTGTTCAGGTTCTCACAACTGGTTCATGGCCCACACAGCCTGCAGTACCTTGTAATCTCCCAGCTGAAGTTTCGGTTCTCTGCGAGAAGTTCCGCTCTTATTACCTTGGAACCCACACCGGTAGAAGACTGTCATGGCAAACTAACATGGGCACAGCCGATATCAAAGCTATCTTTGGAAAGGGTCAGAAACACGAACTGAACGTGTCGACTTTCCAGATGTGTGTTCTCATGCTGTTCAATAACTCTGATCGTCTCAGCTACAAAGAGATCGAACAGGCTACTGAAATCCCTGCACCAGATTTGAAACGTTGCTTGCAGTCGCTTGCGTGCGTGAAAGGCAAAAACGTGATAAAGAAAGAACCCATGAGCAAAGACATAGGAGAAGAGGATTTGTTTTCAGTGAACGACAAGTTCACAAGCAAGTTTTACAAAGTGAAGATTGGTACGGTGGTGGCACAAAAGGAGACGGAACCGGAGAAGCAAGAGACGAGACAGAGAGTAGAGGAAGACAGGAAACCGCAGATTGAAGCAGCGATTGTGAGGATAATGAAGTCGAGAAAGATACTTGACCACAACAATATAATCGCGGAGGTGACGAAACAGTTGCAGCCACGGTTCTTGGCTAACCCAACGGAGATAAAGAAGAGAATTGAGTCGCTCATTGAACGTGATTTCTTGGAAAGGGATAATACGGACCGGAAACTTTACCGCTATTTAGCCTAATAAGTTGATCACCTCGACAACAAAAGGCTGTCTTCAATGTTAATTTGCTTTGTTTCTTTGTTTTTGGTGTAAAAGCTTATGAACGGTACGGTAGTTGGTAGAATCAAACAATCACTGTATTGCTGCCGTTGGTCGAATACTGCATTTGCTCCCTTTTTTGTCTTTTTCTACAAATTTACTATGATGGGATATTGTTTCAATTTATTTGCGAACAAAATTTTCATTAAACTAATGAAGACAAGTTATTAAACAATCTTTTAGCAAAAAAAAAAGTTATTAAACAATCAGTCATGTGTAATATGCTAAAACGATACAAAAATGAAGATTCATGATGAGTTAGAACTTCTTGCTCAGCAACAAACACACAGATTTTGATTACCAAAAAAATACACAGATTCAGGATATATCTTCAGACGACCTTCACTGCCTTCACGAGCATTAAAATTCTATATGGGCCAAACCAGGCCTTATTTAGGCCCAGAAACGAGAGGGAAAATGAAAAAATAATCAAGCGCGGTTAACATTTTAACTAGGAAACAAAAATCCCGCCAAACGTTGGCAACTCTTCTATCTTTTTCTTAATATAACTGCGGTTCTCCTCGTAGCTATTCACCATTGACATCTGTTGTAAACCTCTTACTCGTTCTTTCTTCTAAGCGTCTCCGAAACTAAGGATATGGATATATCCGACATAGCCAGAAAGCTCGATCTCTCTAACAACAAACTTGTCGTCCGGAAAGCTGCCGAGATTCGCCGTCTCTGTGACGCTCAGTTCGATTCATCCGTCATCGGCGTTGTAAGAACATTCGATTATAAATCCAATATTAAATCAACTAATCATTTACACTCCCTATTAACTACATGTAATCGGATTCGCAGGGTGAGATCTGTAAAGCTGTGATCTGTCTCGAAATCGCAGCGTCTCGGTAATGTCGCAATTGAAAAAACCATATGCTGATGATTCGATCTCCATCGTGGGTAACAATTATCAAAGTTTCTTTACTTTACTTTCGAATCTGTTGCAGGCTGCAGGTTATTTTCGACAGACAAGCGGCGATTAAGTTGAGTGGTATGTCGGAAAAGGCATACACGAGATCATTCAATAGCCTCCAAAACGTTATTGGAGTCAAGTGGGTTTCCTTTTCCACTAAATCTCCCCACTTCAATTTACAAATCTGTTGGTTGAGTTGATTTTAAAAATGTGCATTTTCAGGATTAAGCTCAATGTAAAAGAGCTGGCGATTCAGTTTGGGTGCGTTAGGATCATCAAATCCGTGCAAAACATGCTATCTTTGTAAGCTTTTTTCCCCTTTATGGTATATGCATAGGATGTGTTTGATAAAATGTCTCATAGAAACTCCTGGTCATGTTTTGGTTATGGTTGCTTTCTAGGTATAAAGAGAGGTTTCTTGCATCGCTACCAGCGTCAAGACGGGCGAACGCTGACTTCACTAGACCTGTATTTACAGCTGCTGCTTTCTATTTGTGTGCTAAAAAGCAGAAGGTGTTTTAGTACTACTAGTCTAGATTTCTTTCCCTTTTTAAGGAATGTCTTTGTTGGGTAAACGTTTCTGAATATCAAGCTTCTGTTTTTGCAGCTTAAGGTAGATAAGCTTAGGTTGGTTGAGGTTTGTGGAACATCAGAATCTGAATTCTCTTGTGTGAGTGACATTGTTTTTTTTCCTTCCAATTTATATAATGTGGGAGTCTATTGCTCAGGTACTGATTTAGAGAGTTATCATGGATTATTTAAAACAGGTGTCTACCTCCATGATAGACCTTTGCTTTGACTGTGTTGGGGTCTCTAAGGAGAAGAAAGATGCAAAAGAAGTTAAAGGAAACCGGGGTATGTTTACTCTTAATACTCTCTATACTAGTTTGAACATAGGTTTCAATCGAGCAAAATAATTTGATTATGTGCAACATTCTCCTCAGAGTTGCTTGATGTGTTACCTGGAAAGAGGAGACTAGAGGACGGTGGATATTCATCTGATGATGAGGTACTTTCTAGTTAATCTATTGTAGAGGAACTTCTATATATCTCTTTGCTTTTATCTAATGTATGTACCATTTGCTGATTCACGCTACATTTGAATTGGAGCTTATGCAGTCTTCGTGCTACAAAAGACACAAGAAGATGGAGGAGGCTAAGTACGAGGACTGGAAATCGACAGTTGTTAATTCGATCAAGAAGAATCCAGAGAAAGGTGCTTTATACTACTCCCTTATCACTTACAGGAATTTGATTCATTGTATGTTTTATCTTTGTTCCTTATGTAAATTGTTTTCTTTTTCAGGACCTAAGAAAGTTATACAGACTAGTCTCAATTTCACAAAGAAGGCTGAAACTGAGGAATTGCAAGTTGATTCATAGTCAGATCCTGTTCAATTTCTTTTTGTTGTTTTCACCACATGATATATGTGTAAATTACAATCCTTGAAAGAAATATTTTTTCCTATACCATTCTTCTCAATGACATTTGGCCATATATTGGTAAGCAAACAAGAAAATAAGACAAAAAAAATGAAGGCAAAATTGAATAAAACAAGTTAGTCTCCTGAACCAACTGCTACAAATGGGATTTACGTGCTGCTCTCATCGTTGGAGAGTTTCTGATTGCAGGAAGAGGAGAAGAATCATGTCTACAAGTCTTAATCCAGCAAGACAACAAAATTCCCTATTTGTTTTACTACGACATAGCCCAGTATGTGACCGACATGATAGTCCTTGCCACATGACAATGCTTCATGCATCACAAGTTCTTATACAAACATAACCAATACAAACATAACCACTCTCAGCATCACAGGCTTGTTGTTCCATATTTGTATTGAGCTCTATACAACCATCCAGCACAAGGACTTATCCTCGATGCAATTGGTAGTGCCTTATACTATGTGATTATCTAAATTTGAGTTTGCTAAGAAAAATAAACTATAACATAAATTAAATAGAGATACTTAGAAAAGTGTATAAAAAGGACGAGTGTGTGGTAACTCTCTCAAATTCCCTAAGGACAAAGAAAGCTTTCTATCATTTGGATCAAAATGTCAGGTCACACACCAGGAAACAAAAGAAAACTTCACTGAGACGAGGTGGAGTTGGTGACCCAATACTGCTTCACGGCAATCAAAACCTTCTCATTAACTAAAGGCCCATCCTCATGATCAACCATCTTCGAGTCCCATCTCATTCCAGATATGATTCTCTTCACCTTGATCAATGTGTCCACATCGTCCCTGATTATAACTGCTCCTTCTGGACGGAGTATTCTATCCATCTCCAGCAGAATGTCATCAGCATTGCACCTGAAAAGATCCATTAGCACTCACAAAAAACTCACCCAGTAGAAAAGTGTTTGGTAAAAAAGAAGAGACACACTTACTTGTTCTTGTACAGACTGAAGAGCTGGTTGGCATGGATTAAGTCATACGTTCTTGGGTATGTAGAGAAAGCCTCACACCTGAAACACACATATTCACACCACAACAAAGTCTTTAAGAAGCTGTGAGAATAAAAGGGTGTTATGTTTTTTTACTCACCAGTCATGATAGATTCCAATGAGTCCTCGTTCATATACAACACCAAGTCTATTCTTTTCACCAATCGTTGGGACAACATTCATAACCCAAAGCTTCTGTGATTCTATAGCAGCAGCAAACCCACCAAACCCTGCGTTCATGTCCATGATGTTACGGTACCTTCCCGTGTCAAGCAAACCGTTGATTCTCTTGTACGCCTTCACATGTTTCTTCCACTCTCTGTTATCCTCTTCGTATGCATCAACCGTGACGCCAGAGATGGAACCGCTAGAGATCCTAGGCGGCACCGCATTGAGCCTATCAGGGAAAACCTGAAGCTCTCCTCCAGCCACCTCATCTGAACCGCTCGTCTCCGGATACGGTGTGATACACGCCTCCATTTTCTTGTACCAAACGTCATCGGTGTCATCAGTTTTGCAGAAGTTAGCTCTGGGATCATCTTGTCTTGAACGGCACGCATCATCATTGACTCTCTTCTGCCAGATAGCGATCTCTCCATGCTCATACTTCTTCTCCCAACAGAGTAGCTTAGCAGCTTCCTCAATCTTTCTTTGCTCCTCTTCAAGCTCCTCCTTGGGACGTTGCCACGCCTTGTAGTTGATTTTCCAGTTGATTGGAGGACCAGACAGAATCCAGTACCCACCGGGTCTAAGCACACGGTCAACTTCCATCAAGTACATCCCATCTGTTTTAAACACCAACACAACATTAAGACAACTGATCATTTGTTAAAGAATTACTCCATCCGTTTCGAATTACTTGTCGTTTTAGAGTATAATTTTAGTTTTAAAATAAGTGTCGTTTTCAGTTTTCAATGCAAAATTTATTGACAATATTTTCTATTCTATTTTTCTATTGGTTGATATATGATTAGTTGTATTGGTAATAGTGTTTTTATTTTGAAAATATGTAAAATTAAATATTTTATTAATCTGTGTTCATAAACCTAGAACGACAAGTAATATGAAACGGAGGGAATAGCAATTAGTGCTCACCATTTGCTCCCCATGGAATCAAACACCTTGAGCAGTGAGCCATGTCGAAAGCCCGTGTTGGGTACGGCAACTTAATAGTGCCAAGAACACCAATCACAGCGGGAACACCTCTCTCTAGAGCAAACTGAACCTGAGCCTCGTGTGAATCTCTTGGTGCAAAAGACATCGCACGCACGTTTCTACTCCATAAGTACGCTCCCCAGCTTGCAACCTACACCACAAATAGTATCAAACTCAGACAAGGACAACAATCAAAAACATAAAAGACATTATTATTATTAATATTATTACCCCACAACCAGTGTCCAAAGCAGTCCTAACAGTCCCATTCCCCATAGGTATCACAGAAGCAAGCTGATCAATATACTTATCAGCCCCCTGAGGGAACTGAGTCCCACCTCCAGGGAACCTAAACACCTCACCCTCATACTGAATCCAATTCTGAATCGCCTTCTCAACGGTCAAGGCCTTATACGGAGCATTAGCGTAAGGCACGTAGTCTCTACTCTTAGGCCAAGAGAAAGGCGTGACGTATCCTTTAGGCGCGGGGACAAGGCAGCTAAGCTTCTCGCTCTCCGGAGCGCAGTGCCTCTCGCGGTAAATCATGCTGTCTCTAGGGAACGTCATGGCGCGCCTCTGGTCTTGGCAGGGAGTGTAATCAGTGTAACGAGCATCGCACGGCTCGAAGGTTTTGACCTTTGCTGAGGAGATGCTGGACTCTCCCGCGTGGTGTGTCTCGAAGTTTAGGCTAGGGACGATGTTGCAGTCGGCTCCGCTGTTGGTCATCTCGAGGGCTATGCTGTCTCCTTTGCCGAAGCCGCTTCGTTGCCACGCTCCGAGGATGTAGAAGAAGCAGCATAAGCTGAAGACGATGAAGATCTGAACAGAGCTTCTGGTTTTGTTATCAGCAGAACTCGACTTTATCGCCATGGTTGATTGGTCTAAAAAGAATGAAACAAGACTCAGATCAGCTCCAAGAACACATAACAAAAGTGTGAATCTTTGGGTTTGAAACAGCAAACAAGACATAAGAACAGATCAACATCAAGACACGTGCTCTCTCACATTGGTAAAGATATATATACTAAGTGATGTCTTCAGGGAGAAGCAAAAGATGAATCCTTTTTTTTTGACGTAACTAAACAAAAGATCCGTAAGATTAACGAAACCATTATTACACTATTAGAGAATGTTAAACACTTTTAGATTGAGAAAAATAACAAAAAGTAACAACACTCCATCTGGCAGAAAAAAAAACATAAGGAGACAGGAAGTAGAAGTAGATTTGTCGGAATGAAGAAATAAGAACATACAGAATCTGGGATTTGGCTAATCAGAAAGGAATCGAATGAAACGTGTAAGATAGATTGTGGAGAACCCTAGTTTATTATGTTAATCGTCGTCGTACTCATCATCTGGACATGGGATGTGATGATAAAATGAAGATGGCGACTTTGTGTGTCTGAGAGGAGAAATCTATTTACCCTTTTTAAAACAGAGCCATATAGAGAGAGAGAGAAGGGGAACTGTGTATTTTTTAAAAAACCTAAAATCGATGGAATTGTACAATCCCCTAGTCTATATTTGAGAAGTGATTTGCCACATGTCTTCTCTACAATCGTTTTCACAAAAAAAATTGTGACGTGGCTATTAAAATTGATGACATGTCATATGGTTAAATATGACATGGACAATTACATTTAATGATAATATATATTTTTGGAAATTTTTTTAAAATATGGCAATAACTCATATATTACATTTAATACTGATTTATATTTTTGGTAAACTTTGTAGAATATGGTAATAACTCATAAATCATCACTAAAATAAATATATTCAAATATGATATTTTGAATTTCGAAATATTATATAATTTTACTTTTATAATAATAAAATTTTTATTATCTAAAATTTTCTGAATTAAAAAAAAATAAATCGTAATATCATTAGTTTCTTTTAAATATCTACAAATTATATAAATATTATTTAATTTTAAATTTTGATAACTATACAATTTTATATGATTTTTAGTAATTTTGTACAAGTTGATTTAATAATTTAACCAAATGAAATAAATAATTTTTTTTATTTAAGATTTTAACTTTATATATATACATATATATTCTTAAATATAATTTAAAATAAAAAAAAATATTTTCTCTTAATTTTATGCTTAATTAATGATATTTATATTAATTATTAGTCAAAATAATAAAATATATAATATTAATAAATTACATTTTAAAATATAAAATTTAACTTTTAAAAAATTCATCACTACACATGGTGCATGAAAACACCTAGATTAATAATTGTGACATAGCTACTAAAATTGATGACTTGTCTTATAGATTAATATGACATGGACAATTATATTTAATGTTAATTTATATTTTTGATAAAATTTTTAAAATATGGTAATAACTCATATATTATATTTATTATCGATTTATATTTTTAGACTTTTTAAAAATATGGCAATAACGCATAAATCATCATTAAAATAAATATATTCAATTATGGCATTTCAAATTTTGAAATATCATTTAAATTAAAAATATTTCAAAAATATATACATATTTTTAGAAAATTATAAAATTAAATTATAAAATCAAATTAAATCGTAAAATCATTAGTTTCTTATATATATTTACAGATTTTATAAACATTATTTAATTTTAATTTTTGACAATTCTGAAAATTTACATATTTATTTAATATATTAGATAGAAAAATTTACCTAAGATTATAATTTTAAATATATACATGCACATTCTTAAATATAATTCAAAATAAACAAAATTGGTTTTATCTTAATTTTAATATTCAGTTAAATCAAATTTATATTAAAATATTGATAAAAAAAAGAAAATTTATAATATTAATAAAAAATAAATATAATTTATATTTATCTTTTAAAAAATATTTTAAAATTCTTTTACTGCACATGGTGCAGGAAAACACCTAGTTAAAGCCATTAAATTTTGATTTGAGAAATACATTAAAAAGCAAAAAGCAGTGTTTTTAAAACCGGACCGGCGAGCGAACCGGAAAAATTTTGGGTCATGGGTCAATGTGGTTCGACCTGGTTCGATTGGGTTCGACCGGGTTTGATGTATTAAACTGAATTTAATAATATTTTGTATATAATATGCATATTTTAGAAAATAGCAAACTGAAATGTAATAACAAAAATAAAAAATCTAATAGTTTAAATCTAAATCAATAGGAAAAACACATTTAAAGCTTATTCTCTAGGTTTTTATCACTATAAATTTTTATCACCTTTAAGAAACTTATACACATTAGTGCAAAGTTGCGACGGTTGTTTATTTTCATTGTGACAGTTATTGTTTTTCTGTGTTTGAATTTGGTGGAAATCATATTTATTGATCATTCTCTTCTATTGCTTAGTACATCGCAAAAGTTTTACAAAGACATCAAAAATACAAAAATATAAAATACCTTGTGTTAGAGACGTTAGGGACTCAAAAGGAAAAAAAAGTCAACTATGAAAATACTTTATGAATTACAGTTTATCACAAATCCTATTTTTTTTAAACTAGTGATTTTATTAATTTTTTTTTGTTTTCTATACGAATAAGGGTTTTGCCGGTTCGTTGGGTCATCGGTTCCCGGGTTTTTAACGGTTCAATATAAGTTTTTAACCGGTTCAATGTTAGTTGGGTTTTAGCATTAACCCAACCCGACTTGGTATCCGGTTCACGGTTGAACCCGGTCCGACCGCCGGTTCGGTCCGGGTTTAACAACACTGGCAAAAAGAGAGAAAAAGAAAAGGTTGATTTGTCTTTAGTTAATTACAGTATAATTCTTTTTTAATTTTATCTTTGTTTTTCTATACTTTTTCTTAAAGTTGACAAAAAAAAAGAAATTCTATACTTTGTTCACAGCTTTTTTCCTTCCAGAATTAATTTCAAGAAATGATTTTTACAGTTAAAAGCATAATTGAGAAATATTTTAATTTTAATATTTGTCGGCCAAATTGAGTGAGATTACTTGTCACGCTTCAAGTAGTGAGTGACTCTAAATAAATAAAATACATCATAGTTGTTACTCAGTCTGATTCGATCTAAAGGGGGTAAAGGATTAGAGGGGATACTACAATTTTCCTTTAGTAGTTGCAAAGGAGTAGGGGTTTTCTTTTAGCCATAGATGCAATCTTTGTAAAAAGGTTTTTTGATGAATCAAATTTAATATTCATTCTAAGAAAAATTATGAAGGTGAGTTTTGATTAGTACTTATTGAGTAGGCAAGAACATACCTCTGAACATAGATAAGAGTAGGACTCACCATCTGTGAAATTATATATAAAAAAAAATGTCATGTCTGCAAAACCGCGTTGTTACTATTTGGACCCGACGGCTATAGATGGTAACCTACGACTGTTCTTCTACCCATGTAAGGCCCATTCACACGGCGTGCTCATTGATATATGACATAACTTTAATCAAGATTAAATATCTTCATGGAACACAAATTATATGTCCTCAGACCATTTCCAACAAGACATCAACTTGAGGTAATTTCATCTTTAACAAGACGCTATAGTTGATACCATCCCACCAAATTTGATGTAATATGAAATAGTGTTATATCAAATTTGGTGTAATGTGTGTAACACTATTCATCACACTAAATCTTTAAAATACATATTTTGTCATGTTTCATTTAATAATATAGTTTAATTACTATCAAATTTGTAACTAAATATTAATATATTGTATTACTTATATTTCTAATTTAACTTTACATAATTTAAAACTAAACTTTTGTTTTTCTATTTTTATTTTCAAAATAAATCACTAAATGATTATTATCTTTATCACATACAAATAATAAAATATAAATAATAGTCTAAATGTGATAAAATAATTATTTATTAATTAAAAATAATAGAATATAAAAAAATTAAAACTGAAAAAATTAAATAATATATAATATTACTTTTGGTGTAAAATTTAGTGTCTTTGTTGGAAATGAAAAAAAAATTATAATACCAAAAAACCAAATTCAATGTAAATCAACATTATTGGAGATGTTTTTAACAATTAACAATGGTTCATATCTCCCCGTAAATATAACACTAAAATATCTTTGGCAACTAGCATCTGTTCACACCATAGTGAAAATCAGTACAACTCTAGACAACTTTTAGTGGTTATCAGAGTGGATCTAGTACCATCGACCACAAATGTCCCCGAAATTTCCTTTAGCGAAGAGAGATTCCGAGTTCCCAAGTGAGACTATATAACATATCAGACTTTTAATTCAAGTGCATCTGCAGGCAGCATGTATAAATTATTTATAATCTCCATTTTTCACTCCTAACAAGCAAAACATGGGAGTAATTCTCAGTTATCAAATATTCGTCAGTTGTAGCATAGTACGTGGATATCGAATTCACAAACGGTCACAAATTGAGTCCCATGATTACTCAAACGTGGAAGAACAGACATATGTCACATATCACATATCACACATAGAGTCAGGGGCGGAGGTAGTGTATGGGAAGTGGGGTCAGCTGACCCCACTACTTTTTAAAATATATTTGTTTTTATCTAGAAAAAAAATTAGTGACCCCAATAAAATATAAAATTTGACTCCATAAAAAATACAACTCCACTAAAATTATTACAAAACACTAGAAAATAAAGCTAAAATTTATAGTTTTTAGTGGTTTATAAATTATGTTATTGAAAAAAAAAATTTGACCCCGGTATAAAAAATTTCTGGCTCCGCTACTGCATAGAGTCAACATGTGGTCAGATGCATCAAATATACTTCTCGAGAAAAGTGCACTTACAACACCATTTTGCATACTTATGTGTGATATGTGACATCGTGCTTTATGTGCAGTGCAATGGAAAAAGTTTTCGCCACGCTCCTGTAATCTTATTTTAAAAAATTTAGATTATATCCTTAAGTTTTCATCATATTTACAAAACAATACAATTTTTTTTTAAATATTATTTTCGTGCATGACATTATTATTTAGTAATGTTGTGATTATACATGAAATTAAAAAGAGATAAAGTTGTTTTAATAAGTATTTATTCATTTTCTTCAAACTACATTATAAAAAATTCAACAAAGTTTTAGGAATCACACATTTATTCAATTTCATATAATATTAATAACTATATGAATTTTTAATTAATTTCTAAAAAGTATTATCAGATTTTCCGAGTTTTTATTGGATTAATTGGTATCAGATCACGGGTTTGTAGCAAGTTTTTGTTTTTACTGAATTTGTCGATTTTTAATTAAAGATTTTTTTATAAAATACAAATCTTATTATATACGAATCGCCAGATTTATCAGTTCAATTACAGATCAAAGTCGAATATAAAAATACTACTTTTAACTCAAACATTATATTAAAACAAAATTTAAATTATATTCTTCCAATTAAAAAGTTTTAAATTCATGTAAATTTTTTCTCGAAACCGTCAACAAAGAAAATGTCCGCATTTTTTGAAGCGCGGATCAAAATCTAGTATATATTATTTTGAGATCCTCCCTTTGCAGTAGTTTCTATATCATAATGGTTATACATTCACATATGTAGTGTTTTAAACCTAGGTTCGAACTTCCAGCGCTATCAGTTTTATTTATTTTTCAAATAAGATTTTAGAGAAGGTAAATCTTTTATTTGTTAAGATTTCAAACCGTAAAAATCTGTTTTCCTTAAAAATAAATCTAAACCCATTTTTTGTGCTATATATTATTTCTTGCTAGCTTGGCATCTTATACTTATATATAATGAGTTTGTGATTATATTGATTTGATTTATTATTTTTTTAGAATGATTTGATAGCATACTTATGGAAAGCACAAAAGAGAAAATTAAAAATTGATTATCATAGTAAGAAAAATAATGGGAAGCAAGTTTGCTAAAAGATAGGGGTGTTCATTCCGGATATCGGTTTGATTTCAATTTTGTTTTCTCGATTTTCTGGTATTTTAGTCTACAAAAAGTAATTACCATATTAAAATCATATTTAATTTGGTTTGATTCGGTTTATGTACTGTCGATTTTCGATTTATTCGGTTTTATAACAAAAACCATAAATATATTTATTCTTTAAAATATTTGTGAATCTAACTTTATATGATTAGGCACCGATTTTACATTTAATATAATACGATGATATTTTAGTTTTAAATAAACTATTTTTATTTTTCTTTTATAATTTAAATAATCAGTATACATATTTAGTTAATAATAATAATAGTTTTATGGAATAAAAATAAGAAATACTAGTAATCAATAATACTATTAAATAAATATATGTTTTTTAATTTGATAAAAATAAATTTAATTTAAAATAAAATATTAAATTTTAATAAATCATGTATATATTAATTATGTTATATAATTTTACATATACTTGTACTATTATATTTTAATTGATTGGCTTATTCGGTATATTCGGTTTGATAGATTTATATACCGAACCATATTCATATACAAGCGATTTCTTAACATTCGATATATTCGGTATTTTAGTAAATCTAAACAACTTTCTCTACTTCGAATCGGTTTTACCGGATTAGGCATCCCTACTAAAAAGATTATACCTTTTTTAAGGAAATAAAACTATTTAAATTTGTTTTTACTAATTTTATTTTATTTTTAATATATATGTAACTATGCATATTAGAAAAGCTCCACTTTTTTAATTTCCCTTAGAGCATGATTATCCCAGTATCTTGAGAGAGTATGCAGGAGAAAAGTTGGTCTGGGGTCCACCAAAAAGAAGAAGACAAGAAGAAAATGTCGCCAATGAAGAAACGTATATTGGTGGTGTTTTGCCCAGTTCGCAGACACGTGGGGTGTTTTAATTTTTTTTTTTTTTTTTCAAGATAAAAAGTAAAAAAAGAAGTTAAAGAAACCCTTGGTGGGTATATGCGATAATAATGCTCTTAGGTCTCTTTAAGCTTAAGCAATAAGCACGGCACTGGGTGTATCGCACTCAGAGCCGTGCCTGTAGTATGAGTTTTGAGGCATTGGACTCAGGCCCTTCTCATATTTGTAAATTTTGGAGTCCATATTTATTAATACCCATAAGCAAAATGTTAGTGTAGTTATAAAAAAAACATCGTATTCTCAAAATAATTCAATTTCAAACATTCATCTCTAATTCTAAATACTATTATGAACACTAACCATCTTTTAATGTTGAATTTTTTTCTCCGTATAGAATTTATATACATATATAAATTTTCCACTAAACAAATATAAACGCTGCCATTAGAAGTTTGTAAAGATTTTCTTTCAATAATAATTTTAAATCCAAAATAACTAAATAGCAACTATTTTCTCATCAAATATTTATTATTACATAATATTACAATATGTGTTATCAGATAAATTAAATTGAATTAATTTTTGCCTTAGGCCCCAAATACTCTAGGCACGGCACTGATCGCACTTAATATAGATGTTGCTCGTATGGGAGTATGGGGCCAACATGCGGATAATCATTATTACACGCCACTTAAAGTTGAAAGAATATGAATATGATCATCCATTATTCTTAACCTTTTAGATTTAAGAGTCTCCACTCTATATACAAACATCTAATGTGTCTGACCTTTTTACATCTTACCAATTTTTTTTTTTTTGAGAAATCATCTTTCCAAACATTTTTTTAACGATTTGGTGTTTGGTGCCCAAAATACTATTGAATAATTAGAACTCAATCTTTAATGTAAGTTTTTCTTGGAATCCAATAAACAGAATGCGATACGTGGATCTTTTTTTTCCAACAAAACGTGCATCCAAAAGCACTAAATAGGACATTTATGCGTTTGGTTGCTTATATTCCTTAAATATGTTTGACTTCTAGTGAAAAATAGTCTTCAAGTTGGGTTAGAGTTAGACCAACTCTATCTTCTTTCTAGTACACCATCGACAAGGTAGTATAAATTGGTGGTTGAAATGCTCCCAAATTTTCATGAGACCAGAACCTCTGGGATTTTGAAATTAAAAATATTGATGAAAAACAAAAATAGTCGGTGTAGGTCACCCATACCTCATTCCCTTGTAAGAAACATACTTATATAGTTCATATTTTTAATATAGGACTATGCTTGTTCGCATTATTATGAGCGATCTAGGAAAGATTCAAACCCACTCAGGGGTTTGGGGAGACGATCGAATCCCATTAAGCTACAACATATATGATTGTGTTTTTACTTTATTGAATGCATCATAATGTTGTGGGATATAAGCCGGTGAGTTATTAGCTAAGTTAGTAAGTTTGAGGATGAAATAAATAAATCTAGATTCAATAATGGACACTCCTAATCTAATCTGGGATGTATATCTACCAAAAGTGTATACTGTGTTGTTAGTCGGCAGACATGGCATATTACTACTATATATTATGTTTGGTCTTTGATGTCCATATACAAAATACCTTTGTACAAACGAATGGTTGATCAAAGCTTTAATATTAGATGAGGTTAAGTTCAGCAAACTATGTATTTCCTAGTAGTAACTAGTAAGTGACTCCTTTTTCCTCCTAGTAGTAACTTCTGTAGTAGTTTTTTTTTTTTTGGTCAACATAATACTTCTGTAGTAGTTAAAAGTTAAACTGTAAACTAAGCAGATTCGCGAAATTACCAAAAAATATAAACGGCGACATTGACAAGCCGGCTCAATGTTTATTGACTGGGCCGATGTTGCTGATTGACCTAGGTAACGCCCAATAAAAGTCTTGAGATGTCACAACTTTTCCTTTGTTTTTTTTATGAACTCACAACTTCTCGGCCCAAAAGTCTAAAAAAGAAGGTGGATCCATCCAAACAAATATTTTTGGGGTTTCTTAATCAAGGAATTTATACATATGCATAAATGAAACACATATAATACATTTTCATTTATTCAGAGGAAAATTGCATTTTAAATCGTGAATGCAAAAATTTACACTTTAAATCTTGGAGTTTAACTATTAGCACTTTAAACAGTGAAACTTGTCTCAATAACATATTAAACATCGAAACTAATTTATTTGTTTCACACTTCAAAACTTGTGACCAATATAATTCATTGTATCATTGTAGTTTAATAATGATATAATAAATAACAAACAGTAACATTAAAATATATACCTAAAACCAAATTAGAAAACACATATAAACCTAACACTACACAAAACATGCTTTGATTTATTACTTGTGCAGAAGATATAATAATAATAACTTTAAAATAAACTTTACTATTTTATTATATGAGGTTGTAATTTTATTAATACAATAACAGTTTACTTTAAATTTCGAAAATAAGTGAACAGTCAAGAAGCACAAAGAAAATAGAAGTTGAGAAATGAATATATTAATAACTGAACGAAAAAATAAAGAGAAATATTAGAGCAGATCATAGATTTATTTTGAGTTTACATCATTTAAACTATTGGAGATGGATTGAGGCAAAGAAGCACAATGGAAGACAAACCATGATCAAAATTATTCGGAATGAATAATACGACTAAACCTATGTGATTAGATAAGTTTTCAACTTTGAAAAAAAGTTGACCATTTATTTTAAAAATAAAGTATTTTGATATTCATCAAAGAAAATATCGTAAAAAAAAATTCGATGAGCCAAATAAGTGTAATAAATTAAAAGATTAAATATAATTTTGAATAACAAAAACAAAATAAAGAAATAGAAGTCTAAATAGTTTTTTTGTAACACTAACATAGTATTTTTTTTTTTTTGCACACATTCAATCCATGTTCTGAATCGCGTTATGAGCTAGCCGGGCAATAAGACCGGACACCAAAGAATCAGGAAGTACTTCGGAAGTACTGCGAGACCAAATTTTAAATATATATATATATATATATATATATATATATATCATATGTTTTAGCTAATTTTAAACATGATAGATAAACATAGTTTTTTCCATTACTCATCAGATTCAAAAACAACAAAAACTTCCAATTTATGAGAGAAACAAAAAATAGATTGTCTTGATCTTGAGAACATACAAAATACAAAAAAGGATTGTAAGTTTTCATCCTTTGTGTCTTCAAATCAAGTTATCACCAATGAATTAGGAAGATGTGTTGGGAGTTAGACCTTGTAAGTTACATACACCTGAAACAATTTGCATCGGACACATAATATTTGAGTCACTTATACAAAGTTATTACTAAGACTATTGCGAATGGAGACAAGAAAAAGACAATTTATACAGTAATGATATTAATAAGAATAATGACCATATTTCAGTGATTTTTTCACTGGCTTAATTATTAAAATGTACAGTAGCTGAAAATTCAAGTTACTAATCATTTAAACTTGTCGAGAAATCAGTGAGTACTGAACAAATTATATTTAGTTGCCAATACTTGATTCAATGATGAAAGGAACAGAGTAAAACAGAGGTTTTGACTGAATAATACTTTTCTCATTAGCTTCCTTCAACGTATTACATCATGAACTTATAGTGACATTAGGAACAATCTAGACTGACGACAGCTAGAAAGGAGACAGCTCACAATATACAGCTGGAAAGCTAGTTCATCACCAATGGATGAGAGAGCATCAAACTTGTTACACAGCTCTACGGTCTTTGTCTTACTTGCAGGTACACTTGAAGAAGCAGATAGCCGTTGGTGACTTGATTGACTGGGCTCAGATACAACCTAGGCTTTAGCATTAGACGTTTGGGCCTTACCATCATATCATATATGCTTATAAATGATACACACAATTATATAGCAGGTTGAATTATTTTTATATGTGAAATATAAGTACGTGTCTCTCGAACTACAAGACGATTCTGTTTTTTTTTTCTGAAAAATAATCGTCTTCTATGTTTCACTATATTCTGATGTCATCTAACACAAATAAACAAAAAGAAGAAGAAAAGACGAGTGTAGTCAATCAAAACAGAGAACTAATTAGTACCAAACAAATACAAGTAAACAAAAAAAATCTCAACTTCCTTTAATTTGATTTGAGATATTACCTTGATTTCGTGAACAGATGAAGTTTGGCAACTCGATTCAGCCTCAGTTCGTCTCCACTTCCCATCAAACTTGGTTTTATCTCCACATCTCAGGATCCTTTTGATTTGTAGAGCATTTAGATTAAAGTTTGTTTGATACAAAAAAATCTCTGAATAGAGTATGTACTATATTTGTTTTGGGTTTGAACAATAGTTTTGGATTTAATAGCTAACATGTAATTATTTGGTAATTATAAAAAATCCTGTCAATAGTAGATAAAAAATAATCAACTACATTTCAGTTTTAAGCGGTAAACTCGAGTATGCAGTCTTATACGGGTCAACTCTTTGCTTCACCGATTTGGTTATATTTACTGCGATTAAACTCCAAGTAGAGTACCTTTTCGAACATGGCATTCAATACAGTTATTTATCAGTTTTTTGCATCTTTGTCTCAGTTTTCTTAAAGAAAAACTATAATATCTTTCATATCAATATTAGTGTCCAAAAAAAAAAAATCAATATCAGTGTCTTCCACGTTCTTTTATCTTCTCTATAACCTGAAAACTAATTATGGACACGTGAAGTACTGCTAAAATAGACAGATATAGTTCAAAACATTAAGTATAGAAGGGAAAATTTACGAGTTACGTTTGGTCAAAGATAAAAAGTTCGAAGGGGAGAGACATGATTAGTTAACTGTGTTGAAGATCGGCTTAGTAATGTTCACGAAGACAGAGGTATGGATGCTTGGGTTTGAAGACTTTCAAGTTTTGACTAATATATTTTTTTCTATTTACTATGTACTGTGCAAAAATAACTCAACTGGTGAAGACATTTTCTAATATAGAATGAGAAAAAATCAAAGATATCTCTAGTACCAAGTGAACACGCTTGGGAAGTAAAAACCAAAATAGTTTAAAGAAAAAAACAAAGTAAAAACCAAAAAGAGTCAAACTCAACGAGAGACAAAATGGGTATGAACCGAGGAAACTTGGCTTTTAGGAATTTCATTGGATTTGGCGTATAGCCTACCTTTGAATTTAGACTTTTGCCTATAGTGCGATCTGGTTTTGGAGTCGGTACCAAAATTAAACTCAGGTGAAAGCAGGACCATTAAGCTACATTCTATTTTTCCAGTTTTTCACATGTTAGATAATCTTTCCAATTCATTTTAATTGCCGTTTTAGGTATTAAGAAAAATATATGATTTTGTATATTTCCAAGATAAAAACACAATTAGCTATACATCTAACCACATTTTAACCAATAGAAAAATAAAATAAAAAATCTTTTAAATAAATTTTGATTTAAAACTCTAAAACAATATTTATTTTAAAACGAAAATTTTTCCCTATAACGACAATTAAATCGAAACGAAAGGAGTATTTAATATTCTTCAGTCGACTGACTTGTTGATGCCCTAGTTTGTCGAGGTTAAAACAAAGTGTAGGCTCCTAAAAGTGTTTTGTATGCCTGAAATAAGTTTTTCTAATCGTTTTAACCTATACAAAATAACCTATAAAATAAAGAAAGATGACATAATAATAGGTTTTAAAGTTTTATAGTTAATATATATATATGTATGTATCATTGAGAAAACAAATTAAAATACGGTGGTCTCATTGTTATGGTACAGTTTTCAAACATAAATAATTGTTATGGTACAGTTTAGGATCAACTGGACTTTTTTCAATGGTAAATTGATTTCAGTTCGGTTCAGCATGAGTCTGTTTAGATTTTGGTACCACTAAAAATTTAGACTTATTAAAGAGTTCTAATTTAGAATCAATTGTTGATAAATAAATTAGTTATAACCTTTTATATATTACTTACTATCCCAATAAAAATTTCATGTGGAAGTTTTATATTCACACAAAACAACATGTATAGTTTCTAACACTAGATAACCAATTCTATCGTCAGTATAATCTTTAATTTTAGTTACATAAGGATCAATACTTTTGTAAGTCTATGGCTTTTTACTAAGGTGATCAAAATTAATTTCATGTAAATTATATTTGCCTTGTTTCTTAATTCTTAGCAGCTAGTGTTTTATATTACCACTCCAGAAACCGATAAATTACTATTTGACGGTACCTTGTACATACACGATAATGATTAAAGAAATCAAATTTGAATTTTACTAAAAGCAAGGAAACGTTGAGAAATTCTATACTTCGGTATTCGGTATTTAAAAAAATCAACAAGAACTCCCACTAAATTTGACTTGTGCCTTATAACGCGAACCTTGCTAATGTTACTGATTTAATTAACCGTGTACCCGATAATATTAGTATAAAACCTATTTTCACCTACTTTTGTCCTTCAGAACTAAGATTAATGACTCCTGACGTCTTTTTATTTATTTTAGTTTCACTTCGAACTTTGGAGATTTATGTATCACTTATCGTTGTCGAGAAAAATTAATATGGAGGCAGCATACGTAATGGTATTATTAATTTACATATACATTAATCGCGTGGGTTTATTTTAATCTCATAGATTTTGACCCATAATTGAATTCAGTTCTTGTAGCAGTTTTAATTTACTAAAGTGTTGGTATAGCAAACTAGTACAGTATTTCTCAAAAGAAAAAGCAAACTAGTACAGTAGTAAGAAAATTTGTTGAAACCCAAATTTTGAAGTGAAATTAAGTATATGATATTGATTTTAACATTACTAAGTTATTGACATTTTGCTTACATTTGATCTAGTTATACCCTCCACTTTTGCAAGTAAACGATGAAAAAAAAGAAAAATAGTAGACGACAGTGCTGAATTGTAGGTATGAACAGAAATGAAACACATATGTACCACATACTTATTCATATAGTACAAAACTTATGCTAGTGTAAAATAATATGATATCTTTATTAATGTTGATAGGAAACATAGTATACAAAATCAATAAATTGGAACATTAAATACATATGAAAATATAAATGAATTAAAACATAATATATAATATAGTACAAGTTAATGAAATTAACAAAGAATTATGTACTATACTATTTGGAAGGAGATGGTTTTGGAATCAGAAGAGTGGCAACTTATTTGGAAGACATTGAAAGTTTGAAGAGAAGTTTTACCAGCTCGGAGATCATCTATATACCATAGACACAAAACTCAATGGCAGATCGTCTTGCATGCAGTGTTCGAAAGCAGTCGTCGTTTGTTATCCATACGGATGAAGAGATACCGTTTGGGTTAAAGAGTCTAGTTGAGTCTGTTTCCGTTGTCGACAAAAAAATATACTATACTATATTGATAGAGAAAATTATATTCCATATATAGTATATAGTATAATTTAATGAAATTATCAAACAATTATGTTAAATATTTAATTTTCCGCAAATCATAAACCTGATCTCTAACCTCACCTGACTCTCTCAATACTAAACCCTAAATCGCAATCACTTAGAGCATGGTTATTGAAGGGTTCTTAACGGAATATAAGAAACTGTTCCTTTAACTTTTACAATCCGAAACGAATTGGTATATTTTCTGTCGGATCTGGTTCGGATAAACGGTTCTGATTAAAAGTCCAAGCCCTATGAGGTAGTTTATAACTCTCCAATAGACACAAGTTATTTTTGAAACATAATAATTATTAAAAAAAATTGCAGGTTTTTCCGGTTACAATAAATGACAAAATAATAATATTACATAAAAACATGTGACACATTAAAAAAATAGGACTTTTGGTTATAAATTGAATTATATCTTTTTGGTGGTTATGCAGTGCACTTTTTCTTAACATGGTGGCCATACAATGCAATTTTCCTAAAACGAAGACGAGTTTTATAGTTTTAGATGGTTTTTAAAAATTAATTTTAGATAGTTTATTTGGTCAACTGACTGGATGTAGAGGATTAGTTACATTTTACTGCCGATAGTAGTAAATGAGATTAGTGTAAACTGTTCCATGTAACCTAGTCCAATAATTTAAAACAAAAGAAAAAATCCAATTTCTTTGAATTCTTTGTAAAGTTCTGTGAATTGTTTCAAAGATGAAAAATAAGTGATAACTGATAGGATGTCATCTTTTTTTTTAGGTTTAACCAAGTGATAACTAAAGACTAAATGGGGTTCACCTTGGCAAAAAAATAAAAACAGGGTGAAGCTTTTAAAGTATCCCCAAAAGATCCTTAAATTTAGTTCCAAAAGAAAATTTTCAAATTTTGAGGTTTTTGCTCTCTAAGAAAATTTTAAACCTTCAAATTTTACAGACCTCAAAACACTATTTACTTTTTATTTTAGTCATTATATTTTTGTAACTTACATATAATTGTTGTTAGTATTAATTTTCTTTGTCACTTTAATCCTTATAACTATATTTTACTTAAGTATTTAAATATATAATATTATTAATACATGAAAAATAAATATGTTAAAATAAAATGAAAACTAATATAAAATATTATTATTTTAATTAAAACTATTATTTCTCACAATAATTATATTACAAAAAATATATATTGCAAAAACAATATATTACAAATTAAAGATTAAAATTACAGGCATAAATATTTTTACAATAAAGATTACACACAAACTATAAGCGAACCCCGATGTCCAAAAAACAAGTTATTTGCAACAAGATAAGAAGCATGTCAAAAAAATGTTGAACACACTTTCGAAGTTTGACAATCAAAATTTGCTATCATAACAATCAAAATTTGCTATCATAACAAAATCATCACATTACTGGAAGAAAGAGCTATTGCAAAATATAGTGACATCTATCTTATTAAAACAGAAACATTCTGTTGGACCTAACATTTATTTTGTAAGTTTTTAAATTAAATACATCTTTATACTTTATAGTTAAACCTACATTAAATCACTAATGTTCCTTTCTTTATACTACTATCCATGTTTCCAAACAATATACTTATTTCTTTATACTACTATCAATGTTTCCAAACAATATATTTTTTATACTACTATCAATGTTTCCAAACAATACAATAATTAATCTTAGTTATTTTATATATATCATTTTCTTTTTAAAATTTTGTAGAAACGTTATAATTTCATAAATTGCAAAATATTGAACTTTAAAATTTGGATTATATGATTACAAATTATGAAACTATTACAATTTAAATCCAATTAGATTACATATCGGTATCCATCAGTTCAATCGGTTAATCTCGGGTTTTAGTGATTTTTTTTTAATATGAATATTTTAAAAACCTAAATTGAATTGTCAGATCTCCGGATTAACCGGTATAATCACAATCGGGTTGAATTTAAAAATACTGATTTAAATGCAAAAAACATTTTAAATACATACTCTTTAAAAATTACCAAAATATTTGTTAAGTTATTAGTGATTTTTTTCATCGTAAAATATTCCACGCTTCCAAAGCGCGGGTCAAAATCTAGTGGTGTATTATAATGCATAACATGATGATAGAAGATAAATGTGATATCAACGCACTAGTTAAAGATACAAGACAGCCACCAAGAGCAATTGTTGAAATGGTGGTAAATGAAAATATTCGATTTCAACAGTTTTTAACTTGTAGTTTTCACATAAAAATTAAGAGACTCATTTCTTACTTCGAAATGTGTTGATTGATCATATACGGAAACACTATGGAAATAGCAATAGTGAATAGTTTGTATTTTTATTTTTTTTTATGAACTAATGTATATTTTATATTATTATTTTATGTATTTTGTGCTATAATAAATTGTATTTATAAATATTATGTTTAATATTTTTAATGTGTATATATTATTTATTTATAGTGATTATAATTCGTTTATATCAAAGTTAAAGACTAAAATTCAAATTACATAAAATTTTAAAGATAAATTTGAAGTTTCTTCTTGGAGTAGTCTACTTTCAAACCCTCATTTTGAGGATTCGTTACCCTTAAAATGAAGGGGGGTGTATTCAACTAAGGGTTTTAAGTGATTTGTATTAAAATGACAAATCCACTGTTATTCAAATGTGAATTTTAAAAAACACTTTAAAATCTAGTGTTATTGAACTTGACATTTTATAAAACACTCTGAAATCCACTGTTATTGAACAAAATTTAAGTTGGAGATTTTAGAGTACTTTAAGTGTTTCTAGAGTGTTTGAGGGGAGTTCTTTAGTTATAAAAATAAAAATCCAAATTTCACTGTTTTAGATGAGATTTTAGAGTGTTTTAACAAAAGTCACATCAAATTCTCCAATTCTCCTGCAATCATCTCAAAACTCATTAAAAATCAACTCACTTCAAATTTCAGATTCAATACACCCCCGAAATTTATTCTTGGATATGCTCTTAGAAAACAAGGTGAGCATATATCTTTATATGTGACATACATTAATTTAGTATTAATGCATGACAAATCAAACATTCGGGATAGAAGAACGATCACTGCTTTGTGTCTCTTTGTTTGAGAGTGGGGTATTTGAGTTTTGTAGCATTTGGTATATTATGCAGCAGACATGAAGAGATACGAGAACCAAGACTACATATAAAATTCTGATTATGAAAGATCTGGTAGTGTGTGTTTTTTTCTTTCTTGCGTGAACATTGTATCTTTGTCGTATTCGTAGAACTACTGGAATAAAACGTTGGTGCACATATGCCAGACTAGAGCTATCTATATTGTGGGATGACACAATTAAAGTTTATAGATATTTGAAAACTTACCTTAAAGATATATTTTGCTTATGAAAAGGAATATGTAAAACAGTAGAATCAAAAGAATAATATTCAATTTACAGGTTTATGAATATCGAATAAGACCGTGGATTAAGTCTTTTCTTCTGAATAATTCCAATGTGAAAGAGTTTTTAACTGATTTTTTCGTCTGAATAATATCAATCTGAGAGCCTTCTTAGTTTTTTAATCTTTTATTTTAGTTCAAGCAAATTGCACTTTGGTCCATCCAATTATTTCAACAACATAAGATATCATAATCATATGATATCGTAATATGCAGCGACGAAGTTTGAACTTTGTGAAGGTAGAGAAATACTTATTTCTTTCTGAACCAAATGAATGGACTTGAATTTAAACAATGTACGTAAAAGTCGAACCCTTCAACTAACTCTTTGGCCTATGAGTCAAACTTAAGACTTGTCTGTTGGAAAATAAGAAAAGCTAAAGTTACCAAAAAGGTCAAAGCGAACACGATCGTTTAGACTTTAGTCAAATCAAATGTAGGGTGGTAATAGTAATTTACAGTGAAGTCGTCACCTAATTGGCCATTAAACCCCATTAGCCATCTGTTTAATTTTGTAATTTTCTGACATTGGTCAGTGGGAATAGAAACTGTGAAGAGGAATGGAATAGAAACTCGGATTCTGAGAATCGATTTTTAAAATTTGTTAGTTTAATCTTAAATTATAAACCTGAAGGCAATTGATTAGTAATATTTAGTGCGTACAATTGAATTTAATTTCGAATCTTTTTGTAGTGGCAGATGGCCTCGATCGACCCTTGTTTCCTTTATTAATTAGAAGACTTCAAACCAAAGCGACAACATTAAAGCGGTTATTAAGTGGCCTTTAATAATTTATTGTCTTCATTCATTTCATATTTCATACTGTATATAGTAAGTACAACATTCAACATTCACAATCGAGGCAACGAAAAAAAAAAACATCAGGCACATCCTTGTGTGTCTATGTTGCGTGTACACCGTGTACAGTACATGTATATGCGTACATGCTATGTTGATCATTCTTGAAGTAATGATATGTAAAAATATAGATAATATACATAAATATGTAGAAATACGGATGATATATAGTATAGTATAAATTGTCTTCTAAGTAAAACAAAGTCTTCAAACAAATTTTCTTGGGACATTAATTCAAAAAAAAATTTACTATTAAAAAACTCAGCTGAAATGGCGGCTGATACTTCGGGTTCAGACCCCTCGCAAGGAAGCATATATTGATTTCAACTTAAGCTAAACCACTTCACTTCTCTTCCATCTTTCAACCAGACTCAATCTTTTTCCACTTAGGGTCTCTTTCTAAAATCTTTTTGTTTTTAGGGTTTTAGGAAAAATGGGAGAGAGAAACGATGATGGTGATCAGAAAATGGAGGAAGTATTGTTGCCCGGATTTAGGTTTCATCCAACGGACGAAGAACTTGTAAGCTTCTACCTGAAGCGCAAGGTTCAACACTATCCTCTCTCCATTGAGGTCATAAGACAACTTGATATCTACAAATACGACCCCTGGGATCTTCCAAGTATATAAGATTTTTCATACTTTATATCTCATATTCTTTACTTACATACAATATAACAGATATGCTTCTTATTATAATATATTAGGGTTTGCAATGACGGGTGAAAAGGAATGGTACTTTTATTGTCCGAGGGACAGGAAGTACAGGAATAGCTCGAGGCCGAACCGAGTGACCGGAGCCGGTTTCTGGAAAGCCACGGGAACTGACAGGCCGATATACTCGTCGGAAGGAAACAAATGCATAGGTCTAAAGAAGTCATTGGTGTTCTACCAAGGAAGAGCTGCGAAAGGAGTTAAGACTGATTGGATGATGCATGAGTTTCGTTTGCCTTCTCTCTCGGAGCCATCTCCTTCTTCTAAGAGGTTCTTCGATTCGCATATCTCTCCAAATGTAAGCTCAGATTAACTCAATGATTTGCCTAGAATTAATTTATTTGGAAAGAGAAACATTTTTTTTTGGGAAAGAGAAAATTGGTTGAATAGTTTTTTTTTTTGTAAAATATTGGTTGGTTGGAAAGACAAATACTAGAGGTGTGAATATATGGATTTTATATTTTAGGGACTCATTTCGTTCTTTCTTTTCACTTTTGATTTTAAGCTTAAATTATTGTGTTTTTCCGTGCCTACAGTATATTTATTACTAATAACAATAAGGTTTGTATTAAAAATCTTAAAATTAAAACTCATATGCAAATGACTTTGTCAAAAAACTCATATGCAAAAACAATCATAAGTATATTATATTTTCATAATATGAAAAAACTATTTAAGCTCTTTGAATAAAAAGACTGCGTATGTTATGCCTGAAATATTTTGACTCTTATTTTGTTAACAGATTTTACAACATGATATTTGTCACTAATACAAAATAATATGGATCACTACAGGACTCGTGGGCTATATGCAGAATCTTCAAGAAGTCAAACACAACGACCCTGAGATCTCTCTCTCACTCCTTTGTTTCCTCGTTACCATCAGACACAATCATCGACACAATGTCCAACCAAAAGCCATCAAACACATCACACTTTTCTTCAGACCTCAAAACTAGCTCTCACATCCAGTTTCACCATGAGAAAACGAACAATATTCCAAAAACTAGTAGTTGTCGAACTCCTCTTGTTGCCACTATGAGCCCATTCTCTTACTTGGATTTCACTTCCTATGAGAAACCCACCAACGTTTTCAATCCGGTTTCAAGTTTAGACCAACAATACCTCACGAGTCTCTTTCTTGCTCCACAAGAAATACAAGCTCAGCTGCCAATGCTCGCCTCGTCTAATGAATTCCCCTCGTTTCTCCTAAACATGCCATCATCAGATTCGAGCTTCTTGGAAGAATGCACCAGCGAGATCGACCTCAGTGCGGTATTGGCCCAAGAGCAGTGTCCTGCTCTTGTCAGCCTACCACAAGAGTATCAAGAAAAGGGAATCGGAGGAAATGGGGAAGTAAAGAACATGCATAGTTTCAATGAAGATCATCATAGTGACTGTACCACACTTAAGTTTGGTGATATTGGTTCAACAGTTGAAGAAAAGCATCCTCATCATTGTCAAGACGTAAAACATAACATGACATTGTTGGAAAGTTATTATTCCTCTTTGTCATCCATTAATGGCGATTTACCAGCTTGTTTCTCCGCAACTTAATGGATATGGATAGCTTTTCGTGTTTTTGCCTTCTTGGTTTTGTTTTTTTTTAAGCCAGGTTGTTTCTCTTGTAGGCTTTCTCTTTCACTAATGCAAGGAAAATTCAATTATGTTTCGTTGACTCTTTACACAAAGTCAGTGTACGCTAGCTTGACTTGAGTGAAGATGACATAACCAACCCTAAATGAAAGAGATAAACTTAATTCAAATTTAAAGTTTTTGATATAAAATGCGTGAAAGAAAATATTGTCTAGAGCTGATAAAGTCAGAATAGGAGTAGAAACATATTTATCGCTAACCAGCGCGTGTTGGCCTAGTGGTAAAGGAACTCCGGCTGGAGTGCCCGCCCTGGGTTCGATCCGCGTTGGCCACGAGAGTTTTCACATGGGCTCCTCTCGCCTTCCAGACCACTTCGCGTAACCAGGGGCCCTTAAGTGGAGGCTTAAAAATCCTGTAATGGCATGGGTTTAGGCCCGGTGGGCTAGTCGATCACGCTTAGTGGTCGGATACTGGATTATCAAAAAAAAAAAAAAAACATATTTATCGCTTCTATATTTTTTATGTTTAAAATTTTTAGAACTATTTTCAACATTTTCACCGGATAAAAATGTTTATAATTTTCGTCAAAAAAAATGTTTATAATCGTAATAAGACACAGAACAGTACAGTAATAATATATTTATTCAAGGCCAAAAACAAAGAACGAGCAAAACATAAAACGCTCAAGCCTTGGGATAGCCTTTTGGAGTTTCAAAACTTTCTTCACAAGGAATGCGCGAACGATCCTGTCATAATCCAGAACACACAAACCATTTAGTTTTACAAATTCTCGAAGATATAGAAAGACGTCTTTAAGTGGAACAAACAAACATACCTTTCACTGACTGCTAAAAGCAGACAAGACTCCACAGTATGCACAGTTTATAGTTCTCCTAACCTCTTGTACTCGGTCGGCCTCAAGTGAGGTATCTGAATAAACCAGATAATGTCACTCACAAAACGTATAAATTACAAACCATCAGAACATACTAAATTACTTACTACAGTAAATTCTAACAGAAAAATTTAAACTAACTGCCACAGGTAGATAGCAATCCCTTATGTAATTACAAGAAGAACTTGAAAGACAAGGTGGCACGAACAATTAGTGTTATGTTCTGATGGAGATTAATCTAAAGCAGCACAAAACCGTCAGTAAGCACGAAACCATATCAAGATTTGATTAGTTATATTATATAAATAAACTTCACTCCAACTTTCATCTAAAGGTCATGAATCAAAATCACACGAGAAATATAGTGCAGAGAACTAGAGAAACAGGGTCGATTCACATACGTATTACACTGGTAAAGAGACGGATGATGTTTTACCCATTATGCATCGAAAGGAGACCTGGAGTCTTGACTCTAGACGATGCGGTGTAGGTTCGATTTGGTGGCGTAGTTGTGTCGCGACGACCAATTAGACGCTGCACCTTTTTCGAAGCTCTTTCTTTAAGGGCTTTTACGACGTACACTATAAGAGCTTCAAAGCCCGATGATATGGGCTTTAGTCTTATAATTATTAGGCTCAAGCCCAAACAAATGATTTAGTTCATGTTTTTCTTATTTCATCAATAAATCAATTCTATTTATATTTACGGACTGTAAGTAGTTTTTGCGGTTGATAGTGGTTAATAACGTTTCGAAACAATCATATAAATCGTTACAAATCGCTTCAAACAATTCTTAAATTCTTAAATCAAAATCTAGTTCTACCTAGCGTTTGCGGTTATGGGCAGTTATGGGTAGACAAATAAATATAAAATTAATTTTTAAAACTATTTTATAATTTTTAACTTTAAAATTTTAAATGGAGATATTATAGAAAATATTTTACACATTTTATATATTATTTTAAATTCATAAACAATATCACAATTTGTTTTATAAAACTTCAAACTAACTATTCTTTAGAATTTTCAAAAATTAATATACATACATATATAAAGATATACACATATATAAATTAAAACAAAACAAAATAATCTTTTAAAATTTTTAATATAAATTTTCAAAAAAATTAATTATTAAAATAAAAATAAAATTATTATTAGTCATATTATATTAAATTATGTATCTGTTCATTTAATATTTTGTTAACGTCGTATGTGTTTATTAAATTCATATTGGTTTAAAATTATAAAAATAGATGATTACAAAAATGATTTATTATTAATTATTATTATTACAAAAAATTATACTTGTGAAAACTCCAAACATATATTTTTCTGAAACATGAAAACTACATTTAATCCAAAATTTAAATGTTTTTGGAACACATGTTTGTATTCTTGACATCTTTTGGTTGGCTTATTCTGTCTGTTGTGGTTTTCATTTTTCATCATTTTAATACTCTCGATGTGAATCTGAGTTCGTGAAGACATCATGTTTTCTTGTGTTTATATCTTCAATGTGAGTCTAAGTTTTTTGGAGATACCAGCTTCTTCTTTCCAGACCTCTTTTTACAAAGTTGAACATGGGCAAGGCAAGCATCTGACAAGGCTTCAATACACAACATATTAAGTGAGGGATAGTGGCCAATTTCTTTTGGGTTTAAGTAGACAGTTATTTTCCCACGAATTAGCCATTGCACTATTGGGATATTGTTGTAGTCAATAACATTATTATTTTCAGTCTCAAAAATTACATTTTTTATATATATATATTAGAATGTAACATTGGTGTAGTTATAATAAAACTAGAAAAAATATAATTGAGGGAGCTGGAGGATAGCAGACATGACATGCAGTCCCGGCTCTTAACCCTGACGAGAGGGGTGGTTGCCTTGAATCCATGGGTCTACAAATTTTCTTTTAATGTTATTTTACTAGTTAAAAAAATATTTAAGTTAATCAAACAATCTTCATTTTAAATTGTCAAAGAACCAAGTACTTGGTGAAATTATAATAAATGGCTTATAATTAACTAAAAACTTATTCACATGTCAATAACACAAAACCTAAATAATCTGTATGCTTCACTTTTTTCTAATTTTTCCGAATAATTTTGTTTGGTTCAACTTAAAAATGTAATGAAAAGTAAACAAAAATATTGATGAAAAGGTATATATTAAAAGGTTTTTTTTTTTTGAGAAAAGGAAATGGGTATTTTACTAATTAAAATGCTGGCTATATTAAATGAATCTTCAAAAACTATTATATTGTTTAAGACGGCCATGATTACATGAATATGATACTTTACCTTTGATTGTCGTTTTTTTTCTCTTTTATTCATATAGACCCCGAAAGAATATGATAAAAAGATTGTAAGCATTTTTATGTTTAATTTGGCCCAACTTTCATCAATCAAACATAATCAGACTGTCTTAATCATGACTTGTTGTTATCATCCCACTGTTTTGTATATTTATATCAACTTGATATTCCTTCATAACAACACAACAATGTCGGACGAAGAAAAGAATCTATAACTGTTCGTGCTCAACAAAACTCATGACTTTGATCATTTTACCAACTTTGTATATCATGTTAATCAGAATATGAGAATATTAATAGATTAATATCGTAACATATTAGCATGAATCAGTTTTATCATATATAATTCGATTTCCTGAATAATTTTTTATTGCTGTAAATTGATTTATAGATATCGAAGCTGCTAGTCCTACTAGTAAAATCTTTTTTTTTTTTTGCTAAAAATAAAGTTTTCAGTTTTAAGTCTAAACAACTGCTTTGAAGAAATCTAACAACCGATTTTTATTGCTGTATCAAAAAAAATGGACATCAGCTCAGAAATTCTTGAATTACAAAAAAAACTTTTAGACTGTTGTCTGAGTTTTCTACCTTATAAATGCATACATCTAATGTGTTACAAAAAAAAAAAAAATGCATACATCTAATGAAAATTTGATCTCCGACTTTTATTACTTGCTTAATTACATTAACCTTTTTGCTGACTAAAATTAACGAATAAGTTTGACATAGATTTATGTTATGCAAGTTGTCCAGGTGTGTTTATTCGAAACTTGTCGACGCCACCATTAACATGTCACATATATTATAGAAACAGAAGTATTTATCAGATCTCCTCAAGGGAAATGACTAACATATGAATTATCAATGTCACGAACGGGTGGAACATCGAATGAGTGGACCGACCACTTCAATAATTTAGATCGACGGTGGGCGCTACAACATTAATAATGGATATATTGGGCGTTATATGATTATAATAATAGCGGTATCAAACCATTTCCACCACTATGCACATGGCGCCTCCCACCATGGTAGACCTGCTGAATGGCCAAAAATTGATTTAATTATAATTATGGAAAGTTTACGCTCGATTAGCGATAAATATATAGATAAATTTCAACCAGCTTTTAATATCTTAGACTAATATTATTCTATTGTAACATGTAATCTTATAGTACGATTATAAAGGTGACAGTGAAAATGCACTTATTAATATATGGTTTCCATTTAATTATTAATAAAGATAACTATGGAAAATTAGAAATGCTAGAGTTTTGATAATTATAAAATATCAAATACAATACAAGTATATATATATATATATGGTCTTCGTTCAGCCTTTGTTTCGTTTCTTTTTTTTTTTTTTTTGGAGCAAATACCTTTGTTTCGTTTCTATCGCACCGCTTGTTCTATACTTTCTATTCAGTTCGTATTAACCGCATTTGTTTCTCGCATTGATAAATCCATTAATTCTGTACCACTAGTTTGTTATGATATTTTCTTTGGATGATCTTAAATTGAATTTACAGATATATATATCCAGGCTTAGATATACCTCTTACCATACATTCGTGAGGATGCGTGCTCGCCAGATAGAATAGAAATTGCATCTTAGTAATTTAATGATAGCCCAAACAAAAAAAAAGAATTGCACTTAGCGTGGGAAATGAGAAGAAAAAGAATTTGACCAAAAAAAAAAGAATTTCAAAAAAAAAAGAAATGAGTATTATTTTTTGACCAAAAAAAAGAAACGAGAAGAAAAAAGATACGTAACGTAAATAAATGGATGCGTAAATACTCTGTTTCTTACTAATCCCATATTCCAAAAGACTTTATAAATTATGTTCATCAAATTGGCAAAGGAATCGAACTTTTTTTTCATTTCTATTTTAGTATCTGATTCATTTTTTTCCAATATCATTATAGTCAATATTATATTAAAAAAAGAACTAAAAATTGCGAGAGAAGAATAGTATTACTAAAAAAAATATTATTACTCTATTTTACCAAAAAAGAGAGAATATTATTACTCATTTTTTGTCCTCAATCTCGCTAGTTTAATACTATTTCAGACATACATACCTCAGATTACATTTTTTTTTTGGACAACAGATTACAAACTTAATAAAAAACCAAGGTGCTGATACTGAAAATGTGAGATATACCGTGTACGTATGCACAATCCATGTACGGTACCAATACACTTGTGGGTACGTACTTGTATGTGTCTACGCTTGAAAGTTTAACATGTATCGCAGCTGAGAAAATTATATACTCCCTCTGTTTCTATAAGATCCATGTTTTAGAATTTTCACACTTATCAAGAAAAACATAAAATTTTAGTTACCAATGCATTGTTTTTATTAATTAACAATTCCCCAAAATTTTGAACCAATAAGATTTTAATAAATACAATTATATTTTTGGAAATATACAATTTTTCATTAATTAATGTCTTGAAAATATAGAAAATATATCTTTTTGAAACAATTTTTTTTTCTAAAACATGAATCTTTTAAAAACAGAGGGAGTAATAAACGTCTGGAACTGTCCATTTTAGAGAATGTTAACCACACACACACACATGTATATTACAGTTTATTAATTCAATTTATAAAAAATAGAGTTTTGGATGTTTAATTTGAACCTTAATTCAATATATCCACCCCCTCCATTAATGAACCTTTTATTAATTTCAACTAAGATCATCTCCGAAACACTTTCTGTTTTGATTTTTCCTAAATTCTATATTTGAAGTTTTAAAATGTTTTTTTTTTCAAAAGTAAAATGTTGACTATTTTGTAGATTCTAAATTAGTTTTTAGGTATTAATTTTCATAAACTACTTTTTACCCAATCATAATTTTGGTTAAATAAATTCTCTATTTTTTATGAAACTAGTTTTTTTTGCTTCATGTTATTAGTTTCTTCTTAGAAACCAAAATCTCTATTCTATTAGTTTCTTCTTAAAATAACCTACGACCAACACCAAAAAAATGCTTTTCTTCTTTTTTTATAAAATTGTTAATTTTATTAACTAGTACTATATAAGATCCAACTCAACGAACACACACCCAAAGTAAACATAAACATCAAAACTATTAAATAATTTTATGTGTGTTATTACAATGATATTTTAGTTTTTAATTTTTATAGAGTAAATATTTTACTATTAATAATATTTATCAAAATCAATTTTCTACCCAATAAAATTAATTTTTAGTTTATGAAGAAATATAACTATTATTGTGTACTATACCATATTTATAGACTTTTTTCCAATTTCAGAAATTTTTGTTAACTTTTAAATTTAAATCTGTAAATAAAAGTTATCAAGAATTATTTAATTCTAAATTTTACATAAAATTAGTGCATGTATAGTTAGATTCAACGCATATAATTAATATTTTGTACTTAACCGCTAATGAATATACATTATAATTATGGACAATTTTATTTAAAATTATGCATGTACATTTTACTTTTAATATATACGGATATATACATATATTATATGTATAAGTTATAATATATATATATATATATATGTTTCAACATAAGATTAATTTTTAAGTTTATGTTTAAATATACAATTATATTATTTTGTGTTTTATATTTTAAAACAAGATTACGTGTGTCTTGATAATAATATTTATATTCTATTATTTCTATAATAAATATTTTACTATTAATAAAAGATATTTTCTTATTGTAAAAAATTTAAAAACCAGAAACCAAAATCTAAATCACCGTTCATGATTTTTCAAAAACTAAAATTTACTGCTAAAATCAAAAACTAAAAATCAAAATCTAAAATCCAAAAACCAAAATCTAAAAACCAAAAACTAAAATCCAAAGTCTAGAAACCAAATAAACAATCATCACCTAAAACTTCAAAACTAACTTCAAAAATATTTGTATTTCACACTATAATCCTTATATTTGTTATAACTAACATAAATTCATAATTTTCTTATAAATAACTAACACATATATAAAAATATTATAGACATATTAATTAATAGAAACTTACATTAAAATATAAAAATAGAAATAGAAATACATAACTAAATATTAAACTACAAGCAAAATACCATATTATTCCACAAATTATTTCTGTAATGCTCCCATATGTGATCAACTAGTGCATTTCAAAGTAAAAAATGACTCTTTTTATTTTTAATTCGTAGATTACGAGTTAAAAATTGTTGATTATTATTAGTGTTATTGTAATATTTAAATTTCTATAATAATTATGTCTTTGTGTACTTTTTAATATGTTTTTGATTAAGTTTGTTTTGTAATATTCTTGTTGTCTAATTTTACTTTTAAAATAATATAAAGCTTGCTTTAATTTTTTATTTAATTTTATGTGTAGAACTTAAATTTATGAGATATAATTTTTTTAAAGATTAAAATGAGTAAAGACTGGAGAATCATAAATATAATATGTAACTGTAGGACCAAAATGCAAATAAAAAGATGAAACTTCAGATTTGAAGTTTTGTATTGTGAAACTTTAAATATGAAATTTTTTTCTTCAAAGCAAAAAATTTTATATTTAAAGTTACAGAGTTCATTCGGAGAAAAAAAAACTCATTCGGAGATGTCATGATGATGTTGAGTTATGACTAGAAAACTACTCAGTGGGAACCGTTTGGGCTAATATGTCCTGTGAACTTAATGATTCATTTTTGGGTTTCGCTAGTTATAATATTCAAGCGATTATTTATTTTAGTTAATTAAGACGTTTATTGTGTAATATATACTTGCAATTAGTTTACTCATTACTAATTGATTATATGATAAAATCTGTAACATTAGCGTAGCCAAATATCAAGTTAATTTACAAAATCTACATACTATACATGCTATGAAAATGAAAGTATCAATCCAAACAAATACCGGCTCACGATAAATTTCAAATTGAGATGCTAATTAAAATCACATAAGCTATTTTTTATGATTACTTATATATATATATATATATATATATATATATATGTGTGTATGTGGGTGAGATGTACGTAAGACTTTCAAAATGCCCCACTCCGTCCCAATCAGCGATTCGTTGGCAGCAGGTCTAGCATCAAGCACCATTCTCTTGAATCCTGACGTTATTTTGAGCGGCTGGCATAAACATATGCAACTTTTTTTAAAGATAAATATTTACTTTATTAATCATCTTGAAAATGGGTTTAAGGTATCAGAATACAACATGATTTCAATAAAGTCCGTACGATCTAAATTTTACCCGATTACACTTCTGCCAGATACACAGACAAATCACTTCGCAAGCTCTAGACCTAACACGAAGAAAGATACCAACCGAGCCGCTTATCATGACTTCGGACCCAATTTCCATGTCACTGATTAGTCCAACTAATCAGGCGGGAGACCGCTGTCTCCACTTTCTCCTCACCGTCATATACTTAGCCATCGATGAAGCTCGTAACATACGCAACTTTTTGTGTTTGTTTTATATTTTACATAGTTGTTACATATCACTTGACAAATAAAAGGCTTAGCAAAACCTAAAGAGGCCTCCACGTAATCTAGTTATCGATTTCCACTAATATTATCCTTGATGCATGAGAATTGGTAGATGTAACCCAATTGATTATTTTACTTATATTAAAAGGAAAAGTTAAGAAAACAAAAGCATTGGTTTATTAATCACTCTTTAAGTTATCTCTCTTTTTCATGTCGGTAACCGTAAATACATTTCTTTTTTCATCTAATATTATATTTTATTAAAAGGAATTTAGTCCAAACGTACCAAGTCCATAGGATAATACAAGCCCAAACAAGGCCCAATTACAACGAAACAAGACCAGTAACCCGACATAGGGAAACCAAACGGGCCTCCAGCCCAATCCGAAATCCACGCGGCATGTCCAAGCCACGAGTCCATAGTCTAACCCAAACCCCCCACGTGTTACTTTCCATCGAAAGCTCGAAATACGAGTCAACTTTCCTCTTGCGTGATCCGACGGTGGAGAGTTTCTCCGGAAACGACGAAACAAACTTGTTCCGCCGGAACGCCGTCGACAAACCACCGTACCCATCGATATCGCCAATACTTTTAGCACCGAAGAGCTACATCAAACCTGTCTTGAGATCTCATCGGATCCTATGATACCACCGCTTGCGACAATAAATCACGCCCTTTCTCTTGTTTCTTCTCCGCGGCAGACCCATTACCGGAGAGTTTCATCAAACACCAGATGGAGATCTCATCCGCCGAGTAAACGAGCCCGACATCGAAGCATAGCACCGAAACCAACAAAAGACCATAACGATGACAATCCTCAATCATCATCAAAACCCCCAAATTTTTTACCAAAAGTCGACGAGACTCGGCTGAGGAAGCCTCTATCCTCCGAAATCAAAAGCCGGCGACCACCGTCTGAAGAAGATGTCGCAGCCCCAGAATCAAACAAGAACAGAACATAAACCGACTAACTATTGATATCGGAAAAAGAGCTCGATCAAAGAGCCGCCGATATATAGCTAAGCAAAAAAAGAACTAAACATGAAGGGATGGTAACCGGTGACGAAAATCCACCGGCCACCGAAACGCGACTACGCTTTAAACTTTTTTAAAGAGAGGAGAGAGCTTTTTCTAGAGAGAGACTGATCCTCTCTTATTCCGGTAACCATAAATACATAATTTAACTGAGGTGAATACTATTATTAAAAAGACGATGGCAAGCAGGCCAATAAAGCAAAGTTAAAAAAATGAAAGGGAAGATCTGAAAGAAAGAGTACAGAAATCCACTTGTGTATCCCTACCTCGAACCATGCATTCATGACTCATCTCGTTCATTTTTGATTATAAATAAAAGGTTTGGATTTTAGGGCCATAATTTGTTTTTCTAGAACGTGGTTAATTGTTCACCTCCATGCACCAGTTTTTTTATAAATAAAAGAATTAAACACGAATTTTTTTTTTTTTTTGTAAACTATTAAACACGAATTTATTAAAAATACAAATCTAACGTCCTAATAAAAGATGCAACCTAAAAATATACTCTTCCGAATATTTAAATGGACCATAAGCAATAAGTTTAATGTGTTCACATAAAACTAATAATTTTCCACTAGAGACATCGGTTGCATACTCGAACTTCATTTCTTTGTTCTCTTCTTGCCATTGACATTTTCTTAGCTTCTATTCTATCTCATAGCTACCGCCATATTTGTATATTTGTCATACTGTTTTTTGTATCCTATCTTATTGTAACCGCATAATTTTAATAGATGAATATTTGAATGGTAACCATGAGTTTCCGAAAAACTCAAAATATCTGTCTATTTCTTTTACTATTTTATTTGTCTTCTATCTTCTTGTAACCGCATAACTTTTTTTTGTTAGTCTTTCGTTTTTTTCATAATAACCGCATAATTTATTAGACGAATAGTCTACAATTGGTATAGTTGATATTTTAAGCACTGTACAGCTGATGATAATCAAGAAGATATTTTGATTATTTTTCTTAAACACGCATGGTGACCAATAAAAAAAACAATCCTAACCATATAAATGAAACGGTCAGTATAATTAGTTACAAATATGTTTCAAAACACTTCGTGTAGCTAATAGCACTAGTGTTGCCATAATGCTATTCATGTAAGACGCCAGCAACGAGAAGTTGTCACTTTCAATGTGCAATCAATCCAATGACGTGAAATTGCAGACGTTCGATTTCCCCTCGTAATCTACAACTCGTTTTGGAAGGCTTATCCTACGGTCGATACAACAACAAGATCTTGCCAAATCTCCTTTGACAACAACTAGTTTATTTTTCTTCCGTCTCTCTCTTTACAATATTTATTAAAAAGATGAAAACGAAAATATAAGCATTCTTAACCACACTGTTATTCGAATCCAAGGAAACGTTACTTTTATTTGAAATAATATTATTTAAATATCTACACCGTTTGAAGTCCATACTTTTTTTTTGAGCAACGAAGTCCATACTTAAGTTATTATTTTTCTTTTTCTCATACTTAAGTTATTATAACTAGGGAAAATTGCCAATAGAGAACAAAAAAACAAGGATGTTATCCCTTTGGTATAAATCATTTTTTGTCCAATTTTTCTCCTTTTTACCTTTTGTATTTCTGAAAACTAATGAAATAAATACTTTTGTGAATCAAAAAAATATTAAAAATATAAAGAATTAATAAAACACCTATACACACATGCTGGTATAATTTTTTTTTTCAAAAAATTGATAAATAAAAATTTGAAAATATGTTCTACTAAAGGTAGAATGTGCATTCTACGGAAAATAGTATAGTAGAAAGTGACTTCTAAAATAAACACGTTCATCTACTATTTTTAGAACGTACATTCTACTATTTACTAATTTTCTAAAAAAGTGGAATGCGCATTCTACTAATCCTAAAGCTATCTACTTTTTGTCCGGAAGCATCTTCTACTTTTATTAAGTATTCTAAATTTCGCAGAATGTATTTTCTAAAATGTACTCTTCCGTCTACTAAAAGTAGAAAGCGTATTCTGGATTTTTGTCAATGTTCTAAACTTTTAGAATGCGCCTTCTACGGATAAGATTACCTGATTTTTGCGAAAATTAATGAAAATTTCAGTTAAGGAAATATTCTAAAAATCTCCTAAAATATTCTAACTTCCTAAAACGTGTTATTTTCGATTGTACTTGTCAAAAATTTTTTAAAAATGATTCTCCCTTGTCTTCTTCATTAATCTATGGTTTTTCCATAGTTTTTCTTTTGATTTTTTTTTTTCACAAACTCTTATTCTCTATGATACATATCTATACAACATGTGGTGTTTTGAAATTATGTGCAATTTTTTGTAAAGTTTAATTTTTTATTTTTATAAAGTTTACAAATTTTATTTTTATTAAAAATTTTATTAAAAACATTTTTAAAAGTTTTATTTTTATAAGTTTATTTAACGTTTTATTGAAAAAAATTGTAACTTATTTTTATTTTTACAAAGTATATTTTATTAAAAATTTAATTTTTTTATTTTATTTTCCCTTTTTAAAACGTTTTTAATTAATTTTTTAAATTGTTTTAGTTTAATGTGTTTAATAAAAACTTTAAAAAAAATTTATAAAATTTGTAAACTTTATAAAAGTTAAAATAAAACTTTACAAAAAGCTTTTAATAAAAAGTTTAAAAAACTTTAGAAAAATACATTGTAATTTTGTTTTATTTTTATTAAAATTTTTGATAAAATTAAAAAGTTTACAAACATTTTAAACTTTTTATAAAAAATAAAACTTTGTAAACTGTTTTTTTATTAAAAAAATTGTAAATTATTTTTATTTTTTATTAAGTTTTACAAAGTTTATTTTTATTAAAAAATTTAAAAGTTCTTATTTTTATTTTCCTTTTTTTAAATGTTTTTAATTATTATTATTTTAAATTCTATTAGTTTAATGTGTTTAATTAGATTAATCAATGGTTAGTTATGGGATTAGAAAAGAAATTATACTAAATGGACAACTAAATGATGGTTTTATACTATAGGGACAACCATACTGAATTTTTGTTCCGTTTTGGCAATTTTCACTTATAACTACTTTGTTGACAAAAAAGTTATTATAACTACTTTAGAATCTAGATTTTTTGGACACGTAATTCACATTCTGTAATTTATAAGGGTAGGCACAGAATACTTGATTTTAAAATATATTCGTAATTTAGTCTATTTGTTTGAATAATTGATTATTAGATTCAGTCTATTTCATAGTTATTTGAAAATTTAGTATTTCACATATCCAATTATTTATACTTTAATAATATATCATATTTTATCTCTACAAAATAAAATAGAATCTAAATTTTTTAAATAAATAAATATAAATAGTATAAAATATTACAAAAATATTTTTTTTTTACTTATTGACACTTTAATAACTAAAATAACAATTTAATAAATATTTTTCTTCATTAAAATTGTATAAAATATAAAATTTATATAATATTATATATATGATGAATCAAATCAAATTTACTTTTCAGTCCTAGTAATTTTTATGTGAGTTCAGTGTATATTTTGAATTATATATTATTATATAAAACTGTGTTTCAGAAAAGAAAACGATTATGAAGTACAATATTTTTGTAATTAAAACCGTCACAATGTTTAACTGACAGCCGTCCGATTCATGCGTTATATAATATCAAAGCTTGCATCATTGCATGCTTCTCAGAGCAACTTTAACGGTTGAAACCCTTGTCCAGGTTTATAATAATTTTTCTATTAATATTTTAATTAACTTTTTATTTTGCAGTTTTTAAGATAAAAAGAAAATAAAAACCAATCTAGGTAGTCGTCTGGAAAGAAACTATCGGATACTTCACGCTTTTAGAACTTGTATATTTATCTTTTATCACTCTTTTACATTTTTAATTTAGTGCTTAAAAACACTTCTCGATCCCAACGAAGGAAATATTCAAGGCCTTATTTATTGCAAGTTTTTTAGATTAAGGTTTTAGTGTAACATAGAAATCGTTTATTAATTTTAACTAAGAAAAATTAAGAATATTTTTTTAAATATTTTATTTAGAAAACAGTTTTTAATTTTTCTTAAATAAAAACTAAGAAACGGTTATATTACGCTAAAAGCTAAGATCCATTTACAATGTAGAGTTTTTAAATATTGGATCAAACTTCGAGATTTCTTTGCGGGCAATGCGAAAACTTGAAAAAGCATTCACATGTTTCTCCCTTCATGACATGCAGGGAGCAGTATAATAATTTTACATTTTGAAAATATTGTTTGAGACTAAATTGCATCATTATTTAAAAAGTTAAAAATACTATCTATTTGACCAATAATCTCTATATATACATTTCAGACTCTCCAGGTTGATTATCACCTTCAGAACTTTTTTCTCTCTAAAGATTTTAAAAAGTTTTTTCTCTCTCTCTCTCTAGAATACGATGGCTGAAACAACTCCAATCAAGCGCCACCGAGAAGAAGAAACCCTACCCGAAGAAGAAACGATTAAGCGACAAAAGCCTTCTTCTTCATCTTCTTCCTCTAACAATGACCAGATTCTCCGTCTCCTCGACGATTCAGACGAAATTAACCAACCCAACAATGACCTAACTTCCTTCATAAACGCTCTCCAGCAAGAAATCTCATCAAATGACAAAAACGCTACCGTTTCTGGAGCTTCCAACGTTGAAGCCTCCTCGACTTCGTCCGTTTCTTCGGAGGAAGACGATGTCGATGATGAAAACAATGAGAAAGTGATGCAGCATCTTTTGGAAGCTTCTGACGACGAACTCGGGATCCCTAACACCGGTTTTGGAGAGAATAATTATGACATGATTAAGAATGATATTAATCAGGATTACGTATATGGAAATAGTTTGTTAGATGGATTCGGTGATGCGTTTTGGGAGCTTGAAGATGTTGCTGCTAATTATTATACGTTGCTGCAATCTGAGTTGTTCTTGTAGAAAGCCTAATGGTAATATCAGGGCAAGTAAATCTTGAAGAAAAGGCCAATTATGAGAAGAGTGGGTCGTTTTTTATATGGATATTAATTTCATTTTTAAGGCACACTTCTTTTGTTTGAGCGGAACAAAAAAAAAAGATGCTCTTTTCTTTATTTATTGTATTAATTACTATATTTTTCTTACTCTCCCTGCTGTTTGCTGCATCGAAAGATCATCGCAAAGTATTACTACCTATGTGTTTTAGAGTTTTAGACCATATTCAATAGATAGACCATATTCAATAGATCTTTCTATTTTTTTCTTAAAAATAAAGTGACTTTATAATGGAAATGAATTTAACTCCAATACTCTTTATTTAAGAATGAAACATAGAATGATAATAAATAAATTACTCTGTTTGTAAGGTAAATTTAGGTTTAGTTTTTATTCGATTACAAAATGATAAATGAAGTAGAGTTTTTACCGTTGTTTTATTATAGTATTACAAGCTATTTTTAAATATATAGTATTACAAGCTATTTTTATTCGATTACAAAATTTAGGTTTAATTTCCTTTTTAAAATTTTCAAAATAACATATATGATAAAAATGAAACATTTATAAATTTTAAAAGCTAATTTAAAAACGAAAATATATGTCTATATAATATGATTTCATTAAAAAGGAAAGTTCACAATATCGTAATGTTTCATTTGAAAATAACATAAAATATAAATTTTAATTAATAAAATACTCTATTTATATCTATATTTTTTAGATGAAAAACATATATATTTGTATATAATATGATTTCATAAAAATCCACATAGATAACCTTGATATTAGAAAAAGAAATATTATTTATTTTAAAACATAATTCTAAACAATATAATTTCAAAGTAATAGAATATTTTTAATATATCTATTATTTTCTAACGCAATATACTTTAACAAGGTAGATATATTATATTTATTATTAAAATTATATGTTTTCTTAATATCAAATTTACTTTTAAATTTTATGTTTTTATATTTGTAGAACTTAACATAACCAGAATCAAAATACCAAAGTAAATCTGAATTCATATTTTTAAGATTATTTAAGATAAATTTCAGTTTACCATTAAATAAATTGAAGGTATAAAATTATTTAGAATTTATAAAATATTTTACTTACAGTATTGATATGTGTTCATGAGCTTTCAAAAATAAATTAGTTACTTATGTGTGTAACTTCCTATTGATCTTTGATAAATATATACACATTAAACGATAAATAATAAATAATTTGATATGACTTAACTATAGCAAAAATAATTATATTTCAGTTTGAATTTGAAAAAATATATACAACTTAATATACTCATAACATGAGTAACTCGACTAATCCAACTTATATCTAATAGCAAAGATTTAATTACAATAAGAATATATAATTCTATGGTACTTAATTTTATAAATATAAATTATATGATGATTCAAAACATATTAACAAATAGAAATAAAAGATTAAACAACTATTACAATTTAATTCTTTTGTAAAATTTATATATATAGGCATGAGATTTCATAATATCATCGTTATATTAATTTATTTAATTTGGAACCCCGAAACTTTAGTTTATTTTTATTTCATTCTAAGCACAATATATCTTAAGTTATAAATAATCATTCTAAAATATATTTAGATATCTAAGACAACCAACCAGCCAATATAAATGCAAATAAGAAAATTAATCAAACTTTTAATATATTTAGGATAAAAATATTATAATTGAATTCAAAGAAATAAATGCAAACTAATATATCCAAATGATAACTAATTCGACTGTAAAAATAACAAAACTGACAACATATAACATATCTAAACATGCATGTCTAATTAAAGTAATATATTATTATTAATATAAATTATGCATATAAATTTTAAATTGATATAAAATTTAGAGTAAACATCAATTAACTATTATAGTATCTTTACTTTATAAATATTTAGATCCGTGCATGATCACGGGAAAATCACCTAGTGCTCTTCTAAAATAATTGTTTGATTTAGTTATATTAGTATAAATCAAATGAAGTGAAAACAAAAAAAGAGCAAAATAAAGATAAATTGTTAAAATGAATTAGGGGCAAAAATAATAATATTATATAATACATACACAATATTTTAGCCACGATTTTCATATGACCAGTTGTCAACTTATAGGTTTTTTGTAGTTATAAATGCAAATTCTCTTTATGCATTTAATTGGTAACTAATTTAAAAGCGCACATCTTACGCAGAATAAACATTATATACTCCCTCCATTCCTGAAAATAAGATTTTTTGGATTTTATTTTTGTTCTATAAAGATAGATTTTCTAGATTTTTAAGGTACTTTGTATACTTTTGAGAAACATTAATTGTGAATATTTAAACTGATTAAATTTTATTGATGGATAATTATTGAAAAGCGTATAAAAAGATAAATAGTAAACTACAATGCAAATATTTATTATATTCTTAATAAACGTGAAAACTCTAGAAAATCTTAAACTACAATGCAAATCTTAGTAAACTACAATGCAAACATATTATAAAATAACAACATGATAAATATATTTTGAATAATTTAAAAATCGTAGACTATTACATATATAATTAAACTGGTACAAGCACATAAATTAAAATAATCACTATTTTATTAATAAAATTATTTTATGATAAATAAATCTAAACAATCATTTTATCTATTTTATGGTATATAATTAAATTTAAATGATATTAGCATATATAATATATTTTAATATGGTTATCTATTAAATTAGATTTTCTATTTATATAATTTTATGATCATTTGTACCTTTTATAACAAAATTTTTAAATCATTGGTAACCAAAATTATAGCGCGAGATAAATTGTTTTAATAATTTATATTCATCCTTAAAAATTTAATGCAATTAAAATTAAATATTAAATTCTCAATATTTGTTCAATTTAAATTCTGAAATTAAAATATTCATGTTATTTTATCTAGTATATAGTTATATATATCTGAATATTTATTAAATGAGATTCTATTCAATGGTTTTGATTGTATCTTGTTAAAACAAAACTTAAATCACTGATAACAAAATTTTCAATGTAAAACTTCTAACATTTTTAGTAATTTATATTTATTTTTAAAATTCAAATTATAATATGTGCAAAAATCTAATTTTTTATTATATGGTTAATGTGATTGTATAAGTTATTTTAATAATATAAAACTAAAAAAATATGAAGATACACAAATTGTTATAGAAATCTATTATTACAATCATTAATTATATATGTATATTTTAGTCAAATTAGTTAAATCAAAACTTTTATTTGAGAAAATGAAGAAAACAATTAATTTTAGATTATTAGTTAATTTTATGTTTAGTTTAATGAGAAGTATAATAAAATATATATTTAGATGAACCAATTTATTTTTCTAAAGACTTTAAAAATATTTTAATATTGACACATGAGATAGCTAAAATGTTATAATGTTTTTCAAATAATATATAAAGAATCATTATAAGACACTATAAATAAATAGGAAATAACCAACACATTGTTTGGCTGGTCCATTCGAGATTGTTATTCATTCCCAAGTTTTTTGAGAGAATAATTTTGAGCTATAATTCTCTAAAAGAAAAAAAAATAACTTTTTATAAATAATATACATTTCTTAGAAATAATTTAAATTTTTCTTTGGTTTTACTCAAACGATTGATAATGTTTAATTGCAACTACTAGCTAAATTCGCTTTGAAACTGGCTAGTTGCAAAATTTTATATCTTACCTTATGATTTCACATTCTTTATAACGTATAAATAACATTTAAAGATATTCATACACTACTAATCTTTCATTTTTGTTTCACAGAAACATCATAATTTTCAATTTTTATTTTATTTTTCTAAAACACCATAAAACCGTGAACATTAGATGTTTACAAGGGTCTAAGGCATTTACGAAAATTGCTCAAACGTTAATATATTTTTCATGTGTACTACTATGTCTTATTTTTACATTTTAGATATAAATTCTGATATTTTTAGAAAATAAACGCATACCTTTTAAATCCCTCATAATTATAATGTTACTTACGATAAAATATTGTTACGTTAAAACGGTTAACTTCTGTCAGTCTCAAATCATATATTAGGTTATGATTAAACTATTACTGTGGGACATAACATTTTACGGGAACATTTTAATGGGAGCTGGATTTATACTTGTACTAAATATATCTTATATAAATATTTCTTCTCTTGCCACAAAATATATCTTATATAAACATAATTGGTCCACTCGGGTGTGGTCGGGTAGCACGACAAATTTAGAAAGACGCGTAATGTTTGAGTCGAAATCTGTCACTCAGAGAAGCTGCACCTGTATAAGAACATGAAGTATTTACATTGTTTGTTTCCTGACCTCCAAAATTAACCGAATCTTACCCAAATTAACAATATATGTATATGTTTGAATCACCAGTATAATGATAGGATATAAAGCCTAGTTTCAAAAAAAAAAAAAAGATAGGATATATAAAACATTTAAATTAATGTAACAGAAACCGAGCAGTAATGAGCTTTGGCACGTCAAATTAAATGGATCAAGTAATGATGCATTTGCATTATACTAATAGACTTTTCCCAACAATAATGACGATGTACTAGTGAGTGGACCAGCCAAACAATGTGTTGGTTAGGCATACAGTAGTTTCAATCCCATGTGGGGATCGAATTATTTGCACCAAAAGTATAACGAATATAATTATTTTGTGTCGACAAATCATTTTATTCTAAGATGCATCCTAGGTGCTTCAGATTTTTCTTACCTAATAGTATGTTTAAGCAACTAATGTTTATACTCTATCCATTTCTAAATAAATGTCTATTTCTACACAGATTAAAAATTGACAGAAATATATGTAAACTGTTATTAATTATACTTTACTGACCAATAATATTTAAGTTAAATAAAATTATTTATAAAATCAATGCAAGTTGTAGTTAATTTTTAGCTGAAAATAAATATAATTTGTATTGAAATGATAACATGACATTTTTTGTAACAAGAAAAAATTGTTAAAATGACACTTATTATGAAACAAAGAAAATATTATTTAAGAGTTTATCACGTACGTAAGTTCCTTAAATATGATCATATTTATAAATAATTTATATATGCTATTGGTACGCAGTTCCTTTTCTAAGAAAACCGTTAGTCGGTAATTGCGTATTTTGTAAAAGACTAACCAAAGTCTAAAATGTAAAACTACTGATTTATTTTAGATATGTTATATATTTATATAAGATATTTTAATTATCAATATTAGATATAAAAGAAAATTTAGACAAGGTTGTAAATTTGTACTAATATTATTACATACATGACTTAACAGATTTAAAATGATCAAGGCCGGCTAGCTTACTTCTGACTGTAAGTTGTATTGTTTAATTCTAGCCTCAGCGGATCTGGAGGTTGCCGAATGAAGCCTCACATTTCTTTCTTTTCACAAATAATAAGCAACATCTTGTAAGAGGAGCTTATGTATAACATTACGCTTGGGTGAATTTATCTATGTAACAATATCTTCAAACTCTTCAGTTACAAAAAAAAGTGAGATAACTTCCTTAGCACACAGAAGTCTTCCCAAAGCACACAAAAACTCATACGAAAGCGATTCACCAAGAATAATAAGTTTGAATGGCTCTATGAACAATAAAAAATTATAATTAAAATTTTGGGGTTTTTGGATGAATATAGAGAAAGTGAAATAGATGTTGTTTTAATTCATAAGAAATGAGAAGTATAAGAAATGAGAAGTAATAAGTGTAAATTGATTTTATATGCATTAAGAGTTTTAAATTGGTTGTTCAAGGTGTTTAGTGTATTGATGACAATGATAATCTTGTAAATATTTGAGGATGATGAGACTGAGAAAGTAAAAAATCATTTAAAAAAATAAAAAAAATTAATAGTATTTTTGTGAATAATCCGAATTTTTGAGGTGAATAGAGCAAATGAAATTTCCAAAAAAAATCATAGATTAATTTTATGTTTGACTTTGAATTTTGAGTCAATTTTGCAAATAGCCAAAAAAATATTAGAATGATACTTATAATAAAACATTAGGAGTAATAAATCAGGAAAAAAACAAAAAAAAAAACTTAAAAGTTAGGATGATTATTTACTTGGCATTATTACCTGTAAATAAATTGTAAATCTTAGGTTATGTTTTATTTTTTTCTCTTTAATAAGATAGATTAAAAGAACTAGAATCCTTGGCCAACAAATTTGAATTCTAAAATAAAATAATATGATGTACATATATAGATTTAAAAGTTTCAATCATAATAATGTATTCTGAACTTTATCATTTTCAAAATTTCGAATGGTTAAATAGAAAATATCCAAAGTGGAAGATACAGAGTTGAAGTTGAAAAATGATTGATCACAAAAGCGAATATTTAGACAAATACGAAATGCCCACAAAATAATGCAAATTTTACTTTGAATGAGCCAAATAAGAAGAATGGGCCAACTGAATCTGCTCTATGGGAGAATATAAAAGCATACTAGTCGTAGACTCGTATCGTAGTATATGAATAATATATCAACTGATCACAACTCACAAGTTACCTCCCTCACCTAAGGGCAGATATGTTCATCAGAAGAAAAAACTACTAACCCCCTATTTAGCAAAAAAAAAAAAAAAAACTACTAACCCATAACGATATCATATGGCTTGAGAGCGGATATGTAATCTCAAGAACAATAGACTATAGGACTCTTGCTCTTGTATTTTTAATTTTTTTTTTGTAGCCAATAAATTCTTAACCTCAAAGGCTCAAACCCATGGTCATCTGAATCGAAGACCAAAACTAGTGTATTAGTCTCATTTCCACTGTTGATAAGATTCGAACCCTAGACATAATCATGTTCCCTTCCAAGAACTCCCCCATGATTTTTCTTGCTGTTCGTTTCTTTTGTCAACTTTTCTTGTTCTTCTATTTAATCAAATTTCATATTTAAACTGTTATTTTTGCAGCTCAAATTATGCATCTGTGTAAAGTTTCGCATCTAGAAATTGTGTGTTTACTTTAGAGTAGTGGTCACTGGTCAGTGGAGGCAATGGCATTAAGAATAATATTACAAACAATGAGCAAATCAATATTCTTTGCTATTTCATCTCAGTTTTTAAGCTGATGTTGCATTAGTGGAAGAAACATTACGGAATCAACAAAAGTAATCTCATTTTTATCAGAGTTTACAGTTGTATTAGACGACAAACTAACAGATTTAAGCATGATAAAAATGCCAAAATGGGCTACTATACTAAGCCTCCACCAACACTAACCTTGCTTTAAATTTTTATGCCTCAATCATGGGCTGTCTTTTTTTCTTCTCAGTGGTCAATTAAAAATGTCATTTTATCAAATCAAAGTTCTTCTCGAATATGATCCTCTTGCCAAAACAATTCATCTCATAAAAACTGAAAGATAATATATTAAATGTTTAAAAGGAAAATGCATTTGCTATGTTGGAAGGTCTTCTACATTGGATTGTCCTATGTTGGTTTGTAGTTGGCTTTTAGTTTGCCGTTTTTAATTGCGTTTTCTTAGTTCTAATTCATCTGTATGTTGTGGTCGTAAGTCGCCTCGATGTGGGTTCGTAAGTCGCCCCGATGTGGGTTCGTAAGTCGCCCCGATGTGGGTTTTAGTTGCCGCTTCCTATGGGCTCTTGATTCTGGGGCTATTTCGTTGTGCCGCCAGCTTTGTATGAATATTTGTGTTTAGTATGAATGAATTTTAATTTGGGGAAAAAAAAAAAAAAGGAAAATTCATCTTTTTATACATTGGTACTTTAGCATAATCAAATAGTTGAATATTCGACCCGCATATTAATGCTTTTAGCGTCGATGCAGCTGCTACTTAATGTGAATAAATTCTTCAGACTTTGGACGTAAAGTATTCGATTAAATCAATAACTTTTTCTTCTTTTCTCTTTCTTAGAGCATCATTATCGGTGTATGTTAGTCGTATCTTAGTTGCTGACTAGGATTTAAAAAAAAAAGAAAAATATGAATTACCTTAAGCGACGTTGATTTTGTTGGTTAATTAAGAGGCGTCTCTTAAAGGACACGCGTCACATGCCTCTCAATTTCAATCGACGAAGAAGGTTCCCGACATTGGACGATTGTGGGTTGCTCTCCTCGTCGGAGACTTGTGGCGTCTCTGAAGCTGTTCCTGCTCCTCTTTCTCCTTCCGCTATGCCTTTTCTATCTTCCCACGGAGATGTGCTTTGCCGTTTCCGTTGACAACAGCAGAAGATCATAACTCTGGCCAGCGGTGCTTCGGGCGATGATTCCGATTCGTTTCGCTTTGTTCTTCTTCTCCGACGGTGTAGACGCTGGTTTTGCCGACGATGGCGCAGGCGAGATCCCGCATGAGATTGAACAGAAGATTGATTTCAGAGAGGGTCTCACCAATAATCTGTATTTTTAGCAATGTCCTTAACAAAATTTCTTAGGACAAAATAACAATAAAATAACTTAAGGACACATGATTAAGAGACAACCAATAATGATGCTCTTACTCTCCTAATTAGTAAATGGCCAATCAACGATCAATCAAGGCACAAAACGACAAAACTACTAGCAAATCTTTGTGATCTACTCTCTTTGTACTGCAACAAACGAAAAGAAGAAACATGCGCTCCTAAGAAACATCCATTGAAGTGTAAAGATCATAGAACTCAGCAGGAAACATGAAAACTAGACAATTACAATAAGTAACAGAACAACAATCTCCTTGAACTTTATATATTTATCATAACTAATAAGACTTGTGTGTTTATACCCTGGCTAACTCCACCATATCTCCCGGTAAAACTCTCTATGTTTTTCTCTTCTTTCAACAGCTCATAACGGTGCAGTTGTAAACGAAATTAACCGACTGTTTCTTCCCAAGTAAATGCCACTCTGGTGTACCATCACTTGGAACCCATGAGTTCAGCTCAATGAATCCTTCACCTGGAGCCTTTGGTCCACCAATCACTATAACCTGATCCCCACAAGCTCTAAACGCTAGACCCCAACCGTTCATCGAACCGGCTTGCTCAGGTAAACTCCCAACTTTTACCCAAACCCGGTTCTCCTTATCATACTTTCTAACCGCCATACCGGCATGATCAGCCGCGTAAAGCTGATCATTCACAACCGCTACAAGCGGTGGAGCCATCCCAGCCGCCGCAGACATTCCGTTCCCCTGGTTAGACGACCTCGGTGGAGACAAATCAGGAATCTCTCTCCACTTCCTCGTCTTCAAATCAAACTCTTCACCACAACTCAAAACCTTCAGGCTCGTTCCCTTCCCCAACACCAATCCCACCAAACACATAAAACTTCCCATCCATAAACACGCCCGGAACACATTTTCCTCCTCTTGTTCATCTCCGGCAACACCGACCAAGTCTGATCCTCGTAGTTATACATCTCCGCAGTATCAAGAATCCTACCGTTGGAATCGCAACCTCCGGCTAAAACCGCAATCTCTCCGTAGCTAGCGGAGGCGAACAAGCATCTCGGCATGTTCATACTCTTCCCGGTAGACCAAGAGTTAGTCAAAAGACTGTATCTATAGATTACGTAAGAGCTCACTTCCCAACCAAACACAAGCAAATCAGTTCCGACAGCGAGAGACTCTTTGTCTGCGTACCTAAAACATTCGTTCTGCGGCATGCTCGGCAAACGCATCCACCGTTTCGACCTCGGGTCGAAAGCTTCCCACTCGTTGAGATGGCACGAGAAGTACACCCAGTGCTCGAGCGTCCCTTGCAGCCTCCTGAGTCTGTAAATCTCTCCGGTTCGAATGAGTCTGCGCAAGCTTCGGCTCACCGAAGCAATGGAGCAGTAGTCAGCTCGCGAGCAGCGAAGCAAACAGGTTATGGAGTCGTCTTTGTTCATCCCTGGGATTAGCGAATCAGAATCTGAAGATCCGTTGTTGTTGTTGCTGGCTGAGCATTCATCATCATCTCCTCCGTCAAGAATCAAGAACTCGGTGAGCTTGTGAATCTTTTTCTTGCGGTTATGAAGATCAGTCTCGTCGTCGCTGTTGAGAAAAAGGCGTTTGCCAGAAAGTGAAAAGCTCCATTGGGTTTCGTTATGGCTTGGCATGGCGAAAAGCGTTGAAACCAGACAAGAATCTCGTGGTCGACCTTCGAACATCTTTGTCTGAAAATCAAGAAACTGGTTTCTTCTTTAGATTGGGTCCACCGTCCACCTTTTAACCAAGAACAAACACAAAGCTGATTACATTAGCACAATATAACATTCTCGTAAGAACAAGAGAATTGTAATAGAAGAAGAAGAAGGAGATGTTTGCTGATTGGTCGGACGATGAGAAAAAAATAATTAAAACTTAAGATTTAATTAACTAATGTTCTCTCTCTATCTCTCTGTTTTTTTTTTTGCACATACCTAAAGGCTTAAGCTCCTCTGCAAATCAGAAGAAGCAAATGTGATTTGTAGAGGAAAAATCTTTAGTGTTGTGCAAACTTTTTAATCTGTTTTAATAATATTTATCTAATTATTCTGTACTGTTTTACTGTTTTAAGCTTGTAAGCTAAAGAATAAATATTTAGTAATTATAAACTCAGGTTTTTGTTTTTTTCTGATATAGGATTTTCATAAAATTCATGTTCTTTTTACTGAACAGAAGTGTAATCCAATACCTTGAATCTAACCATGCTATTGCTTCAATCGTACAACACTGTTTTATAAACTAAGTACAAAACTAATGAAGTACAAAACTCTCATTACTTTTCTTTTACTTTCGATTTCATCAATACTTTATTATCAAGAAACAGTTTATAAATTGCGATCGTACTCTTTCCTTGGGACATGGTGGTGCCAAGGATGTGGATGAATTGTTTATTCAATTAGTTGCTGTTAAGAAAATCAATAGATTAAAGTTGGATAAGGACGAATATAACGTAATCACCGGCCGGTTGCTGTTTTCCCGGCGATTATGCGACGGAGCCCCCAAGTTTTGCGGTCAAATAAAGACCTGGTTCGACACGTGTCATCCCCCCTCCAGAGGCCTGACTTCATCAGTTATTTTTAGCTTATACTTTTGGCTGCATTAGTTAAACAGCTGGCTAGGAACAAACTCGAATAGCCTACGGGCGAGAGTACGATACATACACCTGATGCTGCTGGGTCCCACATGTATAAGACACTCGAAACTTAATGGACGTTAACGTTATTTGAATACAGCGGGATGTAATGTATGATGTTATTGAATGGACCCCTATTAGTTAACGTTTGGTCACATGAGTCATGACGATGATCGGTTTTACACCTAACCATTTGACTTTCTGTTGGAAACTCAGAACATAGATCCATGGTTGGATTCTGATTTAAAGATAGATATAAAGGGTTTGCTCAAAAAAAAAAAAGATAGATATAAAGGGAAGTGAAACACTATTTTCATGTTGAAATCTTTCGATGATTTGACTAATTTTATATGTACTCATGCTTAATATAAGGTAGAGCAGTTTTTCAACAAACACGAATATTGTCCAGACAAGCTATTGCATAGTTGACAGAACAAGCTATTGCATAGTTGACAGAATTCACATTCCAAATTTCACATTCCAAATTATATAATAAAGAGACATCCCCCTGCCCACACACACACTTATGTATGGTATATGTTTTTTTTTGTTTAACTTGAAGGTCTCCTGGCCGAAACTCAACTAATTCTCCAAGGAAGATAGTACTGACAACTACTCCAGTCTTAGTTTTTTTAACGAAGCCTAAGATATAGTTTTTTTTGTTAGAAAGCCTAAGATACAGTTTCAGCTAAGAAAATGACAATTTAATTTCTTGTAGAATTCAAATTTAAAATTGACATGTTTGCACTTTACCCCAAGTTTTCTTCTTGCTATCTTGCTAGCACCACTTTGTATGGTAAACGTTTAGGTTATATATGATCTCATGTTCTCTAACAGTGACTTTAGCAACCTACTTTTTTCGTCCGTGGGAAACTTTTGGTGAAGTTAAATTGACGATGTAGCATTGCATGATTGAAAGCTTTCCAACAGTTTTTAAAGAGTTTTGAAGTTTAATGTAGTTGATAGTCTTTATACAGTTGATTATGGATCATGAAATATAAGTGCCAGCTGTGACAGGACGAGAGTAACACCATTTATTAAATCAAATTGGGATATTGGAAAAAAGTTCTTTAACCATATCAAACAATATATGTTTAAGTTAAGTTTTATATGTCATGAATTGTTCTACAAAATTTCTTGTAAAACAAAAATTTATTTTCTTAGTATCAGTAACAAATTTTAAGAAATTCAGTTTGGAAACAAACTAAATTCTCAATGATGTTATTATTTTTCATACTTTCTATTTTCTTGTTTATAATAAAATTATAAAACCAAGTGGTAAAATTATTGTATGCTGTCTGCTTCTTTTAAACATGTTTCATTCTAAATTATACCGGAATAAATTGAATTCGTTTAGGTAACTTTGATATATATATATATATAGACTAAAGTTTCTACTTTTCTGATATTAGATTTTGTTAACTACTATTATATATAATATTAGTTATATTCAACATGCAATTTTTTATTAAAAATATTTATCGTGGTATATCACAAGAAAATGAATAAAAAGGTAAATATATAATTTCTTAAATGAAAACATAAAATTATGAAACATTTGTCCTTTTATAAACATTTTGTTAAAAATAAACTATATGACTAATTTGTACTAAAATACTACGATTTGTTTGTTTGGAAACTCGTTATGATTTCTATTCAAACACATGCCTTAAGATGTTTTCTGATTTTAGTCTTCAGCCTCCGTCTAGTATTTTTGATTTTAACCTTCAACTTTTTTTTGGAACAAGTAACAACTATGATGTAGACAAAGAGAAAATGAGAATTTTTCTTCGACAATCAAAGACTTGCTCTATATATATATATATTTTTTTTTTTTTTTTGAGAATTAACTTGCTCAATTTTCACAAATAAAAGTGTATCACTACTCGACTGTTGATCGTTGAATACAAAATAATGGATGGAATTTTGTACGTGAATATAATTCAACGTTTTCTTAGAACATACAGAAATGGCTTACTCTTTCAACACGCATGAGAGTGAGCAAGTATAATGACAAATTTGAACAATATTAATGGTATTAGCCTAATAGGAAGCAGTATGCAGAGAAAATGAATACGAAGTTAAGTAAAAGTTGTCCAAAATGAAGAAAAGGTCAAAGATAATAAAAATGAGACTCTTGGTTTTAGTCACATGTCTGACTCAGCATCTGACTCTCGACGCTTAAGTTGGTAATGGCCCCATCTCATTCTACCCGCTTAAGTTTGGAAAAAATGCAAGGAAAGAAAGCACTAACATTTCTTACAGAAATAGAAAAAGTAGTGTAAAAGATAGATGATGGATAATATCTCATCTTTATTTCATACAAAAAGAAGGAGACTAGTTGATCCGAGTTCTTAATAGCTTCGCACCCAAGCCAAAATATAGGAGTGAAAAAGTAGTATTAGAATTTAGAACCAATTATAGTACACATAATAAGACTAAACTCGATTGACTATACAATTAATAACAAAATCGAAAGATATACAAGTGTTCAAAAAGAACCAATTTAACGAAACATATAAGTTTGTCAATCGAGTTTAGTCTAAGAGTCAAATTATTCTAAACATGTTTTATGGATAATTTGACTAATCGTTCATATTGTTTATAACTATGGGATAATTAAAGGTAACCAAATGTTTACACGATCGGATTTGTAAAAATAACGATGTAGATAACTGTGTTAGTAATGTTACACGTCACGACTTTGGTTTATGTATCTTTACAACTTATAGTTATTCAACTCACATGTTATGCACCTCACAAACTCACATGTGTATATATGTTCTTTCGCTTAACACAGAAAGTCAGAAACAGAAAATCATTGTCACCACACACTGACACACATAAATACGCACACGCACAAGCATGTACACGCATACAAGATAGCAAGAATGTAAGAAGCAGAAAGCCAGTACAAAAAAAGAATGTAAGAAGCAAGCATCATTAGCCCTTTTCTCAAAAAAAAAGAAGAAGCAAGCATCATGTAATTTTAGCCTAAAAAGCATAATGTGGTGACGTGTATCGGTTTATAGAAAAACAGAATTCTTTGGAGGATGAGTGGCAACCCCACTGAGGAGTGAGGAGAAGAAAGGGAGTGCGCATCTTTATAGACAAATTTAGACACACTTTATTAATCATCTTTATAGACAAACTATATTTAGTTTTCCCTAATGGCGCATATCAACAATCAAGTCCATGCATGCTGATTAACAAGTGTATAGAATCTATTAATATATCCGAAAACATGTCTCAGTATTAGTTAGACGTCATTTTCATAAACCACGTTTTATTTTATGGTTTACAAGTAAATGGAAATACTCAAACGCTAAATGGTGTTTATTTATAAAATCGAATTTTAGAAAGACATGTTGCAGACTTGCAGTGATTGTATACGTGCGGTGATAAACAGATCTTTCCTAATAGAAGCATCATTTTATTGCAGATATATTTCTAAACCGTGTGCATGTATGCATCTTATAAATTGAAATATAAGGTTGCACCGAATTGAATATATAAAGAAAACAATTGGATATTTTACAATTTTCTGAAAACAATTAGCAGTTTTTCGCTTTTAGAAATGGATCTGTTTCCGTTGCACCGTGGATGTGCGGGAATCATGTTCTTCGAGGCGTGCATTAACTATAGATGTTGATTGATGTAACTGAAACCTAAAATCTCTCAAAGTATGAATCTGGCCCAACCCAAATTCCAAACACACGAAAAAGGAAGACGAACAAATGCTTTTGTTCAGAATTCAACTCATCCAATACCCACACGCCGTCACTTGAAGTTTTGCTCATTGTTTTAAACACCCAATTACGACTAATTCCCGGGAAGAGTAAAAAAAAACTGAAAATATTTCAAGTAATTTGTATAAATTATTTTTAGACTATAGTTATACCTCAGTGTTAGTCTAGTTCGATGGTTCAGGAGAATCATCTACTTCTTTGGGATTGTCATGGTTCGCCAATCTTTTTATGGTCATCAAAATCATCATAATTGTCAGATTCATCATAGTTGAGAGGATTCACAATGTTCATCTATTTGTTAAGTTTTCTTTAAATTAACATTCACTGATTTCATGGGATCGAGATCTTATAGAATTTATCTTATCATTTTGGTTGTGAGTTTTGTCATATTGATATCAATGATACTGAAATTGTTTGTTGGCATCTTGAGTTATATTATTAGTAAACAATAAGATAACGGGTCCAAAAACAAAAGAACAAATCTATAAATTAATAATATTGAGGCTACATTATATTTTATTAACTTATGAAATCATTAATTTATCACAATTCAATTTCTAAATTTTATGTTTTAAAAAATAGTTTTTATAAGATAAGAAAAATATTAACCATACAGTATGTACATAAATTAAATTTGAAAATTTTCACTTTTCATATTGGTTTGTTATATTATTTGGGTATATAAAAAATATGTTTCTTAAAATAGAAATAATTTTAGATATAATTTCACTAAATATGATTAAAAGAAATGTTAAAAATATAGCGTTAATTTTGTTATGAATATAAAACAAACAATACAATGTTTTATCTATACTTATATAAAAATGTGTTTAAATTATTAAATATGATTAGTAAGACCATATATTTACATAAATCTACCGTTCCAATTCAAACCAAATAAATTTATTTTTTTACCGTATTTTTTTTTTTTTTTTTTTTTTTTTTTACCGTATTTATTGATTTATTGAATATCAATTTATAGTATGTCTACGACATATAATATCAATTTGTTTTTGAGCAAACTATCAAACCATATATAAATCCCACATTGTCAAGTGATGACATTTATACGATCCTTGTGATTTAACAAAACCCACATTTTTTTTTTTTTCGGATTCAATCGACCACACCTCTAAATTTTCTAGTTGAAGGGCTTGCTATAAGGTAAGCTACATACAAAACATTAGGGGCCGTACTAAAACATTTTGGGCCTTTAGTTAAACAAACAATAGGCCCAACTCAAGGAAAAAAAATCGTCTTCAACGGGAAACACCCCGACGAACAGAATTTTCATAGCCGGTGTTGACTTTGATCAGATCGGCGACGAAAATGGGAAACACGAGAATCTCGATCTTCATTTTGGCGTGTGTAGCCTTACTCTCCTTAGTCAAAGCTCTTTCCCCCGAACCAGAACTTGGCTCAGCTCGTGTCGTCTTCCAGGTTCAATTCCCCTTCTCTGCTTACCAAAATTAGATCGCTCTATTTCGGATTTCTCTTGTGCGAAGTTGCATCATCGGTTCTGGGTTTCTAGATTCTACGATCAAAATCTCAACTTTGAATCTGTGTAACAGAGATTACAGTTAATGTTGTGGATGTGCAGACTAGTTATGGGGATATCGAGTTTGGGTTCTATCCCACGGTTGCGCCCAAGACGGTGGACCACATCTTCAAGCTCGTTCGTTTAGGTGGATACAATACTAATCATTTCTTCAGGGTAACATTAATAAAGGCTCAAGCTTTGGATTTGATTTTGCATTCTATTGGCCAAGACTGGTGTTTAAGTGTTTGAAGTCATTTTGCAGGTGGATAAAGGCTTTGTTGCTCAAGTTGCTGACGTGGCGAGTGGGAGATCAGCCCCGATGAACGAGGAGCAAAGGAAAGAAGCTGAGAAGAGTATTGTTGGAGAGTTCAGTGATGTCAAGCATGTCAGAGGCACTCTTTCCATGGGAAGGTATTTTATCCAATTGGTTTGTGTCTATGAGTGTTCCTTATTTGTTGTGTGCTCATATCTTTATGGTTTTTGTTTTTAGATATGAAGATCCAAACAGTGCACAGTCTTCATTTTCAATGCTTCTTGGTGATGCTCCTCATCTTGATCGTCAGGTCAGCTATAGCTAATCCAAACTTCAGCTATTCATCTATGAACTTAGTAATAAGATTGTCAATGTACAAACAACAGTACGCTGTGTTTGGTAAAGTGACTAAAGGTGATGAAACATTGAGGAAGCTAGAAGAGGTTCCTACTCGCCGCGAGGGGATCTTTGTAATGGTACGTCTCCAACACTATTAAGTCTTATTTTTTGTTGTTGGTTGGTCCGTCTAGTAAATAGTTGGCTTTTTACTTCCCCTTTTGCAGCCGACGGAGAGGATCACAATTTTGTCGACATACTACTACGGTAAATGCAGTCAAAATCCAGTTTGTCTGTTTGTTAGCTTAAATCTTTTTTTTGATAACTTAGTCTCCTGACGTTTGATGCTGACATGGGACAACACTTCAATTATGGTTTAACTACAGTCCATAAAAGAGAGATGTGACTGTAGCCTGTATTTTACTTTAAATCAGGTCATTCATGTGTACCACTACTAGTAGATAAGCCTCAGGATATAGATAGCCTTTTGAACGATTGATGATGTTTTGGATCATAGTCAAATGATGCTACATGGAACTCACGGGTTATTTTCGTTATAATCTTGTTCTTTAAAAGACACTACGATGGAGAGCTGTGAAGAGGAGAGATCTGTCCTGAAAAGAAGGCTTGAAGCATCTTTTGTTGAGGTCGAAAGACAGGTGATTTGAAATGTCTTATAGATCATGTTTTTTTTGATGAGAAAGCTCGACACTTTCAATGAAACCGTAACATCTTATGGTCCCTTGTTTTTTTTTTTGACAGAGAATGAAGTGCTTCCCGTGAAACTATGTTAATGACATTTTTTCTAAGTAAAGAACTGTTCATAAACAGAGCCTAAAACAAAGTTAAAGCCGACATCTTTGTTTCATTTGGTGTAACTCACGATGCTAAGACACATATTCATTAGTTTTTGAGTCTAAGCCGCTGTCCGTTTGTCCATTTGGTCATCTCGCTGTAGATGATCTTTTTATCTTCTGATCCATCCAATAGATCTATCTGAATATTATTTTGACTATTAGTATGATTCATTTAAATAAATCATCTAATTGGGTTTCTATTTGTTTGATCATCTCTATTTTTATCTAAATAATTTAGTAAAAATAATTTATATTTTTTTTTGTCTTAATTTTATTTTAAATTTTATGCTTACTATATCATAAATAAATAAGTTTTAAATTAGTTTCTGATTAGGAAAAATATGATTTTACGTTTAAAAGATATGATTTTTTTCAGTTTTACCAGGATTTTTTTTTTTTGTTTAAACAAAGAATAACTTCAATTCACAGTGTGAAAAAACGGTTGAGAAACATTTGATCATGGTTTGTCATTCTTGGTCTGCAAAAACTGATTCAACCGGGACAAAATCCCAGGTTCTGAGCACTAAATAGTCAATTCTGATCTAGTGTGAATAGCTCCTGAGGAGAATAGCAACAACACATGTGCTCTGCTTTTGTAGCTCTTCTCCTTCTCTCTCTTGAAAAACAAGGCATGGGCTCTCAGGTCTTTCCCTTTCGTTGACTTTTGTCTCTTCCTTTTTCCTCCTTTTTGTCCATTTCCTCTTAATTTTCATCAAACCCTGTTTTGTTTTTGTCTGAAAATCCAAACATTGCTACCTCTTATGCATTAAAGGAGGTGGCTTGTTATGTCTGTTGTTTAGGGTTCTTAGGAAAAATTATGCCCAAAAACTTAGGAAGAGGTCATATGATGGTTAACTAGACGTTTATAGCCAATAGGTTTAAAAACAAGTGGTGTATCGGGCGGCTCTATATTGGTGTGACAACTTTAGGTGACCCACAACAGTACTTGTTTAGCCCATTGGTAAACTTGCAACTACTAGAAAAAAATAAATTCCAGGGTTTATACAATTTAATAGTCTATTACCAAAATAATCAAATCTGACACGTGGTCTGATTCATGTATCCACTTTATAGATCAGAATCACATCGTTTTCAATTCCATTACCAATGTATTTGCAGTGTCAAGTTCTATGAGTGAATTTGTTTTAGTTCACATCTTTTCTTGCTATACATCTTATTTTGATTTGATGACAATTAATCTAAGAAAATACAAATTGCCCTCGGGTTCCAGAAAAGTGTTCCAAAAAATAATACTTCTTCCTTTTCATATTAAATTTTTTTTTAATTTTTAAAATTTGTTTCATTATTAATTTTGTTTTACATTTTCAATGCAAAAGTTAAATTTTTTTTCAGTTTTTACTTTAACTTTTAGTCCATTAACTAATAAAATCAAACAAAATAATGTAGAACTATTAGATATGAAATAGAATTTTTTTTAATTCGTACACAAAATTTTCAAATGACACATATGGAAATGGAGAGAGTATGTACAATTTGTCCTCGAAACATTGCTATTTTCCTCGTTTTCATCTTCTTTCTTGTTTTTACTTCTTTTACTCTACCATTCGAACTTATGATTTTTTTTTCTTTTATTTCAAGCTCCAGCTAACCCAAAGATGTTATCTTCTTCTTTTTTTTCTATCATGCATTTGTGTTGGGGACTGAATGGATTATCTTAATTTTGTTTTGTGGGGCATTGCAATTTGCAAGTGAAAGTCATAAGATGAATATCACTCGATTGTTTTGTATCAAAATGGGTTAAAACTATCTTGTTTGTTTCCAAGTGTTTGAATAGCTACAAGTTTTTATATTTTGTTTTTGTTTTCAAACGTATTTTGTAATGACCAAATAGTGTTATAGTTATACCTCTTCAGATATTATCTGGCCGGTTATGTAAATTGATTTATTAGATATACAGTAGATAAATTCCAACAATGAATATTTCATTGCAATGTGTACACATCAACGTATCGAAAAAAATCGTACATAAATTGGATTTATGAGAGGACAACAGTTGCAGAACATCACATGAGGCCTCATACACCCTACCTCATAAGAGCCTTGTGGATTTTGGACAAATGTTCATGTTTGTATCAGGTAGATACATTGTAAACATGCTTATATTTGTACAAATCACCAAATGTTAAAATTTGGTATGAGAATACCTGAACTTGCTCAGGTTCAAGTGTACTCTTCACTTCAAATGCTTTGCTGCATCACATTTATGTAAAGTAATATATAATATGAACAATTAAGTTGTTTTCTTCCTTTAACAAAAAAATTCCAAGACCTTTCTCTGCTTACTTGTATCAAGCAACCTCATCGATTAGCTTCTAAAACAAATTTCTAAATAACAAAATATTATTATTTTAATTAATCTTTTAACTAATTAAATTTAAATGAAATGTCTAAGCTATTCATACTTTAAGTGGAAGAAGGGGTTCAGATATGTTTTTGTGGGTAGTAGAATAGGAACCTTTTCTTGTTTTCTTTCTAACTTTTTATGCTTTCGATTTTTCCTTAATTACTAGATAACCAAAAAGAAACCTGTTGGGTGTGTGCTCTTATATCATATACTGGTCAATTTATAATAAAAGTAATTCTACAGTTTATATCTATTTAGAAATATGAAAATAATAAGATACTAACTTATTTCGACGCTATATAATTTTATTTATTTATATTTGATTTCCTACACTATTATAAAAGCTTAAGATTTGAGATATATCTTTGAACCAAGAGAAAATCATACCACAAAACTATTTAATACCTCTAGGGCAAGTCTTTCACAAATGTAGTGAATGTACACGGATCCTATAGAATCTTGAAGATTTCAAAACATCTTAAGTACTATATGATATACATTTGAGTGATTTCTATGGATTTATTGTATTATTATTAATAATTTAAACAGGTTAAAAAATCACTTACATGATTGTAGGTACTGTAGTCGTTGTTCTCATGATAATAAATAATAGATATAGTTCTTTCTAATATACACTCTCATCAATCTTTAGCTATGAGGGAAGGCAGCTAAGCACTATCTCTTCTAAAACGTCTGGCTTCGTTTCAATTTACAGAAGCTCAATAGAGCAATAAACTCGAAAGTATACTCGGTAGATCTTTTTGAAGTTTTCATGTATATCAAGATTCTATCTCCATTTTTACTTCTCTTTTTCTTTTTCTCTTGTATCCCTAGAGAGTTCAACACTCTAGCCGATTCTCTTGCAAGGATCGCCTTATGTAATAGCTCACTTATTTTGTACTAGACTGAAGTATCATGTATTGATAATTTGATTGTTCAAAAAATAAAGTAATATAGAGTGAGACGACATGCGGACAGAATACCTATGTACCCTCTTAAACTAATTGTGTTATAGTAATAGTTACTAATAGCTTCTACTTACCGGCAAAGAGTTTGCCTCTGCTTGTATTTGTTCTTATCCAAGTTTGATTCAATAAAAGCAGTTTGACAAAAAAGTAGCACTAATAGTCACTTATATGATTTATGAATCTATGTTAAGTGCTTCTTCTTTTTATTTTCAGATATGGTTGGCGTAGAGTCAACTTCGTGGCAAATCATTTCCTTTTGATAGATCGACTATATTATTTAAACAAATATATCATACTAAGAAGTAGAGCACAATGGGATTCGATCTCGAGGGATCCTGATCTTACCTACATCCAAATTAGTTATGTGAGACAGGAAGATGCCGCACATAAACACATGTATTCAAACATAAACTAATGGTTTATTAATAGTATTTAAACAAAATTAGGGAGATTCTCTGCGTCATCCAAATTCCAAGAACGTTGTTTAGTACTAATAGTAATCAGAAAATCTCTGGATAATCGTCCTTGCACTGTTCCACAAGTAATTGAATATATGTATATATGCTTTTATCAATATATATATATATATATATATATATATATATATGTGCGTTTAAATATATGAGTATATTTTGTTTGTAAATGAAGGGTAAAACACAAAGATTGCGAGACAACATGTCATGTTTTTAAAATCTCGGGGATGGGTTAGTTTTATCGTTATATGTATTTGACCGTCAACAATGTGTGGCTCCTCGAATCGGTTTTAACCTTTTAACCCATACTATGAAATGTCCGCAAGTATTTACTTGTGATGTGATGAGCATCTTCTCATCAAAATCTTGACATTGGTCGGTTTAGGTTGCCACTGCCACCATACAAACTGTATATATTCTATTAAATTAGAGTTATAACCAACTAATATCTGTTAATTATTTTATAACTAAATATATATATCTACTTTCTAAATAATCACTTTTTAAAATTAAAACAAAAGATATATCTGTCATTTAAAAGACAGATCATAATCTAGTTACTTACTAGTTTAGAAACACAACACATGTTTTAAGATATACTACTCCTAGCTAGTAGGTAGCCAGTTAATTAACTTCTTTAGTTCATATTTATTCGATGTTCAATCTATAAATTTTCTCTTCTTTTGAAAAATATTGTATAGAAGACTAAAATTTTTTGGGTAACAAGTTACAACATATCACAAACTCTTTCATCAGAAAAAAATTGTGGGTATTAATGATGTGATTTAAGTCAGAATACACGGCATAAGATTAAGAGATGAGGTGGTTCCTAATTAATAGGAAAGCTACTGATCTCGGACTGCGTGTAAGGGTAGGTCTACGTCATTAAAGCATGTATATGCATTGTTGTATTAACTCCGCCGGAATTAACCGCATTATTCTTTCAGCTTCCTCTTCCAATCAGACCCTCAAGTCTCGTTCCAATTTTTGACTTGGACGAATCAAAATAGTCTAATCTTCTATAGTGACTTTTAGAGCTTTAAATGTGTGTTCCAACAATGCATTTCAGGTTTACATGCGTGTATCATTGTATATTCGAATTTGAACCAAAATGGTCGCTTCTAATTGGATGTTTCTTTACATAGTAATCCAAGATATTGATTCAGTCTTTGGTACAAGTAATCTGTCCGGTAGGTTTGGGGTTATTGTCACATGTACATACTAATTTCAGACTGGAATATCAAAAACCTAAAATGAAGCCAATATAAGTCTAATTAATTGAACAAAGTACATAAATCCATTGTTTAGCTAAAAGTATAATATACATACATATGTAACATATATATATGGCCCAAAACCGTAACAACCCATATACACAGCTACCACTTTATCAACCGCAAAATCATCAAACTGAATCCAATTGATAATTAACACCTAACGCTACATCTACGGTCTACCAAATGCTACATAAAATTAAATTTCTACGGATGATATTTTAAAATAATTCAGAGTTGCCAAATGTAACGTCCGACTTAATCCCTATGTTGGCTTCAACTTCTTTGGTGTTCTCTTGTACCATATGTCCTACGCTCCTTTGATAGTATCGACCACCGTAAGGAAAACTAAAGAAATTATATATATTAACTAACCTTATAAATTACCTTTTTTGTTATACATTAAAAAACAAAACGGAAAAACACATTTTATTCTGGTGTATGGATATGTTTCATCAAACATGTATGTATGAAGACGGTTATACGTGATCCAGACCCATATAAAATGGTAGAAAGAGAAGAATAGAGAATAGTAACCAAAAAAGACAAGGAAGTAATTACATGTAACGTGGGGATGCAATGGTGAAGCTGACAGAGAGTGAAGGCCAAGCGGGACAGTGTAGTTTGGCGATAAACACAGATTTTGCCATTTTAAACCCCACTTGATCCCTCTTCTCCTCCCCCTGGCCCTCTCTCCCTTTCTACGTCACTTTCGATTATTATATAATTCCTTGTTTTGTTCTAATTTGTTTGTGCCACTCGGGTGTGTAGATCCAAAATTATTGCAATGAGTTAATTCTACCAATTGGCCCGATTTTGGAGGGATCTGTAGAACCGTGGAGTGACTTTGGTTTGGTTTTGAATTTATACAGAGTGCAAATCAGTGCATTTTAAACGTTAACTGGTTTTGAATTTATACAGAGTGCAAATCCGTGCATTTTAAACGTTAACCACAAAAACAAAAAAAAAACTGTGGGCGGTTCAATCGGTTGATCCGGTCTGACCCATATTTAGAATGTTTTCTAACTAATGTTTGAAGTAACTGAATTACATATTGCCGGACTATCAATAAAATTATTTGGCCCAAAGCTCAAGCCAAACTTCCCACATAGTTGTATTGTTTTAGTAGAGACTCGAACCTAAGAGATATTGTTTTAGCATTCTCAAGTTTTTCCGACAATTTAACCATAGACAGTTTTATTCGTTTCGGTCTTGTAAGATATCAAACTAAATCTATTGGAAAATTAGATAATAGAAGTTCAACTCTAATTACTATGAGATTTTTTGGGAAAAAGTCCAAAACTAAATTCATATTGGCTAGTTTTTTAGATCCAAAGTAGACAATATCATACTAATCGAATAATATAGAGTTGGAAATGTGTTTTCACGATCCCAACAGGTCTCAGCTGATTTGGTCCAATGTTTATTAAACAAGGGATGCCTTTTTTGCAGTGGATAAAAGATGACTGAAAGGTTTGTTTGTAAAGAATAATGTTAAAAGTCCTTCTGATTCTAAGTTACTAACTCACCATCATGAATCTGCTCGCGAAATTTTGCTCTGCTACAACATCGATCTCTATATGGACTAGATATTTGGATCGCCGGCAGAACTAACATGATATGGGGTCTAGTGTAAACAGTTCTTTTTTGAAATTTTTATTAAACAAAATGAAAGTTGGGCTATCTTGGTAAAACAAATTTATCACAACCATATATTCAGGTAGACAACAAAAATATTTGGTAATTTTTTTTTATCCCAAACACTCAATAAGACCGGTGGCCTGGAATAATAAATGTTTGCACATAATATGGAACCACATCTAAGTGTATCAACCCTTATCTGCATATTGGTTACTCATATGTTCATCATATTGAGAAAATGAAAACAAGTAGCTTTGAAATTCCAATAATAGTTGTTAAGTTGGTTGATACTACACCATGTGAATAGTTTGATAGAACAAAAAACGTGAAGGCGAACAAGATACAGGAACAAGGGAATTAAGAAAAGAATATCAACCCGAGGTAGTTGAGTTTCACACATGTAACACTCCAGTCGCTGGTCTTGTGAGAAAGTATGTTTAGAAGCTTACCCAAATAAACAGTATCTTTTTGTACCAAGCAATAATTAAAAAAAAAAAAAATTTGAAAGCCTTGGTTACAAAAAAAAAAAATAATAATTAAAAAAAAAAACTGTACAAAAAATAGTTGAAGCTAAAGAATACTCTCTTACTAAAAGAAAAAGAAAAAACATAACCCACACCCTCCCTCCATGCAACTGTCTCTTCTTCTTCATCCTCTCTCTCTCTCTCTCTCTCTCTCTCTCTCTCTCTCTCTCTCTCTCTCTCTCTCTCTCTCTCTCTCTCTCTCTCTCTCTCTCTCTCTCTCTCTCTCTCTCTCTCTCTCTCTCTCTCTCTCTCTCTCTCTCTCTCTCTCTCTCTCTCTCTCTCTCTCTCTCTCTCTCTCTCTCTCTCTCTCTCTCTCTCTCTCTCTCCATAAATTTGCATTATAAATCACATCCACTTTGCTCCTCCCTCTTCAACACAATCTTCATCTTCTCCACTCTCATTCCCTTTCTCTCTCTGACACATTTACTACTTATCCTTCTTGCGTTCTTCTCCTCCCTCCACACACACACACACACAAAAACAACGACACATAGTATACATTGAGAAAGAAGATGTCTAGCAGAAGATCAAGACAGTCAGGGAGCTCAAGAATCTCTGACGATCAGATTTCTGATCTTGTAACAAAGCTCCAACACCTTATCCCTGAACTCCGCCGCCGCCGTTCTGGCAAGGTATATACACTTCAAACATCCATTTGTATAATCTATCTTTCTTGCAAATACAAACAAACATATGCTCCTTATTTGTATGGATATATAATTAAGTTAGCACATGCATGGACTTAGATAGTTCAAATTGACTGAAACCTGTATATGTTGTATATAAGTAATTGATATGCACGGTGAATTCCATTGGCGTCTTGGGGTAAAATACATGTGGCCTACAATTATCTATCCGAAGATAAAGTAATTCACAGCCTCATTTATGCAGATATATACTATCTCTTTTGTTCCTTGAATGTTTTATTTTATGAATTTAAATTCACAAGTTGTTCGGGACTCAATTTGTTCCCTTCCTACTTCCGAGTACCTTAACTCCATGTCTCCTCATTTCTCTTTCACGTAAATAGTCACTATAGTTCTACATATAGATGATAAATAGGATTTCTTAAATAGTGGCCGTTTATACCGTTGTGCACATTGAAGTGGTTAATCATGAGAACATCTTTGTACTTGTTAATTTTTCAAGATATTCGAAATTGTTAGAGAACTCCATTATAAAAGTTTCTTATATGGGTATCTATCCCACAATAAGAGAAGTTTTTGACTGTCTTTTTCTTCTTTGGAAAAAACTTCGTATTCATAGCTCTTTAAGATTTTAAAGCAATCAAGATGTTTCATATAGGATAAAAATCATGTTGTCATGTACTACTCTTTGTGGATCCAAATAATCGTTACTTTCTACTCTAATTGACAGTGTCCTAATAAAATTTAATGGACAGGTGTCAGCATCCACGGTACTACAAGAGACTTGCAGCTACATCAGGAACTTGCACAGAGAGGTTGATGATCTAAGTGACCGTTTGTCGGAACTCTTGGCTTCAACGGACGACAACAGCGCGGAAGCAGCCATCATTAGGAGCTTGCTTAATTAATAAAATTCTCATTAATTAATCTGAGAATTCTATTATGGATCATCTATTGCCGCCATCAAATTTGTCTTATTATGATTATGAGTATTCGCTCCATCTACTTTAAATATTATGTTTTTTTACATCACTTTAAATATTATGTTATAGCTAGGGTTTCGGGTCATTTGTTAGGCGAACTCATATACTATTTATAATACATGGTTTATGTATGTATGTATCTTAATTCTATGCGAGGGTCCAGACCTGGCTGTATAGTAGCCTGTGTATCATGAGATCTTCTTATATTTATGATTTATGACACAATGGCTCTAACTGGTGACATAGGGAACCAAGAGGAATGATCAATTCCCACTCATTCCTTAAAAAATACACCATTTATAGGGAATTTTTGTTCCGTCTGATTCCTTATCATTCCTTAAATTTTAAGGAACCATAGAATAAAAGTATTCCTTATCAAAATTGATATGGAACAAAAGTAATAAATATTCCTTTTAATTCCATTGATTTTATTCCTATTCATTCCTTTCCTACTCATTCATATTCATAATTTAATGGTCACCAGTTAGAGCCAATGTGTTTCTTTACCATGATTAACCCTGGTCTCTTAACTGGAATTCTTAACTTTGGTTAAGAAACAATTTTTAGTTTTTCTTAGTTTTTAACTAGAAAAGTTAAGAACCGTCTCTTAAATAAGATATATAAGAACCGTCTCTTAACTGAAAAGTGTAAAAAAATAAGAAAATGTTAAATCATGAATTAAGAACTTCGGTATGCCCTTAAGTTTACTAGTGATCAACTTTTATAAGTTTTTTAAATATAAAATAAATTAATCCATTTAAAAAGTTGGAAATCAGGTTCGGTTACAAACTCGTTTTGAACAAAAGCATCAAAGTCTAACTATTACAATCCTAGTTTCGTCCACCTAATAAACTCGACACGTTCCACTAGTTTGTTTTTGATATTCCTTGATATTGGTTGCCGTTCTCAACTTTCGACGTGGCTCTCAGAAAAGTGAGGTTCTCCTTGTTGCCTTGGATGCCGAGATTTTTCTTGACGTCTCCGGAGTAACTAGTTCCCAATGAACTCCAAAAAACTTGTAACTTTCTGTCTATAAAGCACAAGACGACCATAGAGAAGAATCAATACTTACCAAGAAGCCTTGCGATTGCCACAATAGCCATCCAATGCTCTAACTCAATCCCAACTCGAGCAAGCTCTAGCTACGTCACCTAGTAACCTGAAAAAAAGAAAAAGGCCCGGAAGCGCCGCCAGTCTCCTCCTAGCCAGACTCAACACCAAAATGGAATGTCTAAAGCACCACGACAAGAACTCTGAAAGCTAAAGTGATTCTGGGAAGTGATCAAGACCAAAAGGAGACACCAAGGCGGGAATGACATACCCGAGCACCGCCTCTCCTTCTGATGCCTTTGAAAACCAAAGAGCAATAACCAAAACTGTGATGACGATGCAACACGAGACAAGACCGAACAAAGCCATATGCCCAAGCAAATCAAAACTAGAATGGAAGCCGTGAAGAAGGTATCCGAAGTGAAGGGCCGAACAAGCTGCCCACAAGCAGCCATAGATGACTGGATTGAAACAGGCATCAAGATCATCCACACGGGCCAGAGTTGAGACAAAGCACCATCTCCTACTGCGTACATCTGCCCCAAGGCCCACCTCCGATCTGAAGAAGCACCAGAGCTCACCTGACTACGGGAAAAGGGTGCTGGACCATGCTGATGCCAAAGTAACCCGAGAAACCAACCACTATAATCGAACGAAAACACCTTAAAGCCTCGAACAAGTCGAAGACTCTCGAGATGAGACCGACCTTAACCAACTGCAATGATGACGAATCCGGGGAGATCTAAAAGGTAAAACTGATCTACCCCACGAAGTCCTAAGAACTGACCATCTGCCGCAATAACTACCTCATATCCTCGTCGTAAAACCACCAGAAGAAGAAACGTCTCCTGATTTGAAGATATGGCGCGCGACCTCGCATTAGTAAAGAAACTGGAGGGCATGATCACAAGCATATCAGAGAGGACGAAGGATCCGATGAACAACAAAGAGAAAATGAGAAACAAGAGGAGGAGATCCTCCGGCAGCCGCACGTGCACAGACACGCCGGAGATAGGCGACTGCTAGTTTACGAAGTTTTATAGTGGAGAAAATCAGAAAAAATGATCACTTGACAAGTTTATATATTTATAATTTTTATAAGTTTATTTATAAAATATCTATATATGTGTATGTTTGAATTTTGTTGCAAATTAATATATTTCTGCTTGGACGTCTGTAAATATACAGTATAAAAAACCTTGAGAAGTTGCAACTAAATTTAAATTGCTTAAAATATGATAGAAAACCGACGACGACCTCGATGTTTTCGAGGTTGTTTAGTTTGGATTATCCTATTTTAAATATTACTTATCTATGATACGTATGTTATGGTCGTGCCACTTTCTTTAGATCCTCTTGCATGTGATCATTAATGTGTGATCTTCGTCGTGTATTGTTATAATATAATAGTTACGGTAATTAGTTGCAATATATATCTAATAAAAACCTTATTTAAGATCAAGGGTTGTTTGTTGCACAAAAGAAAAAAAAAATCAAGGGTTGTTTTTTAACATGTACAACTGAAACGATCGAATATGGTCCAAAATTTTAGAGAATCCATAAATTTTTATTTTTATTTTTGTAATATTTATAAATTTAAAATCCTATATTTATAAAAAATAGAATAACGATATTTTAAATTTAATTTTCGTTTTTAACCAATAAATATAAAAATACCACTCTTTTCTTATACATAACCAACTAAAATGCAATAAATTAGATAGTAATTAACATTTATATCAATTCTATATTATGGAAAGTAAAAAATAGTTGTTGGTGTGTCTTTTAATATGGTATTATAGAAAGTTAATATTTTAATTTGATTTTGTTTAGGAAACTATTATTATTTAGTGAATTGTAAATAGAAAAAGCAAGATATATATTTTCACCAATTTTGTTTTACAAAAGAGATTGCAAACACAGAGAAAAGAGTTTACATTTCTGTCCACAAGAAAAAAAGGAAGAGTCTACAACTTTTTTTTTTAAAAGGGCTAGAGCCTACAATTTTTTATCTAACCATTATCCATATTTTATACTATTATATCTATATATTATAATTTCTGATTATGAATATAATGAACATCAGAAGAAAAACTGAAAAAGCTAGAAGAATGACTAAAAGAATATCAAACTTGTTGATTTAGTCGATGATTTTACATTAAAATTTTCAAATGATCAAGTTCATTTGATTGATAATTTTGTATCAAAAATTCAAAAAATATCATTATTAGATTTTTTTAAAAATAACTAGATTTTTGTATTTATTTTATACAGTAATGATATGTCAAGAGGCCTATAAATTATTTCTGATTATTAAAATGTAAATAAAAAAAATCTGAAAAGGATCTCTGTAAAGTTTGAAACAGCCCTGAAAGATATAAACATATACGGACATGTGTAAATCAATTTATCATATTCTTGTATATATATGTATCTATATTATTAAAACTGAAATACTTTTTAGTACTGTTTGGAAACATGAATAGGAGAATAAAATGAGAATTGTTTGGAAATATTGATAGCATATTAAGTATTTTTTTTATTTGCATCTTTAGCCTTTGTATTTACAATAAATTGAATATTTCTTTTGTATTTATTTTTATTTATAGATTCTACCAATACATTTAAAATAAATTTAAATCAATTAATTACGATGGTTGTTGTTTTTTTATGGTGAAATTAAAAGTAATAACTGAAATATATAGTATATATTATATAAAATAAATTTTAAATACAATATTACCTTATTTGGTTTAGTCAATTATAAAAATTTCTAAAATTAAATTTTCAAGAAAACGAAATATCAAAAAATTAATAATAATTCATAGAAAACTAATGCAAACAATTAGAAATTCTAGAATGTTACTTCATTTTAAAATAAATTAATAAAATAACAAGTTAATATATGAATAGTACAATTATATCAAATTGCTTCAAGTTATAATTTTTTAATATAATAGTATGTACAAATAAAAAAATATTATCAAAAAGTTATATTATAAAATAATATATTATACTCTACATATAAATTACAAAATATAAAAAATATATATGAAATTTTTCTATAAAACCAACGGTTTATGAATTTATGTTGAAAATAAATTAAACCAAACACCTGCACGGGGGTGCGGATTCTAGTTAATACTTAAAAGACCATGGAATGCAAGAAGTTCATAAATATTCGATACGTACATGCAGAAGTTATTGTGCCTGAAAGTTGAATATAGTTATGTTACTCATGTATCAATTCTACAGTGAAACCTCTATAAATTAATAATGTTGGAACTACACAAAAACTATAACTTTTTATTAATTTATAGAAATTATTAATTTATCGAGATACTAATTGAACCAAAAACTCAATTTGGAACTATGAAATTATATTAATTAATGAGATATTAATCTATCGATTATTAATTTAAAGAGGTTATACTGTATTTTGTTTTGGTCACTGGTTATTTCTATATATGAGCACAAAAGACTCCGATGGTCAGCTTGGTGTGCATATTTTTTCTTAGAAGCGTTAAAAGCACGAAGAAAATTTTAAATTGGCTTTAAGAAATGTGATAATGTGAAACACGTTCATCGGATGGGTATATCACGTGTTTAATGATAATCTCTATTTTTCTTTCTTAAAACATTATAAGACATTTACATAAATTGTAACCTACGATCTATCTGATATTCTGATAGCTTAAAATGAAAAAAAAAAATCTGGAACCGACGTTTACGACCAGCCCCTATAATTATCAAGTAAATGAGCCGTGGACCGAAGATGTTAAGAAGAGCTTTGGACTGTTTCCTGGCTAAATATATATTTATCTCTTTATCTTATTTCCTCCAATCTTATTAGAAATCCGAAAACATCTAAAGGAATATACAAAAGAAATGGCACAATATGATAAGACGCTGAGTTTATGAGTCCGATAATTAAGGAAAAGCTCGACTTTAGATCAATCGCACGCCACATATTCCTGGCTAGACTTTCGATCACACACTACGATCGAGCCCACTGATAACGTCATTCTGCATGGACCATGCACATCTAAATCTGGGGGTAATTGGCGAATGCACGTTAGTAAAAAATACCATGTTCTACCTAAAGTAGGTTCCGATTGTTCTCTTTTTATTGCGCTTAAAGAATACGTTTCTATGTTTGATTAATTGGAAATTTAATATTACTATAAAACAAGCCGTATTCTAAACGTAAAAGTGTAATATTCTATGTCATATTTAGTATCTATCTAATCTTCTGTATTTCATTTTTTTTATAATTCGGAGGTATCCCGCATGTCGAGATCAAACTGACTAATCATTCGAAGGTCTGACAATCGCGTCAGTCAAACCCGGTTGTTCGTAAAAGGAGTTAGATACCCCTGATGTGTGACCATCTGAATGGGTAAACCTGAATTAATGCAGATTCGAATTTAGGTTCTTTAGGAACACTCGGGACCATAGCCGGCTTTTAACGGAAGCGGGTAAAGAACATGCTTCCGGCCGTGAAATATTAAATGAGAATCCGGTCACATTTTTTGTCAAAAGTTTGTTCAGCCAACTTGGTGGTTGTACTATTGTTGGCTTAATAAGGTCATGGATTCGAGACCTTGCCAGATCTTTTCACATTTTTTTTATTTTGAATATTTAACAGGCCAAAATTTTTTTAGTTTCTAGCCCAAATATTTATACGACCGGGCCGGCTTTGCTTGGGATGCCATGCGCCACCCGACCACACCTATGTGGTTTTCTGTATTTTATTCTTGCTATTCAAAATCACTAAATCTCAAATAGAAAACTTTATATATTTTAAGGTTTTTTGTTTGCAAATGACTTAAGTGTACTCTTCAATGCCTATTCGTATTCCAAGGGGCTAAACCAAATATTGAAACTGCCGAGAGTTCTCCAGCTCCTCAAGAGTTATCTTGGCAATCTCTTCTCAAACTTGATACCTTAGCTTCAGCTGTCGATCTATTATAAACTATCATGAACATAATTTGTGAGCTAAAGAAATACTTGTTTTTTTTTCACTAAGTGCTTTTTCATTTGTTCCAAGTAGACATACAACACGCAGTTTCCATAAATTACCGTACAGCTAGGCAAAGGAACTTGGGAGTTATGTCCAAAGAAGAAGGTAAAGAGATATCAATGTAGTATGTGAGTATGCATGTGATGATCATATTATTATTCTGAGTTGCTGAGCTTCTACTACTACTGCAGTTCTTTCTCTAGTTCATCGAATTCCCATCCATCAACCTCATCTGCAGTTTAATCACGAGCGACCCTATCAAATTCAGATTAAAGCTTCGCTAGCTTTGCTTCATGGTTAAACTCGATCTTGAGTGGAATCAGCAGTAGTAGTAGTCGGTGCTGTCTCTCGCTCACCTCTGGCTTTTGGGTCACAGTAGTACTAGATTCGATTGGAGCATCCATGCTACTACTTCTGACTTAGGGGTATTGGGTGATGAAGCACTGCTTTTAGGAGATGGAGTCTTTATCTCTAAAGTTGGCCTCACAATGGATTCAAATTATTGCCTCAGTTTCTCCATGTCATCAAATTGCTAGTTTTTTTTTGGTTGACTGAATAAATACTTGCTTTTAACATGTTTTATTTCTCTCAACACAATTTTCACTGTAAAAATAGTATACTGTACTGTACCGTACCAAAAATAAATAGTATATTGTAGTTGGGCCTATAAAACAAAGGTTCATAACTGGATCCGAGAGAGAATAAAACCATCCTCTCATATAAATGGCTTTTGTGAAACGCGATCTGTAGTGATGGAGCTCTTGTTTTCCCCAAAGTCTATTTACTTTTTTTTTTTTTGGAACAACCAAAGTTTATTTATCTTTTTTTTTAGCAACTACCGTATAACCTCTATAAATTAATAATCTATAAATTAATATCTCTATAAATTAATATAATTTCATAGTCCCAAATTGATTTTTGGTTCAATTATTATCTTGATAAATTAATAATATCTATAAATTAATAAAAAATTATAGTTCTGGTGTATTCCTAACATTATTAATTTATAGATGTTTCATTGTAGTTTATTTACCTATTATAGAGAAAAACTCATGTTTTTTTTTTGAACTGATGTTTTCTATTAAAATTGCATGAAAGAAATCAAATACAGGCTTCTAGGCCTTAGTGTTTTTTCTAGTTAAAGATAAACATAATTAGAAGACAAAAAATTAGGAGTAACTTAATAGCCCAAAAGAAGTGAAGGTAGCCCAAAAAAAAGCCCATAATAGCTTGCACCAATGAGGAGGATACATGCAATCAGAAACGCCTCTCCACGATAACGATCGGAGAAGAAGGTGAAAAATAATAGATGGAGAAGAGAGTGATTAGTGGAGATTTGTGACGATACTACAGCGAGTTGAAGCATGGGAGAGGAGGAGGAATGGTTCGTGTCTCTAAAGCTGAAGCATCGGTTCCAGACAGTAAGATCGAGAGAGCCTAGAATAGATTGTGCCGTTCTGAAACAACCTCGATGCAGGCGCGCATTCCGTTCAGACCAGATAAGGAAGATTGGCGCACTGCCAAGCTAGGAGGATGAGTGTCTTGTGATTTTTTCGGTACAGCTAAGCCATTCAGTATATAGATCATCTTATGTTCCTGCCAATCCCTACCACCAACATTAGTTACATCTGGCTCTTTTAGCTCCTTGGATCATATGTCACCTTTTGGAAAGTTAGAAATAATCTTGTTTTTAATGACAGAGGGGTCTCTGCAGCATATACTGTCTCATTGGCAATAGCATCAGCCCATGAATGGAAATCGAATCAGACCCATGCATTAGCGACGCCCCCAGAATGCTACAACCAGTACGCCACCCCAACATAACTGTTTGCTAATCCGCTCTGATGCAGCTTGGAATGATATCCAGAAAGTTGCTGGATTGGGCTGGACTATCAAAGGTCAAAACAGGTTTCATTGTTCGCAATGGCCTCGCATTTTGTTGCCTCCCCGCTTATAGGCTTATCTCAACTCATCAAGGCTTTGCACTCGATCTTCTTTTGTTATACTTTATGAAATTGTTGCTGATATTATCTCCACTGCATCTTCTTTTGAAACCATCTCTTTCTCTTCGATCTCACGTGAGAGAAACATAGTCGCAGATGTTTTGGCAAAACATGGTCTGTCTGTTTGCCTTAATGACACCACCTAACTTTGGCTAGTTGAATTAATGCAAGTTTGTGTTTCAAAAATGAAAAACCGTATATATCTATCTTATTAAAACAGAAACATTCTGTTGGACCTAACATTTATTTTGTAAGTTTTTAAATTAAATACACTTTTATACTTTATAGTTAAATCTACATTAAATCACTAATATTTCTTTCTTTATACTACTATCCATGTTTCCAAACAATATACTTATTTCTTTATACTACTATCAATGTTTCCAAACAATATATTTTTTATTCTACTATCAATGTTTCCAAACAATACAATAATTAATCTTAGTTATTTTATATCTATCATTTTTTAAAATTTTTTTTGTAGAAACGTCATAATTTTATAAATTGTAAAATAATGAACTTTAAAATTTGGATTATAAGATTACAAATTATGAACTATTACAATTTAAATCAAATTAGATTGTATATCGGTCATCCAACAGTTCAATCGGTTAGTCTCGAGTTTTAGTGATTTTTTTAATATGAATATTTTAAAACCTAAATTGAATTGTCAGATCTCCGAACTAACCGATATAATCACAATCGGGTTGAATTTAAAAATACTGATTTAAATGCAAAAATATTTTAAATACACTCTTAAAAAATTACCAAAATATTTGTTAAGTTATTAGTGAAATTTTTCATCATAAAATATTCCGCGCTTCCAAAGCGCGGGTCAAAATCTAGTTTACAACTTTACATCTAAAAATAAGGTTTATGTATTAAATACATCGCGATATTAACTAGTGCAAAAAAAAAAAAAAAAAAAAAAAAAAAGATATTAACTAGTGCAATCATCGAGTCAATACGTACTATAATACACGACAGGATCACGCATTGATGATCACTTGCAAGAGGATCTGAAGAAAGTGGCACCAGGCCATACATACCATAGAAAGTTGCTTTAATATAAATGGTCACTCACATTCAACCTCGTCCTGATCACAAACGTCGGCAGCGATCAAGGAACAAGGGTTGAAGACAGGTTGGCAAGCTATGTCTAGGAACTGGGACAGAACCGGCACAGCAACTCTTACCTCAACAGTCAAGCTGAAATTACTATATCAACATTTTCATTGGGCCAAGTCAGGCTGCAAGTAACAGATGGCCAAGAAACAAGAATCCTCAAATGAGACAGATATTCACATCCCGGTCTAAAATAACGAATACCCAAAAGTTTTGTCTCGGACGCGACATTGAAGGTCTTCTCTGGTAAGTACAGAACTCCAATCTAGCTATGAAATGTATGTATCAGTTCATGAATAGGTCACTCTGGTCTCAGTTGAGTATTCTTGTGGTTAAAATGATAATGTTTTCTGTTACTTGCAGCCTGACTTGGCCCAATGAAAATGTTGATTAGTTACTTTTATATATGAAGAAAATATTACATGCTGTAGATGCTGTCTAACAGTATTGTATTCCTTTTCATGTTTGTTTTAATTTGGTCTTTTGGTATGTATACATTGGAGCTGATGTACTATCCCAGTGACATTACCAATGAAAAATGTTAAGATCGATGTCATGTATGTTGAAGCATGCTCGGCTAGTCAGCTTGAAAAAAGGTGATGAATTGCTTTGTCATTTGTTATCTTCATCTTATTGTTCTAGGGGGACAGTGCAGTTGAACCTTTATCTCGTGAACATTTTACAGGGAACAAGATGATCCTTTCTGAAGTTGTAGAGAAACCGGAAAGAGCTGGTTTCCTCTTGAAATTGTATATTATTTTTAAAAACTTAAAGCATCTCTAATCCTCAGCTCCACTATTTTTACCTTTATAATAACATTTAGAATCAAATCACTCCAATACATTTCTATTTTTTACCTTTAAAATAGAGATTGCTATTTTTTCTTCTGTTTATAGGGGAAGAAGTATAATTCCTCTATATTTTATTATTTATTTAAAAATCTCTATATTGGAAAAATACATTTGAGCAAAACACATCTATATTATAGTGTTTCTTTATTTTTGAGGTAAAAATAGAGAAATACACTGGAGATGATCTTAGTCATGATTCTTAGATCTCAAACCCACACGGTTGTGTGTTTTAATCGAATAAACATATAGAATTCTTCACAACAAAAAAATGTAATAATTGCACAAACATATGTTCATATGGGTGCTTATTCGATTTGTAATATATAATATTTATGATAAATCGGCGGTTTTTAAATGTTTTAAATTTATTAGTTGCTCATATTGTGGTTGAATGTTAAACTACTCAAAATAATATGTTATATAGCATATTCGTCAATTAATGCTTTAAACTACATTAACCATTTTGATGTATTTATTTATAAATTAATATACCAATTAGTATGTTTATGTATATTGATAAATCTATCTTTATACTTATGTTGTATTTATATTTTTATTATAAAATTTGGTTAGAAAATATTTCGGTTATAAAATGGAATTCCATGTCAGCTGAGGTAATTAATTAATTGTTCAACGATTTCATCACTTGTTTTTGGTTTTATCTGTTTGCCTTTTCATGATGATTATTTTTAAACTTATAGGATAAGGCTCCCTTTGTTACCTTGTCTGCCGACCTAATGAAGATGCATGAGTTGATGTCAATTAAGTTTTTTGCGTCTTTACTTGTAAGCCATAGTAGCTGAATGGACAGTTTTTGTTTTTTTTTTCAATTGTTTTCTTCCTTTGTCCTATTAACTGTGTTGTGTGTTTTAGGACCAGTACCGTGACGTTACAGATGGTGGATCGTCTTCTGGTGATTCCGAAGGAACCGGCGGTCTTCTTGTCTTCCTGTAAGAATTCTCATGATTATCACACACAATTCTAAAACCTGTCAATCATCTCGGTTTGACTAACTATGTATGTTTCTGTGTTCAGCGAAGAATTTATCACCGAGTGCGATGATAATGCAAAAGTACTTGACCCCCAAAAAAGTGGCTACATCCTCGTCGAAGAACAGATTCAAAAATGGTACATGATGAGTGAAGAAGAACAGGGTCCGTATCACGCAGAGGCGAAGAGGTTGATGAACATCTATGAGCATAATGTTTTTGAAGCCTGCGTTAGGATGGCGAGAGATAGAAGCAGATGAGCTCTCTCTCTCTCTCTCTCTCTCTCTCTCTCTCTCTCTCTCTCTCTCTCTCTCTCTCTAAAACTCTCTCTTTAAAACTCTCTAAAACTCCGTTTGTTTCTCTTTGAGATTTCCCTGTTGATTGTCATCTTGACATGAGTTTCTCTGCATCATATTTCTTTGAGCCACCGACACAGAGTTTCATAACCATGAAATTGTTAATTCCCTTGTCAACTAAATATTTTTATATGTTACTTATACTCACAGTTTTTTTATACATTTTACTCGTGAGTCGTCGTGACCATGGGGAAAAAAATATCCTGTTTTGAAATTTACATAACCGTTATTATAAAAGAACATTTATGTAAATAAATAAAAAATACAGGGGTGAATTTTGTTTTTAACAATACTAGGAAAGAAATCCACGCGTTCGTGCGGACTATTGAGTTCCTTACAAAATATTATTTGTGTACAATTTTTTTACATTTATTAACTATGTACTTTGTACTATACACAAATCTGTAAAATATACTATACGCATATTCAAAATTAGTTTGAGTTACTTTAAGTTCATTTTATATTTTATTTTAAAATACTGATCAATTAAGAAATTTATGAAAAACAAAGATAAGATATTGAAAATATTAGATACTCAAAAGAATAACAAAAAAATCCTTAGATGTGTTTTAATAAATATTTAGAACAAATAGCAATTTGTAAATGAATCCATTTACAATTATAAATAAGAATAAATCTTAACCTTATTATTACTGGAAAGAAACTTCTTAGATATAAAGACTTTTAGTTGACAAAAAAAACATATAAAGATTTTTTATTACAACATATATCTCTACCTCTATGACATAAGACTAATGGAATAGTAAATAGCAAATGAAAATTGTCTAAATCGTTGTAAGCTACTAATTTTTTTCTAGGTAACCAAGAAGATTGTTCTGATTGCTCATTTGAATTAATTAATTTTATATGTTTTTGGAAAATAACAGACGAGTGGTGAAAATTATAATGTTAGAAAATTATGTGTTACAAATTGTATAGAGTTTAATATACAATTTTAGAAGACGCAAATGTTTGAATAACTTTAATTAGCGGAATGAAATGAATATCCTTAGAGATGTGACTACTTAAATTAAATGTTGTCTTCTAATCTCAACCCTATGTAGGTAATTCATATTTAAAATAAACTAATCTAAAATATTTAGCTAAAAAATTCTTATAGAGAATGTCTATCTAAGAAAGTTAAAAAGTGAAGATCCTCCATATTTTAACCTAAAACTAAAAAGAAAATAAATCTATCTTATTAAAACAGAAACATTCTGTTGGACCTAACATTTATTTTGTAAGTTTTTAAATTAAATACATTTTTATACTTTATAGTTAAACATACATTAAATCACTAATGTTTCTTTTTTATACTACTATCCATGTTTCCAAACAATATACTTATTTCTTTATACTACTATCAATGTTTCCAAACAATATATTATACTATTATCAATGTTTCCAAACAATACAATAAGTAATCTTAGTTATTTTTATCTATCATTTTCTTACGTCATAATTTCATAAATTGCCAAATAATGAACTTAAAATTTTGGATTATAAGATTACAAATTATGAAACTATTACAATTTAAATCCAGTTAGATTACATATCGGTCATCCATCAGTTCAATTGGTTAGTCTCGGGTTTTAGTGATTTTTATTATGAATATTTTAAAAACATAAATTGAATTGTCAGATCTCCGGATTAACCGGTATTGTCACAATCGGGTTGATTTTAAAAACACTGATTTAAATGCAAAAACATTTTAAATACACACTCTTTAAAAATTACCAAAATATTTGTTAAGTTATTAGTAAAATTTTTCATCGTAAAATATTCCGCGCTTCAAAAGCGCGGGTCAAAATCTAGTTATGGTTAAATAGAAACCATGAATACATGAAATATCATGTAATGGAAATAAAGTGACAAATTTATGTTGCATAGAGTTCTCCAAGATAAAAATATTTTTTTAAGAATACTATATTATAGAATAACAAAAAAATATAAGTAACAATTGGAAGAGATAAAATTGTTTCAAATGAATTGATTCCTTTTATTTCCAATATGAAACATACATAAATAATTTACATTTATAATATTAGTTTAAACCATTATATTAGACTTTCCAACAACCAATTTCATGTATTGGCACACATGCAAGTACAACTTACAACCGGTCAATTCTAAATGTATTTTTTTCATTCAAAGAGGTGTTTTTTAATTTTATGGTTATTTTTTTTAGTTTGAGTAGTTATTTTATCACTAATATCACCACATTTAGTTGGATATTAAATTATATTGTAATCTAAAATTTTAGAAATGTTTACCTTATTAAGTTTCTAGACAAACTATCTTAGAAATTCAAACAGAAATACAATAAACTAATATATGAAAATATATTTTAAAAATTACAACTATATTTTAATATTTATTTTATATGGCACACTCACATTATATTTATGAAAAAAATCGAATAGATTTAGATATCATAAACTTTTCTATTTTTAAATATTTCTATAATATACCATCGAAGATGTTTTATAGCTAACAAATTCATATTTTTTACTTTTAGTTTTTATTTGTATATTTGGAAAAAACAAAGATAAAATATTTATATATAAAATTTTATAAAACTACAATGCTCCCACCAAACAAATATACTATATATTGAAAATATAACCTCACATGATTTGTTCATGATTGTGATCATGTGATATTTGAGTTATGGGTTAAAATTGATCATCTCTATCTAACATGGACGACCAAAACAAACTTGATAAAAATACATTGACTTAACTGATTCATGGAATTGAAATGGACAAACGACGACAATCAGCTTCATATGAACATAAAATCATAACTCTTCACTTGAGATCTTTTGGTAAATGAAACAACTTTAGAAGTTACGTTTCAAAAAAGTAAACAACTTTAGAAGTTGCAAATCTTGGTTTTGTTTGCGTTTCAACGGCGATTCAGTCTAGAAAAGTGTCTTTTTGATTTGGAGATAGAGCGAAACAAAGATGAATAAGTGGGTTTAAATCATGGATTCTATAGAAATATTGACTCTAAACTCTGGATGGGAAACAGTTGCAGAATGATCAGTGAGTTTTTGAGAAAATGTATGTTTTATGAGATTGAGTAACTCCACATATGAACCATAAATTAAGATATTAGTGGGTTGAGTATACAGAATAGATGATGGGGATACACATAAAGGAAATATGGCGAGAGGAAACATCAAGACCGCGATGATGGTGAAAACAGACAAGGGACTAATTCAAAGAGAGAGACTCTTGATGATGTCGTCTCGTGGCTTGGTGTGGTTGGTACGCTGCGGTAGTCAAATCCATTTTGGAACTCATTTTCCAGGGAGTTATATATTCTCTATAGAAAGGAATACCCGTCTTCACTACTCTGTTCTAAAACCAGCACTTGTTCTTGTCATGGAAATACAATTGCAAATTAGGGTTCAACTCCTTGGTCTTGATCAAGATACTGCTTCTAACAGTCTGACTTTGGCTAATGTGAACCCTTCATCAAATCGTGACTCTCGTGCATCTTTCTTGTCATTGTGGTTTGACATGTTCCAACACTGAATTATCTTTTTTATCATCTTATCTTCTAGCTTCTACTTCACAAACATTTTTAATGCTTTCTCTATTTTTCTCCTGTTTCAAGTTGTAATTATGTCTCAGATGAGAAAATAAATAAAATCTTTTGAGAAAATAAACATTTTTTTAATGCTTTCTCTATTTTTCTCCTGTATGACAATAAAATTGAACGAAAGTAAGAATAATGACGAAGGAAAGTGATGAAGAAACAATATATTAAATCTTTTGAGAAGCATTGTGTCTGTTGCGCACAAGAAAAAAAGAGAAGCGTTGCGTCTTTCCAAACGTAAGGACATACCGTTTGGACAACCGATGATGTCATGTATTTAAATGTAACTTAAACTTAACCATTAGATTGAAAAACCAAGTAATCTCTACCGTACGATACAACTCTTATTTTCCTATAAAAAATGATGACCTCAATGGAAACAGAAACTGGGGTTTGCTATTATATATAGATACTATGTTTTCAATAAAAAGCTATTTAGTTAAATAACATTTTATTTTTTTAATATAATGTTGAATGACACCAAATTTCAAAACTATTAGTGTATACACAGAAAAATGTCAGATTACAACTCTCTTTTTTCTTTTTTTGATCAATATTTTCAATATTTGCAAACACATACTTTCGATATTTTGATCTGAAGCTTAATTCCATAACACTTGACCAATCTTCTTAAATCATATTCTTTCTTTTTTTTATCACTGAATTTCATCCAAGGTAAATGTTTAAAAAATATATACAGGGGTAAGAAGTAATTTGAAAAAGGTAAATTCTTTAAAGTAACATTGTAAAAAAAGAACGGCGGATCTGATCGGTGGGTCAAACAGGAACTTTATATAATCAGGCGGCAGCCTCTCTCTATCTCTCGTAGTTGTCGGAATCCTAATAGTTTCGGCCGAGGTGATTGTTGGAATCCTAATATGCCAAGAATTAAATATAGGGTGCGTCTCCCGATCTACTTTCTTGTAGTTAAATTCATTCACTGGACACTGCTGTTGTTTGCTCTCTCTAACTATCTATGGTCGGTTATGTCTTTTTATAAGTTTCCCGGTCCGAGTATGGACGACTTGACTGCCAGTATGTTAAAGAAGTACTACAAGACTATTTCAAAGGCATCCACGCTGGGTTTTTTCAAGGATTGCCTCGTAGAATTGAGGGTATGTGTGTTTTGATCAAAAGTTTTAATCTTTCTTCTTCTTGTATCTCTGTCTTTACTACTACAATACGATTAATGATTTTTTTTTTGCTGTTTTATTGAGTTTTGGTTGGTTAAATGCAGGATCAGAACGCATCAAAAGATTTTATTTCGTTTTTTGAAGAACTGTTGCCGTCTGTACAATCTCTGCAGTCAATTAAGCGGTATTCAGTATTCGTCTTCTCAAAACTCGTCTCTGAATTACAAATGGAAGCAAGATTCTCTCTTGATTCCATTCTCAGGTTTGCTATTTTCTAGCTCATTCTTTGGTCATCGGACCATCTATCTGCATCTGGATCCTTTGTTTGGTTTCATGCTTATCAGTGTCACTCCATCACATTTTAATCATTTTTTTTTTCTTTCCCACAGTTTGATTGCTGCTTTATCAGAAGATCTCGAGGAGGAATTTGTTCCGTGAGTACTTCTCAAAACTATATATAGTCTTTTGACCAGTCCGTATCTATGTTTCTAACCATTTTTCTTCTCTTGTCTAGCTTCCTTCCACGGGTTGTCAACTCGTTATTAATTATCCTGAACAATGGTGGTCTGGAAAATGCAGAAACTATTGACCAGGTTTTTTTGATCTTTTATAACACTCAGGACATTGCATTTTTTTGGCTAGTATATTGAATTTTGGCCGCCGCAGATATTTACATCCTGGTCTAAAATAATAGTAAACCTAAGGTTTTATTTCGCACGCGACATCCAAAGTGCTCTCAGGTAAAATATGTTTTTTACTGCGGTTTGGATACAGTTCATGAATAGGTCACTCTGGTCTCAGTTGAGGATTCTTGTGGTTAAAATGTTGATGTTTTCTGTTACTTGGCCCGATAAAAATGTTTGATTTGTTTCTTCTTTTCAATTGTTTATATGGATGAATATTGTAGGTGCTGTTGTGTTCTTTTTTTTTTTTTTGCATTTTTGTTCTAATGTTTTAATTTTCGCCCTTGGTTAGGAATACATTGGAGCTGAGGTACTACCCCAGTGACATTATCAATGAAAAAATATCAAAATCGATGTCACGTGTGTTGGATCTAGCTCTGCCCATTCAGCTTGAAAAAGGTGATGAATTGCTTTGTTACTTCGTTATGCTCATCTTATTGTTGTAGAGGGGGTCAGTGCAGTTGAATGTTTATCTCGCCAACATTTTACAGGGATCAAGATGATCCTTTCTGAAGTGGCAGAGCAACCGGAAAGAGCTGCTAGAGCTGGTTTCCTCCATTATGATATGATCGTGAGGCTGTAGAAATCTTGAAAATGAAGCGGGCAAAACAACAGATTTTGTGTGTTTTGGTTTTAAGTGTGTGTTGATTTCAAGTCAGTTCTATAAGTTCCATTATATTCAAGATTTGAAATTTTCATATTATTTTTATGAACTTAGTAATGATTCTTTAGATCTCTGCACAGCATATTCCTAATTTTTTTTTTTTGTTTTTAATAAGCCTCTGCCCTAACACTTGACAATTCGTAAGCCATATACTTTCTTTTCTTACTAAATTTCATCCAAGGTATAAAATTATAGAGAACCAAAGGTGAAAGTTAAAACATTAACTACGAACAGAACCAAACATCCCAGCTCCGAGTCTACAACCAGACCCCTAATAACTTTACCCTGAAAAACACTAAATTGAATCGAACCATAATTTTAATAACTCGGTTTAAATTTGGTTTAACACCGGAAAAACTCGGTCGGTTACAGAACCGGATATCTACGCGGTCCGTTTAGTCCTAATTAATTAATTATTATATATGGAAACAAAAATCATTTGTTTATAGAAGTACACACACTATATAAATCTCGAGAAGAAGGGTTTAAGCCTTTGTCCTCCCAAAAAATCTCTGCGCGGCTTCCTCTCTCTCTTCTTCGAGTTTTGACTTGCTAGTAAAAATCGGAAATTAGAGAGCTCGGAATCAGGAATCAGAATCAGGGAAGTTTTCAAAACCCTAAAAAAAAAAAGTGTAGTGCCGTGATCATGGCGACTCCAGCTGATTCTAGGGCTGTCAAGTCGCTCAACAACTCTGAGGGAACGAATAAATTTAAGGTTCGTCTTTCTTCGTTCGGTTTCTTTTTGTAATTACCGTTTCAGAAAAATTCACTGAGTTTGTATTTTGTTATGTGCGTGCTACTCTTGTGGGATGCGTGCAGTACAAGAGTCCCCATGAGAAAATGGAAGACACTAAAACACAATGTGGTCAGTGTCTTCAAGAGCTTGGAGAAGGATCAAGGCTGAGCCTTCACAGGGTTCCACCTTTCTCAAGGATCGCCTCGTAGAACTTAAGGGTATGTGTTACTTTTGATCAAAGTTTTTTAATCTTTCTTCTACTTGTCTTTATAGTGTTATATTTCAGACTTCAGAGAGACATGTAATAATTTGGTTGGTCTAATGCAGGAACTGGATATAGCAGAAGATTTTATTTCATTCTATGAAAAGATGCTGCCCTTTTGTTCAAACTCTTCCGTTGGTTATCTCTCAGAAAGAAATAATCTTCTCAACGCTTGTCTCTGAATTACACATGAAAGCAAGATTCTCTCTGGACGCCTTTCTCCGGTTTGCCATCTTCCCACACTCATATCTTTCTTTAATCCAGTTACATGAAAGCATGAAAGCATGATAAGCATGAACATAGAACATACACCTTTCTGTCTTTTTGTGCAGGTTGATTGATGCTTTATCCAGAGATCTCTTGGACAGCTTTATTCCGTGAGTATTTATTTATTCTTTTCAGCTGCACAAAATAATACACTTTGATGGTTTTTGAAAGTGCCACTTATGCATTCTTAGAGCGTTCCAAATATTGTGCCTAGCATACTCTGGAAAGTGAAAACAGAGTGCGTGTAATTATATATAACTTAAGTGGAAATTAATGCTTTGGAAAATCCATTGAAATATTTTTTGAGCTGGCCACAGATTACTAGCCAACATAGTCTTTTCACATATATGATCTGATGCAAATAGTTTACAGAAAAATTGTATTTCCCTTCCTTCTCTTGCTTCGATTGTGGTCTCTTTGATCAGTTCTTGTCTATATATTCTAACCGATTCCTTTTGTATATTTCTTGTCTAGCTTCCTTCCTCGGCTTGTTAACTCCATAGTGACACTCCTGAAAAATGGTGCTCAGAAAGAGCCAGAGATTGTTAAGCAGGTTTTTGCTCTTGTTAAACATGTTTTACACTCCAGAATAATGCTTTACTGTTACAGATTATTTTTTGGCTGATATTCTGGTCCTTTCCTTTCGTGAAGATATTCGTATCTTGGTCGAACATAGTAAAGAACCTGCAGAAGTATCTCATATGCGACATCGAAGGTGTTCTCAGGTAAGTGGATTAGTATTGTAGTTTTCTTCCCGTAAAGTCAAAATACATGCTGTAAATAACACACTGCATGTTTCTTCGGTTGTTTATAGATTTCTGTTTTTTTCTTTTGATGTAGGGATACACTGGAGCTGAGGTACTACCCACAAGAATCTATCAACGAACTGATGTCACGTTCGATGGCACTTTTGTTGAGGACTGCACGGGATGAGCAACGCGAGATAGGTGATGAATCGCTTTTTAAAAATTTCTTTATGTTTTCTCCTTGTCTATGTTAGGGACAGTCTAGTTGATTCTTATCTCACGGACGTTACAGGGATCAAGAGGATCATTTCCTGAACTTGCTGACCCACTGAAAAAATGTGGAGGAGCTATTCTACTATATCATGTTATGATGAGGGATGCTTCTGGGAAAAGTCCTCCACTCCAAAGCTGGGAAAGCTTTGAGTTTCTTGCTGAAAGATTCAACATTGTCCTCTTCTGTTGATTCTCCTCAGGGTAAGTCCTCTTTTCTGAATGTAAGTTAGAATTTCCTTATTTATGACTCTAGTTTGTTTTCTGTTTATCTCTATAGTAGATCCATTTCCAATAATGTACTTGTGATTAGCTTAGAAACTAGTTGGTCATGGTTTGATGTTGTATCTCATTACAGGTTCTGGTAGTACAGTAGAAGCTGTGAGTTCAGCTTTGCAAAGAATATGCGAGGCCACCAATGCAGAAGAATTAACCGTTATGTGGAACTGCTTGTATAAAGAAACAAAAAGATCAATCGAAAACAAAAACTCAGCTCATTTGACCCGACTCTTGACACTGCTTACTTCAGCTGTTAGGGTTAGGAAAGGTCTCAAAGTTTATGGTGAGTTATTTCTAATTAAGCACGCATGAAAACTTAGGTTTGCATGATGATCGTATCGCGATTTTAACTCCTTGTCAATGTGTAACAGATTACCGATACTTGGTGGGACTTGTGAGCCAGATTGTGCCAACTTTTATGGATTCCTCTGATGTTCTCAATAAAGTTCTGGGACTGATGTTATGCACCATTGACAAACCCAGTGATGTCAATGAGCTGGAATCCATTGCTTCACAATGGACCCCCATTTTTTCGTTGAAGAGTTTAATGTATCTTGTTTAAATTTTTTTGCAATGCTAAATTCTATTTTTTCTTCCTTGTAACTGATCATGTAATCCTCCCAGTTTGCTGAGCTTCTTGCGGGGATTGCTAGAGAAGAAGGATAAATTAATAGTGCAAGCCTTTACCAGTAATATATTAAGGCAAGACTCTTTTTTTTAATTACCTCTTGAAAATCTGCCTATCTTTATGTCTTAATTGACTAACTTATGTGCTGCAGTTCGATCAACAATATGATTACGGGGTCTTCGGAGGAGGTTATTCCTCTGTTAGTATCAGTTGTGTGAGAAGCAGCAAACTAGCCACGACAAGGTGGATATCGTATATGGATCATTTGAGAGTATTCAGGAGTTCTTGGAAGACGAGATTAAGAAGATTCAAACGAACATAGAGAATACAGGGCTAGCTCATACTGATGAGGCTGAGTTGGCTATTGTTTGGGGAGCTGTCAATTGCTTTCCCTATTTCAAAGTGGATTCATCACTACTGATTCGCTTCAAGAATACTCTGAAACACAAGTTGGCAGCCTCAGTTGGTAAGTTTTTGGCCTTGCCTACTTCCACTTTATTATACATGATGTTCTTGATAACGGTCTCATTTCTTAGAAGTTATCTTAACTTTCTTGTGTGCTATATATCTTTTTTCAGTGAAGGCGTCTAGTTCTCAGGAACTGATGTGGCAGAGCTTACTTGGTGCTACTTTGAGTTCATGTCTCAAAATCAGCTCTACTGGAAGACTCATCCACAGTGATGTAGAGGAAGCTTTGTCTCTTGCTAAATGTTACAAGTCATGTGTACAAGTGCTGTCCCCTGTGGCCGACTATTTGGATTTTGTGTATAGGTGAGTTTCTATGTTCTGGTGGTTTATTTCAGTTTTTTAATCCATGTTCGACCATCACTGATTCTGTTTTTAAATTGCAGACCTCTATTAGTTAACGATGGTAACTCTAAGCCATGTCCAGAACTCCAAGCAAAAAATGCTGAAGATGCCTTTGACATATTTTCTGAAAATTTACGTCACCCCAATAAAGACGTCCGTGTTATGACTTTAAGGATCTTATGCCATTTTGAACCTTTGTCTCCTGACCCTTTTGTTGAAGAGCATCTTCCAATGAAGAAGAAGCTGAAAACTGAAGCGGTTCAAAAGTCTTCCTCTGAAACGAATGTGAGTAGATATCTTTAGTTGTGTATTCCAAAAGCCTTACGCTCAAATCCTGATTGGTTTACTAACAGTAGTATCTATAACTACCAGGTTCTTCAGTTATTGAAAATAGTTGAAGAGCGTCATCACCCATTATCCACTGGAAATGAATTGGCAACAATACAAGATGATCTCTCTGCTGGCAGGATACATGATGCATATGTGCCGCTTGTATTCAATGGAATGATAGGTCTTTTTCATAGAAACAAGGAATCTACTGAAATATGAGGAACCAGCATCTAAGTGCCTTGCGGTTCTTATGATGAAGCACACGGGAGCAGTGTGGAATGATTTGGTTCATTATTTGGGCCAAGTGCCAACTAAAACTTGAAGCACTCCACAGTCATAATGAGAATGAAAACTACAGCATTTCACAGAAGCATAGTGGTAGCTTTTTTTTTGTTGCATTTTCAGATAGTATCATTTACCAATATTTTTGCGTCTCTATATTATTATTTTCATATATCTTTACTTCTTTACAGTTCTAATGTTTTTCTTTTGCATTCTGCAGGTCTGATGGAGAGTTTTAATTCATTTCTCTTCCCGCGGTCTAATAGTACGCCTACTACAGATGTAGTATCTCTGTTGCTAAAGACCTTACAGAAAGTTCCCAATGTTGCTCAGTCTCATGCCTCTGATATTCTCCCTCTGCTATTGAAATTTATGGGGTACAACACTGAAAAGCCTTTGAGGTAATCACGTCTCTGTCTATTTTGTTCTTGAGGAGCGATATGATTCATATTGTCATCATCAAGTCTTTCTCTCTTCAGTTGCAGGGTCGGATTATACAACTGTGGAGCTTGTACAGGAAAGAAGTGGAAGGAGCTGCTTAAACAGTGGTTGACTTTGCTGAAGTTGATGAAGAATCCGAGGTCGTCACGTTTTAGTCAATTTGTAAACGACGTTTTGCAGAACAGGTTGGCACCAAATGTTTTTTTTTCCATCGTTCTTTTGGATATCTTGGAGTAAGGAAATTTTCATTGACGTCTCTCTGCATATTGGTTTGTGTTCTTTGGATATGTTATACTAGGTTCTTGGATGATAATGATGCTGAAATACAAATGAGTGTCCTAGAGTGCCTTGTGCTGTGGAATGACTATTTACTCCCACACCGCCATCGTTTGGAGAATCTGATTAAACGTGAAAAACTGAAAGAAGAGCTCACGACCTTCTCCAAGGACATTGAAGAAGCTCACAGATCTCACTTTGTTTCTCTTGTAATTAGAATCCTTACTCCAAAAGTTAGGAGTTTGAAAGACTCAGCGTCGCGTAAGGTACATATGTTGCATACCTTCTGTTTTAGTTTACTACACGTAGGTCCTAACATTTTTTGTTGTTGTTGTTGTTGTTGTTGTCAGGGTACAAGTATTTGTAACAGAGAGGCAGTTCTTCGCGTTATTTCTCAGCTGGATGTTAATGAAACTTCCCTGTTCTTTGCATTGTTGATGAAGCCTTTGAACATCATATCGGATGAAGCAACGGACTTGTTTTGGAGCTCAGGCAAAAGCTCTCTGGATCATTTCCAAAAGTCAAAGTTCTCGAGATATATCAACGTAGATGCTCTTTCTAACTTATCCTGGAAGATGAGATCTGGTTTTCTTCATGTCATCCAACACATACTCGAAGTCTTTGATGTATTCCGTGTCCGACCATTTCTAGACTTTCTTATGGGATGTGTTGTCCGCCTATTGGCAAACAACGCTCCAACTATCAATGAAGAAAGTAATATTGATACAGAGATTGTCTCAACAAATCACGACCAGGTTAAAAAATGTTATTTGGTGTTGTTTGTCCAAACAAAACATTGTCTGAAAATTTTTCTTTTGTGTGTAGGCTGGCACTTCTTTAAAGCAGTTTAAAAAGTTGAGATCCTTATGTCTGAAGATTATTGATTATGTTCTTAAAAAGTACGAGGATTGTGAACTTGGCTCTGAGTTCTGGGACCTATTCTTTTCAGCGGTGAATCCGTTGATCAAGAGTTTTAAGCAGGAGGGTTCTAGCAGTGAGAAACCAAGCTCTTTGTTCATATGCTTCTTGTCAATGAGTAAAAGCCCCAATCTCGTCACCTTCTTATGTCGGGAAGAGTCTCTTGTTCCAGACATTTTCTCAATTCTAACAGTCACCACAGCTTCAGACCATATAAAGTCCTCTGCCTTGAGTTTTATAAAGAACCTGCTCAGCCTTGAAAAGGACTTGGAGGAAGATGACCATATGATCAAAAGGTTCTTAGATCCATATATAGAGGCACTGATTAAAAGCTTACATTCTCTTTTCCGTGGAGATATTTTGAGAAGGTAAGGGTTATTCTAAATCAACAGACTTAGTATCATCTTTGTTTCTACTATTCTAAAGAAAAAGTGTGAATTATGATCAGGAAATCATTCAAGTATCTTGGACGAAGAGAGATCGAGATTCTTAAACTATTGTCGAAACATATCAGAGATAGATCTCATGTTGTGAAGTATTTGGACATCTTGATGTCTTTCCTGGACAAATGTGTGAAAGATTCTTGTATGGTTACTCCTTTCTTTTCTTGGTAATATTTATATAATAATATTCAAGTCTCTTGTGTGTGTGACTGTCGTATTGTTTTTGCAGATATTCATCGTGAGGCTTTGCTGGCCATTCAAGACATCACATCGTTACTTGGGAGCGAGAGTACTAACAAAATCATAGATACAGTCTCTCCTCTGCTTGTTGACGCTGGACCTGATGTCCGATTATGCATTTGTAACCTTCTCGAGTCTCTTGCGAAAATCGACTTTTCTCTAGATCGAGTGGTAAGTGCCATCTTCCTTTTGTTTTAATCTTTTTGTGTTTGAGATTGTAACAAACTATTGGTTGTGTCGTCTCTTACAGGCGAAATGCATCAGCGATATGAATGCAACCTCACCCATGGAAGTTGATGACCTTGACTACGAAACGGTAATGGATGGTTATGCGAAGATTGATGTGGATTTCTTTAACGAATCCTCGGAGCAGCACATGATGATCATTCTCTCACAGAGTCTATACAACATAGCATCTAAAGAAGTTACCTTAAGGGATTGCGCATGTAACCTCTTGTGCACTTTTATTGAATTTTCAGCCTCTATACTTGGCCAAGAGGACTCAGCCCACTCCGACATTGGCAAAGAGGTTTCAAAATCTGTTGCAAGCTGGACAGGCGATCGCGTGTTGTGGATTATGAATAAGTTTATTCTGAAACACATTGGCGATGCAGTGAACAAAGGAATCTCAAGTGGAAAGGTTCAAAGACCCTTTCTAAGTCTGGCATGAGTGAATATTTTAATTGCCATGCTTGTGCTTTGTGCTGTATATAGTTAACTGTAAGATCGATGATACTCATGGTTTTAGATTCTTATAGACAAAATATTCTGCTGCAGGGGGAGATTCTTTTGATACGCAAAATGGTGATGAGCCTTCCAGATTCCGGGAATCTTGCTGCCTTCAGACCTTTATGCTCTGAAAACGATGACCTTGATTTCTTTAAAAACGTCTTTAACATTCAGGTAACTCGCTTTATCAGAATGGATTATGTAACAGTTTGTATCTGTGTTGTGGTTACCTTACAATGACTGTTCTTTTGAATGTCTTGTAGGCACACCGTAGAGCAAATGCAATTAAACGTTTTGCCAAGGAGATCAAATATAGCAGTTTGCCTGAGGTGATCTCTTAGATTTTTTTATCACTATTTTTGTAGTTTAGTGGACTTGTAACCAATTTCTGTTGGGGTTGCAGGGAGTTGTGAGAAAACTCTTGGTCTCAATCTTTTTCAACATGTTGCTTGATGGACAAGAAAGAAAAGGTCAAGATAGAAAAGGTCGAGTTAAAAAGGGTCAAGATGGTAAAGATGAAAATGTCAATGGTGCATGCGTAGAAGCCATTGCATCCCTGTCTGCTCATATGAGTTGGACCACGTACTACGCTCTACTGAATCGGTGTTTCCATGAGATGAATAAGCATACCGACAAGAGCAAGCGTCGGTGTTTCCATGAGATGAATAAGCATACCGACAAGAGCAAGCGTCTGTTGAATCTCGTCTGCTCGATTTTGGACAAGTTTCATTTTGCAAAAGGTGGTGGTTACGCACAGGAGGGTGACGAGGTTTGGCTTGAGAAAACCTTGTACCCCAAGATACTGGAGCTGTTGGATTCTGAGTCTGATGGACTAAACGTCAACGCCTATGTAGCTGCTGTGAAGGTTCTAAAGCTACTTCCCAAAGAGATAATGGACTCAAAAATAGATTCTTTAGTCTCTAAACTTCCCAATTTTTTGAGGAGCCCGATGGACAGCACACGTGAGAATGCCAGAAAGGCTCTGGCTGCTTGTCTGAAGGAGCTTGGTCTGGAGAACTACTTGCAACTTGTCGTTAAGAAACTAGAAGGATCTGAGGTGCATGTCCAGGGGTACACTGTACACTACATGTTATCGAAGTGCCTGCCCAGTCCTACGGGGTGGAAGTTGGATCATTGTTTGGAAGATCTTCTTAATGTGGTGGAAGCCAATATCCGTGGAGATGTTGACGAACAGAAAGAAGATAAGAAAGATTCAGTGATGAGGAGGAGGAAGAAGAAGAAAATAGAAAACAGAAAAAGCAGGTCAGTTGACACTCTGAGATTGATTGCTGAAAATGTAACATTCAGAAGCCATGCATCCAAGTTACTTTCTCTGGTTACTAGGCAGCGGCGGCAGGGGCCTATGACTTCAAAGTTAAAATCAACACTTGAGGATATGTTAAAGCATATTGCAACTGGTTTTGAAGGCAATCCTTCTGTTGATCAAGGAGATCTTTTCTGTTTTATATATCACCGTGTTGACGACAAAGAGAGTGGCCTTAGAGGTCCAGTGTCTTCTCAGCCATCCAAAAAGAAAAGGAAACTGAGACATATTGAAAACACTTCTGGTTCGAAGTCATGTCCACATCTCATTACCGTGTTTGCTCTGGACTTATTGCACAACAGACTGAAGAGAATCCAACCTAATAATACTAACGTAGAGCTGGTGTCGAAATTGGATCCGTTTGTCAAACTACTTGTTGGTTGTTTGAGCTCTGTGTATGAAGATGTTATATCTTCATCTATTAGATGTTTCACTGCCTTGTTGAGGCTTCAACTGCCTTCCTTCAAGTCTGAAGCAGGGGAAGTGACAACCAAAGCTTTAGCCATTGCCCAGTCTGCAGTGAGTTCCGGTAGCCCTCTTGTGCAGTCATGCCTTAAGCTGTTAACAGCTCTTGTCAGCAATGACAAGCTTCAAATTGTCATCTGAGGAGTTGAAAATGTTGATTCAGTTCCCTATGTTTTCTGATCTGGAATCGGATTCCTCTGTTGCTTCTCTTTCACTTCTCAAGGCCATTGTGAAAAAGAAGCTTAAAGTTCCGAAGATATATGATATTGCCGACCAGGTTTCAAGGTTGATGATAACACATCAGGATGAATCAATCCGCAATATATGTGGAAAGATACTGGTAGAGTTTTTGGTCAACTATGCACTTTCTGAGAAACGCCTAGAAGGACGTTTTCACTTTCTGTGGAAAAATCTGAGGTACGTAGCTTTGTGAAATTTGACCCTTTTATTTTTTATTCTTTTTGAATATTAACTGAATGTATCTTCCTCCAGCTATGAACATCCAACTGGAAGAGAAGCAGTTCTTGACGTTCTTGAAAAGCTTATCAATAGATTCCCAAACCATAATTCCGGAAAGCAGTCGAGATCTTCTCTAGGCCACCAGTCAGTTCTTGACCAGCAGTCTCAAATCTTGTTTGTTGAGCTTGCTTGTCGTTTGGAAACAGAAAATGACAAAAAATTGCTGGCGAAGATTAGTGATGTGATCAAACTTCTCATAGGTTGCATGCGTAATTATAATTCCAATCTTGAGCTCTGTATCGGTTGGTATAAGCAGGAGAACTCACGGGTTAAAGCAGCAAAGGTAAATTGCTCTGAGGTGTACATTGTTATTATGACCTAACTTATTACCTCACATGCTTCTTACTTAAATATTTTATTTCTTGTAACATTGTCACAAAACGTCTGGCTACTTTGGAAGTATGTGCGTTGCTTCTTAATTACGGTAGTTGATAACTCTCCTTCATTTGTTTGGATGCATGTGCAGGTATTGAAATTATTCATTGAAGTCAAGAAAAAGTTTGAGTGCAGGACAGTGTTGCAAGAGGCTAAAACGATTTTGGAGGCTGCTGTGAAGTTGCAAAACACTGTTGAGGAAGGCAGTATTCCCTTATGGAAGGACGCATACTACTCTCTGGCTATGATAGAGAAGATGCTCGAGCACGATCCCGACTTATGTTTTCAAGAATATTTTAAGGTAATATTCTTAGACGTTTGTTATCTCGTTGACCATTTGATGTTTAATCTAATTTTTCTTATTATTTTATAGGGTGTTTGGACAATGGTGTTTGAGTTGTTGTTGCACCGACATGAGTGGTTGCAAACTATAACATGCCGGCTCCTGAACTGTTATTTCAAGAAACTAGCCGCGTCTACGGAAGCTGGCTCTCTACTTGGTAAGCCAAGTAGCCTGTTCATGGTAGCTGCTTCTCTTTGCTTCCAGTTAAACCTAAAGGTCGACCGCAACACATTCGTCAACAAGAACAATGATGCAACTGCAAAAGAAGGCAAGAAAAACAATGGTGCCACTGAAGAAGATTATCTCACAGAGAATCTTGTTTTCGCGGTCACTGGTCTTCATTCGATGATTGGACAAACAGATGATGAGTACTGGTCAAGTCTTGACAATGACGAGCAAGCGAAGTTCCTAGAAGCCTTTCTAGTATTTGATTCAGGGAAAGTAAGGTCTACTTTTCTGGGCCTTACTAGTTCAGGCAACATGGAAGGCCAAGATGATGTTAGAAACGTATTGGTCGGAAGCTTGCTCAAAAGAATGGGGAAGCTTGCGTTTGATGTGGACTCTCATCAGATGAGAATAGTGTTCAACGTCTATAAAGAGTTTGCCTCAAACTTGAATCAAGAAGAGTGTCGCCTATACGCCTTCAGGATTCTGCTTCCGTTGTACAAAGTTTGCCAAGGGTTTACAGGGAAAGTCATCACAGATGAGTTGAAACAGCTAGCTGAAGAAGTGAGAGACTGTGTTAGGGACAAGGGTCTAGGCGTTCAGATGTTTGTGCAAGTCTACAGCGAAATAAAAAAGAGTTTGGAAGTGAAAAGGGAGAAGAGGAGGCGAGAAGAGAAGGTAATGTCCGTGGTGAACCCTGAGAGAAACGCAAAGAGGAAACTGAAGTTAGCTTCGAAGAACAAGGCTAACAAGAAGAGGAGGATCATGAGGTGTAAAATGGATAGATGGTCACGCTCTTGAGCTCCCATAACCGTATTTAAGCCATTATGAGTTTATTATTACTCTAAAAAGAAACCTTTATTATTATATAAGTTTACATCAGAATCAAAGATCATTAGACTATGTAGTATATTCTCAACCATTTGTGATGCTTTTTTCACTTTTATCAGTTTGAATTTCAACTTATTATTTAGTTTTGGGTTTGGAATTTTATTTAAAATATAACTCAAAATTCAACTAAATAACAATGTAATTAATATCTACTAGTATTTCAAGATCTATAAATAATAGAAACTAGAAATATTTGTTTTGAATATCAGAACAAACCAGCAAGTTTTTATTGAAAAATCCAACAATGCGCTGATCATGATCATATCAGCCTTAGAAGTATGAAAGAAGCAGACAAGAAAAAAAAAAACAATGCACTGATCATACTTCCAAATAAATAATTACTCACAAGTAATCGACTCTCTCTCTCACACACACATCACTCTCTGTACTTGATCATGATCATATCAGCCTTAGAATATGCAATTATGTTAACGTCTATACTGAATTCTCAACCATTTGTGATTCTTTTTCAGTTTTATCAGTTAGATTTTCAACTTTACATTTCATTTTGGTTTGGAGTTTTATTTGAAAAGCAACTCAAAATTCAAGTAAATAACAATGCAATTAATATCTACTACTATTTCAAGATCTATAAATAAGAGAATAAATAAGAGAAATACGCTGTTAATATAATTTGTACTTAGTTAAAATGTTTGGAAGTCGAACCGACCGGTTGAACCGCTCTTCTATCCGGTTTCAAATTAATCTTCAAAATCAATAAAGGCGGTTGAATTTGACCTCGAGACGACGACGTTTCACAAGTAAACTCAGAAAAAAAAAATCTCTTAATAGTAATACCTACATATTTATTCGATTTGAGACGGATAGCTGCGGAGGCATCGGAGTAAACAGTCGGAGCTATGGCGATGCAAGCCGGAGTTGGCTTATCCAGGATCTTAATCTTAGCCGGAGCAGGTATTACTCTGCTTTTCTCTCTTCAATGTTGCCTTCCTCGCTACCACTAAATGTGAATAACGAATAACAACAACTAAGGTTACACTGGTACGATCATGATGAAGAACCGCAAATTATCGGATATATTGGGTGAAGTGCAGGTAATCTGACCTTATTTTCCTTTTTTACTATTCTAGAAAATATTGACTTAATGATTTTGTTTTTTTCTTTCTATAGTCTTTAGTGAAAGGTATGGAGAGATCCTGAGGGAGATAATGATGATTCCGATGCCGTAGCTTCCCAGGTTCGTAGGTTAGCCATGGAGGTTCGACAGCTAGCTTCATCCCGGCAGATAACAGTCATGGATGGAGCTTCTGGTGGTATGTAAAACTCGTTTTGAAGTATGCTTTTAGTGTTTCTTGTTCATCACGTCTGTTTTCCTTTGTGTTTTTTTGTGTGTGTGTGTGTGAGCAGCAAACTTACAAGCTCTTGTTGTTCCTGCTGCGGTATTGGGAGTTTTAGGGTATGGTTATATGTGGTGGAAGGTGAGAGAATTATTGAAAGTTAGGTTTCGTTCTTGTGAGCAATTTTTTTAGAGGCGGAACTTAAAAAATGTTTGTGTTTTTTGTTTTTACTGGTTAGGGACTCTCCTTTACTGATCTTATGTACGTGACAAAAGCCAACATGGCTAGTGCCGTGGCTAACTTGACCAAGAATCTTGAGCAAGTTTCCGTGACCCTCGCGGTGAGTTTTTTTTATAGCTTACTGGCGATTTATGAAGCTGTAGACGTAAAGTTTGATTGATCATAATCGTTTTGGTTTTTCAGGCTGCTAAAAGGCATTTAACGCAAAAGATTCAGAGTATGGATGATAAGGTTGAAGACCAGATTCATCTCTCCAAGGGAGTCAAGAACGAGGTATTGATTACGATTTTATAGTTCCTGCCTCTAGAAATTATTCCCTTCCATTGCTATGTATATGTAATATGTTGAATTAGACTTGGACCAACGAAATGTGTTTTCTTTTGTTTAATGCTGAACAGGTCACCTTGGTTCGTGAGGATATCAACTCACTTGAGACGGAGTTGGCGTCATTGAATAATTTGATTAGTGGACTGGTGAGTTGTAAAGTTCCATTTTGTTCAAGGCATATCGTTTAGTCTTTGAGATCAGATCAGGAATCATAATTCTCCTTTCTAGCTTCTCACTCCTTTTAGTATCTTTACGAAATTTATTGTCGTGTAACTTCTTTTTGCAGGATGGGAAGTTGGACACATTGGAATACAAGCAGGTACATATATCTTTTCCACCCTGTGAACCACATAAGAGTCTTATTAGCAGGCAGCATTAGCCTGAAAATCAAATCATAATTATGGTTACTTTAGTTGAACCAACCACGAATTGGTGACTCATTGCTGATTCTGTTTCTTGTGGCAGGATGTCACAAATGTTTGCATGCTACACTTATATAACTATTTTGGAGGCAAGAGCACAGAACTTCCTGACATGGTAGGCTTCTCTTAAATCCGAATTGATACCTCTCTATGTCTGTATTAATTATATCCTTTTTGCGTTAATGTATTATTCCCTTTTATCTTCTTTTGTATTCAACTTTTGTATGCAAATTCCAATCTTACAGAAGCAACTTCAACTTCCTGTGAACCAGAAAGCTCGTAATTTACTTGCAGATGTTGAAACCAAGGTGGTCTTTTTCTTATTTGACTTGAAATCACCTAAATTAAACGAGTTAAAAGGGAAACTTATTCTTTACTTGATTGACTATATTTCGTTCAATCGTTTTCAGGGGCTGAAAAACTTTGCTGAAGAACTGCTTGGAAGCAATGACACAGAGGGAGGAGCAACCACGGTGAAAATTATTGGTATAACTAAGTCCAATGACAAGTCTAGGCCACTGTTATCAAGGTTTGATAAATTTATTGTTCTGTATCTCTCTTGTGAAGTTTTGATATAAATGTATATATAGAGTTGTGACAAAAGAAATTTGAACTGCAGGGTTGCTTCAGCTAGGTATTGATGTGGAAAGTTTCCTGATGGCGGTTGGCTTGCAGGATGTATATAACAGCAAACTCTTACTCATCAAAATGGTCTCGTGAAAGCTCTCTTATTATTTATTCGTGGCCTTGGTTTGTTTTCCTTCTCGCCAAGTGCACGCACTTACGTCTTAATGATATTTTAGTTTGTACTTCAGTGGTATTTATTGGAACATCGAGTTTGTTTATTGACATGTGATGCGTCTGCTTTTGGAACTCTTAGCAATTAAAATAAAGTTGATCATGTGGGGAATTATGTTACACACATATGATCAGTGCATATGATGTAAGTGAGCAACACAAGCTGAGTTAAAGATAAAATATTGTCTCAGAGAGTTGTTTAGCTAAATGTTAATATAGTTTAAGGAACCAGGACACTAAAAGGTAAGATATGGGACCCAAAATAATTTCTAAAAGTCTAGCCATTGTGTGTGCAACTGATATTTTTGAGTCATAATTATTGTTCATCAATATTTCCTTGGAAAAATTAATTCCTTATTTTTGGTGTAATTTAATTCCTTAAGAGCCGATTGGTTGGATTGTAGCTGTATAAAGTTTACTTTCGAATTGTAGCTGTATAAAGTTTACTTTAAAATTTAGAGTGTAGAATTTTTTGATATATATGTATCTAATGTACCTGTAGAAATTAAATAAGAGAAATGATAAAAAGGAAATATATTCCTACAACAATGTTTAAAAAAAGAAATAGATTCCTATAACCATATTTTTTGTTTTAGAAAATAAGGTTTCTACAACTATTTATTTTATTTTATTGACTTTAACTTTAAAAACTACATAAAACACGATTGGTAACTTAACTGGTTGCAGATAAAAATTAAAGCTAAAGTCACTAGTTACAACTCAACCAATCACCCCCTTAGTTATTAATCACATCATACTTTAGATATAACTCGCATTTTAGCCTTTAAATTTAATTCGTTATTCATTTCGATTCGATCCAAAAAAGCAGGATATATGTAAGTCTTTTAAACAAAGCAAATATTAAAAATTAATATCCGTTAAAACGATGCAAATCAAAATTACTAAAAAATTAGAGATAGATATCCGATCTGTTCTGACTTCTATACAGATATATGTATATCTATAATTGAATATAAAGTTGTAAATATATACTTACATAACTAACATATAGCTTTATTAATTTTATTTATAAAATTATAAAATATTAAGTTAAGAAAATAATAAATATCTTTATAGAAAACTATAATTTTTCTATAAACTTTTGTTTTATAAGAAAATTTTATTAAATTTAAAAGTCTAATAGACGTATAGTTTCATTAATTTTTATTTGATATTTTATTGTGTAAAATATACTTCAAAAAGTATTTTTTATATTTAGTTGTATTAAATAAAGTAGATAAGATATCTGTAAATATTCATGAATATCCGAAAATATCTATAAATTTTTTGGATATTCAGAAAACTGCATATCCGTATTTTCGAAATAAAATAAATAAAAAAATTAGATATCCGCGAAACAAATTTGGTAGTATTCTATTCGTGCGCACACATAAGCAACATATATCTCGGGCGAGTAAAATTTCACCACGAATGCAAAAGCTAAAAGACAATATAGGTCGTTGTGGTACATGCAACTGAGTTCAAAAAGTTGCAACTGAGTTCAAAAAGTTTCTCCATAGCTGTTCGTTAATTTATAATTTTATGTAGAAATTGTTTTATATAATATTAGAAAGGAAATAAAATTCTTCGTGGCTACCTACCGATTCCCCACTAGCTCAAAAAGATTTAATTATTATTAAGAAGGAACAAAATATCCATAGATTTTGGTATCAATTTGTCATCTGTTTTGGTTCAAACCTAAAATTCGGATATCTATAACTCTACAAATCAAAACAAATACTAATATATAATAGCCATAAAAAACAAAATAAATTACAGATATTAATATTTTTAGGAACATGTAAAGAACTATATATAAATTATATAAATAGTATATTTTATAAGTTTTACAGTATTTCTATTTACTAAATTTATTGAATTATTTATTAGAATTTTAAAAAGTAAATAAATTTATTTTAAAATATTTATTTTGAATGTTTATTTGTTTTTTATATTATTTATTTTTGTGGATTGAATCGAATATCAAGTCAAAAATCTAAATTTTTTTGAATATTTGAGATATCATATATAGTTTGGATAATAAATTGACAAATACCTCCAAAAAAATGAAAATATCCTATTCGCGCAGACTCCTATTTATTATTGTCCGCTAGCAAGCCATCGGTATCTTTGTCGCTTATTTTCCACACTCTTTGTCAGGTAATAATTAATTACCAATTTTCGATACGATTTAAGAACAGCCAAGCTAAGTTGTTTCACATCAGGACAGAGCTCAAAGATCTTCCTATACATGGATTCTCTCGACTTGCCTCAAGCTTCATCATTCAAGGTTCTTTCTCAAATGTTTTTTTTCTTTTAATATAAAATATCAAAACCAATTAATCACGAGATAATATATGATATGTTGTAACCAGGGAGGAAGTGAAAAATTTCTCCGGGATGTGCTTGAAGGTATACTGAAAACATATTTGAGGAAGAATCCGATGGCAAATACGGTATGGGAACTAGTTCAGTCAGTGGACAACGAAAAGATCTCCTACGACCACTTCTTCTTCAGGACAATCAAGGTACCAAGATTTGGTAAAACCAACAGTGTGCATGCTATGTTCTGATCAACAAGTTGGTATTTTAGGCATCAAGTTTGTGTTTATTTAGACATCAAAAGTATATTAAGAATTTGAGGGCATCATTTTAGGTCGATGGTTATGGAATAGATTCTCTGTCGAGCTTTCTCATGGATTATGGATATCAAGTTGGAGGCAGACTTGATTTTCCAAAGAAGCATGTACACGTTCTCTGGCTTTCTCCTCCGGATATTAACGTCCCTGGTGAAGGACAGCGGTCTAGGCAACGGCCCCTTGCCACGAATTGTTATAGCTGAGCTTCTTGTGGACGAATTAAGCCAAGAATCACAGGTATGAATGACAAGAAAAATAATCTTGTGTCATTATGAGTCTTCACTCTTCAACATATGTAATTTTTGTTGGTTCTAATTTGAGATTAAATATTATTAATATTTGGCATTTATACAAAGTTATGGTTAATTAGGAGATAATAAGGAAGTATTTGAAACCAGAAGGTGGTAAGCAAGCCATTCTTTCAAGTACGTTGGGGTCTTTAATTTGGGAGAAGCCAACATCAGCCGACTTTAATCAACTTGCCAAGTATTATATCTGATAACATCCTAATCAATAATTTTTGTTATTACATTTCGTGGTTAAAGCTGATCAATTTTTGAATTGTATCTATGAATGGTAAAGAGAGAGTGAATATGGGGCATGGGCGCTTTTCCATGGCTACACAATGAACCATCTTGCTATTGCGGTCCATCGACTTAAACATCGTTTCAGTGACATTAAATGTGTCGAAGAGTACTTCAAAGAAAAGGGATTTGAATTCAACAAAGACGGAGGAGATGTTCTCAAAGGTTTTCTTCACTTCTCTTGCGATTTTTTCAGTCTAATGCTTCTATACTATAACCATTATATTTAATTAGATGAATTCTATTTCAGTGAGTGAAGATGGTTTACTATTACAAGTGTCGTTGATGTCGGAGAAACACGAGGTTGAGTTTGCAGATGGGGTAACTGAAACCATCACGGCTTCATACATTGAGTTCGTCCAACGTCTAGTTCTTCCAGAGTTCAAAGATGTACCCGGTGATGAGGCAAGAAGCTATTCACATTAACTGCATCTTACAATATTATTAGACTTTTTTTTCTTTTTTTTCTTGTGGTGCAGATCAAGGAATTTCATAGACGCGAGGGCCTCGAGCAAGCTAGCGCTTACCACATAATGGAAAGCACCCGTTTCACAGCGCAAGATTAAAACCAGCTGGCTTGTCTTGTTCTGCTCACTATACCAGTTTTGTGTATCTTTAATTTTCCGTATGCTATTTTTAGACCATCTGCATGTTAAATCTATATGTTGTACTACTTCTCTTGTGATGATGTGACGATAACTTGTATTACCTCTCATGATAGTTATAGTTACCGATTAATAATTGAAAACAGTGGTGATCGTTTGGTGTGCAATTTGTTGTGTACTTGTGTTTTCAAATTTTAAATATAATAATTTATGTGAATGGGTATCGATCGGCTTAGTGATTAGAGGGCCCACTTCTTCGATAAATTCGAAGGTTCATCCATGAACTTTTAAATTCACTCAACCTTTCATGACCAATCAAAATTACACATAAATAACTTAAATAAAAATATTAAACTAAATAAAAATGATTACTTAATACAAACAAGAAAAACGAAAGCAGAAATCAACTGCCCCCAGAAACATAACAAAAGATAGAAAAGAATAAAAAGGTAATAAATCAAGTAAAGGTGAACGAGATGAGCTGAGAAACAAGACGCCTAGCGAAACAATTCCTTGGAGAGATGACCATGAACCACACCGAAACTCCCTATTTGAACAAAACAGCATATCCATTTTCTTTCGTATCATCATTATGGTTATATACAAACAGCATATAGATGACTTTTGTTTTCTTTTAAGCCTAACTCGTCCATCGAGAATATCTATTGGGCTAGTGGCCATGTGGAGAACCACGATATATATTCTTCGTACTTCAACATTTCATCTACTTTTTGAACGATGTTCCGATCATTTTCTCTTCCATGGGTTCATATATTATTCACTGATATTCTTGATCCGCTGTTCATATAAGTTATATCCTGTCATCTATACTACTACATCTTAACTACACACAAATTAAAGATCAAATTCAATTGATTTAAAACATGTTACTACATTTTTACTATACCATTCAAAAACAAAATTCAATATATCGTAAATATGAAATCGACTTTTAAAATTAGTCAGCCCATAAGCACGTTTGGTTTCATTTTCATATCTGTTTTTCAATTAAAAAGGAATATGGAGTGAAATAAATCACTCCAATAAGTCTTATCTTGTAACTTATTGTTCAATGGAAATTAAAGGACCTATCAATGTAATGAAACAACTTAACGAGATTACATGTGCTCGACCTTTTTGTGCTTTTGATGTTGTGCTGGACCATATATTATCACGAGATTACATGTGTTCCACCTTGTCCCTTGTCAGAGTTACTAGATGCAAATTTAACAATGAAACCATTGTTTATATAGATCAAACTCAAACATTACTTCACTTGCACCTTCATCTTAAGTCCCTCAAGCTCCAAAAAAGTGGCAAGTAAAAACTTATATAATTCATTATTTAATGTTGCCTTTACATAACTTGGGAGTATAGATAGAATTCATTATCCAATGTCATTCCAACATGCTCCGATATATTCAAATATGAAAGTGTTTTGATTCAGATTTGGATCCAGATAATTAAAATCAAGTATTCTGGATAATTTTTAACCTAAGCCTTAACCAAACTACTAGTAGAAAAAGTAAACAGATTTTGATTTTTATTTGCTGAATTCAGAAAATAGCATAAACCAAACAAAAAGGACAGCACTACACTATTATGTGAATAAACAAAAGCAAGGTAATCCTTTATTCACACCACTGGACATTCACAGTTTTCACTGAAACCAAACCAAAAGAATCTGATGTCGACGGAAAACAAAAGAATGGGTCACTTTTAAAATTTCCTTATTTTCGTCAAATGTAGTACACAGGGATTGTTTGTGCCACATAAGGAAATATTGAACCCACTTGCATATAAATAGACAACAAAGGTGATTGGAGAGCATCTCCTGTCCAACTTGCGAACTCATGCACACTAGGATCTGGTTTAGCTTTTCTTTTTGAGGTTACTCATCATAATTACATAGAGTTATGAGATTTTACATGTTACGTAATGGTGGTCGTATAACATGTTTATATCACTAATTCACTATGCTTTTGTTTATCATACTTCTGCTCCAGATTTCGCCTTAATATATAGAGTCACTTTTTCATTAAATGTAACATTTGGGTTGTTGTTATTTTCTAAGAAGGCCTCTGGATTGGAAAAAGTATTAGTCAAAAGCCATGTTTGAACTCAGTTAATTATAAACCACAAATAAAGTCCCTCTTATGGCAAAACAGCACCTTTGTCTCACTCTTCTTACCAAACACTAAAACAAGCAAAAGGAATCGTTTTTTCTTTCTTGTAACTTTTGTTTTTCGCAATTCCATAATTTATTTCATTTATAAAAAGTGACCCCTAAGAGTCTCCATTTCTGCAGTAATTGACTCAGCATTTTCATTCACACCAGTCACCAATGGAAAATTCAAACACTGATTCAGAAGTTTTATCTTGGTTTCAAAACCAGAACCAAAGCCATTGCCTTAAGCTTCCTTCTTCTTGCTTTCCACCGACCTCTCTCTCTGCTTTTTATGGTATTCATCTGCTCCATTGCTCTATATTTTTTTTTTGTTTTTTTTATCTAAAAGTTTTGACCTTTGAGGAATCTTCATTGCCAAATTATATCGACTCGAATAAAAAAAAGTCATTTCAGTTTTTAAAAGTTTAAACAGAAAAAAAACAACCTCATGTGACATAGATCCGACTCTCTTCTTAATATTAGGGTCATTGCGATTCTTGATTCTCTTGTAGGATCTAGCTCAATGAGCAACACGGAGACTAACACTGTGGACGAAGACGACGTCTGTGAGAGCTACAAGACTTGTGAGACGAGCAAGAAACGGAAGCTGACACCAATTCCAATTGCGTTTACTAGAAGAGAGTTTCGAAGACGACAAACGACTAGAACCTGACAGGAAACTCTGGCTGGCCGAGAAGATGGGTTTGCAGCCGAGCCAAGTCGCTATATGGTTCCAAAACAGAAGGGCTAGGTTCAAGAATAGACAGCTAGAGATCGACTGCGACTCTCTTAAGGCTAGCTATGCTAAGCTCAAGACAGATAGGGACATTCTCTTTGGACAAAACCAAGCCCTTATAAACAAGGTACTTTTTATTCTTAAATTAAAAGCCAGTTATCCTGAGCAGGGTGGATATTTTATCCGCTAAATTTAATTTGATTCTTATTCGTTCCGATTCGGTCCAAAAATTACGGATATTGGTAAGTTACCGAAGCAAAGTAAATATTAAAAATCAATATTCGTTAAAATCGAAGCAAATCACAAATATTAAAATTTTTAGAAGCGGATATCCGATCCGATCAGGCAATATATAAATATATGTCTATCTTGATTGTATTTACAGATTTAAACATATAAAATTATATAAATATTATTCTAACATATGATTTGACAAATTATACCCACATTATTAGTTATATTAAAGTATTACATAAAAGAAAGAGATTTTTTATGAGAATTGTATTATTTTTCTCAAGTTTTGTGTTATTATAAGTATTAACTAAGTTTTAAAAAATTGACAAAATATATAGATTCACTACTTCTTTTAATTTTTATTTTATATATCATGCAAAAAAAATATTTTACAAAAAAAAATTGTATGAACTTTTAATATAATTTGTATTAATTAAAAAAAATGAGATATCCGTAAGTATTCGTAAATATTCGCAAAATATCTATTTATTTTCTGGATACCAGATTTACCGAATATTCATATTTTTCTGAAGCAAAAAAAAAATTGTAACATACGAAGCAAATCACAAATACTTTCAAAAACCCGGATATCAGATCCGTGCCCAAGCCTAATCATGAGACTATGTTCAACATTTTGATGAAACATTTAAACAGGTTGCTCTTCTCAAAGAGGAGCTGAAAATTCAAGAGAAACTCGAAACTCAGTCTATAGAAACCGAGAAGCTTGGGGAAGAAGGTAGCTCGGTGAGAAGCGACAATACGCAGTACAGTGAAGAAGAAGGGTTGGGAAATAATCAATACAGTTTCCCGGAGCTTGCAGCTCTCGGATTCTACTACTGACCCAACTTTGTGTGCTTCAAATCTAGGGTTGTGAGCTTGTGACACTGTCCCGTGTGGCCCAAGATAATAACTTATCTATTTCCTTCCTTTTTTCTTCTTAGGGTTCCATATTCATGGGAACATATCTTCATGGTTGGTTAATAAAAGAATCATTATGTTAAAGTAGTACGACCTTTAATAAAATTCGACCGACAAGACCATATTTTTCAATGACTTGAGAATCCAAAGGTTTGTGTTTTTCAAATGATATGATCATTCAGCTATCCTAAATGTATATACATTATATGCTACATTTTCAATTAGTCAATGATTGAAATAGTAGAAAGGAAAATTGATTCTTATCATTTGAAAAGGACTAGCACTATTTGATTTATTATTCCTTTGGGTTGTGAAATTGAAAATGGACAGAACTCTTCTTATCTGAAATCACGACCAATGGAGATGTTCACAATCTTTTCAAACGGCCACGTGTGCGGATCAAATGTCTCAGATCCAGATATTTCCACCATACACGACTGTGTGGGACCATTTAATACAAACACATTAGATTTTCATTGCATTAATAATAAATAATAATAGTTCAAGACTCATAATTAGGTCAGACAATCGATACGTGGTGAAATATGATTGGGAATCATCATCAAACACTGGATTTTTTGTAGGGTCCATCGTTCTGTCTTGTCTCTCTCCAACTTCTATGTTACACATGTGGACAGTGAAAGCCCTGAAGACAACAGATTAGAAAAGTGGAGTTACTATATGGGCCTTGACCCGATAATAAGCCCATTCATCATAAGCCCTAAACTCCTAACTTAACTTTAGAAAACCTACGTCGTTTAAGTCACTGATAAGTGCTAAGCGACTAGGCGGGGAGGTCTGTGACACACGGTGTGAGAGACGGTGGTGTAATGGCCCAACACGGTGTTAACTCCTCCTGGCTGATGATGAAGAAGAACAAGTATGGAGCTGGGGCGCAGGAACAGGACGGTCAACTAGGGACTGCCACAGCTGCAAGACGAGCATCTCCCGCAGCTTCTCTCACTGACGTCCACTTGCTTCCATATCGATGCTCGCATTGTGGCGGCGCTCACGTCATCGCCTTGACTTCTGGTAACCTCTCCATATCTCCGACTTCTGATCCAACATTTAAAGTGTGCTTCTTTTTATTTTTTTTTTTTGCAGGTGGTAAGGTGTTGACATGGGGAAGGGGAAACTCATGGTCAATTAGGACATGGAGACATCCTCGACTCTTCTTTGCCTAAACCATGTATCTTTCTTCGACGACTATGTTGTAACTCAAGCCTCAGCTGGATGGAGCCACTCTGCTTTTGTTTCAGGTTAACTTAAATTGAACTTTGTAACTTGCTTTGGAGACAAATGAGATTGATCTCTCCTTTTTGTGTGTCTGTATGTGTAGATTCCGGTTGCCTATTTCACATGTGGCAATGGCTCATTTGGTCAGCTTGGTCATGGTGATAACATGTCACTTTGCTCTCCAAGCTAAACGTCTCTTACTTTGTCGGATAAGACTGTGAAGATGGTAGCTTGTGGTATGCGCCACTCACTTGTCCTGTTCGCAGGTAAAACATCTGATATAATCATTCACCGGTTCTGCAAGAAAGAAAAAAAAGTATCTTTCTTCGTTTGATTTATCTTGTGTTATTTAGGGAATCAAGTGTGCGGATTCGGATCTGGAAAGCGACGGACAGCTTGGTAGTCTCATCAGACAGAAACAAAGTCACTTGTAGTAAATCTTCCATGTGTTGTCTCTGGATTAGAAGATGTTGAGGTTGTTCGTATAGCAGCTAATGGAGACCATAGTGCAGCTATCTCCGGTTTAACTCTTTAAGTCTCTCTCTCATGTTCAGTTTTTTTTTCAATTTCTCCAATCATGTGTCTGTTTTGTTAAAACTCGTGCTTGACCAGCTGAATGGACAGATGTTCAGTTGGGGAAGAGGATTCAGCGGCAGTCCTGATGTTCAAACCCCTCAGTGTTTGCCATCATCTCTTTCTTTCAGAGAAGTTGCTTTAGGATGGAATCATGCTCTATTACTAACCGGTAATTTCTGTTTAGATGCATCAGTTTACCGTCTGTTAGCTCATTGAACTCATTTCCTCTGCTCATGGGCTTGTTGAAAAGTGGATGGCGAAGTTTTCAAGCTTGGTAACACCCTTAGTAAACAATCCGAGAAGCAACAAGTGCAAGTAGATTCCTCTGAACCTCTCTTGGAGAAAGTTCCAAGGCTTTGATGGAGTTAAAGTTGTGCAAATTGCAACAGGAGCAGAGCATTCTGCTGCTGTAACAGGTAAATGAGGAGAGATTCATCTCTTTGTTCTTCAGACTTTTTTGAGTCGTTAAACAAACAAACATGTGAATATGCCTAGCAGAGAGTGGAGAAGTTGAGACATGGGGATGGGGTGAACATGGTCAGCTAGGTCTTGGAAACACCAATGATCAGAACAATCCTCAACTGGTGAGACTGGGAAGTGTAAACAAGCAGACGGGAAGATACCAAAGTATATTGTGGAAGTGGATTTACCTATGCAGTAAGCCGAATACAAAAGCTTTCCTCTTCATCATAGAAATGTATGTATCATATCATATACATATTTAATGTGTAATACTGAACAATGCGGAAAGTCAATTGTTTGCTTTATTCTCGTTAGAGGAACATTGTCATTACAATGATGAAAATTTTGAGATATACAGATTTTTTCTTCTTAATTTCTTGTTTTGTCAAGATTTAAAAACCTAGCTCTACTGCTTTCCTTACTCTACATGAAAGTGAAATCCCAAAAGAAACTAAAACCCTACTGATTCAGCTCATGCTCCATAGATGGTGGGATTAGCTCTAAAACGTTGTTGTTGCCTACAACCTCACGAGAGGATGAGCAGATTGTTTTCATGTCCATCACAAGTAACAATGGGTCGAAGCGGGTCCACTTTCCACTGGCCATCAACAATGAACTTAATCTGTGAAGAAAATGTAGCGAGGTTATAGATATGGTTTAACATATTAGATGCAGATACTGCTTCGATTGAATGATTGATCTAACCTGGTATTTTCCAGGATATAGCTTCAGCGACAAAGAGAAGACTCCGTTCTGTGCTTTCTTCATTTTCCTCTGTTTGCAAAATCATAAAAACAAATTTAAGTAGATGTGAAGCACTTTGATTAAACCCGTTTCTTCTTTTATCCAAATGAACTGACCTGGGTTGACCAACCGTCAAATGAACCCTGTTAGTAGAACTTCTGAGGCTGAGTTAGGCCATACTATGGATGCAGTCCGGAGTAGCCGTAAAGCTCTCCTAGCATGATCTATTTTTCTCTGTTTCTCCCGTACAATCCTCTGTGCGTCTCTAGCAAGAAAAAGAAGCTAACCAATGTGAGAGACGATAGTGTAAGCATCCTCTTTTTTCACATAAGTAATGAGCATAACATACATTATAGCCATAGCCATCTTTCCTTCAAGAACAGCTAGCTTTGCCCTTGTAGACCGTAGCTTGTTCTGGGCATACATGATTTCATTCTCTTTGAACTCCCAATCATCACTGAGGTTCTCCAGGTTCTCAGAATTTGTCTCACTATCCTAAATGAAATCATAAACAAAAAAAAGAATCGTTACTATTTGCAAAGGAAGATATAACAAATCATTCAAACAGAGAAATGGTTCTAGGTCCCATACGGTTGAATAACCACACACGAAGAAATGAGAACATGTGTTACCTTACTTGCCACAACTTCATCAGGAGGAGGAGACCTAAGGGATTGAAGAACAGAAGAAAGTTCTGACTGGAGATTCTGAAGACGGCTTTTGATATGAGTTGTATTTATATCTTCGGAGTAAGATGCAGTTTTATCTTTTCCGTTCATGCTATCACCAGAATCCTCCTTATTCGTATCATCCTTCTTCAGACCAACCAAGCTACTGGAAGAAATTTCAGCAGCTGTACAAATGTTTATGGCTTTAGATATTTGTTTGTATCTGGAGTCACTATACGGAAGTAGACAGAAAATCACTGCCCATACCTTCAAAATCTTCATCAGTAAATCCAGCTCTCCTCATACTCCATGTTCTCCACGTTTCTGATGTAGACAAGTCGTTTAAGTCTATTTTTCCTGAAACTGACTTGGCTTCTTGATACCTATTTTGTCCGTATTCACCTGAACTTCTACCACCGTCGAGTTCTTGAAACTCACCAGCTGTCTTTAGAAAAAGAAAAAAAAAAGAGTAGGCAACACCTCACGACATAAACAGTGTATTCTTGTGCAGTGAACAGAAAAGTTTATAATAGACAAGAAAACATACCACAATCATTGGAATCCCAAGGAACTGAACCATTTGAGGAAACATCACCATTGATATCTCCTCCTTTCCCACTCAAGTTAATCCCTAGACTCAAATTCCTTTCTTTCTCCAACCTAGTCAATATGCCTTCAATCCCACTCTCGTTCTTACCAATCTACTTCTCTGAAAGAACATTAAGCTTTTGCTTTTAACAAACATTTTCGAAAGGCATAGACCAAGAACTAGCAATGTAAAATACAGAGGACTCACTCTCTTGAAGATGACGAAGCATTCGAGGAAAGATTGTGTAGCACCACCTCCTCGTGTTTAACTTCTTCCTCTTCCTCTTCTTGTTCTTCATCCAAAGTCCCATCCCATGGAAAGCCATCCACCTTGGTTCACGATTCTCTCCACAAGATCAAATCCTTTCAGAACGGATAAGATCCTTCTTGCTCGGAAACATGCCAGGTTTATCAGAATTCGTCATGAACTCCAAAATCTCCGTTTCCAGATCCTTATCGCTATCCCACCCCAAATCTTGGTTGTTACTGCACATCCTCAGAAACCCACTACTACGCCTAAAGCAACAACCTTTATTCCTCAGCTTGACCTCAAGAAACCATTGAACAGACCCACAGATTTTCCTATCAGCTAAACGATTGGGATTGAAGGAAGAAAGAGGCGAAAGGGTATCGGAATCAATCAGCGAAATCCGTGGAGCAAACGAAGAAACGGGGCCTGAGTTGAGAGAGACCATCTTTGGAGCATTTCGTCGAACACTTTCAGTGCGCTTCTCTATCAAGCGTTCCTCATATCTGTCTGTAGGTAGGTGGATTAGCTTTTGCCAAACTTATCTTATGTTTCTAATAAGGAAACTTGGTACAGAGAAAGAAGAAAGAACTAAGAAGAAGAAGTCATGTGACCGCACAAAAACCAAAGCTTTTCAATCGTAAAAAACATTAAAGGAGTATGCTTTATTCGGACGTTTATGGAATTCCAAAGATCAAGTTGATGTATACTGTCCCCATTAAGTTTCTTTAAGATTCTCATTTAACTTGAGAATTTTTGGGTTGTTTCGGAGGATACCATTTTAAGAAGGGTGAAAACTTTGTCTATCCAAAGATTAGTGACCATTAACATTTCGGACCTCCCTTACTCATCATATTCACCATCAATTCCACTTCGACTATAGTTTCGTTTCCTTTATTTAAACAACTAGTTACAAAAGCACTACACCCCACACATGGGCTCACGTCTCTGCCTACGCAAAGTATTTTTGACAATCAGAAATGGCTATAATGGAGAGAACAAAGGATCATATTGACTGACGGCCACAAAAGAAAAAAAACAAAAGTTCATACATAAACAAAAGAGCAATTGACAAAGGTTCCAAACCCCGAGATAAGGCTTTATATGAGTTATAGCGGAAAACAAAGATACGCAACCCAAAAGCTAAAAAGGCTAAGACGCAACAGTTACATTTGAGTCTTGGTGGTTGTTGTATGAATGACCATTTCCTCCACCACCACCACGTCCCCTTCCTCTGTTGTTGTAGTAGCTCCTTTGGTGACCGTTTCCACCGGCGTTATCATAAGATTCATACCGCCCATTCGAAGTAGCCTCCACCGCCACCACCTCGGCCTCCTCGGGGGCCATTGGAATGGCCTCTTCGAGCACCTCTATGACCTCTCTGGTTCTGGTGGGTTCCACGAGGCACATACTGTTGTTGCTGATAATCTCTCCTTGACCTCCCTCCTTCCACCTGAGTATAGCCTTGCTCCTGCTGTTCTTGGACCACCTCTCCTTCAGTCACTGACTCATCCTTTAAACCCAAAAAGAAAAAAAATCATCAGATACAGCCTCGAAGCAATCGATTTATAAAGATATTTTTAGTAGCTCCACATTTAAAGGGATTACCTTGGGTTGCTCAGACTGATCGTTTACAGAAGATTCTTGCTTCTTTAATTGTTGATGCGTCTTCTTCCTGCAACCAGAAGAACATATCAGTACCGCAGAATGAATTGTCAAAAGAGAACTCAAGCGAAGGATGTATGTTATCTACATCACATAACGAGGAACTCAAACACATGTCGTAAGCATTCACTACAGTGACGGAAAATAGTATCACAGTTCTTAATCATTACTCACACGGTTAAGCCAGAACACTGTATATTATCAACAACTCATATGGTAAACGTCTCCAAGACCATAACAACAACGTAATAAACAAACTTACGAATGTACTTTTCTATCCTATCCAAACAACTTAGCTTACATAAAGAATCACATACCCACACCTCACTCTTCTGTTGTACAACAGCACAAGCCTAGACAAACTCTGACTCCTACCCAAAAGAAACTCGACCCGGGAATGGATCACTATTCTCCTCCTTCGGATCAAATTAGAGCTTAGCATCTCTCACAACAGAAAGAATAACACGCATTCAACCTATGAAATCCACTACCAATTCGATAACAAACAAAGAAACTAAAAATAAGCAGTTTAGCTTTAAAAAAGATTGTGTTAGGAAACAACAATGCAGCCTAAACCAAAGTCTCGCAAACAAACAAACAAACAGAACTCAGACAATCTAACCATTGAGTGTATACTCTCCAAATCAAAACTTAACGTCATCAAACAAAAAAAATACCTTTTGCTCATTGTCAGCAGCGACTTGGAAAGCACCGTAGTTACCACCAGATGCTTCAACGGGAGCAACCATCTCAGGAGTAATAGTGAAGTAATTAGAACCCATAATCTTCTTCAACTTCTCTCTCAATCCAGCATCTGAACACACAAAAAAAAACCTCAATAACCAAAAACCACAACAAACAAGTTAGGTTTTTTTTTCAATTCATTACATGAAACATTGCAGTTGGAAGCAATCGGCTGGTCCGAATTAGCCAACCAAAGCTTAGCATGCTCGACGCAACGCTCCAAAGCGTTCTTATGAGACAAGAACGAATCCGCAGGCCTAGACACCATCAAGGTCCACAGCTCCGAAATCAAATCCAGATCCTTATCACAAAGCAGATCAGTGGACTCATCCGTAACCGTATCGTAAACCAAACAGCAACCCCTCTCGTGCGTCCTCGTCAGCATGATCGAAGCCAACTCGCTCTGCGACTTCACGTCGAAGAGCGACCCGAAGTACAACAGATTCACCAAATCCTCCAGCTTCCCCGCTTCTTCCTCCACCTCGGGAGGAGTGTTCACGGCTTCGTTTTGATCGGAGGGAGGAGGAGCTTGATTGTGGTGGTGGATGGTGAGTGGTGGCGAGGGCTGATTTCTTCGGAGAGGGCGGAGGAGAGAGGAGCGCGGAGCTTGTCGAGCTCTTCGATGAGGACGAGGACGGAAGGTTTGGAGCGGAGGACTTCTTGTTGCTCCTTGTTTAGGGCTTTCCCCTGGGAGATCGATTCTTCCATCTGGGCGATTCGGTTGAGTTTCTTGCGGAGGGCGCGGAGGCGTTTGTTGATGAGTGCCCATCACTGGTCCTTCGCTGGTATCTGAGGAAGATGTCGCAGTCGCAATCGCAATCGCAGTAGCAGAAGAGGTAGGAGCCATGGTGTTGGTGTTTGTGGAGGAGATCGGTTTTGATCGGATGAGAAAATGACCACCGTTGAAACAGCGGCGGTGGAGAAATGAGAGAAGAGAGGGATTAGGGTTTTTTGAGAGATGGGGATAAGTGGAACTGTTGAAGCGTCTACTCTGTGTTCTTAAATATATTTTGATAATTGATTAAAGATAATATCCGGGAAAATAATATCAACCGAAATTACTCCTAATTTCTAGACTAAACTATGATTTTGACGTGTGACAAAAAAAAAGATATGATTTTGACAAAACTATTGTTCGCGGATTAGATTTTTAGAAATTAATTTCTTTTAGGAGGTTCTTGGAAATAACATACGAAAGTTACAAAAATTATTTCTTACAGATGAAGATAGATACACTTTAGTTTCCTCTTTTTTTTTCTTTTCCTGAAGAGTATATTTTAATCAAGTATATGAGAAAATAAGATATTTGCATAGTGGATAACGTCATTAGCATTTTTGAATGATTGTGGAAGCCCATATACATACTTGCTTCTCCAGCTTTCAACTTGTATCATTCTACCATTGTGATGTGTAACTGACCAAAAGGCGGACGGATGCTGAAACATTTGCATACAATCGGCCTTAAGTGCCTATTACAAAGATGCATAGTGGATACGGTCATAAGCATTCGATTGTTTTTATTGTGCAATTTAGAACTTTCAGGTTAGTAATGCTCGCATTTGTATTTCTCTGGAGTCTATGTGTTTGGGAGTTGTTAGTATGAATCTCACTGGAAATTCAGCCCATATGAATTAACATTTCCGGTATACATAGAGTAACATGATAACGTTTACACATACTCAGTTACTCTTTTTCATTTACCAGTAAGTGGTAACTACAATGTATACATGAAAAACAAAATAATACTCCTTCATGTCGAAGTGCATGCTCATACAAAATAACTCAAAAAAATCCAAATGCTCGTTTACAAAAAGAAATCGTTTATTTACATCAACAACAAAAACGAACAACTTGGTCTATATCCCAAAAAATAAATGTATAAGCATTTCTTTTTTCTATTATCAAAACTCTACTGTATTTTTACACATCAACTCGTATTAAAAGACTAATCCAATGCGACGCCACCAAGAATCTTGTACCAACTACCAACTCTTATTATCTTATAGACTTTCTGTAAGGTTCATATCATATTTTTTTGCTTCACCAAACGCTTACCGCACAAGAAGACAATCAATCGCTACTAGTCTAGAGGCTAGCAGTGGAGGGTACCAGAATGACATGCAATGTTCCATTGTTTGGAGGAAGTTGCAAACGAAGAGGAAACACCTTGCCGTTTAAGGGACTGCGAGTGCACACCACAGCATCTTCCATGCACGTTTCTTCTCGCAGAGTCTGAGTCAGCTCCGCCACGCTGTTTCCTTTAAACGTGAAAGCGTATCCAACCCCTGATTCATCTTCCACGTGTCCTTCATCGTCGGCGATGTGGTAGTAAATCGTCCTCCCATCCGATTTCGGTGGAGATACAACCGACTGGTCAAAAATTAAAAAATTCACGTCACGAAATGTAATTTCAAACAAACTTTAAGGGTATTCTGGTAATTTAGAAAGTAACTCACATCTTGTTCGGATCTCTCTGAAAGAGAAGACGGAGTCCTCGATGGCCTCCTCCTATGCGGCGGAGGCGAAGGCGGAGCCTTAGGCGACGGAGTGAACTCAGTCTCCGCCGTGACTTGAGTATCAAACAAGATCTCAACGATATCAACCTCCCAAGAGATCGAGTCCTGAGTAGCCGACAGATGAGGATTATCGTGCGTGACGGAGTTTCTCCACGGCGGGAGACCACCGTTACCTCGTAGATAGTTACCGTGTCTCGTCCTCAGCTTGATCTTGGATCCTTCTCTGACCGGTTCCCACTCAACCGCCGAGTCGAGCCGACTCGGTTTAAGCTGGATCACTTTCTTCCCCGTGGCTCCGAGCAAGAACCGCTCGTTCGAGGCGGTTAGGTATTTACCGTAACAGCTTTTGAGACGGATCACGTGGTACGAATCTCGAACCTGGTTCGACGGTCCATCTAGCGTTTTTGGTTGATCCGTTTCGGTTTTGAGTCACGGTTTCTTCGTCGTCGTCTGCGGAAAGATACTTGTTGTGGCTGTTACGCATTCGAACGGTTTTAGCGTTCTTGAAAAACTCCATCGCTGATACGGTTTCGTCTGGGTTGAAGTTACTCGTCTTCTCCTTTGGGTTGAAGCTATTCGCTTTCTGTTAAAAAAAGAAACAATGAGTGGGGGAATATGTAAGAAGAAGTGAAGATGCGGTGTGTATTTATGTGTTTCTTTTTATATGTGTATCTCTCTCTCTTCCTTGTCTGGTCTAAATTGGCTTTTGTGGTAACGCGGACAGAACACGGGACTACATAGAGATGCATGAAATTTTGAAAGTCAGACTTTGCTGACTGGATTTACCGCGTTTTAATTCCCACGTTAGCACCAGTACAATTGTGTCGTTTCAAACTTTTTAGCAGCAATCAATGAGAATCTCATGATTCATGACACCAAGTTGAAGTCATTTTACTTTCCAAGATTATAAATTTATTCTAAAGCTTTTTAACTTTTCAAGTTGAAGTTAACAACAACAACATATGCGATGAACATTTTCATAGATGAAGAACCTTATTCGAACATTTTCAGTTATATATGTTCTTTCAATCATTCATAATGTTAGATTCAGGTTCTTCGTGAGAAGTTAAACAGAATAGTGAGTCAACGTGGAATATTAAAGGTTAATCTAAAGTCATTGATTAAAGTGTTTAACCATCAAACGAAACTAGAGTTAGAAAGGGTGTGATAATATAATCCAATTAAATTAGAGTTAGAAGGGGATTAATATTATTATAAACATTTATATGAAAATTTTATGATACTTTTAACACTTTTCATTTTGATTCTCGTAAGTTTTCATTAGATATTTAGTTATGCAGTTAGATGTAGAAAAACCATTCTATCAAGTGTTGTATGTTCTTCTAAACTTCCATTATTCGTGTAAGACGATACAGTGATATATCATATATGTATATAGCATGCGATATAGATTAAATTTCGTTACAACTTACACGTATCATGCCTTGTAAACATTTAACCTAAAGGTCAACAATGAAAACAAAATGAAAGCATATTACGTGGCCCTTTATGCCCCAAAATGTAATACTGTCCCTATGCCATAAAAGTATAGATTTGAAAAAGAGAGGATTTGAAGGAATGCTTATAGAATAAGTGTCTAGTCTCTTGCCCGCAAGAAAGACCAATAAAAAAAAGGAAATTCATGTGTGTGGGACTCTCCTAACTGCTTCTTTCCTGGTCCCATAGTCCATACCATCACAAATAAATCATTTACTAAACTAACTTTTTCCCCATATTTAGTTTACACGTGTCTTGCGTTAGCTGGATTATATTTATTTATATATTGAAACCATTAGGTATAAGTTTTTAATGTTGGCCAAAAAGATTAGGTATAATTTCTTTCTTAATCGGCCTATATAGGTACGTATAACTTTTGCAAGAACTTTTACTGTCAGTTACATGTTAGTAACTCTAGCTGGACTTAAAATGTAATATTCTTCAACTGATGTAGTTTCCATGGTGAAATATGAAATAAGAAGTTGCTCTAAGTAAACTAAACATCCAATTGATATAAGATATAATAAAGAAATATGAAAATTTTGGGTGCTATTAGGTTGGTGGAACGATGTATGTGTCTGTGGAGCATTATATATGTTAGTGGAGAAAAGAATCATACTTCTATATATTTTCCAAGTGTCTATAAACACTAAATATTAGTAATATGGTAATTATTCCTCCATTTTTCTATTTTCTATCTAATGCATGCCAACCGAAACTTGTCCAAGTCCAGCTAACCATAATAACTTTCTATGGTGGTACACTTAATTAAGAACTATTCAATGCACAATGTAAACGAAAATTGATGATCAAAGACTTGGTCAAACTTACCGGTTTTGAGGACCATCTCGGAGACATTGAACTCAAACCAAGAGAAGCGAACCGATCAATACTACTCTTCATTGACCTGGCGGAAACGGGCGACCCAGGCTCCGACCCGAGACCCGACCCGGAGATATGTGAAGAAACCGGAGAAGAAACAGAGCTCTCATCACCATCAGACATGTTTTCAAGATCAGAACCACCAACGGTAATAACATCCCAGACCAACCAGTTCTTGGTCTTCGACGTATGTGGCTCGTCGTGAGTAACGGAGTTTCTCCACGGCGGTGTTCCACCGTTAGCCCTCATCCATTTCCCGCACCAAGATTTCAGCTTCACCGAGAAACCATCACGCACCGGTTCCCACTGCGTTTGCCAATCCATAGGTTTGTTAGACGAGTGCGTTTGAGTCACTTTCTCACCGGTCATACCTAACAGCAACGGTTTATTGCTCGCCGTTAAGTACGTGCCGTGGCAGCTTCTTAATCTTATCAGATTCGGTTTAGCCTCGACGGTCTCTACCGTCCATACAGCTCGCCGGGCATCTCCTTTACGGCTTTGACGGATGGTTTCTCGGTCGTCGTCGGCGACTAGAAACTTATCCAGGTGGCTTCTTAACTTAACGGCGTCTCCTTTGGTGAATAACTCCATTTCTTTGATATTCGAAGAGACGAAAGATTTTGCTCAAAAAGAGAAGAAGATACAAAAGATCAAACGAACAGAGAAGTGTTTTTTTTTTTGTGATAGAACGATGTCTGATGAATGACTGGACGGGTTTTATGGTTATATAGATTAATGACATAGAGCATTTGATAAAAGGGAACTGTTGGAAGTTAATATTCGGAGTATTATTCGGCTTGAAATTATTTAGAAATTTCCCAAATCAAATGACGAAACAACTATTGATAAAATATTAAACAAGGGTGGAAAATTTGAAGAGATGATAATAAAAAGTAAAGAAAATGTGATATTTAACAAAAATATATATATTGCAGAAGGTTCCACTTTGCGTAAGTAATTGTATTTGTACATTTTGCCTCACGCGCGTGAATTGCGTGATGTGAAGATTTCACAAGACCGGCATACACTTCAAGTCATCATCGTATACAACGGTTCAACCGGGTATTTATTGTCTCCATTAGGTTTTGATTTGTTTGGTTGGCTAGTGGCATATTGATGAAAACTTTAGTGTCTTAAAGTGCTCATGAACTCACTGGAAGTATATACTGATAGAAATAATCGATAATTATTATAACGTCGGTATTATATGTTGTGATCTTGTGAAGATAATGTTCGTATTATATATTTTGAACCAATAAGGAAAACAATGGAAAAATGAGAGGAGATGAGGAGAGGTAACTGTAGTGCGCGTGGGCTTATGTTTGTATCTATTTTCCAGAAAACGAACAAAGTCAATAGAAGACTTATGAATATTAAAGATTCGTCCATGTCTAAACACAGTTGAATACATAGATAGACACAAATATTGCCGTATAATACGTGTGTATCATATCTTTTCTTCGATAAGCGAAAAGTATACTAAATACCAAAGTTGGATTCTTTTTGTTTTTTTTGTCAACATGTTTTTCTTTTTTGAAACTTATTTTGTCAACATGTTATTAGTTGAAGTTTTCTTAATCGGTTAATACTTAATACCAATAGTTGGCTTTTGTTGCCCACGTCAGTCTGTGGAAGAAACGGTCTTAGTTTATTCTCCCCACACCAGATATGGTTCATGACACTTCAAATTTCGGTAGGGTTATGATGCATACCAAGTCTTTAGCATGACTTATTTGCCTTTTTTAATTACAAAACTATTATACATTTGGAAGTTCTTAGGTGATGCATCAAGATGGAAAGAAGATCATAGAAGCTCTACAGCTTCTTTCACAATTTATAAGCAATACTAAAACAAATCGATTTAATCTTTAAAATGGACAACGTGACGTTCCGAGAATGTCTATTTTTCTTGGTCAAACCGCAAATTTAGATAGAGTGTGAAAGGTCAACTTTTACATTGACCATAGTGATTCAAACTATCTTTAACAACACGCAACGACATATCTAGAAGATAACAAGGCGGGTGCTGTTTTTGGCGCAATCAAACAAACCTGAAATGTGAAGATTCCAGTGCCTTTGCTTTCTCACATGCCGTTACAGCTTATGACTTGCCTTAGAACATCTCCGACTCTATTGCATAATTTACTGTAAAACAGAGTGAAAAATGTAGTAAGATTAGATCTTATAAAGCGTAACTCTTCTCCTAAGCCGCAAAACGTTAACATTTCATAGAGCGTATTATAACAAAGAAACATCAATCTCCAGGCAGAGGTTGTAAGACCCAAACCTGGATCCCATGATCCAACCAGTCCGCGGTCTTACCTAAACATCTAAGTGTAATTAAGCCGGTTATGGTCCAATCTTTACTTAGTCATTTTTCAATCATTTGAGGTTCATGCAAGTATAAAATCAGTGCGGAAGCTTAAGGCAAACATTACTTATATATATATGTCAAATGAGATCCATACAAAGTATTCAATCCACACAAGTTGCACAATAGGCTATGTTAAATCCAAATGTTTACAACAAGACTACATCACACATCCCACACGGCCAAGGTCTTCATGGCTCCTTAGCCTTACCACGATCCCTGTCAGGACCTGAAATCAAAACCCACAACACATATGCATAAGATTCATGACCGATATCCTAGCAAATAACAACCTAAGCATGGTTTGGACACATGGTCCATATTCTGGCCGATTAATGACCCATTGATTTACTCGTTCGAAAACTCATATTAACACTTGATAAATCATGATAAATCATGACTAAGAGAATGGTCCAAGCGGATTCACCAGAACCGGCCTTGATCATATTGATCTTGACCGTGAACAACCTAACCGGTTTCATGGTACCATCTCGAAATCAATCATATAAAATTATTCTGACACTTTGATAATTCATTATAAATCTCCAATAAGAGATATCCAACGCCAAATCCCAATAACTCCCACTGGAAGTATGAGATCGGTTCACACATGCCCAACCAAGGCCATGGAGAGATTACTCTGATCTAACCAAGCCTTAGTGGCGTGATCGTGAGTTTAGACTCACCAATAACATCAGAAATAAGTAGAGAAGAGATATAATGAAAAGACAAGAACATTAGATGCAACCATCCACTCATGGATCAACCGGCCGAACCATCCGGATGGATGATTTCAGGCGGTTTGTACTTGGTTTGCATCCAGTACCTTAGGCGTGTGTTCGGAAGCCCCCACACTCTTCTCGGTTGCCTTCTCCTTTCCTCTGGTATCCATTCTCGATCACGGTTCACTTGCCCACGGCTTAGAACTCACCGGAATCCCCTTGGCTTCACGCGGAATGCCTTTGCGGTTTCACTTCTCTTTTCTCTCTTTGATTCTGTAGAGATTTGGGCAGAGTTTCCCCTTGTGTTTTTCGATGAGAAATGTCGACAATGGAGGGTTTTATTTATAGGGAAGACGATTGTAAACCGTCCGGACGATGTGATTGGCCAAAAGGCCAACGGACACCTTTTCGTCCCATAACCGTCCCAAACCGTCCAACCGCATGCAACCGTCCCTTTCTTCCTTTGTTCTCATCGATCTCTCACTCAGCTAGTTGCCCACAAGCTCAGCTCACTTGCCCAAGCAAGCTAGACTCAACGACCACTCTCGGACAGCATCCGGTCCGTGACCGTTACTCACGGTCCGTAAGAACCGGTCAAGGCTCCCACACTCCGTCCAGCTGAGTTGAGCTGAGTGACAGTTGCCTGAGCTGAGTGAGCTACTCCTCCAGCTCCTGTGAGCTGCCCAAGACTGTTTGAGCTCCCCACCAGCTTCACCGAGCTGATTGAACTGCTTCCGGACCATGTCCAGCTTCCGGATCACTCGTCCAGCTACCATTTTCTTCTTTCCTTCTTATCCTGGTCAAGTCTCAGCTTCCTGATGCACTTAACCCTTAGATTAGACCATGATACGCTTGCCTTTAGGTCTTTTCAACCTGGCCAGCCCATCTCCCCGCACCATGGCCTGTCCGGATGCCTTAGTTAGAACTCGGGACATGACAAGTCTCCCCCACTTGGAAGGAACTCGTCCCCGAGTTCATGTTGGATGATTCTCCAACCACGTACTGACTATACCACTCAGGATACTCAGCTTCCATTCTTGCTTCTGTTTCCCAAGTGATAATGTCTTTGCCATTGAATTCCCATACAATCTTTAGCATAGGAACTGTCTTCTTCCTCATTGCCTTTTCCATCCGATCAATGATTCGAACCGGCCTTGTCTCTAAGGTGAGGTTCTTACCAAGATCTTTTGGAATTTCAGGCAAGACAATATCTTGATCCGTTAGGCACTTCCTTAGTTGAGACACATGGAAAACATTGTGGTAAGCATCCATTTCAGATGGCAAATCCAGTTTGTAAGCCACTGCCCCAACTCTTTCAAGTATCCTGAATGGACCTAAGAACCTTGGGTCTAGTTTCCTTCTTCCAGAAACTCTTGCCCTTCCTTTGAAGGTAATCATCTTGAGATAGATTAGATCACCAACCTCAAACTCAAGATGTTTCCTCCTCTTGTCCGCATAGCTCTTTTGGCGGTCTTGAGCTTCCTTCATCTTCTCCTTGACCAATTTGATCTTCTCTGTGGTCTCCTCTACAATCTCAGGACCTATTATGCTGCGCTCCCCCACTTGGGTCCAGCATAAAGGTGTCCTACAAGGCCGTCCATATAATGCTTCATAAGGAGACATACCTATGCTGGTGTGAAAGCTGTTGTTGTATGCAAATTCCACCAGTGGTAAGTGTTTCTCCCATGAATCACCCCAATCTAGAACACATGCCCTTAGCATATCTTCCAGTGTCTGGATGGTTCTTTCTGACTGACCGTCCGTTTGAGGATGATAGGATGTGCTCATGTTCACTCTTGTTCCCAAGGCCTTTTGGAAGGCTCTCCAGAAATAAGAAGTGAACCTAGGGTCTCTATCCGAGACTATACTAGCCGGCACTCCATGCAGCCTCACAATTTGATCTATGTAGATCCTCACAATCTCATCCACTCCATCACCTTTCTTGATGGGCAAGAAGTGTGCAGATTTGGTCAAGCGATCAACAATCACCCATACTGCATCCTTCTTGTTTCTAGTGGTGGGAAATCCAGTCACAAAGTCCATTGTGATGTGATCCCACTTCCATTCTGGTATGGGAAGATTCTGTAATAAACCACTTGGAACCTGATGTTCAGCCTTGACCAATTGACAAGTAGGACACTTGGCTACCCACTCAGCAATGTCAGCTTTCATCCTGATCCAATGGTAATATCTCTTGATGTCTTTGTACATCTTGTTTAGTCCCGGGTGTACTGAGAACTTAGACTTATGAGCTTGACTCATAATCTCTTCCTTTAGTCCCCGGTCACCAGGAACACTCACCCTCCCATGTACCAAAATGGTACCATTGCTTGTGACTTGATACTCAGTCTTGTCATTCCTTGCAACCTTTTGCAAGTTCTCATCCAAGCTTTGTGCTTGTTGTATTCTGGTAAGTAGATCGGCCTGGTTCACAGCCTCTAAACCCAAGGGCTCATCCTCACTTGCCATGGTGTCTAGATGTAGTGACCGGACCATCCCTTCCAGGATCTCTGCTTCTTTTTCAGCTGATACCTCAGCCCTACGCCTGCTTAAGGCATCTGCCACTAGATTGGCCTTGCCTGGATGGTAGGCAATGTCCAAATCATAGTCGGCCACAAACTCCATCCACCGCCTTTGTCTCAAATTCAACTCAGGTTGAGTGAAAATGTACTTCAGGCTTTTGTGGTCAGTGAGAATCTGAACTTTGGCACCATATAAATATGATCTCCATATCTTCAAGGCAAACACCACTGCGGCCATCTCCAGGTCGTGTGTTGGGTAATTGCCCTCGTGCTTCCTGAGTTGCCTAGAGGCATATGCTATGACCTTCCCATGCTGTGTGAGTACACAGCCTAATCCAGTAATGGATGCATCCGTGTACACCACATATGGTTGGTCCTCCTCAGGTAACACCAAAACTGGTGCACTGGTCAGCATGTTCTTCAAGGCTTCAAAGCTCTTTTCACAAGCCTCTGACCAAATGAACTTGACATCCTTTCCAGTAAGTTGTGTCATAGGTTGTGCCACACTTGCAAACCCTTTGACATACTTCCTGTAGTATCCGGCCAAACCCAAGAAGCTTCTTACTTCTGTGGCATTCTTTGGTCTTGGCCACTCTTGTATGCACTTGATCTTCTCCGGATCAACAGACACTCCTTCCTCAGACACCACATGTCCTAGGAAGCCAATGCTCTTCTGCCAAAAGCTACACTTGCTTAGCTTGGCAAATAATTGTTGTTCTCTCAATCTTTCCAACACCAACCTGAGATGCCTCTCATGGTCTTCCCGGGTCTTAGAATAAACTAGTATATCATCAATGAAGATGATTACAAATTCATCTAAGTACTCCCTGAAAATTCCATTCATCATCTTCATGAAGGCTGCTGGTGCATTAGTCAATCCGAATGGCATGACCACAAACTCATAGTGGCCATACCTAGTCCGGAAGGCTGTCTTCCTTACATCTTCTGATGCAATGGGGATTTGATGATAACCCGATGCCAAATCAATCTTAGAGAACCATTTGGCTCCCTTTAGTTGATCCAGCAACTCATCAATCCGGGGCAATGGGTACTTATTCTTTATAGTCACCCTATTCAACCCCCTATAGTCTATACACAACCTGAAGCTACCATCCTTCTTCTTTACAAAGAGGACTGGTGCACCCCAGGGTGATACACTTGGGCGTATGAACCCTTTCTCTAACAACTCTTCAAGTTGTTTCTTTAGCTCAGCCATCTCGGCTGGAGCCATGCGGTATGGGCTCTTTGACATTGGGGCCGTCCCTGGTTCTAGTTCTATTATGAATGGGTCTGACCTATCAGGGGGAATGCCCTGTAGTGACCTAAACACATCATCAAACTCATTGACCAGCGGTATCCCGTCCGGGCCACCATCCCCTACGACCTCCTTAGTGGTGATTGTGGCTATATAAGCCTCACAACCTTGCTCCAGCATCCTTGCCGCACGGACTGCTGATAACACTAAGCATCCAGAGGCCGGATTAATACCTTGGTACTTGATCGGGGGTCCACACCCACTCTCAAACTGCACCCTTCCTCGATGACAGTCTAAGGTGGCCCGATTCTTGCCAAGCCAGTCCATGCCTAGGATCACCTCGTGATTCTTAAGGCGGACCACAATCAGATCCACCGGCATTGCCTTATCTTGGATCATTACTGGGATGTCTTTGACTAGACCTAGTGCATGCATTAACTGCCCACCGGCTGCACTCACTAAGCCAAGATCATCCCTGGTTCCCATTTGGAACATGCCTTTACCAATCATCTCTGGGCTCACAAAACTATGTGTAGCACCAGTATCAAATAATACATGTGTTTCCACACCACCAATACACAAGGTCCCTACATAAGACCTTATCTAAGTATCTAGTCCATCCTAGATTCCATACCATGCCATTCTAATAAATTTAAAAATTTAAACAGAATGGGTTTTAGAATTATACCAGTGATCGCCTTGAAGGGTCCGGACTCATCCGCTTCCCTTGAAAGCTCATAGACTCGAGGTGCTGAAGTTTGGCCTTGCTTGTTGTCTGGCCGGTTGCTCTCCGTACGGCCCTTGCCCTGTCCAGTTTGCAACTGGGGACAGTCCACACGGAAATGGCCCTTCTTACCACATTGGTGACAAGTTCTGGCCTCACTGGTCGAGCCTTGCCCACGGTTCCTATCCGGTCCAGGACAATCCCGAGCTGAGTGATCCATCTTGCCACAACGGGTACATGCTCCCATTGCCTTCCAGCACTCTCCACCATGATGTTTGCCACACTTGGGACACTCTGGCCTACCACTTGAGGTTTTACCCCCTTCAGCCGCATCCCTCTTTCTCTTCTTGTCACCACTCTGACCGGAAGACACCACCACACTCTTGAGTTTGTGTTTGGTCTCCTCAGCCAGATTAGTTTCCAGCATTGCCATTCTTTCCACCAACTCAGAGACAGTGTTGAAGGTACGGACCGAGCAATAAGTCTTAAGCTCAGGCCTCAAGCCCCTTATGAACCTGCGAACCTGAACCTTCTCATCCTCAAGTTCCTTACCCACATACCTCCTGAGCCGGTTGAACTCTTCCTCGTACTCCCTTACTGACCGTTTGCCCTGGACCAAGTCCAAGAACTTAGCTTCCAAACGGTCCCATGCTTCTGCTGGAAAGTACTTGTGGTTGAACTCAACCTCAAAGTCAGAAAACTTCACAATGGAGCCATTGGTGCGCTTGTCTAGGGACAGCCACCAGTTGTGTGCATCTCCCTCCAGGAAGTGTACTGCTATGTCTCTCTGGTACTCCTCAGGGCACCTTGTGGACCTGAAGTTCCTGGCCAGACGGTCCCTCCACTCATCTGCCTCCATTGGGTCAGCACTTCCAGCAAAGTGTTTGGTTCCCAAACGAGTGATGTGTTCAAGCACCTTCAGGTAGTCAACCTTCTTGGTTGTTCCCACTGGTGGATCTAACTCAATCACCTCAGCAAGAGGCGCCACATATCCACCAGATACACCCACACCCGGAGCTACCATTGGCGCTTGAGTAGTTTGACCCATAGATGAATTCACAACTGGTGTGAACACTTGGGTCATAGCCAGCATCTGACTTCCCATTAACTTGATTGCATCAAGTATTTGCTTCATGGTTGGTTCGGCCATTGGTTCATCCGGTCCAACCCTCTCATCTCCACGGATGTTTGGATTAACCCGGTTACTAGTCCCTGAGGACTCGGCCTCACCTTCTTGCTCATTCCTTTGCTGCCCACTTCCTGCCCCTAACTGGTTTCCAGCCGCATTCAGTGGTTGCCTGGTCTCGTCCAACTGTCTGTTCTCTCCACCCAGCTGAACCTCAGTCTGGTTCACTTGCGTTTCAGTCAGGATGGCCTCACTGGTCTGGCCAGTAGGTGGAACTGACAGCAACACGGATGGGTTAGGCACTGAGGCATCTCCTGCCGCGGATGCTCCTGTCCCATCCTTAGTCTTCCGAGACTTCTTCTTAGTTCCCTTAGGACATCAAGGACAAACACAAGGCAAAAGGTTAGATTAACATTTTTATTTGCAAACCTCAAGCAATATTATGTTAACCAAAAACCCAAAACCTGCCATGAGACCCAGCCGGATGTGTGATGACCTGCCCTAACCACAGCCTAGAATCAAGCATGCTCTGATACCAACTTGTAAGACCCAAACCTGGATCCCATGATCCAACCAGTCCGCGGTCTTACCTAAACATCTAAGTGTAATTAAGCCGGTTATGGTCCAATCTTTACTTAGTCATTTTTCAATCATTTGAGGTTCATGCAAGTATAAAATCAGTGCGGAAGCTTAAGGCAAACATTACTTATATATATATGTCAAATGAGATCCATACAAAGTATTCAATCCACACAAGTTGCACAATAGGCTATGTTAAATCCAAATGTTTACAACAAGACTACATCACACATCCCACACGGCCAAGGTCTTCATGGCTCCTTAGCCTTACCACGATCCCTGTCAGGACCTGAAATCAAAACCCACAACACATATGCATAAGATTCATGACCGATATCCTAGCAAATAACAACCTAAGCATGGTTTGGACACATGGTCCATATTCTGGCCGATTAATGACCCATTGATTTACTCGTTCGAAAACTCATATTAACACTTGATAAATCATGATAAATCATGACTAAGAGAATGGTCCAAGCGGATTCACCAGAACCGGCCTTGATCATATTGATCTTGACCGTGAACAACCTAACCGGTTTCATGGTACCATCTCGAAATCAATCATATAAAATTATTCTGACACTTTGATAATTCATTATAAATCTCCAATAAGAGATATCCAACGCCAAATCCCAATAACTCCCACTGGAAGTATGAGATCGGTTCACACATGCCCAACCAAGGCCATGGAGAGATTACTCTGATCTAACCAAGCCTTAGTGGCGTGATCGTGAGTTTAGACTCACCAATAACATCAGAAATAAGTAGAGAAGAGATATAATGAAAAGACAAGAACATTAGATGCAACCATCCACTCATGGATCAACCGGCCGAACCATCCGGATGGATGATTTCAGGCGGTTTGTACTTGGTTTGCATCCAGTACCTTAGGCGTGTGTTCGGAAGCCCCCACACTCTTCTCGGTTGCCTTCTCCTTTCCTCTGGTATCCATTCTCGATCACGGTTCACTTGCCCACGGCTTAGAACTCACCGGAATCCCCTTGGCTTCACGCGGAATGCCTTTGCGGTTTCACTTCTCTTTTCTCTCTTTGATTCTGTAGAGATTTGGGCAGAGTTTCCCCTTGTGTTTTTCGATGAGAAATGTCGACAATGGAGGGTTTTATTTATAGGGAAGACGATTGTAAACCGTCCGGACGATGTGATTGGCCAAAAGGCCAACGGACACCTTTTCGTCCCATAACCGTCCCAAACCGTCCAACCGCATGCAACCGTCCCTTTCTTCCTTTGTTCTCATCGATCTCTCACTCAGCTAGTTGCCCACAAGCTCAGCTCACTTGCCCAAGCAAGCTAGACTCAACGACCACTCTCGGACAGCATCCGGTCCGTGACCGTTACTCACGGTCCGTAAGAACCGGTCAAGGCTCCCACACTCCGTCCAGCTGAGTTGAGCTGAGTGACAGTTGCCTGAGCTGAGTGAGCTACTCCTCCAGCTCCTGTGAGCTGCCCAAGACTGTTTGAGCTCCCCACCAGCTTCACCGAGCTGATTGAACTGCTTCCGGACCATGTCCAGCTTCCGGATCACTCGTCCAGCTACCATTTTCTTCTTTCCTTCTTATCCTGGTCAAGTCTCAGCTTCCTGATGCACTTAACCCTTAGATTAGACCATGATACGCTTGCCTTTAGGTCTTTTCAACCTGGCCAGCCCATCTCCCCGCACCATGGCCTGTCCGGATGCCTTAGTTAGAACTCGGGACATGACAGAGGTAATGTTAAGAACATTCATGAGGTAGAGGTAATGTTAACAACATTCACGAGTCAACAAAGTTCATGTATGACTTAAAGAATACCAGCAAATGCTACAAGCAAGAGCGCCATCCCTCTCTTTTATCATCCTTTCTAGTATTTGATCGCTGCAGTTTGGTGTTCAAAACACATAGTTAGCATAGTAAATAAAAAAAAATGCTTGATAAGGTGTTTTGAGCCACATTTCATTAGAAACATCAACCTGTAAATCCGATGCTCCAATCACCTATCTGATCACAAAAGAGATAGTATAGTTTCTTTTGTTTCGTCCAATAACTATTGAACTGACAATTGACATATATCTTGCTAATGCAAGAACATGCATTACCTTATAGTCAATAGCATCAAAGTCTAGATCGAGCAATTCTAAAGCTTCTTTGTAGTTTGCCTTTTCAGTTTTCATAAACATAGCTCAGCAAGCTGATTTGAATAAACTTAAAAAAAGGATACTATGATATCATAAAGAGCTCAAAAGTCCCTCATACTTTTTTTTTGCTAAAAAGTCCCCCATAAGTTTGGATCAACAAGAAGATACATGAATCGCTTTCTGCACCGGCTCTTGTTTCTTCTCTCTCACAGCAGATATTCTGTTTAAGTTTACTGAGCCAGATTATAACTCAGGAAGGAAAACTTTCATTAAAAACTGTCACGTAGTCAAGAGATAAAGCTTTCATTTTAAAATCTGCACAAAATGGAAATTTACACTAAACGGGACTTGAGGCCTTGGAGCGCTACATGTGATTGTGAAGTGTATCCAACTTTACCCAGTGCCCAGTTGTACTATCAAAAGCCACTCTATGCATTTAGAACTTGGAGGTGATACCACATTGTTTGAATATCGAATTTGTCCAAATTGTACAAGAAGAGGAAGATAAATGGATATGAAAGCAAGGTAAACACATGCATTACTTACTTGATCAGTCAAACAGTCTGCCACGATCTTTAGTTTATATATACAACAACTTTTAAATGTCAAATCATATTACATGAAGAATTAATTATTAAATTTCGAAGCCTTTAAAATATATATAAAACCGACTTAAACCGGCACAAAACTTATACAAACAACGAACGCAAAACATGATTGGACATTTACTGCCTCTTATATGAGCCCAAACAAGATGTTCGAATTGTTGGACATATACTGTCTCCATATGAGCCCAAACATGCTGTAAGCATTATAACATGAGACCAATATTTCAGTCATTTGGGGCCATTTCAGTTAGTTTCCAGTGTCGTTTAGGCTTTTCGATGAAAAGTAGTGTTACCCGTAAACAGAACTATAAAAATTCTATTTGAGATCACATAACCCAGTCCCAAAGAAAACGTAGTAAAATTTCAAAAACTATTCATTATTAACTCTTGGGGTCTTCTTGTCTTCTTTTGACTTTTTATCATATTCATTTTTCGGTTATTGAAACTGTGGTAAATCTTTCAAAACACACTGAAATAACTTTTTTTACCAAAAAAGCACATAAAAAACCAAAAGAGTTAAAAAAATCTTTTATATTTACTTTATAGATATATAAATATAAACAATTTTTATTTTTTCATTTCGAAAAAAGTTTTTCAAATTTAAATTTTTGCTTTCTTAGAAAACTTTTTTTTTTCACTTTTTTCAAAATTTTATTTTGAAATCTAAACATCCTTTTTGGAACTATTTTAAAATAGTATTTTAAAATTTAAATATTTATTAAAAAATCATAAATCCCACCTCTAAAATCTAACTATATACCTAAATTAACTAATCCCAATGATATAAGTGTATTTTTACCTTTTTAATAAAATATTTTGGTCATTTTGATTTAGGTATATTCATTTTTCGGTCATTTTGGTCATTTTGATTTAGGACCCATAATATTTACTGGTCAAGCTTCGTATTTGAAGAATTCAACTATATTGAACACAAATACCTTTTGGCACATGCTAATCATGGGTTTATATCATTTTTGCCCAATTTAGTTTCCATCATTCCCGCAAACAAATCATATTAATCAAATACAATCACTCGATAATTTTATAGCATGTGGAAAACAAAATGTATAGGTCTCAAAGGTGTTTTGTATATTCTGTGGTAAATGGTCCCGTGACTATTTACAAATTTGAATTAGAAAAATGAACGGTAAAAACGAAACAAGACGACATGGACAGCTATTAAAGTACGTTTTCACCGGTGGTCTAGTTTTGCAAATTTGCAAACCGCATAAACGAATGATTTCATGTGAAACCAAATATAAAACTCCCCAAATAATATTACGTTAAATAATGTTGTTACCGTTTTTGAAAATGTGTGGTGGGCATGCTTCTCGAAACTACCTGGCCGTCTTTATTTTTTATCATTAAAATATAAACTGAGATTTCACTTTTCATGTGATAAATTTCTTAACTTGGAACATGGACCAAGAAAAATATAACCGAAGCTTGTTACTAATAACGTAATTAGCGGTTATTTTGTACTCGCATTTGGAGTTTTCCTACACAAAGAACGTTCAATAATCTTAACTTAAACTTGACAAAATATCAAAGCTACTCAAAGCTTTATAAAATGGACTTAGAGTTTTATCATTCACACACAAATAAACACAAACGGTAAAATATTAAAATAGTACCTTTTTTTATTTTCCCAGTTTCCAGTGTGTGTGAACTCGATTCAAATGACGTAGTTTTCTACAGTAAATCGCCTTACCATCTTCATACGGTTACCGACCTCTCGCAAAAATAGCACAGAAATTATTATTATTTTGCTGTTTCAAAGCAGAGTTTTGTATCCTTCTCCATTTTTTGTTTTGCTTTAAAGTTGGAACCCAAAATCAAGAAAACTTTCCAAGAAAAGTCTTTGCCCCTTTCTTGAAATCTTTCTAGCAACATTTTGAATTCCTGCATTAATGGCTTACCCAAATTCGTAAGCCCCTTTTCCTTTTCTTTCCTTCTCCCAAATCAGTTTGAGATTTTGAGGAGCAAATGAAGAAGTCTAAGCTCGATAACTCCGCCTCACTGAACCGGTTCGGGCTTGTTCAGTTCCTATTAGCTCTTCTCCTCTTCTACCTCCTCTGCATGAGCTTCCAGATCCCTTTCATCTTCCGAACTGGGTCCGACGACCCGTTGCCGAGACAAATGGTTGCTGCTGGTAGGGAAGCAAACCGGGCTATGCTCGGAGAAGAAGAAGAACCGGGTCGGGTAAACCGGGCGGGTCTTATACCGGAGAGGAGAATGCGGGAGTTCAAAACCGTCTCTGAGATCTTCTCCAACGAGAGCCTCTTCGACGGCGGCGGAGGAGGATCCACCGACGAGTTCTCGGTCTTCCACGTGACCGCGAAGCACGCGATTTCGACGGGGAAGAAAATGTGGGACGGGGTCGATTCCGGTTTAATCGTCAAACCGGATGAAAAACCGGTTAAGAACCGGACGGAGAAATGTCCTGATAGTGTTTCGGTTACCGGGTCCGAGTTTTTAAACCGGAGCCGGATCTTGGTTTTGCCGTGCGGGTTAACGCTGGGATCTCACGTGACTGTCGTGGCGACGCCGCACTGGGCCCACGCGGAGAGAGATGGGAAGGGTGCGGCGACGCAGTTCATGATGGAGCTCCAGGGACTGAAGGCGGTGGAGGGTGAAGACCCGCCTCGGATCCTCCATTTCAACCCGAGGATTAAAGGTGATTGGAGTGGGAGACCAGTGATTGAGCAGAACACTTGTTATCGGATGCAGTGGGGTTCTGCTTTACGCTGTGATGGTCGTGAGTCTAGTGATGACGAGGATTCTGGTATTTGACTAATTGACTTTGACTTTGACTTTTAAAAGATTCGATTTTTATTCTAGTTTTGATGGGAAAGACTCTAATTTGGTTTGTGGGTTTTGTTGAAGTTGATGGAGAGGTGAAATGTGAGAGGTGGAAGAGGGATGATGGTGGTGATGATTCTGATGAATCAAAGAAGAGATGGTGGTTGGACAGGCTGATGGGTCGGAGGAGGAAGATAACAACACATGATTGGCCATACCCTTTTGCTGAAGGGAAGCTCTTTGTTCTCACCCTTAGAGCTGGGATGGAAGGTTACCACATCAGCGTTAACGGAAGACATATCACTTCTTTCCCTTACAGAACCGTAAGTTCTTCTCTCACTTTTTTTTTTGGTCTTAAACCGTTCTGCAAGTAATGGTGATAATGGATCTTTCAGGGGTTTGTACTAGAGGATGCTACTGGATTAGCAGTCAAGGGGAACATTGATGTGCATTCGATATATGCTTCATCTTTACCCTCTACGAACCCGAGTTTCGCGCCGCAAAAGCATATGGAGATGCAAAGCAGATGGAAAGCTCCTTCGTTACCTCAGAAGCCTGTAGAGCTGTTCATTGGTATTCTCTCTGCTGGTAACCATTTTGCAGAGAGAATGGCTGTGAGGAAGTCATGGATGCAACAAAAGCTAGTTAGGTCATCTAAAGTTGTCGCACGGTTCTTTGTGGCATTGGTAAGCACACTTCTTGAAAGAGAATCTCATTTTTTAACATAGCCATTGGTTTAACAGCATTTGTTCATGTTGTTAGCACGGAAGAAAAGAAGTCAATGTGGATCTAAAGAAAGAAGCTGAGTATTTTGGTGACATTGTCATAGTACCTTACATGGATCACTATGATCTTGTTGTGCTCAAGACGGTTGCCATCTGCGAATATGGGGTGATAAGCCTACTAAGTTGTTTTTTTCGTACATTTTGATTACCTTGTCTGATAATTTATCTTGTATGTTATAGGTTAGCACAGTGGCGGCGAAGTATATAATGAAATGTGACGATGATACGTTTGTGAGAGTGGATGCTGTGATCCAAGAAGCAGAGAAGGTTAAAGAAAGTGATAGCCTTTATATTGGAAACATTAATTTCTACCATAAGCCTCTACGCACCGGTAAATGGGCTGTAACATACGAGGAATGGCCAGAAGAGTATTATCCTCCGTATGCAAATGGTCCGGGTTACATCTTGTCATATGACATAGCTAAGTTCATCGTCGATGATTTTGAACAGCAGAGATTACGAGTAAGTTGTGCAAGAACATGAAAAAATGTTTTCTTTATATTGGATTTTTAGCATCTGTTGATTTCAGTGGTGCTTTTTTTTTTTGTTATTGAAGTTATTCAAGATGGAAGATGTGAGCATGGGAATGTGGGTGGAGAAGTTCAATGAGACTAGACCGGTGGCAGTGGTTCACAGCCTCAAGTTCTGCCAGTTTGGATGCATAGAAGACTACTTCACTGCTCATTATCAGTCGCCTCGCCAGATGATTTGCATGTGGGATAAGCTGCAGAGACTCGGGAAGCCTCATTGCTGCAACATGAGATGATGACATAACATTTGTCTTTTTTTTTGGCCGGATTCTTGTTAGAATGGAAAATGAAGAAGCGATGGAAGTTTATGGAGCTAACTGTTTTAGATCTCTGATGTATAGACAGGAACTATCTATAATGTATCTATCTATATAATATTTAATGAAGGGATCTTGAAAACTTGACTGAGTGGTCAAATTGTTTTTGCTTTGCTTACAAAATATTTAATCAAGTGGTACTACTAGAAGTCAGCCATTACTCTGCTTCAACTACATGCTAACATGTAACTGTCGAGATGCAAAACATGAGTGTTTGGTGACAAGAGTTGTAGCAAGGGATGTATATCTTCTTCTCACTAGAAAGCTATTTAGTGGCTTATTTGGTTAAGAAGAATGGTCAACGTTTTTGGAAGCTTGCAAATTAAAACCTTTTGGTTGTGTGATGATTATAAATAGAAATATGTCCCCGAACAATAATATGCTGAATGTTAATTACTGTATGAAAGAAAGCACCAAGCAGAAACGCAGCATGTGATTTTTAAAACAGTTACCAATCTGAGTAACTGCTTTTTCAGGCAATGTCAGATAGTAAAAAATAAGCATGTAGAGCAACACATGATTGATGCTCCCCCACATGTTGTCTTAATCACCTCATCAATTAATGTTATTATCTACACCCAAAAAGGGACTATTAACTCATCTCAAATTTTTATTTAGACAAATATATTCAATACAAAGCAGAAAACAAAGAAAAAACAAATTTCATGTATGTGCTGATAACATGTCAAAATTGAGTAAACTATCTATCTATGTATATATAATTATTTAAGAAGTGATATGACTCATTTGTCATGTTTTTCATGGTTTTAGGTTATTTTTCTTATTTGTTATCTTTGTATTAGTTTTAAAACTTTATGTGTCATAGTGCTTTTGCTTATTTTTCATGTTCTCTATAGTTTTAGGTTATTTTGCTTATTTGTCATATTTGTATTAGTTTTAGAAACTTATGTGTCGTATTTTCTATGATTTTAAGTTTATTCATTAGTTTTAATTTATAATTTTTTTCCAATTGTTAGTTATTAAACAATTCTAATGGTTATTTAATAAATATTTTCCATTACATATAATATAATTATTAACGAATATTATCAAATTTTAGCAATAACTTTATAGTTATGTTCAAATATTCAATTTCGTAATATTAAATCGTATAATAATATTTTTGTTTATTTGTCATTTTATTAATTTTTAGAAGTCCAAGAGCCATATTTTCCATGATTTTAAGTTTATTCATTAGTTTTAATTGATAATTTTTAATTGTTAGTTTTTTCAAAAAAATTAGTGATAATCTAATCAATATTTTTCATTATATTCAGGATAATTATTAACGAATATTTTAAAATTTTAGCAACCATTTTATAGTTATATTCATCTTCTATTTACTTTTGTAATATTTAATCGTATAATAATATTTTACTTATTTGTCATGTTTTTATTATTTTTAGAAGTCTATGTGTCATATTTTTCATGATTTTAAATTTATTCATTAGTGTTAATTAATAAAATTTTAATTTTTAGTTTTTAAACAATTTGAGTGTTAATCTAATAAATATTTTTCTTTATGTTCAGGATAATTATTAAATAATATTATCAAATTTTAGCAATAATTTTATAGATATGTTCATCTTATGTTTATTTTAGTAATATTAAATCGTATAATATTATTTTGCGTATTGTCATATTTTTTGTTAGTTTTTAGAAGGTTATGTGTCATAATTTCCTTGTTTTAAGTTTAGTCATTAGTTTAAACAAATAAGTTTTAGAATAGTTAGTTTTCTAAACAAAATAGTGATAATTTGATAAATTTTTTATTATATTCAATAATTAATAATTAAAGAAATATATTTATAGATATGTTTATCTTATGTTTACTATAGTAATTTTAAATCGTATAATATCATTTTACTTATTTGTCATGTTTTATTAGTTTTTAGAAGCTTATGTGTCATATTTTTCGCGATTTTAAATTTAGTCATTAATCTTAATTAACAAGTTTTGAATTTTTTTTTTTTAATAATTAGTGATTATTTAATAAATAGTTTTTCATCATATTCTGAATAATTATTAATGAGTATTATCAAATTTTAGCAGCAATTATATACATATGTTCATCTTATATTTACTTTACTAATATTAAATTTTATAATATTTTTATTTATTTATTATTTTTAAAAGCAATATTTCTTTTTTTTTATATCATAGAAGAGTTATATAGTGTTATGGATTTCATTAACTTACCAATCAAAACCAGTGAGTTCAAAGAATACAATTTCTTGCCATTATAATTCAGAAATTCAGTTTTTTATATATGATTTATTACTTTTAGTTTATAAAACTTTAGTTAAATAGAAGAATATTTTTAATTTGTATATTTTATTAATAAATGTTAATATAAACTCCTATGTACAGAAAATTCATATAAAATTCAATTAAACTGATGTTCATAGGAATTATCAAAAAAAAAAATGTTCAATCATCTATATTATTTTTTGTTGAAGAGGGGTTTGCTTTCATAGGCTTTACTAAGAATTGGTAATTATGGTTTTATTCTATAGATTTATACTTTTATGTGATTTTAAAATACTAATAGAACTTTGTTAAGTTATTATGATGATGACTTTTTTACTTGTGAGTTTTGGTGACTGAAGAAAGAAAAGATTTTGCAAGTAATAAGCTACTATCTAAATTTTGTTGTATTAAAATAAATCAAATTATCTATTTTAATTAATTTAATATTTAAAACTAATTAAATAACTTCCGCATAAGGTGTGGACCGTCATCCATTAATACATTATACCAAAATATAAAACTGATAGCACATCTCAAACTTTCATATCTATAAACAAAATATTCTAAATAGAACCAAACTTATTAAAAATATTTTTTTTTAAATATAGTTATGCGTTTTGAAAGTAATGGTCAAAAAGAAGTGTTACTGGGAGTTACATTTATAATATTGTTAGAATTTAAAAAATTTATAGTCATTGCCTAATAAATTCTACTATTCTTATAAAATCAAGTGTAATTGGTTTGATAATTATTCATTAACATATAAATTCATTGTTATTCAAAAAAATGTTTTAAAAATTTTTAATTATATCAAAATCTATTGTTATTGGAATTTAGATTTTTAACATTTCAACTCATAAAACAAGACTTTCCAAATAATGCACATATATACTTAAGGAGAATAGTTTTATAGACTTTTAAAATATGAAAAAAATCATTAGAACTTTTTTATAAATTTAACAAATTTCTTGATTCTTAAAATCAATCAACTATGCCTAAATTTATCTCCCACGAATCCCCCTAAAAATTTTGTTAGATAAAGTATATCTCTTTAATTGGCTTAACATCCAAATACAAAATATAAATTAAAGGCGTTTGATCATTTATAAATGTTATACATTGAAAATAAAAATCTATCTGCATGAGCCTGCGGATTAAGGTCTATTTATTGAATTATTTATAAAATCTACTACAATAGCAAACTGAAATATACAGTTATCATTGAATTAAAATAATATAAATTTTTAAATATTATCATTACTAAATATCTAAGAGTATAATATTTTAAGTGGGCTTCTTTTTTTTTTCTGGTTGTTGACAATGTATACAAAACAGTGTTGGGTCGTATAATCCGGCCTAACAATGACCCAAAATAGTGGAACCGAAACCTTAATTAAATAGCTTCGATTCTTGTTAACAAACCCTAGTGGTTAAATGATGGTCACTTCGTCGCGCGGCAAGTCAAGTCACGATCTGAGACAACGACGAAGATGTCCGATCTTCCGGTGAATTTGGTGGAGGAGATTCTGTCTAGGGTTCCGTTGAAATCAACGAGAGCAGTGAGATTAACTTGCAAAGAGTGGGAAGCTTTATCCAAAAGTCGAAGCTTTTTAAAGATGCATATTGATAAACTAAGCACTCTAAAAGAAGGTGAGTCTCTGATGATCGCAATGATGGATTACAATCTTTATCTCACGAGAGGTCGTTCTCGGCGGCATCGATGAAGATCCAATCATAGAGTGCCAAGATAGACTTACTTGCCTAGACAAACAGAACAAGATATCTCAAGTTTTCCACTGCGATGGTTTATTGTTATGCGTCTTGAAAGATGATGTTACCAAATATATTGTTTGGAATCCATATTTGGGTCAAACTAGGTCCATAGAGTCTACATACTCTCACCGCTCATACAGATGGTACAGGTTCGCATACGCTCTCGGGTACGAGGACAAAAGCTCATCTTGTCGTGGCTACAAATTGTTGATGTTTATAGATAAGTATTTTGATAGACCTACGCACCAGTATTCATGTTACGAGATTTACGATTTCAACTCTAGTACATGGAAGACTCTTGATATCACTCCACACTGGCGTATACTCCTTGGTCAGCCTGGAGTGTCTCTCAAGGGAAACACTTACTGGCCTGCTTCAAAAAGTAACAAAAAAGACTTGCTTGACGATCACATTATCTGTTTCGATTTTACAAGTGAGAGTTTTGGTCCTCTTCTGCGTCTGCCGTTTGATGCTAAGGATGATGTGACTTTGTCATGTGTTAGAGGAGAGAAGCTTGCTGTTTTACTTACTCACAACAGATATCCAATGGAGTATGAGATATGGATCAGTACTAAGATCGAGGCTGAAAACGTGTCGTGGACCAAGTTCTTGACAGTGGAAACTGGAGTTTATCCTCTGACTGTAAGTAATAGTTTCTTTATTGACGAGGAGAAGAAAGTGGCCATGAGTTACTACTCCAAAACATTGAACATTGTTGGAGAGGATGGATACTTAAGAAAGCTAAAACTAGGAGAACGTTTAGGTGGCACAGACAGAAACTGTAGCGTGAAGGTGTGGTCTTATGTTCCAAGCCTAGTGCAAATCAAGCAACCTGCTGTAGGAGAAAAAAGGAAACAAACAAGGACTTGGAAGCGCAAGGACATGCTCAAAAGAAGATGATTAGTCTCTGTTAACAAAGCTTAGTCTATGTACTTGCATGTACACTTTCTTCACTTTGTCTTGTCTTAAGATGACCTTGTTTTGGTGTTGTTAAACCTTCTTTTACAACTCTTTCAAATCTTCATTACAGCTAGAAATTCAACTAAATAAAAAGGAATGATTAGAAACAAAACAGAACTAACAATGAATGGAAACACTAATTTCTACCATAATCTTCTGCGCACTGGGAGCTGTGACATACGAGGTAAATATGATAGGAAACGTGCGGTGCTCACATTTTACGTTGGCTTTCAAGGAATGGCCAGAAGAGTATTATCCTCCTTATGCAAATGGTCCGGGTTACATCTTGTCATATGACATAGCTAAGTTCATCGTCGATGATTTTGAACAGCAGAGATTACGATGGTCAGTGGTGCTTTTTTTTTTGGTTATTGCAGTTATTCAAGATGGAAGATGTGAGCATGGGAATGTGAGCATGGGAATGAGATGGTCAATTTACCCCATCTATATAATATTAATGAAGGGATCTTGAAAACTTGACTGAGAGGTCAAATTGTTTTTGCTGTGTTTACAAAATATTTAATCAAGTGGTACTACTAGAAGTCAGCCATTACTCTGTTTCAACTACATGCTAACATGTAATTGTCGAGATGCAAAACATGAGTGTTTGGTGACTAAAGTTGTAGCAATGGATGTATATCTTCTCACTATAAACATGAGTGTTTGGTGACCAACGTTTTTGGAAGCTTGTAAATTAAAACCTTTTGGTGGTGTGAGGATACGTCCCTGAACAATATGCTAAATGTTAATTACTGTATGAAAGAAAGCACCAAGCAGAAACGCAGCATGTGATTTTTAAAACAGTTACCAATCTGAGTAACTGCTTTTTCAGGCAATGTCAGATAGTAAAAAATAAGCAATGTAGCATCACATGATTAATGGTCCCCCACATGTTGTCTTAATCACCTCATTAATTAATGGTCCGCTTATGTAAGGAAAGAGGTTTAATGACAGAAAATGACCTCTTCCATGAGATTTGCAAAATTGTTTTTCAACTACACATTTTTTACTTCTAACCCCAATTTGTTTACTGCAAATGGGGTCTATGCAAATCGGTGGATACATAGCATGACCATATTGTCGGGTTCTTTACGAGAAGTCTTTGTAAGTGTCAGGTTTTTCTTCAGCTACCCTTCAAGGCAGGCTTGATGGGATATTCGCTTCTGGTTGACTAATCATTCTATTTGCTGCTATCTATAGATTGAGATGGATTTTGCTATATATGTTATATGCATATGAATAACGAGTTAGGTAGCCAGTAGCCACATGTATATTTGTTGCAGTGGTCGTTGATGTTCAACTCATAGTCCTAATTCCTAAACCTAATCAAACGTGAGTAAAATATAATATCTACTGACAATCTAAAGCCATCAGACTATTATTTGGTTGGTAAAGTAATAGAAAAATCAAATATGTACGAAGAACACCACGTTTGACTCACCTGCCATGTGACATACCAACGAGAAACACGTCTCCTTATTTCATTTGTTTATTCTTTTCCTCCTCTCTCAAGTCTCATCAACTCACGCTATTATATACACACACACACACTCACGCAAGTGAAATATCACTTTTAGATCGATAAAAAGCCATAAGAAAAAAATAAAAAGAAAAAATGGCTCAGAACGATACGGTTAAACTCCTAGGTTCTTGGTCGAGCCCTTACGCCCTCAGGGCTCGAGTGGCTCTACACTTGAAATCAGTCAAGTACGAGTACTTGGACGAACCTGATGTTCTCAACGCAAAGAGCGAACTCCTCCTCATGTCCAACCCCATCTTCAAGAAAGTCCCTGTTCTCATCCACGGCGATGTTTCCATCTGCGAGTCACTCAACATCGTTCAGTACGTCGATGAAGCTTGGTCCTCTGGTCCTTCCATCCTTCCTTCTCACCCTTACGAACGTGCTAACGCTCGCTTCTGGGCTCTCTTCGTCGACGACAAGGTACACAAGACTTTAGATCGAACTCCATGGTCCTCTGTTTTTTAATTACACATGCTCTGTTTTTGCTCGTCAAAGTTTGAGACTTTATATGTCTGAAGTTTAGATCTGTCTGGATTGAGATCCGATTTACTGGTTACGATGTGTTTTGGTATGTGTGTATTAAAAAGTTTGGAACTTTTTTTTCATCAGATCTTTGGATCGTTGGATGCGGTGGGAGGAGCAAAAGACGACGAAGGGAGGATGGCGGCGGCGGGGAAGCTGATGGAGTGTTTGGCGATGCTTGAAGAGGCGTTTCAGAAGAGCAGCAAAGGGTTAGGGTTCTTTGGAGGAGAGAACATTGGCTTCCTCGACATTGCTTGTGGGACCATCTTGGGACCGGTCTCTGTGATCGAGGCGTTTTCCGGCGTCAAGTTTCTCCGGGAAGAAACGACACCTGGGCTGATCCAGTGGGCCGAGAAGTTTAGGGCCCATGAAGCTGTCAAGCCTTACATGCCTACCGTGGAAGAGTTCATTGCATTCGCAAAGAAGAAGTTTGGTGTTGAGTGATATGGTTGTTTATGCAGTTTATGCAAATGTTAAATGGGATGGAATAATGAATGAATGATGTTTTGTCGTCTTTGAGAACTTTTTTTTCTTTTTATAAGTTTTCCGTATGTGCCAAAACTTTGTCTTTGTTCTTTCATCTAATGTGATAAAATTTTATTTGATATGATCATTTAACTTATCATAGCATTAGCAGTGTGAATCTGATACTGAAAACGGTAAATTCAACCGGTTTAATGTCTGGTTCGGTTTTAGAATCCCACCTAACCTGTTGAGTGAACGGATAAATAGTTTATCCAAAAAAGTGGAGAGAAAAACCAAAAAATGCAACACGTCAACTGATCCGCAAGAGACGAACGAACTCGTGTTACTCGAATGACTGATGACGACAAGTATAATGCAAATCTCGCTGTCTCCTTCATGTTTTGATTCTCTCTCTCTCAAAAAAAAAAAAAAACGAAACAGTTCGTGTAAGAAAGTCACAAGTTTTCAGCGACAAGAAGCTCTGTTTTCTTCAGTGAAATGGAGAAGCCACAGAGATGTGTCCGGTGGGGTTATGAGGTCATTGCTTCTTCCGATGATTGCATCAACGCAATTGACTCCTACTTTCTTCAGGTTTCCTCTTTCACCATCCCTCTTTCGTTACACACATCACAAAAGATTGATATGCGTTTAGATTAATATCATTTAAAGTTTCGATCTTTGTAATTTGATCTCTTGTTTTTTTTTTTCAGGTTCTTAGTTACGGTAGGAACTGGAAAGTGATTCTAGAAGCACCACTCTACGATAAAGACTGTGTCTTGGGCAACGTTTTAGCTGCTCATTACCTTTCCTCATCGGATCATTCCAAAGCTAATACCTATGTTGAAGCTGCAAGATCCAATCTTGTGCGTCTTTTCATTTTTTTATATATATTTATTCACTGCTTTCTATTTCTGTTTCTTTTTTTTTTAAGTATAATTCGTTTTTCCTTCAGGAACAATCTACCCCGTATGAGAAAGCTGTTTTTGAGGCTGTTTGTTACTTGATCTCCGGAGGACAGGGATGATGACTTGGCTCTTGAAATGCACACCGAGGTTCGTTGGTTTCTCACTTACCTGAAACATTATGAGTCCCTTGTTTGAATCTAAATTGTGGTTTTTTTTTTGTAGCTACTTAAAAGATTCCCCAAGGATCTGGCTTCTCTGAAGAGAGCTCAGGTTTTGTGTTTCTACATGGGACAGCCTGCTCCCTTTTTGAATCTTGTTCAGCAAGTAAGTACTTAAGTTCACAGTGAATGAACATATTCACGGTCTAAGGCTGTTAAATTTGGTTGTATTTGCTCAATATTTGTAGGTTCTACCTGTGAATCAAGAAGAAAGTTACATACACGGTATGCTTGCGTTCCCATTGTTAGAACTTGGTCGAATGGAAGAAGCTGCCGCAGCTTCCAGAAAAGGCTATGAGATTAATAAAGAAGACGCCTGGGCACATCATTGTGTGAGTTTCTCAAACAATTCAACATTTTTGCATCATTTCTTTTTCTCAGTTTCCATGTGAGACTTATCACTCAGTAGTTCTTTAACTATTTTACTTTTTTGTTTGTCTTTTTTTTTTTGTCGCAGAGTTGTCATGTTCTTCAACATGAGTGTAGGTTTAAAGAAGCAGTGGAGTTCATGGAAGAACTCGCAGAATCTTGGCGCTCTTGCTCATCCTTCTTGTAAGCCTTTTCCTGAAGGCTCTCACATATTGTAAACGTTATTTTTTTCTAAAAACATAATATAAAATTGTCAGGTATACACACAATTGGTGGCATGTTGCTCTCTGTTACTTGGAAGGAGGGTCACCAATGAGTAAAGTAGAAGAGATTTATGATAACCACATCTGGAAAGAGTTGGAGAAAGAGGATGCAGTTCCTCCCGAAGTAAATCTTCTTTTGAATTTCGAACTTTTGTGCTTTTACTTCCCTCTATCCAATACTCAAATGTCTGCAATCTATACTAGGTTTATCTCAATGCTATCGGTTTGTTATTGCGTTTGGATGTAAGAGATGCTCTTAAAGGTTCGTTTGAAGACCGTCTCAAACTACTTGCAGCTCGTTTGACTGATCAGGTTAACCATGCACTAGTGGGATGATATGTGTTGATTTGTTGAATGGGTTTTATTGAGATATGTGGAATGATCAGTTGGTTTCTCGGTTTTAACGTGTTAGGAAAACTGGTATTTGTCATGGCACCTTGACATATTGATAGTTTGGGCATTAGCCAAGGCTGGAGAGACTTCAAGAGCTCATGAATTACTCGAGGGTCTGAAGCTCCGGTTAGTGAGAATTTATGCTAGTCTGCAGTTGCTAATTGAAACCAGATTTGTTGTGAACATGTGTTGTTCTTGCAGACTATCAAAGATGAACAAGAAGAAACAACAAGTGATGCAGAAAGGGATTCAGGTTTGTTCCTCCCGTTTTTGACCTTCTTCTCTGTTCTTACAACTTCTTAATATGATTCTTGTTTTCTTTCTTATTAGCTCGGAGAAGCTGTGTGTGAATACGGAAGGGGTAATTACAAACGGGCTCTAGAACTACTTGGTTCAGATTTTAACGCCTTTGGTTACAAGGTAAAACAAATCTCCATTTAGTAACTCAAAAACTCTCTGGATCAAACTCAATTGATTCTTTTTTTTTTTTCTGATAATAGATCTAACATTGGGGCATCAGATGAACAAATTGATGTTTTCAACGAAATGTGGTGCCAGCTGCTGCTAAAGACAGGCCAATCCAAGACTGGTAAGGTTTGTTGTAGAGTCTTTAATCAGTTTCGTTAAATAATTATCCTTTTTAGTATTAACAATGAACGCTCTTGGCTCTGATCTATGAAGTCAAAAAAGTGATAAGAGAGAGGATCAAAGTCAGAGATGGTGTTCCTTTCATGTGGCGTTTGCTGGTAAAATATAATGATGCATTCTCAAGCAGGATCTCACATAGTCTTATCATGTGTCAATGGATTTTGGTGATGAGAAAAAACATGTCGTGTTTGTGGTTTCAGGAGAAGAGTTATGACATGGAAGGCAATGCAGAGGCTGAGAGTGCAAGAGATAGAGCTAAGAAGCTGGAATCTTCTTATTTTTAACTCTGCTGTTGCTTCTTGATAATAAATCAATAAGGTGTTTACAAGTGTCTAACATAAAAGAGTAAAATCCTTTGGAATAAGTCTGGTGTACACTCTGTTTCAAAGTAAAGAAGAAGCACTTTTACTTGTGGCTATAAGTTTTGTGTAAATCCATATGTGATCTTAATATATATTATAGCTTAAAATATCTATCTCATGGTCACAATCTGCAATTCTATTACCATGCTTGGCTCCATTATAACGATAAACAGCCGTTTTTCCTATTGGTAGGTTTGCTATTACACAATCAAGTGTGACAGTATCATGAGTGCACGCATACATTTTACAAACTAACGGCCAAATTTAATCAAAAGGTTGAACTGATTACATAAACTAGCAACACAACTCTCGATCATAATGTAATAATATAAATAAATTGTTAGCTGGAAACGGATATTACCACGAAAAAATAATAGATCTGGCGGCGTTTTCTCTAGCGACAGTGCCTGCCAGCCATAAGCAGAGGCCAAAATATGGATCTTTTCAGATAGAATTTTCAACGTGTATATGGTCCACTCCTTTTTACACATACAGCCCGTCTATTCGAGAATTCGAGTCTTGGTCTTTTTGTCTCTCTTAAAATTATAGAAGTATCTTATCATTTTGAACGTGTATAGTTTTTTGCAATATTGTCTCTTAGTGACACTTGCTTTTTCTTTCGAATTTTATTTTTAGTTTAATCTAGTTTTAAAATGTAAAATTTTCTTTGTAAGGCTATGTAAAAGCGAATCATAAAAATTTCAATGATAAGAAAATAATATGTATTATAATAGAGAAAACATATAAATAATTAAACTAACAAACAAAATAGGAACTATATTACAAGATTTTAAAATCAAAAAAATATTAATGAGATTTTTATAGCTAATTTTAAGATAAAGTAAATAAATTAAATATTTTATGCCATAATCGAACAAAGATAAAATTATTTTATCAACTTTACTTTTTCAATATTTCAAAAATGGATTCAGAACTAATATCTAATTATTTTAGTTCTTTTTTCTTGAAACTAATTATTCTAGTTCTTTAACAATTAGAAATTGTTTACATTGTTTGTTAGTTATGAATGAGAAATTTTTGGGTTCACCCCTAGAGTGAACTTTTAGGTTCACACAACCAATAGGATTTTGTTATTTCATATTTAGTATCTTTTAAAAAAGGAAACAAAATATTGTCAAATTATATTAATACTTTTAAACTAAAAAATAAAAATTAATATTGATTGCAAAAACATACGTTTTAGAAAAATATATTTTTCATACCGTCAGCCAAACACTAAACCCTAAACCCTAAATCCTAAACCCTAAACCCCTGGGTAAATTCTAAACCCTTGGTAAATCCAAAATGCTTGGATAAATTCTAAATTCTACGGTTTATGATTTATCCAAGAGTTTATGATTTACCCAAGGGTTTAGGGTTTAGTATTTAGGGTTTAGGGTTTAGTGTTTTACTGATTGTGTTAAAAAAAAATTTCTTTTTAAATTCAAAGATTTAGGATTTATCCAAGGGTTTACCATGAATTTAAAGGTTATGATTTACGGTTTAGAGTTTAGGGTTTAGTGTTTTGCTGACGGTATTTTAAATATAAATTTTTTTTTGCGACTACTATATTTTCTATTTATTTTTTATTTTAAAAACATAATAAAACTTGACAATATTTTGTTTTCTTTTTAAAAGATACTGAATATGAAATAACGAAATTCTATTAGTTGGGTGAAACTAAAGGTTCACTCTAGGGGTGAACCTAAGTATTTCTTGTTAGGAAACCAATGTATTCTTAATTACAAATGCTTGTTGTTCTATGGTGGTAATAGATGATGCCTTTGATCTTTAACTTTTTTTTGTTGCCGTAGGCGAAACTTTCTTTATTTAACACTATCGCATGGCACTGACAGTATATAAATACGTATTAGTATTTATTTTGGGGATTTGCCGGATATTTCTCAAAATTTGATTGCAAAACTATATTAAAACTTGAATCAAATATAAACTAACGTAAAAGCCTTGTGAAATTTCAGCAACAAGACCAAACAAAAAATGAGAAATCATTTTTACGATATAGTCTCAGAAAATCTTATGAGATATTGTAAGTCGTCTAGATGACGTACATGGAAATCGTCTGATATAGTTGATCTTAAAAATAATTTATAAATTTTGTAAAAAAATATTTTGATAAGTGAAAAATTAAAATTATGTAATTATAAACACTTTTTTTTTTTTTTGGTCAAAATGTTAAAATTTTATAACCATTTTCTGAGTTTTTACATTGTTGTGAAGAGACACAACTTATTGGAAAAAGAAAAAACAACAAAGGAGACTAGAAAACCAAGGAGAGAGAGCAAGAGAGCAAAGATAATAGAGAAAACAGAGAGAGGGAGCCAACTAGCTATAAGGAGAGATAAACCAAAAGTACAACTCTAAAAGAGAAGGAGTGGAAGCAGTCCTTGGAGGAGCCAGAGACAGCAAACGATCCCGCATAGTACGATCCACCAGCCTAACGAACGCCTCTCTAGTCATTGGAGAGTCCTTGAAGATGCGGGCATTCCTTTCACGCCATATGCTGTAGATGATGACTTGGTTGAGCAGCTTGAGCACAGCAACCGCCTGGGAAGCATGAGGTCCCTGAATTTGCCGGCAGAGATCCACCAGGGAGATTACCGAAGCAGGAGGAGACGCCAAGAACCTGCCACAAAAACAATTCCAAGAAGCAGCAGCAAACGAACACTCAAAGAAAAGATGGGAATGAGATTCAACACCATCAGGACATAAGACACAACCTGAAGGAAGAGGTAAACCCCAGGATATCAATCTGTCCCTTGTTGGGAGTCTTTGACGGAATACAGTCCATGTAGTGAAAGAGCATCGCGGGATCTCTTCTTTAAACCAAACCACGGGGTGCCAAGGAACAAGCGGACTAGGAGTTCTCAGTCTCTCCCAAGTGACTCTGGAGGAAAAAGAAGCTCCAAAACCCCCTGAGTTAAGGCGCCACAGATAGACATCACTGCCATTAGCATCACATGGGACAGACAGTGTTGATAGCACTACTTGTAGTGTTTCTGCATCATCTGATCGGGCTGGAGGTAAATTCCAGTGGCCTTCACTTACTGCCTGTGAGACAGTAGCATTAAGCGGAATCCTTAAAGCAGCAGGCCCGGACGATCCAAACATTAAATGTAACGGCCCCAAATCCGTCCAATAATCATACCAAAACGAAGCCGTTCTCCCATCACCAACATTGCAGCGGAGGTAAGGTTGAAGATGCTGTCTCAAGTCAAGCATGCTTCGAACAGTCTTAGAGAACCTCTGAGAGTCGTTTATCAGCCAAATACTTCTCTCGCCAAATCTATTACTTTTTAACCAAGGAACCCAGAGAGACCCAGAAGTAGAGAAGAACAGCCATACCCTTTTAAGCCGGAACACCATCTCAAAATCCTCAAGCTTCCTAATACCCAGACCTCCCTCTTTCTTAGGCTTACAAATATCAGACCAGGCTACTCTAGCTCCAGACGCCGAAGATGTAGTATTTTTCCAAAGAAAACCCGAGCACAGAGAATCTACCTTAGCATAGAACCATTTGGGCAACACGAAAACTGAACTCCAGAAATTCACCATGCCATAGATCACTGTATAGATCATCTGAACCTTTCCAGCGAAAGAGAGAAACTTGACTGTCCACGAATGAAGCTTAGTAGTTATGCGGTCAACAAAAGGTTGCATGGTTGCTGCTGAAATTCTTTTTGGACTCAACGGTAGACCCAGGTAACGTGTAGGAAATTCACCACGCTTAAAGCCAGAGAGATCAGTGAGCACAAAAGCTTGGATGTCTGTGTATCCTCCATAAAAAATCTCCGACTTCGATTCATTTGTATCCAAACCAGACCAAGCCTTGAACTGCTGCATTACCTCCTTTACGCCCTCAGTTGATTCACCAGAGCCGTCAGAAAACACCAAGAGATCATCCGCAAACAATAAATGAGTGAGTCTAGGCGTAGAGCACAGCGGATGAAGCCTAAACGCACCTTCAGCCTCTGCTTTATTCAGTAGCAGAGATAAAACTTCCATCAACATTATAAACAAATATGGAGAGATAGAGTCTCCCTGTCTTAAGCCTTTCTTTCCCTCAAAGAAACCCGCAAGTTCCCCATTTATTGCCACCGAGAATCTTGGAGATGAGATGCACTCAGTAATCCAAGTGATAAACATAGTAGGAAACTGCTGAGCTTCCAAGACCTTGATGACAAAATCCCAACATACAGTATCAAAGGCTTTACGGATATCTATCTTAAGCATGGCACTCCTTAAGCAAGTTGATCTGTTATAGTCCTTGATAAGCTCGGTAGCTAAGAGTACATTCTCACCTAGACTGCGACCCTTGAGGAAAGCTGCTTGGTTGGGGCTTACACACTCCGAGAGAATAGGTTTTAAACGGTTGGCAATGATTTTGGAGATGAGTTTATAGATGATGTTACAGCAACTAATGGGCCTGTAGTCGCCAAGAGAGCAAGCTTGCGGTTTTTTGGGGATCAAAGATATTGCCGTGGTATTCATGTCCTTAAGCAATCTTCCATTTCTGAAAAATTCTCTAACAGCGTTGATGATATCCTCGCCTACTGTGTCCCACGAAGCACGAATGAATTCAACCGAGTAACCATCAGGACCCGGGCTCTTATTCATTGGCATAGAGAACAGTGTGGCTTTAATTTCTGCTGCAGTTACCTCTCTTTTCAAATAGCTTTGTTGCAGTTCAGAACATCGAAAAGGAAGCAGATTCTGAAGTTCATCAGTCGAGACTGAAGAGATAGGAAGGTCGGTAGAGCCTAGGATCCCCTGGAAGTAATCTGCTGCGTGCGATTTAATGTCCTCCACTGCATAGAGCATGTTTCCATTCCCGTCTTTAAGGAAGTGGATGTGGTTCCCGGAGGCATGGTGAGAAACCACACGGTGATAGAAAGGTGTGTTGCGGTCTCCCACATCCGCCCATCTAACTCGTGACCTTTGCTTATAAAATTTCTCCTCCGCCTTGAGTAAGATGTTCAGCTTATCCCGCTCTTCATGCTCAGAACGGGCCGTAGATACAGTTGGGGACGTAAGGAGAAGCCGCTGAAGCTCATCAACTCTGTCCGTCTGAGCCTTAACTCGCTGGGATATTCCACTGAAGTGCCGCTTGTTTATTCTACGCAACGGTCTCTTTAGCAGCTTAAGCGATCGAACCAACTTAAACTGATCAGTACCTGTAATTAGCCCACAGTTCCACGACTCAGTTATTGTCTCAGCATACTCTGGGTGATCTATCACATGGTGGAAGAATTTAAAAGGTTTGACAACACGGCGCCTCAGAGCTGGCATACGGAACAGACAAGGAGTATGATCTGACTGAGAAGGATCCAAGAAATCTGCAAAAGAATCAGGAAAAGAAGAGGACCAAGCCTGGTTAATAAAAGCATGATCAATTTTCGTAGAGATGGGATTATCATCTTGGCAATTCCTCCAAGTAAACGGTAGGCCCTTGGCCTGAGCTTCAAAAAGCTGAGCATCCTGCAAAGCCAGATTTGCAACATCCATTCCAGAATCATCAGTGCGCATAGATAGGTGATTTGAGTGATGAGAAGACCGCAACATCTGATTAAAATCTCCTAGAACACACCAAGGATGGTCGGAGACAGGAGTAGTTGCCTGCAGATGAGTAAGACAATCCCAAAGACTTCCCCGATCCTCCACCAAATTGTAGCCGTAGACAAATGTCACTGTAAGGGTAATGTTTTCAGACAGGATCGAGAATCCACACGTGACTGATTGAGCAGTAGCCTTGTAGACGATCATAGTAACACTTGGATCCCAAACAACAATAATGCGACCTGCTTCAGTTTCCTCAAAATTCCCAAAAAAGTTCCAACCTCTTGGTATAGCTCCTAGCACTCTCTCTTTATTACTCTCCAAAATGTGCGTCTCCAAAAAAGCTCCGAAAATAGGTCTATGGATATTAATCCAGGCCTTGGTCATGGTGCTGCGTCTTTCACTATTTAATCCGCGAACATTCCATGCAAAAAAACTCATAATTAATATTAATGTTTTGCGGCCCTGCGGCCAGCCTTCCTGTTTTTAACCAGGTAAAAAGGGTTGTCCCGATCCTGCTCCTCCACAGAATGGGTAGTCTCTTGCTGTTCTGATACCGGAACTTCCAACTGTGGCAGACTGGCATTTTCTGGTGACAAAAGAGCGTCCTCTGGTGGCGGTATGGGATCCCTAGAGCCACCACTGACATCAGAGTCATGAATAACAACTGTAGAAAACTCTTTAGCAGAAGATGTATCCTCTTTAACAATCTGAGCTATGATGGAGTCGTTAACAGCAGACACAAAAATCCCAACCTCTGAGTCAGCAGCAGTAGCAGACCCTAAACAAGGTAGCAAGATATCGGCGGCGTCTTTGGTAGTCTTAGTCTCTGGGTCCTGCGAGGAAGAGAGCAGACCGTGATCTGTTTCAGTCGCAGATGAAGTTACTTCCTTCTCGTTGGAAGGGATTTCCCCCTCCTCCAATACACCTTCAACACCTTCTTCTACAGACACGTTAGCATCCTTCTCGACGGCCACAACATCACCAAGTTGCAAAGGTTTAGTGGTGACAGCTGCCTCAGGAACGGGAGCAGAATTTTCCTCCATAACAGCAGGAACAGCTTCAGTATCTATGTCTTCACCAGCACGGTTTACTGGTCTATAACGAGGAGCAACATTCTTTGACGAGTTGACCCTCGAACGACCAGGTCTGGATTTTGACCTTTTCCTTGATGCCTCAGGTCTAGAGTTAGTAGCAGTCTCATCACCATGAGAGGTTGCAGCGGCCTCAGAGGGGCAAGTATCTATCTTGTGGCCGTATTTCTTGCAAGCATCACATTTGACAGGTAGCCAAGGATAGGAGACATCAATGACGACCTCCCTGCCATTAGAAAATCCCGAAACTATCTTATGAGGTAGCGGAGCAGTAAGATCAACCCTGACAAACAGTTTCGCAACCTCGAAGTTCTCCTTACGCTCTGTTTCTGGAGCAACAGAGTCCGGTTTACCTATAGCCGTAGCAATGCGACTCAAGCTCTCGTTATTGAACAGAAGATAAGGAACGTTTCTCATCTCAACCGGAACTATTGCACTGCTTAGTGGAGGCTCATCCCGAGAGAAGTCTGGAGCCCATGGAGCTACAAACATCGGAAGTCCGCCAATGTTCCAACACGTACGCGACAGAAGATGCTCACGAGCCCTGGGGTTGATGACTCGGAGAAGATACATGCCTTTGCCAATATTGTGAACAAAGATCCGGGGTCCAACTTTAGCCCAAATGGCGTTAACAACGCCGATAACCTTTCCCATCGATGGATAGTCGCCATGGAATCGAGCATAGATAAAGTCTTTGAACTCGAGCTTTGCGGCTTCAATGTTCTCATCCGGGATAAGAACGAAAGGAACGCCGGAAACATGTTCTGATGGAGTTCCCAACTCCTGCAATTGCGCAGAGTTCTTGAGAATAGTAGCATAGTTTCGCCCAGGAGAGGCCGAGTTCTTTGTACTACCAGAGACAAGAGGAGCAGTGGAGGTCCTCGCAAGCTGATTTGTACCCTCCGGGAGAGAAGGAGAAGCAGGAGATCCTGCCATTGTAGGAGACTCATAAACCGGCGAAGCAGAGCTCACGGCGGCAGTCCTGACGAACAACAGAGGGCCAAAATCTCCAGAACCTGGAGACATTTTCGAGATGGGGAGAGTCGAGGACACAGTAGACAGAGCGCTGTCCTTCGACGGCAAGATGGAAGCAGTACCACCGAAACTGAAAAAAGGAGGAGAGCCGGGAGAAGTTACAACCGGCGAAACGGACGGAGAAGAGTCCTTTGAAGGACCCGAAGAACCAATTGCCTGAAGACCCAGATCGGCGAGATCGATAGACTCATTTATCTTCATCGCGAGAGCCCTTTTCCTGGAGGAGAAAGCTAGATGGCGGAGCTTAAAGAACAGAGCATGAGGACGGGGTTTCTTTTTCTTCTTTGCGAGCATCGAGACATGAAGGCGAGAGACGAGAGAGAAGAGAGGAGGAGATCGAGAATGTTCGCCGGAGAGCCTGGAGGCCACCGACGGCGGAGGAACAGTGAGAAACCTAATCCCCTTTCTGGTCGCACTTTCTTAGAGAGAGAAATCCCCGTTTTTTTATATTGAGAAAGTTATAGGCATGTATACCTTTGTTCCAGCTGTATGGGTTTAGCTTGAGATTAGGTTGAGTTGAGTTTTGAGGGAAGAATGGTCCGAGTTCTTCTGATGCTCCAAATCCGACTTATAAACACTTTTAAGTGATATAAGTTAAAATATAATAAAACTGAATTGTTTTCGATATAGATGAGTGAAAGTAGTGAATCATGATATTCTTTGGTTTAGGGTTTGACCAACATATGTCGTAGTATTGTATGTTTTCTTAGAGTAGATCTTGGAAAGCTTAAATATTTTTTTGAAAATAATTTTTTTTATCCATATGTATTTATTTCTGTGTATAGCAAATACTTTTCAAGTTTAATTTGATTTTATGTAGTGTTTAGTTAGTTAAATTATTTTAAGGGTTATGTTTAGGGTCTACACGACTTATAGGAAAGTCATCTTGTGAATAATTTAAACTAGAAGACTTACATGGAAGTCGTCCATACAGAACCAAAACTTTAATTTTACCAATGTACTTTTAAACCTAACCGGATCATTTACCGGACATATAAATACTTTTTTTACCTTTTCACGATTTCTCGAAATCCTAGGGTCGTTAAAGGCGATCTCGAAGACGAATCTCTGATTTCTTCCGTCGTTGTCGTATTCCATCATGAACTATCGTAAACGCTGCCGGTAATCTCTCCTCTTACGACGAATCTTGTTTTTTTCTCATGCCGTAGAGTGTTTTAGTAGTTTAAACTGACTATCCACTTTCTTTTTTTAGATCTTTGTAATTTGATCTCTTGTTTTTTCAGGTTCTTAGTTACGGTAGGAACTGGAAAGTGATTCTAGAAGCACCACTCTACGATAAAGACTGTGTTTTGGGCAACATTTTAGCTGCTCATTACCTTTCCTCATCGGATCATTCCAAAGCTAATACCTATGTGGAAGCGGCAAGATCCAATCTTGTGAGTCCTTTTTTTTATATTTATTCACTGCTTTCTATTTCTGTTTCTTTCTTTTTTTAGTAGAATTCGTTTTTCTTCAGGAACAATCTACACCGTATGAGAAAGCTGTTTTTGAGGCTGTTAGTTACTTGATCTCCGAGGACAGGGATGATGACTTGGCTCTTGAAATGCACACCCAGGTTCGTTGGTTTCTCACTTACCTGAAACATTATGAGTCCCTTGTTTGAATCTAAATTGTGGTGTTTTTTTTTGTAGCTACTTAAAAGATTCCCCAAGGATCTGGCTTCTCTGAAGAGAGCTCAGGTTTTGTGCTTCTACATGGGACAGCCTGCTCCCTTTTTGAGTCTTGTTCAGAAAGTAAGTACTTAAGTTCACGGTCTAAGGCTAGGCTATCTAAAGTTCATTATTTTACCTCTGCTTAATATTTTGTAGGTTCTACCTGTGAATCAAGAAGAAAGTTACATACACGGTATGCTTGCCTTCCCTTTGTTAGAACTTGGTCGCATGGAAGAAGCTGCTGTAGCTTCCATAAAAGGCTATGAGATTAACAAAGAAGACGCATGGGCACATCACTGTGTGAGTTTCTCAAACAATTCAACATTTTTTGCATCTCTTTTCTTTCTCAGTTTCCATGTCAGACTTATCCACTCAGATCTTACTTTTTTGTTTGTTGCAGAGTTGTCATGTTCTTCAACATGAATGTCACTTTAAAGAAGCAGTGGAGTTCATGGAAGAACTCGCAGAATCTTGGCACTCTTGTTCATCCTTCTTGTAAGCCTTTTCCTTGAAGGCTCTCACATATTGTAAACATTATTCTTTTTCTCAAAAACATATATAAAACTTTCAGGTATACACATAACTGGTGGCATGTTGCTCTCTGTTACTTGGAAGGAGGGTCACCAATGAGTAAAGTAGAAGAGATTTATGATAACCACATCTGGAAAGAGTTGGAGAAAGAGGATGCAGTTCCTCCCGAAGTAAATCTTCTTTTGAATTTCGAACTTTTGTGCTTTTACTTCCCTCTATCCAATACTCAAATGTCTGCAATCTATACTAGGTTTATCTCAATGCTATTGGTTTGTTATTGCGTTTGGATGTAAGAGATGCTCTTAAAGGTTCGTTTGAAGACCGTCTTAAACTCCTTGCAGCTCGTTTGACTGATCAGGTTAACCATACCACTAGTGGGATGATATGTGTTGGTTTGTTGAATGGGTTTTATTGAGATATGTGGAATGATCAGTTGGTTTCTCGGTTTTAACGTGTTAGGAAAACTGGTATATGTCATGGCACCTTGACATATTGATAGTTTGGGCATTAGCCAAGGTTGGAGAGACTTCAAGAGCTCATGAGTTACTCGAGGGTCTGAAGCTCCGGTTAGTGAGAATTTATGCTAGTCTGCAGTTGCTAATTGAAACCAGATTTGTTGTGAACCTGTGTTGTTCTTGCAGACTATCAAAGATGAACAAGAAGAAACAACAAGTGATGCAGAAAGGGATTCAGGTTTGTTCCTCCCGTTTTTGACCTTCTTCTCTGTTCTTACAACTCCTTAATATGATTCTTGTTTTCTTTCTTATTAGCTCGGAGAAGCTGTGTGTGAATACGCAAAGGGTAACTACAAACGGGCTCTAAAACTGCTTGGTTCAAATTTTAACGCCTTTGGTTACAAGGTAAGACAAATCTCAATCTAGTAACTCAAATACTCTCTGGTTTAGACACAATTGATTATATATTTTGTTTTATAACTGTTTGATGGTTGGAAAATAGATCATTGGGGCATCAGATGAACAGATTGATGTTTTCAACGAAATGTGGTGCCAGCTACTGCTAAAGACAGGCCAATCCTCGACTGGTATGGCTTGTTTGTAGTCTTAAAATCATTTTCATTAAACAATTATATTGTTTTTTAGCATATAAGAAAGAACGCTCTTGGCTCTGATCTATGCAAGCCAAAGAAGTGGTAAGAGAGAGGATCAAGGTCAGAGATGGTGTTCCTTTCATGTGGCGTTTACTGGTAAAACATAATAATACATTCTCAAGCAGGATCGGATCTCACATAGTTTTATCATGTGTCAATGGATTTGGGGGATGATAAAAAAAAACAGACGTCGTGTTTGTGGTTGCAGGAGAAGAGTTGTGCCATGGAAGGCAATGTAGAGGCTGAGAGTGCAGGAGACAGAGCTAAGATGCTGGAATCTTCTTATTTCTAACTCTGCTTCTTCTTCTTCTTCTTGATAATTAACTTAATGAGGTGTTTACACGTTTCTAAGATAAAAAGAGTAAGTAATTTAACATCGTTTTGGAATAAGTGTGGTGTACATACTGTTTTTTAAAGTAAAGAATAAACACTTTTACTTGTAGCCAGACAGTGAACACTTAGCTTTCAGGATAAAATTTTGACACTATTTCAACCATTTTCAGTTTTGAGGCTGGAACTAGTGGTAACTTGATTGGCTGAATTTAAAAAAAAAAGAGTTTAGATCGCTGGTATGGAATATGTGCTTTTGGCTGAACTGAAATAATTCACACAAAGCCTTGCATATTGTTATTAGTAGGGATGTTGTATTGGGTTGCCCAACCCAACCCAATCCTATTTAGTTTAAACCCAATCCAAAGTGGCCCTAACCCTTTTAGAACCCATCATATTATTTGTATTAGGGCTAAACCCTTTTTAACCCATTTTGAGCCCTTTAATTTTTTTTATGTAAACACATTTTTTCTGTAATTTCTTACAAAATTATATGAAAATTAAATCAAATAAAGTTAAATCAAAGCTTTGAGTCATATAAATAGTAAGAAGTTTCACATTATTGATTGTCACAAAATATGTTTTAAAGTTTGAAACAAACCACAACACTAAACAAGTTTCAAGTCATATTCAAAAAAACAAAGTCTTTCACATATTCTTTGCTCGTTGAAGACTGCAGCAACCAGCTTTACTCTCTAGTCTCTACCTTCCACAACATCTTTGCCAGCAACCAGCTCGTTGAAGATCTGTATTTGCCAAAAAAGAATCTATATCAAACAGAGCATATGACAAGTTACAAATACATACACGTCTTGTATATATGACTGCAAGTCCGCTGTTATGTTCAGCGTCAAGCTCAGCTGAAACACGTAGTAAAAATGCTAAGCATTTAGAATAATATGCAACTGATAAAACACAATCCCAAGGCATTTAGTAAAAACTTGAATTTCACAGTGGATAAAGCTTTAGATAGATAGACAAGGCAGGAAGTGTTTGATGAGAGAGATAAGCACTGATTTACCCACCAAGAGTGACCGACCAGCTTAACATAAATTCAGAACCATGCGTAGTAACCTCAAACCATAAATTGTCAAAAGCAAACCAAGCACAATTAGGAAAAATCATAGACATAAAAATAAAAACGCAAGGAGGGATAAGAGTAAGGCCATGAAAGCTAACCTCATCAGATGAGAAAAGGAAGAGATGGGTTTGATCCGTTTGAAGAAGAGAGCTTTGAGATGTTGAAACCCACCGACTGAGAATCTGAGATGTTGAAGCCAAAAAAAAAAAAAAGAGATGTTGAAGCCCTCGTCGACGAGATCGATTGAAACCCTCGACTCCTCAATTAATGGCGACTGAGATCGATTGATGGCGACGAGAACGGAGACTAAAACTCTTGCCTCGAGTGATGGCGACGAGAACGAAGAAGAAAGCTTTGATCAAAACCCAAAACGTCGTAGTTTAGTTTTTAAAAAAATATAGTGACTAATAGGGCCTAACCCTTTCAAAACCCTTTATTTTCTAGTCCAACCCGAAATGAGCCCGATATGGTTTACAGTTAAAACATTAGGGTTTAGGGCTTTTAAAAAATTCGATGGGCTGGTACTACCCTAATTATAAGAACCCAATACAACATCCCTAGTTATTAGTATTACACAATCCAGTGTGACAGTATCAGGAGTGCATACATTTTACAAACTTACAGCCAACTTTGCATACATTACATAACTTCCGATCGTAACAAAATGTATTAACGGAAGAGAATTGTCCACTGGGAATGGATATTTTCACGAAAATAATACTTCTGCGTCATTTTCTAGCGACAGTGCCAGCCAAAATATGGATACTTTTTTTTCCTGCGGAACATTCAAAGTGAATATGGTTCACTCCTTTTTTGAATATACGGCCGTGCGTTCGAGAATTCGAGACTTGGTCTTTGTCTCTCTTTTAAACGTATCTTATCCCATATTGTTTCCTAGTGACAACTTGACCGAGTTTACTATAGCATGGTGACCACTTAAACCCAAAACCAACTAGTGACAACTCAGTCGACTACAGCTTCAGCACTCTCTTTCTTATCTCGACCACCTTCATCTTCTTCTTTTAGGTTTAATTAAGTCTCTACCGTATGTTTTAATTCTCTCTTATCTCTACCTCTCTATACTATAAATAAACGTATCATTGGGAGTCATATATAGTGATTATATCAGTACAAGAGAGACTTGTGAGTTATTAAAGATGTCGTCGTCTATAGTTTCTTTGATGCTATTTCTTCTTCTCCTGGTGGTTCTTAATATGGATCACGCATTTGGTGCTCAGACTGAGATCCGTAAACTTAGTGAGCTTTTTCTTTTCTTAATCTATTTATGGTTTATTATTAGTAAAAGACGTATGTTGATAACATTAAAAGATCTGATCCAGGCACAAGTTGTCACATACATTTTTCGTTAGATTTATTATGTATTTTGAGAAAATCATATCTTCCTGCATCTCTTTTTACCATATTCAGATATGAGGGCGTATATAATCATTTTCTGTTAAGATCAATAGAAAAATAAATTATTTTCTATTAAAGATTTTAAACATTTTGATCAATTCTTTTTTAACTTTTATAGAATCCATATCTTAAAGTATCTAAGCTATTTCTTTAAAATCCATATCTTAAAAGTATCTAAGTTACTTTTGTGAAGTGTAGCAAATATCTTTTATTTATTTTCTTTTATCTCTATTATTAAAAGAGAATTACACTTAGAAAATGTTCCTGAGTTTTCAATGTTAATTACACTTACATGCTACTGACCCTATTAATAACATTCCTAAAAAAATGCTTGTCTTAACCAGTTTATTAAATGTGTCTTTATCACTCTCTTTATTTATAGATAGTTTCTATTTTAATATTTGTCTTTTTCAGTTTAGTTAATGTTGTCCTAAAACAAAATTTAACTTTTCTTGTATTAAATAAATTCCGAAATTATTTATTTGTTATCAAAAAAAAAAAAATCTAGGATATTAATTTCAAAATTATTTATTGTCGTAAAATAAAATTTAACTTCCATTCTCTATTAAAATAATTTCAAGATAAAATTGAATTTCCTTTTTCATCTAAACCAATGTTTATTCACCTCACATAGAGTTAGGTCTCAATAAATCTAAAAAATTATCGTATGAATAAATTATCTATATTTTTTTCCCAGTAAAATCTGTTTAACTGAACTTGCAGAGTACTCAATATTAAATATAAGATTAAGTAAATAGTTAAGAATGAGGCAATTGCCTATATTCTTGCTAACTACATTATTTTTAGGAAACGATTGATTTGCTTTATAAATGTTATGGACATTTATTAATTAACTAGGTGTAACTAAACATGCAAACAATATACTTTGAAACAGAATGAAAAATAAACCAATTATTTCAAAAGAGATTTAATTACTCCATACCTTGATTCGTAAAGAAAAAACATCAGATTCACAAATATCAAACATTAAACCCTCGATTAATGAGTTTTGAAATCGTCATCGCCATGGGAGAACACCGAAAGTCGAGATATTTATTTTTTTCATTCTTCACAATTTTTTTCTTAACACCGAACGATTACAAAACAAAATTGTCGGTTAGAATAAGAGAGAGGAGTCATGAGCCACTAGACCAACTTAATTTGATCTAAAACACTATGGCCCTAACAAAAAATGTAATAACAATGAGCCGATTAAATTGATTTATATATGACTCAAAGTCAATTATTTCAATGTATTTTAAATTAACTAAATTGATTTATATATTTCATATATAATCATTGTTCACTTTAAACTTTCTTTATAATAAAAAATATTTTTCACAGATTTGATTGCTTTTTTTAAATTCAAAAAGAACTCAATGTATCCAATGGCGGACCATCAATTTTTTTTCATGTGGCATGATATATAATATTTTTACAATATGATAACAAAAATATAATTTAGAGATGTGAACCCAGATTTAGGTGTGTCAATACATACACTAATACCATTTTAGCTGCTGATTCTTTTTGGCTTTCTATGCAAAACCAATTATTTCATAATTAAACATGTGTCAACTGAACCCCCTAATCCTATAGTAGGTACGCCTCTGAATGTATCACAATTAACTATTAACAAATACATCATTTAGTGTAAATCAAAAATTAAAAAATTAAATAAATACCCGCCCGGTCATGGTCTAGTTCTTAATTATATGATTAGAACTGTTTTGTTTTATATTCTAATTAATAAGTTAAGTTTTCAGCTTTTACTATCATCTTCCTCAATGTCGAATCTGTATCTCCTTTGTATTCTTTTTTTGTTTATCGTGAATCTCAATTGCTTTTATTGTATACAATATCAATTAAATTATTTTATTTGTAATTTTTGGATGTTGATGAAGATTTTACTATGTCCTCTGAAAAAATGAAATGAACAATGATATAGGGCATATGTTAAAAAGAAAAGGACTAGATAAAAAAAATAAAAAATATTTTTATAGTAATATTTTATATATTTTTATATACATAAATTACGGATACTACATATTAATAATTAAATAAGATATTAAATAATTGTTACAATTTATATATTTTGTAAAATATATATGCATGATATTTCAAAATATTATTTTTATATTCATGTAGTTTTGAATTGAACTCATTTTTAACTTATTTTCTATTTGATTTTCAAAACAATATATATAATGCTATACACAATATTATTAAAATATATTCACATATCTAGGAGAACAACCCATCTAAATGTAAAAATTTAGTCAAAAATTTAATTTATTTAGAACAAAAGTATAATATTTGAATTCAGAGAGATATACCAAGATGAAAAGCAAACTAACTAGATTATTTTCATACTAAAATAACATGTATAATTAAAAAACAATATTATTAATAAGTTATACACATAAATTATAAAATAATTTAAAATTGTAATTAACCTATAAATTACTTATTTTAATATATATATATATATTTAAAATATTTATATCTGTGCATGAGTACGAAAGAAACCAACTAATAGTGTACAAAGTGATGTGGCAATTCTATACTTTTGAACTAAGTTTTGGGTGTAAGTTGGACTCATATGTATGATTGATGCTATAAACTGAAGTGTGATTTTTATGGGTGGTGCAGAAGATACAAGGATGAAATTGGAAGGAGATGACAACAGAAGCTCCAAAGTGGAGATGGAACCGAGCAGATCAATACGTTGCGGGGGCGGGAAAACTTTTAAAAACATGGCGACCACTTATCGTACTGATCATGGTCATCTTCCAGGAGGATACTTGTCTTCTCTCTGTCAGCCATGCAGCTCGGGAAAATGTATTGTTTATAGGTGTATTACCACCAAAGTCTGCCAATACATCAACGGCTCACCAACGACGTGCACAAGCTCCGAGGACTGTCAACCCGTATCTAGCAACTGATCGGATTATAAAACTTTTTTTTTTGCTTTTTCTATGGTTATTCGTTTCACATGTATGTTTGTGTGTTGCCACATATATTCTCATATTTTTATCGGATGCAAAATCTTTACATTAGAAAATCGAGTAGCACACAACAAACTGAACATGACAAATCAGCCATCAGCTTCACCACTCTTTTTTTTGGGTAAAAATTGTTTTCATTTTTTTGCAGGAAATCCAGTTATCGTAAATAGACTTTCACAGCGTGAATAGAATACTGATAATAAAAATTACAATCCCAACCCTTTCATCAGCAGAGATGACCAGTTATGGTTTTTTATTTTATTTTATTTTATTATTTTTGTTATTTTCTCTCTTATATACTTTTAATTTTGTTTTAATATGTTTATGTATTTTTTGTGGTGGATCTATTTATAACCAAAAATATTAGCTATAGAAGGTAGTTTAAATAATGATGAATAAAAATCAAATAATATTTTTTTTTGAATTGAAAAAATCAAATAATATTTATTATATTCATATATATGTTTTCCTTCCAAATTAATTTATAAAAACTATGTCAATTATTTAATGAATTTAGGAAATGTTTTCAACATACATAATTTAAGTTTGAATTTGGATGGTGATGTACAGATAACACTATCATGATGTCATGATGTGGGTTTTGGAACAAAATTCTAGTGCTCCGGTTAATAATGTATGCCGTTTAGATTTACATTAACGGCATACTTAATATGGCTGTTGTATCACAGACCGAAGATTAACAATGTAATGCCGTTTAGATTTAGATTACATACGTATCTGCGTTGCGTTTCCGGTTTGGAGAAGAGCCATGTCCGTTGTTTTTTACAACTTCCACCTTCTGAAAAGTAAATACAAGCGGTTGCGTGTGCTGAAGCACAAAAACTATATCTCTTTCCTTGGAAGACCAGCGCTGTTTCTGATCCTTGTTGGAGGTTCGAGTGGGACATATTCCTCAGTTTCCAAAGAGACAGAAGCCACAGTTTCACGAATCGTCTCTATGTAGCGCTCATCAAGGCACAGGTCCGGGTATGGAAGGGTGACGTGGGACGCAAGAATCAGGAGCTCGGTCCAAGTCTCGTGGAGGCTATGGAGGATTCAGTGTCTTTTGTCGCTGTCTTATCCCCTGGCTATGACAAGTCTTACTGGTGCCTTGAAGAATTAGCCAAGCTCTGTGATCTGAGATCATCGCTAGCTCGTCCTTCTTTACCAATCTTTTACGAGGAGATCTATGATAACCACATCTGGAAAGAGTTGGAAAAAGACGACGCTGTTCCTCCCGAAGTAATGATTGGAACTTTTATGGTTTTTACTTACTATAATCCAAAAGTCAAATGTCTCCAACTATATAGGTATATCTCAATGCTATCGGTTTGTTATTGCGTTTGGATGTAAGAGATGCTCTCAAAGGTTCGTTTGAAGATCGTCTCAAACTCCTTACAGCTCGTTTGACTGATCATGTTAACCATGCACTATGATATGTGGTTCTTTTGTTCAGTGGGGTCTATATACTGTATGGAATCATCATTTGGTTTTTTCGACTTTTAACATCTTAGGAAAACTGGTATTTGTCGTGGCACCTTGACATATTGATAGTTTGGGCATTAGACTTCAAGAGCTCATGAATTATTCGAGGGTCTGAAGCTCCGGTTAGTGAGAATTTATGCTAGTCTGCAGTTGCTAACTGATACCAGATTGGTTGTGAACCTGGGTTGTTCTTGCAGACTATCAAAGATGAACAAGAAGAAACAACAAGTGATGCAGAAAGGGATTCAGGTTTGTTCCTCCCGTTTTTGATTCTTACAACTCCTTAATATGATTCTTGTTTTCTTTCTTATTAGCTCGGAGAAGCTGTGTGTGAATACGGTAGGGGTAACTACAAACAGGCTCTAGAACTGCTTGGTTCAGATTTTAACGCCTTTGGTTACAAGGTAAAAGAAATCTTAATCTAGTAACTCAAATACTCTCTGGTTTAGACTCAATTGATTATATTTTTTTGTTTATAATTGTTTGATGGTTGAACATAGATCATTGGGGCATCAGATGAACAGATTGATGTTTTCAACAAAATGTGGTGCCAGCTACTGCTAAAGACAGGCCAATCCTCGACTGGTATGGCTTGTTGTAGAGTCTTAAAATCATTTTTATTAAACAATTATATTGTTTTTAGCATATAAGAAAGAACGCTCTTGGCTCTGATCTATGCAGCCAAAGAAGTGGTAAGAGAGAGGATCAAGGTCAGAGATGGTGTTCCTTTCATGTGGCGTTTACTGGTAAAACATAATAATACATTCTCAACCAGGATAGGATCTCACATAGTTTTACCATGTGTCAATGGATTTGGGTGATGATAAAAAAAAACAGACGTCGTGTTTGTGGTTGCAGGAGAAGAGTTGTGCCATGGAAGGCAATGTAGAGGCTGAGAGTGCAGGAGACAGAGCTAAGAAGCTGGAATCTTCTTATTTCTAGATCTGTTTCTTCTTCTTCTTGATAATGGCTTAATAAGGTGTTTACACGTCTCTAAGATAAAAGAGTAAAATCCTTTTGGAATAAGTGTGGTGTACATACTGTTTTTAAAGTAAAGAAGAAACACTTTTACTTATAGCCAGATAGTAAACACTTAGCTTTCAGGATAAAATTTTGACACTATTTCAACCATTTTCAGTTTTGAGGCTGGAAGTTTGGAACTAGTATGATTGGCTGAATTAAAAAAAAAATAAAGAGGAGTTTAGATCACTGGTATGGAATATGTGCTTTTGGCTGAACTGAAATAATTCACACAAACCCTTGCATACTGTTATTACACAATCTAGTGTGACAGTATCAGGAGTGCATACATTTTACAAACTTATAGCCAACTTTGCATACATTACACAACTTTCTATCATAATATAATGTAATAACAGAAAAGAATTATCTACTGGGAATGGATATTTTCACAAAAATAATAATATTTATGGCGTCGTTTTCTAGCGACAGTGCCAGCCAAAATATGGATACTTTTTTTTTCCTGCGGAGTATTCAAAATATGAAAAACGGCCGTGTGTTCCGAGAATTCGAGACTTGGTCTTTGTCTCTCTTTTAACGTATCTTATCATTTCGAACGTGTGTATTACTTTCGAGGACCACTTAAACCCAAAACCAACTGGTGACAACTCAGCGCTACCACAGCTTCAGCACTCTCTTTCTTATCTCGAGCACTTTCTTCTTCTTCTTTTAGGCTTAATTAAGTCTCTACCGTATGTTTTAATTCTCTCTTATCTCTACCTCTCCATACTATAAATACACGTATCATTGTGAGTCATATAGTGATTACATCAGTATAAGAGAGACTTGTGAGTTATTAAAGATGTTGTCTTCTATAGTTTCTTCAATGTTATTTCTTCTTCTCCTGGTGTTGTTGCTTCATATGGATCACACATTTGGTGCTCAGACTGAGATCCGTAAACTTAGTGAGCTTTTTCCTTACTTATCTATTTATGGTTTATTATTAGTAAAAGACATATGTTGATAACTTTAAAATATTTGATCCAGGCACAAGTGTTCACGTACTTTTTGTTCGTTAGATTTATTATATATTTGAGAAAATCATATCGTTCCTACATCTCTCTTTTAACCATATTCATATATGAGGGCGTATATTTCCCAAATTAATAGAAAAAATCATATATTCTGTTAAAAATTTAAATCAATTTTGATCCTTTTCAAAACTTTTGTCGAATCCAACTTTGTAAGTATCTATGTACATTCTTTAAAATCCCTTTTTGTTAAGTGTGCTATTTATAGCAACGTACTTGCTATTTCACTTTGTTACTAATTAGTTCAATATATAGATAAATAATTAAATATGATTAATATTTATATTACCAAAGGCTTGATGATGCTTGACGCTATAAAACAAATTGTATTGGTGATGCAGAAGAGACGATCAATGCGAGGAGGAATTTGAAAGTCGATGACCAAAGAAGCTCCAAGGTGGGGGTGCCACCAAGCATATCAATGCATTGCGGGGGCGAGAAAGCTTTTAAAAATATGGCTACCACTTATCGTACTAATCATGGTCATCTTCCACGAGAATACCTATCTTCTGTCTGTCCGCCATGCAGCTCGTACTTCTCCTACTGTTATCATTATACGTGCACTACTACCGAATCCTGTCAATACTTCAACGGCTCACCACCAACGTGCACACACTCGGAGAACTGTCAACGGTGCCATACCTAACCATCTAGTTGCCTAAAGCAATTTTAAAATAGTGTCCTTTCTCATTTTATGAAATATTTGGTCAATTTTTTTTAAAAAACTCTAATACTTTGTTTTATATTTACTATTATTCTAATGAAAATTATATACTGTTGTTTTTTCTGTAGAGTTTTCAGGTACATGATAATGATAGAAAAAAAAACCATACACCCATATATATATATGTAACTATAATAATATGTTTAACAGATAAAAAAAGTATGGTGTCAAATAAAAACAGATAAATTTAAGTATATCTAACCAATTAAGTTAGATGAAAATGCTTCATCGAAAACAAAAATTTTAAATATAGTGATAGCATCAAAATATGAAAAGATAGATTTAAATAAAAATAAACTTCCACAAAAACAATACCAAAACTTAAAAAAAAAAAACAGATTTGCTCAGCACCAAAAGGGAAAAAAAAAAATCCCAGATATGTAATTATTTAAGTCTCTTAGACATTGATCTATCAATCACGTTGAATTATTTTGATCACTACGTCAACCCGGATCTGGCAATTAATCAGACTATAAAACTTTGTTATATGTGTGTGTGTGTGTGTTTTTTCCAATCCATGGTTCTTCGTGTCATATATATGCATGTGTCATACCAAAAAAAAAAAAAAAATATATATATATATATATATATATCGGATGCAAAATGTAATACATGAAAAAAAAATATAATACATGATGTACATGGCCAATCTCGATTAATAAAAACGTTGTATATTTTCAAGTACTAGTGTTTGCTTCTCGTTAATATATATAGGTTAGTTCTTCAGATCTTGGAAAACCGAATCCAAGCACATATATACTAGTCCAAAGAGCACAAGTCATGTTCCTCTAAAGAGCATATAACTGATGACTTACCAAAACGAAATCCGTCGCAAAAGAAGCAAAGGCTATTTTTGCATTTATGGGATTATTGAGAACCCGTTTTTATGTCTTCATAACTTGAGTGCAACAGAATGCGATTTCATATTTTATTTATATATTAAGAATAATCATGATCAATAGATATATTTTATCAAAAAAAAAACTATAATATGTTATCTTTTGAACTTATATTAAGAGAAACCCATAGCATATATGTTTTGATACCGGTTGATCCCAAGAAAAACACAATTAGTGGTAGATAGTGAAATAGTCCAAAAATGTACTATATTGTTTAACCCGAATTTAGAATATATTCCGACTAATGTTAAAGGTTAAATTGATATCTGTTACAGTCTACCAATGTAAATTTCTTGGATCGAATCTCAAATATAAATCAAACAGTGATAATTTAGTTACCAGAAAGAATCCAGAAGAGAGAATCCAGAACGTATCTTTCTTGTTTTTTTCTTTCTTATCTATAATTATTGACACTTTGGTCCCTTTTTGTTTAGGTTTGTCCGGCCAATCAGTCTTACTGAAAAGCTCCATGTATTTTTATCATTTATAAAAGATACTAGATTTTGACCCGCACTTTAAAAGCGCGGACAATTTTTCTTTTTGCAAATTTTATGTAAATGAATCAAATATTTATAATTTGACATTTTATATATATTAATAAATTTTCATTCAAAATGGGGGAAAACGTATCAGATTCAACGTTTTATAGAATTGTTTATGATTTTTACATGGTGATAACATCTCCTTCTTCAATATTCATATACAAATTTATGTGATTAAAATTTATGTATAGAGTTTAATATTTTGATCGTAAATCTATGCTTGTCAAAATATGAACCAAAATCGTGATTAAAAAGAATTCAAACTTTGGATAAGAAATTTTTTTATGAACGATGTTCTTTTTGTTTTTATTAAAAAGTTAGAAATTCAGATTTGGCTAGCGTTATTTTCCTATTCAACGTACTCGAATGTGTCGTTGATCAAAGTCCTACACAGAACCATATAAATATCAGAAAACCATTGAACGTTAACAATAAAGTATAAACTACCATTTTAAAAAACATTAGATATTTTTTGTTTTTACATTGTGATTTTCAAGAATAATCTCTAACTCCGGCCATATTGAGCACTAAGCTACTTCTAGAATTTCAATCCCAATATATTTTGCTGTATTTGTAGGATCGGGTTTATAGTGTATACAATAATTAAATGAAGAATATATTTTTGGAATATACATGATTAGTTTTGGAAACTCCTAGATTATTTGTGTGATCAAATCTTTTTAAATTATCTAAATGAATGATCTTGGCCTCAATCCCAACCTATTTTGCTGTATTTATAGGATTAGGTTTAATATTTTATAAGTGATTAAATGAAGAAAATATATTCTTAGAATATATACGGTTAGTTTTGGAAACTCCTAGATTATTGGTGTGTTCAAATCTTTTTAAATAATCTAATAATCTACATGTTAAATGAAGATATTTTTTTAGGGAATATGATCAATTAGTTTTAGGATTTTATTGATTATTATTGTGATATAATATTTTTCAATTTTCCTAAACCTTTAACAAATAGATTCATGAAATATAGGGATCTAAATTTGTTAAATATCTTTAAAATGGGAAGACTTGGTTGATACACTAAAATGGTTAGCTATAAATTTTGGAATTAGTGTAAAGAACAGAAGTGTATCATATTTTAATAGTATATATGTTTAAAATAGACAAATATTTGTAGGGTTATGTATTTGAAATTTGAAAACCTAATAGTTTTGTAAGTGTGTTGATTTTTTGTATCAGAAAAAATTATAGATGTTGAGACATGATTTAAAAATTGGTATATTTTATTTGTTAATTAATTTTGAAAAGCATAATTTTTTAACATTTAATTTGTTTTCAATAATAATATTTACAAATATAGTACCAAATATATTTCTCATTACAAATATAGTACCAAATATAGATACCGTATGTGCGGTAGGTGTTTCAGATGGACTTTCGAGTTTCTCCTCATGTTTAAAAAAATTTACAATTTAGGTCACTTTATGAGTTTTTCTATCGTGAAAGAGCACTTAGTGCTACCAGAACACTTTTTGTATGGTTGAATACTATATTAACCTTGAAGAAGATGATGTAATTACAAAATTGCCATTCACTTAAACTAAACAAAAAACACTTTTTCTCTCTCTTACTTTGTGTTCTCTTTCTCGATTTCTCAGATTTGTACAATTTTTATAAAAATAAAATTCTGATGATCGGAGATTTTTGGAGGCTGAAAAGGGGAGATTGTTGGCTGAGGTCGACTGTCTCCATTGTTGACTCATCTTTCTAATTAGACAAAGAGAAATTCTTCTCAGATTTTCGGATTGCTTGATTTACCGTAACCATCGTTGACCCCAAATCTGTGTTAAGCAAAAAATGGAACCTTTTTCCGTCGAGAAGCTTGAGGCTTTGATAATTTATAGAAAAGGGTTGAGTTTTATGGATTCTTAGGTTGGATATTAAAAAATGTGTACACTCTAACAGCAAATTATCAGCGTACATATGGATAGTAATTTACTGTACATATAAATATTGTTTGAGAACTTGAACGATGTGATTTCATTTGGTTAACTAGTATATATCTTTGACTATAATGAGAAGATCCGTGCTGTTCTGGACGAAGCGGGTCGGGTCCTGGATCTAATAACGGAGACGCGGCCGTGGCGACGAAGAAGAAGCCGAAGAGCAAAGGGAAAGGACGGAGATGGAGGGGAGGATCCGGAGCAGTCGAAGCTCCGAGCTGGGTTGGACTCTGTGATCGTGAGGGAGAAGCCTGATGTGAAGTGGTCTGATGTCGCGGGGCTTGAGAGTGTGAAACAGGCGTTGCAGGAAGCTGTGATCTTGCCTGTTAAGTTTCCTCAGTTCTTCACTGGTACAAAGCTTCTAACTTTATTGGATTCGTTTGATGTGTTCTGTTAATTGAATTTGATTTGTTGTGATTAGGGAAGAGGAAGAAGGATACGGCTGCGGAGGAAGATGATTTTTGTTTTTTTTAATTACTGTGAAAAAAGGATAGAATTGGAAATTCATCTTCTCATTTGTGTTGAAAGGCTTGGACAAAATGTCCTAGTAGCAAAATGTGAGCCATCCTGATATTAAAAAGATGAAATGTGACTTTTAGTGTAAATTTCTCGTTAAAAAAACTACATATATGAAATGAATATAAAGACTGATCTTTTTATGAAATCATAAACCAAAAGAAGAAGAAAATCTTTACATTAGAAATTGAGTAGAACAACAACTGAATATGATAAAAACAGTGATCAGCTTCACCATTCTTCTTTTATTTTTTTTCTCTCTTATACTTTTAATTTTGTTTTATATGTTTATGTATTTTTTAGTGATGAATCTATTTATAACCAAAAAATATTAGCATCCTATAGAAGGTAATTTAAATAATGATCAAATTGCTAAATTCATAAAAGTAAAAGAAAACACTAAACTTGAAGTTTCCGGTTAGGATAAGAGCTGTGTTCGCTATTTTATAGATATGACAGCTTCCACTTTTTGAATAGTAAATAAAAGCGGTTGCGTGTGGTGCAGCACTAAACTTGATTTCAAAGAGGAAAAGATCGGAGATGAATCAGATGTGAGATGATGAAGACCAGCGCTGTTTATGATCCTCGTTTGAGGCTCAAGTGGAACATATTCCTCAGTTTTAAGAGAGACAGAAGCCACAGTTTCACGATTCGTCTCTATGAAGCGCTCATCAATGAATGAGCAAACAAAAGCTGTCACCGAGGCATTTGCGAGGTTACACAAGGAAGGGCTTATATATGAAGAGATTGGTTTGTTCATTGTTGCTGTTAATTTCTCAGAAACAGCCTTGTCTGATCGTAAGGTTGATCACATTGACATTAAAAGAAGAACACCAACGAAAGTACCGGGTGTGATACGTAATATGTGATCTTTATGTTCTAGCTTAACAGATCAATATTCAATATTGCTATATGGACACAATCTGCAATTCTATTATCATGCATGGCTCCATTGTGACAGTAAACAGCCCTTTTTCTATTGGTAGGTTTGTTATTACACAATCATGAATGAGAATATCAGGAGTGCATACATCGTACAAACTAACAGCCAACTCAGAACGTGTAAGCTTGACATATAAACTTTGATCAAAAGGTTGAAACTGATTATATAATCTAACAACACAACTTTCTATCATAATATAATATAATAACAGAAAAGAATTATCTACTGGGAATGGATATTTTTCACGAAAATAATACTTCTGGCGTCATTTTCTAGCGACAGTGCCAGCCAAAATATGGATACTTTTTTTTCCTGCGGAACATTCAAAGTGAATATGGTTCACTCCTTTTTTGCATATACGGCCGTGTGTTCGAGAATTCGAGACTTGGTCTTTGTCTCTCTTTTAAACGTATCTTATCCCATATTGTTTCCTAGTGAGAGCTTGACCGAGTTTACTATAGTATGGTCTAGGGAGACCACTGAAACCCAAATTAAACCAACTAGTGACAACTCAGTCGACTACAGCTTCAGCACTCTCTTTCTTATCTCGACCACCTTCTTCTTCTTCTTTTAGGCTTAATTAAGTCTCTACCGTATGTTTTAATTCTCTCTTATCTCTACCTCTCTATACTATAAATAAACGTATCATTGTGAGTCATATATAGTGATTATATCAGTACAAGAGAGACTTGTGAGTTATTTAAAGATGCTGTCCTCTATAGTTGTAAGCTCAAGAAAAGAGCTGTGATCGTGAAGATGAGAGGAAGACTATGTCACACATGTGATCGATGTGTGACACAATGGAAAGAATCGTTTATGGAAACTATGACGTGGCATTACGTGATTATCAAGTAAAGAAGATATGGAAGATTAGATTGCATCGAGATATTAGGAAATATAGTATATTCGATGAGGGCTACTTAACTAGATTGTCTGGGGCAGATCTAGGTTAAGCACGCTAATTGAAAAGCTTGAGCAAGGGTTTGTCTTGTCAAGTAAAAGAGGTGATCGAGTTCAGGGTGTTGAAGCTCGATCTACTGAGTTTAAGAGGTTAGAAATTGGTCCGTCTCTAGTCGTGTGTGACTGAGAGTAATCCGGATTAAACAGATCAAGGAGATTGTTTAAGTGATTTCTAATATACAAGAAAGAGTGTTCTTGGATTTTCTGTGTGCTCCTTATTCTTGGTTGTCCCTGAACTTTCATTTGGTATCAGAGCGGGAAACCTCTGTGGTATCAAGTACTACTAACAGGTTGAGATCCTGCGGATTTCATGGACAACATGAAGGAGCTTATCACGCTGCATAAGCCTATTATGCTTGACGGCGGAAACTTCGGACATTGGAAGGCAAGGATGAGACATGTGATCAGAGGGATAGATGAGGATGCCTGGACAGCAGTTGAAGACGGGTGGACACCACCTACTGTGATGATGGAAGACAAAACCTTGGGTCCAAAGCCTAAGGAACAGTGGACGGATTCTGATAAGTCAGCATCAAAATTCAACTCAAAGGCATTAACAGTCATATTCTCAGCTGTCGACTTAGAACAGTTCAAAATCATTCAAGGGTGTGAGTCAGCCAAAGAAGCATGGGATACCTTAATCAATCACTTTGAAGGAAATTCAAGCGTGCGACGAACCAGGATTGATCATCTAGCCTCAAGGTTTGAAAACCTGCGCATGGGAGATGATGAACCTATCGATGGGTTCATATCCAAGATTAGTGAACTGGCTAATGAATCTTCAGTCTTAGGAAAAAGGTATGAAGAGAAAGATATGGTGAAGAAGCTTCTAAGGTGTCTACCTCCTAGATTTGAAGCGTACAAAGCCGTCCTTAACATAGCAGTTGACACTGACGAGATGAAGTTTGATCAACTCTCCGGGATTCTGAAGGTTCATGACCTTGAGAAATCAGATCGACAGGAAGCTGCTCAGAAGAGCATCGCCTTCACTGCTGACACTAGAGACAATGACAGAGTCTCTAAGATTGAGGATAATCTGAGCTTGATGGCAAAGAACTTTAACAAGTTCATGAGGCGAGTTGAGAAAGGAGGCAGCAGATCAAACGGTAGATTTCAGAGGAATGAATCAGATCGTAATGGCGCACAGTCCTCACGATCAGATGCTTCAAAGAAGAAGAAGGAACTACAATGTCATGAATGCGAGGGTTTTGGACACTTTCGGAATGAATGTCCACTCGCTAAGAGGAAGGAACTCAAGTGCATTGAATGCAAGGGGTATGGTCATACTCGTAGCGAATGTCCCAATACTTTGAAGAAAGATAAGTCACTTCTGAGCTTCAGTGATTCAGAATCAGACAGTGAAAGTGATGATGGTGAATTACACCTAAACTTCATGGCACTCGTGGCTCATGATGTTACTACTTCAATCTCTGAAACTCAGGAAGACATCACAGAAGAGGATGAAGATGAGCTTAATCATGACCTGGAAGCTGAGTACAAGGCACTATTTGACCAGTTTACCGAGCTTAGCCACGAGAACCTTCAGCTATTAAAGGATCGAGCAATGCTAAAAGCACAAGTAAACATCCTTGAACTTGAGAAGCCGATAACACAATCAACTGCCCCTTCAATCTTAAAGGAATCTGATCAAGAAGTTCTTGCACTAAAACGAGCAATGGCAGAGCAGGAACGGTGTCATAAGGAGTCTGAGGGAAAATTCAAGCAGTTGAGCGAGATGTTCTTCCAAGAAAAAGATAAAAGCAAGCTGTTGGAAAGTCAGTTGGCTGAAAATCTGAAGAAGATAAAAATGTTTTCAACTGGTACTAAGTCCCTAGATCATCTGCTCACCTTGGGACAATGTCCTAGCACAAGCCGAGGTCTGGGGTTTCAGGGTTCTACCTTCAAGTCTGATCAAGAAGGACGTCAAGTGACGTTTGTAAAAGAAGCTTCCACAAAGGAAAAGGTAGATGAACCTCGTCCTCTTCAAACTCAGCCTGCTCCTCAGAACTTAGGAAAAGCTGTACCTAATCCGCGAGCAAGACGTCGTGGGAATGGTTGTCACTTCTGTGGAAAACGGGGTCATCATGTCAGCTTTTGCTACTTTCGCAGGCACCAATACGAACGAGCTTGGAGATTAAATCTATGTTTCGTGGAACCCTCCATGTATGGACATGTCTGGATTGCCAAAAGAGATCTATACCCGACTTATAAAGACCGTGTTCTCAAAGTATCACACACGGAATCCCCTGAGCCACACAAGAAACCAGAGTTGAACCTAGCATGCAACTTCACAAGCATATCAGAAAAGCTCAACTTGGTTAGTCATGTCGCATACACTAGTGCTGATGGGAGTTCTCAAAATAATTCTCCGTGGTACTTTGACAGTGGATGTTCAAAGCACATGACAGGAAGCTATGAACATCTTGAGAAACTCCAACCCATTAAAGGAGGCAAAGTGACTTTTGGTGATGGAGGACAAGGAAAGATACGAGGAGTAGGAGAAACGAGTAGACCGGATTTACCCCGCCTCATCAATGTTTATTATGTTGATGGTCTTAAGGCAAACCTGATCAGTGTTAGTCAACTATGCGATGAAGGTCTAGAAGTGATCTTTAATAGCAAAGAATGTCGTGCTGTTGATCCACAAGGAAACATCGTACTGTGTGGAATTCGTTCTGGAAACAACTGCTACATGTGGAAGCCCACAAACGTGTGCTGCTCAGCTACTACTTCGAAGCTTGATCTCTGGCATAAGAAGCTAGGTCACATGAACATCAATGGACTAACTCGACTTGTTAATGCAGAAGTAGTGAGAGGAGTTCCAGATTTAGAGTCTCAAACTGATACTGTATGTGGAGCATGCTGTCAAGGAAAACAAGTCAAGGTGCAACACAAGCGAATCCCTGAAATCAGATCTAAGCAATTGCTGGAGCTTGTGCACATGGATCTTATGGGTCCGATCACCCCAGAGAGCATAGCAGGGAAGAAATATATTCTTGTTATGGTAGATGACTTCTCAAGATACACCTGGGTTGATTTCTTGCGAAACAAGTCTGATGCCATCGAGAGCTTTAGGATCCTTGCGCTACAACTGAAACAGAAAGGTGGGATTATGCAGATCAAGAGTGATCATGGTGGAGAGTTTCAGAATGAGCAGTTTGATAGTTTCTGTCAGAGCCAAGGGATCCGACATCAATATGCAGCACCCAGAACACCACAGCAGAATGGAGTTGTGGAAAGGAAGAATCGCACATTACAAGAGATGGCAAGAGCAATGTTGTGTGGAAACAATGTTCCACCAGGTTTTTGGGCCGAAGCTGTCAGCACTGCATGCTATGTGATAAATCGGGTGTATGTTAAGCCTAATACTAAGACTACACCCTATGAGATACTGAAAGGCAAGACTCCCAATCTTAGTCACATGCATGTGTTTGGATGTCTATGCTATATTCTGAATGATAAAGATCATTTGAGAAAGTTTGATGCCAAAAGTGATGTAGGGATGTTTCTGGGCTATTCTACTAACAGCTCTGCTTATCGTGTCTTTAATCAGCGCACCAAAGTCATTGGAGACAAAGTAAATGTGGTGTTTGATGATAGTGTGGGATTCTATCAGACACGGGTCACACAAACTATTGACTGTGCTACACCAAATAACTCTGCTCCGGAAGCAATAATCAAGGAAGAGTCTGAAGACGAGGAGGAATCTGACAGTGTACGAGTTGATCTGGATCAGGGAAAAGTTCATAAAAATCATTCCTCAGCTGATGTCATTGGAGGTCTATTTGATGAAAGGGTTACCCGGAAAAGACAGATTAACTTCAAGGAAATGGTTAAGTTGGCATCATTCATGGCCAAGATGAATAACGTGGAGTGTTATGTTTCTCAGATAGAACCAAAGAATCTTCAGGAAGCTTTAGATGATGAATACTGGACTGACTCAATGCATCAGGAGCTGGAACAGTTTGAACGGTTAGATGTATGGACGCTGGTTCCTAGACCTGAAGGAGTCAATGTCATTGGAACAAAGTGGATTCATAAGAACAAGATAGATGAAGAAGGGAATGTGTTTCAGAACAAGTCAAGACTGGTCGGTCAAGGTTACACTCAGATCGAAGGAGTGGATTTCGATGAAACATTTGCTCCTGTAGCACGTCTTGAATCAATCAGATTACTCTTTGGAATGGCATGTGGTTTCAGAATCAAGCTTTATCAGATGGATGTCAAGAGTGCGTTTCTGAATGGGGTTCTACAAGAAGAAGTCTATGTTACACAACCTAAGGGTTTTGAAGATCCTCACTTTCCTGATTATGTCTACAAACTCAAGAAAGCTCTCTATGGACTTAAACAGGCTCCACGAGCTTGGTATGAAAGGTTGACCGACTTCCTCGTCAAGGCTGGGTTTCAGAGAGGAGGAGTTGATAAGACTCTGTTCATAGGAGAAGATGGAAAGGATATTCTCATTATCCAAGTGTATGTAGACGACATCATCTTTGGGAGCACGTCAAAGAGAATGGTGGACGATTTTGTTCATACTATGACAACAGAATTCGAGATGAGCATGGTTGGGGAGCTCAGTTATTTTCTTGGACTACAAATCAAGCAGCTTGCGGATGGAATCACTGTATCTCAGAGCACGTATGCCAAAAATCTTATCAAGAGATTTGGAATGCAGACTAGCAAAGTTGCCAACACACCCATGAGCACCACTACCAAGCTGTCCCGTGATGAAGATGGCAAACCAGTAGATGAGAAACTCTACAGAGCAATGATCGGGAGTCTCTTGTACCTCACAGCTAGCCGACCTGATCTCTGTCTGAGTGTGGGCATTTGTGCTCGTTACCAAGCATGTCCAAAGGAGTCACACATGAATGCGGTTAAGCGTATCATTAAATATGTGAAAGGAACTTTGGATTTTGGTCTTCACTATACTTTTGAAACTAACGTGAATCTTGCAGGTTTTTGTGATGCAGATTGGGCTGGGTGCTTAGATGACAGACATAGCACTTCTGGAGGTTGTTTCTTTCTTGGTAACAACATGGTCGCTTGGCACAGCAAGAAGCAAAACTGTGTCTCGCTTTCGACGGCTGAAGCTGAGTACATCGCATTGGGAAGCTGTTGCACCCAATTACTCTGGATGCGACAAATGCTCGTTGATTATGGTATCATCTCTGATCCTATGCTCGTTCATTGTGATAACATGAGTGCCATAAACTTGTCTAAGAATCCTGTTCAGCATTCGCGTACCAAGCATGTGGACATACGACATCACTTTGTGAGAGAGTTAGTTGAGATGAGAATTGTGATTCTAGAGCATGTATCAACTGAGAAACAGCTTGCTGATCTATTTACCAAACCATTGGACTACAATACCTTCCTAGGGCTTCGTAAGGCCTTGGGAATTGTTAATCTCTGAAAAAGTCTTGTCAGAAGAGGAGAGTTACTGCATGTACATCGCACTAACTGAGTTATTCTACTACATCACCATCAAAACCTTGAGTCAACAAGTTCACTTTCGCGAGTCATTCCCCACGAGTTTATCTCTTATGCTCTTAGGTTCACTGAAGAAAGGCAATCATCTCGGATCAGGATGCTGTCACATTTTAGTTCTGAGGCTTGATCAATGTCTGGATTGAACGAGGAAACACATAAGGGGTTGAGTGTATGAGTAAGGAGAAGAAGTTGTGTTAAGCATAAGAAAGTATGAGTCACTCAGTAACAAAAGTTTATAAAAAAAAGGCCTGGAATGATAGATACTCGAGTTGGAACTGGATGCTAAAACATTCTGAGTCTGACCTCGATCACTGTCTTGACTGGGCAGGGTATGTCTCAATTCTTACGAGAAGGTCCGATCTAACACAGGGTGTTACTCCACTTTGTGTTAGACTCGGATATCCTCTCATTGCACGGAATTGTAGATTATACTCTTGGGGTAAAAGTGTTCAAAGTTACTTGTCGAGTGGAAGTGACAAACACAAGATACTTACCATGTGTTTCCAGACATTACTAATGAGTGTGAGTGTGAACCTGTGGAGGGGTTACCAGTGGAAGTGAATCTCGTGTGTGACAGCTACTCGACTGAGAAAGAGCTACAAACTTGGGTTGACTCATTGATTTCATTCAAAGTTTTATGTGGTAGTTACTTGTGTTGGTGTGGTGTCTTCTGTATCCTTCCTCTGGACAAAAAGGCATCATGAGAATGTCTTAAATGGTTACATGTATATAAAGGTTGTTTTTGATACTTGCTTTGTGGATTTCGGTTCTCTCTCTCATGCTCTCAAATGGCTATAAGTGCTGTCGAAAATCACTTGGTCATATTCCTTCTTATGCTGTTTTGGGTTAGTTATTTCCTTTTGGGCCTCTCTCATCTTTGGGCCTCTCTTATGTTACTAATAAAAAATTGAGTTGATGAGTGTTGTTAGGTACATTGATATTGTCGCCGCTTTCAAACAGTCTCCCTAGCTCATCTCTCTCTCTCTCCTCGCCATCGACATGCAACCGCGAAGAAGCTCTCGCTTAAACCGGGGCTCATCTGGTGCTGGAAGCTCGTCTCAGCCTCCCTCGTCGCAGCCGCAGTCTTCTCAATCTGCGCGGAAGCGAGTTCGCCGGCGTCCATCGCGCGATGTTTCACCGGAGCTTGTTGAGCCGGAGAACGAGTCGCTCTCGGAGACAGACTCCGACAATGGTATTGTAAATCCGATGGGTGCAGCAGAGACCGTTGCGAATCAAGCCAAGGAAGCTCGCTATCATGAAAATCGTCTCATGTATCGGACCAAGCTCGATCTGTACCCCGAGCTGATGGAACCACACAAGACGCCTCTTTCTTCCCGATTCTTCTCTATGGCGGCCATTGAGCGATTTCAAGGACTCAAGAATCGGAAGTTCATTGATCAACATCGGATTTCTCTCACCGATGAGAATCTTGCCGATGTTAGGAGAATTGTGGAGAATGCAGGACTTCTCCATACTCTCACTGATGTGGATGCGTATCAGCCTTGTGTGGTAAGAGAATTCATAGCCAATCTCTTGGAAGCTTCAGAACGCGATGTTGGTGTGGCTGTGTACCTTAGGGCATCGATGATTGATTTCTCTCCCAGTTTAATTAATGCCATCTACTGTATTCCGGGTTTTGAAGATGATCCTAACTGGTTGGATGAGAATATTGATGAAGTATGTGGATTCCTCACTGATGGTCAGATAAATCGATGGGAAAACATGAGCTCCAAGTTTCTCTCTCCGACGAATCAAGTGCTCTACAAGCTGGTTTGCACCAACTGGATTCCGACTATGAACTACACCAACATGAATCAAACTCGTTTGAAGTTTGTGTATATGCTTCATCACAATGAAGATGGGTTCAACTTTGGGAAGTTGGTTTATGATCAGATCATGCAAATGGCTGAAAACACCAAGAAAAAGAAGTCTCGTCGCATCCTGTTTCCGACATTGATCCAACAAGTCATCAACTTTCAGAGGATAGTTCCAATCGACTCTCCATCTAATGAGTTCACTGGATTTCCCAAGCTTGTGATTAAGGACATCAAAGCTGGAAGAGGAACTGGAGCAGACACACGATCTGCATCTCTAGAGGAAGATATTGAGCGCACCATTGCCAGTCTCAAAGGAATTTACATACGCCTGAGGAGTAAGAGTATCTTGGCTGTTTTTCTGTCTTCGCTTAACTAAACTAATGCTCTTTGTTTTTATCTGAATGTGCATCTATGCAGGGGGAGAATATGTTGCTCATCAACCTTCTCCGACCATGAATCAGGATGACGAGGTAGCTGGAGATACTGAAGAACTCAGCCAAGCGGGTGACACCGAGGAAATTAGCCGAAGCGTTTCCTTCTGAGTTGTTCTAAGATATCTGTGTGATGATGTGCCTTATGTTTAGTGAGATTAAGACTAGTATGTTAAAATAAGATGGTTGGATTAAGACTAAGGTTTCTGAGTGCTTGAATTAATGGTGTGCTTTTGTGTTAAAGACATTGATGAATTATCTATGCTATTGTGGTTTGTTTATGTGGTCACAAAAGTTCATCTGTGAATGACTTGGAAAGATACCTTCTGTCTGGTAGTTTTCGTGTGTATGTGCAGGTTGCATAGGATGTCACATTAAGATAAAAAGGGGGAGAATGTAAGCTCAAGAAAAGAGCTGTGATCGTGAAGATGAGAGGAAGACTATGTCACACATGTGATCGATGTGTGACACAATGGAAAGAATCGTTTATGGAAACTATGACGTGGCATTACGTGATTATCAAGTAAAGAAGATATGGAAGATTAGATTGCATCGAGATATTAGGAAATATAGTATATTCGATGAGGGCTACTTAACTAGATTGTCTGGGGCAGATCTAGGTTAAGCACGCTAATTGAAAAGCTTGAGCAAGGGTTTGTCTTGTCAAGTAAAAGAGGTGATCGAGTTCAGGGTGTTGAAGCTCGATCTACTGAGTTTAAGAGGTTAGAAATTGGTCCGTCTCTAGTCGTGTGTGACTGAGAGTAATCCGGATTAAACAGATCAAGGAGATTGTTTAAGTGATTTCTAATATACAAGAAAGAGTGTTCTTGGATTTTCTGTGTGCTCCTTATTCTTGGTTGTCCCTGAACTTTCAATAGTTTCTTCAGTGCTATTTCTTCTTCTCCTGGTGTTGTTGCTTCATATGGATCACGCATTTGGTGCTCAGACTGAGATCCGTAAACTTAGTGAGCTTTTTGTTTCCTAATCTATTTATGGTTTACAATTAGTAAAAGACATGTTGATAACTTTAAAATATTTGATCCAGGCACAAGTGTTTCAGGTACTTTTGTTCGTTAGATTTATTATATATTTGAGAAAATCATATCTTTCTACATGTCTCTGTTAACCATATTCATATATGAGGGCGTATATTTTCCAAATTAATAGAAAAATCATATCTTCTGTTACAAATTTAAATCAATTTTGATCCTTTTTAAACTTTTGTAGAATCCATCTTTGTAAGTATGTAAATTCTTTAAAATCCCTTTTTGTGAAGTGTGCTATTTATAGTAACGTACTTGCTATTTCACTTTGTTACTAATTAGTTCAATATAGATAAATATGATTAATATTTATAGTACCAAAGGCTTGATGATGCTTGACGCTATAAAACAAATTCTATGGGTGATGCAGAAGAGACGATCAATGCGAGGAGGAATTTGGAAGGCGATAACCAAAGAAGCTCCAAGATGTGGTTTCCACCAAGCAGATCAATGCATTGCGGGGGCGGGAAAGCTTTTCAAAACATGGCAACCACTTATCGTACTAATCATGGTCATCTTCCAGGAGGATACCTGTCTTCTCTCTGTCAGCCATGCTTCTCGTACTTCTCCAACTGTTATCATTTTACGTGCACTACTACCGTATACTGCCAATCCATCTACGGCTCACCACCCAGGTGCACACGCTCGGAGAACTGTCAACCCGGATCTGGCAACTGATCAGACTATAAAACTTTGTTATACTATACATATCGTGTGTGTGTGTGTTTTTTTTTTCATCCATGGTTCTTCGTTTCATATATATGCATGTGTTAAAAAAAACGGATGCAAAATCTAATACATGATGTGTATCCTAGTATCTGTTGAACTTTTGTTCATGGACGATACATGGCCAATCTCGATTAATAAAAACGTTGTATATTTTCTAGTACTAGTGTTTGCTTCTCGTTAATATATATAGGTTAGTTCTTCAGATCTTGGAAAACCGAATCCAAGCACATATATACCAGTCTAAAGAGCACAAGTCATGTTCCTCTAAAGAACATAAAACTGATTACAGTTTTCAAAAAAAAAAACATATAACTGATTACTTACCAAAACGAAATCCGTAGTAAAAGAAGCAAAGGCTATTTTTGCATTTATGGAATTACTGAGAACCCGTTTTTATGTCTTCATAACTTGAGTGCAACAGAATGCGATTTCATATTTTATTTATATATTAAGAATAATCAATGATCAAGTAGATAGATTTTATTAAAAAAACCGTAATATGTTATCTTTTGAAATTATACTAAGAGAAACCTATAGCATAATTTTTTGATACTGGTTGATCCTAAGAAAAATTCAATTAGTGCTAGATAGTGAAATAACCCGAAAATGTATTACACTATTTAACCCGAATTTAGAATAATTTCCGATTAATGTTAGGAAGTGGACCGATCATCTATTACGATCCACCATACAAATTTCCTGGATCGAACCCCATACACATACTGACCAAATAGTGATAGTTTAGTTTCAAAAAAACCCAGAACATATTTTTCCTGTTTTTTTCTTTCTTATCTATAATTATTAACACTTTGGTCTACTTTTCTTTAGGTTTTTGTTTTTCTGGCCAATCAGTCTTACTGAGACGTTCCATGTATTTTTATCATTTATAAAAGATATACCGTATGTGCGGTAGGTGTTTCAGATGGACTTTCGAGTTCTTCCAACCTCAGCATGGTTAAAAAAACTACATATATGAATATAAAGACTGATTTTTAATGAAATCATAAACCAAAAGAAGAAGAAAATCTTTACATTAGAAATTGAGTAGCAAACAACAAACTGAATATGATAAAAACAGCGATCAGCTTCACCATTATTCTTTTATTTTTCTCTCTTATACTTTTAATTTTGTTTTAATATGTTTATGTATTTTTTAGTGATGAATCTATTTATAACCAAAAAAATATTAGCATACTATAGAAGGTAATTTAAATAATGATGAAATTGCTAAATTCATAAAAGTAAAAAAAAAAACTAAACTTGACGTTTCCGGTTAGGAGAAGAGCTGTGTTGATTGAGTCTCTCTCCTCTCTTTAGAGAGAGAACTCTCTCCTCTTCAAACCTCTCTTCTTACTAAATACAAATCTTTCAGAAGGAAGAGTTTGATTATGTTTTTGTTGTGTAATACTTTCGATCTGTCAGATCGATTTCCGACTTCGCTTGGCGATTTGTAATTTTCGCATGGCGATTTTCTTTTGTTTTTTAGTTGTGTAATAAAACCAAAAACAGAGCTGTTCTTAATGGATTTTTCAAATCTTTGTCTTTTGATAATCAAAGGCTTCTGTGTGTTTCAATTTCAACCTTTCGTTAATCATCATTCCAATTCCCAATCCCGTCAACTTTTTGATTAGAAATCTTATTCACCGAATCAACTCAACTTCTTTTTAAAGGGAATCAGTTTTTACCGTCTTTATATAAGCTGTTCTTAGCTTTAAGGTAAAGCTTCCCTACTTAGAGATGGTGAGTTTTGTTGGTTTTCTTAGGTCTTATTGGAGCGGAGTCAGCAGAGATGGCTTTTAATACGGTCCATCAAAGATTCTATCTTCAATCCGACTTAAGCTTCCTCTGTTCTTAATGATCGGTGAATCATGATATTTCTGGTTAACTAGTCCCGGTTTAGAACGGAAGGTGTGGGTGTACAAGACTTGGAAATTTGAGGAGTTGCGGCGGCTTCAGAGGAAGATTATTGCTGACAGTTTACGTTTCAACGGTCATTTTGGCCAAAGCGGTGGATTCAGATGCGTGTCCTGTGGATGCATCACAAGGCTGCCACGTAGCAGAAACCTCATTCAGAAGTTTACACGTGCTGTTTTTTATTGTTTCTTTGTGTTTACTCAAGTGTTGACAAAAAAAGAGCTGTGTTCGTTATTTTATAGATATGACAGCTTCCACTTTTTGAATAGTAAATAAAAGCGGTTGCGTGTGGTGCAGCACTAAGCTTGATTTCAAAGAGGAAACACGTTAAGGATCTCTGCACACTTTACAACTTACAAAGCTTGATTTCAAAGAGGAAAAGATCGGAGATGAATCAGATGATGAAGACCAGCGCTGTTTCTGATCCTCGTTTGAGGCTCAAGTGGGACATATTCCTCAGTTTTAAGAGAGACAGAAGCCACGGTTTCACGGATCGTCTCTATGAAGCGCTCATCAAGGCACACGTCCGGGTATGGAACGGTGACGTGAAACGCAAGAATCAGGAGCTCGGTTCAAGTCTCCGGGAGGCTATGGAGGATTCAGTGGCCTTTGTGGTAGTCTTATCCCCTGACTATGCCAAGTCTCACTGGTGCCTTGAAGAATTAGCCAAGCTCTGCGATCTGAGATCATCCCTAGGTCGTCCGATATTACCGATCTTTTACAAAGTTGATCCATGGCACTTTCGGAAACAGAGTCCTTTCGAAGAAGATATTGAAGAGCACGCGAAAAGATTTGGAGAGGAGGAGATACAAAGATGGAGGGGAGCTATGAATGTAGTCGGACATATCTCCGGATTTGTTTACAGGTAGATGAGCACTCCAATATCTTCATCTCTAGTCTTATTCCTCTGCATTTATATAAATACTAGACAACATGTTTCATCTAAGACATGTCACAAACATGGCCGGTCCTAAGCTATGCGTAATGAAATATTTGGAACAGACCTTCGAAATTTTTTAAGAAATTATATAGATATAAGCCACTAAAAAATCTTTTTAGACCCCAAAAAATCTTTTTAGACCCCTAAATTTTTTTTTTCACATAGACAGTGAAATAGATCCCCAAAATTTCAGGACCGGCTCTGATCACAAAAGTCACAACATGTTGATCTAGCTGTTTTTTTTTCTTCTTCGAAGCTTGGGTCATTCTGTTTTTTTAGTAAGTTTCTTGATAATCTTATCCTTATTTTCATATTCTATGAATCATCATCCTTCATTGCTTCTAAGAAATAGCGTATTTATGTAGTCGCTATCTGCTCTCGAATCTCTTTTCACCTACTAGTGTAGAACAGTAGAGAAGAAGAGCTTAGTTTGTGAGAATTTAACCAAGAGTGCTCACATCTCCTCCACAAACGAACACACACATTTGATAAGGAGATTAAAAAAAATGTAAAATATGAGACCGGTGCGTCTTATGAACTCAGAACAACAACCTCTGTACTACTGAAGGAAATAGTAGACCCTCTGACTCCTCTAGTGTCTTTGGAAGACGCTTTGTTATACTTGAACGGGACCATGAGACTATTAATTAATAAATTTTCACCTGACTTTGGTCCCCCGCTACCGACAAAGACTCAACACCCAACGCCAACCTTTTGGTCTTCACTGTAAGAATAAAATGGCATCACAACTTGCAAAAAAAGTATCTCAAAAAGTTTTCTCTCTTCTGACTTTCGCGAGAGTTTGATCGGAGATGGAGACCGAAGTGATCACCAAACCGCACAGACTCAAGTTCGACGTCTTCCTCAGCTTCCGAGGCGAAGACACGCGCCACACCATCACCGAGCGCGTCTACGACGCTCTCCACAGAAAAGAGAAACTCCGCGTCTTTCGCGACGACGAAGGTATGCAGCGAGGCGACGAGATCAACCCCAGCCTCGTCGCCGCCATGGAGGACTCCGCGGCTTCCGTCGTCGTCTTATCCTCTCGCTACGCCGACTCTCACTGGTGCCTCGACGAGCTGGCCACCCTCTGCGATCTGAGAGCGTCTCTGAAACGCCCCATGATACCCATCTTCTACGAGGTCGATCCCTCGCACGTCCGTAAACAGAACGATCACTTCGCTAAGGACTTTGAAGAGCATGCGAAAAGGTTTAAAGAGGAGAAGATAAAGCGGTGGAGGAAGGCTATGACTTTGGTCGGAAACCTCTCCGGGTTTGTTTGCAAGTAGGATTCTCATTACTAGTTGAGTTATGTTTTTTTTGCAATTATTGCTAGACCGTAATTAGGTGGATTAGCGATTAGACTAATTATTCAGGGGATTAGGCCTTGACCATTAACGAATAATTGGAGTATTATATTATTTATATATATATATAATATTTATATAAAATATTTTAGTTTTTGGATTTAATTATAAAATTATTTTGATGAATTATAAAGGTTAAATTTACAGAATAAAAGAACTTAGACACATTTTATAGATTTATACCAATTTTGTAAATAGGATTTTAAGAAAATATTTTGTTAGGACAGATTTGAAGTGTATATAGATTTTTAGAACATTTTTGTTTTTGGATGTGTATATAGATGTATATATACCAATCTTATAGTGTTTTTGTTTTTCAGTTATATTGCTCTGTCTGAAATTTTGTGTTTTTGTTTTTGTTGATTTTGGCAGAGAAGACTCTGTTGATGATGAGATGATAGGACTTTTGGTGAAGAGAGTTTTATCCGAAGTGAGCAACACGCCAGAGAACGTTGGAGAATACACCGTTGCCCTGGAGCCACGTGTCGATGACTTGATGAACCTTGTGGACGTTAAATCCAGCTCCCACGTTCAAATCCTGGGACTTCACGGTATGGGTGGTATCGGGAAGACGACCCTCGCGAAAGCCTTTTATAACAAGATAGTCTCAGAGTTCGAGCAACGAGTTTTCATCTCTAACGTTAGAGAAAGATCATCGGACCATGACGGCTTGCTCAATCTACAGAAGACTCTGATCAAGGGGCTTCTCCGTTTGGTACCTGAAGTAGAAGATGTTACCAAAGGGAGAGACAAGATAAGAGAGAGTGTTTATGAGAAGAAGGTACTTGTGGTTTTAGATGATGTTGATAAGGTAGACCAGGTTGATGCCTTAATTGGTGAAAGGAGTTGGTATGGTGAAGGAACACTTATAGTCATCACTACCAGAGATGAAGAGATTCTGAGTAAGCTCTTAGTGAACCAACGGTATGAAGTCAGGTGCTTGACTGAAGAGCAGGCACTGAAGCTGTTTAGTTACCATTCACTAAGGAAAGAAAAACCAACAGAGAGTTTATTAGAGCTGTCCAAGAAGGTTGTCAAGATATCAGGTCTACTACCACTGGCACTCGAAGTGTTTGGATCTCTTTTGTATGACAAGAAGGAGGAAAAAGAATGGCAGACTCAAATAGAGAAGCTCAAAAACACCCAACCAGGCAATCTCCAGGATGTTCTAAAGCTGAGTTTTGATTCTCTAGACGACGAAGAGAAGAAAGTGTTCCTGGACGTTGCGTGTCTCTTTCTCAAAATGCAGATGACGAAAGAGGAAATTGTGGATGTACTGAATGGTTGTGGGTTCAACGCTGAGGCTGCTCTCGGTGTTCTCAGACAGAAGTCTCTTGTTAAGTTCTTGTCGGACGAGAATCTTTGGATGCATGATCAGATTCGAGACATGGGATGGCAGTTAGACCTTAAAGAAACACCTGGGGATACTAGAATGCGGAGTAGACTCTGGGACCGTGCTGAGATCATGAATATATTGAACAATATGAAGGTGATTTATTTATATCTACAGTTTTTGTATTTTGAGTTGCATTCTCTCATGTTTGTTCTGTAATGGGATAATAGGAAACATCATCCATCCAAGGAATTGTACTTGACTTTAAGAAGTTACCAACGAATCTACATGAGAATCCAGGCATCAGAACTGTGTTTAGTTACCTGAAGAATAAATTTATAGGATTCTCATCAGAGGAAAAGCCAAAAAGCTCTGAGATCACCATTCCTGTAGAGCCTTTTGCACCAATGACAAAGCTAAGACTTCTTCAGATTAATCATGTGGAGCTGGCAGGGAATCTTAAACTCCTTCCGTCTCAACTCAAGTGGATACAGTGGAGAGGTTGTCCGTTAAAAGATGTTCCACTGAATCTTCTTGCTGGGCAACTTGCTGTTCTTGATCTTGCAGAGAGTGGTATAAGAAGCATCCAGACTTTGCGCAGCAAAGGGGTAAGCTTCTTCTGTAGCTATAGCTTGAGTATTAATTTATTAATTTAACTGTGTTTATTAATTTATGGACTATTTGTTTATAAAATTTCTATTGTAGTTTATAAAGTTTCTATTATTTTTTATCAAAAAAAGAGTTTCTATTCTAGTTAGAGTCAGTCTCACTGTTAATAAACTTTCTTTCAGGTGGATGGGAACTTGAAGGTTGTAAACTTGCGTGGTTGTCATAGCTTAGAAGTTGTTCCTGATTTATCAAACCATAAGTCCCTAGAGAAGCTTGTCTTTGAACGATGCATGCGTCTGGTAGAAGTTCCTAGATCAGTTGGCACTTTGAGAAAATTACTTCACCTGGATTTCAGAAACTGTCCAAACCTCACTGAGTTTCTTGTGGATGTTTCTGGACTGAAGAGTCTTGAAAAGCTTTACCTCTCCGGATGTTCAAACCTGAGTGTGTTACCAAAAGACATTGGTGCTATGACATGCTTGAAAGAGCTTCTTCTTGATGGAACAGCGATAAAGGAGTTACCAGAATCAATTTTTCGCCTCGAAAATCTTCAAAAGCTGAGTCTAAAGAGTTGCAGATCTATTCAAGAGCTACCTATGTGCATAGGAACATTGACATCACTGGAGGAGCTAGATCTTAGTAGCACTTCACTGCAAAGTCTTCCGAGCTCTATTGGAAATCTAAAAAATCTCCAGAAGCTGAGTTTGATGCATTGTGCTTCTCTTTCTAAGATACCTGAGACTATCAGTAAGCTCAGATCACTGAAGAAACTATTCATCTACGGAAGTGCAGTGGAGGAGCTACCTTTGAGCCTAGGCTCACTGCCATGTTTGACTGACTTTTCATCAGGAGGATGCAAACGTCTGAAGCATGTTCCAAGTTCCATTGGTGGTTTAAACTCTCTTCTCGAACTGGAGTTGGATGGGACACCAATTGAAACTCTACCAGAAGAGATTGGTGACTTGCACTTTATCCAAAAGCTTGTGTTGAGAAACTGCAAGTCTCTCAAGGTTCTGCCTGAATCAATAGGAAACATGGACACACTCCATAGCTTAAACCTTACAGGCTCTAGCATTGAGAAACTTCCTGAAACTTTTGGCAAGCTTGAAAACCTAGTCTCACTCCGAATGGACAACTGTAAAAGGCTCAAGAGGCTTCCTGAGTCATTCGGAGACTTGAAATCGCTTCGCCGTCTGTTCATGAAGGAAACTCCAGTGAGAGAGCTGCCAGAGAGTTTTGGAAACCTCTCAAATCTAAGAGTATTGAAGATACTGAAGAGGCCTCTCTTTAGAAGTTTTCCAGGTACAAGTGAAGAACCTAGTTTTGTTGAAGTACCAAACTCTTACTCAAACCTCTTGTTGCTTGAGGAGCTAGATGCTAGAGGTTGGGGGATATGGGGTAAAGTCCCAGATGATCTTGGGAAGCTTTCATCTCTCAAGAAACTAGAACTAGGGAATAACTATTTTCACAGTCTTCCATCTAGTCTTGAGGGGTTGTCAAATCTTAAAATATTTACATTGTATGACTGCCAAGAGCTGAAGTGTGTCCCTCCTCTTCCGTGGAAACTGGAGAGGCTAATACTGGCAAACTGCTTCTCATTGGAGAGTATATCCGACCTCTCAAAGCTGCAGAGCTTGGATGAGCTCAATCTCACAAACTGTGGGAAAGTGGATGATGTTCCAGGCCTAGAGCACTTGAAGGCTCTCAAAAGACTATACATGAGCGGCTGTAACTCTAAGTTCTCTGTTGCAGTCAAGAAAAGACTTTCCAAGGTGATTGTTCAAACTCTACATCATCTCAGTTAGTTGTGTGTTTTCAGGTTTTTTTAACAATCTTTTGAACTCTCACTGCAGGCTTCTTTGAAAATGATGGTGAATCTGAGCTTACCTGGAAACAGAATCCCTGGCTGGTTCTCACAAGGCCCTCTCACATTCTCACCTCAACCAAACAGAGAGCTCAGAGGCGTAATCCTAGCCGTTGTTGTGGCTATTAACCAAGACTGCATAGCTGACTACCAGCTGCCTGATGTGATGGAGGTTCAAGCTCAGATTCTCAAACTTGATCTACCCTTGTACACTCATACACTGCACCTCTCTGGAGTGCCAAGAACAAGTGATGATCAGCTCCACATCTGCCGGTACCCAGCTTTGCATTCGATGATTTGGACGTTTAAAGATGGGTACACCATACAAGTCGTTAAACGGGAACCACCAATCAAAGAAGGAGTTGAGTTAAAGATGCATGGGATTCATCTGGTTTACGAAGGGGATGATGATTTTAAAGGTGAGGAACATGTATTGAACGAGACACAGCTCACTGTCTCTCAGAAGCTTGCCAATTTTTTCAGATCTTTTGAAGAAGGTGAAGCCAGCTCAGAAAGTTAACAGATGGTGCAGTCTCTCTCTCTTACTGTTATGGATGGTGTTGACAAGTTTGGTTGGATGGTGTTTTTTAGTTTTTTTGTCGAAGTGTGAAAAATACTCTTTCATATTTGTATGATAATTAAACCATACAACATTATTATGTTGATGTTATGTTGTCAAGTGGTTGACATCATTGTATCTTTATCATTACAAAGATGCATGACATCATACATGTTAGTGACATTATATTTACATGACATCAAAAGATTTTCATCAGACTAAAAACAATGTACAACATCCATTGCATATCCATCTCAAGTCAATCCACAATCAAATAATTTATGACTTCTTCAAACCATATGCTTCATCATGTCAAATGTCGTCTATAATCCAACTTGATCATTTGTTTAAATAGTCTAGTAAGTTATATATTTCATTCAATGGAACTGTCACGGTTCAGAAAATTAAAAGTTGTCTTTACAATATTTTTTTTTTTGTCAACTTGTCTTTACCATATAAATAGTCAACGTAAATTAACAGTGGAATATAGTTTAAAATTATCAAATATATACATAACTATAGGTTGTTCTGTTGGCACATGCTGGCATTATCTTCTTACTAATCTTTTTTTATTAATTCAAAAACAATCGCGACAAATTGTTATTTATGTTTTCAAAAAGTTTAAATCAAACATCAAATTAATTATATAGGATAAAAAATTTCCTTTATGTATATATATATATATATATATATATATATATTACTGTGTTCAAAAATATCAATATAAGAATTATCTTATTTAAAAAATCTGATATTATTAATATACATTTTGTTTCTAACTATATAATAAATTAAATACAAAATTTATTAAGGGTATCTAATAAAATTTTAGTTATTTTACCTTTTTAAATGTATAAATGATATTAACTACTTTAAATTTTAACGTAAAAGTTCGAATGCGAAAAATCAAACAAAATTTATAATATTAATGGTATGGTAGGGCAGAGCACTTCTCTTTCATTCTAGCAGTTGAATGATTTGAAAGAAAAAAAGATACATACATTATGAATCTTATATATAGTAGGTTAGGACTAGTTATACTGCTTCAAAACGACTCTTTTCAATTATGCACTTAGTTAAAGTATGAAAATATCTGCTCAATTTTTGCAAATTTTATTGAGAAAATGACTAATTGATATTTGAATCTTATACAACCCTATTAGTGTCAGCTAGAAAGAGAGAACATGAGATGTGACTATTCCTTATATCTTAATAACTAAATATCAAAAATAGACTTGAGAGGTTCTAGAATATATTTTATATGTATATACTCTGTTTTAGCAAGAAATCATCTCTTGGATCAACAAGAATCTGCAGGGTAAGGAGAAGAAGAAGCAAGAAACAATTGATTTTGGTGGCATATTAGGAAGCTCAAACTTTGATCTCATGCTATTCATGCTAACTGCGATTGGAGTCAAACTGCCTGAAGAAATGGAGTTAACGAAGGAAGTTGAGGATCCGGAAAAGACACCACCGGCTAGGAAAGACCCGATGGAAGAGCAGAAAGAGAAAGAAAAAGAGAGTTATAAAGAGTACTATGAGAATTTTGCAAATGGCATGAGATCAAAGTTGTATCTAACATACAATAGATTTTATTTTGTATGCTATTATTTCATATGCTTATATATTACGTATATTTATCTCTAATTTGTACCGTAAATTTTAAATACAACCAAAATAGTTTTTTTTTTATAATCAAACTAAATAGTATAACATCCAATTAAGGTTAGGACTTCTCTTTCATTCTAGCAGTTGAATGATTTGAAAAAAAAAAGATGTATACATTATGAATCTTATATATAGTAGGTTAGGACTTAATTATACTACTTCAAAACGACTCTTTTCAATTATGCACTTAGTCAAAGTATGAAAAAATCTGCTCAATTTTTGCAAATTTTATTGAGAAAATGACTAATTGATATTTGAATCTTATCCAACCCTATTAGTGTCAGCTAGAAAGGGAGAACATGAGATGTGACTATTCCTTATATCTTAATAGCTAAATATCAAAAATAGACTTGAGAGATTCTAGAATATATTTTATATGTATATACTCTGTTTTAGCAAGAAATCATCTCTTGGATCAACAAGAATCTGCAAGGTAAGGAGAAGAAGAAGCAAGAAACAATTGATTTTGGTGGCATATTAGGAAGCTCAAACTTCAAAGATTTCATTACTATTTTTCTTTGTGCTCTTTTTACAAAAATAATATGTAGAAACAATCTTTAGTTTTAATCAGTGGTTTCTCGTCCATTTGCAGTTATCTTCTGCACCAAGTCGGAGGTTTGAAGTGAATGATGTAGTCCTCAAGTCTTTTCTTCAATTTTTACAAATGGTTTTAGTGTTTAGCGTAGAATCTTTGCTACTTTGTGCTTGAAACACACATTTACATATTTGGCTCTGCAAGTTGATAAATAATGTGATCTTCAGTTATGTTATGATAGTTGAATGATGTGATAATGTGTTTGGTCTAGTTGTTGTGTGACATCTCAGAAACCTATAAAATATTTATAGGCTAAGAAAACTGAGAAAATTAATATCAATTATGTAGATTGACAAAACAGAGAAAAACGATATAGATGCCATAGGCACATAGATAGAGGAACCAAATGAAATCTGATATTGTACCTTGTTTAATTTGCAAGATTACGGATAAAGACATTGGTGTGGAAGGTCAAATCAATTATATTGTACTCGCATACATGAACTTGACTGGTAGCGTCTCCAAGCGGTTTGGGATCTTACATCATATATGCGCTGGATCTTTCACATAACCTACCTACTGCTACCATTCCCTATGAACTCACCAAGATGAAACTGATTAAGAGTCTGGATCTTTCTTAAAACCAGCTACATGGGAGAGTTCCTCATTTCAAAATACTTATTCTAAACATTGTAGGGAATCCAGAAAGAAGGAGTAGTATCTTTTTTTTTCAACAAGAGGCAATACTATTAGATTGGAGTACACGCCTTATTATTGCGTTAGATGTGGCTAGAGGATTAGAGTATCTTCGTACGCTATGTTTACAAATATTTATGACTACATTTATTGTTAAGCTTATAAAATTTGAACTTTTTGTTTACATTTTTAATTCTTTTAAGTTTTAAATTTTATTTTTGAGAATATTATTTTTGGATAATAATAAAATATATGTAGGTATTTTATTATTTTATATATGTTTTATTTTTGGCCCCATTTATATATATATATATGTAGATTTTAATTCACAACAATATAGATAGATTAGATAGATTTATATTTTAAAAATATTATTGAAAGACCAAAATAAATAGTTTACGAGACTGCAGAATATAGTTTTAAATTGACAATGTTTACATATTTACATTTTAAACTATGTGTTTCGCCCGCACATCAGAATATAAATATTTTATAATTACTTATTAATATGTTCATTAGTAATAAAAAACTTTAATGATAAATTCTTATTTATGTTTTCTTTCTTAACCAATTATTATTTATGTGCTAACTACTAATTAAAAAAATATAATGCTAAATTATTATTTATGTTTTCTTTTCTTAACCAGTTATTATTTATGTTTTCTTCTGAAAGTTTTTACGTAAATTATTTTTGAAATTTTCTTTGTACATTTATTATTAACAAATAAATATTAAAATAAATCACTCAATATTTTATCTTTAATATATAAGATTAAAATTTTTATTTGATTTAATATTTAGTTATGTGTTTTCTGTTTTTTAGTTTTAACTTTTTATTAAATATATTTTCAGATAACATCACAACATATATAATAAGTTTATTTTTATTTTAAATATATTTTTAGATTTAAATAATTTTTATTATTATTAATTTTAATCAGTTATCTAATCAAAATAATTTAAATTTGTTTTTATTTATTGGGTAATTTATATATTATATTTATTAAAATATAAACAATATTTAATCATTCTAATTTTTAACACAAGAGTCCGAATGCAAAAGAAAAACAGATGGCAAATATGATATAGATAGATATTATTTGTAATTTAAACAGTTTATTTTTCGTTTTATTTTTCCAACTGGGATTAGAGAAGTCGATAATATTCTGATGGGTCAACGAGACAACAAAGAGAAAGCAAAAGCTACAGAGTTTGGCTTAAAGCTCTAAAAGACATCCTCTCAAGAAAGACATCTTTGTGAACTTCTTGTCTTTTAACAGTTTGACTTTTTTTTACAAGGAAGAAGCTTCGGGAGATGGAGGCTGCCGTTCTATCGAAGCGGCATAGGCTCAAGTATCATTTCTTCCTCAGTTTCAGAGGCGAAGACACGCGTGACACCCTTGTAAAGCGTCTCTACGAGGATCTCCACGAGAAGGAGATAGTCCTCATCTTCCGCGACAACGAAGGCATGGAACGAGGGCAACCGATCAATCCGAGCCTCGAGGCAGGCATAGAAGACTCCGCGGCCTCCCTGGTCGTCTTCTCCTCTCGCTACGCTGACTCCCACTGGTGCCTTGATGAGTTAGCCAAGCTCTGCGATCTGAGCTCATCGCTTGATCGTCCCATGATACCAATCTTCTACGAGGTAGATCCTTGCGATGTACGCAAACAGAGCGGTCGTTTCGTGGATGACTTTGAAACGCACGCACAGGACATAAGATTTAGCAAGGAAGAGATAGAGCGATGGAGAGGAGCTATGAAAATAGTTGGAAACCTCCCTGGATATATTCACAGGTAAAATACACAGCCTCTGCTGTTTTATATTCTTGTAGATATAGAAGAAGAGCTGTAAGTTAGTTTCTTGAACTTGGCAGAAAAGAAGAAAATGAGGATGAGATGATGATCAGTGAACAAAAAGATAAAATAAAAAAAATAAAAGAGGATGAGATCATGAGGTTTGTGGTGAAGAGGGTTTTAGCTGAAGTGAACAATACACCAGAGAAAGTTGGAGAATACACCGTTGGTTTGGAGTCACGTGTTGATGATTTGATGAATCTGGTCGACCTTAAAGCCAGTTCTCAAGTTCAAATCCTGGGGCTTTACGGTATGGGTGGTATTGGGAAGACGACCCTTGCAAAAGCCTTCTACAAAAAAATGGTAGAATACTTCAAGGAGCAAAGAGTTTTCATCTCAAACGTTAGAGAAAGATCATCAGGACAAGATGGCTTACTCAATCTACAAAAGACTTTGATTACTGAGCTATTTGGTGCGCCAAAAATAGAAGATGTTACCAAAGGGAGAGACAAGATAAGAGAAAGTGTTTATGAGAAGAAGATTCTTGTGGTTTTAGATGATGTTGATAACTTAGACCAGCTTTATTCCCTGGTTGGTGAAAGGAGTTGGTATGGTGAAGGAAGTCTTATAGTCATCACTACAAGAAATGAAGATATCCTGAATAGTCTCTCTGTGAGCCTAAAAGTCTGAGGTCAAGTGCTTGAGTGAAGAGCAGGCACTGTAAGCTGTTTAGTTATCATTCACTAAGAAAAGAAAAACCAACAGGGAGTCTATTGAAGTTATCTGAGAATATCGTCCAGATAACTGGATTGTTGCCGCTAGCTGTTGAAGTGTTTGGTTCTCTATTTGTATGACAAGAAGGAGAAAAAGAATGGCTAGTTCAGCTAAAGAAGCTGGAAAAATACTCAACCAAACGGTCTTCAGGACGTTCTGAAGCTGAGTTTTGAGTCTTTAGACGATGAGGAGAAGAAAGTCTTCCTCGACACTGCGTGTCTCTTTCCTTAAAATGGACATGACTAAAGAGGAAATTGTCGATGTACTGAAAGGTTGTGGGTTCAACGCTGAGGCTGCTCTCAAAGCTCTTAGACAGAAGTCTCTTGTTAAGTTCTTGGCAGACGATACTCTTTGGATGCATGATGAGATTAAAGACATGGGAATGCAGATGGTCCTTCAAGAAAGCCTTGAGGATCCTGGAAAGCGAAGTAGACTCTGGGATCGTGGTGATATCATGACTGTATTGAACAATGCGAAGGTAGTTTTTCTATCCACAGCAATAATATCATCGTTTGCATTTGAGTTCTATTCACATTATCGTTATGACAGGGAACACCATCCATCAGAGGAATCGTATTAGATTTCAAGAAGAAGTTTGTGAATCAGAGCAATCCAGGCAACAACTCTGTGTTTAGTTGCATGAAGAATGTATTTGTAAGATGTCCTACAAGTAATGAAAACACCATTCCCGTGGAGCATTTTGCACCAATGAAAAAGTTGAGACTTCTTCAGATCAATCATGTGGAGCTGGAAGGAGATCTTGAACTACTTCCATCTGACCTCAAGTGGATACAGTGGAGAGGCTGTCCATTGAAAGATGTTCCACCGAGTTTTCTTAATAGGCAACTCGCTGTTCTTGATCTTTCAGAGAGTGGATTAAGACGCTTCCAGATTTTGCAGCCAAGAAGGGTAAGCTTTCTTATCTCCCCTCTATGGCTCTATCATGGGTTTTGAGTTAAAGTCTCACTTCTAAAAAAAAACATACTCTCTGGTTTGCAGGTGGATGACAAGTTGAAGGTTTTAAATTTGCGTGATTGCCACAGCTTAGAAGCCTTCCCTGATTTATCAAACCATGAAGCCTTAGAGAAGCTTGTTTTCGAGGGATGCAAGCTTCTAGTAAAGGTTCATGCATCAGTTGGTAATTTGAAAACATTACTTCACCTGGATTTCAGAAACTGTACAAGACTCACTGAGTTTCTTGAGGATGTTTCTGGACTGAAGTTTCTTGAAAAGCTCTACCTATCTGGCTGTTCAAATCTGAGTGTGTTACCAGAAGAAAACTTTGGTGCTATGAAAAGCTTGAAAGAGCTTCTTCTTGATGGAACTGCGATAAAGGAGTTGCCAGAACAAATTTTTCGCCTTGAAAAACTTCAAAAGCTTAATCTAAAGAGTTGCACATCTATTCAGGAGCTACCTCTGTGCATAGGAACGTTGACATCACTAGAGGAGCTAGATCTTAGTAGCACTTCATTGAAAAATCTTCCGGATTCTATTGGAAGTCTCATAAGTCTCCAGAAGCTGCATTTGATGCACTGCACATCCCTTACTGAGATTCCTGACACTATCAATAACCTCGCATCATTACAAGAGTTAGTCATCGATGAAAGCTCGGTGGAGGAGCTACCTATAAAACCTGGATCACTGCCATGTTTGACTAAATCTGAGTTAGTCATCGATGAAAGCGCGGTGGAGGAGCTACCTCTAAAGCCCTGGATCACTGCCATGTTTGACTAAACTTTCGGCAGGAGGATGCAGGTCGCTGAAACAGGTTCCTAGTTCAATAGGGAGGTTAGATTCTCTTCTCCAGCTTCAGCTGGATAGTAACACCAATTCAAACGCTACCAGAAGAGATAAGTCAATTGCGGTTTATTCAGAAACTTGAATTGAGGAAGTGCAAATCATTGAAATCTCTGCCTAAATCGATTGGAGAAATGGACACACTCCATAGCTTATACCTTGAAGGCTCCAACATTGAACAACTCCCTGAAGAATTTGGAATCTGGAGAACTTAGTATTACTCCAAATGAACAAGTGTAAAAATCTCAAGAAGCTTCCTAACTCATTTGGAGACTTGAAATCTCTTCGCCATCTGTACATGGAGGAAACTTTGGTCATGGAGTTGCCAGAAAGTTTTGGAGACCTCTCAAACTTAAGGGTACTGAAAATGATGAAGATTGATGCTCCGAGTACAGGCGAAGAATCTAGTTTTGCGATACCAAGCTCTTTCTCAAACCTCTTGTTGCTTGAGGAACTGGATGCTCGTGGTTGTGGAATATCTGGTAAAGTCCCTGATGTTTTTGAGAAGCTTTCTTCTGTGAAGATACTGAACCTTGGGAATAATAGGTTCCACAGTTTTCCGTCTAGCCTCAAGGGGTTGTCGAAGTCTCAAAGAACTTTCATTGCATGAGTGCCGAGAGCTCACGTGTGTTCCCCCTCTTCCAGTGTAAATTGAAGAAGCTAAACTTGGGAAACTGCTCTTCATTGGAGAGTGTATCGGACCTTTCAGAGCTGACGATGTTGCGCGACCTTGATCTCACCAACTGTGAGAAAGTGGATGATATTCCAGGCCTAGAGCACTTGACGGCTCTGAAACTGTTAGACATGACCGGATGTAACTTCCAAGTGCACCTTTGAAGTAAAGAAAAAAACTGTCCAAGGTGATTTGTTAAAACTCCAGAATCTCAATTTAGTTTAAACTCAGTGTTTGTTAACAAGTTTCTTGCAATCTTGTGAGATACTAGTGTCAAAATGAGTTACAACTCATGAGTTAGCTCAGCTCAGCTCATTTTTTCATGAGTATGATCACTATATTTTAGGCTCATTTAATAAATGAGTCTAATGATCGAGCTTAAAAAAGATCACGAGTTATATGAACGATCGTTAATGAACATGAGCTGACTCATGAGCTCGTTCATTTCTTATGGAAAAAGATAATTTTTATATTTATCATATTTATCTTTAAAACTAAAAGGTAAAATATACATAAGTAATATAGGAGTAAAACTTTTAAAAGTTATCTATACTTTTTCCGAAGAAAGAAAAAAGAGACTATCATGTTTAGAAATTATCAAAATCTTCTATATAAACCCACGTTAACCATATCATCTCTCTCACAAATTTCATTGATCTCAAATTTGACATACGTCTCCTCTCACTTTGCTTATCGTAACTCAGAACTCACGGTAAGTTATTTATGATTAATAGTTTTATTAAATTTTGAATAATACTATAGAAGTAATTTTATCGATGTTTAATTTAATATAGTTATAATTATTTTGTGTTAGATCACGAGTTATCTCATTTAACTCATGATCTAAATGATCCGAGTACGAGTTTACATATTGAAGCTCATATAATAAATGAGCTGATCTGAGCTAACTCATGAAAGAGCCGAACTTACTATGAGCTGAGCTGAGCTGAGCGAGCTAGCTCATTTTGACACCCCTACTTCTCATTGCAAGTTCCTCTGAAAATGCTGCGGAATTTCGAAGAATGTGAAGCCAGTTCAGAAGGTGACTCCACTGTTACTTGATCTGCTATCAGAGAAGTTAAGAAACTGCAGACAAACTGTTGCTGATAAACAAACAAACAAAAGAAAAAGACATGGTGTTTTGGCTATTGTGTTTTTTTCTTTTCAAAGTATACAATTCCTTTCTCCCTTCAGTTTCCTGTTCTCAAGCTTATTTGCTTCTTTAAGTTCACTCACTTTAAATGTTTATCTGTTTCATTACCCCTCTGCTTTTATAATCTTATTTGCTTATTTGGTTTACCTCTGCTTTTATAATCTTTATTCGCTTTATCTCTGCATTCATATAAGTTCACTCACTGTAAGAAAAAGTACCAAAAATAGGAGACTCTTGTTTCCCATGATCTGTGCAAGTAGTTTTGATTAAATGGCCTTTCACAGCTTGTCACAGTAACAAACAAGAGAGACCACCAGATTATCAAAAAGGAAATGGTGACAAAACACGATGTTATTATTACTATAAGTGGGGTCGAGGTTCATGTGTGTATGCTTCAGCGAGACGCTGACATCTCTAGATCTGCCTCCACCATACCGTTTCTTTTAAAACTCTCTCGTGTCTGTCTTATTCTTACGACCAAACCCCACATCTAATCCAAAAGATATCATCACAAACACACCAAACTACGCTTTCACCCTTTTGACCATTAAAAATGAAATCAACAGTTCAGAACAAAGCTTTTTTAATGATACAACTTTAAGGCAAAAAGACATTTGGAATCTATGGAATGAATTAGACAAAATTGCCAAGAACTTGTTAGCTTTGTACGGTACAACCATGAAACAAGGCGGAACAAATCTTCTCATATCAAATACATTCAAAAGAGTACACTGACGACCCAAAGCGAATGTACATAATTTTACAACAAGCATCAAACAAGACAACACAAGAACACTGACACGGTTAACAAGTAAGAACAGTGGGAAGAGAAGCAACAAAGAATGAGATATAAAAGTAACAAAAACGCTTTTGATACAGAGTAGATTCCTCCTCATACCTTTCCAGCGCTTTACGCTGCCTTAAAAAAATCCTCACTCAAGCTTCTTGTTTGTTGAATACCAGTGGAAACTCATCAGTAATGCTCCGAAACACCGTGTTTATCCGCCATGTTCTTCAAAGACTCATACACCTGAACCATCGTCGGCCTTTCCTTAGGCCTAGACACAACACAGCTACACGCGATTTTCAAGAACTGCAATATCTCCTCATCATGTCCTTTCCCGCTAATGCTTTTATCAATAGCAGTCTTTGCTTCTACCAGTACCCAAAAACTGACTCACCCAGTCCACCAAACTCCCTTTAAACCCTTCCACCCCGTTTATAACAGACAACGGCTTCTGCCCCGTGACCAGCTCAAGAAGCACGATCCCAAACCCATACACATCCCCTTTCAAAGACGGCAACCATGGTGCTCGAAGTACTCAGGCGCCACGTAACCCAACTCCCCCAAATCTCCGTTATTAAACGAGCTATCGTTCGAGTCACGACTCCCAACCAGCTTAGCCAAACCGTAATCCGTAATCCTCGCGTCGAAAGTCATCATCAAGAAGTATCACATTGGAGCTGAATAAACTGATGCAAATACGGCGGCTGACATCCATGGTGCAGCCAAGCTAACCCTCTCGCAGCTCCCACACCGATCATAAGCCTAGCCGGCCAGTCCAAAACCGCATCACAGAACCCACCGCTATGCAACTGAGAGAACAACGGTCCCGTTAGGCATGTGCTTATACACCAACAACCTCTCATCTTCCACAACGCAGTACCCTAGAAGCGGAACCAAGTTGGGATGTCTAAGCTCACCTAACTTACTCATCTCCGACTTAAACTGCTTCTCACCACCAACCCCACAAGGCACTAAGCCTCTTAACAGCAAGCGCAGACCCATCGGTTAAATCCGCTTTGTAGGAAACACCGGTCCTCGAAGAAACATCGATGTTCCCGGAGCTGAACTCGTTAGTAGCGGCCATGAGATCGTTCAGTTTGAATCTTCACGATGGGTTTCTGAAAGAGAGTGACTTGAACAAGCTTGTGATGACCTCAACAGACCAATCCAATCACTATCGTCTCTAGACTTCCCAGCTCCGTATCCCTCCTCTCTTCTTCTTCTTCCTCTCTCTCATAAAGAACCACCAGAAAACCGCTAAACCTACACACAACGACCCGACAGCCCCGAGAACCCCAGCGACCACGATGATAGTCAAGTTCCTCCCGCTCAACGCCCCGCATCCCGACAAAGGCTTCCCGCATAAACCGCTATTGTCGGAAAAATCCTCCTCCCCGAAACGAGACAGCTCGGAAGGAATGGTCCCGGAGAGATCGTTCCCGGCCAAAGAAAGCCTTCTCAACCGATCTAACCGGCTCAAGCTCTGTCGGAACCGAACCGGAGAGCTTGTTGTCGCTGAGGACGAGCGCGTTCAAGGAACTTACACTCAACGATCTGAGACGGGATCGGGCCGGAGAGTCTGTTCCCGGACAGATCTAGCGTGACGAGGTAAGGGAGCCAGGAGCAGATTTGGGGAGGGATCTGCGCCGGAGAGATCGTTTCCGGAGAGATCCAAGCGACTGGAGGCTGCGGCAGAGCTTGAGAGGACTCGGGAATCTGGCCGGCGAGCTGCATAGACTGGAGCTGGAGAGAGATGATTCGGTTCTCTTTCTCGTTCCAGCAGGAGACGCCCGTGAGCTTGCAAATCGAGGAGGATGATGGAGTTGGGGAAGGACCAGGTAGGTGAGGCGGGAGGAAGGGTCGGTGAGTGAGTTCTTTAGGCCTTGGAGACAGAGGACGTCGTCTTCTGCGTAAGATGATGAAGAGATGATGATGATGAAGATGAGGAGAAGACATAAGAGAGGAGTCTTCATGGTGTGTTAAGCTTGGATCTAGGGTTTCTTTTTTTTTTCTTTTCCCTCAGAGAAGTTCAATGGCGGAAAGAACGGTCATTGACTGTACTGATGAGAAAAGGAGACAACTTTAATTTTTTTTTTTCCTCTGTTTTGACTATTTTTCCTTTTAGTTATTTTGCAGAGATTATTAATTATTATTTGTTTGTTTGTTTGTTTTTTTTTTTTTTTTTTGCTAAAATTTGGTGCACTGTTTGTTTGTTTGTTACTAGCTGGTTTGTTTTGTTTGGGAAAAGAATCCAGTAACTAAACGACGTCGTCAGAAAAGCAAGTCTGAGAGTCAGAGAGAAGAAGATTCAAGTATCAATGTTTGAAATCTTTGAAAAGGAAAGGTAGTTATTCTTTCTGGGGGAGGGTCAAAGTACAAATCAAGAACTTACGACTCTTTTTGTAATGATGATAGTTTTTGTTATATATGACCAGCATATCAAATACTCGTATTAATGACACTTTAATGGTATTCATTTTTGTTAAATATAGGCTGGCTCATTCATTACTCACTAGAGTTTAAAACTTGCAAGTTGTAGTTTGTGATAAAAGGGAAAAAGGACAAACTATTTAAAACAGACATCTCTCTAGATTCTAGAACTAAAAATGTCTGAAGATCATATGTTTTGGCCCATGGGCTTTTTATAGCCCCAAACATGTAACTATGTAAGGGTTGGCTGGCTTTTTCCTTCCGGTGAATTGCAGGTGACCGGAAAAGAAAACAATGTTCGATATAACCGTTGATAGTGGTATGTATGATGAGAAATAAATGATTAGAAAGCCGCTTTTAATACCACTATTTTACTTTTATGATGGGTAATCATCAAATTGGTAATATCCGTTAGGACCGTTACCACTGCCATAACGACAATGATTAACACGTTTGGTGTTTAAAGATTCCTTCAAGATTTATCTTTATCATCATCTTACTGACAACTTTCTTACCGACAAAAAATATAGTCCAAACAAAAATCCAAAATACATTTGTAAACAAAATATTAATTCATGTAAGAAGAATCAAAAAAAATAACTGAAATTTACAAATGTGGTAAACTAAAAAAAATCAAAAATAGAAACCATTTCAATTATCCCCACCAAAAATTAAAAACAAAAGAAGAGAATATTAATGTATACTCGTCAATGTACATAATCTCACAAACCAAGTAACCAAAAAAAAAAAAGAAGTCATTCTTGTAGTTGTTGTTGTTGTTGCCTCTGCCACGGCAAATAACCAGTCACTTGCATCAGCAAAATTAGACAAAACCAAGTCCTTCAAACCAGTATCCCACACTTCACAGAACCGTCTGTTCCAATCAACCGGCTTCAATAGCCTCAGTACCAAGCCCCGGAGCTCTATCTTTAGACCCTTGGTTCTGATTCTCTCGCCAGTCCACAACATAAGTAGCCACTCTTCTCTGAAACTTGGCTTTAAAAGTAGTCCCAAACTTGGTACTTGTAATGGTTCACAACCGCAACACTCTCCACCTAAACTCATATGCCCTACTCCTTCCCTCATCTGAAAATGATGAACTTCGTTGAGCAACGAGCTCGTCAGCAGCTCCGGTCTGATTATCGACTTATGCCTCTCCGGGTTCGCTTGTCTGCAAGTGTAACCCACCGTCACGCCTTGCGATGGAACCGAGGTTAGACCGGATGGACCGTAACTATGACACTCTGTTCTGATCTCTCCCACCAAACCCCACGAAGTGTAGTTAGAGACTAGCGAGCTCAAAGCGTTTTTGCTAGGTAAGCCCTTGAGAGCGATGCGTAGGGAAGTAGTAGAACTCGTCCACGTCGAAGAATCCAACCCAGCTTGCACTCCGTCTTTCGCTCTAACCGCACAATGCGAGAAACCAGCTTCTTGAGTCTTGATCCACGGCCACACGTGTCTGCTCACATTGTAATTCTCCGAGTTGAGCAACTTCGAATCTCCTCTTTTATATCGTCGTCGCTGTTGTTGTCGTATATAAACCAACGCTCGACGCCTAACCACGAGTGGTACATAATCCACTTCACGCAAGAACGGTGCTTGGTTCCATAGCATCGTACAAACACAAAGCTCATGCTTCTTCACATTCTTCACCACACTACTCTTCTTCTTCTTCTCTGAACTGTAGACTCTCGCAACGGATGGTAAAGCAGGGGTAGATCTTCCTCTAGGATCGACGTGGATCACGCTCACACGAAACTCCTCCGGGTTTAGCTTCAAGCTCTCAGGCAAAACACACCTCACGACTTCTTGCGCCGCGGCGAGAGCTTGAGTTACCAAAACTTCGACACGTGTCTCGAATTGACATTTGTAGTAAGAAGGATCTGACTCCTTGTGAGGTCTTCGAGTCAACCCTTTCACAAACACAACCACCGTGTCGCCGCCGTCGATCACCGCCTCGTAACTAACTTTCGCCCAATCACGAACCTTCTCCTCATCATCACTCATCTTCTTCTTCTTAACCAAATCTCCTTTGAATTGGAGATCAACAGACGAAGAATAGTTTAAAGGAGCGTTAGGGCACCGAACAACCGATCTAAACTCATCGAATTCATCGCTAGAGATCGACGGCAACACCACCAAAGCTTCTTCCTTTCTTCCTCCGTGATGGTAAACACAAACTAGCTCCTTCCCACCTTTCCCGATTCTAGCGGAGAGAATCAGCAATAGCACGTGGTCAGGGAACTGGACTCTGTCTTGGACGCGCAACGGAGGGAACCTACCGTGGAAAGAGCGTTGGATCGAATCCATCGAAGATAAGACGGAGAGAGCAGGGACGCGGAGAGACGGTCTGAGAGAATCGGAACGGACGGAGATACGGTCGGAGGATAAGAAGAAGAAGAGCAAGACGAAGAAACAGCAAAAGCATATCGTTAGATACCTTAGAGACAAGAAGTGTGGTTTGGTTTGGTGCTGCTGCTGTCTGTTCCGAACTTTCCTCTTCTTCCCATTCTCGTACTCCATCATCTTTGTCTTCTTGGTTTCTCCACTAAGTTGTTATAAAAATCGAAACTTTATCTTCTGGGTGCTTTTAATAGACTGATCTGGAGAAGGTTTTAGTCGGGGGAGAAGAGATCTGGTTTTATGCGCCGGCCGACCAAAGTACTCTTGTTCTTCTTCTTTTTGTAAGAAAGAAAGGAATATATTAATTTAATTTAATGTATTTCTTTTTTTTTTCTGAAATAATCCTTTGTGATAAAGACGCGTTTGTGTTGTGATGAGTCGCGTTAGGAGGGCGTCGGCGTTTCTCAAATAATACTATTGGAGGAGTAGCCACCGATTAGTACTAATCATTTTCCTCATCTTTTGGGGTTGATTAATTAAATTTAGACTACGTCATTTTCTTATGGATTAATGATTTTTGTTGTTTGTTTGATAATGAAGACGAGAAAGGTGCCACTAGTTTTGCGACTTGTGTCCATCCCAAAGATGCTTACAACGAGGTGGACCATGACTTTTCTCGTCTTTTTTATTTTATGTAATGTAAAGTATATAGTGTTAATAATGTTTTGGGTTTGAAAAAGGAGACGTATGATTCTCTGACAGTTGTGTTGCGTGTGGTCTTTTAGTTTTTTTCTTTATGGGAAATAATATTAATTGTTCTTCAAGATTCGCCGGAGCGGAGGACCAACCCTGGTGGTACACACTACACAGCATGATTGAGGCTAGATAATCAAAGATACCAGTACTGTGTGTAGCTAAACAATTGGCTGGTGTGGAATAAATATGGTTGATGAGTTTAAAACGAAAGTAAAGATGACAGAAAAGTATGGTTTATAAGTTTCACTGGCGAAGTAACATCAGAAAGTTGTATGTTTCCTGGTTCGATTAGTTAAACAAAACGTGGCGAAGATCACGTTTGTCACTTGTATGTTCGACAAAACAAACTCATCACTGTTTATAAAAAAGAAATAGTAGTATATTAATAAGATTGTTATTTTCTTTTGCAACCTAGAATATCTATTAAATTATTCTTACGAATACGTTGTATATATTACAATGTAGGACTTGAATGTGACGCTGAAGGCGATTGCTCTTCATCCATCTCGCGTTGCCGACCTTAAAAAGATGGTTCATTCAATAAGTGAGTTTGTAGAACATACAATTCTGCCCAGGGTATAGCAGTAAATCATTTTTGTATCATTTGGTTTCTGAGATATTTTATTGTTTAGTTTGTCGTCTATAACCGACTTTCATTTCTAGAATCTTTTATTGACTTTGATATTGTGTTTGCTTAGGGCTGTTTTTGTAATATATGTGAATATGCTTGTTGTATTGAATAATTTTTAACATCTAATATTTTCAGAACTAAAATAAGAGAAAAGTGATAGAAAGTGGGATGAGGTATATGTATAGAGCCGCCAAACTTGCTTAATGCAAATCAAACATGGTTCCTTTAATTGTATTAGGTAGAGGGTTATAGACATAAGGATAGTGGGAAGTTGCTATACACATTGCTTGAAACCGCTGGAAGCATGTTCATTTCTTCTCTCCCCACTTTCATTTTTTTATAAATTTATAAGATTATAGCTAATGATTGATTCACACAAAAGAAAGAAAAAAGAATGTACCTTCCATTACAATTATACATCCATCTTTTACTCCATTTCAAATTTGTTATTCTTGTTTATGATAAATCCAGCAACATTCTTCTTTCCTGTCCTCCATGCTTTTGTTTTGGTTGCTTATAATAGCACGCAAAGACATAATTTGTTCATCCACATACACATGCATGATGGATGCATGTTTTTTTTTTTGATATTTACGAAGAGTATCCTGATCCCTATTTTATGGGTTCAAACTAGTCATATGGTAGGTTTAGAGCCTTTGGTGACGGCGTTGGATCAGGCCACGTGTTATTCTCCTCGGACCAAAGAATCCACATGAAAAACCTTAGTGACCAGTGCAAATCGAACCCAAAGCTGTATTTACAGCCGTAAGCTGTACACCACCACCACCACAAGACTAACTCGTCATGGTTGCATGTTGGTGTGTTACCATCCATGAAGAGTTAAAACTACTAACAAAGTTCAAATATACTAGCTAGCCCCCGGCGTATAGTTCTAAATCCATCTTAAGTTATGCATGACACATTCCAAAACACATTTAGTCTCCATGTAAAGTACCTCCAAGATAATTTATTTGGTCTTTGGTTAACCCCCCATATAATTTATTTTATCTTTGGGTTAACTACCTACCAAACTACAGTTTCAAAAATTTCATAATATTCTAAGCTTTAAAGATTCGGTTCCACCACGAGTAAAAATTAAAATCAAATGCTCTAGTTATTAGTCTTATCATTTTTTGAACATATGTTAGTCTTATCATCTTATGTAAAATCTGGAAAATGCTGATCCAATACAAAACATGATTTGTGGATAGTTGCCTACTATCAAATTTTTATAAACAAAGAATTTATAAAAACAACTTTCTTATTAATTTTAGAATTTAATAGAAAATAATTTTCTTTAATATGATAGATATTGAAAATACAAATCTAATCTAATAGAAAACTTTATTTTCTTATTCTATATTTCTTCGTTGTGTTTAACTCTTAACATATTAAATACTTATTAATATGTTAAATTTCCACTAGCTTGAAATCATCTAACATACTAGATTTCATATTTATAAACTTAACAAATAAATTGCGATCCTCTTACTTTCTTTTCTCGAATTTCTTTTTGAAGATGATTTCTTATAAATAAGCATATATGGTGTCTTCTCTCTTTCATCTTTCAGACATAGAACAGTATGGAAGAACTGCTACCACACGACATAATAGAGAGTATTCTAGAGAGACTTGACGTAAAAACCCTCCTCAAGTTCACGACGGTTTCAAAGCAATGGAAATCAACTATCATCCGATGCCGTTCTTTCCAAACAAGACAAATGCTCCATCGCAAGCAATCAGGAAAAACAGATGTTGTTTTGGTATACGATGGTTATACTTATGATTATGATAGTAGTCCTAGAATTGAAGTTCTGAGAACGTTGGTGGTGGGGTCAACAGTTTCTGTCAAAATCCCTACTAATTGGGAAAAAAAGTTTTACCTAATTTGCAACACCAGCTGTGACGGTTTGATATGCCTCTCCGATCGTTATGATTCGAGTATTGTGGTTAATCCCACCACTCGTTGGCATCGAACTATCCCTCCATGCAACTATCAACTTGAGGCTTTCTGGAGGAAGATCAGACAACCTTCTCTTGGATTTGGTAAAGACAAGATCAATGGGACATACAAGGCAGTTTGGTTATACAATTCTGTTGAATTTGGTCTAAAAAACAAAAGCATTACTACTTGTGAAGTTTTTGATTTTACCACAAATGCTTGGAGGTATGTTGTCCCTGCTTCTCCCTATCTGATTCATGAAAGACAAGGTCCTGTGTATTGTGATGGGTCACTTCATTGGCTCACTGAGGGTGGGGAAACCAATGTTTTGTCTTTGGATCTTCACACCGAAACTTTTCAAGTCATTCCTCAACCTCCTTTTCTCCACGACTCGTACCACGGCTTGTACACACCGAATCTTGTCATGTGCAGTCTTGATGATCGTTTGTGCTTGTCTGATAGAATTGGGCCAGAGCAAGTAATGTGGTCGTTTGATTCAGAAGACAAGACATGGAATAAAATATATTCAGTAGATCAAAGAACCTATGCTTGGAGTAGGAATAACATGTGGAAGAAACTCACACCATTATCAGTTTTGGGGAAGGACAAGTTACTGTTTTATGATGGTGAATCTTCGGATGGACCATTGGTGGCATTTGATCTCAGAACTAAATATTATGACATAGCTTACAAATGTAAACTCGAAGCATACAATGTTCTTTGTTATGTCCCGAGTTTAATCTCTATTTTGTAAACCTCTCGAGAACCATGTTGCTTTTTAATCCATTGTTAGTGGTTATATGATTATTTTATGCTAGTTCTGTAATATGTTGAAAGAGATCTTGATCATGCAATTCCAAATATAATATTCAATTCACAACGATAAACTATTAGCAAAGACAAAACAAAGTTGATGGCATGCGCGGGTGCCATTACAAGCTATACGACTGGGGCATAACAAAACCATTAGAACTATCTTATGGTAAAGACAGAACCATTTATGTTATATAATTCTACTAGATAACAAGTTGCTCTTGGAGACTTGTTGTCCCTGTATTGTCCTAACTCTTTTTATAGCAACCCAATAATTTATTTTCTTCCCAAAAATATTTACAGATCAAGAGTACCATCGAACATTCACACAGAGCTTTACATCTCTATCCACGGTTTTGACAAAACTCCAATGACACATCACATAAATATCATTTCTATTCACATGCATTTAATCTTTGAAACTAACCCCCACTGATTCACTCGCTGATTAAATTATTAGACAGTTTTTTTTTTCTAAAAAAGAAAGCTTTACTAAGTAAGACGTGTGACTGAGAATTGAAAATTCAAACAGGCCGTTGAAGCAAAGCATAGAATCTGAGATTTAGGCTTTTGCATTTTCAGCGTCTGAGTCGGTCTGGTTTTATAAGCACAATCACTGAGGAAAGCAAAGATTATTATTTCTTCACTATAAGATAGTTTTACCTGGCGGTTCGTTTCTGTAGTTTTGTATGCATAGAGTCTTGGAACTGGTTTCTTGCTGATATCTTCTGTTGATTCACGAATCCCCTGGTCAAAACTGTTCTCCTGCGCAGCCATTTCACTGGCTGAGTTTCTGGTCCGTGTCTGCATTGGTCTCTCCTCGGTTTTTCTCCAGAAATTGGGGCTTAAGAACTCTTTACCGGGTAGTTTTGAACAATTCTTTCTTCCACAGCTACTAGTTTTAGGGACTCTCACGTTTGAAATCGCAAGATCACATGATATTTCATCCAAAGCCTATCTCTAGACCGCTCACTCGAGACTCCAGAGACTGGTACCCACTCTGTGAGCTTCCCATAAATTTCTACATCCAAAAATGTATTTTTTTTCAGTGAGGATTGACCCATTTACATAACCAGACCCATCTACCTTGGCGAGATTGTTATGTGCCGTCTTGATGATCGTTTGTGCGTGTCTGAGAGAATTTGGCCTAAGCAAATGATATGGGCGTTCGATTCAGAAGATAAGACATGGAAGATGATATATATTCAATAGATTTCACAAGAACCTTATCTTGCACCACTATCAGTTTTGGAGAAGGACAAGTTACTGTTTTACAGTCTTAACACTTTATTGTACCACCGGACAATCACTTAGTTTTTGAATCAGACAAATGCATTATTTGAAGGGAAGTGAAGTCATCTTGTATTGTCCTGATTCTTTTATATAGCAACCAATAATTTATTGTCTTTCCAAAAGATATACAGATCAAGAGTGTAAAACACCAAACAGTCGCACAAATCACCGTTTTGACAAAACTCCAATGACACATTACAAGAATATCATTTCTATTCACATGCATTTAAATCTTTGAAACTCCCACGATTGATTAGATTAGATTGTTTTTCTAAAAGAGAAAAGCTTACTAAGACATGTGAGTGAGAGTGTAAAATTCAAACAGGCCGTTGAAGCAAAGCATCGAATCTGAGAGTTGGCTTTTGCATAATTAAATCTAAATCAGTTTGGTCAGCTTCTATTGTGCTTCAAATCCTCACATCACCCTCTTCCCCAACAAAAGAAAAATAGAATCGCTCAAGTAGATAATCTGAAAAAAAAAATACAAAAGCAGACCTTTCAAAATCAACTTTTTACAAGCAGAACCACTGAAGAAATCAAAGATTATTTATTTACTAGAAAGATGGTTTTACCTAGTGGTTGTATGCATAGAGTCTTGGAACTGGTCTCTCGCTGATCTCTTCTGATAAACAGAACCACCTCCCCTTTGGCCGAGGTTGTTCACATCTGTCGATATCTCCTGGTCAAAACTGTTCTCCTGCGCAGCCATTTCACTGGCTGTGTTTCTGGTCCGTGTCTGCATTGGTCTCTCCTCAGTTTTTCTCCAGAACTTGGGACTTAAGAACTCTGTACTAGGTAGTTTTGAACAACTACTATTCTTAGGGACTCTCCCATTTGAAACCGCAAGATCGCATGACAATTCATCCAAAGCCATCTCTAGACCGCTTACTCGAGACTCCAGGGATTGGATCCCGCTCTGTGAGCTTCCCATGAATTTCTACATCCAAAATGTATTTTCTTTTTCAGTGAGGACAGAGCCATACATAATATTCATAACGAAACATTTCATCTACATTAAGGTAAAACAGGACCGTTAGAGACCAAGTTTTGTATTACCTGAAGTAAGTCTAAGAGACTGGACTGCTGGTTCTCAATCATAGCAAGCTGCTCACGTATCAAAGACAGTTCCTCGCTGTCTTTCCTGCTCTCATTACCATCATCTTTACAATTCTTCACAACCGGATCACAAGAATCATCACCATCGTCACTGCATGGTGCAACCCTCGAGCCAGACCTCAACCCACCACCAAAGCCATGTTCTTTTTTATCTCCCCTGCTTTTCTCAGAGATGGTACGTTTGATTATATCTGGTCCCCCTGAGCTGGCCTCATCTTGCTCCGATTCCACCCTTTCACTAACAGATTGCTTCACCGGTGGAAACTGTGGTCCCTTCTTATCATCCACAATAGAAGCTGCTAACATGGTCACATTCCTTTTTGGAAGATTCTCTTTTTGTTGCCTAGTTGTTCCATATGATCTACTCACAGGTAGAGATGGGGACCTCTTCATTATAGACGTTGCTTTCTTTGGTCTTGTAGACTTAAAACCAGCCTCAATGCTTGAACTTCTCGTGACAGATGAAAAGCATCCAATGCTGCCACCATCATCTGAAGCCAATTTTTTTTTTTTGGGGTCAAAAACTAAATCTAATTTTTTTCAGACAATGTAACACATTAACATACCAGTGGAAGATCTAGAAGGAGACAACAAGGCTTCATCTAAACCACTTGAGACTTCTTTCCACTGTCTCAATGCTTGATTCATAGTTTCTCTTACACTTTTCACCTGCACTTGTTAGATGTGATTTTAGATTCACTTCACCATTAAAGACAAAAAAAAAGATATTTTTATCTTTTGACTTTTGTGTTTGAATGATTGTTATTACCTTATCAAACCTTCTGCTCTCAAGAGCCGCCGTGGAAGCTTTCTTGTACTGCGACGCCAACTCCTCCGCCGCCGCGACTTTACCCAACGCCTCCGCGGCGGATTTCCTCGCCGCCCAATCCTCACTGCTCAGAAACTCGATCAAAACCGGAACCAACCAGTCCAAAACCGGTTTAGTCCCCGCGCCGCCGGCGGCGATGATACTCCCCACCGCCGTCAAAAGCGCCGCCTTCGCCTTGAAAGCCTCGCTCTTCAGCAGCTTCCCGATCTTGGGAAGAGACTTCCTCAGCTGCTCCGACTCCGGATCCGCCGCGGCTTCCACCGCCGCCGCCAAACACAGCGCGGCTCCGATCTGCGCGTTCGAGTCGCCTTCCTGGACCAGCGTCTCGATGAGCGGCTTCGCGACGGAGGCGAACGGTTGCGCCGCGACGTGAGCGGACATATCGGCGGTGGCGGCGGCGCAGGCGGAGCGGACGGAGGAGTCCGGGTCTCGGAGGCGGCGGATGACGGTGGAGACCATCTTGGCGAGGTGAGGAGAGAGGGAGTCGCCGTGGTGGCGAGACATGAGAGACAAGACGGCGACGCACTGTTTCCTCACCGGAGATTTGCAGGAGGAGTCGGTGCTGTGGATGCAGGTGAGGAAGGAGGAGAAGGAGTCGTGTGTGAGGCTTCTGGCGATGGAGTCGAGCTCGGCGGCGGCGAGAGCTAAGGTGTCGCGGTCGGCGAGCTTGTTGAGACAGGCGATGACTCTTTGTTTCAGATCAGGAGGTGGTGACGGTGACTGAGAACTCGGCGATGAGGAAGAAGAGGCCGGAGATGAAGAGACCGGTGGACTCGGAGGGAACCGTCCTTGAATAGACATTTTCTTTTACTTGTCTTTGAGTTTGAGTCTAACGATGTGAGATATGGAAGGAGAACGTGTTCACATTAAATGTGAAACTGCTTGAATATGGCGGCAGATCGAAACTATGATTACGAGTTCAGACTGTTGTGTAATGTGGTTTTTAAATGCTATCTAGAGAGAGAGAGGGGGAAGTGGTGAAAAGGATTAATTAAATAAATAATAACTATTATCATAATATTGCTGTTAGTTTTATTGAAAAATTATTCTTATATAATACTAACAGTAACTAACTATAGTAATCACATATTAATGTCGATGAAAATTTAATTTGATAATATTTTAGAGCATCCTAATACACTATCTACTTAAAGGGATATCTATTTCAGGGATACAAATAAAATATCACTATCTCTAGAAACTATGAAACTATGAAAGTAATTATAGACTGTCTTAAAGAGAACATTAAAATATTTTCTCTTTCGAATTGGTTTTCTATATATTTTTAGTACTGAAATTTTGAAATATGTAATTTTCCGGTAAATAAAAAATTTGACAATATTTTGAAGCATATAATAAATATCTTGTTCAAATTTGAATTCAATGTAGCATTTTTCCAAGAAGTAAATGTAATTTGACTACATTTCTTGTTTTCATTATCCTTCTCATTGTGGAATGTTAAAAAAAAAAGTTAAAATCATTTTTTGTCGATATATATTAGCTGTTTAAAACTCTAAAGTAATTGATATTAACAATAATCTTTATAAAATCTAAATTGGATTTGAAGAAATAGTCATTGTTGTGTTTTTCTTACAGATAACAGTGTAGGTCAGAAAGATTCTGTCCTTTTTGATGTCGTGTTAAATCCTCACAGAAAAAGAAACTATATGATATTTTAAACAACTCAAATGAAATGTTGGCAAAAATAATAATAATAATCATTGTTATTCAACAATAGCAATGTATTATCAGTTTATCACCATTACCAAATAATATGGTAGCAAACGACAAGAAGAAATCAAAACAAAATTAAAAACTGACAGGCAAAGGAATATATCCCAACTGGCGAACCTTAGAACAGTTCCAAATTTACAGTAATGTATTAATTAAAAAATGGATTAAGACAAAATTTTGAAATAATATGCTGTGTGTTCTCTGGTGAATCAGATGATGCTGTACCATTCTGTTTGACATTTGACTTGATCAGAGTATCAATGATGCTTATCTGATTCTAATCTTATTTTGTCTTTTTTATATAACAGAGCCAAGATGATGTAAAATGACAAGCATCATGGTAAAAAGGAGGAAAAGGGGTAGTAAAAATAGAGTGGCATAGATGTAAATACGAAGAGAAAGAGGGAGAGAGACATTAAGAGAAATAATGGTAAAGCACGTGAAGGGGGAGATGGAGAGAGCAGGCAAATTGGGCAGACGAGCACGTGACTTGATTAACTCTTCTCTCCTTCGAAATTATTACTGTTTCAAATTTATTCTTACCTATAGTTTTATGATTTTTCTTCTCTACACAGCTACGGATATTCGATACATAACCTCTGCCAATACAGAGGTAATGTTTCATTGACCGAGCATTTGATAACATATAATAAAACATAATTGCATGTAGAATTTTCGTTTCTTTTTAATACAAAACTATTCAAAACTTCTAGGAATAGGTTTCTTGAAAAAAACTTGTTTCAAAACCGGTTGAATTAGTGTTTTAAACATGTTAAGAAAAATGGGGCCAACATATGCATCAAGCAGTATTACTTAAAATGTATAGAACTATAAGCATTTATAACTATGGTTACTTATCATCTACGCTTATATACAAATCACATGTATCTTTTGTTGTTCCAAACGAGCATGGATTTAAGATACACGACTTGCCTAGAAGACAACAGTATTACTTTACCCTAGCCAATTTAATCGGCAACATGGCAGATCAAAGCATTTTCAAATTTGAGAACTGGACCGAACATTCAAACCACGATATAATTTGCTTTTTTTTTTTTTTATTTTTTTTTTTTTTGACGGCAAACGGCTATTCTATTACTCAAACTTGAGGTGGTCTGGGTAACCAGACCGGAATAGAACAACCAACAAAATGTAACTTCCTATGGAAGGATCTAGCTGTCTTAGCTAAGAAATCTGAAATCTGATTACGCGCTCTTGGAACATAAGAAATCTTGAAATCCGGGAAGCATATGAGCAAAGTCTCTATCCTCTCTAATTCCGTAGCAAAACTTGGCCATGCCTGAGGTTCCTTGATCATTGCAATCAAGTCTTTGCAGTCTGTCCCAAAGATCTGACATGTCGAATGCTGGAGCATATTTTCCATCGCCCATCGCAGTGCTTCCACTTCTGAGTGTAGGGCTGATTCTCTTCTTGGGAAGTTCTGTGATCCCATAAGTTGCGTCCTCCCCCCACTGTCTAACCAGACCCATCCACACCCACTAAATTGAGCATGTGATGTCCATGATCCATCCAATAAGCAAATATTACCCAAACTTATGATTTGGGGTTCCTCTACATCGCACTCTTGTACTACTAGCGGTATCCTCTCATTAGCCTTAAACCAAGCTTGACACTCACTCTCAGCATATCGAACTAGTTCCAGAGGATCTCTATCTATCCCCCTAAAGAGTTTGTCGTTTCTAGCCTTCCAGATGTACCAAATTAGCCAGGGATAAGGATCCCTGTCTTGCTCTGGTTCAAGTGAACCATCTTTTTCCCAGAAAAGGTAGTTCATGTTCGTGTAGATGCTTGAAGCTGGAAATACACCAGGATTCGTTGGAGTCGATGAGTGTAACCAAACTTGTAGAGCAGGTGGACATTCGAAAATAGCATGTGTTACTGATTCCTCTGGTTCACCACATCTTGGACAGTAATTGTCGCATCTCATATTCCGCCTTACAAGATTTCTCGTTACTGCCACATGACCAGTTAACAATTGCCATATAAGATGACACATTTTCTTTGGCGCCTTTATCTTCCAAGCAAAGGCTTGCAGCTTTGTAATGCTTGGCTCTAACACTTGCTTCCCGTCTGCATCCTTCAAAAGGTTTTGAGCAACCCAATATCCAGACTTGACTGTGTATTGTCCATTTCTTGTGAAGTTCCAGCAAAACGTGTCAGGCCTATGAGTTGTGCTTATGGCTAAACTCCTTATAAGGGGTATGTCATCAGGACTGACATATTGCTCCAGTAAATTAACATCCCATTCCTTCAACTCCTGATTAATAAGGTCACTCACTCTCATATTTGGATGCATAACTGGCGCTATAGGTATAGCTGGCCGAGCAGGATTCAATGGAATCCAAGGGTCCTCCCACACCTTAACCTCATACCCAGAATGTATTTTCTGCCTTATCCCCCGCAACAGGAGATCCCTCGCAGCAGAAATACTAGTCCAAACATAAGAAGGACTGCTTGCAGAATTTACTCGCAAAGGCGAGCTTAGTCTATAGTATCTCCCTCTTAAGACACGTGCGACCAGCGAATCCGGGTTTTGTGTTAGCCTCCATAATTGTTTCGCCAGTAATGCCAGATTAAACTCATGAATCATGCGAAATCCAATCCCTCCTTCTTCTCTCGGTAGACAGACTCTTTCCCATTTGGACCAGTGTATTCTTCTCTTTGGGGGATTCGAGCTCCACCAGAATTGGGCAATAGCGCTGGCAAGATTTTCACATATCTCCAATGGGAGCAGGAAAGTAGACATAACATACGTCGGGAGAGCCAGCAAAATGGACTTAATCAACACCTCCTTTCCTCCTTTCGAGAGCCATCGACCTGTCCAGCCATTCACTCTATGCATCAGTTTGTCTTTTAGGAAGGCAAAGAGCTTGCATTTTGAACCACTAATATCTTCTGGGATGCCCAAGTAGGTCCCCATTCCTCCATCATTTTGTATTCCAAGTACATCTTTGATCTCTTGTCTCGTGGTTGCATTAATCCTCTTACCAAAGAGTAAGGATGATTTATCAAAGTTGATGCATTGTCCTGATGCTTTGCCATAGATCCTGATCACTTTCATTACTTCTTCACATTCACGGGGCTCCGCCTTACAGAAGAAAAGGCTATCATCAGCAAATAGTAGGTGGGATACCGATGGACACGCGCGGGTAACGCGCATCCCCGTTATCTTTCCCTGGTTCTCTGCATGATTGAGAAGGCTAACGAGCGCTTCCGTGCATAGAATAAAAATGAAAGGAGACAAAGGATCTCCTTGACGTAGACCTCTTCCTGGAACAATGTTTCCTCTCGGTTGACCATTCATGAGGACTTTGTATTGTACTGATGTGATGCATCTCATTATCCAAGCGATCCATGTTTCTGAGAAGCCCATCTTCCTCATCACCGCTTCAATAAATGATCATTCCATCCTATCATAGGCTTTACTCATATCTGTCTTAATAGCCATTCTTTTGTTGCGTCCGCTTGGCTTTGTCCTGAGAGCATGGAACATCTCTTGAGCAATCATAATATTATCAGAAATCTGTCTTCCAGCAACAAAGGCTGACTGGGTTTCCGATATCAATCCTGGCAGCACTTTCTTGAGTCTCTGGCATAGGACCTTAGAGATAATCTTGTAACTTACGTTACACAAACTAATAGGCCGAAACTGGGTCATCTCATTAGGTTTTGTTGTCTTCGGGATGAGACAAATATTAGTTTCATTCAATCCATCAGGCATTATCCCTTCAGTAAGGAAATTATTAACCATAAGAGTTAAATCTTCCTTTACTATGTCCCAAAACTTCTGGTAAAACAATGCAGTCATCCCATCTGGCCCCGGGGCTTTTTCTGGATGCATAGCAAAGAGAGCTAATTTAATCTCCCACTCCGTTACCGGTGCTGTGAGACTTTCGTTCATTGGCTCTGTTATTGTCGTAGAAACTTCAGCTAGAGCTTCTTCAATATCCTGTGGATTAGAAGACTCAAAGATTTGTCTAAAATAACTAGTAGCAATGGCTACTAATCCTTCTTCATCTTCCACAATAATTCCATTTTCATCCATTAGCTGAGTGATCTTGTTCCTTGCTCTTCTTTGTTTCGTCAAAGCATGGAAGAATTTCGTATTGCGGTCTCCTTCTCTTAGCCAAAACACTCGACTCTTTTGTTTCCAGAACATTTCTTCTGCCTTAAGAGCATCAGAAAGCTCCTTCAAAGCTGCTGCAATCTCCTCAGTTGTGGCATTATCATCTGCATATAGACCTTCCACTTTTTCTTTAAGCTCTTCCACCAGTTTCGCAGAGTTTATATTATTTTGCCTCCTCCACTCGCTCAATGCTTTCCTACAACTGGAAATATGTTCCATTATAGAAGCATTGGGAGGAAGATCAGGTGATTTTCATCCCTCCAAAATAACTTGTCTCAGTTCCTCATTGTCCAACCATCTTTTGTCAAACTTAAATTTCCTCGATCTCCTGGATGGTTTTTTGAGGATATCAGCAAGTATCGGACGATGATCCGAACCCCATAACCTCATATACTTCGTCTTCGAATGAGGGAACTTCTCATGCCAGTCAGCATTTCCTACTGCTCTATCCAGACGACATCTAACAGTCACTCTCCCTGCTCTCTTACCAACCCATGATAGCATATCTCCAGTATATGGAAATTCTAGCATCCCACAATCACCTAACATTTGCTTAAAGGGTAGAAATGAGCTATCAGTACGTTGGCTACCTCCTTGTTTTTCATTGTGACCAGTAATTTCATTGAAATCTCCTATCATAAACCAAGGTCCAGTTCTTGTTGTTGAGAAACGCGTAAGACGTTCCCAAACTTGATCTCTTCGTTCTAGTACAGGATCCCCATAAACAAACGTCATAAAGACTTTTATTCCATCAATGACTGCCTCAATGTCAATCATTCTGTTATTTGAAAATAAAACATTAACTTGAAATTCATCCATAAAAAAGAGAGCTAAACCTCCGCTGAGACCAAGTGGCTCAACGGTAAACAAACGATCAAATCCTAAATCAGCCTGAATGTTTTGCAACAGCAGCTTCTTGTTCTTCGTTTCAGAAAGGAACACAAGTCCTGGGCGATGCTTCTGACACATCTCCGTAAGGCGTCGAACTGTGAGGTCGTTCCCTATCCCTCGACAGTTCCAACTGATCGTCCGCATTAATGATTTTTTGATGGGTTTTTGGAACCCATCAAACCATCACTTTTGTTTTCAATCGTTTTACCCTTCTTGGAGCTGTGTCGACGATGATATGTCCTCGCCGAATCTGCAGGCCCAGTCAACTTGGTAGGGCGTGGCTTAGGAGAACCCCGACGAAGGAACTCCGCTTTCTTTGTTTGAATGCCCGAAGGAACAATCAATCTGGTATTGCTTCTCATGGTCGTACCTCCATCTTTACGTTCAGCGTTAGTCGATGATGATGCCGTAGTGTAATGTTGCACATCTTCCATTGCATTAAGATCCTCACCCAATAAATCATCATCCTGAGTTTCATGATCCAGCGCACCACCACCATTACTTTGCTCCACCATCTCCATATCACTCAACGCTCCAATCATTTCTTCCTTCTCAAAACCATTGGCGTCTACCTGCAAACTTGATGGCGAGAAGGTCAGTAGCCGTGGTGGACATTTTGCACGGATGGTCACATTTTGTTCTTCAGTTAGCGGAAGATCCGATGGCGTGACAATGGTGCTTGCTAGACGTCTAGCTCCCCCACTGTTACGGTTGCTGTCCTCGTTAGCAGCTACTGTTGCACTTGTTGTGCTAACAACTGCCCGTGATCGCATCGGCTGTTCATAAGGAACCCTGCGATTGTTATTTTCCTTAGCGTACAATCTTCCTCTGTCATCAACCTCATCTCTCCTTGATTTCTCACGCCAGACTCGGTCTTGTTTGCGAGCATAAGGCTCGCTGTCAAGACGAGACCCCCCATATCTACCGCGTTTGTCTTCCTCACGTCCTCGGATGATCCTGTCTCTATGATCATATCCTCGAGCTCCTCTATCCTTTTGCAAGTAGGCAGCAGACCCACGTCCCTTAATATTCTCATAAGATGGTCGAGAATGTTGATATCTCTCGTAACGGTCAGCCTCTCTTCCTGACTCGTCTTGACGGTCATTCACACGCTGATGCTGAGCCGTAGCCCTTGGGAAAGCTTGGTGATTCCCATCCACAGAAGGTAGCTGGACTCGCGAGAATACATCACCGCTTCCTGCTTGTGAACTGGTCTGATTTTCCAGAGTAAGGCAAAGACCTTTCTCATGTGACATTAACCCACAAGTAGAGCAATGCTTAAACAACATCTCATATCTTATCTCAATGGTGACCTCATCCCCCTCAGGTGATTCAACTTGCCTTTTGAATTTTAATGGCTTCCTAGAGTCAACTTCAATACGCATCCTACCTTCAATAAGCTATATCTGGTCTTCATCAACATGACCCAAGCGACCACCAATTTTAGCCATGTTCTTGACGGTCCAAAGATGGAGTGGAATGCCAATAAACTGAACCCAGAAAGGGATTACCCAAGGGTAGTCGTCATGAACAATTGGTTCCCAACGCACCAGTACAAACATATGAAAGTTATAGTGGAAAGGTCCTTGGCTCAAGACAAACTGGAGATCCTCTTCATTGGCAAAGTTAAATAAGAATTTGCCGTTTCCTAGATCGTTCGCGGTAATCCGTTCCTGAAGTCCCCATTGTTCTGGCATCGTTTGTAGCAGCTTGACAACATTTTGTTTTTTAGGTACAAGCACCTTCCCTATCAATGACATTCGATGCTCTTTGATAACATCAGTGTCCTCTTGGCTAGTTAGCTTGATAGGACTATCATCATCCTCGAGCAAAATGCCTTTGCCCTTTAAGTCCGCCAGATGAGCAGACTTCATTCTAGCTGCAGACCCCATAAGAGAGTCGTTAGTTTTCTGTTGTTGGAACAGAGTGATTCCAAATCAAACCAGAAACAGAGTATCGTATTGTCCGTGATGTAAGTATTGATCTGCCGAGATGAATGATGATCAGAGATGGAACAGGAACAGAGCAACAGTATCCCGTTCACCACTCCAATCCGAACCGAGATCGTAGAGGATCAGCGTTACGATACGATCCGACAGATGTATTGCGAACTTCACTCCAATCACTACCGTCACCGGAATCGTCGATGTGAGAAGCTGATGAAGCCTTTGAGGCGTCGTAGGTAGCAGAGAATCGCTGCAGATGGATCGTGATCGAAGGATCACTCCATAGACTAAGATGCGTGTGATCAAAGGATCGCACGAGATAACTTATCAGGGAAGCAAACGTTGGATTGACGACCACCGTGAGTAAAGCCTTGATCCAGAAGCGGGAGGGTGTATCGGTGGCTAATCTACCGTCAAAGGACGAGCAGATTAGGGGAAGAGCAAGATCTCAAAGGAGATCTCGATCTCAGAGTGTGCCGTCGCCTTTCGCCTTTCGCCAGAGCCGCTAATTTGCTTTTATTTAAAACCCGAAAATTAACATCATTAATTCAAATCTAAAAGTACTATAAAGTAAATCATTAGACTAATCTATATATTCCCCATGAATTATGATTTTCGTAAAAGTAGAAATCAAAAGTTAAATCAGACTTGAGATTCTCTTATAAAAAACACGGGTCATTCTTTCGATTTAAGTCTAAACTAACAAAACATTCCAAATTAATTAAGAGGAACAGTAAAAATCTTTATCGTTAAAAAAATAGACGATTTAAAGTGAGAGTATGGAGGAACAAAGGAATGATCACTTTCATGTAGACGGCGACGGATTAATATGCTGGGAGATAACCCTCCATGTGACTTATGTTCGTTACTTCGACCATTATCATGGCTTCATTCTCTTTGGCTTTTTCCCGCCCTCGTCTTGTTCTTTTCATATTTAAGTTAATTGATACTCAATAGAGCAAACCGAATCGGTACAAAATCCTAACTGGTAGTATCAAACCGGTTCTTGGGACAATGAGTTCAATAATATTAAGCATCGATCATATCATCTTAATAGCTGAGCAATGATGGCCCAGCTAATTAAGGTGGCAGGGATATATAACACACTTTTGTCTCTGTTACGACATGTAAATAAGTGATCAAATCAACAGTATCCATCAATGCTCGAATGTCTTTTTTCTTCCTGGATTCTTTTGGTATGTGGAACCATTCTAGCTTATTTACTTAGAAACAAATCAAACATAATATAATTATAAACAGACTAGTAAAAATTAACCTACCGTTTTAATTTACTATAGATTTAAAGCCACGTTACATACGTGATGGTCAATTATTATTTTTACAAATATTGATTTTGTAACCACAATTTTTACAAATATTGATTATCCAATTACGTTTAATGTTTTTCATATAATTATTTGCACGTCCATATATATGACACTAATATGATAATGTACGTTTTTTTTTTAAACCTAATATATACGTTTCATAGTTGAATTATAATACTTGATAATTAGCCTGTCTCATTTGTATTATCATTTGGTTATTCTGGTTTACAACTTGAAAATCGCACCCTTCCCTCAGGTGTCAGAGAGCTCAGATCAGCTTAAAATGTTTATAAAAAGTAATGACGTTACTGTCTTACATCTCTGCGTACAGAATTTATCACCAATAGTATTGAGTATACGTAGAAGTTGACATATGGGACGATGTACTAATGCCACATGCATTCGCTTTGGAATAAATGGGAAACATCATGTAAGAAATTTAATTTTATATTAATTGTTGTATCGTTTTATACATTTTCAAAGCACCAGTGCAACAACCATAATCCTCCGAAGTAAAATTTTCATACAAAATTCTAAGATGCGGAAATGGAATAATGGGCAGAGGGCAAAACTGAAATTGGTTTTCTTTTCGGATCGAGGACTAAATGGTTGATGTTAGTAATGTTGTTTGACTAAGTGGCAAAGCTAAACTACAAATACAAGCACAAGTTGCGGAAAGATAAGAGAAGGGATTTCACATGGACATACCTCAAATAGTGACAACAAACTCCCACATTTTATAGTTATTTCTCATACTTTTGCATCTTTGTTTTCCTTGCAAGGGAACATTTGCACATGTTCTTATTTTCTTCTTGTATTTATAAAATAAAATAAGAGAATTTATCTTTCTTGGATGAGATGAGGCATGCGTCTACCAATGGAATTGTGTTGTGGGCGATATTAGTAGAGTTAGGTTCATGTACAAGGAATCGTCCATGTGTTGATTGTATTGTCCCATTATGACCCTAAAACCAAATCTATATAGCTTGACCCCAATAAGTTTTTTTCATTATTATTTATATATCTGTATGATCCAATTGCGTAAGATGAACTGCAAAACATCAATAGATTTATGTTAGAAAATATTAGTAGTTTTAAATGATAATTTACTTTTTCATCACAAGTCAATAAAACATAATAAAAAATATAAATGACCCAAAAGAGCCATCTTAGACTATGCAGAAATACTCGTTGAGAGACCACTTATAGCTTGATATATTAATATTATGAAGTAATTATTATGTAACCCTACAACATTTCTTAATATGCAGACATGTATAAGTTTATGGTAGGCAATACATTCAATTAGTTTGTCTTGGTAGCTAGTTCAATTATAGAGAGACTGGATGGCATGTTCAATACGTGTTCACAATTCATCTTCTCAAGATTATTATTACCTTCAAATCATATGTTCAATCATTCATTGGTGCAACAATTTAGTCCTTTGTTTTTCCATAATCCTAATGAACATTGTACATTTGTTTTATTTAAACTTTTAAGTGCAGCAAAAACTGTATCTTTTACGATGGAAATCATTTTATATATTAAACAAAAAATATTAAGTGTTATGTTATTATATCTTTTTGAAAGATGTTATTATTTTTTTGATTAGAGAAAATATCGAATTAGTAGAAATTACTATAATGAGTGTGATTTTACAAATTACGACTGATGGGTCCAAGCCTCGTTTGGACTTTTGTTATTATCATATGTAAACATTAGTACAAAAACCAATCATAAGCGTTTTTCACATGGAAGCTGCTCCTCAATCATGTCTTGATTTTGGATCCATATATGCACATATACATATTTTAATTTTGACTAAACAATACTATTCGTTAATTTGATATATACTATCTCAAGTATGATGACATCATATAGGCAAGACGCCTTAGCGGTCCTGGACAGAAGCGGTAGAAGCAAATGCTCCCAGCCCTTAATAAAAACATAACTTTCGATTATTTTTCCAAATGTTATCAGTAGCTCGTATGGTTAAAGCTGATGTTTCACTCAAAGGTAGTATAGGTTCAACACCACTTAAATTTTTTATTGTGATTTCATTCCAATTTTTTAAAAAAGCTTTTCAGGACCGGATCTGATAATCATACATAAACGCATATGTTTTCTCTAGCCTATTTTTTTACACCACATTTTAATTTAAACCCATAAAAATTATTTCTTCGATATCTATCATTTTGAATGAGTTTTCGAAAATTTATTTATACACAAATAAATCTACATCTACATCGGCTAAATTCATACTTCTACACCTTAGATATTTTTGGTAGATGATTGGATATTAGAAATGCTGGCACTCAACTAAAATTAGGATTTATATGTATATACGTATTACATTCTCAACTTTTTCTTTCAATTGTTGTATTTTCTTTATAATTCTGACGGTCTGGCCAATCAATAAAATATATGCTGTGTTCATCATTGGATCATTAATTGATCACAATCATTAATGATCATAATAAGAAGATTGGATTCAAAGCAAAATGATAAAAACAGATAATTAGAAAATTAAGACCAATCGATGGTAGTCTGGTGGTAAAAAAAAACTTAGAATAAGGTGTAAGTCCGTCGGTTCTAGTTTTAAATTCTACTAAAACGAAGTTATTTTTGTTCGTCGAAGACGAAACTAGCACCGAAATAGTCCGCGGTTGTCTTTCTTGAGAAATTAGTTGGGTTTCGCGCCAAAAAGCCCTCAAGTTCAGTTTTGCTGGCGGAATAGAAGATGGGTTAATCTTAGCCGATCTTTAATAGATTGGTCTATTGAATGAGTAAGGGTGTGAATGTTACATGCGGGACAAAGAGAACGCATGGCAGGAAGAAAAAGATGTCACCACTCAGCCGATCTTTTTACCACTAATTTCTATAGATTAAATAATAATTAATTTCTAAACAGTGCAGTGCGAAGAGATTTATACACGAGCCGCATGTAGAATTGAAAAGAAACAAATGTAGTGCGGTTAGTTGTACTTTGGCTCTTAAATGATATTTTCTTTATTTTCTTAAGAACACAGATAAATGATTTTATTGTTATTAAAAAGAAAAAAAAATAACAATCCATATTTTATCTATATAATTACTATAAACTAAAATTTAAATGTATATTATTTACTTGTTGAATAGAGAAATTCTTGAGAATAATTCTATTAAGTTTATTTTCACAAAATAGATTCTAAAGAAGAAAGTGATCAAAAAGGTTGTATTGAATGAAATATATATTATCTGGCTTGATCAGATTCTGTTGGGCTTATTAAAACAATTGTTTCGACATCAAAACCGAAGAATCTTCATGGAATTCTCTTAGATGTCGTAACCCTATCTTCTTCTTCCAGTTTTTGTCTCTTTTCTTTTGTTTCAAGAACCCACAATGGACTTGCAGATGCTGTAGCAAAATCTGCTCTATGTAACATGAACTCTTCATGGGCTTAAACCCACCTTCTAATATAAATTTTATGGTTGCTCAAAAAAAGAATAGAATATATATTATATCTATGTGTTAACTAACCCAAGACTTTGGATAGAAGTGGGTGTTCAAGTATCTATTCAGGTTCGATTCGGGATGATTTTTGGGCTCAAAAATTTCAGTCACATTCAGTTATTTTAAATTTAGATTCAGATTTGGTTTAGTTCGGATAACTCATTTAAATTATTTTAAAATTTATTATATAATTTAAATTTCTCAAAATTTATAAATAAAATAATATATTACATATGAATTTTAATAACATATGTCAAAATACCTAAAACTAATATAAACTGGTTGGTTTTGAATATTAGAGAAACAAACACTAAATGTGTAATATTTTATTAGTAAATTAATTAGAGGAAAATATTTTTATTTGAAAAATAAGTTATAAATTTTATTTTTGAAATATAATTAATACTATAATGAGAAATTTCCTCAAAAGATCATAAATATATTCTTTCGTCAAAATAGCTCACAAGGAAAAAAATGACTGAAATAGGTTTCATTAAAGAGGTTAAAAAAATCTTTTGAAACTATATTAAATAATATTTTAGTATTTATTTATTTTTAGAAAATAATGAATCTAATAATTGTCTATAAATCTCAGTAATAGCAAATTAACTTTCATAATTCAGATATATGAAATAATGTTTAAAGCGAAAATATATTTTCAAAATCTATATTAGTATCACTGATTTTGTATTTTGTAAAATATAAATATATCTCATATTATATGTATTCCGCAGTTACTATTCATTATATATCACCATTCGAGATCTGTATTGAACCGTTTATTTTAGACGAACCGCATTTGTTCTGTATTATGCGTTTTTTTATTTTAAAATTTATTATATAATTTAAATTTCTCAAAATTTATAAATAAAATAATATATTACATATGAATTTTAATAACATATATCAAAATACCTAAAACTAATATAAACTGGTTTGGTTTGAATATTAGAGAAACAAACACTAAATATGTAATATTTTAACTGCAGTTAAACTGTACCGCAGTATCCAAAACGCTTGTCCCGCACCGCTCCAACCGCCGTTACCATTCAGAACCTAATTAGAAATGAACTAAAACTTGGGTTTTTCATGAACTAGATCAGTTTAACTCATTTATTATATGAATTTTAATACGCAAACTTGAATTCACATAATCTAGAATATGAGTCAAATGAGCTAACTCAAGATCTAATATAATTAAAAATAAAAATGATCATAAAATTAAAAATCAAAACAATTTCCATATATAATTTGAAATTTAAATCCAAAATATTAATATTAAATATTAAATAAAGCCAACACCTAAAAATCAATCAAATTTTGTTTTTCATTTTAATTTTAAAGATATGTATGATATAATTAGTGATACATATACATATATATATTACAAGTTATATATATCAATATCTAAAACTTTTTTTGTTGTATATTTTAATTATAAAGGATAGATAGATTAATATAGAAACATATAGAAACTATCATTTTCCATAAGAAAATTGGAAGTTGTTCTATATATATATATATATATATATATATATATATATATATAAACGACAGAACTCATGAGTTAACTCATATTCCCTAAATACTTTTTGTATAATTCGTGATCTAAATTAAACTCGATCATTAAACTCATTTATTAAATGAATAAAAATATAATTTGTTCATAAAAATTCAACTAAACCACGTGATGAATTATAACTCATTTTGACATTCTAATTAGAACAACTACTAGGTTGGTCTTTATTGCAGACAACAACCAAGCTAACCATCTCAAGCTTAAAAAAAAGAAGAAAAAAGAAAGAGAGAGAATTGGATTTGAATGTCCGTTCCGAATTTTTAACAGGTCACTGCAGAACTGAGATGTGTGTTTCAGGTTTTTAAGGGACAACGTGACTCATATTTTTCTATGGGTGGGTTTGATGTTGAATAATATAACATCCATGGAGATGATAATTCAACCCCGAGCCAATATGTTATCCGTATGTTTGAAGTGTTTTGTCCATTCAGTTAGAATCTCGCCCAGTGCTATTGTTGGAGCGATTGCAAGAAATGTGACTAGAGATGAGAGATTTCATTTCTGTATATGGTACTTGGATACTCGGTGTTGTTTCTTAATCAAATGTGGGATTAAGCTGGTGATTTCGTGTCTTCCTATCTTTTCTATTCGCATAGTTTGTTAGCCTCTGATGACTTTTTTTGGTAGACTATATATTTTTATGGTACTTTCACCAAAGCATGGACTCAATACTGATAACTATATAAGTTCTAATTCGAGTTGTGTCTATTAGTGTTAATCTAAACAAATGTTGACAGAAAATATCGCATACCAAACAAAAGATACATATTTTATTAAGTGATAATAATAGCGGAGATTTTCAGTAGTATTGTTCATTTACCTGGAATCGTAAATGTTTATAAAACAACACCAAAGCATACCGACCAATTACAATATCATGGTATAAATTATTTTATGAAATGGTTTCAAATAGTATCAAAACAAATTTTCATTCCCAAACTAGCACATAAAGTTAAAAGTGATCAAAATAAATTTTATCAAAGAGGTAAAAAACAATTATACACTTTTCCAAAGCCATATTAAACAATAAAATTTTAAACAAATTTTTTTTTGTCATCAATTTAAAAAAAAAAATTCAAATCCCATATTTTCTGAAATTTTTTTTTATTCATTTCAAAATATTTTTAGGATACATTCTTTTTTAAAAAATGATGAATACTTTCCAAAATGTGTACATTATCTTCATGGATTTGAGTTATATGCATATTTAGTAAAACATTACTCAATAAATATAATATATTTTTAAAATTAGGAAATATTGTTATATCTTCATAAATTTGAGTATATGCATATTTAGGAATATATCTCAATAAGTTTAATATATTTTGAAAATATTGATAAATATGTACAATATCTTCATGATTTTTTTTTAAAAATCATAAATGTATTTTTAAAATACATTCTTAAATTCATATTTAAGAATATTTTCATAAATATATTTATGAATACCTTCTTGAATTTGAATTATACATATATTTAAATATTTTTGAATATGTATAACATCTTCCTAAAATTTTAGAAAGATTTTCCTAAATTTGATATCTAAATTTTATTAAGATGTTATACATATTTAAATATGCATATAAGTCAAATTCAAAAAGATATCATATATATTTAGGAAGACGTTCCAAAATATACATACAAGTTACATTCAAAGATTTGATTTTTAATATTTATTGTTACAGATTTTTAATATTTATTTTTATATATTTAATAAATAATTAAGTAAAATTATAATTGAAGGTATAATTATCATTTTACATTGATCTGTGGAAACTATTTAAGAGATTTGCCCTTATTTTGTTATCTTTTAGTGATATATTGATTTTAGGTATTGAAGGAATCTGGAAACTCCAATGAATTTTAAGAAATCAATTATTATATATATATATATATATAAAATTAAAATAAAACTTTATCTCTAAATGACTATATATTACCTTTACAATATCTAACAAAAAAAATGATTCTACATATATTTCTTAAAAAATATTGGTTAAGTTTAAATAATTTTGTAAAGTAAATTTACTAAACATTTATATATCCGGTTCATGCTGAAATCTTATAGATACTGAATATCTAAGTTAATCATATTTTGAGATTTTATGAAATCAAAAATTTTCACATTTTTTTTTCTATTTCTTAATTGATATCAACTAAATTTTATAGATTTTGTAGATTATAGTAAATTTTTCTTATAAAAATCATTGCCACGTAATATAACAAAAACCATCAAATCTCTATATATAAAGAGGTCCGTTCAACTCAAAAACCATTCATGTGCTAGTTCTACAAAGGTAAAGCTTGTACTCATCATGTTGATTTTTCCTGGTTCCTTGCTTCGAACTTTTTCACAATCTTAACAAAAACAAAAAACAAAAAAAAAAACTTTTTTCATAATTCTATTTCGTTAATTCTTTTATTTCGTTAGTTCTATTTTTACCAAGAATAGTTTCCAGTGTACTAAGAAATTATGCATGAAATTTTCTTGTAGAGATCGATGAATTTACATGATCTCTCAATTTTCTTTCTTTTTCTGATCTCTCAAATTTGACATTATTGTTTCTTATATACAAGCCATAAACTGATAAAATGCGTTAGTCATTGTTAAAAATGTGTTATTGATTAGTTTCTAGTGTACTGAGAAATTTACATTAAATTTTGTACAAATCGATGAAATTACATGATCTCTCAAATTTGACAGTGTTGTTTCTTCTTGCTTTTTGTTAAAAATAGCAATACGGCCTCGTGCATAATTAAATTTTATTTTTGTAGCGTGAAGTTGATTATGATGGTCATATCTCGAGCTCTCTATGGGCATTTCTTCGATGTCTGTGATTCTAGTAATGTTGAATTAAGATTCTTGATACAGATTTTTTTAAGACAATATAATACATTAGAGATTTTTTAAAAAGTAATAATTAATTTGCTTTAATGCAAAAGAAAGAAGAAAAAGTTAACTCTCTTTGCTTGGAAAATGATCAGCTTCGAGCCTTTGACCAACTTCAAAGTTCAAACCATGGCTGGAGAAGGAAAAACACGAAACACAACTAGAGATGATGCCTATGCATATCTTAGGACTGTGAAGGATAAATTTGAGAATGATCGTGAAAAATATGACGATTTTCTTGCGATTATGAATAATTTTAATGCTGGGAGGTATGTCTGTATAGTATGTATACAATATGGGAATATGATTTGTTTTCTCTTAATACAAATTAATTTCAAACGTAATGTGATTGTAGGATTGATAGGAATGGTTGCATAGAAGAGGTGAAGGAACTATTTAAAGGACACCGAGACTTGATATCGGGGTTCAATGTGTTTTTACCAGGGTCTTTAGAGATCGCTGATTGGTATAACTTAGAGTGTCGCTGATGATGTGTAGCATCCATCTAATCATTTCTAGGATCTAAACCGAGTTCGGGTTAGCTAGATTTGTATTATTTGTTTTATTAGGCAAATCTGTTTATGATTTGTTATATTTCTAAAGATGAAATACAAAATAATAATTGACTAACTTTTAAGTGAATTCTTACAAATTTTCATTACATTTTCGACTAATTCTAATCAGTTCATTTATTATTGTTATTTAAGTATTTTATTACGTATTTTACATTATTTTCACTTTTCCAAACTATTTCATTAATTATATTTATCATAATAATCCAATAACATTTATTTTACGTATTAACAATAATAATTTTCATGTGTTTAAATGAAATTGTTTCATTAATAACAAGAATTCAAACCGGTTAACAAAATTATTTTATTTATTTACATAATCAGTTAGACATGATATTCATGTATACATTATAGATCTTTTTTACGAGTATCAAGTTTTTAAATTTTAAAACTAAACTATGTTCGGATATTAAAAAAAATCGGACAGTGTTCGATTTGAATTTTTTCGGATCTAGATAAATTTTTATAAATCTAAAAATATCTAAATAACTTAATGTCAATAAACAATTTATAATAAAAAAAAGTCAAAACTAAAACCACATGGACGTGCGGATCAAGCTCTAGTTCAGCCTTATAAATAAAGTTTCTAAGATCTTTGTAGTTCCCATCTTTTTATATATCAACCTCCTCTCAACTCTTTAATCTTTAACCCAAAAAAATCTTTAAAATGATTTTCAAATATCGTATCAAAATTCAACGAGTAATTATAGTGTCTTCAACGATGCATCCAGACTAGAAAAAATAATTAGTGGATTCAGGCGATCAAATCGTTTGTTAGAAAAAGAAGCAAATCTGCAAATGTACATTATATGTCAAAAGAATAAAACTGAACAAACTTCTCCAGCAAAAGTTATACACCCTCTTCTCCTCGTGAACTAGACACTTTCTACCTAAATATTCCTGAGAATGGTGTTGTAATGACTTAATTTATGTGTTGGGGCTGAGGCAAAAACTTTTTTTTGTTGGGGGCATAAATAATATTGTTCGATGAATTAGGAGTATATTTTGCTAAAAATAATGGGGCATTTTGAGCTTATTCAATGTTTTACATTAATGGGGTCAGATGCTCCCAACTCATACATTCATACAACTAGGGCCGTCTCAAAATTTTGTCGGACTCTATTCAAAAAATATTAATAACATATTTAAAATATAATGAAATAGTTTTAGAAATTAATAGTTATATTTTTAACCAAAAAAAAATTAATAGTTATATTTATATATGTTTAACGTTTTTTATAAATTATAAACTCTAAATTAGTCAATACTATATCTAAATTAAAGTTTCAAACCACAATTTATGTATATATTAAAAGAGAAACATTACAACATTTGTAGCATGACACGTGTCATCATGAGAATCATTCTTAAGAATCAAGCAAAAATACTTGTCTTAGTGCACAGAATAACTTTTTTTTGATAAAAGTTCAGTAAATATAGTTTAATTATTTTCTTCAATTTACAAAATTATTTCCACTAATTTCACAATCTGTCTGGCCTAGTTAAAACTTAAAAGGAGAATGATAGAATTACTGAAACATTTCTTCTGCAAGACAATCTCGTTTGCCTCTTTGGCACCGGGTCTTACCCGTGGTCGTGAGAAGGTTAGTTTTCCTCTTATTTTTCTTGCTTTTATATGTGTTTTTAAGCCAATCTTGAGCTTCAAAAGGAGGTCTTTTTCTCCTTTCTGGAAGTTTTGACATTCTAGATCTGTCAACTGCTTTCTGGTGGAAGTAGTTTTCTTTTTGATTTTTGGCTTGGCTTTTAGGTTTTTCAGTTAATGCTGATATTAGCTGGCGTATCTCCTCTTTGCTGTTGACTCCGGTTGGCTTGTCAAGTTGTTATTACAGTGGCAGTTTTATTCATTTTGTCCCTAGGGTTAAAGACTATCCCGGTTTGGGTGAACCGGACTGTAGTTTCATTAAGAAAGTTTTTTAACTGTCATTCTTTTATAAAAAAAAAAAGATAAAAAAATATTGTAATATGAAACCTTTTTCTAAAAAGCTATGGTCTAATAAAATATTTAATCCATCTAATAGAAACATTTCCGCACCCTTCGTGTCAGGTTCTCATAGATTTTCCTTTTATTTTTGGCTAAAGTTTATATAAGTTGAGGAAAAAAAAAGTTTATATAAGTTAATCAAATACAATTGACGTCAAAAAAAAAAAGAATTAGACAGAAGAGGCCCAAGTATAAATATATTAGCGGATAGGAAAAAAAAAACTCATTACAGATTTTGCTTCCGAGAATCTATCAAGTCAATATACGATACTCAACCAAGACAAGTCTTCTTGCTCATCGCCGCGTTAGTCTTCCAGTTCCCGTAAGCATACCTTCTTCCTCTTCGGTTTTGTCGTGTTTCGTTCGATTAGGTTAAATTAGGTCACGAAAGATGATCGAGTTTTTTTTTCTGGTTCGTTTCTTTTTCAAATCGTTTCTCGATTGGTTTCTTTTTCGAATCGTTTCTCGATTGGTTTCCACTTTTCTAATGATGATAAAACCTCTGAAAATCACATGAAATTCTCGTTTAGCGATTAAATTTACACGGTTCTTCTAAACTGACAACACCGTTTGATTAGGGTTTTGGTTAGTTTTACAAAAAAAAGAACGGCAATTATGGATCAAGATTATGTGAGAAATCTAATTAAAGATTATTTTGATTAGGTTTACGCATTAGTTTATGTTTCTTTGAAGGATTCTGATCATGATTAACAGTAATCTTTTAAACAAGAAGGTGCTAATAGTTTTATACTAGAGAGATTCAGTGAGTTATCTCAACTGTTTTGATGAACAACAGTCTCTTGATTTATTTGGATGATTGGATTAGGTCAAATTCACATCATGGGTGGAGGAAGAGTGCAACCGAAGAATCAAATGTTCCGTTATGCGAAACAAGTACATCGCTCGTGTGAAGGAAGCATTAAAAGATGAACCTGAAAAATATCAAGTGTTTGTCGATATGTTGAAGTATTGCAAAGATCATCGGAGGTACTGTATCTCTATTTTTCTCCTTAATATATTCGGCTTGCTTATTTGTTTCAAGTCTCAATCTACACAAGAAAACTCATAACGTGAATTGTTATTCTGATCATGTTGCTATATTATTCTCCTTTAATTATAGGAATGATGAAGCTATTATCATAGCAACGGTGGATGAACTCTTCAAAGATCACCCTAAGCTGCGTCTTGATTTTAATTCCTTCCTTCCTTCCCGAAGATGAGAGAACCATCCCTAAGTGAGGCTGTGAGAGAGCCTCGAACCATCCCTGATGAGGCTGAGAGAGCCATCACTCCTGAAGCTGAGAGATACCATCCCTCCCGAGGCTGAGAGCATCATCTCTCCCGTGGCTGAGAGGATCATCACTCCCGTGGCTGAGACAACCATCCCTAGTGAGGCTGAGAGAGCCAGCACTCCCGATGTTAACAAAGGGTTAAACCAACATCAAACCACGGTTGATAGAAGAGTATCGCGGGAGCTAACCTTAGATGATGACGCGCATCCATACATTGCTTCTGTGAAAAAAGCATTTCGTGGTGAAGCTGGAAAATACGAGGAGTTTCTAAAGATCTTGCATGGTTATTATCATCTCGGGTATGAATTGTTTTTTTTTTCTTACTTCCGGTTTAATCTTAAAATTCAACCATCACACATGTGAACTGGTTCTGATATTAATTAGTCTCTTTTGTAGGAACGGTGTCACTAGTACCACTGCAAAAATGAGGGAACTCATGAAAGAAGACAAGAAGCTGTATTATGGTTTCAAAGTCTTCCTTCCGGACAATGCTAAGACAACCATCATTCTCAAGGTTAAGAGCCCCCACCCTCCTCCCGAGGCTAAGCATCATGGTTTTGGTCAGTCTTATAGTAACAAAAGGAAAACGTGTGGAAGCTGATGAAACGAGTTTTATGGACAAGCTTAAGGTATTATTCAAATGCTAAATGATATATTTTTGATGTTTATCTTATTACTGTGACAAAAAAAAAAAAAAAAAAAAAAAAGATGTTTATCTTATTTTTGCTAATTAACTTTTGATTAAAATTTATAAAATTCTTGTATCTGCAGACAAGGTTTCGGAGCCTTGATACTCATGTAGTTGAGTCCTTTCGAAAGACAATGAAAAAATACGAAGAGGGAAGAAAGTCGAAAAGGAAGGTGTACAACAAGGTATATGTTCTCTACCATTCTGTGTGACACTTGATACATTTTTTTCTTTGTTTTTTCTTTGTTTGACTTGGTTGTTATTATATATCGTGATGCAGGTCCTGAATCTTCTCTACTATCACGAAGACTTGACCGAGGACTTTACCAGATACTTCAAACGACAAAAATATCTGTTGGAATAGCATCGTCATTATCTCGTAAAGATACTAAACAACATGACACCTACAGTTGCTTCTTAGAATGGACGTTCGATGCAGAAAGTAGATAATATGTAAATGTGAAGATCACTACAAACGAGAAGAGCTTGTATAGTTTCTTCTCTAAAATGTTTTGTGAGTTTAGTTCAGCTCTTCTGACGAGAGAACATGTATTTTTATGAACATTATGAGTAGTCTTTTATACTCGAGAGGAATCCAATTGTTATTGCTTAGTTTCACAAAACAGAGAAAGAAAAGAACTTTACATAAAGTTTGGATTTTTAACTGCTAAAGATCGAAATTTTCCCCAAACCAAAATCAAAAATGGCGTTATCACGACTCTTTCTCCGATCCAACAACCCCTTCCTTAAACAAACAACCTTCATTCGGGTTCTGATCCAAGCTGATCCGCGGGTTCTGCCACCTGTACGACGGCCAGGCCGTGGGGATGGAGGCGGCGATCACCAGGAAAGACGCCGTCATCACGTCGTACAGAGACCGCTGAACGTTCTTAGGGCGAGGAGGGGAGCTCATGGGGAGGCAGAAAGGGTGCTCTAACGGGAAAGGAGGGTCGATGCATTTTTATAAGAAGGTTGCTTGTTTCTACGGTGGGCATCGTCGGCGCTCAGATTCCGTTGGGGTGTGGTTTGGCTTTTTTCGCTCACAAGTATTCCAAGGAAGAGTGTGTGTGACTTTTGTTCTTCTTTATGGTGATGATGCTGCGAATCAGGGTCAGCTGTTTAAGGCTTTGAATATTGCGGCTCTCTGGGACTTGCCTGCTATTCTCGTTTGCAGAGAATAACCATTGTCAGTTTTTCTTTTTCTTTTTTTGGATAAAGTTTGGGTCTTGGTTTGATTGGATGTTTTGATGGTGTAGATGGAAACGGCTACGTGGAGGTCGGCTAAGTCTCCTGCTTATTTCAAGCGTGGAGACTATATGTTCCTGGCTTGAAGGTGAGAGAGACTTTGAGTTTTGTCTAATCTCATGATCTTGACGTGTTTACAATGCTTGAATATGGTACATGTAGTTAGTGAGGATGGCGCTTTCCACACTAACTGAGTGAGAAACCTTTATGTGATATTTGAATCTGTTATGCGTCTGGGTTGATGAGGACTACTAATGGCATTGTCTTAGAAATGTCTTCGTAGCTTATATCTTTATTCTTCAGTGTATGTTTATAGTTTTAACCAATTAGTATTGTATCCTTTGTTTTTCTGATTGGTGTGGCCAACTAGTGAGTATATATGATGGTTTTGTGTAGGTGGATGGTATGGATATGCAAGTTCGCCAAGGACCATGCGCTCAAGAATGGCCCTATTGTAATGCTTTATCCTGTCACCAAGTATTACCGCTTTAAATCTTCATTCCTTGGTCTTCAGTCTTTGCTTATCTGAAACTGAACATTATCAATATGACCCTTTGGTAACTTCAGATGCTTGTAGTTTGTCTGGATTAGTTTTTTTTTGAGTAATTTCTTGGAGAAATCTAAACGTTATATTAGTACTTTTGTTTTGGAAACTCTACTTAGCGCATGTATACTTTGTTAAAAGGTCAAAAGAAACGTTTTTTGCTTGCTGATTTCGGGAGAGCGTGACTAGGCTGTTGTGGAGGTTTTGGTGTGTACCTGGTTACATTTTGATTTCTCAGCTTCCAACCAGTTTTCCTTCATTGCATATTTGTCAGTAACACATCACAGAGTGTGTTGCTAGCGTTTATTTGGTTCTTATAGCCCATTTTCTACCTATTGATATGACGAAACACCAAACAAAACCATTGACATTACCTGCGCAGATTCTTGAGATGGACACTTACAGATACCACGGTCACTCTATGTCTGACCCAGGAAGCACATACCGTACACGTGACGAACTCTCCGGAGTGAGACAGGTTACTTCTTTGTTCATTTGTTAAGATTAATAAAACGTCAGAAATTTTTTTAACCTTTTATAATCTGTAAATATTTCAATGGTGTTTGTTACCTTCAGGTCCGTGATCCAATTGAAAGGGTTCGAAAGTTGCTGTTATCTCATGACATAGCCACAGAAAAAGAGCTCTAGGTACATTATTCTCTTACCTTCCCATCCTCTTCCATACAAAGAGCTTGAAAAAAACTGAAACAAATACAATCATCATTGGTTGCCATTGCAAAATGACAATTTGATCTTTTTGACTTAAGGATATGGAGAAGGAGGTGAGGAAAGAAGTAGATGACGCCGTAGCTCAGGCCAAGGTTATAAACAATCTTGTGGCTGTTTCTTAGGTTTTGTCTTTGTTATGTGTACCCCAAAGCAGTTAATCATACAAACTCCATTTGGTTTTAACTTTATTTCAGGAGAGTCCCATACCATAGGCATCTGAGCTATTAACAAACATGAACGTGAAAGACTGTGGAGTCGAGGTACTATGCTTGCCAATAATCTTTGATCTCCTTTAGACGTTTTGGTATTGTAGTTCTTTGCACATTTTCGTAAATCTAAGATGAATCTAGAGATTATTATGCGATTTTATCCGTTGCAATGTGCAGTCATTTGGAGCAGACAGAAAAGAACTCAAAGTGACACTTCCACAAGTCTTGCTCCATAGGACATGATGAAGATTCAATAAATCTTAAGGCAAGGCAACACACCAAATCTTGAGTCTTGCTACCAAAACCATTTCTGGTTTTCATTTTTGTTTCGAGTGCAAAGCAATTAGTTCAGTATGCTAAGTTTGTTTGGCCCTTTTATAGACAACAACAACATTGTTATTGACAAGAAGCAAGAAGCTTCCGAGACCAGTCTTTTATCTATATATGAAAAAAAGATAAGAGAAGCAAGAAAAGATTATCTTCTTTATCTTAATAAAGAATGTCGACATGCGAGTACAAAATTCATCAGGAACCCGTGTTTAATTCGTTCTCTACATACAACTATTGTGATAAATATATTAAAAGAAAAACCAGCTTCGTCGGTAGCAATTAAACCTCATGTTACCACCTAACTTCAATTATCGTTTCTTCTACCACAAGTCACTTTCTTATTCCCCACAAAAGAAACACACCAAACCCTATTGAACAGGTAAACTCAGTGACGCACTCGACTCTTTTCTTTCTGCATTTTCTTAATATATATTTTGGATTTCTTGTAACTGCTAATCACTAAACTTTGATTCATTCTTCCTTTTCTTAACCCGACAATTGTTTTCTTAACCTAACCTTGCTTATATCAAAAATGAGCCGTAGCAGCCACTGCGAGGATAAAAGAGATATATGTTTTTTTTTTGTGAATCGGCACTGGTGGCTTTTGGAGCACCCGTACTGGGATCTCTCATCCAATAGTTTTTGCTTCTTTGTTTTTAGTATTATGGCTTCATTTTAGTTGTTTTTAATTTATGGAAATATTTTTTTCGTCGGTTTTTATAATCAAAAATTTATTTAGTTTTTCCAACTTTTGTTGTAATAGTTAACATAGATTATTTTACGGGTTCTAAAAAAAATTCTGGAATAATTTCAGTCAAAGAAAATATTCTATTTCTATCTGAAGAATTTTTATCGTGTATATAATGAAGATGATTATAGTCGATTGTGATGCGGAAAAAACATTAAGATTGCTAAAAAGTGTGAAACTAAGATCATTATGATATCAAAGTATTGTCGCCGTTCAACCAAATTTTGATGTCGATTTTGTCATTGATTTTTCTTCTGATCGTATTTATCAGGTTATATTTTATATAGGATTAGATTGTTTTAAAAAATTTGTTTTAGCTTTTTGATGCGATATATCATATGAACAATTACGTATAGTTTTTGATACACAATATTGAATAAAATAAATTTTAGATAAACAATTTTTTGTTTATATTAACTCAAAAATAATTAGGTGGTAAAGTTTATATAGAGTTGCAGTGACTTAACTATTCAAGAATATTCCAAATACATTAAATAAAAACATATCAAATCAAAGATGTTCAAGGTGAAATCTTTATGGGAATTTTGCCGATAAGGAACAAAACAACTCTAATATTGTCCCCTTAGAATATAAATCATAATGTTTGTCCCCTTGGAATAAATAATAAGACAAATCCAGTTTTGTCCTTTTCCCTTACTAAACAAGAGGTAAAAAAAAAAATATTAACATTACATAAAAATAAAAAGTGAAGACAGTAGAAGTAAAAAAAAAGAAATTACATCATCGTCTTCGACTCTCTCTCTCGCGAAAGGCGATATCTTCGCCGTCTTCTTTTTCTGGGTTGAATCCGTTCGTCGGAGAGATTGAACTCATCATCTCATCACTCCGTCGTCGTAGTCACGCCTCTCTGTCGTCCTCACATCTCTCCGCTGTTGTTCCAGTTTCTCTCCGTCTCTCCTCTTTGCGAACCACCGTCGTCGTCACTCTCCGCCGCAGCCGATTGGGGTTCTTGAAGCCTCTGAGTAACTTCTTCTCGGTGATAAATGACCATTTGCTTCACATTGATCCTCTTCTGCTCTTCCTACATCTCGGTTCCCAATTGAAAGGTTAGGGTTTCGAAATTCCCTAAATGATTTTTTTTTTATGTATTTCGTTAATGTGCATGTAGTAGCTAGAGATTGAATTGTTTAAAAACACAATTCGATTCACTTAAAAACACAAATCGATTTTAGTTTGTTGTTGAGTTGATTGTGCGGCTTTGTACAATGTTTTGAAAGTCTATGAGATGAAGTAAACTTTCTGAGAATGTAGTGGTCTGCTGTTGAGTTGATTTTGAGTTATATTTTGGTTTAAAAATCGACTTTGTACTATGTTTTGCAAGACTAACGAGATGAAGTCAAACTTTGTGAGTTGATTGTGGTCTCTTGTTGAAGTGATTTTTGAGTTATATTTTGGTTTGGTATTGTCTTTTGTATCCCTTTTTGAAGTTCCAATAGGTTTGGTATCGGCTTTTACATTATATTGAGTTGATTTTGAGTTGAAGTTTTTGATTTCATGTTTTACAGGAATGGCTTTACAGTTTCCAAAACGGATTCTTGAAGAAGGAGCTGAGTGCAAGATTGATAAGATTAACAACACTTGTAGACGTACGCTTCTGGAAACGGTGAAGGAGGTTCTCAAGGATGAGTATGATGAAGTTTTGAAGGATCCCGTCTTTGGTCCGATTCTGGCAATCGTAGACAACAAGCTCATTTACTCAGGGAAGATTGTTCACAGCTTCATATGCAAGCAGCTCAGGGTTTCCAAGCTTCATGAGTTGTGGTTTCTGTTTGCAAATAGGCCTCTCAGGTTTTCTATGCAAGAGTTTTATGCTGTCACTGGATTGAAGTTCAGAGAAGAACCGGAAATAGACTTCAATAACTGGAAGAGTGATAAGGGGTTTTGGAGCACAGTGCTGAATAAAAACAGAAAGGTCAGCTTGTTGATGATAAGGGATGAGCTTCTTAAAGTCTGCAATCAGTGGTCGTATGTGGACAGGGTGAGGCTAGTTTATCTGTGTATTATACATGGATTCGTCCTTGCCAAGGATTTGAGAGTGTTTATTCCTCACGAGTTGATTCGTTTGGTGATGGATTTTGAGAAAATGAGGATGTATCCTTGGGGTCTTCGCGCGTTTGATGAGCTCACTGCATCAATTTTCAAAGCAAGGGAAGATTTGCATCTGAAAATTGGACCTTCTATGTTCACAAGTGAGTTAGCAGCACGTGTCATTGGACCTACAGAGTGGCTGAAGAATCACGTGAGTTTTAAATTTTTGATTCCTATTTTCTATACACCAACTTACAATCTTTTATCCATTTTTTCCAGGAAATTGATGCTATGATGTACTTATTTACTGAGAGGACTTCCTTGCGACGATGGACTCCAAACAAAGTCGCTTTCATGACATGTATGTTCAGTAATCAAATGAAAAACTCTTACGAAGAGTTTAGGAAGGACAAGAAGAAATTCAAAGTAACAGGAATACTACATCAGTATGGCATTGGTGAACTTCCAGCACACGGACGCACGGGACAAATGTGGGATCTTGATGTTAACCGCATGTATGTGCCCCTAAATGTGGGTAAGCACTGGATTTCCATGTGTGTCGACTTTGTTGCTCGTTCGATACAGGTTTTTGACTGTGAGGGACTGAAATACCCCAAGGCATTGGAGCCGTTTACCAATCTCATCCCTAGAATTGTGAAAGCAGTTCAGTCTTCAAGCGGTCAGCAACTCAAGGTCAACAAATATACTGTCAGTTACGCCCCAATGTCCGTACTAAACAGTAGTGCCAGTGATTGTGGAGTATATGCCTTGAAGCACATAGAATGCCATCTTCTAGGCTTGGACTTATCTCTGGTGAATGACGAAAACATTCGTGAGGCTCGTCAAAAGATTGCTTATGACCTCTGGGAAGCTGCTAATGATCCAGTGCTTGTTTCAAGAATGGCAAAGTACACTCCTCCAAAGACAATTACAAATCCTCTTGTGGAACTTGAGTGAAGATCTTTTAGTTATGCCTTGTTTAGGAAGTAGATTGTCAATTGACTCTTTTATTTGACTCTTTAAGTTGTTATTTGACTGTTTTAGTTACTGTTTTATTCCACTCATTTGAATGCAGATTCTTTTAGTTATGCATGTATACGAGGACATAATCCATGCTAAACCCTAAAGATACCCTAAATAACACTAAACTAGTACTGACACTTAAAATTAGAAACCACTAAATATACCCTAAATGACACTTAACTAAGACAAGCGAATATAGAAACCCCTAAATATACCCTAAATGACACTTAACTAAGACAAGCGATTTCAACCCCTTTATATACCCTATAAGAGATTAAAGAAGGACAAGCTATTCAAACCAAATAATCAAAAAAAATCTTAATAATCAAAATAGATCTTAAAATTAAAAAACAAAAAAATTTTAAAAAATCTTAATAATCAAAATAGATCTTAAAATTATTTTTTTAATAATTTTAAAAAATCTTAATAATCAAAAAATAATTTAATAATAAAAGAAACGTTAAAAAATCTTAATAACCAAAAAACTCTTATTAATCAAATCAAAACACATACAAATCTACCCTAAAACCCAATGTCCGATTACAAGCACTGGTTGCCCTAAAAAAGTCTTATATAAGACCATTACATAGCCACAAACCCTACATATTTCATCGCTCTCATTGTCAATGAAAATGCCGAACATGAAAATCAATGGAGGGATCCCTTCCAGATGCTGGTGTGGGAAGGGGATTATCACCTATGTTTCAAAAACGGAGGAGAACCCATACAGACGATTCTTCAGATGTGAGATTGGTTTACAGGTAAAGGCTTCTCCGTTTGACTCTGTTTCTTCTATAATGGCAATTGACTCTGTTTCTTCTACAATGGCCATTGACTCTGTTGTTCTATTTTGAAACAGAGAAAGAAAGAGAAGCATCTTTTTAAGTGGGTCGACGAGGCTATAATTGATGAGATTCAAATGATGGATGAGCATCATACGAGAATTGCAGAGGAGCTTGAAGATCTAAGAAGTTCTATGAAGAAGACAATCCAGGAAGAAGTTGTGAAACATAAGAATTCGGCCGATGTAGGTTGTGTAGGATCCATTCTCAGTATTTTATGTTTGTTGTCCAAAAGTGAATGATATTGTAATGGTTCTCTGATTCAAGTTACATAGTCAAGTTAATAATCAAAGATTGAACTTTTCAAATTTCCAGTTATATCGTCAAGTATCCAGTTGCATCAAACTCAATTAGACATGTAAAAAACTGAACATAACTTACATAAACAGAGAAGAAGAAAACAAATAACTTCCATAGAACCAAGAAGAAGAAAAACACAATCTCTGAAACATAAAATTCAATTGTCAAACAATCCTGCAATCTGCATCAAACAGAATTCGAGATTAAAATTCTGAAACATAACATCCATAGAACCAACAAGAAAAAAAACACATAATCTCTGAAACATAAGTCGCATAGAACGAATGAGTATCCTATATTGCTCTATCACATGTTCTCCTGTTGTGACCTCCATTCCCACATCGACTGCATTTGCGAACTTTAGATCCTTCGCTTCCTTGAGACGCACGGATCTTATCTTCAGCTGTCTCATATCTGCGTTTCTTTCTCCTACCCGCAGCTCGTCTACTCTTTGGAGGAAGGACTTTTGACTCCTCCACAGCAGATGGAACTTTCCATGAATCTTCGGGGACACCAATTGGATTTATGCTTTCTTCATAAGCTGACTGCCACGTCGCAGTGGTGTACATGTCGTCTGTGAGTGAGTGTGCTTTTATTCCTACACTGAAGCCTGCTTTTATAGCGTGTCTGCATGGGATTTTTATCAGATCAAATTTCCCACAAGAACATGTGCGTCTGACCAAGTCTACCATGCAGTCGAAACTGTCACCTTGAACCAAAAATCTAAAATCGCTAACTGGGAAGACCTTAAACGTTTTACCCTTCTCAATCCTTCTGTCAATCTTCTTCTCCACAGCAATGGTCAGTGGCTTCGAATGTTTAGAACTTAAAGTTCTACGTTTGAAAAACCATCGAGTCATCATTTCCCTAATGCTGTCCAATAAAGGGATTACTGGAAACTCTCTAGGCGTACGCAAAGCAGAATTTATCGACTCCGCAGGGTTATTAGTCCTAATATCATATCTATAACCCGGAAATTGACAACGAGCCCACTTCCTCACATCGGCATCTATGAGATACTTTCCAATTTCAGGACTAATAGAAAAAATAGCAGTGAACAGCTTACGAAAATCAGCAGCTCGATAAGCTTTTGAAGCCTTGGCAACCAAACCAGCCATACCTTTCCCACTATAATATGTGACAACATTATTCAGCAAGTGGTGAATGCAAATTCCATGATGAGATTGCGGGTAAACTCTGGCAATAGCTTTAGCAATTGAGGAATTCCTATCAGACACAAAAGCTAAACTATGCTCGTCAACAATTACCAGATTAAGCTGTCTCATAAACCACTCCCACGCGAGGTCATTCTCTGAGTCGACAACTCCAAATGCAATAGGATATAAATTAGAGTTTCCATCTAATGCAGTAGCAACCAATAATACTCCTTTGTATTTGCTCTTCAAAAACGTCCCATCCACAACTATAACTTTTCGAATTGCAGCATAGAAACCGCGAACACTCTGACCAAACGAGATGAAGAGGAATCTGAATCTCCCTTTTCTATCACTTTCATAAGCTGTGTGTGACCCTGGATTTGCTTCCTTCATCATGTGCAAGTATTTGGGAATTTTTTCATAACCTTTCTCTGGAATACCTTTCACTGCGTTGATTGCAAACTCACGAGCATCCCATGCCAAAGAATATGATATCTCAACTCCATGTTCCATACGCATATACTGGATTATATCATTTGATTTCGGCCCTTCTTTTGCAGTTTCGTACTTATGCATTATCAAAGTAGCAACTGTTTTTGCTGAAGCTGTCCGAACAGAACCGTTCCTATTGGATGGAGCACAAGAATGCTCAGGTACATATTTTTTGATGATAAAATATGATGAACCTGTTAATCCCTCTGCACGAACACGCCAGCTGCAATCATCATCTGCGCAACGAACGTACCATACTTTTTTATCCGATTTGGCAACCACATAGTCAAAATTATGTTTCATTGCACATAGTTCGAATGCGGCCTTCAAAAGCATTTTGGAACTGAAAAGTTGACCCTTCTTCACAACATCCACCAAGGCAAAGCGAAGACTATTTTCATTGCTCTTCTCTTTCTTACACCTTTTGTCATCATCACTGTCATGTACCTCAACATCTTCTTCTGATTCCATATCAGCTGAATCGTCAGACTCCATAGACTCTGACTCTCTGTTAGGCGACTCAGTACCTTCTTCCGCAAGATTAGGCGATTTCATAGTCACACACAACCGCGTCGAACCTTTGATCTTTACATATGTAAGAAAATTACTAGCTTGCCGATCATTGGTGATGATAACAGGTGGTGAGTCGATGCTATTGATCAAATCAGAAGGTAAGTAACTCAGCTCTATACTGACCATGTTTGCATCAATTCCGAAGTCTTCACACACCATAACCTTTAGCTTTTCAAAGCTTGAACTTGTGTCCAAAGTAAGTAACCTGCCTCCTTTTCCTTCATCAACAAGAAATCCCCATCCATGGTTTATCGACGATTTCCACAAACCACATGAAGCATAGATGTGAATCTTCATATTTTAGAGTGACAAAGGTCTGAAGAACTAGGAAATGAAGAAAACTCCTACGATTTTTTTCAGAAATCGTGTGTGGAAGAAGACTAGATTTTAGGAAAAAGAAATTAAAAAAGGAAAGAAAAAAGATTTAAACGATTTTCACAATATTTACTAACCGTTTTAGGCTAGATTTTCGGATCTTGCTTTCTCAGAATGTAGAACTTACATACTACCTACGTAGGAACTAGAACGGTAAGTAGAATATGGTATACCACCAAAGTAGATAAGAAGACAAACTGTATAATGTATTTTCTACCGTTGTTGATAAATCAGTTAGCGTAGGACTTCAATGCTACCAGAAGTGTAGAGTATGAAATGAATGAAGATTTGGTATTCCGCTATGGTAGTTGCCAGTGTATTTCGTGTATAATTCTTCCTACGGTTGGTAGACCACTGTATCTTTTGTTGAATATATATTCTACATCCCCGTAGATGGTAGATTTGATGTTCAACCACTTTTAACCCAATTTTGAATTTCAGATTCAAAATATTTTAAAATCTAAAAATATTTTTCTTATATGCACACTCTTGTCTACATTATGTTTACTATTTTTCTTAATTTTTTGCATTGTAAAAATATTGATATGAATTTTTATATACAAAAAGGGTAGTGAATGTCCAAAAGTGACAAAAATTGATTTTGTTCTAAGGGGACAATACTATAGTTTAGTTGTTCCATATTACCAATTTCCCCAATCTTTATCGTGTTCTCTTCTCATACCGATCAAAAGTTTGAAGCACACATCGCATATTACATCCTAGAGAATGTGGCATTATATAATAAACTTCCTTTATATTATATGTTACGTCGACCATGAGCTGCACTACCCAACGGGAATATTCGCTGTAATTGGCTCAGTAGTCGCTGCCAACAGCCCCATATAAAATTCAATCATTTCAATAATTTAATGTCTTAATGAAATTTTGCCGACAAAGAACATTTAGCCAAATGGAAATTCGAAATAAAACCAAAATGATGGTCTTTTCTAGCAACCAGTTTTTTTAAAATCGAACCGGAAATTGAGTCGACTTTTTTTAATCATAGTTTAATATGATTCGACCAGATTAAACTTAATTCAATAATATGATTTAATATATTTTTAATATATAAATCTACAATTTTAGTAAATATAATAAATAGTTAAAATATAAATAAAATTTAAACGTAAAGCATTATACATATAAACTAATTTTATGTATATAGATTTTTGTTAGTTTTAATAACTTTTATCAGTTTAATAATTTTAAGATTTAATCCGACTATATAACCGGTTTATGATCAAACCAACTATTAGATCTAATCTAATTATATAGCCAATTAATGGTTGAATCTGGTCTAACCATCGGATCGGCCTGGTTTTAAAAAGCAACGTTTCTATAAATTGTGTAAATTAGCAATATAAATCATTGTTAAATGATTGGGATATGTGAATGTGAATGTGAGAATCTATAGTTTCCTTGTTTGGTTGTTATACAAAAATCCAATGCTTGCCTTCACCGTTTTGTAGTGCGAAAGGATATTGTTTTCCCTTAAACATTCATTACAAAAAAATTATTTTAGTAACTTTATACCTTGCTTGGCTGTACAAAATCTGATATTTATAAAATTCTATAAAGCAAAAAAAGATATATTTTATTCTTTTCCCCGAAAAACATTCGTGGGAAATATTTCCTGAGGTATATACTAGTAATGCTTGACAGTACGAAATTCTATTATATTTCTTTTCACAAAATAAAAAGAGATTTATTCTTATTTCAACTGGCAAACCAGCATTAATTTGCAGACATAAGAACTATTACAAGCAAATATTTGTGCAGAGCACGTGACAAGTTGAGTTAACTCATCTTCTCATCTTTTAATCTCATCCGTTCATTCTCGGATATGGACCCATTTAACAAAAGCGCATCATCCAGCTGTTTCCCTCGACCTTCATAGCTAGCTGGCACCGTCATAATGGGTCAAGAGTCAAGACTAGTTTCCAAAACCAACCTTTCGTTGTTCTTACGATACACCCTCTCGTAGACGAACCCGAGCCACTCTTACTTATTTAGCTCCCACCGAAATGTTGTTCTTAAACTTTTCGTTAATACAGGTAATTTCGAGTTTAGGGATTGGCCTTATTGCAGTCTCACGCGCTTTTACAAAACAAGGAAACAAATCATGCGAATCTAAAAGTCATACCTGCCTTTTATAATCAATGTTTCTCCTCCTTCCTCCTTATCTCTCCATCTCTGTGGAGAGACAAAACAAAACAACATTCTTGATATCTTTGGTAATAAACCTTATCAGATCAGAAGCTTCTTCAATCTTTATCACACAACGTTACATCATTATTCACTAGCACACTAAAATACAAAAACTCAAATCTTTCTTTTTCACTAGCTTTGAAACTAAACGCGTTTTCTTCTTTTTCTCATAATGCCGTTAAACGCCGTCGTTTTAGCGGCGGTCTTGTGTTTGATTGTTCTCTCACCGTTTGCCGTCGGAATACGGACGGGCTCGGGGAGGATCACGACCAACGGAAGAAACGAGTTAAGCAAACTCGGTCCGTTCATCGAAGCTCCGGAGTACAGAAACGGCAAGGAGTGCGCATCGTCGTCAGCAAACAGAGAGAAGAGCTTCGACCCCTCTCTCGTCCACATTGCCATGACTCTGGACTCAGAGTATCTCCGCGGCTCACTCGCCGCAGTCCACTCCGTTCTCCGCCACGCGTCGTGCCCCGAGAACGTCTTCTTCCATTTCATCTCCGCCGAGTTCGACTCGGCGAGCCCGCGCGTGCTGAGTCAACTCGTCAGGTCGACTTTCCCCTCGCTGAGCTTCAGAGTCTACATTTTCCGGGAAGACACGGTGATCAACCTGATATCGTCGTCGATCAGACAGGCCCTCGAGAACCCGCTGAACTACGCTCGGAACTACCTCGGAGACATTCTCGACCGGGGGGTTGACCGAGTCATCTACCTCGACTCGGACGTGATCGTGGTCGACGACATAACAAAGCTCTGGAACACCGAGCTGACAGGGACACGTGTCATCGGAGCTCCGGAGTATTGCCAGGCGAACTTCACGCTGTACTTCACTTCAAACTTCTGGTCCGACTCGGCTTTACCGGGCGAGATCTCGGGTCGGACGCCTTGCTACTTCAACACGGGGGTGATGGTGATGGACTATGGTTAGGTGGAGAGAAGGGAACTACAGGGAGAAGCTGGAGAGATGGATGCAGCTGCAGAAGAAGAAGAGGATCTACGATTTGGGTTCGTTGCCGCCGTTTCTGCTTGTGTTCGGAGGGGATGTGGAAGCTATCGATCATAGATGGAACCAGCACGGTCTAGGGGGAGACAACGTACGAGGAAGCTGTCGGTCGTTACATTCTGGTCCTGTGAGTTTGCTGCATTGGAGTGGGAAAGGGAAGCCGTGGGTGAGACTTGATGAGAAGAGGGCTTGTCCGCTGGATCATCTTTGGGAGCCGTATGATCTCTATAATAAGCATAAGATTGAGAGAGCTAAAGATCAGTCTCTGCTCGGGTTTGCTTCTTTGTCAGACTTGGCTGATGATTCAATCTTTTTGTGAGAGGTTAAAGAAAAAATTGCATTCTTTTTTTTTTTAAACATTGTCTGCGTTACAAATTCTACAATACATTTGTTCAGGTGATTCTTTGTTTTTTTTCTGGTGTATAAATCGAATTAGAGAAAGAGATATTAGAGGACTATGGAAGCCATTGATGAACCCTTTTTGGAGATTTTTTTTTTCTTTTCATTTTGGTGCTCTTCTTCTTGTTCCCTAATAAAAAAAAAACTCATCTTGAAGTATTTTGTTTTGTAGAAAATATTACCAATCAAACCCTAACAATGTGTGTACATCATGTTTGAAATGGCGAAGAAGAATATGATCAGTGCACTGAGTGCGTAGGTTTGTCATGATATTTAATGGCTTTTTAACTATTGGAAAATATTTATTCAGGTTTTGACATTTCATTTATCTCTCTTCAAGTCTTCTTGCTATGTTATAAACCTTACTTGGCGAATGATCATCATATTCATATATGGTTTGTTCTCGTTTTCAAACCATAAAACAATACACAACGTCATTATGGGACTAACAATGGGCTGGGCTGGGAAAGCCCAAATAGTTTTTTCTGTCCATAACTTTTACGTTGTGTAGTTCACTCCGATGACCTTGAGAAGAAATGAATCTATGTGGGTCCCACACGTTCACAGGCGTCCTGAGAAGAGGAGGCAAGCATTAAATGTTGTCTTTAATTAATTTGGTGATTAAAAAAGTAAAAAATTCGTAAACTAGGATACTTGTGTAGTAGTACTACAGTGTGCATTGTCTCTGATCTCTCTATCTTTAGATCGCCCTTGAAGTTATCACTTCCACGTTACTTTTTTATTATTTCAATCACTGGTCCCACCGACTCTTGTCTTCATTGCCGATCTGACTCTAATCTCATCTCTTCTTCTTCCTTTTGCTTTTCATCTCTCTCTCTCTCTCTTGTTAAATCTTGCATTAAAGATTTCTTTCAGTTGAGTGATAAAAGTTATTTAATAATTCAATCTTTGAAAGGTCTTCCTTTTCTACTTTTCGTCAAAGTCTTCTTCAGCTTTGAAAAAACATTGGTGTGTTTACTTTTAGGGAAACTGTGTGTTCAACTTTTGTGTGTGTGTGTGTGTGTGTGTCCACTAGAAGCAGAAATCTGAAAAAGGTGGGGATCATCATTTGGAGGGAGCTAACAAGAGTTTTGTTTCTGTGGGTTATCTTCACCTTTTTTTTCTCTTCTGGTAAGATTTAATTTGGTAGCAGATCCTTATTTGTTTTTAGATTCTCTCTCCTCTAAAGTGAGATTTGAGTACTTTCAATCATTGATGACTTTGTTTCTTCAATTATTTTCAAAGCTTATCCAATTTTTTAAGTACACACTTCTCTACAAGAATCTGAGCTTTACTCACCAACAAGGGTTTTGTGTTGTGTTAAAAAGTTACACAAAAGTAGCAAGTAGATCCTTCTTCTTTTACTTTTTAAAAAAAAGATGAAATGGCTATGGTGGTTGATGATACAAATTTTGTGGACTTTGGGTGGATTTAAGGTTTCTTCTGCTGAGGATTAATGGGGGATATGCAAGTTGATGTTGTTGCCAATATTGACGATAAGGTATTATTATTATTATTAGTCTCTGCTTTTTGTAGAGATCTTCCCCAAGTTCTTGACAAGATCTGTCTTGATTTTGAGGGGGTTCTTGATTTGTCCATGTGTTTTTAGGGCTTTTATGGCATGATGGAGGATAAACCGGTGGTGGCTTCACCGAACCCGACCCTGCAAGTGTCGGTTTCATTTGGAAGGTTTGAGAATGATTCACTTTCAGTGGGAGAAGTTCTCTGCTTTCTCTCCAAACAAGTACTTGGAGGAAGTTGGAAAGTGTGCTACTCCAGGCTCCGTAGCTCAGAAGAAGGCTTACTTCGAAGCTCATTACAAGAAGATCGCTGAGAGGAAAGCTGAGATCATGGATAATCAGGAGAAACAAATGGAGGAGGACAACAAGAAGAACGCTTCTTTTAGATCGGTCGTTACAGATCAGGGGAGTTTGGAAGGTGAAGTTGGCGGGTCGGTAGTGACAGAGTCTGTGGTTGATACTGAAGAAGATAAGCATGTGACTGACATTGCTGCTCAAGTGAAGGAGCTGAACGTTGAAGAAGAGACTATAGTTGTCAAGGAATGTCAAAGCTCTATTGATGAGGTGAAAGACGAAGTCAAGGACAGTCCAAGATTGGAGAAACCAGAAGAGTTTGCTCTTGTGGAGGAGGAGAAACCAGAAGTGGTTGTCCATATACAGGAGAAACCAGAAGAGGTTGTACAAATAGATGAGAAAGAAGAGACAGAGGTAAGAGAAGACGTGACAGAGAACATTCTATGCAATGATACTACTGGTAATACGGAGGAAACACCAAAGAAGGAGATGGAGAAAGAGAAAGAGAAACCCCAAAAACTAATCAAGAAGGGTGGAAACTTGGGGATCAATCGTACAAGAAACTCTCCCAAGGTAACCTTTCTTGTGTTCTTCGAATGTGTGTTGAAATGGAGAGCTCCCTTCTAATGTCTTCATTGCTTTCTTGTCTCCAGCCTGATCAGGCGAGGACAAAACCGACAGCTAACAAGATTGCAACAAGCAAGAAAACTCCACCGAGCAAGGAGGTCAAGAACATGATGAAACCAACAAAGAAACCAGCAGCACCTATCTCAAAAGCAGCCCCACCAGGGTTTTCAACTCCGAGAGTGTACAAGCCAGCTTCAAAAGTCACTTCACTGTCTACATCCCAGTCTTCTGCAAAGAAAGAGAACGCCTCTTCTCTACTGAGAAACAAACAAACCGCTCCAAAGTCATTGCATATGTCTATGAGTCTTGGCCCATCATCTGCCTCTGATCCTAGTGCTCTTACAAGCACTAGAAAATCGTTGATCATGGAGCGTATGGGAGATAAGGACATTGTCAAACGTGCGTTTAAGTCATTTCAAAAGAGTTATGACCTTGGTGCATCCGTAGACGAGCAAAAGCCAGCTCTAAAACAGGTATGTCTCTTTTTCACAGTTTTGTTAAAGTTCTTAATATACTAATTAAGGCTCTACTGAAACACCAGATTCCAGCAAAGGCAACTACTATTCCGTCAGTAGCTACACGGCAGAAGGAAAATGGCAGGTAATATATAATATACAGTTTTTTTTTGTAATGTTTGGAGTCATAAAGTTATGTTCTTGTCGTAAAAAAACAGGCCTGCAAAAGCAAGTGGCATGGAGAAGAGAAGTAGTACTAGCGCTCATGGTTATTCTGCGTCTCGTGGGTTGAAAAGCAATGTGGCAGCTGAGAAACAACAAAAAGAGGTAACAAGCCAAACATGTACTCTAAACAACATCTATCAACTTGTGCTAATGCTTTCTTCCACGGTGTTCAGCTTTCCAAATCTGGCGCAAGACCTATAGACACGACACGCTTGCAGAAGAACCCAAAGGTTTGCATAGTTTTTTTTTTTTTTTCACTTTTCTAATCCAGGAATGTATATATACTGGTCTCATTACTTTTCCTGTTTTAACAGGCTGGAGTGGTTGATGCCAAGACAAAGAGGGAGTCTCTGACTCCGAAAGCAAAACCAGTACGTACCTTACCAAAAGTCTCTTCAGAGAAGATGTTATGATAGCTATATCATTCCTGTTATAGTGTGATCTTTGCCACCAATGTTGTTTGTTTCATTAGTCTTGAGGTGCAGAATCAATTTATACTTTTGTTATATAGAGGAGTCTCTAGTATCATGTAATAAGCAAGCCTTAATGTTAAAATATCCCTGAGGGGATGATGAATACAGTAAAACCTCTATAAATTAATACTCTATAAATTAATAATCTCTATAAATTAATAAATTTTGCCGGTCCCAAATTGGGTTAGTGTTAAATATAACATAAATCGATAAAATAATAAGATAATAATATTTTTAAAACTTCTATGTAAATATATAGTCCCCTTAAAATCATAAATTAATAATCTATCTATATATAATTTTTTATATAAGTACAAGCTAAATATTATACTTTTGGTTTTATATTCACAATGAAAATTCTTTATTTTTCTTAACATTTCAATATATTTTAATAATATTTGGTAAAATTATACCGAAAACCACTTAACAATTCTATGAAACATAAAAATATACACAAGATAAGATAATAAAACAATATGAAAGTCAAATTTATAAAATTTAAATAATGTACATACGGTAAAATAAAATATTTTCTTTTTTTTATAAATAAAAATATTTAAAAATAGAAAAAAATCTAAATAAGGAAACTTTTGTAAATTAATATCTCTATAAATTAATAAAATTTCAAAGTCCCAACATTATTAATTTATAGAGGTTCTACTGTAGTTATATTTTAAATTCATGTGTATGTGTATAGACTACGTTGGATCATGTTTGTTTATCTCAATATGATCAATCTTGAACCAATCTTGTTGATGTTAAAAAGTAATTCTAGAACCCAGAGTCTTGACTCTTATGATTGCCTGGTTGGGGGTTATCTTTTCGTAAACTGTAAACAGCTATAGATTAAGCAGTAGCAAAGTTGTTGTGTCTAAGACACACATTGGTCAATATACCTATTTCAGCAGAGCTAAAAGACTAATGAGATCTTCACAGGTAGGTAGCAATGTAAAAACTCTGTGCTAGTAGTAACATTATCAACACTTGAAAAACTTTTTCATGGAACAAAAAACACAATCAACACCCAAAATGATTCTATTATATACAAAAACCAAACAAATCTCAGGCATTCACATATCAGAATCTGATCCACCAGAATCACTTCTCGACCTATCCGACATGAAGTTCGGAGGCAAAACAGGAAACTTGACAGCATTCCTTGCCTGCTGAGGACCACCCGTTGCTCTCCTCTGCAAGTTCCTCGCGATCTCTACACATACTTTATCAACCATCGCAAGAAAATCTCTAACGATAACAAACAAATGAAGTGGGTTCTTCCCCTTCCCAGGCCCACCCGCTTGGTAATACTCCGTTGTCCTCTTCACAAGCTCCATCACTTTCTTCTCTTCTTCCCTCGCCACCTTCACCTCTTCCTCGGCATCATCAAGAAACTCAACCATCTTCTCCACAAACCTGTTATCCCCTCCGCATTGCGACAACACTCGCCTAGCTTCTTTAGCTCTCGACGTGAGAGCCAAGCAAGTCGCGGAGACCGGTGTCGTAATCCACACCCGCAGCTTTCTTGACGTTCGAGAACTCGGAGCTTAACCCTCCAACCACAGGTAAACCGAGTCTAAGATACTCCCTCTCCTGCTCCTCCTTCGATATAACCTCCGAGATCGAACTGCTACCGGTTCTGCTTAAACTCCTCCTGTTGATCAAACACCTCTTCCCTTCTGACCTAACAACTTCTTCCACCACGAAGTTAAGCAGCGTCGTTCTCCCGTCCACGCTCTTCACGTCGGAGAGCTTCAACAGCGCTGTCAAGTTGAAAGCTTGAGCGTCTCCTCTAGCTGTTCCCGCGTTCATCCTGTTCCCGGATTTCAAAATCGCTTCGAGAAGCTTGACGAACAAGCCACGCGACCTAAGCTCTTTACAAGCAGAGTCTAACGTCTCGAGAGAGCTTTTATGGTTAGCGATCTCTGGATAGTAGTTAGCTCTGAAGAGCAACGCATTGAGTCTAGTGAACGCGCTGGGGACGGCTTTGAGGAGATGGAACAGGAAGGACTCAGCGTCGGCGAGCTTTGTCGTGTCCCCGTTGAACTTGAGGATCGCTGATTGTTCTTCTTGCGTCGGAGCTATCCTCGCGAGCCTCTCGAGCGTGTCGGGATGGAAATCGTTTCCTTCAATCAAAGAATCGACTAGCTCGTGACGTGTCATACCTAAAGACTTGAGGACGATGGCTGTGTTCTGTGACTTTCTAGGGTCGAGGATGAAGATCTGTGTAGGAGTTGTGGTTATTGAGGTTGGCTTCTCTTGATCCGGAGACGACTTCTTTCCCACGGCAACGTAGCCGAAGAGAGCCTCCATTAGATCAGCATCGAAGCTGGAGGAAAGAAGAAAAAAAAACAAAACTCAAAAAAACATTAGGGTTTGTTATTGATCGAAAGGTTGCTTGGGAGGTACGTTAGGTTTACCTGAAGGAGCCACGGTCGATTTTGTCCCAAACCATGGAGTGGTCAGAGTCAGGGTTGACTTTATCCCAATGAAGAGGCTTTAGCTTGACCTGACCATTCTCGGAGCTTGAGCCTTCCCCTGATGATGATGATCCTCTCGGAGCCGGTGGTGGTTTCGACAGAGCTGCCGTCTTCTTCTTCAACGGCGGTGGTGGTGGCGGAGAAGGACCGTTAGGCCTAGAGGGAGGAGGAGGAGGAGGAGGTGCTGGTGCGGTTTGTTTAACCGGAGGAGGAGGATCCGGTTTAGCAAACTCGAAAGAGTCTGTCTTAACCGGAGGAGGAGGAGGATTGTCGTTGTGAACTACACTGTGAGAAGTGGAGGATCTTCCTCTGAGAAGAGGCATCTCCGACTTCTTCTTGTTCTTTGAAAAAATCACATTCTTCTCCTCATCGTCGTCTCCGTCGCCGACGGGGACGATCTCTTTGCGGAAGCTTCCGCTTTTGTTGTTGTCTCTCTGACTCTGCTGCGACTTTCTCCAATACAAGACATCGAGACCGTTCTCGTCCAAGATCAAACCTTTCACGTTTCCTCCGAATCTCGTAAACCCCTCGCGGGCTAACGCCGCCTCCGCGAGCGGAGGAGCCGGCGGGAGGGTGTTGGCGACGTTGTTGACTCTGTCTCCCCGTCGTCGCCGCCGCCGCACGGTGTAGAGATGGACGAGGAGGAAGAAGACGGCTGCTACGAGTAAGGTGCTTGCCGCCGTTATGAGTATAGCCCTCGTGATCTTTTCTATGTCCGATGATGGTGGTGATGGTGGGTTTTGCTGAGGGAGAGGAACCGGAGAGGGAGGCGGAGCGGTGAGGGTTTCGTTTGGGAAGAAGGTTTCGATGTTTCGGGGTGAATCTGATTGAGATAAGGAATGATGAGGGAGGAGGAGAAGAAGGAGAAGAATCGAGGAGAGGAAGAGATGAAGCGGTGGCCATGGCTGCTTAAACATGGCAGCCATGGAGGATTAACTCATTTGCAAAAGAACTAACTGAGATCAATGAAAAGTAACGTCTTTTTGTTATCTTGTTTTTCTTTTTTTGTTCTCTGTGGGTTTTGAGACTTTTGGGGGGTATGTTATTGTTTGGTATGGTCTTGTTGACGTTATCGTCTGCGAGAAGCAGCGTAGTTGATCTGTTCTCTATTAAGGAATTGGAATGTGTTTACATGACGTAAATACCCTTCATTGTGGAATTAATGGGTGTATAATACAAGAATGTTTTGGTCATTTTCTCCCGATTTTCAAATTTTTCTTTCAGAAGACTCGGTTTAAGTCTTGTTGTGTCGTGAGCGAGGGTTTTGGTTGGTGGGGTTGACTTCGTCTTCTTGATCTTTTTGATTTGATTTGATTTTGTTTTTGAAAGAAGAGAGCAATTATTAGATAGGAGTATTTGGGTTTATTATCACAATATTTTAGCTTTCTTTTCTTCATTGTCCCAATCACTTTTGATTTTATTTAAAAACAAATAAATTGGCATCACTATTTTAAGAAAAGGTCAAGTACGCTTCGGAAACTGAAAACATTCTTTGATGAGTATCAACAACTTCGGAAGTAGGAGACGGAATAAAAGCCACGATGTTATATGAATAACCAAATCGAAATTCATTGCATCCTATCAGAACTCGGAAGGAAAAGACTACCAAACACGTATGAAAAAAGAAGATAGATATGAACGAGATATTTTTTAGTTTATAAAGATACATTGAACGTGTAGGTGTATGACCAAAAGTATTAATCATAGCACTTTGAATTTTTCTTTCTATTTGATAAGCTGAAATGAAACAACTCATATTAATACTAGTTAATACACGTAGTAATGGCCCCTCATTTACTTTAATGTCCGACGCGGATGCGGTATCACATTCGTGGAAGAGACTATTCTCATGGAAGTTATTTAACATTTGACGAGTCCGGTCATGTCTTTTGCTTCCGCCTCATACCAGGGCCATGGAAGGAACACATTTATATGCGAGTGGGGTAAGCTAACATTAAAATTACAAGAATTCATACTTTGGTCAAAATAGTTATTTAACAAGTCTTCTATCAAAACAAAATTGCAAACTTGACCCGGTTTGTTTCGTTTTTCTTTGCTTCCGCCAAGCATGCCAACCGGTCAACTCCAGCATTAACCAAACAAACCGATTTTTCGTCAAAGTGGATGGGCCTGCCTTTTCTTAGTCAAAATAGTAGACTTTTTGTTCCCTCTTGATTCTCACAATTTTTAAATCAAACTAAGACTATATAACTATATTGCAATAATTTATTGGGTTTAGTAAGCGATATAAGATATCGTTTTACGTCATATGTAATTTATGCTTTAAGCATACCAACTATATATTCTATCGGATATTCATAAATGATAAATGTAATTCTCTCCATTTTACAGATTGTTTCTCTGAAAAATATGTTTTTTTTTTAAATGGAGTCCTGTATATAAAACGATAATGATTTGTCCCCAAAAAAACGATATTATTTTTAAAGGCATTTGAATGGTCTGAGTCGTTTAGAACAAACAATTGTTCATGATATAGTTGTGGTTGTGAAGGTCATGAGAGACCAAAAGTTTCAGAACCCTAACTTGAGTCATGGAAGGTTTCACAATGACACGTTGTCTCTTATTCCTCCTGTTTAATTTTCAATAGTTTATTCTTCTTGAATTTGGATTGGGACGGTCCATTTATGGCCAGTAATATTTACACCGAAACTAGTATTTGAATTGTTTGTACTTTCTACACATGAATGATAAAAATATATTGGGCCATATGGTAAGCTCATTATAGAGCTTGACTTTGAGCCTTATTGGTTCCTCGCATATTCATGGCAAAAGACGATCCAGTTTCCAAATTAATGTCTTTTACCTTTCAATTTGACTGTATTGAGATCCTTCATTACGTTCCAACTCACGAGAGTATAAAGAATATCAATAGTCGATATCATTTGTGCATGCCCTAACTATAAATTAACCACCCATGCAAGCATTTCAACCTTACCTGAAATAAGTAAACTCTTTTGCAATATTGTTATTGAAGATGGTGGGATTCGGATGCTTCTTGACGATTGTATATTGTTTGGTAATGATAGTTCAGGCTGTTATTACCATCTTTTTTTTTTTTGAATTATACAGAGGTATCCTGGCCCCACCGAAGTGGTCCAGACTAGTCACGTGTTGCTACATGTCGGTCCTCTATCCCTGGCGATGCCGAAATGTTAATTCCCCAGTGGTCGGGATTCGAACCCAGATGGCGGAACTCACAGCTGTAAACCTTTTACCAACTGAGCTAGAAGCCCCGGTTTATTACCATCGCTACTGCTTTAGGATATATTTAAGGGGTAAAGATGTTTACTTCTTAATTGCTATTTTGGATTAATGACTTATCATATGCTTAAACTGTAATCTGTCGGGATTCTGAGTCAGATCTCACAATGGAATAATAAATAATTTTTGCCTCTTATTTCTTTGATATATACTTCCATTTTCTGTTTTACGGTTGACGCATGAAGTTTCATATATATTCAGAACTGTTATACCGTTTGTAGGTTTTATGTAGTACTGTTTCTCACGCTCTTAAATATATCAATTTCTTTTTTTTTGATAATCGTGAGGGTTCCCAGGCGGTAAGCCCAGACTAATCCCCACGAGGCTTTCCATCCGGGCACGCACGGTTATAGGCGGGAAGGTGGTTAAGGCGACTCGAACCCAGGGCGGGCACTCCAGCTGGAGTTCCATTACCACTAGACCAAGAGCTCTTGATTAAATATATCTATATATCTATTTCTTCCTCAACTATATTCCACGAATTAGTACTTAAAATTTGCTCTCAATGCGTTCTGGTTTATCTTGTGTTTGCACATAATTATCTCACTTAACACTGAGTCTGACCTAACCACTGTTATGTTTATTTCATTTCTACATATAGAATAGAGAAGTAGATATAAGAAATAGCTGAAAATATACAAGACTTGCTATTTAGAGAACTAAGCCCAACAGAGGGAGAAAAAGCTTGTCTAGAAAAAATTGAGTTGAACCCTTGGACGTCTTTACGACTGTCATTTGGTTTTGAGTTTTAGTGTTCTCGGCGCACCATGTTTTGTTATACCTATACTCAGGATCGCATTTCATGGTCAGCTTTGCACTTTCCTTTCTCCATTGGCTGTTTTAGCAACAAAACAAAAGAATTACTTGCGATTCAGAACGTATAAATATATATCAATAGCTTATCTTTTAATCAACTAAAAGATCATTCTTTAGAAAATGGCTCGCTTTTATTTTCCCGAGTTTCTTTACGAGTTTAAAAAATGTCACATATACTCGAAGTGGTTCTACTTACTGCAATGTAAAACTATATAATTGAAGTCTATAGAGAAATAATTTTTGAAGGGGACAGTGAAAAACTTGGTGGATATAGTCCAGCTCTGGCTTAATCTGTTGAAGATACGGAATTTGATGGGTTCCAAGAAGTTTTAATGGATCTGTGGACATATATATTGTTTTCACTAGCAACGGAAAAACAGAAGATATGACTCGTTGGATCCTCGTCCTTGTCCTCAAGCCTTATTTTTTTAAATGGCTTTCTAGTCGTCCTCAAACCTTTGTTAACTGATTTCGTTTTATTTAACTTTATAGGTTCTTAAAATGACTCTGGTTGGAAAAAGAACATACATTATGGATATAGGCAGTTTTATCAATGATACCAATCTTTAGACGTTTAATAAACAAGATTTCAAAGTTTCTCTTGGGTTATTTTTAACAACAAAACAAAGGAGTTGCCACTTGCGATTCAGAACGTATAAATGTATGTCATTAGTGTTATCTTTTAAGTTTAATTTAACAAATTCAACAAGGTGTTTTTGCCCGCACTTGCGAGCATACTATTTTTAACAAATATTGATAAATAGATACATCATAAGTTTAAAGACAATTTTGCTCATGAGTTCGAAATATTTAATGATAGATTGAACATCAAAGGAAAGTTTTTTCGTCATAATAGAGATTTAAAAATGTCACATAACATATACTCAAGCTGGTGCTACTTATCGCAATGTAGAACATTAGAATTGAAGTCTATAGAGGGATAATCTTTGCTTCGATCAAAAAAAAAAAAGAGGGATAATCTTTGCAGGAGAGTGAAAAAATGGTGGATGTAGTCCAGCTCTGGCTAAATCTTGAACCGCACATCCGTGCAATTTTTTTTCTTTATATATTATAATAATTAAGTTTATATACCAAAATTCATCACTAACTTAATGTAGTTTAGTTTTATATTTCTATAATACCTATGTTTATGTGACTTATATATTATTACTATAAATTTTATAAATATTGGATTTTATAAAAAAATATTTAAAAACATTATTATGTAATAATACTATTTTAAATATATTTTTTTATTTCTAAATTTGAAATTTGTAAGGAAGTTAAGTCAACTTGGACCTACATAATATATATCATTTTTGGGATACTGTTAAAAACAACAAAAAAAATTCATTTCTAAAAATTAGCTATAATATATTGTACTTCAAAATAATTTTGTAGGAATGGTTTTATTTGAGAAATTACTTGTAATACACTAATTTGATGAATATAATGTTTTTTTAACTTGAAATAGAAATGGATCTTTCTACCAAAATCTTTTTCTTTAATTTTTGTAAATATATTTTTGAAAATTAATCATTTAATTTTCATAATCATTAAAATATAGTTAATAATATTTTATATAATATTAAATTTCTATAAATCAAAACTAAATTAATTTTTAATTTATACTAATATCTTATGATAATTAAATTTAACAATAATGTGTATTATAGTTCTTTTGAACTCTAGATGAAAATATACGGTTTATAATACTCCATTTAACTAAAACCATAGTTATATTTTAGCTACAATTAAATCAGCAAAACTAAATATCACACGTTAAAATACCAAAAGAAGCATATTGGAATAAAATCAAGAAAATATTTCATTAACAATGAGTTTGATTGGTAAGAGATGTGATTTCATTTTTTGGCTGTAAAAATATTGCTGTGACATTTTTTGCTTTGGGTCTAGATATTTAATTTCTAAAAGTTTTAAATTTGGGCTGTAAGTATTTATCTCTGCAGAGCAATTTTAAAGACATAAGTTTAAAGAAGTGATGTGAACTTAAAAAAAAAAGGCTGTGAAGTTAAAAAAAAATACAAATCAAAATTGGTGTATATTAAGGGCTGTAGCTATAATTGTGGGTGTAGAGAACATCTACAAGAACAGACAATCACACCCAATTTGTTTAGTTAGTTGTTTAAGAAAAGAACAAACTAAATGCAACCCCACTTATTGTTATGATCTTATTATGCAAATAGAAAAATATCATTAAAGTAATTAGTTAGAAGATGGTCCAATTTAAAAATCACAAATGAAAAAGATTGTTAATTATGTTTTAATTTATGAAAATTTATTTAACTCATTTTTCATGTTATTTTATGTTTTATTTTAAAATTTAAATATAATAACTATATAGGTTTTACTTTTTCTTTAAAATACTTATAATTTCTGTTTTAAATATATATATATATATATATATATATATATTGAAAGGCTGTATATCTGTCTATTAATATGGTAGATAAAACTAAAAACATTATTTTTATGTTTTAAGGATTCTTGATAGATTTGATTAATTAATTCGTAATGTTTAATATGTGGAGGTATATTTTCTAATTGGGTTGCTGTTTATTTTTTTACTGAATATTTGTATTACACACGATAAAATATCAAAATTCAAAAGCCTTGCAACAATGAGCTAAACTTGGACATGTCTCTTAGCTGAAAAAAAGCTTGAGTAGTTTGATTTTACTAATTAAAGCTTCTGCATGTGTCAATCACCAAATCTTACACACACACGAATAAATCATATATAGTTAGGAAGGAATCATTTAATTATTTAAAAAACATCATAATATATTGTGCTGCATATTTTTAGGAATTAATCAAAAATCAAATAACAAATACGATTGACTGTTATTAGTTGTTAGACAACAATATATTCTAAATGCTCTTAATGAAATGTTAGGAAAAATATATTTCATAAAAATTTAAAAGTACAGTCTAACACAAATAATCATAAATGAAAGAAGTTATAACTTATATTTTAATAGTGTAGATACTTTTTGTACCGTAAAATAAATTTAAAAATTCATGTATATATATAACACCTATTACATCCACATGTATGTGTAACGGGAGTTAAACCCCAAATAAAAAGTATATCTTTCAGATTTATAATACAAGTGAGGTGAATATAAATTTACCCAAACTCGAACATATGTTATTAATTCTAAAAAAGTATATAACATAGTTTATTTTATGTATATCTACGATTTAGTTTTTGTGTAATGTGAATGTATGTAAAGTTAGGTGTAGTAAGATGATAATGTGTATCTATTATGCGTAAGTATATATTTATCAAAAGAGTGGTTAAGGTTTCATATTATGGAAAAATATATTCAGAGATTTATTTTTCTGTCAACTTTTAATATATATCTAACTATGATGGAACATATTTTCTTGGAATGATAATATATGTTTTGACCATTATGTATTTAGCAATTTTGGAATCTATACTATTATTTATGAAGTAATTTTGCTGATTTGTCACAATATCCTTGATTTTAGCTAATTTTGCTTATTTGTCATACTATTATTAGTTTTTTTGATTAAATCATCAATTTATTAATTTATATAATATTCTTTGATTTTAGCTAATTTTTCTTATTTATCATATGCTTATTAGTTTTTAAATTAAATCATCAATTTATTAATTTAGATAATATAAATATTTTAAACTTCCTAATTAATTTATAAATTTAAATAATATAAATATTTCGAAATTTCTCATTTGATTTATGATTATAATTAATTTAAATTTCACAACATTCTTATTAGTTTTTAGCTTAACTTATTAATTTATTAATTTAAATAATATAACTATTATTATTTATGAAGTGATTTTGTTGATTTGTCACATTCTCCTTGAGTTTAGCTAATTTTGATTATTTGTCATATTCTTATTAGTTTTTTGATTAAATCATCAATTTATTAATTTAGACATATTCTTTGATTTAGCTAATTTTGCTTATTTGTCATATGCTTATTAGTTTTTAGATTAAATCATCAATTTAGATAATATAAATATTTCAAACTTTCTAATTAATTTATTAATTTAAATAATATAAATATTTCGAAATTTCTCATTGGATCTATGATTATAATTATTTTAACTTTCACAAGATTCTTATTAGTTTTTAGCTTAAATTATTAATTTCTTAATTTAAATAATATAATGATTTCAAATTTTATAATTGGAATTACAATTATAATTATTTTAAACAAGTTAGGACCTATTCTTATTTTCATATGATGTTAGATGATTTAAATTCTAAATTTTCATTTTTTCCATTCATTCCAAATTTTATGGATTATAGTTTTTGACATCTATATTTTGTACTTTTGATATTTGGTTTTTTAGTTGGAGTTCTATATTTTTCTTCTTTCTTTGAGTTTGAAAGTTTAGGAGCAAATCGTTTCTGTTACATGGAGTTTGGAAATATGTATTAGGTATTCTGAATTACTTCGGTAGTTATTCATGTGTATGTTTTATTATTATTTAATCTATAAAAAAAATATGTTTTAATATTAAGTTTAATGAGTTTTCTATGTAATCATGTTATGAACATGTGTTTAATAGTTTATTTTCTAAAACGGCTAAAATAGATATATTTTTAATGAATAATAAGATTTGTCATTATATAATTAACCATAATTTAACTTTAATAATAAAACTATCATTATCTATTTTTCTTTTATTAAAATTAAACTTATGAAATATTAAGATAAGTCAATGTATATATTTATCAAGTAAACTAAAGAAATATTGTCATTATCTCAATTCATTTTTTTTAATCTTTTAATTTTTCATCGAAATTTAGTTTTTATTTAATTTTTGTTTATTTTGTTTTTATTTGGATTATGTGTGTTTTAGTGTTTTATTGTGTGAAATATTTGATATGTAATTATGCTCTTATGGTCTCATAGTTTTAAAGCTTTCATTTGTGTTAAGAAGACGTAGACCGAAATAAAAATCGAAAAAAACTAAAATGATTAAGAATATAAAGAATAAGTTATTATGATGTTTAAGTCATAATACATATATTAATAATTATTAGTAAAATGATTATGCCCGCATGTGCGGGCAAAACACCTAGTGATACTATATGTTTTGACCATTATGTATTTAACAATTTTAGAATGATAATATATGTTTTGACCAATATATATTTATCAAATTTGGAATAATAATATATGTTTTGACCTATTTATAAATTCCGTTGCTATTAAAAATCTTCTATAGTAAGCCAATTTTTTTTGCTATAAATAGATAACCATCAACGGTGAAATACATGAAAGGTTAAAAACAAAAATACAAGAGAACAAAAAATAAGAATGATGAAGCTCATTGTTGTCCTCACTGTATTCAGTTTGTTTTTTGCTGCTCAGCTTTCCAGTGTAATAATCAAATACTTTTTCATCTTCTTTAGGTTTATAATTTCAGTAAAGAATCAGTTTTTAATTTCTGTTTCTTTTTTCTACAGGCCGATAATCTAGAGAGTCCATCTGAAGCCTCTCCTATACATGTGGTATATATCTTTCTTTTTTGATAAATATGTGGTATATATCTTCATAAATCATAATTATATGTATTTGTATAATAATGTATTCAATTTTGTCATCAACAAACTAACGTGTGCACCTAAAACATTTCAGGGTGGAGGAGAAGGTTCACTTAAACCAGAACGTAATGTTCTTTTTAAAGTTTTATCTTTCTTTTACATAATTAATGACTACACAGTGCTTTATTTAATGTTGTTTGTATTTGTGTGTAGAATGTCCGAATGCATGCAATTTCCGATGCTCAGCAACATCTCACAAAGAGCCATGCATATTCTTCTGTAACTATTGTTGTAAAAAGTGTTTGTGCGTGCCATCCGGAACGTATGGAAATAAACAAGAATGTCCTTGTTATGATAACATAAAAACCAAAGAAGGTGGACCAAAATGTCCATAATATCAAAAATAAAACTGGAAAATATGTTAATGCTTTCTCTTTAAATTATTTATGTATTTTACCATATTTGTAATTGTAATATCAAATAAAAAATGTTCATTGCAAGACTAAATATGTGACATACATAAAGGAAAACAGTCTCCCATATTCCTATAAACTCAAAATCTGGTTCCATAATATCATAAAAAAATTGCTTAATCATTAAGGGTCTAACTGGTAACCATCTCGGGAATACTAGGAACATATAGGAAAGGAATAGATGGGAATAAAATTATGGGAATAATGAGGAACGGTTATTCCATATCAAATTTAGTGAGGAACAAATTTGTTCTTTAATTCTCTACAATAAAAGGAATGAGAAGGAATGAAAAGGAATGACAATTCCTTATGAATGGTAAAATTTATTAGGAACACTAAGGAATGCATTATTCCTCTTCATTCCTTGGTCACCAGTTAGACCCTAAATGTTTGAGATTCAAAATTATGTGGTTCAACATATTTTTTTGGCCTTTTGGTGTGTATTAGAGGGTTCGTTTTTTTTCTTTTCCAAAAAATATATTTTCATATTTTTGTGGAAAACACATTGCCATTTTAATTACAACGTGAGACAAAATTAATCATTCAAGACTATATTGTTTCGCTCTCTTCTTACCTATTTTCCTTTCACAATTCCAAATGTTTTTATTCTAGTTTTTCATATAATCCTAACTTCTCTAAAACGTACATTTCAAGTATTTTTATATAATGCTATCTTCTCTTCTAAGATTGAGATAATCTCCAATATTTTTTTTATCTACATGAATCTATGGTATAAATCTGTGGGTGTGAATGAAGTGATGACTGAATTTCTTAACACCTCTCTAAGATCGATCGGTGACCATGCGATTTCTGATGCGATCTCACAAGGAGCCATGCATATTCTTTTGTAACTATAGTTGTAAAATTATGTATGCGTGCCATCGGGAAAGTATGGACATAAAGAAAAAAATGTCCTTGTTATGATAACTGGAAAAACAAAGAAGGTGGACCAAAATATCCATAATATAAAAAATAAAACTGGAAAATATGTTATGTTTTCTCTTTAAAATATTTATGTATTTGACCATATTTGTAATATCAAATAAAATATGAAGTTTCATTTTCATTGCAAGACAAAATATGTGACATACATAAAGAAAAATTGGCTCCCACATTTATATAGACGCAAAAGCTAGATCCTAATATCACAAAACTTGATTAAACATTAAATTATCTAGATTTGGGGTTCAACATAATTTTCTGGATTTTTGGATTGTATTAAAGGGTTTGATTTTTATTTTCCGAAAATCTCTTATCATATTTTTGTGTGGAAAGCTCATTATTTTTTAACTACAACCGTAAACAAGATTAATCATTCCATATTATATTGTTTCATTCTCTTCGTACCTATTTTCCTTTATCAAATCTCCATTTTATTTATTCTCACTGAATCATGTCCATCAAGCCAGTCTAACATATGAGTTTCTCTAAAATCGTATATTTCAAATACTTTCATCTAATCCTAACTTTTCTTCTAATATTGAGACAATTCCCAAACAAACTTTGATCATCCCGAATCTAAGATATAAAGCAATGGTTGTGAATGAAGTGATGAATGAAAATTTTCACACCGCTCTAAGAACGATCGTTAACTAGACATTGAAGACTCAATTACGAGAAAGTCCTAGATTCAAAGTTTTGATGATAACGCCAAGAGCCTATTGGACAATTAACGGCAAAAATGATTTAGTACACTTCCAATTTCCCACTATATGGAGCGCTTATGGTAATGTACGAGGTGTTAGACCCTCACATTTTAAGTTTCAGTTTATATTCCACAGAGAAGATCAGACATGCTCATCATCCTAAAAGATTATGTTCTTATTATCAAGACTATCCATAGTCTTATATATTATTATTGGACTGTGATGATGGATGAGAGGTGGATGACTTTACCCCCTCCTCCCTCCAGAGAACCTATGTCAAATCATGAGGTGCACTTTAAAATCAGACGGTGAACTAACTACTACAAGTGAAAATAATGTTTGCGCTGACATCAAATATTGACAAGTAGAAGAGATTGCTATGATTATAAGATATCTCAAAATTAATAAATTAGTAAATTCATCTTTATATATAAAGATTAAATTCGATTTTCCAAATAACAATACTTCTTAAAAGTAATTTTTAATTCTTGGATTTTCTAGTATTAATTAGATATTCATAAATATGCTGTATATAATATCTAGACAGCTGCCCATTCGCTTACACGAGACCTAATCATATGTTAAAGACATCGGTCATTGCAATAATAAATGTCAGAGCTACTGCAAAGATTGCATATATAACCAATCATCTCATTTCACGTGTAAGGGGAAGATTGTACGTTGATTTTTCAGACCAATAAACAAATATCTCATGAATGTTTCAGAATTCAACTATTAATATATCCAGAAAACGACACCATTTAGTAGCAGTCTAGCAGCCTCTTCTTGGTCTTTTTTTTCTTCATATAAGAACCTTTGAACGTGCCAAGACCGAGGAAGTTTCCATTTGAATAATTCAACCTTTTCAGCCAAGAAAATTCGCCAAACGCAAACAATGCCTCAGCTTTCACCAAATCAAAGTCACAAAATCCTCCTATGGTCTCCTTTAAAAGACTATTACAAATCAGCTTAAACGATTCTATCACATTTTAGCTTATATAAATCTTCTCTCTCTCTAATCTAAGTCCCAACATTATAATGATAAGGTTTTGCGCTTTTGGCGCTTTCTTGTTGTTCCTAGTTGCTTCACCCGTTTCCGCCGGTTTCTACCCCAACGCCTCAGTTATTCCGCCTGATCTCCGCCGTAAAGCCACCGACAACGCCTGGAACACGTTCTTGAATTTCATCGGCTGCCATGCTGGCATGAAAGTCGATGGCCTTTACAAGATTAAACAATACTTCCAATATTTCGGTTACATCCCCCAAACTCTCCCCGGGAACTTCACCGACGACTTCGACGACATCCTCAAGAACGCCGTCGAGATGTACCAGAAAAACTTCAAGCTCAACATCACCGGAGAACTCGACGAGCTCACTCTTCAACACGTCGTGATCCCACGCTGCGGCGTTCCCGACGTCGTCAACGGCACCTCGACCATGCTCAACGGTGGAAGAAGAAGAAGGACCTACGAGGTCTCCTTCTCGGGACGAGGCCAACGTTTCCACGCCGCGAAACGCTACTCTTTCTTCCCCGGAGAGCCGCGGTGGCCTGAGCGCCGTAGAAACCTAACCTACGCGTTCGAACCGCAAAACGAGTTGACCGAGGAGGTCAAGAACGTGTTCTCACGCGCGTTCGTCCGCTGGGCGGAGGTGATACCGCTGACTTTCAGGCGCGTCGAGAGCTTCTCGACCTCCGACATCAGCATCGGGTTCTACACCGGAGAACACGGCGACCGTGAGCCGTTCGACGGCTTCATGGGAACGCTAGCGCACGCGTTCTCTCCGCCGAACGGACATTTCCACCTCGACAGCGACGAGAACTGGATAGTCTCCGGCGAAGGCGGCGACGGGTTTCTCACGGAGAGGGCGGCCGTTGATCTTGAGTCGGTGGCTGTTCACGAGATTGGACATCTTCTTGGGTTAGGACATTCCTCGGTTCAAGACTCTATCATGTTTCCGACCATCACGACGGGGAGGCGTAAGGTTGATTTGCATAGCGATGACGTGGAAGGAGTTCAGTATCTGTATGGTCCGAATCCTAACTTCAACGGTACTAGAAGTCCATCACCGCCCACTCAACAGCGAGACACTGGCGGCTCCGGAGCTGCTGGGAGGATCGACGGTTCTAGCTCTGTTTTGACTAGTCTATTGATGTCGACCGTTGGATTGTTGTTGTGTTTATTGTAAATAATTAATCTCTTAGTTGATTTAAGAGATAATTTGGTCAATATACCTAAATCACAACAAAATTGGGAAACTACCCGAAACCATGAAAAATTCATATCTACTGTAGATATTTGTCTCCCCCTTTCCCAATTTACCCCTGCCCTAAATTTTCATTGTGCTTCTCTTTCATTCCCGATCTCAGATCTCTCTCATTTATTTTTCTCTCCCAATTTCTCAAACTTTTGCTGAGATTAAAGTTTCTTTTCAGTTCAATCGATCTTTTCCTAAATCTTCAAATCATCACCTACTTTTTTTCCGGCACCAATCATATGGTAACCTCCTCCTCCGCTTCCTCAATTCGTCTGTGTCACCATCACATCAATAAATTGATGTTTGAAACTCCATGGATTCCGGTGAATCATGGATTCAAAAAAGCCAAGCTTTCCAAGCATATTGAACCAGTCATGGTTATTGAGTCAGACTCTGAGTCTAAGACTTACTCCGGCGACTCGCCAACTGACGAAGAAGAAGTTTCCAGCTGTTTCGAAATTATCCCCACCTCAACAGTAGTTCGATACTGCGTGAACCCATCACACATCAAAGCGTTAAAGGTTAGCAGCTGAGATATATCAGCTTATATTTTTTTTAATTGTTAACAAAAAACTTTACAATACATGTTGTTGGTTGTTAAGCTTGATTAGCAGATATACTATAAACATCACATGTACATTGAAACGTAGCGACTACCATGTACTGTTATCGTTACTTGTTTGAATAGCTGAAATTGTTGGCATCGCTAAGTATTATATTTGATAAGCTAATGGGCGATCATAACATAGAATAAGATATAGTAGCGATATTAAATCGTTGATTTCTTTTGTTATTTTTAATTGTTGCATTGGTCGTGTATAAGACTAACAAATGATAGATATCATGACAGGTATCAGATACGGCTAGTAATAACGGCTAACAATTGAGTTAGGAAGTGTGAATTGATTCAATTTTTTCGCAGACTGGTGTGATATCCATGATTGTTGGAGGCCTCACTACAGCTGATCTGGCCCGTATGAGAGCAGAGAAGAAGAAAAAATAAAAAGAGGAAAAAGAGAAGAAAGAAAGAGAGAGAGAGAGAGCCATCCGGATTCACTTGAAACAGACGCTAGTGAACTTGGTTACCACAAAATAGTCTCTAAAACAATTTGTCCAGTTTATATATTTCTGAGTTAAACTTTTGAAACTGTAAATCAATGGTTAGATTAGAGACTGATAAAAGTTATAAAGATAATGATTAACTTAGAATAATAGTCTATTTAGTAGCATCCAGCAAATCATGTGTCAGCTAACATCAGCAATCTCTCAACATCTCCCCAACCTTTGTAAAAAGCATCTTACAAGTTTGATAACAACTAACCAAACATGTACAAGCTAATTATTAAGTTATCATGGTAATTTATTATGTACCATTTAACAATTACGTATCTTATGAAAAAACTACTTTGTAGTAAAAGAACTTTAACGCTAAGTTTTACTGTTAAATGTTATATAAGTTGTTAGTAGATAACTTTTTTATTAGGAAAATTTATCATGTACCGAAATCAATAATCTGAATGTAGTATGTTATTTACAATGTAAAAGATAGGGTAGATGTAAATATTGGTTTTGCATATAATAATATAATAATGATTAACTGGCAAGAATACAGAAATTAAATAGATAATGATTAAGTTAGTCTGGTAACCAATTTTGTAGTTGTTAACAAAAGTATGTATCAGCTAACACAAGTTATTTACGAAACATCTTATCCACAAATTAGAGAAGCGTCAACATGTTTTTTAACATCTAAAGAAACATATATCAGCTAATGAAAATATATCATGTAAATTTACAAATCATATATCAATCCACACATATTTGTAACATCGACCGAACAATTTTTAAATTAAACGGCACCACAAGTTGGTAACAATTAACCAAACATGTATATGCCACAAGGCTTACTCGCGATTGAAATGTGAAATTCAGGTCGCCGTCAACAAAATCAGAAAGAACCAACTTTTTCTTGATTATACGGTCCATCCATACAGCCATGTAATGTTACCAGCGCAGGAATTGGAGAGATATCTCATGTGTGTGCCATGTACTTGTTTGGAATTCTCAAAATTTTGGTCAACATCGAAAAAGCTGACAGAAAAACTTATTTTTGATGAACTCGTCGATATGAGATAATTTCATTGGATCCACAATGGTGAAATTTGAAAAAAGAAGAAGAATCTATTTGTAAAAAAAAACAGTGTAATAAAGGATTAGGAAAGATAAAAGAAGGAAAAATATTATTTTCGGTAAAGATTTTAGATAGATACGAGAGGAAGTAGGAAGAAGGAAGAAGTATGGGCATGGGCAGGGGCAGTGAAGCGGCAGGGGCAGAGATAAGGGCAAGGACAATATTGGGGTTTAGAAATATTAATAGTAACTAGGGTATTTATCTAATTATGAATTTTTCTAGGTATATGAGACCTAATTTCTCTTGATTTAATTAGATCATTAGTCCTTTACAGATTCTGATACAATTTGTTCTTTTGGTTAAATATATTTTCATATTTTTTCCTTCAGTTATTTAGATTGGTTATTCATTCATGCGTTGTTTCTATTTTTTATACATGGATTGCCTTTTTGTTAACAATTTAAAAATTTTAAGATAAATTTTCATGAATTATAATTATCATTTCCCACCACTAACAATGATGACCAAAAAGAACAAAAAAGAGTACTATTGTTAATACTAGGATTTGGACCCTGTGACCCACAGAAGAAACAATACTAATTTAAATATTATTATACAAAAGTATTTAGGATGAAAATTATGATATTTAAAAATTACAAATAAACGGTTTATAATATCTCTGAAATTGAGGTTAGTATTAATATATTTATAAAATACATAATCGTGAAATATGACAGAAATAAATTGTTTCTAGTAATGCTATGTTTGAAAGGAACCATGCGTTTGTTATAAATTTTGTTACCAAAATATAAAAATACTTATTTTGCTAGAATTTCATTTCTTTGGTAAGATGTTTTCAGTATAAAGATCATAATTTTGGCTTTTTAAATTCATGATTAGCTAATATCATAAAGAGAAATAAAACATAATTAATCTGGTGTATTTCAAAGTAATGATTTATTATTGATTATTGCCACCCTTTTATCCCTTTCTAATAAATGTATATATTCATCTCTAAAAACTATGAATTTATCATCAATAATAAAATACTTTCATAATGGCATTTTATAGAAGTAAATAGTGGAAGCGGATGAATGGAGAGTAGCGCAAATAGTGGATGAAGTCATTTGAGGAGGTCAGGTGGAGCGGGAGCCAAATCAAACTGAGGTCCGAATCACAGCAACATGTAGATGGAAATGCCAGGTTGATGCGTCCTAGCAATCAGCAACATAAGGTGTAGGAATTGGCTTTGTACTCTTTGAAGATGAGCGTGTGGTCATGGTGGGTCTTAGAAAGTACATGCGGGTGGCCTCCCCATTGCAGGCAGAAGCTGAAGGTCTTTAGTTGGGCTATGAAGGATATAATCCAGCGTGGATTCAAGCAGGTCATATTCGAGTCTGACTGTCAACAATTGGTTCGTATCACCCAACAGCCCTCTGCATGGCCGGCTCTTGAACCGGAAATGGACGAGATTGATTTCTTCAGATCAGAGTTCTCTTTATCTTATCAAGCACGTTCTGAAAACATCCATGCAGATTGCTTGGCAAAAGCAAGTCTATCACGAGATAATCTTTTTTATTTCGTCGATGTTAAGGTTCCACCTTGGCTAGTTCATGAGGCTAGGTTGTTTGACCTTTACCAGTTTAATGATTAAGTTATTTGATGCCAAAAAAATGTAGATTTAATGAGTAATCAATTATAAAATTTGATGTGGATAATGATTCAATCGTAGTGGCAATTTTTGGGGCTTGGTGTGTACCCATATTACTTCTGGATTTGATTTTCTCTAGGAACTAAATTATCATCACTTGGCCAGTCTGGCTTGGGTTTTGGCCCAAGTGGTTTACATGGTGGGTCGTAACAGATGATCGGTTCACCCCCTCGCATTAGTCGGAAGGTATTCCAAACTCGAATCAGGCAGTGTGGTAGTCAGTCCACTCTACAGCACTAAATGCGTTCCTCCCGGAGCCAAAGGGACAGTCGATAGGGTTTATCAAAAAAAAAATGATTCAATCGTGTATGAGTGCATTTTTATAAAGAAAAATTATAACATTGATTAAGTTTTAGATTCCACCAAATCTCTTTTAAAGATGGGACATGATAAATTTTCTCTTATTAAAAGTAAGGTTACTATTTAATAAAATGTAAATAAAAACTTCTATTTTATGTGTTCTACCAAAAATATTTTATAACCATTCAGAGTTGAGTTGGGAATTTGACTCATTATCCGCGGGCCCCGCCCCGTTTGATCTGCCGCGGGACGGGTGCGGGTCGAGCGATTTTAATGCGGGGTGGGTGCGGGTCAGCCAAATTCAATCGCGGGTACCCGTCAACCCGCCAAAAAAAAGCTTTTTTAAAGAAAAAAATTATTTTTAATAAATTTTTTTATTTAATTTAATTGGAAATTTAAAATATTTTTTAATTTAATAAAATTTTAAATATTTTTTAATTATAAATCGACTTTTATTATTATTTTTAATAAAAATATATAAAATAATTATTTTATTATTATTAATATTATCCGCGGGTTTAGCGGATCACCCGCGGGTTTAAGCGGGGCTAGTGCGGATTTGGTATTTTCTTCATGCGGGTCAGGCGGGTCAAAAAAATTTGAAAAAAAAATCACTCAACCCGCGGATTGGCGGGTCAAGCAGGGCGGGTTTGACCCGTAACCCAGCTCTAATTCAGAGTGATGAATCTTTCCTCCTCTCTTTTCTTCTTTATCTTTTATTTTATCTTTTATTTGTTTGTTGTTCCATGTGAGATTTTTTTAGTGCGCAAACTTTTTTATATAATGACAAAATGTTGTAATAGTTAAAAAATCTTTGATTTGTAATGGTTGGTCGGATTACAGTGGTTGATCAAAGATTGCAATGGTTAACTATCTCACTGCAATAAAATATTTAAATAGTCACAAATGTTTATCTAAACAATTACAATGATACTTTTAAACAATGAACTAGATTAGGACCCGCCCTAAAGGGCGGAAATTGATTTGTCAAATTTCAATTATAATATGTATTATATATAATATGTGTATATAATATTATATATATTTTGTGTAATATTTATATATATATATACATATTAGACATATATAAAATATTTTATTAAATATATATAGAATTTAATAGTGTTATAATTTGTGTTGTACATGTTGTTAGTTTGTATTTAATCTTATTTCATTTTTAGTATAATAGTTTGCCTTGTCACACCTTTTACCTTTTAACTTATACACATAGTCTCGTAAAATGTAATATATAAAAAAAAATATTTAAAAAATCTACTGACCATATGCCACCATTATTTGGTTGTTTGGACAAAAAAAAATCATGTTCTTGCATAACTGTGTATGTTGTGATATGATGTAGGTGAAGAGTAAATATATGGAAGTAAAGTTAGTGATATGAACATGAGCATATGTTGGTCTATGCCACAATTATTTGGTTTTTGGAAGATCAATGAGCATAAGCATACACGGTTTTTGTATGCTTACGTTGTAAATGAGTCGGATATTTTTTCTCTTATGTCTGGAATGATATGAAACTCGTTGATTTAAGAGCGGTTCAGTTTTATATGATCTAATTATATTAAGAGATTAACCAAAAATATTATAAAAGTGTTATTGGTTAGGTTTAACTAATCTATGTTGGTTATGATTTGGTTTAATTTAAGTTGGTAGGTTGCATTGTATAGGAGGCATGATATATTCTAGCAACAATTATGAAAGAGTCCAAAATTTAAATGAGAACTTCAAATAGTAGATAATCCCTAAATTAATAGATTAGATATTTATCTAAAAATTAAAGTGATTTACTTAAGTTACTTATTTTTTGTCAGCAATTTAAACAGATTCTGCAAATTAGTAGTTCTATATTTATATGGATAACAAACGATAGTTGTTTTTTTTACTGTGTTCAAAACTGTTCATCCTTAAATTCTGCGTCCGTGATATATGAAGGAGCTTTGAATTGTTGAAACTTCTCTTCAAGATTTTTATGTCTTCCAAATAACTTGAAAATACTGGTCATTCTTTTGGTTCCAAAATCATTTTCACCAATTGAGAACAGTCCGTTGAAATGTAACAATAAACTATCTTAGATTCCTCATGCATTCCATTGCCGAAATGAGAGACTATATCTCCGAGTGAGGTGACGACTAACTCGCCCATATATTTCTTGCTCCAGTTAACCATGAAAACTTTACAGTATGCTATACCACCCTTGTCATGAATAAGTTTCATGAGTTTTTCATGATCCATCCGTAAAACAGCATCTACTTGGGGTAGTCGGACTATTGCTTCTAGTGATACCCGAGTTTGATTGTTGTCCTTTTAAGTGAAATTTGTGGCTCAGCCCAAAGTAATGACTATGTTTCTGCCAACTTGAGAGTGTATGTAGGATCAATAACCAAATTGCTAAGTATTTTGTTGTTTTTTTCTTTCCATATGTATCATAAGATTCATGCAAATTGATCTTCTTCTAATTCCAGAAAAAAAAATCCAAAATAAATAATCCAAGTTTACAAAGAGTGATTAAGTGGGAAAAGTATTTGGATTCGATGGAATTCGTGAGAGTGCCCAAATCTGAATCGCGGATAAACATTAAAAACACACACGATTTATGGATTCCTTAGGTGCTTCACATCTTGCACACATTGTATCCCCTTGCAATTACAGTAAAAATGTTTCATCTTATGTAGATAATGTACTTTCTAGCAAAAAAACCTTCAATGAAGAGACCGAAGGACCATACTCTTGTAACGTTCTTTTTCTATCCGGGTACACTCATTCTATTTTATATTCAGATTTAACCTTGTATCTCCCGTTATTAGTAAAATGTCATCCATCACGGATTTGCTATACTTTTTCAATTATCTTTGCATCTTGAGAGGTCCACCAGAGTCTTGACTACCTGTAAATTTCATGTTCTTGATGTTAAATTGATGAGAGAATCCACTATAAGGCCCGGTAAATTATTGAAATAATCTAATTTAATTTTTAATAAACAATATATGTTAATTTCAAACATATTTTTAAATGAACATAAATCAGATCTTGTAAATATTATAGATATTTTTTATTTTTAACCATCCAATAAATATGCTTTTTGTAAACTACACATTAGAAATTTCGATTAAAAAGAAATATTAATACTTTTCCATAATTTTAGTTTTTTGAAAATATTAAAATATTTTCAAATAACTAGTCATGATAGATAATATGTAAATGAAAACATTTTAAAATTAAATAAATAGAGAGATAAAATAATTATGATGTGATTTTTATTATAAAATCTATTACAAAATATAATGTATAAGAAAGATACATAATTTCATAACGTTATAAAATAATTTATATTGAGAAATCACATCGTCCCAACTTTTCATGGCACCTTTTAGCATCTTTAGTTATGGCATTTCACAAATAATCTATCTAGTACATATTTTTAAAAAATTACAGAATTAGTATGCAATTTTTCATGCATACACATAGATAAAATTTCACACTAAATTTTTTTTCTAGTAAATTTTAACAACCAGAATTTATCATATGATGCAAAATGTATTATGTTGTTGATTTTTTTAGAAATCATTAAATAAGAAATATATTAGCAAAGAAAATATATCTTGGAATGATAATATATGTTTTGACCATTAAGCATTTAGCAGTTTTGGAATGATAATATATGTTTTGACCATTATGTATTTAGCAATTTAGGAATGATAATATATGTTTTGACCATTATGTATTTAGCAATTTAGGAATGATGATATATGTTTTGACCATTATGTATTTAGCAAATTCGGAATGATAATTATATGTTTTGACTTAGCAAATTCCATTACTAATTAAAAATCTTCTATAGTAAGTCAATGTTTTTGGTTATAAATAGATAATCATCAAATCGGTTAAATACATAAAAGTTTAATAACAAAAGTACAATAAAGAAAAAAAAGAATGATGAAACTCATTGTTGTCCTTACTGTATACAGTTTGTTGTTTGCTATTCAGTTTTCCAATGTAGTAATCAAATATATTTTTTTATCTTCTTTTGGTTTATAGTTTCAGTAATGTCTGTTTTTATATTTCTATTTATTTTTTCTACAGGCGGATGAACTAGAGAGTCCATCTGAACCTCTGGCAATACATATGGTATATCTTTGTAGACAATAATTATACGTATTTGTATATTTAATGTATTCATTTTTTTCATCAACAAACTAACATGTGCACTTGGAAAATTTCAGAAAGGAGGACCAGGTTCACTTACACCAGAAGGTAATAATGTTGTTTTAAAGAGTGTTATCTTTTTTTTTACATAATTATTAATTGTCTAAACAGTGATTTATTTAATGTTGCTTATATTTGTGTAAAGAATGTCCGAAAGCATGCGATTTTCGATGCTCAGCAACATCTCACCAGAAGCCATGCCTATTCTATTGTAACCTTTGTTGTAAAAAGTGTTTGTGTGTGCCATCCGGAACGTATGGAAATAAAGAAGAATGTCCTTGTTATAATAACTGGAAAAACAAGGATGGTGGACCAAAATGTCCATGATATCAAAAATAAAATTGAAAAATATGTTAATGTTTTCTCTTTAAAATATCTATGTATTTGACCATGTTTGTAATATCAAATAAAATATAAAGTTTTGTTTTCAATGCAAGACTAAATATATGACATACATAAATAAAATTGGCTCTCATATTCCTACAAACGAAAAAACTAGTTCCCTAATATCATAAAATTTTATTAAAAATTAAAATTTTGAGATTTGGGGTTCAACAGTTTTATGGTCTTTTGGTTGTATTAGAGGGTTTGATTTTTTTCTTTTCCAAAAAACTCTTTCATATTTGCGTGGAAACTCTCATTGCCGTTTTAATTACAACAGGAGACAAAATTAGTCATTTCAGATTATATTGTTTCATTCTCTTCTTGCATGTTTTCCTTTATCACATATGTAATATAATTTACATACCTTCTTTAAATTATTTTGAGAAGAATAATTTATAGAGATCTACAGAGTGAAGAGGATATCAGATTATAGAAGTATGGTGATAATTATAAACCGAGCTTTACTACCAAGGAAACTTTGAAGCTCTTGCGAGGGTTGCAGACACGAGTTGACTGGTTGAAGGTGTGTGGTTTCACTACAGCACTCCAAAGTTCTCTTTCCCTTCATGGGTCGCCATCCTCGACAGACTTCCAACTGAAGATCGTATATCACTATGGAATGGTGACATTGTAGTTATGTGTCCGCTTTGCAAGGACTGTCCTGAGACAAAAGAAACCATTTGTTTTTTCAGTAAAAATACTTGGGGGAGGTGTGGTCGAGCCTCACCAGAAAGCTTTTGAGGTTGGATTATACCAATATGTAAGATGACATTATACCCCTTCTCACTAAAAGACGAAGCAAACTAGAGCTGTTCTTACTTCGATATGTCTTCCAAACCATTCTATGTGCAGTTTGGGCGGAATGGAATGGGAGGAGATTTGGAGAAGACCCCAAAACTGCGTCGGGCTTACAAAAATCATTGATAAATAAGTTGAAAATCGTATCTCAAGCATCAGATACAGCCACAACTCAGCTTACCAAAGAGCTATGGGAACTTAGTTCTCTTTAAGATTGATTTTTTCCTCTAAGTAAATCAAAGTTTCAATTTCTTTTGAGTTTAAAACAAGCAATTTCGTTGTAAACAGTATTTTTTATTTGAATTAGTTTAACATTCTTTCGGATGGTCACCACAACAACCAAAATTGAAACTACAGAAAATCAAATTTAAACAAAGTAATTTTTCTTTTCAAATATAAACAAAGTAGATAATTAGTTGATCTGATTTGTTTATTTATATATGCAAGACACACACACACATATATATAAAGAAATATGATCGAAGCGGAATAAAATATTGGTTCACATACTCCTCGCCTGACTTGATTGAGCTAGAAGGTTAATAATATATCTTGAAAGTTCAAACTATTTAATTGTCTTTAGCTGTAAAGTTCAAACTATTAAGTAGGAGTAGTACTCCTTCCGTATCAATATAAATATTGTTTAAAGATTTCTATTTTATTTCAAAATAAGTAATTTTTCACTTTTTAAATAAAATTTAATATCATTTAAAATATGTGATCAATTACAAAATATTGTATTTTTTTCTATTGATTGAACTAAATTTATTTAATACTATTTTTATATAACTAAAATAAATTAAATAATTTTTTTATATTTTCTTAATCTTTGTAAAAAAACTTTAAAAAACTACTTAAATTAGACTAATACAGAGGGAGTATTGATTAACTTAATTACTTGAATTGCTTAAAGTTGAGAACAAGTTTAAGATGGTAATCAATCACCAACGAAAAGATAATGATGATAATTTGACCGTGATGAAGGAATTTAATCTCAACTTTTGGAAGCATCGGGTTTGATCACCCAGCTCCATTAATACCATTAAATAAATCTTAGTACAAATTAGAAGAAAACTACAATAATAACAAAAAGTGAAGTTAGGAACAAAAGGATATATTAAAATAACACAAACACATCAGTAAGCTATCACATTAACGACACATGGTTGTTTAGTCCCCCACCCTACACTACCCTAAACCTTTTTATTTTAATTATCTTTAACCTTTCCATATGATTCTCCATTAACACTCATTTATTTTAATTATCTTTATTAATCTTTATAGTTACATTATTATTCCCAAATCCTCCCTACCTCGGGATACGTCTCGTCATATAAAGCAAAGCATATCAAAGTGTATCAAAGATCATTCCCGACAAACAACTAAACAAACAAAGAAAAGCTTAACAATGAGTTTCTTCCCATGTTATTGTCCTCTGTCCTGCAATAAAACAAGATCAGAATGTGAAAAGAAATCTACTCATCACCAATCAGAACCATCCACGTCATCTTCACTGTTGTCTCAACCAAGTCTCCCACTGGTTCCATCTCTCTCTTTTTCGCTTCAAAGCGCCACCGTCGAGCACCAGTGCCTAGCCACTCTTCAAGGTAACTCCTCTTACATCTCTTCTCTCGCCATCTCCCGGAAATCACTCTTCACCGGCTCTTCTAACGGTGAGATACGTGTATGGCCTCGTGAGCCACCGTTGGAATGTTTCACCGGTACCATAGTTGGAGCCGGGAGCGGAGGGGTTAAATCGTTGGTGATACTCGGAGACAAGCTGATAAGCGCTCATCAGGATCACAAGATTCGTGTGTGGAAGACCATCGACGACACTAAGTACAAATGCGTGGCGACTCTTCCGACGATGCACGATCGTTTCACGAGCCTCTTCACTCAGAAAAGCTACGTGGAAGTCAGAAGGCACAAGAGGTCCACGTGGGTACACCACGTGGACGCCGTTTCATCTCTGGCCTTGTCACGAGACGGCTCTATGCTTTACTCCGCTTCGTGGGACAGGAGTTTCAAGATATGGAGAACATCCGATTTCAAATGCTTGGAGTCTATTGAAAAGGCTCACGACGACGCCGTTAACGCCATCGTGGTGTCTCGAGATGGGTTTTGCTACACGGGCTCGGCGGATAAGACGATCAAAGTGTGGAGCAAGAAGGACAAGAACCACTCTCTGGTCGCTACATTAAAGAAACATCTCTCGGCGGTGAACGCTTTGGCCGTTAGTGAAGACGGGAAGGTTCTTTACTCAGGAGCGTGTGATAGATCGATTCTTGTGTGGGAGAGATTAAGCCACGGAGATGATGGGGAGTTACATATGACTGTGGTGGGAGCTTTAAGGGGGCACACGAAAGCGATTATGTGTTTAGCGGTTGCGTCTGATTTGGTGCTGAGTGGATCAGCAGATAAGAGCTTGAGGGTTTGGAGGAGAGGGTTGTTGGAGAACGATGGTTATTCTTGTTTGGCGGTTTTGGAAGGACACACCAAACCTGTTAAGTGTTTGGCTGTATCGGTTTCTGGTTCCGGTTCGGATTCTAATTCTGACTATTCTTGTGTGGTTTATAGTGGGAGTCTTGATCTTTCCGTTAAGGTTTGGAACTTGAGGGTCTCGGCTGTTTAACAGTCTTTTGTGAACGTGTTATATGATAATGGAACAGTATAGGGTTAGTCATAAACCATGCACAGTACAGTTCTCTTTTTTCAGTTACAAGGCTCAATATAAATATGAAGGATTGTTAAGGTGATGGTTTGAATTCTCCAACTTGTGATCCGTATTATAATGAGTTGTAAGATGCAGAAAAAAACATAAGACATGAAATTCTCACGACCATGTGGTAAAATGACCTTCACTGCTTCACACGAAGTTATTAATAAATAGGTTTAGTATTTACTTGTTAATGTAGAGTGTGAAAATAACGAACATGTGATGTATATTTATATAGAGAGTTAAGTACAAAAGATGATTACAGAAAAGTATGAACTTTACATTATTTTATACAATGTGTGTTGATGATCATCATGACCATGTGGTCTGGTGATTTTTTGATATGTATGTGACAACTGACCAAAAACATTGATGAAGGGAGGATGGAACTTTTCATAACGAATCACGTCATTTTGTCTTCCACCAAGATTGGATTTAAATGTTAGGATACAATGATGTAAATGTATATTGTATCACATGTGAAGTATGGGGAGAGAAAACTTATAATTATCCACTAGAATAAATATAATACTGTCGCACGCTTTATTCGAATATTATGTATCTTCTTTTTCTCCTAATCGTAGAATCTCATACCACTAGATACTTAGATAGATTAAATGTTATCATGCGATTAGTAGTTTTGTTAGTTTTAGTGTTTTACTGTTGGAGACTTGGAGTAGTAGAAAGAACATTTGCGGTCGCTCTTGATTAGGTGCGTTTGGAGATTTAACGTTCTGGGCCTGTTTTGATTGAACTATTGGGCTTTTAGTATATAAGTTAAGAGTATGATCACGATGATACGAACCCATCAACTAGCAACAGTCGCAAGCATATGACGTTTTGTTGTGGTGGCCTTAAGACTAGGGGTTCCTGGTCCAGTTCCAATCATTTTCGTAGTAGGAATCCCGATATTTAGGGTGATAATTATAATATAATACATCTCGATCTCTTGAAGTGAAAGTAACATTTTGAAATTTGAAAATATGTCGTTCTCCAATGTTCCAATCTAAAATAATCAAAGACGGTAAAGTATACCTTAGTCATTGCTTTAAAAAATGATGGTTACAAAACAATCATAAATTTGACCCATTATCCTCGATAAAAGGCCAAAAAAAGATTTGGTAACATCACTAATTTAGTAGAATATGAAACCCAACATGATAATGACAGCTCTGATTGTGTTAAATTGTCCTCGTCGCTGTGGTTTCAAAATTTTCAATATTATAATCAATATTTCATGTGGACCATCTTTGTTGTTATAAAACATATTCCTGAAAAGTTGTACACTGATGCAAGCCAGCATCACAGTCTTTTTGTGAAGATAGGACAGAAAAGAAAAAAAAAAAAACTAACAAGTTGATACAGTATTAAAGATGGTCTTTCTTAATCCACCAGCTAATTAAATTGGAAAATACTCTAACAAGAGTAGAATTAAATCAAAATATTATATAGTCATAGTCAACAACACTGTTACTAACCCCCCTAATTAAATAGCAAATATTTTTATGATTATTAACCATATAAGATTAGATTAATATATTTACAAATAATTATTTTAATATGTCACATCAATTTCTTAGAGAAATCTTGCCTGTTGCTGAGTGTATAAACAGACACGTATAAAAAGTTAATTATGGGTTAATAACACCTTCTATCAGTTTAAAATTTTAAGTTGAAACAACAGCAAAACAAAGAGAAACAAACATACAATTGAAGGAAAAATGAATTAAAAACTAACGTTGATAAAAAGAAAAGAATAAAAAAATAATGAAGGGTCTGAACTCATATGAGTTGGATAATCAAGTGTTAACAAATCAAAGTTAACTAAAACATATACCGTCTCGCACCGCGTGATGAGTACGCGCCTACAAAAAGATGCCAAAACAAGAAATAACCTGCGGCCCCTAACATCCAGCGTCGCACACGCGCCGCTAACACGCGCCGCCAAGCAGCGCAATGTAGTGAAAAATCTAGAGAGTTTTTAAATTCCTTCATCTCGAACCCCAAACTAAATCTACTTCTCTCTCTCTCTCTCCTCCGGTTTCTCCTTTGACAGTTCAGTCTTATCTCTCTACGAACCTGCTCAGATAGAGAGTCAGAGAGAGTGGTTGCGGTGCGTGATTCTAGGGTTCCGTCGCTTTGTTCCAGCTTGAGTTCTCCGGGAAAGATTGCAGAAATGAAGGAAGAGTAATCGATAAGAGTTGATTATATCCTCCCTCCTCTGAGCATCCCATCCGGAGATTCTTTGGTTTTTGAAAGTGTGGATTCTTAAAGAGTGGAAGGAGACGATGGCAGCTAATAGTAGATCCAAGTCGGAGAAGAAGGATGCAGGAGAAGCAGCTCCGGCGGGACCCTTACGAGGTTCTTGGAGTCTTGAAGAACTCTACGGATCAGGAGATTAAGAGCGCTTATCGGAAACTCGCTCTCAAGTAGGTTTCCTTTTATTTGATTCTCTCCCTCTCCTCTCTCTTTGGTTCGAAGTCTTCTTGAAATTTAGGGTTTTGTCTACAATTGAATTCGATCTGTTTAAAAAGTCTAAAAGATGAATCTTTTAATTGAATTTATCCGCAAGTCTTGCAGCTAGTTAATTGTTTGTTCATCCGTGAATTGCTCCTTTTTATCATTATGGAACACGTTTGGTTTGGTTTGGTTAAGGCTAGTTCTCTCTCTCTCGAGATTGATTACTGCATTCTCTGCACAAACATTTTAGTAACTCATCATGTTTAAGCCCTCCCTGTTCCCAAAATCAATGTTTGGTGTTTCAGGTACCATCCTGATAAGACTGCTAATGACCCCGTTGCAGCCGACATGTTTAAGGAGGTCACCTTTTCCTACAACATCTTGTCTGACACTGAGAAACGCCGCCAGTATGATTCTGCTGGTTTTGAGGTGAGCTTTTGGTTCTTCTCTTCTCTGTAATCAATCATTAGATATGATTACTATTAGTTGAGCTTAAGATAGGATTCTTGTCTCTACAAGTAATGTTGTTCGTTAGAAACGTGCTTCATCTCTGAATTATACGCTTCATAATACATATATGAGACTTTTTGCTAATTGCAAATCCCTTCTCTTTCACAGGCCGTTGAAGCAGAAGGCCAAGAGCTGGAGCTGGATCTCTCAAGTCTAGGAGCTGTTAATACTGTTTTTGCAGCTTTGTTTAGGTTAGTTTATGTTCATAATCTTTGGCCTTTTTTTATATAGATGGACATAGATTTTATTAATGCAAGCTGAGCATGTGTTCTGAAAATTTCCAACGAAATAGCAAACTTGGTGTGCCGATTAAAACATCTGTGTCTGCAACTATATTGGAGGAGGCTCTTAATGGCAGAGTTTCAGTTGATCCTCTTTTACTTGGACAAGCTGTTACTAAAAAGGTGAGAGCTATTTGCTTGGCTATGATCTCACTTGTGTGTGTTAATGAGAGTGTCTTACCCCCATCTAAGTCTATGGTTTTTTTTACAGGTTGAAAAGCAATGTGCACACTTTTATGCTGTCACAGTAACAGAAGAGGAAGTAAGTTCTGGGTTGGTCTGCAGAGTAGAATCATCTAGCAAAAGCAAATTCAAGGTTTTGCTCCTCCCATTTAAACTGATATGGAAATGCCAAAAGTATTTGACAACTAACTAACATGTGCTTGTGCTTGTTCAGTTACTCTACTTTGATCAAGAAGCCAATAGCGGATTGAGCTTAGCCCTGCAGGTATTGATTGAAGTGAAAAATTCTGTCTTTTCAATGGAACTAATGCGTTGTTACATGTGGTAGAATAACTAATTTGAAGATTTTTTCTTCTTCATGATACAGGAGGACAGCAAAAGAACTGGCAAGATAACATCTGCCGGGATGTACTTTCTCGGTTTTCCTGTCTACCGGTTGGATCATACCAACAATTCGGTAGGTTCACTTTGTCGTCACTATAAGTTTCCTTCTTTACTCAAACGTGACTTGATTTTTTTTATTGCTCTAGATGGCTCAAGCAAAGGATCCAGAAACTGCTTTCTTCAAAAAGCTTGATGGATTTCAGCAATGCGAACTTACTGAGCTCAAGGCTGGCACTCATGTTTTTGCTGTCTATGGTCAGTTTTCTAGGATTACAAATGCACATCTCTTCAATCCTTTTATATCTATCTTGTATGGATTCAGCACTTGATTAAATCCAACTTGGTCGTCAATGACATGTTCCTTTTTATCAGGTGATAATTTTTTCAAAAGCGTGAACTACACAATCCAAGTTCTTTGTGCTGCCTCATATACTCAAGAAAAAGAAGACCTTAGGTCTGTAGAAGCTCAGATCCTAACTAAAAGGGCAGAGCTTGCAAAGTTTGAGACAGAGTACAGGGAAGTGCTTGTGCAGTTCACCGATATGACCAGTAGATACGCTCAGGAAATGCAATCGGTTAGTCTTTTTTTATCCATTGACATTGAAAGAAGAGAAGATATGTCATAGCTTTGAGTAAACAAGACCAAATTCTTGGTCTAAGTTTGGCTTCAAGAATGGTAAAATTGTTATTTTCATGTTACAGATTGATGAGCTTCTGAAGCAGAGAAACGAAATTCATTCAGCCTACACAACAGGTCCAGTGATAAAGCGGAGCTCGAGCAAGAACAGACTGAACAGACTGAGAAAGGGCTCGTTCAAGAAGGCAGCGGCCGAGGCGCCTGCACCAACTGAGCAGGAAGAAGAGGAAGACGAGGAGGAGGAAGAGGAAGAAAGCAGCAGAGAGAGGAACAAGAAACCAAGTGCTTGTGATCAGTCTGAGACGCTTAAGAAGAAAAGCAAATGGTACAAATTACATTTGAAATTGGACAAGAAAAAACCTTGTTAAGTCTTGTTATCCATCCTCTTTTGCTTTCTTTTCATTAATACATTTATATTTTTCTCCTCTCTACCTTTAGGCATCCTTTGTATCTGTAAATCATTTGATATTTTCTCCAACTTGTTATTCGTATTAATCAACTCTTTATTTTTGACAATTATATTATTTGAACATGGTTTGTGCTGATAACATATTTGAATTTGATATGTTATCTTAATTTGTGGCAAATAATATTAGAATTAATAAATAAATCAACACACAAAAACCAAAGAAAAAAAACACTCTCATTGACACGAAAAAATTTCAAGAAAAAGATTTGTCCACCATATGCCTTGATTGATACAAGTTTCAACCAATAAATGTAACAACTCAACAATCACTGACCATTGTGGTGATAACTACATATAATAATATGACAGGTTTTTTTGTTTGTTTGTTACGTGTGAATGTGTTTAAAGAGGTAACTTTTATAGTTTTTACCCCCTGTAGTCATTGTACTGGTCGCACCGCCTCCTAACGTCTCCATTCAACTCCGTCTTCACCCTCTGCTCGCTAAACTTCTCCATGGCCTTCGCAAACGCGTCGAAGAACGCCGTTTCGTTCGCCGCGTAAAGATCAACAAACGGACGCGTCCTGTTATCAAACGCAATCGCCTGGTCCGACTCTAGCAGCCCGTAACCGTGCTGCAAGTTCTTGTAATACATATTATCAAACTTCCCGGGGGTAAAAACGTCATTAAACGCAGACATCTCCGCGTCCTTGGTGTAGTTCGCGCAGAGCTTCCTCAGCTCCGCCGCGTACTTCGCGTTCATCCCTTCAGGACAAAAGTCAGCGCTGTGCTCGGAGTTGCTGTTGAAGATGCGGCTCGCGAACTCTTTGCAGTGGGAGAAACCTATCGTGTGCGATCCGACGAGAGCCACCATCTCCTGAACGGTCAAACCAGCCGAGCCGAAGATGGAGATGATGTGGTCCATGGTCATGTTGGGGCGAGCTAGCTTTCCCTCGACGCGGTTCATATCGGAGTCGAGACTGTCTTTGCGGCCGTATCTGACGTTGATTCTTGGACCTCCGACCATTTTGACGAGGCTGCGGGTCGCTCCCACGAGGATGTCGGAGCAGGAGACGACGTTGGGGCATTTGAGCTCGAGGGCGGTTTTGATTCGGGTGATTAGGTCGTATGCGTCTCCAGGGAGGGAGTGGTTGATGTCGGCGTCGCGTTCTGAGGTTTTACCGGAAGTAGAAGCGACGAGGATCGAGGCGTCGCAGCCGTCGACCATGCAGTCGTGGAAAAAGAGACGGAGTGTTCCTGCGGCTGTGGTGGGAGCAGCGATCTGTTTGTCGGTGACGACTTGGACGAGGGTTTGGTCGAAGTCGGGGCATGTTTTGCTGTAGTAATCAGACGAGAGATCGGCTTGGAGGAGGTATGGACACGACAGGAGAATAAACAGACAACGTAACCCAAAAGACTTCATTGATGATGATGAGGAGGGAATAAATAAATATTTTTGAAAGTTAACCCTTGAATTCAAATTCTCTAAATGGTTGATTTTTCTCTTTTTGTTTTTGTTTTCTGTTTGTTGTGGTCGTGTGTTAACGTTCTTTTTTTCTTTTCTTTTTAGCCGTTTACTTGTGTCTATTTTGATTCTGAAACAAAGGTTTTTGTTTGGAAAATCAAAGGAAGAGAGAGTTTCAAGGAGAAACAGAAAACAAACTTTTAATTAAACTGTAAAACTCTTATTTTAGGTCTCCATAATTGTTAGAAGAAATGACGAATGTGGTGGCTTCAAACCATGTCATTGCATATCTGCATATTATGCATTCAGCATTTAAACAAACCTAGAGAGATAGTGATAGATGTTATACCTTTTTTTTCTTTTTTTGATCTTATACTTGCTTTTAAAACATCTTTGGATTCTAGAAAGAAGGTGGACGGTTCTCATGGAGGTCGGATTGTGTCAATAGACTCGATAAAATGTGGACCATAAAATACTACAAATGAAGAATCTAATTTAAACACGATAGTCTGGCTACTTGACTAGATCGTATCTTGATTCACAAGTAAATTCTGCCTGCCTCCACAAACATCTCAGTTTCCAATTATGCATTTCAATATGTCACATCCATTTTTGAAAAAGCATGTAAGTCAAAACATGAGAAGTAAAAGAAGGCGATACAAGCCCGCTCGAGAGTTCTTTTTTTTCCCCGCTCGAGAGTTCACACCATTAATAAATATTAAGTACAGAAAAAGTAAAAGTTATAATTTTACCACACTTAATACCAATTTTTAAATTTACTTAATAACCATTTTTGCTCAATAATTATAATTATTTTCATTAGTATCTTAAGTTGTTGACCTAATTTTTTAAAAAACTTTGTGATGAAAAAAATAAATTAAGCCTCTGAAATCATTGATGAATGTTTAAGAATCATTTAGACAATAATTGCTAAACTTTAATTTCAACTCCATCTTCTAAATATTACTAAACTTATGAAAGTTTATAACTTAAACTCCATCTTCTAAATATTACTAAACTTATGAAAGTTTACAACTTCAACTCCATCTTCTAAATATTACTCTAAACAATAATTACTAAACTTTACTTTCAAATATTATGATATTTTTGCTTAAAATTAGTATTAAACGTGGTATTTAAGTTATGGTATTTCAATCAATTTCTTTTTTTTAAAAATGATTTCAACATAAAGCTAATCTTGTTTCACGGCTGTCTCTTATATAAAACGGTCATAATAGAGTTTGTAATATTTCCATGAATAGTTTTTCTACTATGTGGTTAAAATATTAAAATAGAATGACATATTCGTTTTAAACTAGAAATTAAAATTAATGGATAAAACTCATTTACAGATAATTAAGCTAAATAATAAAATACATTATTTTAAATATTATACTATTTATACTACACAAAAATTTAATGAAATGGTATCACTTTGGTGTTTCGTTGATATTTTTTTTTTTGATAATAACATCAAATTTGATGGTTTGGGGGGGGGGGGTGGGAGTTAACCTTTTTTTCTTGTAACTGAGTTAATCTAAAAGTCTATCGATTATGGGGCTTAGATAATCTTATAGTGATTTTAGACAATACTAAACCATTTTTTAACTCTTAAAACCTTTATATTGAAGTTATAATCTTGTACTATTTTGTTAGATAATGAAAAATATATTGAGAAAAGTGGATTTTAGGGACTTTGTAGTGACTATTCTTGGGATTTAGAAAATTTTTAGGATCACATCACGGTTATCACGGTTATCGAAGAAAAAAAAAAATATATTTATATATATATTGAGAAAATTTTACTTTTCCATGCATCGTTCGTCTATTATATTTCCATTTTTAATTATTACTTACATTTTTATTGAACTTTTAATGTTGAGTATAAAGAAAAGAAAAAAGAAATGTATCGAACTAGTCATTAGGTAGGTGACACCAACGCGAAACGTGAACAAAATGCGTTCGGACATATATTAACCCAACCACTCATTTTGTTCTTCGAACACATCAGAGTTCCTCCGTGTCTTCTTCAACTGAAAACAAACAGAACCAAGCTACGCTTCCTTTGGAGCTTCAATGGCTGAAACAACAACAAAGACCAACTCCAAAGGCCACGTCGTGGTCTTACCTTACCCAGTCCAAGGCCACCTAAACCCAATGGTCCAGTTCGCAAAACGCCTCGCTTCCAAAGGCGTCAAAGTCACGATCGCCACCACCACCTACACCGCCTCCTCCATCTCCAGCCCCTCCGTCTCCGTCGAACCGATCTCCGACGGACACGACTTCATCCCCCTAGGCGTCCCGGGCGTCAGCATCGACGACTACTCCGAATCCTTCAAGCTCAACGGCTCCGAGACCCTAACCCGAGTCATCGAGAAGTTCAAATCCACCGACTCCCCGATCGACTCCTTGGTCTACGACTCTTTCCTCCCGTGGGGACTCGAAGTCGCGAGATCCAACTCCATCTCAGCCGCCGCTTTCTTCACCAACAACCTCACCGTCTGCTCCGTGCTTCGTAAATTCGCCTCCGGAGAGTTCCCCTTCCCCGCCGATCCCGCCTCCGCGCCGTTTCTCGTCCCCGGCTTGCCCGCTTTGAGCTACGACGAGCTTCCTTCCTTCGTCGGACGTCACTCGGTGAGCCACGCGGCGCACGGGAGGGTTCTTCTGAGTCAGTTTTGTAACCACGAAGATGCTGATTGGCTGTTCGTCAACGGCTTCGAAGGGTTAGAGACACAAGTAAGAAAGAGTTTTAATCAAATTATTAATTTAATTTATTTCTCAGATTATTATACGAAGTATTTTTAACTAAAACTATATTATAATTTTTATCTTTTATGTTCGTTGATGTTTAATTTAGATTATGTATAAAACTATATATTCATGTTAGTTGATGTTTTGGGTTGTGTTTGGTTTTTAGGGTTGTGAAGTAGGAGAATCAGAGGCAATGAAGGCGACACTGATCGGACCTATGATCCCATCTGCTTATCTTGACGGTCGAATCGAAGACGATAGAGGCTACGGCTCGAGCCTGATGAAGCCGCTCTCGGAAGAGTGTATGGAGTGGCTCGGGACTAAGCCGAGTAAGTCGGTGGTTTTTGTTTCGTTCGGTTCGTTTGGGATCCTCTTTGAGAAGCAGCTCGCTGAGGTGGCAACGGCTTTACGAGAATCGGGCTTTGAACTTCTTGTGGGTGATTAAAGAAGCTCACATAGAGAAGTTACCAGAAGGGTTTGTGGAAGCTACAAAAGACAGAGCGTTGTTGGTTTCTTGGTGTAACCAGCTTGAGGTTTTAGCTCATGAATCGATAGGTTGTTTCTTGACTCACTGTGGTTGGAACTCGACGTTGGAAGGGTTGAGTTTGGGAGTTCCGATGGTTGGTGTGCCTCAGTGGAGTGATCAGATGAATGATGCTAAGTTCGTGGAGGAGGTTTGGAGAGTTGGGTATAGAGCGAAGGAGGAAGCTGGGGGAGGAGTTGTGAAGAGCGGTGAGGTGGTGAGGTGTTTGAGAGGAGTGATGGAAGGAGAGAGTAGTGTGGAGATTAGAGAGAGTTCTAAGAAGTGGAAAGATTTGGCTGTGAAGGCGATGAGTGAAGGAGGAAGCTCTGATCGGAGTATTAATGAGTTTGTGGAGAGTTTAGGGAAGAAACATTGAGAGGTACTGAGATTGGAGTTTGTAAATCTTGTGTGTTTGTTGTTGTTGTTCTAAGAGCATTTGTAAGGAGATGATTCTGATTCAATAATAAGTAAACCAATTGTGATATGATTTCTCTAAGTCTATTACATACATGATACATATGTGAAAGAATCTTCTTGTTCAAGTGCTTTGACATGTGTATAGGTTCTGCGGAAGTGCCACTCCTGACTGAAAGAAATATACAGCCATGATCCATAAGTCCATCTTTTGTGGTGACATAGATTAAAATAGGTGGTGACAGATTTTTTTTCATCCATCTGTCCCATTCTAGATTAAAGTCCCCATCTTTTACCAAATGGGAAACATCTTTGTTATCAATAACAATACATAGGCCCAGTTTTACCTGCAGCCCACAAGGCCTTTTAATAAAGAAGCTTTTATACATCCCACATCGGAAAGCTGTGAGGATTTGTGCTGGAGACGTTGGTATAAATAAACATCACACTCGTTAGCAACAAACCACGCAGCCATGTGGTGAGCACAAAGCGAACTATTCTTTCGCCTTTTACTAAAGAATACCGTGTGCTCTCCATGCAAAGTGGCATACGCCTATTTTTGGAGGGATCTGCCTTTTGGTGGACCCAACATTTCGAGTATTAACTTTTATCTATTTGCTCTCAACCAAGTTATGTGGGGAACACTCGGGTTTTGTTTTTTTTTAAGATCCCCTTAGGCTAGAGTTAATTAATATAAAACTCAGCAGAAGAAAAAACCAGAGTTGATTCATTTTTATTTTCTCGACTGGCAGTTCAACAATTATCAATTTGACATCTTAGTAGAGTATCAATCGTTTAAAGGATTTGATTACTGGAATTTGAAAGAAATAGCAACAAAGATCATACTGAGGATTAGCTTCAAAAAGACTCTTTTGTGTTTGTGATCACTGTTCTTGGAAAGTTAACAACTAAATCATATTCCCTTTTATTTATTTATATGCACTGACAATAATATCTGTGGAAGGGTGTGTCATTAGCATCGATCAATGAGTTCATCTCGGTCTATAAACCGCTCCAGCAGCTCTTGCTCCTTCAGAACCAAGCAATCCTCAGCTTTTCCAAACCAGTTATAACGATTGTTGGCAACGTAGTCATACACCGAGTCTCTCAGAGGAGTGGGAACCACTGGTGAAAGCCTTCAAGTGCTGAATAAGGCAGAGGCAAGTATGATACCACCCGGAAGTGCAGCTGTAGAGTCAAAATAGATACACAACCAAAAGATCAATCCACGACTTCATTCTTGGGCAATAGGTTTGAAGGAGAAAACACGTTCAGAAACAAAATCCCATACTAGTACAGAAACAACCATTGACATAGCACAGTCACCAAGCAAGCAGCACAGGACAATAACAAAAAAAAATATATCATCATAGGTCATAAGCAGTCACTACGCAATCATATATAACAAGAACTCAAGAATGTATAATCAATCACAGGACATAAGCAGTCACTATGCAACCATCTGACATAAGCAATGCATTTCAATTTCAGCATCAATTAAGCTTATACTTAACCAGCCCGACTAGAATCCATATACCATAAGGTCCATAACTAACAAGCAAGCTAGGGGTACTTAACCTAGAGAGAGTTCATATCTGCAAATCTTAAATACAAGCAAGAAGCGCGATGGTTGACTGATTCTAGTGGCCATTAGAAAACACATTCAAGCTTCATTCAATTCTTCAGTGAAACTTGTAAAAGCATTGCTTGTGTGAAAAGAAGATATAGTTACCGGATGGAATGCCTGATGGTAAGAGCCGAGACCTTCAACAAAGAGAAATCGCTTCTGAACATCTTCCTTAGTGACTCCACTCACTGTTAGATACGGCTCAGCGGTTTTAGACTGAAGGCAACAGAACTTTATCTTTCTGTACTTATCCGCTTTGATGATCCACTTCACACCTAACATCAGAACAATCACTTACTCAGCTGCGCTACAAGCTAACAATTCGACTTGAGTAAACAAGCCTAATCCTCTGCAATGTTAACCAATCGTTTAATCGAAACTTTAGACCAAACCAATAGACAGAATCGATCCATAAACCTCTAAACCATTTCGTGAAACGGCGTCGTTCTGATCCTAATAGAGAGAGAGAACTTTGTACCTCCGTGGCAAAGAGGACAGACTCCGTCGTACACGACGACACGTGGCTGAAGGTGAGCTTGCATCATCATCGGCATCGCAGTCGGCGATTCCGTCGGGTCCGAGTACGCGACGGCATCATCGGCGTCGATTTCCGCCGCAGCAGCCGTCGTACGAGAAACAGCTCCGGACGGCGACGGAGAAGAGAAAGAAACCGATCGACGGCGGAGAGAACCTCCGAGAATGGACCTGGGTTTCAAAATCCTAAGCGCCTTCGTCAACATTCTAGAATTCCTTTTGACATTTCCTTTAGGAAAAAAAAAATGGTACAAGGGAAAAAAAGACAGTTATAGGCTTTCAATGGATGAACTGTGCTTTGCTTGAGCTCCAAGTTCAGCGAAAGGCTTTAAAGTAAGTTAAAATGGGCTCACCATAACATATTACTGGGCCAATCTCAGCCCACTAAATTAAATAGGAACAGAACTGTAAGGTACAAAAAGAATCTCAGTGTGAACTTTGCAAATTCAGACGACAAATGATATTTTATTTTCTAGCTGTTTCTGGGAGATTGATTCTACATAGTTTTGTATTCACTTTCTGCAAAAAAAATCTCTATTATGGCACATCCTCGCTCTTCACCACATTCTAGTGGCTTCGTTTGTCTGCAAGAAAACGAAGACATGTTGTCATGTTGAGTGAAAACTTTTTGTTTAGGCTACTATTCAGATTTTGATGTGGGTGCTTAAGGACAAACCAAACTCTCTATAATAAGTGTAAAGTCTTCACGCCACTTCAACTTGTCCTTCTGTATACAATGCATTGCATAGATTTTGGTTAGCATTACTATATCATTTTGATCTGACATCATCAAATGTAGAGAATAATGGGAGACTAGGTTGTCTAACCGGGAAGACGGACAGCCAAGTTGGCTTGTTCGTCCGCAGCAGAGTTCAGATTCTGTACAAAGAACAATGCCAGACATTTGCATTAGAAAAACGTCATGCAGTGATCTTGCTCTCAAGTATAAGACCGTTATATCATCTATTTAGAGAGAGAGAGATGTACTTGGGCACATACCCTTAGTACATGACTGATTTCGAAAGACACACATTCGTTGGTTAGTTGTTTTGCTTCCTCGTGCAGCTTCGAGAGTACCTCGTTGTTTACCTTCCATTTACCTTTAATCTGTTCTTCTCTTAAACCGATTTTTAGTAAGTGAGAAGAGATCAAGCGCTCTACTGAGATAATAAATAAATGACTCTATTGACGAACCTGCATACAGATAAGCTTCGAGTCGCCTTTCACCTTAATTTTCTTGTAACCTCTCTCAATAGCATGCCTCAACCCTATGATTAACCCATGATACTCTGCTGCATTGTTTGTGGCAATTCCTAACCCTTGACGCACTTTACAAATCTGTGTTTTTTTTTTTTAAAAAGAAAAGAATTTTCAGATACATAACTTGAATTCTGTAATAAAACCGTGATTCATAAGTATTCATACCAAGCTTCCATCCTCAGTTTTCAGTACAGCTGCTGCGCCAGCGAGACCTGGATTCCCTTTTGATGCACCGTCAAACTCAATAAAGCAAGTTTCCTACCACAAGAGGAGAAAGAGAACTTGAGCCAAAAAAAACATTCTGCATTTGAATAATGATAAAATACAAACATAACCACAACTCACATCTGAAGTAACAGCCGATGGTTTTAGCTGATCAAAAACCGATGACGTGGAAGCAGAAGGAATATCCTGAGAAACATGAATACTTAAGGTTGTTTTGTCTCGTAATATTATTACTCTTCAGCTATTTCTTCAAACTATAATATAAGAATCAAAAGCCCTGTCCTTACATGTTTCATATCTTCTGACTTCATCTCTGAGGTATCCTCTTCTTCAGATTGTTTCACTTTAGAAGAAGATGGCTCCTAAAGAAGGGTTTTAAAGAGAGGCACAGTTAATAACACAAAACGAATCACGACAGCTGAAGACACTCTACCTAGATAACACTGTGAAGGGTACAAAGTTATGATACCTGGAAAAGACAAGGCGTGAGAGCGCCAAACATATCCTCTCTCAAGTCGGAAGCTCCAAAAGAGTAGAGAGGGTTCTTCATCCCAACAGAAGAAAGATATTCCTCTGCGTCTTTAGACAACGAGTATCCCTTATAAACACTAACCGGAGGATCAAACACCTACCATTAACAAAAAGCAATCCTATCCTAAATAAAGTACACACATAAAAAAAAAAACAGAGAGTAAAATTAAAAGATGTACTCACCGACGATCCAGCTTGAGCCTGGCAATCATTCAAATCTTTGTAGATTCCAATAACATCACCCTTTCCGGACAACAAAGAAGGCAGTCTTTCTCTTTATCAGCAACAGGAACAGCGGTCAACATTTTCGATCTACCAGTCTTTGATCTGGAGGAATAGCAAATGAGGCTCTAGGAGAGTCCAAGTGGAGTCACAACGCTTGCAGGGTTTAAACAGGGCTTTGAAGGCATGAAAAAGCATTGGTTCCATGGGATCTTGGAAGTGACGTAGCTGGATCTCTTGAGAAGCCCCAAGGAAATGTAAGAACGGGCATGATGAGAGAGGCAGTTCATTACCGTCGTTGTAGTTATCCCACACACACACACACACTGAGATGAAGAAAGGACACAACTTTAGTTAAAAAAATCAATACTCATGTTCACTTTAAACCAACAAAGTACAGCTTCGTGATGATAATATAAACCTGGAATATCTATAACTGAACTGGATTAACTAGAAAACAGATTGACCCACCGAGAGAAAGCAATGTCGAACAAGAAAAGCCAGTGAAATCAAACAGAGAATACTGCGTGAGCTAGAGCAGAATCTGTTAAATTAACATCTTACCAAGCAAAACGAAGTGAATCTCTGGTGGATTAATTGCTCTTTTTGTCGCAGTGGGGACGAAGATGAGAGGCAGAGCACGGTGGTGGGTTTAAGCCGGGTTTTGGTCTGCGTCAGGTGGTCTTTAGGGCGCTCGTTTCGGTACGACTCGGATAATTCTCAACCCGAAATTTTAATTTGTTCGGGTTTGTGTTTAGCATTCGCCGGTTAATGGTTTACCTAGTGGCCAGAGCTGAAAAAGTGAAAAGCCTGAACAATAAGACAAAATATTTAATATCGTTTATATGAACATCAGGTTTCGTGGTGTAGTTGGTTATCACGTCAGTCTAACACACTGAAGGTCTCCGGTTCGAACCCGGGCGAAGCCACATTTTTTTTTTTTTCACAGAAATGAGCTTAATGGGCCAAAGTAAGGCCCGTAGATAACCTGCTAGTGTACCCTGCTTTGGTTTTGATTTCTTAATTTTATTTGGATTTTAATTGTTTTTCTTTGGGTAAAAGTATTAAGATTTAATACCAACATCAACAAAAACCAGTAAGATTGCAAAATGCACGAAAATGTGATAAATACGGATAATTTTTTAAAAACAAGGTGAAACTAGTCTGCCTGAGTTTCAAATCCCTGGAACTCAAGAAATCTCTAATCTGGTAAAGACAACAACATGCGAGAAAAGCCCACTTCTCCCTTGCCGATCAGATCTAAACGCTTTCTTGGGTTAGTAGCTGCGACATACCCTTTTCGGCGACTTCACTGACCGTCTCCTTTCCACTGGCCTCATGTGCCAACAAGTTGCAACCTTCGTCTCACCAGTTCAAGCTGTGATGAGAGGGAAACATTGGCATTAATAATATCAGACACAAGAAGGCTTGATCAACAATAACACAATAAAATGGAAGTGAAGCTTACCACTTTCTTGACCCGGTTGTTGGCAGCATCAGTTCCTCCAAAGACACAATCGGAAAGATAGGGGCTACGAACACGCACTTCTTTCATCACCAAAATGTCTGAGTTTTCCCACTGCACAGGAAGACTGTAAAAAGGAAAAAGATAGCAAGCTGATTCAAATCATTAGAAACTAAGAACATTTCAACATTCTTGTGAAGTCTAAAACCATGCAACTCCCTACTGCATCTTAATTGGATCACAGAGGAAACTAATAACAATACTTGACAGTAATTTAAAACCATGCTGAATTTGGAAAATAGCGCAACAAAAAAAAGTAAGCAAATGATACTAAAACAGTACAGATCATGGGGGGAGAAAAAAAGACAAACTTTGAATACATTTTGTTCCAAAGCGAGCATCAACAAGGAAACTAGAGTAATACAGCACTAATATCATGTCCAGAATCTAGCAATCGGCAATACAACACAACAGAAACTCAAGCAAATTTCCTTCTTAACAACCACTTGTTAACAAGGAACACGTATATAAACTAAACTAAGCAAACATCTATCTGATTAGCCTCATCTCTATCAAAAGCTATAACCAATAAACAAACACAACCAAATTCGTAAAAAAAAAAGAATGGTAAATTGGTAATCTTCTTCACACGAGAAGAGAGAGACAAACGCTAAATCATAACAAAATATTACACAATAACTAGCTAATTATCCACATACTTTCCCAATTAGAAAATGGAAAAAAAAGGAAAGATCTTTACGTCTTAGACAACGCGTCGAAGATGCTCTGCGCCTCAGCGGTAACACCAACACCCATCCTCTCAGCTTCTGCTTCCGCTTGCCTGCCCCCAAATACACTTTCATAGTAAGCTACTTGAAAAAAAAAAAAGCAGAAGACTTTGCATTCAAAAACACAATTATTTTTTTACCTGATAGCAAGTGCTTCTTTAGCTCGGAGCGAGTCAAGATTAACACAACAGCTGTCAGTAAGAAACGGATCTTCGGTTTTGCCCAAATACGAAAGCCCCGTTATGAAACTCGCATTCACCATCCGAGTGTTCTTCGAATGCCCAGCTCTGGGTTTCGTACCCTCTTGTGAAACAAAACCAATCACGTCAAGGATGATTCAACAAAAAATCATAATCTTAACAAAAAAAATTATTTGAGAGTAAAACAAAAAAAAGGATATCAAAAACGACGTAGTTGCGGATTGGATCGTAAGCCATGACGATCCCTCGGAACTCATCTCCGGTGATCACTTTCACCGAATAAATATTCCCCACCGCGAATTTCTCGCCTTCTCCTCCTCCGATGTCGTTGGCCACCACCGTTGCTCCTCCTCCTGCTGGATCCATGGCGGCCGGCTTCTCAATCGCGCGTCCTGAGAAACGTCGATGTACAGAAAACCATTACAAATACATATTTGTAACATTTCGATATATGGGCCTCAAGCCCATATACTTTACTGGGCTTTCCGCGGGTTTTATCAAAACGCCGCGTTTTATTGTCGTCTCTACCTAAATTCGTCAGTTATTTTATCCATTTGAGAGTGAGAGAGAGAGAGACGAAGCATCATCTCGTGTATCAATGGCGGCCGTAAGCATCGCACTCGCTTTCTCTTTCGATTCTCTCAAGCAAAACCATTCCGCCAAGTTCAACCTCTCGTCTAGATACCCTTCGCTATACTCCTCTAGATCTCGCCACCGCTCCAATCTCAGATTCGCTTCACTTCCTTCTTCACACTCTCCTTCGATCTCAACCGCCACAGAAACAGGAGAGGAAGAAGAAGAATCCACCGGGAAGCTACGATTTTCTCGAGGAAACCTTCCGCACGGGGAGGTTTCTAAGCAACTCGGAGCTAGAGAAGCTCAAAGCCCTCGAAGGATTTGCGTATTTCCAGGAGCTGGAGTCCGGATCCATGTGGGTTCGCGTCATGAGACAAGACGAGATGGATTCGACGGTGAGTCTCCTCGCCGAGTCGTTCGGAGAGTCGATGAGGTTGCCTTCCGGGTACCAGTCCGTGCTGAGGTTCTTGGTGAAACAGTATCTGATCGAGAGGAGAGAAGTGTTGCCGCACGCAGTGACTTTAGTTGGATTCTTCAGGAGGAAAACTGATTCTTTAAGTGATGGAGAGGAAGAGGTTGTTGAGATGGCGGGAACTGTGGAGGTTTGTCTTGACAAACGAGGGGCTAATGCTTCGCCTCCTTCTCCTACTCCTCCAAAGGAAGTCGCCTTATGTTTGTAACATGACTGTGAAAGAAGAGCTAAGAAGGTATTTAATGTTATTCTTGTGAATTATTTATGATAAAGTTTGTGACTTTTGGTGATGATTGGTTTTTAGGAGAGGGATTGGGTGGCATTTGTTGAAGGCGAGTGAAGAGCTGATATCTCAGCTTAGTCCTTCGAAAGATGTCTACTTGCATTGCAGGATGGTCGATGAGGCTCCTTTCAATATGTACAAGAAGGCAGGGTACGAGGTTGTTATGACGGATACTGTTTTGGTCCTTTTGATGTTGCAGCGGCGTAAGCATTTGATGCGCAAGAAGCTCCCACCGTGCACCACCATCAGTCCTTCAGATACAGACGATATGGTGGAGTCTGATAATGAGCTGACCTCCTCTGCCACTGTGTGAACACGGGTACAGTTTTTTGTATGATTGTGGCTCTTGGTGGTTCGATGTAAAATCAAATGACTTAGAACTGGTTGTGATTGGGGCTCCATCATGCAGGAACTACATTGGACTTGAGTTGTTACCCACCTTCCATCCACTGTTGATGTTCCATTTTCTTGCTTCAACTTGCTGTTTATATGATCGTAGTAGAGGTATGTCACTCATGTTCTTATCAGACGTAGCTTTTATGATTGCCTTTCTTTTTTACATATGTGCGGTCTAAAGTTTAAGCATAAGGCGAAAAGAGGAAACATAAAAGAATACACCCCTGAATGTATATATATCAACATTCATTTCTCTGCAAGCAAAACACTCTTTGACACATAAAACACAATATACACCCCGATTTACATGGTGACTTTATAGTATATACATCTAAATAATGTCATCGCTTGATATAATTTTTAGCAGCTGGAATTTGGAATTATTATTATTAATTAGGATTTTTTTCTTTATCTTTTATCAGCAACCTCTCATTGTTGGAAAAAAAAATGACGTAATCCATATTCACTGCTTTGAAAGAATCTGGTGTCTCTAGAGCCTTCTGAATGTAGGTATCGTCCCACCCAAACCACCCTTGGAGTTTGTGTAGATAATTAGTTGCAGCTCCTTAACACAATCCGTAACAGAAGGGCCTCTCGCTGCTCTCTATACGGATGCAACGTGATGCCAAATCAGCAAACATGGCTATAGCTTCCATGCTGTATGAGTTCCGAGACAGCTCTGGATCTATAACCTTGCGCAGTTTCTTTCTATCATTTAGTATACTCCTGACCTGAAACGTAGAGAACAGTCGGCAGTTTATTCTTTATTGTTAATCTTAGAAGCTAGGAGGGCCAATCTTTACCTGTAGCACCAGGTTCTGTTCGTTTGGGCCCTGAGTTAAGTCAACTGCTCTGCGTCCGGTTAGTAGTTCTAGCAGCACGACTCCAAATGCATAAATGTCGCTTTGTAGAGTAAGTTTGCCTGTCTGTCATAGTACAAATAGAAATATATAATGCTAAAACTGTCCTTCCTTTCTTATGAGTGTGATTAAAGCATTTATGTCAGTATTAGAAAGTTCTTGTTTTAGTTATGTAACGTCTAGTTTTCCCTGTGACTTCTTATCATTATATATAGGAAGAGAATCATTACCGATGTGTATTCTGGGTCGAAGTAGCCGAATGTTCCTAGAACTCTTGCTGTCACACAAGTGTCCTTTCCTTCTGGCATCAACTTTGCTAGTCCAAAGTCTGATATCTGCAAGGATTTCACTCCACGTCTTAACTTTTAGTGAATGCTTTGAATTCTAGCCGCATAAACCATGCAATTTAATGTATTTTAAAGAGCACCTTTGCGTTATAGTAGGTGTCTAGTAAAACGTTGGTGGATTTGAAATCTCTGTGAACAATTGGAATGCCAACACCAGAACTCGAATGTAGATACGCGAGTCCTTTCGCTGCTCCAAGTGCGATTCTGAGTCTTATTGGCCAGCTTATCTTTGCTTCTTTTAATCCTGTGATAAAAAAAAAACACCGTTTAGTTTAGTGGCCATTTTGCCTTTTAATTGGATTTGACTGTTGTTTCATTCGACTTACCATTCAAATGATCTTGCAGGTTTCCGTTTTGCATATATTCATATACAAGGAAGCGGTGTTTTCCGTCTGCACAGTAGCCAATCAAAGATACCAGATTTGGATGGTCGAGTCTACTCAATAAATCCACCTCCACACGAAATTCTCCTTTCTCCGTCAGCCTTCTTGAACGGAGGCAAATCCATCTTCTTGATCGCAACAACCTTCAGATAGCAAAAAGGATCAAAGATAATACATATGTTCGTTTTTCATCTTTAACAACATGTAACACTATAAAGCCTGTAAATCACACATTAAAATGAAGCGAGTATAGTTCATATCATACCTCTCCTGTTTTTAGAGTGCCTTTGTAAACTCGGCCAAAGCCTCCTTTACCGAGGAGATTCTCATCACTGAAGGAATTTGTAGCCTCTTCCATTTCCTTGAGGGTATAAACACATGACCCGTATCTTCGTTTCCTTGGCTGAGACGTCTGATCTTCTATTTGCCAGCACTCTGCTGTTCTGTAGACCCCTGAGAAGTAAGGTTTAGGTTCCACACAGATTGATTCAGATTCAGTTAAACCCCACTTTTATTCAGTATTAGTAATGTCGAAGATAACATACATACTTTTACGCCATCTGGCGAAGATGATGGAGAAAAGGAACGTACATGGATCCGTATCATAGGATTTGCTTCTCCTTCTCTTGTTCCAAGCCGAAACAAGAGGAAAATGCATAGCTTCTTCTTGTGTATTTACGCCTAGTAGGTGCGGGAAGAGACCATTCCAAAGCCAAGCTTATGATGAATTCCTTCCGAGTTAGTTGCTTACAAAGAAACAGAGAAGATTGGTGTAATGTGAAGAAGAGAGAGAGATTTAGAGGAGTCTATTAAGTCTCTCTCTCTTGGTCTTTAAAACCTTTCAAGCAACTAAATTGATCTTTGAGGGGTTAGATTTGTGAAATACTCAACAGCAGTATTTCAACTACCGAAGTTATAGAGAGAGAGGAGAAAGAAAGAGACGGTAGAGCTGAAGCATACGTAAGATTACATGTACGTGAAGCAAAAGTAAATAATAGCATCTTCAGAAAGACTTGACATGTTTTCTTTAACACTTGTTATGGTTCTCTTGTCTGAATCTATTTACTTCTGCCAGAGTATATGTGTATAAATACGTACGTATCTGTTTCGAGATAGGGAGAGAGATGAGAAGCTGCTTTCAAGAGTGTTTTCCTTCCCTTTTTGCGCTTCAATTGTTTTATTTTTACTATATTAATATTAGTGTTGTTTTCATTTGTTCGTTGAGTGATGGAGACACATATATTTGTTTACAGGGGAAGAAGAAGAGGACCTCTAATTTTCGTAAAAGCAATCTTTGTTTCATAATTAGCTTGTCAAATCCTAGGTTACTGTAACGTATCTAATTATATATTCAACATTTGGTTCGGGTGAACCTTTGCTTCAAACAGAAAATGACGAGTCGTCTTTACAACCTTGTTTGTCGTTTCTTTCTTAAGACTGCAGAGTGATTGCAGTTTAATATCAACTGAGAGACAACATGCCGTTTTCTTCGCAGATATCGGGCCTAGGCCTCATAACAGGCGGTTATGGGTCCATATAACTAAAGTGAAAGTAACCTTTCTTGAAATTGTTTAATCTATATTATTAAAACTGAAGTACAAAATTGGAGTGTTTGGAGAATTGAATAGAAGGATTAAAAAAATTTAGAGTGTTTGAAAACTTGAATAGTAGTTTTAATGAAATTTGTTTGGATATATAAATAGTAGTATCTATTAATTGTGTTTTATATTTAACTTAGTTTAACAATTTAATTAACTATATTACCTTAATAGAAATTTACATCATTTATTATATTACCATAATAATAATACTGCATATTTTTATTTATTAGTTAATCAATATTAACTTTGTGCCGATTATAAAATAAAAAAAAATAATAATTAGATTTTACATATGATTAAACATTTGTTTTAGTTTATTTTACTAAATTTTTTTTTTTAGTTTCAATCGGTGGAGAATTACGTACTCAAAAACATAGTTCAAAGATATGTTTTTGTGAATAAAATAATAACTTAAATCAAAATGATTAAAATGTGTTACATTTATTGCCACTATATTTTTCACTCCATATAATTATTTTACTTGATAAAAAAACTATTTCTATTTCACTTAATTTAACCAAACACAGAAATAATTTTATATTAATTTATAAAATCAGTTAGACATGAACATTATTTGTCTATTTAGGTACATATTGTTCCTTTCGGGTATCTTTTTTTTAAACTAAGTCTCGCTCGAATATTATAAACTTATGTGTGGATTTTGAGTTAGGTTATTCTGGATCTGGATGAATTCGGTTCTAATGTATAGGAACCTTAAAATATCTAAATAACCAATCTATCTAAGATAGGTTCGGATATTTGTAACAAAAATAGCTATATAACCTGATTCGGTCCAGGTCTTTAGAAAATAACCAATGTATCTAAAACGAGTTCGGATATTTGTAATAAAAATAGCCATATAACCTGATTTGGTCCAAGTCTTTTGAAAATAACCAATGTATCTAAAAAAAAGTTCGGATATTTGTAACAAAAATAGCCATATAACCTGATTCGGTCCACGTCTTTTTAATATCATTATTTATATTATGATACATCTAAAATATATAACACTAATTATGAAAAATAAATATCGATGTATAAAAAAACTCTTTCTATTTCACTTAATTTAGCCAAACACATAGAAAGATTTATAAAATCAGTTAGACATGAATATTATCTATCCATTTAGGTACATGTTGTCCATTCTGAATCTGGATGAATTCGGTTCTAATGTATAGGAACCTAAAAATATTTAAATAACCAATGTATCTAAAACGGATTCGGATATTTGTAACAAAAATAGTCATATAACCTGATTCGGTCCAGGTCTTTTGAATATCTTTAGTTATATCATGATACATCTAAAATATATATCACTAATTATAAAAAGTAAATATCAATGTATAAAAATATGTTTCAGGGGCCAATTTAACAAAATATTAGTTGGTTCAGTTGAAATAAATATATTTTAAAAAATTATATGAACTGAAAAAAAATCAATATAAAAGTACTGTACATTTGGGTTCAAAGTCATTTCTTTTAACAACAAACTACACAAACATGTTGATTTGTATACAAATTTAAATTACAATATAAATATTTAATTAATATAAAAATATGTCACATTGTTTAAACAAAATATCAATGTAAAAGTATTGTACAGTTACGTTCTAAAATCATTAATTTTAACAACAAGCCAAATAAATATGTTGATTGGAGAGAGAATAAAACAAAGCCAGAGAAACACATAGTTTACCAGAGACATTATATGTGTCGAATTTATTATAAAAAAGTTTTACTAAGATAAATACATTTAATAAATACAAACAAATAATATATTTCATAAAAGTGAAAAATAATACCCGCGCTTTCGAAGCGCGGATCAAAATCTAGTTTGGATTATAATACATGCGAGGAGAGATAGAACATACAGTGAAACCTCTATAAATTAATAATATTGAGATTATACCAAAACTATATTTTTTTATTAATTTATAGAGATTATTAATTTATCGAGATACTAATTAAACCAAAAACTCAATTTGAGACTATGAAATTATATTAATTTATAGAGATATTAATCTATCGATTATTAATTTAAAGAGGTTATACTTTAGTTGCAATCAATCAAGAATGCTATTTTTCCAACCGTGACATTAGCATTTACTGAAATTTACTTCATTGTTTTCTTCTTTGAATGTTATCGTGATTAATATATCAAATAAAAAATTTAAGCTACAAAATAGCTGCTTAATCTATTTTGTTGTTTGTTATGTATGAAATTGTATTAATTAAGCACATTGGATACTCAGATATATAATAACTGACTAATTTTGGATATCAGCTATGAGCCTATGAGATAACAGAAGTATTACTTTTGATTAGAGAGTTAGATGTGATAATTTTGCTTAGTAAATTGAACACATCAATATGGTCTGCAATAGTTATTTACCATTAACAATCACTTACAATGTATTTACTCATGAAGCTAACTACAAGTTGAGTAATATAAGAACTTAAAAAAAAACAGTGTTAACCACATTGGATACTCATATAGTAACTAAAATGAGTAAGTTGAGTGACTTGGTTATTTGCTGATTTATAATATTTCTTGATATCTATTCTACTAAAATATGATCATGTCCGTTTGATAAATGTTTGGTTTAATAATGTATTTTATTTATTTAAGGGATTATTATGTCAAATTAAATTCAAATATGTGGATTATTATATCAAACATAAATTCAAATATGATTACACAAATATCTAAATATAAAAATTAAAATTTTCAAAAAAAAGTTCAAAGAGCGGATTATAATCTAATTCATTAGTTAAAACTATTCTCATATTTTCGAATATGTATCAACCTACAAAATATTTTTTTCCTTACAAATTAAAACAACTATACACACACACACACACACACACATATATATATATATATATATATATATATTGTATGTTCCAATTAGTTGCTAAGTTATTAATTAGATTAAAAAGTTAACACTCTTTCTAACTCATAAGATATACAATTCATTTCTCAAAGGTATTTAGGATTTTTACAGATTTTCTCGTCAACCGCTATGATACCAATTGTTGGAATTGTTAAATCCATATCCAACTATTTATTATCCGACTAGTACGATATTGTCCACTTTAGTACCTTAGAAGTTGGCCCGCATGGATTTACTTTTCGGTTTCTTCCCAAAAATCCTTATACTAATTAGAGTTAGACTTCTCTTTATATAGTAGATACTTTTTGTCTAAACTTCTGATGTGAGAATTAATTTGATATTTCACAAATGCATCATATCTCAGTCAACTATCTTGCTGGTAATTAACCCTTTCAAATTTTCATTCTTGTTTCTTGATCATCGATTTAATTGCTATATCTGCTTCTCTGTAGAGGAGTTGAGGTTCTATATAGAGTCGACGGATCTGGAGAAAAAAACAGTGACAATAATCATATCTGGGAAAAGATAAACACAAAATACTTCAAGACAGGTCAAAGCAACCATATTCTTTCCTATGGAAGACATACATAGCCTCGTGAATTTTCAGATCGTGTGCAAGAATATTCGCAATGACCCTAAAGATCGACTTAATCGTCTAACACTCTTGCACGTCACATCAAGCTCATTGATACCAATCTTTATCAGCTAAATCATACACACAACTCCACTCACTCTAATTTTTCGGCGGAAGAATATTTTAGTGCTTTCATCAAAGTATCTGAATCTGATTTATCATTATTAGATACAAACCCTGATTTTCATCTTCTTAGAAAGCTGTGGTGGAGATCCTGAATAAAGATCCCGTGAACGGGACAACTATGATCAGTTTGATGAGGAGTACTCATGCCTGGATGACGAAGTTCACTATTCTCAAAGTCACCATCACTATCACTCCTCCGGAAGGAGATAACAATAAGGGTGGCCACGTGGAGTGGATCACCAAGGCCGAAGAGATTTCTGATAACCACCGTGATAAAAGATTCTTTGTTAATACAGCTGATCATGTTTGTGAGATCATCAGGGACAAGCTTGGGAGTAAATAGGACTGTTGACGTGGAACATATAAGTATATTTATATTAGAGTAAGTCCGCGTTACACGCAGAAAATTACTCTATTATATTTTCCTTAACATTTGCTTTTATTTTTTTAATTATTTTATTCTAATTAATGTATAGACACAAAGACACAAAATTACTTTTAAATTTATCATTTTTTAAACTCGTTTTTTTGTAAAAGACAAAAAGTTACTTTCGCTAGATAACTGAATTTTCTAATATGATGAAAGCATTTATATATATATATATATATGTTTGTTTTAGTATAAGTTATATAATTTCATTTCTGTTACTTATTTTGTTATCAGGTTATTTTACATTATGTCTGATGTTGGACTATGAAAAAATATATATATTTTTTAGTTTCATTTTTATATTAAATTATGGTTGTGATTTATATTTTACTATTTTGTAAAAAAATCACATTTAATTAAATAAAGTAATCCTACATTTTGTGTTCACAATACTTATTTTACCCTCAAACCCACTTTGATGCATTTTTAATGTTTAATTTATTTTCAATTATATTTCATATTAATTTCACTATTTTTATAACAACTTTCACTATATATTTTATCATTTTTGCTGTAAGTTATATACATTTTTTTATATATACTTTTTGTAAGAATTTTTTTATTATACTATAAAAAAATATTTTAAGGTAGGTAGCATGAAAACCTATAATATCAATTGTTACTATATATATTTATTGAATTTTGTATATGCTATTATATTTGGACACCAAACAAAACCATGTTATCTGAATAACTAATTATAATTTTTAATATAAGATTTATTGATTAATTTTCGGGATAAGAATTTACATTGACTTTGTTTAATAAGTTAGTTCTTATAGTAATTTTTTTACAATATTTTGTTATTGAATCTAATAAGTTATATTTTAAATTTGTTACAATTTTTAATTTAATAATTCATTTTGCTCTGGTTGTATTTTTCTATTGAGAGTTCTTTCGTGATGTAACATGGACTCATCATATACCTATAGTTCAAATAGACAAGTATATATAAGTTTGCTGAAGTAGTATAAATATTCCACGGATGTTTAGGACTGAATCAAAAACTTATAAAAACTTACACTATTGGGATAACGTCTTGTATACAATTTTCGTCAATGCATAAAAAGATACACATATTGGCCTAATACAATGTAAACAATCAACATGATCATATAAAAGAAACATTACTCATAAAATTATATTAAATAATTTAACCAATTCTTTCACTTGCTATCGCCGATGTAATGGTCTCGACCTCTGTAGGACGCCACAGTGACTTCTGGACAGAGATCACTCCTCCATATTTGGAATGTGTCATTCTTACATTCCATTTCAATGATTCCACCATCTTCTCAATTTCTCCTATCTTTCCATGTCATCTCTTACTATAAATGTTCCTTGTGGTCTAAGAATTCGGTCCACTTCAGCCATTACAGACACCAAACTGCACCTGAAGGTTTTGTTTACACATCAGATTTTGCATTCATAAGTATAAAAAAGGCAACAGAGATGCATATATCTGAGAGCACTGTATATATCCATTCACTTTCTAAATGGTTTCTAGATGCCTAGGGGATACCGTCAGTCCAGATTCCTAAACCACACGTTACTCCTTTGTTTTGTTTTCTTATTAAAATTGCCATATGCTTTTTCTATTATCTTATGTTCTGATTTGTCCAAACTTAATATCAAAATGTTAATGACAAGAGAGACGAAACGAGAAACAATTCTCGAATTCGCCAACTTTTGAAATATTTTCTCTCAAAAAAAACTTTTGCAATATTTTCTTGCAAGTTGTTCTTTGTTCATTGGTTATATTTTCCTTGTTTTAATATTAGTAATAAAAAAATATATTAATATTATGTAGTCGAACTCGAAACTGATGTTCTTATCCCTAATAGACAACTCACAAATATTTGTTGATTTTCTTGTTTTCATCTCTGTGGTCAATCAAGGACTATGCCTCTGAACTTTCGGTGAGATCATGTGAGGAATGTGATAGAAATCGCCGGCCAATCGTTGTGGACAGTTAGTTGACAAAAAAAAAAGTTGACAAAAAAAATCGTTGTAGACAGTTACGGTGACCAACACGTGCACCTCTCTTCAGGAGCACGTGACTCTGTCTTTTAGTGTGTTTTTTCTTGTGAACCCTGTGGAGCCATGGCTGCTACTCCCACAAGGGAAACACGTGTCTTCTGCTTAAAGGGCAGGCTATTCCAACTGGAACCACCGCTCATTTCACATAGTCTTACATCTTCAGACCCGTCGGTTCCACGGTCGAGACAAGTGACCATCAGAGATGTGTGGGGTTAAGTAAAAAACGTTAGCTTATGCAAATTTCATCTCTATATATAAAGATCATCGTCAAAAGGAGTGTAATATCACTTCATTGAAATATATTAGTAAAAGAAAACAAATATAGAATGGAGCTACATGGAGATTCTTCCGGCGAGTTTGACACCAAGTCTCCGGCGGACAAGTTATTTACATCTTTCACCGACGACATAAACAACACTTTTGACATCATATGTAAATCATTTAAACTCTTTCACGTTTCATTCTTATTTCTTGATCTTCTCGATCAAAACCCTTAATAATTATTTGATGTTCTTTCACCTTAGCGAATGAGAAGATCACTGAGTATGTGGGTTGGGAGAAAAGAACGGTGACGCTGAGTATGAGTGGAAATCTTGTCTCAGATAGCTACAAGAAGTTCAAAGCAACCATCACGGTAACTCCTAAGGCCTACGAGGCCGATGGTAGCCGCGTGTTGTGGGCCGTCGAGTTCGAGAAGATCCGCCATGACGTTGAAGATCCAGTGTGGATCATCGACAGTCTTATCAATTACTTAAAGGAGATTGATGGAATTTTTAATATATAGGCTCTAACTGGTGACCATTAAATTAGGAATAGGAATGAGTAGGAAAGGAACGAATAGGAACAAAATCAATGGAATTAAAAAGAATATTTATTACTTTTGTTCCATATCAATTTTGATAAGGAATACTTTTGTTCTATGGTTCCTTAAAATTTAAGGAATGACAAGGAATCAGACGGAACAAAAATTCCCTATAAATTGTGTAATTTTTAAGGAATGAGCGGGAATGGATCATTCCCCTTGATTCCCTATGTCACCAGTTAGAGCCATAGTCTTTTTTTTTTCTAAATGAACTGGAACCTAAAATATGTGTTGTCTACGTTCGCCATGTTGGGGTTTATGAACTACGTTTGAAGATTGTAATCACTCACTCAGTCACTCATAATGAACAAATGAGGATTTGGGAATCAAAGACCGCATCATTTGTTATCTCTTCTTGGTATTAGTCTTTTATAGTTTCCCTTTTCCATCTTCGTCAGCCTAAAATCTGAATTAGAATCGAACCTAAATTTGAAACGGGTTCAAGTATCTGGTTTACGTTGTATTATATCTGAATCAAATTCAAGGAACCCTAACTGAATTTTTAAATTAAGTTTTAAGGTTAAGTTACATGTTTCAAAAAAAAAAATCGACTGGTTTCGAACCGAATTTTGCTTATTTTTTTGGTTATTTAACAAATAAGTCCATTCTTAAACTCCAAAACAATTTTTTTTTTCTGTAACGTGGACCGGACCATTATTTTGACTTGGAATAAATGGACTTAGGCCTATGGACTACAATTGAAAACTTTAGCTGGCCCATTATGACTATTTTTTGGATCTCACAGGCCTATTCAGATGGAAACGAGAACGTGGAATTTACGTTTCGTGGGTTTTTTAAAACCACGTGAATCTCGAAATGTTAAAACAGCATAGTGATTATTAGACGAGAACAACCAACGCAGCAACTCTAGTGTAATGTCTCTTTGGACATTGAAGAGTCACGGTGGATGAGTTGGCGAAACACATGCAAGTTATGGGTTGAACTTGCATACCTTTTCCTTTTCGATGTTATTTTTTCTTTTCTGAAAATTATTTTCGATGATATGACTTACTCCCTCCGTTCCTAAAAGTAAGATTTTCTATAGTTTTCACGTTTACTAAGACTACAATAAATATTTGCCAACTTTAGTTTACTATTTATGTTTTATACAATTTCCAATAACTATCAACCAATAAAATTTAATCAATTCAAATATTCATAATTAATGATCCTCAAAAGTATACAAAAATACCTCGAAAGTATACAAAAGTACTTTAAAAATATAGAAAATCTTTCTTTGTGGAACAAAAATAAAATCCAGAAAATCCTATTTTTAGGAACGGAAGGAGTAACAAATAACCAACTGTCTGCACAAAAATTCATGACTGAGATACTACCATATATATTCATATAATTTATCTTATCTCGTGCTTTAACCACATACAAAATGTTCCACTGATAATTACTCATAATTGTTCTAGGAGATGCGTGTCTTGTATATCAAGAAAATAGCTCTATTCATCCATATGAAGCATGCAAAAAAAAAAATCAAATTCGAAGCATTTTTTACATTAAAAATACTCCCTGAACATAATCAATTGATAGTTGCACGTTTGTTTATGATAAAAATAGGAAATAAAGTGCGAAAATTATGAGATATGATGGAATAATATATTCAAACTAATTTGAAAGCACATATACAAGTTTTTTGAAGTACATATACAAGTTTAAGTTTTTTTTTTGTAACTATACAAGTTGAAGTTTACAAAATATTTGTTACAAAAAGTATTTATATTGCAAATAGTTATCAAAACCATATTGCAAACTATAGTCTTAAGAGTTGCACATAAAGCCGCCAGATTCGATCCTGTAAAGAAATCCTATATGTTAGTGATTGGGATCGATAGCGATGTACGTAGTGAAACTAATTTATTTGTGCTTCAGCCACAACTATGATCATATCATTTAGTTACATTTTTAAATGTCTAGAATCAGATGTTTCGAGATTTATAGAATAAAACATATCATGTGGTTCTGGATTGATACTACTCACGAAATTTATTTATTAAAGGAAAAAAGAGAACCATGCAGATTCAGTGGAAAAGAACGTTGGCAATGATCAGACAGATTGGAACAGGGTCGTAAACCCAACGAAGCCTAAGCCTTCATGGGATCCACCTGGGAACGTCAGCCACGTCATAATTAAGAAGCCCAGCGGTTATTGCCTTACTGGTCTCGTCCTTGTGTAACACACATCCGTGTCTCTCATATAAACCGTATATTCAAGTCCAATTCTAAACTCCCCACTCGTTTGCCATGCCACTACTAGCTTGTTATGGACTGCCAGACTGGCTCGTTCCAGGCAAATGTGTTTAGTTTGTCCATAAACAAAGAAACACATTAGTTAAGCTAACATGAAATCACATAATTCGAAAAATAAACTAACAAACTCTACTCTCATACTTTTATCACTACTTTATAGCAGCTTATGTTTGCTCAAAAAGACAAACAGATCGAGAGTGTGGGTGTAAAACAATCATTTTGACACGCACAAGAAAAGACTTTTGATTCAAAAACAAGAAAATAGAAAAGAGAACAAACATTAAATACAAAATAAAAAATTAATAAGCATTTGGGACTATTTATATAGGACCACCTACACGCCCATTGCATATCATAACAACTCTGTTTTCATTAGCAAAAATAAAAGGCAATGGAAGAGTCAAAATTGTACAGAAAAGAGAGGAAGCAGACGAAGAAAATGAAAACTGGTAGAGGTTTACGTTCTAGAGTCGGGTCAATCCAGATGAGAATGAGAAGGCTCCGTGTACTGATACCTGACGGGCGAAGACTGAGCCAACCGGATCTGCTTTTATCAAAGACTGCTGATTATATTATGCATTTGGAGTTGAGGATTAGATTTCTCAAAGCCCTCTCCGATATGTACTCACCACACTCTCGAAAATAAGCTATTTTTGGTTCGTTTGTTAGTTTTCTTATTCCTCATATTTTTCGTTGGTGTTCTTCTAAATGTAAAATCTTCTTTTATATTTGTGTGTTCATCACAAATTACTTACGTTGAAAATTTACTTTGAAAATTTGTTACTTTGTAATTCATTCATATGATCTTTCATGATTTAGGTGAAGGCGTGAAGCTTATTAGTTGGGCCTTTTGTACCAAACATTATCATAATTGGGCCCTTAGCTTTTCTAAAAAGTGGTGATGACAGGCTTTTCTTTATTTTACCAATTCCAAATTCCGATGTTCACAAACTCGAATTTTGTTTTAAACCATTTGTGGACATGACCATGTGGATAATGGTTTCCTCTAAACTTCAAAATAATATTTTCTACTCGTTTTGTATAAACAAATATTTTATACTAGTTGCTTTTTTTTTTTGCGTTGCTTCAGTTTATTTATACGAATACAAATAAATCAACTTGACATAAAAAATATGCAGCACTTTCAGAAATACAGTAAATGAAAACGATTATTGCGGATTATTCCCTTATTATTAGATAATTAAATGTGATAATTGGCTTTTAGCTATTGAGGTCTTGTTACCAAAAAAGAAAAAGGAAGCCATAACTTAATTACATTAGCCTTTTTCTACGTTCGTCGAAACTGCTAGGTAGGCACAAGATCTCTGAATCAAGCATTGGCCTCCACACCAAGATTTGTAATTTTCCAGTTAAAGTTTTTAATTATAAAAATAAAACAAAAAAAGTTAGGTGACCTAATAAAAGACCTCTTCTTAAATAACTCAATGATCAATTTACAAGTGATTAATCATTTCATTAAGCCTTAACTAACACAACTACTAGTATATCTTTCCCTTCCATGTTTTAAGCTAATGATGGTAGTAGGCGCTCTCTCTAGTTGTGCCAAAATCTGTTTAGCAATCATTCCTCCTACATTTTGACCGTCAATTCGATTTTAAAATTTTTATTGAGCTCCATGGAAAATGTAATCATAAATTGAGGGGGGTTTGAGTAGCTTAATGGTGTCTCTGTTCTTCATCATCACATAACATAACAGAAAAAAAAAAATGTCTGAAACGATTCATCAAATCTCACCTGCTCCTCCTCCTCTTCCCCTCACCACCGCGAATCATCACTCATCCAATCGAATAAACCCAATCCTCCTCTTCGTCATCGTCCTCCTCTCCTTCCTCTTCTTCATCTGCACCGTCCTACATTTGACCGTCAAACACTACCTAAACAAGAAAAGGTCTCGACTTTCCTCCTCGCCGGGAGCCGATTCCGACCGAAACCCAGAAGAACTCTCCGACACCTCCGACAACACTTACAACCAGAGACAGCTCCAGCAGCTGTTCCATCTCCACGACTCGGGTCTAGACCAAGCCCTCATCGACGCCCTCCCCGTCTTCCTCTACAGAGAGATCAAGGCTCCAAGGAGCCCTTCGACTGCGCGGTCTGCCTCTGCGAATTCTCCGAGGACGACAAGCTCCGGCTGCTTCCGATCTGCAGCCACGCTTTCCACATCGACTGCATCGACACGTGGCTCCTCTCGAACTCCACGTGCCCGCTCTGCAGAGGGACGCTTTACCCTCTCGGGCACCAGTTCGAGAACTTGGATTTCAATTTCGGGTTTTTCGCCGGGGATGATGGAGATAGGGTTTCGCCTCCGGGGGAGAAGGCGGCGGCGGCGGAGAGTGATAATATTGGGAAGAGAGTGTTCTCGGTGAGGCTTGGGAAGTTTAGGAGCAGTAATACTATTAATGAAGGTGGAGAAGGAGGAGGAGGAGAGACGAGTGGGTGTGTGAGTGTGAACAGTAGTAGTCTTGATGACAGGAGATGTTTCTCAATGGGGTCTTATCAGTACGTAGTGGCTGAGTCAGATCTGGTTGTGGCTTTGTGTCCTAATAATAATAACGATGGTTTGAAGAATGTGAAGGAAGGAGAGAGTAATGTTGAAGGGAAGAAGTTAAACATGAGGAGTAAAGGCGAGAGCTTTTCTGTGTCCAAGATTTGGCAATGGTCTAATAAAAGATCAAAGTTTGGGAACCAAGCAGAGACCAATCTGGTGGGTTCTTCTTCTTCTGCATCTTCTTCCTCTTATCCTTGTTCTGGTAGTAGTACAGTTGCTGCGGGATTGTCATTGAATGGAAGGAGATTTCAGGGGCCATGAGAAGAGTAATTGGGTTAGGTACAGATCAAAGTTGTTAGCTAGTTTTCTGCTGTTGATTTAATTAAATCATTGATTTTGAGTTTTTTTTTGTTTCTTTGAAATTCATTTTGTTAACACTATATACTGTAGTGGTGTTCTTTTGTGTCTTTGTAGGTGAATCTCTTTGTGTTTGTTGAGGAGAATAAGCTTTGTTCTTTGATTAAGTTATAATGTGATGGTTCTTTTAGTCCCCAAGTTCTAATTCAGTTATGTTTCATTTAAATTCTTAGGAAACCTAATTCCGGTTTGTAAAGGTTCCAAGATGGAACCTCAAAGATTTGCACGAACTTTGATGATTTTGTTAGCTGTATTTTGTCTTTAATGTCCAAACTTTGATGATTTTGTTAGCTGTATTTTTATGGCAGATCATGTGTGAAATGAAATTGAAAAAAAAAGGAGAGAAGTCAAATTTTGTATCGTTGGTGGGGTGGTGTGGGGTTTGTGGCTTGTAAAGAGTATCCAAAAATGGGATGGAATCATTACTGGTAGGGATAAATAATATGATGACCCCTACATAATCTGTTATTATGCTCCAAAAGAGCATAAAGAACACTCGTGAACTTCTCTCAAGTCACAGTTTGTCTTCAAAATCATTACCAAGCAAATGACATAATTGCATTGGCCAGTAAATTTGCAAATAAAATACAAAACTTTTCTGTGCAAAGACGAAGCTGTAACTGTAAGTAGAATGTGGGCAGTCAAATCTCAAATCTCTTTAAAAAGTTTTATACAAGAGGAGAGAGACAAGCTTGTGTGCTTCCTCCATCACTTTCCGACTCTAAAACAGATGGAATTTTGTTCAAAAAGAAACCTGGAGAATCTCAAATCCCAAACAAAAGCCAAAGTTTCAGGAAACGGATGACAAAAATAGGAAGGTAAAAGCTGATTTTGTTGCGTCAGTGGGCGATACATATCTTTTTTTTTTGGAATACGGATGATATGATAATAAATACTCAAAAGTTCCATATGCTGAAAATACAATCAGCCTCACAACCCACGAGGGAAGTTGTTGATCTGTCCTTCCTCCAGTACATCTTTTCCGTTTACTTTGTACCCAATCCTCATGCGCATCACAAGAGATTTCTGCCACACAAACATTGAACCAATTTAGTGATAAGTAACTGAATCCAGAGGATCAACAATTGATCGTATATTGAGTTTATGGATCACTAAGTGCTAAACTGAATGTTGAAGACATAAATTTAAGCATAACAGAGGAAGTGTATATACCTTTCCGTGCTGGCTGTTAGTGACTTTCAGATTCTGCATGATGTTACCGCTTACCGGGAGTGTGTTACTGCTTGCTGGATCCAAGTGCAGCTGGAGGAACTGGAGATTTCCCAGAACAAAAACAAGGTTAAAGAACATTTTGAAAACTGGATAATAAGGGGAAAAAAGTAAAACTGAAATGACCTTTGGAACAGCAGCCTGGAAGATAAAATCTGTGAAAGTATTAGGAGATAGATTTATAAAAGTGGCTTGGACATTTGTTGTTTGTGGGTTCTCTGATGGCTTTGAGAAGGTGAACTCAATCTTCAAGGTGCTGCTCTCGTATGCCACAATAGGTGGATATGCTGGACCATTGGTTGCTGCAAACAAGGAGGATAGCAAGTTATTCATCTTCGTAAAGGAGTTTCGATGATGCTTTCGATTTTGTTTCCGTGATTTATATAGACTTTTTCTTACCTTCCTTCGATGGGCTTGGAGAAAGACCATCTAACAAATCAAACATACCACCAGCAGAAGCAGTCGTTGCTACATGAGGTGGAGCTGGTGAAGAGAGTGTGTCTAGCGCAGTAGAAGGACTATTGTTAATGCCAGCTGTCGATAACAAATCAATTGATGATGTGTTGTTTTGTGCCGGAGAAGGTGTTCCAATTGATAAAATATCCATCAACAGATCTGCGCCGGCTTTTGGACCCGGGGCTGCACCTGTGACATTGCAATGCCATAGAGGGAAAGATTGCTCATTCGAGACAATATATAGCTGAATACACCATAAAATGAAAAAAAAATGTTGTAGAGACGCCAAAAAATCTAACCAGATTGTGCCGGCGATGATCCTAAGTCAACACCAAGAAGATCCTGAAGGAAATCTGCACCAGATGAACTAGGTGCAGCCATGATATCGTCAGAACCCAGGTCTAGCAAATCCACTAGTGGAGCTGCAGCAACACCATTTGGAATACTAACTGAAGGTTTGGCCATTGTTGACACTGACGCAGGCAAAGAGCCAGCCCTCCTCACATTGAAGGTAGCCTCATCTAGCACCGGCATTCTCTCAACCAGAGAAGACCTTTATTGCATTGAGACCTCGCTTTGAGGGGAGAGAAAAATAAAAATACACTAGAAGATGGATGAAGAATAGTCAAAGAAGGAATTTATTTAACCACCTGATATTTTTATGCCTGTCAACAATAGAATTGAATTCAATAGCTCTCTGCTGCATTTCAAGGAGAAGGCTCCCTTTCTGCTTCACAATTATATCTTTAATCCTCCTGCCATTTAATTTTAGAGAACTGTTTAGTTAGCAAAAGAGAGCTGAGGACACGAACGAACAGGTCTCAGAAGGTAACGCACTACAGTTTCTGGTAGACAGCCAAAATTCATTATTCATATACCCAGAACAGATATTAGATGAACAAGTTGGGATAAGAATACTGAAATTGAAATGTACTAGAACATACTCTGAGATAGAAGGAAAGCGGGATGACAGCTTCAGCAGAGCAACCAATGCCATCGATTTTGTAGTCATATCTGAGTTATGGCGAGTAATGGCTTCCTCGATTACGTCCACTGCATCACTTTCCGTTACCTGCCCAAGGCAGTCAACCAGTCATTCAACAAGAAATCGCAAGTAGCAATATCACATATGGAGAGATAATGAATTAATATTGGTACGGTAATGCTCACCGTTATTGGATCTTCAATACCAAGCATCCCCACATTGTTAACCAGCAAATCACCATATTCCCCAATGCACCAAACCGCCACTCGGACAAGGGTCTCCTGTTTGAAATCTCAAAGAAACCCTATTAGAAAGGATTACACTAATTGAAGAATGAAATCAATCTAACATTAGAAAAATAAGACATACCTGTTCTGAATATGTCAAGACTGCTTTGTATAATGCTCTGACTGTATATCCATGAAGCTCTGATGCATTGCTTATGACAACAATCAGTGCATGCCATACATCATCTTTCACAAACTTTCCAGCCTACTAACATGGAATAGGAGTAAGGTTAAGACCGATACAAAGAAAACAATTAAAACGAGCTTAGGCAGATGTCTCGCATTTCAATCCATACCTCCGAAAGAACCTTAAGCATCTGATCAATGTACCAGATTTTCTCTGGAGAAAACCTGCATTATCGAAATTCTTAACAAATCAACATAAACGCCAATTAACTAGACACTCACATTTCTTGAACACAAAAGGGGTAAAAGCAAGTGCTTCGTCACTTGCTCAAACAGAATACTTACTTTTCAACGATAGAACAAATTTTCGCACTAAGATCCTCCTTAAAATCTTCATCGCTGATTTCCAAATAATCAATCAGCTCCTTTGTCAGTTGTTTGACATTGTTCTCATTTATCAAAAGAGACACGAGATCAAGAGCTCTTTTCCTGATGGAAGCATCTGGGTCCTAAATTGTTCATGGAAGCAGACGCCAAGTTAATATGTATTCTTTCTCTAAGAAAAATATTACAATAGTTGTTTAAATTTTTTTTTCTTGGTAGTACTAAAAACAATACCTTAACACATTCTAAGATTGTAACTCTGTGCCTTTGCACTGCTTGATCATCAAACGCGATTGCTTTCATCAGCATGTTTAATGCAACATATCTGAGAGAACGAGAACATGATATAAGGGGAATGCAACATGTCTGAGAAAACAAGAGTGAGAAAACATAAAATAAAACGAATATTAAGAAAGAAGCGCTGTCTGATAACGAGAGAGTAATGTGCTTCATAGAGTTAACCAGACAAGATGAGAGACAGAAAAAAAAAAGAAGAAGCTAGTTACATATAACAAATTGAGGTAGAGTCCAACCTGATATTGTTGTCACGGTTAGATAAGAATCTTCCCAAGATATTGATAGCAAGCACACGCAAACTACTGGTATCTTCAATGGCCATGATTGTTTCAACACACTCATAGAGTACGGCATTTCCTGCGTTTTTGTTTGATTCAGTTTTTGTGGCCACCTACAATAGCATGAAACCAACCAAAATAAAAACCTCTCGGAGTAACAGCAAGGATCAAGGAACCTGTAAGATTATGTAAACCACAGTAGATCCCTGACTCTGAACTGAAAAGATTTTAACAAAGCATGTAACAGAGGCGGCACCAAAAGAGGTAAAGTTAAATCCAGCTAAACGTAAAGGTAATCTTAGTACTAACAAGTCTCGTATCTACCAAAGAGAATGATATCCGACCACCCCTATCAACTAAAGAAACTTATTTCCCACTGCTACAGAATCAGTTCCAGCACATGATCATACACATTTTTTCTTCCTACAACATTTCTCCAAAATATAAATTTACTGCAACTGAAAAGAAAAGAAAAAAATGATAAGTTTAATGGTTCCTACGGCAACTACATCGCAACTGTGAAACTGGTGAACGATATCCAGAATCACTTGTTAAATTATGACTAACCTGGGCAAGTATATCAGTCATCAAATCACTAGCATCAGCGTCACCATGGCCTAAAACACGTAGGAGCTTAAGTAACCGTATGTGAAGAAAAGGATCTGTGATCCCTGCAACATCATACTCAGGCTGATATGCGCTATTAGTAATATCCCTCAAAGTTTTTATCAGCCCCTCCGTGCATTTCTGTACATACAACAGAAAGACGAGAGAGAGGAAATTTAGTGCAGGAGAAATATAGTACACAGACGTATCATACAAGTAACAGAGTGTGTGCACAGGTACGGATGTTCTGCGAAGAATATTAATCTACAGTATGACAATGCTCATGTATGCATAAATTGAGTGATCTAAAGATATTATGAAGCTACCTTTCTGAAGTATTCTAGGGCCTCATCATTGATCGTGCATAGTTCATAACAAAGCTGAACTCCTGTAATAAGAACCCCATGATGCTTTTCTTTAAGCAAGGAAGAAGCAGCATTTACAAAGTTCTCTGCAAGATCTGGAACTTTCCTCACAATTCTAGTGGAGCAAAGTGCCGCCTAATATAATACAACACAAATGGTCAAAAAAATGAAGGAACAAAAACAAACAGCGCCCAAACTCCATCAAAACATAGAAATCACTTCACCTTCTTACGGATATTAGGGTCACGAAACTGGATCAATCTTTCTACTTCAGGCGCAAGATCACGAGCCATTTCTGCAGAACAAATATTCCCTAAAGCACAGAGCGCGAGCCCTACAACATACTGGTTCGTGTGGTTAAGATCTCTGCACGTGAGTTAAGGCTAAAAACTGGAACAAATCCATCACTATATTCACCCCCTACTGAATTCTCATCACAGCAAATGCAACCCAATATACACTTAGTTCTACTATATTAAAAGGATACTGTTTTAATGAATTGGTGACGAGCATCAACACTTCCTGTCTCTCATCAAGAAGCAACATGAGCCCGAGATACCCAATCCTCTTCTCCGGGAACCCAGGAGACGCAATAAGCTTCAAACACTCCATCTGCCCGAAATGCGTCGGGTAGCCCAGCATGTGTATGAACATGAGCTTGGCGAGGTTCCGGTGCCTATCGTGAGGGTCGTTCTCATTGATGGACGCTCTGATATCAGCACACTCTTTCCTCACAACGCCACGCTCCTCCGCAGCTGTTTTGCACGCTCTTATGGATCTGATCATGTCCCTGAAATCAAATGTACCCTTAAACTTCAGAATCATACAAATACAATTACGTAAAATTTTTACAAACCGATCTGACTTTCCAAAATCAAATCAAATCAAATCATCAAATGAACGAGCTCGATTTCTTCAAATCCTCCTCTCACTTGTATTATATGTTATATATGAAATGTATCGTTGATCGATAATAAACCAGAAGGGAAAGAGGATCTAATTACCTTAGACGAGTACCGGAAAAAATTGAATTCATGATTGGGTGTGGAAGAGCTGGACCTTCTTCGCCCGCCGGCAACTTTGGGAAGAAGAATCTTCAAATCAAGTTAGCAGTATTTCTCCGCCCGAATTTGTCCCGGATCCGTTACCGGAGCTCCGACTAATCTGATCAAAGACGAGAGATCAAAACGAAACTGAGATTTGGATCTCGATGAACGACAATGCTCGTTTCTTTTTTTTTGTATAACATGACTTTACTTTACATCGAAACGACAACGTTTCGGAAACCGTCATAAAACAAACCGGGCCGTTATTGGGCCGTTTAAATAATAACCGCTATTGGGCCGTTTGAATAATAGTTGTGTTGTTCCCAAATTCTCTTCCCTACACTTAAACACAGCAGATTAATTTATCTCAGGGCCCTACAAATCGCCCAATTACATGAAGAAGAAGTGCGAGACACTTTCAATAAAGGAATGAACTTTAAAGATGCTAAGCAGCAACATTAAGTAAGAGAGACACACACAGTCGCTTTCTCAAACCCCTCATCGATTCCGACATGGCTTGGTCGTTTTCCTCCCTGTTCCTCTTCTCGTTCTTTGTTTTCAGTTTAGGTAAGTGTTCAATTGATATAACTGCTTTTCTAAGGGTTTTTCTCATGGTTTTGATTTTTGTTTACATTCAGTCGAGGGTAAGCATGTTTTGGAAGACGGGTACGAGGTTACTACAGTGGTCGACGGTCACAAATCTGGTCTTAATCCACACACGGTTCATGCTCTACCGGGATCTTCTAATATGATCGTCCTTGATTCGTCTGGAAGCACGTTCTACACTACTTCTTTTCCTATGTCCGTTGGTAAAAAGCCAACCTTTTTTTATATCAAATCTATGAATCGTGTTTGTGTATTAGGGCTTGTGGGCTTTTGGTTGTGTGTGTGAAAGTCTTGAACTTTTACTATTTTAAGTGAAGATTTTCAGATGTGTGTGTGTGTGTGCAGATAGTGTGATAAACCGGTTTGCTGGGGATGGTAGTATCGGTTATTTAGATGGTAAAGCTGGTAATAGCCGGTTCAGCAAGCCGCGTGGTTTCGCTGTGGATGCTAAAGGGAATGTCTATGTTGCTGATAAGAACAATAAAGTTATACGCAAGATCAGCTCTTCAGGTGTTTAAATCAATTAGTAGTACTGTGCCCCTTTGCTTCAATGCTAGTTTGGTTGAACAATATATTTATTCTTTTGTTGTTGAATGGACTTTGTAGGTTATGTAACCACCATTGCTGGTGGAATCTCAAATGAGTTTGGACATAGAGACGGACCAGCACAGAACGCAACTTTCTCTAGTGATTTCGATATATCTTTTGTTCCTCAAAGATGTTGTTTGCTTGTTTCTGATCATGGAAACGAAATGATCCGCCAGATTAATCTAAAAGAGGAGGATTGCCTCCAAAGCTCTCATTCTAGTATGCTTTTTGTTTTACAGTAATGTTTAGTACTCTCTTCTTATAGAAACTTCAACGGTTCTTCTTTTGATTTTTTCAGATTTGGGGACATACTCTCTTTGGTCAATAGGAATTGCCCTTTCATGCTTTCTCGGTGTAGCCATTGGATTCGCTTCTCGCCCTTACATCATTCGTCATGTAAGTTACACATTAATTGTACCAACTTTATATTTGTGATTCTCTTAACCAAATCGTTATAGACAGGAAGAAGTGAGCCACCACTCGTTCATCGCGACATGGAAGCTTCTCCTAATCAAATTGGGGGAACAAGTTCGGACCTTCTTCTCCTACACTAGAAGCCTAGTTGCTGGATCAACACTTTCTTCTCTACTAAGCAGACTAGTTATGATGATCGTTTCTCACCTTTCCCTCATGTATTCCGCAATAAGTAGATTAGTATGTTCCATGGTATCTCCTCTTTTCTTCATGTGTCAGCCCAGCAGTGTAGCTGTTTTAGACAAGACGGTCTCTTCGCCTGATCCCGTAACCACGAGTCAATCACAGCCGCAGCTTTCTCTGAAGCCCTCTGATGATCTGATGGATCTGATCACGTTTGATGATGCTGAAGAAACTAATAATGATGAAGAGCGCACTGAGGAGGAAACTGTCACTGCTACATCTTTTGTAAATGTTGTGTTAAAGTAGCTTTGTGCTGAACGTTTGCTTAGGTATCTTTATGGAAGTGCTCATCTTTTTCTTTTATATCACGGAATAATAACTAAAGTTTGCTACTTTATCTTACAAGAAAGATCTAAATACCCAAATCCCCAAAATGTTACTTCTCAATAAATCTCAAAACCCAACTGTACCCCGGAGCTACAATGCTCTTAATCAACTTCTCATATATAGGAGTAGTAACCATATGGGTAAATCACAGATTGGTCTGCTCTGTAATGAAGATTCATCTGATGTCCATACTCTGTAGGCTTAGCAGTACCTGCTGCTGCTGCCACGCGCCTCTGGTCTTTCTCCTGGACCGGTCCAAACACAATCTCATTAGTCTTCTCATTGATCCGCTCATAATGAGTGTGTGGGATCGTTGAGTGATGCCTACGGTGATGCTGCTGCTGCTTACGTTTCTGTTGCTGCTGCTGCTGCTCCTGTTGGAACTCAGGGTCCAAGCTTCTGAACAAGGCACGGCTCTGACGAAGCTTTTGCGTACTCTCTGCGTCTTTAGACATGAAAGGGTAAGTTTTTTTAGGAGTGATGTTTCTGCTCTCGATTGGAGGTGGTGGTTCGTCTTTGTTGTGTATCACAAAGCTCTCTTGAACTGGCCATGGAGCTGTGCTGCTGTAAGCAGAATGATTTGTTTCTTGGTCACTGAAGCTGAAGCTTACTGTCTTCTTCTTTTTGAGACCGGGAAACATTCCACTCAACAGCTCCGCTAAAAACAACCAAGCATTCGACATGAATACTCGTAGCGGCACGAGGAAGCTTTCTTCTTGCTGCTCTTGCTCATCTCCGGTTGAAATCAGAGATGGTCTGACTGGTTTCAAAGGCTTTTGATCAGGAACGGCTTTGTATATCTCTTGATCCTATGTAAACACACAACAGCCAGAAATTCTGGTTACAGCAGAAGATGGTAATGTTTTAAGATGTTAGGATGCGATTGCAACACTTACAGTGTGATGTGAAAAGATAGAACCGAGCCTACGTTGCAACAGAGCCAGCATGTAACCAAAGAAGCCAGCCGCTATAAGAACAGCAATCCCTGCAACATTTTAAAAATTAAAGCATTTGAGGTCAGAGATAACAAACCAAAAAAAATTGGAATATTAGATCTTACCAAGAGGAAAGCCACTTCCATACTGATAAGCACAGTCATCGAAATGGAGTTGAATCTCTCTGATGGCTCGGTTTCCACGGTCGATAACCAGTAATGAACAGCTGCTTCCAACATAAACAACATCGAAATCATTTGAAAACTTTGCATCTTCACTCGGACCATCCACATGCCCTCCTCCCCCACGAACCACTTTCCCTCCAGCAATGGTTGTCACTCCTGCCATTACAAATTATCTGAGATAAACCAAGCAACTATTATCCAAAGGCAAACCACAAAACAGCAGGAAGAAAAAGAAAGACCTGCTTCACTGATCTTCCTGATAGCATTATTCACAGTATCTGCAACATAGATGTTTCCTCTATCATCCACAGTAAGCCCCTTTGGATTATTCAACCTGGCGTCTCGTAATCTACCGTCCACATGACCCGGATATCCTTCAGGTGATCCAGTAACAAGCCTTGGTCTGCTATCTGCCATTAAAATCATAAACAAAAGAAGGAAAGCTTAGAAACGACAAAAGCACCAGCTAAATCTCCTGATTTATTCAAACTTGTTAAGATCTATCACCGGGAGTGTGTTACTGCTTGCTGGATCCAAGTGCAGCTGGAGGAACTGGAGATTTCCCAGAACAAAAACAAGGTTAAAGAAAATTTTGAAAACTGGATAATAAGGGGAAAAAAAGTAAAACTGAAATGACCTTTGGAACAGCAGCCTGGAAGATAAAATCTGTGAAAGTATTAGGAGATAGATTTATAAAAGTGGCTTGGACATTTGTTGTTTGTGGGTTCTCTGATGGCTTTGAGAAGGTGAACTCAATCTTCAAGGTGCTGCTCTCGTATGCAACAATAGGTGGATATGCTGGACCATTGGTTGCTGCAAACAAGAAGGAAAGCAAGTTATTCATCTTCGTAAAGGAGTTTCGATGATGCTATAGATTTTGTTTCAGCGATTATATAGACTTTTTCTTACCTTCCTTCGATGGGCTTGGAGAAAGACCATCTAACAAATCAAACATACCACCAGCAGAAGCAGTCGTTGCTACGTGAGGTGGAGCTGGTGAAGAGAGTGTGTCTAGCGCAGTAGATGGACTATTGTTAATGGCAGCTGTCGATAACAAATCAATTGATGATGTGTTGTTTTGTGCCGGAGAAGGTGTCCCAATTGATAAAATATCCATCAACAGATCTGCGCCGGCTTTTGGACCCGGGGCTGCACCTGTAACATTGCAATGCCACAGAGGGAAAGATTGCTCATTCCAGACAATATCATAGCTGAGTACACCATAAAATGAAAAAAAAATATGTTGTAGAGACGCCAAAAAAACTAACCAGATTGTGCCGGCGATGATCCTAAGTCAACACCAAGAAGATCCTGAAGGAAATCTGCACCAGATGAACTAGGTGCAGCCATGATATCGTCAGAACCCAGGTCCAGCAAATCCACTAGTGGAGCTGCAGCAACACCATTTGGAATACTAACGGAAGGTTTGGCCATTGTTGAAACTGACGCAGGCAAAGAGCCAGCCCTCCTCACATTGAAGGTAGCCTCATCTAGCACCGGCATTCTCCCAACCAGAGAAGACCTTTATTGCATAGAGACCTCGCTTTATGAGCTTTGAGGGGAGAGAAAATTAAAAATACACTAGAAGATGGATGAAGAATAGTCAAAGAAGGAATTTATTTAACCACCTGATATTTTTATGCCTGTCAACAATAGAATTGAATTCAATAGCTCTCTGCTGCATTTCAAGGAGAAGGCTCCCTTTCTGCTTCACAATTATATCTTTAATCCTCCTGGCATTGAATTTTAGAGTACTGTTTAGTTAGCAAAAGAGAGCTGAGGACACGAACAGGTCTCAGAAGGTAGCGCACTACAGTTTCTAGTAGACAGCCAAAATTCATTATTTATATACCCAGTACAGATATTAAATGAACGCGTAGGGATGAGAATACTGAGATTGAAATATACTAGAACATACTCTGAGATAGAAGGAAAGCGGGATGACAGCTTCAGTAGAGCAACCAATGCCATCGCTTTTGTAGTCATATCTGAGTTATGGCGAGTAATGGCTTCCTCGATTACGTCCACTGCATCACTTTCCGTTACCTGCCCAAGGCAGTCAGTCAGTCATTCAACAAGAAATCGCAAGTAGCAATATCACATATGGTGAAATAATGAATTAATATTGGTACGGTAATGCTCACCGTTATTGGATCTTCAATACCAAGCATCCCCACATTGTTAACCAGCAAATCACCATATTCCCCAATGCACCAAACCGCCACTCGGACAAGGGTCTCCTGTTTGAAATCTCAAAGAAACCCTATTAGAAAGGATTACACTAATTGAAGAATGAAATCAATCTAATATTAGAAAAATAAGACATACCTGTTCTGAATATGTCAAGACTGCTTTGTATAATGCTCTGACTGTATATCCGTGAAGCTCTGATGCATTGCTTATGACAACAATCAGTGCATGCCACACATCATCTTTCACAAACTTTCCAGCCTACTTACATGGAATAGGAGTATGGTTAAGACCGATACAAAGAAAACAATTAAAACGAGCTTAGGCAGATGTCTCGCATTTCAATCCATACCTCCGAAAGAACCTTAAGCATCTGATCAATGTACCAGATTTTCTCTGGAGAAAACCTGCATTATCGAAATTCTTAACAAATCAACATAAACGCCAATTAACTGGACACTCACATTTCTTGAACACAAAAAGGGGTAAAAGCAAGTGCTTCTTCACTTGCTCAAACAGAATACTTACTTTTCAACGATAGAACAAATTTTCGCACTAAGATCCTCCTTAAAATCTTCATCGCTGATTTCCAAATAATCAATCAGCTCCTTTGTCAGTTGTTTGACATTGTTCTCATTTATCAAAAGAGACACGAGGTCAAGAGCTCTTTTCCTGATGGAAGCATCTGGGTCCTAAATTGTTCATGGAAGCAGACACCGAGTTAATATGTATTCTTTCTCTAAGAAAAATATTACAATAGTTGTTAAATTTTTTTTTTCCGGGTAGTACTAAAAACAATACCTTAACACATTCTAAGATTGTAACTCTGTGCCTTTGCACTGCTTGATCATCAAACGCGATTGCTTTCATCAGCATGTTTAATGCAACATATCTGTGAGAACGAGAACATGATATAAGGGGAATGCAACATGTCTGAGAAAACAAGAGCGAGAAAACATAAAATAAAACGAATATTAAGAAAGAAGCGCTGTCCGATAACGAGAGAGCAATGTGCTTCATAGAGTTAACCAGAGAAGATGAGAGACAGAAAAAAGAAGAAGAAGCTAGTTACATATAACAAATTGAGGTAGAGTCCAACCTGATATTGTTGTCACGGTTAGATAAGAATCTTCCCAAGATATTGATAGCAAGCACACGCAAACTACTGGTATCTTCAATGGCCATGATTGTTTCAACACACTCATAGAGTACGGCATTTCCTGCGTTTTTGTTTGATTCAGTTTTTGTGGCCACCTACAATAGCATGAAACCAACCAAAATAAAAACCTCTCGGAGTAACAGCAAGGATCAAGGAACCTGTAAGATTATGTAAACCACAGTAGATCCCTGACTCTGAACTGAAAATATTTTAACAAAGCATGTGACAGAGGCGGCACCAAAAGAGGTAAAATTTAATCCGGCTAAACGCAAAGGTAATCTTAGTACTAACAAGTCTCGTATCTACCAAAGAGAATGATATCCGACCACCCCTATCAACTAAAGAAACTTATTTCCCACTTATGCTGCACAGCTACAGAATCAGTTCCAACACATGATCATACACATTTTTTCTTCCTACAACGTTTGTCCAAAATATATATTTACTGCAACTGAAAAGAAAGGAAAAAATGATAAGTTTTATGGTTCCTACGGGAACTACATCACAACTGTGAAAATGGTGAACGATATCCAGAATCACTTGTTAAATTATGACTAACCTGGGCAAGTATATCAGTCATCAAATCACTAGCATCAGCGTCACCATGGCCTAAAACACGTAGGAGCTTAAGTAACCGTATGTGAAGAAAAGGATCTGTGATCCCTGCAACATCATACTCAGGCTGATATGCGCTATTAGTAATATCCCTCAAAGTTTTTATCAGCCCCTCCGTGCATTTCTGTACATACAACAGAAAGACGAGAGAGACGAAATTTAGTGCAGGAGAAATAGAGTACACAGATGCATCATACAAGTAACAGAGTGTGCACAGGTACGGATGTTCTGGGAAGAATATTAATCTACAGTACGGCAATGCTCATATATGCATAAATTGAGTGGTCTACAAAAAATTATGAAGCTACCTTTCTGAAGTATTCTAGGGCCTCATCATTGATCGTGCATAGTTCATAACAAAGTTGAACTCCTGTAATAAGAACCCCATGATGCTTTTCTTTAAGCAAGGAAGAAGCAGCATTTACAAAGTTCTCTGCAAGATCTGGAACTTTCCTCACTATTCTAGTGGAGCAAAGTGCCGCCTACATATAATACAACACAAATGGTCAAAGAAATGAAGGAACAGAACAAACAGCGCTCAAAGTCCATCAAAACATATATATTAACTAGAAAAGCACTTCACCTTCTTACGGATATTAGGGTCACGAAACTGGATCAATCTTTCTACTTCAGGCGCAAGATCACGAGCCATTTCTGCAGAACAAATATTCCCTAAAGCACAGAGCGCGAGCCCTACAACATACTGGTTCGTGTGGTTAAGATCTCTGCACGTGAGTTAAGGTTTAAAACTGGAACAAATCCATAACTATATTTACCCCTACTGAAAATTCTCATCACAGCAATGCAACCCAATACACTAACATTGAGCAAGAATCTATATTAAAAGGATACTGTTTTAATGAATTGGTGACGAGCATCAACACTTCCTGTCTCTCATCAAGAAGCAACATGAGCCCGAGATAACCAATCCTCTTCTCCGGGAACCCAGGAGACGCAATAAGCTTCAAACACTCCATCTGCCCAAAATGCGTCGGGTAGCCCAGCATGTGTATGAACATGAGCTTGGCGAGGTTCCGGTGCCTATCGTGAGGGTCGTTCTCATTGATGGACGCTCTGATATCAGCACACTCTTTCCTCACAACGCCACGCTCCTCCGCAGCTGTTTTGCACGCTCTTATGGATCTGATCATGTCCCTGAAATCAAATGTACCCTTAAACTTCAGAATCATACAAATACAATTACGTAAAATTTTTACAAACCGATCTGACTTTCCAAAATCAAATCAAATCAAATCATCAAATGAACGAGCTCGATTTCTTCAAATCCTCCTCTCACTTGTATTATATGTTATATATGAAATGTATCGTTGATCGATAATAAACCAGAAGGGAAAGAGGATCTAATTACCTTAGACGAGTACCGGAAAAAATTGAATTCATGATTGGGTGTGGAAGAGCTGGACCTTCTTCGCCCGCCGGCAACTTTGGGAAGAAGAATCTTCAAATCAAGTTAGCAGTATTTCTCCGCCCGAATTTGTCCCGGATCCGTTACCGGAGCTCCGACTAATCTGATCAAAGACGAGAGATCAAAACGAAACTGAGATTTGGATCTCGATGAACGACAATGCTCGTTTCTTTTTTTTTGTATAACATGACTTTACTTTACATCGAAACGACAACGTTTCGGAAACCGTCATAAAACAAACCGGGCCGTTATTGGGCCGTTTAAATAATAACCGCTATTGGGCCGTTTGAATAATAGTTGTGTTGTTCCCAAATTCTCTTCCCTACACTTAAACACAGCAGATTAATTTATCTCAGGGCCCTACAAATCGCCCAATTACATGAAGAAGAAGTGCGAGACACTTTCAATAAAGGAATGAACTTTAAAGATGCTAAGCAGCAACATTAAGTAAGAGAGACACACACAGTCGCTTTCTCAAACCCCTCATCGATTCCGACATGGCTTGGTCGTTTTCCTCCCTGTTCCTCTTCTCGTTCTTTGTTTTCAGTTTAGGTAAGTGTTCAATTGATATAACTGCTTTTCTAAGGGTTTTTCTCATGGTTTTGATTTTTGTTTACATTCAGTCGAGGGTAAGCATGTTTTGGAAGACGGGTACGAGGTTACTACAGTGGTCGACGGTCACAAATCTGGTCTTAATCCACACACGGTTCATGCTCTACCGGGATCTTCTAATATGATCGTCCTTGATTCGTCTGGAAGCACGTTCTACACTACTTCTTTTCCTATGTCCGTTGGTAAAAAGCCAACCTTTTTTTATATCAAATCTATGAATCGTGTTTGTGTATTAGGGCTTGTGGGCTTTTGGTTGTGTGTGTGAAAGTCTTGAACTTTTACTATTTTAAGTGAAGATTTTCAGATGTGTGTGTGTGTGTGCAGATAGTGTGATAAACCGGTTTGCTGGGGATGGTAGTATCGGTTATTTAGATGGTAAAGCTGGTAATAGCCGGTTCAGCAAGCCGCGTGGTTTCGCTGTGGATGCTAAAGGGAATGTCTATGTTGCTGATAAGAACAATAAAGTTATACGCAAGATCAGCTCTTCAGGTGTTTAAATCAATTAGTAGTACTGTGCCCCTTTGCTTCAATGCTAGTTTGGTTGAACAATATATTTATTCTTTTGTTGTTGAATGGACTTTGTAGGTTATGTAACCACCATTGCTGGTGGAATCTCAAATGAGTTTGGACATAGAGACGGACCAGCACAGAACGCAACTTTCTCTAGTGATTTCGATATATCTTTTGTTCCTCAAAGATGTTGTTTGCTTGTTTCTGATCATGGAAACGAAATGATCCGCCAGATTAATCTAAAAGAGGAGGATTGCCTCCAAAGCTCTCATTCTAGTATGCTTTTTGTTTTACAGTAATGTTTAGTACTCTCTTCTTATAGAAACTTCAACGGTTCTTCTTTTGATTTTTTCAGATTTGGGGACATACTCTCTTTGGTCAATAGGAATTGCCCTTTCATGCTTTCTCGGTGTAGCCATTGGATTCGCTTCTCGCCCTTACATCATTCGTCATGTAAGTTACACATTAATTGTACCAACTTTATATTTGTGATTCTCTTAACCAAATCGTTATAGACAGGAAGAAGTGAGCCACCACTCGTTCATCGCGACATGGAAGCTTCTCCTAATCAAATTGGGGGAACAAGTTCGGACCTTCTTCTCCTACACTAGAAGCCTAGTTGCTGGATCAACACTTTCTTCTCTACTAAGCAGACTAGTTATGATGATCGTTTCTCACCTTTCCCTCATGTATTCCGCAATAAGTAGATTAGTATGTTCCATGGTATCTCCTCTTTTCTTCATGTGTCAGCCCAGCAGTGTAGCTGTTTTAGACAAGACGGTCTCTTCGCCTGATCCCGTAACCACGAGTCAATCACAGCCGCAGCTTTCTCTGAAGCCCTCTGATGATCTGATGGATCTGATCACGTTTGATGATGCTGAAGAAACTAATAATGATGAAGAGCGCACTGAGGAGGAAACTGTCACTGCTACATCTTTTGTAAATGTTGTGTTAAAGTAGCTTTGTGCTGAACGTTTGCTTAGGTATCTTTATGGAAGTGCTCATCTTTTTCTTTTATATCACGGAATAATAACTAAAGTTTGCTACTTTATCTTACAAGAAAGATCTAAATACCCAAATCCCCAAAATGTTACTTCTCAATAAATCTCAAAACCCAACTGTACCCCGGAGCTACAATGCTCTTAATCAACTTCTCATATATAGGAGTAGTAACCATATGGGTAAATCACAGATTGGTCTGCTCTGTAATGAAGATTCATCTGATGTCCATACTCTGTAGGCTTAGCAGTACCTGCTGCTGCTGCCACGCGCCTCTGGTCTTTCTCCTGGACCGGTCCAAACACAATCTCATTAGTCTTCTCATTGATCCGCTCATAATGAGTGTGTGGGATCGTTGAGTGATGCCTACGGTGATGCTGCTGCTGCTTACGTTTCTGTTGCTGCTGCTGCTGCTCCTGTTGGAACTCAGGGTCCAAGCTTCTGAACAAGGCACGGCTCTGACGAAGCTTTTGCGTACTCTCTGCGTCTTTAGACATGAAAGGGTAAGTTTTTTTAGGAGTGATGTTTCTGCTCTCGATTGGAGGTGGTGGTTCGTCTTTGTTGTGTATCACAAAGCTCTCTTGAACTGGCCATGGAGCTGTGCTGCTGTAAGCAGAATGATTTGTTTCTTGGTCACTGAAGCTGAAGCTTACTGTCTTCTTCTTTTTGAGACCGGGAAACATTCCACTCAACAGCTCCGCTAAAAACAACCAAGCATTCGACATGAATACTCGTAGCGGCACGAGGAAGCTTTCTTCTTGCTGCTCTTGCTCATCTCCGGTTGAAATCAGAGATGGTCTGACTGGTTTCAAAGGCTTTTGATCAGGAACGGCTTTGTATATCTCTTGATCCTATGTAAACACACAACAGCCAGAAATTCTGGTTACAGCAGAAGATGGTAATGTTTTAAGATGTTAGGATGCGATTGCAACACTTACAGTGTGATGTGAAAAGATAGAACCGAGCCTACGTTGCAACAGAGCCAGCATGTAACCAAAGAAGCCAGCCGCTATAAGAACAGCAATCCCTGCAACATTTTAAAAATTAAAGCATTTGAGGTCAGAGATAACAAACCAAAAAAAATTGGAATATTAGATCTTACCAAGAGGAAAGCCACTTCCATACTGATAAGCACAGTCATCGAAATGGAGTTGAATCTCTCTGATGGCTCGGTTTCCACGGTCGATAACCAGTAATGAACAGCTGCTTCCAACATAAACAACATCGAAATCATTTGAAAACTTTGCATCTTCACTCGGACCATCCACATGCCCTCCTCCCCCACGAACCACTTTCCCTCCAGCAATGGTTGTCACTCCTGCCATTACAAATTATCTGAGATAAACCAAGCAACTATTATCCAAAGGCAAACCACAAAACAGCAGGAAGAAAAAGAAAGACCTGCTTCACTGATCTTCCTGATAGCATTATTCACAGTATCTGCAACATAGATGTTTCCTCTATCATCCACAGTAAGCCCCTTTGGATTATTCAACCTGGCGTCTCGTAATCTACCGTCCACATGACCCGGATATCCTTCAGGTGATCCAGTAACAAGCCTTGGTCTGCTATCTGCCATTAAAATCATAAACAAAAGAAGGAAAGCTTAGAAACGACAAAAGCACCAGCTAAATCTCCTGATTTATTCAAACTTGTTAAGATCTATCACCGGGAGTGTGTTACTGCTTGCTGGATCCAAGTGCAGCTGGAGGAACTGGAGATTTCCCAGAACAAAAACAAGGTTAAAGAAAATTTTGAAAACTGGATAATAAGGGGAAAAAAAGTAAAACTGAAATGACCTTTGGAACAGCAGCCTGGAAGATAAAATCTGTGAAAGTATTAGGAGATAGATTTATAAAAGTGGCTTGGACATTTGTTGTTTGTGGGTTCTCTGATGGCTTTGAGAAGGTGAACTCAATCTTCAAGGTGCTGCTCTCGTATGCAACAATAGGTGGATATGCTGGACCATTGGTTGCTGCAAACAAGAAGGAAAGCAAGTTATTCATCTTCGTAAAGGAGTTTCGATGATGCTATAGATTTTGTTTCAGCGATTATATAGACTTTTTCTTACCTTCCTTCGATGGGCTTGGAGAAAGACCATCTAACAAATCAAACATACCACCAGCAGAAGCAGTCGTTGCTACGTGAGGTGGAGCTGGTGAAGAGAGTGTGTCTAGCGCAGTAGATGGACTATTGTTAATGGCAGCTGTCGATAACAAATCAATTGATGATGTGTTGTTTTGTGCCGGAGAAGGTGTCCCAATTGATAAAATATCCATCAACAGATCTGCGCCGGCTTTTGGACCCGGGGCTGCACCTGTAACATTGCAATGCCACAGAGGGAAAGATTGCTCATTCCAGACAATATCATAGCTGAGTACACCATAAAATGAAAAAAAAATATGTTGTAGAGACGCCAAAAAAACTAACCAGATTGTGCCGGCGATGATCCTAAGTCAACACCAAGAAGATCCTGAAGGAAATCTGCACCAGATGAACTAGGTGCAGCCATGATATCGTCAGAACCCAGGTCCAGCAAATCCACTAGTGGAGCTGCAGCAACACCATTTGGAATACTAACGGAAGGTTTGGCCATTGTTGAAACTGACGCAGGCAAAGAGCCAGCCCTCCTCACATTGAAGGTAGCCTCATCTAGCACCGGCATTCTCCCAACCAGAGAAGACCTTTATTGCATAGAGACCTCGCTTTATGAGCTTTGAGGGGAGAGAAAATTAAAAATACACTAGAAGATGGATGAAGAATAGTCAAAGAAGGAATTTATTTAACCACCTGATATTTTTATGCCTGTCAACAATAGAATTGAATTCAATAGCTCTCTGCTGCATTTCAAGGAGAAGGCTCCCTTTCTGCTTCACAATTATATCTTTAATCCTCCTGGCATTGAATTTTAGAGTACTGTTTAGTTAGCAAAAGAGAGCTGAGGACACGAACAGGTCTCAGAAGGTAGCGCACTACAGTTTCTAGTAGACAGCCAAAATTCATTATTTATATACCCAGTACAGATATTAAATGAACGCGTAGGGATGAGAATACTGAGATTGAAATATACTAGAACATACTCTGAGATAGAAGGAAAGCGGGATGACAGCTTCAGTAGAGCAACCAATGCCATCGCTTTTGTAGTCATATCTGAGTTATGGCGAGTAATGGCTTCCTCGATTACGTCCACTGCATCACTTTCCGTTACCTGCCCAAGGCAGTCAGTCAGTCATTCAACAAGAAATCGCAAGTAGCAATATCACATATGGTGAAATAATGAATTAATATTGGTACGGTAATGCTCACCGTTATTGGATCTTCAATACCAAGCATCCCCACATTGTTAACCAGCAAATCACCATATTCCCCAATGCACCAAACCGCCACTCGGACAAGGGTCTCCTGTTTGAAATCTCAAAGAAACCCTATTAGAAAGGATTACACTAATTGAAGAATGAAATCAATCTAATATTAGAAAAATAAGACATACCTGTTCTGAATATGTCAAGACTGCTTTGTATAATGCTCTGACTGTATATCCGTGAAGCTCTGATGCATTGCTTATGACAACAATCAGTGCATGCCACACATCATCTTTCACAAACTTTCCAGCCTACTTACATGGAATAGGAGTATGGTTAAGACCGATACAAAGAAAACAATTAAAACGAGCTTAGGCAGATGTCTCGCATTTCAATCCATACCTCCGAAAGAACCTTAAGCATCTGATCAATGTACCAGATTTTCTCTGGAGAAAACCTGCATTATCGAAATTCTTAACAAATCAACATAAACGCCAATTAACTGGACACTCACATTTCTTGAACACAAAAAGGGGTAAAAGCAAGTGCTTCTTCACTTGCTCAAACAGAATACTTACTTTTCAACGATAGAACAAATTTTCGCACTAAGATCCTCCTTAAAATCTTCATCGCTGATTTCCAAATAATCAATCAGCTCCTTTGTCAGTTGTTTGACATTGTTCTCATTTATCAAAAGAGACACGAGGTCAAGAGCTCTTTTCCTGATGGAAGCATCTGGGTCCTAAATTGTTCATGGAAGCAGACACCGAGTTAATATGTATTCTTTCTCTAAGAAAAATATTACAATAGTTGTTAAATTTTTTTTTTCCGGGTAGTACTAAAAACAATACCTTAACACATTCTAAGATTGTAACTCTGTGCCTTTGCACTGCTTGATCATCAAACGCGATTGCTTTCATCAGCATGTTTAATGCAACATATCTGTGAGAACGAGAACATGATATAAGGGGAATGCAACATGTCTGAGAAAACAAGAGCGAGAAAACATAAAATAAAACGAATATTAAGAAAGAAGCGCTGTCCGATAACGAGAGAGCAATGTGCTTCATAGAGTTAACCAGAGAAGATGAGAGACAGAAAAAAGAAGAAGAAGCTAGTTACATATAACAAATTGAGGTAGAGTCCAACCTGATATTGTTGTCACGGTTAGATAAGAATCTTCCCAAGATATTGATAGCAAGCACACGCAAACTACTGGTATCTTCAATGGCCATGATTGTTTCAACACACTCATAGAGTACGGCATTTCCTGCGTTTTTGTTTGATTCAGTTTTTGTGGCCACCTACAATAGCATGAAACCAACCAAAATAAAAACCTCTCGGAGTAACAGCAAGGATCAAGGAACCTGTAAGATTATGTAAACCACAGTAGATCCCTGACTCTGAACTGAAAATATTTTAACAAAGCATGTGACAGAGGCGGCACCAAAAGAGGTAAAATTTAATCCGGCTAAACGCAAAGGTAATCTTAGTACTAACAAGTCTCGTATCTACCAAAGAGAATGATATCCGACCACCCCTATCAACTAAAGAAACTTATTTCCCACTTATGCTGCACAGCTACAGAATCAGTTCCAACACATGATCATACACATTTTTTCTTCCTACAACGTTTGTCCAAAATATATATTTACTGCAACTGAAAAGAAAGGAAAAAATGATAAGTTTTATGGTTCCTACGGGAACTACATCACAACTGTGAAAATGGTGAACGATATCCAGAATCACTTGTTAAATTATGACTAACCTGGGCAAGTATATCAGTCATCAAATCACTAGCATCAGCGTCACCATGGCCTAAAACACGTAGGAGCTTAAGTAACCGTATGTGAAGAAAAGGATCTGTGATCCCTGCAACATCATACTCAGGCTGATATGCGCTATTAGTAATATCCCTCAAAGTTTTTATCAGCCCCTCCGTGCATTTCTGTACATACAACAGAAAGACGAGAGAGACGAAATTTAGTGCAGGAGAAATAGAGTACACAGATGCATCATACAAGTAACAGAGTGTGCACAGGTACGGATGTTCTGGGAAGAATATTAATCTACAGTACGGCAATGCTCATATATGCATAAATTGAGTGGTCTACAAAAAATTATGAAGCTACCTTTCTGAAGTATTCTAGGGCCTCATCATTGATCGTGCATAGTTCATAACAAAGTTGAACTCCTGTAATAAGAACCCCATGATGCTTTTCTTTAAGCAAGGAAGAAGCAGCATTTACAAAGTTCTCTGCAAGATCTGGAACTTTCCTCACTATTCTAGTGGAGCAAAGTGCCGCCTACATATAATACAACACAAATGGTCAAAGAAATGAAGGAACAGAACAAACAGCGCTCAAAGTCCATCAAAACATATATATTAACTAGAAAAGCACTTCACCTTCTTACGGATATTAGGGTCACGAAACTGGATCAATCTTTCTACTTCAGGCGCAAGATCACGAGCCATTTCTGCAGAACAAATATTCCCTAAAGCACAGAGCGCGAGCCCTACAACATACTGGTTCGTGTGGTTAAGATCTCTGCACGTGAGTTAAGGTTTAAAACTGGAACAAATCCATAACTATATTTACCCCTACTGAAAATTCTCATCACAGCAATGCAACCCAATACACTAACATTGAGCAAGAATCTATATTAAAAGGATACTGTTTTAATGAATTGGTGACGAGCATCAACACTTCCTGTCTCTCATCAAGAAGCAACATGAGCCCGAGATAACCAATCCTCTTCTCCGGGAACCCAGGAGACGCAATAAGCTTCAAACACTCCATCTGCCCAAAATGCGTCGGGTAGCCCAGCATGTGTATGAACATGAGCTTGGCGAGGTTCCGGTGCCTATCGTGAGGGTCGTTCTCATTGATGGACGCTCTGATATCAGCACACTCTTTCCTCACAACGCCACGCTCCTCCGCAGCTGTTTTGCACGCTCTTATGGATCTGATCATGTCCCTGAAATCAAATGTACCCTTAAACTTCAGAATCATACAAATACAATTACGTAAAATTTTTACAAACCGATCTGACTTTCCAAAATCAAATCAAATCAAATCATCAAATGAACGAGCTCGATTTCTTCAAATCCTCCTCTCACTTGTATTATATGTTATATATGAAATGTATCGTTGATCGATAATAAACCAGAAGGGAAAGAGGATCTAATTACCTTAGACGAGTACCGGAAAAAATTGAATTCATGATTGGGTGTGGAAGAGCTGGACCTTCTTCGCCCGCCGGCAACTTTGGGAAGAAGAATCTTCAAATCAAGTTAGCAGTATTTCTCCGCCCGAATTTGTCCCGGATCCGTTACCGGAGCTCCGACTAATCTGATCAAAGACGAGAGATCAAAACGAAACTGAGATTTGGATCTCGATGAACGACAATGCTCGTTTCTTTTTTTTTGTATAACATGACTTTACTTTACATCGAAACGACAACGTTTCGGAAACCGTCATAAAACAAACCGGGCCGTTATTGGGCCGTTTAAATAATAACCGCTATTGGGCCGTTTGAATAATAGTTGTGTTGTTCCCAAATTCTCTTCCCTACACTTAAACACAGCAGATTAATTTATCTCAGGGCCCTACAAATCGCCCAATTACATGAAGAAGAAGTGCGAGACACTTTCAATAAAGGAATGAACTTTAAAGATGCTAAGCAGCAACATTAAGTAAGAGAGACACACACAGTCGCTTTCTCAAACCCCTCATCGATTCCGACATGGCTTGGTCGTTTTCCTCCCTGTTCCTCTTCTCGTTCTTTGTTTTCAGTTTAGGTAAGTGTTCAATTGATATAACTGCTTTTCTAAGGGTTTTTCTCATGGTTTTGATTTTTGTTTACATTCAGTCGAGGGTAAGCATGTTTTGGAAGACGGGTACGAGGTTACTACAGTGGTCGACGGTCACAAATCTGGTCTTAATCCACACACGGTTCATGCTCTACCGGGATCTTCTAATATGATCGTCCTTGATTCGTCTGGAAGCACGTTCTACACTACTTCTTTTCCTATGTCCGTTGGTAAAAAGCCAACCTTTTTTTATATCAAATCTATGAATCGTGTTTGTGTATTAGGGCTTGTGGGCTTTTGGTTGTGTGTGTGAAAGTCTTGAACTTTTACTATTTTAAGTGAAGATTTTCAGATGTGTGTGTGTGTGTGCAGATAGTGTGATAAACCGGTTTGCTGGGGATGGTAGTATCGGTTATTTAGATGGTAAAGCTGGTAATAGCCGGTTCAGCAAGCCGCGTGGTTTCGCTGTGGATGCTAAAGGGAATGTCTATGTTGCTGATAAGAACAATAAAGTTATACGCAAGATCAGCTCTTCAGGTGTTTAAATCAATTAGTAGTACTGTGCCCCTTTGCTTCAATGCTAGTTTGGTTGAACAATATATTTATTCTTTTGTTGTTGAATGGACTTTGTAGGTTATGTAACCACCATTGCTGGTGGAATCTCAAATGAGTTTGGACATAGAGACGGACCAGCACAGAACGCAACTTTCTCTAGTGATTTCGATATATCTTTTGTTCCTCAAAGATGTTGTTTGCTTGTTTCTGATCATGGAAACGAAATGATCCGCCAGATTAATCTAAAAGAGGAGGATTGCCTCCAAAGCTCTCATTCTAGTATGCTTTTTGTTTTACAGTAATGTTTAGTACTCTCTTCTTATAGAAACTTCAACGGTTCTTCTTTTGATTTTTTCAGATTTGGGGACATACTCTCTTTGGTCAATAGGAATTGCCCTTTCATGCTTTCTCGGTGTAGCCATTGGATTCGCTTCTCGCCCTTACATCATTCGTCATGTAAGTTACACATTAATTGTACCAACTTTATATTTGTGATTCTCTTAACCAAATCGTTATAGACAGGAAGAAGTGAGCCACCACTCGTTCATCGCGACATGGAAGCTTCTCCTAATCAAATTGGGGGAACAAGTTCGGACCTTCTTCTCCTACACTAGAAGCCTAGTTGCTGGATCAACACTTTCTTCTCTACTAAGCAGACTAGTTATGATGATCGTTTCTCACCTTTCCCTCATGTATTCCGCAATAAGTAGATTAGTATGTTCCATGGTATCTCCTCTTTTCTTCATGTGTCAGCCCAGCAATGTAGCTGTTTTAGACAAGACGGTCTCTTCGCCTGATCCCGTAACCACGAGTCAATCACAGCCGCAGCTTTCTCTGAAGCCCTCTGATGATCTTGTGGACCTGATTACGTTTGATGATGCCGAAGAGCGCACTGAGGAGGAAACTGTCACTGCTACATCTTTTGTAAATGTTGTGTTAAAGTAGCTTTGTGCTGAACGTTTGCTTAAGTATCTTTATGGAAGTGCTCATCTTTTTCTTTTATATCACTGAATAATAACTAAAGTTTGCTACTTTATCTTACAAGTTCTAAATACCCAAATCCCCAAAATGTCACCTCTCAATAAATCTAAATACCCACCTGTACCCCGGAGCTACAATGCTCTTAATCAACTTCTCATGTATAGGAATAGTAACCATATGGGTAAATCACAGATTGGTCTGCTCTGTAATGAAGATTCTGGTGACTATTCATCTGATCAGTGCCTGCTGCTGCCACACGCCTCTGGTCTTGCTCCTGGACCGGTCCAAACACAATCTCATTAGTCTTCTCACTGATCCTCTCATAATGAGTGTGTGGGATCGTTGAGTGATGCCTACGGTGATGCTGCTGCTGCTTACGTTTCTGTTGCTGCTGCTGCTGCTCCTGTTGGAACTCAGGGTCCAAGCTTCTGAACAAGGCACGGCTCTGACGAAGCTGTTGCGTACTCTCCGCGTCTTTAGACATGAAAGGGTAAGTTTTTTTAGGAGTGATGTTTCTGCTCTCGATGGGAGGTGGTGGTTCGTCGTTGTTGTGTATCACAAAGCTCTCTTGAACTGGCCATGGAGCCGTGCTGTAAGCAGAATGATTTGTTTCTTGGTGATTGAAGCTGAAGCTTACTGTCTTCTTCTTTTTGAGACCAGGAAACATTCCACTCAACAGCTCCGCTAAAAACAACCAAGCATTCGACATGAATACCCGTAACGGCACGAGGAAGCTTTCTTCTTGCTGCTCTTGCTCATATCCGGTTGAAATCAGAGATGGTCTGACTGGTTTCAAAGGCTTTTGATCAGGAACGGCTTTGTATATCTCTTGATCCTATGTACAACACACAACAGCCAGAAATGCTGGTTTACAGCAGAAGATGGTAATGTTTTAAGATGTTAGGATGCGATTGCAACACTTACAGTGTGATGTGAAAAGATAGAACCGAGCCTACGTTGCAACAGAGCCAGCATGTAACCAAAGAAGCCTGCGGCTATAAGAACAGCAATCCCTGCAACATTTTAAAATTAAAGCATTTGAGGTCAGAGATAACAAAACCAAAAAAATTTGGAATATTTAGATCTTACCAAGAGGAAAGCCACTTCCATACTGATAAGCACAGTCATCGAAATGGAGTTGAATCTCTCTGATGGCTCGGTTTCCACGGTCAACGACCAGCAAGGAACAGCTGCTTCCAACGTAAACAACATCGAAATCATTTGAGAACTTTGCATCTTCACTCGGACCATCCACATGCCCTCCTCCCCCACGAACCACTTTCCCTCCAGCAATGGTTGTGACTCCTGTCATTACAAAATTTTTCTTTCTCAAATCTCTGAGATAAACCAAGCAACACTTGTCCAAAAGGCAAGGATGGAAAGAAAAAAAGACCTGCTTCACTGATCTTCCTGATAGCATTATTCACAGTATCTGCAACATAGATATTTCCTCTGTCATCCACAGTAAGCCCCTTTGGATTGTTCAACCTGGCGTCTCGTAATCTACCGTCCACATGACCAGGATATCCTTCAGGTGAGCCAGTAACAAGCCTTGGTCTGCTATCTGCCATTAAATCATAAAGCTTAGAAACGACAAAAGCACCAGCAAAATCTCCTGATTTTTTCTACCTTTTTTAAAAAAAAAACCTAAGACCTCTCTATTGCTGCCATATACAACAATTAAGGATAAGTCCATGTGCACACAGTGTACATCGATTAGGTAAGAAAAAATAGTATCTTTTTCACGTGATCCATCCGTATACAAAATCCTTAACACAGATCATCAAAATATTGGAACCCACGTCGGTAAATCAAAAAAACAGTACAACAAATGTGACACACACACACACACAGACACACAAACCCGTGTTTCGAAATCAGAAAAAGTTAGAATCTTGATGGTGGAAACAAACTTACAAAGGGAAAGAGAAGATGAGATCTTGTAAACGTTGCTATTCTCGGAATCGAGAATAAGGAGCTCGCCGTTAGGCAAGACGTGGAGAGAATAAGGATCGATACCGAGTTTGCTTCCGTCTAGAACCGTCTCCACTGAATACCCGTTTTCGAATTTCACCATCGACTTCGTAGAAACCGCTGATTGATTGATTAGTAGAAATAAGAAAAGCTCAGTGATTTGAAAAGAAAAAGATCAAAACTTTTATCAGTGAGTGGTTTAGAAAACCTGTTTTCTTAGAGGTGGTTTTGAGAGACCATAGCCATTTCATGAGGGAAGTTCCGTGATTTGAGATGAACCCACTAACAATCTCTGCGTAAAGATCGAAACTTTAGATAAAAAAAACAAGACATTGCGGGGAAAAAAAAACAGAGTGAGACGACGAACTTGCTGGTGATGCTGATGAAGGAGCTGAAGCTACAGAAACGGAGAGGAGGAGAATGATGATACCCAGAAGCAGAAAGTCCCTTTTCATTACTTTGGTTCCGGGAGAGATTAGTAGCTAAAACCCTTTGTTCATATCTTAAAAAAAACGGAGAGAAACAGAGAACAATGTGAAGAGAAAAGCAAGGATGAATGGTGGATACTGTGCTTGCGATAGTGAGGAGCAAATGGTTATCAAAGGAAGTAGGGACAGTTTGTGAGGATGGAGAAAAGGTTGAAGAGGGAGAAGAGAGAGGGAGAGAGAAAACAAAGGAGAGACGAAGACGAGCGACACACGTGTCATGCCATCGAACGTCGGCGTAACAACTTTTTTAATGCCAAAGATTTTTTTTTAATGGTTTAGACCGTTTGGTAGCATGCTCTATTGAAGACGTTGCAACAAACAAACGTCCAAGGGAGATAGAAAATATGTGATTGCTAATTTGTGACAGTATAATACTATAATATCACTTGTTCAAGGAATTAGAGAAACGAGCTTGTCCTTTTGGTTACTTTGTTTCGTGTAAATACAAACCATCATTGAGACTTCAAAAGATATTATTCTATACAAAGAGATGAATACACCTTCCCACCAAGCTTGGAAAAATAAAATAATAATTCACACAGACGACAAGTCCCATTGTTATCTGTTGATCTTTCCAAGTCATCTGTTGCTTTTGGTTGGTTACTCACACTGACACATTTCTTTTCTTGGTATCAGCTGATGCTCTGAAACGCCACATGTGTATGTGAGGAGGAGGATTCTTGTGGATGCCCAGGCTTCGAGCTGCTCGATGCAGCAGCTAGTCCTGCTAGGAGCTTCAGTACGTCAGAGACATCATCCAGGAAGTACTTGGCTTTGCTTGGTTTTCTTCCCACCGTGTGCAGGCAAAGATCTCTGGTCGCATTGGGAGGTCCGGGTTTGTCACTGTGCTTAATATTCTCTCAAACATGTCCCCGTCTGATCTGTCATCTCTTATACACATCACCATGTCAGGTGAGTTTCCATTCTCTACCATTCGGTGTATGACTTCTTCCACGGCTAAAGCCTTTGCTTACTCCCTGCATCAGCAAGAAGAAGAGATTAAATCACATAAGAAGCTAAAAGGAAGCTTTTGCATTTGATTAGCACAAAGAAAAGGGAGTGCAACGGATTCTTGATCTTACATGTGGTTTGACCTCTACGATCTGCTGGCCTCTCGCTCGTTTGCAAGCACACTCATAAATGTAACACCATGGTATATTTCAATTCGTTATATTATGTACAATGATATGATTTGGTAAAATATTTGTTGACCAGAACTAGCGATATGCATCTTTGTTATGTTTTTGAAAATCATTTGAATACTGCAGATGTAAGTTTTTATTACCAAAACTAGCTCTCTTATATACACCATGAAATTTATCGCATCATTATAACCAAGTGTAAAGCATCTCTTTCAAAAGTAAAATTCATGGTGTCTAAGAATATTTCAAAGAAAAAAACATGTAAAAGGAAAATTTTAAAGTAGTAAATTCTATAAATATTTCAAAAATAGATGTCTAAGAATATTTTAAAAAAAATTCTAACTAAATTAAACTACACAAATGGAATATTCCAAGTCTGGGTCTGGTGTTTCCTTTTGTGAAATATCAGACTTCTTGTGAAAATACTTTTCGAAAAGGGGTTTACTTGTAATTTGTAAACTTCTTTCATTATAATTACATTTAACTTTTCGGTCCCAAAACATTCGTGCTCTCTTTCCTCTCCCAAGTCGGAACCCTAAATACATCCTCCCCCTTCGCCGCAAGCCCTCGATTCTCAGGTAAACCATACTCCGATTTCCCCTTCGACACTAGTCACAGCAAGTCTCATGAAACTGACAATCTCTTTTACTGGGTTCTGTCCGTTCGTTCAGGTTTGTCTGATTTTGCAACATGACAAGGGTTTACGTCGGGAATCTGGACCCTCGGGTCACCGAAAGGGAACTTGAAGATGAATTCAGAAACTTTGGCGTCCTTCGCAAGTAAATCTCTAAGCTTTTTACAACTTTTAGTTACTTTCTGTTTACTGGAGGTTTAGTGTATTTTTTTTTTAACGCTTGAGAATGAAATCTGCAGTGTTTGGGTAGCTCGAAGGCCACCAGGCTACGCTTTCCTTGAGTTCGATGATGAAAGAGATGCTTTGGATGCTATCAGAGCTTTGGATGGTCAGTCTTCGACTCTGATTAGTTGCTATCTCAGTCTCCATGTTTGGATTGGATCTTATTGCTTTGATTTTTGATTTGCAAAATTGTAACTTTTTTTTGTTTATTTACCAACTGAGTCATGGTCTTCAGGGAAGAATGGGTGGCGTGTGGAGCTTTCTCACAAAGATAAGGGGGGTCGTGGAGGTGGTGGTGGTCGTCGTGGTGGTATCGAGGACTCCAAGTGCTATGAGTGTGGAGAGCCTGGTCATTTTGCGAGGGAGTGTCGCCGTGGTGGTGGTCGAGGAGGCTATGGGAGGCGTAGAAGCCCTAGCCCTCGCCGTCGTAGGAGTCCTGATTATGCCTATGGACGCAGGTGAGTTTCTAACTAAAGCATTCTTATAGTAGGAAAGCTATGGGGCTGTTTCTATCTTTTGTTGGAGTTACTTGTTCTTACAAGCACTTACGAGATGCATTTTTGTTCCTTGGGAATCCATCTTGTTCAGGAGCATCAGCCCTCGTGGAAGAAGGTCTCCTCCTCCAAGGCGTCGCAGTGTGAGTCCACCTCCACCTCGCCGCCGGAGCTACAGCAGATCCCCACCACCGTATCGTGGCTCAAGACGTGATTCTCCTCGCCGCAGAGACTCTCCCTATGGCCGACGTTCACCATATGCCAATGGGTACGTTGATAGTTTCCTTAATATGATTTTGGTACCTAAACATTCTCAACTTCTGCATTGTCTCTAAATCTTTCTTAATAACATTTTAAATTAAACTTTTCTTGTTAAGCCTTATCTCACTATATATCTGAACTCTAGACCTCTGAGATCAAAAGGTCCAAAACCAACCCTAGAATCTACCATGCCTGATCATCTTCGTGAAGCCCTCTAAAAGTTAGATAATCTAAGCTGACACAATAGGCTTCTCCTCTACCACATTCCGTCTCGTAGCATATAGTTACCTTAGATCAGAATTGAGGATGTCAAAAACGCTTTAGGGGCTGGACTTCTTGACGTATACAGCTGCAACATCACTTCCTCTATGTTAGTAATAACATTTAAAGTTAATTTTTTTTGTTAAGCCTTATCTCACTATATATCTGAACTCTATTGACCTCTGAGACCAAAACCAACCCTAGAATGCCTAATCTTTTTTTTTTGTCTATGGCTCATGTTCTCTTCGCTACTGTCTTGCAGGGTGTGAGACTCTTACGGAAGAAGAAGGAACACTGAGTGTCGCTGTGCTCGTTAGGATGTGTTTGCTATGCTATTAGTTCTTCTAGGGTTGGTTGTTGAGCATGGACTCGTCGTGTAGTGGCATCTTATTAGACTTTTCTGTGATTTTGGAAGCTGTTCTCCAACGGCTCTCTATCTTGTTCTTGTTAACCTGGACTACTGTCGAGAGTATCGACCGTGTTGGCTTGCTGTCTTCAGCGTGCTTGAACCCTAAGGTCGTTTTCATGCTTTATTTGACTTATATCATCCATATATATATATATGCTCCTGGTGTGTTTGGTTGAATGCAGTTTTCTTATACATATCATTCTTCTGACATATCTAAAAGGTTAAAGTGTTTTCACTCTTTTTTTTTTGCTTGTGAGGTATGATTTCTGGTAAGGGCAGCTGCGCTGCATCTTAGTCTTCCACAACTTTTGCTTTGTCATCTTCAACCTGCATCATCATCTCGACCATCATCAATCAGCTAGTTTTGCATGTTGTTACTTTAGATCGCCTTGTTCTTTGCTCATCACTTTACTACAATATGCAACCAAGCTTCTAATGAGAAAGACGAAGTTGTTTCGTCACCCTGCCCCTTCCTCAACCTTGGTCTCGGCTTGCCAATCGTTTTGCACATCACTTCTTGATCGCTTTATTTTTTAACATCTTTGTCACGCATCCATTGGTACTATTAATCTTTCTCTGGGGTTAAATACTATGGTTAAAACTACATGTAAACCCTTTGTGGATGCTTCATTTTGTATTGCTTGTGGAAGGTGTTGAGTCTACTGTGATCATATGATTTGATTTTCCAAAGGCATGTTTCTTTTATCATTTTATCACATGCACACACATATTTTCTTGTGGACCAATTCAACGTAAACGGTTTAAGTTAACGTCACCATTATCTGCAGATCAACTACTTTATTAACAAATGACAAACTGCTAAACTCTGTGACCTCCCATCTTCTTCTTTTGTGAGAAATAAGAAGATGAAGATTCAGGAGAATCCCGAGTTCATTGATGTAACCAAACGAGCAAGGAAGCTACTCTGCGGTAACCTAAACCTAGTTATCTTCCTCTTCCTTTGCACTCTCCCTCTCTTTTGTTTTTTGATCTTCTTCGAGCTCTCCCTCCAAACCACTGTCTTCTGAATACTTCTCTCGAGAAGTCAAGTTTTGGGGTTACCACTACACCTCTCCTCAAGACCATGCCTTGTTGAAGAACTTGATCTCGTTGCTTCTCCAGACATTTCTTTTCTACTTGTTCCCTTACAGGCTTTTAGGTCTCTTCACCACCACTACCATAGTCTCCGCATCTTCACTTGTCGGTGCGAAGAGGAACCGTTAAGGCTCGGTCAGTTGATGACCTATTAATGTTCATATATTATGGCCAAGATGTTTGCTCATTCACATCTAAAATTAACTACAAAAATGAAAGTTTAATAAATCAACTTGACTCAGAAGTCGTCTGTATAATAGACTTGAAAATGTGTTGCGTCTTGTGTGATCATGATTTTGTTTTCTACGTACTCATGAAATTGAATATTCTTTGAGAATGAATTGTAGCCGGACTTGTGGACTTAGTCAATGTCAACGTTTAAGTTGACGTCAATGGAAAACGTTCATTCTCAACTACATTAGTAACACATGACAAACTGTTAAAGTCTGTGACCTCCCATCTTCTTCTTCCGTGAGAAAGAAGACAAACCTGCAAAGGAAGATGAAGATTCAGGAGAATCTTGAATTTATTGATGTACTCAAACGAGCAGCAAAGCTATTCTACAGTAACATAAACTTCATCCTCTTCCTCTTCCTTTGCTCCCTCCCTCTCTTTTGTTTCTTGATTCTTTTCGAGCTCTCCCTCCAAACCACTGTCTTAGTCGCTTCTGAATACTTCTCTCAAAAAGTCAAGTTTTGGGGTTACTCTTACAACGTTCCTCAAGACCATGCCTTGTTGAAGAACCTGATCTCCTCGCTTCTCCAGACGTTTCTCTGCTACTTGTTCCCATACAGCCTTTTAGACCTCTTCACCACCACTACCATAGTCTCCGCATCTTCACTTGTCTACAGGTGCGAAGAGGAACCGTTAAGGCTCAGTCAGTTGGTTCAGAGAACCATAGAGATATGTCGGAACAAAATAGGAGGTTGTCTGATCACATCTCTCTATATCCTCCTCATGTCAACCTCTCTTTTCTTCGGTTTCTTCTTTGCAGCAACGAACTATTTGTACATAATATCTCTGATCGGACTTGGTGACGACCACACATACCACTATTACATTAGTATTGGAGAGGATGTTGTCATCGATACCACCACACCAACCCCCTTGCTTTTAACAAATGGTAACTTCTTCGAAGATCTAAATCCAAGTAGGATCTTGTTCGGTTCGGTGATGGCTATGTTTCACGGTGCTATCTTCATAGTCTTGCTGGCTAAGTTCAGCAAGTGGAGTGCAGGGTGGAAATGGGTTTGGTTGTTTCCGTGTTAGAAGAAGAAGAAGAAGACGGTCAAGGCATCTACGGAACAGATGCTTTGGCTCTGTCTTCTTACTATGGAAGAGGACACGAGAAGCCTGGTCTCTGGGTGATGCTTGTGTTCTTGTTATTCGTTCTTGCGATGAGGATACCGTGTTTATGCCTCAAATGCAGTGAGAGTTCGAGTGGAAATGGAGTCTTGTACACTAGTTTCTATGTCGGTTTGATTTGTGTCGGGAATGTAATCAAATGGGTGGCGAGTGTAGTGTTATACCATGATTGTAGAACTAGGGTTTTGGAGAAAAAAGGTGATGTGGAAATTGGATCAAAAGCTAAGGCTTTTGCTACCTAAGAGAAGTGGTTTGCCTTTATCCTCTTGTAGTAAAATTTGACATCTTTGTCACACATCTGCTTTACTCTCTTATAATAAAAGAACTATTTACATTTGAGTTTACTAGGTTTAAGCCGTTAAAGTCGTTACATGTTAATTTATTGTTGTTTGACCTATCAATGTTCATATACTATGGCCAAGATGTTTGCTCATCACATCTAAATTTACTTGCAAAATGAAAGTTTAATAATTCAACTTGACTCAGAAGTCGTCTGCATAATAGACTTTATCTGCTAAATGAATCCCCACCACTATTACATACGCTGTGACTTAGTCAAGAAGTCAACGTCAATGGTGGACAACGACCATTATTAATGTAATGGAAGACTAATTGGTACTTACATGTCCCCACTAAACTTTAAAAAACAAGCAGATATGTGGTTGCCCTTCTTCTACTCTTTGAGAAAGAGGGCAAGATGAATGAGAAGCTAAGTGTCATGGAACTACTAAAACGAGCTGCTAAGTTACTACTCTTCAGTAACACCAATCTCGCTTTCTTCCTCCTCCTCTGCTCTCTCCCACTGTTTTGTTTCTTAATCTTTTTCGAGCTTTCCCTCCAAACCACCGTCTCCCTCACTTACCAGTTCCTCTCCCAAGAACTCGAACTTGGCGGCTACTTCTATCTCCAAGATCATAAAGATTTGTCTGTGAATGATCTAATTCCATGGCTGATTCAGACATCTCTGCTATACTTTTTCCCTTACACCCTTCTCGACCTCTTAACCACCACCGTGATCGTTGCAGCGTCATCCGTTGCTTACACGTCAGAGGAAGAAGAACCGTTGGGGATGCTTTGTTTGGTACGGAGATCTGCCAAGATATGTCGGAACAGATTAGTAGGTTGTCTGATCACATCTCTCTACGTCCTCCTCTTGTCAACCTCAGTGTTCTTCGGCTTCTTCTCAGATCCAGTCAACTACTTATTCGTTGTTTCTCTCTCACGTGATTACGAAAACTTCTACTACCATACAGGAGTACTGTTCCACGCGGTGGTGGTTTTGGTTCACGGTACTGTCTTCATAGTTCTGGCTGTCAAGTTCGGCAAGTGGAGCGCGGGATGGAACATGGGTTTGGTTGTTTCGGTCTTAGAAGAAGAAGATGGTAAAGGAGGCATCTATGGAACCAATGCTCTGTCTCTTTCGTATTGGTATGGAAGAGGACATGAGAAACGTGATCTGTTGATGATGTTGATGTTTTTGGTATTTGCTATTGTGACAAGGATGCCATGTTTATACTCCACATGCAGTGAGAGGTCAAGCGGAAATGGAGTTATGTACACTGGTGTCTATGTTGGTTTGATTTGTGTTGGGAATGTTGTTAAATGGATGGCTTGTGTTGTAAGTTACTATGATTGTAGAGCTAGGGTTTTGGAGAAGAAGGATGATGTGGAGATTGGATCAAAAGCTAAGGCTTTTGCTACCTAAGAGATTTTTTTTTTTTTGCTTTTGTCACACGTTTTGCTTTGCTTACATTTGGAGTTTTCTACATTACATCATAATTTATTGTTAATGCTCATAGTTTGGCTAAGTAACTTTAAATAGTTCAAAAACAATATTCTACTATAAATCTGGACCTTGAGCTTGAGGACCAAATCAGAAGTCTTTCATTGATAAACTTGAAAGCTTACTACAGTGATATACCCTAACGACGGAACATTCAAACATTACATATGACTTGTATTAATCTTGCATTCTTCCTCTGCTCTCTCCCACTATTTGTTTTCTTGATCTTCTTTGAGCACTCCTCTCCGAACAAATCAATTTTGAAGAGCACTTGTCAGATACTGATCTGATTATCCAAACCACCTCATCTCTCCCAACAAGACAGTTTCTGGGAGGACTTGTCACAAAATGATTTGATTCCATGGTAAATGATTTGATTCCATGGCTGGTCCAGACGTTTCTGTTCTACTTCTCCCCCTACATTTCTAGATCTCCTTACAACCATCATGATCATTTCAGCATATTCGAACTGAAGAAAAAAAACGATGGGGCTGCTTTATCACATCTCTCTACGTCCTCTTGCCAACCTCTATTTTCATTTTTTCTCTTGTGTTTTCTTCGGTTTCTTCTCTAAGTGGACCAACAGCTTAGTTATTGTCCCTCTCTCACACCAACACCAAGGCTTCCTTGACCAAATACCTGTGCCCATCTATGCAATAATGGTTCTGATTCAGGGTTCTCTCTTCATGTATCTGACTCAAAATTCACAAGTGAATATCAGGATGGAGCATGAGTTTGGTGTTTCGTTCTTGGAAGAAGGAGAAGACGGCGAAGGCATCTAGGGAACCTCTGGGTGATGTTGCGTTAAAAATGCCATGTTTATACTCCAAACATGGCAGGCTTTGATTTTGTGTTGGGAATGTGCTTGTGTTGTATTTTATCATGCTGGTAAAAACAAGGTTTTTGAGGAAGAGGAGCTAAACCTACTTGACAGTATTTTGCAGAAAAGCGTACTGCCTTTTATATAAATGGAAAAATGGCAGTACGCTTTTTAAAGTTTCCAGCTTCAAAGCTAAAGCAAATAAACTTGGTAGATACGACTTGCTTAAATGTAGTAATATGTAAAGCTATTGTGCTAAAAGAAGACCATTATTTGCTTGCAGTAGTGTCACAGAAACATGCTTGAAACAAACCAGAACATTCTAAAAATTGTGAAAAGGTTTTATTTTGATAAATGCAACAATCCCCCAGATGGCTTCTCTCCCTTTTCAATTGGCTTTTGACTCTATTACCTTCTTGGCGAAAGAAGGCAAGCAGAACGCAGCTGAATGAATCTGAAATACATAAGAAATGAGAACATCAGTTAATGATTTGAACGTCTAGACGCATGAAATGGTATACTGAGAGTTTTTTTTTGTTTTGTTTTTTTACCTCAGCGTTGTAAAACTTTAAGGGTCCCTTTGATTTGCTGGAGCTGTCATCAATCGGGTTCACAGGGTTCTTGAAGTCAACGTCAGGCCCTTCAGTTGAACATAGCATGAATCCGATCACCCCACTGCAGTACATGAATTAATGATACACTTTCAGGTTATAAGTTGTATAATCACCAAAAGAAAAAAAAGAGAATGATATTTGGATGTTAGAAAGTGATGAAACATGCCTCGGGTATGTTGGAACACTGGTCCACGCGTAGTTCACAGAGCCCTTGAAGATCTCACGGCAATTGGAAACAATGTCTTCGATGATGTCCATGTGAAGCCACAAGCTTTCGGCCTGAGTGCACACAACTCCACCAGGTCGAAGAGCTCTCGCCACAGATTGGAAGAAGGGTTTCTCAAACAGCTCCTTTGCAGGACCTGACACACAAACACCAGCACACATTGTTCTCAACATAACATAAAAGGGATAGTCTGGTCATTGAATGGGAAGAAATTTCATGGTACCAATTGGATCTGATGAGTCAACAATAACTGCATCATATGATCCTTCAGCAGCATTCTTCAAGAAAGCAACACCTGCATTAACAAAACCCTCCAACCATCAGTTTGAATGACAATATTTCTAGTTAAAAAGCAGCAGTTTGTACCATCGCCAATGACGAGGTTAACGCGAGGATCCTCGAATCCAATTGCTACATTAGGGAAAAACTGCTTAGAGACCTGAATATTCAAAGAAAGTGGAAAGACATTAAACTAATATACACGCATCTGAACCTTCTTTTACTCTAAAAAAACAAATAGAAACAGAGATGTGAACCACTCACATCCACCACCATTTTATCAATTTCACACATGTCAATCTGCTCAACCGAAGCATGGCGTGCAACTTCACGCAAGACACCTCCATCTCCTCCTCCAATGACCAACACCTGTAGAAAAACTAGAAGGGCACTGATCAGATACACTTTAGCTAAAAGCAAAAAAAAAAAAGAAAAGAAAAAGAAACAGCATTGGATCCACTAAACCATAACCTCAACTAGTTTAAATTACCAAAAAAAACTTTAAGTATCCACCTTTTTCTCAAGCAATCTCAAATAACAAGCTAGATGATGTTAATCATTCAAGCTAGGAAAAAAAAAACACAGTTTCCTTCTTCTTCTTCTTCTTATTATTATTAATATTACCCAATAAAGTAGTAACTTGAGTTCTCTATAACTTTGCCAGAAGAGAACGTGTGCCAATGTACCTTTTTCTCTCAAGAGGCAATCAATGTTTGTAAAACAAAAAAAGCTAAAAAAATGTTAATCAATCATCTACCTTTTTCTCTAGTGGACATTCCTATCACCACTCTGTAACTGTAATCATTCATGTCTAGTTTCTTTTCATATATCTGATTAAAATTGAATTCTGGTTTTACTCTATTTCTCCACAAGTAATGATTTAATCATCCTACTTTACCGGAGAAGAAGAAAAAAAAGTGAGCTTCATAACCTTACATTACACTCCAAAGCAATAGTCTTTAGCTAAACACTTACAAATAGATGTAATAAAGCAATAGTGTTTAGAGTAATTAACCTTCTTTGGGTTAGGGATAGAGCACAAAGGAAGATGAGTGATCATCTCCTGATAAGCACACTCGTCTCTCTCCGTAAGTTGGATGACTCCATCCAAAACCAACACTTTTCCATATGTCGCAGACTAAAGACGACACAAACCAAAGATAAGTGTTAGTTTCATAAAAACAGAGAGTTAGGACAACAAAGTCACTGTCTTTTTTTGGTGGTTTGTGTTAAACCTGGAAAACAATGACATCCTGATAATCTGATTTCCCTTGAAACAAAACCTTCTCAACCTTCAAAGAGTGTGCCTCTCCTGCAATCATTAGATATTAAAAAAATCTCAGCTTTTAATCATAAAAGGATCTCCTTTTTAAGACAAGAAGGAGAATCGACCTGGCCACATGGGACTCATCTCGGAGAACCATCCAGGAATCACGGAGGAGAAACAAGCAGGCTCCTTTGTCTGATCTCCGTTCTCTGTCTCCATGGAGGCGGCAGCGTTATCCTCCTCTTCTCTCGGACGCTTCAGATCGGTGGCGGAGGCTTCTTTGGCATCCATGGCTGCTGCTCTGCTCGGCGGAGAAGAGGAGGAGAAGGTGAAATGAGAGAGAGGGATTAGGGTTTTTGCAGGGGAGTTGTTATGATGCGTAGTGAAGCGGAAGATATAAGCAGTGGAGATTCGCTGTTTGACGGAAAATATCAATTTCATTTAATTATTTTTTTATAATTCCAAGGAAGGAGAAAATTTGGTGAATTATTATGTGATGATAATACGACGGAGGAGGATACACTGCTTTTGCGCCTCGAATATATCCCCTCCCTTCTACTTTTGGCTTTATTGTCTCTTTTTATTCGAATCTAAATTACTCACTCGTCTTTCAACACACGTTCATTCCACGCGCAACCTCACGTGCAACGCATGCCAGTTTCCAACGTCCACCTAAGCACATATCAGAGAGAGAGAGATTCTTGCAATTTCTAAAAATTTAACCAGTACTCTCAACTGTTACACAACACACAATATCGGTTAGGTTTATTTGTATACAATCAAATATTAGAATTAGGAGCTATATATTTACCCACATAGATCAGACCCGGTCAGACGGAGGGGATCCTCGGAGAACCGGCTCGTCTAACCACCACTTGATCTAATGAAAATGGGCAGCCGACAAAAAAAAAAAGTATACAATCAAATTCTAATTGGGTGAATTTACAAGGAATAAACAAGATGAGTTTTTGGATTGGGATATATATATATATAAGTAATCAATTACAAGACTCATCTTACATAGCAGAAGGCTTACTCTCGAGGAGAAGATATAGACCACACAGAAATGTTTTCAGATCTAATTGCAAGACACCATTGTTCAAAAATAAGATATAGAGTTTGTACTCAACGCAAAACAAGCCCATATGCTACAGTTCACGGAGAATTGTAGTATTTTAGCTAATATTTATATATGAATCGTTTTGTTATGTTGCTGATATTTTCAACAAGGCTCATCGTCTATTACAGCGTCCAAATTGATAATTGGATGGCAGGGTTTAGTCCATTATACTATTAGGCCCAATCTAGAACCTAACTTCCGCAAAAAGAAGAATGAACATCATGCACGAGACATATTTTTTTGGACGGAGGCTTAAAGTTATAGAGCCACATTACATAAAGTATTTAGTTTGGTGACAAGTACCAACCCATTAATAGTTATTTTCAGTTTCATACGTTTGTCTCTAGTTCAAGTTCAATTGGACGGCCTAATATGATCCTACTTTTTGTTTTTTAACAAACAAAATGGTCCTTGTTGGTGCCAAATCTTATACTAAAATGATATAGAGGAAAACAAAACTTGTGGAAAAGTGCATGACATAGTAAGCTCTATATAGAAAAGTTGTTAGAAAGAAAGTTGAAATGATATTTTCTATAAATAAACCAAAAATCGTTCCTGTCAGTGACCCAGTGTTCTGATCTAAGACGAATCATGATAAATTTTTCAAAATCATGGTGGCTATGATTGAATGACAGTTTTACCACAAACACAAGGGTTGACGTCAATTGGCCCCCTGAACTATTTAGACCAACGATTTTTCCACCCAGACTTTTTGCCTCATCAATTGTCTCCCTGAACAAATAATCTCATCAATTGTCCACAATTTTAAACATATTGGCTAAATCACGTTCAGTGACTAAATTCGCGATTAAAAAAAACTGATTGCCCAATAACTAACCCGATTAAAGCTAAACCCGAATCTATTACTTCAACCCGAGTCTATTGAACAAATAATCTCCTTTTCTTTTCTCGGGTCAAACAAATAATTGGGGGCTAGGGTTCGTCGACATCATCGACAGAGTTGAAATCAGAAAAAAAAATTGAAGGTTAGGCAAGGGTTCATCGATTGAAGCTACTGTAATCGATAATCTAGGGTTCTTGAATGATTTATGGAGAAGGAAGAAGGACATGGAGAAGGTTTCGTTCATCTTGTTGACACTGCGACAAAGGAGGCCTGCAGGAAGAATGGAGAAACTTGGTTCCCTGTTTTAGTAACTTCGGCGACTACAGATGAAGAAGAGGGAAATAGAGAGTGGAGCATTCCTGTTACTCCTGTTATTGAAGGGTCGAGGATGGAAAAGGCAAACGAGGATGACGAAGAGTATTGGGAGTATGAAATTGGTCAAAAGCCAAGAAGAAGAAGAAGAAGAAGAAGAAGAAGAAGAAGAGTTTGAAGATCGGTATGAGTTTGAAATTGAGGCTTCAGTGGCTGATTTTCAGGATGAGGAGTTCATTGGCAGGAATACAATTCCAGAAAGCTCGGATGAAGACGAAGATGAGTTATATGCTAGGTATCGACGAAGCAAAAAATCGAAGGATAAACTAGAAGTGGGAACAGCTTTCTTGTCTGGTTACGAGTTCAAAGAAGCGGTCTTACACTACGCATTGAGCAAAGGTCAAAACATTGAGCAAAGCAGGTGGGACAAAACGAAGCTTAGCTTCAAGTGTGCAAATGGAGGCAAGTGCAGATGGAGGGTCTATTGTGCCTTTGATCAGCCAAAGCAGAAGTGGTTGGTGAAGACTAGGTACATATATCATAGTTGTACTCCTAATGGGAAGTGTAAGCTTCTAAAGAGTCCGGTTATAGCTAGGTTGTTTCTTGATAAACTGCGAGAAGATGATAAGTTAATGCCTGAGAAGATTCAAGAGAAGATAAAGCAGAAGTGGAAACTGATAGCTTCAAGAAATCAATGCCAACGAGGAAGAACAGTGGCTTTGCAATGGCTTGCGAAGGAGTATGCTGACCAATTTGCTCATCTCCGAGGTTATGTGAGAGAGACTAAAAAGAGCAACCCAGGTACAAGTGTAGAACTTGAAACCATTCCTAATGCGAAGAATGAGGATGTGTTTGATCGGTTCTACGTCTGCTTCGAGAAGCTTAGAAGCTTGTGGCGTGGGACTTGTAGGCCAATCATAGGGCTTGATGGAACCTTTTTAAAGGTCGCTACAAAAGGGACACTACTCACTGCTGTAGGACATGACGGTAATAATCAGATTTATCCGTTTGCTTGGGCAGTGGTACAAGGTGAGAATTCAGATACATGACTTTGGTTTATCAAGCGACTGAAGCATGATCTCAATCTTGGAGATGGTAGCAAATATGTTCTTCTATCGGATAGTTCAAAGGTAAAGAAATCATTTTTAAGCTTACTGATTTCTTTTTTAAATTTGATTGATTACTTGTTAAATAAGAGTTACTGATTGCTTGTTTAATTGTTAAGCTTATTTCTTTTTTAAGCTTACTGATTGCTTGTTTAATTTTTTATTTAAACTCTACAGGGACTTATAAGTGCTATTAAAGAAGAGTTACCACAGGCCGAGCATAGAAGATGTGTGAAGCATATAGTTGAGAATCTGAAGAAGAAGCACAAGAAAAAAGAATTTCTGAAATCAAGGGTGTGGAATCTCGCTTGGAGCTATAGTCCGACACAGTTCAAGGAAGAACTCGGTAAGTTGAAGGACTATTGTATGTCTTTGTACGAAGATGTGATGAAAGAGGAACCAAAGACGTGGTCTTTAGTGTGAGGGATTAAACTCACCTCCTGATTTTAGGTCAGGTTTATAGTTTAGAAAAGGATTAGGGAAAGATAATCGTGGGCTGAATCCCGTAAGAACTTGATGAATGAACTTCGATTTGTATTAATATGATTGAAATGAGACGGTTACAAAAGATGACCTTTGATGAATACAAAGATCACGAAAGAATTACAAGTAAGAATGCTTTTGAGAATATTGAGTAAGATGTGAGTAGGTCCAGATCGTTCTCTTAGTCTTCGACCTTCCCCTTTTATAGCTTTGGACTTCTTTAGGTTGGTTTGCAACTGATCTCCGAGATCCTCTCCGCTTGAAGTGGAATCTGCAACAGCTTCCCCTTGACCGGGTCCTGCGCCTCTTCTGGTTGCGACGTGAGCTTCCTCTTCGTCGTGACCTCCTTAGTTAGGATCCTCAGTTTTTAGCCTCCGGCTTCTACTTAGCTCTCCTTAGGCTTAGAACTCGCGATGGGCTTCATCGCGGCCCATCATCATCTTTATTATCGGATGATCAGCTACCGGGCCATATTCGGGCCCAACAGTTGCCCCCAGCTCTCGAGATGAGGTTTCATTATTCTCGGGAGCTAGACCTAGCCGCCCAAGCTAGATTCTCTTGTTGAGATCATGATTACTAGCTATCTCAACCGCATTTATCCTTATCCGATCGGACGGCTGTAATCTATCTTTGGTTAAATCAACGGCTATATATTAATGCGAGTTTGAATTTTAATTCCCGACTTTCGAGACGTGATGGGATATAAAGCTGAGGGAATTAACTGCTTGTCTCTCCACTTTCTCCACGCCTCTCGACGGTTTCCAAGGTAATTCACCCTCTCTCCTTTATTTTACCGTTTTTCTGTCATTTTTTTTTTTATCCGCCTCTCGATCAATCTAGTTCTTCATCTTGAATTTCTCTCTAAGATTCAACCTTAGATCGATTCTATTCTTTTACTTCCTATTTTCCCTTTCCTTCCCTATCATGAGTCGAAAGGAAGGTTCCGGCGAAGTTCAGATCTCAGCCTCCGGTGTTCGTATTATGAAGGTCAAACAGGAAGCTGGTGAGAAGATGGCGGAAGCCAAGAAGAAGAAGAGTAAAGACTCGATCGGAGCAAGAGTTAAGAGGATGAAGAAGAAAGGCGGCAAGAGCGCCTCCTCCGGTCCTCACTTCCCTTCCCTCTTGAAGGGTCAGGACGTTGTCAATCTTGCCGTTCAAGCTCATGGCAAGAGCGAGTTAGTTAGAGCTTGTACTGAGAACGAGAACCCCGAGACCGCTCCGGAGGGCTGGTTCTGCGTTCATGAAAAATATATTTCCAAGTGCCACCTTAGATTTCCTCTTCCCACCCTTTTGCTGGATCTCTTAGATCATTACCAGCTAGCTCTTCCCCAGCTTTGCCCGTCGGTCATCCGAGTGATAAACGGGTTCATCACAAGAGCCAAGGAGGAAGGAGTTATCGTTGGGCTACCTGAGCTAATGAGTCTCTTCTCGATAAAGGAGAGCACTTCCAAGGATGGCGGGAGCGGTACCTACTACCTCCCCTGTCGTCCAGGGCTAGGCATTTTCAAATTCTCGGCCAGTGATGATGACTGGCGCAGGAAGTATTTTTATGTCAAGATTGACCCTTCGACGGTTCCTGTAGGCCGTGACCTTAGGAACGCGTGGTCTGATATTTCTGGTTAGGATTTTAGGGATAATGCTAACATGTTTATTTTTGTTTGTCATGTTGTGTTAATTGCCTTTTGACTCCTTCTGCAGAAATCAAAGATCCTATCAAGTTATCTAGCAAACTCACCAGAGCTCTCCACAGGAAGCTACAGCATAGCCCTAACACTTGGGTAGCTTTCACTACTTCGAGAGTTGGATCAGCTAGGTTCCCTGAACGGTACCAAGCGTCCTTCCCTGATTCAGTGACGGTTGCTGGTTTAGAAGGTATCTTTTTATTCATAATTCAAGATTTTTACTATCCGAATTTTGTCTTATGCGATTAATGAATCCTTTTCATGTCTTAGTTTCTGAAGGTGATTCCATTTTCGAAGTTTCCTCCGGAGCAAGTACTTCTTCGAAGACTCAATCTCAAAAGATGCCAATTCAACCTTCCTTCCGTTCCAGGGGTAAATCGACCAAGGCTGCCAGCTCCTCTAGAGGGAGCGATAAAAACCAAGGAGGATCCTTCCTTGACTCTGTGAAGGAGGTTCTTGATGAAGGAGGCTCTGCTCCTGCTAAAGGTGTCGGCTCTTCGGAGCTCAAGGTTCAGGAAGTTGGCCTTCCCTCCGAGGTCCCGATGACTGAAGCTGATCCTCAAGTAATGAGGGATCCTCCGGAGTCTGAGCCCCCGAGGAATAAGAGGTCCCGAACCGACCAAGTTGATAGGCCTTCAAGGTCTTCCTCCTCCTCCTCTAGAGGAGGAACCGTTGGCTGGAATTTTTCTCATTCAAAGCCTGGATCAGTTCTGGACGATCCGTGGGGTTTGGCTACTCTGATGAGGCATATGAAGAGTCCCGGGTGTCCCCTCCCCTCGATCTCCAATCTCACGCACAAGGACGAGTACGTCGATATCGCTCATCACATGGGTCAGGTATGGAGTTTATTTCATCTTTCGGTTTTTTCTTTGGAAAACTTTGCTAAATCGTTTTTTGTTTTCCGCAGCTGGCTGGAGCTATTAACAGAGCTCAGTTCAAGTTTGAGGACGTTGTGCACAATGCCCCTAGCGCTGAGGAATTAGCCCAGGTCACTGAGTTGGTCAAGGCCAACAAGACTGAGCTCAATCAGACTCGGGCTCTGATCTCGGATCTCCAAGCCGAGGTGCAGAGACTTGGCTCTAAATGTGATGCTCAGCAAGGGACGATCGAGAGCCAGCTGATTGACCTCCAGGTGAAGAATAGGAAGATTGGGGAGTTGGATGCTGCTCGGAAGATAGCCGAGTACCAAGTCAAGGAGCTGATCTCCACATCCCAGAACAGTCAGAAGAACAAGGAAGCCGAGGTCAGGCTAGCCGTCCGGAGAGGAAAGAAGGAGGTAGCTGAAGCCTACAACAAGATTCTGGTTATTGTCAAGGAGAAGTTCTCCAAGAAGAAAGATGAAGTCGATCTCCTGGTTCATGCCCAAGAGATTCAAGCCAACACCGAGCTCCTGAAGGACATACTGGATGGTGAGATTAAGAGTACTCAAGATGAGTATGATAACTTGGTGGCGCTAATGCCGGAAGCTGTTGCGGCGTACGAGAAAGCTCAGGTTTCGGACTTCTCGATCGGCAAGCTTCCTCTTCCCCAACTCTCTGAGAGTTCAGGTACTTTCGAGATTAATATGTTTAATCTCTCCTTTTCCGGAGAGTTTGGTTCTAATTTGGGATTGGTGGGTTCTTACTCAGCCCCAGTCGAGACCGCCTCTGGAGGTAACGACAAGGAGATGGAGGAGGTTCCTGAGGAGGAAGATCCAGCTAGCAAGGGAGCTGAGAAGAGCTCGGATGACAAGGAAGTTTAAGAGCTGAAGCTCTTTCGCGTTTTCTAGGATTTCTGCCCGATGGGCTTTGTTTTCCTTTGTTTCTCAAACTTATAGCCTGAGGAGGCTTTTAAACCTTTATCTGTTGGATTTTGAATCTTTGTTAGCCTGGGGAGGCTTTTAAACCCTTGTTTTAATTTTAAACTTGGTTTTCCTTTTATTTTGAGTTTTTAACTTTAGTCGTGAAATATGATAACTTGATCATAATCGGATCTTACGATAAGTCTGGAAGACTTTCAGTTGTTTTTAGTTCCTTAAGAGGAATTCTCGGAGTATCGGGACTAGCTTAGAGTTTTTAGGAACCTAAGCTTAATCTGGATATCTTAGGTGGGGGTTCTTGGGAACCTGATCTTGTTTGTAGGATTTTAAGACCTTTTGAAACTTGCTTAGGATTTCAAGACCTTTGTGATCTGATGAGGATTTTAAGACCTCGAAGATTTGATAAGGATTTTAAGACCTCGAAGATTTGATAAGGATTTTAAGACCTTAGGTCCAGGTTCGTCGATACCTGATACTGTCTGAAGGATTTTAAGACCTTAGGTTCAGGTTCGTCGAGACCTGATATTGTTTTGAAGGATTTTAAGACCTTTAGAATTGTTAAGGGTTTTAAGACCTTAGGTTCAGGTTCGTCGAGACCTGATATTGTTAACGAATTGAGATATGGAAAATGATTTCTTTATTGATAATTGGATACATGGTATCATAGTAATCATATAATTGCTGTATTATAATGATCATGCATTTGCTGCGTGGGCTATGTGATTTTAATCAGACATATGCCCCCTTTGATTGTAGTGAACGAAGTGTTGAAATGAGGTTGGGGCTGCACTCATGACGGAGTTGCCTACGTACCCAGTCAAGGGATCAAGCCTAACGTAGTTCAGGAATTTTAAGTACCTAATGATAATATCTCTTAAGATTCGTGGCGTTCCACGATCTGATTTCAGGTACCCCGGTTCGCACCTTTCTGAGCTTGTACACTCCCGGTCGTACTACATGGATGATCTGGTAGGGACCTTCCCAGTTAGTCCCTAGTTTCCCAGCATTTGGCTCTTTGGTTTTTTCGAAGACTCTCCTGAGTACTAGGTCACCTACAGCGAACCGTCGGAGCCTGACTTTGGAATTGTACTGTCGTGCCATTGCTTGCTGGTAGTTCTGAATGCGGATCAAAGCTCGGTCCCGTCTTTCCTCGATTAGATCGAGGTTGTCAGTTAGGAGCTGATCATTAGCTGCGGGATCGGATGTACAGAGTTCCCGACGGAGGCTCCCAGCAATGGTTTCAGCTGGAACGACAGCTTCCATCCCGTATGCTAAGGAGAAAGGGGTTTCTTCTGTAGCTTTTCGTGGGGTGGTCCGACATGCCCAAAGTACTTCAAGTAACTTCTCTGACCAGAGTTCCTTCTGGGTTCCGAGGCGTTTCTTGAGGTTTGCTAATACTGATTTATTAGCAGCCTCCGCCTGTCCGTTACCTTGAGGTCGGCGAGGTGATGAGAAGGTCAGGCGGATATTCCACTTGTCACAAAATATTTTGAAATCGTGGGATATGAATTGTCCTCCATTATCAGTTACAATTTCGTACGGGACGCCGTGTCTACACACGATATCTTTCCATACAAATTGCTCGACCTCGAATCTGGTTACCTGCTGGAAAGCTTCGGCCTCTATCCATTTCGTGAAGTAGTCCGTTAAGACTAAGAGGAAGCGTAGCTTCTTCTTTCCACTTCCTGATGGTACTAGTGGTCCCACGATATCCATGGACCATCTCATAAATGGGTAAGGGGCGGATATGTTGGACAGCTTCTCCGCAGGTTGGTGTATAATCGGTGCATGCCTCTGGCATTTGTCGCATGAGGAAGAATAGGCCTCACAATCTGCAATAATGGTAGGCCAGAAATATCCTTGCCTTTTGATTCTGATGGCTAGAGCTCTCCCTCCCGAGTGGTTCCCGCAGGAACCGTCGTGCATTTCCTTCATGAGTCTCATAGCAACGGAGCCATGGACGCATTTTAGGTAAGGTCCGGAAATGCTTCGTTTGAGGAGGACAGATTCGGTTACGCAATATCTTGCGCTTAAAGCTTTGAGTTTTCGAGCCTCCCATTTATTGGGTGGAGTCTTTCCCTCCAGGATGTATTGCGTGATTGGAATTCTCCAATCCTCTCTTCCTACAACTTTGTTATGGAGAGCCGAGGGAGGTTCCTGCTCGGGACCTGGTGTCGTGGTGCCCCCGGAGGTATTGGTAGGATTGGGTTCCAGAGAGTCCGAATTTCGAGCAATACCTCCAGATGAATTTTTGAGAGCTGTACGGCTTCTGGTCTTAACTCTGCAGATGATTGGGTCTGAGTCGGTGCCCCCGGGGGTATTCTCGAGATTAGGCTCTAAAGAGTCTGAATTTCGAGGAATATCTTCCGTGATTTGGATCGTGTTCTCGGAGGTATGCTTTTTTGGTTTGCATATTCTGGTTTTAGGAAACCAAAAGGTTGTGAGAACCTGGGTAGCTACCGTTTCAGGGCAGGTACCTTCGAATTGCGTTGTAAGCTTGCTCTCTTTCTCAGCTTTAGTAGCTATGTCGATGCTTGGTTTCTCGATTCCTTCTACGGGTATAATTCGTTTTACGAGAGGGTCTGACGTGGAAGCTAAAGCAGCCAACGCGTCTGCTGAGGAGTTCTCTCCTCGTGGGATTCTCGTTAGCTTGAATTTGTCGAACTGCCTAGTGAGGTTCTGGACGACTTCGAGATATGCCCCCATTCTTTCGTCCCTCGTTTCATATTCTCCGTGAAACTGGCTAGCTACTAGCTGTGAATCACTATAGGCATTTAGCTCTCGGATTCCGAGGCTTAGGGCGAGCTTCAACCCTGCGATTAGTGCTTCATATTCGGCTTCGTTGTTCGAGGCGCTGAATCCGAGCCTATATGACTGTTCGATGGTTTCTCCTGCTGAAGAAGTTAGCCTTAGACCGATGCCGGAGCCCTGTTTTGACGAGGCTCCGTCGACATATAGGCTCCACTTCGGAGATTCCGTTTCGGAGTCTAACTGCTCGGATGCTAGCTCAATGATAAAGTCGGCAAGGACCTGAGCTTTTGCTGCTGCTCGAGGTCTGTACTCAATATCATATTCACTGAGCTCTATGGCCCATTTAGCCAATCGCCCTGACTGGCTGGGGCTGTGCAAGATCATTCGTAATGGTTGTGAGGTCATTACGACGATCGAATGCGATTGGAAGTAAGGTCGCAATTTTCTGGCAGCTGTTACGACTGCTAGAGCTAGTTTTTCCATCGCAGGGTACCTGGTTTCGGCATCTATCAAACTTTTACTGGTGTAATAGACAGGTCTTTGTTCGTTTTGTTCCTCTCGTACTAGAACGCCGCTAACTGCAGCAGTTGATACAGCGAGATACAGGTACAATGGCTCTCCTACTACTGGTTTAGATAGGATTGGAGGTTCGGAGAGGTAGGCTTTCAATTGCTTGAAGGCTTCCTCACATTTCTCATCCCATAAGAACTTCTTATTATTTCTTAGAAGCTTATAAAATGGGAGACATTTATCGGTGGATTTGGATATGAATCGATTCAATGCCGCGATTCGTCCAGTCAATCTCTGTACCTCCCTGGTTGTCTTAGGTGACGGCATTTCCAGGAAGGTCGCTATCTGCTGCGGGTTGGCTTCAATGCCTCTTTCTGTTACGAGATAGCCTAGGAACTCGCCTGAGGGTACCCCGAAAGTGCATTTAGTGGGATTGAGCTTCATATCGTACTTGTTCAGGATATCGAAGCATTCCCTTAAGTGGGAGATATGATCTTCCCCAGCTGAGGATTTGACTAGCATGTCGTCGATATAGGCCTCCATGGTTTTTCCAAGTTGTCCAGCAAACATCTTATTTACTAGCCTCTGATAGGTGGCTCCCGCGTTTTTTAATCCGAAAGGCATAACCTTATAACAATAGGTTCCTCGTTCGGTTATGAACGCAGTTTTCTCCTGATCCTCAGGATCCATCATGATTTGGTTATATCCTGAGAAGGCATCCATGAAGGATAGGAGTCGATGGCCAGCTGTCGCTTCAACCAGGCGGTCGATGTGAGGTAACGGGAAGCTGTCTTTAGGACAAGCTTTGTTTAGGTCGGTGAAATCTACGCAGATTCTCCATTTCCCGTTCTTCTTTTTTACAACTACTGGATTAGCTAGCCAGTCTGGGTAATGTACCTCCCGAATGGATCCAGCTTTCGTAAGTCGGTCGACTTCGTCGTTAACGGCTTGAGCCTTTTCGAGACCTAGCTTACGACGCTTCTGCTTGATCGGTTTGAAAGTAGGGTCAACTTTTAGTTTATGGGTGGTGACGTTCGGATCTATTCCTTTCATGTCATTGGTGGACCATGCAAAGGTTTTGACATTGCTTTTCAAGAAATCGATGAGCTCCTTTTTTGTCTCAAGAGGTAGCTCGGATCCGATGCTCACCTGTTTTTCAGGATCTGAGTCGTCGATGCAAACTTTTTCGGTTAGGTTCCTGGGGGGACCTCGAATATTTTGTTGCATTTCGCGACCTTCCTGGATCTGTAATTGCTATTGGGGGGACTTTTTGAGGATTTCGAATCCTCCCAAATAGCAGATCCTAGATATCTTCTGGCTACCATGTATGGTAGCTATTCCTTCGGGTGTTGGAAATTTTACGCATTGATGGTACGTTGAGGCTACTGCCTTCATTTTATGGATCCAAGGTCTTCCCAAAATCGCGTGGAACGGGGAAGGTCTATCGATGACTACTAAGTTCGTCATTTTCATTATTCCGCCAGCTATGACTGGGAGCTTGATAGTTCCCAATGAGGTAGCTGTTTCTCCGGAGAAACCTACGAGATTAGCTTTTTGGCCAATAATTTCGTAGTCGTCTATTTCCATCCCTTTTAGGGTATTATAGAAAATGAGGTCGACAGAGCTTCCAGTGTCTATCATGAGTTTAGGAACCTCATATCCTGCGATGTTCAAGGTGACGATCAACGCATCATCGTGAGGTCTATCAAGACTTGAGGTCTCGCTCTCCCAGAAAGAAATCTTAGTGTTGGATTCAGGGTTAGGAGGCTTAGGTCCAGTACTGGATACAGCCTTCCGCACGTGATTCTTAATGGAATTGACGGAGTCTTGACATATGTCTGATCCTCCAAGGATACAGTCCACCCGCGAGTCGGGGCTCGACTGGGGGGACGGTTTGCTCAAGAGAGCTTCGACTTGTAAACTTTTTCCTTGGGGGAATTTCCCGAGAATCATTTCGACTCTTTTCTTGGGAGCTGGAGGTGGCGAATCGGTCTCCTTCTCAGGTGACCTTTCACGTTTAGGAGAGGTGTCTCTGGGACCTCTTTTCTGATAAGGTGGTGGCTTTTTAAGGTCCACGCCCTTTATTTCTCCAGCTGCGAATTTAGCTGCCAGCTGACGTTGGAGGTCCCAACACTCTTCGGTTGAGTGTCCTTCACGATCGTGATAAGAGCAACGTTTGCCTTTATCGAAGCCTTTTGACCAGGGAGTTTTGTTCGCTGCTGCAACAGGTTTCTCTTCCTTATCCTCCTCGATCGCGTAGGAATGTTCTCCCTGAGTCTGACTATTTCGAGGGTTGCCCCTCTTATGAGGTCCCCTAGTCTCAGAGGAGTCGCCTTTCGGATGATTCTGAGATCTCTTGTGGAGCTTATCCAGTGCAGCTGTCTCCTCCTCCAAGGTGATATATTTGGTGGCTCTATGAAGAGCGTCATCGATAGTTGGAGGAGCATTGAGTGTTAGTTCCGACCAGAATTTCGATTTATAGATCAGACCTCTCCTAAGGGCCTCGATGGCGATTTGGTCGTTAGGATTCGAGAGCTTGGTTCTTATTGCTCTGAATTTCTCAATGTAGACTCGTAGTGAGTCTCCCATTCCTTGACTGACCTTCCAAAGGTCGGCCTCGGAAGCTTGCTTCCGGATATGGGTTGAATATTGCTTCATAAAGGCGTTGGTTAATTGATCAAAATTGTCTATTGAGGCTGGCTCAAGACCGGAGAACCACTCGAGAGCTGTCCCAACCAAGTTTTCGGCGAATGTCCTACAGTAACCTGCTTCACATTCTTCTTGTGTGAAATGGGCTTTAACAATTGCCAATCGGAAAGCTCTTAGATAGGCTTTCGGGTCGGAGGTCCCGTCATACTCAGGAATTCGTATTTTCCGGGTATCTCTTATGTGATAGCTGGCAATTCTGTCTGTGAATGGAGTTCCACGGGTTTCCTCGAGTAAGCTATCGATTTCGGGAGCTGAACTCGTAGCTTTATGGACTTGAGCTCCCAATTTCTGGAGGGCTGCATGAGTTCGCTCCATATATCTACGGATAGCTTCAGGTCCTTCAAATGGAAGGACGTTTGGATCGTTCGCAGGCACCCGACGGGTAGGTTCCTGACGTGGTCGAGTTGGCTCACTCTCCCATGCGGTTGATGGGCTAAATCGCTCGGCATTTCTTGGGTTATCGGAATCTATCCTTTGATAACCATCCCCATTCGGGATCGAGTTTCTAGTTTGGTAAACCGAAGCTGACGTTCTGCCCCCAGATGGGAGGGATATTCCTGCTCCGGACCTAAGATCAGGCGGCGGAGGAGGTAAGCGAGTACTCCTGTCAGCGACCTGACTGGGTGTGGAGCTAGTTGTCGCCATGTTACTTCCCATAACACTGGCGTTAGGTGGATTGAACACGGGAGCTGTTCCAGTATGAGGTGTCTGGAAAGCAGATTCGTGTCCTTCCGGGGAAAAGTTTAAACGTGCTCGGGGGAATGAGGGATCGGTTAATCGATCATGAAAAATGACCCCCGGAGCTTGACGTTGCGGTGGTTGGGTTGTTGCGTTTAGAGATCTGGTTATCTCTTCAAATCGTTGCTGACGTATAGTCAACTGATGTATCGTGCGCTCACTTTCCTGAGCTTTGTCCACTAATTGTATCATCATTTGGCGGATCTCAGAGAGCTGAGCCTCCGTTTGATTCGGAATGGCTTGCTGCTGAGGATTCTCCGATGATCTCGGGTTAATAACTCCGGTTGTAGTTTGGCTCGTTCGAGCATCAACCGGAAGCTGTTGGTGGTCGCCACGTTGAGGCTCAGTGATTACGAGGCTAGAGCCTCCGTTGTTCGGCGAGCCATCGCTCTGGTTCGGGGGATTAAGGTCAGACGGGGTTGTTGTCTGATCGGTAGGATTCATCCTCAAGTTAGAGTAAGGGATTCGATTGTTTCTTCCCCACAGACGGCGCCAATTGTGAGGGATTAAACTCACCTCCTGATTTTAGGTCAGGTTTATAGTTTAGAAAAGGATTAGGGAAAGATAATCGTGGGCTGAATCCCGTAAGAACTTGATGAATGAACTTCGATTTGTATTAATATGATTGAAATGAGACGGTTACAAAAGATGACCTTTGATGAATACAAAGATCACGAAAGAATTACAAGTAAGAATGCTTTTGAGAATATTGAGTAAGATGTGAGTAGGTCCAGATCGTTCTCTTAGTCTTCGACCTTCCCCTTTTATAGCTTTGGACTTCTTTAGGTTGGTTTGCAACTGATCTCCGAGATCCTCTCCGCTTGAAGTGGAATCTGCAACAGCTTCCCCTTGACCGGGTCCTGCGCCTCTTCTGGTTGCGACGTGAGCTTCCTCTTCGTCGTGACCTCCTTAGTTAGGATCCTCAGTTTTTAGCCTCCGGCTTCTACTTAGCTCTCCTTAGGCTTAGAACTCGCGATGGGCTTCATCGCGGCCCATCATCATCTTTATTATCGGATGATCAGCTACCGGGCCATATTCGGGCCCAACATTTAGCATACTATAGGCTTGGTAGCTTCTGTGAGGATGTCGACAATAATGCCACAGAATCGTTTAACGCCACTATTACCAAAGCTCGAGCTAAGTCAGTTGTACCTATGTTGGAGACTATTAGAAGGCAAGCCATGCTCCGAATAGCGAAGAGAAACAAGAAATCACAGAGGCGACAGAAGAAATTTACCAAATATGTTACTGATATGCTCGAGTCCGAGAAGGAAGATGCTGACAAGTGTATAACGACTCCTTGTACTCATGGGGTATTTGATGTACGTTTGGGAAGTGGCTCATATGATGTTAACACAACGAGGATGACGTGTACATGCGGGAAGTGGCAGATTACAGGGATACCATGTGAACATGCCTATGGAGCGATGATAGATGCTGGCTTAGATGTTGAGGATTATGTTTCTGAATTCTTCTCCACTAATTTGTGGCAAATGACTTACAGTGATTCTATCAACACAGTTAGAGGACCACGCTTTTGGATGAAGAAGGGCAAATACAAGTTAGTGGTGGAGCCACCAGAGCCTTCACTTCCTGGGAGAAAAAAAAAGAATAAGAAAAAGAGCTATCCGAGAATGAAAGGAAAACATGAATCACCGAAGAAGAAGAGGAAGAAGCAAGAAGAAACGCTTGGAAGGCGAGGCCGCATAATGCATTGCTCCAAATGCGGGGAAGAAGACCACAATGCAGCTAGATGCAAACTCCACCCAAAGAAGAAGATCAAGACTGAACCCGAAGCTGGAAGCTCTTCTGGACCCAATGCTGCAACGGTCTGACAGCCTTGTATTCTGTTTTCATGGTTTTAGAACTGCAACTTATCTTTTGTCTACTTGTGCTCTGTTTTCACGGTTTTATCTTATGAATATTGTATTTGTTGTGTTTTGTTTTTTGCTGTGTCGCTGTTGCATCTATGAAATGACTCAACTCATCAGTTTTAAGTCTGTTTGAGTACTGTCACAAATGAACAAGCAGAAAAAATATTTCATGACTCAACTCATCCTTTTGTGTCTCTGCAAAGATGGTTTCAAACAGGGAAAAATTCATAAAGATGAAGCCAAATGAGACAATATATGTCTTGTTCATGACTTATCTTACATATAGAATCTCGTCATTGTTCTTAGACAACACATAAAAAACAATACATTCTCTTTTACTAACAAACACAACTACCAGAATTTACTACAAAGCAATGTAATAACTCCAAGACAACCATTGTCTTTCGAAGCTTCATCTTCTTCAGGGTTATCACTAACAGACATCCTAAGACCTTCAAATTCTTCTTCAAGTGTTCTCTATCTTGCTTCCACCATAAGAATCTCTTCATTCCAAGCTTCATCAACCCACTTGAAGAGATGATCTTCCCCCATTCTCTGCAACAAAAGTTAACTCGTCAAGCCAACCAAAACAAGCACTTTTTCATTTTAATGGATTAAACATACTTGCACAGCTATTTTACACCGGTAAAATTTTCGAAATGGATTCTTCCTTGTCTTCGAAACATAAGTAGTAATGCCACATCCACACCAGCACCGTGTTGGAACACCATGAACTGACCGTCCATTTCGCCGCCTTGAACAAGAACCTTCACTCCATGCTCTAATTTACAGAGAATCGAACACAAAGAACCTGTAAGAATCGATTTACCCAGATTCGACGACTTACCCAGAATCATACAGAAAGAAGACTTATGAACAGAAGAACAGAAGAAGAGGATAGTGGATTCGACGACTTACCTGGAACTGACTTGCTCCAATTCATTCCTTCTCTCCTCCATGGTTGATTTTCCAGTTTTTTCCCAAACGATAAGCTATGAACCCTAATTTTAAAAAGTGAAAAAATACCACGATAACTATGTGAAATCGGGTTAAAGTATTAGACTCGGGTTTAGCTTTAATCGGGTTAGTTATTGGGCAATCAGTTTTTTTAATCGCGAATTTGAGTCACTAAACGTGATTTAGCCCATATGTTTGAAATTGTGGAAAATTGATGAAATTATTTGTTCAGGAAGACAATTGATGAGGCAAGAAGTTTGGGTGGAAAAATCGTTGGTCTAAGTAGTTCAGGGGGCCAATCGAAACCCCAAACACAATAATGTTATTCCATCGTGTATTTTAATATAGTTTAAATCTAATCCTCACTTCTTCTAGTTTAGATCAGTTTGTATTAAGGATAGCTCATGCTCTGGTCTTTACGTTGTTCATTGTCTCCCATGTTTTTTTTTTTGAGCAAACTCATTGTTTCCCATGTATAGGCTGTTGTTTAATAAGATTTTTCTTTTGGTTCATCAGACTATTTTTACCGGGATTATAGTAATCGCCGGTCTATGTATTTGGTTTTTGTTGATCTTAATCAAATAGTGTTTATAAAAAAAAAAGAGAATTGCTCTGATATTGTATGAAACTATAAAATTTATTATTTTATTATTTTTTATATTTATATATCTGTAAAGCAATATGTAGAATTTTTTTTAGCCATTTGTTTCTTTGGTTTTTTTTGGCTACAAAAACTTTAAAATGATAATTTGAGAGAAATGCTCTGATTAAAATGGATATTATATAATGTTGGAAAATATCTCGTTGATCTGACACTTGTTTCCTTCTCTTCAGTAAGATATTAATTACTTAAATAGGTCTTTCCATGTTTGTTAAATAACGAAACATACGCATCATAACAGATCGTTCACAGCGACACACTGTAGAGAAGAAAGAAACTTACACAAGTTGCAATGGCGTCAAGAAGAGTATCTTCACTTCTCTCTCGCTCCTTCGTGTCCTCGCCTTCTCTTTTCGCTCTCAGAGGTATCTGATGCGTTCCATTTTTTTTTCTTTTATAATGTGACATATGTGATCGCTTCTCAGAATCAGATCGGGCTCTGTTCATATGTGACAATGTCCCTAACGACGATCCACACTCGAAATCGTTCTGTTTCGTGTCTCGTTGATGTTGATCATTTATCCACAAATGAATCTCGATTGATCCCTCGTTTTTTGTTTCATCCAGGCAAGGACCCTGTCATGATGAACAGAGGAGGAGCTCACAGATACAGCAACCACGCTGAAGACACGATCACTCCGCCTGTGAAAGTGGAGCACACACAGCTCTTAATCAACGGAAAGTTCGTTGATGCCGCCTCAGGTCAGAGACTTTTTTTTTCCTCAAAACTGTTCAGTATTGTATATACAGAGTGATCTGATTGTTACATTTACATTGAATGATCGTTTTTGCAGGAAAGACGTTCCCCACTTTGGATCCAAGAAGTGGAGAGGTGATCGCTCAGGTTGCTGAAGGTGATGTGGAAGACGTGAACCGTGCCGTTTCAGCTGCACGCAAGGCCTTTGATGAGGGTCCATGGCCTCGAATGACTGCTTATGTAAACACACAAAACGAGTTTCCTTTTATAGTGTGCTGTAAGATATCACAAAACATTTACTTTGATTTCATTTCTTTCAGGAGAGATCAAAGATACTACTTCGTTTCGCTGACTTGGTAGACAAACACAACGACGAGATTGCTGCTCTTGAGACTTGGGACAATGGGAAGCCTTTTGAACAGTCTGCCAAGGTTGAAGTTCCTATGCTCGCTAGGGTGTTTCGTTACTATGCTGGTGAGTGAAAAACCAATTGACAAAATAATCACTAATGTATGTAGGTAGGTATCTGATGAGTTGTTTTGGGTGGGGTGAGTTTCTTAGGTTGGGCAGACAAGATCCATGGATTGACGGTTCCAGGAGATGGTTCACACCATGTTCAGACACTCCATGAGCCTATTGGAGTCGCTGGACAGATCATCCCTTGGAACTTCCCTCTTCTCATGCTTTCTTGGAAACTTGGACCAGCTTTGGCTTGTGGTAACACCGTTGTCCTCAAGACGGCTGAGCAAACTCCTCTCTCTGCTCTTCTTGTTGGAAGACTACTTCACGAGGTAACCCATGTACTCCTTGTTTTTGTGTGTCCACTTGACGAAGTAGTAGAGCTTTTTTTGCTTGTTACCAAGTTATTAGGCTTTCATTGAATTCATTTTACAAATTGTACCTCCCTGATTTAACATATGTTATGTGTTGCTCAAGTATCTGATGTTTGTGACAGGCTGGACTTCCCGAGGGAGTTGTCAATATAGTTTCTGGATTTGGTCCTACAGCTGGTTCAGCCATAGCTAGTCACATGGACATTGATAAGGTTTGGTCACATAGCTAGTCACACGGACATTTCTCTTAAACATATTTTGTGGCAGAGAAGCTACAAAATATGAGTTGAAAAACATTAGATAGTTTAAAAAGATTCTGCTTTCTGTACAATTTGAGATAAAATCCTCTGTAATTCTCTACAGGTTGCTTTCACTGGTTCTACTGGTGTTGGAAAAATTATTCTTGAGTTGGCTTCAAAAAGCAACCTTAAGGCAGTGACTCTTGAGCTTGGAGGCAAGTCACCATTCATTGTATGTGAGGATGCTGATGTGGATCAGGCAGTTGAGCTTGCTCATTTCGCTTTGTTCTTTAACCAGGTATCTTCACTCAGAAAAAACATCTGTACTTGTTTTTTTGTGTGTGAGTGTGGAGACCCTGAATCTACAATCTTAAGAATCAAGGCCTTTCTGATACTCTTCTGGCTAACTTGTAGGGACAATGCTGCTGTGCTGGCTCGCGAACATTTGTGCATGAACGTGTGTATGATGAGTTTGTAGAGAAAGCTAAAGCTCGCGCAATCAAACGCGCTGTTGGCGATCCCTTCAAGTCTGGCATTGAGCAAGGTCCCCAGGTAAGAGAATCCCAACGTGATGTAACCGTGACCATATTCTCAGTGAAAGACAAAACAGCTATTAACTTGTTTTTTAAAAAAAATAAAAAAACAGGTGGACTCAGAGCAGTTCAAGAAAATCTTGAAGTTCATTAAACATGGAGTTGAGAATGGAGCCACCTTACAAGCTGGAGGTGACCGGTTTGGTTCCAAAGGCTACTACATTCAACCCACTGTCTTCTCAGACGTCAAAGTAAATATTACCTTCTTAAGCAGCTCAATTACCATTCACCATTTTTTTACAAAATAAGTATGGCTTCCTCGTATTGAACTTGACAGGACGACATGCTCATAGCAACGGACGAGATCTTCGGACCTGTTCAAACCATCCTGAAATTCAAGTACAGATCTAACGCTAACCAAACATGTCATCTTTGTCGACTTAACCTCCTTACTAATGGGTATTGATGTTTTGTGATAGGAATCTGGATGAGGTGATTGCAAGGGCGAACAACTCAAGGTACGGTTTAGCTGCAGGAGTGTTCACTCAGAATCTGGACACAGCGAATCGGCTGATGAGAGCGCTCAGGGTAGGTAGCGTTTGGATTAACTGTTTTGATGTGTTTGATGCCACAATTCCATTTGGAGGGTATAAGATGAGTGGCATTGGAAGAGAGAAAGGTATCTACAGTCTCAACAATTACTTGCAAGTCAAGGCTGTTGTTACTGCCATCAAGAACCCCGCTTGGCTCTAAACCCTAAACCAAACCAGGTATCTCTCCTTAATAAACTGGACTTATGCTAATTTACTCGATGTTGGTTAATAAAGGATTAACACTTATGATGATGGTAAATTTATCTTCAGCTCATTTACACATGAAGCTACATAAAAATGTGTGATTTGTAAAACATTTCTTGATATATTTATCTTCTTTTTTTAATTCTTGTGACTGATATAACCATCTCATTTATATGTGACATTTGAGAATAAACCACTTTTTATAAACTTGACTAAACTACAATAGAATCCATGAATGAGTTTCTCTATAAGCAGTGGAAACAATATTTAAAAAAAAAAAGTCTCAGTGACTGCACTTGTATGATTCAAGGATTCTTCATTTTGATTCTGAGCTTCCTAGTGATTTGTGATGCTTTTGGATGTACCGGTCGTCTTGTGTTATTATCAGCAGACTGTTCTGCTTCCACCCAGTTCACAACTTGGAGAATCAGAGACTGTGGAACCTTCTTAACATCTGCATCACCTGTTCCTTTACACTTCTTCATCCCTTTCTCTAGAGCCTTCTCTATGAACTCCATGAACCAGTTTGCAGCTTCGTTCTCTATCTCTTTAGCCAACCTAACTGTGTTTCCTAACCCGGAAGGAGGAGGAGCTGCTGCTGATGGGTTCTTGTTCTCATCGTTTGATCTCAATCTCTTATGGTTTTGCTGCTGCTGCTTCATGGCAGTGGTTCTTTTCTTTGATGCGGTTTTCTCCTGATCAACAGAGTTGTGCTGGATTTCATTGAGTACGGAAGATGACCTATCCTCAGATTTGTTCTCAATGGACGCTATCTCGGTCATGGTTTCAGATACCTGCCTGTGAAACTCCAAGAACTTCTCAAAGCACGCAGCTGGACAATCAGGTTTTGCTGATTTGCTCAGGTTGGCTAACGTCCTGTATTTCCCCAAGAAATGATTTACAAGAACTCTCAGAACGCCATAGAATCATATAAGGAAAAACAACAAAAAGAGAGATTCAGTTGTGTACTTGAGATGACGAACAACTGTTTCGGTAACTGTAGCCTCTCTCAATGCCTGAAGAGCTATCTTCTGAGCTCTCTCTCGCTGCTGCATAGCTTCCTGTGCACATAGCATCACCAAAACATTCTTAAAAAAGAGTTAACCTTTGAATCAAGATTTGTGCAAAACGGAAAACTAAATCACCTTGCTTAGTGTGCTGAGTCTTCCTGCCAGACTCGAACTCTTCTCTGGTTTCTCCATCTTACTATACTTTGGAGAAGCCAATTTCAATGTAGACTTTGGAGCATCTCTTTCATCTTCCACCAAAGCAGCTGCTGCGGTTGCTCGTCTAGTGCGGCGTACACTCGGAGGCGGTGAGTTGCTTTTCTTTGCCTGCAAGAAAAAATTAAACTCTCTCTTTATGTACAAAGCCAAGAAGAGAAACTCAAGAAGAACAAAATGTACCACCACCTACAGAGGATTTAAAAGGACTAAACAGAGCAGAAGAAACAGAGCTCTTAGCCGTCTCTCTATCACAAACACTTCTACTTCTCGAAAACTTGGAACTCATCAATGGAACAGCACAGCTCTTCCTCATCACCGAACCAGAACTCTCTCCTTTCCCCAAAACCCCTCCTCCATAAGAACACCTAACACCACCGCCGCCACCACCTGGTGACCTCCCTCTCGTCATCATCACCACCCTCTGCTTCCCCGGAGTGCACTGATCAAAATCCAAAGGCGCAGGCTTTAACAACACAAAAGGAGACGAAACGTCACCGTTCAGACCCCAAGTACCCTCTCCTCGAACCAGTCTCGTTCTCAGCCTTTCCTCCTCGCGCAGCTCATCAACGGCTCGGGAGTTTCCGAGCAGAGGATGACGCCCAGGGATGGGCCTAGCGCCTCGAACGATGGGAACAGGTGTCCCTGGATCAAGCCGATCCACGTAGATGAACTGGCCGAGCTGCATCTTGTTGCTCAGCACGACGTCGTCTTGGTCGGAAGGGAGGGTGACGTAGATGGAGTGAGAAGAGTCGGTGACTTTTATGAAGAAGCCTTGTTTGGGCAAAGAGGTTCTTCTCGTCGAGATCGATGGGGACGATGTCCGTGACTTGTAGCAGAGAGCTTCTGTGTTCTCGGGTCGGTTTGACTCCGGTTTTCATGCCGTCGATTAGCTTCTGAAGGATCCCGGGTGCTAAAGCCGCCATTGTTGTCGAGATACGAGATGATGAGGAATTCAAGAAATGGGGTTTGGTTTCTTTTTTTACTTAGCCGAGGAGAGCCAACGGTAACTGTACTTTGAAGGAGGAAGGGGAAGATAATAAATAGTAATAAAAGAAAAGATTTGTTTTTTTTTTGCTAGAACGTTGTGAGCAACGGTCGAATTGGTGCTGATGGGTCGTATTGTATTCGTTATTGTTATTCATTATTTTATTTGAATTGTAGTTGTATTAGTTAATTATCGGCAGGGATCTTCTTGGTTTTATATGCTTTTTTCTATGATCCATTTGTTAATAATACCAATATAGTAATTACCTATTGACTTGTGTTTTTGAGTTGACTCTGTTTATTCTCCAACAGATTGGACAATTGATATATATCCATTTTTGTTAGATTTGTGTGGAACAAATCACCATTATTAGCTTTTGAAGTTTTTAGTAAGTGGAGTACCTTATCGAAGAACAATTCGTAAAAAGTATTTGATGAGTTTTGGTGGATTGGTTAACTATGTGTCGATCATTTTATGAAAAATAAAGATTGGTTGGCTAACCTTTTTAGGTAGTTTACAGGAAAGTTAGTGGCTAGTTAGTAGTTCAAACATTGACCAACCCTGAACAGAAGTTGGGGACTTTTTTTTATAAGTGCTGCAACTAATAGTAGGTTTAGAAATATCCATATCATTCGGTTCATTTGGCATTCATATATTCGGTTTTGTCCGATTTGTTCTTCGTATATAAATTTTGGATCCATATAAACCAATTAAATTTCAGTTTGCATATTTAGCTCAATTGGCTTCAAATAGTTTAACATGTTTGACTGCTGCTTGAGCATCTATTGCCTCGACTTCTGTTAGGTTTTGAAGTGTACCAAACGTCTGCTCCTACGCTGACCAAGATCATAAGTTTTTTCCCTGTATAGAGTAATAATAACATTGCACAGAAACCGTAACAATTATGTCGACATTGCAAAACAAAGGCTGTAACAAAGTCATAATTAACAAATCAAAGCAACTTAACCCAAAAAAACTATGCATTCACTTTTATAGAGGCATCTGACTCTTCCATAGCCTTGTGCAAGATAGAGAGATATCAGGCTAACTCTTTCTTGACGCCAACACCAACAGTTACGATTTACTTCCTTTATTATTACTGATCATCAGTATCTCTAGAGGGAAAACAAATTGGTATTTCGAGTATTTTCTTTTGTCACTCATTCGACAGCATTAACAAGCTCATACTCGACAAGTGACATGTTGGTGTCTTCTTTCACTTTGAAGCTTGCAAGCTCTGTGACTTCAACGCGACCCCACTTGTCCACAGCTAGCCTCATTGATCCTTTATACATGTCGATTTTTGCATTGCGTAGAGTTACAGTGGTTCCTTCTTTCATTAAGTCCACTACACACACAAAAAAACAAGTTTACAGAACCAAATATCAAGATAAATACATGTAACATTTCAATTATTCACTAGCACATACATTCCAAGCATTATACCAACATACCATTGTGATAGTCACACAAAAATGTCAGTCTCTTAGATAAGTACCTTGGTCATTTCTTGCGGTGAAGACCACAACTCCGGTCTCGTCTCCGACAATGCATTCAGAAATGCGCACCTGGCGAGCCTGAGGACCATCTGCACGACCTTTTTGTAACACCATCTTGGTACTAACGATCTTAACGGTGACATTGTGTCCACTAGTCCCAGGACGTAGTTGATCAACCTTAGTGAAAGCTGGCTTTCTCAACCCTGGTTTCGTGTCTGCCATTATTTCAATAAGAAGAGCCCTGTAATGAATAAACGCATAAGTTCTTACCAATTCAAATGATCCAGGTTAGATAATAAATAGATCAATGCAGGAAAATGAGATCACTTCAGAATAAAGCAATAACTAGGAGCAAATCAATGCATGTTGGTCCTTGCACTTACCTTTGGATTATTCAAAGGTTGAGACGACAGGATAGAGAATTAGAGATAGATAGATCTGATTCACGTCACATTCAATGAAAAATGAATTCAGGGCGTGTGAGAAAACGGACGGTCGGTTTTTAAGCTTGGCCACTGATCAAATGTCAGTCATCCACGTGTACACATCGTGCTTCGTTGTGCGCGGTTGTATGGTCGATCATCATCGTGCCTAGGTGAACGGGATTCGATAGCCTATCAAGCCCAACTAGTATTTACAGCCCAATTTATATATAGATGAAACAAAAACGACATGTTGTTTTTATTTAAAATTTTGAAAACAGCAACGTTTCCGTAATGAGTGAACGGACTACCCGCCGTTTGAATTCGTTTTTGGTTCTCGAATCTCCGGATACAGAAACGCCACAATTTTTTCTAAATTAAAAACGACAACCACAGAAAAACACTGACCAATCAGAGAATGCCACGAGACGTGGAAGAGTGATTCAGTTCAAATAAAAAAGCAGAGGACGCGAAAGAGATAAGCCGTTTCGTGGGGGAAGAAACTAGCGGTAGACTGAAAAATGAACACTGCTCTTGCAACAACCACCGCCACAACTCCCGCGCTCCGCCGCCGTGAGACGCCTCTTCCTCGTCATTGCTGTACAGCAAAATCGTCAGTTTTCCGATTAAACAGAGTAGGAATCCGATCCGGCGTGCAAACGGTCGGAAAGACATCGCTGAGGATATCCGCGAGCTCTCAGAGCGCTTCAGCGGCGGTTAACGTCGCGGCGGCGGATGCGTCTATTCCGAGCGAGATGAAGGCGTGGTTGTACAGTGAGTACGGCGGAGTGGATGTTCTGAAGCTAGAGAGCAACATTGCTGTTCCCGGTGGTTAACGATGATCAGGTGCTGATCAAAGTCGTTGCGGCGGGTCTTAATCCCGTCGACGGTAAGAGACGGCAAGGGAAGTTCAAAGCCACCGATTCTCCTCTCCCGGTAAATTTCATCTCTCTCCAATAAAAACTGTAATTAATTTAACTTGGATCTCGCGGGCTTTTTGACAATTGCTTCATGGGCTTTAGCCCAGGTCCGGCCCAATTCAGATTCTTTGTTTTGAATATATTCTTTGTTGGAGCAGACGGTTCCAGGATACGACGTAGCCGGAGTGGTGGTGAAGGTGGGAAGCGCGGTGAAGGAAGTTCAAAGAAGGAGACGAAGTATACGCGAACGTGAGCGAGAAAGCATTAGAAGGACCGAAGCAATCCGGTTCTCTGGCGGAGTACACTGCCGTGGAGGAGAAGCTATTAGCCTTAAAGCCTAAAAACATCGACTTCGCTCAAGCAGCAGGGCTTCCACTGGCTATAGAAACCGCCGACGAAGGTCTCGTTAGGACGGAGTTCTCCGCCGGAAAATCAATTCTCGTCCTCAACGGCGCCGGAGGCGTAGGAAGCCTTGCGATTCAGGTAATTAAAACGGTTCTCGTTTCTCATTGTTGGTTGGTTCTTGATTGGTTTCCTCACGTTTCGTATATATGAATATAGCTTGCGAAGCACGTCTATGGAGCTTCGAAGGTTGCTGCAACAGCGAGCACTGGGAAGTTAGAGTTAGTGAGAAGCTTAGGTGCTGATTTAGCTATTGATTACACTAAGGAGAATATTGAAGACTTGACTGAGAAATTCGATGTCGTCTTTGACGCCATTGGTAAGTAACACATGAAATCTAGTTTCTTGTGGAACTAATTAAAAAAAACTGTTTTTTTTTTGTCCAAAGGGATGTGTGATAAGGCGGTGAAAGTGATTAAGGAAGGAGGGAAGGTTGTGGCATTGACCGGAGCTGTCACGCCTCCTGGTTTCAGATTCGTTGTGACATCTAACGGCGATGTTTTGAAGAAACTGAATCCATACATTGAGAGTGGGAAGGTGAAGCCTGTGGTTGATCCCAAAGGACCTTTCCCATTTTCGCGCGTGGCTGATGCTTTCTCATTACCTAGAAACGAACCATGCCACAGGAAAGGTCGTTGTATATCCTATCCCTTGAGTTGCTTCAAGTGTAGCCTTGTCTGTATGTAAGCAAGTATCAAAAGTCCTTGTAGAGTGTTTTGAGTTGTGAACTCATATGAATGTGGAAAAATCAAAATGCTATTTGTAGCTTATTCATTACAGAACATATGATGAGACTAGAGAAGAGACAGAAGTACTAAACATAGAGAAAACATGAGTAGAAAGTGTTTTAAGAAAAGGAAAAGCAGGGGTGGTCTTGAAGTCGAGTTCCCAGAGATCAAACGTTCCTTTCACGAAATCGTAGTGAGCTCCTCTTATGGCCAGCTTGTTCTTCATCACTCGTTCTTTCACAAATGGGTAAGACAATAGATTCCCTAAGGACACATTCACGGCTTCCTGGAAACCCATGGACAATCTCAGTTTCTGCCTTCAAAATTAAGACACAGAAACAGAGCAAAGATTGTGTGTCTTTTTTCTTATTATGTACCTTCTCACAGTAGCTGCACTGATCGTTGAAGCTCAGATGTTGAAATCCTGCTTGATCATGTCCTTTGCCGGTGTACCGATCTGGACCCAGTTATCTATGAAGACGCTGCCATTTCAAAGAATTTTAGAAAAGTTAGTGAACCAATAGGCAAGAAACTGTTTCATGCTTGATCATGCAATAGGAGGATACTGGATATATTAGCGTTTTGAGATTAATTACTTCTTAGCAGGAGCAGCATCATCTTCAATGGACATGAGTCCCTTTATTCCACCACAACGGCTGTGACCAATCACCAGAATGTTCTCCACCTGATAACGACACATCACATTATCTCAGGGTTAAAACTTGGTCCAATTAGCTTTTTTTTTTAATATCTTATATACTGACCATGTACTGTCAAAGAAGCAATACAAGAGAAATATCACTAAGTAAAGATTAATTAATTAATTACGTACGTTGAGGGCTGTAACTGGAAATTCAAGGGCTGCGCCAACACCAGAATGTTGCGTCTGCAAGTTTCCACAGACAAAGGTTAATGTTGTTAGTTTAATTATTTAGTCACTAAAAACAACTTGTGATGTTTTTGTTTAGAGGGACATGGAAAAATAGTTTTCTTTATTTATTAGGACGAACCTTGTCAAAAGGTGGCACCATGTTTGCAATGTTTCTAACGACAAAGGCTTCCCCAGGTTTGAAATTCAAGATCTGAGTAGGGCTAACTCGAGAATCCGAACAAGCAAATACCAGAAACTGCAAGAAAAACGTCATCAGTAGTCAAATAGTCTTAATCCTAGTTTATAATGTTAGGGTTTCTAGTTTTTTTTTATTTGTGTGTTTTCTCTAGATTGCCCCTAAAGTTACCATCATCGTCAGTAGTCATTATTGGTTTAAACCATTTCATCTGTTTCATACCCTTTTGGCCACTTAAGAGTGAAATAAAACTAGAAAAGGAAACCACTAAACTAAAGGAGAAAAATAATAAAATAAATTGGCAAAATCGAAACCTTGGGGCTCTGGCCTTTGGCTAGTGCATTGTACAAAGAAGGCTTCTTCCTGAAAATCGATGATACCAATCAAGTATATGTATACATTAATCACCAAGTGGAAGACTCAAGCTTTTATTTGACCAAGACACACGTTTAAAAACATCCATATTATAACTTAAGAAAAACGATTTTTAGTTAGGTCTTACGCCCTTTTGATTAAGTAACTAGATTAAAGTAAGTATTTAATTTAATAAGCACTATAATTATATAAATGTTAGGGAAAAGTGAATTTCTACCCATATTAAAAGTACATTGAAATGGACGGATCAATACTGAATAAGGAATAAAACGTACAGATACTTGTGAGTCTTGAAATGGATAAATCCTGCTTTGATTCGCTCTACTGCATCTGATGACTTGTTGGAATTAAGTTCCTCAAGCTCAACCGTTAACTTCTGGATCTTTGCGAGCGCCACCTTACTGAGATCCGATTTCTTACTGCAAATTATAAGTGACGTTTTATATCAAGCAAAATGTAGAAATAAACTATTATCTACACAACATATTTTATAATCAAGGTATAATGGGGGGTAAAAATAATCATTGACAGAAAAAATGGGGGCAAAATGATCATTCCACACACTGTAAAATCCAAAATGTCAGATCTGCTTTGATAGTTAAAGAGAGTATGTGTGTACCTGAGAAGTTCTCCTAGTCTTTTAAGGGCATCTTCATACGTCTCCGTCGACATTCTTTTCGTTCCCAAAAAAAAAAAAATAAAGACTTTAGATAAGAAAATGCAAGAAAACGTTTTGGAGAAATCATACCATAAACATACGTTAATGCGATCAAATCAAAATAGATTAGTTGATTCTGATCATATTTGTCTAAAACAAGTGAGAAAAATAAAGAGAAGGAATGACATTGTAACAATGAAGGATTTATCACAGCCGAAGGAACGAAAACTAACGACTGTTTCATTTAGACGAGTGAAACAGAAACATAGATTATAGACGCACCTTGGGAGGTGCTTTTGATAACAAAGGATCTATAGAGCGATACTTGAAAATAAAGGCAATTTTACTTGCTTATGTAAAGAGATGGTCTCTACTACTCCGTTATTTATAGCTGGAGATCAGTGACATTTCATCACGCGGCAAAATTTTATATGCTTCAACTTGTCATAGTAGGAATTAAAAAAATCATAATGAACTGGAGCGCTTATTGTTTAAACATAGCTTTTTGGGATAGACGCTTATTAAAGCAAAAAATTGTAGTTTTGGAAAAGTATGCTAAATATTTTGCATGTAGGAAACAAAAACCTCCAAACTATAATATTTTGTTTTTTCTTTTGAAGAAAAAAGAAAATAGACACCGGTGATGAATTGATCACTTTTCTCATGTATACATGTACCGTATCGATCATTCGATTGGTCTTGATTTTGATTTTAATCACTTTTATCTTTTCGTCAATGGAAACTAGATAAATCTCGATCTACGTAGGGATATGGATAGTAAATATCATGGTAGAGGACAAACTAAAATCGAGAACTACATCGAGTGGTTGAGATGAATGTCACGAAGATGCTATTATAGAATAGTCAAGTAAGATATATCTTAATACTATCGATTTGTATATCTTAATCGAGGACTTGTTCTTGCTTTTGCTCTGTGGTTTCCTGCTATAGTCTGCATATCCTAGTTGTTTTGCTTGTAGTGTCTTTCAAATTTTATTTGGGAAAATCGCATAAAAAACCTTCAAAATGTCACTTACTAGCACTTTAAACCTTGAAGTTTTTTCACTAACACTTTTAACCTTTAAAGTGACTTTTGTATCATAAAAAACCTCCAAATCAAAAAGTTGACCTGTTCAGCAGGTAATTTTTCAAAAATAATTATTTAATTAATAAAATAAATAAATAAATAAATCCAAATAATAAATAAAAATCGAAACCTTAATAAAATTCACAAAAATGAAAATATAATAAAAAAATTGAATAAATATTTTTAAAATTAAATAATTTTATAAAATTTTAACAAAATAAAAACAACTAAAATTGTAATAATAAATAAGATTAAATTTAAATAGAGAAGAACTAAATAAAAAGTTCAATTTAAGAAAAAAATAGAAAATTCAAAATTGATTTTTTTAATTATAATATTTTTTCAAAAAATATATCATATCATTCTGGACAACATCAATTTCAAATATATTAATAATGACAATGATGGTTTCTGACTTTTATTTAATTATGAGTTTTTATTAAATTTTACGATTTTTGTTTAATTTTTTGATTATTTTACTAATTAAATAATATTTTAAATAATATTATTTAATAAGTAAAATAAACAAAAAATAAAAAACCAGAAAATTAAACAAAAATCGTAAAATTTAATAAAAACTCATAAATTAAGTAAAATTAGAAAAAATTATAAAAAATCAGAAAATTAATTAATATTTAGAAAATTAAAGTTCAAAAATAAATGAGATAAAACTAAAAAACATAAAAATAAAAAATTCATATATTTAAAAAAAATGAAAATTCAAACGTTTTGAAAAAAGTTTTTTTGTCATTTTTAACGATGATGTTGGAAACTATCATTGGAGATATGGCAATTATCGCCATTGTTAATGGTTATGTGAGAAACCATCATCGTCACTAGTGAATTTTGAATTTTGAATTTTCTATTTTCCTTTTTTTAAAAAAATTGTGAACTTTTTATTTAGTTTTTCTCTATTTAAAATTTAATTTTATTTATTATTAATTTTTAGTTATTTTATTTTATTAATACTTTAGAAAATAATTTTAAAAATATTTATTTAATTTTCTAAAATTTTAATTTTTTTTTTAATTTTTGTAAATTTTATTAAATGTTTCGATTTTTATTTATTTTTGGATTTTTTATTTATTTATTTTGTTTATTTTATTAATTAAATAATTATTTTTGAAAAATTACCTGCTGAACCGGTCAACTTTTTGATTTGAAGGTTTTTTATGATACAAATGTCAATTTGTATGTTAAAAGTGTTAGTAAAAAAACTTCAGAGTTTAAAGTGCTAGTAGGTACTTTTTTTTATTTTTCATTTTCTGTTTTCTGCTACTAGTTTCTCCATGCTTCTGTAAAAATTGAAATCCTTGGTATAATTGTTTAAAATTTTACCAAAAATATTATTAATTTAGAAATATTTTGTTTATGAAGAATGCCAGTAATTTTACGTCAAAGTTTTTATTGCTTTGTGTTTAGTAATTTTTTTTTGCTTTGTGTTTAGTAATTTTTTTGTTCAATAGGTCCAGCCACTATGAGATAAATCTCCTGCATAAATAACGCTTTCCTTAGCTATGGAAGTTTGTAAAGTTCAATGGTGTAGACTGTGTAGTGTTTTCCAAAGACTTTAAGATACCCAAGTCAAAATGAAATGAAAAACATCATGAGATAGAGTTGGAGAAAGCACGAAACCCTTAAAGCCTCTGCTCGATCGAACAATAAGATCTAATTTTTTTTTGGTAAAACAATAAGATCTAATTCACGGCAAAATTTTGGTTTATTCCAGCAATTTTCACTCAGACTCAGAAGAACCAACATTCTTTTCTGTCGTTCTACTTAGAATTTTTCCATCTCTTTCTTTTGCAAACAACCGAATCTCATTGCTCTGATTTTGTGAAAGATCACACCGTAGAAGAAAAAAAAATACCATCTTTAATTGCAGGAGTAACCATACAAAGATAAGAAGAAAAAAAAAAATCTGAGAGAAGAGAGAAAACGATATTTTAAGAAATTTTTTGTAAGTAGTGCCAAATTCTTAATAATATCTCTTTCTAATCTTAATGTTTATCTTCCATGTTGCAATTTCCACGTTAAAAACAAGTAATAAGATTAACAGTTGTCATGGCAGAATAGTTTGAAAAACATATGTCATGGCAGAAAAGTAGGTATCGGTGAATTCAATAAGAATTATGCTTAACGTAAAAGAAGAAAGTAATTAAACACAAATAGACAAAAGTAAAACTAACCATTTTTTTATTCAGGCCAAACGGATATGACTGGATGAGTCAACTAACGTTGGCTGGTGGATCTCACATGGCAAAATGAAATAAAATACAATTATTTTCGTAAACGTAAAATTTTTTTAATTTAAGAAAACTTTATATATTACATGTCTTTTAGGGAAAATCCAGCAAGTCAATTCAATATTCCCTCCATTTTATAATAAATTTTGTTTAAAACTTTTATGTTATTAAAAATTAAATAATTTATGTTTTATTCTTATTTAATATATATTTTTATTTTTAATTAATTAAAAGTAAAGATAAAAACTGAAAATTTTATTTAATAATTTAAAAAGATATTTATAATAATTTTTAAAGTTTAAATAACAGTAAATATGAAATAGAACTAGTACATTAAAAATTTAGGATTTTTTTTTTTGTCATCTGTCTAGGGATTTTTAATGGAAGGCATTTATGTAGTGCCAAAATAGTTAAAGTTCAGACTTACTAAAAAGAGCATTTAAAATACTTTTAACCACCAAACATACTACAACTATTTGTTTATTGTGAAAAAGAAGTTTCAAATTTAAATTTAAAACCGGTTCATAATAGGTATGGGCCTTTTACCCGATATCCAAATCTATATTTTAATTTGATCGGAAAAACCCGAACCGAAATAGCAAAATATCCGAATGTGTATTATTGATTTAGAAGAGATTGGATATCCAAACTCGAACGAATAATATCCGAATCCGAATAGACATCTGGAGATAACTGAATATATGCATATTTAACTATATTTCTAGTTTACTTATCTTATTTTATTTAAAATATTTATATTGACAATATACATACTTTAAAATCTTATAATATACATATAATTACAGATGAAATGATTTGATTTTTACTTACAATATACGTCAAGATTTTATTTCATGTATTGACAGAAATTACATCCAAAATTTGAAAACAATAATCAAATTAATGTTTTTTATTTTTGAAATGTTATTTTCAAATCAAATAATCATTCAATCTATTAAAATATTAAAAAAAAAATAAGTGAAACTTATATTTTTAAATACAAGAAACTTAGAAAATGAAACTTTAATTAAATTATTTTTTTATTTCAAAATATAAATATCCGAACTCGATCCAAAATAAATAATCCGAACTAAAAATATCAGAATCCGAGCGAAATATAGAAATACCGAATAGATTTTGTACCTCTATACCGAGATATCCGAAAATCTAAAATACTCGATCTGGATCCGAATGGATATCTAAAGGTCCACTCCTAGTTTATAATGTATCGTGTATAAATTGGGTATATAGTGTATTTAATGGATATAACTTTAATAAAATTTAGCAGATTTTAATAAAATTTACCACGGACTTGCGAATTCAAATAAAACGATAGCAGTTGTTATATAATAATCACTAGTAGTCTGACTATTAAGATCAAAGGGATTGGGCCAAACATATCTAGAGAGACACTAATAACATGAGACTTCGGTTCAGTAGTTAAGACATAATTGGTTTTTCTATGCAAGATCCCGAGTTCAAACAACACTACTACAAGAACGACAAAAATTCGTCGTAAGTTTGACGTAGACCATATTTACGACGACCTGTACATGTCATCCTAAAATTGTTGTTATATTACGACTAAATTACATCAACAACTTTACATCTAATTAGCTACTAAATTACAAATAAAATAGAAGGTTATTGAAAAACTGATAAATGTTTGTATATATGATTGGTAAAAATGATAGTAATATAGTTGTTAAATAGTAATAAATTTTATGATGTAGTAAATTCGTTGCAAGATTTTCATCTACCAAATTTGAAATTTTCCTATAAATATGATTTTCTCTCTCATTCTAAATATGTACAAAAAAACAAAAACAAGAATTAAAAAAAATTCTCATAGTAGCAATATTTATGAATTCTAGAGTTGGATGTATGCATATAAAAATTATGCGGGAATAGTAATACAAGAAGATAAATGTCAAGTCACAAATGACGGTTTATCGAATGTATGCACTAAAAACATTTTAGTCGAAAAACGGTCAAAAAGAGGTCAATAACACGGCAAAAGCCCACTTACGATTTTTTACGAGAATCGGCCCAAAGTCACAATGATAGTTTATCGAATATTCGCGAAAAAGATAAATGTCAAGTTCGAAAATAAATGTCAAGTTTCAAGGAATAATCATGAAAATCGAAAAAATGAAATATTTTCATGAGAAGATAAACTCGACCCGCGTGCATAAAAGGAAAGGGCGACCGGCCCTGAAAGCATATATAAATGGAGCCAAGACGAGGAGCACATGTAAGATTCTTTTTAGATTCTAGAACTCTCTGCACTTATAAATTTTAGGCATTATTCTCGACATGTTATGTTTCTATGATTGACACTCGATTACTAGACGAATTTGTACAGACAATTCGATCTCTTGTTCCACATTTTTGATCGAACTACGTTTGGATTTATCCTCAAAAAGTGTACGTACGCAGCGTTTTATAAAAGAAAACTTTGTTATCTGTTTTGATGGGAAATTTGCCCAAAAATTCATTAACTAACTAAAACATCCCATCTTTCCTGCTTACTCTTCCGATCTCTTTCGACTATCTATCAAAAAATATAACTTCACTTATTTTTTGGTTATTTGGTAAATAAGACCGTTTTTGATTTGATTTCTCTTATTCAAATATAAGACTTCTTTAGCAAAAAAAAATATAAGACTTGTGTATATTGATACTAATGTAATGTCAGGAAAACCAACCACAAATAACCACGTTTTGCCGCTATCTACAACCACATGACTGAAAAAATATTTTGTGCCTATGTTTATGTACTGTCAAATAGCCACACAGATTAGTCAATAGCCACACAAAAATTTCGTGGCAAAAAGAATATTTTTGTAGTGATTACACTAATAATACTTATACAAGTATTTCTTTCTTATTGTTAATTGTTTTTTTTTCTTTTGTTTTGACATCGTAATTGTTTTCTTTGAAACTTATTTCTTACTTTCTTATTTTTTGAGAAAAAGTAGTCGTTTAGGATTTTGAGAGAAAAAGATAAAAAATTGCCATAATCTAGTATTATATACTGTTGAGTGCATTTGCTGATAATAAATGTGGAACTAAACCATAATTTACATGATTACTAGATCATGATCCGCGCGCCTGCGCGGGTTTATCTTTTGATTCACATATTTTATATACATGTTGTATATTATTTAAGATTTATAATATAAAAAAGTTAGAATGATCCGGAACCAAAAAAGTCGACCCGGACAAAAAAATCAAATACATGCTTAGATCCAAATATTGAGAACTCGAAGAACTCATACCTGAAATGAACAGATTTATACCCGATCCAGTGAGCTAAATTTCAAACATAATATCTTTTATTATATTTTTAATTCAGTTTTTTAGGTTGGTGAAAATTACTATTTATTCGGAAGATTTTTGGCTAACTTAATGGTATATATTCATAGGTTTCTTTTTTTCTGAACAGGAAAAAAAAAGATTTGAGTCTTGATTAAATTTATCTTATATAACAGATTGATGCTATAAATAATTTTTATATAAACTAATTTGTAACAGTAATATCATTTTTGTTATAAATTAGTATATCATGGTTTATAGGTTCAAAGTATAGAGTTAGTCGTCTTCATAGTATTGCTAATATTGATAGATGCAAGTTAATAAATACATATAATATATTGTATTATTAGTAATTTGTCGTATAGTATTATATGTTTGTAGATGTATTATTAATAATCTATCTTATAGTATAATATGATAGTGGATGTATCTAGTTTATAGTAAAATATATGCAATATAAGGAAACATGCGTAGTAGATATAATAATAAGGTAAGAAGTGAAAAACTATGGTAATGGTTGATATTAATTATTTATAAAAAAAGCATGTCTAATAATAAGTAGATTAATATAGCATTAATTACATAAGGTCCAACTTTAAAATCCACATAGAAAAAGTTGTAATGTTTCTGTTTTAATAAGATAGATGGTATATATAATTCAGATATTAACACATGTGCCCATTTTATTTTGAGATTCTTAAAGAAATTTAAAATTTTCCTATTATAATTGATAAGCTAAATCTTCCCGTCTAAACTGTTTTTAGGTTTTTTTTACTTAACTTTTCTTATAAAATAAACCACACACAAATTTTAGTAAACTTAATATTTATGGCTTGGACATTAACTATCAATTTATATTATTCTGATTTTTTTTCATAATGGACCATTATATTATTTCTTATAAATTAGAAGTATCATCTAAAATATAATTAAAATCAATATGGTGATTACCAATCGGAAATGAACAGCATAATAATTTTTTAGTTGAAAATGTTTTCCAAATAATAGATATAAGGAATTTTAGTTCAGTACTCAATTTTCAATAGGTAGACAACACACGAACTTACAAATTTAAGCCAAAAGAAACCATATTTCACAAACGAGCTATTTAAATATTAATTTCACTTTCATCTAAACATGAATTGATACTGGATATTTATTGATTAAATTTTTTTAGAAAAGTGGTTAGTCAACCACTAAAATATCAATAACATTTTATAACAGAATATTTTTCAATTTTTTTTGAATTTCAAATTTAAGCAAAAAGACCCAATTCTCACATAAACAATTTTATTTCTCAATTATCATTTAAGCGCAAACAAATACGGAAAATACCTACTTTTTGTCATGTAATTTTAGACGTGTGTTTAATACACCACTAAATTCTGATTAACAAACATTCAAACATCCTGATATAAATCTCTAATATAATGGACTTAATCTCATATACCAGAGTGCCGGTCCTGAGAATTTTTGGGTCCAATACGAAATTAAAAATATAGACCTTAAATGGTAGTTAAATTGTATCTCAAAAAATTTAAATAAAAAAATTAAAATTACAATATGAAAACTAATAAAGGTGTACCAGTTTTAAAAGTTATTTTTGTATTATTATATAGAAAAAATATTTAAATTTTATTTCTTATATGTTTGCAATAGATTTTAGAGTTCATTATATATTTTTAAGCTAATTAACAACAAACACAATAATAAAATAAGCTATTAAGAACTGTAAAAATTGTAGGCTCCATATCATTGTATCTTGGGTATGGGGTCAGGACCGGGCCTGCATATACCCAAATCCTTAAAACCATATACTTTTCTTCAAAAGTATTAGACGTTCAACTGTCACTTGATACAACCATACTTTCATCCAAACACGAATAAATATCAAATTTCATTGATAAAGATAACAACGCGGTTAATCAACCGCTAAAATGTTTTTAATTAACATATGTTTATGCCATACGAGGAAATTTTCCAAAAGATTCTCTAAGTTTCCCGATATTACTTAGGAAAAGTCGATTTCTAACTTTGTTACATGAACCATACCGAAAAACTGAATCAAAATCGAACCAAGAACTAAATGCCCAAAGCTAATGTAAATGTTGAAATTATTAATTTTAAATATATGTGTACGTGATTTAAAGTTTGACATGAAACTTATTAATATATTGATTAACATTTTTATCCTACGATAAAACATGTTAGTCGATTTTTTACTTATATAACTAAAGCTATATTTAAAATAGATCAAAAATATTTTTTTCTATGGTTACATAATTAAAACAACATACATCCAAAACAAAAATAATAATATGACCAGCAACACAATATACAGTATCAGAAATTTAACTAAAGAAGTGTGTTGCCAAAAAAAAGTTAACTAAAGAAGTTAAGTGCAAACATTAAATTGTTGTGTTTGACTTAACATATTTATCTTAGCTAACATAAATACCAGCACGGTGGACGATAGTGCTAAAAACCGCTATCTAATATAAAAATTTGAACTTTATATTCAACATTAGATCCAAATATTAATAGTTTAATTTCATAAAACCCATAAATATACTTAAAGCTCTAATAAATGTTTATTTTACAAATTAAAATGAATAAAATTAGAGCAAAATAAAAGAAAAAAAATTTCATAGTTTATAAATGGACCTTTAAACCGTAGAACAACACACAAATATGTCAAAACAGAATAAAGTATGAATCTATAACAAAAACATACACTTTTGGCTCAACTTTATCCAAGTTTTGAAAATTCCCCAATTGTGTTTATGTAAATCATTAAAAGTGAAAACATATATTATGAAGAATAAACATTGCACGGATATGCGGATCAAAGACTAGTTTTCAATTAAAAGAGGAAACATAAATTGGTGGTCCGTTCTTTTCATTTGATTGAAAATAATAGAAACCACATCATAACTATGATAAATTTTAAATTAGCTGAGTAGCTTTATTTATGAGGGAAATTTATATAGACAATCCGGATAGTGTAATAAAACTGGCAGAAAATAACATAAATATCCCAAACAATAAGGTCAAGAACATAATGTATAGAACTGCAACAAACTTACATATGGATTAAAGGCAACCATGTAGCCCATAGAAAAGACAATGGAAACATGAATTTAAATCAAATTTCAATAGCCAAAGAATTCATTCGAACCTTGGAAATTAAAAAGGACTAGACACACAAAAAATAAAAAGATAGAACATCACATGAGACTTGGTATCTTATTTATGAGTTACATAGAACGAGTTTAATAATACGAAGGTGGGGGAGGAGATTTGTATTCGGCCTTTGGAGATGGAGAGTATGTTGGTGGTGGTGGAGATGTGTAGACATATGGTGGTGGTGGCGATTTGTAGTCAACCTTTGGTGATGGAGAGTAAACCGTTGGTGGAGGTGGTGAACTGTAGACATAAGGTGGTGGAGGAGATTTGTACTCAATCTTTGGAGAAGGAGAGTAATATGGTGGTGGAGGTGGAGAGCTGTAGACATATGGTGGTGGAGGAGATTTGTACTCAACCTTTGGAGAAGGGGAGTAATATGGTGGTGGAGGTGGAGAGCTGTAGACATATGGTGGAGGAGGAGATTTGTACTCAACCTTTGGAGAAGGAGAGTAATATGGTGGTGGGGGTGGAGAGCTGTAGACATACGGTGGTGGTAGGAGATTTGTACTCAACCTTTGGAGAATGGAGAGTAATATGGTGGTGGGGGTGGAGAGCTGTAGACATACGGTGGTGGAGGAGATTTGTACTCGACCTTTGGGGATGGAGAGTAATATGGTGGTGGGGGAGGAGAGCTGTAGACATACGGTGGTGGAGGAGATTTGTATTCAACCTTTGGAGAAGGGGAGTAATACGGTGGTGGAGGTGGAGAAGCTGTAGACATACGGTGGTGGAGGAGATTTGTACTCAACCTTTGGAGAAGGAGAGTAATACGGTGGTGGAGGTGGAGAGCTGTAAGACATATGGTGGTGGAGGAGATTTGTATTGGCACCTTAGGAGAAGGAGAGTAGTACGGTGGTGGGGTGGAGAGCTATAGACAGTATGGTGGTGGAGGAGATTTGTATGCTGGCTTAGGGGAAGGAGAGTAGTAATGGTGGTGGTGGAGAGCTGTAAATGTATGGTGGTGGAGGAGATTTGTATGCATGTTTAGGTGAAGGCGAGTAATAAGGTGGGGGAGGTGGAGAATGGTAAACATATGGTGTTGGAGGAGATTTGTACTCAATCTTTGGAGAAGGAGAGTAACATGGAGGAGGAGGTGGACAAACACAAACATGTGGGTGTGGTGGCGATTTGTATACCACCTTAGGTGATGGTGAATAGTATGGTGGTGGTGGAGAGTTGTAAACATATGGTGGTGGTGGAGATTTGTATGCAGGTTTCGGTGAAGGAGAGTAATAAGGTGGAGGTGGGGAGCTGTAGACATATGGTGGTGGTGGAGATTTGTACGCGGGCTTGGGGGAAGGAGAATAGTATGGTGGTGGGGGAGAACTGTACACATATGGTGGTGGTGGTGATTTGTATGCGGGCTTGGGAGAAGGAGAATAGTATGGTGGAGGAGGAGAACTGTAGACATATGGTGGTGGAGGAGATTTGTATGCGGGCTTAGGAGAAGGAGAGTAGTATGGTGGGGGCGGAGAGCTGTAGACATACGGAGGTGGTGGAGATTTGTATACATGTTTAGGTGATGGAGAATAATAAGGTGGGGGTGGGGAGCTGTAGACGTATGGCGGTGGTGGAGACTTGTATACGGGCTTGGGTGAAGGCGAGTAATATGGTGGTGGGGGAGAGCTGTAGATATATGGTGGTGGTGGAGATTTATATGCTGGTTTTGGTGAAGGCGAGTAGTATGGTGGTGGTGGAGAGCTGTAGACATATGGTGGTGGTGGAGATTTGTATGCGGGTTTAGGAGAAGGAGAATAGTATGGTGGTGGTGGAGAGCTGTAAACGTATGGAGGTGGTGGAGATTTGTATGATGGTTTGGGTGAAGGAGAGTAATAAGGTGGTGGTGGAGAGCTGTAAACGTATGGTGGAGGTGGAGATTTGTATGTGGGTTTGGGTGAAGGCGAGTAGTATGGTGGTGGTGGGGAGCTGTAAACATATGGTGGAGGTGGAGATTTGTATATTGGCTTAGGCGAAGGTGAGTAATATGGTGGTGGTGGAGAGCTGTAGACGTAAGGAGGATGGTGGAGATTTGTAATCAACCTTAGGAGAAGGTGAGTAGTATGGTGGTGGTGGAGAGTTGTAAATGTATGGAGGTGGTGGAGATTTGTATGCTGGTTTTGGAGAAGGTGAATAGTATGGTGGTGGTGGCGGAGAAGTGTAGACATAAGGTGGTGGAGGAGATTTGTAATCAATTTTAGGAGAGGGTGAGTAGTATGGGGGTGGTGGTGGTGAGTTGTAAACGTAAGGGGGTGGTGGTGGAGAGCTATAGACGTAAGGAGGTGGTGGAGACTTGTAGTCTACCTTAGGAGAAGGTGAGTAGTATGGTGGTGGGGTTGGAGAACTGTACACGTATGGGGGTGGTGGTGGGGAGCTGTAGACGTAAGGAGGTGGTGGAGATTTGTAATCCACTTTTGGAGAAGGTGAGTAATATGGTGGTGGTGGCGAACTATAGACGTAAGGAGGTGGTGGAGATTTGTAATCCACCTTTGGAGAAGGTGAGTAGTATGGAGGTGGTGGTGGAGAACTGTAGACGTAAGGAGGTGGTGGAGATTTATAATCCACTTTAGGAGATGGCGAATAGTATGGTGGAGGTGGAGAGCTGTATACGTAAGGAGGTGGTGGAGATTTGTACATTGGTGGTGGTGGAGAGCTATAAGTGTAGGGCTCATAAGAAGCAGCAACCATTGTTGCCATGATAATGAAACCAAGAGCATAAACGAGATGGGCTGAACGCCTCATCTCGGGAGAAGATGTCATTCGTAGTTTGATTGCTTCTCCAACACTTCACTGTTTTGGTTTTTGTTTTATTTTTTTTATGGTTCTATATTACTTGTGTGTATGCCTTTATATAGCCTCTGGGGTTTTACCATTTTTTCTATTTGTTTGGCTTGCATCTCAGTAATTGTGGAAGCATGTCTGCGTCAAACTTTCGTGAAACGTGCAAGAACGTGCATCAAATGTCAACGAACAGCTTGTTATTTTTATTCTTTCAAGTTCGTGAAGAAAGATGCATATCATTGTTCAATCATTTTGTCAACGACCCAATTAATTTGTTTCTTATTCTTCTTTGTTGATATTTTCTTCCTTATTGATTTTGGTTGGAGAAACTAGTTGAACTTTGCAAAGTTGGAACCAGTTTAAGATGTACGATGCTCGTATTTCTTTTTTCCCATTTGTTCTCTATGATTGATACTAAAAGTAACTAATGTTTGTTCGGTAACTTTGTTGGTTGTAGTTTCAAAACAAAAAAAAAACTTTGCTGGTTGATTGATACTAACGTTGTCTATATAATGCTCTTGCGGCAAAATTTCGATAATGTCATAAATTCATCATATTACATATTGTTGGCCCATTTGGTGGTAATATTAAATGTTTAGATGAACTATACTTTATATGATTAGGACAGTATATGGTAAAACTTAGGTTGAATGGAAGTTTTATTGGACATTTGTTTCACGCTTTAGAATTGGAATCGGATTCGGAATCTTGCAGAATCTTGCTTGCTTCTAAAATATCTTATCTAAAAACACATTGAAACTTTATGATTCTTTTTTGGAATCAGCAGGCTTCCATTTTAAAAATACAATATCATAAACAAATAAAATTTGAAAATCTTGTTTTTGTATAAAATCTACAACTTAATAGTAACTAAATAAAAAATATAAATATACAAATATTAAAGTGTACAATAAATTATCTTTATGCATTGAGGTTTTTATTAGATATTTATCATATCTATTCAAATGTGGTGTCAATTATTTATGAAATATTAAAAAATAACTATTATTATAATTATTACTCATCAACTTAATTTATGTGGATTTCACAATTTTAACGGAAATCATTTAAAATTATTATAAATAAATAAATGATTTATTTTAAATTTTAATCATATAACTAGAGTCATAAATTTTGTAATTTTATATTATATATGTATGTGTGTATATATATATATATATGAATATACACTTCCAACATGCACATGTTTTCTAATTTTTCTTAAAGATTTGCTTTTACATTTCCATGTGATTCCGCATCCGCTTCCGCTTTCGTTTCCATGTAACTTAAAACATTATTTGGAGATTTTTTTTAGAAAATTCCTTTTTATTAAATTATAATTTTGGATCATTTAAATTTAAATATCTATGTTTTTAAGTTATGCGATTTTTTATTAAGTACAAAAAGTTGAATTTTGATAGTTTTGATATGGTCAAATCTCCTAAATAATGTTTTAAAGTTCTTGTCTCTTTAATAGCCGTTAAGGACAAAAGTCCTAAAGCTAACTTTTATTAATGGTTAAAATACAAATATATATTTTCACAATTTTATTTAATTATTTATTAAATGTATAAAATAAATGATACTAAATTTTCATTAAAAACTATTTTTTCTTTTCAAAAACAGTTTTCCTGGAATTGTTTTTTGAAATTTTCTTTTAGAAAACTATTTTTCCTAAAAAAAAAAACTTTAGAAAGAACTTTATTTATGTTTATGATATATTCCCGAATGTAAATTTGAATATAAATTTAGCAACATGTGTAAATCCCGAATGTAAATCTGAATGTACAATTTTGATACCGAATTAGGGAAGATCTTTCTCATGTTCTTAGAATTCGCATATAGGCATGGTATATGTGTATCATTGGAAAAAATTTGTTATTTGCCTCTTTTTATCTTTTAGCCATGCATGGGGGCTTAATGAGAATTGTAAGCTAAAATGTGTGGGTTCATCCCTTTCTACTCTTCCATTGCCTTAATCAAATTCATCGTCTCAAAGTCAGAGACAAACCTATCTTTGGCAAGAGTGTGAACCACCGCATTGTACACTTTTCTATCTGGTTCTATACACTTAATTTTCATCCGGTATAGAAGTCGAAGCACCTTATTCAAGTTACCTTCTTTCAAATAGCAAAGATATCAGGCTCGAATAAGATACTACATCATGCTTAACTTATATATTTTCCATCTCCATCTAGACTCATTCAGCTTCATGTGGGCTACCTATCACATAATACCATCCATTGAAAACAATGTTGAAACTTTTGGCGTCAAACAGATATGTATCCTTGTTACAGTTACAACATACATGCGGTAATTATCCTCCATATACACAGTTATTTCATAAGATCTGATAGACATCTTAAAGGCATTACTACTTTCAACAATAAAAAAAATCATGAGTACTACTTACAACCTTGCTTGATTCAATAAGGGGAAATGTGTATGTTCCTCTCAACAACATAAAAACATGAAGCTAATAAGTGTTGTAAAATAACTAATAAGCGAACCAAAAAAAAAAAACTAATAAGCCCTTATAAAAAAAAATGTTAGCAAATACTTTTATATGGTTACTGTAATGGTTACACATAAATGAAGAACTTCTTCATTCTCTTGAAATTTATTCAGATTTGATGTTAATTGACGATCGTTCCTAATAAATACTGGAGAAAGCTCTTTTATACCAAAATTTAATTTTGAAGGTGAGGCATAAACTTTACACTGTTTTTGCTTTAATCAATTCCAAAATTATCAATTATGAAGTCCAAGTGATTTCCATTTATTAGTTTTCATTCTCCATGTATCGAACATATGTCAATCATCATAGCCTGATTATAAGAATATATGGACCAGGAAAGGAAAAAAAATATTATACACAAAAATACTCAAAGCAGAAAGGATCAAAAAGATATATCAAAAACGATAAATCATAAGCATTATGTTCTCATCAAATAAAATTTTAAGGTTTTATAAATTTGAGATTTAAAACTTTATTAGAAAAACTTCGTCTCCCTTCCCAGAAACTGATCGATTTTGAGAAATCAAGCTAACATTAAAGAAAGAGACAAAATCACCACCTATTATCAAGTCACCTTCGTTAGCATTTCTTACGCGTTCGTCAGAGAGATTGTTCGTCTGAGCTTGTAGAGTTTGTCAGGTTCGCCGGAGAACTTGTTAGCTTTGTAAAATCTCGCCAGAGAACTCGTCAACGTCGTTGAGATGTTCAATTTGGTGGATCTGAGATTTGAAGAAACCGTTGGAAAAAGAAAGTAGTTTTAGTTTAATTAGTTAGGAGTATAATGGTATTTTGCCTATTAACATTTTAAAGGTAAAGTTGGTTAAGGTAGAAATGAAATATGTTACACAAAAATGGTATATTTGGCAAATTTCCAATTTGGTTAGACATTCGTAAATATATATTCATGAAGTCTTCTTGAATACATATATAAGAATGTACTAGAACTTGATATGTGCGTCCGCACGAATTTTGATTTTTAGTTTTTATTATACATTGTTTAATGATAGTCTTAAATACATAGCTTATTTGGATATTTTTAGGTTCGTACGAACCTACCCAGACCAAGAAAATCTGATTCAAATCATGTTCAAATATTTATAATGTCCGTACGAGGTTTATTTTAAAAACTCAAAAAACTTGATATCCAAAAATCGATTCATACTCGAATTGGTACTTGAATGAACATGACTAACTAAATCTGTAAACAAATAAAAAAAACTTGTTAACTGTTTTGAATTTTTTTTACGAATGAAATAATTCATTCAAACATGTGAAATTATTATGATTAACACGTAAAATAGTTGATGTCTAGTTACTGTAGTAAATAAAATTAATGAAGTAGTTAGGAAGAGTGAGAAAAATAGATGTAATTAAACATTTCAAAACAGGTAAGTTTTATTTTTAAAAATGAATGAAAATCTGTAGGAACCACTTAAAATTAGACAAATATTATTTGTACTCAATTTTAATAAAATAGATTTTCAATACATATTTATGAAAATTTTCCTAAATTTTATAAAGATATTATACATATTTATCAATACAATCCTAAATTTAAGAGGAATAACCTATTCAGTAATGCTTTTTTTAAATACACATTGAATTCAAATTGATCATGCATATTCAGAAAGTTTTCTTTAAAAAAAGTTTTTGAAATAGGAAAGAAAAATCTATTTCAAAAATAATTAAATATAATTTATTTTTTAATTTAAAAAATATTTAAATATTTATTTATTTTAATTTTTTTTTAAGAAAGTTATACAATTTTCATTTACCCATTTAGTAATATCTAATTTGATCTCTTTGATCTTTGTAGACTTTCAGAATAAAAGCATGTTTTGAAGTTATTTATGACCGTTAGACGTGAATCTTCATAAGATAAATCTTCAGAAGGTAGGTAGAATGTAGAATTGTATGTAACTTTTTCATAATTTGTAATAATACAATTATCCAATGTTAAGAAAAAAAATATTTATTTAAGGCTATTTCTCTTAAAATATTTATGGTTCGGACATCAACTATCATTTAAACGCAAACAAATAACTACTTTCTGTCATGTAATTTTAAACATGTGTTTAATATACCACTAAATTCTCATTAACACACATTCAAACATCCTGACATAAATCTCTAATATAACCGACTTAATCTCTTCCCAAATCCTTAAAGCCATATATTTTTTCTTCAAATGTGTTAGACGTTTAACTGTCACTTGATACAACCATACTTTTATCCAAACACGGATAAATATCAAATTTCAATGATAAAGCCAATTTAACGACGCGGTTAGTCAACCGCTAAAATGTTTTTAATCTATCTATACTAATAAAGTAGGCTTTTTTATCTCCTTGGGGGGAAAAATGCCATGTGGCATTTTCTTTTTAATAATTAAAATATTTTCTCAACTTAAATTTAATGAATTTTGGTATTAATTGTGAAATAAATGGGGTGAAGAGAGGTTAAACTTTTCTTTTTAATAATTAAAATATTTTCTCAACTTAAATTTAATGAATTTTGGTATTAATTGTGAAATAAATGGAGGGAGGGGAGGTTAAACTTTTCGTGATACATGTCCAAGCGTTTATAAGAGTGTTTTGAATCTGACTCAGATCCGTAATTGAACTGATAAATCTGTGACCCAATAGAAATCGAGTTTGAGTTTTATTGCGGCACTGGTTGAACCAATAGATGATTTCTATTTTTACTATTTTTAGTAAATAAAGTAGTTTTTTTATCTTTTTGGGGGAAAAATGTCATGTGACATCAACTTAAATTTAATGAATTTTGGTATTAATTGTGAAATAAATAGAGGGAGGGGAGGTTAAATTTTTTTTGATACATGTCCAAGCGTTTATAAGAGTGTTTTGAATCTGACCCAGATCCGTAAATGAACTGATAAATCTGTGACCCAATAGAAATCGAGTTTGAATTTTATTGCTGCACTGGTTGAACCAATAGATAATTTTTAGTTGATGTGATCTGGTGTTAGTTTATTTTTGTTATTGACAATTTATTATAAAATGTTTTAATTCTGGTTTATTTTGGATTGGAAAATGTCTTGATTTTTTTAGATGTCATAATTCTTATGTTACAACTTTTTTAAATAGTCTAAACTATTTCTTAATATTTTGTATGTACATTTAAAATTCTTAACTTTAGTTTTATTATAAAAATGTTTTAATTTTGGTTTATTTTGGATTGGAAAATGTCTTGATTTTTTTAGATGTCATAATTCTTATGTTACAACTTTTTTTAAATAGTCTAAACTATTTCTTAATATTTTGTATGTACATTTAAAGTTCTTAACTTTAGTTTTTATATATATTTGTTTTCATAGCTAATATATTATTATATAATAAAACTAATTTATTTATTAACCCGCAATTCATCTGCGGTTAATCTAATGATCCAGTGATTAGGTAAATCATTTGATTCAGTGTCCGGGTCGGGTTTCAAAACATTGGTTTATAGGATTTTTTTGTATTTGATGTTGACGATAGAGAATATAGCCTCTGCAATTCTCCTTCTTTAACGCAATCGACGTAATCATTCATATAATCAATCCAGAAATCAGATTCATCCCACCATCTCCTATTGAATGCTTCTTTAGTTCCTGATTTCTTAGTTTCATTGTATATGTATAGATGGTGTGAGAGTTCAGACGATACTCCCTTTACTTTTTCCAATTCAATCATTGTCGAATTTTCAGTTTCATTGCTCGGAGTTAAAGACAAATCAGTGTAGAGATGTTCAAACTAGGCTACAACAATTTGGCAAGCTTGAAATGTTAAGAAAGGAGAAATATATTGGGGTTGATATGTTGTTGATTAATGAGAAGGTACACCGATTTCTTATTTCAGTTTACGAGTTAATGATTGCTTACTTTTAAAGTAGCAGTTTTCTTATGCATCATTTCCTTTCTCAGTGGTCCTTCTACATGCGTTAATCAATTTTCTCAGGTTTAACACTTTTAAACATTTCTTGAAAGAAAGCTCAGTCTATGACACGAGTATTTAAGATTCCAACTAAAAAAAACTTTTTTTACGACCATTAATTTTTATTCTATTTTTATTAAATCGATTATTAACAACTACTTGTGCTATTTTATTTTGACCTAAATAACTTCAAACAAAATAATATATTACTGTCGCTAATCATTATAAAAAGATCAGAAAATATTATTTTTTACATATTTTTATTTTACATATTTTCTTTACTAAGATCATATAATAAATTATAAATTTAAGTAAGAAAAAAACATACAAATCCGGCGCGTAGCGCCGGAATATCACTAGTTAACATATGTTTATGCCATACGAGGAAATTTGCAAAAAGATTCTCTACGTTTTAAATTCAAGAAAAAAGCTCTTCAATAGACACTAGTAAGTATAAGTAAATTATTTTCACTGACCAAACTATTCCAAATATATGTTTACTCGATAGTTAAAACCTTATTAGCGTTGATAAAAAAAAAAACCTTATTAGCAATGGCGGATTCAGGATTATATTTTACCGGGTTCATAAAATAAATAAAATAATTATATATATAAACAGTTATATATTTTTTTAAAAAATGTTTTTTAAATTTATCAAAATTATTATTAATGCGTCAATTTTTATTTAATTATTTATAAATTAATATTTAATTTAATACAATTTATAATCTTAAACCCAAAAATTTGTCTAAAATGATGTAAACTAACAAACTGCTTACCAAAATCCAAAACCTAACATTTGTGTAAAGATTGGAAACGTGTAGTATATGATTTGATATTGAAATTACAAAGATTAAATATAATTAATATTATACATAAAACAGAAACAAGATGTCTAAAATCACTATTGTTTCCTTTTTCATGAAAGAAACAAGGAAAGAGAAAGTCTTCTTTTTTAGAAAATGCTGAAGTAAAAATGGAAATGGGGTCAAACACAAATTGATTAGGGGGTCACTTAAATAAATTTGCTATAACTAGTGAATAAATTCGAAATTTTACCGGGGTCAGCTGACCCCCCTATGTTGGTAATAGATCCACCCCTATTACCACATGTATTTTTTTTGAACACATATTACCACATGTATAAACAATTAAACATCAGTACTATTTTTTTGGTAGAAAACATCCCTGATATAATCGAACCAATTCTCCTCTCCAAATCCCTATCTTCTCCTCCAAATCCTTTATTCGAAATTATCTCTTCATAAATCTCTCAGTCTCAGATAATAAAGGTGCATAAGACAAAACATAGTCTAGGAAAATTAAGGTTTATAACATTGTGGCGTAATTATTTATGTCGGTTGAGTTAGAATTTATTTTGGCTTAGATTATTAAGTTCATGCATTATTTGTAAATGTCTCCATTTGGATAATATGAGTGTAATTTTTGATTAAAAGAGGAAACAGAAATTGGTGGTCCGTTCTTTTCCTTAAATAAACATTAGATTTTAAAAGCGCGGGTAAAGTTTTATTTTAATAAAATTTAATTGAATTTATAATTTTAATTAGAGAATAAATAATTTTAAAATTTTCTATTTGTGTTTCAGAAAAATGTTCTATTCTAATAATTTATTTTCAAGCGATTTTTTCATACCCAACCCAGACCTGTGATTAAACCGATATATCCAGTGATATGTGTATAATTCAGTTTAATATAATAAAAAGAATTGTAATTATAATTTTAGAAAACATGGTAAAAATCTAAAAATCCGATATTAACTTATGGTCTGATATAAGATGACCCGCTGAAAACCAAAAAATAAATAAAATTTTTGAAATGTTTATTAAATAATTCATACTTCTTAATATTATATAAAATTGAAAAGTAATTATTTAGACTTCAATGAGATTTGTATTATGTCATTTGAAGAAAATGAAACAATGGTAATAGAAAACTTTATTATTGATATGAAAATATTTTTTTTATTACTATGATAAGTTTGTATTTTTATTTATGTTTAGATCTAAAACTTAATTTTAAGATAAGTTTAAAAAAAAATTGAACTCTCAAAATTGGCATATCATTATTATGTAAAAATGGTACAATAATATTTTTTAATTTGCATGTATGTATTCATATCTGATCTTTAAATAATATTATAGATGAAAAAATGATATTCAAATTAAATAGAAAGTATAATCTGCATAAAAATTAAAATTATTATCATTCATAAAATATGGAAAGTATTAATTACCATAGTTACAAAGAATATTCTATTTTTAGTTAAAATTAAATGACAATGGAAAAACTTGTAAATATATTGAAATGCGGGGCAGAATCCTAAATTTTTAGAATAGGATTCTGCTTTAATAGTATATATAATAGAAACCACATCATAACTATGATAAATTGTGAATTATCAGAGTAGCTTTATTAATTTTTAAACCAAATTAATCAAAAACCGAAATCGAATGGGATCCGATATTACTTAGGATTAAGTCGAATTCTAACTTTGTTACATGAACCAAACCGAAAAACTGAATCAAAAATGAACCGAGAACTAAATGCCCAAGGCTAATGTAAATGTTGAAATTATTAATTTTGAATATATGTGTAGGTGATTTAAAGTTTGACATGAAACTTATTAATATATTGATTAAACATTTTTATCCAACGATAAAACATGTTAGTCGATTTTTTAACTTATATAACTAAAGCTATATTTAAAAATAGATCAAAAATATTTTTTCTATGGTTACATAATTAAAACAACGTAAATCCAAAACAAAAATAATAATATGACCAGCAACACAATATACAGTATCAGAAATTTAATTAAAGAAGTGTGTTGCTAAAAAAGTTAAATAAAGAAGTTAAGTGCAAAAATTAAATTGTTGTGTTTGACTTAATATATTTATCTTAGTTAACATAAATGCCAGCGCGGCGGACGATAGTGCTAAAAATCGCTATCTAATATAAAATTTGAACTTTATATTCAACATTAAATCCAAATATTAATAGTTTAATTTCATAAAACCCACAAATATACTTAAACCTCTAATATTTTACACTTTAATGTTTATTCTGCCAAATGAAATAAATAAAAGCACAATAAAAAACAATCTCATAGTTTATAAATGGACCTTAAACCGTAGAACAACACGCAAATATGTCAAAACTTAATAAAGTATGAATCTATAACAAGAACATACACAATTGTGTTTATGTAAATCATTAAAAGTGAAAACATATATTATGAAGAATAAACATCGCACGGATGCGCGGATCAAAGTCTAGTTTTCAACTAAAAGAGGAAACATAAATTGATGGTCCCTTCTTTTCATTTAATTGAAAATAATAGAAACCACATCATAACTATGATAAATTGTAAATTATCAGAGTAGCTTTATTTATCAGGGAAATTTATATAGACAATCTGGATAGTGTAATAAAACTGGCAGACGATAGCATAAATATCCCAAACAATAAGGTCAAGAACATAATGTATAGAAGTGCAACAAACTTATATTTGGATAAAAGGCAACCATGTAGCCCATAGAAAAGACAATGGAAACATGAAATTAAATCAAATTTCAATAGCCAAAGAATTCATTCGAACCTTGGAAATTAAAAAGGACTAGACACAAAAAAAAGAAGAAGATATAACATCAGATGAGACTTGGTATCTTATTTATGAGTTACATATAACAAGTTTAATAATACGAAGGTGGGGGAGGAGATTTGTATTCGGCCTTTGGAGATGGAGAGTATGTTGGTGGTGGTGGAGATGTGTAGACATATGGTGGTGGTGGCGATTTGTAGTCAACCTTTGGTGATGGAGAGTAAACCGCTGGTGGAGGTGGTGAACTGTAGACATAAGGTGGTGGAGGAGATTTGTACTCAATCTTTGGAGAAGGAGAGTAATATGGTGGTGGAGGTGGAGAGCTGTAGACATATGGTGGTGGAGGAGATTTGTACTCAACCTTTGGAGAAGGGGAGTAATATGGTGGTGGAGGTGGAGAGCTGTAGACATATGGTGGAGGAGGAGATTTGTACTCAACCTTTGGAGAAGGAGAGTAATATGGTGGTGGGGGTGGAGAGCTGTAGACATACGGTGGTGGTGGAGATTTGTACTCAACCTTTGGAGAAGGAGAGTAATATGGTGGTGGGGGTGGAGAGCTGTAGACATACGGTGGTGGAGGAGATTTGTACTCGACCTTTGGGGATGGAGAGTAATATGGTGGTGGGGGAGGAGAGCTGTAGACATACGGTGGTGGAGGAGATTTGTATTCGACCTTTGGCGATGGAGAGTAATAGGTTGGTGGGGGAGGAGAGCTGTAGACATACGGTGGTGGAGGAGATTTGTACTCAACCTTTGGAGAAGGAGAGTAATACGGTGGTGGAGGTGGAGAGCTGTAGACATACGGTGGTGGAGGAGATTTGTACTCAACCTTTGGAGAAGGAGAGTAATACGGTGGTGGAGGTGGAGAGCTGTAAACATACGGTGGTGGAGGAGATTTGTATTCAACCTTTGGAGAAGGGGAGTAATACGGTGGTGGGGGTGGAGAGCTATAGACATATGGTGGTGGAGGAGATTTGTATGTGGGCTTAGGGGAAGGAGAGTAGTAAGGTGGTGGTGGGGAGCTGTAAACATATGGTGGTGGAGGAGATTTGTATGCATGCTTAGGAGTAGGCGAGTAGTATGGTGGTGGTGGAGAATTGTAAACGTATGGTGGTGGGGGAGATTTGTACTCAATCTTTGGAGAAGGAGAGTAACATGGAGGAGGAGGTGGACAAACACAAACATGTGGGTGTGGTGGCGATTTGTATACCACCTTAGGTGATGGTGAATAGTATGGTGGTGGTGGAGAGTTGTAAACATATGGTGGTGGTGGAGATTTGTATGCAGTTTTCGGTGAAGGAGAGTAATAAGGTGGAGGTGGGGAGCTGTAGACATATGGTGGTGGTGGAGATTTGTACGCGGGCTTGGGGGAAGGCGAATAGTATGGTGGTGGGGGAGAACTGTACACATATGGTGGTGGTGGTGATTTGTATGCGGGCTTGGGAGAAGGAGAATAGTATGGTGGAGGAGGAGAACTGTAGACATATGGTGGTGGAGGAGATTTGTATGCGGGCTTAGGAGAAGGAGAGTAGTATGGTGGGGGCGGAGAGCTGTAGACATACGGAGGTGGTGGAGATTTGTATACAGGTTTAGGTGATGGAGAATAATAAGGTGGGGGTGGGGAGCTGTAGACGTATGGCGGTGGTGGAGACTTGTATACGGGCTTGGGTGAAGGCGAGTAATATGGTGGCGGGGGAGAGCTGTAGATATATGGTGGTGGTGGAGATTTATATGCTGGTTTTGGTGAAGGCGAGTAGTATGGTGGTGGTGGAGAGCTGTAGACATATGGTGGTGGTGGAGATTTGTATGCGGGTTTAGGAGAAGGAGAATAGTATGGTGGTGGTGGAGATTTGTATGATGGTTTGGGTGAAGGAGAGTAATAAGGTGGTGGTGGAGAGCTGTAAACATATGGTGGAGGTGGAGATTTGTATGTGGGTTTGGGTGAAGGCGAGTAGTATGGTGGTGGTGGAGAGCTGTAAACATATGGTGGAGGTGGAGATTTGTATATTGGCTTAGGCGAAGGTGAGTAATATGGTGGTGGTGGAGAGCTGTAGACGTAAGGAGGTGGTGGAGATTTGTAATCAACCTTAGGAGAAGGTGAGTAGTATGGTGGTGGTGGAGAGTTGTAAATGTATGGAGGTGGTGGAGATTTGTATGCTGGTTTTGGAGAAGGTGAATAGTATGGTGGTGGTGGTGGAGAAGTGTAGACATAAGGTGATGGAGGAGATTTGTAATCAATTTTAGGAGAGGGTGAGTAGTATGGGGGTGGTGGTGGTGAGTTGTAAACGTAAGGGGGTGGTGGTGGAGAGCTATAGACGTAAGGAGGGGGTGGAGACTTGTAGTCTACCTTAGGAGAAGGTGAATAGTATGGTGGTGGGGGTGGAGAATTGTACACGTATGGAGGTGGTGGTGGGGAACTGTAGACGTAAGGAGGTGGTGGAGATTTGTAGTCCATTTTTGGAGAAGGTGAGTAATATGGTGGTGGTGGCGAACTATAGACGTAAGGAGGTGGTGGAGATTTGTAATCCACCTTTGGAGAAGGTGAGTAGTATGGCGGTGGTGGTGGAGAACTGTAGACGTAAGGAGGTGGTGGGGATTTATAATCCACTTTAGGAGATGGCGAATAGTATGGTGGAGGTGGAGGAGAGCTGTATACGTAAGGAGGTGGTGGAGATTTGTAGTCAACTTTCGGTGCAGGAGAATTGTACATTGGTGGTGGTGGAGAGCTATAAGTGTAGGGCTCATAAGAAGCAGCAACCATTGTTGCCATGATAACGAAACCAAGAGCATAAACGAGATGGGCTGAACGCCTCATCTCGGGAGAAGATGTCATTCGTAGTTTGATTGCTTCTGCAACACTTCACTGCTTTGGTTTTTGTTTTATTTTTTTTATGGTTCTATATTACTTGTGTGTATGCCTTTATATAGCCACTGGGGTTTTACCATTTTTTCTATTTGTTTGGCTTGCATCTCAGTAATCGTGGAAGCATGTCTGCGTCAAACTTTCGTGAAACGTGCAAGAACGTGCATCAAATGTCAACGAACAGCTTGTTATTTTTATTCTTTCAAGTTCGTGAAGAAAGATGCATATCATTGTTCAATCATTTTGTCAACGACCCAATTTGTTTGTTTCTTATTCTTCTTTGTTGATCTTTTCTTCCTTATTGATTTTGGTTGGAGAAACTAGTTGAACTTTGCAAAGTTGGAACCAGTTTCAGATGTACGATGCTCGTATTTCTTTATTCCCATTTGTTCTCTATGATTGATACTAAAAGTAACTAATGTTTGGTCGGTAACTTTGTTGGTTGTAGTTTTAAAACAAAAAAACTTTGCTGGTTGATTGATACTAACGTTGTCTATATAATGTTCTTGCGGCAAGATTTCGATAATGTCATAAATTCATTATATTACATAATGTTGGGCCCATTTGGTGGTAATATTAAATGTTTAGATGAACAATACTCCTTTATATTACTTAATGTTGGGCCCATTTGCTGGTTGATTGATACTTAGATTGAATGGAAGCTTTATCGAACGTCAGAATCAGAATCGAATTCGGAATCTTGCAGAATCTTACTTGCAAAACGCTTCTAAAATATCTTATCTAAAAATACATTGGAACTTTACGATTCTTTTTTGAAATCACGCTTCTATTTTATAAATGACTCACAACTAGTTATAACTTTGGCGTCCGATGTAGGTGGGAATCCACTCCAGAGTCCATTTTGAGCTGTTTGTTTGTGAAGCTGGTGTCATAAATTTTAACGTGAAATCATTTAAAATTATTATAAATAAATAAATGCTTTATTTGAAATTTTAATCATATAATTAGAGTCGTAAATTTTGTAATTTTATATTATATATATGTGTATATATATATATATATATATATATATATATATATATATATATATATGAATATACACTTCCAACACGCACGTGTTTCCTAATTTTTTTTAAAGATTTGCTTCTACATTTCCATGTGATTCCACTTCCGCTTATCCTTTTCGTTTTCATGTAACATAAAACATTATTTGAAAAACAGTTTTCCTGGAATTTTTTTTGAAAATTTCTTTTAGAAAACTATTTTTCCTAAAAAAAAATCTTTAGAATGACCTTTATTTATGTTTATGATATATTCATGAATGTAAATTTGGCAACATGTGTAAATCCCAAATGTAAATCTGAATGTACAATTTTGATATCGAATTAGGGAAGATCTTCCTCAAACTTTATGATTATGTTCATATTCAAGAATATCTTACTAAATATATATAATTCAAATTCAGTTGAGAAAATTTTACTTTCACACTTTTTGTAGTATCACTATTCAACTTTACCTTCAATAGAATGTCAATTTTATAAATACGTAAATCATTAATGGATAAAAAACTAAAATGACCCTAACTAACCTAGATTTTTTATGAATCATTGTCTCTCTCGAAAGAGAATCCGGCTACGAGATTAAGGTTTTCTGAATGAACGTATTCATCTTTAGCTTTTGCTTAAGAGGATTGGTTTCCATCAACACTATGTGTCATCATCCATTCTTCCCGGTTGTAAAGATGAATTATGGATACAAATAAATTTATGAATATGGAGAACATTCTGAAAAGAAGGAGAATTAAGGCAAAATACTGTTAATTCGACAAAGCAGAAAAGCTCCGGTAGTGGCCTTAGTTGAGGAGAAGAAGAGAAGAAGAGAAGCTCAAGTGTGAAGCACAAAAATGAAAAGGAAGTGCGGGTTACCCGCTGACCCGCGTAAGCCCAACCCGCATAAGCGCAAACCCGAAATTAACCAGCCCGCAAGACCCGCATTTTCCCGGGTCTAAGTTCTTTAAGCCCAAACCCGCCCCCAATGGGCTTTTTACGGGCTGGCCCGCGGGCCGCGGTCCAAATTGCCATCCCTAGCCGGCAGCGATAAGAGCAATCACACTCATTTACGGAGAATTAAGATTCAAAATCTCAAAAATGGCTGCTCCTCTACACGATTTGCAACTCGTATGTTTCTTATTTGTGTTTTTTTTGTTTGCTTCAAGTAATTTTTTTATTTTGTTCTTTCTGTTATCAGAAAATAAAAGAAGATTGTTTTAGATTTATCATTTCCCTAGTTCGATCTAAAAGAAAGAGTTTAGATAGTCAACATTTAGTTTTTGAAAACTTATAACCCTTTATAAATCTGAGTTTCAAGTAATTCTACGATTTACTTGACAGTGGTTAGTGCTGACTTTGTTAATAATGTGACACTGGCAGCGGCTATTATAGCAATGGTGATAGAATATATAGTGATGGTTATTGTGATCAATGCGAGAACCAGAAACCCAAAAAAATATGGGCGATTAGAGCATTTCCAAAAAATATATGTGTATGTAATTGCAGAGTTTTAAATTTTTCGGGAAACTCAACCCAAAATATTTAGTTTTAGGTATTTTGGATTGGGTTTTCCGTAAAATTTAAAACCCTACGACTACATATATATATATAATATACATATATGTGTGTTTAGAATCTCGGAATTAGAATTCCCAATTAGGGGTGCTCTTAATTATGTTTGCAAAATTTAAAATGTTTGATAGGGTAAATAATTCCGGACTCAAGGCGGTTATTGGTTAGACTGTTGTAGCAGTTATGCTGTATGAATTAGTTTGTAGTTTTTTTTTTTGAAGAAATTCATGCATTAATTTAAATAAAAGTAGCAAAAGTGGTGTATGCCCCACTTTAATACAAGTCCAAGAAGAAACCCACTAGAACACCTAATCTAAGCCCATCCGACAAAGCAACTATTGTAAAAAGAAAAAAAAAAGAAAAGTCTGTCTAGTTGGATCGAGAAGAGAGAGAAGGAAAAAATTAGCCCTAGCTGGCAAAACAGAGTATCGAGAGTTTGAGAGATGAAACAGAGACGCGATCATGCTGGAAAGAGGGAGAACCAGAGCTGAATCAACTCGCTGGCTATTCGATTCTGGTCAGGCCTTAGAGCGGAGATGCGGTTTTTGATTGTGGAGGAGATCTTCTTGATCAGCAAGTCAGGGTGGCGATGACTCCCCCTGTGAAGTCGATCGTTGCGCTCCCCCCACAAAGTGTAAATCGTAGCCTGCCAAGTCAAGATCGAAAGATACAAGTGGTGTCTGGATCCATTTTGAGACAGGAGAGAGTGAGATACATCCTCCCAAGACCACGGTGGCGGTTGAGAGTGTAAACCAAATCGCCGGAAGAAAAAGTACCAGACTGAAGCAGAGTAAGGGCAGAGGAAGAAAAGGTGGTTCCTCGATTCATTCTCCCGGTTGCATAAGAGGCAGAGTGGGTCCGTTTGCAAGCCCCATGAAAGGAGGCGATCTCTGGTAGGGCATCTATTGAGCAGCATTAACCAGGCCGTGGATTTGTGTTTAGGAATACCCTTTTTGATCCAGATGAGATTGTACCAGGGCACTTGTGGGGATGACGGTAGGAGAGAATGATAGACTTGAGTGCTGGAGAAAGAAGTCTGCGGTTTCTCATTTACCACCCACAGAGGAGTGCTTGGATTGTCGGTCAAGGTAATCGTGGTAAGATATGCAAGCAACTCCACCATTTCATTTGAACGAGCAGAGTGAATCCGCCAACCTCCATTACTCCAAACGTCTGCGACCGTCGCATTAAGATGGATACCAGAGAGGCGAGGGCCATTTTGCCCTATGAAGGAGATAAGTTGACCAAACTTTGTCCATGGAGCTTTCCAAAAACTAACATCCAAGCCATCCCCAGGGTCTATCTGAATCCATTGTAGCACCGTTTGCCTCTCCTGCAAGATTTGCTTGAAAACCCAGGTATGATTCTGTTTCGGTTTCATGAGCCATAAATCTTCATCTTTTATCACATTATCCCTCATCCAAGTTGCCCATATTGAATCTGTTTTGAATAGCAGGATCCAGAGAAGCTTTATTGTTGATGTTCTGTTCCATAGCTCGAGGTTTCGAAGACCTAGGCCTCCCTGCTGTTTCGGTTGAGTCGCAGTATCCCATGCCACTCTAGCGACATACCTCCCTTCTAGCGTGCCTTTCCATAGGAAGGCATTGCACATCGAGTCTACTGCGCGGATGCATTCCTTAGGTAAGATGTAAGCTCCACACCAAAAATTAGTTATTCCTGCTATCACTGTTGATATCAGGACTTGTCTTCCAGCGAAAGATAAGTACTTAGCTGTCCATGCACTAATCTTTGACCTGATTTGTTGTAGCATTGGCTCGCAATTTGCCATGGAGAGTTTTCTGGAATTAAGGGGAAGTCCTAGGTACCGCACAGGAAGAGAGCCAACTGGAATGTTTGAAAAAGATGAAATTTCTGCAGATTCTTCTTCCGATAAGCCACTGGGGAACATGCTGGATTTTTCAGCACTGATGGCAAGGCCAGAGAAGGCCTCGAAATTGCGAAGAACTTGGAGCACGCCCTGCACTGATTGGAGGGATCCGTTAGTGAAGATGAGCAAGTCATCAGCGAAGCAGAGGTGAGTTAGTTTCGATTCCTGGCAGTTCGGATGATATCCTATTGCACCTGATTCTGCTGCTTCATTGAGTATTACAACTTTTAAAATACTGTATAAAAATATTATAACTTGTAGTTTGTAGCACCTGATTCTGCTGCTTCCTGGCAGTTTGTAGTTTTTACTGTATAAAAATATTACAACTTTTAAAATACTTTATATTTTTTAACTATAAAGAATAAAACCTAACAAAATAAATAATTATAACTGTAGATGTTGTAGTTTTGTTTAGGACTTATAAATTACTTTAAAAACTGATTAGAAAACAAATGCTATAAAAATAAAATTTTAACTTCTAAATAAAGCGCAACCAATAATCATTGTTTCTATACTATCTTTTTTTTTTTAATCTCAATACTGTTTTTGTCACTACTATCATTATCCTGCGCAGAATTAGTGTAACCAGAGTCGAGAAAATAAATTTATAATTTTGGACTGGACGTTCAAGATTTATGTTTGGTGTTAAGATATATATAAATAACGCACTTCATATTGGAAACGCATGCAATAGGCGGCGTTTTTACTGAAAAACGCACTTGCAGTAATATCCTTCATTTTTTATTCTGAATAAAATATATTAGAAATACACATGTTGTATATTATTGTAACATGTACTTATCTACAATTAAAAAATAATAACAATATATGTTTTTATTTGCATCTCCAAATTTAATAACTTTTTTATTTGTAACTTTATATAATGTATATAGATTAAATTAAAAATGTGATCACAATACAGTATTTTACCAAACCATCACATACTATAAAATATAAATATATAATTGTAACACGTTAAATTATTCAAGTAATGCAACCATATTAAAACCAACTGAATATATTTATATAATTATTTAAATCTATTTAATATTTAAAGTTACAAAAAAAAAATCTTATAGAAATTTAAAATATATACTATAAAATATAAATATGTAATATGTAACTATATTGTTTATTTTATCAAAACCACATTTATCAAACGCATTTCAATTTAAGTCATTTTTATTTTAAAATGTATTTAAATGTTAATATATTATTTATATTATTTTAATATATTACATATTCTATATTATTATTATTTTATTTTTAAATAATTATCCAATACCGTAAATATGTATTGTCACCAATCAAACAATATTTTGCACCACTTTTTACCTTAAACCTCAGTTGTATTATATCGTATTTTAATTCTGCACAAACCGCAGTTGTACCCTCCCGCAATTTAATTTCGTACCGCGTTTATTATCAATTCTGCCGTCACCATTCGCAGGCTATATACAATGACAATAGCGGTGATGGAGATTATATATATTGTGTTGCATTTATTGTGATATGATCACTGTTATATTTTATATTAGTGATATTTCGGCGCTACGCGCCAGATTTGTATGTTTTTTTTTATTTAAATTTATAATTTATTATATGGTCTTAGTAAAGAAAATATGTAAAATGAAAATATGTAAAAAATAATATTTTCTGATCTTTTTATAATGATTAGCAACCTTAATATATTATTTTGTTTGAATTTATTTAGTTCAAAGTAAAATAGCATAAGTAGTTGTTAATAATCGATTTAATAAAAATAGAATAAAAATTAATAGTCGTAAAAAAGTTTTTTTAGTTGGAATCTTAAATACTCGTGTCATAGACTGAGATTTCTTTCAAGAAATGTTTAAAAGTGTTAAACATGAAAAAGTTGATTAACACATGTAGAATGACCACCTGAGAAAGGAGATGGTGCATAAGAAACTGCTACTTTAAAAGTAAGCAATCATTAACTGGTAAATTGAAATAAGAAATCGGTGTACCTTCCCATTAATCAACAACATATCAATCCCAATATCTTTCTCCTTTCTTAACATTTCAAGCTTGCCAAAATTGTTGTAGCCTAGTTTGACATCTCTACACTGATTTTTCTTTAACTCCGAGCAATGAAACTGGAAATTCGACAATGATTGAATTGGAAAAAGTAAAGGGAGTATCATCCGAACTCTCACACCATCTATACATATACAATGAAACTGAGAAAGCAGGAACTAAAGAAGCATTCAATAGGAGATGGTGGGATGAATGTGATTTATGGATTGATTATATGAATGATTACGTCGATTGCGTTAAAGAAGGAGAATTGTAGAGGCTATATTCTCCATCGTCAACATCAAATACAAAAAAATCCTATAAACCAATGTTTTGAAACCCGACCCGGACACTGAATCAAATGATTTACCTAATCACTGGATCATTGGATTAACCGCAGATGAATTGCAGGTTAATAAATAAATTAGTTTTATTATATAATAATATATTAGCTATGAAAACAAATATATATAAAAACTAAAGTTAAGATTTTAAGTGTACATACAAAATATTAAGAAATATTTTAGACTATTTAAAAAAGTTGTAACATAAGAATTATGACATCTAAAAAAATCAAGACATTTTCCAATCCAAAATAAACCAGAATTAAAATATTATTGTAATAAATTGTCAATAACAAAAATAAACTAACACCAGATCACATCAACTAATTTTGGTTTTCTCTAAATTTTAAAACTTACCAACAATTTTTTTTCTAAATTTGTCATTTCATCATTTTGGGGATATTTTTCATTAAGAGCATTCTCTAATTTATTATAATCAATATCGCTAGTTTTTCTTCTTCAACAATCCAAACTCTGTTTTGTAATTCATATGATCATATGATTTTTTTTTATCTGTAAATTAAAAATGTAATGATTTGTATTAAATTAAATTAAATAAAAAAATATTTACTCACCTTTCTTGCCAAAGTAAATTGTAGTGTAGGGGAATAATAAGTCTCATCGTGTTTCAGTCTGTTTTACGGACATGCAGCTCAAGCACAATCATGACTCACTTTTTTTGCAAACGTAAATTGTAGTGTAGAAGAAGAGGAAAACAATAATAAAACTGAAATTTCAAAATTTTAATTAGAAATTTAGAATATAAAAAATAATTTAAAAATATAACTTAAACTAAAAATAGTAAAAATAAAAATTATCTATTGGTTCAACCAGTACTGCAATAAAACCCAAACTCGATTTTTATTGGGTCACAAATTTATCAGTTCAATTACAGATCTGGGTCAGATTCAAAACACTTTTATAAACATTTGGACATGTATCAAGAAATGTTTATCCTCCCCTTCCCCATTTATTTCACAACTACTACCAAAACTCATTAAATTTTAGTTGAGAAAATATTTTAATTATTAAAAAGAAAAGTTTAACTTCTCCTCCTCCCATTTATTTCACAATTAATAGCAAAATTCATTAAATTTAAGTTGAGAAAATATTTTAATTATTAAAAAGAAAATGCCATATGGTATTTTTCCTTCCAAGAAGATAAAAAAGCCTACTTTATTAGTATAGATATTTTTTATATATAGTATTTCATGTTTGTAAATCTATACACTTCTACATGGGTAGCTCAAACTATGGATGAGGTTAAGCCTTAAACATTGTTAACGAACCAAAAATACGAAGACTGATTGGCTACATATGTTACACATCTTAGGCCCATTGGCCTAATAATCAGTGGGCACTTTTATAAGCTGATACCAACATGGAAACCAAACCCGATTATACTCCGGTGAATCCCAACTGTCACCCAATTAGTAGGGATGGGCATTTCGGTTTAGTTTCGGGTTCGGTTTGGGTTCGATTTGGTTTGGGTAATTTGGGTTTTATAAAACTCAAACCAATTAAAACCAAAGTAGCTTTGGTTTGGTTTCGGTTTGGGTTTAATTCGGTTCGGTTCAGTTCGGTTTGGTTTAGATTTAGTTCGGTTTACATTATTATGGTCTAATTTGGTTCGGTGTAGTTTGAGTTGGTTATAAAATATGAAGGCATCAGTTTTATACTTTTATTAAAAAATAATCAACTCATAAATAATAGAATGAGAACATAAAAACTTATGCTACATGATTTTGTATATAATAGTATTATTTGAATCGTATTTATGATTTTTTTTTTAAGATATAGAAGTTATGAAAAAATGAAAAACGAAACTTTAACTAAAATTTACAATATGTTAATACATATATATATATATATATATATCATATATATTTTTACTATATATATATTGGATTATCGGTTTGGTTCGGTTTGGTTCGGTTTAAACCCAAACCAAACCAAACCGTTCGGGTTGAGTAAAACATGAACCAATTGGGTTACATAAAAGCACAGTTTGGTTTGGTTCGGTTTAACTTCAGTTTGGTTGGTTCGGTTCGGTTCGGTTTGGGTTTTTTGCCCACCCCTACCAATTAGCCTAATAATTAGTGGGCTATTTTTATAAGCCGATTACCAACATTTTGTTGGCAGGAAGAATCCGACCCGCACTGTCACATAGTTGAAACAGAGGAGGTATCTATAAATCATGTTTTTCGACCGTCTACTAACTATTCAAACTTGGACTCTATCTAAGATACCTAAATCCACAACTGTTTCCATCGACAACAGTTTTTATATGGTTTGCTTTTTTTAAGACTTCTAAAAAATATTAATTTTCGTATTCTTAAATTATGTGGTACATCTGGTAAAATTGGAATGCAAAGATTTATAAGAATATAAATAGGAATCTCCTTATCCCCAGGAAATCATGTATATGGCATAAGTAAAGGCAACTTTTAGGGCTGATGGACAACTAATTGAGCTGACAATTCTAAGGGATGTTGTGGCAAATCCGATAACCAAGGACATGATGGATGGTTTACGGAAATGACAAAATAAACTTTTGAGATAAGGATGGCTCTCCTTCACAGAGGAATCAAATACAATAAAAACTCTATAAATTAATAATACTGAAATTCTGATATTTAATTAATTTATAGAGTTACTAATCTATAAAAAAATTAGATGTTAAGCTATATGGATTTCCAACATAAAATCAATTGGTGAAAAATAGAATGACCTATCTATCTTATATATTAAGAAGGATCTCTTCTAATACCTGATGTGAGACCTTTGTCCCTAATATGTCTCCTCGAGATGATGATTTTTTGAATGTCAATCTCGGAATGTACAGGCAATGATCGATGGGCCAACTTTGGGCCAGATCAATGTGGTCAGGTTAGACTATGTGGATCGGGCTCTGATATCATGTTAAGCTAAATGGACTTCCAACATAAAATCAATTGACGATAAATGGAGTGACATATCTATCTTATATATTAAGAATGATCACTTCCAATACCTGATGTGAGACATTTGTCCCTAATATTAGAATTTTTCTATTTTAAGATATATTTTTCTTAAAGTAAAAATATATATTTTATTTTACTGTATATACATTAATTAACATTTTGAAAAACTACATTTTATTGGTTTTATTATATTATTTGGTGTATGTAAGATATGTTTCATAGAATGTGCGTTTTAGATATAATTTTACTATTTCATTAAAATATATCAAATATTAATAAAATATAAAGATAATTTCATTGTGAATATAAAAACCAACAATATAATGGTTGATTTGTATTTATATAAAATGTTATACATACAAATTATTAATTTATAATTTTAATGGGCCCATATAGTTACATATAATTCTGAATAATTATTATCTTATTATTTTATCAATTTCTATCAATTTTGAATCGACTCAATTTAGGACCGGAGAAATTTATTAGTTTATGATGTTAATTAATATATTGAGTATTAATTTTTTAGAGTTTCTACTATTGTAAGATTATGAGATCAATGACTATTTTACAAAGCCTACCACTTTAAAATTTGATATGGACATTGGAGCATATGATATATGATGATCATGCAGTTAATGGAAGTGATATTTGCAATATATTGTTTTCAATTGTTAAAATGGAGTCTGCACCAATAAAATAACCGGTTTTGCGTCTTTTTTTTTTGAAAAATTGTTGTAAAAACGTTTTTTCCTAACTTCTCATTCCAATATATTCTATAAAAAAAAATCATTATGGTGGATAAATTTACACGAGGTACTCGAGAATCCCCTTCAGTTACATGTATTATGTTGGTTTTTCTCTAGATTGGGGTCCTGATCTGGTTTTTTCTTTTTTTGAAAAATAGATTAGTTTTTGTTCGTTGTTGTCAAAAAGAAAAAGAGATAAATCCCAATTGTCTTCACTCTTTATAAATTCCAATGTATCCCAAATGGCTTGCATGTGAGTGCTCTTCATAGGATTGTATTCATTGATTCATTGCATGTTCCAGTAACAATTATATTCCTCTTACTAAAAGATCCAATGGCTCGTCCTTACAAGTGTACAATATTAACAAAATATATGCAAATAAAAATAATAAAGAGTGAAAAGACTAAGCCGTTTTCTTCTAATAACTATGGCTTCTTTGATTGAGGATCTATCGAAAGAAAATATGACATATCTAAGTATCTAACCATTTCAATCAGTGGCGACACAAGGAATTATTTGAAGGGGTGTCAAATAATAATGTTAAAAAATAAAATAAAAACTATTAAAAGGGTCAAAGCTGCATCGGACTTAGGTTAGGTAGGACGGAGCACTATTACTTGATACTCTTCTTATACTCGTTACTTGACCCGTAATCACTTTGAATTTTCAAGTACTTGACTTTATCAAAGCAAATAATAAGTTGACAAATTTCATTACTCGCAAATATAAGACAAATATCAAGCATTATTTTATTTTTAAGTATTTGTTTTGTTACTTGTTACTTATCACCCGTAAAATACTTGGTACTTGTAATAATACTCGGTATTTGTAACATAATACTTGGAGCATTGAAATAATATAGAGGAAAATTGAATTTTGTGTGGCCTTTCAATATTTCGAACGCTTATATTATTTTGTCTACTTCTTCAAAAGTTCATGTAACTTTTGGATGTTAAAGTTTAGGATGTATGTGTCTTTTTCTGTATGAAATATGTATATTTATTTCGATTACTTGCAAGTAATTAACAGACAAGTACTTGATTTAGCAAGTAACAAGGCAAATCAAATAATTTGCAAGTATTTTTTTGGAAGTATTTGATAAAAAAAATGTGTTTCAAGCAAATCAAAGTATAAGTAGTAAACCGAATTATTTGGACAAACCAAGTCAAATAATAAGTAATTCAAAATTGACAAGTACTTTCCCCTCGCTCAGTCATGGTTAGGGGGTGTCAGGACACCGGTTTTACCAAAATTGACACAGGTTCTTTACAGATTTTACATTCAATTAAACTTCTATAGAATTTAAAGGTGTCACACGATACCCCATTGCCGTGAATGGATCTGCTACTGATTTCAGTCTATCTATTCAGAAATCTCCGATGATGTCTACACTAGTCAGTGTATTGTCTCTCTCTCAAACGAAGAGTAAATCCAGAAATGGAATCAAGGTTATGTCGATTTCGTCGTAGAAGTCAACAATTATAGCATACATGTGCAATCTTATGTATATATGGAAGAGTTTTTTCCACGTTGTAATCATCAGAGTATTCCTTCACATGATCTACGGTGGTGTTATATCATCATTTTGTTGTGTGTTTTGTCCATTGGAAATAGTTCCTGGCGGTTTGTATTTGATGGTCTTAGGTTTCGAAAGAATGTTAATGGATATGTTTAAACAACAACCCTGGAAACCGCCATGGATATACGAAGACGAAAATAATAACTATTTGGAAATATATGAAAAAGAGACATAATAGATAAAAACACTGTTTTGAAACTCGATTCGGACTTGCGGTTCAACCGGTAAATATGGTGATCTGATATATAATCCGGTTTAAATTTTAGGAAAAAAAATCACTATTTAATAATCCGTCAAAACCTACAAAAGCTCCGTTAAAACCCGAAAATCCAGCTACCAATTGAACATGTATTAGGAGTGGGCAAAAAAACTGAATCGAACCGAGTCAAACCGAATCGAAACCGAATCAAATCAAAGTTTATTATCAAATAGTTTGGTTTAAGATTTCCCCGAACCAACAGAAATCGATCTGAATTAAACGGAACCGATAAACCAATATATTTTTGTTATTATTTGAATTAAATATACTAACAATATATAATATACTAAAATCTAAATCTAAAGTCACTATTAACTTTATTAACGATGTTGGTTTTATAAATTTTCTATTTATTTTAGTTAAATTTGGTTTGATTGTGTTCTTACAATTTTTTGTGATTTTTAAAGTTTTGTTTCAGTTTTATATTAGATCTAATTTACATAGTTTATTCTAAAAGGTATTATTAACGGTGTTCATTAATTTTCTATTTACTTTAATTAGTTAACTTTGATTTGATTGTGTTTTGACAGCTTTTGTGATTTTTAGAGGTTTTTATTTTAGTTTTATATTGAATTTACTTTACATAATTATTTTTTCGTAGTCATATAATTTCCTGACTATGCGAGTTTATGTTTTAAAAGATGAATTCTCTTTAAAAACTAAACTCGAGGAAATCCGATTGAACGAAACCGAAACACAAGTCAAACCGAATATAAACCAAACCGAAACTGATCCAAATCAAATTAATTGTGGTTTATTTCATTTGAATAATTATAGAACTGAATTATCCAAACCGAACAGATAAAATAACCGAAGTGTCCCACCCCTAACCGGTACGTGACTTTTACTTATTTGATGTCAATAAAAAGATCATATGATCATGTTGATAATGAATTTATTAACAAAATTAGTTAATGTAATTTAGTTTAATTTTAATTTTGTTATGGATAAATCTATCACAATTTTATGTCTTATATTTTACAATTTATGTTTTACTTTTGGTTTATTTTAGACTTACAATTTAATTCTATTATACACATTAGACATTTAAATACTTAAAATTTTAATTCTTGATATATTTTTATTTCATAACTCTTAATTTGTTACAAAAATAATTAAATAGTCTAATATTTTTTTGTATGTGAAATGAAAATGAAAATAAAGAAAACTAAAGTTAAATATTTTTCTAATATTCTTAAAACATAATATATTTTTCAATAACTAATATATTATTATATAACAAAATTAACTAATCTATTAAACTACGGTTCATTCAAAGTCGATCTATAACCTAATAACTCATCACCCGGAAAATTGTTTGGTTCAGTATCCAAATCAAATTTCACAATACTAGATAAAAATCTATAAAACATCCAAAAAAGAAGGGTTACTCTCCATTTCTTCATCGAAATTGTTTTAATTTCTTTTATTTATATCAACGGTAACAGTTGTAAAGAATGTTTCTGTAAACTCATTTTGATATTAATATGTTTGATTTGTTGGGAAAAAAATATATGAAGATAAGTATAACTAGTTACATATTTATTTAGTTACAAAATGGTTTAATACAAGCCAAGCTCTTCTTCACAGTACACATATAATAGTGAAGAGAAAACGGTACACCTTTCTGCTATCAATTAAACCAATCTACCAAACAGAAGGGACCCATAAGAAGAGTAATTTCATTTTTTTTCTCCAATCAAACCAAAAAAAAAACAAAACATCCAACAAACCTAAAATTTTCAGTTTTAATTCTTTTAAAGAAAAAAATATTAAAATTCTGACGAATTTTGTCAGAAAGGATGGATGTTTCTGCTAAGGCCATTCACATTAGTGAAGAACCCAACTTGCTTGTACGGAAGATACGATCTGTGTTTCACCTCTTCCTTCAACGCTCTGTTCCTCATGTAGAGTTTCTCGTGCGCTGATTTAGTCTTCTTTGCCGACGCCGACGACGTCGTTTTCTCTTTCCCTTTCTTCGTCTTTGTTGACTTTTTCTCATCCTGGCTGGTCAACTTCGCCGGCCTCGAAGAAGACTTGTCACCGACGGCGGCGTTACTGTTCAAGAAAACAAACGCGTCTCTTCCGTCGCTGTTGCTTCTCAAGACGAGATCCCTAAATCTCCAGAGCTTCGAGAATCCCGTCGAGTTGCTCTTCCGGCAAGTCTCCGGCGACGCTTCCGCGACCGTTCCACTCGACCAGGAGCAGTGCGCTCCCACTAAAGAACCCTCCTCCGCTTTCTTACCCTCGCCGTCCTCCACGAACACTTTTCTAAGACGCGGCCGGACGCTCTCGCCGTCGTCGTCGGTCGCCGAAACGACGTCGTTTTGATCGAAGAGGAGATCGCGGTTGAAGAGAGGGAAGACGGGACGGATCTGACCGTCCTCGAAAGCTTCTTCGGCGGTTATCGGAGATCCTTCCGCGTTTACACAAGCAAACGAGAACTCTTCTTCTTCTTCATCTTCCTCTTCCTCTTCCTCTGCTTCCTCTTCATCGTCGAACTCGACGGAATCTTCGAGTTGGCTCCAAGATCTCTCAAGCTTTCGAATCTCTTCACCCTCTTCTGAAAATTCCAGCTTATTGGTGAAATCCTCGCTCAACTTCATCGACATCTCCGTTAAGCGTTCATCGTCGATGGATTTCGTCGGCGGCGGCGAAAAAGGGAAAGCAAACTCCATCGTTGTTGATTAGCTACAAAATCTCTCTTATCTCTCTCCCCTAGAAGAAAGCTGTGAGGACAGCTGTGTGAAATAAGAAGAATGGGACTTCAATTTTTAGTTGTGTCACATTAAGCCTATATATATATGTGGTTGGTTGTCTCGTCAAGATAACTTACCCAGTGCGACTTCGGACGAACCTCCCTTTATTTTATTTTATTTTTTTATCTTTTTTGGCACACGACATTATTGTATTTTCCTTAAATAAAATCCAGAATTATCAATTTAGTATCATTTTCGGATAATATTCTGACAAAGATTAGATATCAACAAAACAAACGAGTTGATTAGGTAGATTAAGAATTCGACTAAAGAGATTACGTAGATTATTAATGTGTGATTTATTGCTATAAATGGTACAAATTTTCTACTGTAATTGATTTTCTTGTTATATCTTAAAGAGATATTTTTATTGCGTTATTTTTAATGATTACGTCGAAAATTTAAGACATCAAGAAATTATATAGAATTCTAAGGAATATATCACTTCCTTATAAGAAAAAAATACAAATGTAACCGATACTCATATGTTCAACAGATAAAACATGATACGAAGTTATGAACGATATAAATTAGAGAAATTTGGACATATACCAAAGACATCTTCTCTAATTAGCGGGATACCAAAACCAACAGTTTTGGTCACTGTATATTATTTCTTTGGACTCTGCTGCCCCTACGTTCCTAATTCCGTTTGCGTATACAAAACTGAAAAAAAAGATTTGAAGTACTGAGTTAGGATTTTGTCAGAAAGGAAATCTAAAGAAATAATAATAGATTTACGAAATCCTTATCGTTAAACCAAAACTTGCATCGGTTTCCAACATAAACAGTTTCTTTCTCTCCATTGAATCCCTCTCTGTTCTCAAGCTCTTCTTTCTTCTTATTATCCCCCAATTAATCCCAGAAAATCATTTCTCTACTGAAACCTCACACAAAATGAAAACTGGCGATCAATCGGCTTCCCCTCTTCGCATTCCTGATTGGATTTTCGCTTTAGAGCATGAATCTGTGGGAGTTAGGGTCACGCCATACCACAAACCAAACGCAATCAAGGAAATACTCAACACGCATGATCCTCAAGAAATAGACACCATCAGAGCGTCATCTGCTTTTGAGTTCTTTACTTCGTCACTTTAAATCTGTCTGGTAATAAAATCTATAGCTCGATCCCAACACAGATCGGTCGAACTGTCTCGTTTTGGAGTTCATGGTTTTGTCAGAAAGAACAATATTGCGATGAAAGTGCGGAGGATGTTGTGTTTTGATGATGGTTATGAGTAAAGTGCTCATGGTGGAAGAAGCTGTTAGATGTTACTTTTGTTGGATAGACATTTACATATATTTTCGAGACAATATAAATTTTAACCAGCTATTATCTTACGTAGATGTCAAAGCCAGTTAAAAGAACCAGTAAATAGACGAAAATCATTTCATTTACATGTGTTAAAAGAACCAGTAAATAGACGAAAATCATTTCATTTACATGTGTTATAAATAAGGAAACCGTACTGTAAGTTGTGTTAGACGGCTACAATAATTTTTGATGCACTGTCACTAACCAAAAAATAATAGACGGTTAAATAATTTATTAGTCAGGATACTTAATGTGTTATTTAAAGTAATCCATTTCCTATAGATGTATGTATTCTATTAGTTGTCCAACAATTTGATATGTACCAACGAATATATGTACATATACATTATTCGTATGTTCATTTCATATGTTATAATTATGATTTTGATTCTTATGGTACCACAGAATGTGATATACATAATTCAAACATATTTATCTAAAATAATTTATTTGTTGACCATATAAATATTATATTAACTGTCTAATAACCTGACATTACCAGCAAATCAATTTTTATTCCAAGTAAACTAATTTTTTAACCGTGTATATATGATATTAACTGTCCAACCATTTGACATTTCCAACAAATATATGTGTTATAAATAAGGAAACTGTATTGTAATTTGTGTTAGACGACTACAATAACTTTTTGATGCACTGTCACAAACCAAAAAATAATAGATAGTTACATAATTTACTAAGCAGGAAATTTAGAGTGTTATCTCGAGTAATCCATTTTCTAAATGGTGTAAGTATTATATTAGCTGTCCAACAATTTCATATGTACCTATAGTACGTTTAGAGGTAGGATTCAGAATAAGTGTATTAATATAAGGGTTTAAATAACCACACCAAAAAAGAAAAAGAAACTACAAGATAAAATAATGAAGTCACTAGAAATGGGAAAAATGCTACGACAAGTAGCATACTAAATGTTTTTATTCAAAAGTTTGGTTTCTCATTACCTATAACAAGCTATCAAACAAGTTACATATCTAACTACAAAATTAATAACCTATTGTACGTAACTTTACCGCTAAGTGAAAAATGCAAGGTTAGCCGGTTATGAAAATACCTGACTATTTTATAAATAAATTTTCTGTATGACTTGTTTATACTGACGTTCAGCTGTTGGGGGACGGTTGTGAATAAGAGTATATGACCCTTTGGGTTCCGGGGTGCCTATTAGGTTTAGGGTTTAGCATTTTGTGTTTAGGGTTTAGGTTTAGGGTTTAGAGTTTAGGATTTATGGTTTAGATGTGTCCACTCTCTCTGCTTGACATTGTTGAAGCATTAGACATACCCGTAATATAAGGTCAAACCAATTTTCCGGTTAATATTTACAGGTGACAACCAATACGAAAATTATCCGGCTAAAGCATACGTAATAACTTTACCGCTAAGTAAAAAATGCGAGGTTAGCCGGGTATGAAAATATAGCTTAACAAACCAATACAATATGTGTCATTCCCCTTCGCAGCTGCTTTCTTTCTCCATGTTCCCCATATCTCTACATCCTAATGTCAGCTTTGTCATAGTTAGCTCTCCACATCCACATTCCCCATTTCTACTGAGATGCATTCTTAAACGGCTAAGTCGGATATCATGTCTCATATGAAATGTTGATAACTATACATGGTTTATTCGGTTAATATATATTGTAGCTGGAGCAACCAAAATATTGGCCGTCTAATACGTATGCACTACCTCCCATGACGTAACCATCACTCTTCTTTTTGTAGTTGGAGCAACCAAAATATTGGCCGGCTAATACATCTGGAAACCATCGCTCTTCTTTTTGTAGCTGAAGCAACCAAAATATTGGCCAGCTAACAAGTCTGCACTACCTCCCATGACGTAACCTCCTTTTCTTCTTCTTCTTCTTCACATTTCGACACCAAAGTACGTACAAAGGCTTTGTTACCAGTTATTTGCCTCTTTATTCCTTCAAATCTCATCACTTTAAGATCTTTGTATTAACATCGCAGAAAATTGAACAGAAAAAACAAATCTATTTTAAAATTAGACAGAGTCAGAGACATTCTACATGACAAACAAACTATTAATCTAATGCTTCAAACTGAAGCAAAAAACAAGCATAACTCAAACTTAAGTGTAAACTTTAGCAAAACAGTTTAAAAAGCACCTCTTCCATGACTAGTAAATCCAGTTTACTTTTTGGACAGGTCTAGGATGACGACAGTGGTTGTAATACCCCCCTCCTCCTTTAGAGATTAGAAGAAATTGTCTTAGTATTTTCTCTCTATCAAACGGCGTCGAAACTTCATTGTCCTCCCCGTTGTGGTCTTCGAGATGTTCCCCAGCCATCTTACCGTCTTACTGCTTGCGACGTACATTCCGCCCCAATTGCCACCGGTTTTCCAGCTGCGCCAAATGCGTAAGCAATGTTGTGGAGGAGATTAAACTTCACAAGACACTGTACAACTTTAATTTATCTAGAAAATAGCCAAATCTAAACTAAATCTTTACAAGATAACGACAAATCTAATAAAATCTTCTTCCTCCAGCTATTAGCTGTATTTCCCTATAGGCTACAAGTTTTATCCACAACTTCTAAGGTTACTTTCGTTATTATATATCACCCCTAATACCAATGAAACCATATGTTTTAGTGTGCTTGGTACTGAGCTAATTTCGTAACTTTTCTTTGGTTTTGAGCAAATTAACCCTATAAATTATACGATTTAGAATTGTTAAGTTATAGCATGAACAAAATTTCATTTGGTAAATTAGATGTACAATCCTTTAATTTTTCTTAATTCCTCTCTAAGTAATCGCCGATTCGCCATTTCACTCAAATTATTCAAAACAAAAAGGAGAATTACTTTTTTTTGTCAATACATTTTGTTATTTTCATAAATAGTTTATTGTAAAAGTTAGATACATACATGAGATCGCCTCTCTTTTTGTTGTTACTCACTTTAGAAGTAAAGGCGCGTGATGGGTTAAGGAAAGTAGTGGGTGAGCTACCTCTGTGATTGTCACCAACGTGTCACCGTTTCCAAACAAAGTGGTAAAATCGTAATTTCGTTATTGAAAACTTGTTGGGAAATTACATGGAAGGTTTCTTGAGATCCACGTCTCTCTCTCTCAACATTAGTAAAAGAGTTTTCTGAAAAAAAAAAGTCACGGTTTAGTTCCGTTCGAAGTTGACCCAACGACATTTTTGCCTTTGCGTTCACGCGCGAAAGTGACGTTGACCCAATCTTCAGCGTTGGTCAGAAGTCAAAACTAACGGTGGAATACCTTGACTAACGCGTGGAACTAACGGTTCCGTTATTCTACATTTATACATGGGGACATAACCAAGTTTAGCCCCACGTGATTAGAAAAATAAAACAAGACTGGTTCCCACATGTTTTATTACAAACTATTTTTTAATAAATGTCAGAAGACTTCTCATAGACTCATAGTATTCAACAAATGTGTCTATATATAATACTAGTCCAATATGTTTTGCTCAAAAAAAAATACTAGTCCAATATGTTTATTGCAACCACACTTTGTTTTTGGAGTGGCTGTTAGCACATAAGTTGAATTGTATGTAAAAGATATCGCGTCGTGGAAAATATTTATTTTGGCCATATCGACGACCCACCACTTAAATATATCACTAAACTATCACTAAAAAGACCTGGCGATGCACGAAATTTTAATATAAACAGTGTATACTAGTAGCTGTTTATTATACAAGTGAAATAATTCTAAGCTGGCACATCTTGGAACGCTGGTTACGGTTCTGCGGTTGGTATATTGGCTTTGGCTGCTATTGGATTAGAAGTTAGAAAGATATTGAACAAGTAAATTTTTATTTGAGCATCTCTCTTTTAAAATTTTACTGCTGTTATATTTATCTTGGATAGGAGGAGAGTGTGATGTATTGAACATTTATTGACTAATAACTTGAATGATATGTTTTTTTATTCTTGCCATTTTAAAATATTAGTTTATGCTGGTAATTTACAATAGATAAATCTTGTAGTACCAACATATTCTATGCTCTAATCTAATCTCTACAATATTGAAACTTTGTTTTTTTTATTTGATAATACATATATTACATAAAAGGAAAGATCACCACACCAAGAAAACAAATCTTATCTCTATGCTAAAGAAGATTTTACCTGTTATATATTACCTGTTATAATTTCGATATGTATAAAGTTGTTTTTGGAGTAATGACTTTTGGGCGTTCCAGCTAAACGTCGAAGACTTCTTCATTGTCGTCGGATATTTTTGAAGACTTTCCAAAGAGCACCACATATATATTTTATAAACTATCACTATACGAATAAGAAATCACGAATGGTTGAAAAATAGAAGCTAGGAACTAATTCTTTAGTTGCTTGACCTAATATGCAGAGATATTGATCAAAGATAGCATTATTGGTCTGACAATATTTATCGATTTTTTTTTCTTTGAGAAGCCATATTGGTCTGACATTTATCGGTTCATTTCTTCTAATATCATAAATAAATATTCTCTCAAGATGAGAAACTTTCAACTGAACTCATACAATGTGCAAGTAGAGTCCCTTTCGTGATTAGAAAAAAAGTATATTTTGAGAAGTAGTAGAAATATTCAGATAGTAATTGTCGTATCTGAAAATTTGAATATTTGTTGATCATATTTCTATATATAAGCTAACAAATACCGGCTAATATGCTAAGATAATATCTCCTGTCATGTTTTGCTAGCCCTACTACACGGAAGAAATCAGAAAGATGACTTGATGAGCAAGTTGGTTTATACTTGAACAATCATCTAAGTATTCTTTTTCAACTTTTCATGATATTTCTCCTCTTGTGTGGCTCTGGCTGCTAACTGAAGACCGAAGCTTATCCTTACGGGGAAAAACTTATAGACATGGGTGGTCTTGAGCATAGCCAAATAAAATATTGGATTAAGACCCTCAATTTTTTAAGAAAAAATTATGTTGGAAAAGGTCTCCAAATTTGTGAAAAAAAAGTTTTTTTTGTTAAAATCATATTAAAATGTTTACGACTCCCAATATTTCTAGGGAAGCCCCTGTTTATAGAAGTGCGCATGCAGATATACAGGCCTATTGCTTCTTTGGAACTGGCTTCTTTGGAACTGGCTGCGGCCTGCGTGCGTTTGGTCATGTTTAAAAGAAAAAAAAAACTGGAAGCCCAAAAATAAGCATTTTTGGATAATGCAATCTGGTCGATCAGGTAGAACCTGAATTAAAATAGTTTGCTTTCGTTCTAGCTTATATAAATTAGACTAATAGTATGTCATGTACATATATTATTTATATAAGCGTATGATTCGGCTTGTTTTCAAATTAGAATAAAACCCATCGATGCTTTCATACATTCCTAGCAATTCAAACTTTTGAAAGACTGATCTTTCAATTATATGAAGTCTGAGACTCTGAGTTCAACCTACAAAACTAATAAACAAGTTCACTGATGAAAATAGAGTAACAAACTTTTTATCTCATTATGATTTAATAAGTTAGAACAGGGGAAGCACGAAATAATACCTTTGATCACCTCTTTATTCACGTATGTCTTGCCTCTACGTCAAGAATTCACGGGAATGGAGCAGCTCACTTCTTGTTTTGCCGTATGAAAACGTATACGTAAACTGCACCACCAGTCCCTCACTATTATATTCTTTCAATTTCATATCGCATGTTGTCTAGCTTTAAGATACCTCAAACCACAAGATATAAAATATTCGGATCTTCGTTTGCTCTTGCTCTGATCAAATAAGTGTATCATTTGCGGACCAAAATTACCGATAAATGGGTATATTTCCGGGGTTTGGTGCCTGGATCAACCTGAACAGCCAACAACCTCCGAAGGTAAGTTTCATTTCGATAATCAAAAAGCCCTTAAGAGTCAAATGAATACGAAATACAATATACAGTATAATCTCTTTAAATTAATAATCGATAGATTAATATCTCTATTAATTAATATAATTTTATAGTCCCAAATTGAATTTTTGGTTCAATTAATATTTCAATAATTAATAATCTCTATAAATTAATAAAAAGTTATAGTTTTGGTATAGTTCCAACATTATTAATTTATAGAGGTTTCACTGTATATAGTTTAGTTATTTAACTTAGGTTATCGCTCTGCTTGTTGTTGTAGGCCGAGTCCAAGAAATCTAAGAATGTAAAATCAAAGCCAGGGTCAGAGATAAATACCAATGCGGAGAGCGAAGAAACGAAGAGGCAATTAAAGATGTGGAGAGCTGAAGAGAAGAAATGGCCATGGCTGCGAGATTATGCTCCTACCGTGAAGGTAAGATCACAAACCAGCAAACGAATTCTCAATACTTAGATTTGGCTTGACGGTTGCAATATGTACAACCTTGTGTGATCGTGAGATAGTACTAAAATTATTTTAAGTGCATACAGTTTTTTTTTGTTAATTCAATATTTATTATACAGATACATGAACAAAGCTTTTAGTCGAGAAAATACACGAATAAAGCATAATTAGCAGGCATTACAAATGAATGTTTATTGTTTACTTATTTACTAACAATCAAATACAGTTTTCGATTCATAGTTGTATACAATTTCTTTTTGTCAACAGGGCTAATTATACTTGTTACTTTGTTGACGTCCCTAAGTCGAGGGTCTGAAATACAAGAGCCATGTGGTGTCTGTGTATTATAAGAAGAATATCTAACAAATTTATTACATCATTTATGTTTGAAGGTGTCCAAATCGAGTGCAGGTGAAACCCATTTGGAAGATGGACTTTTCAATAGCATTGCCTCCGGAGACAGTCTTCGATGTTATAACTAGTCACGACAACCAAACATATTCTTACTTCAAACAAATGAAAAGGCGCAAAATCCTGGTTTTTTTTCTTGTTTTCTTTTCTTCTAACTGTACCATTCCTGTTAAGTTCTGATTATAGCAATACTTGATGAAAATGATATTTTTCTTATGAAGTCAGTCAAATCAAGCAAGGTTCTTAGGGATAATGGAAGGGATGAGAAAGTCGTGGTAGTAAAAAAAACTGCGCCATGGAAGTTTCTTCGGTGGAGATGGGAAAATGCCATTAGATCTAGGTATTCAATGAGAACCGAAAGATCTCATCGTAAGAAATCTTCACAAATATCAATCTTCTTGTTCAGTTTTGAGAGAATTAAATTGGGTTTTGTGGACAGACATTATTTAGGATTCCGAGAGAGGATGTAATGAACATGGAATTGTTTATGGGTCAGTTGCAAATAAAGCCATGGTACATAGATAGTGATAAATATTGCACGGCTAGGGTACCAAAAAATCCAAAAGAATACCGAAAATGTTCAGGCGGAAAAGGACTAATTGCGTCGAAATTGAAGTTGGACCTGGTTTATAGGCCCATGGAACCTCTTGATAAGCCGCCGTTTTCTTGGTACATCCGTCGGGTCATCATCAAAAGCACTAAAAGGTTAGTGGAAGATCTTCAGATTCGAGGCGCCGTTCTCCGAAGTGTTTGAGACTCTTCTCACTTCCGGTCTTCGGCACGTTATATCATGTTGCAAGAAAATAAATAAACGCAAACACTAAACATTATAACGGATCGCTTTATCTAGATACGAGCGTTGGAGTACTAATTGTCAAAACCTTTATTTAATGAACAGCAACAATACAAAATAAACCCAGTTGTGTCACTTTATAGAAAACCTTAAACGTTGTTGTCTCCCCATATTTTTCTAATATAACCTTGTTACACATGATTTCTTTTCCAAAGTGTAACCAGTGAGGTATCTAGATAACTGACCTCTTAATCATTCAACACTAGACAATACGTGTTGCTTGCGGGTCAGGTAATCTCTCGAGTTATCTTATTCTTTACAAATTTTCATTTTTTCTATATTCCAAATCAGAAATACAATTTGTTTTGTTCCATTGCTTTTCATTGCTTTTTCGTTTCATTGTATATTACACTACCCGAACGTAGATTGAGACCGTTTGTGCAAGCAAGTGTTGCCAAAATGTTGAGAAGGATATGAAAAAATGTGACAAAGCAGTAGACAAGGAAAGATTGCGCCAAAAGTAACACCATCAAGATTACCAAAACTCTGCTCTTATTGATCCAAATTATGGCTAGTAGGATTCAACGAGCTAACAGAAATCTCTAAGCAAAGACATCAGGCAAAAAACATGAAAAAACAAGCCTAAATGATCATATACAGATTAATACTTTAATAAGTTTGGATGTTTAATATATTCCTATATTCATCAACAACAAGTTTTAGGAAAATCGAGTTGACTTTATGACGTCTAAAACCCTAGGTCAGTTTCATTTCCATGAATAAGAGGTAAATCAATATAAATTAATAGTTGCCAAATGTATAGAGTAGGTAATCTATGATTATATTTATTGTAGTAGGCCGAATCCAATAGATCAGATATTGTTAAACATGAGTCGGTGTCAGAGAAAGATAGTATTAAACCAACACTTTTATCACCATGTCTGTTTTGTGTGTTGTGAAACATAAATTGCTTGGGTTTCGTTTCTCTTGCTTGTTTGTGGACAGGCAAAATATAAAAAAAAGAATAAAGAGAAAATTATGTTCATGAAAGTGTTTGAGGGTAGCTATAAAGTGGAACTAATATACGTAGATTCAGAACGTTTATGCAAGCACAGATTGCCTAAAAGCCGATAAGATTATAAAATTTTTTATATATATATAACTTTCGAAAGAATTGAGGGATAAAACCAATGTTCTACTGGATTGCGTCCAGATCTGACCTTATTAGATGCGAGGAAGAGGGGAATGCCATGATGATGATGATGATGATGATCAAGACGAAAATGGCACTGTACATTGAGTAGAGAAAAGATGGTGACACAATAAAGGAGAGATGGAGATCACGTAGGAGAAGTAATGGGAGGAGATACAATAATCTGAAAATGATGTAATGAACGAGAGATTATGATTTAAACTTTGCTTAACTGTTCTGGAAATTTTGAAAATCTCATTAACTATGTTAAAGAATGCTCTTTACAAATTTTCCAAAGTTCATATATCATAAGGGATCCTCTGTTTGTCCCATCTAATATCAGAAAGGAGAAAAGTAAGAGCTTGAAAACTCTCAGATATAGTTTCCACAATTGATTTGAGCGATTCCACGCGTCTTAGACTTCCCTGCGAGTAATAGAAGAAAAAAAGGTCAATGATAATATTTCTAGAAAGGACTATGCTATAATACCTTAATTATCTAAGCTTAATGAGAAAGTTAAAACGAACGGCCACAAATTTTGCATGAGTTGGAACTTGGAACAACACACGTCAAAAGGTCTTAGAAGAAAGATCCCTTTTTCACCTTAATGAGATGATTCTCAATCCTTGCTCGATAAGAAAGAACAAGAACAAAACTTTTTCAACTTTTAACTTTCTATTAATTTTTTATTAGATGAGAAAGCCGATGAAAAGCACATTCAGACTTCTGTATATAAAATCAAAAACTTTAAAAGCTACTAAACAAGACTCGCTTACCCCTGTATCTATCTTTCCTTAAACCCTGTTCTTGTATTTGTCTCTGTGGCTCTTGATAATCTGAGCCAAAAGGTCGTCTCCAGCCACTTGTCTCATCTTCCGAACCAGTTGATCTCTCTGAATCTTCCGTTTCTGCAAAACAAACACACACATTAAGATCAATAAGCAACGATAGTGTAGAATCCTGCAGTAACTGAGTTGACAAAGACATACCCGAAAATCATCGTAAGTTGTCATGATCAAGTTCATTCTCGAAGCATCAATAGACTTGGACAGCATTGACATAAGCGCAGCAAAACTAACCCACGGCGAGCTTGGTCTTGCCGGAGTAGCACCTCTACCTATAACTGAAATTAAAAAAAAAACACATATTATAGATTAACCACTAATAACAAACACAAACATTGAAAGTAAACATATATATATATATATATATACCTCTGAGACGAGGAGACCTGAAACTGACGATGTAACTCGGTAAGATGTACGAGTTCATAGCAGAGCTCCACACAACATACTTCCTCGGATTCTCCAGATCATCCACACCCGAATCGAATTCAACCGAGCTCGGCTGCGTCTGTTTAGACCCGGGGACAATCTGCTCAGACTTCCCGAGAAGCACACGGCATAAGAGAAGATGCCTCAAACCTTCCCCGTCTGGCTCTGCACTTGCCGCTCTGCAAACAATACGTCACCGTTTCATCACAATCTACACATTTTAAATTAGATTATTAATTAAAGATAATAATAGCTTACGCGAAGAGAGAGCACTTAGAAGGAACGAGATGGATCCCGACTCCACGAGAATCATCCACCTCTCGGCTGCTGAATCCATACGAGAGGATACGCTCGATCTCTTCTCTCGAGCCACCGCCACCACCACCGTACCAACCGTACTTCACGTTCGGATCTCCGCCGTTCTTCCTCGCCACGGCCTCCGTGAAGATCCGAAACGCCAGATGCTTGGCTCTCGTCGTCATCCCCACCGCGGAGTTCTTACGCACGCTCGCCACCGTCGTGTCGCCGGCGATCGCTGCGCCTAGGCCGGAGAGGAAACACGCTTTGATGACCTCGTGCTCTTGGTTCCCTTGGCCGAGAAGAATCGTTGACGATGATGATGATGATCCGGAGGAGGAGGAGGAATCGGCATCGTCGGGGAGGGGATCGAAAATTTCGCCATTATCGAGTTCGGTGACGGAAGCTTGGTCCTCGATCTCGACCTGCGCCGCCATCACGAGTGGGAAAGGGAAGTTCGAGAGAGAGAGAGAGAAGTTTTCTTGGGAAAGGGGACAAATCAGAGAATGTAGAAGAAAGCAGAGTACTAATACTATAAACGGTTTTTAAAGCGGTGCCGTTACGTTCAGCTTGCACGACAAGACATTTTCTTTTTTTAACCACTCGTTCATGAGTGTAATTACTTTATTACCCCTGCAGTTAATTGCGTTTGCTTGCTATTGGATGCAATGGTTTTATTTATGACATCATCTTCTTCTCATGACTAAGATGATATTTTTGTTGATAAAGTTGGGTTTTACTTCCTTAATTACTTTGACCCAAAAAAATTTTTCCTTAATTACAGATTTCTTACTTGAAATGTTGGTTGAATTTTTCTTTGTGGTTAAGTTTTGTTATGAAAGGTGTAAACTTTCTACTGGTTTACAAGAATATTCTACAGGATCAATAAAATACATTTTTGGACATGAATAATAAAATTTGTTATTAGTATCGGAAAAGATAGAAATATCAGATTGGTCATTGGTGGTAAGCCATTTTAATATGAGGTGGTAAATTCCGGTGACGTGGTAGGTTTTCTTTTTAAAGCAATGCCTAACTCAGTTGGCTAGAGTTTAGTTTTACATATTTGGTAGAAATATATCTCGCATGGGTTTAGATCTATTATTACAATGTTTAAATATACCACCATTTTTGAAATTAGGATGGTGAATAGGACAAAAGTTAAATAAACAATAAAAGTAACGATCGTCTGCGTTTACACTCGTGCCAATAACGATGAAAATAGTGAACATAAATAAATAAGTAAATATACACTTAATATTGGTATAACCGCCATTCAAATCCATGACGTTAACTAAAAACGAATTTCGTAGCTAAGTCATGTCAATTCGGGGAAAACTAATATCATCATTACACGTCAAAAACAAATGTAGCATGCAACATTGGAGGCCTTGTATCAGCATGATGTCATATGTTAAAAGGGGGAAAACGTATTAGGGAGCTTAAATTAGGGCCCATTTATATTGCCAATCTAATAGGCCTGCTACAGAATTACCTAACCCTTGTCTAATCCGACGAGTTACCGGGTCGGGTCGAAAGAGTCCGATTTATAAGACCTCAAAAGTCCGTTGAATTTGCGCGGTAACCCGGGAATCAAGGAGTGACATCTCAAAAGAAACAAGGAACCAATACGACTAAAAAGAAAACACATAGAAACAAATAATATTGTAGAGAGAGAGAGAGAGAGAGTTTTAGATCAAAGGGCGGGCACAGGAGAGGTGCCTACAACTTATCATCATCATCATTATCACTGCTGAAAATGATCATGGCGATTTGTTGATTATCATCCCTTACAAAATCTTTCTCTCTTCTTCTTTGTTTTTTCTTTTTTTCCGGGAGAAAAAACCAAGGGGGGAGAGAGTAGAGGTTCTCCTTCCATCGACGTCCTTTTTAGTCTGTATATAATGGCTCTCTCTCCACCTGTATCAAAGGTCGTCCTGGATTTATAAACCCTAATATTTTTTTCTCTGGTAGGAGAGAAAACTAAACAATAAATTGACAAAAAAAAAATAGAGATTCTGGAGGAACTCTCTTGATTTTTAAAAATCAACATTGCCTGTTTGGGAAAATAAACCGGAAGGAGAATAAATGTCAGACTCAGACGGTTCACCAAGTTCTTCACCGCCAGCACCACCATCCGATTCAGCATCCTCTCCGGATTCTTCATCAGAGATCTCTGCTCCTCCGCCGACCGATTCAACATCTACTCCTTCCCCACCGGCTGACTCATCAGAGCCACCGCCTTCTGACTCAGAACAGTCACCTCCTCCTCCCGATTCAATAATTCCTCCGCTACCTTGGATCCTATCTCCATTAACAGACACTCCTCCTCCAGATTCTATTTCTCCGCCGTCAGACTCAAAGGATTCTCATCCGCCGCCAACGTCAACCAAACACCCTTCCCCTCCTGCCGATGATTCAGAAACACCACCAGCTCCTCCCAACGAATCCGACAACCCACCTCCATCTTCAGACGACCAGTCTCCTCCTACACCATCATCTTTTTCAACGAACCCGGAAACCCCGCCGGAGTCAGAATCTCCTTCTACTACTACTACACCATTACAACCAACCAATTCACCTCCAGCTCCACCATCAGACCCAACCAAACCTCTTCTCATCCAACCATCAGCCCCAGCAAATTCTCCTCCGGGGGCGGCGGCCACCTCATTTCTTGCACCACCCAAACCTAGTGGTGGTTTGGGTGGAGCCGTTGTGTCTCCATCTCTCACAGTCGCTGGCAAACAAACACCTTCACCAAACGGAGGCAATGGTGTTAGCTCTCAGGGGAAGATAATGGTCGGTGTGGCTGTAGCCGGTGGTTTCGCCATCATGGCCCTTATAGCCGTTGTGTTGTTACTGAGAAGAAAGAAAAAGAGAAACGTTGATAGCTATAGCCACTCACAGTACTTGCCACACCCTAACTTCTCCGTCAAATCAGGTTTTCAAAAATCTTTCCCTTAATAGAATGATTAGGAGTTGCCGTACAGTGTTAGGCCCAAACTATGTTAAAAATAACTTTCTTTTTAGAGAAGTCTTTTCCAGGGGGAGTCAAAACTTGTGACACAAGTTCTGCTAGATAAGTCATTGGTAAAAGTGCTGCAAGCTCATCTCTATGCTTTGGCCGTAAATGATAACATGTAATGGAATTAATGGAGTCAAAATGAATGGAAGAAGATGAATGCATGCAATTAGTTTAAAAATAGGATACTTTCTTTCCATTCATTCATCAATACAATGTTTTTCTTAGTATTTTTTGGAATATTTGTAGAATTGATGGAATGAATATTACTTCATTCAATGAATTAATGGAATAAGTCATTCCATATCTTTGACATTGTTTTTATTCTGCCTTATAATATAGATGGATTCTCATACGGACAAGACCCTAGTAAAGTATACTCTGGTCCTGGTAGTGGTTCGATGTATAATTCTCAGCAGCAACATTCCTCTATGGGAAACAGCTACGGGAGCCAAACCGGTCACCAAATGCAATCCAATAGCATGCCTGATTCTGCCATCCTCGGAACAAACCAGACTCATTTCAGCTACCAAGAGCTTGCCGAGATAACTCAAGGCTTTGCTAGACACAACGTTCTTGGAGAAGGTGGGTTCGGATGCGTATACAAAGGTACCTTACACGATGGAAAAGTTGTTGCTGTGAAGCAGCTTAAAGCTGGGAGTGGGCAAGGTGATCGTGAATTCACGGCAGAGGTTGAGATCATCAGCCGTGTTCATCATCGCCATTTAGTATCTCTGGTTGGTTACTGCATTTCGGACCAGCATAGGTTGCTAATCTATGAGTATGTTGCGAATGAAACGTTGGAGCACCATTTGCATGGTGAGTGGCTTGTACCATTTCTGGTTTAGATAATAATTTGTAGCTTAATTTATTAGAGTGACTTACTTCTCACGTTCTATCTTTATAGGACAGGGAAGGCCGGTCTTAGAATGGTCTAAGAGAGTCAGGATCGCTATAGGTTCAGCTAAAGGGTTGGCGTATCTGCATGAAGACTGTAAGTTATTCCTTATCCATTTGTTAAGGTGATTGCTAATATTTCAGAGCAAACATAATCACAGCCTTTCCTTATACAGGTCATCCAAAGATCATTCACAGGGACATCAAGTCAGCAAATATTCTTCTGGATGATGAATATGAAGCTCAGGTAATAAAATAAAACGCCTTTTAATTTATATATCAACCATATGAATCTGTGAAGCCTTAGTTGATGAGTCTTGTTCTTGGTTTTTCTGATGTTTAGGTTGCTGATTTTGGACTTGCTAGACTCAATGATACAACACAAACTCACGTATCAACTCGGGTCATGGGGACCTTTGGGTAAGCTTTCCTCACAAACACATTCCTCTATATTTGGCGTGAGACAACAGTTATTTTTTTTGTTATGATCAAGGCTAACATGTCTTGACGTTTTCAGGTACCTAGCACCAGAATATGCATCAAGTGGAAAATTGACTGATAGATCCGACGTTTTCTCGTTCGGGGTTGTTCTGTTAGAGCTGGTAACGGGAAGAAAACCAGTTGACCAGAATCAACCTCTAGGAGAAGAGAGTTTGGTCGAATGGGTAATAGAACCAACCTTGAAAACTTATTTTCAGTTACAATAAAAGATGGGCTCTTCTTTACTCAGGCATTACTTACACGTGAACTCACAGGCACGGCCGCTGCTTCTCAGAGCCATTGAGACCGGAGATTACAGCGAACTCATTGATAGACGGCTCGAGAATAATTATGTGGAGCATGAAGTCGTGAGAATGATTGAGACAGCAGCTGCATGTGTTAGACATTCTGGTCCAAAACGTCCACGCATGGCTCAGGTAAATTATCTGACTAACCAAAGTTCAAAAAACTGTTATGCTATATACTATTCTTGATTTTAATATTATCATGTCTTAAAACTCATATTTTTGGTGAAATAAGGTTGTGAGAGCATTGGACTGCGACGAGGACTCGGGAGATATTAGCAACGGGATCAAAGTTGGGCAAAGCACAGCTTATGACTCAGGGCAATACAACGAAGAGATCATGAAGTTCAGGAAAATGGCGTTTGGTATTGATGATAGCACAGAGTTAGGGATGAACAGTGGAGGTTACTCTGGCAAAAGCTCCTCTGATTTCTCAGGGAATGAATCCGAGACTCGACCTTTCAATAACCGACAATTCTGATCATACAATAGGTGAAAGTAAATACATACATCTGCCTCTTTTCTTGAGCTCTGTAAACCTATGCTTATCATATTATTGAGTTGAGATGCATTTCTTGGTAGGTGCCTTTAGTTTTATGTTTTCTAATAGCTAAATGCCCTAAAAAAGGAACCAAGAAAAGTTGTGAAGAGTGAGGAGGAATAGTCTTTACCAAAAGTTGTATACTGATAAAACCATCCACCATAAATTTGTTGATGCTTTTACAAAATTATTTACTTTGAAAATTTACATTTTTTTAGTACATATTAATAATGGATTTATTTAGTACCTTAGATATATAGAGAGTATCTAGTGTATACTTCACACCAGTCAAGGAAAAGCAGAAAAGAAACCAATAATATAGAAAGGCAGCAAATAAGACACAAACATAAAGTGATTTGTTCTTAGCGAACAGAACTCAAAATCATTAGTGTCCTGGTCGGAACTCGAAGTCTGGACCTCCATGTCTGATTTCGCCTTTACCATGAAGACCATCTTCATTTTCAGGTAACTTGAACCTCACTCCATGTTGAGGTGGACCTCCTCCGCCTCTTTCTCCTTTCTTGTTATCAAATCCTAGTTCCATGTCATCTTCGTAATCTCTTCCATAGGGTTTCTCAATTTCCCTATGATGTTTCATATCCAGACCAAAATCCAAATCACCTCTCTCCCTCGGCTCAAACTCTCTTCCATAGGGTTTCTCAATTTCCCTATGATGTTTCATATCCACACCAAACTCCAAATCACCTCTCTCCCTTGGCTCAAACTCCACAGGCCGAATCTCATGGCTCTTTGTAGATGACCCTTTCTCGCGTTTTGGCTGTTTGCTATGATGTTGCTTGGCCCCGCGGCTTATGCGGTTGCATAGTCTCCCGAATATACAAGCCACAGCCGACAAAACAAGGATCACGGCTACGACTATGAAGACCGTCGCAAAGGAACCGCGTGAGCCATAGGAAGAAGAAGCTGGTGTAGAGGAAGAAGATGGATATGAATTTGGTGTAGTGTATGCGTTTGGATACACAACAACAACAGGCTGTTGCATTTGTTGTGCTCCTTGGTCTCCCATTTTCTCTCTTAGCGTTTGGTTTATGTTTGGTTCGTAGAAACAAATCAAGAAGTGGTGTCAGATATTGGGGAAGTTTACTCTGGAGAGTAGAGATCAAAGAGGGTTATTGTGAAGGTACATGTGGAAGAAGAAATGTGAATATGCTTCATTCCATGTGAGATGAGGGGTAATGAATTAATAGAAGCATTTCCTGGCCTAAATAAAGTTACTAATTAATGTATCATACAAAAGTGACAGGTAATGAAAGGAATAAGACTAAAGGGTATGAAACCAAAGTTCTAAATTGAGAGAATATTGATCTTTGTTGTTTTTCTTTTCATAAAGAGAGACAACTAAAGAGATTCTTTTTGATGTGTGAGTGGAAGGAGAGATGTAATTAGGTAAAAAACATGTTTTATTTGCGAGAAGATCAAGTGGGCTACACTTCCATTTTAAGCAGTCATTGACTCATATATATTACTTCTATGAATTCACTATTTAACACATAATTAAACACATAATTAATAGTTTCAAATCTTATTATATGTGCATGTGTATGTGTAACTGAACTGTAAAAAGGGATATTTTGACAAAATGCCCTAAAATTAAAGGGTTTTTGTATCGATTCAATTTCAATAATTCCTATGAAGTAGCGATAGGAATACATGTTTTCAACTTAAAATGATGCGTTTTGGTTTTACGGTGGACTTTTGGTTGAGGAATCTTTACAATATGTTTAGAACCGAAGATTTTATTTAAGGGAGTCTTCATTAAAATTCCTTAGAAATTAGAGTCGAATCTTTTAAATCACTTTATTCATCTCAAAATAGTTGTATATTTTACCAAAGGCAAAAAGGAAAAATGTTATCATTAACAATTTTTTTGTTGGCCAACTATCATTAACAATTCATTTTGAAAAAAAAGTATATTACTTGAATAAAAGCCCAAACATAGTCTACATGACTATAGGCTAAATACACATAAATGGTTTATAAAATAAAATTTAATTGGTTTCTAGGCCCACTAGATATGGATGCTCGAATTTCAGGCAGGTGCAGCAGTAACATTCTTCAATGTTCTTGTAGCTATAGAAATATCAAACTAAGTTTCAAATTGAAAAATTAATTAAATAATATTAATATATAAATAGATAAATAGATGTCTAATTAGTAAGAGATTTTTTGAAAAGAAATAAAAAAATAAATTTATGTGAGTTTGTTTCTAAAATTAAAAATGGATAATATCCAAGATTTAATAATTTCATTAATTGGTATTAGAGCGGTTGACGAAGAGAATGAAAGATATGTGTAGAAATCAAGTCAGAAGATCTTGGAAAGTTAGTTGTGGAACACGAGATAGATGTGATCTTTAATTTGAGAAAGAGGTATGTGTAGCAGAAATCAAAAATCAGAAGATCTTGGAAAGTCAGTTGTGGGATACGAGATGAATGTGATCATTAGTTTGAAAGAAAAAATGTGAAATATCAAACTAAGTTTCACATTACATAATTAGACAAAGAAAATCTAATATATAAAAATATGTCAAACTATAATTAGTACGAAACATTTTGGGAAGGAACCCAAAAATAAATACATGCGGACGAACTTTTATCTAAATCCCAAAGTGGACAATATCGTATTAATCAGATAATAGGGAAGATAATAGGGAGTTGGAGATGAGTTTTAGTGATTCCAACAGCTTGTACGTCAAGAAAGATGTCACGAGACTTTAGCTGCCTTGATATGTTTTGTTTATCCTCGGCGGTACGTAAACGTAAGGCTCCACCCAGTACCGGTCCAGACAAATTTAATGCCTAAAGCAAATTATAAAAATACTGCCCTTTGGAAGTATTGAACCCACCACCTCAAGCATACTAACCACCTTCCAAACCACTACACTAAAGACACATCTCACGAAATGCTGCCCCAATATTGATGATATTATTTGGCGCCTAAAGCCCTTGCTTCTTGGCTTTAGCCCAGGGCCGGCACTGGCTCCACCTTTTCTATTCTTTCAATTTCATATATGTGTTTGACTAAACCTGAAATAGAAGAACAGTTTTTTCTTTTTACCACCATTTACTTTCATTAAAGTCAAAATTGTTGGGATACAATAAAAAGAGTGAATTATTCATAATCTTTGGTAAGCATAAATTACAAATACAAAGAGAAATAAAACAAATAGGTCTTCTTGAAAAAGTGACAGCGAGATCGAGGGGAAACTTGAATCCATCGATATGGCCTTCACGACAAAATTGGATAGCTAAAAAATAGTCCCTTTAGGTTGAGACGTTGAGATATAAACCTCACCTACGAGAAATCCGAAGAAATTTTGATTGCATTTTCTGATCCATAGACACCGTTACACAAGATAGTAAACTTGTGTTGAAAATTTTTCTTAGTAACGAGTCCGAGACATCTCCTTTAGTAGAAACTTTGATGGTAAAATTTTCTCCTCAGAAAAAAAAAAAAAAAAAAAAATTCTCCTCAGAGAAAAGAAATGAAGGAATCTAAAGTGGTGAATCCACCGACAAACTCTTCGGAAAAAAGGATAAACAGTGTGTACATAAAGATTTATATACAGATTCGATAGATGAACCCACTGAATCTTTGTCGCTCTAGGCTGTAGCCAAATGGACACAATTCATTAGACCAAAAGAAAAGAACATATTATTCTTGGAAACATAACTATAAAGATGCAAGGTACATATTTGTTTTTTTCGTTGAGTAATGCCGTTACCTGAAGCCTGAGGTTTTTTAATGAGATCAAGACTAGAATATACGTAGACAAATTTGGCACCAGGAAATGTTGTCTCGAGATTGTTAAGTCTCGCTGTTAACTTTGGGTAAAATGTATCAGCCCATTGATTTGCAGAGTCTGAACATACTTTCCATAAATTTCCGGGCACGTCTCTTGCTCCTGGCAAGCAACCTAGGGATAGTGTCCAATATCCTTGTAGCTCTCGCGCTTGTACGTCAAGAAAGAAGTCACGAGACTTTAGCTCCCTTGATAAGTTTCATTTTTAATCGATGGTACGTTAACGTAAGGTACACTTCACCTTCTCTATTCTTTCAGTTTTATATATGTTTTGTCTATATCTGATCTTATACTATTTTCTAAAGTTCCTGAAACCCTATAGCATATACTATACATGATTTGTCCCGTTGACCTTATTCCCCTGTAAGTCAATTATCTCTTTGTCCCGGTACCTATATCTCAGATACTCTTTTGATCGTCATATCTCTTTGAGGCCTAAATTTTCAGAGTGTGAATGGGTATATTTCCTGGGTTTGGTGGCTGGATCAGTCAGAACACACAACAGCCTAAAAAATCTGAAAATGTTAAATCCAAGCCAGTGAGAGAGACAAAAACTCACCATGAGAGAGATGAGATGGAGCAATTGAAACTATGGAGAGATGCAAATAAGAAGAAACAATATCAAGAACCTCCTCCTGCTGTGAAGGTAAGATCAAATCAGCTAAAAGAAATATAAAACATTTGATAGAACTATGAAATAATGATCCATTATTTTCATTTATATTTGAAGATGCGCGTAGACCATAAATTTGATGGCCTTTCCCGTATGGAAATGGAATTTATATTAGGAATTCCACCTCAAACAGCTTACGACGTTTTAACTAATGAAGACAACATATCACAGTCCAGAGAAAAGAACGACCGCGCACTTCTGGTTTGTTTTTTAACTTATCATTGTATCTAATTCAAATGGGTATATTTAGAGCTTTTTTTATAGAAATATAAGAAAATATTTTAGGGAGTGAGTTTTTTTTTTCTTGTGAAGACAGCCGTATCAAGAATAGTTACACCAGAGAGGGATGAAGGTCCAGGGCATAGGCCGATCGTGAAGGTTGAGAAAGAGTTGGCATGGAAATTCCTTTTCTTGTCAGGAACTCTCCCAATACGTCTAATTGTCCTCGAAGATCCAAAAAAACTCAATGTAAGAAACGTCTCTCTATATATCTCACCAGGATCAATGTTTTTTTTTTTTTTTGAAAGAATGTTAAACTTATTCAAATAAAAAAAAGACTTTTGTACAAGTAGTGCATCTTTAGTTTAAACAACAGTGGTTAAGCTCGCCTAATCTCTAGTCGAAAACCAAACCGTCATTGTGTTGTTAAAAATGTTTTTGTTCAAGTCTTGCAAAAAATTAATTAGGATTTCTCCTGCTTAATGTCGGCAGGTACTCTACTTGAAAGATGCAAAAGGAATAAGGACCATGGAAACGTTCGAGGGTAGCTATACAGTGGAGCCATTATATGTTGATGCAGAACGCTTGTGCAAGCGCATTAAGCCAAAGAGTCCAGAAGAATACAGAAAATGTAGTGGTGGAAAAGGACGGATTGCGTCCAAGGTTAAAGTGGAGCAGACTTTTAGGCCTGCTTCTCCTTGGGATCTGCCACTGCTGTCGTCGTATATGCGCCGGTTCACTGTCGAGACCACTAAGAAAGTGGCTGAAGATCTTCAAATTCGGGCTTCCGACCTTCGAGGTATTTGAAATGCACCAAAATCACATTATTACAAATTCGAATAGCATAATTTTTAAAGTTCAATTTTAGATATTTTCACCAAACTGTTTACTTTGTCGTCTCTCATATATTTTTCTGGCTATTTTTTTTTTTTTGAAACACATTCATTGCATTTAATAACTTCGGCAAAGTTTGTTGAGGCCATTTATACAAGTTCAGAAGATAACTTCTTCTTAGCCATTTCATCTGCTTCCTTATTACTCTCACGAGACTTGATTGGAACAATGCCGTAGAGTTCGGCAGAAGATTGATCAGAGGTCAAGACTGAGTGGTCTTTGTTTGTTGAGTTTTTCTTAAAATAATAGGTTCTATCGTTTGAAAATTATCATCTATTTGGCAAAGTGATAGGGTCTCCTCCCTAGGACTTCGAGAAGGTCTTCTTCTTTTGCAAATGGAACTGGAACATTCCATTTCCAAGGTCAGAACCAACCGGTCTATGCTCTGTTTTCCGGAGTTCAGTGAAGAAAGGGATGAGAGACTAGTTTGTAACTCGTCCTATAAGGGTTAGAAAGTGTTGTTGCAGGCGCTCAGAGTCATCTGGAGCTTGAGCTTTGGTTCGAGCTGTTCTGTTCCTCAGAAAATATTCCTTTCGACATTATTTTGTTTAGAGGCGAACGATGTAGTTGATGTATGTAGTTTCCTGAAATAATCGATGTTGTTGGTATTGTTGATAACGGATTCCCGTTTGAAAAACCAAAACTCTCAAAACTTATCCAAAACTTTAGAGTTTTGAAAAATTTCTTCTCTATTCTGACCAGATAGAGATTACCATTTTAGAACTTTGGTTCCCTGCGAAAGGTTTGGAGCTCTAAGATACCATGGTTGCAGGTATTCCGGAGTATAAAGGCGAATATTAGCGGCTTCCGGCCATCTTTGGGAAGAACTCGGAGGACTTTGGATCAGGGTCTTCGAATATCTGCTGTGTAAACCTCAAAAAGGAAGGATATTTATATACTTTTTCTGGCTATCATATGGGTTTTTTACTTTGTATACAAGTAAGCATGTTTACTTTGTCGTCTCTCATGTATACTTTTCTGACTATCATATAGCTTGATTCTAACCACAAGATGGCATGTCTAAATATATGAGTCTTCGTAAAATATGCGTTCATGTCTAAGTTTATTTAAGATCGCCAGGCAAGTAGTGACTCGCATAGATTTCTGAGTAGAATATCCGACTTCTTTTCATGTAGTTTTCATGAATTTAACTCAAAGTCGATTAGTAATGAATGTTGTATATTATTTATTATTTATGTGAAAATCAAAATAAAAATCATGAAAGTGGCACTTAATCACAATTTAAACTCTGAAGTTTTTCAATAGTAGAATAGCCGTTTAATATGAAAAAACCCTTAAAGCTTTTTCACAAACACTTTTAAAATTCAAAGTGATTTAAAACTGCGAAAGCAAAAAAGTTATCTATCGAATACGTAAAAAGATTTTTCAAAAGAAAAAATACGTAAAAAGATGATGTGTCAGTTTATTTTCTAAAATAGTTATTTAATTAATAAAATAAACAAAAAATTAAGTTAAAATTTTAGAAAACTAAATAAAATATTAACTAAATTTCTGAAGATTAAATAAAATATTAAATAAATTTCTAAAAATTAACAAAAACTTAGAAAATTCAAAAATTCAAATAGATTTTTTTTTTAATTAAAAAACTGACATATCATCATTGACAATAATAATTTTAAATATATCATTGCTTACAATGATAGTTTCTCACATAAAATTTAACGATGACGATTTTGACATATCTCCAATGATAATTTCTGGCGACATCATTGTAAATGACGGTAGATATATTAATAACGACATTTTGACAGCCTTCATTGTCAATGATGATATACATAATGCATGTGTTACACTAATTTTTAAATGATGAAAGTCACTTTTATGGTTGTCCAAAACATCTTTAGTGACACATCTACTATTTTTAAACGATAGTAGTCAAAAAAGCATTATTGACATATCAATCGTCATTTTCAACGACGATTCCGGAAACTATCATTAAAGATATGCCAAAAACCATCACTGTTAATAATTATGTAAGAAACCATCAGAAAATTTTATTGTCAATGAGAATATGACATTAAAATCTTCTAATTAAAAGAATTTTTTTTTATTTTTTTAATATTTTACTTTTCTGAAAATTATTAATTTTTCTATATTTTAATTTACTCTTATTTATTTTTTTAAATTTAGTTAATTTTTTATTTTTATTTAATTTTCTAAATATTTTTTAATTTCTGAATTTTTATTTAATTTTCTATAGTTTTCTTTATTTTTGAATTTATCATTTAATTTTATGAATTTTATTTAATATTCTTGTTTTATTTCTATTTTATTTTTAATTTTATTTAAGTTTTAGTTTATTTTATTAATTAAATAATTATTTTCTGGAAGAAAAACTGCACATCATCTTTTATCATATACAACAAGAAATGTTTTAAAAATCGGACCGGATAAAAAACATGTGAAAATTTAAGTAACGGTTTAATCTGGTACAACCGAGTTTTAATAATATTATTTTGTATATAGCTCTGTTTTTAGAAGACGTGGACTCAGCCACTTACGGCCAAAAACTGAACATCAAAATAAACAAAAAGATGATGGAAAATTAGTTAAGCTGGCGCTGGCGCTGCGATTACTTTTGTGAAGGTTTCCGGTGTCGTCTGTGATGCTATTAAAAGTAGCAGCAGTTAGATGGTCGCTGCCATTATTTTTGATAGGGAAGTTTACTCGACGGTACGTTAACGTCTCTTGCTCCTGGCAAGAAACCTAGTGGTAGTGTTCAATATCCTTGTAGCTCTCACTTGTACGCCAAGAAAGAAGTCACGAGACTTTAGCTGCCTTGATATGTTTCATTTTTACTCGACGGTACGTCAACGTAAGGTACACTTCACCTTCTCCATTCTTTCAGTTTTATATGTGTTTCTCTATATCTGATCTTATATTATTTCCTAAGGTCCTGTAAGTCAATTATCTCTTTGTCCCGGTACCTATATCTCAGATACTCTTTTGATCGTCTTACCTCTTTGGGGCCTAAGTTTTCAGAGTGTAAATGGGTATATTTCCTGGGTTTGGTGGCTGGATCAGTCAGAACACACAACAGCCTCAAAAATCTGAAAATGTTAAATCCAAGCCAGTGAGAGAGACAAAAACTCACCATGAGAGAGATGAGATGGAGCAATTGAAACTATGGAGAGATGCAAATAAGAAGAAACAATATCAAGAACCTTCTCCTAGTGTGAAGGTAAGATCAAATCAGCTAAAAGAAATACAAAACATTTGCCATTCTATATATAAAAAATATATATATATATGTATATATATAGAACTATGAAATAATGATCCATTATTTTTCATTTATATTTGAAGGTGCGCGTAGACCATAATCTTGATGGCCTTTCCCGTATGGAAATGGAATTTATATTAGGATTGCCACCTCAAACAGCTTACGACGTTTTAACTAATGAAGACAATGAATCATACTCCAGAGATAAGAACCGCCGCCGACTTCTGGTTTGTTTTTTGAACTTATCATTGTATCTAATTCAAAATGGGTATATTTAGAGCTTTTTTTTATAGAAAAATAAGAAAATATTTTAGGGAGTGAGTTTTTTTTTTCTTGTGAAGACAGCCGTATCAAGAATAGTTACACCAGAGAGGGATGAAGGTCCAGGGCATAGGCCGATCGTGAAGGTTGAGAAAGAGTTGGCATGGAAATTCCTTTTTTTGTCAGGAACTCTCCCAATACGTCTAATTGTCCTCGAAGATCCAAAAAAGCTCCATGTAAGAAACGTCTCTCTATATATCTCACGAGAATCAATGTTTTTGTTCAAGTCTTGCAAAAAATTAATTAGGGTTTCCCCTGCTTAATGTCGGCAGGTATTCTACTTGAAAGATGCAAAAGGAATAAGGACCATGGAAACGTTCGGGGGTAGCTATACAGTGGAGCCATTATATGTTGATGCAGAACGTTTGTGCAAGCGCACGAACCCAAAGAGTACAGAAGAATACAGAAAATGTAGTGGTGGAAAAGGACGGATTGGGTCCAAGGTTAAAGTGAACCAGACTTTTAGGCCTGCTTCTCCTTGGGATCTGCCACTGCTGTCGTCCTACATGCGCCGGTTCACTATCGAGACCACTAAGAAAGTGGCTGAAGATCTTCAAATTCGGGCTACCAACATTCGAGGTATATTTGAAATGCACCAAAATCACATTATTATAAATTCGAATAGCATAATAAAATTTCGATATTTTCACCAAACAATGTTTGCTGAGGCAATTAATACAAGTTCAGAAGATAACTTCTTCTTAGCCATTTCATCTGCTTCCCTATTACTCTCACGAGAGATCCAAGCGAAGGAGATGAAATCAAAAGATAAGACTAACAGACTTGACGTCTCATTACTGCTTCCCTTAACGCGATTCCTTCCGCAACAAGCAGAGAAACGAAAGATATCGGTCTCCCGTGGAGACTTGTCTTTCCTGAACTCGAATTCTCATCGAGAAAGCTGTGACTTCCGCTTGTTCGAACAGTCCGATGTTTTCTCCCAAGCTTTTAACAGTAGCCTCAAACCATAAATGGATGGGCCCCCCTTGGATTTTGATCCAAAAGGGAATGAGAGATGGGAATGATTCCAAAACGGATGAGAGACCACACTTTCTGTATAGACTAGTTTGTAACTCGCCCTATAAAGGTTAGAGAGTGTTGTTGCAAGCGCTCAGAGTTATCTGGAGCTTGAGCTTTGGTTCGAGCTGTTCTGGGGGCTTGGTAGGGAAAATATTCCTTTCGACATTATTTTTTTAGAAGCGAACGACGTCGTTGATAACGGATTCCCGTTTGGAAAACCAAAACTCTCAAAACTTATCCAAAAACTTTAAGAGTTTTGAAAACTTTCTTCTCTAGTACAACTACATAGAGATGACCATTTTAGAACTTTGGTTCCCTTCGAAAGGTTTGAAGCTCTAAGATACCATCGTTGCAGGTATTCCGGAGTATAAAGGCGAATATTAGCGGCTTCCGGCGATCCTTCCGACCCGGGACGGGGGAAGAACTCGGAGGATTTTGGATCAGGGTCTTCGAATATCTGCTGTGTAAACCACAAAAAGGAAGGATATTTATATACATTTCTGGCTATCATATGTTTTTTTTTACTTTGTATACAAGTAAGCATGTTTACTTTGTCGTCTCTTATATATACTTTTCTGACTATCATATGGCTTGTTTCTAACCACAAGATGACATGTCTAAATATATGAGTCTTCGTAAAATATGCGTTCATGTCAAGATTAATTTAAGATCGCCAGGCAAGTAGTCTCGCATAGATTTCTGAGTAGAATATCCAACTTCTTTTCATGTAGTTTTCATGAATTTAACTCAAAATCGATTAATAATGAATGTTGTAAATTATTTATGCGAAAAATCAAAATAAAAATCATGAAAGTGACACTTAATTCACATTTTAAATCATTAAATTCTTTTAATAATATAATAATCGTTTAATGTCAAAAAAATCATTAAATTTTTTCACTAACTATTTTTAAATTTCAAAGTTGATTTTTGTATCACAAAAAACCGCAAAAATAAAAAGTTATCTATTGAATACATAAAATATGATGTGTCAGTTTATTTTTATAAAATAATTATTTAATTAATAAATAAACAAAAAGTTAAGTAAAAATTTTAGAAAATTAAATAAAAAGTAGAAAGTTAAAGAAATATTCAGAAAATAAAATAAAATATTCAGAAAATTAAATAAAATATTAAATAAATTTCAGAAAATTAACAAAAACTTAAGAACTTAAAAATTCAAATAGTTGATGTTTTGTATCAATTTTTTATTAGTCTAGGAATATGGAAACATAACATGAATAATAACTATAACAAAGTTAAAAATAAATGTAGAGTAGATCATGCGAGTTTCTCCTTGAGTTCTTCAATTATCTTTGGTGAAATAGTTTGATATGACTTCTCGCTAGGATGGCCAATGTCCCAAAACACGTAACGAGATGCATCCGGGCAAGGAACTGGAGACATCGTCGGCATATAGCATCCATCAGCCACATCACTAAAACCTAGAAATTTCCAAGATAAATAAAATAACAGATTATTCTTTAGACCAAAAACAAAGAACATATCACTTTTGAAAACATAGCTATAATAACATAAGGTACAAAATATTTGGGCTTTTTCATTAAGTAAAGCTGTTACCTGAAACCTGAGGATTGTTGATGAGATCAAGAAGAGAATTATACATGTCTACGTAGACAAACTTGGCACCAGGAAGTGTTGTCCCGAGATTGTTAAGTTGCGCTGCTAACTTTTTGTTGAACATATCAGCCCATTGATTTGCAGGATCTGCACAAACTTTCAAAAAATTTCCAGCCGCGTCTCTTGCTCCTGGCAAGCATCCTAGTGGTAGTGTTCCAAGAACCGCGAACTTTCTTGCACCAGTATCATATAGACTCTTCAAATAACAAAATATAAATATTAATAAGTAATTAGTTTGACCACAGAAAATAAGGTAATATTGACACAATGATATATACCTTTAAAAGATTATCAGTCCAAGTGACCATGAGATCGGTGTAATCTGAAATAGTGGATTGTGCCCGCCCAGTCGCAAAGGTGATGGCAAGATCGTTATTACCGGCTGAGATTAAATAAACGGCGTTTGATATAACTGCGTTTGTTTGTTCTCCTACAACGCCGTTTAGTTTAGTGACATACTCCTTGAAATATTTCACCTGATCTGTCACCCATATAACTCCCTATATGGACACACATTCCCCAAGACAAAACAACATTAATGTGTGAATGATAAATTAAAACACTAAACAAAATGTCGTTTTACTTGTGAACTGGCGGTGCGTTCATCGAGACCAGAACCACCGGATGCAAAACAAACACCGGTCGAGAGATCATTGTTGGAAAGGTTTGGATCACGGTAGGCTGGTAAGAGAGTTTTTAAGCTCAAACCTTCGGCTACACAATAAAAAGACTATTGTTGGTAATATTTTTTAAAAAATAGATATTTAACTACTAGGATCATATGTGTTATTGAGGGTCGTATTATTGAAAATAACCTTGTAGAGTTGTATCTAGCTAATTGTAAATAATATTTAAAAAAATTCAAGGTTAAGTTATATACCAATTAGATCTGAGAAAACTCGTCCATTTCCAAATCTTCCAGTGGCTTTTCCACCAGCAAAGTCTCTACCATAAGGAGAAAAATTGCATTTGGTAAGAGTCATGAGATTGTTGTTGTTTCCGGTATCGAGTATGGAATCTCCAAAAGCGAAGAGTGCAGAAACTTTTGCATTTCCTGAAAGTGCTTGAGCATGACCAACAGAAAATAAGCAGATAGAAGACAATGCTAATGCTAATAACATTGTAGAAAGTAAAGAGAATTTCATATTTTTAGTATCTATTTTTTAAGAATATTTGTGGATGAATTGAAAAGGTGGGTATATTCGACGTCAAAAGAAGACTAGTGTTTATATATACTGTACGTAGAATTCAAAGAAGACTGTATATTTCCAAATTCCAATGATTTTGATTTCAGTAAATTGTGGAAAACAAATCAAATTAACACAATGAAATTTGTGAGAATATTTAGTATTTACTATGATATTAAATACGCATTATAAATTAATATCCTCCTTATAGTATTTTACTATGATATTTAGAAATGAATATTTGTGAGAATATTTATTGAAGCAATGATTCATGAATGTTTATGCAGTTTTCTTTTTCTTGCCGATGATTATCCAAGTTCTTATATCAAATACCACTTGATTATCGTCCTTATAGATATCCTCCTAGTCAAAAATGGAAAGCCGAATATTTACCTGATGGCTAGTATGAGAAAGTAAATCATTTACACTAATTTAATCATTAACTTCGAACTGTAATCCCTAAAATAGTCCATGAGTCATTTGATCTTTTGGAATCGTAACCTATAATATTAAAATAAAACACAAAGTTATACCTAACCTAATTCTAGGTAAAAATAATTAAGAAAATTATACACTATAATATTTTAGTTTAGTACATTAATATTAGTAACTATACATCTTAAATCTAGCTCAATTGTGGAAATATATTTAAAATTTGCCAACTAAATGTTCATATATATTCGACCCTTATATATATATTTTTAAACCAAACAGCTATTATATTACTCAAACATTCAAGGTGACTAGCAACATATCAAATCATTTAAGAGCTAAGATATTTACCCAATAACTATAGTTTTTAACTAATACTAGGTGACTGACCCGCACCCTGTGCGGGTATAAAAATATTGTATAATAGTTCAAATGTGGGAGAATGTGGAACAAGTGAGAGTTTCAATGCTGAGACATGATTTGCGCAAATATCCAAGATGCAGTAGGGGTGAAATTTGTTACTTTTTTCGTTCGGTTGGTTTGTTTAGTTCGATTTTAATATTTTTTTTCAACTGAAGTAAACCATATTTAGTCTGGTTCGGTGTGGTTTATGTCCAGTTTAGTTTATATTCGGTTCGGTTTGTTTTTTGGGATCAGTTTAATTAGGCTCTTTGTCGCTTAATTTTTTTTTATAAAAAAATATGTTTTAAAACATAAATTATGTACACATAAACTATGTGAACTAAATTCAATATAAAACTGAAACAACAACTAAAAAAGTCATAAAAGTATATAAGAATAAAACAAATGAATGTTAACTAAAGTAAAAAAAATCAACATCATTAGTATGTTTTTAATAAAAGTTAACTGATAAAAAAACAAATGTAAGAAAAATATACAGGAAATAGTGATGTATTAATAAAATGTGATAAAAATCTCATAGGTATCACAATCCCATAGAAACCTGAAAAGAAAATGTGATAAAAAATTTTAAATATAATCCATAAGTAATATAAAATAAGAAGAATAATTATGAATTAAAAAAATCCCATAGAAACCTGCAAAAAATTGTCATATTTTGCTAGCAATTGTACAATATAAAATAATTTGATAGATTTCAAAATTTTATTGAGACTTACTTTACTATTAAATTTGCATATCGCTATTGAAACAGACTGAAAATGGTTTGTAGTCAACTACAATTGATCTTTTGTCTGTGTTATTTATCTGTTAATAGAAAAAAACAAACAAATGTAAGAATTTATAAATTTTAAATTTTTTTATCAAATAAAAATAGACTAATAAGTTAGTATTGACATCCCTTAAGTGTCTTATTTATATATACTCTACCTTCATTTTTCTTGTGTTATTAGGGGATATTTTCATAATAAATAACGAAACAGTTCAAAGAAAAATATTAAATTTATATTGTAATTAAATGATTTACAATAAATATGATATAAACTTGTGCAATTAAATCATATTCAAAATAAGGTAAGTTTTTAAAAACGAATTAACAAATTAGAAACATTAAGGTAAATTGCATTAAAACGATGTGATAAATATAATTACTTGAACAAGTAATCTGTGTTCAAAATAAGTTAGGTTATTAATAAACTATAAACATAAAGGTAAATTACCTTTAAACTATCATTGATTCATCAATCAACTTGCGGAAGTAATCATAAATAAAGGAAGTTATTTTACGCGAATTAACTAATATTAGAAACATCAAGATAAATTCCTTTTTTAATATCCATATATATATATATATATAATGATGATAATAGTTTTGGGCTTTTCTAAATCTCAAATCACCAAACACATTTAATGTAATATCACATGTATATACTTCCTAATAAATGACATCAAAAAAGAACAAGAAATTTACTTAATAGACATATATTTTAACGAAAATTATATTTTTAAATTTGTCAATTAAATGTATATTAAAAACTACTTCCTAAAGAGAAAATTTCGTTTAGAATGATATATAATAAAAAAATTAGAATATTTCAAATTTTGTTGTACAGTAGAGAAAATACCATTCTAATCGCACATCTTTTGCAGGATCGGAATGGTGAACTCTTAGAAGTGTGAAATATGATCACTTCCCTCAAATCATCAAGGAAAAAATATAAAACAAAATTAAAATCAGCAAATCAAAAAAAAAAGTGTATATATAAGCTTATAATTCTAAACAGTAATATAAATCTACTAATAAAAAAAGAAAAGTATTTGCAGCACAAAAATATGGTATTGAAATGATATAGCTGAGAGATGTTATCAAATTGAGAAATTTTTTTACCAGATTGAGGAACAAAGATGTTATCAAAATGATATATCAAAGAGGTGTACCATCAAATCATATATAGCTCCAGTGGAAAAATTGTCATAATAGGGTATCTGCATATAAACCAAAAGAAAAATCAGCTCTCATGAAATATAAAAGCTTAATGTTCTAAAATAAAAAGAAGAAAAAAGTTCAGAACATTATTAACATAAAAAGTTCAGAAAACAAAGTTCAATGATTTCGTTTCTTCTATTGTGAATTCTTATTTATTAGTTGCCAATTGAGTGTATTCATATAGAAAGTAATATTAGTTGCCAATTGAGTGTATTCATATTGATAAATTCGTAAATAACTTATCATCAATTACACATGTTATAAGTATAATACTTCTTATTATCTTATATGATATTATGACATTACGATCTTAACTTTCTATTATAATTTGTGACAAACCATCAATATTGATTATATTATTTGAATAGTTCATAATAGTACACAAAAAGTTTTAAAAATATTATTACTCTGTCATTTTTATATAATATTAATATGGAAATTACAAATGTTTTAAAATATATTAAAATTATCATAGAGTTAAATTTAAAGTATGAAATAAAAATACAAACTTATAATAGGTTATTAAGAACAAAAACAAATTATACTCTTATATCAATAAAAAATATTTTTTATTTCTTTGGATGAAATAATAGATTTGTTTATCAAAGTATAAAGAATCATAAGGTTTTTTAATATTAAAAATATATAAATAATTTAATATAAAAAAATATTATCAGATATTTTGAGCTTTTAGATTTTTATTAGTAACTATCGAATTTTTAATTAATGGATTTTTTATTAAATCTGAGCCAGATTATATTCATGGTGACAGGTTTACGGTTCAACCATAGACCTATGCTGTATATGAAAACACTGCTTAAGATTCAAATATTATAATAGAACCATTTTTAAATTATATTTTTCTAACCAAAAATTTATAAATTCATTTAAATTTTATCAAAATAGTTAAAAAAACATGTGCTTTCAAAAATAGTAGTAGATTCTAACTCGAATAGAGATAAAAATGTAGATTGATGGTTAAAACAATCACTATTATATTTCAATAATGAGAACATGTTATTCTTCAATATAGAATGTATATATATTATTAAAAATTTTAAAATTAAAGTACATTTTGATACTTGACAAAAAAGTACATTTTGGTACTTGATAACATTATAAATGGAAATTATTTAGAAACATAGATAGTATATTATGTATTTCATTTTGTTTATATATTTAGCTATTGCATTTACTATAAATTAAATATTTCATTTTTGCATTTATTTTTATTTACAAATTCTACCCATGTATTTTAAAATCAATTTAAATGAATTAATTAATTACAATATTTGTTTTTTATTTGTGGTGAAAATATAAACACAAACTGAAATATATAGTAGATATTATATAACACAATTTTCAAATATAGTATTATCTTATTTAGTTTAGTCAGATATAAAAATTTCGAGAGTTTAATTTACAAGAAAACAATATATCATAAAATTAATAATAATTCATTGAAAACTAATGCAAAAAATTAAAAAATTTAATATGTTATTTCATTTTAAAATAACTTAACAAAAGAACAATAGATTAATATATGAATAGTACAATTATAATAATTTGCATCAATTTATAAAATTTTAATGTAATATTATATACAAATAAAAAAAATATCATCAAACATATATATAATATATTTTACTATATATGTAAATTACAAAACATGAAAAATGAAATTTTTTTACAAAACTAATGTTTTATGAGTTTACTTCGATCACAAGTTAAATCAAGTGCCGAGGCATATTTTGAACAAACACCACATTAAAAAGAAACAGATGATAAAAACATAAAACATAAAAAAATCAATTGTTAAAATACAAAAAAAAATATTGATATTTTTAAATCAGTTTTGAACCGCGGATTAAAATAGTTTTTTTTTTGATGGCACCGCGGATTAAAATAGTTTATATTTCATTATCATACAGTTCGATACAGTTTCATTATAGCAAGCAAATGCCTCAGTAGCATATGCACGATCCCATGATATCTATAGTATCAAATGTAACCACAGTTCCAACTTATGAATCGAAATGCAAAAGTAAAAATGTGAAAAAGAAAGCAGTAGCGTAAATCTTCGATAACAAACTATATATGTAATAAAGTAGTTTCTGTGTTCTACGTACAAGAGGCCCCTCCCCTCCTTACTCAAGTCATAACAACGATCACAAAATCAATTCACATACCCGAAAAAAAAAACAATATAAGAAAACCAAAAAAAACTCAGATAATGTTTTGCTCCTGCATCCAGATTTGCCCAGCAAAATCAACTCAATCACAAACTCTCTCTACGCCTGCAAGATACAAGCAACAAGAACACAAAGGAAATAATTACACGTTGTACAAATATACTCAGACAAAATAAATTTGCGGTTTTTGGACATTTATCTACCTTGCCGGCAATGTTGTTGGACAGCCAGTCAAGACCTTCGTAAAGCCCCTCGCCTGATGTGGCACATGTGCTCTGGATGTACCTGAACAGAGAGAAAGTTCCACATACATATAAATACATCATAAGCAAGAGAAGAATTAAGGAAGATTAAGATATGTTTAATTATACCAGTGACGCTGACGGAGAGAGTGAAGACCAAGCTTATCAGTGATTTCAGCTGCGTTCATAGCATTTGGAAGATCCTGCTTGTTAGCAAACACGAGCAAAACAGCATCACGCAGCTCATCCTGTTAAAAAAAAAGAAAAAACCATTTCACTAAGTTTAACTTGCATGGATGAAATCAAGAAAAATAGCACTGGAACAAACCTCATTAAGCATTCTGTGCAATTCATCTCTAGCCTCAACAACACGGTCTCTGTCATTGCTGTCCACCACAAAGATGAGACCTTGAGTGTTCTGGAAGTAGTGCCTCCACAATGGACGAATCTGACAACAAAGTGCAGCAGGTTAGGTTATATTATACCATGTGCAGCTTATTATGAAAAGATCCACAGGTTGTGATGCAAAAAAAAAAACAAAACAAAACTTCTTAATTGCTTTGAAGTTAAACAAACATCATACCTTGTCTTGACCCCCGACATCCCAGACAGTGAAGCTGATGTTCTTGTACTCAACAGTCTCAACATTGAACCCTATCCACAAATGAGAAGTTTCAATCATTAAGGCCGTTCTAATCAAAACATGAATGGTACACGAACATGGGGTCGTTGATTACTAAGATAGTGTCCATTATCAGAAACATACCAATAGTGGGGATGGTGGTGACGATCTCACCGAGCTTGAGCTTGTACAAAATGGTGGTCTTACCAGCAGCATCAAGACCAACCATGAGAATCCTCATCTCCTTCTTGGCGAAAAGCCTGCTAAATAGCTTCGCGAACGACAATCCCATCCTTGCTTCACTAATCAATCATACCACAAAGAGGATCAGAGTAGCATATCACAAAAGCAATGCATCCAATGACTATGCGCTAAAATTAACCCCAAGTACAAAATTAGATAACGCAGACTCAAAAACAACGTCTCATTTTCATAGATCCGGACTTAGACAATGCAGTTGCAGATCAGATCGTTAAAATCTCATAGAATCAAAGCAGCACACAGCCTAAATCAAAGCAAGAGATCCAAACGAAATCTAAGAACACAATGAGAATGCGTAGATCCAGATCAAGCGTACCTCTGTGTAGATGATCTGATCGATTGAGAGAGAGAGATGGCGTAACAACAAGACGGAGTTTGAACGCGAGAGAGAAAGCTTCAAAACAACGCTTGATGCTCAAAACGGAGATCTTTATAGAGACGAAGGACTAAAACGTCAATTCGTGAATTATTGTTACTTGGATGTACCGGAAATACCCTTTGACGACCAATGTTTTTCCGTCGGAAGGTGACTTGAGCGCTTACGCGGTTTTTACGTGCGACGATGGGTGGTCGATGCCATCTGGCCTATTATAACTTGACACGTCGTTATCATTGTTCGTTTGGTGTTGACTTGTGTGATTCTCCTGATTTTCTTCTCTATTGAGCAATTTCGGTTTGGTTTAAGTTTAACTTTAGATTACTCATTTCTTTTGATTTTTTTTTTGCTGCAGAATATGTTTTCAGTTTAAAAGTTTTGATCAAATATGTTATTGATTTTGTTTTAGAATAGTTTCTTTGTCGTTTTTATATAGTTCGAATTTGGCTTTTTCGAAAATGTAAATAAACCAAGATACGATTCGTTTTTTTTTGGATTCGGTTATTTTTGTTTGGCTTTGGTTGGTCGGGATTGAACATGCTGGCAGACAATACAAACCATAAATGTTAGTAGGTGTGATTAATAAGAAACTCATTGGTACCATTCACAATGCATCTGAGTGTGAAAACTGGAAGAGGTAACATTGTTTATCCAAGATCAATCCCTAGTTGTTCTAACATCTGTAGCAAAATAACATTTGTTTCTCAAGACCAAGTCTCTCTAACCAATTGGAACAATGGTGCCAATATAACCAACTCCCGCAACAAAAAATGCACAAGCCTGTAAAAACAGATAAACATAGAAATATGATCCTCCGTAGGCGAAATCATAGCATCCGCATATGAATACATATAACCCAACAACAAGCTCCCTCCAATTGATTCTGCAAAAATAATTAACTATATATTATAAAAGTTATAACATTCAAATAAATTGTAATTGTGTGTGTTTTATAATCTGGTACCTTTGTCCAAATCTGGTATAAAGCTTAGTTGTAGCTTTGGCTATCAACTTAGACTTGAGTGTATCGCCTAGTTTTTCTGTAACAACCCATTCGTTAACCCGCCCTGCTTCTAGTAACCCGATGAAATGTCGCCTTTGTGCGGTGCATAGACATAACATTCTCGAATAAGATCCAAAACACAAGAAGATGGAGTGATCTGCATTTGACAACTAATCATCAAACTTCAACTTCATAATAAGAAACGAGAAGTGCAGACTTTTAATGTGTTAGAGATTGTTACCGAGGTGTAGCGAGAGCGTTAAGGAGAGTGATTGTACTAGGAACATAAACAGTTGCCCACTTAGGAACTTCAAGCTCAGGGAACAGCACAGTTGTTGGTAAGATCAGACAGTAGAAGACAAACGTGAAGATGTGTACCTACAATCTTCCTTATGAAGAAGAAATTGTATATGAGATACAGTTTCTTCCATGCAGTACACTTTCTTGTTCTGTAGAATCTCCATTGTCATCTTCCTCCATAGATTAGCTGGTCCACAAGACCATCTATGTTGCTGAAACCTGTATGCCTTTGAATGTGCTTGGCAGTTCATTTTTCACCTGAAAGTTTTATATTATAATTATCTTCCAAGAAATCTTTTGTAAAATATTTATTGAGTTAAATGTTTTATATTTAGTACCTCAACGTTATGGACATATACAAACTTCCAACCATGAAGACAAGCTCTTACAGCTAAATCCATGTCTTCTACTGTTGTTCTATCTTTCCATCCTCCAGCTTCATTTAAAGCTGCGATCCTCCAAACACCAGCGGTTCCATTGAATCCAAAGAAAGCATGGATTGAATGATCCAGATTCTTGCTCAGCCAAGAAATGGTAGTTTAGTGACATCTCTTGCATTCTTGTCATTCAAACACTCGTTTGCATTCACTACATATACACAAAATGTAATTCATTCCCCTCTGTTTTAAATCCAAACATAACCATTAGACTTCCAAAATATTGATGATTATGATCATGATCTTACCAAACTTCCAACGGCACTTGAACAAGGAGAGATTTCACGGTTGTGAATAAGAAATGGAATGGTTCGAGCCAAGAAGTCAGGATCAGGTTGAAAATCAGCATCGAAAATGGCGACAAACTCGCATTGTTTCACATAGTTGTGCATCATCCCTGCCTTTAATGCTCCTGCTTTGTATCCTATTCTGTTATCTCGAATCTCTGACATTATGTTTATACCCTTTCTAGCCCATTTATCGCATTCTGCATTCACCAGTTCCTGTCTTTTCCAAATCATTTCATATGTCAAAACTCTCCATGGATGTTGAGTTCATTATATATAAACTAAAGAGTTTTAGAAAGAAAAAAATTGAACAGAGGACCTTACTAGCTGGATCTGTGGAATCATCAAGAACTTGAACTATCATACGATCCAACGGCCAAGATAGCCTGCAGGCTGCTCCTATTAGATAACTGACACACCTGTGACAGAAATAACATGTTTCCTTGTGTATATGTATATTAATATAATAAAGTTTGGTTACAAAACATTAATGTAAAACTTTACCTCTTTTTCATTGTACATGGGGATCTGAATAAGAACCATTGGGTAGTTTGTGTGTGCTAGCTCAAGATCATCATCGTTTATAGCTTCCCATTTGTGTACTTTCTCAGGTGTTCTTCTAAGTAATTTCACAACCACTACAACTACGCTCATATAAACTCTTTCTATGAACAGTAAAAATGACATCACCAGACACATTGTTACTAAGAACTTCAAGATTGGTATAAAGACAAAGATTCTTGTCTCCTTCCAAATGTATATAAGTTCTCCAATAATGCCACTTCTAGCAACCTCATTTGTCTCTGAGGATGATGCTAAGTTGTGTCTTTGGACCTTAGAACCCAGAAGCAAAAAAAAGATTAGATATATGTGAAATTATTAAGAATAATGATCAAGTGAAACAGAGAGGGGGAAGTGATTTACCAGAAACCAAGAGGAAGGTGGGAGAGAATCATAAAGAAAGTTGACGAACTTCATGAATGGTGACATTTTTCTCCAAAGCTCTGAAGAAACTCAAAACCTGAACATGGAGGAAAGGTTTTTTCCTCTAGCAGAGATCTTGGTTTGTGTCCTGAGTTTGATGATCCATATTTATGTCAGAACTAGATCTTGTTTTATTCCTTCAATTATATATGTAATTGCTCAGGGGCTGCTAGCATAACAATATTCTCTTAATTTCATTTTTATTATAATCTAAGCAAGTTAAAGAAAGAAAGAAAGAAAAGGGCCGGTCTAATGTAATTGTAAGCTATGATTTCGGTGATGCATTGTTAGTCAATTGCATCCACTTGCTTATTCTCCCCTGCTAGATAAAGTCGAAGTAAATGTTACAGTTGTATTCGTTATTATTTTGTAAAAAGTGATGTTGACATGTGCTCTTATTATTCTAATATTGAACATTCCTCTTCTTCAAAACATTGTTCATCCCTCTAATGGCGTGTTGTTTCTTTCTCAAAACTGATATATAAAAATGTATGACTACGTTTTTTCGATCAATATTGCAACCAAAACATGACTTATAGGATAATGGATAAAATATGTGAGTGAGTATATGGATTACAATTCTATACAAAGTAGATGATAGCTTAATATTCAATGGCAGGTCTTTTTGTTGGAACGATTGAAATAAAACTAAGTTACATTTGAATCTGAATTATCAATTGAACAAAACTAAAGCAAAAGTGTTGCCGTCCGTGAATACAGAACATGTGCTTAGAAATCAAAAGGGTAATTCTAGAAAGTCATAAACCTTTTGAGATCATCACTTACAACAGATTCAGAAGTAGAACTTGGAAGCAAATGCAACATTATGAGTCAAATAAGATAGTTAACAAATGAGATTTGAGAAATATTGTCTTTGTGACTTTACCTCAGAAGCTTTCTTCTCTACCACCAAAGAGACCTCTTCAATATGTCTTTAAGAGAGAGAAGCTAACCACTTTAAGTTGCTTCACAACTCTGTTTTTTTTTTGTTCAGAATGATTTGCAATAAGGTGGAATGGAATGAACATGAACATTATTTTGTTTATAATGGTAAACAAACTCATTATTCTCGCACGTCTTAGATTCTCCGGGTCCATACCATACCATCCATATTAGCTTGTTTTTTTTCTTTGTTTCTTTTTTTTTTTAAATATTTCTTTATTTGCATTCCTCTGGACATAAACAAACTAAGTAACTTATTATTTTATACCATATGAAAGACAATTAATAATCATATACAATGTATTTTCTGATTTCACATTACAAGTCATAGCTTGCAAATTGTAAACTAAGACTAGATCTTAGGCTCATGTATAGTTGGTGAGTTGTATTAAAAGGAGTAAATAAATGGGCTGGCATTATTGATGTTTACAGCTACTCACAAATTGGGAGTACTAATTAAAAAATAATAATTGCATCCTTTGGCGCAAAACATATCAAACATTTCAATCTTAAGTGCATCCTTTGGTGTTCCCATGTGATGTGTGCCTGTGTTCTTCTCTATCCTAAAAAGTCAATTTTTTTTTCCTTTTTATATTTCAATTTGTGGGACTGGCTCAAATCTAATTTCACGACAGAAGTGAAACTTTCACACTGGAAAAGTTCAAGCATTGTAGACTCTAATCAATTAACAAACAGTTATAATATTATTTTAGTTGAATATATAGATCTCTACGCATTTAGATACTTGTATAGTTTGTTTACAATATTAATACTCGTAACTTTCATTGACATTAAAATTTAAATATTCAGTAAAGTTCAGAGTTAGGATCTCAAAATGGATTTATCATCATTTATAAAAATTAATAAAAATAAATTTACAAGAAATGTATGCTAATTCAAATATAACCATCAGACATAAATCTTTCGTAGAGCAATCTATTATGCAAGTGATATTGTGTAAGCGTAAATTTTCACAGATTTGTCCATTTTAAAGTTATCAGTATAATAGAATTATAAAATCATTGTTAAAAAGAACCATTAATGTTGAAAAAAGTCGTGCTATTATTGTATGATCCAAAAGGTGTACAAATGCTTACTATTAAGAACAATCTTATGGTTGACTATACGAAATAAACTTTGTTTGCTGTATCATATGCTTCAGAAAACTGTATAACACATTACTGCATCCCTCACTACAACACATAGAACACCACCACAATCAGAGCTCGTCGTGGCCAATCTCAGCTTCCTGAGTTACCAAAACAGGTCCTGACGTGTGACTCTGGTCGAACCCCTTGTCGTCGTGCGAGTAGAGACAATCCGCAGACTGGATGAATCACTCCATAGCCCAAAACCTTCAGCCGAGTTACAAGTAGGCTTCAACTTGACCGTCTTTGCCTTCAAGATTCACATTGTTGAGGACAATGTGGCTGCATGGGACTGTGTCGCTGCACGCAAATTTGATAGGCTTTCTCACTTTTTGTTGTCCCTGTTATGTTCCGGTACATTATCTGGCTGATTTTAACCGCCTGAGGTCTACATTATACGCAACAAAAAACATATCTGAGTTTAGTTTTGCATCTTTAAGTTTTGTTTTTGATATAGGTTGTAAAGAAACCTGGTTTTGACAGGAAGTTGGATTATCGCAGTAGAACTGATCAATGAGTATTGGGTTAGAGACATCTTGCATCTCCACGTTTGTGAATCGAACATCTTGAACGTAACCTGAACCCCCCTGTTGTTCCAAAGAATACACAATGAACTAAAAGCTCTGCTGAGTAAAGATTGAAGCTATTTTATTTTCTTTATTACCTGATATGTTTTGATTCTGAGTCCATTAGTTGTTTCTTTCAAGAACGCAGTGTCCAACACAACTTTTGTCACAATGCCTGTTGAGTTATTATTCCCAAGACTACCAATGCTGCATAAAAATAAAAAAAATACCAAAGAATTATAGTTTTGATTTGGAAGTTTGGAATAGATGTTATCTAGTAACTTGATGATGTACCTGATTCCATGCCCAGGTCCACAATAGATCCTCTTCATCTTTATATTAGAGCTCGCATTCACAATCGAGACACAGTCATCCCCTGTTTAATCCAATCTTTTCGAGATTAGGCTTAAGCATGTTTCATTTGCGTAAAGATTTTGGTTTAAGAAAAAGACCTGTGCCGATTTTACAGTCTTGAAGGACAACGTTGGTGGATCCAGTGATGTGGATACCATCAGTGTTGGGACTATCTCCTGGAGAAGAGACCATAACCTTGGAGACTCGAACTGAGTTTGACCTTGCAATGATGAAATTCATCTGCTGGCTGTTCTGGATCGTCAAGCCACTTACTTTCACACCTGAACTAGAATCTATGGTTAGTGCCTGCACGGAAAACAAGAAGTTAGTTGAATCAAACTAAACAAGAAGCCATTGATAAGAAGGTAAAGACAATGGCCTCTTACCGTTGGTGCACTTTTGCAAGGCTGCAAGAGAGCAAGAAAGAAGTGTAAGATTCTGATACAAAAACTTTCCTGAGTTAAAGAAAAAGCTAATTTTGGGTATAGAAGATTATACATTAGACTTGTTTTTCTTGCAAGAAGCAGCCCACCATTTGCTGCCAGAACCATCTATAACCCCATTCCCTTGGAACACAACCCCTTCCAGTTTCGAAAACTCGAGCCAAGTTCTTTGGAGCTTTGGGTCCCAGTTGCTAGGCTCGTCTGGTGCCACTATTGTTCCATCAATCTGTAAAAATGTTTCTGAATTGTATAAGACATACCATATATATTTGTATATATATATATTAACGGTCTAGCTTCTGTTTTGCAGTTGAAGATAAACAAACATTAAGGACTTCAAATGTTAAACTGACCTGAATGACCAATTTTTGTTCACATGGACCATCGAACTTCGTTGCATTTACTAAATAACTCTTCCCTTGTGGTACAAGCAACACAGATTTTGGGGTCCCACAGGCCTTGTTCCATGCGCTCACGAATGCCTGATTTGAGAAAAACATTGCACAACAACAGATTAGTATACATTCAAGTTAAGGGAAACGTTTTATTCCAGACACATTTTCATGGAATAAACAAAATGATACTCAAACGCACCTGAGTATCATCAGAAACTCCATCTCCAGCTGCACCAAATGTATCCACATTCACCATATTCTTACTAGAACTGAATGACGGCAAATCAAAGACCTTTGAATCATAATCATCAGCAACATCATCTTCCGGTATGTCAAAGTTCTCAAGCTTCTCAAGGATGTCAACATATGCAGTTCCATAGGCAGTTACTACTAACAGACCAATAAGGGAAAGAAGGAAGAGCTTATCCATTATAGGTTTTTGATTATATCCACTGCTCACTAATATGCAGCGATGATTTGGTTCGGGTTGAATTTATAATGCATACTAATTAACGCGGTTTGTGGGGTTTATTGGCTTGGCTTAAAAGTACACGAAGAAGAAGCCTTGTTTTTCTACAATATCTACGCTTAAAGCACAAGTCATGTTCTTTTTCCACTTGTTTGCTTTACTCCAAAACCTCTACAACAACACAAAACCTTCGTGGTCAACTTGTTCTTGATGCATGTTGGTCCCATGAGATCTGAAATAAACAAAACAAAACGAGAAAGAAGTCCCTGAGTAACTCTCAACTTGTAAACCTCAAAATGCTATTTTAAGATCTGACGAACACAAAATGATTCTATAAGTATTATATCAAATGACAGAAATGGAAGAGGGTCAATGAGTTTGTTGCACCAACCTGCAAATAAAGAATCTTATCCTCTCGTCTTGCCCTCGTAGAGTGTGACAAAATCATGCGTGGTGGCTTCAAGGAAAAGAACCCATTTCAGATATGTAAATATAATGATTCTACAGTTTCGTAATGTGTTGCACTCTTCTTTATCATGAAGCTGAAGCAGATCGCTGTCCTGCGTTATCAGTTTCTCACGATGACTGAACTGTAACCAATCTCCCTCATAAGCTCTCGTGAGGCAGCAATCTCTCTGATTCGCCTGGAAATTTCAAAGTCACCAATCTCAAAGTAAAACTTAGAAACTTGAATGTAAACAGCGAAGTTGTCAGGTTCAAGATCCATCAAAGCTTCCGCTGCTCTTCTTCCTATTGCTTCGTTTCCATGAATCCTGCAGCTCTGCAGTAATGAGCTCCATGCTATGCAGTCTGCATTTCCACGGGCCTTAAGAAGCAGCTTTTCGGCCTTTTCCACCAAACCAGCACGGCCTAGCAAATCCACCATGCACGCATACAGTTTCCTTCCTGGGACTATCCCGTAGTTCGACTCCAATGAATTGAAAATCAGCTCACCTTCTTGAACAAGCCCAGAGTGACTGCAACCTGATAGTACAGACAAGATTGCAACTTCGTCTGGTATGAGATTCTTCCGATCCATTTCTTTCAGCATCTCAACACAGTCTCTTCCCATGCCATTTCTAGCATAGCCATTGATGATCGAAGTCCAGCAAAGATGTTAGGTGAATCAAGCTCATCAAACACCTTCCGAGACACTTCATTCTGACCGCTCTTCGAATATGCATCGATTAGAGAGCACGAGACTGCAGCATCAGATCGCGTATCCAGATTTGATGGCACAGCAATGTACAAGCGTGCAGCTCTGTGAAGTTACTGCATTCAGAGAGTGATAAAGCCTTGAGGACAGTAGAAAGAGTGACTTCGTCGATTCCAGTTCCTTCATCAATCATCAAACCAAACATCTCTATAATATCTTTAGTGATGCCACAGTGCATCAGAGAAGTCATCAGCGAGTTACAACACTCCAGAGTCAGGCCAGGCAAACTCTGGTAAACAGACACAGAACTCTCAACGTCATTGCATTTACCGTACATGTCAATTAGCGCAGACTGCACATGAATACTCGAAACATCAAAACCCATTTTGAGGACATAACAATGGATCTGCTTCCCAGACTTAATATAACTGTTTCTGCTACAGAAATTCAGAAACGACATGAATGACCTTACCGAAGGTCTCTTCCCCCAAAACTGCATCTTTCTAAACAAGTCAAGAGACTCAAGCACAGACCCGTAATCCGCACACACAGAAACAATCGAGTTCCAAGATATCACATCCTGTTCCGGGACAGCATCAAATGATGTCTTAGAACCGTATAAATCACCACAAGCAGAGTAAAAATCCACAAGCGCATTACCCACAAATATATTAAAAACATTCCAACCAGATTTAACCACTAGAGAATGCAGTTGCTTCCCTTCACATAACAACCGATCATTAGAACAACCACGAATCATATAACAATAACTCAACCCATTCTCACCAACACCTTCAGCTCCCATCCTACGATACACTCCAAACAACCCCTTCGAATCCCCACTCTCGCAGAAACATCTCAACATCAAATTACAAACAGCTAAGTTTCTCTCAGGCATTTCGTCGAACATCTTCAACGCAACATCAACAAGCCGCAAAGAAGCGTAGAGACCCACGAGCGCAGACCTAACGAACGTATTACACTCAAACCCAAGCGTGATCACCCTGCAGTGTACTTGAATCCCTTCTCTACATAACCATTCATCACTACTACACACACTAAGAACAGAAGGAAACGTGGAAGCGCTCTCTCTAAGTCCATGAGAAACCATCTCCCCGTAGAGCTCGAAAGCTCTTACAGAACACCCGTTCCGGCTGTTTCCAGATATCATCAGGTTATAAGTGACGACGTCTCGTAGGGACATTCCATCGAACACCTCGTGTGCAGTTATCAAGTCACCGGATTTTAACAAATCATCAATCTTGCGGTTGTGGGTATAAACTAGGTCGCTAGGGTTCTCTTCGAGACACGAACCGAACTCCAAACGAGTCGCCGCAGCCGTGGAACGTATGTGTTGAGGCGCTAACGTCGTTGTTCTGCGAAGAAAGTTTAAAGCTTGAGCTACGCGCATGTCTCCGACACTTTAATGTCTCTCTTACAACCGCCAGTTCGCATTTGATTCAATATATAGCTTAAAAAGTTCAATCCTTTTGTATCTCCTTGCTCAACAAGTATCAATCACTGTCTTCACAAAGACCCTTTTTATTACTTTTAGTTTTACTTTGTGCTTGTATATTCTTTTTTATTATTTTCTAGAGCAATTAATATTTTTTAAATTAGAAAATTTGGATTTTAAACCACAGAGAAGATTTTCTCAAACTACATGTTATTTGTGAAATTTTATAAAATGGTTTATTGTGCTAAAAAATAAACCGTTAAATTTAAATTGTAAAAAGTTATAATTATCAATAATAAGATCCGGTTAAATAATTTTATAATTTAACAAGAATTAAATGATAGAAATGTATAATGCAGAGCAAAAACAAGAAATAACACAGAAAAATATCATAAAAATCCAAACTTTGACATTTTTCAATAAAGAGAATTTTTTTTTATTACAGAGACGATCACAAAAGGCTCTTTCTTTCCTAATCGTGTGCTTTACAAGACCCAGAAAGTTTCAGAGCCAAAAGCAAATAAGTCTTTTTTTTTTTTTATCACAAGCTACAGTACAACCACACTCCCCCAACAAAAGAACACAATGCTTCGTAGAAGGATATACATTTATACTTACACACAGTGGCAATAGTACACTAGCAAGTAGCTGCAATTGCCTCCAAGAGAGAGACCACGAACTGCATCTGAGTATCTTCATCGATTTTGGAGAACAAAGGAACGTGGAGGAAGAGTGACTTGTGTCCCTTTTGCTCAGCGAACCTGAGGGAGTGATAGTAGAGGTAGTTGCACACAAACCGTCCAGCGTCGTCTGATTGAACGACGTCGTAGCCTTTGTTCTTTAGTATATTGAATATCGACTCTGTTGGACATGTAGTCTGAAAAACAACACCAAAAGAAAGAACACATTAGAATGTTGCGATAAAGAAAGATTGAGTCTTGTGTTTGTATGATTTTATAATAGTTTACCTCTTTTGCCTTTAGAATGCTTCCATCTTCAAAAACTATAGGAAGCCTCTGTGGTGAAGAAATTGTTATTCAGTTAGTAGTGTGTCTTGTTGGATTTGAATATGTTTATTAGTAATGGAAAGTGAATAATTTATATACCTGTGGTTGCCAGCCTAATTGATCAGGACAACGGAAATGAGCTTCGTTCACTGCTTGTCTTTCAATTGCGAATTTTTCCGATCCGCTATTCACTCCAAGATGAAGCTGAAGAAAGAAGCAAAACAAACAATCAAGAGAAGATAAACCATCAAAAGAAGAACACTCCAGATCACAATAAGATAATAACAATATGTTTCCTTCATTTCAAAGTTACAACAAGTTCTACAAAACAATATTTAGCTCCAAACACAAATCAAGCGTTTAAGACACAAGAGAGGAAGTAACAATAAAGAACCACGAATCAAGTAATTATAGTAAGAATTTCTCTCTTACCCAAACAACAGTTCCATTGGTGTTCTTGTTATCTCCAGAGGCAGCAGCAGGAACACTAGACTCCAGAACCTGATAAAGCCGAGCCTTTCCACCTTCCCCAGCAGACTCAAGAACAGTGCAGGTACCAAGAGTCAGCCCAGAAGGCAACCCTCGTTTCTCCACATACGATTTCAGATTACTAGCGATTTTCTCAGTAGGGTTTTCGGATACACCAAGGAACCTCTTGAAGCCAGTCACGTGAATCGTAATTGCTTTTGGTCCTTCAGAGCCCATCTTCTCCAAACCTTCATAAAGTCAAAAAAAAGAAACAAAGACAAAACCAATCAAAGATACGATAAGCAGACCAAATCAAATTATGTGATTGATCGTGAATACCAAAAGAGAAGAGCTTTACCAGTTCTAGATCGAGTTTTTTTAGCTTAAAGCTTGATGATTTTCTTGCCTTATGGATTGAGGGAAGAGGTAACAAAATTGGGTTTTGGTTTCTTCTTTCGGAGAGAATAATTATGAGATGAGTTGTGTTGAGTTTTTGTGTTTTTTTTTCGCGGTGGACTTTTTTGATTATAAGCAGACGCTTCAGTGGAACGCCCATAAATTACGAATTTATCTACGAGAATGCCACTAATCGTCGGGGGTAGAGAAATAAAACGTCTCCGACAGCGTCTGAGGTGGTGGTCGTCCTTATCCAATCGCTGACAAGGTAGGCTGACGTGGCGTGTTATTATTGGGAGATGTATTAGTTATAGGTAGGTATCTTTTTAAAGAAGTTGCGATTCCGGCCCATAATAGAGTTGTTGAGCCGCGTTTGCCAACAGGACCCACCTACCGATGTGATTATATGTACGAAATTGTCCCTCTTAGTCTTATTAGTAGTTGAGAGGAAACGTGCAAGCATACAACTTGTTTAGAGAAATGCTTTGTTAATATAAATATTTATTTAATACAGTCAAAAAGTTTGTATTTTGAATAACATCATCTCTTGAAAATTTGTTAATCCTTTTTATGTTGTACCCAAAGATTTCCAAATATCCAAAGATATCTATCCATTTTAACTACAATATACTGTACTATATTTATATAAGAAAATGAATGGAAGTAATATGAGCTAAAAGAAGTTTTTCAGTTCTACACATGGTTGGCATGGAGAAAACGGTCAAATTCACTTGGAGCACCGATGTGCCTTCTAAAAACATTTCTACGGTCAGAAATATAGTAAAATGATATGGTGTTAGTGCACTAGATGTTAATTTTATACATGAGCTATCACTATCAGGTACAAGTATTCCCTCTATGGTGTTGAGAGTGTGCTGAAATGTGTATCCACATTTCAAAACGTATGATTTTAAGATGTTAATTTCCAAGTCTCGGCCTTCTGTAGGAACTTGAGAAGGATACGTACCATATTTTTCGTATATATACTAAATAGGAATTGACTTGATGTTTTGATTGTTCTAACGCTATTTTTTATCTAAGACGATGAAGCTAATCGAGTATTACTAGTATATTATTTTGGACTTGGTGTTTTATGATATTTTTATATCAATAAATGTAAATTTTGTAAACTCATTACTTCATTAGTATTTACGATTAACTAGTCATATGTGTCTTGTTATTCCCCTTAGTACAAAAACATTAAGTGAAGTCAAGAAGAATCTTAATAATGGCACAGTTTAACAAAGATTCTTACTAAAGTGTTTTGTGGAATGTTGAACCATAAGTAGTTATGAATGCAAACGTAGGATTCGGTATCGAGTCAATGTCTCTTCAAACTAGTTCAGAGCTAAGAAGTACGAAATTACTGAATAAACTCGCTCATTCCCAAGACTCTCCTCGAACACCCAAATCCTACACACATTTTAGATCCTTCTCTCTCCAACAATACGAACCTAAAGCAACAAAATCAAACCATAGCTAGAAGAAAATAGTCACCATCACATTTCATATGCCAAATTGTTATTACTCAAATGGAGATTTTCCCCAAATGGAATGCCTTTGGGCCTTTCTCTCTCGGAACCCATTGTTGCTTTCTTCATGGTCCTGCATTCCGAACATTAATTTCAACAATAAATTAAACTTTCAAGTTATATTAAAATATGGGATGCTTTAATTAATCGAATGGGTTTCTTTAAAAGTAATCTGTGTGCAGTGTGAGCTTCAATACTATAAAAGGGGTTTGGTCATAAATTTCACACATTCTAGTAGTTGAGGATCAATTATGCTCATTACCTCTCTCCTTGAGTTCACCTAGATAAATAGTAAAAAAATAAATAACTCTAGCTAGGGTTCTGAAAGTTTTACTGAGAGTGGTTTTATTTGGATTAGTTAAAGTTGGTTTGCTTTGGAGATGACAATTTTAGTCTGCTAACATACATGGTGGTTTATTTGTCAAGGTACATGATTCTTGATGCTGAAACAAGATATAACAGTCGTAAAAACATATTTAGTTGCTGAAATTTTACCTCGAGAGCATTGCATGATAGTAGTGCATTGTTGTCATCTTCGCAAAAAAATTGATCTGAGGCAGCTCTCTTGTTTTGCACTGGAGGGAAATTGGCCCACTTCACCATTCCAAAATTAAAAAATTGAACACCACACAAGAATTAGATCTCTCCATTAAGCTGAATAAAAGATAAAACTAAACTAAACTAGGGTTTTTCTTCTCTCAAGTTTTAAGTTAAAAGAAAAAATCTTGAGTACATTTTTGGCAGCTAAGCTGAAAGCTTCTTTGTGAGTCATGCTTGGATTCTGAGCCTTTAGCCTCTTGATCTCTTCCCTGCTCAAATTTAATCAACCCCGATGAGAAAACTATATTACAAAATTATGAAAATGTATTCATACACTAGCAAATTATATTAGATTAATGAACATAGTTTCTAGATTGATTGCTTACTTGATGAAGCAGTTATAAGCGGAAGGAGCTCGTTGTCGTTTCTCAGGTGCTATTCAAACTCAAAAACATCAATTATTAGCGAATTTAACGGAAGCTGACAAGAGTCAAACTATATATATGTATGTATATAGACACACAGACGTACGTTTGTTGACAACTTGGTAAACACGAGATACATCTGTATCTTCATCTTCATTGTCTGAAGATGTGACCAAAGTCGTTCGACTGGTCTCCTGATCCTGATTCACCTTCCACGTTTCTTCTTCTACACCATCAGTTGTAGCTGCAACCTCCTGTTTCCCCGCCTACACAAAGATAATACCAAAATTAATTAGAGTGATGTATACATAGATGTAGAGACCATGTGAATAGTATATATATGTTATGCGAACCTCATCGAGATGAGAGAGAGAAGTGAGGAGATGAAGAGGAATGTAGGAAGCCTTCATCAAATTGACAGAGAGAAGGCTTGTGCAATGCCCACATCTCACAGTCACCACCATTGACAGGCTTGTCAACGGTACATTCACCTGCAAAACATGTAATTCATCAAATCTGCATATAGCCAAAAAGAGAGAAAGAAGAAGTTAAGGTGTACCAGCAAAATAGTGGTGCAAAAACCACACTGGACATGGCAAATCTGCCCCGGCAGATCAAACAGCTGGTTGAGTGTCGTCATGTTGGAATTTTTGTCATATAGAGAGTTTTTTTTTTTTTGCTAAGAAATATATAGAGAGAGATTGTGTGTATGATGAAAGATAGGAGATGTGCGTTTATATAGATATAGAGTAAGAGAGATAGGCGTTGTTAATCACAAATGCAAGTTTTGTATATTTCATGTGAAAATACTTTGGTTAATTATATGCCAAAATGCACTACTTACTTCCTCTTATGTACGTCTCCATCTCATTTTCTAATAATTGAAATCTTCATCGTTTCGATGAGCTGTGAGTAGTAAATGATTCTCATTCTTTCTATTAATCAAATTCCTAACTTCTTAGCAAACTACATTTTATTTTCTAAAGAAAATAAATAATGTATTGTGACGATGGAGTTCTAGTGACAGTTGTTTTTGTCGGCAAGTTCTTGTGTGATTAAAACCCGGTTCCCGTTGTATAAAACTATTAATTACTCCCTCTGTTTTTAAAAGATTCATGTTTTAGAAAAAAATTTTGTTTCAAAAAGATACATTTTCTACATTTTCAAGACATTAATTAATGAAAAATTGTATATTTCCAAAAATATAATTGTATTTATTAAAATCTTATTGGTTCAAAATTTTGGGGAATTGTTAATTAATAAAAACAATGCATTGGTAACTAAAATTTTATGTTTTTCTTAATAAGTGTGAAAAATCTAAAACATGGATCTTATAGAAACAGAGGGAGTAGATAGAAGTATAGTATATTCCTAGGTGCATACATATAATCAACGGGATACGTGCCATTTTGAAAGTTTATCATTAGGATAAAAATTTACTCCCTCCGTTTCATAATAAGTGTCGTTGTAAAGATTTTTTTTCGTTGCAAAATAAGTGTCGTTTTCGAATTTCAATACAGAATTTATTAATTTTATTCTGTATTTTATTTTTCTATTGGTCGAGATACATGGGCAATGATGTTTTTGTATGGAAAATATGCAAAATTTAATGATTTCTTAATCCGCGTGCACAGCTCTAAAATGACACTTATTCAGAAACAGAGGAAGTAGTTATCAAATACAAGTAATCAAAAACACATTTATGATTCTGTGAACCCATAAACGCAACACATATGTTCAGTCATATTCTACTCTTTGCAAATCCGTATAACGTGCATGATAAGATGGTTAATTGCACTATTAAACAAGGGTGAACAATAGAATTACAAAAGCTAATATATATAAAACTACATAACCGTTGGTGACGACTATGTGTTACGGTCAACATGTCAAAATGGAAAGCCACGTTGCACAGATAGATAGTAGATCGAAGAGCGGATAGGAAATAAATGAGGTGGTGAGTGTAGTAGATTGGTTTGCAAGTTATAAAGAAAAGAAAAAAAAACAAATGAAGTTGAGAGAAATTCCTCTTTGTCTCATGTGTAGTTGTCTCTTTAAATGGGATTTATTGAATCTCCCACAAAACACAATGCAGTTTTTGGAATTTAGGTTTGAAATGAGATTGAGAGTGAAAGGGCAATGAGTTGAGACTAGTGCGGTTGTTTCTAGGAGACTCGGAATCTTATGATTTTGTCTTCCCTTCTCACAATTTTGCTAACTGTTTCTTGAACATTTTGCCCAAAGTCTTCTTCTCTTTCTTTCAGTTTCAATCTCTAAAATTCAAGTTTCTGTCCTCTCTCTCCATCTCCTCATGTTGTTTCCAATTTCCACTGTCACTCTCCTTTATTGCTCTCTCTGACTCCCTTACTCTCATCTCCTATGTTGGTTTCAACCACAAGAAAAGACTTAACATCAATCATTTACTCAAATTTCTATTCATTTATAAATACTAGTTTTTGTTTTTGTTTGTCACAGTCCCATGCGACACATGTCATCGTCCCATATCACAAGCTTGACGACCCGCAGAAAATAAACAAATTTTGGAACATTTCATGAGAGTATTTGAATAGAAAATGCTTCTTTGAATAGAAAATGCTACACCTACACTTTTGAAGAAATGCGAGTAATGCTTAGGAACAAGTTAGTGAACTGTTATTGCAGATTTTATAAATCCTCTACATTTCTCATAATTTACTTTGCTGCTTATGAAAAATATATATTTCAAAAGTTAAGAGAACATATATGGAGAATCTGTTGACGATTTAGCAAAACAGGTGGAATCAGATCCAGAGCAACAGCAAGAAAAACACATTTGGTGGTGGAAATAACATTATACGTAGTCAAATGAGAAAAAAAAATCAACACAACAATTTTGCCTACCAGAAAGACAAATCCATCATGCGAATAAACAAAACTAGATGACCAAAGTTAAACTGGTTCGGCTAAACATCCTACTTCAACTGTCACAACTCACAAGTTACTAAATCTCCAGCACGATGCAGAGGAGATTTCTGACCAGGTAGCCTACTATCATCCTAACCATTCTACCAGAATCTAAACATTGCACAAATAAACAATCAATAGAGATATTATAATGACTTAATGCAACTAATTAAAAACAAACCATAATCTCACAAAAGAAATTGAACCTTCGTTATAACAAAACATCTAAAAGTTATCTGAATAAACGATAATTCAGTTTTAAATAAGAGACAAAAAAAACTTAACACCTAGTAATAATCTCTCTCTCATTGATCACTCTTCATCAGGCTTCTTGAAGACATAAGTGGTTCCACACTTGCCACAGTAATGCCTATCGAAATGACTCGCCATGAACGTCCCCGGACCACAGCTCGCCGAAGGACACTCTTTCCTCAGCCTCTGAACCTTGCCGCTTCCGTCGACCTTGTAAAACTGCAGAACCGCGAGCTTCACTTTCTTGTGCTTGTGCTTGATCTTCTTCGGCTTCGTGTACGTCTTCTTCTTCCTCTTCTTCGCTCCTCCTCTCAGACGGAGAACCAGGTGAAGCGTCGACTCCTTCTGGATGTTGTAATCCGCGAGCGTCCTTCCGTCTTCCAGCTGCTTCCCGGCGAAGATCAGTCGCTGCTGGTCCGGTGGGATCCCTTCCTTGTCCTGGATCTTGGCCTTCACATTGTCGATCGTGTCGGATGATTCGACCTCTAGGGTTATCGTCTTCCCCGTTAGGGTTTTCACGAAGATCTGCATTTTTCTTGTGAGTGCTCTCTCTGCTTTTTTTTTTTTTGGGTCGGAGGAGGACGGAGAGGAGTTTAGGAAGAGGTTTTATACCAATGAAATTAGGGCTACGAACTTCACTTCTATTACACTAATAGGCTTTAGGGCCTAAATTAGTTATAAAGCCCATATTGATTAAAACCATGTTGCAAATATCTAGCAGAAAAAAATCATAGAAACAAATATACGTAGTTCCATCCAATGTTATAAAAATCGGTCTAGGCGGCGCCTAGGCGGTAACTCGATTTCATCCGAAACGATTTTTAAAAAATCTGATTTATGCCAATTTATACAATTGAAGTAGGTTTAAACTGTTTTAATCTGGTTAAAATCAGTTTAAGTCGATATAAATTAGTCTTAATATGTTAAATTAAGTAATAATGTTAGTATAAATCCACAAATTTGTTTAATTTCTTCAGTTTTGCATATCTATATTTATCACGATAATTTTATAATTAAATTCAAAAACTAAAATATCTCATATAAATGTGAAATATATATAAAAATAAATCAATAATTCGTTGTTGAGGCCCCGAATAATCCGTATAGTCACTAATCCCATATAAAGCGCCTGGTTAATGCATAGTGATTTCTTGAACATTGGTTCCATCCAAGTGATGATAGCGATTATGAAGTTCTTTTAGACAACATCCTCCGTTTTGGAAGTCTGATTTTTCGATGATCCATCTGTTTTCTCTGTATCATTTCGTCAATACAAAAAATGTATTAGCAATTCATTAAATAAGTTATGATCTATATAGATTGTGAGTAAGTTATACCTTGTCCAAGACTTTGAACCTTTTTTGTTTTGTGCTTCTCATAGAAAAAGTTTATAACACATATGATGATAATTGCTGCTAGTATGATTGCTAAAACTTCCAATGGTATTACTACTCTGCTCCTATATTTTTTCTTCTTTGAACCTGCAATTTTATTTTGTATAATGAGTGTATTAAATAAACGCTTAAGAATATCCAATATAAATAAAAATTAAATGGATCAGTTTTCTTTAGATTAAAAACAACAATAAAAAAACCCATTACTCTCGGATGAAGTACTGTTAGAAGCTTTATTCACAACCACTTTTGAGCCAGCAAGTAGAGCTTCAAGAATTCGAGCTTTCACTAGATCTTCAACATCAATCATCGATGACCCTTGCTCACTTGTGGCCATATAATACAATTCATCTTCGTCTTGTCTAAACAGATAGAAACAAAATATATTTGTTCAAAGTTTTACGTAAACACATGAGAAAGTAGTTAGGTCGGATTCGAGGTCTTCTTCTTACTTAAACAAAACATCTCTTGTGGGATGAAAATAACTGTAAGCTAGAGAAAGGGAAACGAGTACTATGAGGACGGTGAGAAGAAGATTGTAAGCCATTAGAGTTGTCACCTTGTGTTTTGCTAATGTAGTAAATATATGAAGAGAAATGGAAGAAGATTTTGAGATATATAATGATTTCTCTATAAGCATATTTGTTTCACTTTCCTTTTAAATTTCAGATTTTTGTTGACTAGGTTATAAAACGCGGTCGGTTTGAACGATTACTCGGCGTATAAACTTAATTGGTAAGCAACTATGGCGGTTAGCAAAAAAATGAAATTACAAACCAGTTGAAAAAAATCTAACAAAATTTAATAAATGATTTATTTAGTAATATAATATTATTATAACTAATTTAAAATAAATTTATTATAAAAATAAAATAAAACAAAATTAGATGCTATTTGTTTATAAATTTTATCATTATTATCTATTTGTTTATAGAAATAATATATGAATGAAATATGAAATGATATTAAATTGGTAAATTAATATATTTTAAAATAAATACTTTCATTTAAAATAGTATTCACCTTTAAAAATTTTAAATATTATTCACTGTTTAAAAGGAATAAAATTTGTAAATTATGTAATATTTTTATATAAAATAAAATAAAATTGTTAATATATGTTAAAATTTTATATATACAACTATATATGTTAGTGGTGGTGAATTAAATCAGTTTTGTTCAAACATATATCTTCAGTCAACAAAAATTTACGATTCAAATCGAAAGTGGAAAACAATTTTGTGTTTTAAATTATTCATGCAAAAAATTAAGGTTTTAAATGGCCAAAATTTGAAATAGAGTACTTTTGTTACCATTTTCTCTAAAACTAGAATAGCTCTAGTGAGAGATAAATCAGGTCAAAAGTTAATGGGCTTTAGACCCAACTTAACTTGTGAAGCCTATAATGATCAATACGATGACGTCTTGAGAAAATAATGTATCTCCAAGAGAGAGAGAGACTATCTTCGTGTTTATTTTGTTTCAGTAAAATTCAAAAAACGTTATCAATGGCGATTGTAGCATCACTACCAGACGTTAACCTCTTCTCTTCCCTACCTCCAACGCCCCCACCATCGGACTCACCGTCACGCTCTTTCTGTCCCCCTCAGCCGATTCCGATACCAAAGTACTCACCATCCCGTCGTAATCGCAATACACAACAGCCGAAGCCGCCACAATCAAACCCAGCCTTAAAGCTCCCGCACCGCCGAACAAGATACTACAAGCCCGTGAAAGAAGGAGTCATCTCCTCCGACGGCGAACGCGCAATCCTCATCGGCGAATCCGGCGTCTCCTACCAGCTCCCCGGGGCCCCCTTCGAGTTCCAGTTCAGCTACTCCGAGACTCCCAAGGCCAAACCGGTCGGGATACGCGAGCCGGCGTTCATGCCGTTCGCCCCGCCGACGATGCCGAGGCCGTGGACGGGGAAGGCGCCGCTGAAGAAGTCGAAGAAGAAGGTTCCTCTGTTCGATTCGTTCGATCCGCCGCCGGAGGGGAAGGTCGCCGGCGGTGGTGTTAAGTACGTGGAGATGCCTGGGCCGTTTCCGTTCGGGAGGTATCCGAAGGAGGGGATGACGAGGGAGGAGGTTCTTGGGGAGCCGTTGAAGAAGTGGGAGAGAGGGATGTTGGTTAAGCCTCATATGCATGATAACCGCCAGGTTAATTTAGGTGAGTGTTTTTTACATTTTTAATCTGATGAGTTTTAATTTTTTTTTTTAATTAGAGTTTTGTTATGTGTGTGTTTAACAGGGAGAGATGGGTTTACTCATAATATGTTGGAACTGATTCATTCGCATTGGAAGAGACGGCGTGTTTGTAAGGTTCGCTGCAAAGGTGTTCCCACTGTGGATATGGATAACGTGTGTCGTGTTCTTGAGGTAACTCATAGTTTTCTTAGTAACTATTAGTTTCTTGCTTAGCAGTAATACTAGAACCTTGTAGGCAGTATCCAAACAGGCACTAAGCAGAAATGACTCCACTGGGTTCTGTAGCTAACTATGATTTGTATATGAGAATGTGTAAGTGGTAATTTGTGTTTGATTTGATTGTGTTCGTTTGTTAAAGACCATCTCTAAGAGCATCTCCAATGTATTACTCCAAATTTTACTCTAAAATGGTGCAACTCCAAAATGGAGTAATGTTTTACTCCAATGTATTACTCTATTTTTTACTCCAAAAATAGTTAATAATTGTTAATAATATCTTATACTTATAAAAGTTTACTAATTAACCCCAACTATTTTATGTTTGCAAAAATACTTTAAAATATAATTTATTTAAATTAAGCATTTATTATTAAAAGGTACAAAAATCATAAAAATAGAATAAAACATAATGTATAAGTTGGTTCAATAATAAGCATTAGAATATTTTTCCACAAATGATCAATTAATGTATTTCGTAATGAAAAAATGAGTTTATTTATCTTTGATATCCCTAAATCGAGTAATTTTTTTTGAAATCGGACATTTAAATCACTTATTTTATTTTATTTTTGTTTTATATTATTTTTGTTATTTAATTATATTATGCATTTTATGTAAAATTATTAAATAATGAAATAACTTATTTTCATATTGTTGTATCATTTTAAAATATTATTTAAGTAAGAAATAAAAACATTAAAGATTTAAAGGATCATTTCATAAATAAAAAAAGTTCAACTCCAAAATGGAGTAATGTGTAAGATTACTCCATAAATGGAGTAACCCTAACCATTACTCCATTTTGGAGTTGGAAATGGAGTGGGGTTGGAGAGGATTTTACTCCAAAATGATGTTTGGAGTAAAAAATGGAGTAGGGTTGGAGATGCCCTAAGGGCATCTCCAACCCATCCAGTAGAAAATGTTCCAACCCCACTTCATTTCCTACTCCATAAATGGAATAATCTATTTTTTTTGTTCATCACTCCATTATGGAGTGAGAAATAGAGTGGGGTTGGAGCATTTTTACTCCATAATCATTTTTACTCTATTTTGGAGGAAAAAATGGTGTTTTACATTGGAGATGCTCTAACTCATCTCTATATTTTCCCTCTAAAATATATGTGAATTTTTCTCCTCTTTCTATCTCTATAATAGGTAGAATGCTATTTCGACTGAAAATACAGAGGATCACTTGTAGTTTAGAGTTCCCCTTTTGAGGAAAATATAGAAGTTTGTTTGAGGTGGTCTAAAGAAAAGATATACAGCTTGTTGGAATAGAAGATTATGTAGGATGATAATATGGTTATTTGATATATTTGTTCGGTTTTGTGACTTGGAGTGTAACAAAAGATACTATCGTTAAATGTTTATTGTCCTACTGTTGGATGAGTGATGACCTGACTCTTCCAGCTTTCTGAACTTTCAGTTTTCCTTGTCTTTTCTTCTTACCTAGGAAAAGACAGGGGGAGAGATTATTCACAGAGTCGGAGGTGTTGTGTATCTCTTCAGAGGCAGAAATTACAACTACCGCACACGTCCGCAGTACCCATTGATGCTGTGGAAACCAGCAGCTCCTGTTTATCCAAAGCTCATTCAAGAAGTTCCTGAAGGATTGACCAAAGATGAAGCTCACGAGTTCAGGGTGAAGGGCAAGTCTCTTAAGCCCATATGCAAGCTGTGTAAGTAAAACTTATCGTTGAAGCTTTAGCTCTGATCTTTCCTTTTTTTTTGTTACTTTTGGGAATTAAGTGAAGTAAATTGGCACATTACAGTACAAGAGGCGAGACGTTTGGCTAAAATTTTTTTGTTATCTACAATTATTTGGTTCGGTTTTGCATTGCAGCTAAAAATGGAGTCTACGTGTCGCTGGTCAAAGATGTTAAGGATGCCTTCGAACTGAGTCACTTGGTGAAAGTTGACTGCCCTGGCCTTGAACCAAGTGATTATAAGAAAATAGGCGCTAAGCTAAAGGTCTATAAATCCTTTTTTTTACGGCTATACATTGCATAGCTCTTCATCTTCATTGCAGTCACTTTCCGTCAGTCTCATCTATGATTTTGTATCAAACGATTTGAAGTTGCATGTTCACTTGGCTCAGGAGTTCCTCTTATACTCTTCATTTCCATAGTGTTTTATTCTCTTTGTCTCTCTTTTAAAAAACCGAGTGGTTTCCTGCTCTCTCTCGTTCTTTGAATCTCATATTCATTATCCAGTTTCTCAGGTTTCATCATCCAACATTTCTCTATGTATCTGACAAGCTTTCTCTTCATATCTTATCTTTTGGCAGGAGTTAGTTCCTTGTGTGCTTCTATCTTTTGACGATGAGCAAATTCTCATGTGGAGAGGACGAGATTGGAAATCCCGGTTTCTAAACAATCCTTTAACTCCAATCCTCTCTGAGACCAGCACAGCAGATGAAGCAGGTATCACTAACACTTTGAATACTCAACAGAAAACCGCAAAAGTTTCTCCACTTTCCAAGCTAACACCTATAAGTTACTCTCATAAACCTTTTATCTCTTCTTTTCGTTTCAGACAAAACCACTGAAGAACAAACAGTGTCTGATCAGAGTACAGTGATCTCAAGCCCCAAAATGATCTCACTTTGGAAACGAGCCGTGGAATCGTCTAAAGCGGTAATCCTGGAAGAGCTTGATCTCGCTCCAGACGTTCTGTTGGAGAAGGTGGAAGAGTTCGAAGGCACTTCGCAGGCTGCAGAACACACTTTCACAGCCTTAGTCTTGCCGGGAGACGAGGGTGCTGCTGAGGTAGATGACGAGGACCGTCCAGAAGTGTATAGTGACATAGACGATGACTTTGACGACGAGTGTTCCGATGATGATGAGTCGTTAGAACCGCTGGGTCCAGAGGGATCTTTGGCCGTTGACAAGATAGTTAGGAAGCTGAGGGAGAAACTTAAATAGAGAGCCAGCCATAAGTGCTTTAACTGTAATTGCATCTTTTGTTTTGTTTATACTGTCGATATTTAAAACATATACTAAAACAGCCCCATGCGAAAGTGGTTGCATATTGTCTATCTCTTGCTTCCTCCTAACCATGGTTGCGTCTGTGTCTAATTATTCCAAACAAAAATACATAAATTAATGGCTACATCATACGTTATGTTGCGACACGTTTATTAACGCATTCGCGCAAAACAACTACTTAAAATATGCTTACAAAGTAAAAGAGAAAGCTATACCTTCTTGATTTATTATTTTTATTTGGTGTTTTGGGTTTAATTTACATTTTGAGATATATTGTTTAGATTTGGTGTTAAATTTTTTAAACATTTAAAATTGCCAACTTAGATTTGATGTTTGGTTAAATTTACATCTTAATTTTATAAAATGTTACTTGAATTGCCCACATGAAGTGACTATTTATATTTTAAAAACAAACAAAGTAGAAGGGATATAGATATACAATTCGAAGAATTCACTTTTTTGAGACAATCCTTATAATGATTCTTTCAACTGATAAAAGTTATTTAGTGACTAAAACGAGTTATATAGTTCAAGTAAAGATTAGCACATATACAATATACAATATGCTTTTGACCCCAAAACAATATGCTTTTGTTGAATTTGTAGAACATCAAATAAATACGGCAAAGTCATATCGTATATGTATTCAGGTTTACTTGAAGCATATATTTTATTTTTATATTTTATCCTTTTCGCTAACTACGAATTTTTGTAACACTGGATACATTATTATATAGTCTTCATTTCAATTGTAAATGATGATAAACTTTTTTCAACATATGCGATACTAATGAGAAACTTCATGAAGAAAATCATTTTGAAGCTCTACCCATAATATTTAGACTACAGACAGTTTTGCAAGTATTATATCTTCGATGGTCATTTACAAACTTTTTTCAACATATGCGATACTAATTAGAAACTTCATGAAGAAAATCATTTTGAAGCTCTACCCATAATATTTAGACTACAGACAGTTTTGCAAGTATTATATCTTCGATGGACTTGCTGTTTCTGCTGATCACTATTACAATGAACGATTATGCATGCATTACTCTAGAAATCTATGATAAGCTTGCATCTTATACTCCGCAAAAAATTACATCCTCTAATAAGTGTTAAAATTTCTAAACCTTGACTAATAAACCACAGTAGTTCCACGCAAACATAATTACGTTTCAAGAACATCTATCATTTTGATGTTTATATTTAAATTTTCTTTGAATTTGACTTTAACCACTTACTTATTTTTATGTTATGTATGAATTTACTTTTAATTTTTATCATAAATTACATTTTATGTTGACCAATTTTTTTAGTTCTTGATTCATTTTAAATATTATGCATAATATTATTTAAAATATTTACGCGCTTAATTAAAGCGTTTTGCTGAGATAGAAGAATTTCAATTCAAATAAGCCATTTTTATATAAGTTACTTTAATCATCTATACTACTAAAGCAAAATTCTAGTTTAAAAATTTAGGATTCTGATTATGTCCCTGCATTTCAATATATTTAAAAGTCTTTCCATTGATATTTAATTTAAACTAAAAATAGAATATTTTCTATAAATATAGTAATTAATACTTTCCATATTTTGTGAATGATAATAATTTTAAAGATCATTTTTTCATCTATAATATTATTTAAAGATCGGATATAAATATATACATGCAAATTAAAAAAATAATATTATGTCATTTTTTACATAACAATGATATGCCAATTTTGAGTGTTCAATTTTTTTTAAACTTATCTTAAAATTAAGTTTTGGATCTAAACAAAAATAAAAATACAAACTTATCATAGTAACCACAAAAAAAATAATCTTTTCATATCAATAATAAAGTTTCATATTATCATTGTTTCATTTTTTTCAAATGACATAATAGAAATCTCGTTAAAGTTTAAATAGTTACTTTTCAATTTTATATTATATTAAGAAGTATGAATTATTTAATAAACATTTCAAAAAAAAAAATTTGTTTTCCTCGGGTCATCTCATATCGAATCTTAGGTTAATAGCGGATTTTTAAATTTTTACCAAGTTTTCTAAGATTATAATTACAATTTTTATTATTAAATTGAACTCAATTATACACATATCACTGGATTTATCGGTTCAATCATAGGTTTTGGTTGGACATGAAAACACCACTTGAAAATCAATTATTATAATAGAACATTTTTTTGAAAGACAAATAGAAAACTTTAAAATTATTTATTCTCTAATCAAAATTAAAAATTTAATTATATTTTATTAAAATAAAAATATATCCGCACTTTAAAACCGCAAATCAAAATCTAGTCTATATTATTAAAGCATGATCATATTTTAGAAATTTAGGATTTTGTCCCTGCATTTCAATATATTTACAAGTCTTCTCATTGGCATTTAATTTAAACTAAAATAGAATATTTTCTATAACTACGGTAATCAATACTTTTCATATTTTGTGAATGATAATAATTTTAATTTTTATGCAGTATATACTTTTCATTTAATTTGAATATCATTTTTTCATCTATAATAATATTTAAAGATTGGATATGAATATATACATGCAAATTTAAAAAAATATTATTAAGCCATTTTTTACATAATAGTGATATGCCAATTTTGAGTGTTCAATTTTTTTAAACTTATCTTAAAATTAAGTTTTAGATCTAAACATAAATAAAATACAAACTTATCATAGTAACCAAAAAAAGAAAACAATTTTTTCATATCAATAATAAAGTTCCAATTACCATTGTTTCATTTTCTTCAAAGACATAATACAAATCTCATTAAAGTCTAAATAGTTACTTTTTAATTTTATATAATATTAAGAAGTATGAATTATTTAATAAATATTTCAAAAATATTATTTCTTTTTTTGGTTTTCAGCGGATCATCTCATATCGGATCTTAGGTTAATAGCGGATTTTTAGAATTTTACCAGGTTTCTAAGTTTAGAATTACAATCTTTTTATTAAATTGAACTCAATTATACACATACCACTGAATTTATCGGTTCAATCATAGGTCTGGGTTGGATATGAAAACATCGTTTGAAAATCAATTATTATAATAGAACAATTTTTTTGAAACACAAAACTTTAAAATTATTTATTCTCTAATCAAAATTAAAAATTCAATTAAATATTATTAAAATAAAAATATATCCTCGCTTTTAAAACGCAGATCAAAATCGAGTAAACTTTTAAATTAAAACCAAAAATCACATATTTGTGTTGATTAAGTTATTTTTGATTAAATATTACTAACCAAAGTAAACATACTTTTAGTGCGATTAAAATGGATTGATCAACTTATTTGTGTCTAATTTAAAGTTGGAAACTAAAATAGCGTGTTTGTGAGTATGAGATCTTTTTGCTTATTTTTTAAAATAAGGATTATTTTGTTAAATTTCCGTTTTAATATACTGATGTGCGCTGTGCGCGGATATTATTTGAATAAATCTTTGAGTAAATCTGGGCATTTTATCTGATATCTGAACCCATATCTGAATCCAACCCCCAAAACCCGAATCTAAATCCGAATTGAAATAGTAAAATACCCGAACGAATGATAATTTAGTAGAGATTAGATATTCGAACCTGAACATGTAATATTCGAACCTGAACATATGTATATTTAACTTTATATTTCTAATTTACATCTTTCATTTTATTTAAAATATCTATATTGATGCTACAAATCATATAATATACATATAGTTATGGAGAAAATAATTTGCTACTCACTTAAAAAGCATGTCAAGCTTTTTATTCCATGCATTAACAAAAATTATATCTAAAAGTTAAAAACAATAAAAAAATTAGTGTCCTTTTATATTTAAAAATTTCTCTAAATATATTAATCATTTAATCTATTAAAAATAAAAAAATCAGTTAAATTAAAGCTATATATTTTAAATATAAAAAGCTTGAGAAATGAAAATTTTAATTTATTTCTTTAAAATCTAAATATCTGAGCCTGATCATAAAATAAATGAATCTAAACCTAAAATATCTGATCCCGACTCAAAGTATAGAAATATCCGAACATGTTCTATACCCGATCCGAACCCGAACGGGTACCCGAACTCCCAACCCTATTACTGGGATTAATATATAGTTTTATAAATATTGTTTTTATTTATAATATAACATGTAAATATTTATAATAAACTTTTGTTTTTTTTCCCATATAGGAGTATAATATATTTAAATGTTTGTTTGTTAAGACCCAAAATTTAAAAGTTCAGATCAAAAATAATTTATAAACTCGTATGACCCAATAATTTGCAAACTAATAATATTTCTCGTCTATAAAATTGGCCCATTAGCTACACTCATAACATTGGTTTTGTTCTCCGATGGTGGCATGATTTAAATATACGGTCGGTTATTTCATTAAGTAGCGTCTATGTAATAACATGTATGTAACTCTCTAGAAAAGGTCCAATTTTAAATCACAACTTTCAACAGTAGATAAAAAGTATTTTAATAGATTAGACTATACTTTGATCTGCACTTTCAAAACGCGGGATATTTTTGAAAGAAACCAAATTTATATGATATAAATTTGTATTTTTTATTGTGCATCTACATTTAAATACCACAAATGTAACATTATATTTAGGGTTATGAAACTCAACTCTGACCCGCAGTTAAACCGGTAAAGCCGGTAATCTTATATGTATTCTAGTTTGGTTTAAAAAAACTCATTACATAAAAGTTCTATAAGACCCGCAAAAAACGCTAAAACGCGGGACTCAGCAAATGGTTGAACCGATGGATGGCCCATTATGTAATGCAATTTGATTTAAATTGTCATATTTAAAGTATTTTAATTCATAAATATTTAGATTAATAGTGGATATATTATGAATGTCATGCTCCAATTTTACAAAAGTTAGCTATACAAATTTTTAGTCAAAATAATTAAATTCTAATTAAATTAATATAATTTTATGAAAATAAGATAATTTATTTATATAACTTGTATGGTATAAATTTTAATTATATTATTAAACTTTTTATTATAGTACAAAATTATTTTTATTTTCATATTGGTCAAAATTTATTTATTATTATTATTTTCATCATTATTATATAAATTAACTATTATCATTTAACATGTCTCATACTTGATAAATATATTAAACTACTTTTAATAATCTAATTTATATATATATATATATATATATATATATATATATATGTATGTGTGTGTGTGTATTTATCAAAACATTAAATTATTTATTAGTTTATATATATTATTCTGTTATTTATAATTTATAAATTAGCTAATAAATAGATTAATTTACTTTATATTTATTAACTGGTATAGTAATTTAATTATGAATATAAATTTCGTATATATAAATATTATAGAAATGTTATTTCTTATTATATAAATGAAAATGAATCAATAATTCGTTTTTAATTATACTTAATATTAATTATGACTTTTATTATTTTAAAACTAAATATTAAAAGAAATTTATATTTATATTTTAAATAAAAGATATTAAAAGATATTATCAAAATGTAATATTAAAAAAATATACTTAAGAATATATTTTTAGATATCTTCTTTTGAAAATATTAAAATAGTTGGTTAGATATGATATATATTTAATAATAACTAAGTTAGTTGTAGGAAAATAATAGGAAATTAAATTAATGTAATGGTCTAACCTAAACTATTTGCAAGTAGATAAAAAATTCTTTTATTTTAATAATATTGATTGCTGATGTTCCATAAAAATAGATACGAGTATGTTAGAAATTATAACCAAGTGGTCTTGGTCTAATGGTAAATGGATAACAGCTGTGAGTACTACATTGGATTCGATTCTCCTTGGCCATCCGGAATATTTTAAGTGGTAAGAAAACGTGGATCTTACAGATTTCGTTGTCACCAAAAAAAAATAATTGTGGCCTAAAAAACCTTTGTAATCACACTATGGTTGTCACCAAAAAAAAATGTTAGAAATCATCATCCATGAAATTCAAAGTATTAGTGACATATCATTGTCGAGCCTTATCATGTAGGCTGTATGAATAGCTATCGATCTAATTTGAGATCTCAATTTTTTCGTCATGCATGTACATCTTTCTCGCGAGCAGATGTGGTCCTTAATATCATATATGTGGTGGAATGTAGCTTTATTAAAATAAACATTCGGGTCCACTTTTGCCCTGCTCGATAACTCAAACCATGGATAAGGTACACTAGTCTTAAAAATACAGTCCATAAATAGTCAAATGTTGCATTTATGATTTTAAATGGTGGATAGATATAAGGATTAGAGGTGAGCACAGAACAAAAATATCAAAAAATTTGGAGGTATTTTTGATTTAACACGTTTTATCCGAATAATCAATTATCTAATTTAATTTGATCTATATCCATTTGGTTATTCAGTGTTCTGGATATCAAAAAAATTAGATTTGTAAATGGATATTTAATTCGATCCATACAAATAAAAAACAAATTAAAATGAAGAAAAAATAAAAATGATGTAAAATAAATTTTTTATTACAAAATAAAATCTCTTATTGCAAAATGAAAGTTATTACTTATTAAAATTTTAATAACTAATATATTAAGTTTAATAAATAAACATATTGTAAAAATTATATAAATATAATATTATAGAAGTTATATATATATATATATATACATACATATAACGGATCGGATGGATCAGAAATCCGTTTCTAAAAGTATTAATATTTGTGATTTATTTTTTATTGGACATTACAAATTAGTATTATATTTACTTCGTAGAGTTACATATATCAGGATTTTTTGGTTTTAGTTGAAACAAATAATGGATCAAATTTAAATTTACAGATATTTTATCCTTCCTTAGGATTGTAAATAATAATAAAACTTCATAGATACCCATTTGGATAGGAACACAACATATTGATCAAATGTGCATTTACGGTTTTGTTCATGAGTCCTGGTTTATTTTCATTCAAGCTAGATTTTTTTTCGGCGCATAAAAAGTAGAGATCAAATTCACTAATAATCAATCAGTTTTGGGGAAAATTGTCAATTAAATCATCAACTTTCAAATTTAGTTGAAAAAACATGAACTTTCCATTGAACCACTTAAAGCATCAATTTAGTTTGAATAGATATTTTAAACCTCAACTTAATTTGACTAAACCAAATTAAACACGACGTTAACTCAGGTAACAGACTGATTTAACAGAGTTAACTACCGTTTCAAATTTCCGTTTAATCCCTAAAACTCGTTTTAAATTTTAAAAATAGTCCTCCAGAGGTTCGAACCTATGACCAGAGGTACAATTAAAGTAAACCCTAACCACTAGGCTACGTACAATTTTATTAACTGGTACAGATACTAATCTCTGCTAAACGAAATAACACCGAAGAAAGTAGCGATTTCCTCTTTGTCTTTCAACCCCCTTGTCCCTCTTCTTCTTCATCCCCAATTTGGAAACCCTAATCCTAGAACTCACAAAAATGGATGAATCAATCACGGAGGAGACGATCAGCTAGCTAATGACCAATTACATCAAACACCGACCCACTAGCTAATGTCCGATCTAAGGTTTCCAATCGACGCCATTTCGAGCTCTTTTCGATGGCATGGAAGATCTCTACTTTACCCGCTGAGGACGAGATGTTCCTCATCCCGGATAACGCATCGAACCAAGAGCAGTTCAGCGATTTTATCAGTCTAAGCCTAAACTGTTCAGTTGCTTTTAATTTGAATTTGATGTTATTTAATTTAACAATGGTTAGTATCTATATAAGTTAATAAAAGTGTATGTAGCCTAGTGGTTAGGCTTTGATTTAATTGTACCTTTGGTCACGAGCTCGAATTATGGGAGGAAATTTTTTAAAAAATTTAAAATGAGTTTCAAAGATTTAACGGAAATTAGAAACGGTGGTTAACTCTGTTAAATCAGTCAGTTACCTGAGTTAACATCGTGTTTAATTTGGTTTAGTCAAATTAAGTTGATGTTTAAAATGGCTATTCAAACGAAGTTTGTGCTTTAAATAGTTCAAGTGAAAAAACATGTTTTTTTCAACCAAATTTGAAAGTTGGTGATTTAAATAACAATTTTCCCATTGGTTTTGTGTTATAAGTTTTTGACAATCCAAAATCTGACAACTTTAAATAATTATTTTATATATAAGTATATGTCATATCACAACAACAAAAAAGGAACATAACAGATCATATGTCTTTTATTACTACGCTATATAAACATAAACCTCTATTCTTGTATTGCTAGTCTTTGCATCTTTTTTCTTGCTTCCCTTTATTTGTGAACTTGTTCTATTTTGAGATTTGAGGTAGTACAATAATTGGTATATTAACTTGTCTTGTCTGTGAACTTATAATATTTTGAGATTTTTTTTGGGGTGTAATAAAGAGTTGAATTTAACGAATGAGTTAGTCAAACTCACGTGGAAGAAATCTTTGAAAAACATCTAAAACCAACATACTGTACTATTAGTGATTTATCAATATTTTGAGATTTGGTAGTACAATAATGGTATATTGATTTGTCTCGAGGACACTTCTATTAGCTAAAAACTATGAAAATTTGATATTCATAAAAAATAATATATTTACAATTAAATTTTAATATATTTGAAAAATCTAAAATATGTATATTTTTGAAACGAAAAGAGTATCACTTACCACTTACAGCCAGATGGATAACCTGCATGATATAGAAAAGAATGTAATATATTCATTTCATTCAGTCTTCATCAAATTTGTAGTGGAATAATTTACTTTGTAATTTATTTATCTATTTGTGGGATTTGATGAAATAACTATTCTATTATTTTAAAGGGAAATGGTAAAAGAAGAACTTTTACAATTGATGGAATAACTCATTTTATATCATTTCATTTAAAATATTGACAATGCAGTAGTAAATATTATACAACCATAATGCTTCACCTCAATAAATTGGACGTATGTATGAAGACATTATCGTATAGTATGACCTGAATAAAACAAAAAGTCTTTCTAGTTTATTTTCACTAGTTTATTATAAAGGTTTGGTTCATGAGTCCTGGTTTATTTTCACTCAATCTAGTTTTTTCTTCCCCCATGACTCCTGGTTTATTTTCATTCAAGCTAGTTTTTCTTCCGGCATATAAAAAGCAAGAATCAAATTCACTAATAATCAATTGGTTTTGTTTATAAGTTTTTGACAATCCAAAATTTGACAACTTTAAATAATTTTTTTATATATAAGTCGTCGTTTATTACTACGCTTTATAAACACAAACTTCTATTCTTGTATTGCAAGTCTTTGCATCTTTTTTTCTTGCTTCCCTTTATTTGTGAACTTGTTCTATTTTGAGACTGGAGGTAGTACAATGAATGGTATGTTAACTTGTCTTTTGTGAACTTATAATATTTTGAGATTTGGTAGTACAATAATGGTAAATTGATTTGTCTTGAGCACCACCATAAGTGTTTTACTGCCTTTTTGACGGTGAAATCACTTCCATTTTTACTACGATATGATCGAAAATTGTAACTGATAAATATGTTTAGAAATTGATGGAATAAAATTTAGTGACTGCAACTGGATATGGAATGTATTTCATCAATTTCAATTTTTTTTAATTATTTACCTTTAGTGAATTGAAATAGTCATTTCACCAATTTTACGTGATTGGTGGTAAATGATAATCAGTTTACTACCTTTAGTGAATTGAAATAGTAACTGATAAATATGTTTAGAAATTGATGGAATAAATAGTATTTCATCAATTTCAATTTTTTTTTTAATTATTTACCTTCCGTGACCGGTCCTAAATGGACCACGATCGAGATATGACAAAGTCCGGTGATCATTTGATGACAAAAGCCAGATGGATAACATGCATGAGACAGAAAAGAATGTAATATATTTATTTCATTCATTTTTAATCAAATTTGTCGTGAAATAATTTCCTTTGTATTTTATTTATCTACTTGTGGGATTTGATGAAATAACTATTCTAATCTTTTTAAGGTAAATGGTAAAAAAAAACTTTTACATTTGATGGAATAACTCATTTTATATCATTTCATTTCGAATATTGACAATGCGGTAGTAGATATTATACAACCATATTGTTCACCTCAATAAATTGGACATACGTATGAAGACATTTATTTTTTTAAAATAGTATGATCTGAATGAAACAAAAAGTCTTTATAAAGGCTGGAAGATGACCAAACGTCTCCTGACTCGTAAATGACCTTTCCCACTCCGATCGTACCTGCATTATCAAAACCGTTTACAAAAGTCTTGATGGAGAATAAGACTAAGAAGAACGCCGAAGAAGAATGTTCCATAGACGGAGACATACTCGCCTCCATCCTCTCCAGCTTGCCACTCCTCGACCTCGATTCCGCCTGCCACGTGTCCAAATCCTGGAACCGCGCCGTCTTCTTCTCCCTCAACCGCCTCAAGTCCACGCCGTGGCTGTTCCTCTACAAACAGAGGACGCGTCCACCGTACACCATGGCGGCGGCGGCGACGGCGTACGATCCCAAGTCCGAGAGGTGGATCGAGCTCACAACCGCATCATCATCATCTCCCGTCGAACACGTGTCCGCCGCTCGATCCTCCCACTCCACGCTGCTCTACGCGCTCTCCCCGGCGAGATTCTCCTTCTCACTCGACGCGTTTCACCTGACCTGGCGACACGTGGCGCCGACGAGAGTCTGGAGGATCGATCCGATCGCCGCCGTCGTCGGGAGGTGTCTGATCGTGGCCGGCGGCGTGTGCGAGTTCGAGGACGATAGACTCGCCGTGGAGCTGCTCGACGTCGGATCCGGCGATGAAGAAGAAGAAGCGGCGTGGGAGAGATGCGAGTCGATGCCGCAGTGCCTCTCGGGATCCGCTTCGTCCACGTGGCTCTCCGTCGCGGTAAGCGAGGAAACGATGTACGTGACGGAGAAGAGATCGGGCGTCGCGTGTCGCTTCGATCCGGAGACGAAGTCTTGGACGGAGCTTCTCGATTTCTCTCCCGACGACTGTAGATTATACTCCCGCGCGATCGGATTCGCCGGTAACCGTCTCCTCATGGCGGGAATCACCGGAGACGAGGATGATCCGACGGGGATCGAACTGTGGGAAGTAGCGGTTTCCGCAGAATCGGCGAAGAGATTGAAATTCGAATCGGTTGGATCGATGCCTGAGGAGTGTCTGGAGAGACTGAGAGGGATTGATTCTGATTGGCCGTTAACGTCGATAGCGTTTGACGCGGTGGGAGATATGGTTTATGTGCGTAACGAGGCGGAGACGGGAGAGATTGTAGCGGCTGAGATGGAAGGAGGGAAGCTCTGTAAGTGGAGGACTCTGCGTAACGCAGACGCTAGAGGTCACGCGGGAGAGAGACTTATCGTTGCGTGCTCAAACGTTAGGTTTAGCGATTTGAAACGTGCGTTTAGAGATGACTTGAGTTTCACTGTGGTTGCCGTGTGAACGTGGAATACTGAGTTTGTTCATGACTTCATTTGCGTTTTTAATTTCAAAGTTTACAAGTCAAAATGTCGACGCTATTTTAATTGTTATTACAAGAACCCAACTTTAATAATATTTATTGTATTAATACTTTGTAGTTTGAAGTGGTTACGTGGATAATAATCCAAAGAAGTTAACAGGCGTCAAACGGATGAGGATTTTTGTTAGGTGAAGACTCCAGAGGAGTTGTTCTTAAGTAAAAGTGACGTGCTTGAAAGTTGAGTGTACGTGTTACGTAACTCAGCCCATAAGACCCAAAATTGCAGCCCATTTTTAGCTAGTGAGTAGTGAGAATGTGAGTTCATATGATTCTAACATTCTATGACTTGTGTAAGGGTGGTGTTCTGATTCAGATCCGGTATTTTAGATTTTCGGATATTTTAGTATAGAGACATAAAATTTGTTTGGATATTTTTGTACTTTAAATTGGATTCGGGTATTTTTAGTTCGGGTTCAGTTATGTGGATAGATTGTTTCTAATTGTGTTCAAAAATAATTGTTTGTTTCTAATTGTGTTCAAAGTTTCTTTCTTCAATTTCTTGTGACCACATATAAATTTGATTATGGTTTTTCTGAATTTGTTTTTTTGACATAATAATTGCTTCAAATTGATTTTTTTATGTTGATGAATTTTCTAACTCGTCTTGCTTATTTTTGTTTGATATCCACAAATTTAAAAAATTTCAGATTATGTAAAATATGTTTTTTGTGCTTCTTGTAAGAGATATACGTTAAAATTGTTTGTCCACAATATACTATGTCCAAAACTCTCATACTTGTATTTTGAATAAGAGGTCCTAGCGGAAGCCCTAGCCGCCTCGTTCAGCTTTTCAGATCTTTCACCTTCCTCGGTGGTCTGGCTTTGCCACCGCCGAGGGAGGATCTTCGTCCTATTTCCTGTTTATGTATGATAAACGAAAATAGTTTTGTTAGGGTATGAGTTGTCTTGTACGAATTTCCGATGTGTATGGCGTCGTATTGCTCTCCGTTATTGATCTATGGTTGTTTGTGCTCTTGAGCACGGGACTCAAAGCTGAATCTTCCAGCTCTATGATTATGGTGTTCAGATTTGATGTGATGTGGCAAACTGTGTTTGCGGAACCTCTCTCCAAGTCTGGTCTCTATGTTTGAGGTTATGTTTGCTCCCTTGCCTCGGTTCCACCGGCTCGGATCTGTATATGCTTTGTTTTTACGTTTTACAAAGTGGTTCTTGGTTGATTAAGTTAGTTGGGGTTCTGCTTCATGGTGCTTTTGGAAGTTTCTAGTGGTGGTGAAGCTTTGTTTTGGATAAGACTTTCTTCTCCATTTACCACTGGGCAAGTGTTTTGGTTTCTTCAATTTTTGGATTTCGACAGCAGGAGAAAGAGAAGCCTTTCTTCACTGGATTAAGACATGTTTCTGGCGACGAGTTTCCTTCATGTTCAAGCTAAGCTCTACTCAAGCTGCTAATGTGGATAAAAGCAGGGCATCTAGCTGTGAAGTAAAATTAACTTTGAACAATGCAGTCTCCTTTGTATCTCAAGACACCTTTGTTTGGGATAAAGCACATGTACCAATCATATATATCTTCTGGTGGTCTTAGCTGGTTGAGAGATCAGAGTAATACTGAAGCAGAGGCCTCATGTTTCTCTTCTTCAATGGGTACACTACCGTCTTACTTCCACCTTTGAAGTGAGAGTGGTTTGTTATGGTGTGTTGTCTTTTATGACGGCCTTTTTTACTTTCTTCACCTGCCTACTGGTATGGTTTTCTTTTCTTTTTTGTCTTGAAAGCTTTGTTGGACTCTTGCTTTGATGGCTTAATAAGTGTTAAAAAAAAAAAATATACTATGTCCACAGAAAATGTTTATGTATATATGCCGAAAAATATTCATATATCCATTCATGTTCACAAACATCTTTATCTTCTCATTAAGGATAAATTTGTCAAAGAAACATTTAGATTTCATTAGAAAGTGTGTCAAATGTGAGAAGTGTATCTCATTGTAAATGAAAAACAAAAAATGTAATCAACTCTTGGATATTGTATGTAAAAGTTGATATGCGAACTCGAGTCTAGATGAAGAAGGTATAATGCTTGGCTATATGCACAACCAGTCAACCACAATATCCACGATAACGAAAGGTTGGTTAGTAATTCAAGATAATATAGCAATTTCTGTCGAGGAGCCTTTTGTAAGTTTTGAGTTTGATTGCAAACACTTGTAATCTTCATCTTGCTTCGGCCCATATTGGAGGGTGCTATGGGTCCAACTTGTCTTGCAAGAAAGAAGTCAAAGTACAACCAGCTGATATCACTGACAAGTCCAATTAATATCAAGGGTGACTGGGTGAGCACGACCAACAACTAAGCAGTCTACTAAATAAACTTTGGGTCAAAGCCCAATCTCAAGGGTGAGTAGCACGACCGATCACTAAGTTGTTCCAAGTGGAAATCGAACTTAGAAAGAATAGGGGAACGACTTTACCCCTTACTCCTATGCAACTATCTATTTTTGTAAAAATTAGTCAATTTTTTATAGTGAAGGCATAAAAATTAGTCAAATGTACACAAAGGTTTTAGTTGAGACTTGAGAGCTAACTACCGGGGGCGGATGTAGCTTAGATGTAGCTTAGATGAAATTGTTCTATTAGTGACAATAATTCAAACAGGTTAACAAAATTATTTTATTTATTTACATAATCAGTTAGATATAGGTATTTAATTATACGTTACTGGTCAACTTTTACGAGTATCAGGTTTTTGAATTTTAAAATTAAACTATGTTTGGGTATTAAAAAATTTCGGACAATGTGCTATTTGAATTCTTCAGTGCTTGTATAAATTTGTATGAACCTAAAAAAATATCTAAATAACATATATATTTAAAAATGTCACTAAACAATTTATACAAAGATCAAAACCATCCCGTATAGAAGTATAGAAGTACGGATCAAACTCTACTAATTAGTTAAGTCATTATGCATTAAAGAGTATTTGTTTATGTAACTATAGAAACTTGATTAGCTTTAACGTTATAAGAAGTATAGGCGTTTGCTGAAGGATTACATATTTCGGTCCAAAATCTTTTAAGAATCCAGATAAAATTATCCCTAGATTTTTATTTATCAAAAGTGGTTTTCAAACTACTATAATTAATTTTGTGACATCACATTCGGTATACTTTTTTTCTTTGCGTATGACTCCAAATTTCCTATATTTATACGGAATGCTTGCTTTTTTTTTTTTTTTTTTGAACACTGAATAATACTTATAAGAAAACTTCCCCACCAAGCTAGTTGATGGGTGCAGAGTACAACACATTCTTAGCTAGAGAATCTGCAACAAAGTTCAGATTCCTGGAGATGAAGATAAATGAAATGCAAGAAAAGCAGGAAGATAAAGATTCGATGTCCCGAGAGATTCCGTAGAGATCCGCTGGATGACGATTCGAAGATAGGATAGCAACTAGTGCTTGACAATCTGTTTTTATACAGATTCTTGTGATTCCCGTTTGACGGGCATGAAGGAGAGCCGAACGAACTGCGAGTGCTTCGGCCATTAGTGGGGAGGAGACAGACTCGAAGATCCTGGTACCCTGTAAAGGAGTAGAGGTCTGTGTGTTGGGGAAGTGCCATCCACATCCTGCTCTGCTCGTGGAAGCCAGCCAAGCGGCGTCTGTAAAACATGTGATGCTCAACGGGTGAATAGGCGGGCTGTAGGAAGTCTGTGTCCTGTCCTCGTGTCTCACCGGAGTACCAATCTGAGCTTGATTCCAGTCTCGGGCGTTGATGATAGCTCTTGTCACGATCTCAGCCGGAGTGAATTTCCTATTCTCAAAAAGGAGGTTGTTTCTGGCTGTCCATATTCCCCAACAGATCCAAGGGAACAAGGTTCCACTTACTCCTAGTGGTGGGAGATTAATAAGTCGGATCGAGGCTGAAAGGGCTGTTCCGAATGAGGTCATCTCCGATGGGTTGAAGTCATGTTTCCATAGGTCGTTTGTCCAAATCTGTCGCGTGAAGCTGCAGTGTAAAAATAGATGATCCGCTGTTTCCAATTCTCCACAGTGGCTACAAGCATTGTTTAACAGAAGTCCCCTCTTTGCTAAGTTTTCTCCTAGTGGTAAGGCCCCTTGTGCGATTTTCCATAGGAAAACTTGTAGCTTCGGTGAGACTTTGCTGGACCATATTGTTTTGTATAGCTCTTCCGCCTCGTTTCGTTGGGATGCCGTTGGAGGGTTGGTATCAGAGGCGTCTCTGGAAGCTGCAACAAAGTAACCAGACTTGGCTGTGTAGTCTCCTGTTTTCGAAGCCAGCCATGCGTAAGAATCTGATGCACCTGTTATACTTGGCTTCAGTCTAAGAATATCCGGAAGTAAGTGAGGGATGGTATCGTTAATCTTCAGTATATTCCACTCGTTAGTTCCTCTGCATAGGAGGTCCGCCACGACCAGGTCAACATCAATCTCCTGGGGAGGACCAATCGGGATGGTAGGTGTCATCGTGCTAATCCAAGGGTCCTTCCATACCCGTGTTGTTTCTCCGTCGCCAATCACTTTGCTCAAATTAGTGACGAGTAAGTCTCTACCCGCCATAATACTTCTCCAACCATGGGACGAGGACTTTGATTGTTCAACCTGCAGGAAGCTTTTCTTGGTGCAATACTTTCCTTTAAGCACACGAGCTAGAAGGCAGTCGGGTTTGGTGATGATTCTCCACGCTTGTTTGGCTAGCAAGGCAGTGTTGAAGGCTTGGATTTCTCGTATACCCAATCCCCCTAGCGCTTTCGGCTGTGTGATGGTGTCCCATGACACCCAGCACATCTTCTTCGTATCCGGAGATGAGTCCCAAAAGAAGCGTGTGAGAGCCGACTGAATCCGAGAACATAAGCTTGCAGGGAGCAAGAAACACGTCATTGCATATGAGGGAATTGCTGTAAGAACAGCTTTCAGCATCACAATTTTCCCAGCACTAGAGAGATGACGTGAAGCCCAAGAGACTGCTTGCTCAATTAATGGAATCACCGGGTTGAAAGTATAATCCGGGTCAGGCCCATATGAACTACCGGAGAGTCGTTTTCTATCTTTCTCTTATGGTTTCTTATCTTTGTTTCACTTTGGTAAGCATAAGAATATAGAAAACAACAAAAGAAACATGAACTGAAGGACCACAAGGAAAGAAACGTGAAAGAATGATTCAGAGACAGCTTTTCTCGTTTCTGTTAGATTGAAACCTTAATTACTTAACTTTGGAATTTTAAGATTACGAAACAAGTTTAAAGACAGTTTGTACATCGTCTGATGGACCACAGACACAAAACCAAGGACCACTTCCTACAAAAGAGAATATTAACTCAACAACCAATTAACACTGTGCATCATATAATATGATGACCAGTAGAACCAGAAACATTTTATATTAAGATCAAATTTTTAGTAAGGTTGAATTTTTATTTTAATGAGGTCAATATATTTTTTCTTTAGTAAAAATAAATATTTTACAATTCTCCTTAAAAAATAAATATTTTTTAAAAAATAGTGGGGTCAGCTGACCCACCCCTTACATGCTACCTCGCCCCTGATGATGCGATGATGTTTCTCTTCTTTCTGTTTCAAATGCATCATCAGATTTTGGGTTTATACTGTATGCACAAACACGCACGTGCGAGTTTCGCATAGAATAAAATAAAACCTAATAGAATTGTTTTTTTTTGCTAAAATTGAATTGTTTGGTTTTTAATTTTTTTTTGACTGAAGAACTGTGTCTTGTTGGTCATATTGTAAGTAAGGAAACTCGGTTAGTTGGTTATAATAGCATGATTATGAACGTGAGCGAAAAGCCAATTCTTTCTAACTAAAATGTGGAACGCATATATTCTCCGACCGCAGTGGACATAACAGTCGTGGCGATGCATTTTTACTATAATATAATGAAAGGCACTTTCGTTACATTATTTTAAAATGATCTCCTTTTGTATCTTCGTTTGTATAATAGATATGCTAATGCTCCAGATTTAGACCGGATCTGTACAAAAACATTTCACTAATTAAACTTGATATCTTAAAGAGTGTTATCTGACGAATGGTTGCTGATCAATCTAACTCTTGTTATTACAACAATATATTAATTCTTTTTCCTGGTGATATTCCATAGATATTAAATCATTAATATTGAATTTCATTAGTTTGTATACTATTCATCACGTGTCATGTGATTGTGAATAACATGATAACTTCAGAATCAGAACAAGATATGTATTGATATTTTGCATCTTAGATGATAACTGCATATCTTATGTATGCATTATATATACAGAAATCAATTCCAATCTTGCTAGCTAGACCAGACTGACTGAATAAATTACAAAAATTTGACCCCAAAAGAGAATATAATCACAATAACATATGGTGCATATCTATAGTAAACATATATCAATATGGTTCGTGCTATTTAAGCTGCTGCATATCATTAGATATTCCCCCGTATATTATAGAACATATCTAGTTAATTAGTCGTTCACTGCATACAGTTTATCTTTTGTAGCTAATAAATAACAATAAAATTGTACAGTATACAATTATCTTGCCAGACTCCCCCACCGTAGTGCCTTTGGATTGGCCAAGGTTGATGTTTTACATTTGGTTGAAAATGGAAATTTTTATTTTGATATAAGACGAAAAATCTGGCGGTCCATCAAGAGGTAATGGTGCATATATAAGACTTGATTAGGAACATCAAAGACCGAAATGTTAGGTGCGTTAATCAGGTTTTCTGTCCATACGATTTATGTCCATCTTAGACTATCTACAATGGGCAGTTTTGATTCAACTGTTAAATAGCTTGCAATAAAAATTTGAATAAAAGAAAACAGTCTAGGTGGATTTTTTTTTTGTGCAATGCTTAGGTGGATTAAACATGTTGAAAACATTCAATCGATTAAAGTAGGGCCAAAACTAAACATATATCATTGGTTAATTAGACAAATCAGTTGTAGTTAATTTTTTTACATCCAAATAATTTGATGACATGTGTCTTCATGTATTTTGTTTTTACATTTTAGATCTTTTTTATATTACTATAATTTGGCCCAATATTTTGTAATTGTGAATTTTTTTTTTCGATTGGTCCCAAAATTTTTAATCGTAACTTTAACTCCTATTTTATACAAATGAATTAATTCAGCATATATAATATTTCTCTCAAAAACCATCATCATATATAAAGTTTGCTAATCTATTTTAATAATCAATAAAATCAAAATAAGTAAAAAATAAGCAAAACAATATAAATATATATTAAATATTTAATTTATTTACAACTAGAAATAACATAAATGTTTACTATTTTATTATCTTTTACTATTCTCTATTATTTCATTTACAAATTATATATTTATTTTACAACTAAAATTTTTAAAAATAACCAAACTAAGTAGAAGAAATTAGAGCACATTACATAATCTAAACCTAAAACTTCTATAATTATAGAGAAAAGCAAAATGTCATAGTAATACTAACTCATAAAAGTCCAAAACTGAAAAAGTTCAAGAACGAAGATTAACTTACCTCAAATTATGTTTTAGTTTTAATAAACATATATCAAAAATATAGAAAGATAGAAATTGAGAGAAAGCAATCCCCTGCACAAAAAAATAGCATGACCAAACACTAACACAAAGAACCAATAAAGCGGATCAGAAGAAGAATAATCACCGAACCAAAATGACCATAAAGCAGAAAGAAACATGCCTAAATCACCGGAAACACAACCACCAGCTAAAAGGTAAAAAGCACCTTACAAACTAAATAAACACATACAAGATCGAGAAACATGGGAAGAATAGAAACAACATAAGGAAAGAGAATGGAAGCCAATCGCCGAAAAAAAGAGCCAAAACTTGAGATCAGAAACAACCTTCCAAGTCCATAGAACATACGCAGAGGAAAACAACATCAAAGATGACTAAACTCTGATTCAACCAAAAGAGATTCAGTCCCTAGCCGAAATCTAAAGAAGAAGCAGAGCAGTTGATCTGAACAGCCTATAATGCTGTGAGAAATAACCGCACATCTAGTAACTCATAAACCCGATCCAAATAAATATCAGATAATTTCACAAGAGAAGAAGATGCGGAAGAACAAGAGCACAGAGTTGAGTCTTTTTCCGGTGATGGTGAAAAGTATCGCACACTGGAAAGGTAAACAAGACACGTAGATTGTGACGACTCAAGGTCAAAATATGGAAAAATGACAAAATATATTTTAAAAGAATAATGTTCAAAAATTTGAATAAAATAAAAAACAATTTTAACACTAAAATCGTTAATCCTAGAATCAACAAATATGTCAAAATGTAAAGTTGTTTAAATTTAATATATCTTATATCATAAACTCACTACACCACTAACAAGTACTATTATACACACAACAACACATTATCGAAAAAACAAACACGTAATATATTGACATAACACCTATTACTGCATATCACAATAAAAATATCAAACAATGTTCTTAGCAAATGAAAAGGACCGTTTAATTACATCATCCACCAGAAATCATATTTAACAAAAACAAAACTATATTCTGCGCGAATCACTGACAAGAAATTGGCATATCACCCCATTGATCGAATCATAACAATCATTTACCTTACATATGTTGCTCGAATCATATCAATTATTTTGTTCTGCATCACATTCCTAATGAACAGTGCCGTCCCTAATAATTTAGTGGCCTAAAACAGTTTTAAAATAGATGCCTTAATATTTGGTCAATTTAATATCTTTTATTTACTTTTATTCTAATCAAAGATTATATTTTCTTCTGTAGGTTTTCAGTTACATGATAATGATAGGAAAAAAAGAAACCACACACCCATATATATAAATGTAACTATAATAATATGTTTAACATATAAATAAAAGTATGGTGTCAAAAAGAGATAAATATAAGTATATTTAATTAATTAAGTTAGATGAAAATGCTTCATATAAAGCAAAAAAAATTAAATATAGTTCTAGCACACAAAGATATGAAAAGATTTTTAAAAAATAAATTTCCACAAAAGCAGTACCAAAAACATTTATACAAAAATAAAAACAGATTTGTTCAACACCAAAAAAAAATAAAAAAAATCCCAGAAATGTAATTATTTATGTCTTTTAGGCATTGATCTATTACCAATCATATTGAATTATTTTGCTACACGATTATCAAAACTATAGTGTGACCTAAAAAAATAAACATTTAGATGTGGCCTAAAGCTACCGCTTCACCTACCTTATGGTCGGGACGGGCCTGCTAATGAAGATATCGAGAGTTTTCTAATCATGCATATACGGAGCATTCATATTTCATCATTATAGTAAGTAAAACCCCACTAGCTGATGTTATCATAATACACATAAGTGGTATGTCATCCGTACTACTAGATCTTCGCTCAGATATAACATGAGATGCGCAATATATTAGAATATTTATATTTTCAAAGAGCTGAACAGCGAATAGCCTCCTTCATAAATACTTTTATATTAAGCTATATGTAAGCCTGCAATTATTGCTATAACCAGATATAATATCTCTAATATAACTATCAATTCTACAGAACAAGCTGTTCAAGATTAATGATCCAGAACATCAATAAATGTTGGTGAGGATCAACGGTGCAGATACAAGGGAGTGAAATGGAGGGACCAAAGCAATGTTTGTTTTTATATGGATTCATACGGAACCATAGCTTCGTGTCAGATTATTTTAGAACAAACTTGGCCCTAAAATGGATGGGTCAATCAACTCGTCCATCAACGGAAAGACCCTTTAGCACATCTTTTTTTTTTCGACAATTGTTTTTATTAAATAAAAAAGGCCAGTCCACGAAATTACAACGGTCCGACAATCTACAGACCGAAAACTCAAACCAAACAACAAAAGGAAACTGGGCTTAGGCCCAAACGCCCATAAAACCGAACTGCCTAGATCTAGCACCGACACTGTCCTAGACACGTGTCGTCATTCCTCTTCTTGTCTCATCCCGTCGGTTCCGCCTTAGCCTGCACGGCATTACACCGGCGATCCTGTCACAGAAAGCATCATCGGCCTCGCTGAGAGCTCATCCCACTCCATACGAGTCACCTACTGGACACTCTAAACCCGAAACTCGCAATCTCCAAACTCCTTCTTCAGACCCTTTAGCACATCCTATATTAAAAAAATTTAAAAGAAAATATATAAAAACACAACCCATAAAATATAGATGGTCATTGGGTACGATTCTTAAAGGTTATTTATTTGTGTTGATGTTTGAATTTTTTGAAAAAAAATATTCAAATCATAAATATGGTTGTTTTTTAAATAACAATTAAGTCACTAGACATGGTTTAGATAACAAAATTTGTGGATTTTCTTTAAATATTCAAACTTAAAACTGCGAGAGTAGCTGTAATATTCAGAGCTAGTAAAATTTTACGGATTCTTTTTGGATTGATTGTTTGGTATTGTTAGCTTAGAGAAAATAAGTTTTCCTTATTTTTATGGCTTTTCTCAGTTCCTTGATTAAAGAAACTTTATATTATGACCCAGAATGTTTATACATGCACCGCATCCGCATTGCACTTGGTAGTAATAAAAAAATGTCTAAATACTTATATCCGATTTTTCAGATATCTAGTTTTTTTTTTGAATATATACAAATATTTACGGATATCTCATACATTTTGTTTAATACAAGTAAATTTAGAAAAACAATATATGTTTATTTTCAAAAAAAAAAAATTTACATAATATTAAACCAAAAGTGAAAATTATGGAACTAAATGTTCCAAACTTTTTTATAATGATAATTTTTTTATAAAACACAGAATTTTAGAAAATTATAGTTTTTATCAAGATTTTATATTACTCTTTTAATGTAATACTTTATATGTAATTTATAAATACGAAAATTATATGTTTAAAATAAATAATTATATAAATTATACATAAACTTAAAACTGCGAGAGTAGCTGTAATATTCAGAGCTAGTAAAATTTTACGGATTCTTTTTGGATTGATTGTTTGGTATTGTTAGCTTAGAGAAAATAAGTTTTCCTTATTTTTATGGCTTTTCTCAGTTCCTTGATTAAAGAGACTTTATATTATGACCCAGAATGTTTATACATGCACCGCATCCGCATTGCACTTGGTAGTTATAAAAAAATCTCTAAATACTTATATCCGATTTTTCAGATATCTAGTTTTTTTTTGAATATATACAAATATTTACAGATATCTCATACATTTTATTTAATACAAGTAAATTTAGAAAAACAATATATGTTTATTTTCAAAAAAAAATATTTTTACATAATATTAAACCAAAAGTGAAAATTATGGAACTAAATGTTCCAAACTTTTTTATAATGATAATTTTTTTATAAAACACAGAATTTTAGAAAATTATAGTTTTTATCAAGATTTTATATTACTCTTTTAATGTAATACTTTGTATGTAATTTATAAATACGAAAATTATATGTTTAAAATAAATAATTATATAAATTATACATTTAAATGTTATATCTAATTGTAGATATACATTTATTTTATAAAAGTTGGAGCGGATTGGATATCTGCCTCGAAATTTTTTAGTTTCTATGTTTTGTTTTTTTTTACGGATATTTATTTTAGTACCTGTTTTATTTCAAAAACTTACGGATATCTAGATTTTTCAAATCAAATCATAATAAACAATAAATCAAATTAAATTTAACGGATAAATTATCCGGTTTTTACCCTGTCAAAGGCCACACATGACACAATATTGTATAGTTTATGACTCTACCTGCGTGAACAGACCAGTAGGCACAGACAATTTTTAAAAATAAATCTATGTGTATATTTCGCATTGCATTATTTGGTCACAGAACTATTTGAATTATATGGATAGGTAGGGAAATAGGTACAGAAAATGAAAAGAATCAAAATCACAAAGCCTAGCTATCCTAGCTATAATGATGATATATTTATTAATGAGAAGAAACCTAGCTACGCGAACAACCAATCATAAGAGTTCGAAGAAAACATTGCATGTAGTTCCGATAGCTCAAAACTCAACATGCAGCATCCAAGCGGTCCCGGTCCATCATATGGACATTCGGACATTACTAAAAGAGTTATTCACTCTAGAGGGTGAACTAAACAAGATTCACCAATCAATAGTATTTTATTATTTTATATTCAATATTTTTTAAAAAATGAAATAAAATATTATTGAGTCATATCATATTTTAAAATTAAAAGATAAAAATAAATAAAAAATATTAGTAGTTGCAAAAAACTTTTTTAAAAATATTTTTAAAACCGTCATCAAAACACTAAACTCTAAATCTTAAATCCTAAACTCTAAACCTTTGGGAATGTGACAAAAAAAAACTCTAATCTTTGGATAAATCTTAAATTTTTGGATAATTCTAAACCCTAAATAAAGAATATTAAACACTAAATTTTAAAAACATTAAACACTAAGTCTTGAAAACATTAAATCTTTAATCCTAATGTCTAAACCCTTAGATAAAAATAAATAAAATAGTAGTAGTTGCTAAAAAAGTTTTTATTTTTAAATATTGCTGTCAACAAAATACCGAACACTAAATCTTGAAAACACTAAACCTTTAATCCTAACCATTAAACCTTTAATCCTAAACCTAAACCTATGGATAAATCCTAAACCTATGGGTCATTATTAAGGGTTTAATGTTTTTAAGATTTAATGCTTAATGTTTTTGATTTGAAATTTGATGTTTATTTAAAGATTAGGGTTTATCCATAGATTTAAGGTTTATGATTTAAGATTTAAAGTTTACTGTTTTGTTGAAGGTGTTAAAATATTTTTAAAAAGAACTTTTGTAACTATTATTTTTTTCAAAAATCTAATATAACTTAACAATATTTTTTTTAAAGAATATTGAATATAGAATAATAAAATACTATTGATCGGTGAACTTTTTTTTTTTTTTGTTAAAGGGTTTTTGATCGGTGAACTTAGTGATAATTGTTACTAGAATCCCAATTACGTTAGTGAGGTATCTTCTTTTATATATCTACTTTGTGTTAGTAAGGTATCTTATGTTTTATGTGGATCAAACAAACTTAACCCCTGAGTAACCAAAACAAAGTGTCCAAAACAATTGTGTTTATCATTCCTTGTAGCAAGGTATCTTATGTGTCCAACGCATACTAATTTCATAAGTTTAATAGTTTATTTCTACAAACTCGACCTAACAATTATTTTAAAACATAGTAACCCATATTTAAGATTTGAGGAAAATTACATGATTACTAAGACAGCTTAAGAAACATCGTTATTTCATCAAGCTAGTTTTAACGTGAAAGGAACAAAGGTTATAGTTAAGCTCGGTGTTTTGAAACCCGGCACAGATCCCCGGTTGAACCGGTAAGCCTGGTAACCGTGGTTGAATTGGTAAATCCGGTGACCCGAAATAAACCTGGTTTGAGTTCTGTGAAAAATCCAAAAATTAAGAACCTGTAAAACTCCACCAAAATCTGAAATCTGATATCGGTTGAACCACTGGTTGAACCAATAAATAACATTAATATTTTTTAAAAAAATTTGATTATGTCTTTAGATTATTTTTTATATTCTAAATTTCTAATTAAGAAATTAGGTTTCTTTTTTACCGTCTTCCTTTTTCTCTCCCAGCCTCTACTGATCTTGTATCTTTTTTTTCTTCTTCTTTTTTTTGCTTTTTAATTATTTTGTTTATTATAAATCTGTAGTACTAGGTTTTAAGTGTTTTAAGTGTTTTAAGTCCTGTGTATATTGTTTTGTTATTAAGTTTTACAATTTAGATAAAACTTTCTGATTTTAATCATACATAATACTAATTGCACTATTTTATTTGTGATTTTTAGATTTGATGAAGATTTCAAAATGTCACCGGAAAAAATGAAGTGAACTATAGTAGAAAGAACCAAAATTAGTTGATGTGATTTGATGTTAGTTTATTTTTGTTATTGACAATTTATTACAATGATGTTTTACTTTTGGTTTATTTTGGATTTGAAATTTAATTTATTATTCACATTAGACATAAATATTTATGAATTTTATTTTTAAATTTTTTAGATGTCATAACTCTTAAATAGTTACAAATCTTTTTAAATATCTAAACTATTTTGATATTTTGTATATCATATGAGAATAAAATATAAAAATAAAGTTAAGCATTTTCTAAATGTTTTTTAAACATAAAATATATACATATCCAAACTATGATTTTATGGTTTTAAAAACATTTAGAAAATATTAACTTTAGTTTCTATATTTTTATTTTCATAACTAATATATTATTATATAATAAAACTAATTCATTTAATAATCCACGGTTCTCCCGCGATCGTATCAACGACCCAATGACTCGATAAGTCATCTGGTTCAGTGTCCGGATCAGTTTTCAAAACATTACTAATTGCAATAATTTATAGTTACCTTTAAAGTGAAAATGACTTTCTCTTGTCTTTAAAAGAGAGATAAAAAACATAAACAACTTTATATCAAAAGTAGTATAACAGAAGATGCCACCTTCTAAGAAAAACTATAAGATAGACTTCTAAAGCTGTCGACAAAACTAAAAGAATGGTTCCATTGGAAATAATATGGTAACATAAGGTGCTCTTCGTTTTCCTTTTGTTTTCTTTTGAACAAAAAAAACTGCTCACTATAACTAGACATTGTTTATTTTCCAAATCAAACGTTTACATTTTGATTATTTTATTTGATTAATTCAACTCTGTGAGAATTTTTCACTGATTTATGTTTCCAAATCAAATTTTTTACATTTTGGTTTATCATAATTTGATTACAACTTTAAAGAAATTGTCATATCCAAATTTAATATTTTGGTGTTTAATTATTATTCTTAGCTCTAACCACAATAGCTAATAATATTATATATTATTTTTTAGTTTTAATAATTTAGTAAATTAATTATTTGTAATTAATTAATTATATTTGCATAGTTAGGTTTTATTTTTATTTCCTAAAATTTAGTAATTTTATGTTTTCAGTGTTCATTTAGAATGACATTTTTCTTAATATTAGTTAAGAAAAATATTAGTTAAAATTAAAATTTTATACAATTGGTAATACTTATTTAGTTATGTTATTAATAAAAGTATAAATAAAATAGTAGTTTAATATTACCTAACGTGAAAAATAAAATAAAAGATATCTTGATACAGTTATTTTTATTTGTAACTTTAAACTAATTAATAATACTAATCTATCTATAGTTAAATAATAAGTAATAATTGTATTATTTTAATATTTAATATGATAAATAGTATTGTATGAAATTTGGTACAATATATTTACAAAACATCAAATTTAGTAGGATTGTGTCATTTTTACTGTTTAATTTGAAATAAAATATTTGGTGTTTATTTGGAATTGACCTTTATGTATATCCAAAAAAATAATTATGAATATCAGCATCATCACTTGGTATGATCATAAGCCACATCCAGTATCTAACCATAACGTCTCTAGCAATATACATCAGAATATCAGCCCAAAAGATTTCAAATCTGCTAAGACCACTCATTTTGCAGCTCCTATGCCTAGACCCTCTTTTATTTTATCTTGGTTTTATCAACAAGCTTGCTTTACTCAGAATTAACTATTCTAAATGTGTACGACGTAGATGCTAATTTAATTCTAGTTACAACAAAAGAGGAGCAATTATCCATATGGTCTTAGTCTTGTCTAGGAAAGAACATACGCTTCTCGAGACCCGATTTTCCGTACAAAGAAAATGTCCAACATTGAAGGTGGTGCAATCTACATGTATCTCTATCTTCTCTATCTAAAGCATATATTCATATCCATATGCTATGCATAGTTGGTAACTTATTTTTAATTTGAATATCTAATATATTAAACCCCCAAAACATAGACAAAATTACACAATTCAACTATTTCTTATCTATTTTTGCTCAACCCTATTCCGAAGCATTCCGCTATAGGTAATTTAGTATTTCTAGGTATCGATAATTGTTCTCTATTTTTGACGATAAACACATGAATGAAAAATTCACCTTATTTCTTTAAATTTGTTGAAATATTCTAATGTCGTCTCCGGAATACCTAGTTCTCAAGAAGATTGTCTACGCTTGTAATCACAATCATCAATGTTGCGCAAAACGAAATAGAAGGGAGAAGGCTAAGAGACACAAACAAAAGAGAGTGCTGAAAGTCTGACTATACGCCTTGCTTCCAATCGCCAGAGACGCATACACCTAGATAGCTGGTGCTGACCCCGACAACACCACAAATGTTCAGCTGAAAACCGGGCTCAAAACAGTCGTTGCATCAAAATCCATAAATTACTCTAAAATCTACAAAAAGAATGATGAACAACGTTATCAGAATCTTTAAAAAAATAGACCATGATATTTAGATGTGTTGCTCCACTAATAGGAGCCACCAACGGACAGCTAAGACCTGGAGACAACCCGAACATAGCAACACTGGCCTATTTTTGCCTCGAAGAACCAAAGACGAAAAATTCACCATACCTTATATTTGACTTCAGTGAAAAACGAAGTAAACTTACAAATCAAACATGAGCTGACCACCAAGCCGAATTGCCTCGTAGAAAAATTGTGATTGACACCATGTTGGAGAAATTAGAGAGAGGAAGACAGTTCAAGCTCTAACGGAGAGGCCATAGACAATCCTGCCGACCAATAATGCTTCTTGTCTCCATGAGCATGTGCTTGGAGCACCAACACACACTGGTACACAAAAGCTGACAATGTCTTCAAGGAAGAAAGACACTCTGAAGCTTTCTTAGACACCGATCGAGTAGCTGAGATACACCAAGACCCCAAGGAGATGTCACCAAGCAAACGAAATGAAGTCACTCACAAACCGGCCGAAGGGGAGCAGATCTGAGCCATACTCGCCACATCAGAAGGTATGAGCCATCACTCCACCACCTCTCAAGTGGGAACAAACCCTAAGTAAAAAAGAAAACCACTTCAAAACCCCCAAACGTTGATTATTTATTCTGTTTCGGCTACTCTAACCTCGTAGCAACAACATGAAAGCCGCCCAACCACCTGATCTAGTTGTGATTCCTTCACCAGCAAAACTTGATCACCAGGGCTACACGCATATCGGAGAGAAAGCATGGGCAACAAAAGAACCAAAAGTAAAAGAATACAAGGAGAGAAAATCTTTCCGCGGCGGCTAAGCCAAAATACACCCAAAAATAATTGGCGATTTGAATTAAAGGGTGAAAGAGATCACGAAGAGAAAGAAAATTAGTATTTGACTTATTAGCTTTGTATAGCTGGTAACTTGGCATCAACCACTCATCCATATTAACATCTTTTGATTTTGACTTATCTTCAGTACTTCTACGTTTTAAAAAGATAAAGATAAAAATCTTTTTCAATAGAACATAATTAAAGAAAATATAAATAGTTTTGCATTAAGTTTGAAAAACACTATTTACAACTTCATATTACTGCTAGATTTTTTACTTACAAAAAGATTATTAATTTTTTATATAATTTTATTTTATATATTAAAAGTTAAAAAATTTGTGTTTTATATCTTAAAAAATTATTAATGCTTTCATTAATATAATTATAAATTAATACAAATCATTGTATATTTTATGAAAAAATATAATTATTTATACAAGATATATTTATTTAAAATAAAAAAATAATTGGGTAAAATTTGTAAGTTTTCAAAATAAAAATGACATTAAAATTAATAATAATTTTGACAAAAGAATATGCCTGGAGTATTATGTTTCTAAGAAAAAAATCACTGAAGCACAAGTTCAATTGTATTTTAAATTTACATCATTTTAAGAAAAAAATATACGAAACAACTATCGAAGATGCTTTTAAACTATATGAATAACAAAAAAAAATCATATTTAGGTTTCAATATTGAAGTTTTACGGTTTCTGTTAACATCCATATGCTATGCACATTTCGTTGGGGTTTCCAAGGGTCTGAATTGATCTTATAATTTTATCATCAACTAAAAGTCAAAATCTCTATGAAAAATATCTCATTTCTCACTTTATCTTGTCGAATATTAGTTTAGTATCTTTTATATAGAACAAATAAAGAATGTAAACCAAGCGACGATGTTCTAGTGGTCTTAAGAGAGAGTTACGGCTCCAATAAGGACTTGGGTTCGAATTCTGTTGGCCGCTGTGGATTAAATTTAACATTTAGGTTTCTCTAATGTCTGATGACCGTTCGGTATGATACTAGTCATTAGTCTAGATCTATTTTAGTGAGAGCTCCGGATTATTTTTTTTAAAAAGAATGTAACGTTTCTACTGCCACTCTGAATGAATTACTATGTTCATTCTTTTCATTGTGCGTTATATGTTCAACGGCCGGTATATATTTATAAAAAAAATAGAAGACTTTTCACTTGTGTTTAAAAAATAGACTTTTTACTAATTCTTAAATCATAATATAATATTTTTCCGTGCATCATATTAGTTTGCTTGTCTTGGGTATCCAGTTTTCAGTTCAATTAAGATTTGGTTTAGTTTTTTCGGTTCATCGGTTTTAGAAATTGACGATCCATTCGGTATTTAGGAATTTCGATTTAGTTATTTTGGTTTTCGGTTAGGTAACAAAGTTGGAAACCGATTAATATTTGAAATAATTTCAAGTACCATTCCATTTAAGGTTCATGAGTTCTATTTTTTGGTTTAATTCAAACTAATAATTTAGAATAAGTATTACTGTAATTTTATTTTTCGGTATTTCAGTTAATAAAAATATTTTAAAATTATTTAACTATTATAAAACAAATTTACTTAACATTTATAAGTATATAAACTATATTATAAAAACGAATATTCACTCGGTCTACTGTTCAGTTCTAGTTTAATTTTTCGATTCTAGAGATAAAGGATTTGTTTGCAAAATTATGATCCAAATTTTAACTCAACTTCATTTTGGTACAGTTCAATTTGGTTGTTCGGTTTCGGATAAATATGCCAAAACCATACTTTCTATAAAAAAATATTTTTTGATAGATTATCAATTGTATAATTTTCTCATATCATACACGCTTTCTAAAAATTCTTAGTAAAAGTGATGGAAAAATAAGAACACATATATAATTAAATGAATTCTTGTAATCATCTTTACATACATCACCATGTCTCATAAATCAGGAATTTACAATTAAATCAAGACTTAACCACATTACGAAAATCATTTCAAATTATCCACAATCAAATATCAATTGATTAGTCTTAATAGATTAAGTTTACCATTTATTTACAATAGAATGCCACTAAAGTAATTAATACACTTACATTTAGTTATCCTTTGTAAATAAATGGTAAATTTTAGGTTTATTTCTTATTTATACTTTTTTAATAGATTAGATTTACCATTTATTTACAATAGAATGCCATTAAAATAATTAATACACTTACATTTAGTTATTCTTTGTCTTTTCTTATTTTGTTGATGCATTTCCTAAATTGACTATTAATTGTATTTCCTGAATCTTTAGCCAACCTACGACTTTTTAAAATTTTATTAATGCATTTCCTAAATTGACTATTAACTATCCACATGAATATAGTGTTACTACAATATATGTACGTTAGTATTAATGCAATTTTTTTTGAAATTTTTATGCAATTTTCATGAAAATTTATTTGATATGATATTAAACAATTCTAAAAATGTTTAGGTTGTGTAAGATTCTCAGTGATTTTTGGCCAAAGATTATATATGTGATACTTGGAAGTAGGGTGTTTGTTATTTCTATATAAATATCTACCAAATAAATTTGTTATTTTCTATTAAACTACGTAAGCATTGTTTCATAGAAAATCCAAATAATAATTTTTAAACCTTATTTAATATAATAAGTAAGCTTTGTTTCATTAAAATCAATTTTATTGGAATATTTTAATAATAATTTTCTTCAAACGCTAATATGTCAAGTTCAACTGGATTTTAATAATAATATTTTGTAAATATGTATATGGTAATATAAGTTCATATTTATATATAAAATTATAAATCTTTTAAAAAAATTCTACAGTTTATAGTATTAGAATATTGAAAAACTAAATAATAATAAATAATTTTCTTCCGTAAGCACCATCCACTTATTCACGTTTTCTCTTTTTCTCTATTTTATCTTACACCATGTAAAAGATTCTAACATTTTTAATTTTTTTTTACACAACAAGGTTTTCTTCGTCGCTATAACTATCAATATATCCATTCTTATAATAAACTCAAATAAATAAAATATGCATTGAAAGTAGAGAAACTATATTTGATGCACACTAACCAGAAGAACAATCATTCAAGTATAAATTGAGCTTTTCAACAAAATCAGACATATATTCTAACAGTTCTAACAGTTTTGTTAATTTTATTGGGTCAACAAAAATCTGTTTTAGAAACAACATGGATTTAGCTTAAAGAAGTCATGATTGAACTGATCCAATTGGTCAGTTCAATTTTTAAATCATTCGATATCAATTTGTTTGCTTAAATATCTAAGAATAATATATTAACACAATGCAAACATAACTAAAAAAAATAATAATCTTAATTTGATTTTTTAAAATAAAAATAATATACGTACAGACGCACGGATCAAACGTACAGATCAAACTCCAGTTCAATTGAAAACCAAAAGATGTTCAAATTTCCTCATGTTGCAAATGATGGAATATCGCATAATCCCACGTAACAGTAGAAAATTAACAGATAAGTTGGGAAGGCCTTATCTCGAACTATACGAAGAAAAGCCTCAATGAGCCCTATAGCCAGCTGCTTATATGTCCTTTCTCGTAATTTACATTTTAAATTATTTCTCCAATACCTTTTATTTATTTGTGTATTTTTTTGCCAAAAGAAAATATGATCCCTGCCTCCACTCCTTCACCTTCTTTCTCTCTCTCTTCCCAACACAAAAACACTTCCATAGAAATATTATTTGTACTACAATTGCAAAGTTTTTGCTAAACCAAAGGTTTCATACAGTTCTACATCGATTATTTCGTTGTTCTACTACAGTTAAAAGAACCGTGAAAGAAGACGTTAGTTCTTACCGGCGATGGATGGAATGTACGGTTTTCATCCAACCGACGGTGATTACTCATCAGATAAGGCGGTGCTTATGATGTCACCGGATAATCTCATGTTTCCTTCTGATTACCAAACCCTTCTTTGCTCCTCCGCCGCAGAGAATCGTGTCTCTGATGTTTTTGGATCCGACGAGCTACTCTCAGCAGCCGCCTCCGCTTTGTCGTCCGAGGCTGCGTCGATCGCTCCAGAGATCCCAAGAAACGATGATAACGTCTCTTTCGGTGTAATCAAGGCGAAGATCGCTGGTCATCCTTTGTATCCTCGGTTACTCCAGGCTTACATCGATTGCCAGAAGGTGATTTTATTACTCTCCAGTTCACTGTTCATGGGATTTTGCGTTCTGTATGTTTTGTCTCTTTAGTTTTTGTGCTCACGAGGGCAAGAACTTTGATCATCTTCATTGTTCTTGAATGCGTCACTAGAAAATTCTAGGCTGCTTCTTGTTTTCATCAAGGGAAAAAAACACCATATGGTTAAGACGAAGGAGAAACAAAACCATATGTTTGGTAATAATATTCTTAAAATCTTTTTTTATACAACTGTAAGCAGGTCGGAGCCCCGCCGGAGATAGCGTGTCTACTGGAGGAGATTCAACGGGAGAGTCATTTGCATAAGCAAAACGTTGTCCCGTCGTCTTCTTGCTTCGGAGCAGATCCTGAGCTTGATGAATTCATGGTCTCTATCTATCTCGCACTCTTTCTCGTAATTGGGATTTTGTTTTTTTTTTTACTTAAGAAAAATCTATGGGTTGGTGAGATTTTCCAGGAAACGTATTGCGATATATTGGTGAAATACAAGTCGGATCTCGCGAGGCCGTTTGATGAGGCTACGACCTTCTTGAACAAAATCGAGATGCAGCTACGGAACCTATGCACTGGTGTAGAAGAGTCCACCAGAGGTCTTTCGGGTATGTCTCTCTGGTTCAGTTGTTCGATTTGGGTGTTTAGTCTCTGAGTGATGTGCTTTCCTCGATCTATGTGTCTTAATTTGTTACAGTAATTTACCACACTAACCAAGAAGGATATATAAGTATGTTATTGGAAGCTTAATGATTTCAAGAACCCTAGGTTTTGAAGTGAGAGTACAATTTTTTTTTTTAAATATAAAACCCTAAGTTTTGTGGGAGATTTTTGAGTGACTGAATCACACCTTTAATCTCCACAGCCACTTTCCTTTCTGTTTTGTGTGTGTTTATGTGTTTGGACTGCTTCATAGTTCGTGGTTTAGTGTCCAATTGCATTGGAACAGTTTTGTGGTAATTATCTTAGTTTTAATTTTAATGTGTTGAGGTGGCCTCCTAACTCAATTATCTCTTGTTCATCTTTGTATAAATCATACATTTTAAAAAATTTATACTTTTTTTTCTTTTCTTTCCATGTCAGAAAGAAAAATGATCTTGGAAGTAATAAACTTTTGCGGTAGAGATTCTGATTTTGACGTTTCAGAGTCTTGTTGCGTACTGAAATATTAGTATTTTTTTTCTCTCCAACTTGTTGCTTTTCCCGTGAAAACCCATCGACAGAAAACCTAGTCATGGCCTTTTAGTTACCAATAATTCTTTGTTGATTTGCTTAACCTCTCGTTTAGATCATGATTAAAACTTTGTTTACTGCCATTTTCTCTCACTGGATAACCAACTACTATTTTCTTAGCAATAAAACACTTTTCATGCTGACTCACAGATAACTTCTGAATTAGTGGAAGGATAACAATATTTTCATCACATTCATTTGTCTTCAGAAAGGAAAAGTATTTACCCCACACTCTCCTACTATTTCTAATGAATATACTTGACTCTGGTCTAGTTCAAGTTCCAATGATCTGAAAACAAACCCCATGTAGATTTTTGTTGATCATCGGAAGTGGTGTCATTGACAAGTGTCTGGTCTTATCTGCATTTCGTATGTTAAACTCTTTGGCGTCTTGTTGGACTTACTACTAACATGCGAGTTAAGTTGCTCATTTCAATGGATTTTAGGTTTATGTTTTTGAATAAAAATGATAGAAAGGTTTATGTTATACGAATGAAACGCTTTAGAGAAATGCATTTTTGTGTGTGTTTGCTTAATGTGTTCTACGGTTCTTAGATATAGCAGACAGGAACGAAATATTCGCGTGAAAAAAATTATATGTATATAAACTCCCCAAATTTGTAAAAAAAAAAAAATTAAAATTTCTTTTTTACTCGACTACGGCTCCAAAATTTTAAATTCCTTCCAAATGCTATTAGCAGAATTCATTTTTGTGGCCATTAACAAATTAACTGATCCATTAGTGTAATTGCTGATAATGTATTAGATATTTTAATCGAAAACTTGTTTGAAATTCCACCTGAAAGAACTAGCTGTAAAGAAGTCAAGCGGTGGACTTTTCCAGCTTTGCAGGGTTTTCCTTGTCGTGGTAGATCTCTAATGCAGTTTCACTTGTACTTGGGTTGTATTGTTTATTGTGGAAAAACACTGCTGATATAACATTTCAACGTATTTTTATTAATTAATCGGATTTTGCGTAGAATCAACTGGAAAAGGTTGATAAATGGATCACTGCAGGTTGCCAATGGTGGGCGAATGTTTGTGATTAATTATTTTTAAAATTGTTCAAAGTACATCTTGCCTTTTCGACGATCTGATCTCTCTCTCTCTCTCTCTCTTTTTTTAATTAGTTGTGAGCTTTTAACCTTCTTTTTTTGAAGAACCCAGTTTTTTTGTGGGCACCTGAATGAATCATAAACTAAAAAAAACAATTTGGTTTGGTTTAGATTGATGTGCTAGTTTCTTAGATAAGTGAGTCACGTTACTCTCATGTTAGTCAGTTTAGTAATACAACCAATCCTTAGTTCCCCGAAGTTGATTTAACATATTCTTACACAACTAGTACAAACTATTAGGCTACATATTCATGTTGTCTTCATGTTGTCTCGTCCTTTCTCTTGGACTAGCTGAAACAAAGTTGCATATTCTTTTGTCTAGTATTTAGCTAATATAGTGATCATTTAGCTTGATGGTAGAGGATGGTGTCTTATTGACTTCTCTGGGGTCAACATTTCTCTTATGTTCGGATTACTATCGTTACTAAGGTTGCATGCAACATCATAGATGTTTTGCATATGTGATCTAGAAGAGCAGAATATTGCAATGAGAAAAGAGGAGCATACTGCATGATAAGCTTTAAAGTTAAAGGTTGAGAGTCACATGGACTCCCGTGTATTCCGCTAGTGATCTCCCACCATTGACCCCACTTACCTTTCTCCTAAGATTTTGTTTTTGTTTTGGTTAAAAATTTAATAAAGTAGAAAAAGGAGACATAGGGTTCTCTACACCCCAATCAAATCATCTATAAGAATGTGACTATGCTTCTCTATCTTTCTCAACTCTTTTGCGTATAGTAAGTAGTGGTCGTCATTTCCTCTGGTGGCGTTGTTCCCTTGGTGGGTCGTATTATGTCTCTCTGATGCACGATACTTGCACGTGTCTACTTATTTGCATGTTACCCCTTCTTTGGTCAAACCCTATTTTACAAGCAGTCAATGCATACCTGAAAATGTATTAATGTAATTCCACACTAGCTTTCTGTCATTTAACTATTAACCTCATTAACATGTATGTGTATAGAATATGAGCCTTAATGGTTTCTCTCTGATAGTCCTGTGATCAGCCCGTGTTCTAAGTGTTCCTGATTGACATGGCCCTCTGTATAATTCTTTTGATTTTTTTTTGTGATATCTTTAGCATTGCGTTAGATGACTTTGTAGGGTATGTTACCCAATGCATGCTTTGCCCTTCTTTGGAAAAGATCTGTGGACTGAATATGTTCAATTACTAATTTTTTTACTTATTTGCTGTGCAAACTTGGATATTAATCTTAATTGAGGATGAGCGGATTACTTTTTTTTGTCAAAGAGCGGATTACTTGTTTTAATATATACTTTCTCCAATATTGTGTGTATGTAATACTATGTATTAGGTTAGTTCACTATTTTGTTTGTGCACGACTGACTGAAGGTGAACTCTTTTAATTCGGGAGTAACTACGGTTGCTTTCTCGGACTCAATCGCTCTGTCACACAGTCAAAACTATTATGAAATCAGGTAATGTTTCTTGAATCATCTTTTGGGGTGGAGTTTCATGTCAGGAAGCTCTCTGGGTAAGTGGGTCAGTAGGGTCGTTGGGGCGTGTATATATAAATGTGCTAACTTATTAAAAAGAGAGAGAGAGAAAAAAAAAGTGAAAGTGAGGTTTGGGTTTTGGGGTGTTGTGTGGAGAGAAGAACATAAATGTGAGATGAAGCGTAATTTCCGGGGGTTCACAGAACATGTATTAAGTGTGTACACGTGTCATCTTTGAATTGGATGGTGGAGTAGGGTAAGTGTGGGGATGTGTCCTCGTGGAGACAAGACTATTAGTCCTCTCTACTGCAAAATGACAATGGAGGTAACTATTCACTGCGGCGGTTTTGTTTTACTGCTGCACTCAGCAATCGTGTGCGCCCTGGAAATTAAATTCTCTCTTCTTTTCCAGTTTTGCCCTCTCTTGTTGTTGAGCCACTTAGCCATTTAGCCGAGAAGCCAGCTCTAACTTCGGAGTTATTAATTTATTTGTTTCCATGTTCGTTGTTTTCCTTCAGTTGTCTACTAACTTTCTCTAACCATTAATATCTACGTGAATTTGATATGTGTTTCACGTCATAAAAATTACTGATTGACTGTCCATTTTGCATGTGTAGAAGATGGTGCAGTTTCATCCGACGAGGAACTGAATGGAGGCGATGAGATATTACAAGATGGGAAACAAATATGCGAAGACCGTGATCTCAAGGACAGGCTACTTCGCAAATTCGGGAGCCGTATAAGCTCTTTAAAGCTGGAGTTTTCAAAGAAGAAGAAGAAAGGAAAGCTACCGAAGGAAGCAAGGCAAGCTCTACTCGATTGGTGGAATGTTCATTACAAGTGGCCTTACCCTACTGTAAGCCAAAACATCTTATGCTTGTGGAGCTAACCATAATTACAACTATATATATTTAAATAGGGATGGTTATAGATATCATGTGAATGTGTACAGGAAGGGGATAAGATAGCTTTAGCTGATGCAACGGGTTTAGACCAGAAACAGATCAACAACTGGTTTATAAACCAAAGAAAACGTCATTGGAAGCCGTCAGAGAATATGCCTTTTGCGATGATGGACGACTCTAGTGGATCATTCTTTACCGAGGAATGAAAATTACGGTATTTAACGTTGGACTAAAAAGAAAAGAAATGGGGGTGTTATTGACATGTTTCCTTCGTATAAATTCTACTTTGCTATGCCGACAAAAGAAAAAAATGGGTACATGAATGGTTATTTTACTCAGTCACGTGTAGGAAAGGACAAAGGGACAAGCCCATCAATGCTTTGTAACTATTATTATCGGTGAATAAAAAGGTTATATATTTATAACAATAACAATAATGAACTACTTTGGTTTCTTCTGAGATTTGGTTTCTTCTAAATTCTAAGGATTTGGAAACGTGTGACATTCAACGTCTACTACATCCAGTCACCATATTTGTTTAAAATTTGTTGGGCTCTCAAATTATTATTAGGCCGAATAAATTTTAAGTTGGTTCTCATGATAATTATTCGAACAATCTCAGCCCATTTACCAGACTCTAACTAGATTTGACCCAATGCGTGTAATTGGAAACAAAAACAAACATGATCCTCCGTTAATCAGCGGCCAGGCTTGTTTTTTTCCATAGCATATGCCACTTTATTGTATATCATATTTGTGTTTTCATAATGTTTAATTCTGCTGAAACGTTTTTGTACCATTTCGTGAAGGGATGATTGGAAGTTCGAATTGTTCCTTTTGGAGAAGAACCATTGTATTGATAACCATTATATTGTAATTATATAGTCATAAACTCTATAGGGTTAAGACTCTACTCTTTGTATATATAGGCAACAATGTACATGAATACAATCTCTATAGCTAGTCCTAGAGGCTCCTGTTTAGAAGCTGGCTTAACCATTATGAGATTATAGGTATTTCATGTAGAATATGGTCGCTGTGAGATAAACGAATAGCATTGCGTTGGCACTTCAACACCAAGAATCGAGCACAAAATTCACACTCGTCGTATGAGTCTTGTTTGTAACACCTGTTTGTTAGCCACCTGATACAAACTCCATGTATATATATTCGCAACTTGATATATAACACTGTATATGTAACAGAAACTCAACTCAGTTTCATAGAAAAAAGCTCCATTTATGACAGATCATGAATTTTCACCCTAAATAGAACAAGAAGACGATAACCATTACCATGCCTAAACTAACAAACGTACCAAAATAGATCTGTTCTTGTCTTATTCATCGGTGTCAATGTACTCAAAATCTTACTAAATATAACCAATTTTTAACATGCGCATATAAAACTCAAATCCTTCCTCTTCATGGAACCTAATCGGTGTTCAAGCATAAACACAAAACACAAGAACGTAGATATATATATATATACATATAATCATACAGTATATATACGTTTCCGTGTTTATACTATACGCACAATGTCAATCAATCCCCTTATGACCCTCCTCGGGACGACCTTCCTCCTCCTCGTTGCCTCAAGCCAAGCGTTGAAGCTTTCTCTCGGTGACCCCTGCACGGTGGCTGATTATCCAAAATTGTGCAGACGCACCATTAAGGGTCAAACCAATGTGAACGCAGCGACGGATATGGCCATAAAAGAACTAATGAAGCGGACGATGCAAGCTAAAGATATGGCCAAGAAAGGGCCGAAAGGTAACGGAGGAGTTGCGGTTTGTTTGTCCACCTTCGGTAGCGCGTTTGACAACTTGGACAAGGCCCTTAAGAACATACAGGAGAATGATGGTTTTAGCCTCAATATGAACCTTAGCGCTGCATTGACGGACTACGATACTTGCAGTGATGCAATGAAGGAAGCTGGTGAGGTTATTAGCGTCTTCTATAAATCAGCAGGCGTTTTGTATAAAATGGCTGATAATTGTTTGGCACTTTCTACCCTCGTTAAACTATGATTTATTAAGGAGAACGGGGAATTTCGGGGCAAGAAATAATATATATATACAGTATATATCATTTGATTGTAAGGGTTTATTTATTTGTATTTTTTCTTCCGTTTGATTTATTTCACATTAGTAGAAAGAAAAAATAGAAGGAAAAATGAAAAAAGAGGACGGAGATCTTGTGTGTATGTACATGGAAAACGTTTGGACACTGGGTTCTTATTCAATTCTAATTCAAACATGTCAACTTCTGTTTCAGTCACGTGTATATGTGTATAATATTAGTTAGGTCACACTTCTCTATTATCTCCTATTATAGTTTATAAATCTGTAAAAGTGTATAATATTATGGTCGACTGATAATGGGACGAGATTACTACGCCAACACGTTTCGGGTTTTGCTACCTGCTAAACTACTTATTTATAGTTCACATTTCAATACCAAGAGAGAAGGAATATATCTATAAACTATATCTATTATTGTGAATTACAGTTACGTTAATTCCACGTGTCTGGGATATCCGAAAGTTAAATAAAAAGTTAAAGGATAATGAAAAACATTTAACAACAGCCATACTACGTACTTTATTGATTTTGAATGGCTTTTATTTGGAGGAAGAGATGCAGGTGAAAAAAACTTTTTTGTCATTTCAATATGAGTTTTGAAAGATTTTTTTTTTGTCAACGAAAGAAAGTTATAACTTATGTTTTGCTTCTTTTTTTAATGCCCCCCGAGAGGAAGTAATATAATTAAAAGTAATTTTTTTGATGACTATTGACTAGCGATAGAAGCATCTCAAATAACTTAAGTCTCCACAAAAGAAAAGTCTTTCTTGTTGTGTTTAAGGTGAATATGAGACCTTATACTACAACATGGACTTCTCTTTTTAGGCGTGGATGATAATGTTGTTGAATGGTCCATTTTGACCAATGCTTGGTGTTTTGGTCACCGTCTGTTCCAAATAAGGAAACTTGACCTTAATTGTGCCCTTCTCTCTATTGGCATCTTTGAACACTATATCGACGTTCTTGTTAAATTTGAATTTGAATCCAGTGGTTAAATTCAACCTGGGAAATCATGGGTTCGAGTGCCACTGAGACGTAATTATCTTGAGAGACTTTAGGATCTAATACGGAAAAGCCTACTAACATGTGGTCACTAGTGGGATTTAAATGGAGTGATCACCAGTCCTCCTCGATGTCTGGGCGGGCTCCCCGGCTATACTCCGGTGGACGGTCATTGGTGCTAATCGGATTCTCTCGAGGCTCCGGATACCAGGATCATAAAAGAAAATTGAATTTGAAGTCTCTTGTTCTTAATCTTGTGGGTGGTGACTAGGCATTCGGTGGGTGATTCAGATTTTTGGTGTTATGATCAGAAGTCTCATTCGGATTTTACTATCTTTCGGATCAGGTTCGGTTATGTTCCTTCTGGGTTCGGTTCTTAAAATCGTCAACAAAAAACAAAAATTTAAATCTCAAAAACTGACTTTTTCAAATATATAAATATTTACGAATCTAATTAAATATTAGTTAAATTATCTAAATTAGCTAAAAATATTAAAAATAACAAATTAAACAAACTACAAAAATATTTTGAATACTCTAAAATATCTAAATCACCTTAATATATATATAAAAATATTAACATATTTAACTAATTTCAAATATTTTTGGATCTTAATTCATATTCCAGTTCGGTTCGGGTTATAACCAAATCCCAAAGTACTAAGCTTATAAGTTTCGTTCCAATATTTTTGTATATAAGTTTAGATTCGGTTTCGGTTTTTCCGGTTCGGATTTAAGTAGATACTTTGGCTTGAGGTAAAAGTGCCTAGGTCTAGGGGTGATTTTGAGTGTGTAAGCATTTTAGGTTCGTTTCTCCTCTGAATCTGACGCGGTGACCTCACCATTTTCTTATTATATTTTTATAACAACGATAGGATCCGAGATCGAAACCTCTACTTAATCTGTGGATACGTGAAAGAACTGCATCATCTTGCATGTTTTTATTTTGTTTAAGGATATTCTTGCATGCTACAGCGCACAATAGTAACTCATCACTAAAAATGCAGTGAAAAGATATGTTCAATAGTTTTTTGTTTGACAAAAAGACATATTTAATAGTTAACTGTTAGTTATATCAACTTTGTGAATTTGGAATACAATACTTATGATATGAGCTACAAAATATAGTGGTAATTCAAAGAAGATTAACAATACCATTAGGCATGGACATCCGGGTCCTCGGGTCGGGTTCGGGTCAGGTTATTTCGGATCATGAAAATTTGAATCCATATAGGTATTTATAAAAAATTCGAATCGGTTCCAGGCCGGTTCTTGTCGGGTCCAGATTGGTTCGGATTTTAAATTTTCATACATGTAAAATACCCAAAAATATTTTGGGTCTATATCGGATCTGGATCGGGTTCGGGTATTTAGGATCCAAAAAAGATATGACATATTATAATATTTGTCATAAATATTTAAAATTTTACAAAATAACTTAAATTAAACTATTAATAATTAAAATAAAACATCTTAAACTCTAAAGTTCAAAACTTCATATTACTTAAAATGTTATAAAATAATAACAAAAATTGTTAACAAAAGATATTTCAACTAAATCATAAAATAATATCTATAAAATAGAACACAAAAATTATAGTTTTGGATATATATGTTTTTATGTCGGGTACAAATTGGTTTTCATCGAGTCGGGTCTATTCGGATCGGTTCTTTTTGGGTCCGGATCTATTCGTGCCGGTTCTTTTGGGTAAAAAAAATTAAAACCCAAAATTTACTTGTAAATATTCCGTTCGGTTTCGGGTCGGATATTTTCGAGTCGGGTCCTCGGATACGGATAAAATGCCCAGGCCTACCATGTCATCTCAATGTGGTTTGTTTGCGGTGGTTTTCAAACAAGGAACTAATGCTCAGATGCTCGCCCGAAAAAACAGTCAATGCCATTTGTCAAGCACAATGTGGCTAAAACAAATGCACTCAGATTTGTTTCCCTTTCTTGTAACATTTACAAAACAAATCCCTTAAAATGATAGATACCGCGTTTTCAATGTGTACCTTTTTAATTAGTATGTGTATTAGAATCTGTGCAGCCAAAAACTATTTCATGGTTACATCAGATATTTGACAAAACACAATGAAAATCCATGATGGTGTACCCTTAACATACTGCATTCATGGTCCGAACATTAACGTCTATCCTTTCACGCCGCTTTTGTAAATAATGACTCATCATCCATAGTTAATAACCCCAACGCCAAATCGTACTTTGTTTTAAATTGTTTGCATAATAGTCCTTATGATCTCTAAATACGAACCAACTGGCAACTGGTATGGGTCGAGATAAAATAGAAAAAAAGCTGAGCTCGAGGCTGCTTTAGAGACACTATCATTGCGCTTACATCAAACTGTTCCCATTCTCCTTTTGTTAGCTTTTTGATATTCATCTTTAATTCTCTTCGCCTTTTTTCTTCTCACTCCCTTTCAATTAATTATTGAAATGTTACCCTAATTTGTATGTTTTCGGATTTGAGACTGAGGGTGATATTATCTTCTTCCTATATACATTTCATGAACAGTAATTTTCCTATTGTTCACTCCCTGAAGTTCGGATTTGATTGCTTTAAGGTATTTCGCTAAGCCAACCTTTATCGCAAGGCCTAATAAACTTTGCTTTGTAATCATTTTTACTATTTTTATGAATAATAATAAATGAGGTATCTTTTAAGAATCAGTTACTAGAATCATGACCGGCCCTTGAGTAATGCTTAGTGAAACATTTGTTATAGGCTTCCAAAATTTTTGAAAAATTTTTACATAGACTTAAGTCCCCAAATTTATTTAAAAAATTTATTTATATAGAAATAGTTTCAGATCCCCAAACTTTTAGGGCCGACCCTGACTAGAATAGTGTCTATGTGAAACCACTTGAAATCTATTGTACACTTGTAGCGACGCATTTAGAAATATTTGTACCATTTCTATCATATAGTGGTGCATTAAGAATTCCAAGAAGCTAATATCTCATTCTGTATACAATTTTAAATATATGAATATACTTATGAAACAGGTTTTTATAGATAATGTGGAAATATTTGTATATGAATGTGAGTATTGTGAAGGTGTTCCATTGCACTCGCATCAAAACACCAATCATGTTTTTCTTAGTCATGCAATTATTTATTAAATAGCAACCCTGAGGCAATGTTTGCATGCTTTTGGGTCTCTCAATCATTCCTCGAGTTTAAAGACTGGACAAAATCATTCGAACAAATACACTCTCGAGTTCCATTCCACAATTTGTACTCACTTTACTATAGACGATTTTACTTGCCCAACACTGAACTCTGTAAATTTTAAGTCGACTAACTAGATATCTTCATAGTTCATAGTAAAAATCGGTCAATTGACCAATAAGATAATCAAACCACTTGATTTTTAGTTATTTGTTTAATGTCATGTCAAATGGACGATTAACTTTCGCAGAAGATGAGACGGACCCAAAGTATCTAAAAAGATTATAGAGTTGCGGATCTCAAGTAGTATACTATACTCTAAGAGTGAACATTTTATCCGTTAAATTTGATTTGATTCGTTATTCGTTTCGATTTGGTCCAAAAATTTCGAATATCCGTAAACAGTTGAAGCAAAAAAATACTAAAATTCAATATCCGTTAAAGTCAAAGAAAATCACAAATATTAAAAATTTATCCGTCTGATCCGGCAATATATAAGTACATGTATATGTTGATTATATTTAAAGTTTAAAATGTATAAAATTATATAATTATTATACTAACATGTGATTTGACAAACTATATTCACATTATTACTTATATAAAAGTATTACATAAAAGGAATATAAATTTTTTATGACAATTATAATTTTTTTTATTATAATTGTTAACTAAGTTTAATTTTTTTACAAACTATGTAAATTCACTATTTCTTTTATTTATTTTTATCTCACATACCATGCAAAAAATATTTTACAAAACAAATTTCTATCAAATTTTTAAGATTATTTGTATTAATCAAAACATATGTCATATTCGTAAATATCCGCAAATATCTATTTATTTTTCAGATATCCGTTTTTTCGAATATCCATATTTTTCCCAAGCAAAGAAAATCGAAAATTAGATATTCATAACATACGAAACAATTCGCAAATAACATTTAAAAATCCGGATACCAAATCCATGCCCATGCCTACTATACTCACCTGTCACCAAACTTATATCCATAGTTTTGTAATTGAGTATATTCACAATTTTGTTTTTGGTTTATGTGAATTTTGAATCACGTTCTCCTAAATGTTCCAAGTGCTATTAGCCAACTATAATGTGGATAATTTGTAAGAAGTTGAATAATAATTTGGGTTTTAAATATTATTTAACGAACGTGCTCTTTGGAGTTGGGATGTTGGAGCCAATATTAATGCTTTACAAATCATTATGCCCAATTTCTTGAGATTTATGAGAATATATAGTTGCCAAAAAAAAGAGAATATATATATATATATATATATATATATATATATATATATATATCTTCTACTAGTTACTAATATTTAATTAATTGGAACAAAGGACAATGTCCTTTGATATATATTCAAGAGAAATCGAGCAACACATAACGTACCATTATTAATTTGACGACATGGAAATCAAAGGAAACTTAGTTTTCTTTGACACGATGAATACAAATTTTATTAGTTTAGCAAATATTTTTGAGAAAATCAAGGTTTAAATCTATTGATTTTTGCTTGTTTAAAAAGAATTCAAACCAAATCTAAACTCCCAAAGTTTTATTCATCTTTCTTTGCCTTACTATTAAAATGCCGTTTTCAGATAACCGATAAAGCTGCATCAAAGATTTTCTCTCCCATTAAAAAAACTTTTAATTCTAAATAAATAAACATTCGTCCCAAGCCCTAAGAAAAATACTATAAATATAATTCCATGACTTCATCACTACCCAGTATTAATACCACTTTTGTATGTCATATGTGTAAACCCACATGCCCAAACCCTTTATCAATACACAATATTTACGCTTCTTATATTAATATTTCTACGTCATTTATACTTGGGGAGTGAGTTGATTCATTAACTCTTGGATTTTGGGGGCTCTGGGTTTTCTTTAGAGAACTAAGTCATTATGTCTTTAATGGGTTTGTTGGTGGAAGATGTGTCAGTGACATGAAGAAGACGAACAACAACAATAAGCTTGCATTAAATGTTTTGCTTTCACCATCAAACAACACACAATCAAAGTGTTTTTCATACTCTTCAGAAAAGTCAAAACGGTGAAAAAGAGGAGGGAGATTCTTCAGCCATTACAATGTCTTCTTGCTTGATTTTCACCTTCATTTTCACACTCTGCCTCCTGTCGTTTTGCTTCTCCTCCGCTGCTTTTCTACATAATACCACAGACGAAAATGTGACTCTCCGGCCTCAACATGAGATCCAGAAGCTGAAACTTATCAGAGAACACCTCCAAAAGATCAATAAACCCGCCGTGAAGACCATTCAGGTAAACCCCAAACTAATATTTTTCTTAAACTAAGTTCAGAGCCGTGTGTTCGTTTATAGAGACATTACGTGTTTTTAATAAAAATATTCAAGACATACATCTTATCAATTTCTAATACAGTTACAAACTAGTTCCAATCTTTTCTCATAATTATGCCATATACGAATGTTTCTAAATCACCATCCGAATAGTTCTTCTAACTAGGTTAATGTTCTTGGGATGGTTTCAGAGCCCAGATGGAGATTCAATAGATTGTGTTCCATCTCATCACCAGCCTGCTTTTGATCATCCCTTGTTGCAAGGACAAAGACCAATGGTAATAGCTCGATCTCATTATTCTTATCATAATAATTCCATTCTGAAAGTCTAAAGTATATGAAAACATGTTTAGGATCCACCAGAGATGCCCAAAGGGTATAGCCGAGAAAACGAATCCCATGAAGATTTTCAGCTTTGGAGTTTAACCGGTGAGTCTTGTCCGGAAGGTACGATTCCAATCAGAAGAACGACGGAGCAGGACATGTTAAGAGCAAGTTCTGTCCGTAGATTTGGTCGCAAAATCAGGCGTGTAAAAAGGGACTCCAGCAGTAACGGCCACGAGGTAAATTATTACATTACTATTATCAAAAAAGTCAGAGCTTACATACTTTTTCTTAATTTAACATAAAAAGATAGATACATAATAATAGCAAGAACCACCTTTCTCGCAAATCTTTGCAATGCCACCACCAGAATTTAACATGTCAGAGATTATCATGTTTTGCTCGAATCGAAAAAGACGATTATACTCTAGTTTCTTTTTTTTTCTTGATTTACAAATTATATTATTAACATTTTAGTGCATATGACAAATACAATGTAGCATGCGGTTGGATACGTATCCGGAAGTCAATATTACGGAGCAAAAGCAAGTATAAACGTGTGGACGCCACGTGTTAATAGCCAATATGAGTTTAGCTTGTCTCAGATTTGGGTCATCGCCGGTTCTTTCGCCGACGATCTTAATACCATCGAAGCTGGTTGGCAGGCACGTGACAGTCTCTTCAATGTGTATTTATATTTCTTATTTATTTTCACAAAAGGATCAAAATTCTTAGCATTTTGATTATGTGGGACAGGTTAGCCCGGAGCTGTACGGAGACACTAACCCAAGGTTCTTCACATATTGGACGGTATACAAATTACTTTCATGCAACTTCAAAAACTCTTTATGGTCTTTCCACAATGTTTAAGTTTATCTCTATGTATTTGTAGTCGGATGCGTACCAGGCAACAGGATGCTATAACCTATTGTGTTCCGGTTTTATTCAGACAAACAATCGAATTGCGATCGGAGCTGCCATTTCTCCGGTTTCATCGTATAAAGGTGGACAATTCGATATAAGTTTATTGATATGGAAGGTAATTTCTCTTCAATCTTATTGTTTAGAATTTTTAATTCCATCCTATATGGTAAAACTGAGATTACTTTCTTTCATAATCACTTGATTTAGAGGGACTTTTAATTTGAGCGTACTCGAGTATCACCTAATAATTATTGCACGTCATACTTATTTAATAGAGTTGTTAACTCAATTTATTTTGGCGTTAAAGTTAATGTCTCCCTTAAATCATACTACTATTCTTGATCAAAACCCTGCACATGGTTTATCCATCAAGTTTTCTGCACGTTCAGCACAGCATACCTCCAACTTTTACGTATAGAATTATCCAACTAACGCAACTTCGTCAAAAAAAACCCATGTCTAGGATCCAAAACACGGACACTGGTGGCTCCAATTCGGGTCGGGCACACTAGTCGGGTACTGGCCCGTATCATTGTTCACACACCTGATGGAGCATGGGAACATGGTCCAGTTCGGTGGAGAGATAGTGAACACAAGACCTGGTGGTTCACATACGTCGACTAAAATGGGAAGTGGACATTTTGCAGGTGAAGGTTTTGGAAAAGCGTCTTACTTTAGGAATATGGAGATGGTAGATTGGGACAATACTCTTATTCCGACATCTAATCTTAGAGTTCTTGCGGATCATCCGAATTGTTATGACATAAGAGGAGGCGTAAACCGGGTTTGGGGCAATTATTTTTATTACGGAGGACCCGGTAAAAACTCGAAGTGTCCTTAGAGATGAAAAAATAGTAAATTATGTGTTTTCAGCCGACGTAGGTGAGTTTTTTTGGGATTGAGGGCTCTGGACAAAGATCCAGAGATTTTTTTTTAAAGGTATGTGTAAGAAAAGAAATATACCGATACCGATTGATTAATGAACTCAAATGTGAAGTGCAACCTGAATGAGATGAATCTATTATTTAGATGCTGATTAATTATAAAAATCAGAATGCTATAAAATTCTAAATTCAAGATGAGATTTTTCTGATTAACATGTGGACAAAATATTTTAAGGGGAAACTGAAAACAACATGAAAGACAACAATATTTTCTGGTTACCCTGATGTACTGGACTGCCCACAAAACTCAAGTCCAGTGGGCTTTTCTACTGGATTTAATTTTTTTTTTTGAAAAAACAAACATGAAAAACTGTTATGTAAATTTATTTCACTGGTTGACAAAAAAAAGAATAAAATTATTTCACTGAAACTTCGATGAAATTCTATAATTTTGGTAAACCATTTTCCCAAGTCCCACCAAAAACTCAAAGCGTCGTGGAGGCGTGAACAACGTGATAACAATTCAGTATGGTCCACTCCTAATTACACGAAATTTCACGAAACATGACGAATTTTCTCAGGACAGTTCATCAGCTGCTCCTACTCTACCAACCAAAACGTTTATTTATTTATTTTTATTTCAATTTAAAAATGTTATAAAGTACAGTAAAGCATTGTTCAAGTTCGCTGAGCCATATCTTAGCGGGACCCACTTTATTTCCAAAAATAACACGTGGCGTCCACACAGAGGTATTAAAACACAGTTCTTCTTCCTCCGAGCTTTTCTTTTCATTCTAGACGCGTCTTCCCCAGAGAGGAAAAACAATTTAAACTAAACAACAAAAAAAAAGAAAAAGAAAAAACAAGTGCGAGTCTTTTATTGGGCATTAGGCAAAGAAAGCGTTTTCATGCGTCAGGTAAATTACTACAAATTACAAAAACGAACGAGAAAGTTGTGTGTGGTGTGGTGAGAGGCAAACTATCTCTTCTAGAAGCAAAGAATCTGATTTCAATGTCGAACAAAGATCAGATTTTGATTACTGGGTTTTGAGAAAAGTCTGCGTCTTTGAGGTTCCTCTGCTTCTGGGTATTCGTAAAAGAGACGAAAGATTTGATTTTTTGAGGAGGATGATTCAATGGTTCGTTGTAACAGCTCTCCAGCTAGCAGAGCTGTCAGTGAGCTCCGTCGTTCACATGGTGTACGGGCTTTACATATTCAGCTCCGCCGTCGCCGGAGATCTAACACAGACGTTGAGCGAGTCAATCTTCAAGACCAAGACCACCGTCGAAGTCAAACGGATTGACCAAGGGAAGACGACGACGCAAGTCAATGATCTGCCTCCTATTGTTTTAGTCCATGGCATTTTCGGATTTGGAAAAGGAGTAAGCAAAAAAAAAAGAAAAAAAAACAGTTGTTCTCTGCTTTGATGTGTTTCTTTTGTTTGATTGGGGTTTGGTGATTGCAGAGATTAGGTGGGTTGTCATATTTTGCTGGAGCTGAGAAGAAGGATGAGAGAGTGTTGGTTCCTGATTTGGGGTCTTTGACGAGTGTTCACGATAGGTGAAAAAACAAGAAAGTTTCAGTCTTTTTGTTGTTATGATATATAGTTGTAATTGTAATCTGCTGATATAAAGGATGGATTTTTTTTTTAAATAGGGCTAGAGAGTTGTTTTATTACTTGAAAGGTGGACGAGTTGATTACGGTGAAGATCATAGTAAAGCTTGTGGGCATTCTCAGTTTGGTCGTTTCTATGAGAAAGGTTTATTCTTTTTCTTTTTTTGAGTAGCTTTAAGATTCACTCTTTGTGCTGATGAATCTGTACTTCAGGGGAGTATCAAGAATGGGATGAAGATCATCCTATTCACTTTGTGGGTCACTCTGCTGGTGCTCAAGTTGTTCGTGTGTTGCAGCAAATGCTCTCTGACAAGGTAACAAAAAAAAAAAAACAAGATTCATTAAGCAGGATTTGGTTTTAATTGTGTTGTGTTAATGAAGTTGATTTGCTTGTGGTGTGTTTCAGATGTTTAGTGGTTATGAGAACACAAACGAGAACTGGGTTTTGAGTTTAACATCCTTATCAGGAGCATTAAACGGCACTACTCGAACCTACCTTGATGGAATATCGTGAGTTTTTTTTTGCTCTACCTAACAATCCTTTGGAGTTATAATCAAAAATGTATATGATAACAATGTCAGGCCAGAGGACGGGAAGTCCCTCAAACTCATCTCTCTCCTTCAGATTTGTAAGCTTGGAGTCATAATGTACGACTGGATCGACATCCCTTGGCTTAAATCCTATTACAACTTCGGGTTCGACCATTTCAACATGTCCTGGAAGAAGACAGGTTTACGCGGTCTTGTTGATTGCCTCCTTGGCAACGCAGGCCCCTTTGCCTCATCTGGTGACTGGATCCTGCCTGACCTCTCTATCCAAGGGTCCTTGAAGATCAATGCTGATCTCAAGACTTTCCCAAACACGTTCTACTTCAGCTACGCGACCAAGCGTACTAGAAAGCCTCTTGGGATGATGACTGTTCCTTCGGGTGTGATGGGGATCCATCCTCTTCTTTTCATCCGTGTGTTGCAGATGAGTCAGTGGCGGTTCCCTCGTGACATCCCTCTGCCTTATAAGGGTTACAGGTAAAAGGTTTGTTATAATGCTACACACTATACAAACCTGTATATTAAGCTGAGTTTTTTTTGCAGAGATGAAGATTGGCAAGACAATGATGGAGCGTTGAATACTATATCCATGACTCACCCTAGAATACCTGTTGAACATTCTAATCTCATTGTTCATAGTGACTCAGATTGTCTACCTCTCCAACCAGGCATTTGGTTAGTCTTCTTCTCTCTATATTAAGAGTCTTACAGGATTTTCTTGAATGTATCCATTCCCAACAGGTACTACAAGATCGTGGAGGCGGATCATATTCTATTCATAGTGAACCGAGAGAGAGCAGGTGTGGAGTTTGATTTGATCTACGACAGTATCTTTGAACGGTGCAGGAAACATGTATTCCGGAAGAGCCCTCAGACATTGCCGAATGAAGCTCAACAGCAGCTAGGAGGAGACCAAGAAGATTAGAGGGGGCCGGCCAACACATGTGTATAGCTTTTGCTTCATCATCATGATTCATGTTTCTACATCCTATGTCCACACTCGAACCATATGCCTTTTTTTATTTTTATTTTTTTAATATAGTTGAGTTCTAGCCGTAATGAAAGATTTAAAAGAGTTGGAAGGTTTAACAACACCAAAACAAGGTCATATTGAGACAAGACAAAGTGACGAATGAGTAAATGAAAATACATAAACTAAGCTTTGTTAACTGAGACTAATATTTCTTCTTTTGATCATGTCTACTTGCGCTTCTAAGTCCTTGTGTTGTTTCCTTTTGCCTCGAAGAGCAGGTTGCTTGATCTGCACTAGGCTTGGAACATAAGACCACATGTCGATGCAACAGTTTCTGTCTGTGCCACCTAAACGTTCTCCGAGTTTTAGCGTTTTTAAGTATCCATCCTCTCCAACAATGTTAAATGTTTTAGAGTAGTAAAACATGGCGACTTTCTTCTCCTCGTCAATAAAGAAACTATCGATTGTAATCAAAGCGCAATCTCCCGTTTCCACTGTCAAGAACTTGGTCCACGACACCTTTTCGGCCTCGATCTTAGTACTAATCCATATCTTATACTCCATTGTCTCAAACTCATGTGGAGATTCTTCGTTGCTGCGAGTAACTAAAACGGCAAGCTTCTCTTCTCTAACACATGATAAAATCACATCCTCATTCTTCTCAGCGTCTAACGGGAGACGCAGAAGAGGACCAAAACTCTCACTTTTAAAATCGAAACAGATAATGTGATCCTCAGGCAAATCTTCTTTGTTACTTTGTGAAGTAGGCCAGTAGGTGTTTCCTTTGATAGACACGCCACCGCGATAAGATAATATACACCAGTTTGGAGTGATGTCAAGAGTCTTCCATGAACTAGAGTCGAAATCGTAAATCTCATAACATGAATACTGGTGTGTAGGCCATATCATAATACTTGTCTATAGACCTCAATAATTTGTAGCCACGACAAGATGAGCCTTTGTCCTCGTATCCCAGAGCGTATGTGAACCAGTTCAAGGGGCAAATGTCTGGTCGGTGAGGGTCTCTAGCTTCTATGGACACTAGTTTGACCCAAATACGGATTCCAAACAATATATTTGGTAAGATCATCTCTCAAGACGCATAACAATAAACCATCGCAGTGGATAACTTGAGATATCTTGATTTGTTTGTCTAGGCAAGTAAGTCTACCTTGGCACTCTACGAATGGATCTTCATCCATGCCGCCTAGAACGACCCTCGTGAGATAAAGATTGTAATCCATCTTTGCGATCATCAGAGACTCACCTTCCTTTACAGTGCTTAGTTTATCAATGTGCATCTTTAAAAAGCTTCGGCTTTTGGATAAAGAGTCCCACTCTTTGCAAGTTAATCTCACTGCTCGCATATATTTCAAGGGAACCCTAGACAGAATCTCTTCTACCAAATTTACAGGAAGATCGGAGATCTTCGTCACTGTTTCAATCTGGACTGATTTGTCGCGCGAAGAAGTGACGATCATGTCGGCCTTGTTGACGGGAGTGGCCATGGCGCACACTGTGCCTTTCAAGACGAGCTCTTCGGCCATGGTGTTAGGGGAATGTTGAGGAGTGAATCTAGGTTTTTTTTTTTAAACAAGAAACAAGACACTTCTATAGTTTTAGCTGGGAGCCCGTTTTAGCTCGAGTAATTCGGACTATTACACGGCCGAAATAATATCCAACTATATGATGGGCTTCAAAAGAAAAACACTTGTATACATTTGTCAACTTTTCCACTAAAAGTTTTAAATATTTTCCGATACTTTTTAAAAAGAAATCTTCATATAAAATGTTTTTAAGTTTTTATATACAGTGATAACTGAATAAACATATTACAAAAACAATCTGAAAATTAAACCATAACCACGATCCATTCCATCCAAAATAATATAACTTTAAGCATAATACTCTGAACATTATTTACAAAGTGATTTGTATGTGTTATCACCACTATATTGTTAACAAAATAATGATGTAACTTCGAAAAATGATAATATGTATAATTTTTTTAAATAAAAATTTCTATTTATTGGCAGTGATTTCTGAATAGGTTAATAACTAATAACTCTTATATCATAACTTTATATATAAATATTTTTTTAGCAAAACTTTTGAAATATAATAATAACTAATAACTCATATATTACAATTAATATATTTATAAATATATATCAGTAATAAAAATAAACTAAATTTAAGTTAAGTTATTTTTTACATCAACTTATATATCATATTTGTATACATATATACATAGAGACAAAATTAATTGTAAGTGTACATTATCAAATACAAAAATAAAGAAATAGTAATCAAATAAAATATTTGTTGATAGTTAATTGAATAAATTTCATTTAAATTTATTAAGTCAACAGGTTAATAACATATTAATTTTTACCAGTTTAATGTTAGTTAAAACCAAGAAAATACAAAATTTATTAGAATTTATATTTTAAAATAAAATGATACAAATATTTTATGAAAATGTAAGCCTAACTTTATTAAAATATAAATTCAATTAGACAGAAATAATTAAACTATAAAAAAAGAAACAAGGCTACAAAAATATGTCTTTAGTTTTTCTCCAAATCTATGAAGCTAAAAGAGAAATATACATTTACACCTTTAGAATTAACTAATTTAAACTTTGGGTTTAAAGTAAAGGGTGGAATTTTGGGAATGAGATTTAAAATTTGAAAAAGGAAAAGTAAATATTAAAAATAAAAAATAGTTTCAAATTCCAACCGGATCGAGAAGGATCTGACTCGAATTCAACCCATTTTTTTGTAATATTCGAATGGGACCATTAAAATAAAAGAAGATTTCATTGTTATTTCTGTTTTTGTTTCTAAACATCCTATGCCCACCTGAATCATTTGCCTTTTTATTTAGTTGAGTTGTAGCTGCATTGAAGATTTAAGAGTTGTAAAAGAAGGTCTACCAACACCAGAACAAGGTCAGCTTAAGAAAAGACAAAAAGTTAAGAAGAGTAAATGCAAATACATAAACTAAGCTTTGTTAACCGAGACTAAATAAAACCGCAAGCTTGTCTTGGCTAATACAGAAATGTGATGAGTAGAACAAGCCTCAGATGACCAGACAGAAGAAGCCGCCTATACGTCTTATATCTTAGACATCTTAATAAAGACACGCTGCATCAGAAGAGCTAAGAGTAAATCAAAGACATCTATGAACGACTAATCATTTCGCACACTGCTACGATTTTCAATAGCGGCAAGTCTGGACATGTTTTGATCATATCGTTGACTTAGAACTTTTCTAAGTCACCTCGTTGTTTCCTTTGACCTCCTGGAGAAGGTTGCTTGATTTGCACTAGGCTTGGCACATAAGAGCACACCATCGGGCTACAGTATTTTACGTCTCTGCCATCACGTTCTACGAGCTCCAGCTCTTTCAAGTATCCATCCTCTCCAACAATGTTCAATGTTTCGGAGTAACCCATAGCGACTTTCTTCTCCTCGTCAATGAAGAAACTCACACAATCAGCCATAGCGTAAAATCCCATTTCCGTTTCCACTCTCAGGAACTTGCTCCAAGACACCTTTTCGGCCTCAATCTTAGTGCTAACCCATATCTCACACTCAAACGGATCTACTTCGTTGCGGGTAAGTAAAACCGCAAGCTTCTCTTCTCTAACACTTGATAAAGTAGCATAGCCTTCATCACCACCAGCGTCAAACGGGAGACGCAGAAGCGGACCAAAACTCTCACTTGAGAAATCGAAACAGATCATGTGATCGTCAAGCGTGTTTTCTTCTATGTTCCTTGGTGAAGCAGGCCAGCAAGTGTTTCCTTTGAGAGACACGCCATGCAATCCAAATTTTATACGCCAGTGTGGAGTGATATCAAGAGTCTTCCATGCATTAGAGTCGAAATCGTAAATCTCATAACGTGAATACTGGTGTGTACGTAGGTCTATAATCGTAATAGATGTCTATAAACCTAAATAATTTGTAGCCACGACAAGATGAGCCTTTGTCCTCGTATCCGAGGGCGTATGTGAACCTGTTCCATCTGTGTGGGCACTGAGAGCATGGAAACTCTATCGACCTAGTTTGACCCAAATATGGATTCCAAAGGATAGCATTGGTAAGCTCATCTTCAGAGAGGAATAGCAATAAACCATCGCAGTGGAAAACTTGAGATATCTCGATTTGTTTGTCTAGGCAAGTAAGTCTACCTTGGCACTCTACGAATGGATCCTCATCGGTTCCCCCCAGAACGACCGTCATGAGATAAAGATTGTAATCCACCATTGCGATTATCAGAGACTCACCTTCCTTTACTGCGCTTAGCTTATCAATATGCATCTTTGAAAAGCTTCGACTCTTTGATAAAGTGTCCCACTCTTTGCAAGTTAATCGAACTTCTCTCATATTTTTCAAGGGAACCCTAGAGAGAATCTCCTCCACCAAATTTACCGGAAGATCGGAGATCGTTGTTTCGATCGGGATTGACTTGTGGCGCGACGAAGTGACGATCATGTCGGCGTGGTTGACTGGAGTGGCGAAGATTGTGCTTTTACCTTCGGCCATGGTTGAGGAGTGAATCTAGGGTTGGTTTCTTAACAAGAAAACGAGGCTACATACACCGAAAGTAGAAGATGGCTGTAAAGGTTTCGGGCTCCAGTACACTTTTATTTTATTTTTTTTGTTTTTTTTTCTGACAACGGATCCAGTACACTTTTATACATTTGTCAATTGTCCCACTAAATTTTTTAGATTTTTTCAGATATATATTTTTGTAAATCTTCATATTAAAATATTTTTATTTGTTACAAATGATAACTGAAGAAACATATTGAAATGAGAGAAAAAAAAGAAAAACCACAATAACAATCCAATCTAGGACAAGGCATAATATCCATACCGAAATACCCGAACTGACTCGAAAATAAGCCATCTGATCCGTTCTGATTCTGTCTAAATATTCGAATGATCCCTTTTTCAGAACCTAAAAAAACGAAAACCGAATGAGTATTTGAATATATCCAAACATATAAATGTTTAAAATATTATTTTAAATTATATTTATAATAATATATTAGCTATGAAAAAAAAATTAAGTATTTTCTAAATGTTTTATAAAAAAATAAAATAATAATTGGATATTTAAAAAATATTTAACTTTAGTTTTTATATTTTATCTTCATTTGACATACAAAATATTAAAAAAACTAGTTTAGACTATCTAAAAAATTTTTGTAGCAAGTTAAGCGTTTTGTATCTAACAAAAAATATCAAGATATAAAAATTCATAAATATTTAAATATCTAATGTGAATGATATAATTAAAATTAAGACTTAAAATAAACCAAAAGTAAAACGTCACTAAAAATTATCGATAACAAAAATAAACTAACACAAAATTAAATTAACTAATTTTTGTTTTCTTTATTATCATTCACTTAATTTGTTTTCAACTAAGTAAAAACTAGAAAAATAATAAGTAAAATTTTATTTATTGGTTCAACCATTGGTTCAACCGGTAACCGAATTTCAGGTTTTAGAGGTTTTTGCGGGTTTTTGAATTTTTAAATTTTGGGTCTTTTACAAAACCCAAACCGGATTTACAGGCTCAACCGCGGATCCGAGTCTGGTTTCATAACAGTGCTAATAACACTATATTTATGGTTATTTTTATATAAAAAATAACCAATTCGAATTATATAAATTGAGTATTTTTGGAGGTTTTAAATTATTTCAGATATAGTTAGTAGTTGTGATATAAAATACCTTAATTGAATTGAGTAGTTTAGATATTTCGGTTAAAATACGGATCCAGAAGGATCTACTCAAATCCATTCCGATTTTTTTGTAATATTCAAATGATATCATTTTTAAAATGATACATTTAACATTCAATTGAATGTATCATATTCTATTCATTGTTAACAGAGAGAGACTTTGTAGATATATTTCCTGGATGTCAAAATTTCTTACATTCTACGAACTCATAATCGGATTTCATATTCTCTAGATAGGACGGCAAGATCTTTCCATAGAGAACTTTTTTTTGTTGGTTGTTCTATCTCGGTATGGTTACACATACCACGTCAAGTTTAAGTAATAGAATAGCCTTTGTTGTTAAAAGAAAAAACGAGAGAGAGCAGGTGTGGAGTTTGATTTGATGTACGACAGAATATTTGAGCGGTGCAGGAAACATGTATTCCAGAAGAGCCCTCAGACATTGCCGAATGAAGCTAAGCAGCAGCGAGGAAGAGACCAAGAAGTTAGAGAAGGCCAACAAATGTGTATAGCTTTTGCTTCATGATTAATTTCATTAAAGAAATAGATTTCTTTGTTAGTTCTGTTTTGTGTCTAAACATCCTATGTCCACACTACGCCTTTTTTTAATGTAGTTGAGTTCTAGCCGTAATAAAAGATTTAAAAGAGTTGTAAAAGAAGGTTTACCAAGACCAAAACAAGGGCATCTTAAGACAAGACAAAGTGAAGAATGAGTAAATGCAATAAACTTTTTTAACTGAGACTAATCATCACCTCTTTTGATCATATCGTTGAGTTTCTAAGTCCTTGTGTTGTTTCCTTTTGCCTCCAACCGCAGGTTGCTTGATTTTCACTAGACTTGGAACATAAGACAACACCTTTACGCAACAGTTTTTGTATATGCCCAAATGTTCCCCGAATTTCAGCTTTTCTAAGTATCCATCCTCTCCAACAATGTTCAATGTCTTCGAGTAGGCTTCTTTAAACCCATGGCGACTTTCTTCTCCTAATTAATAAAGAAACTACCACAATTAATAAGAGCGTAAAATCCAGCTTCCGTTTCCACTCTCAAGAACTTGATCCACAACACCTTTTCGGCCTCAATCTTAGTACTGATCCATATCTTAAGCTCCAGTGAAGATGTTTCGTTGCTGTGAGTAAGTAAAACAGCAAGCTTCTCTTCTTTAACACATGATAAAGTCACATCATCATTATTCTCAGCGTAGAACGGGAGAGGCAGAAGAGGACCAAAACTCTCATTTGTAAAATTGAAACAGATTATGTGATCGTCATCTTCTCCTGTGTTAATGTGTGAAGCAGGCCAGTATGTGTTTCCTTTGAGAGACACGCCACCCCGATCAGGTAGTATACGGGTGTTTGGAGTGATATCAAGAGTGTTCCATGTACTAGAGTCGAAATCGTAAATCTCATAACATTAAAACTGGTCTCTACGTGTATCATAAAACTTGTCCATAAACCTCAAGGTAGCCACGACAAGATGAGCCTTTCTCCTCGTATCGAAAAGCGTATGTGAACCAGTTCCATCTGGCTGGGCGGTGAGAGTATCTAGACTCTATGGACCTTGTTTGACCCAAATATGGATTCCAAACAATATATTTGGTAAGATCATCTCTCAAAACGCATATCAATAAACCACTGCAGTGGAAAACTTGAGATATCTTGTTTTGTTTGTCTAGTCGACCTTGGCACTCTATAGATGGATCTTCATCTGTGCCGAGAACGACCCTAGTGAGATAAAGATTGTGACTGTAGAGCTTTGGTGATGAGAATCAGTCCGGTTAGGCTTAAACCGAGATGAGTATTGTCAATTGAGCTGCTGGATTGAAGTGGTGGTTATCCGGTTCAGTTAAGGAGTTAAGCTCATGGTTTATGACGGTTATGTCAACTTAATGTGTGTAATTAGTCCCTCATATATAAAGGGCATATGTGGTTAATCCCCTCTCTCTTGTGAGCTATGTTCTTGTTGTAAACAAGAGAGGGATTCTTCGATTCTATTGTACAGAAAAGGATAGTGAATTAGCTGAATCATTCAGCTCGAGACGTAGGGTTGTTACTCCACTTGGAGGGCCTGAACTCGTAAAATCTCTGTGTGTTCTTTTCTTTCGTGTGTTATCTTCAAGTTCGAGAGTTAGATTGTTCTTGTGGAATCACATTTGAGCAGAGAGATCCTAACAAAGTGGTATCAGAGCCGCGTTGAAGCTCGATGGATGACTCGATGACGAAGATCAAGGTCGCGATCTTCGATGGTCAAGGTGATTTCTCGATGTGGAAGAAACGGATGTTGGCTCATCTATCGATTCTGGGATTGAAGGATGCGCTTGAAGAATCGATCCCAGATCCCAAGCCGATGAAGAAAGAAGAAGATCCTGATACATATCAAGAAAGATTGAAGGAGGAAGAAGTCAAACGACTTGAGCGAGCTGAGAAGGCGATGAACATGATGATCCTGAATCTAGGAGATCATGTTCTACGGAAGCTCGAAGATTGTACAACTGCCTCAGCAATCTGGATAGCTCTCGAAAGGTTGTACAATCGAAAGAATCTTCCGAATCGAATTCATATGCAGCACAAGTTCTACACGTTTAGAATGGTGGATTCGAAGTCAATAGATCAGAATATTGATGAGTTCTTGAAGCTTGTATCTGGTCTAGCTAGCTTGAAGGTTGAAGTCACGGAAGAAGTTCAAGCAATCTTGCTACTCAACTCGTTACCATCCCAGTATAACTCTCTCAAGGAAACTCTGAAGTATGGGAGAGAATCTCTCAACATTGAAGACGTGATGAATGCTGCGAAGTCCAAAGAAATAGAGTTGAGAGAAAAGCAAGATCTGAGTGCGCCAGAGAAGACTGGAGATGCGTTAGTAGCAAGGGGAAGATCGGAGAAGAGGGAGTCTGGAAACAAGAAGTGGAAGAGCAGGTCAAGATCCAACTCTGGATCTAGAATCACCTGCTGGTATTGCAAGAAAGAAGGACACAAGAAAGCTGATTGCTTTGCGCGTAAGAAGAGACTAGAAGGTGAAGAAAGTGCTGAAGCTGCGGTAGTGATTGATGCACTAATGGTCTCTGATACATGGCATCTAGAGAAGTGGGTGATAGACTCTGGATGCTCATACCATATGACCTCAAGACGCGACTGGTTTGATACGTTTGAAGAAGTAGACTCTGGAAAGGTCAAGCTTGGAGATGACTTCGCAGTAGACGTGATGGGAATTGGTTCAGTGAGGATCAAAGCCTACGATGGAACTGTAAAGGTTATTAACAACGTCAGGTATGTTCCTAAACTCAAACGGAACCTACTCTCGACTGGAACCCTGGATAGACTAGGTTTTGATCACTCTGGAGGAAAATGAAAGACTAGGTTCTATAAAGATGAAAAGTTAGCTTTGCAAGGAACCTTGTCTGGAACTCTGTATTTGTTGGATGGTGAAACTGTGATTGCAGGTGAAAGCAATAGCGTAACAGCAAAGAAATCGAAAGAAGAAACAGAGTTATGGCACAGACATTTAGGTCACATGAGTATGAAAAATTTGCAGATTCTTGTGAGGAAAGGAATCCTAGACAAGAGAAAGATTGGAGAGTTGAGTTTCTGTGAAAACTGTGTTATGGGTAAACACAAACGGCTAAGCTTCCAGATCGGGAAGCACAACTCTGGAGAAGCTCTCAGATACGTTCATGCTGATCTATGGGGTTCTCAAAACGTCACGCCCTGTATTTCTCGGAAGCAGTATTTTCTCTCCATCATTGACGACTTTACTCGAAAGGTTTGGGTGTTCTTCTTGGCAGCTAAGAGTGAAGCTTTTGAGCATTTCAGTGAGTGGAAGAAGCTTGTAGAAAATCAGATCAACAAGAAGGTGAAATGTTTGCGTACTGACAACGGTCTCGAGTTCTGCAATACTGAGTTCGATGGCTTTTGCAAGAGCAACGGTATAGAGAGACACATGACATGTGCCTACACACCCCAGCAAAACGGTGTGGCAGAGCGCATGAATCGAACCATAATGGAGAAGGTTAGGTGTCTTCTGAATGAATCTGGTTTCGGAGAAGAGTTCTGGGCAGAAGCTGTGTCAACAGCTGTATATCAGATAAACAGAAGTCCCTCGTCTGCAATAGATAGCAACATTCCAGAAGAGCTATGGCTTGGGAAGAAGCCTGGGTATAAGCACATGAAGAGGTTCGGGTGCATTGCTTACGTTCACAAAGATCAAGGGAAGCTATAGCCTAGAGCAGTTAAAGGTGCGTTTCTGAGTTATCCTGTTGGAGTTAAGGGATACAAAATTTGGCTACTCGAAGAAGAGAAGTGTGTGATTAGTAGAAACGTGATCTTTGTGGAAGAGAAAGTCTATAAAGATGAAGCTAAAACTCAGAAAGAAAAAGTAGGTCCAAATGGCAAAGAGAAGAGTGGTTCTGTAATGGTGTGAAGACCAATATGGTTCAGGGTAAGGAACACTCAGAAGAAGCTACCAGAAGTGTTGGTCAGTTAGTCGCTCAAGAGGATGTTGAGTCTGGGAGTGATGAAGAAGATAACGTTGATGTCCTTGCAGTAGCTTCCGGAAGTTATAACATAGCTAGAGACAGACCGAGAAGAGAGATAATTCCTCCAGTAAGGCTCGGCGACTATGACTTGGCTGCGTTTGCTTTGCTAGCAGCAGTAGAGGTCAGTTTGGACGAACCAAAGGATTATCAAGAAGCTATGAAGAGTAAGGACAGGAAGTTGTGGTGTGGAGGGATGGATGAAGAGATGAATTCTCTAGAAACTAATGAGACTTGGGTACTAGTGAAGAGACCTAAGGACAGGAAGGTTATAGGCTGTAAATGGGTTTACAGAAAGAAGTTGGGTATTCCTGGAGTAGAGGAGCCTCGTCACAAGTGCAGACTAGTAGCCAAAGGCTATTCCCAAAAGGAAGGCATAGATTATCAAGAAGTCTTCTCTCCGGTTGTAAAGCACGTATCCATAAGGTTTCTGTTGGCAATCACTGTGCATGAAGACCTTGAGCTAGAGCAACTTGATGTCAAAACGGCATTTCTTCATGGAGTTATTGAGGAAGAGATATTCATGGAGCAGCCTGAGGGATACGTGGTAAAGGGAAAAGAAGACTACGTATGCAAGCTTGAGAAGGCTTTATACGGTTTGAAACAAGCACCAAAGCAGTGGAATAAATGCTTTGATCAGTTCGTGGTTGAGCAAGGATTCAGAAGGAGTGAGTTCGATCATTGCGTATATATCAAGGAATCTAAAGCCGGGTTCAAAGTCTACCTCCTATTGTATGTAGATGATATGTTACTTGCATCTAAAGATACGGAAGAGATCAAGTCAGTGAAGAAGCTGTTGAGCAGTAGGTTTGATATGAAGGATCTAGGTCCAGCAAGAAGAATTTTGGGTATGGACATAGAGAGAGACCGTGAAGGTGGGGTATTAACGCTTTCTCAGTCGAGTTATCTCAAGAAGGTTCTTCAAGTGTTCAACATGGGTGAAGCTAAGGAAGTCTCTACTCCTATTGGGACTCAGTTCAGGTTGTCTGCGATAAAAGATGATGATGGTCAGGTTCCAGTAGGAGATGATGTTCCCTATGCAAATGCTATCGGCAGTGTGATGTATGCGATGATTGGAACAAGATGTGATTTGGCTTATGCAGTTGGATTGATCAGTCGGTTTATGAGCAATCCAAGTTCAGATCATTGGTCAGCTGTGAAGTGGGTGCTGCGATATATAAGAGGAACACAAGATAAGAAGCTTGTGTTCAGAAAGCAAGAGGAGTTTAAAGTCGAGGGGTTTTGCGACTCAGATTTCTTGTCAGACTTGGACAGAAGAAGGTCCATTTCGGGTTATGTGTTCACAGCAGGGGGCTGTGCTATCAGCTGGAAGTCAGGACTTCAGGATGTAGTAGCATTATCAACAACTGAGGCTGAGTACATGGCGTTGGTTGAGGCTGTGAAAGAAGGCATCTGGCTTAAAGGGTTGATAGAAGAGTTCGGCTACAAGCAGAAGAGTGTTGACGTCTGGTGTGACTCTCAGAGTGCTCTGTGCTTGGCAAAGAACAATGTTCATCATGAGAGAACGAAACACATAAGCCGGAAGATGCATTTTATCAGAGACATTATAGCACAAGGTGATGTAAAGGTGCTAAAGATTGCTACCGTGAAGAATCCTACTGATATGTTGACAAAGGTTCTTCCAGTGGAAAAATTCGAGAAGGCTCTGAGCGTTCTCGGTGTAGCGTGTCACTGATATGGAGCCTTAGGGCTTGGGAGTGCATATGTTTGCCACATTAAAGAGCATAGTTGGATTGATGTCATCAAGGTGGGGTTTTGTAGAGCTTTGGTGATGAGAATCAATCCGGTTAGGCTTAAACCAAGACGAGTATTGTCAATTGAGCTGCTGGATTGAAGTGGTGGTTATCCGGTTCAGTTAAGGAGTTAAGCTCATGGTTTATGACGGTTATGTCAACTTAATGTGTGTAATTAGTCCCTCATATATAAAGGGCATATGTGGTTAATCCCCTCTCTCTTGTGAGCTATGTTCTTGTTGTAAACAAGAGAGGGATTCTTCGATTCTATTGTACAGAAAAGGATAGTGAATTAGCTGAATCATTCAGCTCGAGACGTAGGGTTGTTACTCCACTTGGAGGGCCTGAACTCGTAAAATCTCTGTGTGTTCTTTTCTTTCGTTTGTTATCTTCAAGTTCGAGAGTTAGATTGTTCTTGTGGAATCACATTTGAGCAGAGAGATCCTAACAGTGACCCATCTTTGCGATCACCAGAGACTCACCTGATCTTGTTTTATCAATGTGCATCTTTGAAAAGATTCGACTCTTGGATAAAGCGCCCCAGTGTTTGCAAGTTAATCTCTTTGCTCTCATATATTTTAAGGGAATCCTAGCTTGAGAGAATCTCTTCGTCACTGTTTCAATCTGGACTGACTTGTCGCGCAATGAAGTGCCGATCACTCGGTCGGCGTTGTTGACGGAAATGGCGATGGCGCATACTCTGCCTTTCAAGACGAGCTCTTCAGCCATGGTTTTAGGATTTTTTTTAAAACAAGAAATAAGCCCCTCCAATGAGGTTCTATCCATTGGAGTTCTAAAAATACATGTGCATATGTATATTTTATATGTATATATAGGTGTGGAGTCCATTTCTTGGTGGAGAACCCCATCTAAAGATTCTTAAAACCTCCATTTAAGAACCTTTGGACAGAGTTCTCCACCAAAAAATGGAAGACATATATGAAAGACTAATAATAAACTAAGCTTTGTTAACTGAGACTTGTCACATCCTTGCGTTTCTAAGACGGCTTGGAAGTTGGAACATAATAAGAGAGACACGCTACACCAGAAGAGCTAAGAGTAAACTGAAGACATATATGAAAGACTAATCATCTCGTTTTTCTCCTTGTTTTTGCAGAATATTTCAATAGCGGCAAGACTCGACATAATTTGATCAAATCGTTGTTTTTCTAAGTCCCTTTGTTGTTTCCTTTGACCTCCTGAACCAGGTTGCACTAGGCTTGGAACATAAGAGCACACCTTTACCCCACAGTTTCTATCCCTGCCTGCAAGTTCGAGATTTTTAAATATCCTGCCTCTCCAACAGTAGCCCATTGCGACTTTCTTCTCCTCGTCTATAAAGAAACTTTTACTTGTTACTTCCAACGATGTTAACACTGGAAGCTATTTCATCATATGATTCATGATCATTGTTACTTCCTTCAAATCTTTGTTTTTTTCTTTAAAACATTTTATTGTGGCTTTGATTTTTTTTTAATAAATGGCTCTGCATTAATACTTTTTTTTTTTGTAAACTAAAAAAAAGAGTTTTAAAAAATTATTCCTAAGGGCCCTAATACTTCTTATTTTATGATCCAACGTAGATAAATATATCGAGAATCTAAGCTTTCTTATTTTGTTGAATTTAGTTGTAACAAAGCCTCCATCTAAAGGGGAAAATTCTTTATTAATATTCAGTTATTCAGTGAGGCAAGCCACAAGCCAAGAGATGACATATATAGTCGAATACCTAAGCAATAAAAAACGCTATCTAAACCCAAAAAGAAACTCATAAAAATCCAAAAAAAATGATAGCATATAAAAAAGGAAAAGGCAACACCAAAACGACATCTTAATTAAAAAACACGCTGAATCAGAAGAACTAAGAGTAACTGAAAGACTAAACCATGCCAAGCTTTTTAAGTGCAACAAGTCTCGACATGTTTTGATCAAATCGTTGCTTTTCTAAGTCACTTTCGCGTTTCCTTTTACCTTCTGCAGCAGTTTTTTATAGTTGCACTCGATACGCTTTTTAGCTGCAGCAAGTCCAGACATTTTTTGATCAAATAGTTGCTTTTCTAAGTCGCTTTGTTCTTTCCTTTTACCTCCTGCAGCAGGTTGCTTAATTTGCACTAGGCTTTGAACATAAGAGTACGCCATTGCCCTACCATACACTATGTTACCGGCTAAACCTTCTACGAGTTCCAGCTTTTTTAAGTATCCAGCCTCTCCAACAATGTTAAATGTTCTGGTGTAGTATTCTGCAAAACCCATGGCAACTTTTTTCCCCTCGTCAATAAAGTAACCACGAGAATTCACCAGAGCGAAAAATCCCGTTTCTGTTTCCACTCTCAAGAACTTGCTCCACAACACCTTTTCGGCCTCAATCTTAGTACTAATCCATATGTCAAACTCCAACGGGCCTGCTTCGTTGTGAGTAAGTAAAGCCGCAAGCTTCTCTTCTCTAACACATGATAAAGTCACATAGTCATCATCCCCAGCGCTAAAAGGGAGAGGCAGAAGGGGACCAAAACTCTCACTTGTAAAATCGAAACAGATTATGTGATCAATCGAGTAATTTTTTGGGTAACTTTGAAAAGCAGGCCAGTAAGTGTTTCCTTTGAGAGACATGCCACCCTGCTCCTGATGACATATTATATGCCAGTTTGGAGTGATATCAAGAGTCTTCCATGTACTAGAGTCGAAATCGTAAATCTCATACCATACAAACCGGTCTCTGGTATAATAGTCAACGTACTGATCTATAAACCTCAAGAATTTGTAGCTACGACCAGAGCCTTTGTCCTCGTATCCGAGAGCATAATTGAACCCGTCCCATCCAATTCCGCGGTGAGAAAATCTAAATTCTATCGACCTTGTTTGACCCCAATAGGGATTCCAAACAATAGCTTTGCTATCATCATCTACCAAGACACATAGCAATAGACCATCACAGTGGAAAGCTTGAGATATTTTGATTTGTTTGTTAAGTTTACCTTTATACTCTATGATGGGATCTTCATTGTCCGCGAGAACAACCTTCGTGAGATATAGATTGTAATCCAACGTTACGATCATCATAGACTCAACTTCCCTTGCTGCGCTTATTTTGTCGATATGCATCTTTGAAAAGCTTCGGCTTTTGGACAAAGTGTCCCACTCTTTGCAAGTTGATCGAACCTCTCTCATATTTTTAACGGAGACCCTACAGAGAATCTCCTCTACCAAACTTATTGGAAGGTCGGAGATCTTCGTCATTGTTTCAGTCTGCAACAAGGTTTTTTTTTCTCTTTGGTCCCTTGCGCCTCCGAATCTATATATATATATATATACCATTTAGTACTCTAAACCCTACAAACACTTTGAACCCGAGTAACGATTTGAGGGAAACTCTACAATATCATGAAATATTATATTTCTTTTAATTTTATAAATTTATCATAATTTAAAAACAATTTTGTTTTATATTTTAAAAATATTTAAAATATAAGTATTTGCTCTTATAAAATAAGATATTTTAAATAAGATATTTAAAATATTTATTTTAGCAAAAAATAAAAATAAAAAAAATAAGATATTTGCTGTTACAAAAAAAAACGAGAGAGAACAGGTGTAGAGTTTGATTTGATCTACGACAGAATATTTGAGCGGTGCAGGAAAAATGTATTCCAGAAGAGCCCTCAGACATTGCCGAATGAAGCTAAGCAGCAGCGAGGAGGAGACCAAGAAGATTAGAGAAGGCCAACAAATGTGTATAGCTTTTGCTTCATGATTAATTTCACTAAAGAAATAGATTTCTTTGTTAGTTCTGTTTTGTGTCTAAACATCCTATGTCCACACTACGCCTTATTTTTAATGTAGTTGAGTTCTAGCCGTAATAAAAGATTTAAAAGAGTTGTAAAAGAAGGTTTACCAAGACCAAAACAAGGTCATCTTAAGACAAGACAAAGTGAAGAATGAGTAAATGCAATAAACTTTTTTAACTGAGACTAATCATCACCTCTTTTGATCATATCGTTGAGTTTCTAAGTCCTTGTGTTGTTTCCTTTTGCCTCCAACCGCAGGTTGCTTGATTTTCACTAGACTTGGAACATAAGACAACACCTTTACGCAACAGTTTTTGTATATGCCCAAATGTTCCCCGAATTTCAGCTTTTCTAAGTATCCATCCTCTCCAACAATGTTCAATGTCTTGGAGTAGGCTTCTTTAAACCCATGGCGACTTTCTTCTCCTAATCAATAAAGAAACTACCACAATTAATAAGAGCGTAAAATCCAGCTTCCGTTTCCACTCTCAAGAACTTGATCCACAACACCTTTTCGGCCTCAATCTTAGTACTGATCCATATCTTAAGCTCCAGTGAAGATGTTTAGTTGCTGTGAGTAAGTAAAACAGCAAGCTTCTCTTCTTTAACACATGATAAAGTCACATCATCATTATTCTCAGCGTAGAACGGGAGAGGCAGAAGAGGACCAAAACTCTCACTTGTAAAATTGAAACAGATTATGTGATCGTCATCTTCTCCTGTGTTAATGTGTGAAGCAGGCCAGTATGTGTTTCCTTTGAGAGACACGCCACCCCGATCAGGTAGTATACGGGTGTTTGGAGTGATATCAAGAGTGTTCCATGTACTAGAGTCGAAATCGTAAATCTCATAACATTAAAACTGGTCTCTACGAGTATCATAAAACTTGTCTATAAGTAGCCACGACAAGATGAGCCTTTCTCCTCGTATCGAAAAGCGTATGTGAACCAGTTCCATCTGGCTGGGCGGTGAGAGTATCTAGACTCTATGGACCTTGTTTCACCCAAATATGGATTCCAAACAATATATTTGGTAAGATCATCTCTCAAGACGCATAACAATAAACCACTGCAGTGGAAAACTTGAGATATCTTGTTTTGTTTGTCTAGTCGACCTTGGCACTCTATAGATGGATCTTCATCTGTGCTGAGAACGACCCTAGTGAGATAAAGATCGTGACCCATCTTTGCGATCACCAGAGACTCATCTGATCTTGTTTTATCAATGTGCATCTTTGAAAAGATTCGACTCTTGGATAAAGCGCCCCACCGTTTGCAAGTTAATCTCACTGCTCTCATATATTTCAAGGGAACCCTAGAGAGAATCTCTTCGTCACTGTTTCAATCTGGATTGACTTGTGAGTTTTTTACATTCTAGAGCAGTTTCCAAGTTTTATTTACAAGATAAGACACTTTGTGCTATCCAGACAGTTTTTTGCAACTAGAAATCAAACCATTAAAACTAAAGTCATCTATCTAACTAAAGTGGTCCCACCATCTTCTTAAATTGATTATTTTTTTTTTTTCTGAAACAGACAAACAAAAATTAAAAATCAAAAAACTTCTTCTTCCCATTTCACTTTTGGATATCTCAATCCATCGTGCATCATGTCATCTATATTGGAGTTCTTCTTCATAGTACTTTTTGGTCTTCCTCCGTCATCGTTGACAAACTCGAGCGGAAGCCGCCGCGGTATTGTCTTCTCCTTTGCCGCAAAACAATCAGAACATCTTCCTCCTCCACGTTGTTCTCTGTAACAATTTCCAAATCTAAAAAAAAAACTCACTATTTTTGAAATCTGAAGTTGAAAAACTTTTTATAAATGACAAAACTATGATTTTGAAGTGTAATCTACAATTAAAGTGTAAAATTATGGAAAATTGTGAAAAAGAAATCAATGGCGGCCGCAAAAATTATTGCAGAAAACCCTAAAAAATCTGGGAAAAACGAAAAGATATTTACCAAAATGCCACTTATAAAAAAATTGAAAATAAACAAGACATGTACACGTTCATGGGTGTACACATGGATAATAACGTGTATGTACACTATTATATATGGTATTGTACAGCTAGTAGTGATGGAAACACACTCTCATATTTACCAGAAAACAATAATTTTCATACATCATTTGAGCAATTTCCCCATGGTTCATTTATTTGTTTGCTTCATTATCTTTGTATATAATGAGATAAGACTTGTGTAAGTATTCTACGAAAACAACTGAAAAGTTATATTGGACCAAGATATCTTCGACGCAAGAGATAGATGTCACCTTACAAACCAACAATACTCACAACTAAACATGTGATTGGATCAAGATGGGAGCAAAATATTAAAACTGCAAACACCGCCAACGTGTACAAATATATTTCACTGTCTACATGTACAAGTATTTTACATACAATTTCGTTACAAATATTATGTACATGTAATACATACTATTTATAATTTGTATTCAAACATTAAAAATAAACCAAATACAAAAATAAACACAGTTTTACATGTGTACACATGATAAAAAAAAATCCAACAATCTCTTTCAATATGAAAGCATGTTTTAAACTTCTAATTTGTTCAAGTTTCTACACGTGTACACGTCACAAAGTGTACACACAAGTCGTTTGTTATTATTTCTCAAAAACAAAAAATGGTGTTACATGTGAGTGTCTATGCATCGGTGTACACGTGGACACAATTATTCAAGTGAATCATTCTACATGATAGTAATATTTGTATGTACACATGAACATCATTTGATTGTACATTATTTGGTTGTACACATTTTGATGGTGTACACATGTACACACTGATGGATACATTACGTAAGGTGGACAATCGTGGTCGTGTACACATATATACGTGTGGTTATGTACATGTGTACAACCGTGGTTATGTACACGATTATATATTATTTTTGTACACATATGTTCGAAACATACTTATTGCACATGTGTACATTGTTTATCCAAATGTACATGAATGTTCGATATTCCGCATCTATACCATTTTACTTGTACATGATACACAAATTGAGTGATATTTCATGATTTTAATGTCATTATACATGTGGATGATAAAAAAATCATCAGATATCATTGTAGAGTGTGTACATGTGATTTTATTATCCACATGTACAATGACATTAAAATCATGAAATATCACTTAATTTGTGTATCATGTACAAGTAAAATGGTATAGATGCAGAATATCGAGCATTCACGTACAAGTAGACGTACTTCAAAAAGATTACAAATGTAGAAAAGAAAATATTTTGAAATGCATTTCATTTTAAAATATTACAAGTAGCTCGATAATAAACATATCTACATGTACATTATACTATGGTGCAACATTCAATTAGACATTTTACAAATGGAACCAAAATAATGAAAGTAAAAAATGGACACTAAAGCTGGTGTACATAAAAGTTAAAGGTTAACACGAAGAAGCTGCGTATAAATAAAGATGAATAATGTTTTGTCGTTGCAGTAACGTATAAAATTTATTAAAATTTATATGTACATAATGTACATGATGATTGAATGTCCACGTGTACACAATCTTGATTTGATATATACATTGGTTTAAAAAACAATGTGTACACCGATTGCAAAGCAGCGATTACAAAATATTATCACGGCAAATATCGTTAACATGTACATTTACACCTTGTAAATCAACTTAATTAGTTGATTTAGATGATTCAAGTAGAATTTAATTGTTAATATTATATTTGCATACATAATTGCATAACCAGAGTCTAAAATACATACATGTGTGCATGTGTGCATGTGTGCATGTGTACATGTTTATATGTGTATATGTGTACAAGTGTACATGGGTATATGTTTATGAAGTTAGTGTTTTTGGACATCAACATCTGCTCATCCAGCCCCCCCCCCCTATATTACTCTGTTTTTTCTCTGTTTGTAATGTTAATATTATTAACCTAACAAAACAAAAGTTTGAAAGTTTGAGGGGAAAATAGAACAAACTTCTTCACAAATAAAAGTATTGAGTCAAAATAAATAATACAAAAGATGAGGGACTAGAATTTCAAAAATGCCAAAGTTGGCCATTGTTGCTATCGAACTTTTCACAGGTAGTGGCTGTGACAAAAAAGACAGGGCACATCGACGACAATTCGGGAGATTCAGAACCAGTGCCACAGTTTTGATCAATCATGTTTTAGAGTTTGAGTTAGAGATATATCCATTGAAAAAGAGCTTTTATACATCATGATTATACCACCATCAAAGATATAGCTTCACATATCTCAAAAGATAAATTAGATAATAAAGATACTGATTATAAACATATTTTCTGGAAATATATTCTGAAAACACAACCATCATTTTACGAAAGAAAAAGTAAACTCAAGAAAAAGAAAGGAAGAAGAAATGAAGAAGAAGAAGAACCTGGGACCCATTTTGTCTTCTTTCTTAATTAAAAAATATATATTATATTTGGTTAGTGTAATGAATATTTATTTAGTTAGATTTTATCTGAAAAGTAGATTTAGTTAAGAAAAACTACCTTAGTAGTGCAAACTGTCTTGTTATGTTAATAAAAACTTAAAACTGCCTTTGGGTGTAATATTTTCTTGACTTGTCGCACAATGAAGTGTCGATCATCACGTCGGCGTTGTTGATGGGAGTGGCGATGGCGCATACACTGCCTTTCAAGACGAGCTCTTCGGCCATGGTGTTAGGATTTTTTTAAAACAAGAAACGAGCCCCTCCAAAGGGCTTCTATCCATTGGAGTTCTCAAAATACATATGTATATGTATATTTTATATGTGTATATAGGTGTGGAGTCTTTTTTTTTTGGTGGAGAACCCCGATTCTTAAAACCTCCATTTAAAGAACCTTTAGATAGGGTTCTCCACTAAAAAATGGATTCCACACCTACATACACATATACAATATATATATACACATGTATCTTTAGAACTCCAACTATCCATTGGATGTGTTCTTATGAGGCCGAATTACTATCCAACTATATGGGTTTCAAAATAAAAACACTTTTATACATTTGACAATTTTCCACTGAAAGTTTAAAGTTTTAGAGATATTTTTTAAAAAAATCTTCATATAAAATATATTTTATTTTTATATACAATGAGAACTGAAGAAACATATCATAAAAAACAATCTGAAAATTAAACCAACACCAAAACAAGGTCAGCTTAAGAAAAGACAAAAGTTAAGAAGAGTAAATGCAAATACATAAACTAAGCTTTGTTAACTGAGACTTGTCACATCCTTGCGTTTCTAAGACGGCTTGGAAGTTGGAACATAATAAGAGAGACACGCTACACCAGAAGAGCTAAGAGTAAATTGAAGACATATATGAAAGACTAATCATCTCGTTTCGTTTTTCTCCTTATTTTTGCAGAATATTTCAATAGCGGCAAGACTGACATAATTTGATCAAATCGTTGTTTCTCTAAGTCCCTTTGTTGTTTCCTTTGACCTCCTGAACCAGGTTGCACTAGGCTTGGAACATAAGAGCACACCTTTACCCTACAGTTTCTATCCCTGCCTGCAAGTTAGAGATTTTTAAATATCCAGCCTCTCCAACGATGTTAAATGTTTTGCAGTAGCCCATTGCGACTTTCTTCTCCTCGTCTAGAAAGAAACTTTTACTTGTTACTTCCATTGATGTTAACACTGGAAGCTTTTTCATCATATGATTCATGATCATTGTTACTTCCTTCAAAGAAATAGATTTCTTTGTTTCTTTGTTTTTTTCTTTGAACATTTTATTGTGGCTTTGATTTTTTTTTAATAAATGGCTCTGCATTAATACGTCTACTTATCTGATCCAACGTAGATAAATATATCGAGAATCTAAGCTTTCTTATTTTGTTGAATTTAGTCAGTGTTCTAAAAATCGGTCTAGGCGGGCGCTCGCATAGTCGGCAAATCGGGTATGAGCGAAACAATTTTTTAAAGCAACTTATTTGAAAATTGGTCTAGGCGTCCGAAAAATCGGTCTAGGCGCCCGCATAAACAATAATCCTCTATAAAACGCCTAATCACCGCCTAGCGATTTTTAGAACATTGAATTTAGTTGTAACAAAGCATCTAAAGGGGAAAATTCTTTATTAATATTCAGTTATTCAGTGAGGCAAGCCACAAGCCAAGAGATGACATATATAGTCGAATACCTAAGCAATAAAAAACGCTATCTAAACCCAAAAAGAAACTCATCAAAATCCAAAAAAATGATAGCATATAAAAAAGGGAAAGGCAACACCAAAACGACATCTTAATTAAAAAACACGCTGAATCAGAAGAACTAAGAGTAACTGAAAGACGTAGTTGAAAGACTAAACCATGCCACGCTTTTTAAGTGCAACAAGTCTCGACATGTTTTGATCAAATCGTGGCTTTTCTAAGTCACTTTGGCGTTACCTTTTACCTTCTGCAGCAGGTTGCTTAATTTGCACTCGGCACGCTTTATAGCTGCAACAAGTCCAGACATTTTTTGATCAAATAGTTGCTTTTCTAAGTCACTTTGTTCTTTCCTTTTACCTCCTGCAGCAGGTTGCTTAATTTGCACTAGGCTTGGAACATAAGAGTACGCTATTGTCCTACAGTTTATGTTACCGCGTACACCTTCTACGAGTTCCAGCTCTTTTAAGTATCCAGCCTCTCCAACGATGTTAAATGTTCTGGAGTAGGCTCCTTCATCAATGCCCATGGCAACTTTCTTCTCCTCATCAATGAAGAAACTCTCACAATTAACCAGAGCGTAAACTCCCGTTTCCGTTTCCACTCTCAAGAACTTGCTCCACAACACCTTTTCGGCCTCAATCTTAGTACTAATCCATATGTCAAACTCCAATGGACCTCCTTCGTCGTGAGAAAGTAAAACCGCAAGCTTCTCTTCTCTAACACATGACAAAGTAACATAGTCACCATGCCCAGTGCTAAAAGGGAGACGCAGAAGGGGACCAAAACTCTCACTTGTAAAATCGAAACAGATTATGTGATCAATCACGTAATATTCTGGGTAACTTTGTAGAGCAGGCCAGAAAGTGTTTCCTTTGAGAGACACGCCAGGCTGACAAACTCGCCATTGTGGAGTGACATCAAGAGTCTTCCATGTACTAGAGTCGAAATCGTAAATCTCATACCAGACAAACTCGTCTCTGGTCTCATAGTCATCGGAGTATTCTATAAACCTCAAGAATTTGTAACTACGACCAGAGCCCTTGTCCTCGTATCCTAGAGCGTAACTGAACATGTCCCGTCCGTTTTGGCGGTGAGAAAATCTAAATTCTATCGACCTTGTTTGACCCGAATAGGGATTCCAAACAATAGCTTTGGTAGCATCATCTTCCAAGACACATAGCAATAAACCATCACAGTGGAAAACTTGAGATATTTTGATTTGTTTGTTAAGTTTACCTTTACACTCTATGGTTGGATCTTCATTGTCCGAGAGAACAACCTTGGTGAGATATAGATTGAAATCCATCAGTACGATCATCACAGACTCACCTTCCCTTGCTGCGCTTATTTTGTCGATATGCATCTTTGAAAAGCTTCGGCTTTTGGACAAAGTGTCCCACTTTTTGCAAGTTGATCGAACCTCTCTCATATTTTTAACGGAGACCCTACAGAGAATCTCCTCTACCAAACTTATTGGAAGGTCGGATATCTTCGTCATTGTTTCAGTCTGCAACAAGGTTTTTTTTTTCTCTTTGGTCCCGCGCCTCCAAATCTCTCTATATATATATAATAACAATTTAGTACTCTAAACCCTACAAACACTTGGAACCCGAGTAACGATTTGAGGAAATCTCTACAAGATCATGAATATTATATTTTTTTAATTTTATAAATTTATCATAATTTAAAGACAATTTTGTTTTATATTTAAAAATATTTAAAATATAAGTATTTTCTCTTATAAAATAAGATATTTGCTGATTTACATATATGCTTTTAGTTTATTAGATTTTTTGGGGATTTTGACGCAAACACGTTTAAGATGTAATTTTATAAAATAACAAACAAATGTTTAAAGAAATAAAAAAATGGGATAATTTGTAAATTACTCTACAAACAGTTTGAAATTTGAAAATTACACCTCCTATTTTATTTTTTGAAAAATATACTTTCTTTAATGTGAATTGACCTTTTTATCCAGATTAAATATTTCAATAATTAAAAATAAATTCGAAATTAAAAATCCTATTATTATAGTTATTTATGTTTAAGATAAATTTGTGTGCTGAGATAAATATGTTATTTTACCATTTACATTTTTACAGTAACAAAATATTATAAAATAAATAAATTATGATTTTTTTGATTTTATCATGATTCATGAAGTTTATATATTTTGTTTTATTTTCTTAACCTTATATAAACAAGTCATGATTATTTGCAATTTCTCTACAAAATATTAATTTCCTAGAAGTCATTGTCTACCGAGCAAGTTCTAAATGTCTATTCATATATGTGCTTAATTTGGTTGACTTTGTATATTATATAATCCAACAACAGTAAGAAACACTGATTTTTTACTCGACAACTTGAATTATATTATTGTAGCAGTGTAGTCCTCATTGAGGAAAGGTAATATTGGTCTGGGTACATAAAAAAATATTAATAAAAGAACAAGCTTGAGGTACATCAAATTTCGAAAGATGATCTGCAACTTTTTGCTGTTCCGTGATATCCAAGTGAAGTTGCAGATTTTGAAATTTGATGACCAAAAACCAATGTCTCGTACCCAGACTTTTAGAAATTGAAAAGGAGATGAGACTTTATCTTGAGCTTTTTTTAATAATAGAATTTTAAGATATTAAAAGATTTTGTGTAGATACTCTATAGATTTTTTTTTTTTTTTGGTAAAAGGATTAATTTAAATATAATATAAATTATAAATTAGGAATTAGAAAATATTAAAATTGGACAATTTGGTAAATTTACATACACCATAAGTGTATTTTTCAAAAAATTTAAACAATAGTGTAGTTGTCAAATTATAATCTCATGTGAGTATATTTTTCCAAATTTTCCCTAAAAAAATTGAGATGAATGGAAAAAGGTCATATGATTAAAAACTTATTAATGTTTATATAAGTTATATATATATATTAGTTATTAATTTATAATATTGAAAAGATATATTTTCATAAAGTTTTATAAAATTTATTGATTTATCGAATTACATAATAATATTCTGAACTACTTCAATTTAAAATCAAAATAATTTTTACTGTTTATTAATTTATCAAGTACTAATTTTTTACGACATATCAGTACTAATTTATAAAATTTACCTTATATTTGTATATATGAAATAACTGAAGAAGTTTCACGACTTGAAACCCTTAATCAGAGTTGAACCAATCCCTTCACGATCTGATATGTGCTCGGTTTTTACAAATGCAGTGTGGAATCCCTCATCTGGATTTTGCAGGGTTTGGTAAGATTATTGATGATTGGATATCTTCCTCACAGTATGCAGCGACATCAATATTTGTCTCGTCGCTCCTCATGGCAGAATCCTTGGCAATTCGTGTTTCCATGACCTTTTCCTTTTCTTGCGGTCTATACTTCATCGTGGTGCTTTTATATTCGCAAGTCCTGATCAACACAATCAACATGAATGCAATGAATCTGGAAATCTTTGATGTTTTCCGAAATATCTACTTTGTTTCTCGTGCATTTAAGTTGATTATGTTTAAATTTTTCATTAATTATTTATTTTAATCTAAAAACAAACCAAAATCTAATAACAAAGCAAGTTTTTTTAAAAAAAAACTAAAATCTACAGCAAAATCAAAAACCGAAAACTAAAATTTAAAAACCAAATAAACAATCATCACCTCAGTTCACTAAAGAAATAGATTTCATTGTTAGTTCTGTTTTGTTTATGAACATCATTTCCTCTTTTTCCTATCCTTGAGTTTCTAAGTCACTGTGTTGTGTCCTTTCGCCTCATACAACATGATTTGCACTAAGCTAGGGACACAAGAGCAAGCATGTGGCCAACATATTATGTCTGTATGACTGCATCCAGTTCTAGGCCCAATCTGCATGAGCATTTAGTCTCTCCAATGATGTCGTGTATTTTTCTACGGTTTTCTTCATCAGCTATGGCGGCTTGCTGCTCCTCGTCAATGAAGAAACCCTTAGGTGTAACCAGAGGGTTAGGTTGCGTATCCACTATCAAGTTCTTGTTCCAGGACAACTTTCCAGCCTCAATCTTAGTCGTAGCCCATATGACATATTCAAATTGTCTGAAGCACTTGCGTAAACGTTAAAACCACCAGCTTCTTTTCTCACTTGTAAAATCAAAACAGACAATGTGATCTTTAACCTCGTGTTGTCTGTTCCCTTTTGAAGCAAACCAGTAAGTGTTTCCCTTGAGAGACACGCCATGCTGAGCAAAGCATATAGCCCCCTGTGCAATAACATCAAGAGTACTAATCTATAAAACTCAAGATTTTGTAGCTACGACAAGAGTTCTTGTCCTGTATTCCGAGGGCATAAATGAACATCAAGAGCTAGAGTCCAAATCGCAAAACTTATACCATGAAAATTGGTTTCTGGGTGCATTGTAATGTTAATAAACCTCAAATATTTATAGCTACAACAAGAGCGTAACTGAATCAGAGTATAAACAAAGAGAATATCTCGACATCTTAATAAAGAAATGCTGCTGCATCAGAAGAGCTAAAAGTAAATGAAAGACATGTATGAACTACTACTAATCAACTGCCTTCCTTCTTTTGCAGAGTATCACACTACTACGATTTTGAATAGATGTTTTGATCAGTCGTTTTTGTAGTTTCCTTTAACCTTCTCCTGGCAGCAGTTTTCTTGATTTGAACTAGACTTGGAACATAAGAGCACATGTTTGCCCTATGTAATCACAAGAACTTGCTCCACAACACCTCTCCGGCCTCAGTCTTAGTAGTAATCCATATCTCAAACTCCACTGGATCTGCTTCGTTGTGAGAAAGTAAAACAGCAAGCTTCTCTTCTCTAACACATGATAAACTCACATCATCATAACGCCCAGCGTCAAACGGTAGACGCAGAAGAGGACCAAAACTCTCCCTTGTAAAATAGAAACAAATAATGTGATCGCCAATAAAGTCTTCTTCAGTCTTCTTTCGTGAAGCAGATAGTATAGGCCAGTGTGGAGTCACAATCAAGTGTCTTCCGTGTACTAGAGTCAAGCTAGTAAGAGTTTCCCTTGAGAGACACGCCTTGCTGACCAAACCATATACGCCAGTTGAGTAACATCATGATTCATGATCATTATTACTTTCACCAAAGAAATAGATTTCATTGTTATTTCTGTTTTGTTTCTAAACATCCTATGCCCATTCGCCTTTTTATTTAGTTGAATTCAAGCCGATCGAAAGAATTATATCGTTGCGTTTCTAAGACGTTTGTTGTTTCCTTTTGCCTATTGTTGCTTGATTTGCATTAAGCGTGTCCAACAAAATATGTTTGCATCCAGTCCGTGACAGTATACAGTCTCTCTAATGATGTCAAATGTTTTGCTAGGGTCTTCTTCAAGACCTATGGCTACTTTCTTCTTCTCGTCACTGAAGAAACTCTCAGGTGTAAAAGGTTGCGCATCCACTATCAAGTTCTTGCTCCAGAACGACTCGTAACCCATAGGTTCGAGAACGAGAATGTAACTCACAAACCCGTCACATCCGCATGCATGAACGGTGAGAATATCTATATTCAATCAGACCTTGTTTAGCCCTAATACGGATTCAAACAATAACATTGATATCGTGTTCTTTCAAGACGCATAACAAATGAACCGTCAGCAGTATGAAATTTTAGATATCTTAATCTTAAGAAAGACACGATGTATCAAAAGAGACAACTACTAAGAGTAAATGGAAAGACAAAAATGTAGGACTAAGATGAAAAACGCAAATAAAAGACTAAACATCTCGATTTTTCTCATTTGATATCCTCCTACAGATTATTACAAACTGCAACGCCTTACAATAGCGACAAGACTCGACATGTTTTGATCAAACCGTTGCTTTTCTAAGTCGCTTTGTTGTTTCTTTTGACCTCTTGAAGCAGCAGGTTGCTTGATTTTCACTAGGCTTGGAACATAAGAGCACGCCTTTACCCTACAGCTTCTATCTCTGCCTAGTTCTACCAGTTTTAGCTTTTTCAAGTATCCAGCCTCTCCAACAATGTTAAATGTTCTGGAGTAGGCTCCTTCATCAATGCCCATGGCAACTTTCTTCTCCTCGTCAATAAAGAAATTACGACATGGAAGCAGAGGGGAAAGCTCCGTTCCCACCACTTTCAAGAACTTGCTCCACAAAACCTTTTCGGTCTCAATCTTAGTAGTAATCCATATCTCAAACTCCTTTGGAGTTTCTGCGTTGTAAAGTAAAACCACAAGCTTCTCTTCTCTAACACATGATAAAGCCACAAAGTTATCATGCGCAGCTTCCGGGAGACGCAGAGGAGGGCCAAAACTCTCACTTGTAAAATCGAAACAGATTATGTGATCATACTTAATCACGTAATATTCTGGGTAACTTTGTAAAGCAGGCCAGTAAGTGTTTCCTTTGAGAGACACACCACCCTGATCACATCTTATACGCGAGTTTGGGGTGATATCAAGAGTCTTCCATGAACTAGAGTCGAAATCGTAAATCTCATAACATGAAAACTGGCTTATAGGTTCATAGTAATACTTATCTAAGAACCTCAATAATTTGTAGCTACGACAAGAGCCCTTGTCCTCGTATCCGAGAGCGTAACTGAACCTATCCCATACGTCTACGAGGTGAGAGTATCTACATTCTATCGTCCATGTTTGACCCAAATACGGATTCCAAACGATAACTTTGGTATAATCATCTTTTAACCCGCATAACAATAAACCGTCACACTGGAAAACTTTAGATATCGTATTTTGTTTGTTAAGTTTACCTTGGCACTCTATGATTGGATCTTCATTGTCCACGAGAACGACTCTCATGAGATATAGACTGTAATCCATCATTGCGACAATGAGAGACTCACCTTCCCTTACTTCGCTTAGTTTATCAATATGCATCTTTGAAAAGCTTTGACTCTTTGATAAAGTGTCCCACTCCTTGCAAGTTAATCGCACTGCTCTCATATATTTCAACGGAACCCTAGAGAGAATCTCCTCTACCAAATTTACCGGAAGATCAGAGATCTTAGTAGTTGTTTCGATAGGGATTGACTTGTTGTGCGACGAAGTGACCATCACGTCGGCGTTTTCGACTGGAGTGGCGATGGCCATGACCATATCGGTGTGGGCGCACACTGTGCCTTTCAAGACGAGATCTTCGGCCATGGTATAAGAGTTATTAGTTATTAACTATATCTTTATTTTTGTATTTGATAATGTACAATCATATAAGAGTTATTAGTTATTAACTAAAACATACGTTTCTTCAGTCGGTTTATATTTTTAAAATAAAGATATAGTGGGCGAACCCTAGATTCACTCCTCAACAACCGACTGAAGAAACGTATGTTTTAGCGACATTAATTGCCGGCTAAACCAAATTTACTCAGAAGAAAAAGCCCAAACAAAGGAGACTAATTTACAAAAAAAAAAAGAAAAACAAAGAGAGACTATAGATCAACAAACTCGATTACATACAGTGCCGTCCCAGCCATAAGGCAGATAAATGATTGAAGTTCAATGTCTAATGCAACATCTTTTTTATTTTCTGTATTTTAGTGATGTGTTTTGTTTTGGACTTATGTTCCAATTTTTGTTAGTTAAAGTGGTGTTTTTTGAGTAATTTTTCTTCTTGTTTATGTCAGTTTAGTTTTTTTTTACAATATTATCTTTTTTTATTTGATTATATAGATGTTTATCACAATAAATTTCCACTTTCATATATATTTTTATAATATTATCTTTTTATTTGATTATATAGATGTTTATCACAATAAATTTCATTTTCATATATAGTTTTGACAGTTGTATAGTTTTTTTATCCTTTACTTTTATAAAATATTTCTGACCTAAATTAACATATGTTTTTACATAAGAAATTATATAGAATTGAAAATTTACACATATATTTTTTAAACAAAAGTTAGCCACTATTTTAAAATATGCTTTAGACCACTGAAATTTTAGGGACGGCACTGATTACATACATACGGAGGTTGGATCATACTAATACAGAAAAACGCGATACAAACCGTAAATAGTGGATTAGAGTATTAGAAGAAATGTCAAAACAGTCACACATTTTGGAACCTTTGAGAGAAGTTACCAAAACCTCGATGATAACCGTATCCTTCTATATTGAATCGCACAAGCACATGCAAACCTACAGCTTCCTTATCCAGAATGAAAGAACCGGAAAGGCGACGTTGACATGATAACGAAAAGGAAACACCAAAAAGAAGCAACTAATACAAACAAAAACAATGTAGAAAGGAGAATCGGTTTTAATGCTAATTAAAAAAGCTACGGGAACCCGATTAATGGAGAAGTAACGAGATCTCTCTAAATGTAAGAGAGAAGACAAAGAGAAAGTTAAAGAGGAGGCTTAAAAATACCATGCCTTTTCACAATATCCTGATAAGAAACGATGACTAAACCCAAAAAAAACTCATCAAAATCCAGAAAGAAAAAAATGATAACATGATTAAAAAAAAAGGGAGAAAACAAACACCCAAACGACATCTAATTAAAAACATGCAGCATCAGAAGAGCTAAGAGTAAATGAGAGACATAGTTGAGAGACTAATCATCTCGTTTATCATCCCGCAGATTACCAAAACTTGTTACGCTTTTGAAATGCAACAAGTGTCGACATTTTTTGATCATATCGTTGCTTTTCTAATAAATCGCTTTGCTCTTTCCTTTTACCTCCTGCAGGAAGGTTGCTTAATTTGCACTAGACGTGGAACATAAGAGCATGCATTTACCCTACAGTATATGTCTATTTCTAAACATTCTACGAGTTTCAGCTTTTTTAAGTATCCAGCCTCTCCAACAATGTTAAATGTTGTTATGGAGCGGTCTTTTACAAAACCCATGGCGACTTTCTTCTCCTCGTCAATGAAGAAACCATTACATGTAATCAGAGAGGCAAAATCCGGTTCCAGTACTCTCAAGAACTTGCTCCACAACACCTTGTCGGTCTCAATCTTAGTAGTAATCCAGATCTCAAACTCCCTTGGACCTGCTTCGTTGTGAGTAAGTAAAACCGCAAGCTTCTCTTCTCTAACACATGATAAAGTCACATAGTCATGATACCAGGCGTCAAACGGTAGACGCAGAAGCGGACCAAAACGCTCACTTTTAAAATCGAAACAGATTATATGATCGTTAAGCATGTCTTCTTCTATGTTCCTTTGTGAAGCAGGCCAGTAAGTGTTTCCTTTGAGAAACACGCCAAGCTGATAACGTAGTATACACCAGTGTGGAGTGATATCAAGAGTTTTCCATAAACTAGAGTCGAAATCATAAATCTCATACCATAAAAACTGGTCTTTGGTCCGATAGTCAACATGATCTATGTACCTCAACAATTTGTAACTACGACAAGAGCCTTTTTCCTCGTATCCGAGAGCATAACTGAACCCGTCATCTTGATATGAGGGGTGAGAGTATCTACATTCTATCGACCTTGTTTGACCCCAGCACGGATTCCAAACGATAACTTTGGTAGCATCATCTTTCAATACGCATAACAATAAACCATCACAGTGGAAAACTTTAGATATCTTAATTTGTTTGTTAAGTTTACCTTTCCATTCAATGATTGGATCTTCATTGTCCACGAGAACGACCCTCATGAGATAAAGATCGTAATCTATCCAGGCGACCATCATATTTTCACCTTCCCTTACAGCACTTCGTTTACCAACATGCATCCTAGAAAAGCTTCGGCTTCTGGATAAATTATCCCACTCTTTGCAAGTTAGTCGCACTGCCCTCATGTATTTCAAGGGAACCCTAGAGAGAATCTCCTCTACCAAATTTATTGGAAGATCGGAGATCTTCGTCATTGTTTGAGTCTGCAACAAGGGATTTTTGTTTGTACCTCTGCGCCTCAGAATCTCTATGTATATAATAATTGGATACTCCAAAGTCCAAACCCTACATACAAACACTAGGAAACAAGTAACGATTTGAGAAACACTCTATAAGTCAATAATATCATGAATATTATATTTTTTAATTTTTACTTTTGTTATAATTTAAAACCAAATTTGTTTTTATATTTATATTTTTATTTAAAAAAATATTCGAAATAAAAATATTTGATTTTATAAAATAATGTATTTTCTAATTTACATATATGGTTTTAGTTTGTTAGATTTTGGGGGGGATTTTGATGGAAACACGTTTAAGATGTAATTTTATAAAATCACAAACAAATATTTTACAGAAATAAAAATAATTAGAGATGAATGAAGAAATTAATTAAAATTTTATATAAATTAAATTTTATTAATGTTTATATAAATTATATTTCGTTCGCAAGAAGATAGTTATCTCTTAAATTATTTCTAAGCCTTGTTACAAAATGTTAACGGTAAACTTAAAATAGTTTTCAAAAGTTGATAACTCTATTTATATATCTTAACTTTATAAAAAAAAATATATATATATATATATATATATATAGATCTTAAACCTAAAATATAATTTAAACATGAAGTCCTAATTAATTCATTTATTTAAAGAATTAAGATTTTTTTTTTGTAAGACTTTTTAATATTTTAAAATCAAAGCAATGTCCAATGGTTCTACTTGCACGTACTACTATTAGACGTTGCTGAAGAAGACTAACACTGGAAGCTATTTCATCATATGATTCATGATCATTATTACTTCCACCAAAGAAATAGATTTCTTTGTTTATTTGATTTTTGTTTCATTTTCTTGTGGCTTTGATTTTTTTAATAAGTAGCTTTCTTCATTAATACTTCTCTTATCTGATCCAAGGTAGATAAATATATCGAGAATCTAAGCTTTCTTTGTTGAATCTAATTATAACAAAGCATCTAAAGTGGAAAGTTCTTTATTAATATTCAGTTATTCAGTGAGGCAAGGCATCCCCACAAGCCAAGAGACGAGTATGACAATATAGGAAAGTCGAAAACCTAAGAAACGATAATTAAACCCAAAAAATCATCAAAATCCAAAAATGATAGCATATACAAAAAAGGGAAACCCAACACCAAAAACACGCTGAATCAAAAGAGCTAAGAGTAAATGAAAGATATAATTGAAAGACTAATCATCTCGTTTATTCTCCTTTTGCATTCCTCCTGTAGATTACCAAAACTTGCTACGATTTTTAGCTGCAAGAAGTCCAGACATTTTTTGATCAAATAGTTGCTTTTCTAAGTCACTTTGGTGCTTCCTTTTACCTCCTGCAGCAGGTTGCTTAATTTTCACTAGGCTTGGAACATAAGAACAAGCCTTTGCCCTACAGTGTATCTTTCCGCCTGAACCTAAACGTTCTAAGAGTTTCAGTTTTTTTAAGTATCCAGCCTCTCCAACAATGTTAAATGTTTTGGAGTAGTCTTCTTCAAAACCCATGGCAACTTTCTTCTCCTCGTCAATGAAGAAACTATCACATGTAATCAGAGGGTCAAGATCCGGTTCCTCCACTCTCAAGAACTTGCTCCACAACACCTTTTCTGCCTCAATCTTAGTAGTAATCCATATCTCAAACTCCATTGGACCTGCTTCGTTGTGAGTAAGTAAAACTGCAAGCTTCTCTTCTCTAACACATGATAAAGTCACATAGTCATGATGCCCAGCGTCAAACGGCAGGCGCATAAGATGACCAAAACTCTCACTTGGAAAGTTGAAGCAGATTATGTGATCGTTAAGCACGTCTTCTTCTGTGTAATTCCTTTGTGAAGCAGGCCAGTAAGTGTTTCCTTTTAGAGACACGCCAGGCTGATTACATAGTATACGCCAGTGTGGAGTGACATCAAGAGTCTTCCATGAACTAGAGTCGAAATCGTAAATCTCATACCATACAAACTGGTCTCTGGTCGCATAGTCAACGTACTGATCTATAAACCTCAAGAATTTGTAACTACGACAAGAGCCCTTGTCCTCGTATCCGAGAGCGTAACTGAACCTTTCCCGTCTATATGTGCGGTGAGAAAATCTAAATTCTATCGACCTTGTTTGACCCCAATAGGGATTCCAAACAATAGCTTTGGTATCATCATCTTCCAAGACACATAGCAATAAACCATCACAGTGGAAAGCTTGAGATACTTTGATTTGTTTGTTAAGTTTACTTTTATACTCTATGATTGGATCTTCATTGTCCGAGAGAACAACCTTGGTGAGATATAGGTTGAAATCCATCAGTACGATCATCATAGACTCAACTTCCCTTCTTACTGCGCTATGCATCTTTGAAAAGCTTCGGCTTTGGGATAAAGTGTCCCAGTCTTTGCAAGTTAATCGAACTTCTCTCATATTTTTAACAGGGACCCTATAGAGAATCTCCTCTACCAAATTTATTGGAAGATCAGAGATCTTCGTCATTGTTTGAAATGGTAACTAGGTTTTTGTTGTTTGTCTCCTGATCCCTTGTACCTCAGAATCTCTACGTATACGCAACACTTAGACTCGGAAACCCTACGTCACGACTTGAGAGGCTACAAATATATGTAAATATAACCGAAGACTCGAAAACCCTTATACGAAGCTGGGCCTCCCATGGGCTAGATATATTATATATAATATATTTTCTTAGAATAATCACATAACACATTCATAATAATTCCTGTGTTTCTTGATCTTAGAAACTTTTTTTTTGTATTTGCGTCGTCATGTTTCAACAACTGGGTCTTGATTAGGGTGGGACCGTAGGAAAACAACTAAAACCAAGCAAACCGATTGTTGGAACCAAATTCTTACTCACGACTATAGCTTCCAATTTTTGGAAACCCCTATACAGATCACATTTACACTCCAAAGATTTACCAAGACTAATTTTCATAAATCTATATCTACATACATAGTAAAATATCTTAAATAATTAATTTTTACAGATTGACAATAAGAACAAATAAAGGGGAAATTGCTAATCGAAATATAACACAACACGTTGCTTATACAGCTAGAGTAAAACCTATGTTCTTATCTCTTGCGTGGCATGCATTAATTATGTTAACATTTTTATCAATTACACAGTAGGTAAATCAAAGTATGTATTTAGGTAACATTCTTTTTATTTGCAGTTCCCCTTTCGTAAATTGACTATGTACACAAGTTTTATAGATTCGTAAGACACTTGGCATAACAAAAAGTGAACATAATTATGATTTATGATATACATATGACCCAAAAGTGTTGAATAAGCAAAATATTGACCACAAAAGTTGGGAGCATCTTTATCCATATGCTGACAGATACACTGATACACAGCACATAACTTTTACCTTCTGCATATAAATAGCACCATAGTCCATACGATCTTCATACACATTACATACAATAGCAGCAGCATAGTGATCACGAGGTCATTGAGAAGATGGTTGGGTTTGAAAACTTGAAGATTTCCGGCAGTGATGCAACCAACGCTGTCATCAATCTCGATCAGTATGTGTTAATTTTACCAAAAATTCGGCTAAGTTCGTTTTAATTCCAAGTAACAAATATGCATGATTATATTTTTTTTCTTTGAGAAAAATTAAATTAATAATGGCTTAATGACTTTCCGCAAAAAAAAATTTAGATAAAAAATAAGTTTGTAATCTCAAACATCGGACGTCTGTCATCAATTTCGATTGTTTCAAATTTTCTTTTGTTTATAGTATTTGTGTTTGACACTATCGTCAAATACTTTTTTGACAAAATATATTTTGTTTTTTTTGTTTTTTGTTTCTTGGTCAAATATTTTGTGTTGCAAAACCCTAAGCTTTATGATTTCATATTTGAAAAAAAAAACTATATGTATAACATGTAAATGTGAAGGAGCTTTTAACGCAGAAACAGATTTAAAAAGAGTCCATAACTAATAAAATAAAAGTAAAAAGAAAGATTGCCTATGTTAATCTTTCTCAGAGGAAATCCGACGGCATTCGAAGAGTATTGGATGAAGATGAAGGAGAGGTGTGTTGTGGTGATACCAGGATGGGAACTGATGAGCTACTTTAGCGATACGACGAACGTGTGTTGGTTCCTGCAGCAAGATCTTGCTGAGGCGATCAAGGCGTTGCACCGTGAGATCGGCAACGCAGCGACTGAAGAACGCTACATCGTGGTGGGTACGGGCTCTTCACAGCTTTGTCAAGCCGCTTGGTTTGCACTTTCTTCTCTTTCTGAGGCGAAGCCTCTCAGCATTGTCGCCGCGGTTCCTTACTACTCCGTAAGCCCTCAGTCACTGAATATAATTAAACAGCATTATTAATAACAAAATGATTGCATCATCACTTGTTAGCACTATGGTTGTAGCATGGTAGATCACACAAGTTGGAGATTGAAATCCATAACCTAATTATTCCTAGCTACGAAACATGTTATGATGGTTTGCAAATACATGTTTCATGAGCACACAATATATGACACATCCCAAAGATAAAAACATAAATTGAACTTTAATATATATTAATGCTCACGTCTCAAGTCCCTATCCTTTGAATTTCGTTTATATCTATGTTATACGTTTTGTTATAGACATACGAGGAGCAGGCATTGTATGTTCAGTCGCAGCTGTACAAGTGGGAAGGAGAGGCAAGAACGTTCAACAAACCCGGACCGTACATCGAGATGGTGACATCACCGAACAATCCTGATGGGACCATCAGAGAGCCGGTGGTGAACCGTGGTGGGAAAGTGATATACGACCTTGCGTATTACTGGCCACACTACACTCCCATCACTCGCCGTCAAGACCAAGACCTTATGCTCTTCACCTTCTCTAAGATCGCCGGTCACGCTGGGTCCCGCATCGGGTGAGTCAAACTAACCGCTTACATTGTTTAAAAATCGTTTAAGTTACTTGACCCAGAATCCTTCGACATATAGTTCGAGAGTTTGATAATGGTAATTGCAGGCCCTGATATGTTGAAAGATATAAGCAATTTAGTAAAGATTTTAATATAAAAGTTTTACAATTTTGGAAATATTTATTTATGTGCATTATTTCTAAAATTCGGGAGCTATTGACTAATGTTTTACATGGCTATGCTCATGACGTGTTTTGGGTACTTGCTCCACTTTATTTGTTCATTTCGTGTGAGAAACAATCACTGAAACGAGGCCAATTTGGTCGTCCTTGTGTATGAAGTTCGTTATATGCATGAAATTAATTATTTACTATTTTTTGAGTGAAGGTGGGCGTTAGTGAAGGATATAGAGGTGGCCAAGAAGATGGTGCAATACATAACCATCAACTCCATTGGTGTGTCAAAGGAGTCACAGATTCGAGCCACCACGATCCTCAACGAACTCACCAAAACTTGTCGCATCAAATCGGAGAGCTTCTTCGAGTATGGTTACGAGAAGATAAAGTCAAGGTGGGAGAGACTACGCTGGGTCGTAGATAAGACCGGTGACACATTCACTCTACCTAATTACCCTCAAGCCTTTTGCAACTTCTTTGGCAAAAACAACTCCACTTTTCCTGGTATAAAACTACAAACCATTATATGATGATGTATTTGATGTTTGTAAACGATCTTGGTGGTTCACTAATGGTTTTGGATACTGAAATGGTTTTTGCAGCGTTTGCATGGCTGGGGTGTAAAGAAGAGAACGATCTGGAAAGACTCTTGAAGGAAAAGAAGGTTTTGACAAGAGGAGGAGACCGATGTGGCAGTGATAAGAAGTACGTGCGCGTTAACATGATTGGCCCCAACGAAGACTTTGAAGAGTTTCTTCACAGACTTCTCACTATCAGGAATCCTAACTGCTTTGAGCCTTAAGTTTTTTATTTTTCATATGATATTTCAATAATAGTTTTTTTTTCGTAATGTTAAGCATTTCCTTTCTTCTCAATTTATTTTATAATAAATATAAACGTTTTCTAATCATTGAGTGTTAAACAAAAAATGACATTTTCTATTTGGAAAAAAAATTTGAACGAACACAATAAAAGTTATGATCAGAAAAAACGAATTCAATAAAAGTACTTAACAAAATAGAAAGTGTATTATTAAATGAGTTCGCAATGTTCTAGCTGTTTTTTTTATTATCCTCTAAGTAATTTAACTCAATTTGGATAAATGCTTTTAGTTTTGTGAACAAAAAAGAAAACTGTCCCCTATTCAAATGAGTTTTTTTGTCAATTATTGTATTGTGTCCCAATTAAAATACTTTCCAGTTGCAGGATGACAACAACAAATTATTTTTATAGTTTATAGCTACAGTCAATTGCACCAAAATTACCTAATAACTTCAAAATTTACAAGAATGGAAAATGAGGGAAATACATGTTGAGTTCCAATTTGTTTTTTTTTTGTCATCAACCAAACTTTTATAACGAATCAACTATGGTTCATTGAGGTCAGCTACTTGAACGAGCCTACTAGAAACCAAAACGTCTACAACCGAGAAACAATGAGAAACAATTGACACGTGATCGTTCCCCTTTAGCCAAGGAGTCTGCACAGAAATTTAAAGTACAAGGGACGAAAGAAAACTCAAAGTCTTGAAATTGAGAACTGAGCATAATCTCATCTAACTCTGGTGCTACAGAAGGCCACTCTGATTCATTGAGAATGATGTTTACCAGCTGTTGGCAGTCTGACTCCATGGTGACTTCATCATAACCTCGCTTCTTCATTTCAGTCAGCGCCCATTTGAGTGCCTAAGTTTCCATCTTCAAAGGTGATTGTGTTCTGTAGTTCATTTCTGTCCCTGCAATATTACTACATCTGCCTCGACCAATATAAAACCCATTCCCATATATTTGTCTTTCTCAGACCAAGATCCATCTACTTGACATTTGAAACGATGTCCAGTAATTACCTGCATTGGAACTGAATGTTGAAGCTCAGCTCTTGTTCGTCCTCTTCTTCTTCCAGGATTTCGCTAATCTGGGCCAATCTTCATGATTCTGATTCTTGGGATACTGTCTGGAGTGTTTCGAGGAGGGATCTATCTTTACCGTTGAAGAATTTTTCGTTTCTAGATTTCCAAATATACCACACCAGCCATGAGAAAATAAAGAAGCCATCTGTCTGGTTATTTGCTGTCGAGACTTGGGTCAATAGGACCAATCTGTCTAAAGGTAAAAATACTATATTAACCATATCTATTGTTTAAACGAGTTGGAAAAAGAGAGAGGTTTGTATAGAGTAGCGCTAAGTAGGATGAGTTAGCTGTAAAATCTATTACTATTTCCGTCCCTGAAAATATGATTTTTTAGATTTTATTTTTTTTCTATAAAAATAGATTTTTTAATATTTTAAAGGTATTTTAGTATTTTTAAGATACATTAATTGAAAACATTTGGATTGATTAAATATCATTAGTTCATAGTTATTGAAAAATGTATAATAAATATAAATAAAAAGTTTAATTAAAAACATTTATTATTTTTTTAATATACATGAATTATCTAAAAAAACTTATTTTCATGAACGGAGATAGTATGAGTTAATAAGCTATATAATATATGCAAATATAACCTTAGTGTATATAGGTTATCTCAGTAAACCAAAAAAGCCCAAATCTGTTAATACAAAGAATTGAAATTCAAATGTGAAACTTGACATTACATGTATTTCGTCTATATACATACATAGCCGACTAAGTCTAATAAAAACAAAAATAAAATTTAATAGCCAGAAAATATACGGGCAATAAATACAGTGAGTTATATTAATATACTAAATTTATCTAAGAAAACATTTTATATTCTTTATGTAGTTATGTCCATTTTTAGGTGACAACTAACAAATTACAGTCATGTTATTACTGATACTACAACTTGACTTTATCTATGTTTGTTAATTAGTGTGATGTATATATGAGATTATATCATTATTAATATTATTGGAAAGTATAAATATCCGGCTAACTTGAATAAAAATTTGAAGATGAAAAGTGAAGTAATTTTTTTTTGATATTGTATGTATCCTTTTATGTACATTTATAGCCGGCTAACTCAAATGGAAAATGAGATCAAATGTAATAGCAGGCTATTATTAGAAAGTCCATACATTATGTTGTATCCAGAAAATTTAATTATATTGCTAGATTATAATCACATGATGCATATATAGACAACTTCGTTCGGAGTAAGTAAAACCGCAAGCTTCTCTTCTCTAACGCATGATAAAGTCACACAGTCATGACGCCCAGCGTCAAACGGGAGACGCAGAAGGGGACCAAAACTCTCACTTGTAAAATCGAAACAGATGATGTGATCGTCAATCATGTCTTCTTCAATGTTCCTTTGTGAAGCAGGCCAGTAAGTGTTTCCTTTGAGAGACACACCATCACCACATAGTATACTCCAGTTTGGAATGACATCAAGTCTCTTCCATGAACTAGACTCGAAATCGTAAATCTCATACCATATATACTTATCTATAAACCTCAATAATTTGTAGCCACGAAAAGATGAGCCTTTCTCCTCGTATCCGAGAGCGTAACTGAACCTATCCCATCCGTCTGGGTGGTGAGAGAATCTAGATTCTTCTATCAACCTTGTTTGACACAAATATGGATTCCAAACAATCTGGTATTGGCGTATTGATGTAGATAGATATTTGGAATATTTATAAATATCTTATTATTGATTTTATTAATTAGTTTAGATAATTATATTTATTATTTAGGGTTTTTGGGTTTTATTATATATAGTCGTCTAGGCTTATGTTTGTATTCAGATTGATTGATATTGATATTTTATAAAGAGAGGTCTGAAACCCTTTATTTCCTTGTTACGGCTAGAACTCGAGAGTTCTCAACGAATCAAGAAGACTTTGATCCTAGGTATTCTCAGACTAAATAGGATTCATTGTGTTATCGTAGTTTGCGCTGCATCACGTATGGAGGCTTGACCACACATCAGTGGAACGGAATGAGGCAGCTTTTGCCATCGTCGTTACGAGATAAACACTATCAGTCTTACATAGCGCACAAGAGTCCAGTTTGGCTGCACATCTGCTATTTTTTTGGAAGCGCAAGCAATTTAAAGGAACAAGGGAGCTCGCACACATACTCCTCTAAGAGGCTTTCGGCTTTTTTTTTCTTCTCTACGTTGCAGCTACCTATTGGTAGTTTCTTGTTTCTGCATTTCAGTTATTTCGCATGTTTTATGGTCTTTGACCAACTTGATGCTACTTTGGGGAAGCTTGACTCCCCTCAATGAATGAAAAATTCTCAGTGTTAAAAAGAAAAGAAACAATAATTGAACTCATCAAAATCCAAAAAAAAAATGATAACATATAAAGAAAAAGTAGGGAAAACCAACACCAAAACGACATCTTAATTAAAAATACATAGTTGAAAGAAACATCATTTCGTTTATTCTCCTTTTGCCTTCCTCCTGCAGATTACCAAAACTTGATACGATTTTTAACTGCAACAAGTCCAGACATTTTTTGATCAAATCGTTGCTTTTCTAAGTCGCTTTGGTGTTTCCATTTACCTCCTGCATCAGGTTGCTTAATTTGCACTAGGCTTGGAACATAAGAGTACGCTATTGCCCTACCATACACTATGTTACCGCGTAAACCTTCTACGAGTTCCAGCTCTTTTAAGTATCCAGCCTCTCCAACGATGTTAAATGTTCTGGTGTAGTATTCTGCAAAACCCATGGCGACTTTCTTCTCCTCGTCAATAAAGTAACCACGAGAATTAACCAGAGCGTAAACTCCCGTTTTCGTTTCCACTCTCAAGAACTTGCTCCACAACACCTTTTCGGCCTCAATCTTAGTAGTAATCCATATGTCAAACTCCAACGGGCCTGCTTCGTTGTGAGTAAGTAAAACAGCAAGCTTCTCTTCTCTAACACATGATAACGTCACATAGTCATCTTCCCCAGCGCTAAAAGGGAGAGGCAGAAGGGGACCAAAACTCTCACTTGTAAAATCGAAACAGATTATGTGATCAATCGAGTAATTTTCTGGGTAACTTTGTGAAGCAGGCCAGTAAGTGTTTCCTTTGAGAGACACGCCACCCTGCTCCTGATGACATATTATACGCAAGTTTGGAGTGACATCAAGAGTCTTCCATGTACTAGAGTCGAAATCGTAAATCTCATACCAGTCAAACTCTTTTCTGGTCTCGTAGTCAACGTAGTATTCTATAAACCTCAAGAATTTGTAACCACGACAAGAGCCTTTGTCCTCGTATCCTAGAGCATATTTGAAATTGTCACATCCCACCTTTCGGGGGCCCACCCTTCGGCGGTGAGAAAATCTAAATTCTATCGATCTTGTTTGACCCCAATAGGGATTCCAAACAATAGCTTTGGTATCATCATCTTCCAAGACACATAGCAATAAACCATCACAGTGGAAAGCTTGAGATATTTTGATTTGTTTGTTAAGTTTACCTTTATACTCTATGGTTGGATCTTCATTGTCCGAGAGAACAACCTTGGTGAGATATAGATTGAAATCCATCAGTACGATCATCATAGAATCAACTTCCCTTCTTACTGCGCTATGCATCTTTGCAAAGCTTCGGCTTTGGGATAAAGTGTCCCAGTCTTTGCAAGTTAATCGAACTTCTCTCATATTTTTAACATGGACCCTATAGAGAATCTCCTCTACCAAATTTATTGGAAGATCAGAGATCTTCGTCATTGTTTGAAATGGTAACTAGGTTTTTGTTGTTTGTCTCCTTATCCCTTGTACCTCAGAATCTCTACGTATACGCAACACTTGAAGACTCGGAAACCCTACGTCACGACTTGAGAGGCTACACATATATGTAAATAACTGAAGACTCGAAAACCCTTATACGAAGCTGGGCCTACCATGGGCTAGATATATTATATATAATATATTTTTTAGAATAACATAACACATCTCTATAATATTATTTGAGAAGTCAGTTTCCTATGTGTCGCGCTCACGTTAACTCTCACGGTGGTTGATTACGATGATACCCTTAATGAATCAAATATATAATTATCATTATTAAATATTTATTTTATTTTATTTTCCCTTTTCTATTTAGGTTTCCTTTTTTTCTTCAAATAATCTATATACAAAGAAAAATTATAAATTTAAAAACGAAAATATATTTTATATATAGTGTAATTCATAATAAGGAAATTTCACAAAATCATCTTGATTTTAAAGTAAAAAATAATCTTCTCTTTTTAAAAATAATCTTAACAATATAATATATATTTTCAAAAGTATTAAACATTTTATTTAAATCAATATATTTCTCATACTATTACAAAATAATTTAAATAGCATAAACTAAGATATCTTTAATGAATAATTTAATTTAATCTTTTTATGTTCCCTTTTATATTTTTAAAATAACATGTATGATAAAGAAAATATTTATAAACTTAAACCGAAATACTTTTATATATAATTTAATTTCATAAAAAGGAAATTTTAGGAATATAATCTTGATATTAAAATAAATAATTAATATTCCTTTTTAGAATGTATCGATTATATTTTTTTGGGAATTTTGTACCTATCATCACTTTACTTTTATAATTTTATTTGTAATAATTAACATATTCCAAATTACCAAAACTATAAAATTAACATAATCATGGGCTATTTACAAATAGCTAATTCATAAATATATATACACATCTAAGATGAAAACCAAACTAATGCAATGAATACAATAAATATGATTTGGTTGAATTAAATTAGAAATAGTTATAGCTGAATTTAACAAAATATGTAACACAATATACCCACAAGTGAGTAACTAGACCAATCCAAATTACTTTATACAAATTCAAACATTAAATAAAAAGAACATATTCTCATTTATTCTCAACATTTTACTAAATAAATATGAAATTCTTAAATAGTACTACAAATATATTAACCAACTATTACAATTAAGATGTAACTTTGAACCGATCAATACTTTAGTTTACTTTTACTATTTTATTTTCAAAACAACATATATTAAATTATACATAATTCTACTAAAAAATATATACAAATTTAAGGCAAGAATCAAACTATATGGAAAATAACAAAATTAAAAAATTAATCGGTATAACAAAATATCTTAGTAGAATCGTAAAAAACTAAATTTTATCTAATATATCCAAATAATAACCAAACAGTCGAGATATTATATATCCAAAATTAAAATCTAATTAAAATAATACAATGTTATTTAAAACAAACAATGCATATTGATTACAATATAAATAACAGAATAATTAAAAAAATAAAAATATTAATAAACTATCATAATGTAAATAAAATATTATAATGTATTTATTTTATAAATATTTATATCCGTGTATGAGCACGGAAAAATCACCTAGTTCGTAATAATTCCAGTGTTTCTTGATCTTAGAAACTTTTTTTTTGTATTTGCGTTCTCTTGTTTCAACAACTGGGTCTTGATTAGGGGTAGGACTGTAGGAAAACAACTAAAACCAAGCAAACCGATTGTTGGAACCAAATTCTTACTCACGACTATAGCTTCCAATTTTTGGAAACCCCTATACAGATCGCATTTACACTCCAAAGATTTACCAAGACTAATTTTCATAATTCTATATCTACATACATAATAAAATATCTTAAATAATTAATTATTACAGATTCACAATAAGAACAAATAAAAGGGGAAATTGCTAGTCAAAATATAACACAACACGTTGCTTATACAGCTAGAGTAAAACCTATGTTCTTTATCTCTTGCGTGGCATGCATTAATTATGTTTACATTTTTATCAATTACACAGTAGGTAAATTAAAGTATGTATTTAGGTAACAATCTTTTTATTTGCATTTCCTCTTTCGTAAATTGACTATGTGCAAAAGTTTTATAGATTCGTAAGACACTTGGCATAACAAAAAGTGAACATAATTATGATTTATGATATACATATGACCCAAAAGTGTTGAATAAGCAAAATATTGACCACAAAAGTTGGGAGCATCTTTATCCATAAGCTGACAGATACACAGCACATAACTTTTACCCTCTGCGTATAAATAGCACCATAGTCAATACGATCTTCATACACATTACATACAATAGCAGCAGCATAGAGGTCATGGAGAAGATGGTTGGGTTTGAAAACTTGAAGATTTCCGGCAGTGATGCAACCAACGCTGTCATCAATCTCGATCAGTATGTGTTAATTTTACCAAAAATTCGGTTAAGTTCGTTTTAATTCCAAGTAACAAATATGCATGATTATTTTTTTTTTCTTTGAGAGAAATTAAATTAATAATTGCTTAATGACTTTCCGCAAAAATTTTAGATGATAAAAATAAGTTTGTAATCTCAAACATCGGACGTCTGTCATCAATTTCGATTGTTTCAAATTTTCTTTAGTTTATAGTATTTGTGTTTGACACTATCGTCAAATAATTTTTTGACAAAATAAATTTTGTTTTTTGTTATCTGGTCAAATATTTTGTGTTGCAAAACCCTAAGCTTTGTGATTTCATATTTGAAAAAACTATATGTATAACATGTAAATGTGAAGGAGCTTTTAACGCAGAAACAGATTTAAAAAGACTCCATAACGAATAAAATAAAAGTAAAAAGAAAGATAAATTTGCCTATGTTACTCTTTCTCAGAGGAAATCCGACGGCATTCGAAGAGTATTGGATGAAGATGAAGGAGAGGTGTGTTGTGGTGATACCAGGATGGGAACTGATGAGCTACTTTAGCGATACGACGAACGTGTGTTGGTTCCTGCAGCAAGATCTTGCTGAGGCGATCAAGGCGTTGCACCGTGAGATCGGCAACGCAGCGACTGAAGAACGCTACATCGTGGTGGGTACTGGCTCTTCACAGCTTTGTCAAGCCGCTTGGTTTGCACTTTCTTCTCTCTCTGAGGCGAAGCCTCTCAGCATTGTCGCCGCGGTTCCTTACTACTCCGTAAGCCCTCAGTCACTGAATAGAATTAAAACTGTATTATTAATAACAAAATGATTGCATCATCACTTGTTAGTAACTTAGTACTATGGTTGTAGCATGGTAGATCACACAATTTAAAGATTGAAATCCTAACCTAATTATTCCTAGGTACGAAACATGTTATGATGGTCTGCAAATACATGTTTCATGAGCACACAATACATGACACATCCCGAATATAAAAACATAAATTGAACTTTAGTATATATTAATGCTCACGTCTCAAGTTCCTATCCTAATTTCGTTTAATATCTATGTTATACGTTTTGTTATAGACATACGAGGAGCAGGCATCGTATGTTCAGTCGCAGCTGTACAAGTGGGAAGGAGAGGCAAGAACGTTCAACAAACCCGGACCGTACATCGAGATGGTGACATCACCGAACAATCCTGACGGGACCATCAGAGAGCCGGTGGTGAACCGTGGTGGGAAAGTGATATACGACCTTGCGTATTACTGGCCACACTACACTCCCATCACTCGCTGTCAAGACCACGACCTTATGCTCTTCACTTTCTCTAAGATCGCCGGTCACGCTGGGTCCCGCATCGGGTGAGTCAAACTAACCACTTATATAGTTTAAATTCGTTAAGTTACTTGACCCAGAATCCTTCCATATAAAGTTCGAGAGTTTGACAAAGGTAAATGCAGGCCCTGAAATTTTGAAGGATATAAGCAATTTAGTAAATATTTTAAAATTTTATATCAAAATCCTTAGAGCATAATTATCGCAACGTCCCAGCTCGTCCTTAAGGGTAGTGGAACCCACAAAAACAGCATGACCGAGGAAGAATGTCCTTATATAAGAAACGTCCCAGCTCGTCCTTCGTCTTCCGCCCTTTTGATATCTCTTTCGTCCTTAGCTTTTTTTTTATTTTAAGGACTTAAAATTGTTCTTGCGATAATGTTTCCCTTACTTCACTTTGGTTGTTCATTTCGTGTGAGAAACAACCACTGAAACGAGGACCATTTGGTCGTCCTTGTGTATGAAGTTCGTTATATGCATGAAATTTATTTACTGTTTTTTGAGTGAAGGTGGGCGTTAGTGAAGGATATCGAGGTGGCCAAGAAGATGGTGCAATACATAACCATCAACTCCATTGGTGTGTCAAAGGAGTCACAGATTCGAGCCTCCACGATCCTCAACGAACTCACCAAAACTTGTCGCATCAAATCGGAGAGCTTCTTCGAGTATGGTTACGAGAAGATAAAGTCAAGGTGGGAGAGACTACGCTGGGTCGTAGATAAGACCGGTGACACATTCACTCTACCTAATTACCCTCAAGCCTTTTGCAACTTCTTTGGCAAAAACAACTCCACATTTCCTGGTATAAAACTACAAACCATTATATGATGATGTATTTGATGTTTGACCAGTGTTAAAAAAAAACCACAAAACCATATTTGTGTGTGTTGAATTTGTAAACGATCTTGGTCGTCCACTAATGGTCTCGGATACTGAAATGGTTTTTGCAGCGTTTGCATGGCTGGGGTGTAAAGAAGAAAATGATCTCGAAAGTCTCTTGAAAGAAAAGAAGGTTTTAACAAGAGGAGGAGACCGATGTGGCAGTGATAAGAAGTACGTACGCGTCAACATGATTGGCCCCGACAAAGACTTTGAAGAGTTTCTTCACAGACTTCTTACCATCAAGAATCCTAACTGCTTTGATCCTTAAGTGTTTTTTTTTTCATATGACATTTCAATAATGGTTTTTTCCGTAATGTTGAGCATAATTAATGATATTGTGATGTTTTCCTTTCTTCTCAATTTATCTTATAATAAATTTAAAGGTTTTCAAATCATTGAGTATTGGTGTGTTAAAAAAAATGACATTTTCTATTTGGAAAAGTAATTCGAATGAACTCAACAAAAGTTATGATCAGAAAAAAATGAATTCAATAAAAGTACTTAACAAACTAGAAAGTGTATTACTATTAAATGAGTTCGCAATGAGAGGAATAGAATCCTAGCCTTCATTCATCACATGATGAATCTCCGACAAATGCGGATGGAGGGTTTAAGTAATGGGGAGTCACATGTTCTAGCTGTTTTCTGATTATCTTCAAGTAATTTTTTTGTCAACTTTGAGTTTTCATTAGAGACAATTAGTCATATATACATAAAAATTAGAGAATTGCAAAACACAAGCCAAAATTTCATATTATTTTGATTTCCATTGGACATTTATACACTTTTACACTCTCTCTCTTCTTCCGGTTCTTTCTCTTTTCTGACGCTCTCTCTCCTCTAATGCTTTCTTTTTTCTCAGGCTCTCTCCCTCTTCTGTAATTGTTTGTTCTTTGTGGCATTCTCTTCTCTTTTAACTCCACACTCCTTTTCTTTTTCTTTTCTTTCTGATATATTTATTTTTCTTCATTTATTTTCTTTTCATTATTTCTGTTCTTTTCTTTTTACCTCCACTCTTTTCTTCCTATTTGATTCTCATTTTTCTTAATTTTTTTCTCTTTGGATATTTTCATTGATGTTTCATTTTTTTGATTATATATATATATATATATATATGAAATTTTGAATATCAATTTCTGGCGAAATCCAAAGATAATTTGATGTTAAATCTAGAAAAACAGGTGAATTTCATGACAGTAATTTCATTGATGATGAAGGTTAGTAGTTTTGCTTATGTTAGAGTTTCTAGTAAATCATAGTTAGAATACATGTACTATCATATATTTATAGAAATATAATAAACATAAAAAATGTTAACACTATATACTATCTTTTAAGGTATTTATTTGATTATCAAGTTAAGTGTTATTTGTAGCGCATTAAGCAAATCAGTAAAATAATAACAATCTTTATAATTCATTATTAATTATTAATGTAATATATTATTAATCAGCTAAAATATAAGTTAGTTACTAAGATTTAAATTAACGAGTAATACAACTAAGTTAACATTCAATAATTTTTATTGTTGGTTGTTAATAATTGATGTATCATTTAAAAAATATAGAAGGTGTTAACATATGTATTAGCTGGTACTTCTCATGTAACACATACAATGAACACACATATTAACATAGATATTATATTTTGTTTTACAAGATAACATATATATCCCCTAGACTATATTTGAGAAGTGATTTTGCCACATGTTCTCTCTACAATTTGTTTCACAAAAAATAATATGACATGGCTAATAAAATTGATGACATGGCTTCCAAAAAAATATGACATGGATTATTTTATTTAATATCGATTTATATTTTTGGTAAACTTTTTAGAATATGATAATAACTCATACATTACATTTAATATTGATATTTATTTTTGTTAAACTTTTTTAAATATGGTAATATCTCATATATCATCTATAAAATAAATATATTCATATATAACATTACAAACTTCAAAATATTATTTTATTTTCTATAATTATATAATTTATATTATTAAAGCTTCAAAAATTGCTACAATTTTAAAAAATAGATTTCTAATCGTAAAATCATTAATTTCTTATATATCTAAAAATTTTATAGATATTGTTAGTTCAAATTTTTGATAATTATATAATTTTGTTAGTTTTATACAAATTTATTTAATATATTTAAACAATATAAATAGATAGAAAATACTATCTAAGATTATAATTTAAATATATACATATATATTCTTCAATATATTTTCAAATAAACAAAATCATTTTAGCTTAATTTAATATTTAACTAAATAAAATCTATATTTAAATATTGGTAAAAAATAATAAAATCTATAATATTTAATAAACCTTATTTTTAAATATAAATTAAATTTTGAAAAAATTCTTACTGCACATGTTGCAGGAAAACACCTAGTTATTTGTTAATTTTCATGTTGTTTTTCAGTGAATATAAATCATTTTTATATATAGTAATTGGTTACAGCTATATATCAATGTAACACGTTAAATTTTATTATGCATGTTTTACTAGTGTAGATTTAAATATTATATTTTGAATTAGTTATATCAAATTCAAATCACTGAATTGGTTAACGTTGTCTCTTTTTCAGAAGGAACATGAAGGCCTTACCGATTGGTTTTATTCATTGGATAAAATCTTGATTTACTACCCCTCTCTTCACTTTTTTGACACTTCACATACCCTATACAAGGATTATATTATAGGCTGTAGGGGTAAAATTGGAATCGAAATTATTTTTTACTTATGAGAGATACTTTTCTAATTATAGTCACATCTAAAGCTATAAATGCCAATTATCTCTTTTCATTAACTATGTCACAAGGCATTGTTTACACTATGTCATCAATTTTTTACAATTTAAAAGCCCAAACAAAGAGATAATAAGATACAGCCCATTTAAAAAGCAGCTTCAAACTCTCTGCATGCTCCTTTCCTATGCAAAGTGGAAGAATTCTTCAACACGTGTTTGACATGCTTTTAATGACTGACACGGTCACTGCTTCAGAGCTCCACCGCCGGAAAGCTCTCTACACTGCAACTCGTATTCCTCCCCCCGCCGTAGTATCTCTCATCCTCAAGTAATTTAACTCAATTTGGATAAATGTTTTTAGTTTTGTGAACAAAAAGAAAACTGCCCCCTATTCAAATATTTTTGTCAATTATTGTGTTATGCCCTAATTAAAATACTTTTTATGCCCCAATTAAATACTTCATAGTTGCAGCGACAACAACTATAAATTGTTTATATAGTTTATAGTTATACATTTTATTCAAATATATTTTCCCTTGAATAGAAAGAATTGACACCTAAAACAAATTAATTAGTTGGCGACAAACTTGGCGACTTCAGATCTCTGAGCAGTTTTTCGAGCAGGAAGAGGCGGAGAGGGAGACTACCGAACACTCCTCTCTGTCTACGCCGGGTCATGTATCGTATACAGCGTAATCTCTTTGCGTAGAGAATTTTCCACCGTTTTTGGTGTGTTTCGTGCTAAACAAGGCAATTAACGCCGGGATGAACCGTTTGATCAGAGCCAGTGTGCGAGGGGAGAACTCTCGGGGGACGAGAGGAAGGAAAGAAGTAGAGGAGGAGGAGATCATCAGGGTGCCTGCTTTTGATAACTCTGACCTGATTGAGAAGTTTAAACTGACATTGATAGGTCGTATGTTCCATTCGGATGGTCGAAGTGTTGAAGCCCTTTTGAAACATATGCCAAAACGTCGGATCTGGGACGTTGAAGGAAGAGTACGAGGGAAGAACCTGGGAGATAATAAATTCCAATTTGACTTCGATAATGAGGAAGACATGATGAAGGTCCTACAGCGTCGTCCCTGTCACTTTAACAGGTGGAGCTTCTCGCTGGAGAAGTGGATCCCGACCATAAAAGAAGAGTTCCCGAACACACTTCTGTTGTGGGCCTCGGTGGAGGGAATTCCGATACACTATCGGAAACAGGAGACCTATGAGAGCGTTGGAAAAGCCCTTGGGGGTTATGATACGACAGATGTAGAAGGAGGCCGTGTAAGAGTGTTCATCAATGGAGATTTACCTATAAAAGTTGAGTGCAAAGTGGGTTTCGACAATGGAGATGTGGTGAAAGTAGCAATCAAATATGAGGACCTCCATAGATACTGCTTCACCTGCAAAAGGATTTCACATGAAGAAGGCACATGTCCAGAGCTAAATGAGGAACAAAGAGAGCGCAACAGAATCCTCCGAATTGAGGAAAAGGCAAAGGAAGAGAAGGCCACTCAAGAAGCTTTCTCACAACCTCAGAGACATAATGCAGGACACTCCAACGTCATCACTCATCGCGATGGTAGAGGTTCTGAGTCTAGGAGAGACTTTCAATCCCCCAGTGCTAGGTATGGGGAGAGATCTAGCGAACGGGTATACTCCCAAGACCTGCGGAAGAAACTTACTGAAAGGAGGGAGGTACAAACAAAAAATGTGTGGAGAAGACTTGAGAATAATACTCAAGCTGACCTTCCCCGAGATCGGGAGAGATATCACCCATACCAGAGAAGCTCCAGAGGGGAATACAATGGAAAAGTCAGAGACACAGCCTCCTCATCTGAATGGCGCAGGAAGGATTATAGAGATTACCAGGAGAGAAACCATGAGAGGAGGGGCCACTATACCTCGAGGTATGAAGATGCTAAAGGGAAGTGGGGGGAGCGAGCCGGCAAGTACAGCCCAAGGAGACAGTCCCCTTCTGATTCTCAACGAACTATTTCAGACAACTTCCACAGCAAGGGGCCTCGCTCATACAATATACAAAGACGCTCAGGATCCCCTAACTCTAGCAAGATGGAATGGAGACCAGTGAGTAGCCCGAAGAGAACAGAGGAGAACAGTGAGATACAAAAACAGGGCAATAGAGAAGAAAGACAAAAGCTCCCGCTGGAACAGAGTAGAGAGAGAAACTCAACAGCACCCTCTGCACAGAAGGACGACCACCATGGAAACCAGGAGAAAGGACTGGGCAGTAACTCTGGAGCGGAGAAGGAAAGAAATCAAACTAAGGAGGCAAGGGTCGCAGAATCTTCGTCCAAGATGCAGGGCGACATTATGGGAAAGGAGATCCCGATGGAGAAAGCAGGCGAGCGTCACCAAACGAGCTTGGAGATCCCTCAAATGAGGTCGGAATTAGAAGCATTGGAGAAGGAGAGGGAGGATGCTGAATTGGACAAGATTATTGAAGAATACGCTGAGATGGCGATGCAGACAGAACCTGTAATGGATGCAGACATGATAGAAGAAGATGACTTACTTGATGAACTCTCTGACCCAGATGATAAAGAAGGACAGATAGAAGCTATATCTCAGCTTTCCCCTGTCAGAGCAACTCAGTCCATAGGAACAGAGAAGACCAAACCAAGCCAGGCCACGTTGGTTAAAGGAACCAAGATGGAACCTGCAAATATGGAGAATAACGAGAAGAGAGGGATTAAAAATCCCATTCCGTTGGGGAGGAGGAGGGGAGCAAGGAGCCCAGAAATCAAAGGAGCCTCGGCATCCAAGAAGCTGGCTACTAGAGGAAGACTATCTCCCAAGCCAAAGCAGCTGAAGTTTACCCGAGAAGAGATTATTCCGACTCGGGCCACTACTAAGCTCCCTCGTCATGAGGTGTACCCTTCTGCGATGAAAAGCAGGAAACCAGTGTCTAACTCTGGTTCGATGGTGTCCCAGAAACCATCCAGTAAGCGAATATGAATGCAATAGCCTGGAACTGTCAGGGGGCTGGCGCGTACCTGACTAAGCAACACCTCAAAGAGTTGCACCGCTGTTTTTTTCCTCGCTTTCTTTTTCTTTCTGAAACAAAAAACAATTTTAATTTCTTGCAAGACTACAAGTTTGAGTTTGGTTATGATAATTTGTTCACCGTGGAGCCAGTGGGGCGAAGCGGTGGACTGGCTTTATTTTATATGAATGATGCTGAGGTGCAGATTGAATTCTCTAATGAAAGGATGATCGATATTTCTGCAAAGATTGAAGGACAAAAGGTTTTTATTACCTTTGTTTATGGTGATCCGGTTGTTGAATACCGCGAAATAGTATGGGAACGTTTAATGAGGATCAGCCTTCAGAGAACAGGAGCTTGGTTGATGGTGGGAGATTTTAACGAGATTGTAAGCAACCAAGAGAAAAAAGGGGGACGGAAGCGACCAGAATCATCTTTTCTCCCCTTTAAAAATATGATCGCTACGTGTGGTATGATTGAGTTTATTCACACAGGCAATATCTTCACATGGGCTGGACGAAGAAGATCAGGAAGAGTCCAATGCCGCCTAGATCGTGCAATGGGGAATGAAGATTGGCACAACGATTTTTCCCACACAGATGTGGAGTATCTCTTGAGATGGGGCTCCGACCACCGTCCTGTACTTATCAGAATTAAATCCAAGGAGACACAAGGAAGACGAAACTTCCGTTTTGATAAACGATGGCTGGGCAAGGAAGGGTTCTCGGAGACTGTACGGCAAGGATGGCGGCAGGACGACCCAACGGTGCCGGTGGACGTGGTAGAGAAGATAGGCAGATGCCGCAAAGCAATATCTCGATGGAAGAGAACGAACCCATCCAATACCCAGAAGCTAATCAAGAAACTAAAACTCCAACTCGACAAGGCCCAAAACGATGATAGCATATCGAGTGAAGAAGAGCTGGAGTTGAAATGGAAGCTCTGTGAAGCCTATAGGGAAGAGGAGCTGTACTGGAAGCAAAAGAGCCGAACTCTTTGGTTAAGAGAAGGTGATCGGAACACAAAGTTTTTTCACGCCAAAACGAAACAGCGCAGAGCACGAAACAGGATCACTAAACTCCTAGACTCGCTCGGGAACTGGGTTGAAACCGAAGAGGGGATAGAACAGCTTGCATCAGAATACTTCTCCAATTTATTCGCCACATCCTATCCTAGCGATAATGAAGAAGCTTTCCGGTATATTACCGCGACGGTGACACATGAGATGAACACGGCCCTCACCAAACGACCATCAGATGCAGAGATAAAGAAGGCTGTGTTTACAATAAATCCAGAGAAATCACCAGGGCCAGACGGCATGACCAGCTTGTTCTATCAACGTTTTTGGAACGTAATAGCACAAGACATAATCAACATGGTCAAAACCTTCTTTGATACGGGGGAGATGGACGAAAGGATGAATCAAACAAACATTTGTTTGATTCCAAAAACGGAGCGACCAAAGTCTATGTCAGAATTCCGTCCAATCAGCCTATGCAACGTTAATTATAAAATCATCTCGAAGGTATTATCCGCAAGGCTGAAGAAAATTCTTCCTAAATTGATCTCAGAAACTCAATCAGCCTTTGTGGCTCGACGGCTCATCACTGATAATATCCTCCTGGCACAGGAGATGTTCCACGCTTTGCGGACGAACCCAAGTTGTCAAAAGAAGTTTACAGCAATAAAGACGGACATGAGCAAGGCATACGATCGGGTGGAGTGGAGTTTTCTTGAAAAACTAATGGAGAAGATGGGATTTTCTGCGAGATGGATCCATTTAATAATGCGATGTGTTTCCTCAGTATCATATAAAGTACTGATTAATGGTGAGGCTAAAGGAAACATTATTCCATCTCGAGGATTAAGACAAGGGGACCCGTTGTCTCCTTTTCTCTTTATCCTATGTACAGAAGTCCTAATTTCTCAGATCCAGCACGCAGAGAAAGAAAAAAAGATTACTGGTATCAAAATCGCTCGCGCGAGTCCTCCGGTTTCGCATTTACTTTTTGCCGATGACAGCTTGTTCTTTTGTAAAGCTGATCAAGGTGAATGTAGCGAACTAATGAGGATCATAGACGTCTACGGAAACGCCTCAGGACAGCAACTGAATAAAGCAAAATCTTCAGTTATGTTCGGTTCTAAGGTGGTAGCGTCCACAAAAACTGACCTGAAAAGGTCGCTAGATATTCCCCAGGAAGGTGGTATGGGTATGTATCTTGGTTTGCCAGAGAAGATATGTGGCTCTAAGAAACAAGTTTTCAGCTTTGTTCAGGAGAGATTGAACGATAGGACGAATACATGGTCTGCGAAACTATTATCAAAAGGTGGTAAGGAAGTACAAATCAAATCTATAGCACAAGCTGTGCCATCCTATGTTATGTCTTGCTACCTCCTCCCCCAGGGGATTACCAGGAAACTATCCAGCGCGGTGTCGAGATTCTGGTGGAGCACAAAACTGGATAATAGAGGTTTGCATTGGGTTGCTTGGGATAAGATATGTGTTCCCCTCGACCAAGGAGGTCTAGGTTTCCGAGATTTTCATGATTTCAACCTAGCTTTATTAGCAAAACAGATGTGGCGGCTGCTAAAGTACCCAAACTCTCTTTTAGCTAGAGTACTCAAAGGAAGGTACTACCGTCACTCGAGCCCTATGAGCGTCGATAAAGCGAGTAACCCATCGTATGGGTGGAGAAGTATCACAGCCGCAAAGGAGGTTCTGAAACATGGCCTCCAGAAGAAGATAGGGAATGGACATGACACAAAGGTATGGGAGGAACCGTGGCTACCTCTAAAACCGGCACGACCACCGCGGTGTAAGAACTTCCTAAGGGATCAAAACCTCCGTGTACACCACTTGATAGATCATGATCGCCGAGACTGGAATCCGCATATGCTAAACGTGTTCATCAAACCAGAAGATATCCCAAGTATCCTATCCATAAAAGTGAGCCAAACAGGACGACCAGATTGTTACTGCTGGGAGTTTACCAAGTCAGGACTCTATACTGTTAAATCCGGGTATGTAGTGGCTCGTAACCTCCGCACAACTCCGACGTCGCCTGAAGTGGTGGAACCGAGTACTACCTTATTAAAGAAGGCAACATGGAAGACGAAAGCCCCGAGAAAACTGAAACACTTCATTTGGCAGGCCTTATCAGGTTTCATTACTACTGCGAAGAGACTTAAAGATAGGCATTGCACATCGGACAGTACGTGCGTACGATGCGGAGCGGAGGAAGAATCTATAAACCATATGTTATTTGAATGCCCGCCAGCCTTGCAAGTATGGGCGTTATCTGCAATTCCGTCATCTCCGGGGATTTTCCCGTGTAGCTCCGTATATGGCAACATTGACTTCCTGCTATGGAGAGCACAAGAACAAGGCGTGAGCACTGAAGTGATAAAAATCTTTCCATGGCTTATGTGGTACATCTGGAAAGCGAGAAACGAGAAGCTCTACAACAATAAAGATATTACGCCCTTGGAGACACTGCAACTTGCGGAGAAAGAGTCACAGAGCTGGCTATTAGCTCAGGTTATCCCCACGCTAATTGATGCAGATGATGAAGCAACTATACCCTCGGTACCTTCCTTCACGAGTGCTCAAGAGTCAAACAAATGGAGATGTCAAGTGGACGCCTCCTGGATAAACGAAGAAGAAGGATGTGGAATAGGGTTTGTTATGCTAGAAGATAAAATGACGATCTTGTATGGAGCAATGGGAGGGAAAACGTCGACACCCCTTCATGCGGAAGCGGAAGGACTCAGATGGGCGATGCAGGAGACTCTAAACCAGGGAAAGAATATTATGCATTTTGAATCTGATTGTCAGCAGCTGGTGAACATTATAAACAGAGAGGAGGACTGGCCTGCAATGGCGATGGAGTTGGATGAGATTAAAACGTACGCAGCAAGGTTCCTGGAGCTTTCGATTTCTTTTATACCAAGAGTTCTAAACACTCGAGCAGATGGCTTAGCTAAAGGCGCGAGATCACGTGCACTTACTTCCCCCTTCGTAGATGGTTATGCACCAAGATGGCTAGATACCTCTAGTCATATGGATGCAAACTAAGTTTCTTATTTTACTACGGTGACAAAAAAAAAAAAAAAAAAAAACAAATTAATTAGTCTTCTCGAACATATCCCTATCATCAATAAATCTTGAATAAAGATTGATAAATTAACTTTTTGGGTTAGATGACTACTGATGGGATTGAAAAATGTGGATTAAATTAATACCATATTAATATAGACGAATCTAGTTCAAAAATTAAATGGCATTGAGTATATATATTGACGCCTACCTTTGAAAATGGGCATATCAGTGTTGGTGTTCACCAACGGTTTCTGAACCCCCTTTTTAGGATCCTTTCTATCGGTTTTTACACTGATTTTAGTATGTTCTTCACTACATCAGAACTAGATCAGTGTAATCTCTAAACATGCACCCTGGCCCTCCCTCAAATACTACTCATCAGAGGTCTTCTCTCTTCTAAATGACCTTTCAGATTGGCAGGTTCAGTTTCACTCTCACCATCATATAAAAAAGAGCAAAGTTGATAGCAGAAAACGTGATCAAGGATGATCTTTTTCAATCATATATTGTTGTGGTCTACCCATGTTGGCTTAGTCATCTTTTTAGCTAGGCCTCTGTCTCTGATCATCTATTTTCTTTGTTGATTGAAGTTGATTCTTGTAAAAACTTGATGTCTATAATCTTTTCAATGAAATTATAGTGTTTAGAAAGAAAAAAAGAAGTATGTATATGGGTATCTTCACCCCTCTAACTTCTCTATCTCTTGTTGTAGTACTTTTTCGTATCTAATTGCTGGGTTCATCATATACGTATGTCTCTAACTATTTAAGTCTGCTGAGGTTTAATTTAATATAAGAGTTTGATGCACAAAAAAGTTAATATCATTTTGTAACTTTTTCGTGGAACTTTATCAATAACAAAAGGTTATAAAGTCTAGTTTGATGCAAATTAGTAAAATTATATTTAAATGATTGGTGACACAAACCAAGTACAAAATGGCAGTATGGTAGTAGTGTGGAGCTAGACGGTTATCAGTTGTGATTAGAATTGAAGTGTTGAATCAAACTCTTGAGAACAGAGCTTAAGCTTTTTAGAGTACTGAGAAGTCAAGTCAGTGTAGACGTGGCTCTACCCTATTGGTCATGAACCGAAAGTATATTTTTATCTGAATAAAAGAATAAGATGCATGAATCTCCGCCACATTTATTCTCTGTTTTTTTCAGCGCTCACAGAAGGAAAGGTACGTCGTAGCATAAAAAAACGATTAAGATATTGCTGAAGACGTGTGTTTTGTCTGAAAAATCGTGTTCGTCCATTTAAGTGGCTCTGCTGCTTCCTTCGTATAAGATGCCACATGATATCGGATTGACGAGTGATCCAAATCTTATGTCAGACACACAATTGTAATCTGCTTTCACAAATATTTTTAAATTTTTTTTTTTAAAAGTCGCACACTTTAGAGTTTCAATACAAATCAATTAGCTCTCCTCTCTCCCTACTACTATTGTTCTTGCTTCTAGCTCCGGAAAGTGAGAGACTCTTCTTGAAAGGTGCGTGTTTTGATTAGTTTTGGATAAGATCATGAACTCTCCTTTGATTAATTTTCTATTTTACTTTGAAAAGGCGTCGCCTTTCTGCTCTACTCTATGTTGTTGTTGTTGTTATTGGCCTTTCTTGTTCGAATTGGTTGATGTTGATTCTCACACAAAACTCTTCTCTTTTTTTTTTTTTTTTGGTTTCGATAAGGTTGAAAGTTAGGTTTGGATTGCTTTTTAAAGTGTGTGAAGAAGATCAAAAATGGCTTTAGAGTACGAGTCTCTGAATGAAAACGTGAAGAAGTGTCAGTATGCTGTAAGAGGTGAACTCTATCTCCGAGCTTCTGAGCTTCAAAAAGAAGGCAAAAAGGTCCACACTTTACTCCTTTTAGATCCAATGAGCTTTTGAGTTTAGATAGGCCTCTCTGGTTCTTGATATGGATTTGCAGTTATGATAAATTATGACTCAGTTTTTTTTTTTTTTTTTTTTTGCTAACATGTGTTGAATGTTACATAACAGATTATTTTCACAAACGTTGGGAACCCTCATGCTTTAGGACAGAAGCCACTGACATTCCCTCGCCAGGTTGTTGCGCTCTGTCAAGCTCCCTTTCTACTAGATCACCCCAACGTTGGAATGCTATTTCCAGCTGACGCTATTGCAAGAGCTAAGCATTATCTTTCCTTAACCTCAGGCGGTTTAGGTATTTATTTATTTATTCTCAGCAAAACTCATCTGTTAGCTGGTTATCAGAAAGTTATATCCTTTCTCTCTCTGTGTGTGTATTGATCAGGTGCTTACAGTGACTCGAGAGGCCTTCCAGGAGTTAGGAAAGAGGTTGCAGAGTTCATTCAAAGACGTGATGGCTATCCAAGGTGATGATTTAATGATTGCTTTCCCTTTTTGTTGTAAAAGCAAAGCCAGCTCTCAAGCCTTGTGCTTCTTATTTTTTGTCATATCCACAGTGATCCAGAGCTCATATTTCTCACTGATGGAGCTAGCAAAGGTGTGATGCAAATCTTGAACTGTGTTATACGCGGTGAGAGAGACGGGGTGAGTAATATGCTTTTTCTTCCAAGAAAGTCTTATAGTTTATCTCTGCTCATGACACTTCCGTTTTTTGCAGATTCTAGTTCCGGTTCCACAGTATCCACTCTACTCAGCTACCATCTCACTCTTAGGTGGTTCTCTTGTTCCTTACTATCTCGATGAGTCTGAAAACTGGGGTCTTGATGTTAACAACCTTCGCCAATCCGTTGCTCAGGCTCGTTCTCAAGGAATATCAGTAAGCACTCTTCTTCTTAACTGCATAGAAGCGTATGTTTTTTACTCCTTCAGTTACTTATTTATCTTGAATGGGGATGGATACAGGTAAGGGCAATGGTGATCATTAACCCCGGGAACCCAACTGGTCAGTGTCTAAGTGAAGCTAACTTGAGAGAGATATTGAGGTTCTGTTATAGCGAGAAGTTGGTTCTTCTGGGAGATGAGGTTTATCAGCAGAACATATACCAGGATGAGCGTCCTTTTATCAGCTCCAAGAAGGTTCAGCTTCTATTCTTTGCTTTCATTGTTTTAGTGAAACTTGTGATCATTTATTTAACACTTAACATTCTTGTTTATAAAAAAAAAAGGTGTTGATGGACATGGGTTCGCCGTTCAGCAAAGAAGTTCAGCTTGTATCTTTCCACACTGTCTCTAAAGGTTATTGGGGAGAATGTGGACAGCGAGGTGGTTACTTTGAGATGACCAACATCCCTCCCAGGGTTTGTCTTTTATCTCTCTCTGCTTTAAGCTACTTAATACTTATGTTATGTGTCGAAACATAACATGATTCTTGATTATGAAGGTTGTTGAAGAGATATACAAGGTTGCATCAATCGCCCTGAGTCCGAATGTCTCTGCGCAGATCTTTGTAAGTTTTTAAAAAGACTTGTAATGTGGATTTGCTTTTGCAGAAATCATTTGAATTGTTCTGAGAGTGATATGAATGGTGTGCAGATGGGTTTGATGGTTAGTCCTCCGAAGCCTGGAGACATTTCATATGACCAGTTCGCCCGTGAAAGGTATATAAGTTCACTTAAAGCATCATCATGATGATCATCCCTGGATTGAATGAATCATATTATAAATTGTAAAATTTCTGTAGCAAGGGGATTCTTGAATCTTTGAGAAGAAGAGCAAGGATCATGACTGATGGATTCAACAGCTGCAAAAACGTTGTCTGCAATTTCACAGAAGGTACTAACAAATTAAAAGGATAGCATAAAACATCAAGACATTACTTGTTTTTTTGTTGTTGTTTGATTCATGTACATATATGTTAGGTGCAATGTATTCGTTTCCTCAAATACGGTTACCTCCGGGTGCTCTCCAAGCTGCTAAACAAGCCGGAAAAGTGCCAGATGTTTTCTACTGTTTGAAGCTCTTAGAAGCCACAGGAATCTCCACAGTGCCTGGCTCTGGCTTTGGACAGAAAGAAGGGTAACAAGAATTAGTTTTCATTTTCTTTCTATTTTGATAATTTATAACTCGGTTCTTTGTTTTGATAGTGTGTTCCATCTGAGGACAACGATCTTGCCTGCGGAAGAAGAGATGCCAGCGATCATGGACAGTTTCAAGAAGTTCAACGACGAGTTCATGACTCAGTATGAGAATAGCTCTGGTTATTCCAGAATGTGATTCACTTCTTTCTTCTTGTTATGATGATGATGGAACCACTATTGTGTTCTGCTACACTCTTTAAAAAGCTAAATCTCTGTAGTACTCTTTCTTCTCTATCTGATATAAACTCTCTCTCTTTACTTCCTTTTTTTCTTAATTGCAAATTATATAAAATCATTTTCTTTTGTGGTAAGGTATAAATTTGTGATAATGCAAATTAAATTGAAGAATGGAAATTGATTCTATTAATCAGTTCCAGAAATATTTTGCTTTGGTTTAATTTAGTAATTTATTTTTAGCTATTGAAGCTTGGTGGCAAGGGATCGTTACATATGTGAGGGTGTACTACTTGTGTGGCATATCTATTGGTCTGGCGCTAGGTGACAAGTTAAACCATGACAATTGATAAGATTCGAAGTAGTTATGAATGCACACGGGTAGAGGGGTTTTGGACAAGAATGCTAACTGGAACGGTCGTTCAGACATCTGTTCTGATTTTTATGATTTGCAAAACCAACTGGGACAGAGAGGAGAGAAGTATATGTTGTTTCCTATGGACAAGTTTACAATTTTATGGGTGGTAAGATATTTTCTGTCTATGTTCAGGCATCAAGGGCAGAAGCTAGAATAAAGAAATGGGGAGGCAAAACAGGTCGTGAAGAAGACTAAAGAGATGAGATGAGATGTGAAGAAAAAGATTATACTATTCAAGGGATGGAAACAATGTGATGGGCACTTCATTAGAGAAAAAAACTTTAAAAATAAAAGGCTCTAAACATGATGTGATATACAAGAACAAGAGCTAATTATGCTAATAAATACAATAATATATATGAAGACCAAGGTTGCTTAGTAAGCAGCGAGCTAACACAGTCTTAACGACTCATTTCACAACAAGACAACAAGCAAGGAGGTAACAAGTTCTGTACTGACTCATCTCACAAAAAGAATACTTGAGAAATGAGACTAAGCGTGGAAACAAAATGGAAAAGAACAGCAGTTTCAATGTACAACGCACCGGATCCCTAAGAACATGATGAAATCAGTGAAAATTCTGAAGAATCTTAAAGCGAACATTCGAAAAAGTCCCAAAAATAATCTTGACAAAATAGCCATTCACATCTCTAAAGAACAAGGGCTTGAGCAAACAAGCAGAACTTGCATAGCAAGTAAGGAGTTAAAACAGAGGCTGTCATCCCTAAGAACTATGTATCACTCAGTAAAACAATCTATTGCAAGCACTCGAAATTGCATATCAATCAATACCACATTTAAACTGAAATGACGATTATAAAATCCAATAATATTTGATCAAAAGATCTCTCATTCCAAAAAGCAACGAACTCTGAGTCCAACAACGATTTCCAAAAGACAATACTTAAACAGCAAAACGTAAAAAACAGACCTAACCCTAGGCAGTGAGCACGACGGCGCCACCAGCCTCCTTGATCTTCTTCTCAGCAGTCTTGGAAATGAGCTTAGCCTTCACAACGAAAGGCTTCCCCTCAGGCAAATGACCTTTACCCAAAACCTTAAAGAACCCGTGCTGCGTCACATCGATCATCGGCACCTTGTCCTTGGTGGCCTTCCCCTTCACATCCTCGGGGACGAGAGACCAGAGCTTGTCGAGGTTGACGATGGGGCAGTAGAACTTGTTGCGGAGCTTGTGGAAGTACCTCATACCAACCTTCCCGAAGTAACCTGGATGGTACTTGTCGAAGAGGATACGGTGGTGATGCATGCCTCCGGCGTTACCGCGACCTCCTGGATGCTTGCGGTGCTTCCCGATACGCCCGTGTCCGGCGCTGACGTGGCCTCTCTTCTTCCTGTTCTTCTTCAACCCCGTCGCCATTTCGTTCAGATCCCAACTAGGTTTGAGGAGTTTGGAGTTAGGGTTTTATAGGGAACTGGACGAACGGCTAGGGTTTTATTGTATGTTTGGGCCTTTTAATCTGCGCGATAATTACTTGGACCTTATGGATTTTTAAGGCCCAATGATACCACATGAACGAAAACGGTATCGTTTTAGGTGTCTTTTTGTAGCTTTTGTTCATTGTAATTTTTAAATTGTAACCATCATGATTTTGTATTAAACACACATAGTTTTCACGAACCCAAAAATTAACTCTACAAATGTGTGTACTATTAGATGTCGGGCATATATACTTAGTGTCTCGGATTTTCGATTTCTTTTTTTTTGTTGTCTTTCAGGTTGTGCAAGAGGATGGAGAAATGAGGCAAAGGCCTACAAAGCCTGAAGAAGTTTTTATACTCTTGATAAGAGAAGGTATGAACTTCAGTTAAGGTCTTTGGTTTTGTAGGTGTTCTTGTAAAAGCTAATATCTTCTTATTTTGGTGTAATATCTTCTTATATTAACATTAAAACCATTTATTAGAAGCTACACTTTTTGTTTTGAAATTGTTATTGCAAAATTGGAGGAAAGGAGGGCTTTGAACACTTGCCACTAGGTAAACTTGTTACTGGATGCAAATGGATTTATATAATCAAGTATACTGTTAATGTATATGGTGCAACTGAGTGTATGAGGTTTTTATTCATATGAAGATATATCAATTATTGGAATAGAAAACAAAGGAAACTCGTTTGGAGATAAATATAAATAAGTCAAGTTTATATTTCCACGTAGCAAAATATCTGAATACGTAACTATACTTATATGCACGTTAAATTGTAACATATGAAAATGGATATATATATATAACATATCTTTTGCGGAGGGAAAAAAAAGGGAATTTAACATTTTACAAATGCATGAAAAAAAGACAAACGCAACGATTAAAGCATGAAAAAGGGAATTTAACATTTTACAAATGCATGAAAAAAGACAAACGCAACGATCAAAGACAAACGCAACGATTAAAAAAAAGGGAATGTAACAGCCGTTGTGTTGTCTATAAGAAGAAGCTTAATTCATCGTTCCTTCTTCGAAAACCTCGCTAAGGAAAAAAAGAAGCAACAATATAATGTCGAGTTTCGGATATCTTTCGAGTAAAGACGACGCTTCAGCTGTGGAGGAACTCCTTTCACAGGCCATCGATCTCCACGTTCTTGAACAAGTCGCAGCTATCAACCTTGCTGGCGTCCCCGACTCTGCTCTTCCCACTAATCTTGAAACCCGTTTCCGTCGTCTCAAATCTCTTCCAGTTTCTGCTCTTCCTACAAATCTTGAAACCCGTTTCCGTCGTCTCAAATCTTTTCCAGTTTCTCGACAACCCGAGTCGGTTTCTACATCCAAGAAGCTTCTTTCCCGCTCCAAGAGCATGGCTGCTTCTTCCTTTTCCGTTGATGAGAAAAGGAACTTATCCGGAAGAATCAAACGTGTTCCTAGTGTGCAATCTCGTCCGTTGGTTTCATCTGGTGATCAAACACGGTTTGGTTCGACTTCGGGGAGGTTTTCTCGAGATGGAAAGGTTTTGTCGCCACCAACAACAACAAAGACACTGAAGCTGCTTCCTACAGAGAAATCAAGAACTAGCTCAGCTTCGTCTGCCTCTATTGATTTAATGCCGCCATCATCGTCCGAACCAGACCAAGAAAAACGGTCAAACCGGAAACCAAAGTCGAAGAAGTTGTTAGTTTCGTGGTTTGACAAGTTATCACCATCACGAGCCATGGGTTGCTTTTATTTTTCTCCAAGCATAACGTCATCAAACAACAAAAACACAATCAAGAACAGCAGCAAAATCGTATGATCCCTTAGTAGAATTGACTGCTGAAGAATGATAATCATATTTGTTAAATAGTTCAAGAGCTCTGTGGGCTTTTATTTGTTTTGGTTTGTTGATTTTGAAATAAACAAAAGATTATGTTCTGATTTGAGACAATAACGTTTGTAAAAAAAAAAAACTCTAGTTAAAGTAGTTTTTTTTTTTGTTATCACCAGTCGTAATTTTCTTACGAGTTCTATTTATAATTTCCATTCTTGTGTTGGTTACAAGGAACTACTCAATTGTTCAACAGTTCAATTGCCTACAAACCTAACGGATAATAACAAATGACATGTTCGCAGTTTGAAATATCCCCACCTTCATATAATAAACATTTTCATAAGATATTTATTGTTTATATATTTAACAAAAATATATAAAAGTGCCATAATCATACATACAACATCTCGAAATAGCTTTGTTCAATCTAAGAAACAAGTTGGATTGTTTGCGGTAAGGTGTTTATATATATATGCTCACTACCATAGTTTCAAGCCGATGGCAGGAGGCTTGTATAGCTCCGTCATCGGCTTGTTTGATTCATTTTACTTCTTTTTCTTTGATATGATTTATTTCTGGTTGTTTATTTTATTCGATTGTCAATTTATTTTAAATCTAACAAATTTTTTTATTGTATGTTTCTTCCAATAGATTTGGAAAGACAAAGGTTTCGGTTCAACTGAACCGTTTAGAAAAAGTAATTGACAGATCTACTGCGGATGGTGGTGACGGATCTTACCGGCTTCAATCGTTGATGGTTCCTCATGTGATGGTGATGGAGTTCTTATTGCTAACTATAGTTACTTCAAAAAACAGTATCAAGTTCTATGGAACGGTAATCTTTTCGATTTTATTATCAGCAATAGAGTAATATAAAGAGTTGTCTTGTCTCACTGGGTCCTACTGGAGTATTAAAAAGAGAGTGACAATCGTTCTCAATTCATTCTGAAGCGTGGTGTTTTTGGATTAATACGAAGATAGTCTCCCTTGAAATTCAGCTATTCTAAAAGCAAATGTGGAGTTTTTACGTGAAAATTTTTAATCATCCATTACGCAAGATATGTGTTATTTTACTTTAAATCCCTACTAGTATATCATTATTCTACTTTTGTTTTGATAGTTCTTATTCTTTAGAACTATTTGCCTTAAAGGCTTAATAATAAAATCCATAATTAAAAAAAAAGATATATCTCTGATGGGTGAAGTAAATACAATGATTTAGGCAGAGTTAGAAAGTCTTTCCTCATAGAATTCAATAGTATTCTTGGATACCATCTAAATTTGGGAGATGTGGTCATCTTGATCATAAGAAATCAAGATGTATTTGCAACAGCAAACGATCGACTATAAGGTAGGTAGATGGGAGACTCTCTCTGCCAGTCTTAAAACAAATCGCTGCAATGGAAATTACCACTCAGCAATGTCCAGTCCACCTAGCTACTACCATGTCTAATATATATATATATATGTATGGTTTCTTGGATATTTAAAATTTGAATATTAAACACTCAAATATTGTGAATATTCAAATCGAAATTTCTTACAAAAAAACTAAAAATATATTTAAAATAATACTATTATCAAAATTAATTTACTATTTTACAAATAAAATAAATACTATTTTACTACAATTTTTTTATTTAAATACTATTTTACTTTAAATTAATTTACTGTAAATTAATTTTAAATAGTATTTTATTATTTTAAATAAAATAAATACTAATTTACTATAAATTCAATACTTATAAATCATTAATATATACTGTAATTAAATTATCAACTTTAAAATTTTGCTGAAATAAAAAACCAACTTTTTGGTAAACAAATAAAACACTAAACTTTTGTCCACAAACGATTAATTTTAACCATAAACTTTGATCATATCATTTTTTTAAAACCGTTAGTCAATAATTATAGTCGACTAATAATATGTGTAAAATAATTTTTAAAGTTGATTTTCGGTACAAATATAAATCATTTTTTTCAAATATTGAAAATACGAGGAAATTTCAAGGTTGATACTTTTTAAATTTACCATTAATAAATGATTTTTTTTACAAATATCCTAAAATTATGATAAAAACACTACTTTATTTTTAATTTAAAAAAAAAAAACCCAACCTCAACACTTTAATACTAAACCCTAAACAATAATCACTAAAGTTCAAAGCCAAATGTTAGTTTAAACTCAAAATATATATTTTTAACTATAACATTATAAATGAAATAATTCAAACCAAGAATATTAAAGTTTTTCATTTTCTCAAAATAAAATTTTATATAATTTTATTTATATTTTCAAAATAATTAAATAACATATTATTAATTGAGTATTTAGTTATAAAATCATTATGAAGAACTTTTATAATTATTTACAGTCAATTTTCGTAACTATTTATATAATTTTTATTTGGATTATGTTTTATAAATTTACTGTCAACAACAAGTGAGATGTTAATTCAAATTTTTATTCTTAAATAAAAGTTATCCAGAACAAACTTTACATAATTTCTATAAATTTTTAAGTTTCTTACAGTAAATTATGAGAGATAATCCAATTATTCTAAAACTTAATTTCTATTTTTTTTGTTTACAGAAAAGTTGGTAATAAATTTAAAAGTTAGATGATTTTTTTCCTAATTTAAAATAGAAGAATAATTACCGAGATCATCAGACTTTTGGAAGCGCATGGTGGATCCGGATAATAATTGGAGCCACCTCTCAACCTGAAAAACACGACCAAAAACTTTTCTTCCTCTTCCAATCTTTTCTCTCTCTCTCTATACACACACTCTCTCTCTCTAATTGTTCCTTATCATCTTTATCTCGATTCCGTCTACGATGAGCTCGGAGGAAGCCAAGGTCGTTGGTAAGTCCGATCCATTCCCCTTCAATCTCATCATTGCTATCCAATTTTGGGATCTAGGGGTTTTTTCTAATTAACAGAATGTGACCGGATCCAAGATTAAAAAAGTTTAGTAATTGATTAATCAGCTCAATTTTTTTTTGTAAGTGCCAAGGAACTTTAGGTTGTTGGAAGAGCTAGAGAGAGGAGAGAAAGGTATCGGAGATGGTACGGTAAGCTATGGAATGGACGACGCTGATGATATCTATATGCAATCCTGGACTGGCACCTATTCTCGGCCCTCATAATGTAATTCTCCTCTCCTCACTAATCCTTGTTTTACATTTTAGTGTCGTTCTAACAACAAATAAAAATCATGTCTTTTTCTACTTTTTTTCTTGTTCCTATGTTTTGGGTAATATCTCTGTGCCCTAAAGTACTTAGCTTTTACTGGAAATGATCCATTACTTTTTAGTTTTTACTCCAAATGGATCTTTAGATAACATCTCTTGACCACTTTTGATTAGACTTGGACACAAATATAGAAAGAAAATTGTTTTTTGAGTTTCTGCTTTTGGGGTTTCGAGGAGATTGATGATGATGGTTTTGTATGTACTGGTGATATGACTGAACATCAGACTGCATACGATGGGAAAATCTTCCAGCTCAAGCTCTTCTGTGGTAAGGAATACCCAGAGTGTCCACCAAGTGTCAAGTTCCAGACCCGGATTAACATGGCCTGCGTTAACCCTGAGACTGGAGTGGTAAGCCCTCTCCCTCTCTGTGTGTGTGTTGAATTTGAATGTTTATCAGCTTATTATATATAACGAGGAATTGTATGATCAGGTTGAACCGAGTCTCTTCCCTATGCTCGCTAACTGGCGCCGAGAATACACAATGGAGGACATTCTGGTTAAACTTAAAAAAGAAATGATGACTTCACATAACCGCAAGTTAGCTCAGCCCCCGGAAGGTAATTTCTTCTGTAGTGGCAAAACAAAACTTGGTTTACAGTTGCTTCTTGTTGTCAGTTCTTTTATGATGGAGAAGCTTTAACACTATCTCCGGTTTTAATTGGATCTAGTGTATTTGACTTATGATAAGTCTTAGGACCATCAGGTTTCTAACCAAAGTCTTGTTTATCCAGGTACCGAGGAAGCTAGGGCAGATCCAAAGGGACCAGCTAAATGCTGTGTGATGTGAAGAGAGAAGTTGGGGCTGTCAACAATTTGTATTAATATAAGAGACAATGTATATAAAACATCATTTGAAGCTTTTGAAAATTTCCTACAACTTAAATGTCACAGTGTTGTTTGAGAGATTATTATATATGTATAAACCAATAACAGGTAATGATCATCCTAATAAATCTTCTCTTTCATAGTTCGTAATTCGTGTATGCGTATTTAAGTTCTATTAACTGGTGTGTTTGCACAGCATCCTCTGCTTAGTTGCGCCAATTGTTGTGAAAGGGAGCTAGCTTTTGCTTTGTTAGTTAATAAATAGGAAGTTTGAGTAAATAGGTTAATTCATATGAATACAAAAGTAGCAGTGGAAAACTGTTCTAATTGATAGTACCGTGTATGTGAAGATAGGGCTGATCTGTTCAATTAAAAGGAAAGTGACATAGAATAGTTGTATATTCACATCTCTTCCTTATGCTTCAAAACTTTATTGATGATATATACATAAAATTAGTTGTGACCATAGACCAAATTTACCAGAATAAGTTGCAAGATGTAACAGCTTCGGTGCTTTGCATCCACCACTGATACAAGTCAATACAACCAATATTATCTAGTTTTATTTCTTCCTAAGAGGTGTTGGTCTTTGCGGTATTCTGATGAGCAGCTGCATATATCGACGAATTAGGATCGGTTCTGAGGTGAGAGAGGAGATGTTGTACATCTGGTCGGAGAGAATCTGCTGCTCTTCCGAGTAATGCCAAAGTGTCTGGTCTAGGCTTGCTGCTACTTTGGACTGCTCCTCCTTGTCCCTCATAGTGAACAACATGGTGTCTGCATGCAACCATTTGATTAAAGAAAAGTCTTACAAAAAATTAAGCACTTAGAACAATTATATGATTGTTATTTGGATAAAGAGACAAATGAATCTATAGGTATGTACGTATGGTAATGGTAATTAAGATAAAACTTACAGGAAATCAATTAGATCAGCAATCTGGAATGCTTCAACAGGGACCGGCGTCTGCGAGTTCTTTCCGAAAACATCGACCATTGTGCTCAAGAGAAGGGCGAGCGTCTGTTGAGAAACAGAAATGAATACCGAAGTCAAAAGTTTGACAATAAGGAAACATATAGTCAGAGAGGTTTGTGATGATAGTGTACCTTGTTAAAGAGTGCATGTGTGTTTGCAAGCCTCGGCAGAAGTGGCCCCATAATACGGAATGCGACTCTAAGCATTGCGACAGATGTCACAGGCCGGAGGTTCTTGATGATGAGATGCGTGCCATCAAGCCATTCTTGTGGGAGATTGCTGAAGAAAGCATGAAGCAAGGCGACTACATTTCCTGGAGAAACAAAAAAAAAGAAACACAACAATTCACATTTCAAAACACACGCAAACATTCACACCTATAGATAAAGAAGCTATATAGTGTGTACCTATGGCGGTCGAGGTGTTGTCCTGAGCAGCCCATGTAGGATCCATCAGAGCATAACCAACAGCAGAGTCTAGCTCCCCTTGTGATCTCTTCCCGTCACTAAGCCACCAAGTTTCCCTCGTCACACGCGAAGCCTCCACTGTAAAGCTGCGTGTGGAAACTCTGGAGGGAGCTGAGCCAGGAGAAGCCCGCAAGCTTGAATCAACAGACACGACAGTTGCTGGCATTGTATAGCCGCTTCTAGAGACAAAGCTCGCCGTGTTGTTCATACAACCTGGACCGGCTCGGCCCCCATGGAGTCAGTGCTCCCTCCCGAGGGAGACGTAGGCAGTGCAGAGCCTTGACCAACTCCGTTTGCAGCGCCGTGGAACCCGTTGCCAGATTGAATCAGTGTAGACTGTATGTTGACGATTATCTGGACAAGAGAAGAGACGATCTGAGCTGCGGAGACGGGGAGAGAGAGGATCTCGATCACTGCCGTTTCGAGAACCAGCTGAGTGTAAGTCCCCGGGTCCTGGATCTGGTAGAACGCTTTCTGTCCCTCGGAGGCGTTAGCTGGACCAGGCTGGGATGCTCCTGGGGTTTTACCATGAGGAGGTCTCGCTGAGGCTGTTCAAGATGTCAGCCATTGAGCCAGACTTGGAGCTACAGTTGCTGGTGCTGCTGAGTGGAGGTATAACGTTGTTGACGAGATTAAGTAGGAGATTGGCAAAGTAATCCAAAGGTGGGCATGTAGCAGCACCTGTGTGGGTGATGTACTGTGGGAATGATTCAGAGAATGGAATCTGCAAGAGGGAAATGAAAAATGAGTAGAAACTCTCTAAGAATCAAAGAAGGATTGGTTTTGTATTTTTCTTTTTTTTTTTGCAATTACCTTGCTGAGACCAAGTACTCTGAGAATCTTGACAACAAGTTGGCCGGGAAGATGACCATAAAAATAGGCGAGGATATCACGGACAAACGTGAATCTGAGAGGATGATAAGCCAGAAAATTCGAGTATGCAGTCAATATTTTATCAGCTGTATCCATCGCATTGTTCTCTATGAGCCTGTACACCACTAGTGGGATAACTGGAAGTAAACGTGCGGCGATATCAGTCAAAGAACGTTGGATACCTGCTCAAATTTTAAGACACAATATTGCCACACAAAGAAAAAGAGCATTAAAATGTCACACACAAGTTTGCCAAGTTCTCATAGAAATGGTCTAAGACACATTACCTGTTGTCCTTCCAAGAAAGATGGCTACCAAGGGCTTTTAGGAGTTCATTGCGTTTGAACACCTGCGTGCAAAGCCAGTGCTCAGGATTCCCACGGTTTACGCAGAACGCATTAATCCTCTGTAGAAGCTCTGGCCTTTCAAGTATTCCTTTTCTGTAGGGGAAAAAAATAAAAAAAAATACATCTGTAAACTTTATATGATCTTTACGCATATTTAAGGTAAAAAGCATGAGAACGAACATAACTGCAATTATCAAGGCGTGCGGATCATCATCACGGATCAATGAGGGCCTAGAAGAAAAATGTCCAGAGGAAGCATTTCATGTGTCCAGAAGAAAAACGCAAGATTCGCATCGTTCTTGTTTAGAATCTCCTCTAAAGCGTGTCCTCGCTGAAGGTCTACATGAACGTTGTGAAGCAAAACATCTACGAAAGTGTATATGTTAGCAGTGACTTCGTCAGGAGAAACCTCCCTAAGCACCCGTGCCTGGTAATCGAAAAATCATACCACTAATCAATTAAAAAATTACTTCACGAGTTTGAACAGAGACTAAAGCAAGAAACAAACCAGATTTGCGCTGTTGATCTTTTCGGGGTTGCCTTGCATAAGAAGACAAGCACCAGCACAAAGATACTGACGGTGCTGAGGAAAACTGTGACTGAGGTACGTCATAACGTAAGCGGGTTCAGCAGCTGGCGACAGAAGCTGCGTGCACTGGTTCAACACGGTTGTTTCAGCCTGTTGCCACGCCTGAATCGACAGTCCTCTCTTGTCTACCCGTCCGATCAAAGCGTCACGGAGAAGGGATGGGAAATGGCGCAGCGTCTTCTCGGACCACGTGTGCTGGCTCGTCGACAGTACTTGTTCCAACATGGTATGCAGATAAACCAGGTGATCGGCGTCCTGCGATGCCACGTGTTTTGATCGTGATGGCTAGAGTCATGATGGTTATGCGGCTTAATGTTTCAGGTGAAGTCAGTTGGACCCTGGTGATAGGTAATAATAAACATAAGAACAATTATTAACACACAAACACACACACACACACACATACACTTACTTTTTGATCACGTTTCACAGAAAAGAAGTCTCTGAGTGATAAAATGAGATTCATGCATAAATTTTCGGCTAGTCTGAATACACGGTGGTCGCTACGTTTTGCTTTCAGTGTAGAGATTATCTTAGTAACATCGTACATTAAGCTTTTGCTTTTTCCTTGGTATCTGCAAATTAAAAGGTGCATTAATGAGATCAGTATAGAAGGATCTACTCCCAAACTTGAGAGATTTTTTTACCTGTATAACGGAAGCAAACGATAGTTCAGAATCTCAAGAACAAGCAAACTCACGGAAGACTTGCTTAGCAGAGAAGCATTTCTTTGGGCAATTTGCTACAGAAAGTTAAGGCAAATCTCATTATGATTAATAAAAAAAAAAGAAATAACAATAAATACAAGATGAATGAGAATCAGAAGGAACCAAACTATAGCTTACAGTGAAATGCGAACGGAACATAGAGTGAGGGGAAATGAGCAGCAATCTTGTGTATGTCTCTACCATTGCAATGCTAGGAACAACCTAAAAACAGGTCACTAAAAGTGAGTAAAACCTCCATAGATTCAGTGCATCCACTTGTAATAATCCTTGTGAGACAAAAAAAAAAGGAAAAAAAAAACAAAACCTGGCTAACAAACATAGCTTCTTCCATCTGAAGGGCCAATTTCAAGCACAAGTTCATTGAAAAGCCAGATAACAATGACATGGGCAATGGGCTCACTTCCTGCATCATCATTACTCTTTCGTTTGGTGGTGTTCCAGGCATCTCAGCCACGCCAGCTGAAGACAGCCAATTTATAACTGTTTCACAAGCCGGTTGCGCCATGGTATAGGAGACAACCCAAAACATGCCAATCGACCTATCATCCAAATTCATATAATCCATCATGCGCTCTCCTGAAAACAAGAAACATAATATGAGAGAGAGAGGGGGGAGTTTTCATAATCGGTAAGGGGATGGATCTAACCTTTGCTTCTCCACCACTCATCAATCTGTTTTCCCTTCAACAGCTGTTCATTGTTTAGGTATGCCCTGGTTGCTGCGCTTAGTGACCATATCCGTAGATTCTGACAACTGCTTACGAAGTCAAGCAGCACACTCTGAGGATTATTTGGATCACTTCTATCTTCCCTGTGAAATGATAAGATCTTCCTAGTCGTCTCCACCTGAGATATCAAAGCTCATAGAAAGAGTAAGTAGAAGGAAATAAAATGCAGCTGCAAACATATCAAAGTGTTATTCAGCAACTGACCTTTCTAGGATCAGAGTTCAAAGCAGTCATCACAAGCTCCACGCGTATTATTTGTGCAAGCAACCACGTCACGTGATTCGTTCGAAGGATATGGTTATCATCACCGTTGAGGCGTAAAACCAACTTATCAATGAAATCAACAAAATCAGTACATCCACTTTTGATTAGAAAGAAGAAGATATCTGAGAAAACCAGCCACTCTTGCCAGCAATTTGCATCTGCATAGAGAGGAGGAAAATCAAAACTGATACCAAAACAATCCTAGTATACTGGTATCTCAACTCTTTATTCTAATCTGACCTGAGTTGGTGAGCTTGAGAAGCTCAACAATCCTGTCAATGATCGCCTCACAAATCATGTCAGAAGTGAAAACAGCACCAGGGGTAGGCCCTGCCTGTGCAGAAGGCCTATAACAAGGGGCCACAACAAGAACACGCTTCCACCATTCTGGCGACGGCGTAGTGCGAATAGCATGTCTAATGCAACGCACTGCTCTTTCCCAATCTAAACTTCCTTGTGGAACAGACATCGCCAGATCCTACCAAAACAAAGAACAAAAAGATTATCTAACTTAAAGCATGTCAACTAAAGCTACAACAAAGCTATTCACACCTCTCCAGATAAAGGTTCACCAAGCACGCTTGGATACGTAATAGGCGAATAGCGAAGGTGAGCCACAGCTTCCGGCCTGAAACATTAGCAGTCGGTTGGGACGATATACGATGAGTACCAAACGTTGGACAGTGAAGATGTTGGTCCAGCATGAAGCATGTGCACAGCCATAGCAGTCTCGCCTCCGGTGTATCTCCATGACAAGAGCGAACAAGCCTTCATCATCAGGTACGTTCTCAACAAACTGCAGACCACTGCCGCAACAACTCGTAAAACGGGAATCCGAGATTTCCCCACTTCCACCAACAGACAGATCACTTCCAGACAGCTCCTCAACCATTCAGCCAACGCCTTCTCGGATCTCCACGTCTTCTTTCCTGCAGAGTCGTCGTCGTCGTCGTCTCTCCTGTCCCAGTTCACAAGCCAACTCATCATACACTGGAAGATCTCGGAGTGAGTGACGGGTTTGAGACTAAACTCAACGCCAATCAAGATAATCTTGCAGCTGAGCTGACGCAGACTGTTCATAGCTGCTGCAGCTGCTCTTACTCGTTGGCTGTTATCTCTAACTGATTTGGGCAGAGACGTCCAAGGGTTTTGACAACGCACCTGGTTCGTTTCCTGAAGGCACAAGAGAAGGAAGTAAAGACTGTGAAGAAGTAGCCGTTGCAGCAGCAGCTTGGCTTAGGGAGGCCTCAGCAGCGGAGACAGAAGAGAGAAGGGAAGGTAAAAAGGTATCCCAGTTAACGTAACTGATTCTAGACAAAGCACGCAGGGCAAAGAGAAGGAACTCAGCCCTAGGTGCATGATTGCTACATTGCAACACCGTAGATATCAAAACAGACTCCGTGATTGCCCTCAACTGATCCGGGTCCTGGCATGGATAATAAAAGCAAAAAACAACCATTATGTTTACAGAAAACCCCACAAGAGAAAAGGTGAAAGCTTTTTACAGCGAATTGGGTCTGAAGCTTGTCGAAATCAACAATGAATTGGTCGTTTCTAGGTGGTAAGTCCCTAACGGGAGCATGAACACGCTTCTGTGATTTGTTCCTGTTTAAAAAAAAAAAAGATAGATTTTTATCTGACTAATCAATTGAAGAAGGGAAAAGGAGGATGGTGGAAACCTACGGAGGATCTCGTAGGGGTTGTTCATCGGGCTTTTGAGGGTTTCCTCTCTGTCAAAGAAAGAAGAAATCAGAAGCCAAAATTTGAGAAGTGGGAGATGGAGGAAGAGATTAGACATACCCCGAGGTAGAGGTTGAAGAGATCGAGAATTGCAGCACGAGCAGGATGGAACTGATACGATCGAGATGATGAAGGAGCAGCAGCCACTGTCCGCTGCGATTGATCCATTTTCTCTCTGTCTGTCACTTCGTTCGTTTGTGATCTTTCTCTTTGTTTATCCACTAGAGGTTTTGGGTTTTTAAAGGTAACTCCTCTTTGTTTTAGCGAGAGAGAGAGAGAGAGAGAGAGACAAAAAGACTGTTCAAACATAAACAGAAAACACTCTTTAAGCTAACTCATGTTTGGTAGTTATTAGTAAAGATTTTAAGATCATTAGCTAACAACTGGGCTTTACTTATATGAAAAAACAAGTAGAGCCTTGTATGAAAAAGGAATCCCCACACGAAGATTTAAGTATATCTGAGATAAAAGAAAAAAAAGTTAGAAACCACTTTTTTAACTGAGTCAAATAGTCTAAATATGTGATGAATTAGGCCATTCCACGGATTTTTCGGTTTATTTTGAACAATTTTTCATAATCTGATTTCAAAGATAGCTGAGTGAGTGTTCTTATCACTTATATAAGTCGAAGCGATTATCTGTCTCCGCTTAGGCTTCTGCCACATTATCCAACCAACCAAGCATATGCATCTGCTTTAAACTCACTACTCTCTCGCCATGTATAATTGTTAGAGCAAACCTTATTGATGTAATACCCAAACTGAGAATATATCTACCAAAATATATTGTAATTTTAACACATTTCAATATAACAGCTAATATTTATTTTGTTTTTTAAAGCAACACTAATTGAAAGGTTATACATGGCCAGATGAGGTTCTAAAAAGAGGTAAAACAGTTCCCCAGCGAGAACTTATTTTGTTAGCACAACCCTTTAATGGAAGTGCTCTTATGGATACGGATGGATGTTCAAGGAAAAGTTCATTACTAGGTAATCATATTTCATCTACCGTCTACTGAGGATGGCTGTGTCAATGCCTGCTGAGTTTGTTGCTGGCTGAAGTGGGGAGCCGCTGGCTTTCATTCTTCACAGGGTCTTTCCTCACTAATCGTGTGTCCTTGTTGATTATGTTCCTTGTTTCTTTTATAATGTCTACTGGCTTCTTGTTGTTTAGTTTAAGGTATACCCCCAAACATTTGTTTAATATGAATTGATTCAGCGTTAAAATTAACATATTCTTAATTTGCATCAAACTCGAAATTAAATAGTCTGTGAATAATAAGGGACAGTGGAAATAGAAAAGGGAGGGGGGACTACTTGAAGAAGATGGATCAACATTTTCTCATTGGTGAGAGATCTAACTATAAGGGCTCCACTGCAGTCTTGAAAAGAAGAACATAAACCTTGTCGATCTGGAAATATATGAATCCTCCAATGGAATGTGTGACGTATGAACCAAAGCTGGTCCCAACTATGCAGTGCCATGCAGGGCCATAGGCTGAATCAAAGTCCTGAAAATTGTTAAGATCATATGGAAAGTTTAATACATCTGATACAAAGTTTAAATTCGATACAACATGTCGTTTTGACCAAGAGACAGAGAAGCTCAAGTTGAAGAGATAAGAAACATATGAAGGTCTATTTCGAGAGAAGAGATCTTTTATCATCTGTACAAGAAGATAAAACAGCAGAAAACACACCCGAACATAAAAGCTAAGAATGTTAATTACAGATTAGTGAGCACTGGTGATTGTTTAAAGAAAATCTCAGCCCCTTTGTGAAACCAATGTAAAGCCGCATCTCAATAAGCAATATAGCACATCCACTTTGAACACTAGTTGTTACAAATAGACTCATACAGAAGTTACGCTCCCAATCCAAAAACCGGAAAAAAGATTCCAGATTCGTCATGCAAGTACACTAACAAATTTTCAAACACTCACCTCCACCAAAAAGAAGAAAAGATCTGACCTTTTTAAGGGAGAGAGCGAGTCTTTTGTTGTCGGCCTTTCCAGGAGTGGCGTTCAAGAGCTCACGCGACAAACCGAAGGCCCTGTTCTGCATAACCAGAGGCATATCGGAAGCTCGAACACGAACATTGAACTCGCCTATCAGGTCCTGCTGCTCTTTAGCCTTCTTCTTCTGCTGTATCAAGCTGTTCAAGAACTTGCTTCTTCTCTCTAGTTCCAGCTCAACTCCTTCCATGTTCCTCTCGCTCTACTTGCATCACACTCGGCTAGGATCTCGTTTTCCTCCTTTCTAATCGGAGAACAAAGCCAGAGCTAGAGAGAGAGTCCCCGAGGGCGCTGGTTAAGTTCGTTAAGCGAGCACCATTTGTTTGACAAAAGTGTCTGAAAAAGATAGAAAGTGAAGAAGAAAGGATTTTTAGGGAAAAGAGAGGAGACAAAATAGCGTTCTTTGAGTTAGCGAAAAGCAGCCGACCAAAGACAAGTTCATAATTTTACATCTTGGTCTTTGGTCTTCAAATAATAGTATACTATTATTATTACCGTTATGCTGCCTTCTCTTAGATTTTGCATTTCTACTGTAAGAGCATGTTTATCCCTCATACCCACTTGGGTTTCTTTCTTTTCTTTTTTTTTTTTCTCTTTTGGCCGATTTTTTTTTAAAAAAAAAAAAAAATTAAAATGCACCATTCGCGGGCCGACACCTGTCGGTGGGGCCCACGAACAGTGAACAAACCCAGCAGCATACGTTTTTTCCTTGGCGACTTTTACCTCATGTTTCTTCAATTTTGTGGACCCCACAGTCTACTTTTTCCTTTGAAACCCTTCCAAGATACCTACAATAAACATGGTCTTAGAGTATTTATAAAATATTAAAGCTTTTTAATCTAAAAATACTAATATAATATTAAATGTGTATCACAAATTTTATAAAATATAACTTAAAATGTTCCATTTGGACAAATTATTGGATAAGTTTCCCAGATGGTTAGAAACCAAGAAGTAAGAAAGTTACTGGTGAAGAAAAATTTCTTAGATGACAGTAAAGTTTCAAATTTCAAATTTTGTGATGATTGAATCAATGGAAGACACTGAAAGTGAATTCTTTGCGAACCAATACACTATTAAGAATTATTTGGATTATACGCATTCGGATATATGGAAAGCATTTTCAGACCAAGGTTGAGATATAATTGTTTGTAGTTAAAATCTCAAATGAACTATTCTTTCTCAAATTATTCTCTTAAAGAAAATGAATTTCTCTATGGATGAGCACACTACTTAAAATCATTTAAGTTATGTGCATTACCAAAGTTAAAAGTTAAGATATACTTGTGATCCACAATAGTAAAGATCTCAAATGAGCTATTGTGTCCCAAAACTATTCTCTTCAATTATATGACCTCATAACCTTGTAATTTCTTCTTCCTTACAATTTAAATAAAATGCTATTTAATAAACTATGAAGACATTTACCATTATTCATCAGAGGGAACAGCATTTTAACTGATTCCAAATTAACTAAGATTTGATCATTTGTGTGTTACAAAGAGTCAAAAAGACATGTATAGTAAAAAAAAATTTGAAAACAAATCAACATTCTTTTTTTTTTTTTTTTTTTTTTTTTTGGTCAAAAAAAAACAAATCAACATTCAACATGGTATTTTGTAGGGTGGTGACGAGTTATCAGCACACCTCTAGACAATTCTTAACGAGCAGACTTCATCGTTATTCTTTAGGAATATCAAGTACGGGCCGAAAAGTAACTAAGAAGGCCCAGTAGAGGTGCGTTGATATAAGTCGTGGGCTCAGTCAGCTGAAAGTAAGGCCTCGAATCAGGAAAATCGTCAGTAACATTAGGCCCACCAACGACCGCGCCAATTAACAAGTTAGGGTTAGGGCTCGGGCTGAGGAAATAACGAGACCCTTCTTTGCACCCTATGCGAGCAGGATGGTCTACGACCGAAGGAACCGAGCTTCCACGATGGTGAATCCTCTGTGGAAACCTCGAACCATACCCAACCATGTACGACATTTTCATTGGATTGTCTCCTAGTATGTAGTCCACCTGCATTAACGTATGCCACAGGCAACAGAGAAAACTATTATGTTCACTCCTGCATCTCATCGGTGCTGAAACAGGGGATGTAAGAATGTTAGTTAGTTACCTGTCGCTTAGCTACTTGACGGAGAAGAGCTGGAGAAGCTGTGAATTGGCCACAAGGCACTACCTTATTGGCGTGACTTAGGTAATTAGAATATGTTAATAACAGAAACGACAAAGATGTTACATGCTGCATGTTACTCCCTCCACTCTTCACTAGTAATCCTCCTGTGTTTGTGTTAAATCACCCAAAAAAGTAAACATGATGAGTACAAATGAAGTCACTACAGAAACTATATACTGTATGATTTTGTAAATTGTTTTTTACCTAGTGAATATTCGACTTGAGGGTGAGAAATCCCAGGCAATAAAGAACAGATAAACTCATCAGCGTTTTGCTTAAAGCTCTGAAAATAATCTGCTTTTCCCATTAGGACCGTTTTGGAGATTAAGACATTAATCCCAGCATGTTTATTATCCCAACCAAACTCGTGGATCGTCTCTCCAGCTCTTAGAATCTCCTTTGTTCTTCATAATAAACTCTCTGTACACTCGTTTCTTCGAAGCTTTGTGTAGCCACGCTGCTCCCCAAAGCAACTCATCCTGCACGCACACTCATCTAATTAACGTTTAACTTCATTTTGATTATGAGATCTAATTGTGGTAATTAAACCTTTAGTTACCTCGTAACCGTTGAAGTCGCAGTAAAAAGGACACACTGCTTGACGAAGACTATCACTGTACGCCCCTCTGTACTTATTAGCAAACGCAAACACCTACATCCATATGTTTTAAAGAATTAATATTTTGAATGTCAATAAAGAAAGCCACATGTTGACCAAAAACAAACAAATAAATAAGAATAAAGTCAGATTTTGTGGGTTTTATACTTTTATCTAATCTATTTTAAAGTGAAGTGCTTTATAGGTAATAGTAACGTAAATTGCTTGTTTTGTCAGGAATTGTTAGAGCAAGAAATCAAAAGTGTACGGAAAATAAAACATAAAGAGAACATTAATCACGCAAGCAACTGCATAATCATCTGTTAAACTTTTGGACACAGCATGCAATTTTTGTTAGAAAAAGAAGAAAATTAAGAACGTTAAAGTAAAAAATTAAAGTAGATTACACTTGCTGCACGGTCCAGGAGGCGTTTGGAGTATGCTGGATCGCGTTTTTCGAACACGATCGACGCGGCGGCTAAAGCGGCTGCTGTCTCGCCGGCCACTTCTGAACCAGGATGGTCCTTGTCGACTTTGTAGACCGTTCGCAACGTGTCCATGTCCTCGGGACGCTCCCAGCAGTTGTGGTCGGAGTAAGCGTCTCCGACTTGCACGAACACGACGCCGGGAATCGCGGTCGCTTTGAGGAGGTAGTCCGTTCCCCATTTGATCGCTTTCACGGCGTTTCCGAGCTCCGGTCCCATCGTTTTTCCGAAGTCGATGACGCTCCACGACATCATCGTCGTCGTGAACGCCATCGGGAAACCGAACTTCACGTTGTCTCCGGCGTCGTAGTAGCCTCCGGTCAAATCCACGCCGGCGGAGGAACCGTCGCGTAACGCGGAGTCGCGGCGCCATTTGAGGTGTTGATCCGGTGGGAGCTTGCCGGAGCGTTGGCCCTCGAAGAAGAGGATGCTCTTCTTGAGAGCGTCGCGATAGTCGTGCCCGGTGCAGGTCTCCGGTGAGAGGAGAAGCATAACGAGAATCATCGCCGTCGCCGCCGGAGCGAGTCCCGAGAAAGTTGAGGGTTTTCCCGCCATTTTTGCAACTATTGAGTTCGGTTCTGTTTTTGTATTTTGTATTTGTAATAAGATATAGCGGGAGAGATGTGAAAGACTCTTCGTGCGTAGGCTCTTTATACTCGAGAAAAGAAAAGAGCATTGAGATTCTATGAGACAAGTGACAATGGAATAGTTCCTACGTGGATTTGATTGATTGGAGGAAGGTGGACCATGTTGGGTAGATACGATTGATCGGGTCGGGTTATATGACCCGTGATTGACGAGCGATTCCCAATAATTTAGGCTTTTTAAGACATACGTAAAGATTTTTCCGTATGGCCCCTATCCATGACAAGTTAACCCAAGAGTTACGTCTCGATATACGGAGTTGTTTATAGCAATTTTTCATGAGCTTATTTTTATATCATTGAATCGGTTCAACTGAAACATGCGCTATACATGATAAAATGTATATATAATGCATGTCTTAATATATTTGGAGTAAATGAGTAATGTGCCGGATTCAACTCCGGTAACCAATCATCATCTATAGCTTAAACAATCAGAAAACTAATTAGAGAACTCGAACATATCTATCTAAACCGAACTTAATGTTTAACTTCTAAAGTTTATTCCGTAATATATGCTCAAACATGGGTTTAGATCGAATTATCGAAATTATATTAACCCAAACAAATATGTATTCCGCTTCTTCGTTCACTTTTAAAATCCAGCCAAAAAAGTCTATAAACTGGAGTTAATATTCGCATGACTATACAAATGCCGTTATGATGAAGAGATCTATAATGAAATAGTAACTATTATTAGAAGCTGGGTATGCTGTAAATTTGAGACAGAAGAGAAGAAACGTTGACAATTTGACATAGACTATAACTGGAGTATGATATAGGTATAGCCATATGATTAAGATACGATTTGCGTGGAATACGAGGTTGACTTGGAACGCGAGGGATGTTGCAAGTTGCAACTTGGACAAAGCCGACGCATCTAATCTTCCTTGCTCAATGCGCCATTCAATCTTTTTCACATTGATTATTTCATTTATTCGAAAGAAATATAAAGCCAAAACTATTGGAATTAAATAAATAAATTAATAATATATGAGAAAAGGGAGAGAGAGGGACTAATTGAAGATTTTGTCTACTAGATTTAACACATAGAAATAGAATGTATTTTGATAAAAAAAAAAGGAAAGAAATAGTATGTGAATACAGGACAGAGCAACACAAAAGGGAGGGGGACTAACTGAAGATGCTCTTTATCTCTTTCTTATGGATCAATTTTCTGATTAGTGATCGATCTAAATTAAGATTTACAGCAGTCTTTTATAGAAGAACATAAATCTTGTTCTTTTTGGTAATATTACGGAAAAAAACATTAATCTTGTTGATTTTGAAATATATAAAAACCTCCAACGGAATGAGTGACTTATGAATTAAAGCTGGTCCCAACCATGCAGGCCATAGGCATAGAAGCCCTCAAACATAAGGCAGATGAAAAGTTTGTTACTTTGTTTTATCAGTAGAGAACAAAAGTAAAGTTTATAGACCTTATGCAAGTTTAGATTCGGTGCAAGACCTATATACATCCATAATTACAGTTTGTTAATTTCTGATGTGAATATAAAAAGTCAAATGGTGTGTTTCTTTTAGTGCAATATTTTGAAGTAAAGGGCTTCCTAATTCATACATGTTGGTCAAGAAATTAGAACTAAGGGAAATCAACAATGTACGGAAACAAATTACAATATTCGAACACATAAAGAGAATATTTCTCATTCAAGCAAAGTATAACCAATTGCTAAACTTTTTGACAAAATCACGTTTTGTTTTCTCCCACTCGTTCGTTTGAAAAGAAGAAATTGCCAAACTTTGGTTTAGTTTAATTTGGGTTTTATTTCAGCAGAAGTAGTTAAAGTTTCCATCATCGGAAGTTAGTTAACATTCCATCATCTATGTGTCTCTTAACATTTGGTCTTTCAAGACAATAATTTAAGCCTTCAAACCTCAAATCTCCAAAACTAGAAGAAAGAGAGACTATCAAAGAAGTGAAAACGATTTCCACTGGGCATCATTTAAAATATAAAATATTCAGCAAAATGCTAAAAGCACCAAAATATCATGTCCGCTTGTTTTCTTTTTAAATCTTATAGAAACATATCTGATTTCGAACTCATAACACACACACTAGTGATTGATTGGCTCGAAAAAAAGAAAGTAAGAAACATCTCCGCGTCCCTGTAGCTCTTCACCATGTGTTAGACATGATGAGTTTTAGTGTATTATGATATATAACTTTTAGATTATTATATATTTACATTATGAAACTGAGTACTAGAGAATCAGCATATTTAGATTAGGGAAATTGATTGCTAGATCTTCTGAGTATACTTTTTAGTGATGCTTGAAAAAGCTAATAAGTCTGATTCAGAGAAAAACATGAGATCTAACAATATATATCATATATCAATATGACACAAACACATGGTAGACATGAAGCAGATCAGTAACATATGCGTATTCGGCTATATACCTATCTGATGCAAGATCAATGGTTCTTAGATATATCAAGCAGCGAATGAAAACTTGTAAAGGTAGCATCTATCATCACTGCATTCTAAGATGGAACCTTTACTTTAAGAAATAAAATATGGATCGGATTCTACGGAATATCACCAATAAACTTTCCGTTAGCTAAACAGTTAATATCGAAACATTGTTGTCTTCTCGTCTGTATGTATCTTTGATCCGGATTTGTTTAACAAATATGTTTAGATGCTACTCTTAAAACTTTGTCTCATTTACTCTAGTGCATTTTCATTTCACAAACAAAAGCACCATTCCAGCCCGGCCCATTATGCATATGGACGCAGCCTCATATGTCAACTTTTTTCAAACCCATCAAAAATTTATTAAGGTATGAACGTCAATCATTATTTCGCTTTACGGCAAAAAAGGGATAGATAGCTATTTGTGTTACCTTCTCTATATAACTATCAACTTGAGGTCACAAAATCCATAACCCAAAAGAGACACACTTCCATGTCACAGAAAATATACACACATATAACAGAAGAAATCATGAAGAAACCTTCTCTTCATCAACCAATTCTCTTCTTCTTCTTAGCAACCCTTCTCCCACTAATCCTGACCGTCCATTCTCAACCCTCTCCATCACCATCACCATCCCCATCCCCATCAGACGACTCAGATTTCATCCAGACGAGCTGCAACACCACGTTATACCCTGACGTCTGCGTCTCCTCTCTCTCAAACTTCTCAACCTACGCCCACAACGACCCAGCACTCTTGGCTCGAGCCGCAATCTCCGTCACTCTCTCCAAGGCCCTCGAGTTAGGCAAATACCTCTCCAACGTATCTACTCTCTCTGAAATCCACGTAGATGGTGGCCACCACCCAACCGCAGCCGCCGTTTTTCATGACTGCTTCGAGAACCTCAAAGACGCAGTCGAAGAAATGAGAGGCTCCATGAAACAGATGAGGGATTTGGTCACCACTGGCTCGCTCGAGTCTTTCAGGTTTCAGATGAGTAACGTGCAGACTTGGCTTAGTGCGGCTTTAACCGATGAGGAGACTTGTACAGACGGGTTTAAAGACGTTCAAGATGAGCCTAGGAAAGATGAGGTGTGTGCTCGGGTCGATGATGTCAAGAAGTTGACTAGTAATGCGTTGGCCCTAGTTAATCGATGTGTTGATAATGCGATACAGTTGATTATTATTGCTAATCAAATATTCTTCTTCTTTTTCACTTTCTAAATAAATTATTGGTCTGTTTTTGTTTTTGTTTCTCACGCGTGCATGATAGAGATGTATAATAAGATAATTATGTTTGTTATTGGCTGAAAATGAGTGTACTTGTTAACGCTTTTCGTTAGGTGGAAATTACGAAAATTAAGTGTGGAAATTATTAGTAGTCTATATTTTATTTTACAGAAGTAGATTAATTTTATTATACTTATTTTCCCTTTTACGACATATAAATCGTTTTAGAACTTCGAAGGTACAAAATTGTATGAGCTGAAAATAAATTGACATTATCTCAGATATAATTAATTTAGTGGTAGACAGCATAAGTATGTTGTCACTGTGTGATTTAAATGATGATAACAAATTATAAATATTGAAAAAACAAGAATTTAGAAGAATCTGGGCAAAAGAGATTTACAGTAATACTAGGAGAATAAATAAATTAAAACGACGTTGATGTTTTAAGTTTCAAAAAAAAAAAAAAAAAAAAAATTAAAACGACTTAAAACACACAATCTAATCTATTAAAACCGAAGTACATTTAGTACTTAACCCTCAATTTTCCTAAATAATTACCAACCAATGCCACTGATATTTTTGTCATTTAGCACCATTATTACATAACCAACCTAATTCGATTGATTGATCTACCCAAAATAATTCTTGAATATAACCATAAATAATTCTCGGTTTAATGTACCACTATAGTCATATATTCCAATTTCTCCCTAATGTGATAGAATAATCCTCATTTAATGCAAAGTCGTGTGCATAAAATTAGTTATCGATGTTAAAAAATATTAAATCATCTCTATCAAAAAAATTGTTTTCATGTAATATACTAAATCCAAACCAACCCATAGAATATGTGTTTAAATATAGTACATCTAATTATGAAATTGTATCCAGTTTTGTGTATATAATAGCATATACAGTTTTCAGTATCTAAATTTTTTATATATCATGTCTCAACATTCGCATTTTAGAATATTAATACTCCCTCTGTTTTTAAAAGATGGATGTTCTGGAAAAAATATTTGTATCAAAAAGATGTATTTTTTATGTTTTCTATATAAAAATTGCAATTTTCAATAAAATTAATTGAATTTATTGAAAGACTATTGGTTAAAATGCATTGAAATTTGATATTTTCTAAAAACAATGCATGATTAATGTGTTTTCTTAATATGTGTGAAAACTCCAAAACATACATCTTTAAAAAACAGAGGGAGTATGTAATTTATAAATAAAAAGCAAATGAAACCGGATCCCATACATTGGTTTGTATATACTGACAATATTCTATAACCAGCTGTCTATAATTGAGCCTGATTTTTAGGCAATCACCGTATCAAAAACGATATAAATCTTTCGAATACAATAAATATTCTTAAATGAGCAATTAGGATATTTATTTCCTATATACTAGGCTCGAGATAAAAAATAATAAAATATATCAAATTTTTTGAATGAATTCAATTTTCTTGAATAACAGTATTGGAGATACCGATTTAGTTGGAACTAAATCGATTATAGTATTATAAATATTTTGAATATCCTCTTTTTCTAAACTATTTAATTATAAAAAGAATATCTATATTATTAAAACTAAAATACAAATCGAGTTTGTTTGAAAACATGAATATCAACTTTTTAAAAAAAAATTATTTGAAAACATGGATATCAGTTTTAAAAAAAAATTTGTTTGGAAACATATATTTATATTATTAAAAAAGAAGTACAAATATAAAATATCTTTAAGTTTTCCAACTTATTTACAGTGACATGCCACTGAAGTAATTAAATAAACATATTTTAAAGAATCATTTTTTTTATTAAACTATTTCATAGATCAAATTTAACTTAATTTTCGTATTTAATATATTTCCTTAAACAAATTAGCTAATTTTATGGATATTCAAATTTAAAATCAATTTTAATTATATTAAACTCGGATAATGTTACCATTAATTATTTTGAACAAAAATCAAGTTTAAATTCGATATTAGACATAATTATGAATATTCCTAAAATATATGTTTAACTTACCATTAATTATTTTAAAAAATAAAATTTATATATGCTAAGATTTGAATATCTTTAAACAACTTATAGAACAATATGAAATATTTGTAAGTGAATATTAATTTTAATATAATATAATCCCACCTAAGATTATATTTCAAAATTTTCAAACATATACGTTTAATCATTTCAGTTACTATTAATTATTTTCGACAAGAAAATTTAAATATCTTCGTGAAACAATGTTTAATGCTTATAACCAGATATTTGTTTCCTAACGTATTTAAATCTCACCGTATTGTCTATATCTGATCAAAATATTTAAATTCTTATTACATTTGAAAAATAATTTCATGTTAAAAGAAATATTATTCAAACATATCAATAGATCAATGTTTCGTCAAAAATTTAGTAACGGATACGAGTCACTACTTTCAACAGCACGTAAACTATTTAATTGTTGTATTTATAAAATATTTAAAATATAATAAATATTTAAAATATAAACCAATAAACATTGAAATAATATTCATTTATATAAAAATGAAAATAACAACCCGTGCGGGCGCACGGGTCAAGCTCTAGTTGATTGGTTTCAAACGCAAGTCATCAGTTACCAGTAAAACCTAGATCGCACGCTATATATTTCGGATGTATAATCTGAACGAATCAATCACATTATTGATATCTTTAATGGCTAATGATACAAAAAGAAGTATATACAATGGCTAATGTATGCATGCGCTGTAACTCCGCCACCACTACACATACGTTATGTCAATGGCCGACAATGTATAGAGCTATTTTTTCTTCTTTTTTTTTGCTAACTATATATGTATAGAGCTATTGCAATGGGTTGCAGCATGCAATGGGTTACACATGCATATGCTTACTTTTTTCCCCATTTCGAATATATTTTATTTATGTTTGTGTCACTACCGTACGTCCATGTATATATTTCCAATCAAGTCTGAGAATATTAATGATAAAATATAGTGTTTGGTTCACCAAACGTAGATTCGTGTACATAGTATGATTATTCATAATTTTCATACACCAACCGTAATTGCTTATACATATTATCAATAGTACATATATGATTGTGAGCAGATCTTCATTAACATAATAACATATATAGTAGTATCAAAGTTTTCGTGACAAAAAAAAAGTAGTATCAAAGTTTATGAGTTTCAAACTCAAAAGCAATATATGGTACGTTTTGGTTCATGCTTAATTATATAATTAATGATCTAAGTTTCATTGGAGACTAGTAGCACCTACGGCTGCGAATTTAGTTTGGCACCACTAAGGAATCTTATAAACCGATCGTTTAGCTGTTCATGCACTCGTTAATTAGATGACTATGCGTCCAACACGGTTATGTTTAAACAAGAAAAACAGAAAGTTAAGGAAGATTGCGTCTCAGGCTGTGGTTTACCACATATGGAAACAGAGAAACAATATGGTGCATAATCAGCAACTAATCCCCCCTGCAACCGTGTTCAATAACATTGATAAGGAGATTCGAAACATAATCTCGGCTAGAAGGAGCAGGAAGCTTTTTGATTCACTAATGGTCATTTGGTTGAGATAGTTAGTGAGATGTGGTTATGAGTATGTAATCTTGTGGTTCTGCCTGTTTTTTATTTCTTTTTTGCCAGGGAGATCCAAAACTAAGTTAGTTCTTTGTAACAACTTTCTTTCATTTTATGATATTTACAGCTTTAGCAAAAAAAAGAAAAAGAAAAACAGAAAGTGAACCATTACTCTTTGATTAATTGGTTTTCTGCATTCATTTTCTTATTTCGCTGCGCTCTTTAGCTAACTTGTTAACGCGGCCGTATAGTATATGAACCCAAAGCGCATGGTCCATCTTTAAAGGAAATTCATTATAGGAAACCAAAGTTATACATACATTTATATCTGGTTGGAAGTATGTGTTAAAGAAACAAGAACCCGTGACCCATTCGAAATTGACCACAATCTCATTTCTTTGTCGCTATAGCACACAGGACACAATAGAAACTCTGTCACAATTGGCCGACTTACGGTCTCATGCTTTTCCAGTTTATAAGATAATGATTAAGATATTATACAACCACATAAGTCACGTCTTTTGTAGAGCATTCATATCTAACTAAGCAGTTCTATATAAGGTACGTACACTGAAAATAATGTCTCGTTTGGTAGAACATGCCATCAAATTCCCTTAAAATATCATGAATGCAATTTTAATTGTTATTTACAATTTTAATAGCCATTAAAGAGGGAAAAGATCTTTCTATCCTTGATATATACATATATAAATATAAATAACTAAAAATTAAAATATTTTTTTGTAGTCTTTCGAATTATCCGTTTTCATTATAATCTTTCAAATTTTCTTTTTCAAGTTGAAACTTATTTTAAATAAATTTTAAGTATTTTAATATATTTATTATAATCTTAAATTTCACTTTCCAAAACTCCACCTCTCAAATCTAAATCTTAAGTCCTGATTAATTAAACCTAAAATTATAAGTGTGTATTTACTTCTTTAAAAATAAGGATAAATCCTCTAGTCTATATTTGAGAAGTGATTTGCCACATGTTTTCTCTACAATCGTTTTCACAAAAAAAATTGTGACGTGGCTATTAAAATTGATGACATGTCAGATGGTTAAATATGACATGGACAATTACATTTAATGCTGATATATATTTTTGGAAATCTTTTTAAAATATGGCAATAACTCATATATTATATTTAATATTGATTTATATTTTTGGTAAACATTGTAGAATATGGTAATAATTCATAAATCATCACTAAAATAAATATATTCAAATATGACATTTTGAATTTCGAAATATTATATAATTTTACTTTTATAATTATAAAAAATTTATCATCTAAAATTTTCTAAATTTTCTGATTTAAAAAAATCGTAATATCATTAGTTTTTTTTAGATATCTACAAATTATATAAATATTATTTAGTTTTAACTTTTGATAACTATACAATTTAGTATTATATAAAAATTGTGACGTGTCTATTAGATTGATGACATGTCATATGGTTAAATAAGACATGGACAATTACATTTAATGCCGATATATTTTTTGGAAATCTTTTTAAAATATGACAATAACTCATATATTACCTTTAATATTAATTTATATTTTTGGTAAACTTTGTAGAATATGTTAATAACTCGTGTAAATCACCACTAAAATAAATTTATTCAAATATGAAATTTTAAATTTCGAAATATTATATAATTTTACTTTATATACAATTTTTATTATCTAAAATTTTCTAAATTTTCTGCATTTAAAAAATATATAATTTTTTAATCGTAACATCTTTAGTTTCTTTTAGATATCTACAAATTATATAAATATTGTTTAGTTTTAATTTTTGATAACTATACAACTTTTATCCCTAGACATTATTTACGATGTGATTTGTCACATGTGCTCTTTACAATCGTTTTTACAAAAAAAATTATGACAAGGCTATTAAGATTGATGACATGTCATATGGCTAAATATGACATGAAAATTACATTAATTCTGATATATATATTTGGAAATCTTTTTAACATATGACAATAACTCATATATTACATTTAATATTGATTTATATTTTTGGTAAACTTTGTAAAATATGGTAACAACTCATATATTACATATTGTTGATTTATATTTTGGAATTTTTTAAGAATATGGTAATAACACATAAATCATCATTAAAATAAATATATTTAACTATGACATCTAAATTTTGAAATATCATTTAGTTATTTATTTTAAAATTATAAAACTTTCAAAAAAATGTATACAATTTGTTTTACAAAATTATAAAATTAAATCGTAAATCATTAATTTCTCATATATATCTACAAATTTTATAAGTATTGTTTCATTCTAATTTTTGAAAATTATGCAATTTTTACATATTTATTTAATATATTTAGTTAAAATAAATATATTGAAAAATCTAACTAAGCTAAGAGTTTTAAATATATACATGCATAATCTTAAATATAATTTAAAATAAACAAAATTGTTTTTTTTATCTTTGTTTTTATGTTTAGTTAAATCAAATTTATATTAAAATATTGATTAAAAAGGAAAATTTACAATATTAACAAAAAAAAAATTATATTTATCTGTTAAAATATATTTTAAATTGTTTTTACTGCACATGGTGCAGGAAGACACCTAGTATGGTTAAGATAAATAAAAAATGTTATTAAATCTTAAGTCCTGATTAGTTAATCCTAGAATTATAAATGTGTATTTACCTCTTTAAAAATAAGGATAAATGTGGTTAAGTAAACAGAAAAATGATATTAAAAATGTGGTAGTTTAAGTATTTTCTCAAAATTGTTTCATGTTTTGGATCTAGAGTAATCTTATGTTTTCTTATAAACCTATTATCTCACATCTACTAAAATTTATGCATATTATTACATTATTGTAAAGAAAAATATTATTTTGAGTCAAAAGGTAAGAAAAAAAAGCTTATTGTTTTTGGTTAATATTAAATTTCATACCAATTTTTTAGGTTTTGACAAAAGTTACAAAAGAGATTAGTAGCAGAAAATGCAGAAAATAAACTAAACAAAAGAGACCTAACAACAAGAAAGAACTAAAGCAAGAGAGAATGGTCAAGACTTTAGTCATGACACCAACGTAACCAAAACAGACCAGAAGACGAATCATAAACAATATGAGGAGCCAGTCGGCACGAGCTATCGAAGAGAAAAGTGCCTCATAGTTTGAAACACATAACTGCAACAGTTCTGGTAAGTCCAGACACCACCACCTATCTCAAGAATCAAATCTTAGACCACCTCCATTGGGGTCTTTTATGAGATTCACAGGAAACCCCTTAACACTTTTTGAATAAAAAATAAATATAATAGTCAGCATGTATTAGAGGTGCCCTTTATATTAATGTTTTTAGAGGTGAATCCTTAGCAATGTGGTACCATATGAGTGGCTTTCGCCTTTGACTCTTCTTTTCTGATAATCTCGTTCTCTCTCTCATTTCTTCTTCTCCGTTGAAGTTCACCAATGGACCTCTAAAATTTTGAAGATTCTTAACTTACCTTATTTAATTATTAATCATTTAAATTAAGTGGAGTTTAGGAATGGAGTTGCTCTTAGACTCGCAAACTCGTCCAAGAAGTACATATCCGACAGTACAAAGAGGGTTTCGCAATCGACGATGCCGTCGTTCGAAGAAAACAACCGAATATTTCTTCTTTCAACCCACCAGTTCAGGACCGTGTACACCTATTAACCCAAGGCTTAGAATAGCAATGCGACCGATTGAGAACACCTCTTCCAGAGAAGCAGCCCCCAAACAAGTTAGAAAGCCGGTAACCAAATTAAAGTCTTTCCATTGTGCACAGATCTGAACTACTCCAACTCGACCAAACCACCGGAGAGAGCCCAAATGAGAAAAGACGATGGCAAGTAACGCCACACCATCGAGTCCACACTACTTTGTAGAGAGGCAAACATACAAGCACCACAGACGTAGGCCTTGGAGCCGCCATCATCCACGCGTCGCCACAGAGACCACAACAAGATCGAGCTGAGAACCACCCTCAAAAGGACCAAATGCGCTTCCACTGGAGACCACCGAAAGAGAACAAAGCAGAAAGATTGAGACCAGAGATTTGCAAACCTCAGGCTCGAGCTTTACACCAAGACTCCTGCACCCGCAACGCAAGATGAAAGAGAACCCAATGAGAGACAACCCGATGTTTCACCCACCATCGACTCGAAGAACACCACCGAAGCAATGGTAAATTCACCAGACAGAGATCCTGACATGAGCACTAGAACCGGACACAATGAGCTGCAAACCGTCCTCAAGCAACGCCTATAACAGCATGTGCGACCCAGATCTAAACGGAGACTCCCAGATCTGAACCGACGAGTCTCAGATGAGTACAACCTCCACAACAAAAGAAAAGAAAACACAGAGAGAACAGAGAGAACAGAGAGAAGAAGAAGAGACAGGGAGAGAGAGAAACGAAGGGACTCCGGCAACCGACTAAAGGACGTTTGCGGCACCGAAGAATCTGAAATGTGAGGAGAAAACCCTAGAAAAAGATTAGAAAAAATGGAAAGAGAGAGAGAGCGAGCGAAAAAATTTATTTAAAAAAAAGAAATATGTACTTGATTTTATGATTATCTACTATTTATATCACTAGAATTTTTTAGTGATTAGTGTTTAGGATTGAGTTTATATATATTTTATAAATTTTTTAAAAATAGTTTAGTGTTATTTTATCATAAATTTAAAGTATTAATGAAAATAGTTATTTTATTAATGGTAAATATAGAAAATGGTTACAAGTGGTAGAATTGAAATTTCTAATTTTTTTTTATAAAAATCTAAGAGCATCTCCAAAGATTCACTCTATTTTCTACTCTAAAATAGAGTGACTCTATAATAGAGATGAAGTTTGCTTCAATAGTACTTTATTTTAGAGTAGAATATAGAGTGATAAACAAAAAAAAAATAACTTACTCTATATTTGGAGTAAACCTATTTTTATTCTATTATAGAGTGAGAATTAGAATACAATTGGAGTATTTTTTACTTTAAACTCTATTTTAGTGTGAAAAATAGAGTGAGATTGGAGATGCTCTAAGTGTCGTCGTAGTATTTACCAAATAGGGAAGAGGGAAAAAGAGTTGAGGAAAATAAAAAAACCACAATAGCAATTTAGGTATCGGAATTAGGGAAGAAATTATTCACGAGACGCACTGAGACAACAGTCGTTTCTTGTCGCAATCCCAAGGGCCTATCTCTGTTGGATCTACCTGTGTTTTTTTGCTTACTGATTGACACGTGTTCATCGTGTGAACATGTTTTTAGTTTCCTTTCTGAGTCGAGGAACTCCTACAAATTTTAAATTCAGTCGTCAGCCATAATGTGTCTAATCCATTAATTTATGATGTAAACGTCAAAACAAAATGTAAATTTTATTTGTTTCAGAGTTTTATAAGAAAGTTTTTCTCTTTTGCTAACAATGTAAGTATCATTAGGACTTAAAAACTAAAACTTAGGTCTAGAAGCTAATAAGGAAACTAAGCTTGACAATACACAAACAACTAACAAGAGCCTCTAACAACTTAATTTTGGTAGGCCTTAAGAGAGCAATGACTTGCAAGAGATTAAAAACACGAGGCGTTGGAGAAAGCATAAAGTTACCTTGAGTACAATAGGCGGAGAAGGTTCACTACTCCAGCCCCGGCCATTAGCTACGAAGAGCTTCCTCCTAGAATCACCTAGTTCAGAAACCGACATTAAAAAGCTCAATGCCAAAGAAACGCACGAGGATTCAAAGGTGAAGCAGGCAGGTAGGATACGACTTTGATCCGGCCACCTCACGCAGGAGAAGAGCTCGAGAAGAATACCTGAAGCATGGTTGTAAGATAGTACTTACTACAGATAGATCTCTTTCAGAATTTATATAGAATGTATGAAAACACTATGTTGTAAGTTTACAAAAAAAAACACTATGTTGTTTATTCATCAGTCATGAAGGTTATAAGTCTTTTTAATTTTTTTTATGCACAAAATTCATTTATACATATATGTACTGTTCAATAAAAATAGTAGGGGTTTCATGCAAATCCATCACTGCTAGTTTTATATTTCCTTAGGACGTCTTTGGTATCAAGGAATCGCGGAACGACCATAAAATTTTGTTTAATAAGTGAAATGCATTAGCTCTACGTTTCTAACTCCGTAAGGGTTCACCAATCACCACTACTGTCTCCAGCCGGATAGGATCTTCCTTGTCACATAATTCGTGAAAAGGCTTAGACTAGTATAGACTGTATCAATGGATCATATAAAGGCTTTAAAAGCCCAAAGTATAAATCGAGTCGAAGTAGCCATCGATAATATAATTCCAATTCCTTTTCATTTTCTACGGACATTGGACAATGGACACCGAACACTCTTAAATAACCTGCGATATTGATTATCAAGCAAGCGTAAATATATTGTAGTTTTCTTTTTTTTTTTTTTTTTTTTGGTAAAATGTTAAATATTATACCAGTTTTTGTTTTTTGACAGACTTTACAGAGGATAACTAGTAGCAGGAACTGAAACAACAACAAACACTGGAACCACTACAAACAACAACACAGAGAACTGACCAAGAAGCTATACAATTCTAGCTGATTAACAGATTAATAACAAGACACGCCCAGACCTAACAACACAGGAACTAGATGAGAGAGCCGAAAGGTTGCCGCGAGCTACCGAGAGAAGGGTGCCCTCAAACCCTGATTGCTACGGTTCCTACAGCTTCCAAAGACAACCCATAGCGCACCCGGACGTAGAATCTGTGCACGAGACCGAAGCAGGCAAGGAAATAGAAACCAACCGGCGGTACGAGGAGAAGCCGTAATCCGACGATGCCGTCGTTCAGTAGTTTGCGCTGGAGATTACCGCCTCCATTGCATTCTACCGGGACCGTATACACCCATCTAACCAACGACCCATATAGAGAAGTCGGATCAGAAGACGGACAACCCTCCGGAGGAGACAAAACCATAGCCAAAACTTTAACCCCGAGGTCCCACTATTACTCCAAGAATCAACTGAAACGACAACATCCTTGTGACATGAACACCATGCTGTTGAAATTTATTTGAGAAGAGCAGTTGACGCAGCAGGCCACACCGCCGTCACCACTTTGATTTGTAGGGCAATGCAAAGACAATGGAGCTAGAGACAGAGCTAAAGCGAGCCAGAGTAAAACATCACCAACACGATGCCACTGGAGAAACTCGGGAAGACAGAACGGCCACTCCGCTCCCGACGAAACCCCACGCGTTACCACCATCAGAGAACACAACGGCGGACAACAGTCAAAACAGAGAGTCACCGAGATTACCAGAAACTGATGAGACCCAGAGACCCTAGCTTAACACGCAACCACACACTCCAAGGCGCAACACCGGAGAAGACGAGGTCGACTAGAAGCTTGACGGCGCAGCACGCGCCTCCGTGCTTGCAGAAGCTCAACAAATCTCGGGAAAACCACTGGATTCGCGTAGCCAGACAACGGTTAAATACGCTTGCTTGATAATCAATATATTGTAGTTTTCTAAGTTTGCATATATTGTTTTCACAGAATTATGTATGTACATTCTTTTCCTTCTTTCTTTTTTTGTCAAGGTAATATATGTATATTCTTTAGACCTTTTTTTAAGTATTCAAATCCTCCGTAAAGTTTATTTTAAACAAAGTTAACACTAAAAAGATGCTATCACATTTTCGACTAATTTCGAGAACACTTTTTTGACATTATTAAACAAATGATTTGTCATCGACTCATCGCCACATTCATTCGCACTTTAAAAAGATGACATGAGTCCATGACTCTAGAAAATATTGACATAACACTAGACTTTTTTTTTTGTCAGCGACATAACACTAGACTATTATAACATATAAATTTTCCTTATAAAGATTTATATTTTTGGTAAATTTTTTAATATGATGATGATTAAATTTTTAAATTTTCTATATAAATATTTATTTTTGGTAATACTATTAAAATATATTAATAAATCATATATATTACTATTAAAGTAACACACACACACACACACACACACACACACACATATATATATATATATATATATATCACATAATAAAATAAGGTAAAAAAGATTAAAAAATATAATTTTTTACATCAAAATACATATACCATAATTAATTGTAACAATAGATCAACAAATACAAAACTAAAGTAACACTACATTTAATAATTAAACTAAAATTTATTTACTTTTTTGAGAAAAACTTCCACTTATATTATTGCTGCAATGTAATCCTCATGGAGGACAAAAACAATTGGTCTTGGAACATAATAATGATCAACACATAAAAGTTTATTTGTTTATCAAGTTAATTAACAAACTTATTTCTCAATTTAACATATTTTAACTAAAACAAAAAATCTCAAATTTATTAGAGTTTATATATTTTCTATATATATGTATATATTTAAAATTAGATAATAAGATATAAATATTAAATAAATAATCATTAAATATAATATAATTATAAATAATTTTTACAAAATGTAATTTTAACTTTATTAAACTTTAAATAAAATCAGGAAGTCTTTCGAAAAGAATTTCCAGAAGTCTTTCAAAGTATGATCCAGATCTAAAAAAACTTGCACATTGAAAAATGTTCACTTGACTTCAAAATATAGAAAATGGGTGAAATATTAGATAGATCTACATTTATAGAAAACACAAAAATGCACATACAAAATTTATAGATTTACCTTTAAATGATTGGATGAGTGGAAGATGAGAACGATATAGTTAAAAATCTGTAAAATAAGATATATTAGTAAGAAAGACATGAAACAAAAAAAATGAGAAATTGATGCAAAGTTTAGTGTTTTCCAGTTCAAAAAGATTAGAGAAAAGTAAGAGGAAAAAAAATGTGTAATTTTTTTAATATAGTGAGACAAAAGAAACATAAAAAAAACACAAGAAAACGTAATGGAAGTCTTATAAACCCTAATTATAAACTTTGAATTCAAATAACTGACGCTGTTCAAAAAAAAAAATTCAAATAACTGACTAAATAAAAACAAATAATTCACTAAACTTAAATTCTACTTAAAAAGTGTTTAATATACACAAAACTAAATACATATAAGTCAAATTTTATTTTTTCAAAAAAAATGTTAAGTTTTTAAAATCTAACCCTAAGAATACATACAATACTATAACATATGTTATCAAACCCTAAACCAAAGATACCATGACTCGCACTACATTCACTCATATATATTGAAAATAATTCAATTTACTATATCTTAATTTATATTTCTTACAAATGTTTATAATTACATGATTTCAATCTTTTCCCAACAAAATATTTTTTATAAATTATTTTTCAGATTTAATATACGAGAAAACTTCTTGGAGACTTACAGAAACTAAGAAAACTTTTTGGGTTGTATTCGTAAAAATGATTTTTGGTATTTTACTTGGTCAAACGAGATTGTTTGTAATTTCAAAAAAAAATTGAGTTAATTTTGCATTTGATTGAATTTTGGATATATTTTTTCATTTAAAATTAAGTTTTAAGTCATATTTAGCAAATTCCCTAATAGTCAAACCAAATCAAAAGAAATAAAATTAGAACAAAATACATTTATGATTTTCTTTTCAAGCAGTTGAATGAAAAATAAAAATTAAAATAATAATATTATAAATCAAAATTTCATTTTGAAATAAAATTAATATTATATTAAAATTAACTACTAACTCTAAGTAGTATCCATATACATTAGACCTATTCAAACTTAATTAACTGTTACAAAGCCTAAATAATTAAGCACCATAGATCCATGTAGAATCACAATGAGACTAATTTAATATACTAAAGTTAAACCATGATCTAATTAATGACACTTGCAATTTCAACTTTCAAAGCTTATATAACCTAAATCTATATATAATAGCAAACCTGTTTTTTCTAACCGCTGATGTCATCATTTTTTTATAGGAAAAAAAAACAAAATCTAACGGTGAGAAATGTACAGAAAATATAATCCAAGGGATAGAATTTTGTTTGGGTTGAAGGGTATGATGTCATCATTCACTTTAGCAACAGACGCCTTGATCACATCTCCTCAAAGGCTTCCCCTAAATAAATTGCAGAACCGTCGTACCCTTTAAGAATTGTGTCTTTTCAATCGTTGTCTTCTATCTCATCAAAGGCCTCACCGAGTTATACCTCTTCTAAGGCGACTCTTACACAAATAGCAGAACCGTCATCATTTTCCTTAAGAGTCGTGTCTTTTCACAGACTTATAAATAGAATTGACTGTATAAGGTTGCGTATTTTGTAGTTCCTTCACCAAATTCTCTAATTGGTTTCTTACTCTGTCTGGACTTTTTTTCTGGGAAATATTTCTGTGGACATTTGATTCATATATGCGTTGAATCGTTCTTCCATACATGTTCTTTCAGTGTATCTTTCACCCAGAATCTCAGACTGGATTTCTACATAATCAACTTTGTAATTGTTGTATGTCTGATTTCTGTCACTTTTAATTTTTGTTAATCTTCCTCCTTTTTTAAACACGTATTTGTCGATGCAATTTTTCTTTTGATGGCTTGCTCCAGGAACACAAATCAATCCAATTGCCGCTATTTGAATGTCTCCGTAATTCATTCTCTTTTTGTATATGGCTAGGAATGCCTGGGATGAGATGGAATTAATTGCATCTTCTTTTTTTTGACCCACGTACAACCACTTGAACACTTACACCAGAGACTATTATAGCAAATTGTAATGTATCTTGGCCACCTTTATCCAACACGTATGGACCTTTTCCACCTTTTGCTATCTTTTGCAAAAGTCACGACGAGTTCAAGCTTTTTTCAGAGCTTCCTGCAAAGGTTTTTTTTTCTTATTCTCTTGGGGGATTTTAGTCATTAGCATCTGATCCAATTGGTCGTCATTCTCGAAAAGCAGTAAACTTATCATCTCGCTCACTTGGGACCATTCATCATATTCCGATAAAGAGAAGAGCTACAGAAATAAGATAGACTTTCAATAGAATTGCAAGCAGTAGACTCATCTGTCACCAAAAGCGTGAGACTTTCATGCACTTACTGCATGCTAATATGTTGGAACATGATAAATAAAAGGGAACTCTTATAGCCTCATGCATAGGAGCCACACACTAGAGAATACCATCTACTGAGACTTCTGCTTGCCCAAACATGCAAGACCACTCTGCAGTCTCAGCCTCCTGTCGAGCCTTTAAGATTTTTCCAGTAACAAGAACCTATATTTTTTTGCAAAAGAAAAGTAGCAAAAACCTATGTTTTGATTCCCCCAAAGGACAACCAAATTACTAGTGATACCTTCATCACTTCACAGCCTACATAACTCCAGTTTGGAGGATAGTGAATAAAGCTAAAGAGACTCATAATATATACATACAAGACCCTCCTCGACTTATGATCGTTGGACCTATCCTCATTATAAACTTATTCACGCTTCTTTGAATTTTTGTAACTATCACTAAACCAACTGAAAATTTAAATTATACCACGAAGCCATTGAAAATTCAAAATTACACCAACCATGAGCCGGCAAAGTTTCAGAATCACACAAACTACACATATAAAGTCCAGTTACTAGCAAAAGATTTTAAAAAGTTAGAGATAAATATGAAAGTGGTGATAGCTTTTCTTTTATATTAAACGGTTGTTGTGAGTTTTCATCTTTTTTTCTCTACAACTAATGTTAATTATAATTAGTAGAAAATTAAATTAGTAATAAACATCTAAGGATGACTTAAATTACAAATGATGTTACTTTTGTCATTTCCTTATTTATAATGCATTACAATTATTATAGATTTTAAAACAACAATTATAAAAGGGTGGATATTTAACGTTGAAAGACATTTTCTATCACTGGTTATTATTTTTTGTCTATTATCTTATTGATGAACAAATAAAATATATGAAAACAAATTGTAAGTTTCTTAACATTTTTTATTAATATTAATAATTAGACAAAATTACCATTGCTAACTAATTTCAAGATTAAAAGGATACAAATTCTTAAATTCTACTTTTTTGAATGAAATGAAACATTTTTAGGATGATAACTCATAATTTTAAAACTTTATAAAAATATTAAGAAAAAAAATTTATATAAAATTAAGACTAAAATTTTATAAAAAAAATTAAGACTAAAACTTTATAAATATTAAGAAACATTTCAATTCTTTTAAATGAAAAGACAACTTTAAACAAATAGACACATCTCTAACCTTTTCATAACCTTATGCAAATGAAGAAATGTACAAATAGATTATATATTAATACTATGAACTAAGCAATAACGTCCAATTTAATAAAGTTATTCAATATTTCCTCATACTTATATACCTCCTCATTGTATTTTAAAAATTAATAAATTTTACAAGGTGAAGGGATACAATTAAAAATACAAAATACTTTTCAAAACTAACAGACACAACTGTTCAAGATTTTTTGCCCTTTAAATAGAGAAAAGAGATCACTTACTAACAAAAACAAAATACATGGATATAGAAAGAAAGAAAGAAACTCTCTACATACAAGATTCTAGAATACATCAAGATGAAACGTAAAAAAAAAATTATAGAAAAAGTAATTCCACTGTCAGAACTAAGAAACCCCCAAAATAATAATGAAACTATAAGTCTTAATTTCTTACTATTGAATGAAAATATTATTTTTTCAAAAGTTTCACTGAAAATACAAATAGTAAAATAATAAAATACATAGTTGTCTAATATAGGAATTAACCATAATGCATGGAATCAATCTATAATCGATACATTCATCAATTTTATCTAGAGACTGTAGAGGGTAAATGATTATGAAGTATGGAGGGCTAGAGAATGCTTAAATTTTCAGAACATCAATATGCTATCCAGTTTAATGGAAATTCAATGATATCTAAAATATCAGAAGATAATATATTAATAATTGCGAGAAATATAGGTTTCGTGATTATGATTAATTTATTGACAAAATTTAGTTTTTATGGTAATTAGGAAACATAAACACATGATTTCTAATTGTAGGTAATGTTTACTAATTAAAATAACGTTATTTCAGCTGTTATTGGTATTATCATTGTAGAAAAGATAATTACAAAAGATACAGGTTATAAAAGATACAGGTTATGGATAAAGAATAATAAATTTAGATCTCTAATTAGAAGGGTTAGTTAAATATACTTAAATGTGAAATAAAAACAATCATTATAAAAAAATCTTTTGTTGTCACATTTACTATGTGTAAACTTTAAATTAGTTAGATATTTGATTTATTACTAGATTCTCATTTTTATTATTTATCACATTTTTCTTTACATTTACTGTTTTATAATATCACACAGTTACAATCTTATATAAATTGTTACAAACTTACAATAATAACTACACAACGGAGGAAGCAAAATATGTACTACTATATGAAAAAATATTTAATATGGTAAATACGTATCAAAAACAAATGAAAAACAAAGAAGCAAAAGATAAAACTCTAATAATAACAAGTTTCAATCCTGAAACATATTCAGGTATTGTAATGTAAACATAAAACTTCATTTGATAGGTAATTAATGTAAAACAAGAAAACAAAAAAAACCAGTCAAACATAATTATTAATATACCATACTGTTTGAACTAAAACCTAAGAATATACATATATTTTGTAATTTATTGTCTAAACTTGACACCTCCAATACTTGGCTTCCGAAGGAGGAAAGCAATTTAATTAAATAAATAAAAACATTATCAAAATAAGAAAGATATTAGATTCCATCATTATCAAAGATTTGTTTGAGGTAGTTAAATTATTGACTATTTTAATACAAACACTTGATTGTTCACAGTTCTAAATAACAATTATATACAAAATTTACTGTACACGAAATTAATTGATAGGAGAAATAATTTACAAAAAATTATTAAAATAAATTCAAGAAATGAATGGAATTACATATCTTGTTATTGTTGTTGGCATCTCAAGATAACTTAAATGGATGTAAGCATGCATTACTTAAATAATTGAAAAATTAGTAATACTTAGTCTTATTAAAATAAGCTTGAAATAATCGTCAAAGATGATTCATACACATTATTTGTAACCACATTCAACAAAGACATGACCAGAATTTTGCGTTAATCAGCAACTAACTTGATTAAATTTCAAGTAAGTCTATTTTTTATAATTTATAGTGTATAAACTAAGACTATATTTTAAAAACTCCTAAATGCAGGAAAAATCAATAAATGATTCAAGAGATAACGCAGTTATCTTCTTTATGTCAGAAAAAAATATTGGTAAAGATTTCAAATTCATTGTGAAAGTCCCATCCTTTAATTATAAATCAACTTAGTTGGGTAAATAGTTACATAAATCACATGCAATCCAATTAATATGGAAGATGTACAAAATACAATTGAAAAACTTCATGCTTTTAGTTAATGATTAATATACAAAATTTGGTATTTAATTTCAAAGACATACAAAAAATATTATAAAGGATGTCACAAAAGAGATTATCAATAAATTTTATGAAAGTGATCACGAGGCTTCATGAAGTGCAATGGTAAATTCTTCAGAAGATAATCATATAAAAAAAAATTAGCTATGATAGCTATAGATATAAGACAAATAGCAATGGCAATCTAAATGCAATAAAAGAATAAACCAAAGAGATAAGAAGTCTAAAACTAAAAAAATGAAAAAATTAATAATTGAAGATAAATATATTATTTAATATTACAATGCAACATCACAACAATTTATTTTGTCATGCATAACTTTAAATTTTTTTATTTCTCATGCACACAATTTATTTAATATTCATACATTATATAAGTATTATGTTAGAGGGATAGTTATTTATTTCTAAAATAATTATAATATTACTTATCAGTTTAATTTTAACAGTTATTACAAATTTAAATAAATTAAAAATTAAATATGAAATAAAAAATTGAAAATAAAAAATTTACTATTCCCGGGCGTTTACGCACGGGGTTATTTCCTAGTGTATAGTAATATCAATCCCTCCAACCAAACCACATTAACCTGATTTTCTTATTCTATATTCAAAAGTTCAAAACAATCCATATCCAATCCATTACACGGACAATAAAACTATATCATATAAACAACATCAACACGCCAACAAAAACCAAAGACTCCACCCATGCAAAGTCAACACCAGTGAAACACAAAGTCAAAGCCCCGTATTGACCGGCACTCCCGCCTCCGTAATCCAATAATTCCCGTCCAAGAAATTCTCCACCGTGAACTTCCCCGCCTCCGTCGCCGTCTTCAGAACATGATAACCTGGCCACTTAACTCTACCAGAGACACTTGCTCCTGCGCCAGTGTTACCATACTCGCCGTAATAAAGAGTCCTCAGAGCAAAGTCACCGCTCCAAGGCAACCATCCCGCCGGATTCACCATCTCCCCGAGGCTGCATTTCATGAAAACCGTCCTAGAATACTGCTTCCACGGCCTTCCTAAGTAAGTCTCCGCCGCCGTAGACACCGTCGAGCTCTGGATGACGAATCCTGTGTTCTCGTTAGGGTCTTTGCGGGACTGAGCCGTGACAGTGTTTTTCTGGCCGCTCATCGGTTTACGAGCGTAGATGTTGCAGTTTTGGAGGATTGCGGTTGCGTCTCCGAAGACGAAGTCGACGGTTCCGTAGACGTTGCAGTTTCTCAAGAACTGACGGCGGGAGTGAAGGTAGAGAGTGTCTTGGTAGCCTTTGAAAGAACAGCCGTAGAAGACTGCGAAATCTGAGCCTGACCGGAGAGCCACTGCCTGGTGTTTCTCCGGGCCCGCGGTGTTCTCGAATGTTATGTCTCGTGCGATAAAACCGCTGCCGGAGACAGCTGTTGCGGCAGGTCAAAAGAAATAAAATATATCATTTGTTTTACCAAAAAAAATATATCATGTTGCTAAATAATAGTTCAAAAGTTATATAAATAAATACTTGTTGCATTTATGTGTTTAGTCGTTAAAAAGAGAGGAATTTTTTTTGGACATATTAAAAATATATATATTTTGACAGAAGAAAGTATACTTTGATTTAATCAAAATTATTGAAAAGTTATGAAATAATTCTTGGCGAAAAAATTATTATAACTAGTAGCTAATTCATAACTAAAAGTAATTTTATGTGGTAGTAAAAGTTTATAGTAGTATTTACTATTAAAAATATTTATATATTTGTGTAAACAATCGATATAGATAGATAACTATAAAGACTACTTTAAAAAGGTACTTGATATTTAGCACGGACGGCGTACCAAAAGTTGCGGAGCGAAACGTCGTCGTGCCATCTTTTACGTTCCTACTACCGGTGACGACGGTAGAATCGATGCCGTCTCCGATAACCATCACGTCCTTGATTGATTTCTTGATCTCCACGTTTTCTCGGTAAACGCCGGTTTTAACGTATATCACAAGTCTCTTGTTTCTCCTAGGAAGTTTGGCTGCTGCGTTTATTGCCTGTTGAATACTTGTGTAATGACCAGAACCGTCTTTAGCTACCACAAGATCAGGTTTAACCGTAGTTTTAGAATCTTCTAGAAGTTTACGGTCGGGAAGAGAGATCCACGGAGGAAACTTGTCGTCCGAAAACATCAATCTCCGACCACCACCACCTCCGGCGCTACTTCCTTGCTTGTTGAATTTTGTGAACGCCTTTGCTGGACGCTTCTCAGGCAACCGCCTCAGCCGCGGCCTTTGAAACCGCTAGAGAGTTGCTTATTGATTTAGTGAGATTCCTGTGAACGTGTATAGGGAAATATTTTGAATAGGAAGAGGTTAGATTAAAATCTTTAAACCCGTTTTTGCAAGTGTCTTGATTAGCTATGGCAGCGCTTAACGAGGTTTGTCTATCATGCGCTGAAAAGTTTAGATCATATGAACTCCGAGAGTGGTTGAGCTGGTCTATGGTATCTTCGTAGAGCTCCAAGCAGTCGAGCAAAGCTGACTTGGCATGTCTGTGGATAGAGCGACGCCGTTTCACCTTAGAGACGAGGCGGTTTAGGTGAATGGCCTGGTCCATGGTGGAGCTAACCACAAGGTCGTGGAAAGTGAGCCCATCGGTTTGGTCGTCTAAAGTTTTGAGAGGTGAATTAGACATGTGGTGAGCGCAGACGTTAGGGTATGGAGTTTGTTTGCATGAAGTTATGAAATAGGCGTTGGTATGAAAGATTGATAGGGCATAAATCATTGGTAAAATATATTTTGTGTATAAACATCTGGGAGGTTTGTGATCCATTTGGGGATTTGAAAAGTATCAATAGAGAATTAATGGACTATGAAGTGTATTGTGGTTTCATAAGGAACTAAGAGTTATATATAAACGTATGAAAGTATCTGCAAATGAATGGATACTCTTTAGCTCTCATAAATGCATATACACGTATGCAACCACGTAATAGAGTGTGATGTATGATTGAATTTTGAAGAAAAACTTGTAACTTCAATTTTTATCCTCACATTGTTATGGTTTATTTTCTTATAATAAAATTTAGAAACATTTCTACAGTGGTTAGTTAATAACTTATAAGATGAAACAAAACAATGTTCGACATATGTATGAAATAAAAAGGATAAATTTGAAGAATCTAAGTTAGCTATGGCCATTGGTATGTAGGAAAGGAAGCTCAAGTATCAACACCATGTAAAGAAACTATCTTTTTGATTTTGGAAGTGCATGAGGTTGATGGTTTGCCACATGTGTAAGAAGTTTGAGATACATGGACCTTTCCCATAGTGCCAAATGTCAGAAAGCCTGAGACTTCAAATGGTGATAGAAACTCGATTATTATGAAACAAATTTAATATATAGGAAGGAAAAAACGAAGTAGATAAAAGTTGAAAGAGTAATTTTATAGAATAGTATAATATCTATCTGAATAAACTAATCGTATATAATAAGAGACTGTGAAGATGAATAGTTAGAAAAAGTGATGAAAAAAAAGTTGTAGAAATACTATATTAAAATTTAAAAATGAGATGAAATTTTTAATAAAAAAACAAACAAAAAAATCCTTCAAATTTTAGCGTAACAAGTATGCAAGAATTAGCAAATGATGTGAAACTATATGATAATTACCAAAGTTTTGATTTATTGTATATAATATGAATTTGTAACTTCTGAAAAGCTAAATTTTCATGTGTTCACTAGACCAATTAAATTGCATGTTGAGTTATATCTTTTGTATTTCTCTATAAGAATGCTTATACTGGTACAATACAATTTTTGTGTGAATAATGATGAAATAGAGTTATTAGATCTGCTTCTCCAACTACAAAAACTACATATCACCAACAAAAATCAAAAATTTGTTCTGATGTGAAATCCACCAACCAAGCGCTAGTGTGTTTCTCAGAAAGTGTTTTAAGTACATATCAAAATCAGAGGTTCAAGGCTTTCAGACTTTGATCACTCACATGAGTTTCGTGTGAGCTTGACCAAATTAAAGTATTCGAAAGTTTGATTCAATCCGTCTTTTGTGGAAATCATTTGTTTCCTCGTTGTTACAAGTTTTCTTACTTTATGCTTTAATCTTTTTTTGAGAAAAACCTTATGCTTTAATTAATGTGTTTAGGTCTATAAAAACGACATTAATTTTGATCTATAAACAATTTTTGGTCACGTAGCTAGATCAAAACAATAAATCATGTGTTTTAACTTCTTTTTCTAAAGATATGGAAGTCATATATACAACAAGTTTTTAGATTCTAACATACATTGTTGACAATAAAAAGAATATAACATACATTTTGGTACTGAAAACAACTAAAGGCGATGAAATGCCTTTACACAGCTTTAAGCATTTAGAAATTCAAAATTATATTACATATGCGTGGTGATAGTTGATGATTCTACGTAAATATAGAGGCTATACAGCTTATGAACATTTAGTGCCAATCGAAAACAATTACAATCCTATAATATGTCACATTTCATATCTAAGAATGGTCATACGTACACAAGAAAAGAAAAACGACACACTAATGGAAATACTCTGTGTCGCTAATTAAAAATACAATAGTAATAGATGGCGGTAGAACTTGTTGTTTGGTCGTCCATCATATTTTTTGTACAAAGAGTTTATTTACGTAACTTGTCAAAGATTGGGGTGGTTTATTCAAAGATATCCAAATCAATTATAAATACGAAGAAGACTGTTGAAAACGAAAGTGAATGAGTTACATTTTTACATATATATTACGAAAGTAGTCCAGAAAATGAATATAAAATTTGCTGTTTTCGAAAAAATGGAATACCGAAAACTATATTTACCGACATGACGCACGTATATAGAAGCTGCTAAATCTATGATTAAGAGTACAAGCTAAGACTACTAGTTTCGAAAGCTAGAGATGATAGATCAGGTGTACTATTGGGAGTGGGAGTTTGTTTTCAATCAGCTCGAATGGTTTGTTACGTAGAAACCGACGAAATTTACTTGTTATATGATCAGTGATAAGAAGCGACTTTGAGACAAAAGGCTTTGTGTGTTGCTTATGAGTGTGATAGACATTAGTGCGGGTGGTGGTAGTTCGTTAGATGAGTTTGGTGTTTTCTTTTTGACTTATCAACAAAATATGCTAATTCTCTCTCTAGCTAGCTTTTCTCGTATGCATTGCTTTTTATCGTGAAAAAGAACTATTAAATCTTCACAGAGAGCAAAACACTCTGTAATTGCTGTACTATGGTCACTATGTTTCATTTTCATGTGGATCATATAACAAATTTGTACCGACTGTAATCCAGTTTTGTTTTATCATGGTCATGTGTATGCACGACCACTCAAATATTCACGTCGTATCTGAAAATGTTTGAGTAACTTGGATCTGAATTTTGAAATATTCGATAGTTTAATCATATCTATATTTGATACTAAAAAAAAAAAGAAGAGAAAATGGATCGTTCTCGTAAAGGATGGTGAACTTTAAGTGGAGTCGAAAGGTGATAGGAGCTGCATTCTAAATATGGAAGGTCCGGTAGGAGAACTCGGATTTTGTACGACTCTACCAGTCTTCTGGTTTCCTTATTCAATTTTTCTATATTCATTACGAAAGCAACTCGAATATATTTTGTGAATGATTCGTTTCTCTTTCAGATATCCTTTACTCCCTTTCGACTTCAAGATCGACGTCTCTCCTTACATTTTTTTTTATTTTTGTTAGTGGAAAGTACAAATTGGGCTGTTCGTGGATTGTGGTAGAATTAATAAAAGCATGCAGAGACGGTGGTCGACCACCATTCTAGATAACCAATTGAACGATTTATATTGTCGTATGTATGTATTCTTCTTGGTTACAATAATACTTTTTAATTAAAATAAAACTATGAGTAAGGTCAGCATCAAAACCAATCTTACCATGTTGAAGTATCAATAGAGTTATTAGATTTAGATTTGTCGACTAAAAAAAGAGTGATGAGATTTTACGAGAGGGAACTTGCAAAATCATTGAACTGCAATAACAAATCTTAATCACGTACGTACGTAATACATGTAAAATAACAAAAACCGAGAAAGACAAATCCAAGTATAAGCTTCACGATAAGTCATGAAATATGAAAGCCTCCCCAAGACTAAATTATTCATAGCATCATATAATGAGAAGAAAGAAAAGCATGCCCAAAAGACGCACGCAGACAAAGAAGTGAATGATTTGAGACCGTTGCACTTGACCCGCCTTTTTTTTATGTTATGACGGTGGGGGCTGATCGGCCCGTGAACTCCTCCATCTTGGACAGCTTCAGAGCTATGTCCACCTGTGAATCACACGCACATCAAACACCAATTTAGTATTTGATGAGACCATATACCCTTTTGGTATTATAGTGTTGAAGAGTTTTTTTCTTAAAACATCTTACCAGAGGAGACAGAGCTTCATGGGACTCTCGTCCGGTTTTGGAAGCATCCTTCTCGTACTGTTCAATGTAGAGTCGGATGGTTGCTCCTTCCGAGCCAGTTCCAGATAGACGGAAGACCTTCACATGATTTTTTAGATCATAGAACAAGAGATGATTACTTACTTCTTTTCATGTTTTGATGAACACTTTGTTCTAGCTGATATGCCTAAAGAGCTCAACAAACAAAATAAAAAGATGAGGACTTACAAGTCGTGATCCATCTTCAAACAAGTAACGGATTCCCTGGTGCTTGGAGATGGAGCCATCAACTGGATCTTTGTACTCGAATTCATCTGCACTGGATACATTCGCCACGTCCGAACGAATTCCTTTCACCATCCTGCAATAACATCGACAGAGGAAGAGTTAGAGAGAAAAAAAGAGTACCAAACTGATGAGTGAAAGGGATTTCAGAGAAAGTGCAAGTGTGTGTACGTACTTGTTGACTTCAGGGATTGAAGATTGCAGTTTGACCAAATGCTCCATCAGTTCCTTAGCTTTACCTGCATCTACATTCTTTTGGAAGAAAAAATTTCAAGATATATCACAAAAAAGGATTCTTTGTGTTCCTCCGCACAATCACCATACTTAGCAGCTATTTACCTCATAGTCGTAACGAGTGTAATAGTGACGGCCATAGGTAGCCCAGTGTTTGCGGACAATGTCTTCAACCGTCACCAATTTATTGTCACCTTCAAGATTTCCCTTGTTCTTGTGAGCAAGTATGGACAACCACGCAAGAACTGCCCAAATCCCATCTTTCTCACGGATATGATCAGAGCCTGTAAAATATCCCATCTTTCAGAACCCTATCCGTTGTATTTTTTAGCTAATACCAGATGCGCGAGTGAGAGAAATGAGAAACTAACCAGTTCCAAAACTCTCTTCCCCACAAACAGAACACATTCCAGCATCCATCAGATTACCGAAAAACTTCCAGCCTGTTGGAACCTGATTATGTGATTTTATAGGGAGTCAGTGAATTGATTGATGGAGTTAGGAAGGAAAAGAAGCTGGACGGAAGTTGCACTGGTGACATGTACCTCAAAGAACTTCAAATTCAAGCTTTTTGCAACGACATCAAGAGCAGCTGAGGTCGGCATGCTCCTAAAATAAGAAGTGGAAGTTCAAAATTCAAGACAAAATAGATAATAAAAGGAGCCATAGAATTCTGCAAAAACATAAATCAAGATTCCGGGTGTGTTATACCTTGCAACACCTTTCAAACCAGAGCTGAAGTACGGTATGGCCCCAATAGCATTTGCAGCAATTATAGCAACTGAATCAGAAGGAGTTACAAAGAACCTGCAAAAAAAGAAGAGATACTTAAAGTTCAACAGTACTTTGTATACCCGTTCCATATATGTATCTAACTTGAAAAAAGGCCTTAGCAAGCTACCTTTTACCAAGGATCATGTTACGGTCTGCATCACCATCAGCAGCGGCACCAAACTCTGGAGGTTCAACTCCGGTGTCAGATTTACCTAAACCCATTCGTGCCACAAGCTCCTTAGCATAGGTTAGGTTTGGATCGGGATGGCCTCCTCCAAAGTCCTCCTACAAAATGTTGTTTAGTGGTCAATATGAGGCTGGAGGTGTTTTTATGATAATTTAAGGTATAGCATTAATTGGTTGGACAAAAAAAAAGACCTTGGGTACGCAGTTCAATAAAGAATTTTCTTGCGCACCGAGTTCTTCGACAAAGATACGATGTGCATAGGCTCCAGCAACTCCATGCATTGCATCATAGCTTCATAGAACAGTGTAAAATTATAACATTAGAGCGCATGAAATATATCTTACAAAACTTATTTTATATGGAAAAGGTTAGGGAACCAATTCAAGCTACATACCAGAATGAAAACTTTGGAGATGAAAGCAACTTCCGGATGGATTCAAAGTCGAAGATTGACCTTGAAATAATGATAAAAATATTTTTCTTAGAAAAATTATAGAGATTGCACACTATACCATATAAGGAGTAGATTCGATGAATCATGCTCTAAAATATTAGGGAGCACTCACTTCATTAATTTAACGTAGTCATCTGCGGAATCAAAAACTTCAACATCAAACTTTCCTTCAGGTCCTTCGAAACTGGTCACACCAATGGCAGATATATCAACCTGTTGCAATTAATCAATCACAGATACGCTTCAAGTGAAAAACAGATGATGGAATAAATGTTGTCAATTTAGCGGATTCTTCAGAATGTTACTTACAATGGGTAGATCTTCTGCAATAGGGTACTCCTTGATCGTCTTAGTGTTCTCGTAAATCTTATCAGTGATTGATTCAGGAGCAGGTCCCCCGTTTTCCATATTGTATTTGATTCCAAAATCCTGTATACGGAATCAGCTCTTAAGTCTTATCAAGTTACATATATAATTCACTAAAATGAACTAAACGAGCTGCTCAACTGAAAGGGTGCAGCGGACAAAAGATACAAAGCAAGAACATAACTGACCTCAGTAGGGCCACCAGGATTGTGACTTGCTGTTAAAATAAATCCTCCCGTTGCTTTTGAACCCTGTAACCGTGGACTGAGGTTAGTCTCTCGTCACTCATCATTGCATTTTTCGCCCAGGCAGAATAATAATATAAGAAAAACAAATCAAAAGATTCACTACAAAAATTGAGATGAGAGAAAAAGATATCTCACATCAGGTCCAGGATCTTTCACGAATCACAGCCGATACAGCAGGAGTTGATAAGAGAGTGTTTTTACCAACCCACACACGTCGCACACCGTTAGGCTGCTGCCATCTTAATAATGATCTGTTAAGATAGGAAATCAATTTGTATGAATCATCTCACTATCCAATGGCGAGGTACATTCAACCGAATTTGGAAGAGAAAGTAATCAAAAATTGGTTATACCTGAACAGCATCATTTGAGTAATAGCGTCCATCACCAGAGACCACGAGTGTGGCACCTGCACAAAAGACCGATCAGATACTCATTGAAATGAGCAGATATCTGACAAGGAACAGTTATATGTTCCAAGAATCCACTCAAATAGCAACCAAATATAGTAGAAATAATAATAATAAAAAAATAATAACCTTTGACTTTCTGAGGGGTAAGAGCATTAAAAGTTGATTGGACAAAGTTGTGTAGGTAATTGGGTTGCTTGAAGACTTTCACCTGCACAGTTACAATAATACCAATCAGAGATACCAAAAGATGAGATGCTAACCTTGAGAGAATACCAAAGCAATGGTATATGACAAATAAAAAAAAAACGATCAAATCCCAAACTTGTTTTTAATCATATATGAGTTTCAAACTGATTAATAATCCATTCCGAACTTCATTGACACTCTCATATTTGATTTGCTATACATCATTTTATACACGAGCATCAAAAATAAGTAAAGATCTGACTGAATACAGAGAGCCTCATCAATTTAAAACACGTTAGAGAAAACCGATCCATAGATTTTACGCAAATTTTGCCATTATTCAGCTATCTTCATAATCATATATGGATGGATCAATCAATGCATAGATCGAAATGCTAGTCTCAATGCTAAATCTCAGTGGGGATAAATCTAAAACAGATCGGATCCAGATCGGTTGAGAAGAAGATTTTGGATGGACGGACGAACCTTCTTACGGAGACCAGAGGTGCCAGGTTTCTGGCCATCGATAGGGGAGGTTGAGACGACAGAGACCTTGAATACCATTTCCCTTCTTTGAGGTGAAAAAGAAGATCAGATTTGGATTAGTGACTGGAGAGGTTGAGAAGAAAGGCAAAGAGACGAGAGTGATGATGATATATATATAGCTGTTTCGGAATAATGAGAGAGTGTGATCGACGCAAAGATGAAGTTTGCTCAAGCTAAACGAACGAGACAGTGACACGTGTGGCTACTCTCTTTTTCACCTTGGCATCACAACCGAGTGAAGTGGAACGTTTCTCTCCTTTTAACTCTTTTACACTTTTTACAGAGAGTCATAAGAAATCTCAGCCGTCGAACTTTTGGATCTATGCATTTACATTTTCCTTGCGTAACATTCCAAAAAGTTTTTTTTTCTTTTTTTTTTCAACTACACATAGAACTCTATCCAATTCTACATACCAAAAGAGTATATTTCGTAATCGTGCATGGATCCACTCATCCTGTCATCATCCACAGGATATTCTGTTAGAATATTCTGGCGTAATATAATTATTTTGTCTCGCTTTTGTGTATTTGGCGGCCTACGTGACAATCATACTATTGTGTCTTCTAACTTACATGATACAATCTGAATAAACAATAATCATTCTCACATCTTCTTGAAAAATCTGTAGGCCAGAGACCACTATGATTCAAGAACGTAACTTCCCTCAAACCGGTTAGTTTCAGAGTAATGACTGTTTGGTTCTCTGAGACGCAACAATCCGTCTTAACACTGGAACAGGTCCTGGTCTTATAATGACTGTTTGGGTCTCACTGCCCATGCTTAGGTTACAGTACAATACTGACAAACTCGCCTCAACATACCTCTCGTGTTCCTTCTCAAAGAAATAACTGAACCTATGACTATGTCTATCTTTTGGCTCAAGAACATAATTCCAGTAAAAATACTTTGGAATTGATATTCGGACAACAGCGACCATATTTCATGAGTACCATAAGAGCAAAACTCAAATATAACTTTATTGTTTCTGGAAAAGAAAAAAAACAAAAGAACATAAAAACAGCAATCATCTCAAGTTAGAAACAACATTCTCAACACCTTCTACAACTTGTTTGAACAAACTCCCCCCACTTCTACAACTCATCACCCTAACCTCCCACTAATAATTCTTCTGGTCAGGTTTCAGAAACTTTGTCATCAGAGAGCATAAAAAAGACAAGAGCTTTTCAAACATTTCTCTACACCCACAACGATAAGGAGAGAGACTTACTTTCTCTTGCTCATCGCCCCCACCCCCCAACTGTGTTTTCATCTTTAGTTCTTAAAAGCTGTCATTACTGACTCAGTCAATTTGCTGAGATCCAACGATTCCACCTGGCTCTTCAGCTCGTCTATAGCATCCGGGTTGGCAGACAGAGCAGCAGCACCTGCAGCTGCCAGAATTGCAGCGATAGCTATACCTTTGAAGTAGCCACTCCCACTGGATAGTTTCCCGGAGATCACCTTGCAGCATTTGTCTGCATCTTTGTAAAGTGACTGGCTTGCACCACTGGCTCCTCCTTCAGCAAGAGCTTCCTCGTTCTGTATTTTTTAGTAAACCATCACTGAATCAGACTTGGCACATAGATATAAAAGATGGGAAAAACTAGTTACAAACCTTTAGCCTCAGGCTCTTCATTGTTCTGTTCAGAGTGAGGGTTTCACTAGGGGTCAGCTTGACAGAACGCTCCTTCCACTCGTCTATGAACTTTTTGAGAACAGTAACACTTGCTTCCAGATTTTCGTTGTAGAGATTCTCCTGTTAAACCAGAAACACCAATAAGTAAAAAAAAAAAAGATCAGCCACTAAAAATGTGGGAGACAAAAGAAGAATGAATCAAATCATACCCAGTGCTTGCAGCAATCAACGTTTTGGGTTATGGCCCAGATAGCGACTGCAGCCGCTTCCTTGGCTAATACGGGATTCCCTGTAGCAGCACATAACATAATACACAATTTTAGTTGCACCCTCTTGTAGAGGAGGACGTGTAGGTAGGTAGGTAGGTAGGTAGGCTTTTCAATATACCTTCCCCAGCTGCTTTCAGAGCAAAAGTGAATATTTGCTGAGTGGTTTGCTTCATTGCCTTACTCCCAGCTGCACCAGCGAGAGACACATCTTTCAACAAGGGATATATTGCCTCAAACCTCTCTGTAGCCTGGTACGTTAAAACCATAAAAGTTAAACCTCTAATGAATATTGTGTTGAAATTACCAATATTTACATTACCTTCACTCTTGCGGATGATGCAGGGAATGTAAGTCTCATTAAGATCTCAAACGAAGGAGGAGGAATCAATCTCTCTCCCTTCCTAACAGCCCCACTTACAAGAATGGTCCTGGCCTTCGGGTTGGACAAGATCCTGGATGAGAAAAAAAAACACAATAACCAAGATTAGCTAATCAGCACACATAAAAACAGTATACAATCGTACAGAATCTTTAGTACTCACCTCTCAACCAACTGAAGGATGAGATCTCTTGACTGAGGGTTGCAACTCTTGCTATTAACAACCGGTAACAGGTTGTGCGCCCACGAGAGCAAACCTACTGATAGATCACCTTGAGAGGCCTGGTGCATAAGTTACCAGTTTAAGCTAAACTCGAAATTCAGAATCTTTAACATAAACTTTAATAGTGAGAATAAAATCTCAACGCACCTGAGCCATCATCCAAACTGTAACTGGAAGCTTATCCTGTCCTTGATACTTGGGATTCTCCCTCAAAATTGGCAATACATTAGCTAGAGCATCAGGCTTCCTGCGCAATACCATCGCCACCGTCACAAATATCGCAACCTAATGAATCCAGAAATAAAGAAGTTAGTAATACATGATAACTAAGAACAACTTCAACCAGACCAACATTTATAAACTGATAAAAGAAGTGAGTAAGTAACATGACCAAAGATCATAAAATAAAGTCGATACATGCATCCACAAAACAAACGCAAAATTAATTGGTATAATTCAGATAAACAAGACAGTTACCTGAGACTTTGAAGTAGCATGTTGTGCGCCGCCCTTCTTACCACCCTTGGCGCCTCCTTGCTGTACAGCCAAGTCAGCAAGAATGCAATCCAATGCCCACAATACAAACGTTCCAAGTGCCTGAATAGGCCGTTGGTTGATCCAGTCCCCTGATGTTTTACTAACAGCTTCAGGGATATGAGACAGAGGAATCTGTATAAAGCAAAAAGATTCCAACTTTCAGAAACAAAACAGAACCCAACAGAACTCTACAATGTGATCAGACAAGACACACACATACACTAAAAAAAACACAATAACGACATTGAATCTTTGTAAAGTCAATATTTTTAATAGAAAACAGAGAACCCAACAGAAAACTACAATATGATCAGACAAGACACATAAAACACACAATGACAACTTTGAATCTTTGACTTAATTCTCTTTAACAATCTTTGTAAAGACAGGGAGTTTCAGATAGCTCACATCGATGAGCTTAGACAAAGGAGACTCCTTGAAGGTCTTGACCCAGGGGAAATGAGATGAAGAGACTCCAGAGAGAGCTCTCCCAAAGTAATCAGCAAATCTCATCATCTGAATCTCCGGCTGACTCGCATAAGATTCCTATAACAAAAAAAAGATTCCATTTTTTTTCACATCAGAAGATCTCGAATCCAAATCTACACAAATCATTCTCAAGCAATCACACACACAACACAACATACCGAAGCTTCGACGAGGAAAGCTTCGAGATTCGACGCGTCGATCTTCCCAGCAGCTTCAGCTAAAGTCACCTTAGGCTTCTTCTCCTTCTTCACCTTCTTCGCCTTCTCCACCACCACCTTCGCATTCTCCTTCCCACCATCGATCTCACCGTCGCTCTCGTCGAAACCGTACCCCTCGTCGGATCGGCGTTTGGATCTCGCCAGATCGGAGTCTTCCGAGGCGTCGGCGGCCTTCCTCGCCGCGAGGATCCGTCGACGGCGATCTTCGGCTTGCTCCTCGAGGGAGCGGAAGACGTTGTCTCCGTTGGATGATAATGCGTGGGCTCCGTTCGTCGCCGCCGCCGTCTGATCCGACGGTTTCTGCTTCCGGTTGCGTTTCGGGTAGACGACTTTCTTCCACCCGTGGTCGGCGTGGGAGTTTCCGTTGGTGGTTTCGAAGCCATTGTACTCGATCTGATCCATTTTGAGCTTTTCGAAAAGTTTTGGTTTTTTTTTTGACGAAAATTCTCTTCCGGCGAGAAGAAAGAGAAACAGACGAGAAAAGAGTAGAAGACGGGATGGACGAGAAGGAGGAGAGGTGATCTATAAATATAAGGTTAGAGTGTGAGATAATAAATGTTCTGATCGAAGGAAATTTAATCGTTTTAAACTTCGTATTTGCAGGATTATTATTAACTATTTAACAAGGTTAAAATCTGCCATTTCCACAGAATACAAAGTGAGCATTGTGTACAAATTATTTTTATATATTATTATTATTTATTTCGCATTATTTTACATAACATATATGAATTAGATAATTAAAAATAATAACTATTACATATATAATTAAATTGGTACAAACATATTAATTAAAATAATCATTTATGGTAAACAAATCCAAATAGCCACTTTATATATTTTATATGATATATGATTAAATTTGAATGGTATTAAAATAGATATACAATATGTTTTAATAGGGTTGTGTATTAAATGAGTTTTCGTATTTATATAGTTTTATGATAATTTGTATTTTGTTATAACAAATTTTCATTGTGAAATGTTTAGTAATTTTAATCATTTTTAAATCAATGTAAATATTTAATAAAAATACTCATTTTGTATTTTTATATGGTACCTGGTTTAATTTAAACAATATTTAAAATATGATTTAATCTAAATATCTATTAAATAAAATTTTCTACTCATATGATTTCATGATCATTTGTATTTTGTTAATAACAAAAAAATTTAAATGATTGATCGAAAATTTCAAAATGGAACTTTTAATAGTTTTAGTAATTCGTAGTCATTTTTAATTCAAAATACTTATAACTTAAACAGAAAATTTAAATTTTTTATATAGTTAATGTGATTGTTAAAATTTATTTTAATAATAACAATCAAATTAAATCATAGAGGCTATATAAATTGTTATTAAATCTTTGTTATTAAAAATAATTAACTGTCATATATATTTTATCCATGAATGAAATTAACAGTTTGACAGAAAGAAATATTATATGACATTTCATCCCTCCTTTATATATTCATTTGCTACATAATTACATGTATGCGAATTGCAACAAGAAGAATTTGTTGACATTATAACTATTTCAACCTGCAATAGTTTTGTATGTTTAGTTTAGAGTTTAGATGTGATACCATTACCCAATCTTTGGTTAAAACAAATATGATTGTCCAATCTTACCAGAGTATGTTTAGTAGCCACACAAAATATCATATTTTGCAACTAAAATGTTTTGCTACTAAAAGATGATTAGTAACAGTCAAGATGAATAGATAGACGTAGTTTCTTTGGATACTTCTGCATTTTTAATATTTATCAATGAGTTTTAATGTTCTAAAAATCGTTAGGCGGTAGTTAGACAATTTGTAAATGATTATTGTTTAGACAGTTGTCTATATTGATTTTTTGAATGCCTAACTGATTTTTTAATAACTCGGTTTTAAGAAAATCATTTCGTTCATATCCTATTTACCGACCATTGATGCTTCTTAAACCGATTTTTAAAAAGTTCTATTCATATCGCATTTAGTATATGTAGCTCAAACAAATTATTGTTGGTACCTGTTTCTCCCTCTGACCCATATCTAAAGACTTAAAGCTTTTCAATGTCCATGTAAACAATTCACCGATCCAAATGATCAAATGCAGAATTTATTTTACCAAAAATGCATAATTTAAAGAATCAATATTTTTTAATTATTGTTTACCGAAATGGCTTGTAATTATTAAAGAGATAATGGAAAGTGGTGCCGATAGTGGTTGGTGATTGGTGGAGAAGTTAGTGCAATAATATAACACGAGAGTCTGTACTTTCTTATAAAAGTCAACGTAAGCAAACGACCAAATAACAAAATCAGGCATGTGGATGTGTGGTTGATTGTCTTTAATTTTTCATTACTACTTACGTTTTCTGACAAATTAATTAAACCTCTATTAGTACGTAAACGTTACGGTGACAAGAACAATGCTTGCAATATGCGATCACACGTACACGTTTGCATGTTGATGTTGGAAAGCGAGATTTTTTGTCGCTCGTAAAAGAAAATGGTTGTTTCTGCCGAGTCTTTGAGGCGTAATCCTCATTAGCAGTGGCGGATGGGATCATTTTCCACCTGTAATTGCCAAATGACTAGTCATTTGGTTTGAAAGCTTCTTTATGAACCCGCAAACCTTCAGTGGCACCATTTCTTAATATTTTTGTATTTTGACAAAATTTTACCAACACTATAACCCCATATAAAATGTTTTATGGGTTCACCTCTGCTCATTGGTTGTCCAATTACCCATTAACGAAGCTTTCGGCCCATAGAAGAATATACCGGTAACATCATGGCTTGTTGTTTAGCAAAAGAAAAAAAAAACATCATGGCTTGTTTAAACATTTAGTCACATCGTATGACTCATGTCCATTACTTGTACGTTTTACAAATCCCGACCACAAACTCATAAATCTATCTTATTAAAACAGAAACATTCTATTGGACCTAATATTTATTTTGTAAGTTTTTAAATTAAATATATTTTTATATTTTATAGTTAAACTTACATTAAATCATTAATGTTTCTTTCTTTATACTACTATCTATGTTTCCAAACAATATATTTATTTCTTTATAAAACTATCAATGTTTCCAAACAATATATTTTGTATACTACTATCAATGTTTCCAAACAATACAATAATTAATCTTAGTTATGTTATATCTATCATTTTCTTTTTAAAATTTTGTAGAAACGTTATAATTTCATAAATTGTAAAATAATGAACTTTAAAATTTGGAATATAAGATTACAAATTATGAAATTATTACAATTTAAATCAAATTAGATTACATATCGGTCATCCAACAGTTCAATCGGTTAATCTCGGGTTTTAGTAATTTTTAATATGAATATTTTAAAAACCTAAATTGAATTGTCAGATCTCCGAATTAACCGGTATAATCACAATCGGGTTGAATTTAAAAACGCTGATTTAAATGCAAGTTATTAGTGAATTTTTTCATCGTAAAATATTCCGCGCTTCGAAAGCGCGGGTCAAGATCTAGTTGGCTGTATAATACGAAAACGATGCGAGATCTACGTCAAACGTTAAGCGACAATTTTTGAAAACTTGAAAAAAATACTACAATCAATCAAGGGCATCCCTAAAATGTTGGGGACCATAAATATTTTAGGGTCTAATTCGTATAATTGCAATAGTTGTTTATACGGTTTTGGATGTTTACGAATTGCAATAGTTGTACAGTTTTGGAAGTTTACGGATGAGAGTGGTTACGGTTTTAAATGTTTTTAAGAAATTGTATGATTGATACAGATATTAGAAATTATTTAGTTTGCAAACATTCATACTGGTTAACTACCAAATACAACAGTTGTTAAATAATAAATTAACAATATTTACATTTTATATAATTGTAAAAATATCAAAACTCATAATATTATAACAAATATAAAATTATATTTAAAAAATTATACTATTAAATTTTAAAAAATTATAGAAAATATTTATGTTTTAAATTTCTATAATATAAATGAAAATACAATATATGCGTTTTACTATTTCTATTATTTGTAGCGCAAGTCAAAAGCAAGAACTTGAAAATTGTATTTCTGAGGCATATGCAAGAAACAAATCAAAAGTTAACGAGAAATCAAAAGACAAATGTTTCAAACTGAGCACAAGAAACAAATCATTTCTTTCAAAACGAGAAATCAAATAACAGAAACACAAACCAATAATCTTGGGCAATCAAGGTTACACATAAGACGATAAAGTCTAATGAGTAGTGACTTTAAGACTGAAGGATTTGTTAATCCAAGCCCTAAACCTTCTTTTTCTTCTTTTTCTAGCTCCATTAATGGGAAAACTCGATCTTCCATTTTCTTCCTCCACCTTCTTCTTTTCCTCTGACTTCTCACACAGCACGAAGTTCCTCGCTCCCAACGATCCAATTGCTTCCCATGGACTCAGAGCTGCACAAACATTTAAAAAAAAACTCAACATTAATCACAAAAGAAACAGTTGGATATATAAGTGGATGAGATTGATCTCACCTTCAGGTCCAACCATGGGACAATAGAAAATAAAATCGTTGAAGTCGGATCCGAGAATGGGAAGCCGACCTTCTCGAGCGTAACATTTAAGAGCAGTGTCGATCACAGCAGCAACCAGATCTCCTTCGTTAGCAACGAACCGGATCGGACCGGGGCTACCAAGAAACGTAACGCTGATCAAGATTCTGTTTCCCTTAACCATCCCTCTTTTCTTCAGCTTGTACAACATCTTTCAAAAGTAATAAAAAAAATCGCTAGAAAAATATATGTCAAACGGGAAGGAGACTTTCACGGGTCGATGCCAAGGCAACGGTAGTACCAGCCTTCTTTGCAAGATCCGAACGCGAAAACAGAGTCTGAAGATAGAGGGACGAAGATGCTAGCCCTTTGGATTGTAAGGGAGACCCCAGAGTTTTCGCAGATCGGATTAGCTTCCACCATTCACAAAACTTCACCTAAAATTTTTGAACGTAAGAAAAAAAGAGGGAGATGGAAACAGGATCAGCGAAGAAGATCGATTTAGGTATTCGTCGGTAGAATCAGGAATCCAAGAGGAGGAGCCGAGGAGGAGGAGGAAGAAGAAGATGACAAAAAAGGAAAATCGAATTTGTGAATCTTGGTGAGAGGAGAGGTATGTATATATATGTTAAGAGATAACTGTTATGTTCTGTTGCCGCTTCGGTTATTTTCGGAGCCATTCGTTTTTTACTTTCTTTTTTGTTAAACGCGTGTTCATGTATATTTTAAGACAAAACCTAGATAAGCATCCTCTGTGCATATTTTTGCATGCAGACGCGTAATACACGTACGTGACAGTTGACAAATTTTAGTATGAAGGAATTATTTTCTAATTTAATTAGAAATTTGAAACCATCGATCGGACAATCTTTAAATGATTATTGGATGATAAAACTAATAAATAGAAGCCAAATGATAGTGTAACATCCTGAGTTGTGATATGTGAAAAGGCTTAAGAAAATTGATTTGGCTACATATGTCACCAAAGTTGACTTACCTTTGTCGTCACACTTCCGTTTAGAACTCCAGAGTTAAGCGTGCTTGGGCTGAAGTAGTTAAAGGATGAGTGACCTATCAGGAAGTGATTCGCGATACCGTGTAAGTGAGGTCAAAGCATGGGGAAATGTCGGGTGGTGATTGCAGGGTCAGTAAACAATGATTTCGAGCATTAAAAAAAATTAACGACCGACCGTGGGATGGGATGGGGCTCACGAGCCGAGAAAACGGGCGTGGATGGCCTATTAGCCGTGGGCGATCGAGGCGTTACAGATAGGTTTACTCATTAGCCTTTTTTTGAAAGCAGGTTTATTCATAGTTAACTGGTCTAGTATCAGAATTCACACTAGCTAGTCTTGAATAAATTTCTGTATATCCTAAGGTAATCTGTTCTTATATATTAATTTAACCTCACATATTAGGGGGTGTATCAACTAGAATGATTTCGATCATTGTAATCTCACAACCATTGACTACAGGTTTGTCGTAGACAGTCATATAGAGGCACTGGAGGTTATATTTCATGATATAAACCCTCACTTTTGAGTCTGTTATGTACTGACTTAATTGAGATTTTTAGAGCATCTCCCATGAAAGTTTTTAAGAAAAGTTCTGTCAGGAAAAAAGTAAAAGTAAAAAAACAAAAGTAGACAGAAAGAAGTTAGAACATCTCCATTAGTGAAATTAGGTTCGAATTCCAAGACAAAAGTTAATTTTTTTACTATGATTTATAAATAAGAAAAAATAACAAAATAATCGAACCAATTGTGGGCCGTCACGTGGTGTGGAGTCCGTGAAACAGTTAAGAGACACGTTCACAAAAAAGAGATTTCGCGAGACAGTTTTATATTTTGTGTGGGACCCACAATTATTTTAATTTTTTTTTGGGAATAGTTAAGAGATTAGGAGTTTGAACCCTTAGAGCATCATTATTGGTAGTCCTTAGGATTAGGTCCTTAGTATATATATATATATATATGTATATGTATATATTATATAAACGTATATATATGTTTGCTAAGGACTTTACGGAAACCAAAACCGAAAATCCTTAGTACACATATATATACGCTTATATAATATATACATACATATATATGTGTATTAAGGACCTAATCCTAAAGACTACCAATAATCTTGCTCTAAATGGGGATGTTCTTAGAAGCGGGTCTCGTAATATGACTTTTGAAAACCTTAAAGATACTGTCTTTGACAAATGTTATATGATAACTGGTCCACACAAGAAAAGTTAGACAAAATTTATTTACATAATACTGCTTGCAATGGCCATTGAAACTTTTAATTCAATAGTTAGAAAAGATCCAGTGGGGTATTAAAAAAAATTGAAACTCACGTGTATTCAACATAGTTGAATCAATTCAACAATGTTGAATTGCTGAAGGAAGAAGCAAAATAGACTCTCCAAAGCCACTTGTCCCCTGATACATTAGTCATTGAAATTTCTGATTTATTTTTTCCTCTCAGTTATTCAAGATAAATTATTTCTTAGATTTTTATTTTTAAAAAAAGTTTTACATCAAAATTTTTCATTTTCCATATTTTATAAATAGAGACTTGTTTCATTTGATTTGGACACAGAAAAAAAAACTCATCTCCTTCTACTATAATTTTTCTATTAGTCTACAAAAATTCTTACTTTTTTTTCCTTTTTCATGTAAAACGAATCCCAATAATAATTTCTTTAACACCCAAAATTTTAATAATTACCCTTTTAACTATCTAAATCCCAATAACTATTAATTTCAGAATCAATCTTCTAGCCATTCTCAATATTTACCAAATTATGGTTATTTTATTTTCTCGTAATTTTATTAATATTGATAAAAATTCAGTTTACTTTTTGTCTTTAATATTTAATTTTATATTAAATTTTAAAAGTAACAAATAAATTATTTAAAACATTGTTTGATTATAAAATATTTTAATTTGATTTTATTCAATAATTGTTAATATATAATTACAAAACATATAAAGAAAAGTATTTAAAAAACAATTGTATGGTAGAATATTGAATAAAATTCAACAAACCATTGTAAGTGGATGGATGTTGAATTATTAGATAGAAAAGAGAAAATATAATGTGGAAGAAAAAGTAGATGATGTCGAGGGTGTTGAATCATTTGGGTATCTCACCAATAGTGGTGCTCAATGCTCTCAGTCAGAACACTGTTTTGATGAAAAAATCTTGTGGGGCTCTGAAGCTACTACATTGATTCTATATATTTTGGTGCTTTATCTCGATTCTCTTGTACTCTTCTATGATCCACGAAGATAGCATGAATACCACCAATCAAACAAATTAGCACATGTCTTACATAAGAAAACGTTGGCCTGGGACCATGAATAGATGCAAAAGAGAAGTTGATATCTTTTAGATTTATATAAATGAGATTACTTTCTATCTCTATACAAAATACTTTAATTGAAACATTACAGCAAAAGGAAAACTTATTCAACTACTATAAAAACAAGATCCGTAGCATAAATAGATCCTCCAGAAGATGCTTGCGAAGACAGAGGTTAAAGAATAAGTCACAGACATTTGAGGCCACACACATAACTTGCTTCTAAACTGTTCTTCCGAAATTCATTCTCTTTAAAGAATCCGAGTAGAGAAGGGCTCTATCAGAGGAGACATGGAGGATCTTGTGGGACTTCTTAGAATCCGAGTGAAAAGAGGGACTAATCTTGTTAGTCGAGACTCTCAGAGCAGCGACCCTTTCGTCGTCATAACTATGGGTCCTCAGGTACACACATAATTTCTCTCTGTTTATCTGTTACATAGTCAGAAACTCTAATGGTGTGTAAATCAGAATCGGCTCTGGCACAGCTGAATGAAACATTTAGAGCACCTGCAATGGTAAGAAAACAAAAATCCTTAGCACAAAAAGAAATATTATTAAATGATGATTTTTGGATTTTGTGCCATCAAAACTTTTTAAAATCCTCTGCTAAGGATTGTTTCATTGCTGGGTTCATCACTGTGTGCGGGTCCCATCGCCGCGTGGAGACCCGGCGATTGGCCCATTTTTTCTTTTTTCTTTTTTTTTTTTAACTGAAAAAAAAAAAAAATTAAAAAGCTTACCTAAGAAATGGAGCCATGAGATTACCATAGCTGGTGCTCTTATATGTTTATTATTAATAAATCTCAGATCCGATCATATGTGAATGGATGTCTTTACTGATGTTATCTCCTGTTTGCTTTGTGAATCTGGCTCAGACATTGAAGACTAGTCGTGTGGAAAATAACTGTAACCCTGAGTGGAACGACGAATTGACGCTTGCATTCAATGATCATAATCAACCTGTGAATCTCGTGAGTTACTTCTTCATTTCGTGTTTAAATATGCTTTGTTAGTTTCTGAATACTTAGTTTCTTTTGTACAGGAAGTTTATGATAAAGATACATTCACTTCCCATGACAAGATGGGAGATGCGGAAATAGACGTCAGGCCATTTCTTGAGATTCAAGCAATGGGTCTTCAAGAACTACCTGAAGGAACCGAGGTCAAGAGAGTGAAGCCGAGTACAGACAATTGTTTGGTTGAAGAGAGCAGAATCGTTTTCAGTAATGGAAAAATCGTCCAAGACATGATTCTCAAGCTGAGAAATGTCGAAAGAGGTGAGGTTGAGATTCAAATTGAGTGGATCAGTGTTCCATAGGGTCAAGGGATCTTTGAAATAAGACATGAAAAACAACTATTGTGAATTTTTTTTTTTTAACTATTGTGAATTGAATTGTACGCACACCGGAAGAGTGCAAATCTATTTACTCCTCAGACATTAGGCGTTTGTTTGGTCTCTCTGGACATTCAGAGTTCCAGAGGGCGAGGCACATTCTCGTCAATCTTCCTGCTTCTGCGTTACATGTTCAGTTATCATCAAGAAGCTCTTGAACTCTTTCCATCACATCTCCTTCTATATATATATTTTTAATTAATCTCCTATTCTATATTATCTGGAACGTTATCAGATTCCTCTCCGGTCCCACTGCTTCGATCCTCTTCTTTGCCACATCAATTTTTGCCTGCCCATCTTCACCAAAATTGTAGCGGTGACGTTACCAATCAAAATGTTCCATATTCTTGATATAGATATGACTTTTGGGTTGTAAACAGATTATATTACCAACTCTCCGTCATTTTCCAAGGTTTACTTCCCACATCAGTTTGAAGTCGCCCAACCAGATATATGACACGCCTGATTCTCTGCATCTCCCATTGTTTCTCTAAGTGTTTTATAGTTTTAGATGGGCTAAATAGAAGTGGAAGGAGAGTGGGTGATTCCCTATTTAGTTGTTAGCTCCTTTTATAGAGGGAGGGTCACTTGAAATTTAAGTAGGAAAATGGATTGTTAGCTATATGAAAATTCTAATCACACAACAAAACAGCTTTACGAAGTTACAAACTATTGGTCATCACATTGTTCATTGCTCGTGTAACCTTACACCGAAGGTTGTGAACAAACGAAGCAAAATTTGAAAGAAAGTAAGAAAACAAAAAGTGAAACTTGATTGAGGCAAATGCCGTTTTAAATTTTTACGTTGATTGTATGAATGAATAATTTACAATTCTTTCATTAAAAAAATAATAATAATAATTTACAATTCTTTAAACTAGTATTTATACAGAATGAATGTCATATTTTACTGGTGCACACCAAAATTTAAGTCACTTCTAGATTACCATCGATCAAAAAGAAATTAATACATAAACAAGATAAAGGCTCTAACTGGTGATATAGGGAACCAAAGGGAATGATTCATTCCCACTCATTACTTAAAAATTACACCATTTGTAGGGAATTTTTATTCCGTCTGATTTCTTGTCATTCCTTAAATTTTAAAGAACCATATAATAAAAACATTCTTTATCAAAATTGATATGGAACAAAAGAAATAAATATTTCTTTTAATTCCATTAATTTTATTCCTATTCATTATTTTCCTACTCGTTCCTATTCCTAATTCAATGGTTACTAGTTAGAGCCAAAAAGGTACTCCCTCCGTTTCATATTATTTGTCGTTCTAGGTTTATGCACACATATTAAGAAAACATTTAATTTTACATATTTTCAAAATAAAAATATTATTACCAATACATCTAACCATATATCAACCAATAGAAAAATAGAGTAGAGAATATTTTCAATAAATTTTGCATTGAAAACCGAAAACGACACTTATTTTGAAACGAAAATTCTACTCTAAAACGACAAGTAATTTGAAACAGAGGGAGTATGTTGCAAATATTTGCGGAAACTTCACCTTGGTTTCAGTCTAAGTGCAAATGAGATAACTTCACCACTTATCAATGATGATGTGATTTCTCCATTATTTCGCCCTTCTTCATTCGTGTAGATTTGACTTCTCTTTTATTGGAGTTACATTTTCAGACTAAACATTGTTCATGACTTGTCGGCCATGTATTACAGCGGACTTGATCCTGTGGCTACGTATAAATACATTTGATAATTTAGTGGTTAGGTTTTGCAACCGATTGATGCACCGTGATCGATTGATATATCTCCAACATACATACACAGCGTATTGTATACGCCAAATATATAGAGCCATATTTATATATAACATTAACCAAAAAATTGATAATAGTTATGGTTTCATGCATAACTGTATAATAAGTATGTTTTTTATTTTATTATTATAACACAAAATACATGAAAGGAAAAGCTCATACGCACATCTATCTTATTAAAACAGAAACATTATAACTTCTTCTAGGTGGATTTTTAAATTAGACATCACATTATTATTCTTAGTCTAACCTTTCATTTAAATATTTCCTTAAAGAGTTTAATATCAACTATCTATCATTTAACTCCACTATAAGATCTATGTCTATGCATCTATCAAACAAAATATATGTTCTTTTCGTTAGAGTATACTCACATTATCATATTTATATTATATCTATCTTATTAAAACAGAAACATTATAACTTTTTCTAGGTGGATTTTTAAAGTGGACTTCACATAAATATTCTTAGTCTAACCTTTTATTTAAATATTTCCTTAAAGAGTTTAATATCAACTATCTATCATTTAACTCCACTATAAAATCTATGTCTATGCATCTATTAAACAAACTATATGTTCTTTTCGTTAGAGTATACTCACATTATCATATTTATATTATATCATAGTAAAAATATAATAATCCCTCTCCTTTATTATAGTCAAATGAATACAATAAATGTCTCCAATATAAATATAACACGAGTCTAAGTTCTTAAAAATAAAAATATAAATAGATAGAAACAAAAATAAATATTACACATGTTATTAAAAATATAATTATTACACGAGTAGGTTGACAAAAAAAATACAAATATTACGCTAATCCTTTTTTTCCATCAACTTATACAAACTTAAACTGAGTAGGTTGAAAAAAAGATACAAATATTACATGAATCCTTTTTTTTACACGAATCCTTAGCCAGTCATTATACAATTTTGACTTTTTTTGGTCTGGTTATTTCCTAAACAATTGATTCAATTAACCAAATAACTTAAGAACACGTTTCCTCCCATCATTAAACTATAATTATCTTAAACACAAAACCCCTTTTAATTAAAAAACAATTATTTGGAATCAAATACTGATGAATCTTAAAATTTTAAATAGCTTGATACAAAACTTTTGAAACTCAATAATAAAGATATCAGAACACATTTTCTTAGATGTTCAAATAATCGAGGTTTGCTTTGAATATACACTAAATAGAATATACTAATGCATATTCTTACTTAAATAACAAAAACATCAATTTATACTTTAAAAAAAACGATTATTGGAAAACCTCTTCACCAAGATGAGTCTACTATGCCTAAAATCTCGGTTACAATCAAATATTCACAATCAAATTGTCAGATTTGAAAAATCATTTTCTCCCACTAAAATGTGTGTACAAGTACTTGTCTTCGTATTCATCATTGGACATTCACAAAACTTTTAGAAAAAAATCCCAAAAAGCACAATGTCAAAACCAAATCGTATTGGTTGATATTATATTAGTGTTTTCACTATACAGTTACAGTATAACATCTTTAAATTAATAATATACTCCCTCTGTTTTTTAAAGATACATATTCTAGACTTTTCACATATATTAAGAAATCATATTAAAAATGCATTGATTTTTGTGAATAACAATTTTCCATAATCTTTAACCAATAAAAATCCAATAAACACAATTAATTTTTTTGAAGTTAACAGATTTTTATTAAATAATACATTGAAAAAGTAAAAAATGTATCTTTTTAAAACAAATTTTTTTCCTAGAACATGGATCTTTAAAAAACAGAGGGAGTATAAATTAATATCTCTATAAATTTGTATAATTTCATAGTCTCAAATTGAGTTTTTGATTCAATTAGTATTTCGATAAATTAATAATCTCTATAAATTAATAAAAAATTATAGTTTTGGTATAGTCCCAACATTATTAATTTATAGAGGTTTCACTTTATATCTCTAATACACCAATGAAAAATTATTAATAGGAAAAACAGTTTTAACATTGTTCTTAAACAATATGTTTTAGACAAACTCAAAATTATATAAAATCACATTATGTGAAAAGGACAAATTCCAAATTGTATCAACTATTATAGAATATATGTTATATGTTAAAAATAAAAAAAAATAAAATCCGCGCGATCGCGCGGGTCATGATCTAGTATTTTATTATTACCAACTTATATAACTTGAACAAAACTTAACATATGTGTAACAATAACTCCACATAATACAGAAATATAGGCATGCATGTTCACCCGATGCATCATATATAGGGTTTTAAATAAGCAGAAGAAAGTCTTCGTTCTACTCCGTGGACAGTAGGTGTTCATCAATCTCTTTGGACATTGATTCCAAGAATGGAAGTAGAGTCTCGGGATGAGCTACCTTCTCATCAATCCTCTCATACTCCATGTGCCACCTCACCACACTTCCGGTTCCTCCTTGCTTTGGTGTTACCTGTTGAGAGATTTCAAATCTTGACTAAGAATATCAAGGACACACAATATATATAATTATCTAGTTTTTTTTGCTAAAATATAATTATCTAGTATTACTTGGAGTGTTAACAAGAAGGTCTTGTACTCCTTCATCACATCTCCTTCTAAGACCCTGAACTTTATCAGATTCTTCTCTGGATCCACCTCTTCGATCCTATCCTTTGCAACTTTTGGCTTTCCATCTGCTCCCAAATTAAATGTTTTATGTTTTTTTTAATCATCAAGGCTGGTATGCAATAGTAGAAGAGTGTTATCGTGCATTCATCGCTGACTCTAAGACTAATATCTGTATCTGCATGAAGAAATATCTTTGCCTATAAATTAAACATGTTGTCATTACCATGAATGTAATTCCACAAGACTATGCTTCCAACTTTGTCCCACTCTCCCTCGTGCAGCTCAACTCCCCCAATGTGGCGAGGGCTGACATTGGACACGTTGTGTGGTCTTTTAGCGAACATATGGTGGAACTTCTCTGCAGAAGCTTTGATATCAACATCCACCCAAATCTCTCCAACCATACTATCAGCCTGTGTCTCTGGTTTACTCGCAGGCTTTGTCTCTGGCTCGGTAGCAGCCTTTGTCTCTGGCTCGGTAGCAGCCTTCGTCTCTGGCTCGGTAGCACCCTTCGTCTCTGGCTCGGTAGCAGCCTTTTTCTCTTTCTTAGTTTCTACCTCTGCCATTTTTCTATGAAGGATTTGTTTCTCTAAGTCGTTTCGAGATGGTTTGAATGAAGAGTGAGTGAATGCACTACAATCCGAATAGCTCCTTTTATAGAGAGAATTAAGAAGACACGCGAGAGTAGTTGTATTTTGCTTTCAGAGTGATTACTTCATTGTCCCCTTAAAATTTAAGTAGTTAGTTGTACAATTATACCTTATCTCATCCTAATAATAGGCTCAACGCATCACTGATAGCTCAACTACTCCTACAGCAATCTTCAGTCATTTATTTATCTAATCAAGCGCCTGATTCACATTGGTAAAAATCCTTATAGCGACGTTTTAACAAAGAAGGCACTAAAGTAACAGTAAGTCAGTAACCAATGATAGTAAAGGAAAAAATGATTAAAATAGCATTAATTGAATACCAATAATCAAAAATAATTTAACATTTGAGTTTAGAGTTTATTAATTTTGAGGTTGGGTTTGTAAAATTCTATAAATAATCTTAAGCATTTATAAATAGTCAAAAATCAATTATAAACTATTAAGAGTTATTTATAGAATTTTGTAAAATCAACCTCACCCTTTAAATACTAAACCTAAATACTTTATCAATTTTATGGTAATTTTGATTGAAATTACTTTATCAAGTTTTCTTTTTTTATTATATTATTTTGTGTATATGAGACATGTATCATAGAATTGAAATATGACTAAAAATATAATTTTACTAAATATTATCAACTCCTATTATTAAAACTAGGTAAAAAATATCGCACGGGAACTCATTTTATAAAAATAAATTTCACATATTACGATAGAAAACTTTATAAATGTATTAAATATTTCATAGTTAATATATATATATATATATATATGTTGATTTCCAATTTATAGTGTTTCCAAAAAGTGTGAACAAAAAATTATGCTTGTTCAAACAAAACTCCACCATTTTTCAGTTTTTCAGTTTTTATATATGTTAATATATAAAAAAACTATTTAATATTTTTAAAATATGTCTTTGCTAATGAGTGTAAAACATATTTCAATTTATTTAATCAAAAATCACAGATAAACCTCCTAATATACACAGTTTATTTTTTATCTAAATATAATTTAAACTTAAAATATAACTTTTTAACAGGATAACCATACAATTATTAAGATGAAAACACATATTTAATTGACAACTTCTTTAAATTCATGTAATTCTTACTATGATAAGACACATTGTTAGATATTTTGAGAACTTCTGTTAAAATAATGCAGTGTTTTGGTTTTTGGATCAAAGACACATCCCTTCACAATAATTAAATAAAACTTGTTCTTAGATATTTTGAGAATCTTAAAAATTAACTCAATTTTAAGGATGAAAAAAACACATTTTTGACATTCTTTTGGTTCCTATCTGTAATGAAAAACATATTCTTAAGATGCCAAAACTTATACTTAAACATTTTAACAATTTCTTAGAAACAATTGTATTTTAGATAAAAATATACATTTAAAATGAAAATATACATCTTTACACATTTTTACAACCTCTTATAAACCATTGTATTTTTGGGATATTATCACACCAAATTATGAAAATACATTATTAATCTATTTGTTACGATGAAAAGACATGTCCTTTTACTTTTCTCCCGGTTCCCCATCGTTTAATATTTTGACATCTTTTTTCTCTGCACAGATGATACAAGTGAACAGTTACCAAAACACTTTTCAACCGTTTTTTTTTCTGACGGCTTTGTTTCCTTTGTTATTTCATTACCATTGGTGTCTTCTTTTCCATCAATTTCGTCTTTTGATGAAGTAACAAATAGACGTCTCTCTCCTTTACCATTTCAGCATGTTACGAAGGTTCCTTAATTTCAGCGCTGATTTCATCAATTTTGGCTTATAGTCATTGGGTTTTCACTGACCGGTGGAATATTATCAGTAAAAGATTACTTGGGTTGATTCACGGTTTTTTTTTTTGGGAACAAAACTTTCCAGCATGTCCACATCATCATAGACATCATTATACTGCTGGCGTCTTTCAGGTGCATACGTGTCCGGTGTTTGTCTTCTACCAGTAAACGTTGTTGATGGTTGTGTTATACAATCTCCTCGTGAGAAAAAGCATCGCTCTAAACCCCCATGGCCGTCGCTTAAGAGTGTCACACCATTGGACACATGTTGGTATACCATTTTCGTACTTGTGATTTGCTGCTTGATCTGAAAATGATCATCAAGGAGCAGAGATACAATGTCAAAACAATGGAAGAGGTTTTTGCATGGAGAGGTCATTATTTTTTCAATTCTACAATGTCAAAATGACAACGTTTTCTTTTGATGATCTGAAGCGGTTATGCTTCGTTATTTTGGCCTCAAATTTAAATATTCTTGGTAATATTAGTGCATGAGAAAAAAAAACACAATTCTTAAATCCTTAGACACTTTATGATACTTAAACTCCTTTTCAAAACCAATCAAAATTACACAATTATTTTTTTGACTGAAAAATACACATTACTAAAGCTAATACTATTTAGATATGATGTTGAAAAGAGATATATAGTTTTCGGTGTTACAGAAAGATATATAATTTGACAACTTCTCGATGCAACTTTTAGAACAAACAACACAACCAAACAAATAGACATAATTTTAAATTTAAAAAAAAAATATTTTTGGAATATTTAAACTATTTATAAAAACACTACTCTACAAATAAATACAATTTATAGATGGTGTTGGAAAGACACGTATACTTTGACAATTTATTTTCAATCATTGCAACCGTTAAAATGAAACAACTCAACCATTAATATTAGTTCCAACGGCTGTGAATCCCATTAATAACCCAGTTTAGAAATAAACACCACTTCATACAATCTGGAATTGGATGAAAGAATCGACGATGAAATCACAGATAAACATCAACCATTTATCACCGTTCAAGGTCATTCTAGTTGATTCTTCAAACCTCTCTCTAAAATGATTTTATTTTCTCTCTAAATTTATTCATTTTGTGAATCTATATAACCACATTGATTATCTTCTCTTTGCAATGTCTCGTATATATAGATAGCCAAAAGACACTATATGAAAAGTCATATATGTTCAAGGAAAAGTTACATATGTTCAATGAAGAAGAGATACATATATTCAACAAAGAGACACATCTTGTAAGTGAAGAGTCACATATATTCATTTAAAGAAAAAAATGAATATAGTTTTATGAAAAGACACAACTTTTCAACATTTATTAGATTCTAAAAATCACTTTGAACAGAACGTTTTTTCGATTTAAATAATCTTATATTTAAATATAAAAATTGCATCTTTTAATAAAGAAGAGACACAACCTTTTACAATAATCGCATTTTTTATAAACGAACAGACACATCTTTTTATGAAATGACATTTTAATGAACAAACACAATTCTTCACAAGATTTAGGAAACCTATAAAAACACAAACCCTTTAGAATTAATCAGGATTCATATTATTAATATATTAAAATATATTAAAGTGTTATATAGAGAAATGTATTGTGAATATATTTAACAAACACAATGTTTTGGTTGTACTTATATAAATTATATATATATATTATAAATTTTAATAGAATCATATATTTATTTAAGATTTTTAATAAAATATTATTAACTTATTATTTTATCAAATTGTGTGTATTTTGAAATGGACAAATATGGAACGAATAAATTTATTAATTTATCATTTTTATTAGTTTCTATTGTATTTATTTTATTTTATTTTCTGAAGATTGTTCTTTTGGTCTTTTTTTGATAAGTATGTGATTGGTCTTTGTTTTTCCAGGCTCAGGATGGTTCAATCGATCATGTGACAGGTTACACATATGTAAGTAGACTTTCTCTAACAAGGCAAGGAGACTAATTAAAGAACTATGCAATATAGAAAGAATCCGACCGCGAAGGTGTATGCACCGGAGTTGGAATCACTTCGAGTCTATATCATGCCTCGCTGCAGCCATTGGAGTTAGAACATGTAATAGGCCCCTTAAGCAGTAGATCAGAAGTCCAAATTGTTATGGAACTTGTCTATTTTTGGAAAGAGAAACCAGAAAAACCAAATAGCTTCTGTGTTACTCCCAATCAACCTGACATCACTATGATCGTAATGTCTATATTCGAACAAGATGGTATATTTGCATGATCATGAAATGAAAATTATTGAATTTATAAATAAAAGAGAAAAAACCCAAAATAACACTAAACCAAATTTTTGTCACAAAATAGCATCACAAGGAAAAAAATGATCAAAATAAGTTTTATTGAAAAGTAAATATGCATTTACGATTTTTGGGTTAATCAATCTAAGACTTAGAGTTTTAGGAATGTGTTCAAATTTTTAAAAATAAAAAATAAATATTAAATTTTTCAAAATAATTTTTTTTATTTTGATCATTTTATTTTTTTAGTGTTATTTTTATGACAAAAATTTTTAAAATGCTATTTGAGAGATTTGCCCTTTAGTTTATCTATATTATTTAACTGAACTATCTTTTAGAAATAACCATTTTCATCATAATAGTTACCACAAATCATTTAATTTGTTGCATTTTTCTCTATCCAAACTTACCAAATTTAATTTATTAACCAAAAATCATTTATTTTGTTAGATTCTTCTCTAACCAATTCTAAACTTACGATTATTCTTTAACCAGATAATTATTTAACCAAATTTTAAAATAAATCTAAAAAAATTATTTAAAATATGACTACACACTTTAAATGTTATATATTATTAATATATAACTTTACATACAAAATATAATGTTTAGATTTTTAAATTAAAACATATAAAGTTGTTTTTCAAATATATGCTAATAATATGATGATTAGTATAATTCACACATATATATTTGAGTTATAAAAATAAAACAAATAATTTCAATTTAAATTAAAAAAAAACTTAGAAGTGGAATTTATTTGGCATATAAAAAATTCTAGATATATCTATATCTTATTAAAAAAACAAATTCACCTAATTTGGAAATATATATTTATTAACATACATTAACATAATAATTTATGTTTGATTCATAAACAAACACATCAAAATAGTTACTATAATTAAAATTTTAGTTAACAAATATGTTATATAGCATATTATTTTGATTGGTTTTGTATTCAACCGTAATATGAAAAATTTAAAAATTACACACAACTAAAAATCGTCAATTTATCAAAAATGTTATATATTATAAATCGAACAAACATCCATCGTATTAATGCATGTTTAGGCAATCATTCTATTTGTGTTGTAAAAGAATTTATATGTCTATTTTACTAAAATAAACATCCATACGGATTATAGAGCAAGTATTCAGTATTCTTTATAAACGGTGTAATTTTTTTTTGAAAATAACAAATTCATTATTATCATCCATTACTTAGTCACCATTTACACTCTTAGATAACGAATGATGCTGGTTCCCTCATATGGTACTTCGCTTCCTTTCATGGCCCTCGGTATGCAGGCACCGAGGTAAATGTTCTCTTTGCGAAACCCATTTGTAAGTAGACTTTCACTAAAACTTCAATCAAAGAACTATGCAATACAGAAAGAATTTGAACACAAAGGTAACAAACTCCCTAGCTGGAGACGAAATTGCATCGAGTCTATATATCATACCTGAACTCTAGGGGAAAGGAAAGCTGAAGAAACACCTAAGAAATACCATCGAGTCTATATCATACTTCTAGGGGAAAGTTGAAGAAGTACCCAAGATGGGTAGATTACACAATGATCGCCACAACGACAGTACTAAGTTCCATCTTTCTTAACTCATCTCCATATACGTCTTCACAAAATGTATCCAGTTAGATTCAGCTATGGTTTGTCAAGTGTCTCTAAAGGGATCTGGAAATAAGAAACCAAAAGTTATTAATGGCTAAAAAAAGCTTTAAAAGATCCAGATCTCAACACTTCTTTGATAGGAGGTCCTCTGATCATAGCTGACGATATCTTCACGCTGGTTGGCACCCGGCCCGCGGAAGCCAGTGAAGCTTGAACATATAAAAAGGTTTCCAAATGTTCCAAGGAACTTCTCCATTCTTGGAACATAGAAACCAAATAGTTCATCTATCAATCCTAATCAGCCGGCATTACTAGAAGCATTGTAGACAGTTTTGTCTATGTAAGAACTAAATGGATATTGCAAGATCATGAGAAGAAAATTATTCGCCAACGTTGAATCATCAGTTCATACAACTGATCCAAAAGTCGAAACCAATGAAAAATTGCAGAAAACAAAACAGGGAGCAATTATCAACTCAAATGTCTCTCTCTCTACTCTCACTCTCACAACACACATCAATCATGAATAGTAGCTCTTTGCCTGAGCAGATGTCTCCGGTAAGAGAATGCTGACCGGGACGGTCTTAGACGGTTGAAGAATCTTCTCCACCAACACGCGGTTTAGCGTAGATCGGGATCAATCGCCATTTTTCTCTTTAGAATCAACGACGACGGAGATCGTCGGATAAAGGTCCGCAAGATTTAGGGTTTAAGCAGAAGCGTGTGTTGGGGGTTTCATAGTTACTTGGGTCTTGAGCAGAAGCCCATTGATTTGATCTCATGCGCATTTGTGGCCTTTCTTGTCGCCTTGTTCATCATATTCAATAATTTAATCCAAGAACAAATTTCTTACACTTGCAAAATTAGTTCTTCCATCAAATTAAAACGATCGATACAGTGAACGATTTTTTTATTTCTTACTTTGGATTATGCTATGTTTTCATTATTTACAATAAAAAAATGAAAGTATATTAGTAGATGTATTATTCATGGACAAGTGGAAAAAAGGGGAAAAAGATAGTAAAATGATTAGTCCTCTAGAATTCATTTGTCTTTGTTTGTTTTTAATTTTTTTTTTTTACTAACATCAACCACTCTTAAGATTGCTGATGTATTTGATTAATAAAAAAAATCTAAACTGGAAGAAATTGTATTTTACAGAAAGGCACATGCACGTATGTAATACATTTTAGAAGTGGACCGGACCATAATGGTCGAGCGAACAATCTTGAATGTAACAATTACTTTGCACGTGCGATGTCCAAATAGTTCAAAATTAAATGATTTGGCAACGAAAATGGAAACAAAAATACAAATTATAAAACTTGGCGAAATGGCAAACCGCGTTAAACTTTTCCGAAACTGGATTCAACTTTAATTATTCTCAAATTTTCACAACCAAATGTTTAACCAAAAATTGAACAAATAATTGTATTGGATTTTCTTGCCAAACTATTCAAAGAAAATAAGTAAAACTGACACATGGAGGTCCTTAAAGTGGGCAGAGAAGATAACAAAGCAACACGCGATCAAAAGCTCAATGTGTCTTTTGGGAGGTCCCAAAAGTATAAGTATGGGTTTTAGAACTCATGACAATGATGAACAAATGGATAGGCACTACAGCATATAGATTCACCTCATCATCCTAGAGTCTAACGAAAATAGAGGATCTTGACACTAACATCGTATCGAGTCTCATCAACATCTTTACTTGTGTTCCGGCCAAAGCCACCATAAACAAAAAGAGAACATTACCAGCCTTGCATCGTGCACCGACCTTTTTGTAACATTGGGAGAAGAATCACGAAACCTAATAAGACAAGGGCCAAGTTTCAACTATTGGTGGGTTTGACGTTCTTTCTTGATGTGCCACGTTATTATAAAGTTTCCTTAGACAAAGAATAAGGGACTCTTGTTTCGTATTGATGTTTGATTAGGAAACAATAGATCGAAAGATAGCCACTAAATTAATTATGAATGGAAGAACATTTTCTGTAGAAATATTTTGTGTTTTAATTTTCACGAGTGCTATATCCTTCTCTTCTTATTGTAATTGATATCATGGTTGTTAATTCTAAGAAAAAGTAAAGTGTTTTGTTTAGTCGCTTGATTGTTAAGTCTGAACTGTTGATCTAGACCTGGTTCTGAATATAGCAAAATTAAACATTGGATGAACCTCCAAACTTTAGACATAGACTTCTAAATTTATTTTTGAAGAATTATTTACGCTTTTACCTAATCGTCTTTCCTAAAATTCAAATCTGCCCATATATCTCTCTCTAAGTAGAATTATAGAAACTTTCTTTTTGCTAACAGATCACAGGTGTAAGTTTTTCTTTTTAAAACTTGATGTAAAAAGGTTAAATAATACTACCTCCGTTTCTTAAAGAGTCGTTGTGACATTTTTCACACAGATTAAGAAAGTTGTTGAAATATATGTAAATTATAATTAATTATACCTCTTTGACCAATAGTATTTTAGATAAATAAAATTATTTATAAAATCAATGCAGTTTGCAATTAATTTTCAGCCGGAAGTTAATATAATTTGCATTGGAATTGTAAAGTGACACTCTTTGTGTAACAAGAAAATGAGATTAGAGTGATACTTATTATGAAACAGAGGGAGTACTATTTAGTGGAAAAATGTAAAAATAATACTATTGATTTCAATTCACGAAACGATGTTTTTCATAAACTCATAAAACGATGTTTAGATCGTTTTATTGCACGTTGACTTTTTATCAAAAGGTATACTATTTCACGAATTCATATATATGTTGTGATATTCTTTTGGTTCTTGTTGAATACTCGGATACACGATAAGTAAAATATTAAAAGAAATCGTTAGAACTTTTGCATTTTGCAAGAAAATCCATCGACTGTTACATTTGGGAAAATTTCATAAAAAAGACTTTGAAAGTACATACAGACACTTTAAATCTTAAAAAAATTTAACTATCTAAATCTTGGGAAATTGCCAAAAATACCACTTTCATGATACCACTTTTCAAGTTTATACTAACCAATTTTACCATTAAAAATTTAATAAACAAAATACTATTATACCTCTAACTAATTAAACCTAAAACTATCATTTTTTCTCCACGATTTCTTAAAAATTGAGATTCATATTAAACGTGATCAGATCTGGGAAGAGTCTCCGGTGGTGATGAGTTCTCCGACCAGATTCGACGACTTTGGCCAGATCCGACGACACTGACGAGTTCTCCGGCCATATCCGACGACGCTGAAGAGTTCCTGGCGAGATTTGATGAACGCTGACAAGTTTCCGGCGAGATCTGACGATGCTGACAAGTTTTTCGGCGAGATCTGATGTGGCTAACGAGTTCTCCAGTGAAACTGACAGACTCTACAAGCTCAGACGAACAATACGATCTCTTTCTCGACGCATAAGAAACACTAACAAATGTAAGAGGATAATAGATGGTGATTTTCGTCTCCTTCTGTAATTGTAGCTTGATTTATCAAAATCGATCTATTTCTGACAAAGAAGACAGAAGTTTTTCTCATGAAGTTTTGAAATCTAAAATTTATTTAAGACTTTATAAATTGGGTCATTTCAAGTCTTATTGTTCATCTGTTATCAATCAAAAGACATAGAGCTTAAAATAAATTTAATTCATGAGAAATTATTAACCTAAGAGTAAATTTATTCCATGATTACTTCTTCTCTTGATTGATCTGGTGATGTTACAGGGAATTACAAAGGTGTGATGTGAGCTTTTGGATTTAAAGGATACTGTGGAGAATATGTGTGGTGATATGCATATCAAGTACCTCACTTTCTTGAGGTAATACAATGCTACTATTTATTTTTTTAGCAAGGTTTAGTATATGCAATATATGAGGTGAAATGTTGGTGTTTTGTTATTATAATGTTCTGTTTGGTACTTATGAGATTCATATTTTATGTCTTGTTTTGTGTATAATATCTATAGAAGCAGTGTAGATTGAGCATGAGTTTGTTGAGTTACGAAAGCATGTTATTTTTGTATCTTGTTTTTGGAAGTGAGTGTTGATGCTTATGAATAATATGTGACTGGATTGAGTTCAGATTTTGAAGAACGATAAGGTTGGTGAGCTGTTTGAAGAAGCAAGAGGGACTCTCAACAAGAACGTAGTTTATGTGATTAAAAAATGACTATTTATAATGCTTTATAAAAGTTGCAGAGTATGTTTCTTAATATATTCTTCTCTCTCATCTTCTTAAGACATCTCTTATACTAAAACAATTGTATCTCTCTTATGAGTTGCATAGTTGGAGAGATTGGTTGGACGTGTAAGTGAGTTTGGTTCAGTCGTTTCTTTTATAGAAGAGTGAGATATGGAGAAGTCTTGATGTTGTCATATTATGTTAATAATGACTAACAAGAACTGAGTTTTGCAAGTACAAACTCTGTTGGAACTAGATTCAAATGATTTACAAAGTTTTATAAATTAGTTTATAAATATTTATAATTAACTTATAGAATGCAGTAGATATTTTATGAAGTATTATAAATCAATTTTATAAACTTGTGTGAATCAATTTATACATTCTTGTAAATCAAAATAAAATATCTTATAGACTAGTTTATAAGATTTTATAAATCAGTTTCTGAATCTTTATAAATATTTATGAATCATATAAGCTTTTATATACAATATATTAACTCTTATATTATTGTTTACATACCCTTATAAACTCTTATAAATTATTATACAAACCATTATATATTGTTTTATAAGGCTTTCTAAATGCTTATAGACTCTTTTAGTTGATTTATAAACATATACAACTCTTAAAATACCCCTTATAAATTGAATATAAGCTTTTATAAAGTTTTGTAAACTCCTATTAATAGTATATATATACCCCTTATAGATTATTTATAAACTTTCATAACTTATAAATTGAATATAAGCTTTCATAAAGTTTTTATAAACTCCTATTAATAGTATACATACCCCTTATAAATTATTTATAAACTTTCATAACTTTCTTATAGATATTTATAAATGGTTTATAGATTATTTAACTTGTTTTATATGCCTTTATTAATGGTTTATATGCTCTTACAAATAATTTTACATACTCTTATAAGGCTTTGTAAAGAGATGATGATACGTGGCAGATTCTGAGGCACATGCTAACAGTAAGCAAGGCTCCACGGCTTCAGAAATTTTACATATCTTTATAAATTGTTTTATAATCCTTTATAATGGTGTATAAACTTTATAAATTATTTTTTTTAAACCCTTATAAATTATTTATAAATTATTATACAAACCATTATAAATTATTTTATAAGGCTTTCTAAATGGTTATAGACTCTTTTAGTTGATTTATAAATATATATAACTCTAATAATACCCCTTATAAATAGAATATAATCTTTCATAACTTTTTATAAACCCTTATTAATAGTATACATACCCTTTATAAATTATTTATAAACTTTCATAACTTTCTTATAAACATATATAAATGGTTTATAGATTTTATAACTTGTTTTATATGCCTTTATTAATGGTTTATATAATCTTACAAATAATTTTACATACCCTTATAAATTGTTTTATATTGGTGTATAAACTTTATAAAATATTTTTATAAACCCTTATAAATTATTTACATATTCTTATAAACCCTTACAAGTTATTTACAAACCATTATAAATTATTTTATAAGACTTTTTAAATGGTTATAGGCTCTTTTAGTTGATTTATAAATATATACAACACTAATAATACCCCTTATAAATTTAATATAAGCTTTCATAACGTTTTATAAACCCTTATTAATAATATACATACCCCTTATAAATTATTTATAAACTTTCATAACTTTCTTCTAAACATTTATAAATGGTTTATAGATTTTATAATTTGTTTTATATGCCTTTATTAATGGCTTATATACTTTTACAAATAATTTTACATACACTTATAAGGCTTTGTAAAGAGATGATGATACGTGGCAGATTCTGAGGCACATGTGGACAGCAAGCAAGACTTCACCGCTTCAAAAAATTTACATACCCATATAAAGTATTTTTATAATCTTTTATAATGGTGTATAAACTTTATAAATTATTTTATAAAGATTTATAAATTAGCTATAAAAGTTATAAAAACTTATAAATTATTAAAACAACTATTATCCAGGTGAAGTTTCAGAGACTCTATTACAACATCACGTGGGGCGTTTGCTTCTTTGCTATCCCCAAGGCAAATTTAAATAGTTTTATAAACTTTTATAAATAGTTATAAAAATATTTATGTGTGTTTATTAACTTTATAAAAGGTTGATACATGGTTTTATAAGCTCTTATAAAATTTATAAATGATTTATAAATGATTTTATAAACTCTTAATAGTTTGTGGCTTGTCCTCTTGTCTACAAGAAATGTATAAACAGGCAGCCAAAGTGCATCATGTTTCTTTTCCTGGTTGACTTTTGATCCTCCATCCTCTTAAATATTTCATTAGCCCAATTCTACATATCATCATTAACGACAACAAAAAACTCCATTAGCTTTCTATCAACATATCTCCATGCTATGAATTTACCAAACCAGTTTAACAGAAAGAGACGAAGAACGTTACCTTAATAGTTCCAACAAGCCCTAGCCTGTGAAAACAAAAATCAATCAACGAGTAATTAATCTCACAATGAACACACACTTCAAGACATGAATCTAGCAAACATAAACAAACACTTTCACATGTACAAACAGAAACTACACGTATTATTCACAAAGGACAAAACTTTCAATGCACATTAGAAAAAAGAACCTTTTTTAGTTATGATAATTGACCACATGATCTGTCAAACAGAGTAATCTCACAATGAACACATACAGCAAGACATGAATGACAACATAAAAGGACAAAACTTTCAGTGCTTAAAAGGTAACAAGTTACATTAATTTAGCTAAAGCCATCTTTTGCTCCATCATTTCGTCAGTAGCATCATTTGCTTCTTCTGAGAGTAGTCTCGTGAACTACACAACAAATAAAATATGGAAGCTAATGAACCATCACTTGATCAAAATATATCGGATGTATATAGTCAAATCCTATGTGGTATCGTAATAAAATTCTAAATTACTTGAAATCCAGATTTACAAAGGGGTTATAAAACTATTTCTCTTACAACTTGTGATTTTTGATGAGGATTCGACACTTTGAGATTTCGAGTCTCGATCTCATCTGCTTTGTGAGAGAGAAAACACTCGATCTCGCCGCCTTCGCACGATCTCGTCGTCTCCCGTCGTCGTCGCTCGATCGCGTCGCCGTCGCTCGATCTCGTCGCAGTAGCTTGATCTCGTCGCATTCGTCGCCGTCGCTCGATCTCGTCGCCATCGCTTGACCTCGTCACCGTCGCTCGTTGCCGTGAGAGAGAAGACACTTTTTTCTCGTCGGAGAATTTTTTTACAGAGTAGAGAAGAAGACGATGGTTGAGAAGAATAGACAAGAATCAGTTTAGTAATTCACCCATTAATGCTTGATGTATTTATGAAAATGTCCTTCTATTGATGGTATTGTTGAATTGTGGTACTACACAAAGTATAGTTATGAAATTTCCTCATTAGAGTGACATTTATGTCACAAAAAACCTTCAAATTGGTTTACTTGTTTAACAAGTAAAAAGTAGTTTAGGTAAATGTGGTAATGCGTCAATTTTTTCCAGAAAAATAATTATTTAATTAATAAAATCAATAAAAATCATAATAATTAAATATAAAGTCAGAAAACTAAATAAAAATCAAAACAATTATTTAACAATTTACAAAATACAACAAAAAGTCAGAAAATTATAAAAAATCAAAATAATTATTTAACTAATAGAATAAATAAAAATAAAAAATCAGAAACTTAAAAATCAGATAACTAAATAAAAATTAATAAAATTAAATAAAAATCCAGCAAATAAAATAAAATTCACAAACTTAAATAACACTTCAGAAAATTAAATAAAATTTCAAAATACAGTTCTCTCAAATATACCCTTTTAAGTTTATGTTACAAAAGAGGCTCCAAAGAGGAAAGTGACCAAAATGTTTCAGCTAATAAAGAAAAGATCTTTATATCCTAGATATATTAATACAAATATAAATTTTTTAAAAAAATTATATGTTTTCAAATTCATAATTTTTATAAATATTTTTGAGCTTTTCTAATACTAATTTTATTTTTTAAATTCGAAAAAGATATTTGAAACTATTTTTATAAATTTTCTTTTTCCAAAATTTTATTTTATTTTATTTTTTTTTTAAATTAATCTTTATCCCTAAAATCTACCTCTTAACTCTAAATTCTAAGTCTAAATTAGTTAAATCAAGGGGTATAAATATATATAATTCCTTATTTAATGAAATATTTTGATCATTTTGATCCTTGAAAGCTATATTTGTGATTAAAAAAATTCTAGTTATCTTAAAGTATTTCTCTTAAAAATACAGAAAATGAAATAAAACTTAAAAAAAAATATTTTGATTCTTTTTATTATGTGATTTATGTTTAATTTTTGTTTAAGTTTCTGAATTTCCATTTAATATCTGTATTGTTATTTAATATTTGAATTTTTATTTATCTTTATATATTTTAATTAAATCTAATTTATTTTTGTAATTTACTTTAATTTCTGATTTTTTGTTTGTATTTTCTGATTTGATATTTAATTTTCTGTTTTTTCTTTGTTTTTATTGATTTTATTAATTAAATAATTATTTTTCTAAAAAAATTGACACATCATCATATTTACCTTTAAAACAAATTATTTTTTTACTTGATGAAAAGGAACCAAATTGAAAGTTTTTCTGTGATACAAACGCTAAAGGTTTAAAGTGTCATTAGATGTTACTTCCAAGAATTTTTATGCGATTTCCCTAGCATCTAATGAAGATACTTAAATTACGGACTTCTAGAAAACTTGTACAGCTCCGTTTAGTCACATTCACGTATATCTTCATGGAGATAAGAACATATGCTACAAACAAAACATCACATCAGTATAATGGAGAGAAAAAAACATATCAAAGACAAATCCGTATAAGTTGTTTGATGTACAAGCAAGTTGGTTCAGAATAGGGGTTGAAAGAAGGTTGAAAAGGGGGAAAAATATGAATGGACAGATCTTGTCACAGTCTCAAGTCGCATTATTATTTTACTTTTGGACTATTGGGTCATCGGTCAGATTATATGGTTGCAACTTGCAAGAAGATGGAAGTTGACCTCTTTTTTTCATTCCAAAATATGCTTGATGACTTATTAATTAATTATATTTTAGGTTTGTGATACAGAGAGCAAATGAAACTGCAGTAACAAGCTGGTGTTTACCTTATTTTTACCTGTCAAAAATGTTTATCATAAAGTTCAAAAAAATGTTTATCATAACACTTTTTTTGCGCTTTTATGTTTTTTTTTCATGGTGTGAATAATATCCGCAGTTTTGATAGTATAAGTGGTGCGGTATTAAAATATGTTATGGTATTATTTTTTCTATACGTTTTGTGGGACACAAAAGGATTTGATAGAAAAAATGATTCGGTTTTCAAAAAAAAATATATAAAAAATATATATTTTTTTTTTGCTTAGTGATAATGTCATAATATATTTATTTATAATTTGAAATATAAAATTAGTATGATTAATTACTATAATTCACATATATTTTCTTTTAAATATAATTTAATTACAAAAATTCTTTTGTAACAGAATACATACTAAAAAAATTGTAAATAAAGTGTTAAATAGAAAAATACTATACAAAAAGAATAGTATAAAATAATCTAATATTTCCATATCATATTTACAGTATTATCTTTTATTGTGTCATATGCATATTTTAAAAATATAATTATTATTACAAAATAAAGTGAATATATTTATTATTACTGGTAAATTAAAAATGCATATTCCGTTAAAATAAATTAAAATGAACAGTTACAAATTAAAAACGCAACGCTAATTGTTACAAATTAAACTAAAAATGCACCGTCTATTATGTAATATTTTAAGGGTTTGTGTTCAAACAAAAAAAATATTTTTAAAATAATTGTTGTTTATTGCGTAATTGATTGATCCGCTGGTTACAGAAACTTTACATTTTCATTATATGTTTTTTCTTCAGTGAACTATTTTACGTATTTTTAATTTTGCGGTTTCTGTTTTGTCTTTTTAAATAACGCAGATATCTACACAATTTTTGTGACATTTGCGGTCTTCCAAATAACGCATCAAAAAGACAAAAAATATATAAAATACCTACCTCAACAACAATAAAAATACATTTTATGAATCATCAAATTATTTTCCTTGATAACTGATCATCAATATATATTTTATCACAAAATTTCTGCTAAACCATTATCTGTTTTTTTTAATATATTTCTTACCCAAGAGCATATTTTTGTTTCTTTGATCCTACAGAGTAATACTATTTTTATTTAAATGGAATGGCGTGAGTTTCAAGTTTTTTAAAAGGTGCAATCAGAAATAATTTTTTTTATTATTAATTTAAGGTATATATAAAATGGATATCTTTGAAGGTAATTTAAATAGTGGTATGCAAATTAGTAAAAGTAGAATTCCACCCCCTCCCCAAATGAATTCCTCCTAAAATCTTCATGAATATTTAAATCTCTCACATTTTTCATAATATGTGACACTTAAAATATACTAAAAAGTAGAAAGAAAATTATTTTGTTTCATTCCATGATTTTGAAAAACAACATTTCTTTCAAAATAGCTCTACGTGAAAAATCAAAAATGTAATGTAATAAGCGGAACGCTCATTCCAATTCTTCAAATTTCATTAATAATTTTTACTTTTATTCCATTTATTCCCTTTTCTGAATATCGTTACAGCGACAGTGTGTGCTATTTGGATTCGTCAATATACACGTCAATATACATAGTCAATATACACGTCTAGTTTTCTAGCATATTTGGATTCGTCTTGATTATCTCTCTTAATCATGTCTTTTGAATAAAAGCATCCACATATCACATATGTGTATAACTAGGCATGTGTTATTGACGTGGTGACGTGTAGAACTAGCATTTTATCCGTTAATTTTGATTTCAATTTATTATTCTATCGATCCGATCTGAAAAATAGATATCCATAACTTTAAAAAGTTAAATGTATAATTATTATTTTAACATATAACTTTTATTAGTTTTATTTATAAAACTACTTATAGAAGTATTAAACTAAGAAAGGAATATAAACTCTTTATAAACTGTAATTATTCTAAAATTTTATGCTATAAATAATTTAATTTATTTTTAAAAATATAGAGACATAGTTTCATTAATTTTTGTTCTATATTTTGTATTATGTTAAAGATAATTTTTGAAGATAAACTTGTATAGTTTTTCAAAATTGATTTGTATCGAACAAAGTAAATAAAATATTCGTTAGTATTCGTAAATATCTATAAATTTTTATTTCAAAACAATACAAATCAAAATATTAGATATCTGTTAAATACGAATCAAATCTTAAATACTGAAAACTAAGATACTATAATCCGTACTCACCTTTAGCGATGTAACATCTATCTTATTAAAACAGAAACATTCTGTTGGACCTAATATTTATTTTGTAAGTTTTTAAATTAAATACACCTTTATATTTTATAGTTAAACCTACATTAAATCACTAATCTTCCTTTCTTTATACTACTATTCATATTTCCAAACAATATACTTATTTCTTTATACTACTATCAATGTTTACAAACAATAAATTTTTATACTACTATCAATGTTTCCAAAAAATACAATAATTAATCTTAGTTATTTTATATCTATCATTTTCTCTTTAAAATTTTGTAGAAATGTCATAATTTCATAAATTGCAAAATAATGAACTTTAAAATTTGGATTATAAGATTACAAATTATGAAACTATTACAATTTAAATCAAATTAGATTACATATCGGTCATCCAACAGTTCAATCGGTTAATCTCGGATTTTAATGATTATTTTAATATGAATATTTTTAAAACCTAAATTGAATTGTCAGATCTCGGATTAACCGGTATAATCACAATCAGGTTGAATTAAAAAAACACTGATTTAAATGCAAAAATATTTTAAATACACACTCTTTAAAAGTTACCAAAATATTTGTTAAGTTATTAGTGAAATTTTTCATTGTAAAATATTCCGTGCTTCTAAAGCGCGGATCAAAATCTAGTTGTTGGTAAATTAAAATATAACATGTGATAATAATGTTGCAACGAAAACTATACCCTAGTCCATTAAAGAGATAACGACTAGACAAAGATGATAGTGGCAAAAAAAAGATGATAGTGGCAATTCTCCATAAATAGAAGTGAGGCCCGTTTTAGTTCAATACCTATCAATTTACTAGTCATGCTAAAATTTCTTTAAAATATATATATATATATATATATATTATTCATCCCGATAACCGGGGATTCAGATTCGATTACAAGTCCGATTTGAACAAAATTTCTCAATTCTAAGTATTACAACTCTAGCTTCGCCCACCCACTAAACCCGGCACATTCCGCTAGGTTGTTTTTATTATCTTTAGGAATCGGTTTCCGTTCTCAACCTTCAACGATAATCAATAGGAAAGTGAGGTTCTCTTCATTACTTTGGAATTTTGAATAATACCCACCGCGACTTTCATTTAAAGGTATTGTACTTATGCGTTAACGATTTGTGTTGCTAGAGACTCGGGCTGTTATATTAATTCACAGTTTCACAAGAACAGACGCTATTGGAAGAAGTGAAAATGAACTTCTTGATACATCAAAATTTGTTACAACGTCATATATATATATGACCACTTCAGTAATGGTTAAGCTAAACTGAGGTCTATATCCAAACGCTAAAAAGACAATCAACAATCATGATTTTTGTTGTGTCAGTATGGATCTTTTTTGAATGATAAATACTTTTCTTAGTAAAGTCTTATCTAGAGTGAATCTGTAGGCCAATTATTTTATTATGATAATATAAACAACTAGTGCGAACACTAAAGATTCCCGAAGATTAAAGAAGTCGACGAGTTTGTTCAGTGGAGGAATCCAAGATTTTCATGTGTCATGTCTTAAATTTGGGTCGTTAAATGCAACGATTTTTTTTGTCAAAGATTTTATTAATGTATATATAGCCAAATTCAGAAAGATACAACGATAGATGAAAATAGAAGATATAGAGGTAAATCATATTGATGAACCAATTATTGTTTAACCTCTCAGCATATAAGTAGTGATTCGTTTATCATTTGTATTGATTTTTTTGTTAACACTATATAAAATAAATAGTTCTAGATAGAAATGACTTATAGCCTATATGTAGTTCATGTACCTACAAGAAATTTAAACTAAAACTGTGGATAGATGGACCAAGTAATAGTCACGCGAATACATACATTAACAAGTGCGCAATGTGCATAGTGCTTTCACATTCCCCTTCATTCCAAAAGAGTTGGGCATCAGATTCTTTTTTCATGCGTAACTCCAATCACGTCCCGTTACTTTTCCCTTTTGTTTCTTTCTTCTCATATTCTTTTTCTTTATTTTAATCCAATTTGGCCAACCAATTAGGGCTGGGCATTTTATCCGTTAAATTTGATTCGATTCGTTATCCGTTGCTATTCGATTCGAAAATTCCGAATATCCGTAAGCTTTCGAAGCAAAGCAAATACTAAAATTCAATATCCGTCAAAATCGAAGCAAATCACAAATATTAAAATTTTGGGAAGCGAATATCCGATCCGATCCGTCAATATATAAATACATGTATATTTTGATTATATTTAAAGTTTTAAATGTATAAAATTATATAATTATTATTCTAATATATTATTTGATAGATTCTATTCATATTATTACTTATATAAAAGTATTACATAAAAGGAAGAGAAAATATTTACGATAATTATAATTTTTTTTTAAGTTTTGTGTTATTATAATTTTAACTAAGTTTAAAAATTTACAAAATATGAAGATTCATTGCTTTTTTTAATTTTTATCTTTTATATCATGCAAAAAATATATTTTACAAAACAAATTTGTATCAAATTTTTAAGATTATTTGTATTAATCAAAATAAATGAGAGATCCGTAAGTATCCGCGAATATCCGCAAATATCTATTTATTTTCCGGATATCCGTTTTTCCGAATATCCGTATTTTTCCGAAGCAAAGCAAATCGAAAAATCAGATATCCGTAACATTCGAAGCAAATCACAAATACCTTCAAAAACCCGAATATCCGATCCGTGCCCAGGCCTACAACCAATATCCATTATAATAGTATATACTTGTATTATTTGATCTCGTGTTCAATGCCCGTCCATGTTACGTGGCACATGTTTTCATAGATCATTCTCTATGCACTGTTTTTTCACGCATGAACCTAATTGGTTAAAAACAAAACTATATACCATAAACATAATTAGTTAAAAACAAAACCAGAAACCATATATATACAACAATACTGAATAGGATCCCAATTGAATATACACCAATTCTCACTTTTCATTCCACCATTTTTACATGGATCCAACAATAATTAGTTGGTCTGTAATCCTCCAGATTGGATTCTAGCTTATCAAAAAAAGTTCTGTATATTGACTCAATTTGTACAAAAGAACCCAATCGTAAAAAAGATACTTATTTTATTAGTTCTTCTTACAATTTTAGCTTGTATTCTGAAAAGAAAGAAACCGATATTTTAAAAACCGGACCGGTTAACGAACCAAAAATATTTAGAATCATGAGTCAATGTGGTTCGACCAGGTTTGATTGGATTAAATTGAATTAAATGCTATTTTGTAAGTAGTACGCATATTCTCACAAAGATAAAGCATATCAAATAAAATGTCAATGATTATAATGTTTAGAAAAACATAAAAATAACTAAAAATATGATAAAAAAATAAAGTAAGGAAACAGATCATGTAAACTAAGTTTTGATTTGTTCGTGGAATGAAAACAAAGAATAAGTTAAATGATTTGTTATTTTTATAAATTATACAATTTTTCGAATGTAAATTTTTCAATTACTAAATTGTTTTTTACAACATTATTACTAAATTTTTCAAAACAAAAAACTTTAGTTAAATAATGTGATCACATTTTATTATGAGTAAGTCAACTATAGAAGCCAAACTATATTTAGAGCATCATTAACCCAAGTGGATTAATTGAGGGGTGCTTAATTTTTTCTTTTGTGTGATTAAAAAAAATTTTAAAAAAAATCAATTGCAGATTGCCACGTGTTTCAGTGGGATTCGCAAACAGTGTAAACGCTGGCGTTTAAATAAGCAGCTGATGTGCTGGTTGTTACATTTTTGTGGGGTCCAGTGTGGAACCCACCAATTATTATATTAGTTTTTAATAAATACCCCCTCCTAAGCTACCCGGTTTGTAGCGTCGACGACAAAGAAAAAACTACCCCGTTAATGATGCTATTAGCCTTCTTTTTGTTTAAAACCAAACTATATTTAGCTATCACTCACTCCATACCGATATAATAGTGTAAATCGCAATAATTGTGTCTTAATAGCATCTCCAACCTCACTGCAAAATTTACTGCAAAATAGAGCGAGAATGTAGTCATGAACAAACAAAAAAAACATTCCTGTATATTTGGAGTAATGCATTTTTGCTTGTTCATGACTGCACTCTCCATTTTATTTTTCAGTAAATTTTGCAGCAAGATTGAAGATGTTATGAGTGTCATTTAGATTCATAAAGTAGGTCTCGACTCCAAATAAATATTTGTAGGTTAAAGTTGTAGACTTTTTCACCCATATTTCGACGCAGATAGGTTTGGTTGGAAAATTTTATATTTCTTTTACTAGTTTGGTTAGATTCCTCAATTTTCTTTTCATTTTGGTCCTTTTCGTTTTTTTTTTTTTTTGGTCAAAGTCCTTTTCGTTTCTTTCACCGGAAACAAGGAATGTCCGAGATTGATTGATTGATTAAAGTAATATAAACTCGATCTGATTTTGACCAAAAAAAACTCGATCTGATTCACACGAGAAGACAATCTTGGGGTATCGTACTTTAATCAACCTTTTTTTTACTTAATTGACATATCATCACATTATTTAACCTTTTTTATCAACCATCACATTACTTAACCAAATACGATAGTTAAACTTTTTTTTTTTTTGAAAAAGCCTTACCATTGATTAGATCGAGTGAATCGAGCTCAAACTTAGAGAGAAACGAGAGAGAAACGAGAGAAGAAGTACTGCGAGAACAAGAACGATATCAGCGTGATCAGCAGTGTGAACATACAGAGGATTGAAGTTCGGATCCTGAAGAGATGCCGTTGCGACTCTCGCCGTCGTTGGATTCTGTGACGACGCCGAGTTCGGAGTTGAGTTAACCGCATTTGCATAAGATATCGGCATAGGAAAGATGATCGGAGATGATCGGAGACGTCGCTAACGCTATCGATGAAGAAAAAATGAATCAGAGACGATCGGAGACAAAATCGCAGATCGGAGAAATGAAGATCGCGACTCGCCGACGGTGAGAAGTTGAGCTCGAATCAACGATGAATCGATCACGATGAAACGGAAGAAGAGAGCAAGTGCTCTGATACCATATTAGATCGAGTGAATCGAGCTCAAACTTAGAGAGAAACGAGAGAGAAACGAGAGAGAAACGAGAGAGAAACGAAAGAGAAACGAGAGAAGAAGAAGTTTGTTATTGATTTCTCAAACTGTATTCTATTACAACGACTTCTATTTATATGAAACTTCTATTGTACTTAACCGATATTAACCACATATAACCGGTGTTAACCATCTATACTCTAATACCATTGAATACTAGGAATTTTACAAGAAAATGCCACAGCTATACAGTTCAAATGAGAAGATAACCAAAGTGGTAGACAAATTAGCACAGAGTTTAAAAGCACAAAGTTTAAAAATAGTTAAACTATTGGGTGAATTTGCTGAATATTCATAAGAGGCAAAAGAATGAAGAATATAGCCATATTACAGTAATTTAAGATGGATAGGACAATTTACACAAAACATGACCAAAATCTCCTTCCAAACGCGTGCACATAATGTTGAAATCCCAAAGATAAAATTGACATACTATACTACACAGTATATAGTATAGTCACACGAATAATTTCACTCTAAATATACTATATTTCATTTAGAATAATATGACAATTGATGTTGGTTACTAACATAACGAAACACAACCAAATAAACTTTAAATCTGCTATCTAAACTCAAACTCTAAACTCAAACTCTAAACTCTAAACCCAAACGATAGATCCATAAACCCTAAATCCAAACTGTATACCATAAATCCAAACCCTAAATCCAAATTCTTAACCCAAACCGTAAACCATAACGGAGCTACCCAAACTCTAAACCCAAACGCTAAACCTTAAACCCAAACCTTTAACACAAATTCTTAACCCAAACCGTAGATCCAAACGGAGCTACCTAAACCCTAAACCCTCTTAAGCCCAAACTCTAAATCTTAAACCCAAACCACAAACCCTTAACCCAAACTCTAAACCTAAATTGTAAAACAAAACCATCGCCCATAACGGCGCTATCCAAACCCTAATCTTGAAGGTCTAAACCTTAAACTCAAACCGTAGATGCTAAACCCAAAATCTAAATCCTAAACCCTAAACCCCCATAAACCCAAACTCTAAACCCTAAACCCAAACCGTAAACCCTAAACCCAAACCGTAAACCCTTAACCCAAACCCTAAACCCAAACCATCTCCCATAACGGAGAAGAAAAATATTATAATATACTATACTATGTTTATAAATAAAATAGTAATTTATAGTGTTTACAATATATTATACATCATTATGTTAATTGCTGGAGAAGAAAAATGAAATATCAAATAAATTATATATTCTTAAAAATTGTTTTAAGAAACAAATGTTGATTATAAATTTTCAAAAAATATTGTATTCATAATAAAAATATAGATTTATCACAAATATATGAATTTTGTTATAAACATGGACTATTCTATAAAAGTAATATAGAATAGAACATCCTGTTCGTTAACAATAACTTACACATTTCAAAGAATTTTTTTATATCTGTTTGAAAAAATTTAAAATATGGCATATGTAAAATAAATTATATGTTTTTTATTACTATTAGTATTTAGCTGAATCTAATTAAATTAAACCTCACAGATGAAACAAAATTAGAAGGGAGAGAAGAAAAGGAAAAAAAGAAAATAAGAAAACAAATTAATCAAGCTTTCTAATTGGTCAAGGACAAAAAATGTAATATTACATAAAATATACAGTATATTCTAGCTATGTTGTTACTATGTGCATTCCCTTAATTTTTTTTCTACTATGGACATGCTCCCTAGTTACCCTAAACTATTTTTACCTATTTTTTGCATTGAAACTGTGAACTGTTTTCTTCACATACACATTATCTTCAAAGAGATTGATGATGTCGTGAGAGAAACAGTTCAGTGATAAATTGGTATATAATATATCCACAGTAATGCGAAGCTGAATTGTGGATATAAATAGTCTGAAGTGTAAAGCAAAATGTATTCTATGTCTAGTTAAGCGTAAATTCTAATAGATAACCAAAAGATCATGAAGCGAAATCAAAGCATATGTGCAATGGAAAACTTATTTTTGTTACAGAAATCCTTTGACTTGTGACCATGACTAAAGTTGCAGTTTAATTATAATTCCATGAGGACGTATTAGATAATTAGTTGGTTGGGTTTATGCAATTTTGCGATCCGTAGTTTAATTAAGTCAGTAATCTTGGATAATTACTGATGCAGCTACAAATAATTTATATACACACTAGGAGTTTTCATGCGCCATGCGCATAATTAATAATTTTAAATATTATATTATATTTTAAAATATACAATTTATATTTTAACATTACTATTTACATATTTTAATTTCCACGGTCTAAAAAAATCATAAACTTATTTTTGTAGTCTTATTTCTCTTGATTTAGTTTAACTATCTCAATTTGACTTTATTTAAATTTTAATAAAGTTAAGTTACATTTTATAAAAATATTTTAAGTATATTATATTATATTATATTTAATGATTACTTATTTTTAAATATATATATATATATATATCATCTATAGTTTTAAATATATGCATATATATAAATATAAATTCTAATAATTTTGAGATTTTGTTTGTCTTGGTTAAAATATGTTGAACTTAGAAATTTATTTATTAGTTAACCTGATGAAAATAGAAAATTAAATAAACTTTTAATCATTTAACTATCAAAAAGTTGATTAGTGCTATTTTAGTTTTGTATTTGTTGAGACACATTTACAATTAATTTTGGTACATATATTTATATAAATAGTATATATAAGTTAATGAAAAAATATAATTTGAATCTTATTTAGTTTGTTTTCATATATATATATATATATATTACTTTAATAGTGATATTTGAGTCATTAATAAATTTAATAGTTTATCAAATAAGTATTTATATGAAAATTTATATTAATGTGATATATGAGTTATTAGTCATTACCATATTTAAAATTCTTACCAAAAAAATATAAATTAAGAAAATTATACATTTTAAAAATAGTCTGACGCCATGTCATTTTTTTCTAAGTGTCATGTCATCTATTTTTCGTGTCATGTCATCATTATTTAATGAGAATGAATGTGGTGACGACACATATCAAAATCATTTCTCAAATATAGGGTCTAAGTGGTAACTATTTCGGGAATACTAGGAACAAATAAGAAAAGAATGGATAAATTATAGGAATGATGAGGAACGGTTATTGCCTATCAAATTTAGTGAGAAACAATTTTTTTCTTTAATTCTCTACAATAAAAGGAATGAGAATGAACGAAAAGGAATGACTATTCCTTGTGAATGGTAAAATTTGTTAGAAACATTAAAGAATACATTATTTTACTTCATTCTTTGGTCACCAGTTAGACCTATAGTCTAGGAGATATATTTTTAACTGTAGTGTAGGGTCGACTCATTAGCCCAAAGACAATGGGTCTAACTGGTAACCATCTCGGAAATATTAGGAATAAATGGGAAAAGAATGGATGGTAACAAAATTATGGGAATGATGAGGAACGGTTATTCCATATCAAATTTAGTGAGAAACATATTTGTTCTTTAATTCTCTACAATAAAAGGAATGAAAATGAATGAAAATGAATGACTATTCCTTGTGAATGTTAAAATTTGTTAGGAAGATCAAGGAATGCATTATTCATTTTCATTCATTGGCCACCAGTCTAAAGATTCTTAGAGTACATCCAACCAATGAAGAGTTTTACCTATTGGAATTATAAACATCTGTATATATCTATGTATATATTATTATGTGTATGTACTTTTGGGATCCACAATTTTTTGGAAAACCAAATCCAAAATTTCTTAAAACTTTGGGGTTTAGAAATTTTGGGTTGGATTTTGCACAAAATTATAGACGTTACTACTATATACACATACAAGTGTATATATATATATATATATATATATATATATATATACATATATATATGGAACTCCAATGGATAGAACCCTCTATGGAGGTGCTCAACTTTCGTCAACCTTTTCTTTTGGTCCTGATTAATGTAACAACTAGGTAAGTTATCCTCGTAATCTTTCTTACAAATATTTATTGTTTTATGTGTTATTAAACTAAAAACTAATATAATAATATTATTAATGTTCTTGGAAAATTAGTTTAAACATTAAATTATCTATTTATGACAAAAAGTTTATCTGTGAATATATGTTTGTTATTTTTTGAATTTTTTTTAAAAAAATCAGATATTAAAAATATTTTAGAAAATATTTTATACAGATTTTTTTCTTGATTTGTATTTAGTTATAAAATATTTTAAATCTGATTTTTTAGAATTTTAAAATTGAAAATATTTCTTTTCAGATAATAACACAATATATATAAGAATTATCTTATTTTTAACATATGTTTTGGTAGTTTGGTATATTAAATTATAATAAATTGTCTAATATAACAGAAAATCGAATAATTAATATAAAATTCATTTTAAATTATTATAGCGATAATACCTGCTCTAATTTTTAATGTGAAAATTGAAGAAATAATTTTACAAATAATAGTTTAAATTAATAGATTCTTAAAGATTCTTCTTGGTTTCTATAATAAAAAATATTAATATTATACTTAAATGATTAAATTTTTACTTTTTTAATCAGCAAAAACATTTGAATGACACTACTTGTTATTTGGGGCTATTAATAGGTTCTTAAAAGATGAGGTTTAAGAACTTTTGTATACTCTTTTGATGTTTTTAATATTTTTGATTTTATTTTAATTATAATTTTTTATTAGACCATGATTAATGGGGATTTAAGAACCGATTCTTAACATTTTTTTTTGTTAAAATTAAGAACCGGTTCCAAAGCTGATGTTGGACATAGTGATGTGAAACATTGGAATGGGGCTCCATCCTATGGGGCCCCCTATTTGTAATTTTTTTTGTTATATGTTAGTATGTATGCTGAGATATGTAATCTTCAATGCAAAGAAAATTTGAAGATTAAGTTTCTATTGTGGTCTTAAAAATAAAATAATACGAAGAAAGTTATAGGTAGTTGATTTAGATGATAGTAAATATTATAACAAATTAAAGAAGTAAACTGCATCGCTTTTTCTTTATGAAATTAGCTATGTCTATTCAGTTTCTTCTCCTTAGAAGGAACTTATTGTTAGTAAGAAAAGCAGATGGTTTTTTTTAATTTTAGGTGAAATCAAAATTTGATTTATTTTCACAATTTTTTTATTATTAAATTCTAAAGAAATTTTATTTTGAATAGGGCCCCGAAAATATCAGGTCCGGCTCTGACCGGTTCTTAATTAATCATGTTCTTAGTAGGCTACTTCGTGCTCTCTCTCTCTCTGTTAGCGATTTTAACGGGCAATAGAATAGTTAGATACATAATATGCTGCTTATTTTTCTTGTTACTTTGTTATCATTCATAGTATTAGGTATGTATTCTATATGCGTTATTATAAATTCTTAAGCTGGCGACTAATATGTTTTATATAACTATTTTGTAATTTATCGCATGGAGAAGTGTTGAAGATTGGGAGCATGTCATAAACAACTATATATTCACAGAGCAAACGCTACAAAGACAAACAAAACAGAATATCGGTACAAATTACAAATTATTGCTCTTTTCAAAAACAACAGTACGTGGTTTTCCAAAACAATTATTTATTTTTAAAACCAGAAAAAGAGTCGCCAAGCTTACCATTATAAAATGGTCATGACCGACCGAAAACAAGAATACACGAGGTTACATTATCAACAGAGAGCTAAGAAAAAAACATAACACGCAGAGTCACATAAATATAGCTTAATGGAGGTGCACAAGGTGGTTGCTCCGCCGCATAGGAGCACGGCGGCGAAGCTGAAGACAAGACTGAAGGAGACTTTCTTCCCTGACGATCCTCTAAGACAGTTCAGAGGACAACCGAACCGTATCAAACTCATACGAGCCGCTCAATACATTTTCCCAATCCTCCAGTGGTGTCCTGAGTACAGCTTTAGACTCCTCAAATCTGACGTCGTTTCAGGTCTCACCATCGCTAGTTTAGCTATTCCTCAGGTACGCAACATTTTCTTTTTTCCGGTGAGAGAGTTTGCATAACCCGACGATGAACCATGTCAGTTTCCTAACAACCACGATCTTATCCTTAACCAAATTCTTGATATTTTTTCAAACTTGAACAGGGGATAAGTTACGCGAAGCTAGCGAATTTACCTCCAATTGTCGGTCTATGTAAGAATCTAAAGTGAAACTGCATCGAATTATTCTTTGATATAAGTAAATAGTGAGTTATAGTAGTACTCACGTGTGTGTATGTTGATGTATGTAGACTCGAGCTTTGTACCACCGTTGGTTTATGCGGTGTTGGGAAGCTCAAGAGATCTAGCGGTCGGACCAGTATCCATAGCGTCGTTGATCTTAGGGTCCATGCTAAGGCAACAAGTATCTCCCGTAGACAATCCTATTCTCTTTTTACAGCTCGCTTTCACTTCTACCTTCTTTGCTGGTCTCTTTCAAGCCTCTCTTGGAATCCTCAGGTTATAAATCTATACTATGTATTATTAATATGGAATTCGGCCAAAAAAATCATGAACTTTGCACGAATTGCCATAATAAACACGAACATATTGACTGGCCAAAAAAACACCGAACTATATTTTCTCCTGAAAGTTTTGTAGCATTGCGTGAACCACTTGTTCTGCTGAAAACTTCTGAGGTCAATATACTGGGTGTGGGCTAGGTTGTACTGTTAATCTGTAGGGTTATATATATTTTTTTTTGGTAAAATGTTAAGCTTACCGTTTTCTGAAAGAAGGATACTTGTTAAACAACTTATTACAAGAGAAGAACAGAGAAGCAGACAAGAAAGAGAAAGGAAATATACACTGTAGGGTTATATATTTATGTTTGTTACAAAAGAAATTGATATACACTTATATTTTCACTCACATTATCTTTTAAACTACTTTTTAATATTTCTTAAGAATAATTTTAACATAAAATCCATTACAAAAATATATAGATCCACTCATTTAAATTTAATATAAAACCATTTATATTATATTCAAATAATACTTAATTAGTGCACAATTTCATTTCATTAATGATTATTCTATAATTGGTCGGGTATCTAATATATTCCCTCTTATTCCTTATGTATTAGATTTTAAGTGGAGATTGAAAGACTAAACCAAATCACTACTTTGTATCTTTTTCTTTACATTATTATTAACTTTAAACAAAATAAAAAGTCTCAAATACAAATATTCACAATACTCAAATGAAATTAAACAAAATAATTTTTTAAGCATCTTATAAAATAGATTTAGGTAACAGTTTACAAGTATATGCATTCACAATATAATCTAATAGGTGACTTACCCATGCTCTTGCGGAAAAATTAAAATATAATAGTTTAGATAATATTTTTATTAGTTGTAGTTTTTTATTTTTTGTGTATCATTATATTATTTTAATTACAGTTATAAGTTATGAGTTATTTAGTTTCATTGTTTTAATTTTGCAGAAATATTTAACTTGGCCATGATATTTATTTATGAAATTATAATATGATTTATATTTGGTATAGTTAATTAATTTTAGTTCATGGTTGTTAGTTATGATTATTAATATCATATTTTATTATTTTGGTCAACTATTTCAGTTTGAATGAATCTTGTTAAAACCTCTAATCATTTAACAGTTCATAGTATATAGTTAATATCACCCAGTAATCCCTATTGGATAACTAAAAATAACATAATTTTTCTTTTAACATAGAATTTGAATCCAAGAAAATATAAGAAACACAGATTGTAAATAAGGAAAATATTATTTTTATAAATCTTCTAGAATATATTCCTTTCTATTAAAAAAATAGCTTAAAATAAGATTTTTTAAAATATATGAGGAAATATGTAAATTAAAAATGGAAGCATATGTTATATAAAGTGACTCACATTATAATAACTATGTTAATATGTAACTGACGTGGGCTTCAAATATATAACATTATAGTGATTGTATATTTTAATGTTAAAAATATTAACTTTCTATGTAAATTTACTTTTTGATAAGAATGTGGTTAAAAAAAATTATTAATAAAAAAAAAAATATTAATAATGACAATTAAAATAATTAACTTAATTTATTAAAGATATCATAATAGTAAACCATTGTAAAAACTAAGTAAAGGCTGACATATATGAAACTGATTTCTCAAGCAACATACATGTCAATTAGACAACAACTATTTGTTTTTCGACATCCAGTTTATTGGAATTAATGATGGATATTAGTAGTAACTAATTTATTTTTCAAATATGTAGGCTGGGATTTATAATCGACTTTCTATCAAAAGCAACATTAATAGGTTTTATGGCGGGTGCAGCCATAATAGTATCATTGCAACAGCTAAAGGCTCTGCTTGGGATAACTCATTTCACTAAGCAAATGAGTGTAATCCCTGTTCTCTCCTCTGTTTTCCACCACACCAACGAGGTTTCTCTTATGCTTTTATTCACAATTAACATAAGAATTGATTCTTTAAATATTTGATATATCCGCTTTACAAAATATATATATATATATATATATATATATATATATTTGATATATTCAAATGTACGTATTGTGCAGTGGTCATGGCAAACGATTGTGATGGGAGTCTGCTTCTTGCTGTTCTTGCTCGCCACACGTCACCTCGTATGTTTGCACATCTCTCACTGTTCGTTCCCATTTTAAATCTTCTGCAGTATGCATGTGGAACATTTGTTACACTTACTTTTACAATGGACCGACCGCGATTGTTTCTTTCGACATTCTTCCCGCCATAAATAACGATCCAATGGTTTTTGAATAGAAAAAAACAAGTAATTATTATTTAAAAGTTAGTGTTGATAGTAACTTAGTATTTTTAATCATTGAAAAAGTTAAATTTTTTTGCATTAAAATTTGCTTACAAAATCACAAACAAATAAAATTGCATTCAAACACAACACTAGGAGTAGAAAAGAGAAACATGAAAAATGTCTAAATGAAACATCCAAATATAAATAACCTAAAATATAATGATAAATCGATATGCAGAGCATGAAGAAGCCGAAACTTGTTCTGGGTCTCAGCTGGAGCTCCGCTACTCTCAGTTATAGTCTCTACACTTATCGTATTTGTTTCAAGAGCTGATCGTCATGGCATTAGCGTCGTAAGCTTCCCTCTTCCTTCTAAGATAATAAACAATCCTCTGTCTTTTTTTTTGGGGCAGAACTTAAGAAAATTATATTCTGGTGGACGTACAGATTGGGAAACTACAAGAAGGTTTGAATCCACCGTCTTGGAACATGCTTCAGTTCCACGGAAGTCATCTCGGACTCGTTGCCAAAACAGGGACTCATCACCGGAATCGTCTCCCTCACCGTAACGTTTCTTTCAACTCAGTTTAACATGTTCTTGTTTACTTAGTTTGTGTTTAGCCCATTCTTGTTTTGTGCCTTTGTCATCTAACAGGAAGGTATCGCAGTAGGAAGAACATTCGCAGCGGTAAAAAACTACCACGTAGACGGAAACAAAGAGATGATCGCCATAGGTCTAATGAACGTTGTCGGCTCCGCCACTTCATGCTACGTCACAACCGGAGCATTCTCTAGATCAGCCGTTAACAACAACGCCGGATGTAAAACCGCGATTTCAAACATCGTGATGTCTGTCACCGTTATGGTCACACTCCTCTTCTTAATGCCGCTTTTCGAATACACTCCCAACGTGGTCCTCGGTGCCATCATTGTGACCGCGGTCATTGGTCTCATCGACCTTCCCGCGGCTCGTCATATATGGAGGATTGATAAGTTTGATTTCTTGGTGATGTTATGCGCCTTCTTTGGTGTTGTTTTCTTGTCGGTCCAGAACGGTCTAGCTATAGCGGTGGGACTATCGTTGTTCAAGTTATTAATGCAAGTAACGAGGCCGAAGACCGGTTATTATGGGGAATATTCCGGGGACAGGATGTGTACCGTAATCTTCATCATTACAAAGATGCACGAAGGATCCCGGGGTTCCTTGTCCTAAGCATTGAATCTCCTGTCAATTTTGCCAATTCTAATTACCTCACCGAAAGGTTAGTTATAAACCAATTTTCAATAAATTGTTAGACGGTAATTTGACGTTTTATATGGGATGATTAGTACATAGGAAGACGTCTAGACTTCGTTTATGATCGATTTGTTGTTTTGGCGCCTGTATAGACCGATTTTAGAACACTGATATAAGCTATGCTTTGGATTCAATAGACTTTGATCTCTCAAGCCTCGACAAACGCTATGTTAAGTCAGTTGTATTGGGACATATTCTTGTGTTTTGAAGTTTTGAGCTATCATTATTGTTTACATAAATCCATTTCTTTATATATAGAAGTTAGGTCACGTTGTTGACAATATTTGTCTCTTGACCTGGGCTGCGTATAAATATTGTAGAACATCTCGTTGGATAGAAGAATGCGAAGAAGAGGAAGCGCAAGAGAAGCATTCTAGCCTTCGGTTCTTGATTCTTGAAATGTCAGGTTAGTCTAGTCTGAATCATACCACATCATCATATCTAGATGTTTTTCTTAAACTTGACTTTCGTAGCTAACTCTTTTTAATTTATATTTTGTTAAAGCTGTGAGTGGGGTGGACACAAACGGAGTCTCATTTTTTAAAGAATTAAAGAAAACCACAGCAAAGAAGAACATCGAGGTAAAGTTGTTTCGCAAACCAGGTTTCGTCTTGTAACCAAGAAATTTAATTAGTTTTCCATCTAAACCGGATATTCGTGCAGCTTGTGTTTGTGAACCCATTAAGTGAAGTGATGGAGAAGCTACAAAGAGCTGACGAAGAAGAAGAGTTCATGAGGCCTGAGTTTCTCTTCTTGACTGTTTCTGAGGCCGTTGCGTCGCTCTCTCTTAAAGGAGGCCCATCTCTCAATAACGTTTGACTATAAAGATTTTGTTTTATCGGTCCAAATACTGTATGATCTTTGGCAGGATGGTTAAAGGTCTCTTTTTTTCTATTTTCAGTACAGTTGTATGCTATGTTCATTTCTCTTTCTCCATCATTGATTTTGTTGGATCCGAAGACAAAATCCGCATATATTTGGTTTTAGATTTTTTCTCAAAAGACTTTACATTAGTCAGAATTAGACATTTATTTATCTAAATTTTCATTATAAAATTTTGTTTGCCTTCACAAATGACTTCATCTTAAACCAAATACCACATAAATTTTTAGTTTCTAATTTCTGACATAACCTTACACACATCTTATACCGTCATAGTCACTAATGAAACTTTTCACCTAATATGTGTCACACCATTAGGATTTATCCACCTAACCCACCATTAAGATATTATCAATCTAATTCTTGCAGCATTGTCAGCAATATTCACTTAATCTTTGTAATCTGGCTCTAATACTTCCGATTTTACACGCCTATTTCTAACTCTTTCGCGAATAATTATTACGATATTTTCTACTTTAGATTCGAAAGCAAAGTCCGTGTGAATTGATATTGGAAGTTTTCAATGCTCCCAAGTCAAATGATAGTATATAAAGGTTGTCGAACCACAGAGAACTAGAGATCTATAGCACCAAGAATACACAAACTCTCTTAATCTAAGCAAACGAGAAGATGGATGATGGGTGACAAGCTAAGAACCTACTAATATAAACAAGGTGATCTCAAATCCAAACTAGAAACAAATGCAAGAACTCAATCAAATGCTAAGGTGGACTCATGGGACTAGGGACTTGATTTTGGGTGACTAAGATCCAAGCTAGAGTGGCAAACTATCAAATCAACAATTTCCTTATGCCTAGACACAACACTAAACAAGCTCTTTCTCAAGATGAATGCTCATTTGCTTTAGTAACTCAAGCATCAAATCTCTTCGGTTGAATATTACTAAAGCAATCATTATGGACAAGTCTACTAGCAATCTTAACACCTTTAACAACAAATCTCTTTGGCAAAGTGCATTAAAAGCATTGAAGAGTTGGTTCAGACATTTCATCATACACCTTTCGGGCAGGAAATGTCTAAGGATCTATTTTAGTATGATCAAGACTAAAATAGCATTAAGAACCCTCAACAAGCAAAGAAATAAGTAGATCTAACACTAAACACTCTAGATCTTCACTAATCACCCTTAATCACCCTAATCCATGAATCCAAAATGTGTCTACTCCCTAATCTCCATGATAAACCTCAAATCCATATGAGATTCAAGGCTAATCATGTTAATGATTAAGAGAAACAAGATATAAGATGAAGAAATTCCTTAGATAATCAAAATGTTCAAGCTTTTACAAAATGAGGCAAAGTCTAGAGAGAAAATGAGATGATTACAAAGATTAGGTCTACAAAGTATTTATAGTAGCTAGAAACATAAGGATAAAAGAGTAAAAACAAGTCTGATAAACTCTCAAATGCTAACTATGAAAATGGTCGCAACTGCCTTTTGGCGCTGACAAAAAGCCGTTGAGGAGTGCAGAAACCCGCTGGGATATGCACACCGGCTTCTCGTCACGTTCACCAAGCCGCTGCAACATCTCGAAGTCGGGCAGGGAGGGTCGATTTTCTCCAGCGGTCTGGTGAAGCCGCTGCACCAAAAGCCGCTCCAACACTTAGAATTTTCAGCAGAACTTCTGCACCGGCTTCTCGTCAGGACGCCAAGCCGCTGGGTGACGCTAGGCCGCTGGGTGATGTGCATCGGCTTCCTGCAAGGTCAAAATGCCGCTGCCTGTCACATGAAGCCGCTGGGACACTTGGTCATCACACCATGAACTCGAAAAACACCAATCTTGCCTCCAATCCACCTCCAATTGCTCCAAAGTCACCATTTGGCATCTCCATCACCTGATAAGAACAAATGCAATGCAATGCAAACTAAACAAGTCTAAATGCTATCCTAGATGATCAAAATGCATGATAAATGAATGATAAAATCTATTAAAAACACAAGATTTCAACTCCCCCAAACTTGTCCTTTACTTGTCCACAAGTAAACTTTCAAGAACTTATTTGGAGAAGAGGTTTGAAAATGAGAGCTTATAACCAAAAGAAACACTTTCTAGCCTTCAACTTGACATCCTAAGGAAAATATAGCAAATAGCATGAGCAAGAATTTTTATTACACTCTAGCTTCTCAAGACCTATCCATACTCCTATACTTCTACACAAGTTGCAATGCTTATCCATCAACAAGCTCTTTAGACCAACTCTCACATTCATTTATACAAACACATAAGGTGAATACTTGCAAATGGGCACATGATCCTAATCATTTGGCTTGGTGAACAAAGTGGTCAAATGTGAATGAAAACAATGGCTCAAATAAATCATTTCAAAGTGGCAATCACTCAAGAACAAGGAGCTTGATCATTATGCAAAATTTATCTAAGACCAGGAGCAATTTATGCATACATAGATCCATTCTCATCATTCTACCCTTTCCTAAGTGATATAACAAGCTTCACCCCTATTCACATTCATCCCAATACCCAAAGTAACCCACTTTATCACACTCACCTCATGAACTCTTTAACAAAACCATCTAAGGATCTTTTATTAACTTTCCACAACTCTTAGCTCTATCTACCTTCCCACCATCTTATTGATTCATCATTTTGTATTTTTTTTTTTTTTTAATATTGGGGGAAGGTTCAAATAGACTAAATCTAGAGATTTCTTATTTTTGATCCTTAGTGGCTTCTTTTCTCAACTTTTTGATCATCTTTCTCATCTTTCTTTTCTCCCAGACCCAAGATAACAAACTTTAGAATAAACAAACCCACTAACCATCCTAGATGCTAACTCAAATGAGGATCCTATGCTAGCAAGAGATGAGAACAAATCTATGTCGCTCCCAATACTCTCAAGATTTTGCACATGACAAGCTATCAAAAAGAAGGCCTCACTCAAGCAAATCAATGTTGGTCTCAAAGAATGGCTAAGGGTTTAGGGGTAGGAGAGTTCCATTTGGGTTAACAAAGGATAATGAATGGAATAAGATAACCCAAATGCGTATGAGATCCATGATCAAGTATGCAAGTGCCCATATGCAAGAGAGATTAAGTTCATTAAGTTCAAGTTCAAATTGGAGTTGGCTTTCAAGAGCAATGCCAATATCAAGCAAGCAACATGTTTCAAGAAGAGAGTTCAAGGCTCGAAACTTACAAGCTCTTTTAAGAGATGCTCAAGCTATTTGATATGTTTAACTAAGGTGTCAAATTGAGTTCTAGACATGTGCTCTTTACAAGGTTTCTCCCAATGCATGAATGCAATATAAATGCTTCTAGAATTTTTTTTTTTTTTTATGCAAATAAGTATGCAATGCATGAGACTCATGACAAGTAAACAAAACAAAAAAACAATGTGAGATAGTAGACTCTCCCCCAAACTTACTTCACACAGTCCCTTGTGTGAGAGTAAGCTCAAAGAAGAGATCTAAAGAAAATAAAGAAACATGAGAATTAAATATGTACAGGGTTGGAATGGCACATACTTGGAGTTATAGGCTGAATTGGGTGGTAGAGGACCCTTGGCCTCAGATTTGTTTCACCGGTAGACATGGGCTGAAGTGGAGGAATGAAGATGGCTAGAGTTGCAAGGCATGACCACCTTTCTTCTCTTATATAGTATAGACCCAACCTGAACAACCTCAACCATACTTATTAAACAACTTAAAAAGAAAGAAAGATAAAGAAATATATACAATGGATAAACATGGGACTTCCTCCCAAGTGAGCTTGTTTTAAGTCTCTAGCTTGACTTTGTGTGCATGCTAATCATAAGTATCAAAAGGCTGAGCCAATGCACCTTTGGTCCTTCTCCTACAAGAACAAGAAACCAAGTGCGCAAAGGAGCACACTTTTGTCCATAGAAAATAGACAGATTTTTCATCAAAGAGCTTCACTAAAGATGTATCATGAATCATGAGATGCTCTTTGAGATTCAAATGGTCATGAGAATCAAATGCATTTGGTGGAAACACAAAGTCAACTACAGGTTCAAACGAAGTTTTAACAAAGTAGTCAACTCTATCTCCATCAACTGAATAAAATACAATGTTCACATTCTCATGATTATTTTTGACAAGGGGGGTTTCTATCTCAAGCAAGAGCTTATCTACATCAAGTTCATCCCCTATATCAGCAAGTGCAAGAAAAGGTCTAGGTTCACTAAGAATCAAAAACTCAGATTCGAGATCAAATGAAGCACATAGATAGCTCTTGTCAAAACAAACTTCAATATGATCTCTAGCAAGCTTTTCTATTCTCAACTCATCTAGCTTCCTAGTTTCACATATCAGATCAAGACATTCATTGATGAACACAAGAGAATCATGATCATGGGCAATGTTTTCACCACAAGGCGAGCATATTTTCTCAAATTGAAGTTCTAAAATGGAAATTTCTATACCTTCCAGCTGGAGTGGTGGAGCCCAATCCATTACCTCTTTAAGGTCATAGGCAACATTAAACTCATACTTTGTAACCTCCCTTCCTTCAAGCTCTGCTCGATCCTTAATAAGCTCCAACCGGATCCTTCGTGCTAGGGATGTCTTTGCCGAACCTGGGTACTCCTTCTGAAGCTCATATAACATCACAAGTTGTGCTGGTGTGAGTATACTTGCATCAAAGTCATCTTGAATGTGATATTCAAATGTGTCTTCCTCTTCTTGTGGCTCCCCATGGTAACTTGAAGCCATCTCTACAAATAACAAAAGCTAGAAGAAAAGGTTAGTAACTGTACAAAAGCAAAACAAAGCAAGAAAATAAAGCTTAGTCTCAAGAAAGATTGAAATCCTAATGATAAATCTACTAGTTCCCCGGCAACGGCGCCAATTTGATATTGGAAGTTTTCAATGCTCCCAAGTCAAATGATAGTATATAAAGGTTGTCGAACCACAGAGAACTAGAGATCTATAGCACCAAGAATACACAAACTCTCTTAATCTAAGCAAACGAGAAGATGGATGATGGGTGACAAGCTAAGAACCTACTAATATAAACAAGGTGATCTCAAATCCAAACTAGAAACAAATGCAAGAACTCAATCAAATGCTAAGGTGGACTCATGGGACTAGGGACTTGATTTTGGGTGACTAAGATCCAAGCTAGAGTGGCAAACTATCAAATCAACAATTTCCTTATGCCTAGACACAACACTAAACAAGCTCTTTCTCAAGATGAATGCTCATTTGCTTTAGTAACTCAAGCATCAAATCTCTTCGGTTGAATATTACTAAAGCAATCATTATGGACAAGTCTACTAGCAATCTTAACACCTTTAACAACAAATCTCTTTGGCAAAGTGCATTAAAAGCATTGAAGAGTTGGTTCAGACATTTCATCATACACCTTTCGGGCAGGAAATGTCTAAGGATCTATTTTAGTATGATCAAGACTAAAATAGCATTAAGAACCCTCAACAAGCAAAGAAATAAGTAGATCTAACACTAAACACTCTAGATCTTCACTAATCACCCTTAATCACCCTAATCCATGAATCCAAAATGTGTCTACTCCCTAATCTCCATGATAAACCTCAAATCCATATGAGATTCAAGGCTAATCATGTTAATGATTAAGAGAAACAAGATATAAGATGAAGAAATTCCTTAGATAATCAAAATGTTCAAGCTTTTACAAAATGAGGCAAAGTCTAGAGAGAAAATGAGATGATTACAAAGATTAGGTCTACAAAGTATTTATAGTAGCTAGAAACATAAGGATAAAAGAGTAAAAACAAGTCTGATAAACTCTCAAATGCTAACTATGAAAATGGTCGCAACTGCCTTTTGGCGCTGACAAAAAGCCGTTGAGGAGTGCAGAAACCCGCTGGGATATGCACACCGGCTTCTCGTCACGTTCACCAAGCCGCTGCAACATCTCGAAGTCGGGCAGGGAGGGTCGATTTTCTCCAGCGGTCTGGTGAAGCCGCTGCACCAAAAGCCGCTCCAACACTTAGAATTTTCAGCAGAACTTCTGCACCGGCTTCTCGTCAGGACGCCAAGCCGCTGGGTGACGCTAGGCCGCTGGGTGATGTGCATCGGCTTCCTGCAAGGTCAAAATGCCGCTGCCTGTCACATGAAGCCGCTGGGACACTTGGTCATCACACCATGAACTCGAAAAACACCAATCTTGCCTCCAATCCACCTCCAATTGCTCCAAAGTCACCATTTGGCATCTCCATCACCTGATAAGAACAAATGCAATGCAATGCAAACTAAACAAGTCTAAATGCTATCTTAGATGATCAAAATGCATGATAAATGAATGATAAAATCTATTAAAAACACAAGATATCATGAATTTAATTTTGAGTTCTTTCCCAAAAGACCTAGTACTAATTAGAGTTAGACATCTTTTTATATACTAGATATTATTTGTTTGTATTTACTACAGATTTTGGTAAAGAATCTCAAGATGTATGTTTGGTATGAGCTGTTGCTAATATGGAGTTTAGTCGATGTTGAGTCTGGTGACATTGAGGATTATCAAGCCATCAGACTAATCAACTCTCTTGTCTCCTGTTGAGTTTCAAAACATTGCGCTTTCAACTAAAACAATTTCAAGGAGAAAAAGACCTTAACTTTATACTTCTGAGTCTACATGAAATTCTATTAGGTTTCGTTACATATTCGATATGAAACTCGAAGCAAAATAACTCTTTGGCAATCTTTGTGGAACAAATATTTTTCAAGTATGCATACGAAATTCATTTCAATTTTCCCCTTGACATTAAATTTAATTAGTGTTGATTTGATTTTTGTCGAGACGGCCTAGTTATCCTTTTATGATTGCACTATTTTCCACAAAATAAAAGAGACAATTATTAATATTGTTAATTATTTTTTTCGATCGTTAACATTCATTGTTGTCCACTAAGAAGTCACGAAAAGTGACTATGGAGTCACCAACGAAAGTGACGTTATTGCAGTGTTCGTGGATCAATATGGGTTGCATGGTTCGTCAAAGAAATTCTTTCTAGATGCATCTCCAATTTTTGAACAATCAAAGAGAACAAAAAATATTCTTGGACTATCAACAGACTTTTGAAGATGAGAAGAGTAATATATCTATAGATTAGAACTCGAGTAGGTGATGGAACTACCTGTAGATTTTGGATTGATAATTTGAGTCCTTATGGAAACCTGGCAAAAAAATTTACTTTGGCTCCAATAAGGAGGCTTGGAATACCTGTAGCTTCCCCTGCACGGTCAGAACAACAGGTTACTCTTTATGCCCTCATATCTACTCTGACTCTTACAGAAGAGGATGATTCAGTGGACTGGGTGATAAATGATAAGATCTCCCTCAAATATTCCACTGGTGTGCTCTATAAAGAGCTTTAACATCATAACCCCATTGTATTTTGGAGTAAAATTGTTTGGTTCTCAAGGAGTATTCCAAAGCGCAGCTTTTTGACATAGCTCTTCATCAAAGACAGATTCCCTACCCGTGATCGCCTCATATATTGAGGTTTGAGTACTCCACCAAACTGCCTGCTTTGGAATCCAGAAACCATTTGTTCTTCTCATGCTCATACTCCTGGACAGCCTGGTCGTCAATGTCGCAAAGAACTAACCTCACTCCTCTCTTCTCTTGGGATCAAACCATCACTGCTCTTCTGTATCTGAATCGCCCTAAACCTGAGAAACTGATCTGTCTCCTCGCTTGGCAGTGCATCATTTATCTTCTCTGGATGGAACGCAATAATGTCTTCATTGAAACTGTTTCCGGTCTGCGGACTCTATCTCCTCCTTAGTCGTATCCACAATCCGCACAAACATCGCTGCCATCAGATTGTCTTATCCATCGCTCGCCTCTGCTATGTTCTCAATCTGGATGTCTTCTACTTAAGACGGTTTGCATGCTCCTATTGGAAATTCCAAAGTTTGATCGTTTTTATGGTTCCCACTGTCGCAAAACTGGATTCTTAACTATGAGTTTTTGTGATTTTTTTAGTTGTCTTTAACTAATGAGCTTTCGATCCAAAATAAATTGTCTGGCTGGGCTGCGTATTTTTTTAAGTTTTCAGTTTAAATAGTAAGTTCTTTATAAAAAAAAACTTTTCGATATCGGTTTGATTAATTATATATTATTTGTATATTCTTTTGTTTTTGAACTGTCCATTTGTATATTATTGACCGAGGAAAAAATTAAGAAGAACATGCATGTTTGTAGAATTGAAAAGGAGACATATAATAAGAACAGTTTCGTTATACGACAAATTTTACATGAATATTCGACACGTCAACCATTACGATGACTTAATTAATTATGTCCTCTAAATAAATCAATGCGTCATTGATGCTTAAAGTGGTTGATGGATGTATAAATAATTTAATTATTCCAAAGAAAAATGGATAGAGACTAATACTTTTCGACGTCTATTAAAGCTTCAAAGCTCAAGTAAATATTCCTCATTAATCAGTTAATTAAATCTGATAATAACATTTTGTCTCAAATTATAAGAAAAAGGTTCGTATTATAATTACAGTTCCGAGGAAATTTCGAGACATCTGTAAAGGTTAGGCGTTGAGTGGGGTAGAAGGTATGAAAACTTGAAAAGGTACATCATATCCAGGAAAGTTGCATAGTTTCGAGGTTGGTATCACTAAGTGGTTTTTTATAACAATATAATTCCCTACCATCTAAACTGAAAAGTGAAGAACAATTCTTTTGTAGTGTGAAATCTCTATATTAACTATAAGGTCTACCAATACCGCTTAAGTAGTGTTATTTTGTATATGTTCGATTGTCAACTGTGAATTCAAACAATAGTTTTGACTGATATGGTTAGCCCCCATAACAGAGGATGCTCAATCCTTGTGTTTAGTTGCCACCGATGAGTTTGAAAATTTGAACAGATTATTATCGCTTTCCCATAAGTACATCTGTTAGTACTATGGTTGTGAAGAATTGTTTATTCAGTGGTTCGTAAATATATGATCTAATGGTTTGCAATAAATAGATTGCAGTTTGTTTGAAATATATCTGAGTACTAATGTATAGATTTTTATATAAGAGTAGCATAATCTCGTCCACTATTTTATTTAAACCACATGTCTAGGATGCGGCCCTAATTGTATTTACATGATTCTATATAAAAAGCCACTACATCCCAAAGTATCTAAAGTCTAAACTAATTATCTAAATAAGTACTACTTTCATTTTTGATACGAGTTGATGTATCAGTTACATATTTTCGTATAGTCTTAAAAAGAGGTTTACTCTTAAAATTTATTATTTCTGCTTCACTAATTTCTATTGCAAGTAAGTGATATACTTTCTAAATCAAAATATTATGTGAAAGGAAAGGAGTAGAACATAAAGAAGATTTTAGTCCTTACAAATAGGAGAATAAGTCGGTGCGTTGGCTATAGCTACCACTACAACTCGCGACTTTTCTCATACCAAAATAAGTCAGAAGTAATATATAATGACAATGGGAAGTTGATAAAAAGCTAAACCTAAAATAATAAATATAGTTGTACAAAAAAAGTGTATATATAATTATATGCGTTATACATAACTAAGGGAGCTTCCATGAAACGGTGCACAAAAAGGGAGCTTCCATCAAACTATAAAGGATAGTTTGTGTTGTGTTACCTTTGTTAAGAAAACCCTTCGACAGAAAAAAACTTTGCTAGGCAATATAAGTATAAGAACAGCTGTTTGGTGCTCAATTATTTCAGCCCTAATAAGTCCATAGCTATTGCAATCTACAACTGGTTTTTTTTTAGTTTGCGAATAACTCCTTTCATTGATTCCATGACTTTTATTTCGTTGCTAATCTGGAAAATTTTGACTTTTACCTTCCTTTATTAATTTTCTCTAAAAACCAAGGAAAATGAAAAGGAGATTGGTTGTTTGATTTCAAGTCAAATGCATATATCTCATAGTAGAAGATTTTCTTCTAAAAAGTTAAAATACAGAAAAGTAAATGCAAGTGTATATTCTTTCGGAAAACAAATTATAGGTCGAAGCTTAACAAAGAACAAATCAAAGTTAAAATAATATATTTTACCAAAAAAGGTTAAAATAATATAAAATCCAAATTGGTAGGTTTAATGTTGATCTAAATATACACGGTCTTAGTCTTTTCGAATCCAAATATACACATGGTTTAGTAATGTATTTATACGATATACGTAAATATTCGGGTATGCATGAAGAAGTAAAAACGTAGGTGATATGGATATGGATATGGATATGGTAGGGGTTATAGCGTTAGGCGAAACAGATGCACATGTCATGTCTGAGTAGGCTGGCCGTCTAGGGCCCGGTTTTGTTGAAACCCAAGTTGATCTCCATTTCTCGCATCAGAGTAGACATTTCTTTGACACGTGTTTACTTCATCACAAATACTTGTCAACATTTAAAGTTACTTTTTAAAATTACTTAAGACAGGCTGATCTGTTTTGTATCACATGAAACCATAGCATTTTTTGGAAATAAACTACAAAAGTTTATCAGAACAAATTAAAAACAGTCGAGAATAGTAGTAAGGAAAAATGGTGTGATTTAGCTCACAACATTTCTATTTTTATTGTTTTCAAATTTGTAACGAACAAGGAATACAATCAAAGTTATTTGTCAATATAAATAAGAAGACTGTAAAATAAACCAAATTAAAAGAACCAACAATATTTGTAATGGGAGGGGCTGGGCACTATTAACAGTCTAATACGTATAAGATTCGGTCTATTTACTGCTCGAAACTAAATCACACGGCTTGTATATATACACATATATATTTGGAGCCATTTGCATATCCAGAATAGACCCTTGTTCTTGGACTTCACCTCTCTTTGAAAATTATTTTGAGTGTTTTCATAAATCCGGAATACTCCATGTTAATCAAAAAATGATCCAACAATATTTTAACCAATTTCGCCTACCGCTTCAGATTACATTTATGGATAAATTTAACTTTACATCTCTTAACTTTTATAAGTAGAATTTGCTTTCTCATAAAAATTATTCTCCATAAAGTACAATTTTCCAATTCCAAGAATCAAATGGAACGCCAAGTTGACAAAGAGAAGAACATATTCTAGAATTTACATATTCGCACCGTATTAATTTTGTTTAACAAACCCCATTAGAAAAATTTGGATATAGGAAAATATGTTGAAACATATATAATCCTAGATAGATAGATTATTTATTAACCAACGATCAATAACGTTTTTCGATCTCTTAAAAAAAAACTAATTAAAAAGTATTCCAACATACCACCAAATCTTCAACTTTTCTTTTGATCCGTTCATGCTTCAAAGAACCAACAACCCCATAAGTCCAAACCCGATTAGACCGGACAGCTTCAACACCGTAAAGCTTTTTCCGGCGGCCGCTCCGAATTGCTCATCAACGGGGTAGAGATTTCCCGGCGGACCCGTTATGTACAAGAAATTAGCCGGGGGAGGCGGTGGACAGTTGGGTGAAACTTTCTTAGGCGGTGGAGGGAGAGCCGGCGGAGGAGGACATGCCGGAGGCGGTGGAGATGGTGGTGGAGGAGACGGCGGAGGAGGGTTTTGGACGCAGCTTGGAGAGCACTTTATGGGATCTACCTCGTCGAGCTTCCTCGTGTTGGCTACCGACGATGATGATGATGATGATGAAGCGTTGATGATTACTGGACACGTCAGTAACGCGATCATCAAAATGATGACTGACACGTCGGATCCCCGGCGGTGATAACTTCCCGGCATGTTATGATCAACGAGTTCTTTTGGGATTAGATCAAAGAGAAATAAAAAGGAAGAGTTTGTGGAGATTACGCTGAGTGATAGTTATAGACTAAAAAGAGTGAAGAGGAGACGTGAAAATGAGAGGTGATGATGGATGCGTTCTCGTCACGTAAGCCAAGTGCATGGAACTCAAAGACTTGTTAAATAGTGTATATACTAACTAATTTCTATAAGCTTCTCGTCCTTTTTAACGAAATTGTAATTAAATTTAATATACTCTAGTGTGGTTGGTTAAGCCATACTCGTCGGTCCACTTGAAATTGGATTTTTCATGCGAGTGGGGTCCACATGAAGTTTTCATATTCAAGAAATTTCAATTTGTGGAAATTATTAATGATTAAAATCTCACCGTCGAATACTCGAAGTCTCAAACAACCAAATAATTTATTCATGTGTGAGATAAATGTTCAAATTATGTATGTATGTATGAAATTGACTAATATGTTTGATATGTTAGTTATCTTCCTTTTTATTGAAATGAATAAACGTTAAGTGGAAGCATATATGAAATATGCGAGTGCGTGTAGTTGCTTAAAGCGTAAGTGTTGCTTTTCAGTGGAACTTAGCTTAAGTTGTTCGATTACATTAAGAGAAGATAGCAGAAAATATTTTCGTAAAAAGGAGAAAGGTTGGATAAATGCTTTCGTATGATTGAAGAATAATTCTTGACAGAAAATTTAACAGCGTAGACTATTTTGTCAAAATATATAAAATTATATTACAGGGATAAACTCGTTTTCGTGGCCGTGGAACATGCAAATGAGAATCTGAGTCTATTAGCCCAAAGATTTGATTAAAAAGATCAGCAATCATTCAAACAAAAAAAAGATCAGCAATCATTCTGAATGGTAACATTATTTAGATGCTTGTGCAAAGAATACATTACAAATTGACAAAGTTGGATTCCAAAGGCGAAAAGTATGTGTTGGGATAAAGATAAAGATCACACATTGGAAATATGAATGGGACATGAGTAATATATAAGGGATTTGGATTACACCACTAATTGTCAATTGGTTTTAAGTGGAAGCCCAAGAAACTTATCATGATATCAGAGCCGGCCCACACCCTGACCCTTTAATCCGGCCCGGACAGTGGTCCGATCAACCTATTAACTGATGGTCCAGAGAAGGTTCAGTTCTCCGAGATTGCTAGAGAATACAAGCATTGTCTTGGAGGGGTATGATGGATTCGTGAGATTAATGGTTATACGCACCATTATCTCGAGGGAGGGTGTTGGGATAAAGATCCCACATTGGAAATATGAATGGGACATGAGTAATATATAAGGGACTTGGGTCACACCATTAATTACCAATTGGTTTTAAGTGGAAGCCCAAGAAACTTATCAGTATGCATTACCAGTGTTCAAAAATTTAAAGACATGGGGTATTGAATGTGATCTTCGTTGCAATATATGTGAAGCTGAGGAAGAAACAGCGCATCATGTTCTTTTTGAATGCCCACCAGCTTTACAAACTTGGGCTTTATCAAGAATTCCATCTTCACCAGGAATTTTTCCATCAACATCAGTCTTCACAAGTTTGGATTATCTATTCTGGAGGATACCGAAATAAGTGGATTCCAATTATTTTCCTTGGATTTTGTGATATATTTGGAAAAATAGAAATGATAAGATTTACACAAATAGAAATGGAAATCCGCAGGAAATACTGCGGATAGCGGATCTTGAAGAAACGCTCTGGACAGAGGCACAGTTATTGATACCAAATCCTTATGGAAATGTTCAGTCACCTACTGATTGGCAAACTTTGGGAGCCAATAGAGTATGCTTTGTTGATGGATCTTGGAAGGAACAAGATGTATTTACTGGACAGGGATGGTATTGCCGAAAGATAGATTCAGAAGACAAGATGATGGAGGCCATGAATCTCCGACGTAGCCTATCTCCTTTACACGCAGAATGTGAAGCGCTGATTTGGGCAATGGAGTGCATGAAGACCCTGCAGTTCTCAGATGTGGTTTTTGCTACGGATTGTTCTCAACTGGTGACGATGGTGTCCTCACCTGAAGAATGGCCAGCATTTACTACGCATATGGAAGAATTTCGCCGAAGTAAGATTTTCTTCCCCAATTTCACCATTCGACATATTCCAAGGGCATATAACACAATGGCGGACAAGCTTGCACACGGGGCAAGGAGTTCACCTTCAGCTATGTTATATGTTGATTCGATACCTCCGGTTTGGCTTTCTGGACCGGTGGAATCACGATAGAGTAGAATATTGTTGTCAAAAAAAAAAAAGCGTTATGAGGCTTAGCTGGTTATAGAAGTCCTATAGGTTTAATTATTGAATTAAATGAATGGGCCTAAGTGGAAATTAGATTAGAAAATGTCGTAACCGTAACTAATAAGTTTACGATGCGAAGAGCAGAAGAAGTAAAATGTTGGGGCATCATTGGGCCGACATTTACTTTAGTTTAATGTCGTATGATAGACCGGTTTCATATAGAAGTTGATGTTTGTATGTAAACCGGTCTAGCGTAAAAGTCACTGAACGACTTTGTATATAGGCTGTTGCTTTTGTTACTTTGTGAAAAGAAGCCCCTTTACAAACTGCTAAAACATCTTGACAAGTATGCAGATTCTTGTATAGTCATTGAGCATGTTGCAGTTTATGTATTGTGTATGTGTCAGTGATTGCAGAGGTGAGGTAGGTGATAACAAGACTTTTCGGGTCCCTATCAAATGCAGTAGTATAAGAGATGTCGAACCAATCCTATGTGATTTTGATGCACTGAAAATACAAATCTATGCTTAATCTAAGTGCAAGCAGGTTTTGAATGATGATGCTAACTAGAACTATGCTAAAATACAATAAAGGAACAAGCTTTCAATCAATCTAGGACGATAGGACTCATGGGGCTAGGCATTTGACTTTAAGTGATTAAGATCCAGTCTAAGGATGGCAAACTTTCAATCAATAACTTCCTTAAGTCTAGAACACTGAAATAAGCAAGCTCTATGGTCAAGAAGAATACTCATTTGCTTTAATCAATTAGACATCAAAGGTCTTTGAGCCTAAAAGATCTAAGCAATCATTGGGGATGAGTCTATTAACTATCTAAACTCCCTTAACACAATGGTCTTTGTGTAAGGTAAGTTTAGAGCAAGCTCTACTTGGTTGAGACATTTCATCAAACACCTTGTGGGTGGGAAATGTCTAGAGCTCTAGAATAAAGAGGCCAACTTTAATCTAGCATTAAGAGAAGTAGACAAGCAAGGAAACAAGAGATCTAACACTAAACACCCTTAGATCTTCACTTAATCACCCTAATCACCCTAGCCCATGAATCCAAAAAGTAACTACTCACTAATAGACATGAATAACCCAAAACCCATGGATGATTGAAGGTTAATCATGCTTAGTGGTCAAGATTGATCAATAATCACAAGAGATAAAGATGAAAAGAAGCTCAAGATTAAGTCTTTCACCAAAATAGCTAATGTGATTACAATGAAAACAAGATATCCCTCAAAATTAGGTCTAAAGGGTATTTATAGAAGTATAAAAACGAGTTGGATCAACCCAACAAACCTGGGTCAACTCAATTAAAAAAAACAGTCTTTTTGGCCCGTAGCGACCTTGCATCCCGCTACAGTGGTCGCTACGTACGCTCGGGAGCCCTCCTAGCGACATGCTCTGGTCGCTACGGCTCTGGTCGCTACAGGGTTGATATGCCTCCAGTAGATTGATCATAACTCCTTCAATACAGATCCAAATGACTTGAAACCACCTCCATTAGAAAGCTAACTCAATTTACTTTGTCGTCCCAAAATTTGAGCTTCAAAAGACATCTTTAAGGCCTTCATCCATGTTCATCTTTCACCCTTTTGACTCAAAACCCCTCAAATGTCTCCAAAGTCACCAATAAGCATCTTCAATATCTGATAGAGACAAATGTAATGCAATGCAACCTAAATGCACTCTAAATGCATGCAAAGGAACAATATAAGGACTAGAATGAAGCTTAAAAACATGTAAATACACAAGATATCAGTAGGTGTAATTTTCTTAACTGTTTCTATCCTCTTCAAATGAATACTATCGTGATAGTTCAGATAAATAGTCAACTAAGGTTAGGGGTAGAGATCATATCTTCAGAGTTGGGTCCAGTCTTAAGACAAGTCCATCTGGAAACATTTAAGTTGATCTTGTTTTAAGAAATTCAAATAAGTCAAATCAAATCAGTGACAACAATCATTGGATATTCATGAACGATTTTGTCAAATACATAAGTTTATGAGGTAACGTTGTTTGAAAGTTTTAATACCTCCAGAACTTCCAGTAAGCACGCCGGTTTATTAGGAGATGCACATGTGGTCCTCTACTTACCCACCGAAGCAACACCAACTTTGGAATTGAACCAATAATCAAGTTAAATCATTTATTTACAACATGTTTCTTCTCTTCCAAGCAACCTTGTCCAGAAGGGCAACCACCAATGACGTTGAATTTGAAGAGCAACAAACATTTCTTGTCCAGAAGGGCAACCACCAATTGACGTTGAATTTGAAGAGCAACAAACAAAAATGGAAATTCATGAACCAGAAACAAAAAAAATAACAATCAATTCAATGCTTATTAGTAATTATTCCCAAATTTTATTACAAATAGTATAACCAAACAAATACACAGCAAGCGAAAAAGAGTTCGATTCTCGAAACCCCTTTTAGCTCACCATCTCAAGATTCGATTCCACAAATGGAATTAATATCCAAAAAAATCAAATCAATTGAAACAAAATATTAACATAATAATAATTGAATAAATAGCCAGCAAACTTTTCATAAAAAAAATGAGAGCTTGACGAACCTTATTTTTATTTTGTCAGAGACCACTAATAATTATTATTGGCATGCTTTACGTAGAAGCTCTAACAATGACGTAGCTTTCCTCTTGCCTCTCTCTGTTCCGTTCTTCGACAGATCCATCAACGGCACAACCGCACCGAGTCTACCTATCGAGACCAGTTTCTCATTGTCTCTCTTACACAGCGAAAGCAATATCGCTGCTGCGTTCTCTCTGTTTCTAGCTTGACCCGTCTGGAGAATACCTATCAATGCAGGCAAAGTATTCGCTTTAACAATCGCTGCTTTCGCGTCTAGGTTACTCGCAAGAACCGAGAGTATTGTCAAAGCTTCATCCACCATCCTGTGGCTGCTCGAGTCACTCAGCATTTTAACCAATGCAGGCACTATACCGGCTCTAACCGCTCTGCCTTTGTTTCCCTGATAAATGCAGAGGTTGAACAACGCGGTCGCTGCGTCTTTCTTCCCTCTAGGAGTCCCGTTCTCGAGCAGGTCAACCAAGGCAGGTATGGCGCCGGATCCGCCTATTATGATCTTGTTCTCATCGGCCAACGAAAGGCTAAAGAGTGTGGCTGCAGCGTTTTCTCTAGCTTCCATGGTTCCAGCTCTAAGGACTTGAACTATCGAAGTGACTGCGCCAGCAAACATTATCAGCTCCTTGTTGTTGTCATATATAGAGAGGTTGAGAACGCAAGTGATTGCGTTCTCCTGCGTGGCGACGTCCTCTGAGGTCAAAAGGTTCACCAGAACAGGGATCGCTCCTGCTTCAGCGATCAGAATACGATTGTCCGTGCTTTTCTTGGACAGAGACCGTATTTCAGAAACAGCGTTCCTGCGTTCCTCTACGGACCGGCTCGAGAGCTTGTGAACCAACGCCCTGATCACTGACATGTCTCCCCCGTTTTTCGACCTGCCGTTGATGTACCCCGCGGGTTGCTCAATGTTGTGTTCAGTGCACCACCGAGAGATCAAGCTTCTGAGGACGTAGTTTGGAGTAAGCGTAAAGTTCTCGAGTTTCTGCTGAGTCTTTGGACATGTCAGATTCCCACAGTCGATCCATCTCTGTATGTACGCCCTCTCGTAAGTCTGCCATCGAAGAGACAAAACTATCAATAACCAAGCAGCAGCAACAATAAGTAAAATACAAAACTTGCAATAAATCTTAACACCAGACCTGTCCTGTGGCGACAATAACAGGATCCTTCATCAGTTCCAGAGAGACCGGACACAAAAAATCAACCGGGATCGTGAGTTGTTTATCAGATTTCTTCGACTCATCAGTGTTCTTGGTGACCATCTTGTCTAACCTATCCGTATCAGCGTCTTTCGACAAGTAAAACGCCAGAGAAATGGAAGAGCTTTTCCTCAGCTGCTTCTTCTCCTCCTCACCGTAATGAACTGTTTCCGAAATACCCTCAAGCTTTTCTTCCTCTGCTTTGATCATCTTTACACTGCTAAACGCATCTCTCTCCATCGGCTCAGATAAACCACTCGAGAACTTGTTAGAGTTCAACGAAACGTATCTCTGCATAGCTCTTCTCAGCTGCGATCTCGCTAGCTCCACCTGATTGATACACAGTAAAAAAAACAACCTTGAAGCACTCGAAAACACAAGCAAAAATCAATTCTTTCGGTGAGTGTTTATTCACCTGTTCTCCAACTTCGTCAGAGATGTCGTAAAGATCGTAAGGAAGATTGCTTAACGCCTTCTCCAGCTTCCATGTAATGCATTGGAGCTGGAACGAGATTCTCTTCACAGCACCATCCTTTTTTAACCGAAATAAAAATAACCGTTTAGCCAAACCGGAAATAACCACTGATTTAAATTTAATTTAAACCGATACTAAACCAATTCGAATTATTTGAATCTGAGATTTTATAATACAGCTTTGATGATTGCTTACAGAGGAGTCGCGAGCTTGGAACCGAGTGGCGGAGGAGAGGAGACGCTTCGCGGCTTGGACCCCGACGACGAGATCAGACCACCAATCATTCTCCGACGAAGACGCAGCGGCGGGATCGACCGGGCTGGAGGAGTCTCTGATCTCCTCCACCAAATGCGTCAGGAGACAGACTCGCCGAGTGAGATCCGTGCAATCCTTCTTGAACACGCCGCCGGCGTTGGTTGGAATCTCGGCAATCTCCGCGATGAGTTCGAGGAGAGAGGAGGGTGAGACGTTTACTCCGGCCATTACGCCGTTAAGTCTCCGTCTAACGGAAAATAAATGGAAAATAATAATAAAAAAAAAAATAATCAAATTTGGGGATTCGCTCTCTACTAAGAGAAGCGACTCACGTCGCTCTTATGTATCCAATGCGCGACCATTTGTCAAGGAGAGAGGTCGCTGTTACGGCACCGTTTTGTTGGGCCTACTACGTCTACGTCCATTATTATTATTTGTTTTTTGTTAAATGATAAATTGTATCTAACTGGAAACTAATTTCTTTATAGAAAATACAAATATGCTGAATAAAAATGAATGGGAATAAATAATATGGAAAGGAATGGAATATGAGTAGTTAGAGGAAAATAAATAAAATAGAAACAAATATTTATTAATTAAATTTAAATAAATATTACAAATTTTCTACATTGTTTTGCTCTGAAATTTGAGATGATTTGTTTTTTTTAATGAGTTTCTAGATGATTGGAAGAGAATCTAAGAATTTGGTGTATTTTTTGCTAAATAATTTTAGAATCTCATCTAAAATTATGAGATTTGGATTTTAACTTTTATAACTAAGAAATCTCTTTCAAACATTCTACAAACAATTAAAGCACTCTAAAATCTTTTACTTAAATTTTGTTCAATAACAGTAGATTTTATAGTGTTTTATAAAATAACAAGTTAAATAACACTAGATTTTGAACTATTTTAAAAAATCTATGTTTGAATAGCATTATATTTGTCATATTAATACAAATCATCTCAAATTCCTGGTTTAATACACTCTCCTATAAGCATTTTAAGAATACTTTATGAATGTTATTTCATTAGAACTGGTCTTTTTCATATAATCAAATACAATTATTCATTCCACACATTCTTATTTTATAATTTGTTCAGCTTGAATCAAATTTAGTTACATGATAAATTTAAGAATGACAGTAAAAATTTGTATTAAAAATGTATCAGGTTAAAACTGGGATGAAAAAAGGATCTTGGAGCTTTATTTTATTGAATGTTTTTTAGATTACTATTTATTTGTAAATAACACGTTTCAAAACATATATTAAAATCGTCCAGTTTTTCTCGACATTCACTATTTTGGATAAGAACTTGCTTACTATTTGAATATTTTCTTATTTATTTATTTTTCTTATTTATATATTTATTTATTTTCTTACCTATTTATTTATTTATTTATTTATTATTATGGGAAAAGAAATGATCAGTAGATAAATAACTGTTGGAAAAAGAATTAAAGAAAGCGAGATTGGCGGTGGGAGATGTAGGAGAAGAAGACGACAAGGAGGAGGATACAGTTGGCTATGGAATATTATGGTTTGTAATGCAACCAAAACATATAATGTAAATGAACCACACGCTTTAATTATACATAAGAGTGATCGAGCACCATTACATTTTCTTTCATGCTTCGTTGTAAAGCCAACTTTATATTATCATCTGTATTTGTATATATAAATTCTAATATATTTTAATACTCCCTCCGTTTCTTAAAGAATGTCGTTGTGACATTTTTCACACAGATTAAGAAAGTTGTTGAAATATATGTAAGTTGTAATTAATTATACTCCTTTGACCAATAGTATTTTAGGTAAATAAAATTATTTATAAAATCAATGCAGTTTCCAATTAATTTCCAGCTGAAAGTTAGTATAATTTACATTGGAATTGTAAAGTGACATTCTTTGTGTAACAAGAAAATGAACTCAGAGTGACACTTATTATGAAACAGATGGGGTAATATATAAACAGAATGGGTCAATCTAATAAATACATGGACCTTGAATATGTCACAAATTAGTTAACTGTTTGTTCTGGCCGGAAGCCATTATAAATTTTTAAAGATTATCGTTATCAATCATTGATTGGTATGTTTTCTTATAGAGATTCTTTAAATTCTAATTCAGTTTTTAGAAATGTATCTCTATTTTCGTATAAAATGTGTAAATTTAAGAATTGAAGTAATTTTAAAAATAGAGTCATGAACTTTGTTATCTCGCTTTGATTTGTTTCCAAGCGGATTCGATCTTTATGGGTTTCGCGTTCCAATTCAATAAATTTTTGATGTTTCAAGAATTTATCGCACGCCAGCAACACCATGCATAATTGATTCTCATTACTGTACTTGTTATTAATAAGGCTTTGGGGACAGATCAAATCGGGTGTCACGACTTTTTAGCTATGTTGGTTTGAACTCTAATCACTACTGTTGAATCTCTGTTTTTATTTATTACTATATGTTTCTCGTTAACAACTGAAATATATACAAGTCAATATATGAATGGTAATATATCGACAACACTAGTACAAATGACAGGGATATATCTTCTTGTATATTGTTATTTCATCTTTCAGGACTTTTTACCTTAAAACCAATACCACAGTTATTTCATCTTTCACGAATGTTTACCTTAAAACCAATAATACCACACTAGTCCTATATATTCTTACAACATTTGTTAGTGCTACTTGATATACGTACAGTCCTTGACAATACTAGTTCTTTCTGTTAAGGTTTACTTACTTTTTAATATTAGGTAACGTTCCCTACTATTGATGCAAAAATAAAGGTTACATAGTCTGCGTCATCTCTTATGTAGTTATATGTAATAAGAAAGATTTGGAAACCGAAACTCTTAAGTGCACTCTATACTACAAAAATTCACATATATAAGAATTGGAAAAATATTACATGAATGATGAATTTGATGCATTTACAAGAATTAAGCATAAAACACACGTTGACTATCTAAATAGTACTCAACTTCGTACAAATATGTACAATCTCTCAAAACAATAACGAGTCACTTCATCAAGCAGTCCGGGAAGAACCCATGATCACTTCCTCTCCCTGATGACAGACCATATTAAATGCAATAACAAACTCATGTCCCCAAAGCTATCAAAGACACGCAAAACAAACCAATAATCGACTATCGACAAATGACTAGAGAAATATTTAATGAAGTTGGAAATATCTAGGTTCGGCACATAAGAATGCGTTGTGTCTGCTCCAGGCCTCCAGCACATAGATAATCCATGAAGCACGGTGAACCACTTGCAATAGACCCTACAGTCCTACTTGCCAACTCGTACATCATCATGTCCTCTGTATATTTAATGTTTTAGTTTGTTTACTGTAGAATATATATAACTGTATAAGTTTCTGTGCTAAAGAGACGTGTTGATTTCTAGTTGATTTTGTTTTAGGTCGTACATAACCTGAAATCATGGTTCCGACTTCTGAAAGTAACTATGTTGATGCGTTATAACACTGTCTCCGACTTATCTCTATTTTCATTTTATATTTTCCCTACAATATGAAAATTATATTATAGAGATGGATTTATAATAATGTATGCATCTATAATATAAACTTTTTATTTATAAAAAAATATATAGAGTTGCTATTTTCATTTTTAAATATACAGACAAAAAGTAAAATTCTTTTATATTTTTCTCTAAAATACAGAAATTCTATTATAAAAATATACATTAAAAAAAATCTCTCTATAATACATAAATGCATATTGGAGATGCTCTAACTTGGACTTTCGAATTTGTTTTAATTTTAGGCTTTTAAATCTATTTTCAGTTCAGTATTTGGTACTTTGGACTTTTATATCTCATATGCCATTGAATTTCTAAGGTGACCGTTTAAAGTTTAAACCTTGAGAAGATTCTAGTTAATCGACGTGAGAAGTTAAGAGTTGTATCTTTTTATTCTCGTGCATATAAAATGATAAATTTGTTCAAAAGAAAAGTTAAAGAGTTGTATATATAAAAATAAATAAAAAATCGACAAAAAAGAGTTGTATACATAGACTATAGTTTACAGAGTTGTTTTTGCTCATTGGTCTTGCGTATACTGGCTCAAAGAAAGCTTAATTATTCAAGAACCCAAATGGAGACAAGAGAATATATTACAAAAGGATTAGTAAAAGTAGAAAAAATATTACATTATCAATGGGTTTCTTTTTATCATTTAGCCCCATATCATGTGTTTGTATCTTTTGAAGAGTTATATCGCACCATCAAAAACCTTGTGGAGACGGGAGACCATTGACATATATCAGTGGATGACCTTAAGCGGCCTCATCATCATATTGTCCTCATGGTCCAATATCTGCAATGCAAAATTTTGTGTTGTTTTTAAAACCACTCTTGTAATAGCAGCGCTTATCAAATTCAAAACTCCTACTTACGTGACAATGGTAGACGTAACCGGGTTCTTGAGTTGGGTCGAACGGGTAAGATGCGTTACTGTGGATATAAGCAAACCGAACCAGTATCCTTGTAACATGTCCCGGCATCATCTTGAACACGTTCTTCCAACCCCTCTCGTGCGCCGCCACCGCCGTCTTTCTCCCACGTGCGTATTTGCTAATCTGGCACTTGACGGCATCATTGTGTTTGGTCATACACTCCTTGAACTCCTCCAGTCCCGCCGCTAGTAACGCCGTTTGCTCCACCACTTTAAACAGTCCGAGATGTATATGTAACGGATGGTTATCCTCCGTCAAGTTAATCGCTTCCCACACCTTGAGTTTCATAATTGATTATTAAAATTAAAAGACTATTAATTTTACAATATAGGGCTATTAATTACTGTCTATGTTTCGTATTAATATTTTAAAAATCTTTTACATATGTTTAAAAACACAATAAATATTTCATCAGAAATATATTATCTTGTATAATTATTGATTTAATAATATTAAACTAATAATAATTCAATAAATTAAACTAAATTAACTATTAAATTTATTTTGTGAAATAAATTTACAACAAACATTTGTTTAGAAAGGAATGAGTTAAGGATTAATCATTAGTACCTCGGTGGTTCCTGATTTTGGAGTTTCCGTCACCGGAGCATCGTAGGGTAAGCCGTTGACGTACAAATGAGTTGGCTCGTCCGAGTCACTAACGTATTCGTACATAGATATGTACCGAGTCAGCACAGCGTTTGACACGTCAGCTGACGGATAATTAATGAGCTTCTTCGGAATAGTCCACGTGTCATCCTCAGACTCGTCGCTGACTATAAACTTCATAACCTTGCCGCTTTCTTCGTTGACAGGATCACCACTAGGGTAAGGATACGGCGCGTCGTTGGCGAGCACCGCCGTGCGCGACGGAGACTTCGAAAAGTCAACGACGACATCTACTATTTCCGACGGAGACAAGAGAACCGACTTGGTCGTGACCGGTTCGGACAAGTACGCCGAGTCCGAACCAACCACAACGAAGTCTAGACCGTTGGAGAAGAAGAACCTGAAAAACCTAGCGTTGCTGGCGTTTATGATGCGGAACCTGTAACTCCGGCGCCGGACGGTTAATCTCGGCCACGCTTTCCGTTGACGATGATCGCGTCGCCGAAGTATTCCGGTTGCCACTGCGGGTGTATGGAGGGGTTGTTCCCGGTGGCGTTCATGTAAATGGAACCGTCCGCACGGAAGCTACGGTCGAAAACGACCAACGGCCGGTCGAACTCGCGGCCGGTGGGTAGCCGGAGAGGGGACTCGACGGTGTCGTGGCGGAGAATGTACGCGCCTACCAAACCAGCGAGGAGGTTGACTCGGGTCAAACCCATGGCGTGGTCGTGGTACCACATGTTACCAGGCTGCTGCATGTTCTCGTAATGCATAGTTGTTTTGGTCCATTTCGGGCCTGTTTCTCTGAACCCGGAAGTGAACCATGCGTCAGCGTTTCCATCGCTTGATGGTTCGTGGATTCCGCCGTGTAAGTGGACCACCGTGGGGATCCCGCCGTGTTTCGGGGACGCCGGGGAGATCGTGAGATCGAGAGGGAGAATGTGAGATGAAGGGAGGTGGTTTCGCCATGTCACGTATGTGTCTACCCCATATACGGCTTCGATCGTGGGACCTGGAACTGTTGCACTTCTTCGTGATGTACCGTATGCAAACACAGGTGTCGGAGGTAAATCTCGGTGAAATTTCTGTATGGAAAAAGATTCTTAAAAGCATATAAAGTTTTTGTGTTTCAAAAAAAAGTGTTTCAAAAAAAAAAGCATATAAAGTTTAAACCATTTACATATTGCAATGGCTTTGGAACATCTTCAAACACAAGCTCTATAACTTTAAACATAAAAAAGATTATTCTCCAAAAACGAATTTTAAAATCTTAAAATCCAAGTTCTCAGTATATAAACTTCAACTCATATTTTTATTTTTATTTTGGTCCTTATAGTTTACCTATTACATCAATAATTTTAATTTTTTTTGCTGTTTATTGTTTTAATCCTTTGAATTTTTATATCTCATAATTATTTCAAATTTGTTTTTATAAATTTAAGTTTGCCGCATAAAATAAAAAAAGACTTTAACATAAAATTTAAAATATTTTAAAACTAAATTTAGACAACAATAATATTACAAAAAGAATTAACAGAGAAAGTTTAAAGTATATGAATATGTAATTAATACACAATTTTAAATATTAAATTAACACTAATAATCAAGTAAGTTTTATCCGAAACTTTCAAAATCTCCAAATATTGTCTAAACAAATTTTATGTAATTGAAGATGATTGTTGTTATGTTCTTGACGTCTTTTTGTACGATTATTTCTTACTTATATCGAACGTATTCATGAATATTAATATCAACAATATAAGCTAAGTATTTTAATTTCCTCTTTAATATTATGGAAATAATTTTGTGAAATAGTGTGCTATTTTGATTGTATTTTAATATTTAATTACCTATTTCTATGTAAATTTTATATTTTAGTGTGGTATTTTTATTAATTAATATTGCTGTAATTTTTTATAATTATGCTAGCTATTTATAAAATTTGTACATATTTAAGTTAATTATAGTAAATATAAGAATTATAGTATAAAATATTAATACTATTGAACTTTATTTAAAGTTTTGATTTTGGAAAAAAATAATTTTAAATTTTAAAATAAAAGTCATTTTGGAAATGCCTTCGTTGTTTTTAATTAGATATCAGTTTATGTTTTATCCTAGCAAAATGAAGAGAAATTTAGATATTAAATATATATATGTTTTATTTAATTTCTTAAGTTTCTCCATTTTTGTTAAAAACAAATATTTTGAGTAAATAAAAATACATTTAAGTTTCAGGCCTATGAGAAGGTAGGTCGAACCTTATTGTCTTTTTATGACCGAGAGAGGTATAAAGAGACATAATAATTGAGGACAAGAGTAAACACGTAAACGAATCATCTTATCAACGACTAGAGCCGTAAACAAGTGAACTATAAACTATAATGATTCTATCACCAGTCGAGAAGAATCTAATTCGATTATTCTTTTATGGATGAAAAAAAGATTGAACATGTACCGTACCCATTTGGTGAGGAACATGCCGATTTGAAGAGAAATGGGTTTAAGGACTCCATGAACAGAGTGAAAGCCGTTGAGCCTTGGCATATCTGGGAGCTCATCAACGAACATCTTTAGCTTCCCAACTTCGAATAGTTGTTCCTCAAACTCCCCGCAAATGCCACCGAGCCACGTCAACGTTATTATTAGCACCATGGCTATGTTCATCCTCCTCCGACACAACTTAGATTCCATTTCTGACAACTCAAGTGAATCGTGTGTGTGTTTGTGGGAGTGAATATAACTTCGAGACAGAGAAACTAACTTTTTGATCATTAGATTACATAGAGAGATATATATATATATATATATATACTAGTGTGTGTTTGTTTGAGAGAACGTGGTGGGCTTTGGTTCACACCCCTGAGTCTTATTAAACAGTATAGGATCTTTACATTTTATACTCCAATCAATCTAGTTTTGTGTAACTTTTTTGCATGATGCGCAGATGGCATTTCATTTTTAATTATTCAATGACATTTCTTTTCAATATGTTTATTTTGGGTTTTCTTGTTTGTCTTGATATTCTCTTTTGATATTTCATTTCACACTCTTTTAGTCTTTAGTACCGGATTTTAGAAGTATGCATTTAATGAAAATTGCGTATAATATGCAAAGCTTAATGACTAGTAAGATAAAAAAGAAGCTTGAAGACAAATGAGAGCCTAACTCGAGGACTCATCTTTATAGCTTTGCATACTCTTCAATGTAGGTAATTAGGTTGATTAGTAAGTAGTATAATTATATCGACGAAAGATCTTAAACTCCTTAATTTGGTTGTCGGTTAGCAATTAGCAATCAGTCGTAAGAAATCAGATTATAATACTGATATTTACGTTCGTGTGGGGTTCACAGGTGAAAAAGCTACTAGGCGACGTATATACAGTTACAAATACAATGGCATGAGGATTGGCATTGTTATAAGAACATAGAAAGCGAGGGAACATTGATGAGAACATGCAAAAAGTAGCAATAAGTATAAGCAAATTTCATTTAGCTCATGACGTGACAAACATTACTCAGATTATTGCTTGCTTAAGTCTCATAAACCTTATAAAACAATGAAACAATGGCGCACTAACGTTTCTGAAATTTTATTTTATTTTATGAATTCGAAAGTTATAGTATCCCAGACGTGTTTTGTATCCTCCATTATTCTTTATCCTCCATTATTCATGTGAAAGCGTTTGAAAAATGTATCCCAGACGTGTTAGCAAAGCACCTAATTACATCAAGGGACCGGAAGCTTTATACTAAATCTGTTTTTATATCTATCTACAAACTATAGACTATTACAATTTACAAAGTGTTTGAAAAATAGGTTTCATCATGAAAAGGTATACTTTACACAAAATTGTTCAAACACATATTTATGCTCGAGGACTTTAGCTAACATTTTTTGGTTGGAGCCACCCACATAATCCATTTTTCATATTTTCTCATAACATTATATAGTAGTGGCTCGTTGAATATGAATCTGCCATGTCAAAACAAAAATATGAATATGCATTCTGCAGTTGCTTAAATATTGATGCAGGTCGTTCGAACACATGAAATGATCTTAATAAATTAATAAGAAACTACTAACACACAAGCAGAGAAGTAGGTCGTCAATGACTTTGAAAATTCATCAGACAAAATCGGATGATAAGAAAATAAAGGTGAAAATGTCACGGCTCGTGTGTCGCAAAAGGTAGGAGCTCAAGTGTGAAAGGAATTTGAGAAATGGGTCCACTACCCTAATTTCTTACATGGATTCTTCTTCATTTCATGTATGTGTCCATTTGGTAATCCACAATAATGCGCAAACCACATTATAATATTAACATCAGTAAGCAAAAAGACCGAACATCAAGTAAAGTCATTGCACCTACCAAATATTTATTTATTACTTCTTGTTGTAGACTTGTTAATAGAAGTTTTTGGTAAAGAGTTTTTTTTCATATATCGATTAGGCATTTTAGTTCAAACAGATATAACATATATTGATGATATATTTAATATGAATGGTTTTAAAAAAACATTTTGTGAGAGATTATGTCTAAAACATATCAAATATCGACGCATTAACGAGAATTCTATAGTTAAAAACATCTTCAGTCTTATGCTTTTTATGCTTCTAAATACTAAATAGAATGAAATCTATTCCAATCCACCTTTATTTTTCTTCTAAAATATAAATTGCTATTTTTCCTCTATATTTATAGATAAAAGTAGCATTCCTATATAACAACGACAAATCTTTCTATTTGTAAAATAGTCTTTTAATTATAACTATAACTAAAATATATGTCTATAGAAAAATATAATTTATTTTTACATATAAGAACACATTTTTTTACATAATAATTCTTAAATTTTCACAATTATAAAAATAAATAAACAATATTATTATTTTATTTTAAAGGAAAAAATTTATTTAAAAAGTAATATTTAAAGTTTTATATGTAGCAAAAATTAAAACTAAAATTTAATTATGAAAAGTTCCACATAGATTTTTCATAATAATAACATATTTAAGCTCAACCTAAATATTAATTAATACAACATACTCCAGCAACTTTGTTCTCACTTTTTACTTCAGAATGTGTTGATTAATCATTTATAGGAAAGTATAGTAATGTTAATGGTTAGCTATTTTATTTTATTTTTTACTATGTCTGTTTAAAATTAAGTTTAAATAATATTGCGATTTCATGAAAAAGTCAAAATTACCATGAATAGATTAATTTTCAATATTTATAAGTTAAATGTGTTAATTGTAAAATATAAAAATAATCTTGTAAGAATGTTTCTTTTTAAAAGAAAAAATAGAGAAATATATTAAACATGAACTCATCTCTTTTATAGAGAAGAAAAAAAGAGAATACAGTAGAGAATGGTCTGATACTTTTTTCCATGTTTACTTTTCCAATAGAAAGTAGACCCTATAATAAAGTGAGATATATCAACTTATCACTAAAAGTGACTGGACCATTCAAATATGACTATTCCATAGACAAAGTCTTAGATAGTTGTCGTAATTAAGGAATCAATTAATTCAACACACAAACTATATGTTATACACCATTTGCATTTAGCTCTTAGTTAAAACTAATTCTTTACAACAAATAAATTATTTACTTTCTCCTATTCACTCATGGGATCATGATGGGAAAATCACATCTGGTTCAATGGATGTTGTGGCAGTGGCTGTGAAAAGTGAGCTTTTATTGAATTTTCAAAAGACTAAAGTTGTTATTTGTTAACCCATTTGAAACAAGATTTACTCTTAACTAAACGTAGACGCCAACGATCAAGGCATGAAACACAACCAATTCGTATCAAAGAAAAAACACAACCATTTATTTCTGCGTTTGGTATGGTGATATATCGAATAGCCATACCAAAGTTTGATTGGTGAACAAAATGTGAGAATGTGGTAGCCTAGATACAGTGCCGGTCCGGATCGATTTGGCGCCTAAAGCGCATCCAAAAAATATGCCTCATGATTATAACTATTTTTACTGTATTTTAATATATAATCAACATACATATCATTAAAACTTAATTAGTTTCCAAAAATAAAATATAAGACATGAAAAAATCTTGCAGGATCACTGATAAATTTTTAAATAATCATGTTTTAGTCAGCTTGTTTTTATCCATTGACCATTTGATTGATTCTTAGTTATATTTAAGTAGTATTTTTTATAAATGAATAAACATAAATTATATATTATAGCAATACATATGATAAAATCACCCTAACATTAACACCATTTTCATTTGAGAAATGTCTCACAGAATATCAGAGCATAATTTATGATACTTTATTACACCAAAACCAAAGGAATAGAGAAAAGTGATACATTGGAGATTGGGAGAAGTGGAGAACCAATAGAAAATATTTTATTTTAGAATAATTAAAATTTACCTAGATAAACAATTTATTAATAAAATATCATCTATATAGTTTTGTAATAAAATAATTAAATTTGTTTAGAAAAGAAAACCAAATCGTTGAGGCCAAATCTTTATTACTAATTTCCAAAAGAAAAACAAAAAAAATATTAAAAAGAGGAGGGGTCGAACTCATCACCTTGCTACGAAACAACAGCAGCCAAACCACCAAGGCAAATTGACTCTATGGCGCCTAAAGCTATTGCTTTACCCGCTTTAGTACAGGGCCGGGCCTGCCTAGATAGATCGAAATCAATATAACATTAAACCCCGGAGCTTAGGGTACGTCTGTAAAGCGTAAATAAAAGATAAAATCTTCTTCCCGTATCCCGTTCCATCACAAAAATAATCAGACAATGTGTCTATGTTTTGCGCATTTGTTTGCATGTTTGTGTCACCTGGTTGAGGAATCTTGTGTGGTTGTCGAAAATTTTAAATAGGTTTCTGTTTTTCGTTTTACATTGCGGAACTGGAAACCAAGTTGGGTTACCTTATATAGGCTCATACATTAATGAGAGATTCACGAAGCCCATTTTTTCAAATTGTTTTGTATTTTCCATCTCCAAAATAATCTTGTAAATTGCAACTTTTAATCAGACTTGATTGATGCATGTCTGGCTAACACATTAACTTTACTAGTCAAATTTAAAAATAAACGAATTCAATGTCGCATTAAATAGTTTAGGTGACCCGTATAACGAGATACCTACCGAGAATCAGCCAGCAGGTGGAATCACTTTTGAGTAGATAGAGAGAATATCTTTTCCGAGGGATACACACAAACCACGTTCTGACAAAATCAACCGCTCCAAACGCTCTTCCCCAGATGGTCGCAACGCACCAAACGCATTTCATGAATGTCACTACTATAGATGTGGTGACAAAAGCCAAGAGGCTCACGCAAACCATCTAATATAACATACGTGACTCAAAACTGTAACAATCAAAACGTTAACCAACACACTTCATACTAATCCAAAATGGCTTACATGAGAAACGCAAAAGAAAAAACCTAGTTGATAAAAAGGGAAATAATTAACACTAGTAACATATCACATAAGCCCTTGACAAAATAAAAGATTACACTTCAGAAAGGTACCTTCCTTAGCAAGCAACAACACTTACATGATGTTGCAGCTACTGTTATTGCTAGTGTCTTCATCACTGGGCATGTTCGTTGCAGATGAATGACTAACATGCTGCTGTTGTTCTGTTGGGTAAGGATAATACGGATAATAAGTGTAAGGACTAGGGGTATAATTGTAGTAATACCCATTGCTTGGAGGTGGAACGAAAGCTGGTCGTTGGTACATCATCTGCTGAGGTTGATGATGATGCATCAATGGTCTGTTCTGCATGTTCATTGGATTGTATCCGTTCATGTTTATCATCATGCCTCCTCCGTTACCAGCGTTCATGCTGTGACTAGTGACGCTGTTGATGTTGTTTAACGGAGGAGCTTGAAGTTGTTGCATTCCGTTTTGGGGGTTCACGGCGGCGTTTGTTGCTGCGCCGTTAAATCCAGCTAGACCCATGAGAGCTCCGATCTCGTTGTTTTCTACACCGGAGTTCACTTTTGCGGCGTTTCTCATCCTCATAGCCGCCGCCATTGCTTGACTATTGTTCTGGTTTTGGCTGTTCTGTTTTTGGTTGACTTTCTTTGTCGCGTTGACTCCGTTGTTCCCATTGTTCACTGGCCCCCCTCCCCCACAGTTTTTCTTGACGGCTTGTTGCTGCTGATTCACCGGTTTAGGTAACTGAACTTCCCCTCTTCTTCCTCGCCTCCGTCCTCATCTTCCTCCTCCTTGACACATGCCGCACCTTTGGGGTTGTTCTTGGGTTTGAAGGTTTCAAGACCACTTTTGGCAGAGCCTTGCTTTTGACCCTTTTGAGTGTTCTTGACAACGTCATTAGTCTTGGGCTTCTGAGGCTGGTTAGGGTTGGTGGTTGGATTTGGAGACCAAAGCTCGGCGTGTTTGCCTGCTTTCAGGAGCTTGTTGATGAGTGTGGCCGAGTCAACAGAGCCTGAAACGGTTACCTTTTGGTGCTCTGCTTCTACCTTTACGTGATACACTCCTGTTTGTGGTAAAAAAAAACAGATAATGCATATACTTCAAGAATCCAAGAGAAGTAAAGCAGAACTGTTTTGCATGTTTGAAGTAAAACAAACCTTCGATCCTCTGAAGAAGTTTCTTGACTTTCTTGTTACAACCTTCACAATGGATACTGACTCTGAGGGAATAAGTCTGTGATTTCATTAAAACATATATTAACTATTAACACAATCAGAGCTTAATCCAATAAAAAAGAAAGTGTTAAAGTCAGTAGATTAAAAGTACCTGAATCTTTAGGAGCTTAAAGTCTTCATCTTTAGTCATGGCTTGAAAGAAGAAGAGGAGTGAGTAAAGATGATGCTGTAGAGAAAAGGTTATTGGTTTTACAAACTTTTAAGGCTTTGAAAAGAAGAAGCTCAAGTTTTGATGGTAGGCAATTGAGTGGAGGCTTTGGGTTTAGAGACTTTTTGCTCTAAAATCTGAAACAATGTTGAGTGAGTGAGTGAGTGAGTGAGTGAGTGAGTGAGGGGGAGACTGACAGCTAAAAGTAAAAACAGTGACCTGACCATTTCCCCATTAAATGTCTTTTGAGTACTGGAGTTTAAATTGTATTTGAACAAAACATTTTAGAAGCACTAGAAAATAAATAAATAAACATTTAAGAAACATTTTGAATTGAACGTTCTCATTATTTCAAGGCATGTAATTCTAGTACGTCCAAGTATTTATAAAACTAGTTATAATTAATGTCAAAGAAGTTTAAAATGAACAAAATATTATTATAGAGAGAATAAGAAAGATGTCAGAAGAGTGCATGCATGCATGAAGAGTCGGGCCCAACGGTCTGTGTCTAGTCAGTGTTTTTGGGGTTTGCCTTCTCCCACACTCTTCTCGAGCTTCTCCCTCTCTTTCCCCAACCTTTTTCTCCCTTTCTATTATTTTTATAGTTCGCGCGTGCAACATCGTCTTCTCCTTTCTGTTGTTCTATTCTCCATTTCTTTTTGTAACATTTTGTTCTATTTTCGAGAATTTATAGGTTCTAGAGAAAAAGGCAAGTACATACATTTATTTTTGGTTTAAAAGTACATGCAATGCTACGACCTCGCGATATGTCTTAAACTTCGGGCCTTTAATCGATTTAGGATGTAGCGAAAAATAAACTTAGGCCCATATTGGGCCATTAGTGCATGAATGTCTGCTTAGTGTTTAATCTTTTGAACCCACTTCACTTTATCAGTTTATCCTACCTTTCATGTAAGTAACGCCTACGGGATGTAATTAGTCACCTTTCGCCAGATTTTTCTACTTGATCTAGTGCTGAATTTAAAAACTATAAATAGGTTGATTACGTTATATTTCACTTTCTCTTTCGTAATTGTAAACTCTGCGACTGTTCTGCATAACAAAAACAATACACATGACCATGCATATGTAGCAACTATCTTCTTGTTTATTTTCCCAAGAAACCTGGAATCATATTCTACAAAATTTTGTAAACTAACACATAACAAAAACAAAATGTCACTCAGTGTATGAAAAACTATATCTGACAGAATTCAGTCTATATTTAGAAGCTGCCACCTCCAGTTGTTCCAATATATATTTTCCTCCAACGTAAAATATAAATCCCAAAAAATCATATTAATATGCTTTGTTGTATTGATCACATGATTTTGTTAGAACAATCGCCAACATTTCATACATAGTAATAACTGTTGATGTAAACGGCATGCACATTTCAATACTGTATAATCTGTTTCCGGTGGATATTCATATGTATTCCCCGCCTTGATTAGTGTTCAAGTCGAATAATTTAGCCGTTCATGTCCCAAACACCGTACACGTTGCAGCAATATAACATAAGCCCCTTAACCCTGGGCCTCACGGCCCTCACCTGGTCGAAATATCATATCGGCATTATCGAAACGTTAACTCGCAGTTTCCAAGTCTTCGATCTCTAGCTATCTTATAGGCCACGCGTTTGATGTGTGGATTTCTGTCCATTTGTCTGTCTACATATATATCCATAACTAATCACATGCCATAATATTCAAGAAAATGTTGGGGCCGTTCGTTAATAATAATAACTAGTCCATGTCATTACCCGAAAATTTGTACTTAATGCCATATCTGATCGTGTTATCATATTTCAGTTGGAGGGTATATCTTTAGTTCTAGTCTTCCAGACTTTTAGTTGACAACAACAAAAAGATAATACATTAAGCTCTTTGCTCAGATGTAATTTATTCGTTAATAACATACGTGTTGATGCTACATCGAACTTTATATAACTTACTCAGGTACTTACGTGTGTTTTATTTTTTGTCAATTCGGGAAATAAATATATTAGATTGACATAGATTGACATCATTCACAAGGTTTACTTGTATCACACAACATTGTTTAATGGCTACTGTAATACTTTTGTAGTAAGTGTATATACATTTAAGAAAAAATGTTTTAACTAACTAATCGCATGAGTTAACCAACCACGTAATATTATAAGGAGAAACAATTAATTAAATCGTTTTATTCACAACAAGACTTATCCCCTTACTGGTGGTCGGCAGAATTGGCTATGTTCCAAAATTTAATAAATTTTTCCAAGAAAATGACCACAAAGGAAGATAAGCGCTAGCATATTAAATTATCTACTTTCGAATTGTATAACCAAACATTTGACTGACTAACACATATAATCTTCTTATCGTAATACAACATTAGCGACATATCTAATTCCACCGAGGAACAATCCCATTAATTACGTAGAGATACAACAGGACCCACGAGCATAAATATATATCAACCGTAGGATCTTACATGTGTCTCCGTTGTGCAATAGAAGGCCATATATGGGATAGAAATGTTTGTTGTCTGGCTTTTTACTTGCCAAAGATTTCTCCAGCGTCATAGAATCTTTCAACTTTTTATGAACCAACCAATGCCTCCCAAAACTCATTTACTTAGACGATCTCCAATAATGATTCATTTTACACCTTTTGTTTCATTTTTTTAAAAATCTAATGACACTTTATTTTTTCTTCATTAAAAAGAACTAAAAAATTGAACAGTATCTCTTCAAATTTTAAAAATATTTTTCAGCTCTTCATTTTTAAGATGAACTTTTTATTTACAAAATAATCATTAGCTTTTACTTATTATTTTTGCACTTAAATATATTTAAGTGTTGGTATCACCCAATTAATTTCAAAATTTATATTATTATTTTCATATATTTAGATCTTAATAAAGAAAATCATGAATATTAATTTTCCGAGAATTCTATGTTCTATTTGGAAGAACTTAAAATAATAAAAGCTTACTTTTTCGTTTTAAAATGTTTTAGTTAATCACTTAACCAAATAGTCCTTTTTGAATTTTTTTTTTACAAATTTGGAATCGCACCACTAAAACTTCACTCTTTAATTCTAAACTCTAAGTCTAAATTAATTAACTTTAGAGGTATAAGTGTATATTTACCTTTTAACAAAACATATTTTGGTAATTTTCATTCTGTTATTTTTGTGAAAATAAATTAAAATGACTATCATAAGGAAGTTCTCTATTATATTTATGTTATATGTAATAACTATATCATATATAATGTTTAACTTATAAAAAATAATAATTACTACTAAAACAAAATAATCAGGTTTAGTAAATTAAAAAATGTTATTAGTAATTAATTATAAATGGTGATAAAATATATTTAGAATATTTGTTTTTGAAAAAAAATATGAAGCAACTATTAGAGAACATGTTACTTCATTTTTTGTAAAACTTCATATTTTGAAAAAAATAAATGAAATTAACCATTATAAATGTTCTTAGTATATCAGACGAACACAACAAACATTGGTCTAAGATAGATGGCTATTTAAATAATTATTTCATTCTATAGGATATGAATTTGATACTATTACATATATTTTGTCTATATTGTACATTTGTAAAGAACTATATTATTTTGGATAAATAAGGATGTAACCGTGAATGACTCTAGCTCTCACACCAAATGAATAAAACATTTCGCAGTTCTTGCGTAAAATATGGTGGAGTTCAAATCTGATTCATGTAAACGTATACTCCCTCTGTTTTTTAAAGATACATATTCTAGATTTTTTACATATATTAAGAAATCACATTAAAAATGCATTAATTTTTGTGAATAACAATTTTCCATAACTTTTAACCAATAAAAATCCAATAAACACAATTAATTTTCTTGAAGTTAACAGATTTTCATTAAATAATACATTGAAAAAGTAAAAAATGTATCTTTTTAAAACAAATTTTTTTCCTAGAATATGGATCTTTAAAAAACAGAGGGAGTATAAGTTTTGGGATGCAAGTAATCCAAGTAAACCAACATAATATATATCAACTAATTTTTGTTTCAGCTTGGTTCATCCCAACTAACACCTATTGTATGATAATTTTCAAGCCGTATATATATAAAGTTAATCTTAGTTGCTTGCATGCCGTAACACAATGTAAACAAGCTGAATTATTTTACACCAAAAAAAAAACAAGCTGAATTATTCATTAAAATACGAGTAAATTATTCATTAAAATACGAGTAAAACTGTATACATGAATATGAACAATATGAAACTGATACATATCTATATATGGTATTGGTAACTACTATAAGTTTCTTTGCTTCTGATTCTATACACTAACAAAAAAGGTTCCAACATCAACTTTATAATTAAGACGTTACACCAGTTATAACGTCACGTGGTAAACTTATTCAATTCACATGATGGTGCAGGCGTTAGGGTTCTCGTCGCTGAAAAGGGACATGAGCTTATCGTCTGTGCCTCCTGGTTGCGCCTGAGCTTGCTCCGACTTCCTCACAAACCCGGTGGGGCCCTTTTGTCGTAAGCTCCAGCTGCGTATGGATAGGCCACCATCGTATATGGGACGTACGGCCATAGCTCAGCTTTCTTCTTCCCAGTGCTCTGCACTTTCTTCAACACTTTCTTAGGATCGACGTAACCACTTACCGTCACTTTGTGCATCTTTCTATTCACTTCCACAGATTTTGCTCCTTCAAAATAAATAAAAAGAGTGGTGATTAATATGTAATAAATAATGGCCGTGTTTGGCTGATTTGGAAAGGGAGTTGTACTATTCCGATTATGAGACTTTAAATTACATAAAACGTGGCTATTATTTCGCTAGAGAGTCAAAGTTCGGAACCTTCTTATATATGTGGTATAAGCGAAATTTCGTGTCAACGATAATTTACTTGTAGCACACAATTAATTAGTGTCATAAAGCAATACAAACTATAACGTAGAAAATCTCTTATATGAAAAAGTTAGGCTGTGTATGACTAATAGAGGAGCTTAGAAACAAACCTTTCATGGAGGAAACTGCGTTCTTGATTTTGCGTTCGCATCCGTCACAGTCTATCTTCACCTTTATATTCACTGTCTGCTCGATAAAAAGGCTAAACAATTAGTTTTTTTTTCTAACTGTTTTTCTAGGCTAAACAATTAGTTAACGAGGAAGTAATAGATAAACGCACGGGTGATTTATATTATACCTGCATGATTTTACGCTTCTTCCTTTTTCTTATTGAGACGTAGAAATGATCAGATATATAGTCAGAGAGAAAATTTATAGCTCCCATGATTACAGACGCACGAGAGAGAGAGAGAGAGAGAGAGAGAGAGAGAGAGAGAGAGAGAGAGAGAGAGAGAGAGAGAGAGAGAGCTAACTCGTAGTGGATAGTATGGGAGCAGTGTCTATATATATAGGCTGGTGAATATTATGTTCCGAGGATTAGCAAACACACGTTAGATTATTTCTTGATGAAGTGATCATCAATTAAGTGTCATTAGGTGTAACGATAATTTTTTAAACTTGGAGGTGTCCCTCTAATTGATGTGACCCTCTTAAATATTTCTGGCGGACAACGAGGCTGTAGCCTGTAATTTCCTAGGTTTTTCCTTTTGCTCATCGGGTCATCTTCATATTTTCTTACTTTCTAATATTTTGTGGAAATATAAAAGTAAGTGGTTTATTGAAATTTTTGGTTATCGAAGTTACTAGAGGGTCAGCTTTTGTAATATAAGGCGACTTCAAAGAAAAACCTTGCAAAGCATCAGTTAATGAAACCAAATAAATCGGACTTAACTATTATAGATACTTTTAAGAATGTTTTTTTTGTTTCTGTCAGTTAATCAGCTCTGAGCTTATACCTATGAATAACTGGAGACAGACTTGTGTTTTACTTCCGGACAAAAGTCTTTTGGTTGGTTGTCTGGATTTGCAATTATCTTGCAAACATGAGATGAAAACTATATAGTATCTCCAACGGAAAAATATATGAAGTACGTAACAATTATTGCACTTGGACTAAAGTTGCCTCTTAGGATTGATATTATTTTGGTGTACCACGCAAGATGCATTTCCTGACATACACTACTATTACAGAATAATTGAAACATTAATAATATATATTAACAAAATGGAGCCCACCTCCGAAATCAAAAATGTATATAGTATATGATTCGATCTCTACTTTACTCATATATATCAACCAATGCAGGAGATGCATGCATTTTACATTTTTTTCCTATTCCATCGCGATTGCTCTTGTCATTGTAATTCGTCCAAAGATCTTCTTGCATTGAAATATATTGTGTTTTTCAGCAAGATGTAACTTTAGGCTTTAAATCAAGACTTGTATTTATGGCCGAACCATATTTTTCTTCTTAGATTTAACAAGAGTATCAATATCCGTGTGGTTGTAACACATGGTAATAAGCAGATTGGCTGGCTTGTAGTCAACATCGGCACAGAACTGATCATGAGCTTATCTGCGCAAATTGACGGTTGGTTATAAGTTATAACTTAATAGATTAATCAACTATTGGAAAGCCATAATTTAAACATATAAAAAATAAGAAAACAAAACATGTTAATAAGATTATTTACATAAACTTCATAAACTTCTCTCTAAGTTAAGAAAAATTATACAAATAGACTTACTTACAGGACGTGCAGTGTCAAAGGACATACATGCACCTTTCATAGACCACAAAACTTATTTGATATAATATTTTAAATTTACAGAGTTGATTGTGATTAAAAAAAAAAAAATTTTTTTTGGCAAAATGGGGCGGATTAGGTTGAAATTTTGGTAAACGTCCCTTTTACCTATTCGGTAATATCTTCTCCTATATTTAGTGGTGCAAGGCAACTGTGGATGCGATTTATCAATACTCCAGTAACTTGTTGAGACGAATGATTAATGATTTAGTTGTATCGTATCATGCATCAAAATATATACTTTAATAATACAACTAGATTTTGATCCGCGCTTTTGAAACGCGGAATATTTTACGATGAAAAATTTCACTAATAATTTAACAAATATTTTGGTTATTTTTAAAGAGTGTGTATTTAAAATATTTTTTGCATTTAAATCAGTATTTTTAAATTCAATCCGATTGTGATTATACCGGTTAATCCGGAGATCTGACAATTCAATTTATGTTTTTAAAATATTCATATTAAAAAATCACTAAAACCCGAGACTAACCGATTGAAGTGATGGATGACCGATATGTAATCTAATTGGATTTAAATTGTAATAGTTTCATAATTTGTAATCTTATAATCGAAATTTTAAAGTTCACTATTTTGCAATTTATGAAATTATGACGTTTCTACAAAATTTTAAAGAGAAAATGATAGATATAAAATAACTAAGATTAATTATTGTATTATTTGGAAACATTGATAGTAGTATAAAAAATATATTGTTTGGAAACATTGATAGTAGTATAAAGAAATAAGTATATTGTTTGGAAACATGGATAGTAGTATAAAGAAAGGAACATTAGTGACTTAATGTATGTTTAACTATAAAGTATAAATGTGTATTTAATTTAAAAACTTATAAAATAAATGTTAGGTCTAACATAATGTTTCTGTTTTAATAAGATAGATTTAATTTTAATTGTAAGGAATATATGGAATTAAAACCATACGAAAAGATATTGTAATCCCCCATCGATTGAGGAAAAAAGTCATATTCAACACTTGTTACAATCCCCACAGTCTTTGACTCACACATTATGAACATGAGACATCATTTGTCTTACATCATTTGGGTGATGATTTAATTTTCATATACTTCTGGAATCTCAGGACTTACAAAACGAGAATTACATCTATATATTTTGTTTATTAGGATTAAGAGTTGAGTAACTTTACTTGCTACCAATTCCATTTCTATAAAACAAGCCTCTATAGTTTTTGGTCGAGTCCATGAAATGGCCAATATATAGCTCTAGAAAATCACAGTGTCTGAAAATAATTAAACTTCGAGAAAAAGCCTTTAAAATGAATCCGCGTCACGCTAATATTCAAAATGATCAATTTAAAAGGCCCAAAGGGCCGTAAAGCCCAAACGAACCATTTTAAAAATTCTTTCTGGAACACGACGTCGTTTCTCTGTAAAAGCTTCGTGCAAAAACCCTTAGCCACGAGAGAGAGAGAGAGAGAGAGGCGGAAGAGCTGAAGAAGGAGAAGAGGAGAAATGGGGAAAACAAAGAAAGAAGATCTGAATCAATTTCTGATCACTCATCTCAACACTATCTACGATACTCTCCAGGTAAATTATTCTTCTTCTTCTTTAACGATCTTTATAAAGTTTCTTCTTAATGAAATCAGAATCGTAATAATAGACACGAACTTAATGCTAAACTTTTCTGTTTGCAGTTGTTCGAACGAACAGCGTCTCCGACAGAGGAGAAATTGAACTGGAACGATGTTCTTCAGATGTCTGATCACCTCTCTAAACAAGCCACCATAGGTTTTTAACCCCAAAAAGTCTTCTCTCTTTTTAGGTTCCTTTCTCTCTGGATTAGTCTCCTTTCTCAGAAGTTCTTTTTTCTCCTTTGTGAAACTTTGAATAGTGGGAATGCTGTGGAACGGAGGAGAAGCTCCAAAAGCTGAGTCACTTAAGGAGACTATGGAGTCTTACTTCAACGCTCTTCAAGGCTTCTTGCTTTGTTGCCATGGTAGCACTGTTGGTGCCGGCCCAACTCTTTCTTCGCTCATTCATGTCTCCGTCAAGAAGATCGTTGATTCCAGCTTCCGATTGCTGCAGGGCTCTGTCTCCTTATACGGTAAAAAAATACGTTTCTTTCTCTTCTTCGTATTCAAAGTCTCTTACTTTTTCACTAGTGTGTGATCAGTGGTGAATGTTTTTGGGAAGTAGAGGGATCATATGAGAAGGAGAAGAAGCCGTCTATTCCGCAGCTTTCAGGAGCAGTTTGGGAAGCATGCTCGAGTTTCAAGAAGGTTCCAGCAACCAACATCACTGCCATTGGCAGGGCTATTACTCAGGTTGCTGTTTCCATGAAGGATGTTCTCAGGGAGATGAAAGAAGTGAAACCAGCTGAGGCATCTGCTGATATTAACAACTCAGATGAAGATGACGACGACGACGACGATGATGATTTGGGGAATGATCTGTCCCCTGAAGAAATGGAAGTTGCTCAAATGGTAGCTGAGCTCGTGTCTGATACCATCACGGTGATAAAAGAACTCATCCGAGTTATCACGGGGATGATCAAGCTGGAGAATCCCAAGGATAACGGGTTTGTGGACTCGCTTGAGAAGCTGCTGAAGCTGTGTAAAGGAACCGGAGATCAGATCGATGAGATTGGAGCTTGCGTTTATCCTCCGCAGGAGATTGTCAAGATGAAGCAAGCGCTGAAGGTAATACGAGGAAATCTAGGTGAAGTCGAGGCTGAGGTCGAGGGTTTGAAGAATTCTTCAGAGGCGTTTACGGGAGCTTGCGGGAAGCTAAGAAGCTCGATGAAACACATTGATGCTGAGCTAGACAAGAGATGTGAGGATGAAGTAGTTGTTGAAATGCAGAATGTTACTCTCGGCAGTTAAAGAGGGTTTGGGATTTTTGCAAGGTTTCTTCAAAGTTAGAGTTTTGTGTGTGTGTTTATTACATCGTGGACTTTTTTGTTCCTGTCGGAAAGTAGAACATTCATGTAATATGCATTGTTCAATGTGTTGCGTTATATTGCATAAACTTTATAGATATGTTTGCTTAGATTTTGCTTTCGGATCTTACCAAAGTTGGAACAATGAGAACTTCGTTTTGGAAATTAGATACTGTGACTAGATTTGGAACATTATTCATGTGGGTACCATGTCTAAAAACTTTGGTGACAAGGACTAGTACGTAATTTTGAGATGATTATGTTTTTTCTGAAAACCGAATCCGATGGTAATACCGATGACATTTTTTGAGTCATGGTTCAACCGGTCGTGGGTTTCTATTCTCTTACTATTCTATATAAATTTGTTGTAAAATTACATTTGATTAGGAGCAGAAAGGTAAGCAGAGAACCGGATTTAACGATTTTAACAGTGGTTTAAACTTTCTAACGGTTTCAGAAAAAAATCTAAACCGGATTAGAAATTGAAAGATGATTAAACCGATTCGGTTAAGAAAAACATTGGGATAAACCCTTGTTTTTGGGGTAGCAGCCTCCGGGAGAGATTGAGATTGATCGCCGACGCCCACACACGGGAGGAGAGTGGGGAGAGAGAGTGAGAGAGAGAGAGATGACACAACAAGGCTTCGTGGAACTTTAATGGCCGCTCCCTCCTCCTTCTTCTCTTCAATTGATTCATTCCATTTCGTTCCTATGTGTTCCTCTTCTCCGTCTCTTCAATGACCTTATGTCTCCGCCTCTGCCTCAGAGCTTCCAGATCCTTCTTCTCCACTTCCACTACCAACAACAACAAAACCGTCTCCATCTCTAAGCTACGCTTCCTCTTCCTCCCCTCCTCCTCTCCTCCTCCTCAACCCCCAAATCTCGAGTCCCATTACGCTCATCTCATCTTGACTTCCCACGGCTACAATCCCACCAATCCCAATCGCAACTGGTCTCTCCGCCGCTTCCATCCCCTCGTCACCGACCCTGATCTCCTCGTCAGAGTCCTCGCCATGATCCGAGACAAGCCAGACGTCGCTTTCCACTTCTTCAAGTGGATACAGAGCCAACGAGATCTCAAACAGTCTCTCCTCTCCTTCGCCTCCATGCTCGAGATCTTAGTCGAGAACGATCTCATGACCAAAGCGATCTGGGTCGCCGAGAGGAGCGTCGACCTCGGTATGCACGACATTCACGATCTTTTCGTTGTTGATAAAGGAGTCGCTCGCAAGATTCTTGATCTCTTGCTCTTGGTTTACGCCAAGAAGTCTATGGTGAAGCATTGTTTATCGATCTTTGATAAGATGATTAGTAAAAGGTTTTTGCCTAGCGTTAGAAACTGTAACGTAGTTTTAAAGGTTCTTAGGGATAACAAGATGGTCGACGAGGCTCAGGAGGTTTATAGTAAGATGGTGAGGCACGGCGTTACGCCGACGGTTGTCACCGTTAACACTATGCTGGACGCTTGTTTCAAGTCTTCTGGTGACGATTTGGTTAAAGTCCCGGAGATTGTGTCGGAAGTTGTGCCTAATGTTATCACCTTCAACACTATGTTAGACTCTTGTTTCAAGGCTGGGGATTTGCAGCAAGTGGCCGAGATTTTGTCTGAGATGGAGAGGAGGGAGGTCGAGGCTACAGAGGTGACTTACAATATACTGATCAATGGGTTCTCCAAGAACGGGAAGATGGAGGAAGCGAGGCGGTTTCATGGAGATATGAGGAGATGTGGGTTCCCTGTTACGTTTTACTCGTTTAACCCTTTGATTGAAGGGTATTGCAAGGAAGGCTTGTTTGACGAAGCTTGGGGGGTTGTTGAGCTGATGCTCGACGCGGGTGTTTCTCCCACGACGTCTACTTATAATATCTATATACGCGCGCTCTGCGAGTTTAGAAGAACGGGCGATGCTAGACGGGTGCTGCTTGGTATGTCGGCTCCTGATGTTGTGTCTTACAACACTCTGATGCATGGATATGTTAAGTTGGGGAAGATTAGAGAGGCTTTTCTCTTGTTTGGTGAGTTGATTGTTAGGGACATCGGTCCCAGCGTTGTCACTTATAATACTCTGATGGATGGTCTTTGCGAGTCAGGGGATCTGGTCACTGCGCAGAGGTTAAAAGCTGAGATGTTCAGGCAAGGGATTGATCCTGATGTGAAGACGTACACGACTCTTGTAAAAGGGTTTGTTAAGAGTGGGAATCTATCCTTGGCTACTGCGACTTATGATGAGATGTTGGAGAAAGGGATTAAGCCTGATAGATATGCGTGCACTACAAGGATCGTGGGTGAGCTGCAGCTTGGAGGTACGGACAGAGCGTTTCGTCTGCAGGAAGAGATGGTGGCTAAGGATCATAACGCTCGAGATCTGATCACATATAACGTTTGTATAGATGGACTCTGCAAGGTTGGGGATCTAGAGAAAGCGATTGAGTTTCAGCGTAAGATTTATAGAGATGGTCTCGTCCCTGATCATGTTACTTACACCACGGTTATTCGTGCTTATTTGGAGAAAGGTCGGTTTAAGATGGCCAAGGTCTTGTATCAAGAGATGCTGAGGAGAAAATTATCTCCCTCTGTGGTTACCTACTTCGTGTTGATTCATGGTCATGCGAAAGTGGGGAGGCTACAGCAAGCGTTTCAGTATTCAGGCGAGATGGAAAAGAGAAACGTTCGTCCAAACGTCATGACGTGCAATGCTCTTCTACATGGGATCTGCAAAGCTGGGGAGGTAGACGAAGCTTACAGATACTTCCGCAAGATGGAAGAAGACGGGATTCCGCCGAACAAATACAGCTATACTATGCTTATAAACAAGAACTCTGACCTCGGTAAATGGGAGGAGGTTGTCGAGTTGTATAAAGAGATGCTAGATAAAGAAATTGAGCCGGATGCATACACACGCTGGGCCTTGTTCAAGCATTTGGACAAAGACCACGCATCACGAGAGGTTGAGTTCCTTGAAAAGATATTACGCAGTTGACGAGGAAGCAAAAGTTGCTGACTTTGAATGAACATATTTGTCTTGGAGCTGGCCGGTTTTGTCCCTGAGTGCATAATTTTACAATTACTATGCACAAATATCTTACTGATGGCTCAGCTTGATTGGTAGGTACAAAAACTCTTCTCTTAGCTTTCACAAAGACTTATGCATCATATATGTGATATCAGATTTAAAATGCTGCTACTTCTTCAGGGGAAAACACAGCTCTATGCTATGGCCGGAATCGATCCAGTGTTGTTGAAGCTCTCGTTTACATTTAGCATATAACTCACTCTTACCTGCAAGTATGGCGCTATTATTTTACACAGCAGAGGCAAGAAGAACAGGAATAAAAAGATAGACACATAAATGGTGGTGTTGTTTGCAAGAAGATTCATGTGTATTTGTTTAATTCTTTTGAAAACATTTTTTGTTTTTGGGGGAAAGAGAGAAAGTGTGAAACACATAACTTCATTGTAGGACATTTATGGGAAGAAAGCGAAAGTAACAAGGCTCTACTTCTCTCAAGACTCTTGAGCATGTTTTAGGTAAACATTGTAGTCAATGCTCTGTTTTGTAATCTCTGTCACACATTCTTCTTTCTGTCACTCTCTCATTAATCATGATACACTTTGGGTCATTTTTGTACAGATCATATGCACAGCAGTGTTATATCTATTTGCAGCAAAGAACCCAACAAAATGATTATTCAAACCTAAACCTTCACCAACAACATTAAACAGGTTTACTTGTCTTTTTGGTTAAATATGTTTATACATATTATGTTTCAAAAGATATATGTTTTTACAAAATGATTTTGATTAGTTTGATAAATTGTAAAATTTACAAAACCGAATTTATTATTAAATTATTATAGATGTAAAATGATTGAGATTTGGTAATAAATCATAAAACAATGCATTAATAATCTTCAAAATATTTAATGTGTGGAAAACATTACATATTTATTCGAAACAGATAGAAATACAATTTCAGATAAAGGATCAAATGATTTTTCACTAATAAGATTCCAAACAACTTAATTACAAAAAAAAAAAAAAATCAACGTTACTAAAAATGACAGTGGTCCCACCACATTTTTTCTTGGGTTCTTTATAAAGACTTAACCCTAACCCCCCAGACAAACCATCATCATTCATCTCCCAAACGTAAACCCTAGAATGACCACCATCGCCTCTCTCACCTGAATGTTGTCAATCCAACTCAGCTTAGATCTCTCATGGCTCTCGATTCTTCAGGCAAACAACCCGACCATCAGCAGCAGCAGCCACCTCCTCGACCCTACTCCAAAACCCGCGACGCAAGATTGAAGCTTCGGAGAACACCTAACGAAGAGCACGAGCCTGAGAACTATGAGGATCTGCCGCTGGATTTCAGCCCGGCTCTGTTCAGCTCGCTGGAGCGGTACTTGCCCGAGAAGGTTCTCAATTCGACAAGAATCGAAAAGGCTCGTTTCATGAGTGAGCTTCTTCAGAGTTACTCCCCTGACAGTGAGCGGAACCGGGTAAAGTTTCCACCTTTTTTATAAAAAAACTCTGTTTCTTGTTACTTTCGAGAGCTCATTTCTTCTTTGGGTAAAACAGATTCAGAGGCATAGAGAGTACAGGCAGGAGGATCTTGTCTTCTTACCAGGTTAAAAAAGTTTCCTATCTTTTTTCTTTCGTCTTGTGTTGTTATCTGGATTGTTGTCATTGAATCTTTGCTTCGTCTGATGTTCCACAGCGTCTGCATGGAGATATCTATACTCTTGACCCTGCTAGGTTCTTCGTGCCTTCGTTTCTTGATGCTGTTAGTCAGCCCACCGAGGAGAGGCTTAGAAGCGCGATTGTTCGATCTGCTCCTGGGATTTACACTTTTGATATGCTTCAACCGCGGTTTTGTGAAATGTTACTAGCAGAGGTATATTGAAATTGAGTTAAAAGTTTTTGGCTCAGATTCTAAACTTGTTTTTGGTCAGGTTGAACATATGGAGAAGTGGGTGTATGATTCAAGATCCACAATAATGAGACCCAATACTATGAACAGATTTGGTGTTGTCCTTGATGATTTTGGCTTTGAAAGCATGCTTCAGAAGTTGGTTGATGACTTCATTAGTCCTTTATCTCAAGGTTTAGTATTCTACTTTTGTTTGCAAAGGTTTATAGTAATAGTGCTCATGGGTTTGGTTTTGATGATTCTGTCAGTTTTGTTCCCGGAAGTCTCTGGAACCGGTTTAGATTCTCACCATGGCTTTATTGTTGAGTATGGAAAAGACAGGGATACTGATCTTGGTAAGACTTACTGGGAAGCTCTGCTACAGTCTCTGCATTGGTTAGACTGGTGGGAACTTCTAAAACTTGCTTTCTTTGATTTTTAGGGTTCCATGTGGATGACTCGGAGGTTTCTTTGAATGTCTGCTTGGGTAAACAATTTTCTGGTGGGGAGCTCTACTTCCGAGGTGTGAGATGTGATCACCATGTGAATTCCGAAAGCGGTGAAAATGTATTATACTGATGTTGTCTCAACCCTCAAAGATGTTTTCTCCTTTGATTATAGTGAGCTTAAAAGTTAGCCATCAGCTCATGAGATTCTTCACTTAATTCTTTTGTAGGAAAATTACGATTACTCTCATGTACCTGGTCGAGCCATTCTTCATCGTGGACGTCACCGTCATGGTGCTAAAGCTACTACTTCTGGACACCGATGTCAACTTGATTCTGTGGTGTAGAAGGTATAAACCCTTTCACATTGATCTCCCATTTAGCTGAAGGTTTCATCAGTCAATGTCTTTGCCTCTGTCTAATGAACAATTTCGAAAGTGGGAAGTTTTGTTCATGGTGATTTATATATTTCCCTGTCTTTGTCATGTATAGCTCAACTTTTCGAGAGATGAAGAGTTATCAAAGAGAAGTTCTCAAGTTGGTGCGGAGGATGCAAACTTGATAAACATAATAGGCTGCAAGCGATCAGTTAAAGCAACTACGGAGGTATAATATCAGTGCTCTGCATTAATATTTCAAGCAATTGTTTTCCTTTTCCTCATAATTGTTGTTTCTATTCTAGTTTTGGGTGGGTAATTTGCAGTTGCTGAAGAGGAGAACAGCAGAGAAGACGCTTGTTGAGCTCTCTTCACCACCACCTGCCGACTAAACTTATTAACTGTAGTGTCAAAAAAACACACTACGTTCCTTGTATCATTTTCGGTGTCTGACTGGTGTATAGAGGCAATGGAAACGGTTTGTTTGTACTCATTTAAATTAAAATTTGTCACATTTTTCAGATTTCTGTATCAATAAATGAGAACACACTTCAGTCTATCCTATTAACTGCATCTGTTGGAGAGTTTGAGAATGTGAAAAGATTCTCTGAGGAAAAAATGTATGAATCAGGTTATGAGCAGGCGAAATAAACTTGAGGTTCTGAAGAGAGGAGTAGGAAGAGGCTGAGTTGTTGCACTATGTAGACTAAAACAATGAACGAAGGTTATGAAACCTACTGATCGGTACACAAGCCCATTGATAAGCACATTATTTACAAAACAGTAACACTTTTATTCTGGTTTCTTGATTTGTCTTTTGGTATTTTAACCAACAAGTATATTATTCATGATTACATGTAACACCAGTTAAAAAAAATAAATTGAAGTACCTTGCTGAAGTATTTTGTGGGTCTTCAGTGTTCCCTTTTGCTTTCTTTAAGCGTTTTATGCAACTTCTTAGCTTGACTCAAAACACACTCTTGGTCGAACAAAGCTGACACAACCGCTACTCCTTTTAAATTCGGTTCATCGATCCTCATAACAGACTCTGCGTTTGAGATACCAATACCTCCGATGGCAACCACTGGTAATTTTGATGCCTTGCATACTTCTTTGAGTCCATCGAGTCCTATGGTACGATTGTTGGCCTTTGTGTTCGTTGGAAACACTCCTCCTGACCCAATGTAGTCCGCACCATCTTTCCATGCTTGGTGGGCTTGTTCTTGTGTTTTACATGAGACGCCTATGATCTTGTCCGGGCCAAGAAGAGACCGTACTTGATCAACCGGCATGTCTGATTGGCCGACATGGACTCCATCAGCATCACAAGCAAGGGCGATGTCGATCCTGTCGTTTATCAGCAAACAAACTCCGTTGGACCGGCATACGTCAACACACGCTTTTGCTTCTTCAAGAAACTCCCGTGTTTCAGCTTCTTTCTCCCTGCAAAGGCACTGAGATGTCATAAACGGGATTCCATAAGAGTTGAATCCAGGAAGAAGCTCCAATTTACCTTATCTGTACGATTGTGGCACCTCCTTCTATAGCAGCTTTGACGGCATCCACAATGGACCGGTTCCATTTTTTGTTCATTCTAGAATCTGTGACAGCGTATAGAAACAGGTCATCTGGATTGAATGTGCTTTGTCGATAGCTTTGAGGATCCTTCTTAAGACACAAAAAGTGGTCAAAGGGTCCTTGCATCCCACTGCCGATCACAATATCTTTGCTATAGTTTAGGGCAGTGTCTACGAAGCGTTTAGCCACCTGCAAAAACATCAGAAGGGCCCACAGAACATGAGATTAGCGTTAGTGTCATATCCAACAACAGATAATCTCAATCCCAAAATACTGTTTCCTATGAGAAAAGAAGTATTACCTTAACGGCAGAGAGCATGTCAGAGCCTTTTGCAAGCTCAGCTGCAATACATGAAGCCAAAGTGCAACCAGTCCCATGAGTATTTCTTGTAGCTATGCGAGGAGAATGGAGTTCATGAAACTCATTGCCTATAAAAGAAAGTTCACACATGTATACAAACAACCACATAAGTTTAAGTACATCAAGAAAGAACAATAAAAGAATCTCATTTTGGGGGAGACGGATGAGCTATCATACCATCAAAGTAAACATCTACAGAATCTGATGAGTCAGGAAGATCACCACCTTTGACAAGCACAAATCTGAATAATTGGAAAAGAGAAGTGGATGATTAACATCACACAACAATGCTCCTAAACAGGCATGTTCACATAACAACCAAACTTAAAAAGGAACAAACTTTATGCCCATAAAACTGCCAAGGAACAAGAAGCAGAAGGATGAGAGAGAAGGGAAACCTAGGACCCATTTCATGCAACGATTTTGCAGCAGACCGCATCTCTGCAAGAGTCTGAATCGGGACACCACCAAGTAAAGCAGATGCTTCTTTGACATTAGGGGTTATAATGTCAGCAACTGGAAGCAATCTCTCTCTGCAAATTAGATAAAACATACTCAGAACATGCCTCTCTCACTCTAGTTACAAACAAAGAACTACAAAAAGTTTTTTTTTTTCTTTTAACCGAAAGATGGAGAGGATAGAAGAACCAGCAAGAACATGCCCACTTGTAGATACCATCACAGGATCAACAACCAAAGCTACATTGATCAAAAACAAACTAACATTAACCTATTGAAAGACACAACCTTTCGTATCCCAAAAAAAAAACAGAACACAACAAGTGAGTATGTGTTTCGGTTTCTCTACCACCGACAGGATAATCCGAAAGACTCTGAAGCAGCACTTCGACGATTTCAGTAGAAGGAAGCATCCCAGTCTTCACCTGTGACAGTTATCATCATCATCATAAGAGAACAGAGTAAGAGAGAAACAGAGCAAGAGAGAAAAACAGAGCAAGTCAAATCACTCAGAAGAAGAAGAAAGAGCTTACGACGTCGACTTCGAAGTCGGAAAGGACTGATTTTAGCTGCTCGGAGACGAAGTGCGGAGGGAGAAGGATGAACGGATTGAACGCCACGAGTGTTCTGAGCTGTGACGGCGGTTATGACGGAAGCGCAATAGACGCCACGAGCCGCGCATACTTTTATGTCGGCTTGGATTCCTGCTCCGGCGCCGGAATCTGATCCCGCTACGGTTAACACCTGCGCGACTTTTCTGACGCTCTCCGTCGTCGTCGTCGTCGTCGTCATAGACGCCGTCGTGGTTCGCCAAGTCGCTGGCCAACTCCTAATCCCTCCCAAGCTTTGCATTTTCCTTCGCTTTTCTTTATTCTCTATTATTTAATTTCATTTTAGTTTATAACCAATTCTTTGGAAAAAAAGAAGTTTTAAGCCTGATTTGTTATTTTATTTATAAATTATCACATTAACCACCTTTTATATAAGAGAAAAAAGACAAAAATAGCACCAAACCAAAGTTTTTATCACAAAAATAGCATCACAAAGAAAAAAATGACCAAAATAAGTTTTATTGAAGGGTAAATATGCATTTATAACCATTGGGTTAATTAATCTAAGACTTAGAGTTTAGAGTTAAGAGGTGGAGTTTTAAGAATATGTTCATATCTTTAAAAATAAAAATTAAAATTAAAATTTTCAAAACAAAAAGTGTTATTTTGGTTAGCGCAGTATAATTTCTGCTAATATAAAAAGTGTTACTCGTCCTCTTATGGTTGGCGCAGTATAATCTCTGCTAGATCTCTGGTTAGCAAAGGACTAATCAAAAGGGTGGGATCAGGATCTTCTATATCAGTATGGAATGATCCTTGGCTCCCAACCAACCGCCCGAGACCAGCAAATAAAAAACAAAATGTTCTTTTACCCGACCTTACGGTCGACTCTCTCATTATTGCCTCGTCACGAACATGGAACTCACTGGCTTTACAGGAAATAATGGAACCTGCGGATGTTAAGATTGTTGAAAGTATACCTTTAAGTAGGATACAAACAGTAGATCGGGATGGCTGGCACTTTACCAAAAATGGAAAATATACAGTTAAATCAGGATACCAACTAGAACGGGCGTATCCAGATCGAGGAGGAGGGGCCGTAGAGTTTGGTCCCACGGTTACGGATCTTAAAGCTTATTGCTGGAAGGTGCGTTGTCCACCAAAGATGAAGCACTTTCTATGGCAATTGCTGTCAGGGTGTATAGCAGTTAAAAAGAATCTAAAAGCACGAGGTCTTCAAGGAGATATTGGTTGTGACAGATGTGGAGCAACAGAAGAATCTGTAAATCACGTTTTCTTTGAATGCCCACCAGCAGTCCAGGTTTGGGCTCTATCAAGGATTCCTTCGCATCCAGATTATTTTCCAGGACAATCTTTATTTGCGAATATGAATTATCTATTCTGGAGAATCCAGCCAACAATGGAAGATCATCATTTTGCGTGGATACTTTGGTACATATGGAAAGGAAGAAATAATAAAGTTTTTAGTAATTTGGATATGGATCCTAGAGATACTCTTAAACTGGCTATGACTGAGTCTCTACTCTGGAAAGACGTTCAACAAGCAATAACTAAGAATCCGAATCAAGCTGTACAAACAGCTGATGTAGCGCTGCCGATTAGACCGGGACGATGGTGTTTTACGGATGGTTCATGGAAATCAGAAGAGAATTTTTCAGGACAAGGATGGTATAGCACCTTAGAAGGCTTTGAAGGATTATTGGGAGCTAGAAATACAAGGGCTAGTCAATCCCCCTTACACACGGAGGTCGAAGCTCTCATATGGGCAATGGAATGTATGAGGAACTTAAGGCAATATAACGTTACATTTGCTACGGATTGTTCTCAATTGGTGAAGATGGTTTCGGAACCAGAAGAATGGCCGGCTTTTTCAACTTACCTAGAAGACATCAGAAGTCTTAAGAGAAGTTTTCACAGCTCGGAGATTATTCATATATCAAGGACGCAAAACAACAAGGCGGATAGCTTAGCACGTGGTGTGAGGCAACAGACGTCGTTTACTGTCCATATGGATACAGAGCTACCAGTTTGGTTTACAGAGTCATCATGAGTCTGTAATCTTGTCGGCAAAAAAAAAAAAAAGTGTTATTTTGGTCATTTTATTTTTCGAGTGCGATTTTGTGATAGAAACTTAAAAAGTGCTATTTTGGAGATTTGCCCATTTTATAACCGGATATTCTGTCTGTTTTACCGGCGATCTATGCTATTATTTTTGAAATAATTTTTTGAAAAAGATCTTCTCGGATTAAAAGTTAAAAGAGTTAACATCCTTATGAGTCCGATTAATAATGACTTTAGTTTTTAAAAAGATTGATGTAGAAATAAGTTTCTAAACTTTTTGATATGACTTTAGGTTTTATTGTTGTAGAGTTTTATGGAAATCACCAAAGAATTGTTGTGGATATTTGGTTTTACAAAACAATTTTATAGGTGTAGATTATTTCAAAAACTATAATTAGAAAAAAAACTATTAGAGTTTGATAGATGTGAATTTAGTGATGTATAAATAAATGGAATTGTGAACAACCCTTACATCAACTACCAATCATACCTATGTCTTTGATGAATAGTATATATATATGGTTCCAGAAAAAAAAGAATAGTATATATATATATATATATTGATTTCAGTAACCTTGTATTTAAGCATATGTTGATTAGATATTTGTTGATTTTTAGATTAATAGTTCCAACGTTTAAAAATTGTATTTATTTTTTTCAATTATTTTAACATTATTATTTTAAAATGCTTTGTGTCATTTTTCTATATTTTTTACATTGAGTCATCACCATCTATGTATTCTATTTATCTTTCCGATTTGTTGTGTTTCTCACCATCACCGGAAAAATCTTACCTTCGTGTTTTTGTTCTTCATCATTTTTTCTCATGTGAAAACATCTGGTATTTGTTATACACCGGGTTTATAAATTCCCAGTTGTGTGGTTGTTTCTCACGGTTGGTTTTGGTTTATGTTAGGAAGTGCATATCCTTAGGTTGGATAAGAGTTTAGTCGTTTTTATGATGTTTTCCTCGTCGTTGCCTTACCGTTGGTAATCTATGTTTGTAGTCCATGTTCGTGTTGGTTTTCAAGGTCTGATTTTTGCTGATCTGACTTTTATGTTTCTTTTATAGTGCGAAGACAGTTTCACGATTTGCAGATTTTGTTTCGTCTACCCTCCCTTATCTTTTATCTCGTCTCATTGCATCTTTCATCAATTCTCGCGTCTATGTAGCTCTCTCTTTATTCATGTTTGACACTAAAAATTTAGATAGTGTTTTCCTCCGTGTATTTTTTTATAGATTTGAAATATTATATCTAGTCTCAGGTTTGGTTTTTCGATGGTTGGCTTTCATTATCCCTCCTTTAAGTTGTTTCTCTTCTTCCTCTGCTTCACTTGGTATAAATGTTCGAAATTAGTCTCTTGGAACTTTGGTCTATCTGTCTAGTATTTTTTCACTGACATGTGTCTCTTGTTTGTGTTTGTTTAATTTATGAGGTGTTTTTTTTCTCTTTGCTGATGGTTGTGCTTATGGAACATTAGGCAATGTTTTCTTTCTTCATAGCGATTTTGGCCATCTGTTGATTATTCTTCTTATAATCCGTTTTCTTGGTTTTTTTTTATGTTGGTCACTGATCATATTCTTTTGTGTTTGAGGGATTGTTTTGTCTCATTGTATATCTTTCTTTTTCTTCCGACTTCTGCTTGTTCAGGCCAAAACACTCTATGATAAGTGAGGTAAATTAGTCTTCATTTCATCAATTTTTAGTTCTAGATTTTTATTAAGTTTGTATTACTTTGTTATTTTACTTTTATCTATGATTATGGAGATTTTATGTTTTAATTATGTGTTGTGTTCTAGTTTATTTTTCTTAGTTTGGTTAATATTAAAATTACTATATAATTCGTAAATGAAATAATAAAAATAGTAAAAATAATAAAATAGAAAAAGTTTATGTTATTTTAGTTGTGAAATAAATTAAATATCTAACATATATTTATATTATTTTACTTATTTCTTTATTCATCTTGCATTTTTATGACCAATAAAATAGATTATAAAACTTCAAAAAATGATGGTTAATGTGAGAAGAATTAGATAGTGCACAGTTAAAAAATAAAGAACTGAATGGTATAAATTGTAGTAATCTAAAAGTAGAAGAACCTAAAACGTAAAAAGAAGAAAAAGAAGACACATGTCAAAAAAATTTTCATTCCACATGTCATAAGAAGGGATAAAAGTCTATTATATATATATATATATTAACAAAATAAATTATTTTTATTAAGTAAACAATTAAAATTAAAAAAAAATTGTCAAAACTACTACATTCAAAATACAATTTTTATGTTTATCTTAAAAACATTTACATTTATTTTAAAGAAATAAATAGACACTTATAACTTTAGTTCTAACTAATTTAGACTTAGAATTTAGAGTCGATAAGTGAAATTCTGGAATGTGAGGTTTATAATTTTAACAAATATATAAATAAATACTTAACTTAATAAAATTAAAATAGATTCAAAATGTCATCTACAAATTTGTAAAATAAAATTTGCAAAACATTATAATAAAGTTCAAATTTGAAAAGTTATAATTCAAAAAAACTATAAAGAAAAATTAAAATTTTTATTATTATTTTTAAGAGAAATTGCCAAAACTACCACATTGTTAGTACCATGTTACCTTAACCACATTTATCCTCATTTTTAAAGAGGTAATAAACACTTATAATCCAGTGATTAACTAATTTAGATTTAAAATTTAGAACTGGGGGATGGAGTTTTGAAATGGGGAGTTTAAGATGATATAGATCCTTCCCTCTTCCATGAAAAAACAAGAGTTCTCAGTCTTATCATTTTCGAAACACTAATTGACAATGGGATTTTAATAAATATATAAATAATCTATTTTCTTTTAGAAAGAAAATTCAAAAATGGATTCATTTTTTTTGAATTTCTAAAAATATTTTTATACTTTTAAAATAATTATTTATATTTATATATCTATAAAATAAGGGTACAAGAGTCTTTTGTCTCTTGAATGTAGAATGTATTTTTGAAAATGTCCATTTAAGAAGGTAATTATGATTAATGGTACCAATAATGAGGCAAAAGTGATATTTTTCTCTTTTTAAATAATTATTTATATTTATATATGCATAAAGCAAGAGTATATAAGTATTTTGATTCTTTAATAAAGAATATACTTTTGAAAATTTCTATTTGATAAAGATAAACATGACTAATGGTACCAATAATATGGTAAAAATAACATTTCTCCTAAAATTTGTAATAGTAAAAATTATGAGAAATTTCAAAATTACCATATCGGTAATATCATTTATTCATGTTTAACTTCGTTAAAAACATTTTCACAAGTACGTTCTTCATTAGAAAAACAAAGAGTCTTGTTTTATAAATATATAAATATAGATAATTAACTAAATAAATAATATTTTTTTTGCAAGGTTTGAATTATATATTTTCAGATTCGAGTCTTGTTATAAATTTTTGTGCAAATTGTTTTTTTTTTTAATTTTTCTCATTTTTTTGAAATCCAAAAACTACTTTTAATTTTTTTATTTTTCAATTTCTAGTTTTTATTATTTTATTCTTTTAAATCCTAAACTTTACCCTCCAAAAATCTATCTTTTAAATTTAAACTCTAATTCTAAATTAGTTAACCCTAAATATTTAAATGTCTATTTAATCTTTTAACTAAAATTAAATGTAGTTAAAGTAAACATGAAAATTGATAATAAGAAAGTGGTAGATTAGATAATTTTCCAAGAATTATCCGAAATCTTAAAAATATATTAAAAAAATAATCCTATATATATTGTGTTGTTATACAAAAAAAAACTTTTAATAAAAAGTTCAAAATAAGAAAAAAACATAAAACACAAAATTAAATATCTGTGAAATAAAAACCTTAATTTTATTTCATTGAAAATAAACTATCAAGAGATTTTTAAAATATATTTATTAATATTGAATATAGTAAAAAAATTATACTACATACAATTTTTCAAAATGAATGCATAAATCATAATTTTTATTATAATATTTTAATTAGTAATGCATGTATTAATAAATAATTATAAAATGCTTGTAATAAAATAGTAAAATATAATTGGTCAAACTTAATAAAACTAACTAAAGCATCTCTATAATATTATTTGAGAAGTCAGTTTCCTATGTGTCGCGTTCACGTTAATTCTCACGATGGTTGATTACATTGATACCCTTAATCAATTAAAAATATTACATTTAATACCTATTATTTTTTAAATTTCCTTTTTGAAAATTTCCATATAATATATATATTAAAAAGGAAAATTTATAAATTTTAAAAATCAAATTTAAAAACGAAAATATATGTATATATAATAGGATTTAATTAAAAAGGAAATTTCACAAGATAGTAGTATTCTATTTTAAAAATATTTTTAAATAACATAAATTATAATTTTGAAGTAATAAATACTTATTTTATATCTATTGTTTCTTAGATGAAAATATATATATATTTGTATCTAATGTGACAAATTTCAGAAAAATAATCTTGATATTAGAAAATGAAATATTATTTATTTTAAAACATAATTTTAAACAAAAAATATATATATATATATATCTATCTATGATATAATTTGAGAAGTCAGCTTTCTATGTGTCGCGTTCACGTTATTTCTCACGATAGTTAATTACGTTGATACCTTTAATGAATTAAAAATATTACATTTAAATACTATTATTTTTTTAGTTTCCTTTTTAAAATTTTCCATATAACATACATATTAAAAAGGAAAAAGTTATAAATTTTAAAAATCGAATTTAAAAACAAAAATATATGTATATATAATATGATTTCATTAAAAAGGGAAATTTCACAAGATACTAATATTCTATTTTTTTTTAAAAAATAACATAAAATATACTTTTGAAGTAATAAAATACTTACTTTATATCTATTGTTTCTTAGATGAAAAAATATATATTTGTATATAATATGATTTTATAAAAACAAAATTTCAGAAATATAATTTTGATATTAGAAAAAGATATATTATTTATTTTAAAACATAATTTTAAGAAATACAAAATATATATTTTCAAAGTAATATAAATATTTTGATATATCTATCTAATTTATTAGATGATTACATAAAATAATTAAGTAACATAAACTAATCAACCTTATATCTAAAATAATAGATTATATTAAAATTAAGGAAGACAACAACCATCCTAAATGAAAATAAGAAAATTAATCAAATTTTTAATATATTTAGAATAAAAAATATTATAGTTGAATTCAGAGAAATAAATGCAGTCCAATATACCTAATGATAACTAAATCGACTAGATATAACATATCTAAAATCATATGTCTAATTAAAGTAATGCAATATTATTAATATAATTTATGCATAAAATTATAAATTAAATTTAAAATTAAATAATGTAGCAATCAACTATTATATTATATTTATTTTATAAATATTTATATCCGTGCATGAGCACGGGAAAATCACCTAGTCTTAAAATATAAAAGCATTAATTCAATAGAAGCTGTTAAAAGAAAATTTTATAAAGAATGGAAGCCATTTTTTCCAACAAAGCTAAATTAGATAGAGAAGACCGACTGATTACTGGGTTTTTTTTTTGTTTTTTTTTTTGGTACCACGATTTTTCGTTTGGTAGGCCTAGTTATAGGGTGTAATTTACCTTCATTTTATTATGCGGGCCCTCTTATAAAAACAAAAGTCAAAAACACGGAAGATGGTGCGGGTGTGGACTGCACAACTCTACTTATAAATTTGCACAGAATAACGAGATAAGAAATCAAGAAAACAAAAGAAAAGAGAATAATCAAACAGAGAATATGGAAACTATGGAGGCTGTCTCCACCAATAATCAGACACTCCCACTCTCGGGCGATGAAACGCTGAAGTTTGTCGCATACTCCTCCGCAGTCCACAAAGTCATCGTCATGGTCAACGCTGGAGTTATAGGATTACTCCAGCTCGTAAACCAACAGACCTCTGTTTTGGAGACACATATAGCACCATTCCTATGCTTCTGTGTATTCGTTTTGTTGTACGCCGTTCTTCGCGTCCGTGAAGCCGTAGACGTCCGGGTACGACCCGGGATAGCCCAAAGGCTAGTCGGACACACTAGCCATCTCTTCGGCGGCCTTGCCGCTCTCGTGCTAATCTATGTAGTTTGCGCGACGTTTGCTTTTGTCCTTCTACTTCTCTGGATTCTCTGGCTCTCGGCCATCGTTTACAGCATTGTAAATGAATTCATGATCTATTTGAAGGAAGACAAATCTGGCACCGGTTCACCTTGGTCGTTGCCGGTTTAAGATCTTGTGTATGGATGAGTGACATGAGTCATGGACTCATGAGTGTGATGTCACTCCATACCCTATAAAACTATTGAAACTAAAGCTAAACTTTAAACAAAAACAATAAATTAAATATGATTAACACGTGATACGGTTCATATTACACCGAGGCGATGTTATAAACCGACCAACCCGGCTTCGATGTAGACGGTATATTGGTCTTTCAATGATGTTATTTTTTAGTTTGGGCGTCGATAAGACAGCTATTTAAGGAACAAGACTTAGGTTCACCTCATATGGTGAACCTTTAAATTCACCACACCATTTATGATCAATGAAAATGACATGTAGATAATTAAATAAAATATATTAAATTTATTTTAAAATAGTTAAAAAGAATAATGACAATTCTAAACCACAAATCTTAATTTTTAAACCCTAAACATTAATTTCTAAATCGAAATTTTATACCCTAAATCAAAATTCTATACCCTAAACCCAAATTCTAGATCCTAAACTCAAACCATAAATCTTAAATTTAAACCCAATACCCTAAACCCAAATCGTAGACCCTAAACCCCAACCTTATACCCTAAACCCAAATTCTATACCCTAAACCCAAATCGTAAACCCTAAACTCAAACCGTTTATCCTAAACCCAAACCGTATATCCTAAGGTATACGGTTTGGATCCAGGGTCTAGGATTTGAGTCTAGGATATAGGATTTGGATTTAGGGTATTAGATTTAGATTTAAGGTTTATGGTTTGGGTTTAGGGTCTAAGATTTGGATTTAGGGTATATAATTTTGGTTTAGAGCATAGAGTTTAAATTTAGAAATTAATGTTTATGGTTTAAAAGTTAAGATTTGTGGTTTAGAATTGTCATTATTCCTTTTTAAGTACTTTAAAATAAATTTCATATGTTTTATTTAATTATCTACATGTTATTTTCATTGGTCATAAATTGTATGGTGAATTTAAAAGTTCACCATAAGGGGTGAACCTAAGTCTTGTCCCTATTTAAGTTGTTTCGCTTACAAATCTCCCTGAGGTGATTATTTTATTACTGGTTGTATATAAGTCGAACAAAATGATGAACTAAGTCGGCTTCTAATTGGAGAATAAATGAACACATAAATACATTGATTACTTCGAAAGCAAGCTTTAATATAATTATCATTAACCCATTATATACAACGTTTCAGGATACAATAAACAAGCTATTCCAACACTTTATTCATTCGTACACTACACACTAAAGAGGGAGAAGAAGACCCAATTCAAAGCCGTTTTTGTTTTTACAAATCAGCATGTATGCATTATTATTGCATCATCATCAAATCATAAAAGCAGCTTATTAATATTACATCACACGTGTTATTAAAAATACTATATATATATATACAAATAGCTATACATACAATGTTACCAGAGTGGTGCTTTCAATGCTGCATGAGATGAGCCAACCATGGACCATGAACCCTGACCGAGACTTGAGCCACGACTCCAAGAACTCGACCCGTCTCTAGAACCCTCTCTTTCAAACCACCACCACCACTTCCTCCTCCTACTCCCACTCTCTTCATCTCCCTTTCCACCAACCTCTTCCCATTCTCACCGTTCCCACCCAATAAAACTCCTCTCAGTGCTTTGTATATACAACCAGTAACTCTCTCGTACACTGTGTTACCTTCTCCAAGCTCTTCCTCAGTACATTCCTCTCATCATTCTCTTCTTCCTCTCTTCTCCTTCTTCACTCATTGTTGTCTCAACAATCTCCATCAATCCTGCTTCCTCCTTCCCATCCAACAGACCCAACAACTTCTTTGCCATGCTTTCTGCTTCGCTTTCGCTCTTCACCACTCTCTCACTCGCTAGCATTTGTCGCCAAATGAGCAAGCTGCGGAACACAAGAAAACTCCTTAAATCAGGTAAAGAATCTCTATAATGAGTCTTTAACATATATATAACCATGATTCATTACCTTGTGGTTACTACAGTTATCTTCTGAATCTCAGCTTGATGTCCCCCTCAGGCGAGAGAGGTTGAGAAGAAAAGTTTCTGGTAAAACTTGTAGAGTTAAACCAGACACCTGACTCACCAGCTTCAACAATCCAAGCCTCGCTGTCAAATCAACTCTCTCTCCCTTGCATTCTAACAGCTGACCTTCTGAACCAAACAATGTGTAAACACATAAGTTGTATAATCTAAAAAAAATTGAATTTGCTATTAATCAAAGGCAACAAGTTACAAACCTGCAGCGTCAGAAACAGTTGATTTTGATGCAGTATATTGGCTGTGGAAAGAAAGCTTCCACCAGTTCTGAGAGATATTCCCATGGAGGATCTCTCTACCACAGTTCAAAGCTGAGAGCATATTGGTGTGCTCTTCCCACTCGTCTTTGCAAGAAGAAAGAGTTGATATCCACCTCCGTGTGGCTGGCAGTGAATCATAGGCTTGTGTGGAAGGTCCATAACGTTTTTCGAAAGCTTGTGTGAGGTAATCAAAGCCTGCTGGCCCTTTCAAGAAGGGTTTCATCATTGTTATCCGCCCAAGGCCTATCTCTCTCTTAAGTTCCTGTTAAGTTGGACAAAAGCAAAACAATAAGTTATTTTCTTTCTTTCTAAAGCTAAGTGTTTGGTGAAGAGAAGAAAAGCTTGTGGATACAGACCTGAATCTGCTCAAGAATGAAGCGGATCCCCTTGACTATTAGCAACAGGCATGGAGGTTACTACCAGACTCATCTTTAGCTTGACACAACCTGTGAAGTTCCTCTAGTAAACTCTGGTGGGTTCTTTCATTCTCACGGTCATTAACTGGGGCAGAGAGTTTCCGCAGAGTAGCCAACGCAAACTCAAGCATCTTTCCAAGGTAATCAACATCCAAGGTACCAGACCTTAAGCAACTGTCAATGAACGAAGATATGAAAATTTAAAGAGATTAGTCACTTAAATATAAGATCCAGAAGAGAGATGAGGAGGCACAAACCTGTGAGAGAAGGTCAAGATCAATAGTTTCAGTAATTTCTAACTTTCCAGCTATCTGGCACCATCTGGCAAAGTTCGTCCCTCACTTCTCTCATAAGGTTAGAGATGCAACTATAGTCTGGATTCCTCCACTTTCATTGATTCCATCACACTGTCCCAGAAAGCTTTCTCCATAGTCTCCTTTACCTTCCTCTGGCATCACACATTTTAAAGGAAAAAAAAATCAAATGCTGAGAGAACCTTGGTAATTAAGTTACTTCAAATGCAAAGGATAAACAAACCTTAAGACCGTCCTCTTCATCCTCGACGCTGGATCCACCAGGAAACTTGAAATCCCAATCGTGCAGAAGCTCGTTGACAAACAACTCATTCTGTTTTGAAACCTCGTCAGCAGAGGGCTTAGATGAGGTTGATGCATCATCCTTAAACAAAGAACGAACCACACGTTTTGCTCCGCTATCTTTACTTGTGCTGCTTGAACTAGACGCAGGTTGAACTGGAGATGAAGCTGTGTTTGGAGAAAACAAACAAGCGAGCTGATGAGCCATAGGGCTTCCATTCTCCTTGGCCTCAAAGTACTTTGACCGTGTTTCCGACAAGGCACTCTCCATGCGCTCCACTCCTGCGTTCCCACTCAAGTGCCGTACTTTCTCCGTTAGAAGTTCTTGATCTTGTGTTACCTATAATTAATAAACAAACATAAAGTTTGAGTAAGCAGCTGCACAAAGATCTCAAAAAGTGAAATAATAACAGAGAGTTAAAGAGTAAAAACCAAAACCTGAATCTGAATCGCTTTCTTGTCGTGAGTGAGCATGATGTTGTCATCATCTCCTTCCGGAGTAATCTTGCATTTCTGAATCATGGAAAGCTCAAGCTGACAAGCTGCTCTCACCAAGTCATCTTCCAACAACCGAGCATCCTTAACTTTCCAAATCACAAACGAATTCAAAAACCGCGCACCACGCCTTGTCAAACAAGTCCAAGCTGACATCTCAACGTCCGAAGCTTCCGGTTCCCCTACAGACAACTTAACAGGACCTTCTTTGATAACTTTTCATCAACTAACTTAAACTCCCTCAAGAAACCTTTCGCTGTGTCATTGAGAGCAGCCTCCTGATCACCTTGACCGTTAAAAACAGCGTCTGGATGACCGAGTATCATAAAAGCAGAGAGAACAACTCTGACAGGATACCTAGACATCTTCGTCACGGCCACACTCCTACCAGGAGTAACTTTCTTTCCTTTCCTGATCCTTGGCGTCATCTTTCTCCTCGGAGTTGCAACTCTTCTAAGAAGGTGATCAATGTTATCCATCATCGAAGATTGAGTAACGTTCTTAGAAGCTTCTAAGCGGACTTGGAAGCGATCAAGCAAAGAGTTAACCGCTCTAAGAGTTGCAGGGGACTCAATCAGCACCGCGAGTTGCTCAAACGGTAATGACTCGTTGATCTTCAAAGAATCATAAGCTTTAGCCAAGTCCAAGGTTGTCTTCTTCTGGCTCACAAAGCACCTCCAACACCTAATAAACAACCCAAGAATCAAAGAAGCTGTAAGGGAGAGATTATTAAAAGAAGTAGTGCTTTTATAAACTCACCTTGACAGCTTCCTAGAGAGATGATCACCATCTTGCTGCATCATATCGCAGTAGAGACTAATCGAATCACGCTGTCTCCTTCTCTGAAGAAGAAACTCCGACCTATGTCTCTTTGCCTGTATCGTCAAAAAACGTAAGATCAAGAAACAGAACATAATAATAAGAGAAACCAAACAAAAGATTCAAACCCTTATATATACCCTCTGTAACTTGTCTTCGAGTTTGTCCCTCATTTTACTCCTCTCCATCTCACGCTGATACGAAACAGAGTTGGCAACGTGGCGCACTTGCTGGACGCGAGCACGTGCCTTCTTCTTCTCGGCTTCAAGCAACCCTAGCCGTTTCTTCTCCGCAGCCACACGTTTCTGATTGATCGAAGCCCGCACCCTCTCTTTATACTTGCTCTCCCTCGCCATCCTCCTCATCATCGACTGCGACGTCCTCTCCTTCGCAGACGCCCGTTTCTGATGAGAAGCCTTGAGGATCCTCATCCTGTTGGCCTCGGCCTTTTGCACGCGCGACTCCACTCGAGTCCCGAGCTTCACGCGCTCCCTCTCGGACCGAATCTCCACGCTCGTCTTCGCCGCTTGTCTTAGCTCGTCTAGTCTCGCCAAACGCGTCTGCGCTTTAGCAAGAATCTCCAATCTGTGAAATATTAAGAACACAATCAAAGACAGAGAGAGACAAGGATCAAGTGAGAGACTTTTCACTTTAAGTTAAGTTACCTTTTCTGTTCAGCGGCGAGGAGTCTTGCTTCGATTCGTTGGCCAAGCTCTTCATCGGAAGATCGTGATGGGCTTCTGGGTTTCGCACGGGCCTTTCTCACAACGTTGTGATAGAATTGCTTCACGTTTACATACGAAAAGACAAAAAAGCGTTTGAATTTGATGATTTAAATATAGAAATCAAAAACACTTTTGGCTTTAAAACACACAAACCTGTCTACGAAGATGGGCGTGGAGAAGCTTGTCTTCGATATCTTGAACAGAAGGTACTGTCTTGTTCGTTACTTAGATTCAGGCAAAAGCCTCTCACGAATCCGCCGTGGAACTCTCGTCGCCGCCGCCGCCGGAGGAATCTCCGTCGCGATTTCGATGGCGATCGGTTCTCCTCGATCTTTCTCCTCCTCCATCAGTGAACCGATCTCGATCACGAATCCAACCGATTTCAAACTACAACGATAAAAGTGATTTTCACGAAGGATTTGAGTTTGCTTTGTGTTTCTTCTTCTTACAGAGAAAAAGAGATTCGGTTTTTGTTTTAATTTTTATTTTTTTGAAAAAAAAGAAGGAAACAAAAGTCTGTTTGGTCACAAAGCGATGCCTTGTGGATCGAAACTATTAAAGCGTAGTTTGTTTTTGTCATTCAAAAGTTATCTCAAAACTCGACACGTCAGCGTGGAACCTAACCGTGTTTAATTTATTATGAATGGACGATAATACCCTCTTGTTGTAGCCGAATTTCTTGACCCCCACCTACTTCTCGAAATGATTTGATTACTTCTTCTAGATACTACTAAATAATCGACGACCGACTATGCGAGTATAATACTTACAAAAAATTAAGAATATAATTAGTAATATTATTTTTTTACCCACATTCTCGCATGATCTTTAAGTGGCAAATAAAAAAATGAATAAAATAATAAAATAATCGACAGCTAACGAGATTGAAATAAATCAATGTGGATCAATTCAATTCGTTCTTTCATTTACGACAAGAAGGTTATATGTTTTAAGAATAGAAAAGTTTAGAGTGTGGAGAAAAGGATGATATAATTGCAAGTAAGCAATAAAGAAGATCAAAGTCGTGTAACTATATAATAATGGCTCGTAACATGTCATACTGCCATTTACGTAACGTTCATGATAAACCTTTACTTATTGTTTATGTCATCTTTCATGTATATATAGTCATTTGTTAGATCTTGACATGTTATTATAGAAGTAATCTACCGATCGTAACTCATAGTCATTGCTTTTCTTTAGTCTAGATGAACAAATATACGCTGAGATTTATAAATATTTTTAAAAATATACATGATATGGACATCTGATCTAATATCATTCACTCAATTTATGGAGGTGAACACGACCAAAACTCGAATGATATCTCTGAAGAAGAAGAAGGATGATATTTAATTGGCAACTTGGCGTTGAAGGTTATTCCACCAATTGGTTCTACCTAAAGTTTTGAGTGTTGAGCCTTTGAGTAACACATTGGTCTCTCCGTTTGATTGGAAGCACATGGCATAGAGATCGTAACGCTTCAGTTTCAATAAAATTTTAGTAGACTTTTATGATCATATTGATCAGCTTTATAGAATCTATATATGGACATCTCTGTATTATATGCAGAAGTTAAAAATGATCAATAGTTTCTAGGGATATATTTGATCCATATATACTATCTATAAAAGTTGATTTATATGTTGACAAAGTCTAGTTGACAAAAAAATGTTGACAAAGTCTACAAAAGTGATTGGAACTTAAGCGTTACAATCTTTGTATGATACCATATACGTAAGTTGATCAACAAACTGAATAAAATAAACTTACCTTAGTGTATCATTGTAGAATCATGTCAAAATTTAAATCTTAGCCTCAAGATCTCACACTCACAGACAAGTACTTAAAAATGAAAGGAAGTCAGGCCATTCCAACATATACATTAACAGAATGCCTTTTCTCAAAAAGAAGAAGCATATATACATATATGAAATAACTCCGTAATACAGAACAATAATTTTATGTAGACATAAGAGACTTTCTTATAATTATTGTTATTTATTAGATTTAATTTAAAACTAGATTTTGGCCCTGTCGTTAAAAAGGCAGGATATATTTTTTGTTTTATACTTTTTAAAAAATAAGTTTAATTTTATATTTGTATTTTAAATTATATTTCTGTTTTGTTTGTATAATAATTTTCCTAAATGATTAATAAGAAGTTCAAATAATTATATTAAAATAATTAGATCACACATATATTAATATGTCATGTATATATTTTAATTGTATTGATAAACTACAAATATTTTCACCAGGGATTTTAGTCTACTAAAATACTTACCAAAAAATCTAATATAAAATCTCATATATTTTTAAAGAATATATGAAATTAGAGAAGTAAAATAAAATATAATTAAATATAGAAAGGTATAAAGATTACTCACACAAGGCCCATCCCAATAATAAAAAGAGGTGGTAAACTCCTAAATCCAGAAAAAGCCCAAAGCTTTCTCTCCGTCGGTTCAAACAAACTCTATATTTCATCGCTTCTCCTTCTCGTCACTACTCAAAAACCCTAACATTGATTCTCGCGATTCGATCAAAATCACCAACAATGGACGATCCTTCGACCATCGCTCGCAAGACATGGGAGCTCGAGAACAACATCCTCACCGTGGACCAGCCCGACTCCTCCTCCTCCGACGGAATATTCTACTACGACGAAGCGTCTCAGACCAAGGTCCAGCAGGAGAAGCCTTGGACCTCCGATCCCAACTACTTCAAGCGCGTCCAGATCTCGGCCCTCGCCCTCCTCAAGATGGTCGTCCACGCGCGCTCTGGCGGCACGATCGAGATCATGGGTCTTATGCAGGGGAAGACCGATGGCGATACCATCATCGTGATGGACGCCTTCGCTTTGCCTGTCGAAGGAACCGAGACTAGGGTTAATGCTCAGGCTGATGCTTATGAGTACATGGTTGAGTACTCTCAGACCAACAAGCTGGTATCTTTTCTCTCCCTGTAGTTCATTATCTCTTTACAAAGTTTCGATTTTGCGTGATGTTTAAGGTTGATTACTGCTAGGGTTTGTGATATACTAGGGTTTTAGAGATACCCTCATCGTTAGAAGCTTAAAGTCTCTGTCTTTCGAACTGTTTGATTGGTTACTACTAGGGTTGTGGTGTATACTAGGGTTTTAGAGATACCCTCATCGTTACAAGCTTAAAGTCTCTGTCTTTCGAACTGTTTGATTGGTTACTACTAGGGTTTGTGGTATACTAGGGTTTTAGAGATGCCCTCATCGTTAGAAAGCTTAAAGTCTCTGTCTTTATTGGTTTATTGATGTGTCTTTGAACGATTAGGCTGGGAGATTGGAGAATGTTGTGGGATGGTATCACTCACACCCTGGGTATGGATGCTGGCTCTCGGGTATTGATGTCTCAACGCAGATGCTTAACCAGCAGTATCAGGAGCCTTTCTTGGCTGTTGTGATTGATCCGACGAGGACTGTTTCGGCTGGTAAGGTTGAGATTGGGGCGTTCAGGACTTATCCGGAGGGGCATAAGATCTCTGACGATCATGTTCTCTGAGTATCAGACTATCCCTTTGAACAAGATTGAGGACTTTGGTGTTCATTGCAAACAGGTATCATACTATCCTCGTTTTATTGCTTTTTCTTTTAATCTTGGAGGCGTTTCTTATGTTTTGATTGTTTTTGGATGTGACAGTACTATTCGTTGGACATCACTTATTTCAAGTCATCTCTTGATAGCCACCTTCTGGATCTCCTTTGGAACAAGTACTGGGTGAACACTCTCTCTTCTTCCCCGCTGCTGGGCAATGGAGACTATGTGGCCTGGACAGATATCAGGACTTGGGTAAATAATTCTTGGATATGCAAAGAGCAAGTTGATTTTTAACCTTTTTCATTGAGGTAGTTCTTAATATTTCTCTCTTTTTCTTATCACTGTCACCAATGAAGCTGAGAAGCTTGAGCAAGCAGAGAGTCAGCTGGCGCACTCCCGGTTTGGAGGAATACCGGCCAGTCTTCACAGGAAGAAAGAGGTTTGTCTAAATATAGAGCTTTATGTTTTCTGTGTGTTCTTGACTGTCTGAGATTACGAACTTTTGAGCTCTTCCACATGTCTCTTGTCAAAGTTTTTACTCATCTAGAGGTTTAACATTTGGCTAAATTAACTGCTACTATCAACATATAGCTACTTTGATTGATAGTTTGTAGATAGAAAATCTTATCATCAGCCTATCAAAATCTTATAGGAACTCTACCTTCACATAATATTGGTTCAACTAGTTGTTACCAATAGTCTGTGTTTGGTTCCTAGAGTTCTGTTTTGAGAGCCCTAACTATGTGTGTTGTGGATCACTTTCTAGGATGAGCCTCCACTGGCTAAGATAACTCGGGATAGTGCAAAGATAACTGTTGAGCAGGTCCATGGATTAATGTCACAGGTGAGTAAATACAATCTGACATACTTTTTTTTTCAATTTTGGCTCATGAATCCATGATATCGACTCTCAAAGTCTTTCCATTCATCCCTGTGCAGGTTATCAAAGACATATTGTTCAACTCAGCACGCCAGTCCGACAAAACTCCCAGCGACCCGTCAGAACCAGAGCCGATGATTACATCGTGAAGTTGTTCTTTTCTTTTGTCTTACGCGAGTGCAATTGACTTCGCTTTTACCCGGTTTATGAGGCAAATATGCACACTGTTTTTCGTTTAAACTCCCCTCTAGTGTAGTACCTGCTTTAGACAAGTTCTTTGGGATGAGCTTTCATTAAATGACATTAACATGACAAGCATCAGTCATTGTGTTGTCTCCTTGAAAACTATCTTGAAGTTGCTAGAAAAAGTGCAAACAACGATAATTCCAGAAACAGAGAGCATATAAACATGTAAATGTGAAGTGTCAATTTAAAAAAAAAGCATGTGAAATGACTTTGGTCCATCACTGGTAATTTAGTCAAAAATCAGACTCCGCAGCCATTTTCTTCGACTGCGAAAAAATCTAGTCAGAAGCGATCATGCTGCAGCGTTGAAGTTGTGGATCCGTGAAGAATGTACGCACCTGATCTAGAATCTTGTACTAAGTGTAAAATACAACAGTGTGGGTTTTTATGAAGCTTCCGAAGTGCAGAGAAATAGAGAGAAGAGTGCTATAATGTTCAACTTTTTTTAATCTTTTAGAAAGAGCTATTGGCGTGGTGGAGCATATTTCTACAATTTCTTTCTTGTCCTCTAACACATCAATTTGTGAGGTAAAAAATGACACTAATCTATGGATTATGCATAAGAAGCTGAGGATTCAAGTTCAAAATCCTCCTGATAGATCCATTTCGGTTGCTCAAGTAGAGAGTTGAACTAATCAGATTTGTTTCCTTTTTGTTTGTATACTCTGTTTTCTGTTTTATCTTTCTTAAAAGTTAAAATAAAATAGATCACTTTTAACATCTTTATAGTTGTCATTGTACTAACTACACATGCTTACTTGCACAACAACAACTAGTTTAGACTCCTAGTCTCTAGATCAATCTCACACTTCAAACCTCAACTATTCTGACAACTCTTACCAACTCTCTTAACACATCCGTGACCCAAGTGGTAGACATCTTTCAGAAAAAAATCTGGTGGCTCTGGCCTGAACAAGGATCTTACAGTGTCTCAGCTTCTACTGAGTGCGGCTTCAGAGCAATATGTAAGACAAGGCGTCTCTCAGAAGCGAATCGGTGAAGCCAACATTGCTAAGGTTTGTGTCTTAGACTCAGAATTTTTATCAACTTCAGTGGGCTGATGGAAGCAAGCAGATCATAATTAAAACTTTCCTGATGTTATTTTAAATATTTTTCTTACAATATGTTGCGAGGAAAGACTTGAAAGATGAATATGGTATATGGATGGTCTATAAGATGCTGAAATATAGCACATAACCATATGTAAGAAAACATGTACTCTTAATTTGTCACTTTAGGTTGACTCAAACAGTAGTCGAGGTTGCAGTACTAGAAGAGGTTGTGTGCAACTGGACTGAAAAGCATACACCGAGATAGCTAAAAACAAGAATAAATGTGAGTACAGTGTTCATTATTGTTCTGTAAGAATGGGTTTGTAAAACTAACAAAGACTTTGAATAATGCATTATTTCATATAAGAAGGATAAATCTTAGACATTCCAAGGGTAAGAAGTAGAGACTTGATGACCTAATTAAATTCTAAGGCTACAACTAACATGTCCATCATGTGTGCTGATATTATACTTAAATATGCAATCATTTTTTTTCAGTCTTTCAAAAAGCACATGTTTTTTAGTGCTTGATTTTCTTACATTAAATCCTAAACAGACATTTTTTTTTGTCTTGTTGATTAGCCATCCCTAGGCTAAAACAACATAACAAAATAAGCTGATACATGCATCAGCTTTGAGTTTAGCACATGAGTGATTTTGATGCTTGTGCTCCATTAGCAACATCATCACTCTATCTAGAGAGAACCCTTTTCTCTCGTGAAGATGCAGTTGCAAAGAAGGTGGGAGATGACAATACGACATAACCACCATATGAAATTGGAGATCCCATTGGGGATCCGCAAATAAAAGCCACCTCAAGTTCCATAAAATGGGGTGGCTTTTAGAGTGAAACAAAAGTGTTGAGAGATAGCCAGAGAGTATCCAATAAACCATAGATGACTCAGTGACTTGATGATGACGATTGTGGTGATAGCTTTGATAGCTATCAAAGGTAAGGAATGAGAGGTGGCTGAAGGGGAAAGCCTGTTACACCTGTGACACAAAAGTACACTCTTCAAAAACTTTATAACAATGCATCTTTTTTTTGTTTTTTGGCTTTTGGTGTATATATTAGTATATGCATCATAATACGAACCTTGTTGAAGAGAAATGGTGGCAGGAGAGTAATGGTGAGGGTTGTCATAAGCAGAGAAGTGGTGATAAAATGGCTGTGGTTGTGAGAATTGGACGCCACCTTGTCCTCCACCGCAAGGATAAAAAGGAGCGGCTGATGCAGCAGCTGCGGTTAGTCCACCGCCTCCACCGTTTCCGTTTCCATACAGTCCGTATTGTCCCCCTGAGTTGCATCCGTACACGCCGTATAAGTTCTGTAAAACATCACATTATAGATTATAAGGTTATAGTATATTATATGATCATGACATGAATAACTGTATTGTTAAAGACAAAAGAGAATATTCGATTCGTTATACAAAGTTACTGACCGTAGGGAATGGAGAGTAATCTGACGAGTAAGGTGAGTACCTGCGAGTATCAAAATCCAATGTTTATTACAAAACAAATTAAAGTGACATCAAGTACGAGTACACGTGGTCATGACACAAGACAGCATGGAAGCATGTGAGGAGAGAGAGGAGTTAAAAGAAATGATTGGTGAAAGAGGGAATCAGTTTTACTTTTACAAGCTGTCGTTGACCACCTTTGTCAGGCATTATTAAACAGTGAAAATTAAAAAAGAGTTATCTAATTACTAATAGTAATAATAGTGTCGGTCCACAAATTAAAATGGAAACATCAAAGGACAGCCAGCTATTCCCGCCAGCTATGTTATGCAAATTGTTTTGTTCGATTTATTGATGACTATGAGTTGTATGGTATCATGCATGCATGTACTATCATCATGATCATTACATGTAATAAAAAAAAGAATGAAGAGACAAAGAGTATACCCAAAGAGATTGAGAGGGAGGTGGGGATAGTGAGTGAAAGTGGGTGGTGGTCCAAAACCAGTCTGCATTGTGCTCATCATCACTCTCATATTATTAATCCTTCCTCCTCCTAGCACATTCATCAACCATCATCATCAGCATGACTTTGATATGATCAACAAGAAAGATGTATCTATGGTCCATTAACATCAATCACCAACTATATATACAATGTAACTCCAAAACTTAATTGGCCACACCAATTTAATTATAATCAATATAACCTACTTTATATAGACATTAACCATATATTAACTAGGAATTATTCTTTTCTTCTCTTGCTGTAATTTGCATAAATCATGAAGGCATATATATACAAACACAGTTAGAAAGAGAGAGGGAGAATATATATTAAAACCATGGTTAGGAGTGGAGGGTTTGGATCGTTGAAGACCAAGAGAGGCAAGGTTGCAATTAGCTCTTCTTCCGTCGATCACCGGAGTACCGTCCACACAAGCCCTCCTCGCCGCCTCTGCTTCCTTGAAAGTCACCTGAGATCATTACAAATTTACTAATTATTTCGCCTTCTCTCTATATATGTGTATAAATAGAAAGAAGGATATGTTTGTACATACGAATCCATATCCCTTGGATCTGCCGGAAGCCTTGTCGGTGATGACTACAGCTTCCAAGATCTCACCAAACTGCTCGAAGTGCTTCTTCATCGTATCCTTGTCCGTCTCCCAAGCTAGTCCTCCCACAAACACCTTTGTGTACGTCGTGTCACCCAACCCTATTCCTCCCGCCATTTAGTTTTATCTTTGTGAGATTGTGAGGGGACACAAAAGGTTAGTCGAAGTAGGCTACAAAAGAGACTATATATAAATAGTAGGCAAAGAGATTAGAGATCGGCTTAATAGATTCACAAGATAAGTTTATTTTTAGGGTTTTAAGATTGGTTATGTAATGAGAATAAGAAGATGGTAGAGGAAAGAAAAGCGAAAAAATAACAATAATGATAAAAGTGACACTCGGAAAAAGATATTTGTATAGACAATATTGCCCCCAACTTCTCAATGCATTTCTTTTACGCGATTCGTAGCTTCTGTCTTTCACGAAGCCTACTCAAAGGTTATGTGGTGTTGACGCGCGGCTGATAGGCATGGTGATAGAGGCTTTGGTGTTTCTTGTTTATTGCATCTCCTACGGTACGTTCAATTATTTAAATGGAGAGTAAAGGAAGAAAATGGAATTTAGATTTTTAAAATGTTTTGTGTCCTCATTTTTCTGAACAACACACATATTATACAGTTGGCCAAAGTTAATCAACGGTTGTAGTTGAATTTTCACTTGTGATTCACACTTATATATGCGAACTACTTGATTTTATTGATGAATAGTTTGTGGTTCTTCTTGTTTTTTTTTAGCTAAAATTTGAATAGTTTGTGGTGCTTGCAACTGGTTATATGAAATTTGCAGGATAAATCCGTTGTAATTTTAGTTGTGTAGATGGAGTAGATTTGAGGCATTAGTTGTTGTATCACTTGTAAATCAAATATACTCTGTCACTTGTATAAATATAAACTTTAAAAGGCTTGTATTACTTTTTTTTCTAAGAAGAAACCAAAGCCAACCATACAGTCTCATCTCAGTATAGTGGTTAGAAAATAGAAAGTAAGATCATAAATATTTTAACCAACTAGACCGAACATTCTTATCTAAATATGGTCTTTCATTTACCAATTCTTTTCTGGCAGCCTAGAAGCTAAAGGATGAAGTATATAGAAGACGGAGATGGTGTTTGTCTTTCATTGTTGCTTGTATGTTGCAAATGATGTTCCTGTTGGGAAGTATGAATAGAAAGGAAACTATACTAGAAAAAAAGAGAATTAGATGGCAACCTACCGGTCTATGCACCAAAAGGGATGCACATCCACGAGTTAATCAATGCAAGACGTCGATGGAGGACACGATTCTATTAAGGTCTGGGTCAGATGAGTATAACTCCTGGTCTTCATTTTCTAAAACATAGGAGCAGATACGATTGCATAAAGAAAAACATAGATGGAACAAGGTGATTTGGTTTGTTCAGGGGGTGCGTAGATTTGCATTTATTTCTTGGCTAGCAGTGAGCAGTCTATGATAAACATTGCAACAGGCACACAAATAGAAAGGTGGGGAGTAGCATAAGGTTGTCTGTTTTTGGTGAATCTAATGAGTCTAGGGATATATCACCTTTTTCGTCTGCCCTTACACTTTCACTGTATGGTTGGCGCCTTGGCGGTTATGGGTGATCTATTAGAAATTAATGCTGATCCAGATTGGGAGACAACCCTTACTCTTCTGGTGACAGGTTAATCTTAATACTGCTGCGGTTGGTGTTTCAACCATCAATGTACTACATATAGAAAGAGAGAAATGATAAGACACACATGAAAACTAAATTTGGTGGTCCAGATGACTATACTTATTTTTTTTCGAACTTAAGATGACAATACTTATTAATAAAACTGCTAGAAACATGATTATGTCCTCTAGTTACTTTGAGAATCCCAAACTTCTGGAACTGCTCCAAAGATGACTCAGAGGACATTAGTTCATCGCAAAAGTTTCAGTTTTTCAGTCTTATTCTTGTGATTCTTTTGTGTACATAAACATTTTCTTACTTAATTAATTAATATAAATTTAACATTTCACCGAAAAAGAAAGTGTTCCCTAAAGTTGAACCCGTCAATTACTGATTTTGAGGATTCATATTAAGGATGAAATTACTCACTGTATTCGGTTACAAAGAGTCCAGGATGTCAATGAAGGTCCAGTCTGGAAAAGAAATAATTTTTTTTTGACAAAAAGCAATTAATTAACACAGAGAATGCAAATGATTACTCATTAGCCTGTTCGTTCGGTGAACGCAGAGTCAACCATTCGCGATCAAAAAAATGTAAAAGAAGTTAATTGACAGCTCAGCAACCAATCAAATTAGAGAGTTAGAAGGTGAAATCATGGACGCCAGCGACACCTCAACGGATGAGCGGGAGACGCTGTTATTTGCAGCGGCAAGAAATAAACGGAAAAGACGAGTAATGACAGATGCCGGCGACAATTACATAACAACAGACAGTTAAAAAAATTCCCATTTGTTCGTTAATTTTTGGTCGCAGCTTGTGCGTCAGAAGAACGAACAGGGCTATTATAAGCTAACAACGTTTTAAAACACGAAATTCCACTAAACTAAATTATAATTGACCAAATCCATTCAACAAATAAATTCAAACCCATAACAACGTATAACAATAAATTCTATCAGACAACAAATGTAACAGACAACTTTCAAACAACTAGATTATCATCATCGATCAATTTTCGTTTTACCTCAACAATGTTGTAATCCGAATCTTCGAGGAGTGTATATGCTGCAATCGCTTGATCATTCACTGGTACATAAACAATTAATCTTATTGATAAACAAGGTCTGTACAAGTTTACAACTGATTTTGAAAAAAACAATTGTTTTTTCCAGCATAAAGCCGTTTTGAGTTTGTTAGGATATATACTTTGCGTAGATGGAGTAAATTTGAGGGTAAATCAAATACACTCAATCACTTGTGTAGTGCCTAGATTTGTAGAGATTTTATGTATATAAGTATGTTATAGGATATGTATTTCTCTTTTTAATTTTTTAGTTTATTTATTTTTTAGCAAAATATGATTGCAAAGCATCAAAAATAACTATATATATATATTACTTTTGAATAAAATTTAACTTCACAACGTTTATCGTTCGAGTAAATGTATATCGCTTGTAAATAAACCTAAAATCTAAACAAGATTTCTACCGCGTGCTTAACTACAGTACATAATCCTCTCCATGGATGCATGTGTTGTACTGTGTGATACCATTGCCAAACCAGTTTCCCGAGAGGAATCAGAACTCTCATCTTCTCGGTTGATTCGTGAAGTGGATGGGATATTCATTGTCTACAAAAAGAATATCACCAGCGAAAACTGATATTATGTTTGGAACCATTCTTACAAGCAAACAAGCTCATCAACGTAGACAACAATGTCTAATTACAATATTATCTATATATCATTATCTCTTAATATTTTAAAGTCATGGGATGTGATTCCAGAATCTATATGTTTATTCTTTTCTTTTTTGACTAAGCTATATGTTTATTCTCATTTGTCTATTTATAACTTATCATTTACATAGTTTATGCATATATCAGGATTTGTCAGGGTCGGAATATCAAGTTGTTTATATAAATCTAATTAACTCCCTCCTCGTCAACGAACATGTTGTTTTCGCTTAACTGTAAACTAGATACAAACAAATTCGTGCGTTCCTTAAATTACGTATACTGACCATGTTTTGTGTATAAATAAACTACCTTTGCATACAAAAGCCTAGAGTATAGTTTGTGGCTAACTACGAACAACGAACATGGCTAAATGTTTTCTGCCTCCGCTTCCTATCTTATTGACTATTCTTCTTCTTGCCTTCGCCGTTACAGAATCCAAAGCGTACTCCACAACAACGGCCGTTCGAAGGACATAAGCCGGATAAACTCACCCACCTCCACTTCTACTTCCATGACGTAATCACCGGTGACAAACCAACCGCCATAAGAGTCGCTGCGCCGCCTGGAACAAACTCCTCCGCAGGTCTCATTTGGTGTGGTTATGATCGCCGACGACCCGTTGACAGAGGGACCAGACCCGAGCTCGAAGGAAGTCGGGAGAGCTCAGGGGATGTACACATCGACGGATATGAACATCTTAAGCTTCACAATGGTCTTCAACTTGGTGTTCACGGAAGGAGAGTTTAGCGGCAGCACCTTAGCGATGTATGGACGGAATCCGATAATGTCGAAGGTGAGAGAGATGCCGATCATCGGAGGCACCGGTGCGTTCAGGTTTGCTAGAGGCTATGCACAAGCTAGAACTTATAAAATTGTTGGTTTAAATGCCGTGGTTGAATACAATGTATTCATTTGGCATTAATTATTTGGGATTTCGTTTATTATGTAATTCGATAATGAAATATTGTTTCACTTTTGTTTGTTGTGGTTTGTGTCGTTGAAATTTTGAAAAGTGTATACGTTGTTGTAATGAATCGATACGTGTAGGTGTCTTCGGTTTGTTGTGTGTAACTTGGTGAGTTATATTGATATGGCTAGCTCTGTCTATATGCACATTATATTGTATTCCAAATCTTGTACGAGTGACTGCAATTGCGCGTGGAATCGCATGTTTTAGCCACACATATAGCCATATAGGTAAGTACAGTTTCCTTTAACTGGTGGTACCTATAGTTAGACTTAGATACAAATTGAGTTTCGTGACAAAAAGATACAAATTGAATCTAGAATACTCGTACGCAATGTTCGAAGCTACAAAAACCAAAGAAATTCAAAGCTTAATTCAAGACCTACAACTAGTGTTCCAAAAAAAAAAAAATCAATACCTACTGAATTGTTTGGACTCTAAACAACTTTTGTATTGTTATTGTATGTTTGACTTGAAATGGTTTATTCTACTAATTCCACCAATATTTAATATAATTAATTTGAATGAAATGTAATAATCATTTCATCAATTCCATAAAATACAAACAGAATATAAAGAATAACATTTATATATACTTTTTGAATGAAAAATATTTCTATATATTTCTCTATAATGCTGATAAAAGTATAAATTGACTAAATGACTATCAGAACATGAACACTTCTGTCGTACGTAGAATTACCGACTTTTAAAAGAAAGAACATGAAATCTGATTATAGGAAATATCGATTGATATAATGGTAGCAAAACGCAACACAATATTCAATTTTATATATACTTACTGAAATACTGTATATATAATACAAATAAAATTGCAATAATAGGAGAAATTTTAAAATAAAATATAAAAGATAATCTTCAAATATAATAAAATAATTCTACTATAACCTAGTAGGGCAAATTGTGCAATCCACGAAAAAGTAATGGTACGCGGACAAAATCAAAGGCTCAAGTTCCGTTAGTTTCTTCTAGGTTTGGTAACATTTCTCAATACATTATGGGAAGAGGGGCGTATGCAGCCGGTCCCTCTCCCTCTAATCAAGACCCACATCAATATCTATTTGTTAATCTCTCGTCAACGGACATGTTATTGTCACCAATAAACCAATAAAGTTGAAAGTTGAAACGTTACAAAAAAATATTATATAAACCAATAAGGCAATAACCTATGTGTACAAATATCACATTTACACACAATAGCCTAATGTAGTATTTCTTGACTTTGTAGCTGACTAACAACACAACAATCATGGCTAAACGTTTTCAGCTTATTCTTCCTCTCTTCTCAACGATTCTTCTTCTTGCCTTCACTGCTGCAGAATCCAACTCTTACTCCAAAACGACTCCGTTTCAAGGATACAAGCCAGAGAAACTCACGCACCTCCGCTTCTATACTTCCATGACGTCATTTCCGGTGACAAACCCACCGCCATAAGAGTCACAGTGCCTCCCGTCGTAGACTCCTCCGCCGTCTCATCATTTGGTGTGGTTGTGATAGCCGACAACCCTTTGTCTGAGGGACCCGACCGGAGCTCCAAGGAAATCGGGAGGGCTCAGGGGATGTATGCGTCGACGGATATGAACATCTTAAGCTTCACAATGGTGTTTAACTTGGTGTTGACGGAAGGTGAGTTTAACTGCAGCACCGTCTCTATGTACGGACGGAATCCTATATTCTCAAAAGTGAGAGAGTTTCCGATAATAGGAGGAACCGGTGCGTTCAGGCTCGCTAGAGGCTATGCACAGGCCGAGACTTACTCGATTAGTGGTTTGGATGCCGTGGTCGAGTATAATGTCTTCATTTCGCATTAAATGACGATGAAAGCCAAATATCGAACTTGGTACGTGATGACTAGAGTGAACGAACGTAACCAATAACGCTGAATCATTCAAACATTTGGCAGTAATTGTTTGGGGCTCTTTTAATAAATTGTAGTTACACTTCTTTTGTTGATGTTCTTATATTTTGATTTTGCTTTTCTTTAAAACCTGATGTTGTTGTTGTTGTGTCGACTAAAGTTTAACAAAAGGTGTGTGAGTATATTTTATTGGAAAAACTCGACAATAAATTGATTGACTCCTAGACATTATACTGGAAACATGCCTTTCAACAAAGTCTATAATCTATAAAACTTTTTTATATTCTTTTTTTTTTTGATAAAAGACTTTTTTATATTCGTCCGCTTAGTTCAAGCTTACTATGAAAACTTCTCTTAAAATCACCACCAAAATCGTGTCTACTTCTAGTATAGCACTATTTCAGATTCAACACTCCCACTAGTGATTTTGCTGCCACCAATCCTGAATAAAACCACCTGCCGCTGCTAAAAAAGTATTTATACCATCAAATGACCACGTTAGATGTTCGTGACCTATGACAACTAACTTAGCCAAAGACTTTAGTAGTTAAACGGTACATGTTGAGTGCCTCAAGCTTTGGCCTGACGAATAAGGTTTCCTATGTTTTCCAGTTTTTACTATGTTTCCTTCCCAAATTTTTGATTTATTGATTAATAGTTTCCTTTGTTGAAACTTGAAACAATAATTTTTCAGTAGTGATAACTGCAATTGAGTTCGACAATAAGTCAATAACACTTCTGGAAGGAGGTCGACTATGGCAATTTTTCATCAAGACATAACTATTCATTATAATTTAATAAAAAGCAAATCAAAGTTGTAAATTTTGATCTTATAACAACAAACTATAAAATAAGTAATGTGGGTTAAATTTGCTTTGAATGTGTGGTTTTAGAAAAGATGTTAGGTTTTTTTTTTGAACAAAAGAAAATATGTTAGGTAAAGTAACATAAAAGGTCAATGAAATCGTTATTTTAGACTGTAAAAAAAAATAGAATAATAAATTTATTTGAATCACCAAATCCAAATTTTATATTAAGATACATGGAGTTTTTGTTATTGTGAAAGGAATAATTGAAAAAAGTTAATGGATCAAATAAAGTATTTAGCTATATTTTATATATTGGTATAGATTTTATTTATTTTTAAAAAATCATACAAACATGTACCATCAGTATAATTTCTTTAAAGTAATAATTTATAAATTAATACTCTACAAATTAATATAATTTCATAGTTTCAAATTAAGTTTTTGGTTCAATTAATATCTCGATAAATTAATAATCTCTATAAATTAATAAAAAATCATAGTTTTGGTGTAATCACAACATTATTAATTTACAGAGGTTTCACTGTAATAATAATATGAGTTATTACTGTACTTTTTCAACCGCTTTATTTTAGTGCAACACTGCTAATGTTATGATTGAAAATTTTCTGATTGAAAATTATGACAATGTTCAAATAATTTTATAACGGTAAATTGATCCGTGCGTAGCCGGGCGATAATACTAGTTTTATTATAAAGCGTACAACATGGTCATGGTCATGAAGTGAACAACGATAAACTTGTCGATTACATAAGATTCTTCTCCGTGACTTCTCAAAAGGTACTTTGGTACATAATTATGGACCTCTTCCTCTACGCGATTTAGAGGGCGGCAGATACATAGGAGCAGTGGGAGGGAGAGGGGACTCTAGAGGCCGTTCTTGACCTGCCAAATTAGCAATATATACATCACATATATATGCAGAAGTTATAATAACCCCAAGTTAAAAAAGTATATCTAGTAAAAGTCATTTATGATATGTAAGCTGCTTCTTTCAGAAAACCATTTAACAGCAAAAGCAAGAGCTTGGATATGTATACTAACGTAGGTTGCGTTTAGCCTCGGCGACTCCAGTTTGAAAGGAGACTAATAAGAGCAGAAGAATCAAATTGAGAACAAAACCAACTATATCTGGTATCTTGGTGGTAGCCATTGTTTAGGATAAAACACTCGACTCTCCATCAGTTCCATATATATAACAAGACAAGCTCATTATGCTATATAATCTTTTTTTTTTCTTCTTTCAAAAAAGCTAGTGTGAAAGTATTGAAAATGAAACATCGTTGAAATTGTAGTACTCACCTACTACATTTCTTATTTTAAATTTTATATAGAACTGTCTGATAGTTGACTAATTACTTCTTGAGCAGTCAACTACAGAAACCGGTTAGATTCCATATACCGGTTCAGCGCAGCAGTATCTTTCCTATTTTTGAATCTCAAGGCGAACTTGACTTGAATAAGTAACATGGCTCTACAGTGTAAAAAAAAAGAAAAAAAAAACCAAAACTCTCATCATCAAAGAGACAAAACGAGCATAATGAATGTTGAGCAAATCAATAACAAGACCCAAGCCCCACCACCGGTCTTTTCTGCTCGTCTTGTCCCTATACCGACCAAAACTGCAATAACCGCTATAGTTCCAAAACCTATACACAAGGTGAACACTATCAAACCTTTCTTCTCCATCCACTCCACTCTCTGCCAAACTTCTTCAACCCTCTTACTCACGTTTTCATTCTCTTTCTCAGCTCTCTCCATCTCTTTCTCTACTCTCTTTCTCCACTCTTTCATCTCCTCTGCTTCACTCACCATCCTCTCTTGTCTCTCCTTCATACTTTCCACGTCAAGTCTCAAAGTCGCAATCGTCTTTTCTCTCACTTCGGTTTCGCGGTCCATCTCTTTGAATATGTTCCCAGTATCTCGTGTTCAGTTCCTCTAAGTATCTCTCTAGAACCGATAGGTTCACGTCCAGTGACCTTAACTTCTGCATCAGTATCTTCAGCACCTGTGTCTCCTGGCATTCTGCTTCCTGGCTGATGACGCCTTACCTCTTCCACTGGCTCTGTAACCTTATTACTAGCCATTGATGATTCAGCTTTTGCTACTGTATTCTCTTGTGATGTTTCCCGTTCCTTCTCCCTCTCTGTGGAACCATCATCGCCTTCAGAGGACTCTGCTTGCTGCTTTACAGGCTTCTCCTTCTGCTCGGAATCTCCCTCTCGCTGTGTTGAATACTTTTTTGTTGTCTTCCACAGATATCAAATCCTCCAGCATTCTTTCTACGGCATCCACTCCGTACACCTCTACTAAACTCAACGTGCAGTAGAATTCCTGAACCATAATGGCTTAGAAATTTCAGTTTCAAGTACCTCACCCACTTCGGCTCCGACGAGTGTGAAGTTCTGCTCTTGCTTCACGTTCGCAGCTGTGAAGTTACCCATGTGAACCCACTGTATCAGTCGGATAAACCAAGGTGCCTTGAAGCTCAAACTCTTTTAAGTTGGACGAGTAATGCTCGAAGTTGGCGATCTTGATGGTATTGACCAACGTTTCCTCTGATAGTTCTATGACAACGTATTTACCTTCAGCAGAACACGGATTCCTGAGGTACTTGTCGTTGTCCCGGCTTAGGATGCTTGTAGCCCCCTTTGCTTCCTTGTTAGAAGACAGAACCTTGGCTCCTTTCGAAGCAGATGCATAGTTGTACTCTTTCCCTCCAGGCTCCATCCTGTGAGTCACACCGCTGACTTGACTTGATAACGATTTGTTTCTGGAGTGAGAGGCTCTGCTCTTGAACTCATCAAGGCCAAGCGGAACAGCACGAGAGAGTTGATCAGCCTTTGAAGCGTTGATCTCTGTACCATTCCCTGGATCTGTTGTTTTGTTCAAAATCTCTTTGTCTTTGTTTTCTGTATCATTCCCGGTGCCTGTCTTGTTCGTCTGAATTTGCTTCAAAGACTCATTTACTTGACTTTCTGTATCATTCCCCCCTGTGCTTGTCTTGTTCGCCTGACTTTGCTTCAAAAGGTGGACATTGTCATTGCCCTCTACATCATTCAATATACATGTCTTGTTCATCTCGCTTTGCTTGGAAAAGTCAGTGTCTTTGCCTTCCGTATCTGTCTTGTTTGTCTCACTTTGAATCGAAAGATCATTATTGTCCTTGTTTTCTGAACCATCACTCCCTGCATCTGTGCTATTGATAATATCTTCTTGCTTCACAGACTTTTCTTGGTCTTCACTTTCCTCAGACGAGGTAGTTATATCGTCGTTCGGACTCAGATCAGATGTACCATGAAGAGAATCAGACTCTAGTAATGGCGGTGCATCATCGAAAGGCACAGCCGTCTCATCAAGATCAGGTATTCCAACAGAGTCAACATCTGCAAGTAAGTAGACAAGAGTTTGGTTCTTAATATGCTGCTAATGAGGTAGAGATCATAGTGATCATTCACAGAACTTCGAAATGGTGTACCTTTACCAGCATCTCCATGGCTAATGAAGAAGGTGGAGAGGAAGAGAAGTAGCCAGAGGAGAAAAACAAGAGAGAGAGAGACTCTGTAGAAACTCTTGTTCATCATCATCATCCCATTAGAAGAATTGCTCTGAGAAACTCTTCTTCTTCTTCTAGTTCTAGCCAGAAGAGTTTGCATTTGCAGCAGAGAGTAAACGCCCTGTTATCAGCCAAGCATACACACAACATTAAAACGAAGACTTTGTTTCTTCTACAAAAAAAAGAAAACACAATATATACTGTAAAGCAAAGCTGCAAATAGAGGAGGCGTTTTTTTCGACAATGATAAAAGCAAGTTTAGAGGAAAAATAAAGATGATCCAGAAGCTCAATATTTTGATCGGGTAGAGAATGGACCTGAGAGGGATTCCTCTCTAGAGGATTATTCGGTAGGGTTCTCCGATTCGAAATCCGCTGCCGATTAGGAGATGTGATGATCTGCGGGGTAGTATCACTGACGGCGACGAGGCGTAGACGGAAACAGCAATCTATCTTTCTCTTGGGGGAATCTAAATACGTCTACGCCAAGCAGAAACTAACACGAGATGCAAACGGTTTGCACCGTGAAAAAAAAAAGAAGAAGAGTCAAAAGCGACTTGAAACTGAAATCTTAGGCTGAGTCGATGAGGAAAAAGACGAAGATGATGACTTGTTCCCAATTTTTTTATTTTTTTTTTTGTACATTTTTTCAATTTTTTATTAGTATTTTTTTTTTTAACGTCTAACTTTATTGATTTCAAATCAGTGTAACAAATTACATGAAACATAGATTACAAAAAATATGTTGTTAAAAAAAACTTTTAACAGAGACAGCAATAACACGATGCTTCCTAACGCCTTCGTAGGACAGGCTGATTCGCTAGCTTTTCTCCATTTCGTTCTTGGTCTTTTAAAATCTTTTTTTTGGCTCTCAATTTTTCTGAGTAAACATCTTTTATCAAAAAGATCTTTGGATGCGATCCATCTGTTACATCGCAATCCGTCCCAAACACTTCTGCTGCAGGAGATAACATACTTAGTTGTATATGTCCGTGACATCTCTATCCTTTTGTTTTGAAACCCATAACACCATATCTCCAATTTATTGTACTGTCGAAACAGCATCTTCTGCCTTTTTATTGCTTTGAAGTTTTCACTTCCTTGTAGTAATCCCTTACATGGTGGAACCGACGAGACTATAACCCATCCATTGATTATCAATATAACCTTTCGAAATATTTGAGCGAATGGTTGAAACCAATCACACATAACTACCACCATATAAAACATTATTATCATTCCACACCAACCCGTACATGATGAAAGATTCCCGTACCGTTCATTCAAGAAGATGAAATCTGGTGGTGGCCATGGTTGTTTCAGTGCTCGCCTCACACCATTAAACTGTGAGGCTAACAGACAAACATCGAATGGCTGAAGATAAGATGACCAAATCTCTACCACCGGAAAGACATCGTCAAACCCGGGATTTGATGGACGAACGCCGCCACTGAATCGAAGATCAATGACCGGAAAATACCACCCAAGTAAAGGGAAAACAATCACGCCGAAACCAACGAGGACCAACATCGATAACCAAAACAGGAAGTATGGAGAATCTGTCACCATCGGAGTTAGTGACACCCCATGATTTCCACCGGAAATCGGAAAGTAAAGATGAAATCTCCGATTCATCCAAAACAATATCGAAACAGAGAACACAGACTAATCTAACAGAAAATAGATAGGAATAAACGAAAAAGAAAAGATCCGGCGGCCAAACGCCGCCGAAAATCGGTGAAGGAGATGTACGGAGCGGTTTGTGTAAAGCGTCGTATTTTTTCTCGCACTCAGAGCGTTTTCCGTGATTGTTTTTACATACATTATTTTTCTTTTTCTTTAGTAAGAAATACTCCACTATGATATAGCGCAAAACAATGTACTCTTTTTTTCTTCATTTTACAGATTATTTTTTTGTGATTCCCAAATATTATGCTAATGTCCCAGTAATTGTTTTTGTAAATTCAAGTAGTAGTACTCTCTCTCTCTCTCTCTCTCTCTCTCTCTCTCTCTCTCTCTCTCTCTCTCTCTCTCTTTCTCTTTTATAATATGAATTAGTTTAAAATATTTTTTTTTGTTTCAAAATGTATATAATTTTATATTTTAATATATTTTTGTATTTCAAAATAGAAATTATTTTATTTTATTGTGTGACTAATGAAATAACGAATTTTTTGATTGGTTAAAGTTTTAATATTAAATTATATTTTTAAGTACAGAATTTTTAATAATTATATTTTTAATTAAAATTACATTTTGAAACTAGATTTATGATGACAATAAGTATCTATTTTCTACTATCTTGAACATCCTCAACTTTTTCTTTTTTGACTGAACATCCTCAGCTATTTTGTAAATCTATAACAACACAATCTTGAGTGAGACAATCAATGTGCAATAATTAAAAAATAAAAAGATTTTTTTTGGGGTAAAAAAAAAGCAGGTACATAGCTCTGAAGCGTAATTGCGTAAAGTAGTTATAATTCTTCTTCTTTCTATAAACCAGAAAAGGTAGGTGTGTATTGCGGGGGAAGAATGTGAACTGATTTGGGAAGAATGCCACCCGCTAGAATAACATATATGATCATCTTAATTCATGATTTGGATTTATTAGGGTAAAAAGCCAATAAAAAGGGAAGGCCCCACAAGGTTTGATGAGCTGTGATTGTGCTGTTGCGGCACGTTAACGTGATTGCCAGCTTGGACTTGTCCCCCTTCCCTTCCCTTCTTGAACAGTGTGTAAATTTGAAAACAAAAAGTCCATTATTCTAAAATTTGTTGGTTTAAACTTTACCAAGATTATTTAATTGAACCTACAATCAGATATTTGGGAATTGCAACAAATAAAAGTCGTTGCTTCTGTGTCTTTCTGATCCCACTAATTTCTTAACTAGCCAAGAGCCGAATATGGGCTTTCTAAACTAATTCTATTAATCATGACCTATAAGCCTACTAAAGTTTATATTTGAATAACCTTAATCGTTACTGTTTTCCGCGCGCAGGGTATTAGAGCATCATTATTGGAATGATTTGAGGAAGTCCTTCCGTTAAAGGACTTAAACTTTTTTTTTTTGGTCGGGAAACGGTTAAGGGATGTCCTGTAATTAAGGGATTTTTCCTTCTCTTTCTTCCTCGGTCCCTGCGTTTCGTGGTTCCCTCCCTCTAAAAGACTCTCCAAATCCCACCAATAAAGATGGTGTTAAACTAACTTCCTAGAAAGATGGATGGTGGATGCCCAAACCTCCCTGATATTCGCGCAGTGTCAGAATGTTAGTCTTTAATCGGTAACACTCAGTGGCAGACCCGGCTTTAGTTTTAAGGGGTTCAATATATAACTTAATAAAAAATATAATGTGAGATGGGTTCAAGAGAAATCGAATCCAGATTTATGGGGTGTCAACGGGGGTAATTAACCATGAGAGCCACATAATTTCCTTGTCATCCAAAAGCCCAAATAAAATTATCTTAACATTTATGGGGTGTCATATGACCCCCCTTCTTTCCTTAATGGGTCCGCCACTGGTAACACTCACTGCTATATGTTTGTTAAATCTCTGAACCAGCTAGGAGATGCTTTACTTATGTCTCTGGAATCTAAGCATAAGACATACTCGTGAGAGAAGAACATAGGCACCAGCATGCTTATTGTCCCTACTGAAAATGTCTCTGATTTCCCCCTCCAAGGATTTTATGAAGTTCGTATAATACTGATTTCTTAGTTTCTCTATGCAGCAATGCCGCTCTCCCACACCAGCTCCTCTTATCATCATAAGGTTGGAATAAATTGAACAGCAGATATGTATCTCCCGTAGCGGATCAATGTTTAAATATATATATGGATGCAGAGTGCAGACCTTGTAGCCAGAGTAAAAGCAGTAGAAAGGACAGACTGCATAGGAAAGGGAATCGCGCCTCTGCATTGAATAGCAAATTACATTGCATTTTCGCTGTCGCCAGGAGCAAGTGAGAATACTTGGCATCAACTTTCTGCTCACCATGGAGGTCGCAGCTAAAGTACCATCTGATTTAAAGTTAACCAAGCAAGCAAAAACACCTTTTTCTCGTCCCACAACGAACCACTACATAAATATTAATTACTTGATACTAGAGATTCAAGCTGAATCTCTTGCACATTATATAGTGATCCATATGAGAACCCCCCATATAGCTCGTAGTCTTGAAGAGGCTTGGGACCTGTAACTTCCTGGACTGTGGTTTGAACCGTCTTTTCAATCACCGTGGCGGTTTTGGCCAGAGCTTGGGTTAGCGTCCTCATGTTGATCGACATTTTTATCGGAATTTCTCGAAGACGACGGCGAAAAACGGTGATCGGCGAGAAACGAATTCGATGAACGAAGCGAAATGGAATCTGTCTTCCGAAGAGGATGGAAGATGAAAGCAGAATTGAAGATCATCTTCTTCCCGTGAGTTGATTTTTCTCCTCACAGATTATTTTCCTCTTACCTTTTTTTATTTATTATTTTCATTTATTAGCCAAACAGGTCCTTCCGTCTTGATAAGAAAGTAACAACAAGGATACTATATAAAATTATTTGCAACTATTTGCCCATTTTTAACTGTCACAAAGTCAGAAATGCCTCTATAGAACTCCTCTATGCCCACTACCTACATCATTTACCACTACTCAGTTGCATGAAGTATCTGTTGAAACGTTGCAGATTCGAATCTCTCACCACAAGCATAGAGAAGAACTTCATGAAATCGCCTTATGTTGTTCTTTAAGTATTTGTACTGTACAGTCAGTCTTCTGTGCTGTTTGTGAGAGATTGGAGGTCAACTCTTAAACAAGAGGGCTTCTGCTACCGGTTCACTAACCAACCGGGTTTTATCAGAGCATCTCGCTTGAAGTCACGGCCCGTTACTGACTTTGATTCGCCCAGGCGTCGGTAACACTGTGAACAAGAACTGTAACCTCAGAGGAAAGGAAGCATTGTTGCAAGAGATGTAAGTAAGGGTTGCGGACTAACCTTGTAACACACAATGGTATCATCAGGGTACATAGCAAATAGCTTTGTTCCCAGGCGGGCGAAGCAAGAATCACAGAGGCTCTCATCATTTATCTGCACGTGACGTGATCTTTCTTCTAATCTTGCCAACCTTGAATCCACATCCAATGCACGAGAGACATTGTGTACGATCTGTAAGCAATTAACATAAGAACCATTCAGACACCCAAGCTCCATCCACACCACCATATATATATTCAAGAACTTAAAAGCACAGTAACAATTTATTCATAAGCTTTATAAATGCTACTTCACTGATGACTTCTTCTTAGGATGTAACTATACATGTTACTCTTGCTAATGACTGACATTTGACAAGAGAACACACAATAGTTCAGGGCATTCACAAAAGTAGTAGCCACATAACATAATACGCGGAATATATTTTTTCAAAAGGGATTTGTGAATTATTTACTTGGCCTTGACGATGATGATGAACCCGAGCCCTCGAGCATTCTCAAAATTGTATCTGACGCCAGTTTTAAAGGCATGTCAGGAGACAATTTCTGGAAGAAAAAAAAATGATATCAGCACTATCAAACAAGCGTCGATGAACTAACAAATGCAAACGCTGTAGTATAAGAAGCATTATCAGCTTCATTAACATATGGACTTTGAGATCTCTTACTTCCAAAACTTGCAAAGGATCAAGTGATTCCCCATGGTTGTGGAGAAGACGAACAGCAGCTTTGAACATAGGCTCTTTACCATTTTGAGGCTCCAGGTACATATCAAGTAACCTAACATAACTTTCTGTTATATGGGGATTTTAAAAAAGGAAAAGTAGAAACTCGAGTGATGGGATTCACACAATAAATCTAGATTAAATTGAGAAGAAAAAAAACCTACTGCATAAATGCATCTGGTCTTCCAATTTCTACACAATATTGCTCTGCAGCTGCACAATCCTCAAGCTTCCTGGTTCCCATGACAAAAGATCTTATCAGTAGTCATATATTCAAAATCACTATACACTGTACTAAGGTCTCAAATCTTTGATTAACAATCATCAACAGTTCAACTTCGTTATTAATGAGAACTTACAGAGCAAGAATTTGAAGGACAACTGTCTCCTGTCCTATCCTTCGGTATAGGATAGCCTGCCAAAAGAGGTTTCACACATATATCAGAGGATAAAACAACAAGATATCAGTTGTTTCGATAGTAAAAAATTTCTCGAATAATCATTGGTGCTACTGTTTTACACACATAAAACGAAGGAAACAAATTTGACCCACAAACCTTTTCCAACCACAGTTCTGATCCTTCAATCAAATTCAATATTTCTTCAGGGTCATACAGATCTGAGGACTTGCAAAAAGGTCTGCAACCTTTCCCGCACATCACTTTCAAATAGAGAAATACTTCCCACATTACAATCACGGGCCTCTTTTCCTCCAGCATCAGTTTCTTGGTTACCATTTTGAACTTCAACACACTCAAGTGCTGACTTGGCAAGTGAGAGAGCATATGATGTATGCAGCTGCGGGTCGTTATAGTCTCTATCTTCAATCAGCCATTGGAGGTACCTGGCCCATACATAAAGAATCCGATGAGAAGAAAACTTCAAAAAATTCCCAACTTCACTACAAAAAAAAAACTCTGGTCGACCGTTCTTTTACTAATTACTAATAAGTAATAAGCTTTAAGAAAAAGTCAATAGGATGAAAACTATTTATGGTGTAAGTAAATCATACCTCTGTATGATTTCAACTTTTTGGGGATCAATAGCTTGGATCACTTTCTCTGCAACAAGATTGAGAAACACAGACACTTACATCAACAAAAAGATCTAGTGTTTTATCCACCATTATACAAATAATGTCATGTGCCAAGCCACTCAAAATCCCATAGCCAAATTATAACAAAAATAAAATATAACTGCCTACTGTAAGGGACATCAATAGCCGAATAAGCAGATTACGGAGGTAAAGCACACTATGGACATGAGAATATATGCATGCATAGATCAAAATCCCATAGCCAAATTATAACAAAATTAAAATAAAACTGCCTACTGTAAGGGACATCAATAGCCGAATAAGCAGACTATGGAGGTAAAGCACACTATGGATATGAGAATATATGCATGCATAGATTAAGTTACCCCGAAGCAAAAAAGCAGTATTGGACTTCTGGCACTACCTAGGTCATCTTAGACTTCAGCTAAGCCATTATTAATCAATACAATTCCAACAGAGACCAACAGTTCAAAACTCAAGAAACAGTTGTCAAGATGTTTCTAATAAGAACGAAAAGAGATCAACATCCGACTCATAACCAAACACAAATTTCCTTATAACCATGATTCCCACCTGGCAAAAGCTCTTCTGTTCTTTTATCTGACGTCAAGACTTGGATAGCAAACAATGGGTTTATATCTGAAATCTAAAATTGATATCCACAATCATCAATCAAGATGCAAATGTTAGAATGTAAAAAGTCAGAACAATTTGGGGTTATACAACAACTTGGGGTTAAATCATATATATCTCATACCCAACTAAGATGCTGCAATGCCAGTTCTGGATCACAGGGTTCCTCAAGAATCCTGGCTGCTTCTGCAGCAGCAGCCTCTTTTCCAGATAGCCTAATGAGCTCGTTTTCGTGTAAGTAAGGCACCAAGTCATCTGAGTCTTGCCACAGACCAGACTGAATAATTCTTCGCAAAGAGACGCCAAATAGCAAGAGCCTTTGCACTCATCCCCTTACTTGCATATAGGAATGCAAGTGTCCGCAGATGTTCAGATTCATTTAAAAGAGTCTCCAACTCCTCCTGCACCGCTCACACAAGTTGTACTGTCATCCCTCAAGCAACTTTCTGATAACAAGATCTCTATTTTTCAATGCATTGTAATGCTAAAGGAAGATGATAAATGCACCTACAGACCTAGGCACTAAAATATTTTTTCTCTCTTTCTAACCAAGCTATAGCTGTCTTAGTCAAACTATTTCTGTCAAATAAATAGATAAGCTAGATCCAGATTACAGGTTTCTTACATTTTTCTGTTGTTAATTTCTAAATAACGTACCATTTGATGCTATAAAATACGTGTGTGAATAATAGTATGCACTAAAAGACATACCACAACACAGTTGTTAACAGAAGATGCAAGATTCTCCATATCTTCAACACGGTTTAGTGCTCTATACAGAAGCATTAGAAGCGTGTCTATTCCCTCTCTTACTGGGTGACTTAAGTCCTTCTCACGATGAGACCTCGAGGTACCTTTTGCCACAGGTAACATTAACTCGTTATATGCCAATTCCCACCTAAGAGAACAGGGGTATACTAAAAAACTGTTGGGGGGGAAAATGTACACAAATAGAGAAACTGTAGCACCTTGTCATGTTTTTGATTGCTGACTTCTAGTAAATCAGCTCTACTTGGAGGATTTGAGGAAAACTCTTCGTCAACCGGAGTATCCATTCCCGCTTTTCTTAGGAAGATGGCTCTTTGGATGGCCATCAATCCATTATCTACAACATCTTCAAGAGGAGCAGGAGGGGGATGCAATCCCCAGTATCTGTTTCTTGGAACCTGGAAGAAAGTGAAAACCTTGTTGAAGCAGAGAGAAGTTTAACTCAAGGTTTGAGAAGCTAGCTGTTTAAAACAAATTTAAAGCAACAACACAAGTACCCACTGACAGGAGAACAAATATACCTGCAAAGACCATCGATTAGGATCTCGCATGATAAAAGGAAAAACTTCAGAAGGTTCCATGCTTTCTGACTTTAAAAACTGATTCACTGCTTCCTCAAAGCGCAAATCAAAAAGTAGTAGATACCCTATCTGAGCATGAAGAAAAGAAAGCATCTCTTTCGAAATTTCCCCCTCTGAGTCAAGCTCCTCCACCAGGGAGATGGCTTCTCTGTATCTCTTTTTCCTCAAGAGGTCTTTAATCTGTTCTTCATAAGGCACTCTTCCGATAAAAAATAACCTGAAACATCACAAGCGAATAATTCAGACACAGTATTCATGACCACTTCATCAGTAAAAACAATACTTTAGGGAATTGAAGAAATCCATTGTTGAGATAGGTACCTTTGACTATGGTAGTAACAGCCAAAAGGTTCCCGTCTCCTGCCTCATCAACTGCCAAAACCGAAGGCCCAAACCCTTCAGGACCAAAACTAACCTGACTGAACACAAGCACCCGACTTCTTCTGATGTATCTCCATTTTCCCATCCCCAACAGTCACCAAATAGAAAGACAATTCTCCAACAGAGTCAGGCCTCCTACGAAACACAAGACTCCCACCAACAGGCTGACCATTCGTATCCACAACAACCCCAACATTATCCACCAAAAGCAACACCTTCCACTCTTTACAAAGCAACTTGAGCAGCGGGGGACCAGAGACATCAGGCAACGCGAATATCACCCCGCTTTTCCCAGTAACACACGAGATCAAACTATAACCTTTATCAGTCCCGGCAACAACATAATCATCAAGCCAAACCAAAGTCTTGATCCCACCGATCCCAACAATCTCTTTCAACACAACAAAGGAATCACCTTTCCCATCTTCCTCATCAAGCTCAACCAGCAGCATCCTCTCACCAATCGCAACAGCGAAAACATAACGAACTCCCTCGCGACGACGACGTCGAGAGTCCTTCCCTTTAACATCACTTCCCACACGACTCCCACCGCCAAGCATCTGAAGAAACTTCTTGCTCGAGCTAGACTCACCTGAAACCTCGGAAGAAGGCAGCAACGACAACAAGTCAGACTGACTCCTCGCGTCCACTCACTCTCTTAGCGACGACACTGATCCCTCTCAACACCCCGCCCAGTCTCTTAGCGGGTGTTGAGAGAAGCGAATCCGCCAAGAACAAGTGGCCGTTGCAGAGCGCTAGGACTTTCCCTCTCTCCTCGTGGCCGAGCACGAAGATAGACTCGACCGGGGAAGCGCTTAGAGATAGGGCTCCGAGACGCGCGACGATGTTGGTCGAAGTGTCGAGGGAGAGGAGGAGAAGGGATCCGGAGAAGGTGCCGATGTAGACTAGGGTTTGGGAATCGGAGTGTGGGGAGAGGCATAGGGATCGGATCTTGTCGCCGCCGCCGCCGCCGCCGCCGAGATCGTAGCGGGTAGTGAGCTCCACGACTGATCGAGATTTGGCCATTAGTTAGAGTGGTTGAACGGAGACAATGTCAGTGAAAGCGGATTCGAGGAGATTGAAACTCCGGCGATCACCGATCAGTCTTTGCCTAACCGGTAAAGCTAAAAAGAGTCGGACATGTCTTCTAGAGGAGTTCTCATTTTGACTTCTCGGTTGATTTTCTTCGCAGAATAAACGGCGTCGTTTCAAATAATTTCTTTTAAGATATTGGGCCGGATCTGGCCTGAAACGTAACATGATGTTAAAATGAGAGCTCCTCGACATGTCCGACTCCTTATCCGGATGAATAAAAGAAATTATTCAGGCCTGCTTATAGGAAACCACAAAGATTTGTAATTGGTAACTTGAGATGGCCAAGCTTGCTTTCTATAACTTCTCTATGCTTAAGAAAACAAGATTCAGATTGTAATTTGCTGGTTTTATTGTCTTACACTCCCACTTCTGTTATAAGTTATTTTGGATATGGGATTTGTAATTTGCTCTAATACTTTTAAATATTTGCTATAAAATATTTAGTTTTCAATTAAAAAAGTAGAGAAAACTAGAATGGCTAATAATAAACCATCATTCAAATTTTACTTTCTTAGTTTTTAAATTAAATACTGTACTATTTTGTTAGTTAATGTTTTTAATTTGATCTTTTAAGTTGATATATACTGTAAAGAACTTCTTAAATAACTTATAGTATACTAGACAAAGAATAAATAATTTCGTAACACCGTGACTGTCCACGGCAAATGGACCATCCACGTCGGTTCATTCGGTTCGTGGACTTCATTCCATCCAACGATCTTAAACTTTTTCATATATCAATTTGAGATTTTGCTAATTTATTCCTGGCAAATTGTACTAAACATATAATATGACAAAAAAAAATGAAACTATTATGAATTTGTCTTGTGACTTTCGATGCGAATATGCGATAGAATTATTGTTTTAAATTTTTAATTTCGTTAGTTGGTTATTTTATTTTTCAGAAAAAAATGAAAACTACATCGTGATCCTTAGAAAGAAAAAACACGTGGCACTCTAGAAAGCCAGAAGCCACATCGTCTTCTTCTTCTTCTTCTTCTTCGGTAGGAAAAAAAACACCGCGCCAACAACAATCCCATCATCCCACAGAGAGAACTTTCTGGATGGAAAAGAGAAGAAGCAGCTTTAACTCAATCATCATCGTCAACGCTGCTTGAAAGATGCGCAGCCTCACTCTAACTCTCAGATCCTCTTCCCTCCCATTATTCACCTTCACCTCCTCTTCCTCCTCCTTCAGACGATTCCATTTCCTCAAGCCATGCTCTTCCCTGAAACAAACGAAGAAGAACCAACAGTCTCTCCGCCGCTCCCCGCCTCCTCCTCCCAAGAGTCTCCGATGGTTCTTCAATCCCAAATCCAGTAGCGACGAAAACGACGACGCTAAATCCTCCAAAGCTGAGAGCGACGAAGGATCAGGTGGGGAGGATGCTGCTATCAAGGGTACTATTCTAGCCGGAGTTTTGTTGATTGGCACCGTTGGCGGATTCGCCGGCGTTGGATACGTCTACAGAGACCAGATCAATACCTTTCTCACTCAGTTCTCCACTTTCATCGAAGGTGCAGTACATTGGATCCATTCACTGATTCTAATTGTATGTTGTGAAACTCAATGTTCAATACATGCATTTCAGAACCTGACTTGAGTTGTCTTGTCTTGTCGATTGATTGATTAATAATTGTATGTTGTTGAGATCAGTGACAATAGATGCGTTTAGGACAAGTTTTTTAAAATCAGTTTCTGTCTTGTCGGATTAATAAATAAACAGGTTATGGTCCGGCTGGGTATGCACTGTTCATTGCGGTCTATGCTGGCCTTGAGGCAAGCTTCTTCCTACTCTCTTGTCGTTAAGACTCTGTAGCCTAAAGTTTCAAGCTTTTATTCTTTTTTCCCTTTCGGTTTAGATCCTAGCCATTCCGGCTCTCCCGTTGACCATGTCGGCTGGTCTTCTCTTTGGTTCCCTCGTTGGCACCATCATTGTTTCTATCAGTGGAACTGTAAGTTGTTATTTCATCAAGTAACTTTCCCAAAATGTTTAAATTTGTTTGGTTATGTGATTCTCTTTTGGTTTTGCTTTTTTTTTTTTTTGGTTAGATGGCTGCTAGTGTTGCTTTTCTAATTGCTAGATACTTTGCCAGAGAGCGTATTCTTAAGCTAGTTGAAGGCAACAAGAAGTTCCTAGCCATTGATAAAGCCATCGGTGAGAATGGGTTTAGGGTTGTTACCCTCCTTCGCCTAAGCCCCCTGCTTCCTTTCTCTCTTGGCAATTACCTCTACGGCTTGACATCTGTCAAGTTTGTGCCTTATGTACTTGGAAGGTCGGTCTTAAAAGGATTTTTTTTTTTTATGAATTTAGTTAGCATTTAAGAACACAAGATCTCAACTGGATAAATGTACATTTTGAGTACACATACTTATTTGAGGATCATACTGTTTTGTGCAGCTGGTTAGGTATGCTTCCAGGATCTTGGGCTTATGTCAGCGCTGGAGCTTTTGGACGAGCTATCATTGTAAGTTTTGTTTTCTGTTAATCTAGTTTATCTACCCCTCATGCTTTGAACATATTCCTTTCTCATTTCAAGCATAAAGTTACAATAGGATCCACCGAGCTTTTACTTTTTACGTTGTTGGGTGTACAATAGGTCCATGCTGGTCTGCTTTAGTCTATGGTAGAAATAAATCGAAAGCTAGCTTAGAAAGGTAGGGCGTTAAAAGAGGATTATAGAATGGGATCACATCAAAAGGTTTTGTTTTTACATAATGAAAAAAGAGATTGATATCGAATGAAAGGCAAATACTCAGCACGAGGAAGACTAGTCATTACTTATGGAGGGTGTTAACTTGAGATGAAGATATTGAATCTCTGATGGATCAGTGGAGACTTCTGTGTTTATGAATGTGCTGGACTGTGGATACGTTGTGATTCTAGCAAGCAACATAACTACCATCAAGTGACAATGTTTACTATATGTGTTGTTTGTTTCAGCAAGAAGAATCAACTGTTGGGTTGCCTGGAGGAAACGGCCAGCTTCTAACGCTCGGGTTGGGTCTGTTGGTGACTGCATTAGCTGCAACATATGTAACTGGCCTTGCAAAGGTAACTAAGTACTAGTTAGTAGTAGTAACTGTTGTGCTCTTTTTCTTGTGTACTTTATATCAAACCCCTTTTAATGTCAGACCAACTAATGCGAAGGTTGTGTTGCATAATAAGTACACAAAAGTCCTATCTGATCGAACAAGGTTAAACACACTTGTATCTAATTCACTTGTTTGGTGTTGCAGGATGCTATAAAGGATATTGATGATGAGTAGAGATGTGCATACTAAGAGAAAGGAACAGAACAGTGACGGATTCAGCTGGATGAGTTCTAGGAATTGTAAAACCTTAGCGGAGAACCATGTTTCAGACGTTGAACGTTATATATGTGCTGACATTTAATATTGCTCCATCATTGTTCATAATTTGATAATATAGTTCCATTTTTGTTCTCTACACTGCAATATGTTGAAAGGAAAATACTCCAAGATAGATGCATCTAAATAAATGACAGTGATCTAGGATGATTGCTAAAGTTGAATGTTATCTCTAGGTTGACATTGTTCATAGTTGATATAACTTGGTTTTTGTTATCTACAATGCAAAATATGTTGATAGGAAAGAAAGTGCTTCTAGATAGATGCATTTTATATGAATGAGCCTCAGAAAATGTAAGGACTCGAGTACATTTGGAACTCAAACAGCCAAGTTTCCCCCACCAAAACGTAATTGAAGATGAGAGCATTTCCGAAAACCAAAAACAAAAGTTTGGAGATTTTATTTGTCAAAAGAATATCTTGATCAGAGAGACTAAAAAGTCATGATCATGTAGTCCCACTAAGCAGTAGCTTCCTTCAAGTAGGCAATGAGATCAGCACGTTCTTGTGGCTTCTTGAGGCCAGGGAAGACCATCTTCGTTCCAGGAATGTACTGTTGCACATCACGAGAACAAAATCAGAATGCGATCAATCCCAATGTCAAATTCACAACAACAAAACAAGAGGATAAAGTTATACCTTCTTGGGGTTGAGCAAGTAATCGTACAAGGTCTTCTCTTCCCATTCGACAGCTTTGTTCTTGTTAGCAGCAGAGTAAGAGTAACCAGCTGTTGTCCCAGATTGTCTTCCAAACAGACCGTTTAGGTTCGGTCCTATTAAAAACCATTTACCAAAAAAAAGTTAAAGGTTATTCACAAGCCACAATACTTCGAGGAATCAAAATCACATTCCACCATAACACGAAATCGAGTTTTTGGATCGGATCTAATAATGATTTGACAAAACAAGCGTTGCTAATCAACGAATTTTCAAAACGGATCAAACATCAGGGACACAAGAACAGATCTATTCTAACTCAAAAAGGTAAAGAAGATTCGGATCCGAACATAGAGAATAAAAGTCAAAGAGATGAGAGATGGATCAGATCTAACCTTGTTTGTGGCCGGCGCCTTTGTCGACGGTGTGACACTGAGCACACTTGGTCCTGAAGATCTTCTCTCCGGCCTTGGAGTTTCCTGGTGGTGCTTCATCAAACGACGCCATTTTTCGCCTGGAGAAAACGAGGAAGTGGAGAAAACAAAGACGGAACTCGCTTCGTTGGAGCTTCTGAGGGTTTCTGTTAGGTGTGTGACCATCCAATACACGAAGAGAGCTCCTCTTATTAACTATCAACAGTAATGGGCCAATAGAATAATGGGCTCTTACTGGGCTTCAATTTTAGTCATCCAAATATAAAATATCGCCCTTTATTTGTTTAGTAGTTCAGCTGAATACAGTTGTTTCTAGTGACATAGAGAGAAACCTTAAGACAACTCTGAACTTTTGAGACACGATTGTGTATAAGATTATGTACAATCAACAAAACCAATGTTCCCAGTTTGATCATTCTCAAAATCAGGACCGTCAGATAACACATTTTACCCTACTTCTACAAGACGTTCTTCGTCTGAACTTTGCTCCTGATTGATTGAAGATTCAAACTCATGAGCAGCTCGCACACTCATCAGCCTCTTCACATCTTCAAGCTTGCTCCAAGAACCAGAAGCCGTATACATATCAGCAATCAACAAACAGTGACCCCAATTCACTGCCCCCATCTCCCGTAGCAAATCTGCAGCCCACTCACCAATGTCTCTGTTCCCGTGGACCAAACAAGCTATGATCAGGGTAGCGCACATTGCACGGGACGGCTCGTAAGGCATTCTCCGGATTACATCTCTGGCATTAACAAGCAGACCTGCTCTGCAGTAGAGATCAACCATACAAGAATAGTGTTCAAGACGAGGGAGTATACCAAACACATACTGCATCTTCTTAAACTGCCTTTCTCCTTCATGAACTAAACCGGAGTGGCTACAAGCTGATAAAACTGCAACCATGGTTATATGATCAGGTTCCATACCGGATCTGATCATTTCCTTGAACCACGCCAAGGCGACATCTCCTTCACCCACCATGCCGTATCCATCTATCAACGAAGTGTATGTCACTTTATCCCTCTTGCTCATCGACTCAAACACCCGCTTGGCAGGTATGATTTTCCCGGATTTTGCATTCATATCAACAAGAGAGTTCCACAGGGTTAAACTGTCCCTGAAGCAGCTTTGGTGCCTCAGGATGTAGCAGTGCACCTCTCTCCCATGCTGCAGGTTTGCAAACCGAGCGCAAAGCGAGAGAACGCTGGCGAGAGTGACGTGATTTGGGTGAAAGCCAGCGAGCATCATCTCCTTGAGCAGGAAACATGCTTCTTCTGGTCTCTCGTTGTTCGCATAACCGGTAATGATAGAGTTCCATGTACTCAAATCAATCCCTTCCATCTGCTGAAACACTATAAAGGCGTGCTTAAGATCACCGCATCTCGAGTACATTGTGATCAGCGAGTTTCCAACATTGTCTATCCGAGCGTAACAACTACGTATCGCAAGGCAGTGGAACTCTTTACCCCACCGCACCGCGCCAATGTGTGAGCATGCCTTCAGACCATTAACCATAGCTACAGAATCTAAACTCACATTGTGATTTCTCATCTTAGCGACAAAACTCAAAGCCTTTACATGATCTCCCGTCTGCAAAAAACCTCCAGCTAATGTATTCCAAGTTACAACAGTCGCTTCTACACCAGAGAGACTCATTTTATCGAAAAACTCGAGAGCTTCCTCCCACTTGCCTTGAGAAGCGTAACAGTTAATCAACGTGTTCCACGAGACAGCATCCCGTTCAGACATCATGTCAAACAATCTCCGAGCAATATCCACATCACCAAATCTAGCATACATAGATATCAACGCGTTGCATACATACAAGCAGCGTCTGTGAGGGCTAACCTCAACGGAGCCGTGAACCACTCTCCCAGAAGAAGAATCCAGCAACGCTCCACAAGCCTTGAGAACAGATGGGTAAGTAAACTCATCAGGTTCAACTCCTTTACTCATCATTCTCTTGTAAGCAGAGACTGCCTCAACAAACCGTTTGTTCCTAACATACGATCCCATGAGCACATTCCACGGCAAGGGATGGGAAACGCCAGAGCTCTCAGTAACGGTCCGTGCTTCGTGGAGGAGATTAAAAGCAGAGTAGAAAGTAACAAGCTTTGGGACCAGAACCGGATCAAACTCCAAACCGGACGAGATACAACGAGCGTGAATCTGCTGACCTGGAACGAACTCGTTAACCGCCACGCAAGTCGATAAAAGGGAAGCAGCTGATTGCAGAACGAGTTCATGAGAACCAGACTGGTGGTGACGAAGAAGGAGAAGAGAGAAAGTTCTGAAAGCTTCAGAGAGATGACCTTGGGAGATGAAACGTCCGAGAGATTTGAACAGAACAACAACCGGAACTGGTGTTGTTTCATCTAGGATGATGCGGTGTCTCGGTGGCTGTTTCCAAGATTTGGGTATGAACTTGCGAAGCTCGGTTACAGTGGGACAGCGGTAAGGAGAAGACGGCATATACAGTAAGCGGCATATGATTCGAAGAGAAAAGGATCGGTTTTGATTGTTGTTTCACTATGAGTATGATCCATTAAAGCAAAAAGTCAACCAATTGCGCTTCTCTGTTTGAGAATCAAAGCAAGAAAGGTTTGAACAAAAAAAAAGGAAGTTTCGTTGAGGTATATCATCGAACAAGTGGTGTGCTAAATCGTACCGTGTACAGGGGCAAACATGGAAGGACAAGGTACATCTAGAGGAGCATAGAAGTGAGGCGACAGAACACGTGTGATAAGGAGACAAAAGAGGTTCGGTCTGAGACTGAATTGGACGAAACCAAAGTAGGAGAAGCCGCGCGTGGAGGGTGGAACAGGTTTTGCTTGCAGAAGAGGTAGAAAGCGAGGCAAGCCATTGAATATATTTTGCTTGTTTGATGTTAAACCAAATAAAACTGGGCCACTTGTTTAGATCTTTTTTCTACTTTTCAGGACCCATTTATATATATATTCGAAGCCCACGTAGCTTTTATAACGTATATATGAAAAAGAAAAAAAAACAATTGTGAGGAAACAAATTTTGACAGTAAAAGAATTATAAATAGACGTAGCGGAAGATTTTTTTTTAGTTTTAGGATGCTTGAAAACTAAACATAAACCATGAGGGAAATAGGATATTCGAAGAATAAGGTGTAAAAAAATTGCAGTGAATTATTTTGATGAATTGTTTCAGATAATTTCTTCTTCTGAATTTGAAGATTTTTTGGACAAGATTGAACTTACCATCACTTTCCATATGAATCATCAAGACTTAGGTTCATCCCCTATGGTGAACATTTAAATTCACCACACCATTTATAACCAACGAAAATGACATGTAGATAATTAAATAAAACATTATAAATTTATTTTAAAATAGTTAAAAAAGAATAATGTCAATTCTAAACCACAAATCTTAATTTTTAAACCTTAAATACTAATTTCTAAATCCAAATTCTATACCCTAAACCAAAATCATATACCCTAAACCCAAATCTTAGACCCTAAACCCAAACCATAAACCTTAAATCTAAATATAATATCCTAAACCCAAACTATATACCCTAAACCCAAACCGTATACCCTAAACCCAAATCCTAGATATTAAACCTAAACCGTAAACCCTAAATTTAAATTTAAATTTTAGGGTTTACGGTTTGAATTTAAGGTCTAGGATTCGGATTTAGGATATACGGTTTGGGTTTAGAGTTTACGATATGGGTTTAGGGTATAGAATTTGGGTTTAGGATATAAGGTTTGGGTTTAGGGTCTACGATTTGGGTTTAGGATACTTGGTTTAGATTTAAAATTTATGGTTTGGGTTTAGGGTTTAGAATTTTGGTTTGGGTTTAGGGTATAGAATTTGGGTTTGGGTTTAGGATCTAGGATTTGAGTTTAGGGTATAGAATTTTGATTTAGGATATAGGATTTAGATTTAGAAATTACTATTTAGGGTTTAAAAATTAAGATTTGTGGTTTAGAATTGTCATTATTCTTTTTTAACTATTTTAAAATAAATTTAATATGTTTTATTTAATTACTAGGTGATTCTCCCGTGCTCATGCACGGATATAGATATATATAAAATAAATATATTTTAATGTTATTAATAGTTTAATTTCATTATTTTATAATTTATATATGTTATGTTAGACATGTGGTTTTGGATGTGTAATATCTGATTGGTCTGGTTTTTATTTGGGTATATTAGACAACATCAAATTCTTTGAAATCAATTATAATATATCTTTTATTCTAAACTAGATATGGATCCGTGCGTTGCACGGGTTTTATTTGATGTTTTAGTTTCATGAATATATAAAAAGAATTAAAAAAAATTCACATTAGTTCTTGGATTTTTCAGTATATATTGGTGATTTATTTTAGTAATAATAATCTATTTTCTTTCATAGGTTTTGATTAATATTTCTATTTCAATAATCACAATGTTTTGAATAGTATATATATATATATAGATATTTTTTTAACAAATACTTCAATTTTAATTATTTTTCAAATAATATTAGTTGTAGACTGTTATTTGAATAGAACAATTACTATTAAATAAATTTTAAATGTTAGTTTTACTATTAAATAAATTTCAAATATTATTTTCGAAATTCATTGTTTTGATCTTTTTAGTATATATATTTTTAATCATGACATATTCTAACACATGTCACAATATTAAAAGGAAAGTTACTATCGAATAATCTTTTACAATTTTATTTTGTTTAAGATTTTAAAATACTATTAATTTTTATTTATAATTAATTTTTAACCAAAATCGTTTGTCATTATCGTTGTATATATATTTTTAATTATGAGATAGCTTAATAGATATCACAACTTTATATATATAACTATCATGTACACAATCATGTTAATTAATAACTTTGAATAATCAAATTCAATATAATCTTTATAATTACATATTTATTGAGATTTTTGAAAACGAAAATTATTATTAAATAAATTATTTTTAAAATATTTTTTTCTGAAAAAAATTACAATTAAATCATTTTAAAATAATATTTTGCAATTAACTTATTTTTTTATTTTTTTTCAAAATTTGTTTTATCATCTAAGAATAAATAATTTCAATCATTATATATTTTAACACATCTTATTATAGATAATAATTATTAATTAAAATATTTGAAATAATTATTCTACAAAACTATTTGATTAGGATTTGAAGAAACAAAATTACTTTAAAACACTCTCTCACAATTTTCTTTTCTTATGTTTAAGATTTTAGTAAAAGACAATTACTATCAAAAAATTTTACAATATATTTTCTTTAGAAAACAATAATTAGTTTAAATAAATTATTTGACAAATATTTTTTTTCTTTAAAATTTTTAAAACAAAAAGTATAGAAAAATACCATTAAATAATTCTAAAATTACCTTTTAAAACAATTCCTTTTATTATCTTGTTATATATTTTATTAATCGTGAGACATTTTGATACATGTCAAAATTTTAAAATGAAAATTAATACCAAATGATATTTTACAATTATCTTTTTTGTTTTTGGATTTTAGGAAAGGAAAATTAGTATAAAATAAGTTATTAAAAAATATATTTCTTTAGGATTTTGAAAAAGGAAATTTTCTAGAAAATTACTATTAAATAACTTTGAAAAATAAATTTTACTATTAAATAGTTTTGAAAACGATTTTTCAAAATTCGTTTTTATTTATTTTATTAGTATTTATATATTTAATTATGAGATATTCTAATACATGTCACAATATTAAAATAAAATTACTATCAATTAATATTCTGAAATTATATTTTATTTAAGATTTAAAAATGGAAATTTACTATATATTTAATTTATAACAAAAATCGTTTTTATTATCTTAGTATATTTATTTTCAATTTTGAGATAGTTTAATACATATCACATGTCGCGATCATGTTAATTAGTAACTTTGAAGAATCAAATTTTATATAATAAGATTCATTGTAACAAATTAAATTACAATTTCAGTTAGAAAATAATAATTAGGACAAACACACATTAGCATATATTCACAACTAAACGTATTGAAGTAGAAACTTTACGTTGACATGAATTTATTACCTAAAACAACATTATATTAAGCAGCATGGTAATAATCATATGTATGTACAAACGCATAATCATAATAGTGGCCATGACATATGTAAGTCAATAATGAAAAGCGGAAAATTTATGTTGACATGAACTTACACTACCTAGAACAACATTATATTAGTAAACATCATGATAATAATCATATGTATGCACAAACGCCTAATCATATTGGTGGCCATTACATACGCAAGCAGATTTTAACTTAAGCCGCATGACAATAATAACAAAAGAAATCAATACCTGAACGGCTGAACCTCACTTTATATCTCTTCTTGAATCAATAGTTATGTTTGGTAATCAAATATGAGAAGTGAAAAATTAAGGGAGTTTAGTTCTATATATGTAGATGTGAATAATCCTAGTTCCTTTTAGTTTATCATTTGAATAAAGGAAAATTAACATTATATTTTTTTCATTTTTTTGGTCTAAGTTTTAGAAAAAAAAGATAATTACTATTAAATATTTCTATATATATATATATATATATTTTTTTTTTAATTTCTTTACAGTAATATTTTCTTCATGATTTTAGTAAAGGAAAATTAGTATTTAATGATATATGAATTTGTAAAAATGAAAATTACTATTCTTTAATATTTAATAATATAAGAATTTCTAAAAACAAAGATTACTATTTTTAAATTGTGTTAATATGTGAATAGTTGTATTTTTTATGTTTTTGATATTTTTGATTAGGATTTGAATAAATTAAAATTAAATAATTAAAATATATATACTAATAAAATAAATAAAAAACGAATTTTGAATTATAAAGAAAGGAAAATTACCATCTATATTATTAAAACTGAAGTACAAATGAGTTTTGTTTGGGTATAAAGATAGTAGGATAAATAAAAGTTGTTTGGAAACATAGATAGTCACTGCATTAATATTTCCTATTTTTCAAAAACATTTACGTGATTAATTATTAACATAACTCCCACAAAAATTCTATCAATTTCTCACACCATATCTAACCTATAAACGACATATAGTCATCTTCCTCACCCAATAAAAGACAGAGCTTCATACAAAAGCAACGTACAAGAAAAAAAATAAAGACTCGATTATTCTGTCTGACCATATAAGTGCAACAACAAAATACAGAGCTTGACCATTTCTAAAATCTGAATTATTTTACTCAAAGTATCTATTGATGAACATATCAATATCCAGAGCTTGATCATCAAAGTTCAGCAACAAACATATTGATATTATAAAAAGTTGCATAAGCCATTAATGGCCTCTAAAAGTTATCTTCATGGCAAGATATATATTATTATTGATGAAGAAGACGATAGTTTGGTTTGCCCTTTCCAAAATAAATTTCTCTTCCAATACAAAAATTTACTAAAGCAAAGTATCTTCTCAAAACCGAAATCTAATAATCAAGATATTTTATTAGATACAAATATATTACTTGACAAAATCTAAGGTTGACAAATAAAATGATTTACTCACATTAACTCCCACTTATATCGTCAACCTAATAACTGACATATCTTCCAAAAAAGCTTAATTACATGATTCACTTACATTCAAACTTCCTTATCCAATAAATTGTAACAATATTTGAAAAAATAATGAAGTTTAAAAAGGAAATATTCTCATCAATCATAAATATTCTACTTAGATACGCATATTAACTTGATTTTATACGTGATTGACTCCACAAAATCTAACAATTAAATACAAATAATAATATCCTCTATTGTTACTCATGAGTCATGAACCTATATATATTGTTGAACCTTCTCATTGTTTTTCATATTCAGAGCACGTAAAAAATAGAGAGAAAAAAATGTCAAACAAGGAAAGTTATGAACTTAACGATTCAAAAACTTCTTCTGTTTAGATCCAAGTAGAAAAGTGATCGATATCTATGTTTAACGACGCGGTGAGGATGGCATAAAGCTCTTCTGAAATTAGCTTTGTTCTGAACGGAAAGAAAGTAACGTACTAAGACCATTTCTAATGGAACACAAAAACATACTCTATATTTCACTCTAAAATAGAATAACTCTATTATAGAGTTGGATTTGTTCCAATGGTTCACTCTATAATAGAGTTACTCTATAAATAAAGTGAATTATAGAGTAATGTTACTTTTCTACTCCAAATATAGAGTTAAAATCAACATTACTCTATAATTCACTCTATTTATAGAGTAACTCTATTATAGAGTGAATCATTGAAGAAAATTCAACTCTATAATAGAGCTATTCTATTTTAGAGTGAAATATAGAGTGTATTTTTGTGTATCATTGGAGATGCCCTAATGTGTACTATCACGAAAAGTTAGTTTTGTTCCCGGAAAAAAAGTAATTGAAACCTAATGGACTCATTACGTGAATCATTGACTATTGTGGCCTAATTACAATCATTATTTAATCTTTGTTTTTGATTGAAATTTATTAATTTAAGAAGATAAGTTATTGAAAATTATATAGCAACATATGATTTTATCGTATTTTTAAGATAGATTCAACAAAATAACATTAAATATCTAAGATATATTTTGTATTGTTGATTTATGTTTTTATTAATTTTTAATATAATGCTCAAATTTCTTAATATATAAATTATTAATCATCTATATAACTGATCCAATCCAACACATGTGAAAAAAATTCAATATAACAAAAGAGTGGTTCTACTATACAGAGAATTGAAACACGTACCTCTTACTTAAAAAATATTATACATGAAAGGGCAACCAATTTTGTAAAAACTGTACTAAAATCCTTAAAACTCCCAACATTAATCATAGACGACCAAATTTTCGTAATATAGTGATGAAAAATATTATTTACAATAGTAAAACACAGTAGTACAAGTTGTGCCCATTAAATTTTTGTTTTTCAAAATTTTATATATATCACAAAAATAAAGACCCGCCCAGTCGGGCGGGTTAAAATCTAGTTATAGTTTAAAACACATGTCACAATCTTAAAAAATTTGATTGACATGTGTCGCGATCATGTTAATTAGTAACTTTGAAGAACCAAGCTTTATATAATAAGATATATTAAAATTTTGAATAATTTGTGATTTTCATTTAAATTGGTTGTTTTTTAGATTTTTAAATAAATTTTAGTAATACTATAAATAGCATTATATATATATATTGTTTTGAAAATCAAATAGAAAACTAAACTTCATTGTTGATCGATTCAGAATACATAAATAAATATCACAATAATATTTTAAAATCTCATGCATATATGTTTTACAAAAGAAATAATCTCTAACAATTAGTTAAAATTTTAGTTTTATTTATTAAGATGGTTTGAAGCAACCCGTAATTTATATGTATAAAAATAAATAAACATTACTATAAATAATTTGTTTCTTTATTTAACCAAATCTAATTAGTTTTGTTTTTCGCATTAATTCAGTTTTTCATCTTAAATGTGTAAATATATTTTCATAATATTTCTATAATTTGATTTATGTTGATTTTCTAAAAATATTTTAAAATAAAACAATGATAAGTAGAAAGCTATAAAGGAGAATAATTGATAAAATTTTGTAAGCTCATGAACACATATAGATATTTATAATAATTAAAATATTTTGTAAGCTCTAAGTAATGTTATATCTTAAATTTATAAAAGTAAACTGAAATTTATTTTAAATAATCTTAAATATAATAACTCAGATTTGCTTATCAGCTTTTATCATAGATATGTTGGATTGTACAAATATAAAGGAAAAAAAAAGAAAACTAAATATTAATCAAAAATATATTTTTAATTCTGGCAAAATATAATATGTTCATTTCATTAAAACAATCTAAATTTATGTTATTTAAAACCATTTTTTAATTATTTTTTCAAAATATTCTTCTGGTAAAATTATTTTTCATAAAAAAATCATTTAACATTAAAAATAAATACCAGGTTCTTAATTTTTTTCTTGAGAAATTATTTTATATAAGTAAAATGTTTTATAGACATTTTTGGTTTTGTTGTAATTATAAAATGTTATTAGTTAATAAATATTATAATAATGAATAAAAATTTAATTAATACTAATTATAAAATATTATTATTCAGCTAAAAATATCTTGGTTTATCTAATCACATTTTTATCTGCAATTATCTGGGAAAATATATAGATATAAAAACGTTTTTCTTACTTTGAAAATATAGTTATATTTCTTAAGAATATGTTTAAGGGAAATATTTATTTTTCTCAGTATAAAAATTATTTTTGTTAAGTTTCCTTTTTATGAAATCATTTCATATATAAATATATTTTATTATTTCAAATTCTTTTTTAAATTATAAATGTTATCTGAAAAGAAAAACTTCTCACTAATAGAAATTATTAAAAAGGAAAAAATCTGTTTAGCATAGTAATTATAAATATATTTTCAATTAATTAAGGGTATCATTGTAATCAACCTTCGTGAGAGTTAACATGAATGCGACAAGTAGGAAACTGACTTCTCAAATAATATTATAGAGATAAGAATATTTGTAAACTTCCCTTATTATGAATTACACTATATATAAAAGATATTTTCGTTTTTTAATTTATAAATTTTCTTTATTATATAGGCTATTTGAGAAAAAAGGAAACCTAAATAAAAAAGAAAATAAAACAAATATTTAACACTGATAATTAGATAAATTTGATTTATTAAAGGTATTATTATAATCAATCAGCATGAGAATTAACGTGAGCGCGACACATAAAAAACTGACTTTTCAAATAATATTATAGAGATTTACGTGTAATTTTCATTAGTCATAAATGGTGTGGTGAATTTAAAGATTCACCATAGGGGGTGAACATAAATCTTGTCCTTAATCAAACTAGCAGCTGAGGATGAAATAAGCCAAAACCTTTTTATTATAATGCATCTAGAAAAAGTTCATAGGACGGATATAATGATTTTTCATCACTCTTGGCATATAATAAAAATGATATATTGAAAATGGTTGATATATTTTTGGTCTCACGGAAATTGGATTAAAGATCAAATATTACAAATATATGTTTGATCTCTAAAACAGAAAGGTCTTATGTAGAAACATAAAATATTAATGAAATGGTGTAACGATTTTTGAAGTAAATTTTTTGGGAAAGATTTCTTCTTAATAGTGTAGATATTACTATTTCAGTACGGAATATATTTAAAATAGAGTAACAAGTGAAAATAATAATAAATATAATGTTTATTTTTGAGTAATTTTATTTTGGAGTAAAAAGTTGAACTAAAAGATTCATTAAAATAAAATCTAGACTCAAATATGTAATGAGATTGTATATCTTTATTTTTTTAGAGACCCATCTGTACGGTCGAGTTCCACAAATATATTATTTATATTAAGTAGATAATTGAACAAATGGAATTTAAGGTTGACGAAAGTTTTTTTTTTTGAGAATTAAAGGTTGACGAAAGTTTGTGAATTATTGTGCCACTACAATACTGAAGAAAAAGATTCAGAATTTATATCTTCTTTGCCTTTTTTACAAAAAATAAATTTATATCTTCTTGGTCAACTTGTAAATCCTTTTTATTGTTACAGAATGCAGTTTTTTCGATAACTTTCCAAGCTCAATAAATGTAGGTTTTTCTTGAAACTTATATGGTTTATTTTTTGAAATATGTTTTTTAACTAAGAGGTTATGAATACTTATAACAGAAGCAATATAGTAATATATATACTTATAACAGAAGCAATATAGTATATATATAACCCCTAAACTGGCAATATCTCTGATTACGAGTTTCATATGCTAGACGTTTTCATGTTCTCTTGTAATTAAACAAGATAGAGCGGACAAATGTCTCATAAAACCTCTCGAGAAATAATTATTCATAAATACTGTCACATCTTCCTCATGAGTCGGTATATATAAACAAACAACTACTGTCAGTCTGTCACGTCTTCCACATGAGTCGGTGTATATAAACAAATAACAAGTAAAGTCCAAAATGTGTACAAGGGAGTAAATACAAGAACCTACTCAGCTACACAAATGGTTGTGCGTCTCATTCTCAAGCATTAGGCATATGAACCACATTGATTACATGATGAAGACTACTCGGCTTGTACGTGGGTGCTCCGTGTGACATTTACAGTTATGTGTGAACTTAAACTCGACTATTGTTTCCCTCTCCGAATATTAATCACACCAACAGGACAAAAAACAGTTTTTTGCAACTCGTTTTCGCTGTGCCTGTTTGTATGTCAACCGTGGAACTGGATTACTCAATGAGATTCTTGGTCAAATACCCCTAAAAAATGGAAAATAAGGGACCCGGTTTAGACGGTGCTTAAACCGTCACGCATGACGTATTAGTAAAAAAAAATCGAATAAAATAGTTTTCTCACCTCCCCCCACGTGGGTTAACTGCAGCCAACATCTAGAGTATTGAGTCTATTGACCGAGTCTTGGTGGGTTTTGTGTTTTACTGTTTACTGTTTTCTCTTACTGTATGACACATTTCGAGTAAATAGAATGAAAAAATCAATTCACTTTTATTTACATTGAAAATTACCAAATAAATGAAAACTCCTTTTTTCATATTTTCTTTAGTTATAGAAAAGTAAAAATACATAAATAAATTTAATGGGTTGACAAAAAAAAATACATAAATAAATTTATTATAGCTCAAACAAGAGTACTCTCCTTTCTTCTGTCTCTCTCATTTCTTTTTCCTTTCATTTTCACCTTTTCTAATAATCTCTTTTATTTTCTTTCTGTTTACTCCAATACTTTTCCATTCACACTCTGTTCCTTAGATTAGATGCATGTTTTTGAGAGATGCATGAATTATTGACAAAATTACAAAACGCACTGACCGAATCTTTTTTATAGATGATAAAAACAATGTTTGACAAAAAAAAAAGATGATAAAAACAACAATAAATTACCTAATTAGTTTAGGTGTATATTGTCTAGTTTACGTATTTATTTGGGTTGGCAAAAAGGTATTTATTTGCAGAAATGACTATGATATAGAATGACACAATGTAACTTTTCAATAATATTAAATTCACTTTGAAAATTTGAATATGAAAGAACAAATATATAAGTCTCTGGTAGTTGTTCTTCAGCCTTAACTTAGCTTTTTTAAAATAAGTTAATTCTACTGCTAATGTATACCAGAGTAAGATTTTATTCTTTTCTAGTATGGTCCATCCATAAATATATAAATGTTTTTTATTAAACAAACAAATTTCGAATTTACAAATAAATAACTATTACAAACAAATCCAAAAGTTACAACTTGAAACCAGTCTTCACCAAAGGGTCAAAATCATATTGATAACAATGTCCGAAAAGGGGTCCAATACTTTGACCCGTTGAATTCTTCTTTTGAACAAAAAAAACAAATATCTTTTCAATTTTTTCGAAGTTTTACCGGTCAACCTAAATTTATAATAGTAATAGTTTATCCATTTGACTTCTCAACTTCAACGTATAAATAGCCCACCGTGTCTCCTATCCAGATTCAAACACAAAAACACGAACATGGATTACAGAGACACCATTGAAACTCAATCAAAATACAAAGGCATCCGTCGTCGGAAATGGGGAAAATGGGTATCGGAGATACGAGTTCCGGGAACTCGCGACCGTCTCTGGCTAGGCTCATTCTCCACGGCCGAAGGAGCAGCCGTGGCGCACGACGTCGCTTTCTACTGTTTGCACCAACCGAACTCGCTGGAGTCTCTCAACTTCCCTCACTTGCTTCCTCCTTCCATCGCTTCTAAAACTTCGCCGAGGTCTATCCAGCAAGCTGCTTCTAACGCCGGAATGGCCGTTGACGCCGGGATTGTTAACAGTGATCATCACACGTCCGGGGATGGAGGTGCTTTGAATATATCAGTGTATGATTATCTGGACGGTCACAATCACGTTTGATCTTCTTCTTCTTTTGTTTTTAAAATCAAGATACAGCTATGGAAAGACGACACTGATGGAGGAGCCTGGTGTAAGTAAACAGAACGTTGTGAATATACATGTATACGATTATGTTTTCGGTATCGGCCCAATTCTTGGAAACTTCGGTTGTAACGCTTTGATTGTTTCAGACAATAATTATACACGTATTGTTGTGTTTGATAAAATATCTGGAAACATTTTTGAAATACAAATTGTTGTTGCACAATATAATATCAACTTCCTCTCAAATATGTATCTGCATATGTGGTCAGATAGTCCATTATTTATTCCATGCGAGACACCATGATGGTTTACAAGAAGATCTCACCTCACAAGGGCATATGCATGCACACTACAACTAAAAAAGTCACTGATTCTGACTCGAGTCTTCTTTTTTTTTTTTTGTAAAAGTGTCGCTTTATTGACCACCGAATTGCTTATGGATATCGGTGAAGGATACGGTGGCAGAACCTCTGCGTTTGGCCTGAGGATGAGACGCGTGTTCTCTCCATCCCGTCATGTAAATCACCTTGATACACGAACAAAAAAAAATGCAAAAAACGATATATAAACCTTGTCCACTATGCACAGTATTGCCTTTGTTGTTTCAGTCTGTACTCTACTATACATTGCATACCTGAAAAGTAGCAGGTATAGTGCCGTCTTCAGTGGCGAACATGGAGTCATATATGGCGGCCGTGGCAAGAGCAGTTTCACGATTCAATATCTGTTTATATAGAAGAGGGCTTTAGTTAAGAAAATATGTAAATGCAGTTGAGAGACGGGAATAAAGAAAAATCTTGCCTTGTTTCTCTGGAGAAGAGCGTTGGTTTCACCCATTGCACGAAGATGCTCTATAAGATCCAGCGCTGCATCAAAAGAAAGAGGAATATATTTATATAAGGAAGATTACAAACGCTTTCGAAGAATACAAGTGGGAATACTAGTTTTTTACCACTCTTGTATTTAACAACATATTCGTCAACGTCAACACCAGGAAGACTAAAACCCGCCCTGGTCAACAGATTCCCTGCGTCCCTAACCTGTTAGAAAATGAGAAGCCATCTTCTTTAACTCACTCCAATACCAAAATAACTAACCGGTTCTGGCATCTACAGCTGTAAAAGAAGATTAAAGTGAGTTTGATAAAACACAAACACACCTGTGCCAAAGGAGATAGGCGGGGACTAATCCCTCCTTCGCGCTCCATGTGAGCCAAAGTGCATGCTATTCTCAGCTCCCTGATTAAAACAAAGATAATAAGAAGGAAGATATGGGAGATGTATTCAATATTGAGATGGGAGAAAGAACAAAACTTTAAGGTTTCTCCACCAAGAATGGCTGCTAAAAACAAGCCATCAGGATTCAGAGCCAGTTTGCACTGCACCAATCCCAAAACCCAACACATTAATAAGTCTCTCTCACTTAAAGAGGACAAACCAATTCACATCTACACAGGAAAAAGCAAAAGCAAAACCTGTATCATGGAACCTGGAAGATCGTTTGTCCAATGAAGCCCCAAGGAACTTATGATCAAATCAACCGAACTTTTCAAAATGACAAACAATTTTCCAAAAAAATGTTAGTAGTTGATATATATAGAACTCTGGTAGTTGTTGTTAGCTACCTCTCTTTGATAGGGAGAAACTCTTCGTCACCAACCAAGTAAGATGTGTCGATGGAGGAGTTACCGAGTGAAACATCATGTTGAGCAGCATCTCTACATGATTTAATCATGTCATTTGAGGTATCCATCATGATTAGCTTTTCAATCCCACCTGTTGCAAACAACATCATTTCAAAATAATACATGTAAAGAAAAATAAATAAAAAAAGATCAGGAGAGTGAAAAAGAACAAACCGCGAGCACGTAGTAAACGCTGAACAGCACCAAGAGATCCTCCCAAACACAATGCAGATGGAAATCTCTTCTTACAATCCTTGGAACACACAGAGGAATTCAAAAATCAAGAAATGCACTCACAAGAGAAGCTTAATTAATACTCTTCAAAAGAGTGTTGTTACCTCTAAGCGGTCAAGAAGATTCTCAGCAACAGCGTCGACAAAGGTGTCGTTTTTATTGCGAGACAGCCACGCCGCTCTGTCACGCTTGAGTCAAAATCATCCCAAACACACACACAAAAAAATAGTCACAAGAAATATAAGAAAAACAAAAGGGAGATAATGTAAGGATGAATCTGAGCTCTACAGACATGTACGCGCTTGAGATCTCGATCGAAGATCTTCACCCTCGAGGAGCTATTCTGCTGCTGAGACTCACCGCCACCGCCACCGCCACCGCCATAACCACTACCGTCCTCTGTAGAGAAAGAGAGAAAGGGCAGCAATGTGTGAGATTGCTTCCTAGGTTTTTCGAGTACTCTCTTGAGACTCCCGATTCGTCCGTACATCGAATCCTCTCTCGCTTCACCGGGAAAACGTCGGACCAGTGTTTCTGAGTTTGGTTACTTCTGTCTGGTTCTTTTTTCATTTCAGTCCCTACTATTTATCTATATCCCATAGTTCTTCTTTTACTTTTACATTTAACACTTACACCCAGTAAATTGCTTTTCATAACATTGTCTTCCTGATTGAGATGTATATGCTTATCTGATTTGTTACAAGAGTTGTTATTTCGATCAGTCTCTGGCTCTCAGCATCGATATGGATGTCATTCTCTTATTGTGTGTGTTTTTTTATTAGAAAAAGAAAACATATGGGGGGAGGGGGAAATGTACAAGCCAACAAAACCTTGGTGAGACCTCTTTTTGTAATAAACAGACCCTAAATACACCCTTTCTTTTTTTTTTTTTCCTTGGAAAACTGAGAGAGAAACGAAACACACAAGAACAGGTGAGTAAGTAAAACGAGTGATGACCGATGATCTACATGATTACACAAGAACATGTCCTTTGTCTTCCCATCTCCCATTCTTCATCTGATAATCCCATCTCACTGCCCACCCACAAAAAAAATCAAAGTTTATTCAGTAGCAACACTAAATCATCATATATGCTTCTTAAAGGACAATAAAACAATGTGGATGTAACCATACCTGGGCTCAAATTCTCGAACTTGAGTGAGTTCACTACCACAAGCATCTGGCCACTTCACTTTCCGCTTTCCCAAATCCTCGTCACCACCAGTGAGGCCGCTAGCATCGTCATGGACGGTCAACGTCTCCTCGTCTTCTTTGATATCCTCAAGAGTGCGTGACTCCACAACCGACGGCGGCCTCTTCAAGCTGCTCCTCAACGAGAGTTTGAAAGCTTCTTTGCTGCTGTTATCATCATCATCATCAGCAGCTTTATCTTTGTCCTTCTCAGGAAGAGCAACAACATCAGCTTTATTTGCTGCGCCGTGGTCTCTGTCCTTCTCAGGAACAGCAACAGACTCTGGTGGTGGTAATGAAGATACAACGGGAGGATGCTGCAGAGGTTCTACTTTAAGAGGACATGGGGTGGTGGTATCAAGTCCCGCGGAAGCGCCACCGCAGCCACAAGAAAAACAAGAAAAGGAAGCGCAACCGCGGGAGACTCGGTTCTTGATGGAATCCAGCTGAAGAAGAAGAGGGTCAGGGTAATGATGATGATTGAAAGGGACAACTCTCGTGGGGGTTTTTTTATCACCGGAGAGAAGAAGGGGTTAGTAGTCTCCCCCAGACGAGGACGCTGAGAAGAAAACCTCCTCCCTTCAACAGCAGGCAGTTACATTTGCTGACAACATATATACATACATGAATCAAGATTCCACAACCAAAAAAAAAAAACAAAAAAGTTTCCAAATTTGGGATCCGAAAAGCTAATCAAACTATTAGATGAATTCACCACTCTCGGAGGAAGATAAAGTTGTATATAAAAAAAGAGATTGATCAACTCGGAAGAGATCTAAAACGCCGAGACAGACAGAGAGAGAGAGAGAGAGGAATGAAACGAAAAATGAGAGAGAGTTGGATCCGTAACACAATGAGAAGAGTTTAAATATGCAATTAGCTCTACTCCACTCAAGCAACCCAATAAGACCTCTTACCATTCTCTCTCTCTCAGAAGCTCCTCTTCTTCCTCGCTACTTACTATTTACTACTTTTTTTTTTCTTGCGAGGAGAAATAAACAGAGAAAGAAGGAAAAGCTCACCTGAGGGATCAGCTCAGTGTATGACTTAAAGGTCAGCGCCGGCCTTTGAGATCGCCGCTCTCTCTCTCTCTCTCTCGTTTCTAGTGTGAATCACAAATCGGCGATGAGAGACAGACAAGAAAGTGATGAAAACATGAAACTTTTAATTATTTTAATTACCCATGGCATTCGGTTTTTCGGTTATAGAGGTTTAGGATCTGATATTCAGAAAATTTGGTTCGGTTTGGTATTTTGATTCTCAGCTCGGTTCGATTGGCAAATTTAAAAACCAACTTACATCTAAAATAATTTTGAATTTCATTTGGTTTCAGTTTGGTTCCAATTTTCTGGTTAATTCCGATTAAGAGGTAAAAAATTGGATTAGTATAAACTATATATATATATATATATATTCAGTTTCTGGTTCAGTTTCAGTTTAGAAATATAAAATTTAATATTATAGTTAACATGATATTTGATTTACTAGTATAATTAACATGATTCAAATCCGAACCGAATCTGGTTCGATTCGGTTTTTTGATTTCGGATAAATGTATCCATGCCTAATATTAGTGTTTAAAGTAGTCCGGTTTTGATCTTTTTCCTATCGGGTATTTTCGGTACAATCCCACTGTATTAAACCAAATTCAAAACCGAAAATATGGGTTGGGTTCGGCTCAGCTGGTTCAGTTTAAATCCGCAGGGTACTTGTAATGAACGACGACCATGTACTTACTAACTTGCGTATGATAGCGACTGGTCCTTGTTTTATTAATCCAACTGATTAATTAACTCAACTCTCTCTCTCTCTCTCTCTCTCTCTCTCTCTCTCTCTCTCTCTCTCTCTCTCTCTCTCTCTCTGTAAGAAGCATATTTGATTTATTTTTACTCCTTTCATTCAATAGCATCGTCAAAGGATTGTGAGAGTTCACTCTTCTCTTATCCTAGCCTCCTAGGAGTAGTCGCCAGTAGGCAGTAGCTATTGAATGAGTTTATGCACAATATGAAATGGGATAAGTGTAGTAACATAGTGCAGCCATGGTTAGTGATACACAACTTGCATAAAGAAAAATAACATAGCGGTTTAGATCCCTTGTAGTAGTCAAGAACGAACAACAAAAAAATAGAAAAGTGGATTTGTGCTGCTTCATCATGTTAAAAATGTACAACCGATAAAGAGACCCAAGCGCGAAGCACCGGTGGGAATAGAATTTTCGTTAGTCACTCACTCATCATACATACATACATACTAAATACAAAAGTAACAACATCATATTGGTTGTCTACTTCCAATTCCATTAAAATAAGAGGCGCTGCTCTCGTGTTATTGGGACGACATTGATATGGTACATCCTAATTCTCGAGCCGCCGTGTCAAGAAACTGAGTCGGCATTGTTGTGGACAGCAAGCTGTGCGCTTCCCAGTTCAAACACTTTTGTATGTCTGCTTTCCAGTCTATTGCCCCCGCGTTGAAGAACCTGTACGACGGGCTGTCCGTCCCGTTCTTCTCTGTTGTTATTGTTGGCGGTGGTGGTGGTTTTGGAGTTGCCTTGGTGGTGGTGGTTATAGCGCTTTGGTTCATGATGTCTCGTAGTACTGATGTGCTCAAGGCACGTACGTGTGCACTTGGGTGTGATAGGCACCGTATTGTTGCCGGCAGACGACACTATAAAGTATCAAAAAGTCAGTGTCATAGTTGTTTTACTGATAGGAACCCATAGGTAGTAGGCTCATGCTTTACCTTCAATAGATTGGATAAGCCGTCAACTACGGCTAGTCCAGATGGTCCCCAAGCTAACACTGGCTGTATTGCTCTTGCCGTTGCTTCAAGTAGCTGCCAAAAAAAAAGTTTGGAGTCAAACGATTTTTCTAAGGGTAAATCTAATCCATAAAGGTGTATTTGTATAGTATTACCTCAAGTTGAGGTAAAGTACAAGCTTCTCCATCAACAAGCATTCCATCAGTTGCCCTAAGAAGAAGATCCGATGCACTTGCCAGGATCACCAGTGACTCAGGCCTGTCATGATTTCTCATGAGTTCCACCATCACTTTCACTATCCTTTGGTTGATTTTCCACATTTTCTGACCTTCTTCATCATCTTTGGCGATCCAAGGCTGCAACTCTCTCTCAGCCTGTATATAATAAACACACGACCAAACATTCAACACACTAGAGTATCAAGGTAGATCCTTCAGCTGATTGATCTTAATCTTTACACAGGTCAAGAGAAATATGGACCTGAAGAACAACGGCTGCAGCTGCTTTTGCTGGCGTTGCAGATACCACATTGCACAGTGCATCAACTACCTGGTACATGAGATATAATATATGATTAGTGAATGAACCCTTGAGCACTTGTTGGATTCGTGAAGAACCACAAAAACGTTTAAGTAGATTACCTGTCTCCATCCTTGCTGAGCAGAGGTGCTTTCAGCGGTGGGCTGGATTTCAGGAGAAGCAATCAGTTTGTGCCACAACAGCGAAACAACGGAGAAAGAAAGCTCCGGTTTCTCCGCAAGTATTGACCTCAAAAGAACTTGTGTGCCACGGTAAAACCCTGCCAGCCTATCAGCTGTGAGGAAATTCGCTAGATCAGAAGCATCCAAGAGCAGATCTTTGATACCCTTCTCTGAGGAGGATCTACTCGACCCTGAGCCTTCATCTGAATGTCTAGCATACTTATGGTTGCCTCCTCTTGGAGTCATTTCGTTACGTGATGTTGACGTCGCCGCTGTAGTACCAAACCCTGCTGATGTGTTGTTCTGTTGTTTCCAGTTACAAGTCAGCGAATCCTTCTGGACCGGTGCATTCTTAAGGTATGCTTCTAAAGGTTCAGCTTTGTCCACAATGGATGCTACAACTTTGCTGTGAACGTCGATGAGGTTGTACAACGACGATGCTCTTTTATGAATCTCCTTGTCCCATTTGCATCTCATCAAGCCGGACAACGCATGCGTCAAGGCCTTTGAACGTCTGAACAGTTCGGAGATATGAGCTGCAACCATGGCCGCAGCAACTATCTCGCTAGAGCTGTAACTCCATGGAGTCCCTACAGAAGATGGTTTCAGTGAAAAGAGTGCCTCAAGAATCGCCAAGATTCGGCGAGTATGCTTGATCGCCGAGTCAACCCCAGCTCCGTACTCGTTAGATGAACCGTTTATCTTTACAGACTTTGTAACTGTCGCAGCCACTGCAGAGTTGGAGAAGTTCCCTCCTCCAGAGATCATAGGATACAGCTGAACCTCACAGGCAAGAGCACAAACAGCAGCAAGAACGTATGAATCAAACGCTGCCACAGGTCCTTGTCCCTTGACATTCCTACTTTTACGGTTACCAGTTTGATTGTCAGATACAGATTGATTCTCCTCTGCAGTGCTACTAGCATCTTCGCTTCTCCGTCTCTTGCTCCCACTAGACTGCGCTTCATGGCTAACACATACAGTCAACACAACAAAAAGCAGGCGTGAAGCTATCTCCACACCAGCGCATGATTCTAAGAAGAGAGCATGGACCATAGCACGAAGCTCAGCCATAGCGATGTTTTTGGCCGCCGATCTCGAGGTTAAACTCGATCTAGCTTTCCTGATACAAGTCTCCGGCGGAAAAGTTCTAGTGAGGATTGTTTCCACGGTGGCAACAAATATTTTCATCAAGCATGCTTCGGAAGGACTCCCACGTGGAAGATACTCAAGTACTTTGAGGAGTGGGATGTATAGATTCCATGACAAGATAGGAGGCTGCAGTGGGGTGGCAACAATGATCTCTGGAAGATCAACCGCTGAGGAATTTAAAGGGATCAGTCCATAGGCAGCTTCCCATATAGTGCAGATTCTCCACTCTACTTCAGGACCATGAGCACAAAGCATTGAGGCGATTCCTTGAGCAGTGGCTTCAATGGTTGCTTCTGCTGCAGGAACTTCTATCTGGTGAGAAACACAAGGTTGCAGTTGTGTTATTATTAGTCAAGTCTCAATATAATTTTTCATATCAGAGATGAGAGAAAACATGCCTGCTTTCTCTGATTTGGACTGTAGCCACCAATAGGAGCGTGTTGAATTTCTACTCCCTCAACTTGGCCTAGCGGAGGAAAAAGCAGTGCTGGCTGTGAGAGTATGCGGAAGAGCAAAGCGGCTGCAGCGTCAGCAGCAACACCTGCCCTCATCGACATGGCGATTCCTATTGCACGCAAGAAGTGCAAATGCATCCAGTTCCTGGGTAGCTACATCAAAGAAAAGAGAGTGTGTGAGATCAAAGTTGATCCTTTTTAGTGACCTATCAAAGGTGATGATGAAGTTTCAAAGGAGCCAATGCTTACCCTTACACCAGATGCATAATCTTCAGCAGCTCGAAGGAGTTCCACAAGCTGAACAGCAGCATCAAGTGCATCTGGAGCCCAAGACGGTGGTGCTTCTAAGAGTCCAAGAAGAAGTCTCTGAGTAGCACTTGGAGTTGCAATCGCATAATATCTGACAGGTAGTACAAGAAAGTGAGATGCAGTTCTGAACAACATATGCCTCCAAGTGCTAGAAACACTACCTATGAAACAAACGAGCATATGGCTCAAGAGCTGGAAGGCCAGCAACTAAATGCTCATCTAGGGATGTCGTTGGGGGAGGAAGGAGAAGCGCAGGGACAGCAACAGCTGTTAACGTAGCAGTCTCATACCGAGCAACTTCATCATCACAAACACTCAGTATGACACCAGCTCCATTAGCAACCGCCCATCTTGGCGTCGAAGGCATATATTGAGGATGTTTACCAGATCCTCTAGTAGCTGCAAAATCAGGCAAGTGCTAAGCGTGAGTGTTATAAGACGTTAATAGCCACAGGTGAAGTGATGGAAACTCACCAATGGTAGGTGGCTTGAGCTCTCCAGCAGCATATTTACCCATGACACCACTACACCTGTAGATATAAACAAGTTTTAGTTGAAGCTTAAGCACAGTACAAAACTATAGAAGGCATCATCAAGTAACAGAATCTACTTACCAACGAAAGTAGTCACTTCTGATACCAAGGGGAGCAGCAAGTAGTATATCACTGATCCATGGAGACAAAGGCCTCAACGGTTTCCTTTCATGCTGTCCTCCTGGTGATACAACCTTAGTCTCAGAAAGCGTAGGAGAGCCACTAGTTGAAGCTTTGCTCTCTGTCTCTCCATTTTGCTGCTCCGTCTTGTATATGGGACGATTGTAATGAGTCAAAATGCGGAGGATTTCTCCACACGCCAAAGCCCATTGCTCTGAATAGTCATTCTGTAAAAGGATCGTGCACACACACGTATGTCAGCATCTAAAAACAAAGTTCCACAAGAAGACAGTAACGCTGTTGGGAAACTATATACCTCACTAGTTGGGGAAACTAAAGAAATGAAAGAGGCAAAAGGATGAGCTTCCTTGGTGTAGACTAGAGTGCCATCGATGAGACATGAAATAATCGGAAGGATGACCGCATGACCATGCTCCGGGTGATGGAGGACGAACGTTGCTGTTGTTTTCATCAGCAAAGCCAACATCAGATTAAAACATAGAAGCGTGGATCACAAGTGTTAGAGAAGCTCATAATACATACCTAGCACATCATCCAAAAGGCGCTTCTCAGTTGATGGATACTGATTACGAACCAACTGATAGAGAGATATTTACACATCAGTATATCATCACTCTACTGGGAAAAGCTTTAATTCATAACAGACAACAAGTACCTCAGCAATATCATCAGGGAATTGCTCTGATGTAAACTGACCAAAGTATTCGACATAAGCAACAACTTGATCCTAAAGGAGAAAGACAATCAGTAACCTCATATTAGGACCGGTTCATGGATGAGACAGCTTTTTTTAGAAAAACAACAGAGGCTTCTTTATTGATTGTTGTCAAGTACCTTATGTTGTTGAGGGTCTCGTGGGGGAGACCATAACAAGGAAGAGAACTGAAGACCATCGGTCCACCTCTCAGATGAAGTAGGCGAAGTCATCTAAAGAATTGGTTACAATCTTTAACACCGCCAGCCAAAACCCAAAAAAAAAAAAGAGAAGATCCACCCTTCCTTTCTACAAATCGAGAATCAATAGGTCGTAGTTTAACAGTTCTTGATCTACTAACTATTCTACTACCGAACAACCATCGAACTCTGATGAGTTTTAACAACAGTCTGTAGAGTTCTTTTCTCTAAAAAAAACAAAGGAATCACTCTTATACAAGGCTGGTTAAACTGATATTGGCTCCTTCCTGTAGACACAGCACAATTAAGAAGAAACAATCAGATAAACAGAAGACAAAGACGAGAGATGTGTTGAGAAAGAACAGATCTTTGCTGAGAGAAATGAAGGTAACCAAATTAAGGAGAAAATCATCAGATTACTACATCTGAAAACATCAAAATCTAATCTTAACCATAGAAGAGGAACAAGACAGAAGAAGAAGGAGACCAAACACGGACCTGTCAGGAGGAATCTTCCTATGCACTTTGCTCTGTGTTTTTTTTTTCTTCCGGATATTTTTGTGAGAGCTAAAAAAAATCGATGATGGATTGAATATCAGTGGTGAAAGAGAAAAAGATTTAGGAAATATCAGAGAAATGATTCTGGAGGATTATTATTACACAAAGAGGAGGAGATAAAAGAGAGAGATTGTGTTTTTGTTAAAAATGAGAGGAAGAGAGAAAGAGATTTTGGAGGCTTCTCCACTCGGTTTAAGATTTTCCGAACCCCTGACGTGGCGTACTACCGATACTCCTCCACCTTTGCCACCACGACCCTTTCTTTATGCTCTCGTTTTAGATCTCATCGCCCATATGCAACATCATCATCATCATCATCATTCATCCCTCTCACATACATGCACATTTATTCCCATGGTTGTTTTAGTTTAAGATTGTTTTTTTTTCTTCTTATCCTTAGTAAATTAACTAATTTAATTTTAAACTCCAGAGAAACTTTTTCTACTGTAAAAATATCACAAATTTCAGTTCATTTTAACTATTTTAGTATATAAATTTTAGCCATAAGATATGTCATAAATCTGATTGTAATTTTTTCTACTTCAAAATTCAGTATATTCTAAATAAAATTCTAAATTAAAAAGAAAATTTTATTTTCTTTGGAAAAAAAACAAAGTTTCTGAATACAAAATTTACCAGTAAAGTTGTGTATAAATAAATAAGCTTATTTGTTGTTTATTTACAAATAAAAAATGTACTTCATGGTATGGTAAGATCGGTTAATTAAACTCTTCCCCGTTAATTACATACTCCCTCTGTTTTAAAATAGTTGATGTTTTGGTTAATGTACAAGAACTAAGACATACACTTTTACCTAGAATGTATCATTTAAAATATAGATAAAAACTAATTCAACTAATCATCAAAAGAACTATAAAAACATCATTGGCTACACAATCTTCAATAAAGTAAAATTAATATAAAAATATCAAAACATCATGTATTTTGAAACATCAAAACTTTTCAAAACATCGTCTAATTTGAAACATAGGGAGTATTATTTAAAGGTGGTCATGGTTGTATTATTTCCTCTTTTTATTAGTTTAACACTAAGCTCTGTCATGTGATTAGTTAATTACTTTCTTACAAAGCAAAGTGCCATGTGTCCCTAGATATTTTCGGAGGAGCTAGATTCAGATGCTACGCAGTGTTGCGTACACCTTCGAAATTTCCTCCGTTGATTTCAGTGGTGAGTGAGTCCCACACAAATTCCTCGACAAAGTTTTCGGGCAGCTTGACCCGAAGAGATTCGCGCCGTCTGATGGTGGGTATTTGATTAACGGGGCAGCTTTTTCTGGAGACAGCCCGTTGAGAAAATATCTCAAGAGTTAAATGTGGCCCACACCCTTTTTAGATATTTATCTTCTTCTTCCCACTTGTCTACTATACCACATAAACAAGTTGAACATAAACCAAGATGATGTGTACCAATCACACAGAAGCAAGAGATATATGGACGTTGATCTTCTTCCTAACGACGACGTGGCGCAACAGGATGCCAGCAATATATTGTAGTGATCTACCATACGATTCGTGGTGTGTGGGGTCCACACTCTGGTGGATGGCTGGCTGGTTGGTGTCTGGAGATGGAACATAACAGTGGGCTTTTCATGGTCATGCTGTATGGTATGGGCTCTAAACCATACGTGGAGACTTGTAACTGGGCTGGAAATAATTTCCATAAAAAACAATCATTTATTTTTAATTATTAAGCACTGTAACTACTTTTAAAGTTAATATAATTTCATTTTAAATTCTGAAAATAAATATTATCTTTAATTATAGTAATGAATATAAAAAAGAAAAATAAATATTGTAATTTTTCTTATATCTCAAATTTATGATTGTTGATATTGATGACTTTTTTTTTTGATATTGATGACTTGCTAGAGACTCTTTGAACATTATGCGTAATTATTTACTTTTCTGCTCTAATTAATAGTTCAATTGTTGATGTAACAGAATCTCGTAAGCATTAACGCACCAAATAAACAAACGAACTTCACATCATTTTCTCCTTCTAATAATTTGTGGAAGCTATAGTTGTTTCAACATATGAAGCACATATATATGTTCTAATGATGTGATATCAGAAGGGATGCTAGATGTACCGAACTAACCTCTAAGATAACTCCACATCCATGTCCTAAATGCCATTGACTATATCTCTCTGTTCTAGCATGTTTATATATCTCCCAGCCGTTTACTTATAACGACTCGGAAAGCAGAGTTGTATGATTGTTGTGATAACCAAACTTGTACACAAATAAATTCATTATTATTGATTATCAGATTGTGTTTTTGGGAAGGTCAATGCAAACTTATTAAGAGTGGCGATACTTTTTTTTCCTTTTGACCACCAAGAGTGGCAATACAAAAAAGCTTTGTTCATTGAACTTGGCTTCAATTTTGGTTTACTATTTACCTTTGTGAAATAAAAATTGTTAATCTAAAGAGTATTCAGGTCTGATAAAGCTAGCATGTCTACTTTTTGTTATTATATCATGTTTAAAACCATATTCTATTTAAAGTGATACTATGGTGGAGAAAACTTTTTACAAAAACTTCAAAAGCTTTTTGAAAAGTCGTAAGCTCTCACACGGTAGACATTGCTTTAGATTTAATTTAAGATATAGTCCAATGAATCGATTCTATTGTGGTTTACTGAACGAGATATTCATTACACCTTACATTGTCAACAGTCTTTTTTATTCGTCTTCAAGTGTTACTCTATTATTATGTTACATACTTTTTCCATCGGAGAACCGTGACGTTAATCAATATAATATAAGAGAATCGAACATTTTTCCAACCGAGGTAGATTTCAAAACGCAACTTCGACTATCGATCTCGATTCACTCGTTAGGTTATACTTTAAATCTTTTATGCATCTAATTGTTGAATTCACCATTTCTAATCAGATATTACCTTGTTTTACTGTCATTTGGTCATATAATTGAGAGGCGGTTTTACATAAAATAGTTTCCTTGCATGTTAGGATCCATTTTTCAATTACAGTTCATCTTTATTTCAACACCAAATAAACGAAAGGATCTTTCTTTTTTGTGCACAGATGTAGGAATCTAAATTCGATTAAAAATATTACAAACACACGCACAAAAATATTCATTCACTACGTTGATATAATGAATTTAAGTTTTTAAAGAAAGAAACAAAGTGGATGGAAGTATGGAACAATCTAGAAACCGAAAGAAATGAGTTTTCAGTAAAAATATGTAAATAAAGTTGAGTGAAGTCAACAAATGATGAGGCAAAGGTCGGCTAGTGAAGCTCCAATGAGAAGGGGATGCCACATTTTGGCCGGTGACACGTATCAAACCCACTCACCTCTCTTCATTATTCAATCATATTTTATAAGTATAGTCAATTTGAAAATTAGAGCACTGATGTTGACTTTTCATAATATATGTCGCATGAATAGAGAGTGTTCATTCACTCATTGCATGTATGTACCATCTCATATTTTAATAAAAACAAAAATCTGATAAGAAGTCTCAGCAAAACTAATATTATATGCCAGCATGTGTTTTCCCAATAAACTAAAAATAAAATGAGTTAGATTCTTGCTCTTGTTCAGAGAATATTCGATCAACATAAACTATTTTAATCAACGTCATATCAAACCATTTGTTACGAAATGAAAATGGTATAATCATTCAGTTTTGCTCATTTCTGATTTTAAAACCATAAATGTGTGTTGACAAAAAAACCATAAATGTTTTAAAGGAAGTTTGTGCGTATATATATATAACTGAAATCAAGCATGTTATGCCTTTTCTCAAACAAAAAAAAGAAGAAGAAATCAAGCATGTTGACTGCAGAACCACAAATTCCAAGTAGGACACATTCGAATCAATTCATCACAGAAAACACCCATGTTTTGATTCGCAACATCATGTCACTCAACTGTTACCATATATGATTGAGTGGCTTCTTGTTGCTGACAATGACTACCAAATGAGAAACAACTTAGATTTCATGTAGCGTTAAAGACTAAAAATAAAATTGGACCAACCACAATAAATTAAAAGTTTTAAAAACATAAACTATAAAATAAAAATTGCTAAAAGTACTAAGAGAAATACTCTAAAGTTGAACTAGAAAAATAGAGGTGTGGAGATTTCAGTCGGTGGTAGAGAAACCGAGATCATGATCAGGTGCATCAACAGATAGGCTGAGAACATATAAAGCCCTTAGAGAATTTAGACTTGAGTGCCTCTGGCGACTCCATCAGGAGCTAGATCTGGGATTGATCCACATCTCCAACAGCATTCCTGTGACTTTACCCACGTGAAGTGGTCCTGCCTTTCCACAAGTGGGTAAAAGTCACTCTCCAAGCATGCATGTTGGCAACCAAATAAGTAAAAATATAAATGAACATGCCAACCTTTATCAACTCTCTGTAAACGTCTTCTTTAAAAGATATTTAAAGTTAGAGATACGCTTTGAAATATACATTAAATGCAAAAGCAAACGCAAAAGAAAAAAGAGAGAGGGGGCAAACCCGTGTGCGATCAGCTAAGACTAGAGGAAGCTTAGAGAGAAGTAAGCTTAGAGATCGGAAGTAAGGAAACTTTCTCGTGATGTTTGAAGAAGCATCAATTCGCAAAGGCATGACTGGAGGAGGTAAGGTTCCTTGCGAAACACTCAAATCATTCCGTTCCTCCCGCTACCCACACCATTCATATATATATATATATATCTCATTCCAGGGCTCAAATTACAGTGCATAAGCTGGCAATATCCATCCAAACCAATTCAGTTTCATGTTTATCTGAAAAAACTATAAACCAAACTCTGTAAGCTTAACTTGTTGTTGTTGGATGTGATGCGGCATGTTAGTAGCACCGCGTCCCGAATCCCATTTGACGACCGGCCTAGGGCTGACTCTGAAGAGGATAATGCATGATGAAGTTCCCCGGGCCAGAACCTGGACGCATCCCGTGCGTGAACTTAGGCTGAAAACCATATCCAATGGTCTGGGACGGGACCAGGTTTGGTCTGTGATGAGGTGGACCAGGCATTGGTTCACCTGGCGGGTGATGGAACCCCCGTCACTGGAGATGGCATTGACCCTGGTGCTCTATAACCTGTGAAACCAGCGCCTGAAACACACAAAACAGCTTTAACAAACTCCTAGTTTCTTAAATATGTAACTAAAGAGAGTTTAATATAAAAACCTACAAGTGTGCTTGTCTATCTTCTTTGCGCTGCGCAAAATTAAGCTATGTAAAGTGGTTTCTTTCCTATCATCTTCCCTTAAGCTTCATTCAGCTGCATTGTTATAAATATTAGTTTATATCTCAGACAGAAGAACAAAAATCTTTTAACAACTCACGGCTCTTGAAGCTTCTTCAGGATTGTAATAAGCAACGAAACTAAATCCTCTGCTAATGCCTTGTGGATTGACCATAATCTGTACGTATGGTTATGGCACAAACGTAACATCAACAACAAGACATATATCTATGGGCTTTTAGTTGTTACCTTGGAAGAGGTTACTTTTTTTTTTCTCTTTGAATAGGTTACATTACATTATGAGAAACTTAAGGAGATGTTCTCTGAGTTTGGTACTGAAGAGGTTTCAAGTAAAGATTCGCTCCTTGAGATTTCTCAAACCGGGTTTATCCTCTCTTGCTTCAACTTCCTTCTCAGCTCTTGCTCTTGCTCTTTCTCTCTCTCAGACTTCTTCTGCGCCCAGTGCCCTCCCAACGTACAACGCATCATCTAAATTGTGTCGATTGTGTTTCAAAAACAAAAAAGACAGGAAACTTTTTTGTTTGAAAACTTATAGAAACATTTGAGCAGAACTGAATAATTACAAGTCGCTTTTATCTTCACCGTTCGAATCCCATTATTCATTTCGTTTAAATTCATGTATCTAGTAATCACCAATTATTAAAGCATGAATGTGTTCATTTCTCATTGTCAGCTAATTATGCTTTGTCATGTTAAAAATTTTCATCGACCGAGAAATAGATGACCAACTCTTTTTTTTTGTTCAAAGATGACCAACTCTTTGCTTTGGACAAAACTAAAGGCTAGCTAGAAAAGCAAAACGATTCGTAGCAAAAGAGCTCACTCCATTCCATAAAAACGATTGCATCGATTCATTTGCATCACCATGCCCCAAAAACGACAACTATTTTATTAAACAGGTTAACGGCAAGGTTTCTATGTATGTCAAATAAAAGGACTGATATACAGAAGAATCATCCACATATTTTGAGGAATACATAAATGCATCATACAGACATGTATTGTGTGGGTGGATAAAGAAATGTTTTTTTTGTTCTAAATGTGTGGGAAAAATAAAATCAAGAAGCTTCACATACGCAAAACCGCAGAATAAGTGCGCTCATACATATCACCAGCCCTGCCATGACCCATGAGAGAGAGAGAGAGTTCACTAACTTAGCCCTTAATTAGTTCTTTGCTTCCTCCAACACAACAAATGCAACAAGAATTATAAGCAGTATGTTGATGATCTACTTTTTGAGTATATCTATATATTAATCCCATCTTCTTAGATTTACATTTTCTTTGGTTGCATATATTCGGAGCTTACCGAGTGCTGTATTTCACGAGAACGAGGTATAGCGGGTCAAGAGGAGAGAGACGGAATAACTGCACGACAATGACTACGCTCGTTCCAAAGCTAAGAAAAAAAAATACAATAAACACATGAATGGGGATCATTCAAGGGTTAAACGTTTTAAAATATATTGTACCTGCCAAGAGATAGTAATAGAGCAACCCAGAGAACTCCAATGATCCAGCTAGATTCTTTGTAGACAACCCAAACCTGAATTATCAAAAAAAAAAAGAGTAAATGATAAATGACTTTCTGTACATACGTAAGAGCAAAATGTATTATGATGAGAGCCTATTAATAACACCAATCCAAAGCACAAGACTGCCTCAAAGAGAACAAGAGATGGTTTAAAGTTATTGGGGACTTACTGATAAAACCGCAACATGTATGTAGAAGCTAACCAGTAAAACCACCATCCACCTAGAAGATAAATAAACAAAAGTTGAACGACAGAACCACACTCGAGATGAGTCAAAAGCACACAGAAAAATGAACAAAAGAGAAAAACTGACGGGTAAAGAAGCTCCATGTGGAAAGGAGAACCATCAGTCAAGCAAGTGTAAACCAAAGCTCCGAGCATGACACAGCCTAAGGCACCAAAGACAAATCTTGCTGGGACGACAAGGGATTTCTTGTCTCTGAGACCCACTCCATCCCTAACAAAAAAAAGAAACATATTACTTACATTTAATATGAATGACTAAATAGATACTAATTGGAAGTTCAAAAAAGAAATGGGAGAAACACACACACATTGACATACTTGACGGAATCACGGAGTAACAAATAGTACATAGGATCCTCAGAAGCCTCTTGAGGTGTGAGCTTGATAAGTTGCATAAACAGATACACACACGTCGTCAGGCTGCCAAATAAAATTCCAAAACAAAACAACAAATCTTTACAAAAAACAGAAAACAAAAAAGAAAAGAAAAATGTTTTCCATGATTATTATATCCCTTCCATGAACCTAAAGTGATAGACTTTATTATGTACCTTCCAAATACGATGAGCAGAATGGCCCAGAGAATAGAACCAAACCATGTAGACTCCTTGTACACAATCCAGACCTGATGCGATTCTAAAATTACTCAAACCGTTCAATCAGATTCTAGAAAATTAGAGGGAATTGGAAGGGAAAAAAAACGAACCGCAATAGGAACGAGATTGATGTAGAAATCCAAAATCGTCGTAGCGAACCATCTGAAGAGACACCAACCAACCAACCAGCCAACCAACATGAGAGAGTAAATAAATATATAATATACTAGAGACAAAAAAATGGAGAGAACGGAATTAAAAATACGGAGTGAAGACATCACGACGGTCTGGTAGGGGAAGGCCATCGGTAATGATGGTGTAGATTAGAGTGGCGAACATGACGCAGAACATCACCGGTAAAAACACTTTCAGTCCCATCACTAAACTATTCGTCGCCATTTTTTCTCTTTTTCTTTTGTTGTTAAACCACAAACACACGCACAACGAGACGAGACGATAATTGCAGAGATTTAACGATGAATGATGATGAGAGAGAGAGAGAGAGAAGTCGAGTTTTCAACTGAATTGGAATTCCAAACGGAGCGAGCGAAACAAGTGGAAAAGGAAGAGCCACGTCCTTCACTGATCCTCTCCGGTTACTGATTTTACTCAGACTGAACCGGATTTTGGTTTAGATCGGTTCAACTGCACACTTTAAGTTTATTTCAATGTGATCGGATGGATTGTAATTAAGTTAACATAGAAGTAGCTTTCACAGTTGCAGACTTTGCCTACTATTTTGTGATGGACACGGAGTCGTTCGTTCACATTGTAACGCCTGTCTCTAAATATATTTAGTATGTTTCCCTTTTGAGCACATCATTCTCTAGCTTTCTTCTCTAACTAACAAGTAAGTCACATGACAAGTATCCAAATACACAACTGGAGAAGAAAGCTAAAAGCACTTATTAAACTGCTTAAAAAAACTGTCCAGAGAATCAAACGACATTAGGTGATTAACATAAACAAGCACACAACATTCTGCACCCTATCTTGCCCATCTGCATCCCAAATCTATTAAGAAAAAATGGAGAATTATAATAAAGAGAGAGAAACAGTATCATGTTGATTCTTTTCTGGAGTATTAAGTCTGTTTCCAGATTGACACATGGTGTAAAAGTATATTATTACAAGAACCAAAAAAAACTAATATAATGATATGATGATTGATGACACTAAAACAGAACCAAAAAAAAACAAAACAGGTCAATTTTAAAATTAAGGAGGAACAAAAATAAGTTATAACAAAATGTCACCAAGATGAGATGCTTTCTGTAAGATCATCATCATCATCGAAGTACCAAAACTTTTAGTATATATATAAAACCAGAAACAAAATAAAAAGGATTAAAAATGTAAATTTGCGTCTCTCTAGTTAAAAGAGGTTTCAGGTTGCTGCAGACGAAGACGAGCCCTCCTCAATAGCAAATGACTCATCCAAGAATCCTTCAACCTTGGCTCTTTCCACGCAGCTCCTAAACTTCTCCGCAGCATCAGGGACATCCAAACACAGATCCTCAACCGCCTCACCCACTCTCTTAAACCCTTTAGTCATCTGATAAATCGTCACCAGCCCCGACTCGAAACACACTCTCAGCAGCTCCCACACCCGCTCCTTCTTCTCCTGCTCCTCTATGATCCTCACCACCGCCTTCTTCACAACCTCGTGGTGGAAAAACGGCATCCCAAGCTCCTTCACGCACCTACAAGCCTCCCCCACTTCCCCACCAGATACATACTCATCAAGAAGCACCTGAATCTTCACCTTCACCTCGCTCGCGGTGCACCCCGGGGAGTTCGTTTCCACCATCCCTCCTCCTCCCCAGCAACGCAATATCCTTTCCCCGGAGAGACGCGCTTTCAGCAGCGTCTTCGCCGTCTGAATCACTTTCTCCCCCACGCTCGACCACCCTGGCGTCTGGCTCAGAAGCTCGTCAAGATCACGCGGAGCTAACACCTCGTCAACCACAGCTCTGGCCAAGAACATGGCGAGGTCTTCGACCACCACCGGGTTATCCAAAGCAGTGTCGTCTGCAGACTCTATCAGCATCGAGAACGCTTTCCTGACGTCTTTGGCAGGGAAGCCAAGAGAAGAGACGAGAACACAAGCCATCTCTTTCTCTCTCTTCTTCCTATCCATCGCTAGAGTTATCAGATACTTCACAAAGATCGCACGCAGCTGACTCGAACACGCACCCAGCTCGGTTTCGAGACAATGCACAACCTCCAAAGCGTCACCCGACATGAAATACTCCCGGACAGTCGACTTAACCTTGTCTTTAAACTCACATGCCTTGGAGTTTTCAAGCAGCTTCTCACCCGAATCATCATCGAGCGTCTTCAGAGAAGAAGCACACAACCATCCTTCAGAAGCAGCTTTAGAGATAAAACACTGCAACACACTCCTCGCCTCCGGTATATCAAGGGAAAGATCTTCAATCAAATCTATAATTCTGCTAAACCCTTTCGTCACTTGAGTGGAGTTTATAAGACCGACCTCCGTCGCTTCTCTCAACAGCTCTAACAGCTTCTCCTGCGCCTTACGCCTCTCCATGGCCATGATCAGCGCTCTTTTGACAATCTCGTGATGGAAGAAAGGAACCTTCAACGCTTTGATGCATCTAAACGCTTCCTTCTTGTCTCCACTCATCACATACTCTTTCAACAGCTCGTTGATCCTCCCTTTAACATCCTCCGCCGTCCAGTTATCAGCCCCTCCCCATCTCTTCTCAACGACTTCCGCGTGAAGCGGAGCCGCTAGGTAGCTCTTCTCCGCTTTCCTCAGCACCTCCGCTCCTTTGGAGCCCTCAGGGAGCACTTTCATCTGTTTCTTTAGAAACGCGGGAGGGAGGATGTCGTCGACGATGGCACGTGCCACGAAGACTGCGAGAACGTCGACCGCGTCGGGTATATCTACGGAGAGATCGTCTGCGGAGGTCACCAGCTTGTTGAAACCTCTGTAGAGTTCTTGAGGGTCGATGACGTCGGCGTAGAGGGTGGACAGGAGAAACGCAGCCATTTCTTTCTCCTTGTCGTGCCTGTCCATTGCCATGGAGACCAGCTTCTTGACGAAATAGTAACGGTACTCGGCCATACCTAGCTCTTTTAGCTCGTTGGCGACTGATGCAGCGTCGTTGGTGCTGAAGTATTCCTCGACGATGATCGTTGCTTTTTTCTTGTACTCGCATAGGATCTGCGTCGAAGGTTGTTGGATCTGAATGTCCGTTGTTGCCCTGGTTCCACACCAAAAGTTACATATATACATCACTCTAATAGAGTAATACAATGAGACATTTTTATAACGAGAGTATACCTCGATAGGGTCGTAGTTTGGGTCGGATAGAGTCATCATCTAAATCTCCCCAAGTTTCTACATAGTGAGAAAGTTTTTAAAACCATAAGTTAAAAGTAGATCAATATTTAAGACGAAGGGGTATATATATATACCGTTTGAGGGGAGATCAGAATGTCTATGACTCTTTAACAGTTCCTCCGCCGTGTTGGCCTGTGGCAATGGCGAAGGAGAAGAAGAAGATATATTCAATTGAGAAATGGAGAGTGGATCCGTTTTTGAGTCTACAAGTTGTTGTTGCTGCTTTTTGGACTCCATTGAATCCCTCCAATTCCTCAACTTTTGGATTGTCTAACAATTAGTTTTGCATTCTCCTGCCTGACTAACATAAGATACGAGCCATATCAGTACCAAACACGTTGACTAATTAATGTAACCGCATGAAAGCCTAATACTTTTGCTATATGATGGGCAAAATATAAACCGACGAAGAGCAGATAAAAACTCTAGGCTTAGATTTGAATCTGTTCAAGTAAAGTTCTCCAATATATCAAAAACAATCAAACACTTATCTAATGGTTAATCAATCTATGCCAAGTAACAAACACCAACGTATGTAACAAGAAAAAGGATAAGATTTGCAAAATAGACACCGATGATGGATTTAGATCAATACATCGTTCATCGATCCATCATCACAGCGATGGCCATCGATACATTCCGATTTCATTAGACGGGAAAAAAAAACATAAATCGGAATTGAATTGAATCGAATCAAATAAAAGGAAGCAAACAGAGAGACATGGTGGATAAGAGATAATAAAGCGTACTCTGAGAGGAAAAGGTGAAAGACTTGGCCGGAGTGACACAGAACGCCGGCGATCAAAGCAGGCGTCTCTGTCTTCTTTTATTTTTATTTTTTATGTTTCTCCTCCTTCCTTAACACCGTTGTGGCTTTTATGTAACCGAAATCTTTTATTTTATTTTATTTACCTTTTTAGGATTTTTATTTACTTTTTCTTCCCCCATGGAATAAGGCCTTCCTTAAGTAACAGAAAGCCCCCTTTGGTCTTTGCCTTTTGTCCGTAATTTGCTTATGTCTGAACCACTACGATCTTGACAGTTGTTACCCCTTTTCCCCCAACCACGTCCCGCTCGAGTCATTCACGCTCCTTCACTCTCTTTTTTTAATATTCTTTTTAGTTTAACCTAGAAAATAATTATGACGGATGTATTTAGGTATCGTGACGCATTAAAATCTGTTTGTATCCTTGTTAAAAAAAATATTTCATTTAGAAATCCATTGCACATCATATGGAATATTTACATGCTATGAGAAAGATCCGTTGATTGAAAAAAAAAAGAGTAATTCTTGGGTTCACTCCCTAGGGTGAACCTCTAGGTTCACCCACCAATAGGAGTTTACCATTTTGTATTCAATATCTTTTAAAAAAGGAAACAAAATATTATCATATTTTAAAAATTAAAAAGATAAGAATAAATAAAAAATAAAATTAGTTGGAAACAAAAAAACTTTTAAAAATAATTTTAATGCCATCGACAAAATACTAAACCCTAAATACTAAACCCTAAACCCTAAATGTTATATCCTAAACCCTTGGGTAAATCTTAAATCCTTGTATAAATATTAAATTCTAGGGTTTATGATTTATCCAAGGGTTTAAGATTTATCCATGGGTTTAGGGTATAGTATTTAGGGTTTAGGGTTTAGTGTTTAGGGTTTAGTGTTTTGCTGACGGTACTAAAATTACTTTAAAAAATTCAAGAATTTAGAATTTGTCCAACGGTTTAGGGTTTACCCAATGGTTTAGGGTTTAGGATTTAGAGTTTAGGGATGGTATTAAAAGTTTTTTTTTAAATATTTTTTTTCAACTACTATTATTTTTTATTTTAATTCTTTAGCTTTTATTTTTTAATTTAAAAAAAAACATAATATAACTTGACAATATTTTATTTCCTTTTCTAAAAGATATTAAATATAAAATGGTGAACTCCTATTGGTGGGTGAACCTAGAGATTTACCCTAGGGAGTGAACCCAAGAATTACTCAAAAAAAAAAGGCCGTTGATTGATATTTATGTAGACATGGCTGGTAATATTCTGCTGGGAGTAACACTTTTATTTAGCCTATAGTTCGATTAGGTAGTGTTGATTAATTTCTTCAAAACATTATTTGGAATGTTGATGCTTTTTTTTTTGTTCAAAGGAATGTTGTTGCTTATCCTTGGAATATTCCCTTATACTTGCCAAAGGTTTGATTCTGTAATATCACAATGCAAAAAAAAAAGAGGAGGTTCATCATTGAAACAGTCCTTAGTAGTAGTACCATTACAAACCCATTTCAATCTTAGCATAACATGAAGCTCAATCCTTCTTCACATCTACTTCTTCATCTTTCTCTCCGTTGCCTTCTTCCACAATGTCCTTTCGTTTCTTTTGTCTCTGCCACAGTTTCACCCTCTAGCTCACTATCCTCCTCTGCAACAACAGCAGGAAAACACCTCGTCACTACTTACCAAAATCTAACCATCAAGTATACTTGGGTTTGCTTTAAACAACACCAAGTTATGATCCTAGACACGGTCCAAAACCTTACCTTCGTCTCCAATCTCGTCGGCTATCTCCCATGTTAAGACCCTAAAATGAAAAAAAAACAACAACAAAGCATTAGTTTCTAATCCCAAAGACGAGTGTTGATGATACTTAAAGGAAATCTCAGGAGAGTTCATTAGCCTTACACTGAAATCAAAATCTCCAAAGTCCATATCTGCTTCAAAAAGACCAGTCAGCCAAGTACATAAAATATAACTATTAGCTCCTTCTTCCACACTAAAGTAAATCACCATTTACCTTTGTCATCTTCGTCTTCATCAACCCATTTATCCCAATCAACTTTCAAGTACACAGGAGGTTTCCCTTCCTGTTTAATCAACCTTTTCCACCACTTGCTCTCTGCTTTCTTCACCAGGTAACACACGCTCCTCGAGCTCACACTCGCTTTGCTCTCCTGCAATAAGAAAAACATCACCATTTCCGACAAAACGATCGCAGTTAAAGAAAAGTAGCAAGATTCATCATCTCTGCACATACATTCACATCGACACTGTCGAACAGATCGAGGTCCACCTCGTACTTTGTCTTGCTGGCTCCACCTGTAGCAGAGAAAAAGAACTTGCCTTGAGGCTCAAGCTTAAGCTTTACATCTTCAGCGTCTGGCAACTCCACTGTTATGTAAACCTTATCCGACCTTTGCGCCCACTTCACCGTAGGATGTCGAATGCAACTTTGAAAACATATTATTAGCAACCAAAACGTTCACAAAGCATTGCGCAACATAACGAAAGAGAGGTATAAAAAGCTAAAAGTGAATGAATAAGTACCTCATTTTCCCACGTTCAACGAGAATTAACTCCAGAAATCAGAAACAGAGGATTCGAGGAAAAGGAAAGACAAGTGGCTACGTATATACACGGACCAAGGTTCTGTCTCTAGATGCTTCCCTTGTGTTCTAGCCCCTTGGAGATAAATCGAATTTCTATAAATTTAACGAACACCGTGTGGGCTTTTCTCCTTATTAAAAGCCCACTATTTATCTCACATATAATGGGCCTATGTGCGTGGTTCCCATGCAGTCAACAATAAGAAGGTTCCTCCTCGCAGGTCCCACCAGTCGCCTCAATAAGTTTTGTTGGGTGAACCTTGTAACATCTGATGTTGCTTTCTACTACAGTGGACCCTTTTTTTTTTTTTTGTCGTCACTACAGTGGACCCTTTAAAACTGTAGTGTTAAAACTTAAAACAAAGTAGACTTTAATCTACATCCGTGCAAATGCATTTTTTCAAAAAATATATTGCTATTTATCTTTTATGTCATTATTATATAAATATCATATATGTATCATTATACAATTAATCGTATTTTATATGTACCATCATATAAATAATCATATAACTAATAGTATTTTATATAAATAACCACATATATTGTACTTTTAAATCTAATGTGAAATATAAAAACCATAGTTTAAGTTGGTGTTTGAAATTTGAATTTATATTGTATTTTTCTTATATATTTAAAACATTTTTTATAATGGTTATTGAAAAATATTTTAGTAAAAACCAATTTTTGAATATATATATATATATATATATATATATATATATATTTGAATCAATTTTTGGTATAAATCAATTTCAAATTATTATTTTGATTTGAAATATGTATATAAAGTTTAAGTTGTGTTTCATGATTATTTTAGACAAAAATAGGTAACTAAATTGTGTAATTTTCATATATTTTAAAACTGGCTTGGATAGATAATTTTCTCATATATAATGGATTTCTAATTTTCTTAATAACATAAGCCATTTACTTTTATTTTTTAATATGCTACTATCCATGTTTCCAAACTACATTATGTTCTTTTTTTATATTGTTATTCATGTTTCCAAACAATTTCTAAAGGTATTTCAGTTTTAATAATATAGATATAATTAAAAGATATCCAAATTTTATAATTTTATTTAGGGTAATTCTCCTAAATAGACTACAAATTTTGTCACAAAATAGCCTATAAAGAGAAAAATGACTAAAAAGACATTTATATCCTAGATATATAAATGCAAATAAATAAAATAATTTTTTAAAAATATTTTTTTTACAGTTTCTAAATATATGTTTTCAAACTCAATTTCTTTTAAAAGAAATTCAAAAACTTTTTTCGAAATTTCGTTTTATTTTTCAAATTTTCTTTTTGAAATTCGAAATTATTTTAAAACTATTTTAAAAAAATATTTTCAATTTTTATATATATTTTATTTTATAAAATTTTAAATTCTGATCTTAAAATCACACATTTTTAACTCTAAACTCTAAGATCTAGATTAATTAATCCTAGGGATATAAGTGTATATATACCTATTTAATGAAACATTTTAGTCACTTTGATCTTTGGAAGCTATATTTGTGACAAACAAAAAATTTAAGGTTATTCTAGGATATTTTCTTTGATTTATTTTGCTTTACTTTATTAAAATAACCAATTTTAAAAATAATCTCTGAAAAAATATCGCACAAGAAATATTATAACTATTATTTTAAAATCAATGAAAATATAAAGAATTTATCATTTATACCAAATCAGGTATCCCACATTTTTAATATATGTTTTTATTGCCATGGAATTTTTAGACCTTAAAGCTTATAATCTTCCATAGATTTACAGTCAACCTTTTGAAAATTCAGATTTAAATAATAACATTTCGTACCATGTGTGATTTGAATCTGGGGCATAAAACAATTCCTTGTACTTCTGCTAGGCCACCAACATCATGAGTATGCTTTTCTATTTTTAAATTACAATAAATATGATTTGAACAACTCTTAAATTATGTGTTTCCCGATACACATGTAAAAAGTGTAGACAAATTTTTCATTTAAATGGGTGTAAAAGAGTGTAGTAAACTCATTTAAAAGTATGTGGTTGTAATTTCAACAATATTTTGAAATATAGAAAAGTCTATATTATTTTGGCAAACGGAAAAGTCCATATTACTATAATATTGTACACAATTGATTGATTCGACACACATGACAGAAACAATAAAAGTGAAAATTGAAAGAGTTGTGTTTCTGGTAGGGGCACTTTGGGAAAGAGAAGAAGGCTGCAGTGAGAAGAAACAGATCTTCAGTGTGATGATTTTAGAGGATGCAACATGGAACGAGAAGAGCCACACGACATGTTAGAAAGTTCATATTCACGAATAAGTGGTCTCTGCAGTGTTGGGTTGGGTGGAATCTCAGGGCGGTTAGGTCTTTATTGACTGCGACCATTTCTTTTCTTTTTATCGAGTGAAACTGTGAATAAGTTGTACTCAATAGTTATATTACTTTTGTTCTTTCCTGATGTGATCAGCTATCTATATTTTTAAAACTGAAATACATTTGAGATTTGTTTAGAAACATAGATATTAATCAGTGGCATGCTTAGAACATCTTTATCAGTATATTTCAATGCATTTTAGAGCATTATAATAAAATGAAAAAATTGAATAAGTGATGAAAGATGTATATTTTGGGTTCTACACAAGAAGCATTTTGGTTAGGTTTTTCCACTTATCCTACTACTAATTATTATTAAACTCTATCTCTTATATTATTTTATTAATTTTTTATACTTAAGCTATATCCTTTAATTTATACCATTAAGGATGCTCTTATAGTGTTATGAAAAAGGCATTAGCCTTTCAGGCCCCCATATAATTTACAATTTTGGGGCCCCAAATCTCTCACAAAAATATTTGTAAAATAGCTAAAATTATTTATGTTTATGTTTTCTACTTGAATTCAAAACCAAACATCAATAAGATATTTTTAATATTATATAAAAGAAAATAAGAAATTTTTATTTATTCAAGTTTTAAAGATTTAATTATTTTCACAAATTTGTTTTCTATTTTAAAATTATTTACTTGTCATATTTAATGGGTTGAAATGTTGTTTTAACATACTATATTTTATTTAACATATAGAAATTATGATGTAATTTTAGTTTTTTATTCTTTAAAATATTAGTTTTTTATTTTCTGTTTTTTAATAAACTTCAAATATATTTAGAATAGATATAAAATGATTTATAAAAAGGAAAAAATTAGAATATTTTAAATATTAATTGTTATGAAATTTATTTTATATTTAAAATTAAATTATAATTATTGTTTTGAATATATGTAATCTTGCCTCAGGCCCCTGAAAGGGTTGGCACGACACTGATATTAATATTAAAAAAATATAATGTTATTTAAAAATATGGTTAACAGTATATTAAAAAGTAATAGATTTAATTTATTAAGAATTCCATAGAAATTTATTATATTATGAAAAATTGTCTATTTAAACCAAATTTAAAATATATGAAAATAATTCAATCTAATTACCTGAAAACATATTTTATCTAAAATAATACTAAAAAAAATAAACCTTATATACACATTTAAATAAGAAAAATTAAAATTAATTTGTATCAAAAACTGATTAAAAATGTACATATATTCAAATAATGACTTTTACTAAAATATTTTTCCAATAACCCTTATAATTGTTTTTGTCAATATATATAAGAAAAATACAATACAAAACCTAATTTCAAACACCAACTTATATTATGACTTTTATATTTTACATTAAGTTTTATCTATATTATTAAAACTAAAATATATTTGAGATTTGTTTGGAAACATGGATAACTGTATAAAAATATAATATTGTTTAGAAACACAGATAGCAGTATATTATAAAAATTAATTAATTTAACTTATTAAGAAAAATTAGAAGTCCATTATATTATGAGAAGATATCTATTTGAGTCAACTTTAAAATATATGAAAAATAGCTCAATCTAATTATCTGAAAACATCTTTTGTATAAAATAATCATAAAACAATGACACATATATAATATATAGTAGTAGCATGAAAAATAAACAACAACATATTTTTAAAAAATACATTCACACGGATGCGCAGATCAGAATCTAGTTATCATTCTAGTTCATATTCATAAACCATCGTTGTATATAACGTTAATACAACAATCATGAATAAGATAATAAACTATGCCTAGTATTTTGTTAGAACTATCTCCCACGTATTTTGGTACTTTTATAATAGAGATGAAATTTACTTCAATATATTATCTTAAGATAACAATTTTTATCATAAAATAAAAATAGAGAATTATTATTTCTTTTTCTATTTATAAAAAAAAAATTCTGTTATACAAGAAAAAATAAAAGTAAGTTGAAGCAATTTCACATCTAAATTCTATTATAAAAATGAAAATATAGCAATGGGTTGGAGATGATCTTAGAGGATTCAATGTTCATTTAGATTTGAAAACTAATATTGATTTAGCTCTGAAAATCTCTCGGTTATCCAAAAATATAAAAAGTTTAGACAGACCCGTCCCTTCTATAAAGCATATGAAGCTTCAGCTTTAGGCCACAATTAGTTTAAGTATTTTTAGGGCCACAAACATTAATTCATGTATAAACTAAATGCTAATTGATGATTCATTTTATATGTTACACGTGTTTGAAGACTTAGTTAGATAAACTATAAAGATTTTCACTCTTATATTCATTGTTATTCCTTTAAACTTCTAATAATTTATATATACCTTCTTAGTCTCTTTCTATAAAAAAAATTATTGCTGAGCTTATAATCGTGTTTTTACCTTTCCTAGTTATCAATATTTTTCAAAACCTATTATAATTAATATAAACCTGTAAATAATACAACAACTACAAACCTAATTTATTTCATAACAGATATTATGAATAAAACTTAAATCCATTTTTCCTATGTAAAAAAAACATGATACATCATATTTGAAAGGATTAAAAATATTTGTTGTTTAAAAATATACATAAAGACCACAATTTTCTATATTGCATTAGGCCTCCAAATATTTAGGGACGGCACTGAGTTTAGACGTCAGTATAGCAAAGAATTCTTACTGATTTTCATGAACATGTGATGAGATGGATGGAGATGAGAAACCCTAAAGCATAAGACAACACGTATATCAAATAGAGTTTTTGATCGTGACAAAACCAAACATAACTAATATGCATGTCACTTTTTATTATAGGAAACAAATTGACATGTCTGTGTTAGTGTTACATTTCCACTTCGTTCTAGTGATGATGTCTTGTTGACGCAAGCATGCGGCTGGTAAAACCAACCACAAAGCTCATGTGCTCTCTATTTCTCAAGTACATTTGCAACTGGTCTCTGTTCATTAACATCGTCTAGCCCTAGCATCGATCTCCAAACGACACAATGTAAAGTATATGCAAATGGAAAAGCAATCATTTCCAATAATTTACTATTTAATTCTATGAAAACCATTTTATACTGGGTCTTAAATAAAAAAGATCGATTATATAATATTTTATTTGGTCTTGTATACGATTTAAAGTTTAGATTGAACGATTACTATGGACAAAATACCACTAGTTTCTGGTTTTTGATTTTTCCAAAACCCACTTTTTATCCAATCATGATTTTGGCAAAATAGATTTCCTATTTTTTTAGGGAAACTGATTTTTGATCAATTTTACTATTTCATTCATAGAAACCAAAATCTCTATTCTAGTGGATTCTCCCTAGAAAAAGCTACGACCAAAAACAAAACAAAAAATGATTTCCTATTTTTTTTTCTGTTAACACTACAAACACACAAAGCAAACGTAAACCTCAAATAATGCATCACCCAATTCTCCAGTTTTAACAAGCCTGCTGATCATACACATTTGGTTTCAAACCCTATTCTCTACATGCAATCAAGAAGGTATTTTGCTACCTGGAAATAATTTTTGTAGTTATCTATTTATGAATATATACAATAGTTATGGTTAATTTTATTTTTCAAATTATGGATCTACACATTTTACTTGCTGTTTTAAAGGTACGGTTTCTATATATTATATCTACAAGTTTGTTATATATATTATAGTTACATATATATAAAAGATTGTGTCTACATAGGGAATTAATTTTTTATTCTTATAGACATGGCACACCAAGTGACCAAGGAAAATCATCAAATGGCAAAGAGATATTTACTTACTAAATAAATTATTTTAATTGACTGATTATATAGTTTAATTGACCAACTTATGTATGATATCTATCTTATTAAAGCTGAAGTACAATTTCGGTGTGTTTGGATACTTGGATAAGAGTATTAAAAATTTTTGGTGTGTTTGGTTATTTGGATAGCATTTATAAAGAATAAATTTGTTTGGAAACTTGGATTGTAGTTAAAAATTGTTTGGAAATTTGAATTGTATTTTTAAATTAAATAAATATCATTCGAATATTATAAATATCGTAGGAGGTTCGAGTTGAATCATTTTCGGTCCGGGTTGGTTTGTAGCAACCAAAAAATATATCAATAAACTTTCATTTTAAATATGGCAGTAATAAATAATTTATATATTAAACCGAATTAATATATAAATATGTTATATTACTATGTAAATAATTGTTTATAGATTCTTTAGTTGACTAATATTTGATATCCTTATATTGAAAGAAATTTATTTAAAAAAATTATATGAACTCAAGAAAAAACAATATAGAAGTACTGTACATTTGAATTCAAAATCATTTCTTTTAACAACAAACTAGACAAATATGTTGAATTGTATACAAATTACAATGTAAATATTTAATTAATATAGAAATATGTCACATTGTTTAAACAAAGTATCAATGTAAAAGTATTGTACAATTATATTCTAAAATCATTTATTTTAACAATAAGCCAAATAAATATATTGATTGAAAAGGGAATAAAATAAAGCCAAAGAAACACATAGTTTACTAGAGGCACTCTAATATGTCGAATTTATTATAAAGAAAGTTTTAATAAGATAAATACATTTAATAATTACAAACAAATAATATTTTTCATAAAAGTGAAAAATAATACCTGCGCTTCGGAAACGTGGGTTAAAATCTAGTTAATATTAAAAGAAAAATACAATAGAACGATAGCAGGGTTTATATATTTCTTGCAATATATGAAAATGAAATGGAAAAATAAATTGGTGTACCGATCATTTAAATAAAGAGTGTAAAATGAGAATTATAAACGACTTTCGTGAAACAATATGTCAAAATCCAGAATGGCTTCCGTTAGAAAACAAATTGTATCTTATAAAATAGTATATTATTTTATATTATTCCAGAATAAACATTTTATTACTAATAATATTTAATTTTATTATTTTTAAAAGTAAAAACCAAAAACTAAAAACCAAAATTTAAAATCATCAATCAAGTTTTTCATAAAACTAAAATCTACTGCAAAATCAAAATCAAAAACTAAAATCCAAAAACTAAAAATCAAATACCAAAAACCAAAAATCAGAAACCAAAATCTAAAAACCAATGAAACAATCATCGCCCTATTTTGACTACCTGAATAGCAAGAGTATGCATGCAATTCGGTTAGCTATTTCACATTGTTCGGTGATTGCTAAAGACTTGGTTCTATTCAGTTTAAACATGCATCTCCAATAGTATTTTATTTTATTATTTTTTACTAAGATATAGTAATTCTATTATAGAGTAATTTTGCTTCAATAGTGCTATTATATAATAAAATTACTCTATTGAGGATGATCTTAAGTTTTGGTGACTGAATTATTATTGATCAAGTTTGAGTTAGAGGGATAACTCAAAAAATGTCACCAATCATGAATTAGTTTTAAAATTTTGAGTTACTATTTGAATTATAGTGTGTTATAGACCTGTGTTTCAAAAAACAAGTGTTATATACTTATATTTGAGTTACAACTCTGAATTATCTCTTTAGTAAAATTGATAAATTAAGTGGTAATTCAACATCAAGAAAAATGGCATGTGTTAAGATTTGAGTTCGTATTTCTTTTTGGTTTCAAAAGCACAAGTTCACTTTTAATTATATTTAACAATCTTTTTTAAAAACAAATTCATTTCATAGTTGTCTACATTTATCCATGTAACTATTTAAACACTTGTTCTGTAATTTTAATTTTTAGTTCTATTTGGTGACTATTGTTATAACATAAAATTATTTATTTATATAGGTGCCTTTTATTAAGTTTTTAATAAATATATTATTCTTATTTGTATTTTTTAGAACAAAATATACATCACAAAACTACTAAAATTATTTCAAAATTTTTTTTTTCATATTTCAGTGCAAAGTCATTATATAAATTATATATAACTATTATATAATAAATATATGTTCAAATACATTCCATAGTTTTAATTTAATTTAATACATTTTAACTCTTCTAATATACTTTGTCAAATTTATAATAATTTTTAATAATAATATCCATAATATTCTTTACATAATACATACTAAAACGTATACATCTAAAAATGTTACCAATCAATTATTTGAAAACATTCAATAATTCGTATTTTTACCACAGTACTTTACTGCATACTACATTGAATTATAACTTTTTCTCTAATTCAACTCTAATATTACATGTCACTAATTGGAGCCTTAATTAGAAGCCTTTTAAATTTTATAATTCATAAACCCACTAATGAGCGAATACGATCATTTTCTTAATTTTATTACCACCCATGTGCTGACAAAAAAAATTACCACCTCTTCAGTTTAAACAAAGAATAATCAAGTCCTGAATCCAAGACATTTAACTTTTCATTATATTTTTGAGTGATAACTATTTGTTATGTACCAAATAAGAATCGATTGTTGTCCTAACCAACTAAACAACACAACAGTATAGTAGATTATGCTTCCTTCACTTAGAGCTGGATCAACACGAATCCAAAATCAGCAAGTTGATATGCATACTTAAATTGATGTATACATAAGCATATATTCGAACTTACACTGATCAAATCAAAACACTTTTTAAAAAACATTAAGGATTGGGTGAGAATGTCTATTAACTCTGGAAAAAAGAAGAGCAACATAACGAGGAATATCAAGAAAAGACAAACAATTTACAGTAACAAATCAAATCATGACAGTATGCTCCCAAATAGTAATAACTGAAAAGATGGTGAACAAAACTTATTCTTACCACCATATAAAATCGAACATTGTCGTTGTTATTGAATTCGGGAATTTGGATTTGGACAATGGGCATTTTCTTCTATTCTTATTCTTTTATGTGGCCAATAATTGAGAATATTGGAATTAGAATTCCACAAATGACATTATTACGAAACTTTTCTATTATAAATTTATTATTATGTCGTTGTTGTGCTGGCTGGGATGGGTTCGAATCAAAACATGACATTCCCAAGTATGGCCACAGTTCCATACCTTTGAGGCTTTGACATTATTATGTTCATGTGTGCATGGTCATATGTTCTCATCAATATCATGCACGGTCTATCTATGTAGGCATGAATGTTTAATAATCACATGTATGCATATATTTGTGTGTGAGATTGATCACATACACATACAGGATACAGCCATACTAAGACACTCGTAAACAGCACGTTTGTTAGCATTTTTAGATAGACTTATTGAATAAAGATAATTTTCTATAGGGTGTGTATGTGGTTTGTAGATGCAGATACATGTAAGGCACTATACCAAACGAGTGTTGATTATTCTCACAATCCTTGGGCCAAATTCGTCGCGACATCTTTTGTCGTGAACGTCTGTGTATGTGTGCATCTTTTTTCACAGTCACTCGTAGGAGCACTATACCCTTGCGAATATGATCATTATGATTAGTAAAAAGTAGCACTCAGATTCATATTTACCATATGATTCTTATAGATTTTTATTTATTTTATCCAAATAACTATTTACACTAGAAGACAATATAGACGATGATTATCAGAAAATGGTATTGGGTTTCATTGTCCAAGAAAACAAAATGTGTTTAAACACGGTATATACTCCTAGTACTTCACTATCGATTGATGTGAGATATTTTCCCGTAACATGTTGGTTTCAGTTTTATACGTATGCATAGTTTAATTCATCAATAGAGGTTTTTGATGGATACGCTCATGTAATGTAATTGTTGCAAGAACATATGAAATTTTTATAGCATGTTATTTTTCTATGTATATATACTACTGATCAGTGGAATACCCCTATCATTTAGTTATAAAACTAAATGACACGCCATAATCAATAACAATGGTTCTTAATCTATGTGAAAATTATAGAAATCGTTCTTTTAAAAACTGAGAGGATATTATGTAGTCTTAATTTTATCAAATGAACCTTAGTTTTTAAATAGTATTTATTACTGAGACTAGTTGTACCGCTCTCCTTTTTAGTTTTGACCCATTATAATTTGATTAGAATTCTATGTAGAACCATTTCCCTCTAGATTATAAATATTGTTAGCCTATTATCACGATGGAGTAACTCTTTAAACATAAGAATTTCTTATAATTAGTTAATCAAGTGGCTGAAAAAGGTTATATCTTTTCGTTGTTCCTAATGTATGACATTGTATATAAATTCGATGCCCATGATGAAAATTCGTTTTATATATCTTATCTAGCTAGATATTTAGCCATTGCCAGTGTTGTCCAAAAGCAAGTAATTATATGAGTATCATGTGTGATGTGTTTAATATAATTTATTCCATGAATTATAAAAGAATAGAGTAGATGAGATATAAAAATATACAGTAACAAATCAAATCATGTGTCTATTATGAGTGAAAGATATACGATACTTTTTCTATATGTAACAACCGGCTCGATCGGTACAAACATGGACCGTATATTAGCAAGTGGTGGAGACCGCAATCCCACTTGGTCCATAAACCGGACGGTGATGATACTCTTCTGATGTTTGTTGTTTCTATTGTTTTCTTCTTCTTTGAGATTTCCAAGTAGAATTTGAATACTTTTTATATCCTCTTTGATCGGGAATAATCGATCGGTACCATATTTTATATGTCAACAATACTCCAAAAAATATTCTGAAAGCTACATATATATGAAATTCAAGGATTAAAGTATGCAAAAAATAGAATCGATAATATCTATATTATTAAAACTGAAGTACATTTTAGTATTGTTTGGAAACATAAACAAAAGGATAAATGAAAATCGTTTGAAAATATAGATAGCAGATTAAGTACTTTATTTTATTTATACATTTAGTCATTGCATTTACAATAAATTAAGTATTTCTTTTTGTATTTCTTTTTATTTACAGATTTTACCAATGCATTTAAAATAAATTTTAATTAATTAATTACAATGTTTGTTGTTCTTTGTGGTGAAATTAAAAAAAACTGAAATATAAAATATATATTATATAAAAATCAGTTAGAGTATTATCTTATTTAGTTTGGTTCAATATAAAAATTTCAAGAATTTAATTTTCAAGAAAATAAAATATCATAAAATTAATAATAATTTATATAAAACAGATGCAAAAATTAAAAAAATTAGCATGTTTCTTAATTTTAAAATAAATTAATAAAAATAACATGTTAAAATATGAATAGTACAATTACACCGAACTGCATCAGGTTATAAATTTTTAATATAATATTATGTACAAATAAAAATTTATTATTAAATATTTATATTATAAAATAATATGTTATACTATGTATGTAAATTACAAAACATAAAATATATATATGGAATTTTTTTATAAAACCAACAGTTTATGAATTTACGTTGAAGACAAATTAAATCAAACATCCGCGCGGGATGCGGATCGAATTCTAGTTAAAGTTTGCAACAACAACAAAAAACAATAATATGGAAGTATTTCAAATATACACATATATATAATTTAATCTTTTTGTAAGAAGTGGATAATCAAAGTAGTTGTTTTCCATTAATGACAGTCTATTTTTATATATCGATACGTTTTTGAGAATTTCATAATATTGTTTGAATTTTCTTACTTTACCTCATTTTTAAGTACCACTGCGTGTTTAAGTAGGACTAGATTTTGAACTGCACACCCGTGCGGGTATTCATTTTATTTTTAAATAAATATTTATTCTGTACAAATAGTAGTCTGTATTTTAAAAATTTATCGTATGAAATAATTGTTTCATATGGATTTTTTAAACAAAAAATATAGTTTATATTGAGTAATTTTGTTTTGGTTTTCAAATTGTTATAACATGAATCAAGCGACCGCACAAGTGTATATTTATTTTTTTATATAGATGAAGAGGGATGTGTTCAACAAAAAATTATACGAAATCTAATTATTTTGGATTTTTTTCTCAGTCAAAATTGAAATATAGTAGCAATGGCATTATCAATTTAAATTAGAAATAAATGCTAAATAGATTTTTAGGAGATCGCGATATCTTTCTAGTTAATATGTTTGGTTATGTTTTGCTTGACGATTAATGGTAAATTATAAAATGCTAATAATAAATGATTGTGTTAAACTAATAATTATTATCTCAATGGCATTTGGTTGTAAATATTGTGCAAGTTTAAAGGTGAAGTTTATTGTGTACTTCAGTTTTAATAGATTAGACTAGATTTTGATCCGCGCTTTAAAAGCGCGGGATTATTTTTTTGTTACGGAAAGATATTAAATCAAAATTATAGTTTTATACATACTTCATATGTCTTAATTTTTGAACATAATTATATTTATTTTTATGCTAGTAACTAACATGTAATATAAGATGAAATTATAATATTTTATTTTTAATGAAGTACATTAATTTATAATCATTTATATTTTACAGAATAACATTTCATATAAAATTTTTAATTTATTTTTTTATTTTATAACAAATTATATCAATACAATTATATGAGAATAAAAATAGAATTAGCTGTTTATTCAGGCTTATTGCATTTGTTTTAATTTATTTTCTATGATTTAACACTAAAACGAAGTTATATATATATATATATATATTACAGAATAATTTTTTCTTTAGTTGACCAAAAAAATTGTTTAATAACTTATAATATCTTAAGAGTGTATATGTTTTCTCAACCTATCTCATACTTAATAAGCTTTGTATATTTGATCAAATAACCCGTAAAAATTACACATAAAATATAAACTATAACTTCATATTTATATAAGTAGATTTACTGTGGTTTTTTTAGAATTAAAGCCGGTTATTTTTCATAGCTTTCAGTCATATAAAATTCTGAAATTTATAATATTTTGCGGATGCCAATATTAGATTCCAAAATATACCATTTTAGCTATGTCTAAATTGCTATAATAAATTGCATTTAAAGTTTTTGTTTCCAAACTTTAATATCTAAGTTTTGAAATATTTAAGTCATTTTCATTTTGAACGTGTAAATTTCTACCTACTAAGATTTATAAATGTGTTTTATATATTGTAAATTATTTAGTAAATATTAAGAATACAAAAAATATATTCTTGTTATGACTGTTAAATTTTTGTTTTTTTTTCATTTTTTGTTATGCTTCCATAATTTCAGCTTATCAAATAATCCGAATTATCACGTATATGAAAAAAACCAATAATTTTCAACGTTAACAACTAAAATAGGTTTGTTATTAGGACATTCAGAATTTTGAACATATTCCGTATTTATATTAAATTATTTTATGTAGTTTTGAAAATCATAAACATACTAAATAATAGTCATCTAAAATGATATATCAAGTATATTCAATATTATATAATGTATAAGGATGATGTGTATAAAATAAAAATCCATATAGTTTTAAATCATGTATTAGAATTTTAGAATAATGAAAAAATATTCGTCTATGCTTAATGAACCTAAATATATTAAATTAAAGTTTTACTGTGCATGATACATTAATATTTTGACAAAAGTGTTTCTTGTTCGTGAGTATATGACATTGTTTTTTGTAACATTACAAAAAATTATGTTGATTGATCCTAATAAATCATGGGAGGATATTTTGCATTTAAATAGGTGATATAGTTAGAATATTTCCTTAAATAAATTGTTTGATTTTAAAAAATATCTAATGACATAATATTGTAATTATCACTGAAAACCAATGGCAAATAGCTATTAGGTATCTCCTTAAATAAATTGTTTGTTACCAACCGGTTATACGTCTCCTGGTTAATCTCATAGATGAAGTAGTCTAACCGGAAAGGCTGGGTCCAACATGTATTGAACTTATAGCCTAAACTCATTTTTGACTTTTCAAGCACGCAAATGATTTCTTTTGAGGTTGACACAAATTCAGAAGAGAGTAAATATGCGGGGTGTTCGCATATACCCGTTCGAGTTCGGATTGAGTATTTCGGATTTTGGGTATTTCGGTATAGAAATATAGGTACTTCTATTCTTCGGATCGGGTTCAGATATTTTTATTTCGGATTCGGTTATCTCGGATCAGGTTTTCGGATATGTACATTTTAAAAAAAAAAATCTTCATTTCTCAAGTTTTTGTATTTAAAAATGTAACTTTTACTTAACTTATATTTTATTTTTAATAGATCGAATGATTTGAAGATAAAATTTTAAAAACAAAAGACATTAATTTGATTATTATTTTAAAATTTTAAATATAACTTTTGTTAATTCATGAAACAAAAAATTTGATATGCATTTTAAACATTTTAAATGAGTCAAAATTCACTTTTCTTGCAATTATATGTATGTTATCTAATTTTGAACCATGTGTATAATCAATATAAATATTTTGAGTAAAATTAGAGAAGTAAACTAGGAATATAGGGTTAAAGATATACAATGGTTATCTTCGGATATTCATTCGGGTTTGATTATTACCCGTTCGGATTTGGATATCCAATCTCTCTTAATTCAATACGCGTTCGGATATTTTGTTACTTCAACTCAGATTTTGGTTCTGGTTTTTCAGGTCGGGTTTGAGTTTCGGGTAAAATGCCAGCCCTACGCCATAGCTTGAGATCTTGTTGTGCAATCTTACCAAATTGGTGTGGACTTTAGCTCATACATTTTTTTCAAATGAATAAATAGTAAATATTTTCTAGAATTATTTTTAGTATTTAGCTGAAACTCTTGCCGACCATAAACTCAACTAAACTGTATTTTCAAGTTTACTACTTTAGTGACGTCGGCGTGTGATTGAATCGTATAACAAATGGGTTGGGTGGATATCTTTTTGGAGAAAACAAAAGTTTGGGTAGGTGATCTACATCATCATTAAATATATCGGGTAGATCAGAAATTATCCGTTTTAGGAAAAGAACAAACGAAAATATTTGGAAAGACTATTAGTTTTTGATTTCGACGAATAAGACCCTAGTTGATTGATGGAAAGTGTGTGTCAACCTCATACATGTAACTTGTTTTAACAGTCTCAAATAAAAGACTCGATATTTTGATAAATCGAGTAATAACTAAATACTAGAAAAAGAATGTGAACTAAAAAATGGGACCAAACGTTATGCCATTTTCTTGGCCATTGCGCGAGAATATTAATTCGATCATTATTTGTTAGGTTTAAATAGACTTATAGATAGAGTCAGGTATGTTTTAATGGGAAATGACGATCTGATCATTATACATCATTGGTGTATTTGTACTCGATCTATAAGCTAAACGTTATGGTCGCCTGGTCGGTCGAAAGTTCAGGTTTAATTTTGTGTTAGGTACTACACTAGGATATATAGTCATATCTCTTGTGAGTTCGTTAGCATACCTGACGAATTTCCTCGATGGTCACTGTTGTTTGACACGCATACAGAAACAAAAAAAATCATGAATAGACAATGCGGAAAACAGTTAGAGTAGTTATTACGCTATCGTGATAAAGAGTCGACAGTTTTGATAAATCTATAAAAGATCATAAAATATGTGTCGGCAACAAAGTAACCCGAGAGATTGCAACCGTAAAGAAGAAACTGTAAGAAATGTCCAAAGGGTCAGTCGCCTAAGACGGCCGGCCAAAAGCAGCGTCGGAGATTGTTTCTGACCAAAGTTTGATGACCAGGTTGACCCGCGTGAGAGGTTCAGTTAGTGTTTTTTTAGGTTTAATTGGTTAAACTCTAAACAAAAAGTAACACGCGTAATGACAAAGATGTTTAAGGAACACGGAGTTAGTTAAGGAGCAGTTGGTAGTAAATGAAGAGACCCCACGAGTTGTGGCCTTCTCCGGCTCGGTCCAGACATGAAACAGCCATGCTGGACCACCTCTATTCAAAAAGCTCGCGACTGTAGCTTTCGGTGCGAAGGAACTCATCGATGGTTTATGTAACAATTGGCAATCCGAATAATGTTACTCCAAATTCATCAAAGTTAGTCTCTTTTTTTTTTCTCTATATGAATGAGGTATTTTGGTCCAAAGTTCATACATTTCTTTGGGATTTCAATATGTTTTGCTTTTTATGTTCTATTCAGTATTGGTCCTTAATTTTAGGGATCCAATACGAAACTAAAAATATAGATCCTAAATGATTAATTAAAATAAATATTTGTATTTAAATTTAAATTGAAATTGAAATTGACTATATCCCTAAAACTTATAAAAGTATCACTTCTAGAATTTATCTTTCTATTTTACTTTATATAAAATAAGGAAGAGAATATTCAAACATTTATCTTATTACATGTTAGTAAACCCAAAACCCTATATAAACTACCGACCCCATACCAATGTTTCTTATGCATGTGCTCAAGCCCGGAACTGGTTCTACTCTATCCCTTTTAAAACGATATATGTTTTGGAAATTTTGTGCATATTAAAAATATTAAAATTTGATTAGAAAATATTATTTGTGATTAACTATTTTTTTATCATTTTTATCCCAATCAAAATTCAATCAATACAGTTAGTTTCTGTTATACAGTTCATCATTGTATTTAATAAAGAATACAATGAAAAAGTAGTTATGTATTTTTGAATTATTTATTTTAAAAACATAAATCATTTTGAAACCGAGAGAGTTAGGGGTGTCAAAATGGGTAAAAACTAACGGATAAATACAACTCAATCAAAATCATGAGTTTATAATGAATAGAAAAATTGGATACAAATAGATTTAATGGACTGTGTTAAATTGATTTGAATTGTAATGTATAATGAGTTATCCATAAACAAACCAGTAAAAAATTATAACATGCATAAACTCAATTTAAATAATAAAAAAACAATCCAACTTTCTAAACTAATTTTTATTTTACACCAAATTTTATCTTTTTCTCATATATTTTAAAAAGTTAATAAATTAAATCTAATCCGATTTCCCATTTTTTAATCAACCCCCAATCTCTCAAATAATAAATATTATTTGTTTATTTTTAATAAACCAAGTTTAATCAAAATTTCCCACCAAAATTGCAATTTTTTTTCACCAAGACCGCAAATCATTTTTTTGACGAAAACCACGAAATCGTGTTTTCTCCCAAAATTGTAAAATCAAGTTTTCCCGCTAAACCCAAAATGTTATTTTAACCTAAAAATCGCAAATCAATTTTCCAGCCAAAATTGTAAAATTCAGTTTTTTCGCAAAAATCACAAAATTGTATTTTCCGCCAAAACTGAAAAATATTATTTTCTGTCAAAATTTCAAAATTGTATTTCCCACCAAAACAACAAATTTATATTTTTCCTGCAGAAACAGAAAAATCGTATTTTCCTGCAAAAAAAAAAACAAATTATATTTTCCGCCAAAACGCAAAATCGTATATTCCTGTCAAAACCGTAAAATTATGTTTTTTCCACCAAAACTGCAAATCTGTGTATTCCCGCCAAAACCAAAAAAAAAGTGTTTTCCCGAAAAAACAATAAGTCCATATTTTCCGCAAAACAACAAAATCAGATTCCCCGCTAAAACCGTAGAACTGATTTTTCCCACCAAAATTGTAAAACCATGTATTCCCACCAAAACTGCAAATCCGTGTTTTTCCGCTATAACCGAAAATTTTCATTTTTCGCCAAAACCGCAAAATCATGTTTTCACGCCAAAACCACATAATCATGTTTTCACAAAACTGCAAAGTCAAAATTTCCATCAAAACCGTAAAACTGTGTTTCGTGTCAAAACTGCAAAACTGTGTATTTCAGCAAAAAAAAAACAACGAAAATTTGGTTTTCCGTCAAAACCACAAAATTATGTTTTCTGAAAAATCTCGAAATTTAGTTTTACCGGCAAAAACCGCAGAATCATATTTTCCCGCAAAAACCGCAAAATCATGTTTGTCTGCCATACCGCAAAATCATATTTTCTTCAAAACCACAAAATCATGTTTTCCTGCATAAACCACAAAATTATGTTTCTGCAAAAACCGCAAAATTGAGGTTTTCCCACCAAAACAACAAAATCGAATTTTCTCGCCAAAATCGCAAAGTCATGTTTTCTGCCAAAACCGAAAATTATGTTTCCCGCCAAAACTGAAAAATTAGTTTTCTCGCTGGTATCGCAAAATCGTGTTTCCCGCCATAACCATATAATCATGTTTTTCGCCCAAAATTTAAAATCAGTGTTTCACGTCAAAACTGTAAAATCAAGTTTTTTCTCTATAGATGTACAATTAAGTTTTGTCGCAATAACCGCAAAATCTTGTTTTCTCGCAAAAATTGTAAAATTGAGATTTTCTGACAAAACTGTAAAATCTCGGTTTCCTGCCAAAACATTAAATATATATTTTTCTGAGCAAAATCACAATATTATTTTTCCCACCAAATAGCAAAAGTGTATTCTTTCAAAAAACCATGAACCCGTATTTTTACAAAGTCTAAGTAATGCTTTTATTTTCAGCCCCCAAAATAATACTTTTACTTAATAATCATTTAGAACACAAAATTATTATCACATGTTAATTATTAAAACTATTAATTCATTAACTTAAATGAGTAATGGATTCACTCAATCCATTTGTGAAATGAATTAGTTTGAACCATAACTCATACTGTATAAGTTTAAAACTATGATATGACGGTGCTAAGGCTCACCGATTGGAGTAATGACGGTGCTAAGGCTCACCAATACGAGGACCTCAGTTTTTATTTCAATCGACAACATTCATGGTGGTCAACAGTGTCTGTTCGGTGTTCCCTTCTTTCCGCCGATACTATTCCAAAGGGTTTTGAGGACGACCCGACGCGATGGTGTCACTGGCTTTAAGGCGAACCCTCTTCCTGTTATCTCACCTGCTTTGAGGAGTGCTCTGTTTCTCCTCCTGCGCTTCATCCCCCATCTCTTTGCTCCGGTACATCTTTGGTGTACACCCTTGATGTCTCTACTGCATTCTAGTGCCGCGTGGCCGGTTGGGGGAGCTTAATACCGCCTACGCTTGACAAGGAATTGTTCTTCATCTTCAGCAGTGAAATGTCGGGTCAATGCCTTTGTTCTGCAGCCGAGTTAGCTTTGGGATTGTATTGCTCGGCGTCCTCCTCGTCTGGTGATCCGGGGCCGTTGCCAGTCGCCTCCGTCGAAGCCGTTTGGAGCCACCCTCGGGTGAGTGTTCGTGCAATCTCCTTTAGCTTTACTCTTGACTCTTTTGGTTCTATTAGAGTTGTAGAAGTGTTCTGAGTTGGGAATCATATGTTGTTGGTTGATCTATCTTCATATTGGCTCCATTAACACCTTGTTTGGTTGTTTTAGAGTCAATATTTTTACATGTTTCTTATGAGTTTTTTAAAACTTTTTGCGGCTTCTAAAAACAGAATAGCTTGTAAGCAGATTATGGTTCATCTTCATGTAACCAAACCTTTATTACATGAATGATATTTACAATTTAGCAAAAAAAAAAAAATGATATGGTTTGGTTTTATCGGTTTATTTATTTTGACACTTCTAGAGACAGTATTATAGAAGATTATTTTAATGCGGAATTAAGAAGCATATAAATTATATACTTTTATTTTCTATGTTGGAAATACCATTTAATATCTAATGAAAATTAATCTAATAAATTATAGTACAAAATAATAGAAATGCAAACGATCACAAAGCTAATATACAGATATTCTTAGGATAATTAATGTTTCTTAATTTTGTATTCAATATATATATTACCAAGAGTAATGCTGAACTCATCTATAAGAAAAACTGGTTATTTCCGATATACGTATTTTAAAATTAGTTTCCTTAATGCTTTGATATTGTTTACTTTTTCTTGCATTATTCTTTTGAGCTATGCCATGCATGGTGTGATTCTGTCATCTAGAAGACCAAGTTGCCCAACACGTTGATATAATAAAAAAACTATTTGGATACTTGTTAGGATACATAGCCTTAAATACTAGTTTGTTTTTTTCCTCTTTTCTGGGTTTCTTTATGTCGTAGTGTCATATTCTCAATTTCATCAAATTAATACGTTACATTGAAAACCCTTACAAACATAATAAATATCTGTTGACATAAGAAAACATAATAAATATCCTTACTGGACAATTGTAACTAAATATGAAAATATATGATTTATCGAACCCACCCAAATCATCTTTGATTTGTTGCATGATTGCACGGACAATATAGGTTGAACCATAAGGTTTAAAATGAATATTGACTGATAAGTTCATGTGCACACAAAAAAAAAGACTAATAGGTTCAAAAGAAATCTTAACGAAATAGTCCAACTAAAATAAATCTACTTATCAATGAAATTATCTAAAAATATATGTAGCATATATACAATGTTTTTGATAAAATATTTCCATTTTTTACTAAGATATAGTTATTAAATGCATTATGTATGTAGTGATTTTATTAATTTTGTAAGGGTTTGCATTAATAGACGTAAGCATGGATCCTCATCACCATCAGAGGGTTTCATTGTGTAACGTGCCTAGGAATTGTTGGAGTTCACCTAGTTTCCAGCTCATCGATTAGCATCTAAAGTTTTAATTTAGCTTTAGTTTTAGTTTTGATTAACTATTGAATTAAGATCTTCATCTAGCAGAAAAAAAAACTTAGTGTTTGAATAGCCACGAGATCATTTGGTTATGCATACGTTTACTTAAAAAAAAACTTGTCCGAACTTTTCACTATAGTATATAAAAATATTTGAGTGACAATTAGATGCGCATGGTGTATAAAATCCGTGAAGGATTTGGAGAGCAAAATAAAGCGATTCAGATGCTTGATTCGACTATCTTATGTGATGGCGGTTCGATCGATCTAGAAATTGCTCAACCAGGAAAAAGGCGAGATTCTTTACTTAGCTAGATATTAGTCCCTTTTGAGCTGATAATTTGAAAGAGATTTAGTAGGTACCAAAAATTTTATAAGAATATTAATAGCAACGTTTTAGTATCAAACAGTGGTTAAAAGTCTAGGATATAAGATGATATTTTCAGCTTGACTAACATTATTGCCTAACTCCCTTTTCTCTTATAATAGATTCCAGTGTTGAATAGTACCTTTGTGCTAAAAAAAATGTAGTACCTTATTATTTTCAAATGAGCATATGGGTGATTTGCGTATACGACAAAAAAATAAATAAATAGTTGGACGAATAATTCTTTGTACATGTAATAATAGGGCTGTTCATTTGGTTGCCGCAGCCACCTGCGGCTGCGGCTGCGTCAATATTTTCTGTAAAACTTGTTCGTTTAATTGACGCGAGAACCTGCGTGCGGCCGAATGCAGCGACATGCGTCTGACGCCGTAAAAACCTGCGATCGCGATCTAAATCCTGCGTCTAGTTGACATATTTACAATTTTACCCCTAACCTAATTCAATTCTGCCAAACGAACAGCACTAAATTTATTTTTTGCGGCTGCGGCTGCGTCTGCGTCAACATCTTGCGTCTTTAAAACGAACAACAAGTTGCGGCTGCGACTGCAGCTGCGGCTGCGGCTGCGTCTGCGTCTACGAAACGAACAACAACCAAATGAATAGACGCAGTCGCAGACTCAGCCATAGCCGCAGCCGTCGAAACCTGCGGCAACCAAACGAATAACACTAATACATAATACATTATTATTCTTATACAAGTTTATCTAACAAGATTGTTTTTTACTAGATTCATATTTGTTTTAACTAGATTCACATTCACATTCACATTCACATTCACATGCCGGTTTTATCCAATGTAACTTATGAATATAAATCTAACCAAAATATATATAAATCTAACCGTATGTATATAGTACTACTCATTAATTAGTTAATGTTGCGACCATACATTCGACGCCTACATGTCAACCACACTGGCTGATGTACGTGAGACAAGTTGAACGATACGCCTCTTAGTGAAAAGTTTGAGATCAGCGTATTTTTCCAGAGCAAGGCAAGTTCTTGAACTTTTTCTGTGCTTTTGTTTTCCTATAACTCTCTATAGACATTAATTTCAGATTGATTTCATTCACTAACTTAAATATTTAAATATAGATTTATTTTAGTATGTCCAATATATCATTGTTTCCCCCTTACTCATTTAATATTACCTATATATATATATAATATGATTAGTGTTCCTTTATACTCCCTCTGTTTTTTAAAGATAGATGTTTTAGAAAAATAAATTGTTTCACAAAAATGTATTTTTTATGTTTCCTATACAAAAATTGCAAATTCCAATAAAATTGATTGAATTTATTGAAAGACTATTGGTTAAAATGTATTGGAATTTGATAATTTCTAAAAATGATGTATAGTTAATGTGTTTTTTTAATATATGTGAAAACATCAAAATATACATCTTTAAAACACAGAGGGAGTAGTTGTTGTGGTAAGTTGGTAACTAATGCACCTGTCTTTTTAGGCCACCACCCTATAAGAATAGGTGGAACAAACTAGACTGATGTAAAATGGTAAAGTATGCAGCACCGTCTTTTTGGTCACCATCCTGTGCAACAATATATCATAGTAGGTGGTACAAAATATAGAATGTTGTACAAGCGACATTTAAGAAGATAAACTGTTAAGCTTATCATGCTAAGGTTTGTACCACCTATTCAATGCTAATGTTTTTTTATTATGAGAACTGTGATTGGTCAACGTGATTTTAACAATATATAACCACTCGGATTTGCTAGCTTCAGCTTATCACTTAGATTAAAAGACCCTAAAAAACAAAATTAGAGGTAAATCAAGCTGAGTACGTAACTAACCACGGTAACGTATGTACCTAGTATATACGAACACTTTTGTCCGTTGGCCGTTACTTATGACACAGCAGTCAAATGTTAGAGACTCTTTTGTCTTTTAATTTGTGTCCAAAGTCAATGAGTCTCCGAGTGACCCCACTCCTTTCTTTGACTAATGAGTCATTAACTGAGTCTTAACTGTTTTTTTTTCTTTCGTTTTGTTTATCTGCGAGTGCACGTAACCAACCTCCTCTGTTTGTTCGAAGACGCGTGAACTTCACTCTTCTCATTTTATGACGTGTCTTGCTCTCTTTTCTTTTCAGAAATTCCTTAATTATTCTTTTCTACCGACCATTCCTATACTTTTATCTTAATTTTTCTTTTAATTATCCTTGTTTGTATATTTGATTTATATTTCCTTTAATGATTTATTTAGTATTCTCTTTTGTTATCATTGTGGAGTTTGGTGTTAACTTCTCTTTTCAAAAAAAAAATATATATATATATATATATATTTCAAACTAAAGTGCACACCGGCTTGTGACTTTAACTCATCTTAAATGTGTTATCCCAACAAAAATAAGCTCGAGATTTTTTTTAGAAATAGAATAATTTTTTTTCACAAGTAAATTTGTTATATACGTAATAAAGGCCTTGTTTTATGGATGTATATTTTCAGAGCTTAAAAATCATTCAAGTTAAGGATAAGAACATAGCATTGGGAATATCGGACAAGATAAAACAGAAGAGAAAGCTTTAGTCAACTTAGAAGTGATAACATCTTAGTGAAACGCATACAAACCTTAAATATGAACAGACAATTGGATATAAATATAAACTTAAATGTTGAATTAGAAAATAAATATAAAATGAGTTTTAAAAAATAAAAAATCAATAAATATAAATTAGTAATTGAAAAGAGCGGAGTGGCAGTTAAATAGTTAATGGATAGTTTACTGAAGTCAATGAGTTAATAACTTCTCTTTCCTCATTATTCCTTTAATGCCATAAGTTTGTTGATCCCTAGAACTGGTCGACACCACGTCACTCGAAATCTCTGATACATAATTTATTGAATTATCTACAACTTTTCTTCAAAATATTAAGGTTTTCGTCTTTCGGTCAAATTGATTTTAAGAGTGTAATTTATTCTTTAGATTTTTGCCTTACGTACTTCGGAGTCCTTTTCATATTAATATTTTTATTAATTTTAATAATTAAATAGGAGTTTTCAATTTTCCATATTTCTGAATCAAATGCTTCGTACTAAAATGATTTTTTTTAGGAATACTTACCTTAAAAGTCTTGATATTAGATCTATGTTTATCCTAGCCACCAACATCACGACTCGGATTTTTCTCTTCCATCTTATTCATATTTTGACTCTTCTCATATAAGAAATTTTAAAGAATTAAGAAACGTAAGAAAAAAATCGAGGCAAAACCCATGTTGCCGAGTCATTGCCAACTACGGGTGCATAATGATGAACCAAAGCACAAATCTTTTAACGCAAACTAACTACAACCTTCTTTAAGGGTCCCAATCCCCGACCCTAATGTTTTGGAATTAATAAAACTACTAGCATTCACCCAAAATAAAAAATCCTATGAAGTTTCCAAAAAAAAAAAGTATGAGGCCATTATAATTTCTCATCTGATTTTATTGATGAATAAATGTGGTTTCATACTACTTATCAAAAAGTGGTTTCATATTATAATTTCACACACATTTGGTTTGTATTATTTATATGGACCATGAAATCGTTTGCATATGAACTGCAATGATACTGCATCCACTTTGTTTTGTGGGAGACATTTACCAGATTTTGTTAAATTCGTTTTCCCCCTTTTATGAGCTGGGTTACTGATAGTCGGTGCAATCTTCTTTATTTTTATTTTTGAACTTCCAGTTTCTTTTCATTTTATCGAAAAAATCTGTTAAATCTTCGTGAACTGACAGATTATATAGCCATTGTGTTCGAAAAAAAAAAGCTTGAATGTGATCAAATTATATATGATCTTATTACAAGGCTACGTGAATGATTTTATTTTACCCACTAACAATAATATTCCCATCACAGTGTTTCAATAACATACAGGACATGTATATTTACCATGTCTAAGTCTACGTCATTTGACAGCATCACAACAAAACAAATTTAGTCTGCAATTAAATTATCTCGAGGCAGATTAACAAAAAAACTTATTCAGATAAACGTTTACAATTTAGCTTCTCATCTCTACTATCTTAATCTTCTTTTTGTAACCAAAACAACAATTTTCTGTCTAGTTATTTCTCTTTGACTTACGACCTCTACTTCGTTTGCTCTATTTTCTACTTTAATATTTCTATTTCACATATATACTACATATAATATTCTCCTTATCTTATATTTTTAACAAATTAAGGCTAATAGTCCTATAATATAGGTATTTTATTTTAAAACATATTTCAAAATCATGCAAAAAACTATGAAATACAACAATCATTTATCAATGACTAGTGGGTCAACAATACGTTTCTTATAGGTGTGAGACTTCGGAAATAAAAGAGTAAATTAAATCGACAAACATGTGATCATATAATCTTAATAAGACCCAGATATGCCTGCTTATCTTCGTTTAATCGTGGATAAGAGAATATATAGTCAAAATGCCATCGAAATTTAAGACGATCTCCTTTATTATTTTTTTCTCCGGAACCATATTGATTTTCTTCAAAAGTCTTTTGTTGAAATATTTTGTTTATGTGGTTGTCAAATGGTACTATTCTCTGTCTTTATTCTCTTCACAATATATTTGTAAAATATCTTGAAAGCATAAATTTATGATTTTAAAAATAAATGGTGATTATATATAAATACATACATTAAAGAACACACCAACTATACATGTGTATATTTCAAGATATTTAATACATTTTAAGTATGAATGACATAATTGTAACAAAATGACCCTTCCCTTAGTTGATTATTACTAGCTCTGTTTAATAAAAAGGTGTCATTAGATATTTTTACACATATTTAAAAAAATGATTGAAATGCATTTATATTTTCATTTATTATACTCCCTCCCTTTCATATTACTTGTCGTGCTAGATTTATGCACACATATTAAGAAAACATTTAATTTTATATATTTTCAAAATAAAAATACTATTACCAATACACCTAACCATATATCAACCAATAGAAAAATAAAGTAAAAATAATGTCAATAAATTTTGCATTGAAAACCGAAAACGACACTTATTTTGAAATGAAAATTCTACTCTAAAACGACAAGTAATTCGAAATAGAGGGAGTATATATTTAATTAATAGTATTTGAGATATATAGTTTTGGTTTATAAAACTAATGCATTTTACAATCAATTGTAAACTAAAAGCAAGTATACAATTTGTATTAGAATTCTAAAACAACAGAAATGTTTTGTATAACAAAAAAAAGAATGGTAAAATGACATTCTTTTAGAAACATAAAGATTACTTACTAGTCACATAGAAGAGTTGAAAATACAGATATATAACCGTCCAAAACTAGTATAATCTATTCATCTAAATATCTATAGAGATGTTTAAGTTTATCCTTTTGTTTGTTTACTAATAATTAATGTGTATTTATGTGTATAAATCTTACGTCTGAAATAAAATAATAATAGTTTATCAAAATAGTGTAACACCAAAAATTATTCCAGTGCCACTCGCTTAGATCGAAATTCGGCAGTTATATTCTTTTTTTTCTCTTTAGCTAATTTAAAAATCACAAAATAACTTCAATCCGAATATATCTATCAGCATAGTATATGCTCTTACATATCAGTTCCGACTTTTCTCTATCCGAATTTCTCGGTTTATGTTTTTCTAAGATATATATTTTCATTTAAATTCCAGTTTTATAAAAGTAATTAAAAAGGTGTAACGAAAGTAAAGTGCCAGAGAATCGAAGGTCCATATCAATAGATAGTAAGAGCATATATATATTTTAACCGCAGTAAGAGCATATTATTATTGGGATAATTTCTTATATGTAACACTAAGGGTGGGCGTTCGGATATCCGTTCGGATTCGGATTGGATATTTCGGATTTTCGGATATTTCGGTATAGGACTATAATATCTTTTCAGGTATTTTTGTATTTCGGGTCGGGTTCAGATATTTTTAGTTTGGGTTCGGTTATTTCGGATGTCTATTCGGGTTCGGATATTATCCGTTCGGATTCGGATATCCAATCTCTCTTAACTTAATACCCATTCGGGTATTTTGCTACTTCGGTTCGTTTGGTTTTTCGAGTCGGGTTCGGATGCGGCTTCGGATATCGGGTAAAAGTGCCCACCCCTATCTATAACACTAATAAAAATTATTTTTGTAATTAAAATTTAAATATATAAAATAATAAGACCACTTATAGAATGACATTTGGCTCTTATATGTTCAGTAGAGGTTCCTAAAGAAACAATTTGTCCCATTTTGCACTTTTTCTTTCTTTTTAAACTTTTTTATTATTATAAATGTGAGAGATTACTTTCTCAATGCTGATGTTAATAAAGAAAGTGAAATCACGATAACAAGGAATTTAAGTTCCAAATACAGAAATTAATCTGACACTAAAAAGAAGAAAAAAAAAATTAAAACAGAAATTTAATATAAGATGGACACGTGTCAGTACTGTACCCTACACCAAAGAGACTTCTTAATTTTCTTTTCTATGCTTCAACTCTATTAACTTGTCTCCTGTTCGGATAATCCTATCCCTCTCCTCCTATAAATACGGCTCCACTCTCCCCTATTCCACCACCACCACAACCATCGGAGACACCACCGAAAAAAAACAAAACACAAAACCCTTTAAAAAACAAAGTTTTAGTTTCTTCTATTTCTACTTAATGGAGAAAGCTTCCAACGGTTCCTCCGCGTTGGAGATGCATACGTCTGAGCTTGATCAGCCGGCGGCTCTCCGCAAGATCATATCGGTTTCCTCCATTGCCGCCGGTGTACAGTTCGGTTGGGCTTTACAGCTATCTCTCCTGACTCCTTACGTGCAGCTACTCGGAATCCCACATAAATGGGCCTCTCTCATCTGGCTCTGCGGCCCAATCTCCGGTATGCTTGTTCAGCCCATCGTCGGTTACCACAGTGACCGTTGCACCTCAAGATTCGGCCGCCGTCGTCCTTTCATCGTCGCCGGAGCCGGTCTAGTCACCGTCGCCGTGTTCCTTATCGGTTACGCCGCCGATATAGGTCACAGCATGGGTGATCAGCTCGACAAACCGCCGAGAACGCGGGCCATCGCGATTTTCGCCCTCGGGTTCTGGATTCTCGACGTGGCGAACAACACTCTCCAAGGACCATGCCGTGCATTCTTGGCTGACCTGTCCGCGGGAAACGCGAAGAAAACGCGGACCGCAAACGCGTTTTTCTCGTTCTTCATGGCGGTGGGAAACGTTTTGGGTTACGCGGCGGGCTCTTACAAGAACCTCTACAAAGTTGTCCCTTTCACGATGACCAAGTCTTGCGATCTCTACTGCGCGAACCTCAAAACGTGTTTTTTCATCTCCATAACGCTTCTCCTCTTGGTCACGTTCATGTCTCTATGTTACGTGACGGAGAAGCCATGGACCCCTGAGCCAACCGCAGACGGGAAAGCCTCGGGCGTTCCGTTCTTCGGAGAGATCTTCGGAGCTTTCAAGGAGCTGAAAAGACCGATGTGGATGCTTCTTATAGTCACTGCACTGAACTGGATCGCTTGGTTCCCTTTCCTCCTCTTCGACACTGACTGGATGGGCCGTGAGGTGTACGGAGGAAACTCAGACGCAACGGCAAGTACCGCCTCTAAGAAGCTTTACAACGACGGAGTTAGAGCTGGCGCGTTGGGGCTTATGCTTAACGCGATTGTTCTTGGGTTCATGTCTCTTGGTGTTGAATGGGTCGGTAGGAAAATGGGTGGAGCTAAACGGCTTTGGGGAGCTGTTAACTTCATCCTTGCTATTTGCTTGGCCATGACTGTTGTGGTGACTAAACAGGCGGAGGATCACCGGCGAGATCACGGTGGTGCTAAAACAGGACCGCCTGGTAGTGTCACCGCTGGTGCTTTAACGCTCTTTGCGGTTCTCGGTATTCCCCAAGCGGTAAGCCTCTCTCAGTTTTGTTTTTTTGTTTATTTTACAGAAAGAAGTTTTGTGTACGTTAGTTAATTATTAGTATTAACTTTTGTTTACCAGAAAATATAATAATTTATTACCTAATTTGACCAGATTTATTTTCAAATTTTAATTAATTGCAGATTACGTTCAGTATTCCTTTTGCGCTAGCTTCCATATTTTCAACCAATTCTGGTGCCGGCCAAGGTAAATTTATATATTGAGTAATTTATTTAACTTAATCACGCGTTTTGTTTTGGATAATGTAAGTCTACAATCTTCTTAAAGTGTTGGGACCTAGAAAAGCTATAAGCATTTAATACGTACTGATTCGTAATTTAACAACTTATTGAGATGATTCTATAGGTAACCAATATTAATACATGGGGTCGGATTGACTCTATATACGAAATATATAATAATAAAATAAAGTTTTACCACACCTGAGGAAAATAATCTTGTATTAATAATTTAAAGTAAAGATTTGTATGTTTCATTTCAACAGGGCTGTCCCTAGGTGTTCTGAATCTGGCTATTGTTGTCCCACAGGTAAAAAACGTTTGAAATGATCAGTTGTATTTATTTATTTACAAAAAGTCATCACATCCTGATATGTATTTGTTGTTTCATTAAAACGTAGATGGTGGTATCAGTGGGTGGTGGACCATTCGATGAACTATTCCATGGTGGAAACATTCCGGCGTTTGTGCTAGGAGCAATTGCGGCCGCAGTGAGTGGCATATTGGCTTTAACGGTGTTGCCTTCGCCGCCACCGGATGCTCCAGCTTTCAAGACTGGGGCTATGGGATTTCATTAAGTTTTAGCAGTGTTGGGTGGCTATGTAACTCTCATAAAACAGTAGTGTTATTGTGCAAATCCTACATAAAGAGAAAAAGGAAATTAATCTCCTTGGGTTGTTGGTTTGTATTATACCAAAACCCATTATGTTCCTTTTTTGTAACTGAAAATTTTCAATTTGGAGTATATTTCACCTTTTGCCACCTTCAAGGCTTCATTATTACTACTTCATTGCTTTGGATCTTTCAGTCATATCTCACACAAGAAGAATTGTGTTGTTTTTTTTTGTTTCAAAACAAAACGTAAAATGTACTAATAATCTATTATATAATGGCGGAGTATCACTCCTCTTTATGGGACACGTGTCCTTTTTTTTTAATGGGCTGTGTTTTATCTGAGCTTAAGTATGTGATTTGTGTTCTGATTTTATGGATTTTGGCCCAAAACATATCTGTTCTTTAGATCACTGGATCCCTCTTCGTCTTCCTCTTCCTCTTCCTCTTCCGTTCTTCCTTAAGTACTCAATCAAAAACATTTGTAGCTTGAAGGTAGAGAGATCAAGCGACTGAGAGAGAGAGAGAGAGAGAGAGAGAGTGGTGTGGAAACAAAAGCATGATCTAAGTTTTTCCTCTCAGATATTCCGACAATAGTATTCTCCGATCGGAGCTTTGAGACATTCCGACAGAAGCATAAAAAGATCGTTCCTTTCGTGTGTCTGTGTGTGTGAGGGGGTTTGTCGGAAAAATGTAGCGCCGGTGAAGAAGAGCCGCGATCGGATCCGTCGATTGAATGGACCTCTCATGGAGTCCAAACCAGAGTCGAAGGTAACGTAAATGCAGCGTCTTTGATTCATATTAGGGGGATTATATTATTTTTATAAAATGCGTGTTTTTTTGTAGCTTCGATGTGGCGGTTAGGGTTAAGCGGCGGCGGAGCTGGAGGAGGAGGAGGAGGAGGAGAAGCGTACCCGGAGCGATCAAATGAGCCTGATCGTGGAGCGGTGTTTGCGGGTACGGTTCAAGATGTCGGTTTAATCACCCGCGAGATCGTGGAGAGGTAAATAAAGTTTCCCACTTTTGAATCAGATCGTTGAATTGGGTTTTTGAAAGCTCTTGGTTTGGTGTTTAGGTTGTTGGAGGTGTGAGAGGAGGAGTTGGAGGAGATGGAGCTTTACCGGAGAGAATGGGACAACCGGTTTGTCAGGTTTTGTAATATTCTATCTCTGTCTTTAAAGCAATGCAGTTTCAGTTTGTCTTCTTTGGTTTCATATAAAAGCTGTGAATTTTAGATTGTTTTGTTCTGTTTTTGGTTTTGATCAGCATTTTATGCGAACGGGAACGTGTAAGTACGGTGCTTCTTGCAAATATCATCATCCCATACAAGGAGGAGGAGGTTCCGTTGCTCCTGTGGCAGGGGTGTTCAAGGAGTTTGGTTTTTGATTGAACCGTAAGTAACCAAAACCGTTCTTTAGTTACGCTTTCTTACAAATGTTGTTTGCATGGTAGTAACTTATTTCCATACGCATAACAGGAGGGTGGTCGTGTACCTCTCTTTGTGGGATGATGTTGCATCAATGTTTAAGGGTCTCATCAACTCAGGTGATAGGACACAGTCTGTCATGGTGGTCACTATATATGAATCCCAAAATATTTGGAGGTTTGTAAACTGTCACATTTGTCATCGTAATTATCATGGTTTGTCATCTGTCTAATGTTGGCCCACCTAATGCTGTTCGAAACAATATTGCTTCTGCAGGTAACCTATACCTAAACTCAACGCCAGCAACAAAATTTTATTTCGACCCAACCCTTCAAGCTATCTCAGAGTTCACAGCCAGGTATCAACTCATTATGTGTTTAGGTTTGACTAATATTAAGTCTTATAGTAACGTTACATATTATGCTCTCTGGTTTCAGCTTAGAAGGCACAGTGGGATAAGCCTTTTTCCTGCATCGACACCAAAGACGGCATTAAAAAAAAAAGTTGTCTCCATAGGAGAGGAGAGGCTCAACAAGTTCATTACCAACTCTAATGAACAAGTAAAATTCCAGGTTCCAGATGAAATTAAGTTGTGTTTGGATTGTAGACAAGAATTTGTGAATAATTAATCTACTGCCTTTGGTGAAGACACATGAAGCTGATTTCATTTGCAAGGGTCGGGTTGTAGAAGTCCACTTTCTCATGTCTGTTTTTTAAATTACCATGCGTTTACTCTTTTAAGACTTTCTAATATTTCCACTTTCTCATGTCTTATTTTAAAAAGACAACCCTATCTCCAATGTAAGTCATCGGAGGATGAGATTTTCTTAATTTTAAGTTTCAAAAGATTTCACGTTATATTTACTAGCCTCGATCACATTTAAAACCTGTCATTTACATGACACACAATACCACTACTAAACATGCAATGTCTAGCTATACGTCTGTTGAGTTTAATCATTTTTCAATTGCATTCCCAGTTAAAAGAAATTCAAACATTACATGCATAGAGTTATACTCCGTCCGTTCAAATTAACCTATATTTATAATTTTCACACTTATTATTTAGTTATTAATGTATGGTTTTTGTAATTTTATATTTTCTATATTTTTAAACCAATAAAATCTCAAAAATGTAATTAATATATAAAAAAATGTAATTAATATTAAACTAAGTAATTTATGACCCAATACGGGCTAATAATAATAAAAAAACACTTTCAAAATCCAAATTCAGAATTCATTTTCTCATTATTTACAATTCCACAAATAATAATAATACAAAATTCCGTAACTATTCAACAACCTATTCAAATAACAAAATCACGTATACAAAAATATTTGATGTATCGATAATGTTCCCGGCCCCGCGCCTGCGCGGAGGCTATGAAACTAGTTAATCTAGAAGAAGAATTGTTATTTTGGATAGTTTTGTTGTTTTTGTTATATAACAACAGAGATATATATGTAACTAAACACTATTTAAATATTCCGAAATGCATTATGTCACCTTAATCCTAGTTATGCATACATTGAGTTTTGCATCAACCAAGATACCTTATGTTTTACCTTCAGTTATAAGCCTAACAAATTACAAAGCTAAAGTCAGGATGAGCTAGTCTGATACTATATCTTTGATGAGTGTAGCCACAGAGTGGTTCTTTCAACCCATATGATCCTGATGAAGAAATTGTCTCCTAGAACAGAACAGATCAAACACAAAAAAGTTTAGTACATTAATTCTTCATTAGCTCCTGACCTGCAGAACTGTATTTAATATTCGGATTAGAACCTATACGTGTCTTATTAATTAATAACGTTAGTCAGGGTATAGAACACCATCAATTCAGGACGCATCTGATTTAGAAAGCTATTTTTTCTTTGCAAAATACTCACTTCGTTTCAAATGTTATACTCCCTCCGTTTCACAAAGAGTGTCACTTAAACACTTTTCACATATATTAAGAAACTTATTAAAATGCATTTATGTTTTAATTAATATCACATATCTAACCAATAGTATTTTAGATAAATAGTTTTATTTATAAGATCGATGCATTTTGCAATTAATTTTGAGCTGAAAGGTTGTATAAATTGCATTGGTATTGTAGAATGACACTCTTTGTGAAACAAAAAAAATGAGTCAAAATGACACTTAATATGAAATAGAGAGAATACTATGTTTTGGCTTTTTTCACACATATTAATAAAAAATATTAAATTTAATTATTAAATGCAACATTTTCTGTAATTATCTATTTTCTATGATTTTAAACCAATAAAAATTTAGTAAATACAATTAATCTTCTTGAAGTTTACAATTAATTATTATTAATTGATAAAAATGTATTGAAAATATAAAAAATGTATTTTTTTGAAACAAATTTTTTTTCTTAGAATATGTATCTTTATAAAACAGAGGAAGTAGTTTAAAAAAAATAGAGCACAAAATGATGAAATATATATTTTTATTTTATATAGGATTAAAATAAATAATTGTGCAGACTTAAATTTTAATAGAGAGAGAGAGTCCGGGCGGGCTAAACCCGGAGTAACGTGGGTGGGCCTTATCTTCATCTTCCTCACCACACACACACAAACACAAAACACGCACACTCGTGGATTTTCAGACTTTCAGAGTAATCTCATCGAGCATGCTACTCCATACGTTATCTCCATCATCTCCTCCCATTCCCCGCCTCTATCTCCATCACTCTCAGATTCTCCCTTCTTCTCCTGTATCGCTCAAGCTCCATCCCAAAACGATTTCTTTACAGGTAAAAACACTCCAAAGTTTCTCTCAAAGATGCTTACTTTATCGCAACACTGTAGAATTCACTGGCTTATACATATACGGTTGCTAATCTTCCTCCATGTTTTGTAAAACTTGTGGATGAAGGCAGATACATGGCAGGATTTTGGCTTTTCGATCTGCAGAACTTGCTGCTAGAGGCTTACCGCTTTTGAAGAAGCTACCGAGCAAAGGATCTACCTTTCTGCTGGGCCAGAGCTTGTTGATGGTCTCTGCTTATCCACAGCTGGCAGCAGCGTCAGAGATCGTGAAGCCTGAACCTATTTACGAAGTTGGAGAGTTGTTTGAGCTAGGTATTCAGCTTTCTTACTTGCTGTTGCTACTGGGTTTGCTCGGAGTTGGTACTTTCTATGTCATCCGCCAAGTACTTGTCCGCAGAGAACTTGACCTCTCTGCCAAAGAACTACAGGTATTGCTTATGATCCAAAAGTATTAACCTTTGTGGTAGATGGGATACATTACAATAGTAAACTGAGATTAAATGTAGCAGCGCACTGATGAAATAGTATTTTGATACCTCTTCCACCTGTTATTAGACTGACTCAAATAAGTAGCCATACTTGTTGATCAAAACCAATATTAAAAAAAAATCGCTAGACGGTAGCTAGGCGCTTTATAGTGGATTATTGTTTAGGCGGGTGCTTAAACCAATTTCTTTGAACGCTTAGACTGGTTAAAAAACGGTTTGAAAAGTCGTTTCGTTTAGAGTCAATTTGCTGACTAGACGGGTGCCTAGGCGCTGCTGCCTATACCGATTTTAGAACACTGATCAAAAACTATGTTATATGGTTTTTGTTTTTTTTTGTATGAATAATCTGAAGGAACAAGTTAGGAGTGGGGATGCAAGTGCAACAGAGCTCTTTGAGCTCGGTGCGGTGATGCTGAGACGCAAATTTTATCCTGCAGCCAACAAGTTCTTGCTTCAAGCCATCCAGAAATGGGACGGTGACGATCAAGATCTTGCTCAGGTAAATAATAAAATCTTCAACACACACACTATATATCCAGCAAGTACAAATGACAAAGTACAAATTCTCGAGACAGGTCTACAACGCTCTGGGAGTGAGTTACGTCCGAGAGGACAAACTGGACAAAGGAATCGCTCAGTTTGAGATGGCGGTGAAGATTCAGCCTGGTTATGTAACGGCTTGGAACAACCTTGGAGATGCTTACGAGAAGAAGAAGGAGCTTCCTTTGGCGTTGAAAGCGTTTGAAGAGGTTTTGTTGTTTGATCCGAACAACAAGGTGGCTCGGCCTCGAAGAGATGCGTTGAAGGATCGCGTTAAGCTCTATAAAGACGTTGTGGCGGTTAAGTCCAAGAAACGGTGACGAAGAAACCAATAAACAATGTCTCTCTCTTATGTTTAATTTTGTAAGGACGTTTTGTGTTACTCTTAAACAATAAAATCACTCATCTTATTATTCGGAAATCGATACAATGTTTTGAATAATGGCAGCATAATGGGAAATATATAAGCTCACACAAGATACAATAGAAGCAAACATATAGTTTATTAGCTAGAAGATGATCAGAGCATGTAACATAGAGGTTTTTTTGTAGTCTCAAGGACACTTGAGCTTATTGCCATGTGTACGGAGATTAGCGTAGCAAGGACATGATGCTGTGTTGCCTGAGGTCCCCGGCGGTACGCACTGACATTTTGCGCAGCAACTTCCACAAGCTCTGTAACACACTTTCTTCCTCGACGTCTCTCTGCATCTCCTCGTGCAGGCAGACCCACAATCTGCAAATATTTTGCTCATGCATTAATCAAGAAGTTGTCGAGTAGACCAAAAAAAAAGAACCTGAAAAGAGAGGACTAGAGTGTTACTGAATCGTGGACGGTGATATGTTCTCTTAAAAGCCTCCTCTTGGTTCTCGTCGTTCATCTGAATCTATTAGCAACAAAAGAAACCAAATTTATTTACGGTATTGGTAAGTTTGTTTTAATATGTTTGTATCAGTTTTATTTACCTGAGAAAGAGAGGAAGTTTCACCGTTGCTGGGTGAAGATGCATCTGCGAGTACCTTGTGAAAGAACAAGACAATAACGTTTCAGTGTTTTTAGTTAATAGTATGTTTGTAACAAAGAGAAGCGAATCTTGAAAAATGTGTTTGATCATTTTTTACCTGAGAAAGCTGAAGAAGAGAGATGAGCATAACAAAAGCCACCACTTTCATCTTCTCCATCTTGTCGGTTTGAAGTAGTTTGTGAAAATAGAAGCTGTGGATGGTTCTTTATATAGACAAAGTTTAGCTATTTTGTCTTCTTCCTCTCTTTTTTTTTTTTGTTGAGTGAAAAAAACTCATGTTGGATAGATATCACATGCAATATAGGCTTTCATCGCTGTACTAAACATAAATCACAGATTTTAGATTGAGTTTAGCTGTAAAGTGTTGGAGCCTTGATACAACAGTTTTGATTGGTCTTTGAGGTTATATATAATTAATTTAATTAGCATGCACGGACGAGGAAGAAAATTTAAACCTAGTCCACTGAAATCTAAAGCCAAGTCAATTTGTTACGTGAAAATTAGAGTAAACTTACAGTAGATTTGAGATGATTTTAACAATAATGTACTGTAATGTGTGCGACTTCACTGACATGTCGATACACGTGTAGAGACAAGTGTACTAAAGTGTATAAAGAAGAGGCAATTAGGTAGTTTGAAAATTAATGTCTTAATGATATCTTTGCCATAAGAGTGATAACAGCTGTCTCTTAGTTCAGACATAGAACAGCTGAGACTGAGAGAGATAGATGAAGAAAAACCGCATGCAGACGCAATGTTGTTCGAAAAAGCAGATGTCATTGTTTGGCTCCGATTCGTGAAAACGCAATATTATTACTGTTTTCTATAAACCACATTCAAAATTTTCAAACCGAATAACTACTTAGGCCATGATTGTTTATTTGCGTAATTGCGTCTATGTTGGTGTTTTCATGTTATAAGGACTAATATGCAAGTACAAACGCAAAGTTTTATAATTTTATATAGTTGATAGAAAAAGAATGAGAATAATGGTTCCATGCAGAAAAAAAATCTAAAAGAAAAGTCACTTTTTTTTTACTAAAATATAGAAAGAGAAACACAGGGTGCAAATTGCTATGAAATACATTAATTGATAGAGATTGGAAAACGACTCCAGAGGAGAACAAATAAAAAACTTTATAAAAGGACGTATGCCCAACGAAATTGCCCGAAATGGGTCAAGCCCAATAATTGAAAAACTTTATTATTGGGCCTGGTCTGGGTGTATTATATACAATAGATGATTTGACAGAGAAAAAAACTATGGTCATTATTTATATTTTTGATATAAATGAGAGCTGGACATTTTTTTTAAAACATCTGGATCGATAATATATCGATTAATTATGCTATTACAACTACGAGAGCGGGACATTTTAGTGTCAAATGTGAAAGTTGGATTGATTACATATTTTTAATTAATTCTCAAATCTAGCTATAATTTCTCTTATAGAATACCTAAAATTTTCATATAAACGTTCAGATATTTGAAAGAAAATATATTTATTAAAAAGTGTTTTTAAGTATAATTTTAGTTGGTGCTCAAAAAAGGTATAGTTTTAGTTTTGTCTACTGTAAAAATCATAAAAATGTTACAAACCAACAATCCACAAGTTTTAAAAATCATTAACTGAATACTACCAATTCTAGCATATATTAAAAACCACTGAGTAACTAACTATTACCGAGAAGATCATAAGTTATGATTATATTTCATAACCAAAGTAAAACATTCAATCCAATAGCTCCTCAACCCGAATTGTGTTACTGTTTGGAAAGGAAAACAATGGATCTTGTTGCTCTAGTCCTCCTAATTTTACACTTTTTCATTGTTTTCACGTGTAGATGGAGGCATTACTCTATAATTTACTTTATTTATAAAGTAATTCTATTATATAGTGAACCATTTGAACAATTCTAATTCTATAATAGAGTTATTTTATTTTAGAGTGAAATATATAATGAATTTTTGTGTACTATTAGAGATGCCCTAATAAAACACAATCAAGTAATAAAACACAATCAAGTATGTAACTACACGGCTTTTAATTATAATTTGTTATAAAAAAATACTCTCTCTGTTTTTGAATAAGTGTCGTTTTATAGTTGTGCACACGGATTAAAACATCATTAAATTTTGCATATTTTCTATACAAAAACATCATTATTCATACATCTAAACCAATAGAAAAATAAAATACAAAATAAAGTTTATAAATTATGCATTGAAATGCTAAAACAACACTTATTTTGCAACGAAAAATTTTATTTGCAACGACACTTATTGAAAAATGGAGGGAATAATATGTATTTCGCTTTTTGTACTACAAAGTGGAAATTTTAGAGCTCTAGTATAATAGTATATATTAAAAGCCATGAAACAAATAAGGTTTTACACATAGATGCAAATCAGGTCAATTTATATAGCCAAACGGGTGAAATAGACGAAGATATGATCAATACCTCTAAAAAAAATTGATCAATACCTCTCACTCTCTCATCTCAGCTGCTATCGACTATAGGGCCTGACTTGAAAGCAAAAACACATATCTCTGATTTAACATCGTCCACGTGACTCGCATGCACCACCAGGCTCCACTGACAGTTATATTTTGCCAAATCCACGTTTTATTTGATGGAAATATAGCTACATATCAACTTGACAACTTGCAATGATAAAAGTTTTATCAACCATTTACGCAATAATCAACTTTCCTAATCATGATTGATTTACGAAGTAATGTCATTTATCTAATATTTATTCGATTGGTTTGGAGTATCGTTTAGTATCTTTATTTTCTTGTTAAGTAGTACAGTACTATAAGAAACATTTAATTTGATTTGACGAACAAGTAATGCTACAGCTATTATTTCACTCAGAACTCAATGTGTCTCCTAAAGAGTATATTGCCTAAATTTGGAAAACGCTAATTCAGCGTGACCAAAGTTTATTCTTCGTATATATACTTCCTCACTAATAGATCCGATCCTATCCTATCCACATATGTTGCGTGTAAACCAAACCACCCAAAAAGAAAAACATTTTTGCGTATTTATACGTATTTAATACTTGTAAATAAAATACTTACTAAGCAAACGATACAAACTGGTAATTTCAGAATCCAACTTGCTCGAAACAATAATGAATAAAATCTTGAGTAGATAAGTGGGATCTTGAATTCCGACAGGATATACACATTGGCGAATTTTGATTGGTTCTACAATAACTAAAGCCATATTTAAAAGACTAATAATAACACATACTTATAAAAAAGTCGATAACGCCGATCGAACCCGGCGAAAAGTCCAGTGGCCCAATCGATGCATATTCGGCCAGGCTAGATTGTCAGAGTAAAACGATGTCGTTTTCTTTCCCGTGAATACCACGCTCCAATAACCTTCCCTCTACGACAAAAGCCACTAGCCTTGTCTCTTATTTCTCTCTCCACGAGAGAGAAAACGAGAGACTTTCCACGTTCGTCGTTTCTCTTCTTCCTCTATATATATTACACTTCTTCATTTCGTTTTCCTTTTTTCTCTTCTTCTTCTCTCTCTCTCGTATTATCTCTCGTCGGCCGAGTTCTTCTCCGTCTTTAAAGGTCCGTTCTATCCTCTCCTTCTCAGATCTGAGCTACAGACTAGCTACACGAACCTTTACAGTATTCTTTGTTTTTTTCTACGTATCGTTGTTTTAACGATAATCTTTTTACACCCATAACAACAGTACTAATGGTTATTAATAATTTTTTTTATCTAGATAAGCCTAATCTTTAATGTTTTCGTTACGTTCCAAGATCCTCATTTAACAGAAATTTAAACAAATCATTTCCCAAGAACGCTCTAATAACTTTTACCTTTTCTTTTGGTTCCAGATCTATACTGAAAACAAAGTTTGTCATTCCCCATGGACGATCTCCGAGTAAACTCACAAAGCTCGTTATCAGATGTGGACGACCTATCTCGGTTACTTGACCGGCCGAGGCTAAACATTGAACGCAAAAGGTCGTTCGACGAGAGGTCGTTCAGCGAAATGGGAATCATGGACAGCGGCGTCAATTCTCCCGGTGGCCGGTCAGGATGGGAAACTCCAGGTTCGTCCACCAGAAACTCGTTCGAGCCTCATCCTATGGTCGCCGAGGCTTGGGATGCTCTACGGCGATCTTTGGTTCACTTCCGTGGCCAACCTGTTGGTACTATCGCTGCCTACGACCATGCTTCTGAGGAAGTCTTGAACTATGACCAGGTATCGTTTATTGGTGTGTCTCATAGTTATGTCTGAAGCTCTGTTTTGAAATGGTTCATGATGACGTCGGGTCTTGACCAATCACGTTTCTGATTTGTAATAAGCGAATGTTTTATTTATTTATTTTGTATAACTGAAATGTATTTCTTCATAATATATTTTGCATAAACGTCTCTAAAGAAACCTTTGAATAAATGAATTCTAATTTTATTTAAAATGTTTTATTAGGTTTTCGTAAGAGATTTTGTTCCAAGCGCACTAGCTTTTCTAATGAACGGAGAGCCAGAGATAGTCAAGAACTTCCTGCTCATGACAATTCAAATCCAAGGAAGGGAGAAAAGAATCGACAGGTTCAAGCTTGGAGAAGGCGCGATGCCTGCTAGCTTCAAGGTCATTCACGACCCGATCAAGAAAACAGACACGGTCATTGCTGACTTTGGAGAGAGCGCGATTGGAAGAGTGGCTCCGGTTGACTCAGGTTTCTGGTGGATCATTCTCCTAAGAGCCTATACCAAATCAACCGGAGACCTTTCTCTAGCTGAAACACCTGAATGTCAAAAGGGCATGAGACTCATTCTGTCTCTTTGTCTCTCCGAGGGTTTCGATACTTTCCCGACACTGCTTTGCGCTGATGGCTGCTCCATGGTCGACCGAAGAATGGTATCCTCTCTTTTCTCTGTTTCTTCTCTATCATCCAAATCAATAAGAGTTGGCTGGGTTGAAAATCGGTTTGGTTTAGAGAGTTCTATACCAAATTATTTAAAATAAATATTTCCGGTTGAGTTGGTTTTAAATATTTCGATTTGGTTTGGTTCAATTCTTCGATCAAGTTATTCGGTTTTGATGAACATAATTTTCTTAGAAATATTATTTGATACACCTCTGTTTAGAATTATCTGTTTAAAAATTTCACATAAATTAAGAATAGCTAAATGTTCAATTTTATTCTTATTTAACTATTGAAAATTTGAAACATTTTTTATTTTATTTAATTAGGGTAAAGTAATTGGGCTTTTTTGGGGAATAACCAAAAAAAATAGAAATTAGATTTTTAGAGAGAGAGAAGAGAGAGATAGGAAGAGAAAAGAGGAGAGAGGGTGGGATTTTAGATAGATTGTGAATTATGGTTTTTTTTTAGGTTATTAAGCCCAATTTCCCATTAATTAATTCAAAATCTACATTAAAATCATAAAATAACAGTTGTTTTATGATTTTTTTTTGAAAACAACACTTACTTTGGAATAAAAGGAGTATAATTAAACCTATTTTCTAATATATTTTAGCTCAAAACATAAGTTTAGTGTATTATTTAGCTATTTTCCGTATTGGTTTGGTTTCTTTGTGCTTTCAAGACAAGTTAGGTTAGGTTCGGTTTGTATAGCGAACTAATGTCTAACGTGACGGAGTCTTGCGTGCGCAGGGGGTTTATGGGTACCCGATTGAGATCCAAGCTCTCTTCTTCATGGCTCTCCGATCAGCAATGTCGATGCTAAAGCACGACACGGAAGGGAAAGAGTTCATGGAGAGGATATCTAAGCGGCTACACGCGCTTAGCTTCCACATGAGAAGCTATTTCTGGCTGGATTTTCAGCAGCTCAACGACATTTACCGTTACAAGACGGAGGAGTACTCACACACGGCGGTCAACAAGTTCAACGTCATCCCTGACTCGATCCCTGAGTGGGTCTTCGACTTCATGCCTCTCCGTGGCGGCTACTTCATAGGAAACGTCAGTCCAGCTCGTATGGATTTCAGGTGGTTCGCTCTTGGCAACTGTGTGGCGATCCTTGCTTCTTTAGCCACGCCTGAGCAGTCGGCGGCGATCATGGACTTGATCGAGGAACGATGGGAAGAGCTGGTCGGAGAGATGCCGGTTAAGATTTGTCATCCGGCTATTGAGAGCCATGAGTGGAGGATCGTTACTGGTTGTGACCCTAAGAATACTCGGTGGAGTTACCATAACGGAGGTTCTTGGCCAGGTGAACTTTTTTCTATTCTTGAATGATTCTCTGTTTATCAAAACCGGTTTTAGATTATGATGATGACAGTTTAGAAATTTACATCTTTTTTTACTTTGTGAAAGTCAAGATTTGGTGGGTATCTATAATAGGGTTGATTTGTCGTAATGTGTTTAGAAAGCTATAAATAAGTTTTAGGCTTAAAAAGTTGGAGACAATATCATTGAGATGGATTACGGAAAGTGTTTTCGTTAGTCAAAATTCATCATAATGTATAAAGTATTTGATTTATTTCAATGGAATAAGAAATAGCTTTTGGTAAATGAAGTGTATAAGTGGCACCAAAATGTATGTATTTTTAGGTCATAGAACTGTTTCATTCTCTAATTGCTTACTACTATTTGCTTTTATGTTATGATCTTTTTTTTTTGAAACACTGCATTTTGTTAACCCTTTTTCAAAAAAGAAAAAAGAAAAACACTGCTTTATGTTAAGGGAAATTTGGATGCATATACATAGTAGGATTTAAACTAAATCTTTAACCATAAGAGCAATTAAGCTATGATATTTATGCATTATTTGCCATATTACCCTTTCTCACTTTCACCTCTCTTTTTTAATTCACTTTACAAGTTTAAAAAATTATAATTTGAATTTGTTATATACTTATTAAAAATATAGATTTTTTTTTTGTATATGACATGTTTTAAATGTTGTAAAACTGACATATATTTGTAAACTGCTCTAATTTTTTTCATAATCCTTATCTCCAGATCATACGTCATATGTTCCATACTATTTCAAATTACAGTATAGTGTGATAATTTTTTTTTATCTTTTTGTAATTTATATCTCATTATCTACCTCTTGATTTTTCTTACTCACTAATTAATCAGTTACACTGTTTTATTCTCTAACACTGTTGTCATTCATCATCTCTCTCTCTAAAGAAATTTTAAAGAATTTCATATATACAAATTTTGTGTATGTGTCGAGTATTCCATACCATAATATATATAGTATAGTCACGTAATAGATAAAAATTTGGGTTTAGAGTTTATGATTAGGGTTTGGGTTTAGAGTATATGATTTGGGTATATGGTTTGGGTTTGGGTTTAGGGTTTTGGTTTAGGGTATATGGTTTGGGTTTATGGTTCATAGTTTGGGTTTATGGTTTAGAGTTTAGGGTTTGGGTTTAGGGTATATGATTTGGGTTTAGGGTTTGGGTTTAGAATTTTAGATTTGGGTTTAGGGTATATGGATTTGTGTTTGTTTATTTGTTTTTGCCTATACTATATGATTTGGGTTTAGGGTTTCTATTTCTCTCTCTCTCAATTTATCATACTATACTATATTTTAAATTACAGTATAGTATGATACATTTTTTTTTTCTTTTGCACTTTGTATCTTCATCTCTGCTTCCTAATTCTTCTTACTCACTACTTGATCAGTTACATTGTTTTGTTCTCCAACACCATCGCCACTCATCAGCTCTCTCTCAAAAGAAATTTTAGAGAATTTCCTATATACAAAGTTTGTGGGTGTGTCGAGTTTTCCATACCATAATATGTATAACATAGTCACGTAATGGATAATGGTTTGGGTTTAGGGTTTATGATTAGGTTTTGGGTTTAGGGTATTTGGTTTGGGTATATGGTTTGGGTTTAGGGTTTGGGTTTAGGGTTCAGAATTTGGGTTTAGGGTTTATGGTTTATAGTTTAGGGTTTGGGTTTAGGGTATATGGTTCGGGTTTAGGGTTTAGGTTTGGGTTTAAGGTTTAGGATTTGGGTTTAGAATTTAGGATTTGTAATTTAGGGTTTAGGTTTGGGTTTAATGTTTAGGATTTGGGTTTAGAATTTAGAATTTGGTGTTTAGAGTTTAGAATTTACATTTATGTTTGGAATAATCTATTCTATATCTATGTTATATATAGAATAGTATATAGTTCGAACGTTTGATAACACACTCGCTCACTCTCCGTAAAGGACTAAAACTTAACCTACGTTGAACTAGATGAAAAAAAAATCTTCATTGAACCTTATACATAAGTAAATAATACTAATAAGTCAACTAACTATGTGGTAAAACATATATGGTTAAAATAATAATCTATTCTATATCAATATTCTAAATAGAATAGTATATGATTAGAGTGTGTGATATACAAACGCTTACGCGCTGACAAAGGATTACGATGTCAACTTTTGTGTCAAAATGACACAGTTTCCAAAGTATGGCTATATTCTTTATTTTTGCTCTACTATGATTATACAGCAAATTGACCCTTATGTTAATATCATATTTGCTGATTTTTTTTACCTGGCGACGGCGCAGTGCTTTTGTGGCTATTAACAGCAGCGTGTATAAAGACGGGACGGCCACAGATAGCAAGACGGGCAATCGACCTGGCGGAGTCACGGCTGCTGAAAGACGGTTGGCCGGAGTACTACGATGGGAAATCAGGAAGGTTTATCGGAAAACAGGCGAGGAAGTTTCAGACATGGTCCATCGCTGGTTACTTGGTCGCCAAGATGATGTTGGAAGATCCTTCTCACCTTGGAATGATCTCATTGGAAGAGGACAAACAGACCAAACCTGTCATTAAGAGATCTCATTCTTGGACTTAGCTTGTCAATCGTTCTCAATATCTTTTGAGAAAATTTGGCTAAGATTTGATAGTTTCTAAATTTTTGTTTTACAAGTTATCTTCTTCTTTCTTTAGTCTCTGTTTGCTTATCTTTTATATTTCCCCTACAATCTCTATGCACAATCACTCTATGTTAGTAAAATTGATGGTTTACTCAATTAGTAAGTGGCACAGATCATACTCTTTATAAACTTGTAGGTAATCAATTTAAATAACATGTATTGTTTTACTTTATGTTTTCTTTCATAACTGTAAATTAAAGCAAACTTATAAATAAGTGAATCCATCATCACAAATCACCTTAATCTTTGTGCATTCAACATAAAACTACCTACATTATGAAAAAAAGAGAGTGTGATATAAGATATCGTATCTAGTTATTAATTTAAAATAAAATTGAATTACACTAAATTTAGATTTTATCAAAATAGTATTTTATGATTGAATTAGAGGCACTGTTCCAATTTTTAGAAAAAAGTTGATCAAGCAAAATAAACTAACAAATCCAGTGATTTCTTTGTTGTAATCCTAAAGACGGAAAGCATAAATCCAATTGATGATTGGGTCGTTCCCAAAATCATACAACCAAAAGCACAAATAAGCTTTGCATATTATAGATACGGAAGTGAGACAATATGTTAGTCAGGCACAACTGGAGAAACCACGCGAGTGATGTTCAACCTAACTTCATTCGTGCCAATGTATGAAACAATGATGGTGGTGCCATGCCTACTAGATTCTTCATACTGAAAAATATGGTGAATATCAATGTTTCTAACCACAAAAGGTGATGGTAGTATTGTCCACCAATCATCTCGAAGGAAATAGCATAGAAAATGAGCGCTACAGTAAGTGACGGTGTCCAACACCCATCAATAGTCAAATATTCTCCTTCATACACCATACAATCAACATGAAATGGGAAGTACCATTAGGGGTATGCTCTGGTTTATTGCTCAAGTTTTGGCAAGCGCCATAAGGCTCAGCCACACAAAGCATTCTTTCTTTTGGCTTAGAGACTTCAATGTTGGAGGTGAAACTATTTTCATCAGTATTACTTATGTTGTAATAAAGTCATGGAAAATCAAGAACAAAAAGACAACTTACAGAAATTAGCTTCGAGATTAATGTTGGAAGCCATCAAATCACTTTGCCTGAAATTGCACAAGAAAACACAATGGAAAGGTGAAACAATAAAGAATAAAGTGACAAAATCGCCCTCTCCACTGTAAATGAGTCCAAGCAAATAGCCACCAACCATATTTGTTAAAAAGTATGTGAAATATGAAAGGAGAAGTACTAGATGTATACCCAAACTCAAACGTTCTAAACAAAGCCTTACTTAAAAAAGTAAATTTTTTTTTGCCCATACAAAGACTCCAATACTACATATACAAGATCAACAAACCCTCATAAAGTACCCATCTACAAAATGAAGACAAATTAATGGAAGCAGACAAGTGGAAATATTGATAAAGAATCATAGAAAATAACTCACAAAAATTTGGTTTCTTGTGTACGAGAGAATAGGTCAAGATATATAAGAGTACGAGGAGTCCGAATATGAAGGCAAATAGACCATCCGCTCTGTTTTCACTGTTGATAAAATCCACAAATAAAACATGAAGAAAACTAAAAAGAAATAGAGAGGAAACTCTACTGAAACAAATATCAGTTTCTAGAGTTTATATATTGAATGTATAAATAAATAATTTATAAATTTTACCTTTTTATTAGCTTCAAAATCTTGATTTCCTTTTTAGATTTATAGACCTAAATTTCCAATAAAATTTAATAAAAATTAGATTTAGTTAGAAAACAGATTGGTATGGGCAATGGATGAGTTAAAAGAAACGAACTCTCTTGATTGTATTTGTTGTGGTGATAGAGAGTCCAATTTCATTGGCGGAAGTTGACAAAGACGATGATGAATCCACGACAGTGGCAAGTGATCCAATTTTGTGAAAAGAAAAAACTCACAAATCGAATGATGACTCAATTATAGTAAAATTTAGAAATTCAGAATGTCAAATTCTCAAAGCTTTTTCTTTCAAAAAAAAAACAGATTCTCAAAGCTTTGAAGCTGTGTGATTATTTTTTTAGCCATGACACTCCACCAAATACTAAAGATAAATTAACGTTGCTGTTAGTACAAAAGATGTGGTACGCCTGAAACTGATCTGTACCTATTTCTGACTTGTCCGTTTGCTACCCGTGTGTGGGATCTGGTCCCATCAACTTTTAAGCATTCCCCTTCCACGACTTCCTCTATCTCAGACCTGCTCCAAGACAGCAAAAGAAGTAGTCACCCTTGCCATCAAAGAAGCTCGCTCTTGGGAAGCCGGCCAAGTTTGTCTCAAAACCCCGACGACCCGACAAACTCCCCAGTGCCCTCCTCTCCACGTTCGCGATCTGGAAGTAAACCTCTCCCCCTCGATGACTCATTGCTTTGTTGATGCTGCTTGGGACGCTAGCTCAGAAATGGCATGATTCGGTTGGATTGTGAAAGGTTCTCCCGCAAGTTCCCTCCAACATGAAAAATCAGCAAATCGGAGCTTTGTCAGCTCTGCCTTCATGGCTGAAGCTTTTGCGATTAAAACTGCTCTCCAAGATGCAGTCGTTCACCGTACACGGTTACAGATCAATGGTTATCTGGTCAGATTCTAAATCCCTGATATCTATGCTCTAACTCAAAAGGAAGATGCAATGCTATTCAAGGAATCCGAATTGATATCCATATGCTCTGTAATTCCTTTGTTTCTGTCTCTTTTAAGTTCACATCCAGACTAAGAAATGCTGAGGCTGATGCCTTGGCGACATCGGGTTTGTTTGTTTTGAGGCACTCTGCTGTTGCAGAGATGTAGACTCTTCTATTTAAATGAAGGTTCGTTCAAAAAAAAAAAAACTCCACTATAGCCGAAGGATAAACAACAAAGGCGGATTTTTGCCTACGTTGCGAATTCTGGCCTACGTTGCGAACCCCAAAAGATTATGGTAACATCTTTTGTCACAACATGTGCTACACATGCGAAAATGTAAGTCCTCCTAAGGTGAATGATACATTCAATTGCATTGAGTGTGAGTGCAGCTTTACTTTGTGTTTCAAATGTGCTACTTTGCCTGAAAAGGTGAGGTATAAGCATGATGATCATATGCTCACTCTTTCTTATGGTAAGGAAACAAGTACCATGATGTATTGGTGTGAAGCTTGCGAAGGAGAAGTAAAGCCAAAAGAGAGGTTTTATACGTGTGATGAGTATTGTTGTGTCACCCTACACATTGAATGCTTACTTGGGAAGTACTTATACATGAAACCCGGTTCGTGGTTAGTCGATGAAAAGGTTAGTGTTCTGTCCAACAATCATCACATGTCTAGACCTATTTGTTGTCATTGTAAGAAGCGTTGTACTGGAAAAGTAGTTTTCCAGTTTCTTGGAAAGCCTATTTGTTCCTTGAATTGTTATGTCAATTTCTATTAAAATATTATATGGGGGTATTGTGACTAGAGAGAGGCCAATGGAGCAGCTCGATGGTCATTAGACTCAGTACTCATGTTGTAAGAACTAAGTGATATTCTATATGTAATCTGTGTTATTGTTTAGTCTCATACATTGATCTGTCCAATATTTTGTTACTAGGGGCAGAGCCCCGCGCAACCGCGGGGTCATTGACAATTAAACTTGTTGTGATACTTTAGAAATGTTATACTCTAGCTTCACGCTTGATTCTTCCTCGAATATAACCAGAAGAATTTTCTTGGGCTTCAAGAACTACCTAGAGATGTGATACTCGACCGTGTTGACTGGTTCAAAGGAGATAAAATCGACATTCAGTATCGACCAACATCTTCCCCGTTAAACCCAAATCAAACCCTTTCCATTCATCCTAATTGCTGTAGGACTTAGGTTTTCAGGCCCAAAACCATTTTGTTGCTGAGTAGTATAAGTAACATGTTTGATCTTGCAATAGTAAGAACAATAAATATAAATATAATAGTTATTCTGAAAATTCAAAAAAGTCCTATAATTCTCTCAGGCTCGAACCGGATTTAAAATTAGACCTAGCTTAAACATTACTAAGCTTAAATCAAGTCAATCCAATTGGCATTCCCTAAACGTGAATGTAATAAAAAAATTATTCAGAACTTCCATGTGGGCATGGAAATATTAAGCAATAATTTGATATTTTGTCCAAACTAAGAGGACGAAAACAAACTAAGAGGACTTTAGCAAAGCAAATCTAAAAACGAATTTTGGATTGGTCCAAAAGAAGATATCATGTTTTACTTTCTATTTTTCTCTATATAAACAGCCTCGGATTATTCTCTAAAGTTTTTGTCAATGCAAATCTCAACAAAACTCTTTCTTCTAAATGAGACAAAAAAGTCACAATCCCGTTCCAACCTGTAAACAACAGTGAACTAATAGAGAATGTGGGGGAAAAAAGGTAAAAATTGTTTCAGATAGAGGAAAGAATTTGTATACCATAGTCAAGTTTGTAGATGTTAATGTACAATATTTGGGTGGTGACAAAAGCTAGTACTGGGGGGATACCATGACTCTTGCAGCCTTTACCCGAACATCAAAGTTTCTTAAGATGGATACAATGAGTGAGAATCCGAGAACAGCTATTGCATATGAGTAGTCCAACCTCTTTGTGATGTCATAGAAACCATGGAGACGGATCACCAGAAGATTGTGGATGATAAAAGTAATGTGTAGATGATTACCGAGTATGGAAAACTGCACTCCAGAACCAAGAGTTCATGGACAGGACACCGTACAAACCGTGGTATTCATAGCAACCCGTCTTATCTTCTTTGAGAGGCAACTTATAGTATAGTGTAATGAAGGAGAGCCGGCCATGGAAATGCATCGCCTAGGCTTAGCACAGCGAAAGCAATAGAAGCAGGCTCCTGACAGTGGCCACCGGCTCTTTTCATCATGGCTACCATGTCCGTTGCCTGAACAAATTCATTAATTATTCCAGTTCTCTAAACATAACATCTAAATGGTGTAGCTTCTCAATCTTACCAAGGTATTCTCCATTGAGCCAGACATGCGACGCGTGGCCAAGGCTAGCAATTCTAACAGTAGGCTTGCCTTCGTCATTCTTAAGGTCACTATCATCCATCATGAAGCTATAATATAGAAAATTAATCATATAAAATTCTTATGTTTTGTTTTGATGTTTTCTTCTTAAATTCTGATTCATAAAAAGAAATCCAGTTGTACGCTTACTTTGTTGTGTACCATCTGTAATCAGACTCTTCTTTGACCAAGCCATAGAGCTCAACGGAGAAAAAGCCTCACCTTAAGCTCATTTGGAACAGTCTCGGTGAACACCTTGAAATCAAACTTCTTATTTGCCTTCTTTGACTTCATATAATTCCTTGCAGTTTTTGTCGATACAATATGTTTTCATCAAGTAGAAGAAGAGTGATTCCCATGAATTCACCATGCTTCTTGATGTTTTTTGTGTCCCAAAAACGGAGAATCCGAGCAACGATGAACGCTTGATAAAGAAGATTAACTGACAGAGGTTCTGAAGATTCATCCAACCCTCGACCCTCTTCAATTTATAGGTTTGATGTGAAGAATACGGAGGGGTCAGCATCGCTTCTGAAGTAAATGACGAAAACATTAATTGGTAAATCAAGAGACATAAGTTGAACAACAGAGAAGATTAAAAGTTCGGAGAAAAACTGTTTCGTATTTGCAGAGAAGCCGAACAGGGACGGCGACGCTAAAGAGACGAAGGAAAAAAAAAGCCCTGATTAACTTGAACACAAAACGCTGAGTTTAATAATATAACCGAACATTTTATTTTTAACCGAAATCATACCGCCTAATTACGAAAGACCCGAGAACACAATGTCCTAACCAAACCGAGTGGGTCCCACAAACATTAAAAAATCGCTGACGTGGACACCTTAGGAATAGAGGAAACTAGTGGCATTATATATATATACTAGGGTCGGCCCGCCCTACGGGCGGGATTCTTATTTAAAATAATTTCATCAACTAAAGTATATGTATAATAAACATTGTTTGAATTTATTTTCTATAACAAATGTAGTAACGCTTCTTGCACAGATGTTTTTGTTTGTAGAGATCACAGTTTCTTAGGGATTTGAGCGTGGCCATGTTGGTTAAATACTCGACCGAGTAATTTAATAGCTTAAATTTCAAAAAGATACAAAAAGATAAAACTATGTGAATATAATCACTTATAATTGTTTTTTTCATGCTTAAGCTAGCGTGAACAAAAAAAAATCATTTGCCGAATAATTTAAAAGGCCAAATTTCAAAAAGAAATTACGAAAAAGAGAACACTACGTGTATATAAACATTATTATTTTTAAAAATATATAGTAAATTTACATAGATGATATCCTTTCTTTTTACTTTATTTTTGATTTTATGATTTATATATCTATTTAAAAAATATATTTTTTGTTATTTTGTCTTCTTCAGAAAATAATTAACCATCTGAAAGCAATATTAACTTAATTGTACACACTAAAGAACACAATATTCTGAAATATGAAGATAATTAAAATTAAGAAGTATATACTGAAATATGTTTTTATTATATCATATTCACATGGTTAATTTTGTATAATAAAAATAACTTTTTTGAAGAAATAATATACCTAGTTTCTACAATTTATTACAATCCAACCAGAAAAACAAAGAAAGTTAGCATGTATCACAACTTTTGGAAGATATTTTACTTCAATCAAATTCCCACTTTTCATTTTTCTTTCAAATTTTATTTTGAGTTAGTGAGACGATCCAAAGACCGATTGTTTCTTGAAGTTTCCTAATCTACGCAGAAACAAAGCAATGTATAAGTGTCATGATAAATTTTATATATCCTATGCAAACAATTAAACTTGTGTAGGCGAATTAAATACCTCTGATCATGCAAGTTTAAGCTCAGCTTCTAGGAGCAAGGATAAAAGTTCAATTGAAGGCCGTGTCATCATATCTATGTGCCGACATGGACCCTTCTTGAGGTGGGTTCTGCAGCAAACTGAGCAATCATTGATGCTCTCTACTTCGTATTAGTTTTATTGATTTATAGATTCTGCAAGATTGTTTTTTTTTGTGTAATTTTAGTATTAAAATTAAAATTGTAACATTGCAAGAAAAAGAAAGTTTTATGGAGAAAGATTTTTGTATGTTATGTTTTTTTTTCTTTTCATTTGGTGACATCAAAGTAGTGATTTCATTTCATTAACATACTGAACAAATAATTTCATAGTGAGCAAGGAAACTAAAAGGAGAAAAAAAAAACAGCAGATCAGTAGTGAATCCACTTGGGACAGGTTCAGGAGGTAAGACAGGTGTGGCCGTTGTAGTTTCTTCTACCATCCCAATGCTTGTTTCAGGGGCTCCCCTGGTCACACCTTGAGAGAGCTTTGTTATCACAACTCCAGCTCCAAGAATATCGTGTGTGAGGTCGGTATGATCATTGTCTGAAAATTGAAAACTTCAAGATCTAAACACATGTAACGACCATCAAAACAGCTTGAGAGCTCCAAAGCAGAAACCAGTAAAATATTCAACAACTAAAAATATTCAAAAGCTAAAGAATTTAGTTACCTGCTCTCATAAAGAGAAGTCAATAATATACCAGAGGTATATCTTTAAGGCTTCAGGCACCAGTCAGAAAACCAATCTACATGTCCAAGAGAAACATTTTTATCAATTAGATTCACACAAATAGAAACAGAGACAAAAGCGAAGAGAAGAAAAGTAGAAGATAACATCGTAGTTAAAGCAATCAGTTATACAACTTACATAAGTTCATGTGGCAAGGTATACACAAAACGAAGAATCTTTTGCAGTCATACAAAGGAAAAAAAGAGAAACTAATAAAGCTTTAAACTCTTTTGCGAAACTTTTGTTCAAAAAAAAATCATCAGTCGCATGTTCACATGAAGATCAAATTATCAATAAACAATACCTTTCGAGAATGAATTCAGTCTACTTAATCGAACACGGAGGAACACTTGCCAGACTTCAGATCGGAGAAAAAAACCTCTAATTAGCCATATCAAAATCAAGCAGAATGAGGTAAAAAGAAAGATGAGTTCTAAGGTGAGAGATCTTACATCTATTTATACTAAAAATCACACCGCCTCTCGGATCCAAAGAACGCTTTGAAGACACATGGTGGAGGTGTGAATCAATGGGATTAAAGAGTGGCCATTAAAAGCAGGCCGTTTCACGCCAAGAGAAGAATCGCAAATGACACCACCTTCGCCGTCGAATGAAGCGTGTTAGGATTAGTTCACGTCCAGCCAAAGAATGACACATCGAAGAACCCATTACAATAACACAACAAAGCCCAATATCTGTACATTAATGAAACGGTGCGTTTAGAGGAGAGGGGCATGTGTCTCAGAAAATCAACGACGACCGATCCTCGCCGCACTTCTCCACTACACTTCCTTATCACCACCAAACACCTCGACATCTTTCTCGGAACTCTCCGACATCTCCACCGTCATTAACTCCAAAGGCCCCACCTGCAACCTCCTCGGACTTTCCCACGAATCTCTCCTCCAAAGATCTGTCAATCTCAAAGCCGTACAATCTTCGTCGACGGAAATTCTTACGCCGTTTCCGAATTCGAACAGAACAACCCTGGAGTTGAGGCTTATGAAATTGTTTACTTGACCCGTTCAGAATATGTTGTTCTCCGATGTAATTTGGGTATGGTTCAGAATCTGTTGTTCTCCGATGTAATTTGGGTATCAACGACTTACCCAACTTTGTGTTCGAGATCGAGTGGGATGTGATTTTGATTGATGGACCGCGTGGGTACGCCAGAGATTCACCGAGAAGGATGGCTCCGATTTTTAAGTCAGCGGTTTTGGCGAAGATTAAAGATTCTGGTGAGAAGAGGAAGACGACAGGAAGAGAAGAAAGAGAGAACAGAGACGAAGTGCTGCATTTTGGAAGTGGGACAGGTGTCGCATTCACAGACTTTGAATTTCTGACCTGGCATCCTACGTGTCAGCAGGAGAGAAAAAACTTTACTTTATAGTAATAGATATGATTCGAAATTTTACTTAACTGGTATAGCATCAGTGATGATCCTTTAACGGGTGGTAATTCCTTTATTATTTGCATGTGAGAAAACCACAAAAGATCTAGAGTCTCTCAAGCATACTTGAACAGAAATTAAAGCAAGATGTAATACTTGGTTGAATTCATTCAAAAAAAAAAGTATATATATATATATATATATATATATATATATATATATATATATATATATATATATATAGATAGTACTTGGTTGAATGTGGATGGTGGGAAAGGGAAAGAACCACTTGTGAGAAGTAACGAGAGTTATACTTGTAGAAAAAGAAATGGAAGTGGAGTTATAAGCAGGTGGGGAGATTGGATTTGAACGTAGAACTAAGTAATGAGGTAGAAGAGCCTGCTGGGGCAGGTGGGACAAGTGAAAGCACAACAGGGAGGTGGATAATATCATTGAAGGGATTGAGTTCTTTGAGGGTCTTGATGAGTATGCCTATACTTTCTGTTGTTGGGGATGATAAGCTGTAAAGAGAGTCTGCAAAATCAAGAAGATGCTTATGTGCATGTTATTTAGATTCTATAAGCTCTAGGTTAACTACTCTAAAAGGGTTAAGGCTTCATAAGTTTGTGGTTCGCAACATGTGCTACACATGTGTGGTTAAGAACAGCCACTCATTCAACCATAATCACACTAGCTGCCAGCATTTAATTTCCACGTGATCAAGAACAGAACAAAGCAGTGACTTGGTCTCCCCTACTATTAAGATATCACTTCTTATCCTTCCATCTAGTGGCTTACAAACCTACCAAACAGATAGCAGCAAAATAGCCAAAACCTCCCAAAGTTCTCTCCCCCAAGCAAACTCTATGGATTCAGAGCCGGAGACCAAGCTCATTTCACTCATTTATCAGCTACTAACCCTCGACAACTTTCAACGGTTTGTGCTAACCGATGTGGAACCGGAGTGCGAGTCAGAGATCACATCACTGGTTATTCAAATAATCCATCTCGTCAGCTCAATGGATTTGGATTCGCAGCCGAAGCCGGAGTCGGAGTCGGAGCTCATGTCACTCGTTACTCAAACAATCTCTCTTTTCAACTCTACTGATTTGGATTCCCAGCCGAAGCCTCTGTCGCAGCTCATAACACTCCTTTCTCAGAAAGTCTCTCTCGACAACGCTGTAGATACGGATTTGGAGTTCTCGTTACTCCTGCCTCAAATAATTCAACTCGATCCTCAGCCGGAACTCGTGTTACTTATCTGTGAAATAGTCTTCCTCGTTGTCTATTCACTGTTCAAAAAGCTTATTTCCTTATGCCCTCAAGTACAAGTAGATTTGATACAAGGAAAGTTTCATGTAGATAAGAAGCCCTTGTCGAACGGCTATGTAAAGTGGAATTGTCTCCCTAACAATTGGGAACAATTCAGGTTAGCAAGAGAAGATGCTACACATTTTCTTTGCAGACGTTGTAATGGCAAGAACCATGAAAGATATGACCAAGCTCCAGTTGAAATCAAGCACCTACTTCATCCAAAACATTTTCTTCAGCTTGTCCTGTTGGGTTATTTTTCTCCAACAAGGAAATGTTATTGTTGTGATGAAGATCTGATAGAGGTATTTTATTATTGCGCTGCTTGCGATTTTGCTATCAATATAGCTTGTGCCGAGAAACCACCAGTCTTATCTATAGACCATCCAAAATGGCATGAGCATACTCTTGCTTTGTTCCCAAGACGTGCTTCCTTGGTCTGCAACGTCTGCGCCTTGGCCGATTCAACCTCCCCTATTTATATGTGTCCTCCTTGTGACTTTGTGGTCCATCTTAAATGTCTCAGCTTACCACGTGTTATAAGGATATCTCGCCATCTCCATCGTATTGGTTTTACTCGATCTTTTGACCAAGGAGACTGGTCTTGTGGTGTTTGTCGCACAAAGATTGATAATGATTGCGGTGGCTACTCTTGCATCAAGACCGATTGTTCGTACACTGCTCATTCAAGATGTGCCACGCAGAGAAATGTGTGGGATGGCTTAGAACTCGAGGGCGAGCCCGAAGAAATTGAAGAAAAGGAAGTCGAGCCGTTTGTGAGGATTAGCGATGGAATCATACAGCATTTCACTCATCAGCTTCATCATTTGAGACTCAATGAGAACACTGGAAGTGATTACGATGAGGATAAGATATGTCTAGCATGCGACATGCCAATCTATTTTGGTAAATATTACTCTTGTATGCAATGCGAATTCATTCTACACGAGACATGTGCGAATCTTCCTCGCAAAACATATACCCCGATACATCCACATCTACTCACTCTAGTAGGAGGATATGATGGTGTCCGGCCATATTATGAATTATGTTCAGCTTGTGGCTGGATGTGTTCGGGTTTCTTTTACAAGTGTGGTAAAGAAGAATGTCATTTTCATCTGCATGTGCAGTGTGCTACAATATCTGAGCCATTAGACCATGGAAGTCATGCACATCCTTTATTCCTAACATCCAAACCAGAAGAATGGAGAAACTGTGACGTTTGTGGCGAAAATGTAAGTCCTCCTAAGGTGAATGATACATTCAATTGCATTGAGTGTGAGTGCAGCTTTACTTTGTGTTTCAAATGTGCTACTTTGCCTGAAAAGGTGAGGTATAAGCATGATGATCATATGCTCACTCTTTCTTATGGTAAGGAAACAAGTACCATGATGTATTGGTGTGAAGCTTGCGAAGGAGAAGTAAAGCCAAAAGAGAGGTTTTATACGTGTGATGAGTATTGTTGTGTCACCCTACACATTGAATGCTTACTTGGGAAGTACTTATACATGAAACCCGGTTCATCGTTTCTCGTGACAATCGATGAAAAGGTTAGTGTTCTGTCCAACAATCATCACATGTCTAGACCTATTTGTTGTCATTGTAAGAAGCGTTGTCCTGGAAAAGTAGTTTTCCAGTTTCGTGGAAAGCCTATTTGTTCCCTTGAATGTATTGTCAATTTCCGTTAAAAATATTATATGGGGGTATTGTGACTAGAGAGAGGCCAATGGAGCAGCTCGATGGTCATTAGACTCAGTACTCATGTTGTAAGAACTAAGTGATATTCTATATGTAATCTGTGTTATTGTTTAGTCTCATACATTGATCTGTCCAATATTTTGTTATTCGAAATTTTACTTAACTGGTATAGCATCAGTGATGATCCTTTAACGGGTGGTAATTCCTTTATTATTTGCATGTGAGAAAACCACAAAAGATCTAGAGTCTCTCAAGCATACTTGAACAGAAATTAAAGCAAGATGTAATACTTGGTTGAATTCATTCAAAAAAAAAAGTATATATATATATATATATATATAGTACTTGGTTGAATGTGGATGGCGGGAAAGGGAAAGAACCACTTGTGAGAAGTAACGAGAGTTATACTTGTAGAAAAAGAAATGGAAGTGGAGTTATAAGCAGGTGGGGAGATTGGATTTGAACGTGGAACTAAGTAATGAGGTAGAAGAGCCTGCTGGGGCAGGTGGGACAAGTGAAAGCACAACAGGGAGGTGGATAATATCATTGAAGGGATTGAGTTCTTTGAGGGTCTTGATGAGTATGCCTATACTTTCTGTTGTTGGGGATGATAAGCTGTAAAGAGAGTCTGCAAAATCAAGAAGATGCTTATGTGCATGTTATTTAGATTCTATAAGCTCTAGGTTAACTACTCTAAAAGGGTTAAGGCTTCATATAGCAATGGCGAAGAAAACATGTGCTACACTATAAGACAGTTTCTTACATCCTTCAAACTTCAAATAGTATCCTTTGTAAACCATACTAGAACCCTACGGTATACTAGTTTTAGTTAGAGCTTAATCTCTTCCAGAGAATAGTCCATCACAATTTCTTCATTTTATATTATGTCACCGAAGATTTTTACAATGTTAACCACCGTAATACTAATGCGTTTTTATTATGCCATGATTACTGGCCACGCCAAAGTGTATCTAACTGTTCGTATAAGTCATGCCGATTATTAAGTTCAATAAAAGCTTAGTTTGTATATTTATTTTTTCCAGGAATGATTGATTCAAAACTTGTATAATAATTTGTTTTCTAACTAGCTGCATGTGCAACACCATCACTTTCTCCTCACAACTCGTACTATCATTATTTTCCACATTTTAATGATTTTTCTTCTTATATACCTTGAATTGAACATTTATTATATTTATCCTTTTCAATTATTCATTTATCATAGATTTGGTTACCTACCACCCAACATCTCACATGTTGGTTTTATCTATCTTCTATCCCATTTCTCACATGCTTATGTTTTGTGTTCAAAATCTCGGGCACCCAGTTAATCTCTGATTGGAATTTAACCGCCGATTTTTCTTTGTTTGGATTAAAAAATTGTTAGCCGATTAATCGGTCCAATAAACCGATTGATCGTCTATTATTTGATTAATCGGTGCAAACTAATAAAAATTGTAAATAATGAAAATATTTTTAGGGCTTACTAGAAAGCTCAAATAATTGACTATGTATCAACCACAAAGGACACTATATATAGATCACAATTTCACTTTTTCTCTCACTAACCCATGTGGAAGGTAGATTAATACTCGAAAATAAATAAAATACACTGCTGGAAATCGAAGTCTGATTGATTGGAGTCAGTTCAAGTTTCCAGACCAGTCAGTACAAGTATCCAGACCACTGGGAGATGTTGACTTGTTTGTTCAAACACACATATATTAATATATATACACATATTATATATTAAAAATACAAAATCTAGGTCTCGATCAATCCCCGCTTAATCCCTGATTTTTAGGTAATTCGCTAGGTCCGGAATTACCGTCCGACTAGCATCTACTATAGTTCCGAGCATAGACTTCGACCTGGATTACTGTTATTTTAAAACAAAATAGAGGTAATTAACTCGTTTGTAAATTATTGAACAAAGAATTCGTGTATAATTATTTTAATTGGCAAAATTTAACTTAATTTGTAAAATTCTAAAAATATAGCTGTTTTTAAAATATAAATTGAGAATTATAAAAAAGGGTTTTAATTTTATCTATACTCAGTACGTACATATGTGATCACAAGTATTCAATCCTATTTAAAATTTTGCCGTTTTTATTTTTCGTTTCACTTCGTATGTAAATAAAATCATATATATATATATATATTTGATCAAAAAGAAAAAATATACATATATATATATATATTTTGTCATGCAAACATATTGTTGGATTGTTTGTTTCCAAAAATGGTACTTTTATTTTTTATTTTCACACAATTGTGTGGAAAATGTTTAAGGCCACAAAAACAGGCTTCATGTTACAAAAAGAAAAGGACTGAACGGTTCAGTGAAATAAGAGCTGTCTCTAGATGCAACAACAATCCAATATTTTATATCTGTAAAACGTACCTGCATATACTTACTGTTATTAAACCAGCTTTTAGGTGAGATTCTACCTAAAAGAACCTAAACTACGATTTCATGATACATCATTTTTAAATGAAATATGAATATGTTGACAAAAAAAAAATGAAATATGTTTTAAGGAAATCACATGCTGAAACCAGACTTGAGCTGGCACAGTGGCACGTTACTTGATTTCCACAGTCCACTCTAAAAAGCTTAAAATAATGGTGATGATTATTTGTTATTAGTTATGCTTATGCAACAACTATACAATAACTTTTTTTCTGTTATTACCATATTAACGGGTTTTTCTTCTAAAAGCTTAATGTGAAAATTTATAGTTTTGATTTCTGACTAATTGGGTGTTTTTAATTTTAAAAAATTGCTAATGTAACACGAATAATCTAGCTAGTTTTAAAAGAAAAACCCTTGAAAATATTATTTTGTTAATATCTAGCTATCAACTTGGTGTCATTATGTGATATTCTACAGTTGTGTACTTGTCATTCCCCTACTAACAAAAAACGAAAGCGGAGAACGAAGTGGAATCAATCCACGTTGACTTTAAAATTTCTCGGTATAGGATAGGGATAAGAACTGACTTCTATGGACAGCACTTGGTAACAAGTCAATTGATAACTTACATGATGTTTGTCAGTCTGAGAGATTTTGTGTTTTAAGATCCCTCCAAATTTAATCACATGTTTGCATGCCTTATGCAAGTACACTCGAATTGCTCTACTTTAAAGTCTGAAATAAATAAATAATTTAATTTTGATCGGGGCTTTCTAAATGCAAATTTTTTTTTATGAGATTCTATATTTATTGATCTAAATCTGATCTACAAACTATCACTATTGTGGGTTGGAATCACAATAAATAAATTTTTATGTTTTTATCATTTTTCTCAAAATATAAAATTTGTTCGAAATACATTTAAAAATGATATGTGTGATTTAATAGTTTAGATATTCTAAATTGAAGAACATATGTTCTCATTATTAAAATTTGAAATGTAGTAGTGATATGAATTGTTGATTTTAAACTGAAAATGAGTTTTTCTTGTCATATATTTGTATAATTAGGGCATGACTTGTTTCTCCGCTACCACCCGCAAACACAATTTTTGCGGTTCACAGCGGTTGTTGGCGTTTCGAAACAATCACAGAAAACGCTACAAATCGCTCCGAACCTTTTAAAATCAAAAGCTGGTTCCAGCTAGCGTTTGCGGTTGCGGGCGGTTGCGGGAAGATAAATTATTTTTCTTTAAAAACAAAATAAATAAAAATAATACTAAAAATATCCAATAAATTTTTTAAATTGAAATAATAGAAATTATAAAATGTATACATATTATATTTTAATTTATATCATAAAAATTTAAAACCAAAATATTTTCTATAAATTTTTAAAATTTAATAATATGATTTTATAAATATAAATTTTATATTTATTATATTATTATAATTTTTAATACTTTTATAATTATATAAAATGTAAATATTGTTAATTTATTATTTAACAGATGGTGCGATTGATAGTTTACCAGTCATAGGAGTCCCGCAAACGCAACAATTTCTAACCGCTGTACCAGTCGTACAAATCTCTCGAAAACGCTTGAAACCGCAACCACCGGCACCCGTAAACTCCCGCAACCGCAACCGCAACCGTTGCGGTTAAACCAGTCAGGCCCTTAGTTCTAATCATCAATCTACACAATTTTTTATACCTATTCGACTTAGAAGGTAATATAATTTTTGGAAACTCAAATACTTTTTGAAATACTTTGATAAAATTTGTATGAATTTATAAATTTTTATTAGAAAAATAATTAAATATCTATAGTAATGTTTGAGTTTTAAGAAGTGGTTTCATGTCCGACTCAAAGCCGTGGTTAATATGATAGACATGATGCTTTGTATATAATTTCGTTTGAATGTAATGAAAAGTTCATTATTTAAAAATCCGATAAAAACATGTAAAACCCAAAAATCACTATTAGCATGTGATCTAAAACCCATTGATCCCATAAAAACATAAACATTTGATAATATTTTAGATTTTAATTTTTTGATTAAATTTATTTGTATACTTTTTAATGTTACATAAACTTGTGATTCTTTAGAATTTAGTGAATTTAGTATTATGTATGTAAATAAATATGATAATATAAAAACCTTATTGGTGTGACATAATTATTTTAATTTTGTCTCGACAAAAAAAAATTATTTTAGTTTTGTTATTAATAACTTATTATAAGTTTGTATTTTTTATTTTAGATTAAAAATATAATTCTATGATACTTTAAAAATATTCTAAAATACTTCTAATTTTCATATCAATATTATGTACAAAATCATATAGTAAATATTTTTTAATTTTTGTGTATATATTCATTTTCATGTTCGTGTAGTTTATTATACTAATTTTTAATTTTAATTGTAACAATCAAAATCGATGATAATCATACATACCATATAATTGTATGTATTCGTGTAGGTTTTTTTATGGAAATTGGTATCAATGCCATTAAAAGATTTGCAGAAATGTCTATAGGGATTAAACCATAATTCCGATTTGATTTTTTTTTTTTTTTGGAAACTGCACAAAATAATTAGATGGAGATTAAACTCAGAAGCCCGATTTAATTTATAGTTAAGTATATAAGTTTTAGTTATTTAAGGAACAAAACTTAGGTTCACCCCCTCTGGTGAACCTCTACATTCACCCACCAATAGGATTTAGTTATTTAAGATTTGATATCTTTTAAAAAAGGAAATTAAATAATAAGAACTTAATGAAACAAAATTATGTTTTTAGATAAATAAAAAATAGTGGTAATTATCAAAAAAAAGATTTTTGTTTAATATTGATAAATCTGTCGACAAATACTAAACCTTAAACCCTAAATTCTAAATACTAAACCCTAAACCCTTGGGGAAAGCCTGAACCCTTGGGCAAATCATATACCCTAAACCCTTAAATTTAAACCAAACCCTAAATCATAAACTAAATCCTAAACCCTAAACCCTAAATCTTAAACCATAATATTAAACCCTAAATTCTAAACACGAAACCTAAACCCAAACTCATGAACAAATATTAAATCTTTAATCGTAAACCATAAACCATTTTGAAATTTAGGATTTAGAGTTTCCTATTAGAGGTCATGATTTAAAGTTTAGGGTTTAGGATTTAGTTTATGATTTAGGGTTTGGTTTAAATTTAAAGGTTAAGGGTATAGGATTTGCCCAAGGGTTCAGGCTTTCCCCAAGGGTTTAGGGTTTAGTATTTAGAATTTAGGGTTTAGGGTTTAGTATTTATTGACAGATTTATCAATATTAAACAAAAAATCTTTTTTTATAATTACTATTATTTTTTATTTATCTAAAAATATAATTTTAATTCATTAAATTCTTATTATTTAGTTTCTTTTTTTAAAAGATATCAAATCTTAAATAACTAAATTTTATTGGTGGGTGAATGTAGAGGTTTACCCCAGGGGGTGAACCTAAGTTTTGTTCTTATTTAAGCCCAAAAACGTAAGTTGTACTATAAGCCAAAAATGCAATGACTAATTTGCCATGAATGAATGTTTAATTCTCTTTGAAATAGTAATGATATATTTTGAAAATTTTAATATTTCTTTTAGGGGGTTGTATTGAATCTGAAATTTGAAGTAACTTGATTTTAATGAGTTTTTAGATGATTGCAGGAGAATTAGAGAATTTGATATGATTTTTGTTAAAATATTCTAGAATCTCATCTAAAACAGTGAGATTTGTATTTTTATTTTTATAATTAAAGAACTCCCCTCAAACACTCTAGGAACACTTAAAGCACTCTAAAATCTCTAACTTAAATTTTGTTCAATAACAGTGGATTTCAGAGTGTTTTATAAAATGTCAAGTTCAATAACACTAGATTTAAAGTGTTTTTTAAAATCTACGTTTGAATAACAGTGGATTTGTCATTTTAATACAAATCACTTCAAATCTTTAGTTGAATACATCCCCTTAATGATATTGATTAATGATATTGATATATCAATGATAGTTAAAGGTATCTTTAACTCCACTGTATTTGTTTACTCTAAAATAGAGTATGTAATAGAAAATGTTTCATGTTAATTAACTATATATTTCAATCTATAATAGAATGTACTCTATAAATAAAGTAATCTATTTTTTATTTGTTCATTAATTCATTACGAAATGAGCAATGTAGTAGGTTTTGAATATTTTTATTCTATATTCTTTTTTTATTTCATTTTGAAAGAAAAGATGGAGTTTTATATTGGAGATGCTCCGACAAAAACTAAATATATACCAAAGTATTCACATATGATCTATACATTACAGATGTAAAATATGGTCTTAAATCTTAATGGTAAGAAACTAATGAAAGAAACTTATATCCAACTTTCTTCGAACTTGCCTGCCAGCACAGTTTTTTTTCAAAACGAGAAGTGTTCACATTTGATAGATTTATGGTCGTCATTACTTTAGATCTTTTCTGTCACGTTTCAATATTTTGTTTAACTTTCTTAATAACACGTTTAATCTTTTTTTGTGTAACTTAATAACACGATTGAACTTCCTAGGAAACTAAAAACGAACACGCTGAATCCAATCCACGGTTAGTTATTTGAAATATGGAAAGTAACTGGGTGTAGTCCGTCAAAATCATATAATTTTTTTTTTGTGAAAAGCCTTTTCTTTGTAGTAATTCTGTCTCACGAAATCATATAATTGAGAGTGTTCTCCTCGTTGGTTAAATGTTAGGATGGAGCATCTAGCAGACCAAGAAGCGAGGACTTACCTGAAATCTCTCCCACTCCCAATCTTTACATTAGTGGACCGATACTGTCCAATCCTATAACAGGAATCTTTCAATGTCAGACGACCACAAGATAAAGAAACCGGGATGCGGATAGCAAACCAAGAAAGACACATACGAAAACCTTTCAGACCAAACATTTAGGTATCCTTATGCGTCAACAGTCCAAACATTTAGGTATTGTTTTGCGTCTGCAATCAAAGACTGCCTAATTGCTCTGCATATCCGTGACTCGGTGACACGTAGGTGTGTGGGTTTAAGAAAATCTAATTAGTTATGCAAAGCTTTAGCTTTTTACCTGAAAGTTGACATTGAAATACATCTACAGATTTGATCAGATAACAAATAATAATACTACGTTAAATTAATCTCTTTCCAGCAGAAAATTTATCCTACTTTTTGTTACTTGATGCATTCATTACAAGAAGAAACGTAACAAAACAAAACAAAAATACAGTTACAAATTAACTAATATATAAAATATTCCTAAAGAATTTTCGATTCCCAGATGGTTCGAGCATCCGAAACACGACAATTAGGACAGGACTCATTATGAAACCCTATCCGACAACACAAACACACTTCAGCCTGAGCCCCGAACAACTCGGATCCCCACCGTCCAGTGGACTCGACCGAGTCAAGACTTGCCTTCCGGGTTGACTGGTACCTCGTAGTAGCCAGACCAACAGAGAGTTCCAAATTGAGTACACAATCGTCGTCCGACGTCGTTCCACTGCTCGTGGAGTTATTATTGTTGATATCATTATTAACCTCTTCCCGGTCTAGCGCCATCGGTTCCGGTTTAACCGTCTGATGTTGATCCGGTCCGGCCAAGTCGAATTGTACAGGCTCGTCGTTTAGAAGTGATGGTGTTGTTGTTTTTGAAGGATGGATTGCGGATTCGTTGATCGGACGATGGGTGTTTGGGTCAATCCCGCGGCTGACAAGCTTCCTCTTGATGTGAGTGTTCCAATAGTTTTTGATCTCGTTGTCTGTTCTTCCTGCTAATCTCCCAGCAATCAACGACCATCTGCAAATGAAATTCCCCACAAAATTTGAGTTTCAAAACAGATAAAATATAACAGAGAAAGAAAAAGAAAAATAACCACACATGGTTCTTGTTTTTTTTTCAAGATCCTATGGTGGTCTGATCCATGAAACAGAGAGAGGGAGAGAAAACTAACTTGTTACCGAGTAAGCTATGGAGTTTGATGATGAGTTCGTCTTCTTCCTCAGTGAAATTACCTCTCTTGAGATCTGGTCTTAGATAATTCATCCATCTCAACCTACAACTCTTACCACATCTTTGTAATCCTATAAAAGAAAAATTTAAATTTCAATATCAGCCTCTTTTTCAATATCAGCCTCGTACTCTGTGTAATAGATAAAATATGAATATATTACCGGCGGCTCGAGGGAGAGAATCGCCAGCAACCTTCGCCGTGTTTGCGGATGTAATCAACGAGAAGATGATCTTCTTCTTTAGTCCAAGCTCCTTTGTTCATGTGAGCTTTCTCGCAACAAGGTGACCTTCCCATTTCTCTCTCTCTTTCTTTAATGGCCTCTCTTTTCTTGGATCTCTATTGGTGTGTTTTTTTTTTGGTTCAAGGAAGAGAGTTCCTGTCTGATGTTCGGTTTTGAATGTTATATATAATAACCTAACAAACTATATTTTAATAAAAAGTTATATAAAAACGATCTACAAATGAAATGAAAAAATATTGTACCAACCAGGGAAATAAATTGATTGTACACTCACAGGAGGAACATGGGGGGGCTTTCCTAACTTTTCCTTTCGTATTAATCATATTCAGATGCAGATCGTACGGTTTAGTTATTGACTTTTCTTTTAGGTGATCTGAGAAACCATCATAGTAATAGTTAAGTTACAAAAAAAAAAGTTTGCAGTTCCACAATTTCTTAACAATCACATGATTGATCATTCAAAAAATTAAAATTAAAATTAAAAATTTAATTGTGACATTACTATTTTCTTCTTCGTGTGAAAAAGGGTGTAGATTTGCCGTTTTTAACCGTAAGCAATTCTTACTGCATCATTTGAAAAGAAAAAAAGAAATATAACCTAAGCTTAGCATGAAATATATCAGCAAATTTCTTACTGCATCATTTGAAAAGAGAAAAAGAAATATAACCTAAGCTTAGCATGAAATATATCAGCAAATTTATCAAAAAAAATATATCAGCAATATTTTTTATTTGGGTCTAGAAAACAGGATAAAAGAAAGAGAGTAGATCTGGATGAAAGTAGGTAGATAGATTGGTAAGATGAGTAGGTAGCTGTCTTTTTTATCTCAATACTCAACCTCTCTCTTCCTCCAATCACTCACTCCACACGCTACTTCTCTCATGTACTCCCACGTGTCCTATACTTTAATTATTAATTTTTTTCTAGTAAATTAGTTGGATAACTGAATTATTTGGGTTGGGCATGTGCATTTCTTCTGTCTCTTCCTGTTGTGTTGTGTCCGTTAAGCCATGTTCGACTTTCACACCGCAGTTCTAACAATGACGGTCCAATTAAAAATATAATACAAATGTAGTACGCAACAAATGTTTATTATATTTTCATAGAACCATACAATTGTTAACATTCTTTCCTACGCGGTTGTATAGTCATTTATACAATTTATGAAAAGTTCCAAAGTGTTGCAGTATCAAATAGAGTTGAGTTTTACAACGTGATTGTAATACTAATACACACACAAAACATAAAGCTTATAAAAGTCTACTAACAACGTTATCTTTAATTATATTTTCTCATAGCCCCAATGATAAAGAGTTTATAAATATCTTCAACCTTCGACCAATCTATTATCACTCCACCAAACAAAACTAAAAAGTCTGCTATTTATAATTTTGCAGATATATTAATTTGTTTTTTTTCCTGTTAAATTTCGTCCACCATTCAGTTTTTCTGAAGTTTTCAAAATATCCAACAACTGTTCAGCGTTTTCAGTTTAATTACTGTTCAACAAAAAATATTCTGGAGTCCACTATTTAATGATTTGTTATGGGAGCCATGAGCTATGCATAATTAAGAACGATCATACGAGTCAAGGGACATTTTGTTCAACCCTATTCTCTAAACCAGACATTCCGCTATATAAACAAAATCAGAAGTCTATTTTGTACTGATTATTACTTTTCCTCTCAACACAAACACAAGCACACAATATATTTTTCCTGCAATTTAGAATGCTTTAGCTTCAACTTTTAGTTAAATGTTGGAGAATTAAGCTATACTAACAGCGTTAGAACCGGTCTTTAGATTTATAAAGTCATAAATATTTGATTTTAATAAATTTATTCTTTTCACAATTCAGAGGTATAAAACTATTTATATCACAACTTTAAATATTTGGGATACTAAAACTAATGTCTTATTGGACTTCACCTAAAAACAGTCTGGTTATTAACATATAGTAAAATCATTTATATGGGCCAAGTTTTGGGCTTTTTCGTATAAATGAAAAAGGCCTAAAGATATATAAACCATAAACACAAATCTCTAAAACCGCTCTGAGTTCCAAACTTCCGAGCGCTCGTTCTCCGATCACAAATGATCTCCTGAAACCTTCGTCGGCTTCAGAGAAACACGACCACGAGACTAACCAGCCATGGCGAAATCGAAAAAACAAACGACTTCTATCTATTTGTCGTCTTTCGCAAAGATTCAACCCTCCAACGATGCCGATTCGCACGCCCTCGAGAAATTCAAGCTATACGAGACCAGAGCGGTAAGCTTTAGCGATTTAGAAATTGAAAACCCTAGATTGAGTTTCGTGGCTGTGTTCTTATTATATGTTTTGTGAAGAGGCTTATTTAACGTAGTTCTTTGTATTTCCTCTATTTGCAGGTAGAAGAAGCTTCTGTCAAGTGTAGATTTATTCAAAGATTTCTTCTACAGCTACACGTATATTATGCAGAGTTTGCAAAAGAGGAAGGGGTGCCCCGTGATAACAATTTTGTGTGAAATGCGTATCTGACGCATCCTATACGATCAAGGTGTAAACAACACTATTTGGACACTGGCATTAGTTCATGGGAATTTTAACCACTAGAGTTAAAACTGTTCTTACTATTCAATGGTTTTACCCTACGTTCAGATAAGGTTATCAATATATGGAAGAGAGGCTTCAGTGTTACTCTAGTCTCCAGACGTTCTCGGCATTTTGCAGGCACATGGTAAGACTTCATTCTAATCAGACCTCTCTCATGGATGAGAATTTCATTTATAGGCTAACTCTGGATGCTTGTTTCTCTTGTTTTCTGTTAAATAGAGTACCTTTTTATTCTGTAATTCTTCGTCACAGTTACTTGAAAAGGGGCGTGAATGATTGTGGAAGGGTTGCGAATGATGTTGAAACAAAACAAACTTGTTTTTGATGAAGAAGCTGGATCATGCAAGGGAAAAATGACCTCCAGTGGTAAAGATGCGAGGATCAATTCCACTCTTTTGGTCGCAAGAGGACCTCGAAATTTAGTCCCAAGCCTGATATTTTCTGTGAGAAACTAACGTAACATGCGCCTGTTATCTCTATGAGACGATGCGAGTGTTGTACATCCTTTATATACTAGACATTATTTGTCTAAACTTCCAATGTGGACTTTGTTTGCATTCACAACAAACCTCCTCTCAAACCAAGTACCACATGAATTCCTTGGTTTTCAACCTCCAGCGAAACTTGTCACACCTTTTGTACCCGCCGTAATCACCAACAGACCTCTTCACCTAACCCTCGTACTAATCAGAGTTGGATATCTCTTTATATACTATACATTATTTGTCTAAACTTCCAATGTGAGACTTTATTTGCATTCACAACAGCGAGAATCAATTCCACTTTTTTTTTTCTGGTTGTTTCGTCTCAGTACAGAGGTATGATCCCTACATACGAGTCAACCAAATTGCATTTTGAAGACCTGGTGAATCTTAGTTATGATCAGGTAGAGGCAATAGAACCCTGAAATAACTGCTCTCTTAAGCATCACTAATAATTTTAATTACCAAGATAGTGAATCCTCAGTGGAAATAGTTGGCTATAAACTCTGTATTTTCGTTTCTGTTGAGTCTCCTAATAGTGACTAATAACTTGTTGGGAGTAGATTCTTGGGCTACTTTCAACCTCAGGAAGGGAAACCTGCACTCTGGGAGCTGGATTCTGATCACTACCTCCATGCATCAAGGATTGGAAGATGATATTTTCCCTGGAAGCAGGTAAGATTTACTTTTAGTGAGCCTAGTATGTGTCAGGTTATGGGTTAATAATACTTCGTTAGATGCAAAAAAATAATATTTTGAGATGGTGCCTGAAATGGACGTTACGTTTAAACGACTTATGAACCCGTTCGGTGAAATACCAAGGATGTTTAAATTAAAATTTCCAAGAAAGATCTTAACCTCTGGACCTCTGGTTACGTATGATTTATAGTTCTGGTGTATTGCAGGGTCCTCTCCATCCCGAAGAAACCCATGAGTGGTATTGGAGTCAAGCTTGCACCAGTGAGAAGACTTCTCACGGAAGAAGCTGACGTCGTTTGACAAACTGATCGAGCATACGTGCAGTTCAATAAAAAATGTGAGGCTTTGTAGCGAGACAGAGAGTGGCTCTGCCACAAAACCTGATCGAGCATACGTGCAGTTCAATTAAAGAGAGTGGCTCTGCCACAAAACCTGGCGCAGACGACAGTGAGATACGTGTGGCCTGGCGTGAGAGAGTCAGCGATTTCTGCAACTCGGACTGGCTTTCTGAGCCCCACAATCATGAGGATGATATCTTCCAAAGGTATTGATTCCTCTTTTCCTTCCCTCTCTGAAATGTGAACTCCCTTCGGAATAGTTTTTTTTTTCTTTAATTTTAGACTATAAAACGATGGTCCAACGACAGCTTGGCATTTTGGAAAGGGGGAATTTGTGAGATGTACATAAGGGAAGAAAAATCCAAGCATATAGCTATTCTACAGTTGCAAACGGTGGATGTGACAATTAGCACACAATCTTGACCAAACTCTCCTTTTATGCGCGTGCGTTTGATTTTGAAGCTCTAAAACTGAATTTGTAATACTATACTATATAACATATAGTATAGTCGAAAGATTATGAAATTAAGAATATAGCCATACATGGAAAAATATTATCAAACGCTCGAACTATATACTATTCTATATATAACATAGATATAGAATAGATTATTCCAAACATAAATGTAAACCATAAATCCTAAACCCAAATCCTAAATCTTAAACCCAAACCTAAATCCTAAATCCAAACCATATACTTTAAACCCAAAACCCAAATCCTAAATCTTAAACCCAAATCTAAACCCTAAACCCAAACCATATACCCTAAACCCAAACACTAAACCATAAACCCTAAACCCAAATTCTGAACACTAAACCCAAACCGAAACCCTAAACCCAAACCATATACCCAAACCATGTACCCTAAACCCAAACCCTAATCCTAAACCCTAAACCCTAAACTCAAACTATTATCCATTACATGACTATGTTATACAAATTATGGTATGGAAAACTCGACATACCCACAAACTTTGTATATATGAAATTCTCTAAAATTTCTTTAGAGAGAGAGCTGATGAGTGGCGATGGAGTTGGAAAACAAAATAATGTAACTGATCAAGTAGTGAGTAAGAAGAATCAGAAGGCAGAGAAGGAGATACAAAGTGCAAAAGAAGAGAAAAAAAAACGTATCATACTATACTGTAATTTAAAATAGAATATAATATAATAAATTGAAAGAGAGAGAGAGAGAGAGAAACCCTAAACCTAAACCCAAATCATATAGTATAGGTAAAGACAAATAAACAAACACAAATTCATATACCCTAAACCCAAATCTAAAATTCTAAACCCAAATCATATACCCTAAACCCAAAGCCTAAACTATAAACCCTAAATCCAAACTATGAACCCTAAACCCAAACCATATACCCTAAACCCAAACCATATACCCTAAACCCAAACCCTAATCTTAAACCCTAAACCCTAAACCCAAACTTTTATCCATTACGTGACTATACTATACATATTATGGTATGGAATACTCGACACACCCACAAAATTTGTATATATGAAATTCTTTAAAGTTTCTTTAGAGATAGAGATGATGAGTGGCAACAGTGTTAGTGAACAAAACAGTGTAACTGATCAAGTAGTGAGTAAGAAGAATTATGAGACAGAGAAGGAGATATAAATTACAAAAGAAGAGAAAAGAAAATTTATCATACTATACTGTGATTTAAAATAGTATGGAATATATGACGTATGATATGGGGATAGAGATTATGAAGAAAATTAGAACAGTTTAACCAATTGGGAGGGTCAAAGTTAATATGATAGTTTGAATATGGAATACTCGACACAACCACATAAACTTTTATTTTTAATATGTCCACAGTGTCTAACCAATTGGGAGGGTCAAAGTTAACATAACAACTTGAGAATGTCACCATAAATGTATGTGTTACGACACGAAGGAAAGCTTCCGTGAGAGTTGCGTGCACGTGGAGGAGGAGGAGTGAAGATGATGTAAGAGGAAGAGGAAAAAAAGGAGGAGGAGGAAGAGGAGTGGAGATGATGTTATAGTACATTGTGTTGTACTATTCTATATTTATCAAATGGAATAGTACAACACAACATTTACTGTTCATCTTCTCCATTAGTTTTTACGTATCCTCTGTTTTTAATCCATATATATTAAGTATTAAAATTGTAAACCCAAACAAATATATGAAGAAACGTGATCAAACATAGTTATTGGATCAGATGATTACACAGCATGTGAAGTATCACTTTCCAAGAATTTCATAAAGCTTATAAATGATCATGAGACAAAAGAAAGAGAATAAAGATCAACATAAATTCTGGAAATAAAAGAGTTTCAGAAGAACAAATGAACGATGGAGTGAGAGTGAAAATGAAATAGTGGAATGAAGGGTAGTTTTTGTCTTTATACATATTATACAAAGAATATCATAGCCAAGAAATTCTTATGGTTATAAATTTTTTTTTTGGTTTTGCTATGTATATGCAATGCAATTTCCCTTTTGGAAATCCCTATTCTTTTTTTTTTCTCTCTAGTTGCATCATATCACTTGTTGCTTTGTGTAGGTACCTACCGATCACATCAACCAATGAGGCCAATTGTTGGTATGGTGCGAAATTTACAGACATTATACTGAGTTCTGTCAGGTTCAGATTCTTGATCTTACTGATTTACATCCACAGATTAATAGATATCTTTGAATACAACTCAAAATTCCGTTTCTTTAAACAGTGTCCAGCTATGGAACCGTTTGACAACGATCATGAGTTAGAACAAAAGACCTCTGCGGAAGCTCTGCGCATGAACACAGTCGATGTAATGGACATGGGAGAAGAAGAAACGGATATTCCGCCGAAGATCCTTGTTGGCTATCCAGATGTCTCCTCGGAGATAATATCCCAAAGGTCATTTAACCACAACCAATGATTTTTCTCTGCCACAAGAACATAACGTCTCACACCACACCAGAGACTCTTCTCTTTTGCTTGTATGATTTACACGAAATCTTATTTTGAGCATTGTGAAAAAAATTTGGCTCATTTTATTTCACTAGCGGTAGAATATTGGAACATCATACATAATATTGGGGAGTACACACATTCAGGCAAAACTAGTTTCCTTGGCTTCACTCTACAAGTTTCTCCAACTTATATGTTCATACACACTATTACAAATACAATGATGTTTTTTTTTCGTTTACCTAAAGTAGCATATCTGACCTGGCTGGTAATCTCTTGAAGAAGTTGGCAGGTACTGAAGGCATTCTGCTCCTGAACCGTGGATGACGCAGCATGAACAGTCCGAGCAAGATGGCAATCACCTGGAACGGTGTGATGTATATAAACACAGCCCATATCAACGACAAGACGATGAATAAAGCAGTTGCTCTCGGGTCCCTCCAGCTAAGTAAGGCTTGAATCCTCTCTCCTTGTGTCGCCAGGTCCCCCACCACCGTCTGGACTCTTCCACCGACACTCCTAAGCCTGTCATACCTCATTCTGACAATGTCTGCTGGTCTGCTAGTCGGGAAAGTGTCAAACTCCTCGTCAAGCTCGTCTGGGTGGGTGTTGTCTGCTTGGGACACACGAGCGTCCATGTGAGGCGGGTGTCTCGGTCTGTACCGGTAGTTCCACATGCCTATCACAAAGAGGTAGAGGAAGATTGTGGGTAGAATCAGTTCTGGGTAGCAGACGAGAATCAGGAACAGAACATGGACAAGACAGGTTGTGATTGGGTTTCTCCATGTGCAGATATCGTTGAACCACTTGCAGACCAGAGTGACCGAGGAGAGAAGCGACATGATTCTGCTGAAATTGGCTTTGCTTCTCCTTAGGCTGAACATATGGTAGTCCACATCAAGCATGTACTCCACAACCTCTCGTCTCAGCGGTGGCTCGGATCCTTGACAGTCTCGTTGCAACTATCTGCATCGCCTGATGCCTCAGCAAGTCGATGTGCCTGACTGGTATCGGTTGAACATAATGCATTTTGGGCAGCAACGGTCTTCCGTATTGAGCCATCATGTTAACAAAGGAGGTGCAAGTGTACCTCAGAGCTAGCTGAAGCTCACCGTTCTTCTTCAGACCACCGGGAGTGAGAACCAGCAACGGGTAGTAATGAGTGTAAACTCTTGTCCGTCTCAAGCGTAGACAGCCTCACTCTAACTTTCCCAATCCTCTGGTCCTTGGTATCCCCACCATCGTTGATCTGACCATTGTCAAAGACTCCAATCGTTATGACCGTGCAAGGATCATGAACTTCCCAAGTATACTGCTCGTTCCACCTAGGTGCAAGCGCGTCCAAAAGAGTCCTCGTTCTCACCCATTTGTTCCCAGTATTTAGCCACACAGTAAGGATCAGTCATCCTCCCATCTTTAGCCTTCATAGGCATCAAGTTCCTAGCACTGAGAATCCCAAGCTCCGAGAAGCCCAATGCTCGGCTTCCTCAAATGCTTCGAAGACGGGTTGAAGATCGCTGCTGAAATGCGTGGACTCATCGAGAACATGGTACCCAGCTTCAATACAAAGCCGAAGCAGAATCTTACTAGAGAACTTCTCTTTCTTCTTCTCAGTCTCTTCCTCCATAGACATCGAATGCCTCTGAAGATTAAACCAACGCGGATCAGGCATCTTCCCAGTCTCTTGCCTCACAGGAACATCCCTCACCGGTATATACACCCTCCCCAGTATCTCATCTTTCCCCGGACCAACCCTATCATCAACCGACACGATCACCATATCCTCAAACGGCTCAGACACAACAAACATAATCTCCTCCCCCCACTGAGGACTCATACTCCTCATCTGAGGCGTCCTCGTCGCTCTCATCTGATTCCCCGCTTGAATCTTAACGATCGCATCAGGCACTCTCCCTTTATCAGAAGGGAACAAGATCCTGAGCCTCCATCACATGGATCCTCAAGTAATAAAGCTTCGGCGAGAAGTAAACCTTGGAGCGCGTGTTGGAAAGATTCGAATGGCTCACCCGGTGCGCGTCAGAGTGCCACGCGTCTGGGAAAGACTCATCCGCTTGAGTCCCCATCCAAACAGCGAGCATCACCTCCCCTCTGTTCGTCTTCACTCCTCTCTTAGTCGTCGAGTCTATACCACTGCGGAGCGAGAGGACTATCGGGAGGAACTCTGAGAGGAACCTCCGTGAGATCGATCAACACTCTTCCCACGAAATCATCTTTGGTGATGAGGTCTTTGTCTTTAACAGTGACTTCGAGCTGATTCGACTGAAGCCTCTCTTTAGAGAAAGCAAAGATCTGTTTCCAAACAGGGTTCTGATTCTTCTCCAAGTGCTTGGTCAAACCCTTGTAGTTACCAATCTTGACCTCCACGTAAGGATCCAAGCTTCCGGAGACGTCCATCACGGGGAGGTCACGTGCCTTGACGACGCTCACGTAGAGGTAATGCATCTGCTCCACGAGGTCGTAGGTACTCGAGGTTTTGTCTCCTCCGCTGCTCCTATAATAGTAAGACTGCCTCCTCCGTGCTGCTAACGGAGGACTCGTCTCGATGAGCTGAAACTCGGGATTCTGCCTCGGTGGTGGGCCCGGCATCTGCATCTGCATCACCGAGGAGGCGCCGGGAGGTGGGCCCGGAGCTCTCATGGGATCTGAACGAAACTCAGGTTGGTTAGGAGGGAGGTGAGATGGAGGCTTTGCTTCAAACGGTAGCTGGGCTCCTATCGAGTGGAAAGTTCTTGTTTCTTTCTCCTTCTTCTTTGGCTTCATCGCCGCCTCCACGTAAGCCTCTTCGTACGAGTTTTGGTTTTGGTTATGATTATGAAACTCCCGAGGCTCGAACTGCTTCTCCTCCTTCGTCTCTTTCTCTGTAAACTCCTTCTCCGGCGTCAAATCGGCGCCGTCGTTTGGAGCGGCGTAGATTCTGAGGGAGATGTCGCCTTTGATGTGAGAGAAGAGGCCTCGTTTGTCGAGGGGATACCTCTGCGCGTCGGCTTCGGATTCGGACAGCGGGACGACGGCGCCGGAGATTTTTACGCGGCCGAGGAACTTCCCGGGGTTGTTATCGCGGCGGTCGTCGTAGACGGTGACGTCGATGGTCTTGTTGGCGAGGCGTCTGGTGGGATCGGAGTCGCCGAGGTTGAAGACGAGCTTCTCGTTCCAGTGAGGGTTTAGATCTTTGAAACGCGTTTGCGTTCTCTGACGCTGGTCGTCGAACTCGACCTCCACGAAGGGACTTGCTGAGCCTTGTCCGTCTTTGGGCATCAGGTCGCTCGCGTCCACGATTTCGACCACTAGTTTGCTCATTTTTTTGGAAAGTTTTTTTTTGGGGGTGAAGAGAGGACAAAGACGTCCGGCGAAGAAAGACTCGGTGGTAGAAGTGATTTTGAATTTTTTTTAAGAGAAGAGTTATGAGGAGAGAAGAAGAAGAGAGATGAAACAACTTATCATCTTTTGATTTTTTATTTTTATTTTTTTTGGTGTGTTTTGAAGAGGGTGTAAAATACGCAAAACGAAAAGGAGATGATGTGTTAAAAGGAGTAAAACTCGGGGCATTCAGACAGAAGTCAAGAGGAAGACGTCATTTACTCATTTTTCGATTTCTCCCAAATTTAACCTTTTTTTTTGATAAAGGGTTTAACTATTTTTATTGTTTTTTTTTTTTTTTTTGCTAAAATTTGGTATTTTTATTGTTATTTTCATATAAATGATGATTATCATTTGTAGGAATAGATGGAGACTCTAGAAATGAAATTATTCGTATTGAATATTCAAACAAAAAAAGTGTTGAATATTCTTGATTATTACTCCAACATATGAATCATTCGGTTTTATATCTTTCGAATATCGTCCTCGTCGGTGATTTCACCAAATATTCCTACGTACCCTTTGGCGGAACATAGTTATCTGACACGGTAGTTGATGAAAAATAAATAACCTTTTCTATGATTTGTTTTAGGATAATTGCACTCCCTACACACCAAAGTTACCCTATTTGCATTCCACACACTAAATCCCCCAATTTTCTTCCCCCATCACTACCATTTCCCCCTTTTCCTATGGTATCTACTTTTTCTAAGGGTTTTCAGCTAATTTACTCTTTGTTTTATTATAACAATTTTATTTTAAAATTATTGTATGATTTTTCTTTAACACTCAATTTGTGTACGCTTAAAAAGAAGAATTGAGGAGAACTATGTAAGAAAAAAAGGGTGAGTGAGTGAGGTGTAGGTCCATGAAAGATGTACCATCGTTGTCTAATGTGGTGGTGGCCATTTGTGCTTTGTTTGGTATTGCTAACGATAATTAGAAAGTGGACTAGTTTTATTTCTCTGTCTTAATTATTGTAATAGTCAGGGCCGGCCCTGAGGTAAGCCTAATGAAACATTCGCCTCAAGCCTCCGAAATTTTTGGAAAATTTTACATGAATATAAGCCCTCAAATTTGTAAAAAAAAAAATTTCAGCCCCCAAATTATTAAATTCCCTCTTGACTTGTCTACAGTCCCCAAAATCTCAAGGCCGGCCCTGATAATAGTTTATATTACAATGACAGCAACAATGAAAAGGAAAAGGAATTTCATTATTTGTTTTAGTTATATTATATGTGAAATTTTCCATCATGTGATCTAACATAGGTATTGAGACTATTAAACAATCATAATCATATATGAATTTCCAAAACTTATTTCAATTTATACAGCTTAATCTTTACAACATTTTTAGTGGCTGTACGTCACTACGAATAAAGGATAAACTCATCAATGGTTTAGTTAAAAAATAGTTGTATTTAATAAAGTAGCTAGTGTTTACGACGATGATTTTAAAATTGGACTTTCTGTTTTAAGTTAGAGGTCGTATTGTTTAAAGACTGTTCATATCTATATAGTAAATCATTTTATTCTGAGTTAATATAGTAACTACATATCTATCTAAATTACGAGTCAGTTGACAAATATGGATTATAAGCTGAACATTGTCAGAGAGTACATACATCTCACTTATTATTACAAAATAAAACACAAAGCACCAAAGAGATAAACGGTTTAAACCGTACATAAAACCAAAAACTTTTAAATTTATCAGTTCGAAGTTGGTCTTCCGTTCTTCTATTAATTAAAAGCAAATGAACAAAACTTTTATTTATAATGCTTTTAAAACTGAGTGTTTAATTATACTATTTTATATAAAACCCATGGTAACATAGTTCTTTTAGAAATGAAAGAAGGTGATAAAAATTATTCTCCATAAACTGGTCACTCGATTAATATATTGTGTTTAGTTTCATAAACCAACTGAAGAAACGTCAAATTTTTCTTTAGAACTCAACTCCTAGCAAAAAAATAAACTCAACGCCAATCAAGATTCAAGACAGTTGTTTCTTTGATGATTGAGTAGAGAATTGCAAAACCTTTTATTTTATTTTCAAAAGCAACCTTATTCTTTAAGTGGGTGAAGAAAAAGACACAAAAAAACCTCATTCCAGTCACGAAACTATAAACCTTTAATGTCTATTGTATCTCCTTTATTAATCGTCTAATTTCCTACTTTAAATGTTAAAATTTTCTTCCATGAGAGAATAAGAAAAAAGGAGAAACCCAACTCTTATTGATTGGATCTCTCGTTTTCAAGGATATCGGTGTTGCCCCATCATGAAATCTACAGTATATATTGTCATGTCCTTGCCTAAAAAGTGAACCTAAACTTGTTGTATCATCATCACCAATTGTTTGATAGCTTTCATATGTGTGGATTACATATTTGATAAGTGAGTTAGGAAATTTCACACCGTTGGTTGATACATTTTTTTTCTCAAGTCCGACACTGGATTTGATATTACATAACTTGAATCTATGTATTTTACTAGTATTTTGTTTGGAAGTGCTCCCAACTTAGTTAATTAGTAATTACTGAGTAATGTATTGATATCATCAATTATTTTAACAAACAAAAAGTATTGATATCAACAATTAAAGTGCCCGCTCCGTGGAGATTACGGAGGGCGTTGATCGTTTGTTAGAGACTTCAGAAGTGAATAAAAAATCCTTAAAGACAATGGAGTTTGAGATAATTTAGTTCAACTGCAATCTTATTCTCATATCTTCATGTTTTGTCGGCAGTTCACTTAGTTATACCTCTATTTAACTGGTCCTTTTAATTTTTATAAAGATTTCATGGTTAAACATGTCATTTTTATCATTTTGCTGACCGAAAAAATCAGCATATACAAGTTACATGCTTACTAGTACTATTCGATAAATAAATTTATCTGAACTCTCCTTCCCCTCCTTAGCATCACATATAACCCAATTTAAACTTCTACGTTTTTCTCATCTCTTGGATAGGTCTTCATTTCAGTGATGATGCCAGGAATAATACCGTCGTGATTAATAATATGCCATCAAGTTTTTGGTTATAATATTGTTATTGTACAAACTATACAATCGAAAAGGAGGAAAATATGAACCAATAATTAAATAAAAAGAATTAATATGCCATCTCGTTTTTTAGATTTATACGAACTATAAAACGAAAATGACGAAAATAAAACATGAAGTAAATAAAAATGATACTCGTTTGGTAAATATATAAAGACCGCTGATACCCACTAATTTTTAATTTGGAGTCTTGCTTTTAAAGTCAACAATGTTCTCCTTAGGAGCTAAGGTTCAATTATTTTTAAGTATTGTTCTTTAATTTCCCATTTCACGCACCAGATTTTCATGGATAGAACTTTTTTGCCACCAAAGTCTTCTCCCATCTTTGATGTGTTATCAACACTCAGCGACAAGCCGACACCTTAGTAGACTGGTTTCTCTACCGCGCCATCCCCCATTGGCGCTAAATTCCACCATAATATTCGTGAATGAGATTAATACCCATTAATATATGGGCCTATGAAAGAGAAGATAAAAACGAAATGTAAATTAAATGAGTCTTGACAAAAAATGAGGGTTGATGGTATTAAATTTCGTTAGCAAAGTTTGGTAGAATCTCACCGAAATATGTTTCATGTTCTGGCGTGAACTCAAACACGTGGTGTAGAAAACTTGGTCGGAGATGTCTGACAGTCTGAGTTAATACTGTTAGTAGTTAGGGTAACGTCCGAGAAAAGTAAAACCAATGCAGAGAATATTGTTAAATACCAGTAACTGCGTATCAAACTCCTTCGTACTTACTTTGTCGTGCTATCAACAAATTTGTATTCATTTTCTTCTTACATCAAATGTACCATATAATTAAACTATTTAGTATAGTTAGAATTTCTTTAGGTAGCTAAAATGATTAATGACAAAAGTTTCTTCGAAAGGAGGAAAGTTCGAACCTCACAATGCTTTTCATTTTTACCAAATAAACTATTTGGAAGTCTCGCCTCTCACGATCCAAGGAGAGGTATCAATAACAAGTAGGTTTGGTTCTAGGAGTTGTTCATAGCTGTTCGTAGCCTAACTATTCTCCTCCGATCTCCCTCGCTTGGATTTGCATGGTTCTCTCTCTCTTCTCCTTTCATGTTTAAAATAAAACGCTGCTCCTTTTAATTAGATTATTTTTGGGTTTACACTAAATAATAAAAAGAAACGATCGTGGGTTTGATCGTCTTTCTTTTTCTTCTTTTTGATATCTTTTTACTCGTCCTTTCGTTTTCATAAAAGATTGAGAGAGAATGTGGCTCGTTAAAATTAGAGCTTATGCATAGCGTTTTTGCAGACCCTACGTCTATAATCCACTCATTGCAATTGCGTGGCATTGTAAAAAAGTTTCTAACTAAGATTGCAGAGTATTATTTGGTAAAAAAATTGTAGAGTATTATATAAAACTATTGTAGAAATAAACAATAAAACGACGATGTCTTCATCCTGTTTCATGTTAAAGTGAATTATAAATTATAAACTTATTCAGTCAAAAAAAAATCTGTCAGGATCTTCATGAATGTGGTTGGTGACTGTGTGGGCACTGGTCAGTTCTAAATAATCGTTCAATGATGTTAATGTATAATAGATTAATGCCACTAAGGTTGGAAAGGCGAACAAAAAAATTATACTAAAATAAACATTTGTCTATTTGAAAACAAAGATAACTTATGTGTGATCGTAAACAAGTACTTGTATAGATGTGTGTGTGTGTGTGTGTGTATGTGTGTATGTGTGAGTGTTGTTGTGGGCGAATCTGCAAAGGAAGATACAAGGTGGCTGCTTTATTTTTCCTGCATTTTGTTTCCTTGTCTAAGTGCCTTAAAGCCACATGTCATCTCACATGGCCTGTATCTCTTTTTTCTTTGTTATATAATACATATCTCATCTATAAATAATGTACTATAAGTGCAAATAATACGATGCATACCCTGGCATTGCATTGGTTTTAAACACATGTAATTTTTTGTTGTTTAGTTTTCATCTTTTAAAATCTAAAAACTCAACATATATCTTCAATCAAACGTCAAAATTGATTTGATTAAGAAAAACCAGTTTTATTTCATTTTAGTTGATTACTACAATGTTAGAAGTCTGGAGTTTAAAACCACAAAGGCTCCATTTAAATCCATAGAAAAAGAAATTAGTACGAAAAGTGATGTTTGGTTCTAAATTAAACTTAAACCCATACAAAACAATTCATAGAGAAAAGTGATTTTTTTGCAAGAGAAAAGTGATATTTGGTGATTTAAATTCTCTTTTATAAAGGAGGGTTGAAGCTATCTTGCATGCAATTTCTTTCCCTTCCTGTGTCAACTTTTGCCGGCCACTCGACGAATATTCCTAATTCTACATCTAACTCCTCTTTAAGCCTTTCAGATTCTTCCATCATTCATTCTATTTCATTTTCTACAGTCTACTTATTGTTCAAACCTCGAAACCTTTCTATTTCTCGCTTTACATTTCTTTTGAGAATATTCCATCATGATTCGCAGAATTTGGCCCCCTTCATTCACACGTACGCTTCAAGTCCAAAATATATATTGGGCCTACTACATGTGAAAACAGGCTCATCGCGTAGCTTATTCTATTTCTTCATTACTCACCATTTCTTAACGAACAAGTAGTGTTGTTGATGTTAGAGGAGTTTACAAGGAATTTTCCTCGCAGGGAAGGATCCGAAGGCGACAAGTAAATGCCATGGAGACATGTGTCGTTTCAACAAACTAAAAATACTGAAGGTTTGTTAACTTTGATGACCATATAACCGTGAAAGACGGCCACCGTGTTGTTGAGATGGAAACGGCAAAACCAACACTAGAGTCTTGGTTTCACAGAAGGCGAAGAAAAGTGTTTAGAAATGTGAAAAAGTGATAGTAATGGCGTCTTCTCTTCTGGTTATCGGCCAAGTAGAGGAGTGTGAACTCCACATTTCGCCAGGAGAGCTGATATGAGATGAGATCGGCAAGTGTAAGCACTAGAGGACGTGTGTACTGGGGAAAAATTACTTGTTGAGTTTGATTCACATTCAATAATAAATCGGTTAGGAACCATTCGATTCAGGGTATAAAGTTGTAGAGAAAATATATCCAAATGGTACTTGGTTGAATTTGAATTGGTTTTGACTGGTTCTTGGGTTGGTTCGGATACAAAATTATTAATCCAAATTAATTTTTTACTAAGTGATTCTCATGTGCTTAGTCAAGAGAATAAATATTTACAAAAACAAGTAAATTATAATATTAATAGATATTTATTTTTGATTATTCATAAATTTTAAGTAATTTTATATTTTATGTATGATAAATAAATAATTATATTAAATATCTTTTTGTTCTCACCTTAATTAGATATGTGATTTCAAATATAATATTTTGATTATTTAAGTATTCATTTTGGTACGTTGAGTTGCATATATTCTTTTAAATTGAAGATGATTTTTTTTTTGTTTTAATGATGTTCTTTATCAAGTTTTAATGATGTTAAAATTGGTTTATTAGACCTCGATTGATACAACTAATGAAGAGGTAGTACTAGTATGTTGTAGAAGTTGTATACTCTCAACTAATTGTTTTTTATAAAGTGATTGGTAGAACAGTAGAATAACATTTTTATATTATCATAAAAGTTAGTATAAAATGTATTTAATTTTAAATAATATATATTAAACTATAATATATATATTAATAATATATTTGCTATTAAAACAGATATTATTTAGTTCTATAAATTAAATTAAATTTTAAATGTAAAATATTATTATTAAAATATAAAATTTATTTTAAAATATAAAATTTATTTTGGAATGAAACTAATTCTTTTGATATTATTAAATAAAATAATTAATTATACATAATTATCATTATTTATTTATTGGCAGAACAGTAAATGATTCATATATAATATATAATATTATCATAAAAATTAATATATGACATATAATTTATTTATTTCTAAATAATATAGATTTTTTTTTATTTTATAATATATACTATTTCAATATATATTATTTTATGTTTTTATAAAATAATGAATGATATGTGTAATTATATAAATTATATTATATTTTAAATGCGAAACATTGGTATTTTTAAAATTTTAAAAACATTTAATCACAAATTTTATTTTAAAAATATAAATTTATTTTTTTGATTATGAAAATAATTTTAATATTGTTAAATAAAAATAAATTAATTATATATAATTATTTTAAAAATTTTATATATGCTAAATGCAAATGCTCTATCAAAAGCTCCATCATTCAGTATAAAGCATTTGAAGAGCATTAGCATCTTGTAAATATTTTTCTAAATAATTTTGTGATAAATGTTAATTGGATGATAAAGAGCATAATGCTAATGATAATGCTTTGCAAATCAAACCCTTAGTAGGTAATTCAGATTATCATCATATATTTTTAAATATATTTTATAAAGTTTGTATAGTTTGATATATCTGGTTTTGGAAAAACAGAAAATAATATAAATCAAATATTCATTAATAAAAAAACTTGTAATATTTTGAAAATTCATACACATATATGAATATATACAAAATAGATAAATCATAATAATGGGTTTAGTTAACTGTTCATATTTTGATTGGTTCCATTATTTATATTATGGTATATTTGGTTATATCATTTTCTTAAACGAATCATAATTTTTTTAAAATATATAACTAGACTAAATTAAGCTAATCCTGTTACTTATAATTTTTTAGTTTTTCCTTAGGTTGATACATTACGTATAATATGATATATGGTGTTTTCGATACAATATATAAGTATATTTTAGAAGTTTATGGATATTACTTAACTTTTTTTATGTTTTTGGACAATTTTAAAGTAAAAAAAAATTCGTTTATATACAATCTGTCTTTTTATATTTTATAAGTTTTACTTTTATTATTTATTTGCTATTGTAAAAAGAAAATTTAAGTTAAAAATCTTATTAAAGTTTTGTTAAAACGAAAACAAAATAATTTTCTATAAATGGTATATAGGGTATAACTAGTTCGTTAAGATTATACTTGTAATTAAATTTGTGAAACATATAACATTATTTTTTATTTATATTTTTTGAGAAAAGAGTGAAATTTAAACTCGTTTACATTATTTTATTAATTTTAATCTTAAAAAGAAAAATTGAGCACAAATCGCATATTGGTAAAAGTAACAGTTTAAAAGTAATTACAAAAAACTAAAGTGGTATATTGGTAAAAGTGAATGTACTTTTAAAGCTATAAAATTTAGTTTAATCGGGTACCTAATTGGATTTGAGTAAAAACCCGAACCGGATCGATACCCACAAGTATTCATAAAAATTATCCATTGGTTAAACATGTTTTATCCTAAACAAATTCAGATCGGTCCATTTCTAGTCGTATCCGGTTTGGTATTCGGTTTTGGTTAAAAATTTTGCACCTCTAACTATCAACTTAAAATTAATTGAATATTTGCCAAAACATTTTATATATATTAGTATTCGTCTCTTTAACCTTTCGATGTGACATCTTAACACATGTCATTTCAAAATAATAGCTTTTACTGGTCTATTTCAAACAAAATTTCACTTTTTATAATCGGCAATAAATCTTTTTCTATACCACTTACTTGGATCAACAAACGAGTGAACAAATATAAATTAAAAATTGAAAAAGGTAAAAAGCATGTAAGGAAGAAAATCTTCATTAAAAATCTCATAAACTGAATACATTGATCTAGACCTGGCACAGATCGAGTATCCAAAATTTTGAAGATATTTGTGATTTGTGGTAAAAGTAATAGTTTAAAAGTAATTACACAAAACTAAAGTGGTATATTGGTAAAAGTGAATTTACTTTTAAAGCTATAAACTTCAGTTTAATCGGGTACCCAATTGAATTTGAGTAAAAACCCGAACCGAATCGATACCCACAAATATTTCATAAAAATTATCCATTGGTTAAACATGTTCTTTCCAAAACCAATCCAGACCGGTCCATTTCGAATCCGGTTTGGTATTCAGTTTTGGTTAAAAAATTCGCAACTCTTACTATCAACTTAAAATTAATTGGATATTTACCAAAATATTTTTTATAAACTAGTATTCGTCTCTTTAACCTTTCGTTCTGAAATCTTAACACATGTCATTTCAAGATAATAGTTCTTATTGGTCTATCTCGAACAAAATTTCACTTTTTATAATCGGCAGTAAATATTTTTCTGCACTACTTACTTGGATTAACAAACGAGTGAATAAATATAAATAAAAAATGAAAAAGTAAAAAACATATAAGGAAGAAAATCTTCATTAAAAAATCTCATAAACCGAATACATTGATCTAGGCCTGGTACATATCGGATATCCAGATTTTTGAAGATATTTTTGATTTGCTTCGAAAAATACGAATATTTAGAAAGACGGATATCCGGAAAATAAATAGATATTTGTGGATACTTACGAATATTTACGGATATCTCATATGTTTTAATTAATACAAATAATCTTTAAAATTCAATACAAATTTGTTTCGTAAAAATGTTTTTTTCATGGTATAAAAGTATTTATATATTACCGGATCGGATCGGATTATGCTTCCCAAAATTTTAATATTTGTGATTTGCTTCGATTTTAGCGGATATTGATTTTTAGTATTTGCTTTATTTTGAAAGTCTACAGATATCCAAAATTTTTGGATCGAATCGAAACGAATAACAAATCAAATCAGATTTTAGTGATAAAATGTCCAGCCCTACATTGATCCTGACCAGCTCTAAGCGATGGTACCGAGAAAGCCAAAGAGATAAATATTTTTATTTTATTTTATTTTTATTCTTTTTTCAAAGAGATCAATATTATTCTCTTCATCTTTAATAAATCATAAAACAGAAACATTCAACACAGTAATCCTAACAATGACAATCCATGAAAATAAAGCATAGTTGAATGTTTTTGAAAGGCTATTCATTCTATCATGACAATGGCTGCTCCTGATTCTACAGCCTTGATTCTTTCTCTGATGACTTTGATCTTCTTCTCAACAACATCGGCTGCTTTGATCAGATCTTCCGAGTAATCACCATCGTTTATATCAGTAGACGAAGCTCTTAACCCAAGTTCCATCACACGGCTATGCATCTGCTCTTTCTCCAACCTCTTCTTTGCGTCTTGGATCATTCTTGTCATCAGATCTTTTTGGTCCATCATGAACTTGGTCTGTTTCTCTACCGGGAGTTCCCTGAACCGGTTGAGAAGAACACGAACCTCTTTGCGGTTTGGCCAGACCTCAGGGCCTTCCTCGTAGTCGCTGTAGATGATGGCACAAGCGCGTAAGCCGCAAAGTATGGTTAACTCATTGAGCTTCTTCAAGAGACCATGTTTGCGTTTTCTGAACGTAACTCGGCGAGTGGAGTTGTCAGAAATCAATTGGTGTGTTACCTTTCTTCTGCCCATGGTGAAAAAAGAACAAAAAATGACAAGGAGATGAGGAGTTGTGTGTGTTTTAGGGGCCAGATGGGTAAAAGGTTATATAGGGTTTCTAACTTTGATTCCTTGGCTCGGTCCAAAAGAGGTTTCAACAAACTATAGAAAGGTTTCAAAAGAGAAGTACATATTAAGGTCTAATGACAAATAGCAATATTATCTTTCTAAATAAGAAGATTTTATCTAAGGACAAATAGCAATATTATCTTTCTAAATAAGAAGATTTTATCTTAAGGAACTTATCATTTTATTATGTGTCTAGTGTTGGTTCGTCTAGAGAATATCTACAAGATAGAGAGGTAATGTTTTATAGATTAACACCCATAAATATTTTTTATATAAAGTTAATTTGAAATTATGGCTGTCAATAATATAAAAAAAAAATTAAACTAAAAAGAAACAAAATCCGTAATTTTTTAATATATATTATAATCTTGTAAATTATAAAATAACATTGTTAGCTCCGTCATTCACATTCAATTCTAGTTAGAAATGACTATTTATATTACTCGAGTTTTCAATAAAAAGTGAAACAATTTTTTTTTTGTTACAAAAAACAACATTGTTTAAAATCAAAATTCTGTCTCTTAACTATATTGATAATAATTATATATTACTAAATTTAAAAAAACAATTGAACATCATTTATATAAGACTCATTTAACTCTAAGCATGTGATAATTAAAAGTTAATATAAATTAGAGATTTAATATGTTTTCAATAAATTTAATTATTTTAAGTCAAATTTTAAAATTTGATAAATATTTTAATTTTTTTATCTTTTAAAAGTTATATCAAATAATGTGATTAAAACAAAATTTAATAAATGAAAGTTAAGATGTTTTTAAAAACTGAGGGCTGAAAACTAAAAAAATTATATTATTATTTTATAATTTTGTATAAATTTTTATATTAATCTACTAAAGTTTTAATATTTACTTTTTGACTAAAAAATAGGTCCACGTATTTCGACTCATTTGTTTTTATATAGATCACAAGTTTTAATTCGTACCTACACTAAAAATTGAGCCACAGACCCAACAAATCTATTCGAAGTCGAATGAGGAACTTTTACTCGAATTTTCAAGTGGATGAGATCGGTAGAGTGGTCTATTGTACATACTATTTTTGATAGATACATATTTCATCTAGATATACAAAATCTGAAAATAGAAGACTAAAAACAACTACAATTTTGTATTGTAGTGTTCAAAAGAAATTCATATCTAATGAAACCATATCTAATGAAACCGTCGATGGAATTGATATCTCATTTAAAGAGAAAGATATCAAATATCTGGAGTTTCTATTTGTACATCATATGCATGATCCGATTCGCGATGACCACGACTGTGAATTGTTTGATCGATCTTTTTCCAAATAAGAGGCAAAACATAATAAATTTTAAATCGGGAAAGATATTCAAATTATACTTGACATTATATATGATATGTTTGCACATATTAATTTAATAACTTAATGATAAGGAACACATTTTTCTAGGCTTCGTAAAATATGATGATTCGTCCGATAAAAAATACAATACGTAAAAAAGATTCAAAAGGTTTATCAACTGTGTTAATAATTTGAATTATGTATCTTAATTTTTAATTTTTTGATAAAACATACATCAACCATGGATGTAGGACCGACCCAAAGTGCAATTCACCCAAACAATCGATTGTGACATATTTTCATATTTAAAAAGTATTTATATGTATATAAAATTCGTAAGTTTTGATATTGATAATATTATAAGAATTTGCATTATTTACAAATTATTTATCTATAAATATATTAGATAATTGTATTGTTAACTAATAGTTATTTTAAAGTGTGAAATTTATTATTCAAAATCGTTTTAGTGAAATTATAGTTAGATATAGTCAAATTTTTGTGATTACTTAGCTACAAAATTAACTTTATGAAGTTATCTAAACCAATTATTAATGAAATTGAATTAGTTTTTATTTTTTTATTGTGACTTATATTAAAAGATGCTTATTTTGTCTTTTCGTATATATTTTTAATATATAAAATATTGATAATAAATATTTTGTTACTATTTATTTTTCATTATTTTAGTTTCTAAATCTAATATTTTGATTTTTGCAATTTATCATTGTTAACTAATAAAAATGCATAAAACATAGAAAATGTATTACATTTTTAAATATTTATTATTTAAAACCCGAGGAAGTATATAATTTAGATAAAAAATCTATATAAGAGCATGTTGTTAATATTTTGCTTAGGACGTCTAAAAATGATAGACCGAATTGTATGGCAGCGTTAAATTTTCTAGTAATAGTGCTTATCTGGAAACTGAATTATTTTAGATTATGTACAATGGTTAACAAATTCAACAACAATTTTTTTATCTTTTTCTTTTCTTTATCATCTTCTCTTTTTCTACATATTAATTTAATACTCGTTTTACTTTATGCTATAATGATTTTGTTTAATAAAATTTAACATCTTATATAATTATTTACTTATTAATACTATTAAAGAATTTAAATATTAAAATTATTATTAATATCTATTTTCTTTAAAGTTTTAAAATATAAATAATAATTTATTAAAAGCTATTGTAAGAAATCTCTATAATATTATTTGAGAAGTCAGTTTTCTATGTGTCGCGCTCACGTTAACTCTCACGGTGGTTGATTACAATGATACCCTTAATGAATTAAATATATCTAATTATTATTAAAAATTTATTTTATCTTAATTTTCCTTTTTTATTTAGGGTTTCCTTTTACTTTTTTTTCAAATAACTTATATAAAAGAAAAATTTTATTTTTAAAAACGAAAAATATATAATGTAATTCATAATAAGAAAATTTTACGAAATAATCTTGATTTTAAATGAAAGAAACAAATTCCCCTTTTAAAACATAACCTTAAACAACATAATATATATTTTAAAAGTATGAAGCATTTTATCTAAATCAATCTATATCTCAAATTATTAAAAAATAATTTAAATAACATAAATAATGATATTAAGATATCTTTAGTGAACAAAATTTAATGTAATCTTCTTTTTATGTTCCCTTTTATAATCTTCAAATAACTTATATGATAAAGTGAATATTTATAAAACTTAAAACGAAAATATTTTTAAATATAATGTGATTTTATGAAAAAGGAAAAATTTAGAAAATAATCTTGATATGATAGTAAATAATTAATCTTTCTTTTTAGAATGTATCATTTATGTTTTTATGAAATTTTGTACATATAATTACTTTATTTTGTTAATTTATTTTTGAAAATTAACATATATTAAATTACTAAGTCCTATAAAATTAACATTTTCTTGGAGCTATTTACAACTAGAAAATTATAAATATATATACACATCTAAGATGAAAACCAAAGAGAAGTGTTTTTAGCGTTTTTGTTCTTCTCCAGGTTGTATGTGTATCGCCGGGTAGATCAAGTCTAAAAATAAGAGAAGTGTTTTATCTATATGCATATTCATTGTTCATAAGGCGCGAAAGATATAAGATCATGAAAAATACTATACCACAAACTTGGAAAGCTATGTGCATTACAAACAACGTATGCATATTTACATTCTATGGTTTAAAAGTACGATAAAACGTGCATTACATGCTATATGAGTAAATGAACATCTATATCTCGTCTGATAATAATCAACCACGGGATAATATAATGGTGTAATGTAACTGTATTTAAAAGTTACAGAGAAAGAGAGTACCTGCAACATTTTTACACGAGAGAGAGAGATAGGGTTTAAAGGGTGTTGAGCCTCTTAGAGACGTAGGCCTTTGCAAAATACAAGTAAGAGGCTAAGCCAATGAAACTAAAACAAGCAAGTAACCAGTAAAAGTAATCCAGATGAGCCTGGTTCAGGTTATTTGCGAACCAACTCACTTGACCCGATTGGCTGGTCGCTTTATCAATAACTGATATCATGAAACTGCTGAGAAAGCTACCAATACCGAAGATGCTCAAGTACAGAGCCAATCCCACGCTTCTCAGCTCGCTGGGGACCTGGTCGTAGAAGAACTCTTGAAGACCCACCATAGCAAAAACATCCGCGATACCAAAGAGAACATACTGAGGAACTAACCACCATACACTCATCGGAACCGTAACTTCTGGTGAATCGATGAGCCCGTAATCCGCAGCGGTTTTAAGCCTTTTCATCTCCACTAGAGCGGCTATTACCATAGCAAGGAAAGAGAGGAATATCCCTGTGCCTATTCTCTGAAGCATGGTGATTCCGCCTGGCTTATGCGTAAATGATCTCGCGATTGGGATGAGTACACGGTCGTACACGGGGATGAAGATGACTATAGAGAGGCTGATGAAAGGACTGGAGGGTAGCCGGAGAGATCTTGTAACTCGGTGCGATGGATCTCTCCATTGTGGCTCCTTGTTTAGTGAAGAAAGTTGGAGACTGCGCGAATACAACCGCGTAAACCAAGCAAGTTAGCCAGATCGGAGCTAGCCTAAGCACTGATTTTGCTTCCTCAAGTTCATCTAAACTACAACCATTCGTTCCGACCAGAGCTTTGTTGAGAAAACTACAGGTTGTAATAAAAACCAAGACTGTTACTACTATAAGGCCAGTAACAACAAAATATATAGCATTCTCACCTAAACTGCTGCGACCTTGTATGAGAGATTAAACCAAGCCTCTCTTCCTGCATCAGCTACATCCCAAGCTGACACACTCCAGTTCTTCACAGCCGTTACATAAACACTTCCCAATCCTCGCAAAAGCGCTTCTACTTTCTCTTCGAATGCTAAACCGGTAAGTAACTGGTTCCAAGCAAGAAAACAACCAAAGCAAGCCACCATCGCGACACAAGGTATACCAAACCCTAGAGCCCAGCTGAGATTGTCTTGTAATGTAGTTCAACACCCATAGAGTCACCAAGGTCCCAAAACACATACAAAAATACCACCAATTAAAAAACGAACTCTTGGCTTTACACTCTTCAGGCTCCTTCTCATCAAACTGATCCGCTCCAAAGGCCTGTACACACGGTTTATGCCCGCCTTGAGCTAGAGCCACAAGATACAAGAGCACCAAAGAACGCGATAACTTGAAACCTAGGGGGTGAGCATGAGGTGAGTGGGTTTGTAACTTTACACTCCGAAGGAATCATCGCAGATAGAGTCAGTAAACCAAGTCCCTGTTTTGTTCATCGAATCACTATACCGTTAGTAACCAAGAAGACGAAAATTCAGTTATTGGACCGTTAGAGAGTTTGTTACAATCACTTTTTTTTTCTATAACCGATAAATAAACCACACGGTTTACATTAAACCGGATGTCCAATTAAGTTGGAGATAGATTCGTACCAATACGTAGAGAGCAGAGGCGGCGAGGATTGTACGGAAACGACCTAGAAACGAGTCAGCGACGAACGCACCGAGGAGAGGAAGCAACGACGCCGTTCCATACCAGGCGTTGACGTTAGCAGCGGCGGCCGCCGTGGATTGACCTAGCGGTCCCGTCAGATACGTTATCAGATTCGACGAGATCCCGTAGTAAGCGAACCGCTCAGCTACCTCCACACCTGCCGTCGTCGACAAAAGCAAAAAAAATCAGAAGAAGGAGGAGAAAGAGTAACTGATTTTTTGGCGGGGAAACTCGGAGAAATACCGATGATGAATCCGGCGGATCTCCAGCCTCCGGAGGAAGATCTGACGGCGGGCTCGTTTCTGTAGTCAACGGATCCGTCGACTGTTTTAGGAAAGAAGCGGAGTTCCGGCCTCGTTATCAGCGCCGGCGATCGCCATTGTCGTTAGTTATTGGTTTCTCCGATTTGAGAAAGTCTTCTTCGTGTGTGTGGCTGTGTGGTGTTGCGTAGCTACAGTGAGAAATCATCTTTGTATTCTATTGGTTTCGTCGTCTTCTTCTAGTGATTTCTGGACTGTGTTTAACACGTTGTACGTTGATGTCAGTGATGGTGAAAGTAGGTTAGCATTGGGTTTGGGCCTATAGTGAGCTCGTACATTTTCTTTCGCCTGGCTAAACTGAGCTTGGGCCTATTAGCGAGCAAAAATGCTGCCATCTCGTCATGGCATCACATTTGACTACTCACAACTCGAAGATGGTCTCCAGCAAAGTCTAACGCTCATCAGAATTGGTAAGGATTTTCACAAATCTCGTCTGTATTCACTGATATTTCCTTCTCTTTCATTCTTCGAGCTCAAAACGAGAAGCTGATATTAGTGTATATAGAGTAGTTCTGTATATAGGGTCAGTTTATACTATACCAGTATGTACAAACTGACTTTATATACCGAACTATTCTATATACACTAATAGCTGATTATATCGCAAAACGTGCCTTGGTACATTTCTTTTCAGTTTCGGTTTGGAATCTAACACAACCTTAATTCTATGGGCGTGAGCATTAACGAAACAAGTTTGACAAAAAGGGTGGTTTTGGAAACTCTTGCCAAGCCCTCCAACAGTGAAATACGACTTTATGCGGTTACCAAACAGTTTGGATTGGAAAATAAAACTCACTCGTTAATATTTGTGATCGCATATGAAATGTTTTTGTAAATGTAATGACCCATCCTGAGGAGTTGTAAGTTGAAACGCTGAGGTGTGTGATATAGTCGGTAGGCCTACATGCATCAGCCCGCTTACTAGATTTTAAAACTATAAACCTAATACTTATCGTGACAGCTTCATATTCTCTTGGTATTTCCCAGTTAATATTAGATCTTAAATTAATATTTAATTTCTACAGATAAGCAGACATTTGTTTTTGATTTAAAATAATACAACGCACCAAATATGGGTCCAATTTTTATCTTATGAAAACAAAATCATTAGACAGCGTCTTTACGTGCGAGGCAGTATGTAGATTTTATATGTATGTCATCCTCTCATGATTTCATGCTTTTTTATTTATAATTATCAAAAAAAATATTATGTTTTATTTGTAGCAAAATGAATATTAGTTAGCATAAAATAGTAGAACATATTTATGCTTTAATGAGTCGTTGCCATGTAATTCTTGTTTAGTTTGATTTTCTAATATAGAAACATAACAAGTTCAAATTCATGACTTGGATCCGAATTATATGTAAACCAGGTTTCTAGAAAACGTGTTGCACAACTTGTGAAAACTTTCTCGTACTTTTACTATATATAGAGACATGAACAATTTGAACAAACAGGACAAAAAGTTGGTTTTGGTCTTTCAGATTGACCACGCCTGAAAAAATAATCTTGCATGGATATATGTTGGTAAACATTTTCACTCGAGAACGAGTTAATGACATCACATGCTATATTACGAGTTACGGGATCACGAATTTACGATATGTTGTTACTTAGGACTTTCTTGACTATTAACAGAAAAGAAAATCACAAAATGTTAATACTTTTCGACAAATGACAACATAGTTTGACTGTTTTCCCGTTTTCTTTTGGGCCTATTTGTGTAATAATAAAAAAAACAATTAGTTTTGTAGAGAAAAGATAGAGATGCATTTTTGGTTACTTAAGCAAATTTGGATTTTCTTTTTTGGTGTTTATAGAGTGTAATTTATGTTTTCTTTTCTATCTTGCAATCTTTTTTTTCATTTACAAATCTCTGTCTTCCCTGACCCAATGATGTAAATTTGCACGAACATTCTATCTTGCAATCTTAATACTATTTAGGTTGGTTGTTTTGCATGTAATTGACTCGATTATGATTTCACATTTGTAGGAGTTATATTCTTATGTTCACAAAAATGAAAATACACTCGAGTAAGAAGGTTATAGTTTGATTATACACTTTACCGAAACAAGAAGACGAAACTCTAGTTGGAAAGAATCGACCTTTTTTTGTATAATCCCAAACTTATTACATAGGTGATGATAACATGGTGTCATGATTTGACAAATACTACTTTAATTATTTTATTGAAACCCTGATTACCCTTTTCTTTTAATATGAACCTGATCAGCTCTTGCCTGACATTCCACATTTTTTCCTCAAACAAAAACAAACATATAATTATCATTATCTGTCCTTGAATTCAGAAGTTTTCTTTATGCGATGTCAAGGCATAAGTCGAGAGATGTCTCTCTCGTGTTTTAAACTGGATAAAATATCTGCAACTTTTGATTTGATTTATTGTTCTTTCGATATGAAACGAAAAGTCTGGATATTCCACAACTCTACGAAACAAAACAAGTAGTAATATGCAATATTTGTAAAAATTAAGTAAATTATAGATACTAATATTTTTAAGAATGCAGATCGATATTATCTGTTATATGTTTACATATACATATATTTAAAGAATTTTATATATAACTTATATAAATACTATATTTCATATAGGTTTACAATACTTTTATTTATTATATTAGTTGTTAGATTAAAAATATTTTTATTTTGTAATAAAAATTATTATTTATATTATTTTGAATTTTTTTATTTTTTTAATTTATTTTTATTTGTATGGATCGAAATCGGATATCTATTTATAACTATCAAATTTTCAGATATCTTGAACCTGAATATCATGATGGTAATAAAATCTAATCAGATTAGATAATTGATTATTCAGAACAATTACGAATATTTCCAAAAACCTAGATTTCGATCAGTGCCCACCCCAATTGCATATAATAAGCAGCCTATCAATTAGGACCTAGGTATTTTACCCGAACCCTGGGGATCTGAACTGAAAATATTCCAGCCGAAATCAAACCGAAAATTTACAAGTATCTTTTGGGTCTTAAAATTTTTTACCCCAAAAAACAAAAACCGAAAAGAACTGACTTGAATGAACTCGGAACTGAAAAAAAACTGACCCAACCCAATCCGATAAGAACCGATTTGGGCCCGACTTAAAAACATAGTATATCCAAAATTATGATTTTTTATGTTCTATTATATATATCTATATATATATATATATATTATTTTATTATTTAGTTGATATATCTTTTGTTAACAATATTTGTTATTATTTTGTAATATTTTTAAGTAATCCTGAAATTTTAAAATTTAAAATATTTCATTTTAATTATTAATATTTAATTTAAGTTATTTTATAAAATTTTAGATATATATGATAAATATTAACTAAATATAGTATGTCATGTCTTTTTCAGATCATAAATATTCCGAACCCTGATCCGAATTTAATATGGACTCGAAATATTTATTTTACACGTATTAAAATTAAAGATCCCGAACCGATCCGAACCTAACAAGACCCGACCTAAAACGACCCGAAAATTATAGATACTATATGAGTCTAAATTTCCAAGATTCGAGAGAATCCGACCCAAACTCGACCCGAGGACCCGGATGCACACTTGCCCAGGCCTACTATCATGTTGTTATAAAATGAAAGAAACTACTCAGGAATATCCTTCCTTCCATACAAAAGTCTGAAAATCGAATAAGAGAGAATATGATTAACAATTAGTTAAAAAAGAAAGTTGTTAATTAAGTTATGATTTAAAATTGCGATGTGCGATCTTTTGAGAAGCCAAAGACGGCCGTTTGAGAGAAAGAAAAGGGGACCCACTAAGAAAAGTATCGAAGAAGTAGCTGTCTTAACAGCTCCGACCAGACTGTTTCTCTTTTGCTCTCATAGAACATCTCCTCCATTTTCTCTCTTCTTTTTTCTTTGTTTTATATAAAGACCTCTTCTCTTCTCTTTTCTCTCTCAACATTCCATCTCTCTCTCTGATCATTGAGAAGTCCGAATCAATCATGGCTCAAGAAGAGATACAGAAGCCTGCTGCTTCAACCACCACTGCTCCTGTTCCGGCAAAGGAGGAAACTCCTCTCGTGCCGCCGGTTAAGGAGGTTTCTGCACCGGTTGCTACAGGAGAAATCAGTGACAGCGCCTGCTCCTGAGTCCAAGGAGGAGACAGTTGTGTCTGAGAAAGAGGTGCCCCGTTACGGTGACGGAGCCGGAGGTTACAGTGGCGGAACCGGAGGTGACGGTGGAGGAACTGGAGGTGACTGCGGAGAAGGTTGAAGAGATAGTGACCGGACAAGTGATCGCGCATGCAGAAGTCGTTTAAGGAGGAAGGCTATTTGGCTTCAGAATTGACGGAAGCTGCAGAAGAAGGCGTTGGCTGAGTTTAAGGAGATGGTGAGGGAAGCTTTGAACAAGCATGAATTCACCGCTCCACCGCCACCTCCGGTGAAAGAAGAGACAGTCGAGGAGACGAAAACAGAGGAAACAGAGGAAGTGAAAACAGAGGACACAGAGGAAGTGAAAACAGAGGAAAAATCGTCAGTGGTTGAGACCAAACCAGAGGAGAAATCTGCTGCCTCCCACCGCTGCAGATACCAAGACGGCAAGAAAAATCCGCCGTTGCAGCTGCTCCTGCCCCCGCAGAGATCAAGAAGGAAGAAAAAGCGGTGGCTCCTACACCTGTAGAGACCAAACCGGCCTGCTCCGGTCGTAACAGAGACAAAGAAGGAAGAGACAACAGCTCAGGTAGGAGACCAAACCGGCTGCCCCGGTCGTCACAGAGACAAAGAAAGAAGAGACATCCGCTCCGGTAGAGACCAAACCAGCTGCTCCAGTTAGCCACTGAGACCAAGAAGGAAGAGAAACCGGTTCCGGTAGAGACCAAACCGGCTGCTCCAGTCGTCACAGAGACCAAGAAGGAAGAGAAACCGGCTCAGGTAGAGACCAAACCGGCTGCTCCGGTCACCACTGAGACCAAACAGGAAGAGAAACCGGTTCCAGTGGAGACCAAAGCGGCTGCTCCAGTCACCACTGAGACCAAACAGGAAGAGAAACCGGCTCCGGTAGAGACCAAACCAGGCTACTCCAGTCACCACAGAGATAAAGAAAGAAGAAGAGTTGGTAACAATCGAGAAGGCTTTCGCTGCTGAAGTAGAAGAAGCAACCAAAACGGTCGAAGCAATCGAAGAATCGATCGTCTCCATCACTCTTCCGGAGACAGCTGCCACAGTAGAGCCAGAAGAAGTCTCAATCTGGGGCATCCCACTTCTCGAGGACGAAAGATCCGACGTCATCCTCCTCAAGTTCCTCCGAGCCCGCGACTTCAAGGTCAAAGAAGCCTTCACCATGCTGAAAAACACCGTCCAGTGGCGCAAAGAAAACAACATCGACGACCTCGTGGGAGAAGATCTCCAAGGAGCCGAGTTCGAGAAGATGGTTTTCACTCACGGAGTTGACAAGCAAGGACACGTTGTGATCTACAGCTCGTACGGTGAGTTCCAGAACAAGGAGATTTTCTCAGACAAAGAGAAGTTCAACAAGTTCCTCAAGTGGAGGATTCAAGTTCCAAGAGAAGTGTGTGAGGTCTCTTGACTTTAGCCCCGAGGCTAAGTCCTCGTTCGTGTTCGTCAGTGACTTCAGGAACGCGCCAGGGTCTCGGTAAGAGATCATTGTGGCAGTTTATCCGACGCTGCCGTTAAGCAGTTCGAAGACAACTATCCAGAATTTGTCGCTAAAGAGGTAAAGATATATCAATATTTTCATCATGGTTACAATTATTTTTTTTAAAATGTTAATATGAATTTTGGGGTATGTTTCAGCTGTTCATTAATGTCCCATGGTGGTACATTCCTTACTACAAAACATTCGGGAATATCATTATATCTCCAAGGACAAGGAGCAAAATGGTCCTTGCTGGTCCATCCAAATCCGCCTGCAACCATATTCAAGTAAATAATGTTTTCGTTGAAACTTATGCACTACGTTAGATTTAATGTTTCTCTTCACACACTAAGCATTATACTGTATACTCTGTTTTTTGGATGAAACAGATATGTAGCTCCTGAAGTTGTCCCGGTTAAATACGGTGGACTCAGCAAAGAAAGCCCATTCACTGTTGAAGATGGAGTCACCGAGGCCGTAGTTAAATCCTCAGCTAAACACACTATTGAATTGCCTGCTTCCGAGGTACGTATGATCTCAGTTGTTTGTTTGCGTTGCAGTTTTACATTTAATGTCTATTTTTTTAACATGATAACGTAATGCTGAAACAATCGAGTGTATGTTATTTTTTTCCCTTGGAGTGATGGTATATGTATTGATTATTAATTGTGTGGATTAATTATGAGGATTATTGCTACTACTAGGGTTCAACGCTCTCCTGGGAGCTTAGGGTTTTGGGCGCGGACGTGAGCTATGGAGCGCAAGTTTGAGCCGACCAGCGAGTCAAGCTACACCGTGATCGTCTCTAAGAACAGGAAAATCGGTTTAACTGATGAACCCGTGATAACCTGATTCTTTCAAGGCGGGTGAACCAGGGAAAGATCATCATTCACGATTGATAACAATACGTTTAAGAAGAAGAAGGTGATCTACAGGTTCAAAACGCAAGCATAATAAGACTATGTCACGATCTTAAAAGAAAAATGGTTATTCGGTACAAGTTTTAATTAATTTAAATTAGAATTTTATTTGTTTATGTACTTTTAAAAACCTCAAAGGGGATTGTGCTTTGTCAATGGTTTTGATTTGCTTTGGTGATGGGATTTTTTTTTTGTTAATGATTTTTATTATACAAATGTGTGAGTGCTGAGATGTGTTTACTTTTTTTGAGAAATAATGAGATGTGATTACTTGACAATTTTCTTTTGGTTCGAAAAAAGTATTTGATACATTACTTGATGATTTGTGTTTATTTGAAATTAATGTTTGTGTTTTCAAGTTCAAGAACCCATCTCGCGTCAGATAATTACGTGAATCAAGTATTTCAGACTGGTTTTGATATACTATTCCTAAGTCATATGTTTTTATGGAGTAGGATAGACTAATCAATTTTGGTTTATAAACTATAATAACCAGAGGTAAAGTGTTCATTGTTCAAAGTTGGCATTTGTGGCTTAAGGTTTTAGTTTTCTCATGCTATATAGAGTATCTTTTATATTTACTATGCATTAATTAATCAGTTTGAATTCACCAATCTTTAATTCGGTTTAGGGATTCAGAATTTATAAGTCTGGAATTTAGATTTATGATTTATGGTTTCATGATTTAGGATCTAAGTTTTAGGTTTTAATTTGTAGAGCTTTGAAAATTTGTAAAATGAGAAATAAATCCATAGAGAAACAAAGTACAAAAAAAAGAATTAAACACACAAACACTAAAGATATTAGGACTTAAAAACGACAGCACCAAAACATGAAAAAATGATTGGCCACACTGGAAAACGATACATGAGCCCTAAGAGAAACACACACAAATAAGTTATTAGCAGTTGAAAGATGGATTACTCGTTCAAACGTGTCATATAACATGTAAAGCCATCATAGTAGCTTCAAAGATAATTAAAACTTACACATGGGCAGCTTACTAGAACAAAGGCAGCTCCACATATAAATAAGAAAATTCAAAAAACTCAGGATTATTTTACGAGGTTATAGTAGAATCCTTTTATGAGGTTAATAGCTAACGCTTTTTAATCTAGGATTCTTTTTGTTCGCATAATCTACTAAGTGTGTGTTAAATCTGGTAAAACCGAACCAGTTAAAACCTAAACCATACTGAAATAGAAAAAATTAACTTGAGATTTGATAATACCGAATATACTGAATGAAAGTCATTTCAAAAACCGCGGATATATGAATATGGTTTGATATATATACCGATCAAACTAAATAAATCAATCAACTAAAATATAATAATATAAGTATATGTAAATTATATAATATAATTAATAATATATACATAATTTATTTTAGTGATATGATCTTTATACTTAAATGATGATTTTATTAATTTAATATTAAAGATTATTTTTATTTTTATTAAATTTAACAAAAAATAACTTTTACTTTTTGTTGAACAATGTATATATATATATATATGTTAATATTAGTTATTTAACAGTATTATGAATCACTAATATTTTTATATTAAAATATTAATATTATTAACTAAATATATTTACTAATTATTTAAATAGTAAAATAAAAAATAATATATTTAAAACCAAATTATTGTCTTGTTGTATTAAATTTAAAGCTGATATATAATCATATAAAGTAAAATTTACAAAATATTACAAAAGATAAATACATTTATGGTTTTTGGTATAAAAACTAAATAAACCGAAACTGATAATATATAAACTGAACCAAACCAAAGTAGATATGAATTTAATATGGTAAATATTTTTTATAAACCAAAATACCGAAAAAAAAACAAAAAGAATCGAACCGAAACTGAACCGATATCCGGACTGGACACTCCTAGCCTAGTGTGATTTCCTTATATGAGGATATTAGCTAACGCTCTTTAGGATTCACTGATTTTCAATTGAGAATGACCTGCTTCCTGCATCGTATTTGATCGGATGCATCTGAAAGTCGGTGCAATTTACAGAATACGCCCAATTGATATAGTTCCGGAAGGTGGTTCCTCATTTTATTCCCGGACTATAATCACATAATACACTCATCTAATAACTTACGTTACTCACCTGTACTTTGTATCCATCTCTTGTCAGTATTCTTGGAAATGATCGGTTTTCTCGATGATCTAGTCATAGCCCTTTTTTCTCTCCATGTTGCTGCCCTCTATCTATCCGTTCTCTATTTCCGTCATGGTCGTTTTGAACTTTTGGTTAATGAATCTCTCCGAAGTTTTAACATATAACTTAGTAATGGTTAGCCCTTTCTCAAAAAACTTAGTAACATGGTTTTCTTGTTATGTTTGATGTTTTGACAGTCAGAAAACTTAGGATAAACCAAAAAAATATATTTCATTTCAGCAGAAGGAGGTATTGAATTTCTTGATTAAGAAATTATATACACAGCCGTCTACACAGGACTCGCATCACCGGATCGTAGGTAAGAACGTTCACCTACATTGTTTTTTCCAGTGAATAACCGATCAAACTGGTGACCTTATTGCTAAAAGCAAACTTTTGGGTGTACCAGCACGTTCCAGATAACCATCTCCCCCTTTGATAACCCCACTCGGAGACATAATCAAGCTGGTCCGGTACGGAGGAGTGATAGAAAACGGTCTTCGGTCGAACCGACCGTCTTGATCGAACCGTTCAAAGTAGAAATAGTTTCTTTCATTCCCTAGGCTTCCGGTTCTGTAACCTCGTATCGGAGCTCCTCACTTGAGGTAGCACAACGTGGCCTTTTGACCCTTGGTTCACGAGCTGATCATGGATCTCCTGCGGTAACCTTAGCGTGAACCGGTCTAGATTCTCCCCGGTCTGACCGTAAGAACTTGACCGGCTAAACAATCCGGCTAATTTCCACCCAGTAGACATGGACTTACGTGGCATGCTTTGGTTACCTGTCCAAACCACTGAGTCAAACAACCGCTCGTCCGGAGAAGCCAAAGCCATTCTCCGGTTATCATCAACAATCGACGTTAGAGGAGAGCTCTGACCGGATTCTCTAGATAAACCGGAGATCTCGAAAGGAAACAGACTCACCCGGTACAGGAACGAGATTGGCGCGGCAGAGGGGACACGTGGCGTGAGAACTTAGCCAAGCATCTATGCAACCGGGATGGAAACACGTGGCAACATTGAGGAAGCAAACGCAGCGTTTCATCGTCTTCGAACTCGTTGAGGCAAACGGGACACTCCAACGCTTCTTTGCCGATTCTCAACGTCTTCACGGTAGGAGTAACGAAACGTCGGAAAAGTTTCTATGACAGAAGCGTCGAGTCCACGTGGCGTTTGCTGCCTAACGTTAAGCCAGTTTCCCGGGTCGCCGGATCTTCCGTCGTCGATGCCTAGTGCTTGCTCGAGACACCTTCGCATGTAGACGGAGATACATCCGAGTGAGAAAAAAACGCTGACGAGTACGATCATGACGATAGCCGTGGTTGGATTGAAACCTGTCCCTTTTTCATTACTGCTGCTTTGAGCGGCAACGAACCGTAACAGAAGCAAGAAAGAAGAGTAGAAGCCTAATCGTGACATGACCATAGTTTAACAATCTCCGGGCTTCATGAGGATCAAAGTTCTGCCGTTATGGATCTATGGTTCCGGCGGGGTGAACGTGTAATAAAATAATTAAGGAGTTTGCTTAGCTTAATGACTACAAGATGGTTGACTTTTTGAGATTGTACCAATGCACTACTATTCATAAATTCTTTTTAAGGGAATATTAATGAAGCAATTGATGGTCGAAAATGTAGGTGGCATAAGAAATTATGATGGAATAAAGAATTTGAAGTGTTACAATTGCTTCTAAGAGCATCTCCAATGTATTACTCCAAATTTTACTCCAAAATGGTGCAACTCCAAAATGGAGTGATGTTTTACTCCAATGTATTAATCCATTTTTTACTCCAAAAATATTTAATAATTGTTAATAATATCATATACTTATAAAAGTTTACCAATTAACCCCAACTATTTTATATTTGCAAAAATATTTAAAATATAATTTATTTAAATTAAACATTTTTTATTAAAAGGTACAAGAAATCATAAAAATAGAATAAAGCATAATATATAAGTTGGTTCAATAATGAACATTAGAAGATTTTTTCCACAAATGATCAACTAATGCATTTCGTAATGAAAAATGAACTTCTTTATCTTTGATATTTCTAAATCGGCAAGAAAATTTTGAAATCGGACATTTTCATTTTTTGCAATTTCGATCTCTGGAGGTAGAGCTTCTCTTGCAACTTTAATTGATGCATCGATTTCACGCTCATCCTCAATTATCATGTTGTGTAAAATTATACATGTAGTCATGATGTCATGTAATATTTTTTTTTCAAAAACGAAAGGTCATTTCACAATACCGAAGCGCGAATGTCAGATTATTAAATAATGAAATATCTTGTTTTTTATGTTATTGTATCATTTTGAAATATTATTTAAGTAAGAAATAAAAACATTAAATATTTAAAGGACTATTTCATAAATAAAAAAACTTCAACTCCAAAATGGAGTAATGTGTAAGATTACTCCATAAATGGAGTAACCCTAGCTATTACTCCATTTTGGAGTTGAAAATGGAATGGGGTTGGAGAGGATTTTACTCCAAAATGATGTTTGGAGTAGAAAATGGAGTAGGGTTGGAGATGCCCTAAAAATCAATATTTCATATTTTCAATGTATGTAATAATGAAAAATTATAAACTTTAAAAACATTAATTGTATTTACTGAATTTTAATTTTTAAAAAATCATAAAAATAGTTAAACACAAAAATAATGTATTAATTGTCAAAATTTTACGTGTTTTTTTAATAAGTAAAACTCTAGAATATACATAATTTTGAAACGGAAAATATTATAGTACAGTTTTTATTGTGCTTTTAAGTGAATCACCACTTTTGTTTTATTTATCACCATTTTGTCATCTTATGTCTTATTTCCATTTCATATCAAATGTCATTTAAGATTTTAAATTCTGTTTCATTATAAATGTTGTTTTACATTTTAAAAGTAAATATTAAATGTTTTTTCTAATTTTTATTCTTACATTTAGATCGTTAGTTAATAAAATCAAGCAAAAAATTACTAAGTAATTGTAAAATATAAAATTTAATCATTTTGTTTAATCTGTGTGTAAAAATTTTAAACGATACTTATAATACAGCTGACGGAGTATTATTTTCTGTAACCACGATGTATGTTTTGCTATTATGATACTTTCAAATAGATATTATCACCTATTAAAGCAATGCATTGTTTGTAAATTATTTTTGTGATAAGTTAATTTAAAACACCATGCACAAGGGGGATAAGTGGTTATGTCATTGCTAGTTTGTTGTCTTAGAACAGAAGATCCACATATCTTCCGAAATGACAAATCAATACAAACGAGATCAAAGCTAAAGTTATCCCTAGCTAGCAAGTCAACTTTAACATGCCTTACCATTATAAAGAAGGTCTTAAGTCTTCTTAACCATCGTAGGCCAAGGCAATTACAGAATGATAATGTTGTATGTGTGATTAGATTATATTAAAATAATTGGTCACACTTGCATCATCCATCATGCTCATATCCCATGTTGTGATCACGTCGCCTCCAAGGCTCCAACTGTTTAATTTTGATAATTTTAACGGGATTAGTCTGTATATTGATATGTATATCTGATCAAATTGGTGTGGAAAATGAGTGGAGATCTGTATATCATACAATACAATAACTTGGACAACGGGCCTCATTTATTTTATACTTACTTTGGATAATATGAGGTCATTCAAATATAAAAAAAAAACTTTCATTCAGGACGATTTCAACATAGAAATAAGTCCGCAAAACATAAAAAAAGCATTTAAAATACTTATATGTATCTGATCACTGACCAAATGCATTCTAATAAAACTCAATCGAACATATTAAATTGCTAACTGTCTGATCAGATAACGTACATAAATTTCTCTATCGATTAGGTTTTAAATAGTTTTAATATTTAATAGTGGAGTGGCCATCTATCAGATATGAGATATTTGTCCCTAATACGCTCCCGTTTTTTGAGCATTAATCTCAGAATGTTTGGACTAAGATCGATGCACCGACTTTAGACTGGATCGATAATAAGTTTGGATTATATTATGGGATTCCAATTTAAAATCAATTGGTGTTTAGTGGATTGTCTATAACCATTTATATATTATTTAATGTTCCTTATAATTTCCAATGTGAGATATAATATCTCTAATATTATATCTAACCTATGTCTTCCTTTATGCTTTATATAAGTTATTATGATTTCATTCAAAATTTCTTCCATTTGTGTTTGGTTCGTTTTACATAACTAACGGCAGTTGTTCTGTTTACTCGGTCTCATCTGTTTGTTCAGTATGCTACATTAAAAAAAAAAAAACTTTGATCATTGTTCGGATGTTCGGATGTAAACTATAATCCGATTTGATGGCTTTAGGCCTTTGTGAAACAGAAAAGGCTCATTTACTTGAGAAAATCTGTAAATTCAAACAAGCCCAACAAATTGATATAGGCCTTAGTTACACTCCCTTAAAAATTCCATACATTCTTTTTTTTTTTTTTTTTTTTAGAACAGATGAACAGAAACAAATCTGAACCAAACAATGAATGATAAATTTTAATAGAATTGATTCTTTTCTTGTATCTTAGGGCATATTCACTTTTACTTCATTTTGGAAAAGAAAATGAAGTAAAAGTGAATATGGAGTAAGGATTGCTCCAACCCAATCTCATATCTCACTCCATAATAGTGTTTACTCTATAAATGGAATACTCTAGTTTTGTTTATTCATACTCTATTATGAAGTGGAAATGGAGTAGGATTGAAGTTTTTTTACTTCATTTTCATTTTTACTCCATTTTGAAAGAAAAATGGAGTATTACATTGGAGATGCTCTTAGTTCCATTTTTAAAAAAAATCTTGTTTGAAAGAAAATATAATTTTCAAAGCAAATTTTACAGTTCATGTAAGGGCATCTTCAACCCAACTCCATTTTTTACTCTAAAATGGAGTAAAAAATGAATATGGAATAACAAATGCTTCAATCTAACTCCATATCTCACTCTATTTTAAAGTTTACTCTATGAATAGAGTAATCTATTTTTTGTTTGTTCATGATTTCATTATGGAGTAAAGAATATAGTAGAGTTGGGGCACTTTTACTCTATTTCATTTTTACTCCATTTTGGAGGAAAAATAGAGTTTTACATTGGAGTTGCTCTAAACATATTATACGGGAATTAGAACACAACTTATAAGAAAAAGAATTAGAAAACCACTCAAGAGGACCATATTATAAATGAAACTATGACAAATGTTATTCTAAAAAAAACTATGATAATTGTGGTCAAGTACTATATACAACATAGTATTATTACTATAGAATCTACAACTGTAAAAATTTATAAATATAAATAATTTGAAAATATAAGCTATTTAAGAAAATCAGTGAACGTTTGAGAAAATATTTAAAATTTAGTCTAGGCTAAAAATAAATAAATAACAAAATATAATAGAAAATTAACAGATTTGGGTATTGATAACTTCATATTTTTTTACGAGAAGAATCTAGTGAAGAAATGTGTAGAGAATGTTTTTTTAGAACACGTGTTATGTTCTTATCTTCTGTTTTCTCCATTCCAAAATAATGTATATTTTAGAGTTTTTATATTTATTAAAAAACATGTAAAATTTTGATAATAAATGTATTATTTTTTTGTTTAGCTATCAATCAAAATTCAGTAAACGCAATTAATGTTTTTAAAGTTTACAATTTTCATTATTATATACATTGAAAATGTAAAATATGGATTTTTAGAAATAAGTTCTTTTTCTATAACATGGATCATTTTGAAAAGGAGAATATTATGTATTACATGTTATAGTCCGAAGTCATGTTTAGTGTATTTATTTATTTTACTTGATTTATCATTTATTAACATTTACTTAGGTGAATCAACAGTTATGAATAAAGGTTTTATTATCCTATTGAACAATCCAATTCAAGAATAAAATCTAGTTTGAATTTAATCATGTCACTCATTGGGTAAGAATCTGAATTCGTGGCTCGACTTTGTTTCGCTCCAGCTGTGCATTTTACTTTATTTATAAACCTCTATATGATCATTTATTGAGCCTAAGTTAATGATCTGGAATTTACGTCCTCACAAGTAAACAGATACACACTCTTTAATACTACTAATCTAAATAATTAATCTATTATATAGGGGTTATTGGATGCTGTTCAGCTATGGACATCCAGCCCTACAAATCTATTTGCATATTTACATATATGTACAAAAAAGTATAGAATGAGTGTATACAGCGTTGAGGGTCTAGCTATTTGAATAGAAATATAAAATCCAATTACACTACTTAACCCAAATGTACTTTGCTCACTATATACGAGGCATGTAAAATATATCCCTCAGTGAGGCATATAAAGCTATTTATGAAAAATAACTTCTCATCTCTTGATAAATTATTTCTTTCCGATCCATTATGCGTATACATTTTGTTAACTAGTGATAACTAACAAGTAGGGTTGGAATTTATTATCTCAGTTCCACTCTGGATCTATTCCAAAAATAAAATATCCGAAATGTCTATAAGATAAAATTTCAGATCCGTCAAAATCAAATCGGGTCCAAATATCCAAAATGTCTTCAAGGTAATATTTTAAACTATATTAAAATTTTAATTTTACTAATAATTACATTTGATATATTAACCAAAATTAGTCTTATAATATTATAATTTTTATAAGTATTTATTGATGTATTACTTTAAATTTTTAGTTTTTTAATTTCTTAATTATTTTTATAAATCCAGATCTGAATCTGAATACATACAGATATTGTAATATTTAGATGGATATCCAAAATTAGAATATCCGAAAGCCACATTTCCAGATACTAATTACATCCACGGACCTGAGGGGTCCAACGACTACTTCCAAATTTTCTTGATATCCAGATTTGTTCCACCCCTCTACTAACAAGTACTAATAGATGTATATTAAATTATTAACATTTTGGTTTGCATATAATTACTTAAGTAGGTTGAACTGGTATGAAATGTGTCAAATGATCTAATAAACCCCTCTCGTATCAAATAGGCACTTCTACTCTACTGAAACAAGTACAAAAAAAAATCTACTATTATGAAATTATAGTTGGACTATTAATTAGAAACACAACAAAATATGATAAATATAATTGTATACGTTATTTTTCTAATAAAAAACATCATACATTTCAACAATAACAAGAATATCTTTGGATATTGTGAAGATATTTTGGTAGATGTTGAAAACTGAGACATTTAAAACTAATCAATAATCATACATTTTTGAAATAATAACATCAATACTCTTATTTATACGAAAATAATCCGTGCGGATGAGGATCAAAATAGTAATTACTTAAGTAGGTTGAACTTAATGAGAGGGTCGCTCTTATTTTCCGAAATAGACCGTGATATGCCATTTGTTGCACAAAAAAAAAAAAGACAGTGATATGCCATTTGTTAGATTATCATATCATTTTGGGAGCGCGTTGATATTTGGCGAATCAGATCATTGTTGATCAGTTCGGTCAAATACTGAGGGGAGGGGTAATGGTAAAGAGTGACGTGCCAGAATGGTTGGAAGCGAATCTTGATTCTTGAAGTCACCATGTCGCTCCAACTGCATACTTTCAACATTTCCCAGAATTTTAGGTACCAGTATCCCCGGTTTTCTAGGGGCACTCAATTAATTACATTACAACTATTTTATAATTAGTTGAAATGTTTTTTTTTTTGTAAACTAAAATACTTATTTTCTATCGCACTAGAAAAGAGATTAAACGTTAAATAAGTATGTTCATAATAAAATTTACTTGAAAATGATATTCCCTCCATTTTTAAATAGATCATGTTTTAGAGAGTTTTTAATGTTTTAAAATAATCGATATTTTCATATATCAATGTATCTTTTAATTTTATCAAAACTGTATAACTAATGATATAATGTAGTCTGTTTTGTGATTGGTTGAATTACTTTTAATTTTAATTTTAATGATTCCTTTAAGATTTTTTTTGTCAATGATTCTTTTTAGATAAAAACAATTTTTTTAATAATTGTGTACAATTCTAAAATTTCATGTATTTTGAAACTGAAAGAGTATTATATCATTGCATATACACAAAATCCATCACTAGGAGGACCGGCGGGAATGTCATTGACTCATTGTTATTCTAATTATTGAATTGGCTTTGTTTACTATTAATATTAGTGGAACATTTCTCTTTCTGATTTCTCTTTCTTTCTTCTGCTGTGATTTTTCGATAATAAGTACGCTCAGCTGTTGAGATTCATTGCAGACCCAATGACACAATGAAGATAAACCCATATTTGGCAGTGCAAAAAAAAAATTGACTAACAAATTCAGTTGTCTTCTTGTAAAAGCTGTTATTTAAAAATTCAGTAGAATCTATCATAAAATCAAATATATAGTAAATATTAACAAAATATATACCAGTAGTCAAGGACTTTTGTAGTAGGATGGTAAGAGGAACAAAACTTAGCTTCACCCCCTAAGGTGAATCTCTACATTCACCCACCAATAGGAATTAGTTAATTAAGATTTGATATCTCTTAAAAAGGGAAACCAAGTAATAAGAATTTAATGAAATAAAATTATGTTTTTAGATAAATAAAAAATTGTAGCAATAATAAAAAAAAAATATTTTTTAATATTGATAAATCCGTCAGAAAATACTAAACCCTAAACCCTAAATCATAAATTCTAAATACTAAACCCTAAACCCTTGGGGAAAGCCTGAACCCTTGGACAAATCCTATATCCTAAATCGTTAATCTTAAAACCTAAACCCTAAACCCTTAATCATAAACAATAATATAAACCCTAAATTCTAAACACGAACCCCTAAACCCTAAACTCTTTGACAAATATTAAATCATAAACCCTTAATCCTAAATCATAAACCATTTTGGAATTTAGGATTTAGGGTTTAGTATTAGGGGTTATAATTTAGGGTTTAGGGATTAGGATTTAGTTTATGATTTAAGGTTTGGTTTAGATTTAAAGGTTAGGGTATAGGATTTGCCCAAGGGTTCAGGCTTTTCCCTAGGGTTTAGGGTTTAGTATTTAGAATTTAAGGTTTAAGGTTTAAAATTTAGGGTTTAGGGTTTAGTATTTTCTGACGGATTTATCAATATTAAAAATATTTTTTTTTGATAATTGCTACTAATTTTATTTATCTAAAAACATAATTTTATTTCATTAAATTCTTATTATTTGGTTTCCTTTTTTAAGAGATATCAAATCTCAATTAACTCATTCCTATTGGTGGGTGAATGTAGAGGTTCACCTTAGGGGGTGAAGCTAAGTTTTGTTCTGGTAAGAGGACGGGCTTAGATACTAATACGTTTTAAGTTTTAATCTCTTGTTATACAAACTAGTCATATTTCCTAGACACTCACATGAATATATGTTTTTGTTTTCATTTGAATATCCAGAGAAAATATCTATCTATTAGAGTACTATCGCTGTTGTATAACAAATGATTTTAAGTATATAATTTAAAATAAAAATTTTGTTTTACTTGAAAAAGTGTGCATAAAGAATATTTTTAAATATGATATTATCCTACTTAAGAAAATTAGTTTACATTTTGGTTAAATTATTTTTATATTATTAATTCATCTGTTGAAAAAATAAAACAATAATTGTAGTTCTGTTTATTTTGATTGGTTTAACTATTTCACTTGATTTTATTTAAATTCGATAGAGTTAAAATTATATTTTATAAAAAAATATTTACTGTATTTAATGATTATTTCTTTTGAATATGCCTTTTATTCTTTAATTTTAAACATGTATTTCAAATATATAAATTCTAATAGATTTTAGAATTTTTGTTTTTTTTAAATATGTAAAAACAGTAAATATCAATATGTTAATTAACCTAATGAACCGACAAATTTAAATAAAAATTTAATCACTTAACTATTAACAAATTTGATTAGTATTGTTTTAATTTTGCATTTGTATATATACTTACAATTAATGTTGATAATATATGTATGCATATATATATACAAATATGATATATAATTTAATATACAAAAACTATTTGTAATTATATTTAGTTTACTTAATGGTAATATATATATATATATATATATATATATATATATATATATATATATATATTTCACTAAAAATATAGAAAATTTACTTTACTGATGATATATGAGTTTATTCATTAATATATTTAACAACATTGCAAAAATATATTTTTAAAGAAAAATTGTACATGTATAATTTAATCAATGTCATGTGACATTTTTTAAAAGCTATGTCACTTTTTAGAATTAATATATTAATATCATATATGAAAACCACTCCTGTAAAATAATATTTTAGAGATTATACTTCCGTAATACTTCCAAACCCCTAACTAATAACAATATACTCTCTATGTTTCTAAATAATTGTCACTTTGATATTTTTCACACAAATTAAAAATATCTAAAATAAATGTAAATTGTTATTAATTACACTACTACTTCTTTGACAAATAGTATTTGAAATAAATAAAATTATTTATAAAATCAATTGCAGTTTACAATTTATTTTCAGTTAAGATAAGTATAATTTGCATTGAAATTGTAAAGTAACATTTTTATGTAACAAAAAAAAAATGTTACACAAAAAATATGAACCAAAGTTTGTGGCTTGGTGGTGATTAACTTGAAGGTAAAAATCTAATACGGTGAAACCATCAAGATTCGACTCTTGACCACTGGAAAATTAATATTTTGGTATCGCGAGGGATATGAAACCGATACGTGACAATACGTAATTAGTCTGGAATACTTTTGTGGAATAAGGATACTCTTGTATAATTCAAAAAAAAATGTTAAATGATAATTATTATAAAACAAAGAGATATATATTTTTATTTATCTAAATATAGAAATTCAAAAGACTCGCGCATACACCCGATATGATCCTCGTGGTCGTGAGAAACGCAAGGTGGGACCGAGGATCTGTATCTATCGCACTGTATGTTAATTGCTGTTATTAACAAACTTAATTAATTAATAATATGAAAATCTGACGAGGGACTGGCCTGGACAAGTACACAATACAGTAGAACCTGTATAAATTAATACTCGATAAATTAATAATTTCTATAAATTAATAAATTTCGTCGGTTCCAATTTGGGCCAGTGTAAAATATGATACAAATCGATAAAATAATAAAATAATAATATTTTAAAAACTTCCATGTAAATGTATAGTCCCATTAAAATCATAAATTAATAATCTATTAATATATATATATAGATATATCATATAAGTACAAATAAACATTATATTATTGGTTTTATATTTACAATAAATACATCAATTTTTTCTTAATATTTCAATATATTCTGATAATATTTAGTAAAATTATATCAAAAATAACATAGAAATTCTATGAATCATAAAAATATACACCAAATAAGATAATTAAAAAAATATGAAAGTCATTATTTTAAAAGAAATTAATAATGTATATATGGTAAAATCAAATATTTTCTTATTTTATAACCAAAAGTAGAAAAAATCTAAAAAAGGAAACTTTTGTAAATTAATATCTCTATAAATTAATAAAATTTTAAAGTCCTAACATTATTAATTTATAGAGGTTCTACTGTATATCTCATGTAAGAACTTAAGGCAGCGTAACTTACGGTCACCACATGCTTCTATTTATATCTACTTTATTTAAACAGAAGTACACATATGAATTAACCCTAAGATTTACTATTTATTTACAAGTCTATGCCATTGAAGTATTTAATAATCATATATTTAAGCAATTCATGTCTTTTCCTAATTTATTAAATGATTTTCTAAATCAGATTTTAAACTAAAAAAGATTTGAGAACAATAAATTTTTTAAAAACGACTTTCCTAAAACATAGGCATTCCTTATTTTGCATTGCTCCTAATATTCATGTACGTATTTTATTATGGCCAAAATGATAATAGGTGCACATATCATAACGTTAGCCTAATAAACCATTTATAAATCATCTATGGCCAAAGTCATAATTTTTGAAAATCACCCGGCCCAAGTTATCATTATCATTTTCATATTTGTTTTTATTGTTTTTATTATTTTCTCAAGATAATGATTTAAGAATCTATTTTTACAAATCGTTTAAAACCCTTTTTCGAAAATTCTGTAGGAAAATAAATTTTACTTTTGTAATATAGATTTTTATTCATAAATTATTAGTATAATTCTTTCATAATATAAGTACAATTAGTTATAAATATTAGATTCGTTTATATGATGCATTGTGATATAATAGACAACTAAAATCACAAAGCATAATTATTCAAAGTAATAAATAAAATTGCTATGTTTTAAAATGTTATATCAAAAATTATGTAATACATTTTAATTTACAAATATATATCAAATATATATACATATATGTATATATATATTATACTATTAGTACAAAAAAAATTTAAAGTGAAAAGAAATATTTATGCTGAATTTTTTTTATACAGTCACAGGTCAAGCTATAGAAATAAACAACAACAACGCAAGATTATTTTTCTTTAATAAATTTATTTTAATATAAATTATATTTCCAAATATGTTTATATATTTTATGTGTTTATAAATTTATTTTATTTGTTTTAGGGGATGCTAAGATTTTGGAATTGAAAAAAAAATGACGTACTCCTATATTATTTTTGTTTGGAAACTTAAAATTTTGTATCATAATATTTATTAAACATATAATTTTAATTTTAGTTTTTATTATAAATGTAAAAGATTAATTATCAATTTAAATTTGTATTTAAATAGTACAAATACATAATCTAACATAAATAAAAAGGTAAAAGCATAAAATAAATACCCGCCCGGTCAAGGTCTAGTTCTAGTTTAAACTAATGTCCCATTACCACTTAAGGAGTTCTATGTTAAACATATTAGGTCTATTCCATTAGGATGCTTAGTTGTAAACCATTCTTTAGTATCACCTCTGCTGTTGATAAGGAGGACCCGTCAATGATCGCAGCCGCTGTCGGCACATCAAAGAGGTTTATAACAACCTGGTAGATGATCGTTCGAGGCTAAAAATTAAGGATAGAACGGATCAGATATACGAGGTATTTTAAGGTATTCGGATCTGGATCCTTATCCCGCGGATCTATGTTTTTACTATCTTTATCCGGATTCAGGGTTTTTGAATATTCGAATGTCAGATATCCTTCTAAAAATTATAACATCCGAGAATATTCGGATCCGGATTGGAATCCTTCAAATAATATTAAAATATATAAAATATTAACAATAATTTTAAAATAAAAATATATGTAATATTCTTTTAGTTATATCTATGTTTACTAATACAAAATTTATATAAATTTATATATTTATTAGTATAGATATAAAAATATAATAAATAAAATTAGTTTATATATATATTCCTATTTTTAAATAATTATCAGTAAAAACTACGGATCCAGATATCTAGACTTAAAAATCAAGATATTCGGATTCGGTTTGGAGAGATCCAACATTTTACTATCTGGATTCAGATCCGGTTCTTTCGGATATCCTGATTTTTGGAGCAGATCCGGATCGGATCTCGGATCGGTTCCGAATCTTGGATAATAAATCCGAGGCCTACTAAAAATGAATCTAAAATACAGAATTTTTTTATCATTACTGGTTTTTTTTTGCTTAAGAATCATTACTAGTTATTAACTGTAAATGAAAATTTTCAGGATTCAACCTAGAGTACTAAAGTATTGGGCAAGTCTTTTATTGATATGAAACTCCAAGTTTTGTATTAGTGATTTTGTGATAGTTTCCTCTATAAATGTTTAGAGTTACGGAGACCAAGAGCTGCAGCCTGAAGTTTTAGCGCGAGACCAACACAACAATTTTGAACTGAAACGTTGAAAATGTGTTGATGTTTTCATGTTTGATCATATGTAAATGTATATAAATCTTGGAAAATAATTGATCTGGTCCAGTATATCAGTAGATTTTATACATTTGTTTTCATTTTTAACAATGTTCTTGACACTATATAAGGTTAAGCTTGTTTTAATTATAAAATTACTCTTAGTATATATGTGACTCAAAACCATCAAATTCGTTTAGAAACATGAACCAGTATCAGTCCCAAAAAATGAATCAATAATAGAGAAGAAATATGAGAGACTACTGACAATAACAGTAGTAAGTAAATCATGAATTCTTCACTAGGGCTAAAAGTATCGTCACAGTACGACCAAATTACCAACAGGGCTTTGTGCTAATGATCAGTTATATTGTGCTCTTAGTTCGGTTCTTATTAACGGCATCTCCAACCTAAACCTATTTTTTTTTCTATATTTTTTACGAAATAGAGTAATTTTATTATAGAGTAAGTTTTGTTCCAATGATTTATTATATAATAGAGTTACTCTATTAAAAAAGAGAAAATATAGAGATTTCACCTTTTTACTCTATATTTAGAATAAAATAGTGAAATCTCTTAATTTTTTTATTATAAAGTAAATCATTGGAGCAAAATTTATTAATTATTATATAATAGAGTTTCTCTATTTTTATAGGAATTATAGAAAAAATAATAGATTTGGGTTAGAAATAGTCTAAGAAAATAGATTTATATTATGCTTGGGTATTACCAACCTTATCGGTTGGTACTTTTTTCTAAATTTCTTATTACTTTTATATCAATGTTATTATTTTCTTTTTATCTTATATTTACTTTTCAAATAAAAAAATGTAAACCAATCTAAAACCAGAAATGTGGAAGTAAAGTATTTTGTGGAATTTGAACCACTGCTTTTTAACAGCCCATATCTTTTTCTCATAATATTTTCTTTATTTTATTGAAATTTAAAGAAGCTGCCTCCATCCCTGGGATGGAGGTGCTCTAAATCATCTCCCAGTTATTCAAGAAAAGAAAAACACGACCAAAGTTGTGGCCAGAACAGAGCACCGTTCGTTTAGTAGACACATAGTAAACAATCACATTTTTCTTTACCGAAAATGAAATTACAAATACAGATTTTAATCATCTCCAATCATCTCCCAGTTATTCAAGAAAAGAAAAACACGACCAAAGTTGTGGCCAGAACAGAGCACCGTTCGTTTAGTAGACACATAGTAAACAATCACATTTTTCTTTACCGAAAATGAAATTGCAAATACAGATTTTATGTTCTACACATTGTCATTTTTAAATAAATAGACTTGAGATGAGAACTATAGAAGAGTGTGCGTCTGAATACATACGACAACCAATAACCTGCAACGTGTTACGCCACAGGAAAACTACTGTATTCTCAGTTTCCCTGTTTTTCTCTATAGAGAATGAATTACACGATGAATTTTGCTAATTAATAAATTGTAATAGAATTCATGTTGTAGGGAAATGTTGAGTCTTGAGCTTCTACTTATTTTACATTTTATTAGTTATGAATATGTACTTTTAGATATTTCCAAATAAAATTTTTACATCAAAATTTAGAAGACTGTTTTTCTTTTCTATAAGAACTAATATAAAATGGAAAGAATACAAGATGACTGATACTTCATCTGTATCATTTTAAATGGTTTTTAAGTTTTTACACATGGATAGAAAATACAAAATTCTATACAATTTATTTTGGTTACATATAACTATCATTAAATGAAACTAAATTAACCAATAAAAAACTTAGTATATTTGTCACAAAATTCAAATGATATTAAATTCTATTTAGGATAATGATAACATCAATTATTTTGAAACAAATATTTTTCTTCTAAACACTATTTAAATTATACGAAGAGAGTATAAAAATTAAAAAGACGGTTGGTTTAAATAATGCTACTAATTTAGCAGGCAGAGTAAGAATTCTTGACATCAATAAAGAAACCTATCCTAATAAATTATTACGTAGACAGGAAAATATTACTAAATCAAAGATCCCGGAAATACATTGAACAATCAAGAAAATCCTTTAACATCTAAATATGAAGACGACTCCTACCATATATTAAAAATATAAGCATCAACAGCGATTTATCTAATTGAATAATAAAGGAAGAGAATATTAGGTTAATATGTATATTATATTACATCTAAATTTGAGCACTCTAGAATCGATACAGTAAAAAATTATGACTATTGAACAAAAAAGGAATATGGCTGTATATACATATGTATACTAATAGAAACAGTCAATAGTCAGTTAATCACACAATGTTTGCAGAGAAATTTCATAATATACCCTAACTATGCAGAAAATATGTTCGCAGAGTAATTACGAAGCATCTATCGTAATAAACAAAAAATGGAGTCTGGAACATCTACTTTAACATACTGAGAGGACTTAATTATATGTTATTTAATCACTCACTAAATTTTTCTTTGTTTGCGATTCTATGACTACTTAGCTTTATTATGCTGAGTATGATATCCACAAAATGCAGATATACATAAAATTAATCAGATTGATTTTGATGATAAGGGGAATGATTCGGAGGATGACATGAGAAAACAAGCCCATTGGAAAATTATAAGCTGTGTTCTTGGGAAAATTCCTGAGAGACAAAGAAAGAGGAGCTTGTGAAGTAACATGGACTCTTCTGGACGTATCCTCATAGCTTCTCCACTTATTTTATTTTACCTTTTTCCTCAAATGAACTTCACTTTAAAAGTGTACAGCAGAAACAAAACTCATATGATCCACACAAAATAAATATTATTAGTTTGACTATAAAAATGTAAGTAATTTATTATAAGCAGATTGGAATGATTAATCGAATATTTAAAATGATAATTTAACAATTAAACATTTAGATAATTAGTTTTTTTTTTATGATATATATATATGAATAGCGTTAGGTACACGGATTCAAAGAAGACAAGATTACTACAGCTTAATTTTATATCAAGTGCATGAAAGAAGATTCTTTGTATCATCATGAAATTTTGTCCTGAAGTTTTACGTTCACATCTATCTGATTACTTCTGGGGCCAAATTGGTTCAGATTTGTCCGACCAGTGTGATTAGAAAACGCAGCCCTAGTCACATATCTAATTCTTCAAATCTAATATATACTATTAAACCAGATGACTTATTTATGAATCTGCCCCTGAAATTTCTAAATAATTACAAAAATTGTCCTATACTTTTTTTCAGCATTATTTGTAACCAATCAAAAGTCATTATTTTGCAATTACATTAAAGAATATTTAATATAATTCAGTTCTTAACATTTTTGACAATTTTATTTCCTAAATGATTATACCATATCTTTCCAAAAAATATTTCACATTAATAATTATTTGAAAACATTTATTAAATTAAACTTCAAAATAAAATCAAGTTGAAATAACAAATGATTAAATCAACGAAATTATAATACAAGTCTGAATTATCTCAACTCCTTAAAAAATACTTTCATTTAAAATAAAAACTAAATTTAATAAAATTATAGAAAATATTTTGAAACGTACAAATAACTTTTTCAATACAAGAGTATTGAAGATATAAAATATTTTATTTAAACTAAAAACAATCAGTGTAAAATAAGTTTAACTTTGGTTTAAATAAAATCATATTGCAGGTTAAAATTATTTAGAGTCTTCTAAAATTTACTCATATTGAAAATAACAAAAACAAGTCGTATAAGTAAATTTAAGATAAATTTCATAAAAGTTAAAATATATAACTTATCAAAAAGCATAATTTTTATTACGTAAAATAATTTTCCAACAAAAAATATACCCGCCCTTTTTAAGGGCGGGTCAAAATCTAGTTTATATTAAAACTGAAATATAACTAGTATATTCCCAGTGGTTTGATAAAAATAATCAAAAGAGATGCCACCTGATTTTTAAATATACAACTTAGAATCAAGATTGAGAGTGATCAATTCCAATCAAGCATTAAAAACTTAAATAACAAAAAAACAAGTAGATTTAATACTAAACACCTTCACTCAATCACCCTACACACCTTAATCTATAGATTTCAAGAGAGTCTACACATTAATTCACATGATAAATCTTAAATTCATTGTTGATTTACGTTTAATCACGTTTAGATAGCAAGATTTATTCAAATAACATAAGAAACAAGATAAAATAGATTAAATGATGAATCTTTCACTAAGAGCATTTCCAAAAGAAACTTTATAATTACAAATATAGAATTTTTTGCTTTCCAAAAAAAAACTTCAAAATTTCAAATTTAATGAAATAATGTGATATTTTGTTTGTAGTTTAATTTTTATTATATATTTCTATTTCTAATTTTATCTTTTAGTGTAAGATTTTATTAATTAACATTTCTGTAATATTTTATATATGTGTTAGTTATTTATAAAAGTTTTATGGATTTACCTTAATTATGATAAATACAAATACCATAGAGTAAAATACAAATAGTTTTGAAGTTAAATTTGAAGTTTTATTTTTGGAGAAAAACACATTGAAACTTCAAATATAGAGTTTTGAAAATTCTAAAACAGAAAGTTTTTTTGAAGATACTCTAAAATGTCTTTTTTTTTTAAACATCAAAAGGCTGGTGCTCTAAAATGTCAACTGTTGAAAAAGAGAACAAGATAGATTATGAGTACTCATGTTCCTCCAACCACAATTGACTACAGAGGAAACGTGAGCAGAGGACTATGGCAGCCTACACGTGGAACAAAGGCCTACAAGCTAAAGTACAAGTCCAAAGTACAAGTCATATTACAAGACACAAGCATCGTGACCACTGAGAATCACCCGATGCATCTCCACGGGTACGAGTTCTATGTAGTTGGGGACAGGTATTGGTAACTTCAACCCAAACAAAGACACATCCAGCTTCAACCTCATTGATCCACCACGGAGAAACACAATTGGAACACCTCCTGGTGGATGGATAGCTATCAGATTCGTGGCAGATAACCCTGGAGTGTGGCTTATGCACTGCCATATATATAACTATCTAAATGCTAGCTGGGTTGACCCCAACACTATGGCTCGATCTTAAATAAAATGGATAAAATGTCCGATTAAAGGATGAAAGTTGACTTCAGGGGATTCACAACGGCTTGTTAACACCGCTCCATAAGGCCACTAGCAGGGTCCAACAGTTTCCTTGAGTGTCTTCTGGCTGCTACAACATACTGTTGTGATACTTAGCATGAATGAGCTCTTCATTTAGCAACGGCCTTAGAGACCGTTACAATAACTTGATTTCAAACAGATATTTCATTTTTTTCTCTAGGAGTTTCATGTCAACGCTCTATCATATGCCGCTAAAATATTTATTAGGCTCCAAATGAAATTGTTGTCTGAAGGCTGTAGTGGTCACGCCAAACCGTACGTCTGGCCGATGTGAGACCTCAACGGCTTCCTGACGAGGTAACTTTGGCCGCTGTGAAGGCATGGCTGCTATGACATTTAGACTCCGGTTTGTTTGAAGACCAAAAACACTTTTATTGAACTCTAAATGTTCTAAAATTATCAAATGGCATTTCCATTACTTAATAGAGACAAATACATGTACAATGCACCTAAATATATTCTAAATGACTAAATGATCAAAAATAAAAATTAGAATAACACTTTAAATTATAGAAATATAATATATCAGTAAGATTAGAAGATATTTTACTCCAAACTTTATTTTGGAATGAAATATGAAATATAGTAAAAAATATAAAATAAAGTTAGAGATGTTTCTTGCACGCCGAATAACATCTGGTATATATATATATTAGGAAACAAATTTGTTAAACTTAAACCTGACATTAAGCATATCGACCGGCCAAATAAATCTTATTTCAGGTTATTTATATATTTATTATCTGATATACAGTAGAATTTACGATTTTGTAAGTTTAACCAAATACTGTGCAATTTATTTTTATAAGTATGGAAAACATTATGTAATTCAAGTTATATCGAGCATGAGTGTTAGTAATCGGACGGCTTAAAACCTGCAAACAACTTTTATATGGTCTTGTGGACCGGTCTATTATCACACGTCCGAAATTGTACTATACCCATTTATGAATCTAATTAGTAATTCATGCTGATTAGTGGATTTAATTCGCGGTGTTGAACGGGTAACGTAAAGTTTTCTGGTAGAATTAAAGACCAACAAATTGGTATAAAATATGAAATGCATTGTTCAAACAAAAAAATGTGAAATGCGAAAAACTCAAAATTTGTTGATGATATAATTACCAAAGTATACAGTAAAACTATTTCTTAAATAAACGGTGAAAAGATTAACATATCTTTAAAATAGTTCGAGAAATATATATAGAAAAACATATACATAAACATACAATAGATACTAGAATGCTTAAATCTGATTTGTCCAAATGAGTGTTTTACCTTTCATCAACAAACTAGCCACTCACATCAACAATACTAACGAACTGATGTTTTCCTATTGATGTTCTACCATATTTGAATTTTCAAGTTTTTTTTTAAACTACAAATCTATTGATCAAGAAAACTAAAGTATCATATGTGTTAAACAAGTTCAACCTTTAAAGTAGCAAGAAGAAAGCTTAAAGAATGGTTGGACAAGCTATACAATTGCTAGATCTTCTTGTGAGGCAAGAGATGACTTCAGTTTGAAACAAACATCTGAGAAGTTCCTCTAATTTGTATGCATCAGTATATATATTGAAAGAGAATATACGTTTTTATGACCTTCTCTGCAATTTTAAATCATTTTTCATTACTTAATAAATCCGACTACAACTGTGTTCTCAGACAGATGAGTTAGTGCTGACAACTAATTGTACAAAAAAATCAGAAAGGTACAAAAGCTACTTTAGGGACTTATAAAATTAGCTCTAAAAACGATTTAGCCAAGAGATTCAACCATTATTATGTCACTGCCATTTTTTTTTCCAGAGATAATCCATTATCATACCAATCAAGTAGTAGTCTTCAACTCTCACTAGCTACTTAGCCGCGTTTTTAGTAATAGAATAACGTGTATCCGGATGCAAGATCTCGTGGGAATAGTCTTTTATTCTAGAAAATCTTTAGAATTCTTGAGGTTATTGATTTTCAGTTGCAATAACTTTTCAAGTTTCTGCCATCACCTTTTGTATATATATTTTAGTCTACCATCGGTTTTATAGATTTCACCTCCTGATGGTCGATACTTGATAACTATTCAAAAAGACATGAGTTTTAGTTACGGACCTTACGGTTACTATATATGCGTATTTACTCACACATCTTTTTATGCGGAAAAGATAAGTTTGATTGGCATAACATTAACATAAGCATTTTGGTTGTTGTTATTCAATCAACATTTATTACAAAAGTTTTTAAAATAGCATTTATAAGATGTTAATATTCTCCAAATGCTTTTGGTAGAGCATTTACATTTAGAATATATAAAAATTTAAAATTAATTATATATAATAAATTTATTTTATTTAATAATAGAAAAATATGTTTATAATAAAAATTGAGATTAAATATTTTTATCTTCTCTAAAAAAAGAATATTTCACATTCAAAATATAATATAATTTATATAATTACATATTTATTCAATATTTTCAATAAAAAACATAACATAACATAATATATATTTATATATTATATTTTATAAAATAAACATACCTATACTATTTAGAAATAAATAAATCATGTCATATATTAATTTTTATGATAATATTATATATGAATCATTTACTGTTCTACCAATTAATAAATAATGATAATTAATTTATGTTATTTAATAATATTCAAAACTATTTTATATCCAAAAATAAATTTTTATTTTAATTAAATTTTACATTTGTTTTTTAAATAATAATATTTTACATTTAAATTTTAATTTAATTTATAAAATTAAATTAGATCCATTATTTTTAATAACAAATATATTATTAATATATATATATTATAATTTAATATATTATTTTAAAATAAATAAATTATATTACTAACTTTTACAAAAATTTTAAAATTGTATACTTCTATTACTCTACCAATCTAAGAACTTTAACGAGAAAATACAACTTTTTGAACATACTGCTTTTACCGCATATTGCTACTGCTTCTTCATCAGCTGTATTAGTCGAGGCCTAGGTAAAATATAATAATACCTATATGGAAATAACTTTTGCATAAGAGATATTTATATATAATGATTAGATTCGTAGTCGGGTCGTTCGTAGCCAAGTGGCTGCTGAGCTCTGCCTTCGGGCCCTGACGTCGGGGGTTCGACCCCCACTTACCTCAGTTTGAGGATTAAAGGTCCAAAAGTGACCAGTTGACAAAAAAAAAATGATTAGATTCGTAAACATGTTCTTAAGATGTTAGTTGTTTTAAGTATCCCTAAATGCCATTAGCTGCATCTTAAGAACATGTTTACGATTTAATCTTATTACTAGATTCTGATCCGTCTTTTCAAAATGATGGATAGATTTTTGTTTTATTTTTGTAAAAAAATAATTTTTATTTTTGAGTTTCTTGTATAATATTTGTTTTTGATATTAATTTAATTTGATATAATATTTTTTAAATAAATGAAATACATAATTGTATATACTGTTATCAGTAGGCCATATTCATGTTTTAATAGAATAGATTATATATATATATATAGGCATTATTACAATTTCACTTTATCTCTTCTGTATCTTTTTAATCTATATTCATATTGGATTTTTGGAGCTATTTTTGGTCAGATGATAGGAGCTTTTAGAAAATATAATAATAGTAGCCTCACAAAGCTACTCTGCATCGACCAACAGCATGCAAGAGTCCCACAATAAATAAAACATGTCTGTTTGATCTTCATACTTCCTCTCTCACTCTACTATCTACCTTCCTCCATGCCGGTGAGTTCTTCATATCAGTATAAATAAAAGAATCTTATATAACTAATAACAAGCTTAGTGGGTCTTAACCCTTTTGCCTTTATTTTCCCCTCGAGACAAAAAGGAGAGCGACAAACACTTTCTGTCTTAATTTTGTTCCTTTCCTTCTTTCTCTCTCTCTCTCTCTCTCTCTCTCTCTCTCTCTCTCTCTCTCTCTCTCTTGATTTCTCAATCCGTTCTTTCCATATAATTGAGTTAATCCTTTTTACAATCTCGAGCTGAAAAATGCCTTTAGGCGCTGTCGTATACCCGCAAGATACATTCGAATACCTCTCTATTTGCAAAGATTTCATGTTCCACGACTTGTGCTATCAAGAAAAGGTAGTAGCTCAAGACACGAAGAACAACGTTGATAAGTTAGGCCAAGAACAAAGCTTTGTGGAAAAAGATGAGGAAGAACGTCAATGGCGAGACTATCATCATAAGTACCCTTTAATCCGTTTGTTGGATGAAAAGCTTGATCTTCCCGCCACTGATATGGAAAATCATTCTCCTATACAACCAAGGAGGAAGAGGAGAAGAACGAGGAGCAACAAGAATAAGGAAGAGATCGAGAGCCAGAGAATGACTCATATAGCCGTCGAGAGAAATCGCCGGAAACAGATGAATGAGTACCTCGCGGTACTCCGTTCTCTAATGCCGTCGTCATATGCTCAAAGGGTAATTTAGTCTTTGGTTACGTGCTGACATATATGATATATACGTATATACTATTTCTATCATTTGGTCACTATGATTCATAGGTCTTTCAGATGTGTGTGTCCTTGTTTTACTTGGTATCATACTACTACTATGTTTCTGCGTATTTTGAGGTTTCTCCAAACCAAAGAAAAAGAACTCTTTTTAAAAGATGAAATATACATTTATCATTTAACAAATAAAGGTATGGAAATGATTAGAATATTTGGATGCTTCTTATACGATTTAATAACAAGAACGGCTATCTTAACATATACACCAAAAAAACATATACACGAAAAAAACAAGAACGCCTACCTTGCAAGTTTATGCAAAGATGATGCGTTTATATACAAATTTTGATTTTTTAATACTACTATTTAACGCCAAAAATGTGACAACATTTTTTAAGAATGAGTATAATAAAAATGAGTATATATGATTAAGACTATTGGGATTTTTTTATAAAAATTATTAACAACAAAAAAACTCCCAATAATCAGTTATGCAATTACCGTGATACGTGGGTATGTAATTTATCTAACGTTCTAACATTTGTTAAAATCCTGGATGAACCACCCACAGTCATATCCTGGATGAAAACCCACAGTCATATCCGATTTGAATGAGTTTTTTCTGTGGTAAAGGGAGATCAAGCGTCGATAGTAGGAGGAGCCATTAACTACGTAAAGGAGTTAGAGCACATCTTACAATCTATGGAGCCTAGGAGAACCACGACGACGACCCATGAAGCTGACACAAGCACTAACTCATTAATGAGTCCCTTCTCAGAATTCTTCACTTACCCTCAATACTCGACAAAATCATCATCATCAGCAACGGAAAACTCATCTTCACCGACGGAGATAGAAGTGACGGTGGCGGAAGGCCACGCCAACATCAAGATAATGACGAAGAGGAAGCCGAGGCAGCTTCTTCAGCTCGTAGATTCGATACAAAGCCTAGGGCTAACTCTTCTTCATCTCAATGTCACCACTCTCGACAACTCGATTCTCTACTCTATCAGCGTCAAGGTACGTATAAATTTTCCATCTTTTATTTTACCTCTAATTTGTTTGATTTTTAGTTAATCAATCACGAGATATTAGAGAGTGATTAATTGGTGAGTGGTGGATATAGTTTCAATTTGTTGGTTTACTTTTGAAAAATCATATACCGTTTGGGGAGAACTGGACTAGTACTAGTTAATGGTTGTGTTGGTTTTAAAAGGTTGCGAAGACAAAAAAAAAAATTATTTAGCAACAAAAAAGAATTATTTTTCTTACTTTCTCTGGTTACTTAGAGCAAACGTATTAAAAGTTCAGGAGAGGAGGTTTCACGCTTCCCAAAAAAAAGTATTATAATAATGAATTTGCATGACCCTATTTCGCTGCGCCTCTTCTGGACGAACCGGTTCATCGCTGTATGAAAAGGCTCCATGCGGTGTGGCGGCCCGCAATTAATCCACTTATTATTATTTTTTAAAAATAATCAAACAAAAAAATAATAAAAATAATAAAAAACTAAACTTATGATCCTCCTTCCAAAGTTCACTGATGGGGATGCCTTTAGGGTTGGCTTCACTAGTTGTACTGGTTTAAACTCAAAATCATCCTTTAATATAATCTGAGTTACCTAATGGTGCATGTATAATGTAAGAATCAGGGGACCAACCTAAAAACGAAACACGAATATGATTCTATGAATCGAGATATATATATATGTGTGTGTATGCAGTGTGGATATGTAATGATCATCAGATTGTAGATGTAGTGTGTACGGATAACCAAGTGAGGCTACCACTTGTTTCAGGAGACATTCATATTAAGCTCGTTTCTTAACAAAATGTAGTTTTTAAATATAAAATGTACATTTGTTTTGTCAGCTTTAAGTCTTTAACCTTTTCCAATATTGGTTATATATACTTTATTTTATTAAGAAAAATGGTTTATTCAGGTCGAAGAAGGGAGCCAACTGAATACCGTAGACGACATTGCAACAGCTTTGAATCAAATCATAAGGAGAATTCAAGAAGAGTAATAATTTAAGATTAATTTACTTAGTATTTAATGTTCCCTTTTCTTATATTTATTTCGAATAACTGAAATACAGATTCATCTTATATATGTAATTTTACTGCTTCTCTTTAATTTTATGCAAAGTGTCATTTGTTTCCTGTAATGAATCAGTTGTCGTTGGCCTCTATTATATGCCATATACATACATACATTACATGGGTTAAGTCGATAGGTTAGTAATATTGGGTATACGCGTGTGGCTAATGTTCTTCTCCATGATCTTTAAGTGACATTTTGATTAAAATAATATTTAATATATGGATTCCTTTATTCTAAAAGGTTTTCATCTTTTATTGGACCTTTGAAATTGTGCGGTACAACTTTAAACCCTATAATCAATTTTATAAAACGCTGTCCTGTGGTAGTGGACAGTATATACTTTTTTTTTTTTTGATAATCCAAGTATCCGGACATCTCACTTAGTCCGACTATCCCATCGCGTCCAATCAAAACTGGCGAGGAAGATCCTGAAGACCAAACGAAAACCATGTTAAATCCGCTATGGCCGAGGCTCGAACTTGTGATGGTGGACACCTCAGCCGAGATTCCTTTACCAGCAGACCACGAGGCCCGGTTAGACAGTATATACTTTGGCTTCGAATGCAAATAAATTCGAATAAATAATAACCAAAAATCATTGTATAAGGCTAAGAATGTCTTGTTGTGGCAACGTTGTAAAAAAAAGTCTTGTTATATAACTACACCTTTATAGAAAATCACTTAGCTGACTTAAGAGTATTTTCAAAAAAACTCTCTATATTAGAGTTTGCAAAATTTTATATTTTAAGTTTTAAGTTTTTATTTTCCAAAAACAAAACTTCATATCTAATTTCAAAATTATTTATATTTTACTATATGGTCTTTATATTTGTATAATTAATATAATCCACAAAACTTTTATAAATGACTAGTATATCTATAAAAATATTAAAACAATATTAATTAATAAAATCTTACACTAAAATATAAATTTATAAATAGAAATACATAATTACATATTAAACTACAAGAAAATATCATATTATTTGATAAACTTATTTGGATAGTGCTCCGTTTTCGGTTACACAAAATTGTTTGGATAATATTTTGAAATTTTGGAGGTAACGGGGTAAAATTTACTAAAATATTAGTATTATTGTAATATATAATAATTATGTCTTCATGTATCTTTTAAAAGGTTTTTTTAAATTTATTTTGTAATATTTTTATTGTCTAATTCTAGTTTTACAATAATATAAATCTTATTAAAATTATTTAATTTTATGTGTAAAGCTTGAATTTATAAAAACAAATCTGAAATTTTTATGAGATTTAAAAAAATAAGAATAAAAATGATAAATGAGAAAATTCTTAAAAATAAAAATGATAAATGAGAAAATACTTAAGAATCATAAATATGGTGTGTAATTAGTTTTGCTATTCAAAACTTTAAATCTGAAATTTTTAAATTTCATTTTAGAGAATAAAATATTCTATATTTAAAGTTATAGAATTTTTTTAAGAGATTCTCTAAACATGGATAAACTATTCATCTCGAGGTGTGAACCATATTAATGGACAACTCTATATACAAACCCACTAAACCTTATAATTGTTTTGCGATAACTATCAAGTAACAACGCGCTAAATAAAGCTAAAATTTGCGTCTTACAAAATATAAAGTCCGACCAATTTTTTTGTTCGAGAGATAGCGGCAAAAAGAAAATAAACTTGTTTTGTATAGTAAGTGATTTTTTTGGGACAAGAAACAGTACACAGTGATCATAATAGCAAATCATGTTTTGGGGTGTTTTATGGTTAACTGGGACACAAAATCAGTGGTACGTGGGATTCATGGAAGAAGAGAGATTTTGATCATTGTCTTATCATGAAGAAGACCCATCTATCGAAGAACATGGAACCTATATTCCCTTTTAGGGTTAAAAAGCAAAAAAGTAGCTACGTATCATTAGAAAAGTAAAAAGTAAAGCCAGGGCATAGATATGATTCATACTTCTTATGTGAAAAGATTTTCATTATATCTAATGAAAACACTTAAAAATAGCCGACTGTTCTCTTCAGCAGCTTTTTACGTTTTCAGCTTAGATTCACTATCTTGCAGCTTTATCTTTATCCTATTTTTGTTTGTTTATTGTATTTATACATGATGTTTTCACCTTCTACTCTCTTAAACTTAAAATGCCTATGATATATCTATCTTATTAAAACAGAAGTACACATATAGAATATCCTTTAGTTTTCAGTGTTATTTACAATTGAATGCCACTGAGAATTAAATTGAATTTCCTATTTTAATACTTGTCTTTTTCAGTTTTATTAATGTGTTTTTTTTCTTTCCTATTTTAATGCTTGTCTTTTTCAGTTAGATTAATGTGTTTTTTTATTTCCTATTTTAATGTTTGTCTTTTTTAGTTAAATTAATGTATTTTAATTTTTATTCTTCAACAATTAATAATATTTTAAAGTTATCGTTTTTTGTCAACTTAAAATTGTCTAAACTATTTGAAAATATAAAAAATAGTCAAAAGTAAACATATAAAGTAGATAAACAATAACAAAAACACCAAAAATATTTAAAATATATATTTATTCTCCATCCAAATATTGAAGTTTAGGTATTTTGGCTTACATTACTCAAATTTATATGTTTTGAGAAATTTAAAGTGTATATAAATTTGGGAAAATTGCCAATAGAGAACAAAAAAACAAGGGTGTTGTCCCCTTGGTATAAATCCATCTCATTGTTGTCCTAATGGTATAAATTTTTTCATAATCCCAAAATTAACCTTTCCTTAAGTAATTTAAAATCAAATTAAAACGAAATTAAAAGGTTTATATACATTTATAATGAAAAACTATATAAAAAGATTTCTAAAAAGCAAAAGAAATGAGTAGAAACATTCTTTTTAACATAGCCAACAAAATTCTTTTTAACATAGCCAACATTTTATAAAAATTGCTTACAAAGTTTTATTTTTATAAAATGTTTAAAACGTTAATAAAACTTTAATTAAATAAAATTTTTAAAATTTATAAAAATAAAAATAAAACTTTACAAAATATTTTTGATAAAAACTTTAAACTAACTTTATAAAAAACATTTTACATAGTTTATTTTATATAAATTTTAAAATGTTTGTAACCTTTTTAATTTTATCAAACTTTTTAATAAAAATAAAACTTTTAAAAATGTTTTTAATAAAAAAATTAATAAAAATAAAATTTGTAAACTTTATAAAAAGAAAAAAGCTTTACAAAAAAATTGTACCTAATTTCAGAACACCATATGTTGTATAGATATTTATCATAGAGAACAAGAGTTTGTGAAAAAAAATCAAAAAAAAACTATGGAAAAACCATAGATTAATGAAGAAGACAAGGGAGAATCATTTTTTAAAAAACTTTGACAAGTAAAATCGAAAATAACACGTTTTAGGAAGTTAGAATATTTTTAGGAGATTTTTAGAATATTTCTTTAGCTGAAACTTTCATTAATTTTCGCAAAAATTAGGTAATCTTATCCGTAGAAGGCGCCTTCTAAAAGTTTAGAACATTGAAAAAAATCCAGAACACGCTTTCTACTTTTAGTAGACGGAAGAGTAAACTTTAGAAAACACATTCCGCGAAATTTAGAATACTTAATAAAAGTAGAAGATGCTTCCGGGCGAAAAGTAGATAGTTTTATGATTAGTAGAATGCGCATTCCACATTTTTAGAAAATTAGTAAATAGTAGAATGTACGTTCTAAAAATAGTAGATTAACGTATTTATTTTAGAAATCGCTTTCTACTATACCATTTTCCGTAGAAGGCACTTTCTACCTTTAATATAACGTATTTTCAAATTTTTATTTATGAACTTTTTGAAAAATAAAAAAATACCAGCATGTGTATATAGGTGTTTTATTAATTGTTTATATTTTTAATATTTTTTTTGTTTCACAAAAGTATTTATTTTATTAATTTTCAGAAATACAAAGGGTAAAAAGGAGAAAATTTGGACAAAAAATGATTTATACCAAAGGGACAACACCCTTGTTTTTTTGTTCTCTTTTGGCAATTTTCCCTATAAATTTTGAAATTTAAAATAATTCAAACGGGTTATCCGTATCCGAACCGAATCCGCAAATACCCGAATCAAACCAAAACCAAAATTTATAAATAATTGAATGTTGCTGAAATCTTTAAACTCGGGAATCTCAAACCCAAATAGATTTTAACCGAATCAGTGGGTATCCAAATACACATCCCTAACGTAATCAATGTAAAACGATCAAGTATTACAAATACATCATTTAATATAAATAAATAAAAACTAAAACAGAAAATTAATACATGTGCGGTCGCACGGGTCAAGATCTAATACCATGTTAAAACTCTAGGCTTCTAGCTAAGTTTGGACGTTCGGTGGCCCATTCGGTATCGGTCCGGGTGATTCGGATTTTCGAATTTTTGATGTTATGTTCAGAACTTTCATTCGGTTTTTACTAATTATCGGATCGGGTTTGGTTCGGTTTCTTCTGGGTTTGGATCGGATCGGATGTAACCAATGTTTAAGTTCGTCCAAGTTTTTTCTTTTAAACCTCAAAAATTGATAATTTTTTTAAAAATATATAAATTATTTACAAATCTAATTAAATATTAGTTAAACTATCTAAATTAATTAAAAAGTATTCAAAATAACAAATTAAACAAACTACAAAAATATTTTGGATACTCTAAAATATTTAAATCACCTTATAAAAGTATTAACATCTTTAACTAATTTTGGATATTTTCGGATCCTAATTCGGATTTTGGTTCGGTTCGGGTTATAACCAAATCCTAAAGTACTAAGTTCATAAATTCCGTTCGGATATTTTTGTATAATAGTTCGAATTCGGTTTTTCTAGTTCGAGTTTAGGTAGGTACTTCATGCTGAGGTAAAAACGACAAAGCCTAGTTCTAAGTCTTTCTATAACTGGTTTATTATCTGGGAGTTTTTAGGAATCGAGTTATTTAGTATTGGACCTTGACAAAACAGATGCATTTCTATACTTAAGTAAAAGTTAGAAAAAACAGTTATTTTTTATTCCGGGCCTGCCAAATAAAATATAGTATGTCTTTACAGTGAATGATATTCAAACCCAACAGGCCAACACAGACTCGCCTTTAACTAAGTTCCGAATTATCCTGAATACGTATTTGATGCACATGCACGTCTGAGTCAATCTCCAACGTATAGGCTCGACCGCTCGAGGAAGTTCGTCCCGAAGGAGTCTGAGGTGGAAGAGGTGTTACCTAGCTGGATTAGTTACATGTTGAGATCCTGCAATTGTAATATGGTATAATTGAACCCTTAAAAGGTTCTACAGTATTTTTATGGATATAACGGTCTGTTAATCATGATGGAAAAGAGTGTTTCAAAAAAAAAAAAATCATGATGGAAGAGATAAATGCACATCATTAGTTACGGAGTCTCGATCTTATATTTCCCCAAGACTAATTACCATATATCCAACCTTTTCTTTAGCGTAGACTTTAGTCTGAGTAAGCTTAAAGCATCTTTTTAGTAGGTTTGTTATATAAATTTTCAAATTGACAAATTGATCTAGCTAATTGGATAAAATTTTGCTGACAAAAAACGTTATATATTCGACCACCAAGTGCCAAAGTCGGGCAAATAATGACTCGGTTATATATATATATGTGTGTGTATATATTATATACATACAGTAAAAATATGTTAGAACTTCAAAAATTTATTAATTTATAGGGTTAGTAATTTAAAAAAAATCTCCTTTTTTATTTATATTTTAAAAAATATTTTTATTGTAGAAATATAAAAATAATATTTTTTATGATATTATACATATAGGTTAAAATTTGAATAGATAAGGTTGAACTATTTTTATTAGATTATTGATGTATTTCATGTATGATAATTACATATCTTAGGATAAAAATTCACTCTTATATGTAGTTTGATAAAATTATAAATAAAATTAGAGATAAAATTTAATTTGAAGAAAGATAACCAAAAATGAAAATTATGTATGTTTATATAAATTTAAATATACAATAATTATTAGTTTATGATTTTAATGGGACCATATATTTACCTAAATTGTTTTAAAATATTATTATCTTAACGAACTATATCATATTTTACATCGGTCCAACTTGAGACCAGAAAAACTTATTAATTTATACTATTTATTAATTTATCAAATATTAATTTTTATATATATATATATAAATTTATTGAGTATTAATTTATAGAATTTCTATTGTATTAATTTTATCTATTGTTTGTTTGAGAGTTTAAAACCCAAATTAATCCACAGAAAGCCTTAAACATTTAGGTTTTCTTGATAATAAAAAAATGCCAAATATCATTTGAAATCAGTAGTAAAAAGACTCGCACTCCCAAAAAAAATATTTATAAATGAACCCACCAACCAATAAAATCACCAGTATTTGGTTCATATGATCTACAGATACATGTGATTTTTTTATTATATTTATATCTTTATTAAAACAGAAACATTCTATAAACCCAATTTTTTAATATTTTAAATTAAATACATTCTTCTATTATCGATTAATTATGTAAATAATATGAACAAAATAATAACTAATCGTGTATCCAAATAATATAATATTAAGTATCATTTTTAATAGCTTTTATCAATTTTCTTTCAAATTATTTGATAAATCTAAAACATTCAAATAATTTATGAAAAATCGAGAAAAATAAGTATAACTTAATTTTGCATGTTTACATACTAAAAAACAATTTCAATCATTATCAAATAAATTAAACTAATGAATTATTTTATTTAAATCTTCATAAATAAAAAATTTCATTCATTTAAAATTTAAAATAAACTTCATATTGAATTAAATACTTTACTAAAATAAAATGCAATAGTTTGACATCAAAAAAATATTAAAATTAAAATTATCAAAATATATCATACAATTAATCAAATAAATTACAAATATTTTATTTAAAAAATCCAGAATGAAAAGAATCAAATAACTAAAAAGTATATTAAATAATATATTATACATATATTATTATCTGAATAATAATTATTATAATTTGAAGATATATTTTATCAAAACAAAATAATCTGAAGATATATTGAAAATAACTACATTGTTCGAAATATATGTTATCCGAAGATAAATTTTTAACGCTGATTATAGACATCTAGTTTAAACTAATTATAATATGAACTAACTTATTGGCAAGATAAATTACACAAAATAATTATAATAATGTTAATTAAGCTACATAAAATAAACATAATACAAATCAAATCACTTTTAACATTAGACAACATTCAATTAATTAAAAATATTCAATTAATTTATAAAGTTTATTTAATCAATTTAAAATAAAATTTGCATTGTTACGCAAATCGTGTTCTAGTTCCCTATAAAGTTGAGTAAAAAGTAGGAATGGCTTTATAGGACTAGTTATAAGATTAATTGATGGTTTGTTTTCTTACTTAATTTATGAGATAATGTATCAGTTTCAAGTTGATTTACTCATTCCACAAATTTAACTATTTCTTCCATCACTAATTAATTTAGGGAAAATTGCCAAAAGAGAACAAAAAAACAAAGGTGTTGTCCCCTTGGTATAATATCATCACGTAGTTGTCCCTATGGTATAAATCTTTTCATAATCCCAAAACTAACCTTTCATTAAGTAATTTAATAACAAATGTAAATTATAAAATAAAATAATAAAAAAGTATTTAAAAAGGTTTTCGCAAGGCAAAAGAAATGAAAAAAAAAAAAAATGACACCCTTGTTTAATACCTTTTCATTTGTCTCTCTCTCAGACCTCCGCCTCTTTTCTCTGTCGAGAACCAAACCCTAAGACGATTTGGTCGCCGTCTCCGGTGACATCTCCGCCTCTCTCTATCTCCGGTGTAAACCCTTCGTCCGTCCCCTTCTCTGAGCCTCTCCGTCTCTCCACCTCTCCCTCTCTCTCTATCTCCGCCTCTCTTTTCTGCACCACACTACTCTATCTCTGTGTTGCATGATATAGTGAGATGGTGTTGAGTGGGTTGTGTATATCAAGAATGGCCAGAGGAAGACTATCCACCGTATGCAAATGGACCTGGATATGTTCTATCTTCTGACATTGCACGCTTCATCGTGGAAGAGTTTGAGAGACACAAACTACGGGTAAGGAGAAGAGAGAATCTTATCTAATTGTGACACACCTCTTTTGTCAGTTTTTATATTCATTCTTTTTTTGTTGATGTGAATATACACCAGCCGTTCAAGATGGAGGACGTGAGTGTGGGAATGTGGGTGGAGCATTTCAAAAACACATTAAACCCAGTGGACTACAGACACAGTCTTAGATTTTGCCTGTTCGGTTGTGTTGAGAACTACTACACAGCTCATTACCAGTCGCCAAGACAGATGATATGCTTATGGGACAAGCTCTTAAGACAGAACAAGCCTGAGTGTTGTAACATGAGATGATTGATTGTCGAGGGAAACACTTAACGTTTTCTAAGATATAATATGCCTTTAAGCGTGCTGTAGAAAGCCAATTTTGCAAGCTTACCATAGAGAGACTCTGGACCTCACTTCCACTGGTCTGCAAGCTTTAAAGCCTATTCTAATCTGTCACGGATAAGTGGAGAGAAGAGTAAGGGGACAAGATATAGTCTTGCTGTTTATTCACTTTGTGAATCAGTTAATTTAATTTTCATGCCTTTATAAGGATTCTCCATGGCTACCACATGCTAGGTAGGATTAAAGACAGTGAACATGTTCATTTTGGTTAATACAACGTTGGAAAAGGAGTTAATAGTACACTGAGATTAACAACATTTCACAATGTCAATAACATACATCTGTAAATGTCTCCTCAATTTGTCACATTCATCGTTACATGTATGTGTTGTGTATTTTCTCAAAACATCCCTGATCATACAAATTTGAATAACAAAGCCACATACAATTACACTAACAAAGCCAGCAGAATCAAAGACAAAGACACCAAGCTTCCATGGAAACCATAAATTGATGAAGAAGACAAGGGAGAGTTTTTTTTTTTAATTTTTAACAAGTAAAATCGAAAATAACACGTTTTAGGATGTTAGAATATTTTTAGGAGATTTTTAGAATATTTCCTTAAATGAAATTTTCATTAATTTTCGCAAAAATCAGGTAATCTTATCCGTAGAAGGCGCCTTATAAAAGTTTAGAACATTGACAAAAATCCAGAACACGCTTTCTACTTTTAGTAGACGGAAGAGTACATTTTAGAAAACACATTCTGCAAAATTTAGAATACTTAATAAAAGTAGAAGATGCTTCGAGACGAAAAGTAGATAGTTTTAGGATTAGTAGAATGCGCATTCCATTTTTTAGAAAATTAGTAAATAGTAGAATGTACGTTCTAAAAATAGTAGATGAACGTGTTTATTTTAGAAATCGCTTTCTACTATACCATTTTCCGTAGAAGGCACATTCTACCTTTAGCAAAACGTATTTTCAAATTTTTATTTATCAACTTTTTGAAAAAAACAAAAATACCAGCATGTGTATATATGTGTTTTATTAATTATTTATATTTTTAATATTTTTTTATTCATAAAAGTATTTATTTCATTAGTTTTCAGAAATACAAAGGGTATAAAGGAGAAAAATTGGACAAAAAATGATTTATACCAAAGGGACAACACCCTTGTTTTTTTGTTCTCTATTGGCAATTTTCCCATTAATTTAAAAGACTCCTTACCTCAGTGACAAATAATTGAGTTGGGTAATGATTCATAATACAATAATAAGTTTACAGGATAAGACGAAACAAAGTCTTTTTTCCAGGATGTCTAAAAGTCCAAAACGTTAGTAATAAACTTACTCTACTAGTTAACTTCAACAAAGCATATCCACTCTCTCTATATATGCACAAGTTACATGAAGTTGTCATAAAAATAGTATTCCCTTATTTTTAACAAGTACTAGAAAACAACATGAACACATTTCTTTGGCTTGTCCTCATCTTATTCTATATGATCTCAGCGGCCACATCTGCCACTCTTACCGTGAACTGGTCCCTAGGCACCGACTACACTCCGCTTGCCACCGGAAAGACTTTTTCCATCGGCGATACCATCGGTGACTCATTTCTTAACTCCCTCGAGACTTACTGACTAATAGTTACTTGACTATTTTCTTTACATATGTATATTTTTATTAGATTGAGTTGAAATTTTAATTTAGAAAACAATAGAAAATCCTTATCCGGAAATAAGCTCGTTTTATCGAGGTGATAAATGAATATCATGACACAGTGATTTTTCTTTATGTAGAATGAACATGTAAACCTAAGAATAATCAAAATTTACTTGAGAAACAAGTATACACCGTTTATATAATAATATGGATTCACAATTGTGTTACTCAGTTTTTAGCTATAGTTCGGGTCACACTGTGGACGAAGTGAGCGAGATTGACTACAAGAGCTGTACCTTAGGGAACTCCATTACATCGGACAGCAGCGGAACAACGACCATAGATCTCAAGACCACTGGTCCTCGCTACTTCATATGTGGAATCCCCGGCCATTGTTCCACCGGTATGAAGCTAGCCGCACTACAAAAAAAATCTACATTGATAGCATATTGTTATAGCACGTTTTACTGAACTGCTATCGTAGATGACTTAAAAAAATTTGTATTATATAACAGCGTTGGATAAACGCTATAATAGATGAAAACTTAAAATAACACTTAATTAATGCTATTCTGAAAATAAAGTGAGCGGGAAGATAAAATTCCTGATACCGCCAATACTTAGCGGGTAATTAGATGTAAGCGTCAAAAATATTATTTAAGCGGTTTAAGTAATACTATCAAAAACATATAATAACATTTTTATAATGCTAAGAAAATCTACTAATGCTATGAAAAGCTATTCGAACCCCTAAATCACAAACATGGTTTTCAAGCCTAAACTCTATATACAACCCTTAAGATTCTAATTTTTTCATATTTTAACTTCAAATTTAAAATTAAACTCAAAATTTCATGTTCTTAATCTTAAACTATAATTTACTAAATACATATCTTTTATCTTGAATGGAACCCTACATCCTAAATCATAATTTCAAACATAAACTACACATTCAATACTCTAAGTATAAAATTCAAATCTAAATTATTAAAAATTTAACTACAAATCTTATATATATTCTTCAAATCTATTATTTTCCAACTTTAATCTAGAATACTAAACTTTAACCCTAGACCTCATATTCCAACATCCAAACCTTAAAACACAAAAACAAACTTTACTCTTAATCATAATTTCTTTTAAACCATAAAATCTAAATTTAAAAATTTTTGGCATTAGAATCAAACATACAAATTTATAAATGAAATACAAATCAGATTGAATTATAAATCAGATTTCAGTATAAACATACAAACTTTTAAAATGATGACCAAAATCTTAATCTTGATATCAATCTAATATTTTCAAATTTAAACATCAATTCTTAAAATAAATCAATTTCTTATGTTCAAAAAGTAAAACTTTAAGTTTAAATTATAAACTACAAAATATAAACTGTTATATAAGATATAAGTTTTGATCAAAAAAATAAATGTAAGATATAACTAAGAAAAGTTATTTTAAAATTTTCGGCATTAGAATCAAACATACAAATTTATAAATGAAATACAAATCAGATTGAATTATAAATCAGATTTCAGTATAAGCATACAAACTTTTAAAATGATGACCAAAATCTTAATCTTGATATCAATCTAATATTTTCAAATTTAAACATCAATTCTTAAAATAAATCAATTTCTTATGTTCAAAAAGTAAAACTTTAAGTTTAAAGTATAAACTACAAAATATAAATTGTTATATAAGATATAAGTTTTGATCAAAAAAATAAATGTAAGATATAACTAAGAAAAATTACTTACAAACAAATTATCAAATACTAAAGAACAAAACAAAAAGAAAAATAGAAAAAGAAAGACAAAATTTTCTGGCCAATAAGATTCAGATACATGGATCACACTTTTTAGCCATTGGATTAACTTACATCTAAAGGTTGAGATTTATGCTTTTTATTTTTTGATTTTTTGATTTTTTCCTCTCTCTCTCTCCACGGCAGATCTCATTCTCTTCTCTATCTTTTTTTCTATTCACTCTTCATCTTCTCCTTCTTCTCTTTCACTCTCTAATCTCATATCTCTCACCTCTCACCTCTCCCATCTCTGTCCCACCACGTCTCCTTCTCGCCTCACCACCACTGCGTCTCATCCTCTGCTCATCACCACCGCGGTCGCCTTCCCACCCCCACCACGGTCTCTCTCTCACTATTTTTGTATCTGATGTTTTATTATGGATCTGATTTTTTTTTGTGGAGGAAACAAGGTTCATGGTGTTTCTATTTCTCTGTCTCTCTCTGTCGAATTTATTTATTTTTGTTCTTGGTCGTGAGCAGAGATACTCCCCCGGTCTGTGGTCGTGAGCGGAGTCTCCGGAAGTGGTCGTGAGCGGAGTCTCTGGAGTCACCGGTGAGGATCAGAAGAATAAGAATCGGTGCTTCTTTTGTTCTTAGTAGATACAGGTGGTGAAGGAAGATGAAGAAGCTTAATGGACGTGATTGAAGGCGGCTGGAGTTTTCTTTTTCTTTTTAGGTTTAGTGTTTTTTTTTGTTTAGGGTTTTCCGGTTTAGTTTAAACCGAATTGGATAAACCGTTGTGGTTTACTTTATTTTTATTTTTTCTGGTTTAGTTTTGTAAACCGAAATTTATTTATCAATAAATTTTATTTTATTTTTAATTATAAAAAAATGGGTTTAATTTTAATTTTTTTTTTTAATTTTAGAATGACCTATCATGGCACGAAATATGAACCATTATTTAATTTAATAATAGCATTCAAATATTGCTATTGTATCTCTATTTTTTGTAGCGTTACGAAAATGCTATCGTAGAAGGGGTACCTATGATTGCTGCCGCATACATAGCATTTGGTAAAACGCTATCAAACCCCTAACATAGCATAAAACCCGCGCTAACAATGGACATATTTCTTGTAGTGCCGTCACCGTCGCTTCAGACTCTTCAACTAATGTAGGCGGTGGCACAACCACACCAACCCCTTTCATCGGAGGTGGTAGCACCACCACACCAACCCCTCTCACCGGAGGTGATGGTTACGTTCCCACGACCACACAGGCTATTCCTTGTGGTGGTTGGGCCGTGTCTTCTCCGTTATGGGCTATGATTGTGACTTGGACCATTCTGTTTTATGCCTTGGATTTGTCTTAGTTGACAATTTATTATACGAGTGTGTTGTAGTGTTAGCTACCAAAATGTATTTGTTACATGTAGAATGGTTCGTCTTTTCTCTTTAAAACATACTGAACTTGGACACAAAAGAATAACAAGATTGTCATGTCTGTATGTGAAAGCATCTTATGTGTATGATGCTCCCTAAAGCATCAGATCCGCCGTCTCACCTAATTAGGTGGATTCCACTGGATCTCTCCTACATCCAAGCAGTCCATCGAAATATAAACATTGTAACCACTCGAGATCTCTTTATGTACCGACAACAACAGAATTAATATCGCTTGCATTGTGTTTTTTTAACCAAGACGGATTTCTAAAGAATAAATGCATCTGGATTATACATCAAATATCTTGATTCAAGGACTTTTACATGGGTGTTTCAAAAAAAATGTTTAAAAAAGGACTTTTACATGTTAGTTTACCTTGACCGTTGTTTACATTCTAAATATAAGTTGAAAATTACATTTTATGAACATATCAAAATCATTTTACATTCTAAATATAAATTGAAAATTACATTTTATGAACATATCAAAATGAGAGCTATGTGTGTATGTATGATTGATCTGATAACATATACTCTCTCCGTTTCAATTTATTTGTCGTTCTACACTTCGACACAAAGATTAATAAAACATTTAATTTTGTATATTTACTAGATAAAAACATCATTATCAATACACCTAATTAGATTTCAACCAATAGAAAAATAGATTAGATTAAAAAGTCAATAAATTTTGCATTGAAATCATAAAACGACACTTATTTTGAAACGAAAATTTTGCTCCAAAACGACATATAATTTGAAACGGAGGGAGTATTTAATTTCATCAAGACATTGATACATCATTTATTTTGGTCGTTACTATGGAAGAGTAAGTTTTTAGTTTTTACAAATTTAATTGCCTTTTGCTTAACCACTTCAAAAAGTATCTTATACTAATAGAATAAAATATGGTAAGTATGAACCGGTTACCACTGTCTTTTTGGCTTTCTAGGAAAATATTAATAACAAATAGAAAAAGAAATATCTCGGAAACATCATTCAGAGATCATAACCAGCTTGCAAGCGCCTATAAATGAACACAAACAACATAGGAGACAACGGCGAGAAGAAGAAAACAAAAAACACACATTAAGTCACCACCAGTAACAATGGCTAGCGTTTTTCTCATCAGTAGCAGAAACAGAAGATCCCTACGAACAACAACAGATTCGAAATACAAGAATCTTACGTTGAAAAGATCAGAGTCTTCTTCTGACAGCAACTACTCATGCAAGAAGCATCCGAAGCACAGACAATCTCCTGGAATATGTTCCCTCTGTCTCAGTGAGAGCCTCTCCAAATTGTCTCTCGATTTCTATGACTATAGCTCAAGCATGACCTCGTCTTCTTCAAAAAACGTGGCTAAAACGGTTTCGTCTTGCTCCTCGGCTTCTTCAGAATCAGAATCAGATTATTCTTCGACGGCAATCTCTTCTTATTACTCCTCGGTCTCGTCTTGTTTGTCTCCTTTGCAACATCGATACAGTGAGATCGTAGTTAATAAGAAAAAGAAGAAGCATCCCAAGAAACAAAATTTCCTCTCTAGATTATTTCTGTAATTATTATTTACCATATTTTTGGTGTAATATATATTCATTTTTATTTGTTATTCAATCCCGGAAATACAGAGTTAGAATAGCATCAGAAAATCTCAACAATCTTTTGACAGAAATAAGATCTTACCAAATAATTAAATTTATAAATGTCGATTACAAAGCGGAGAGATCTATGTCAGAACTATGTGCATTTTCATTTCTCAAATAGCAAATGTCTTTTAACAAGTTTGCAATAAAATGTAGAATAAATTCTATTTTAAATTCTTGAATTTTATTTAGAGAATTTCCAACTCTCCTCCATATTTGTCTCTACAATATCATTTAGAACCAAAACTACTCCAATTATATTCTGTTTTTTCTTCTAAAATAGAGATTGCTATATTTTCCTCTATCTATAGAGGAAGAAATAGCATTACTCTATATTTTGCTCTATATTTTGGAGATTTCTATTTCAGAGAAATACATCGAAGCAAATCACATTTCTATTATTGAATTTCTCTATTATAAGAGAAAAAATAGCAAAATATATTAGAGATGGTCTTATAATGTGTTTAAGTTGCAGCGGCCTTAAAAACACAATGAAAACTAAAGCTGTGATTGGTTGGCACATGACATGACCAGTTGGCATGTTGTGCTTCATCTATCCAGGTTTGGTATTACAATTTTTTTGGTCAAAATGTTAAAAAGTTTGGTATTACAATTGGTCAAATTTAATAACTAGCCTAAAACGTACCATCACAATACATATTACATAAATGATAAATGTAATTAAATTTTTCTTTATTCCTTTTAACAGAAAGAGGTAATCCAATCAAGCTAGATATCTTTCTTCACAAAACATGCATTCCGTAAAAAAAGCGAAACAATGTAAACTTCACCAAAGCTTAGGCAAAAAAAATATATGAAAAAAATGTAAACGTTTAATATTTGTAAAATTAGTAAATCATCTGCAAATCTACAGTACATTAGAAAACGGCAGTAAGCAAAAAGTAACCTTGGGACTCGAAAAGCTTTGATCACAGCTCCCGAGATCTGCCTTGAAAACTTGCTTGTTACGTGGAGTCGTGGACTATGAGCTGTGGTAATTAATACGAGTACTTGTAATCACTAATCACTAGTTAATGATAAGCTTCAAAATAATACTATAAAAAGACATGAGATCGTGGAGTAGGTGGCTAAATGTTAAAAGAGGGAGTAAGGAGGAAACTAGTGGGTGGGTTGTACAAACAGAAGATGTACAACTGAAGTGGTCAGTTCATGTCTGAGAAGTAGTGATGGATATCTACTCAGCCGTTTTCCACGAACATTCTCTCTTTCTCTCTATCTCCCACGTGATGTCACGACTTCTTTCCGTACCATCTCAAAACGAATAGACGCTATTGACTCTTCCGTACTAATATTTCGTTGATATCTCGAGTTTATCATCTAATTTTCTTTGGTATAGTAAGTCAGTAACATACTTGCTGGTACATATATAATCTTCTTTGTATGTTTTTTTCAGTAAAGTTAAGAAAACTATTCCCACATACTGTGTATATATGTGTGTATATATATATATATATCTTTTCTGTTAAGTTCCAACATTTGATACCTAAAACTTGGATTGTTAATTTAACGATTGGGAATGTGCTTTAATGTAATCTGACAATAGATGTTATATTTCAAGACCTACAACACGAAGATACAATTCGGAAAAATGATTCTAATAATATTAATATTCCAGTTTAGCAGTTTCATTTTTGAAGAAATATGAAAATAATATAAGCAATGCAGACACATTGACCAGAGTTAATTAATTACAGTAATGTCAACTATAGTAATACCACGGCTCTTAGCTGTGCACTGAGCCGACATGTAGAAGAGTCCTAGTTAAGAGTTTTCTACATGTTGTCGATTAGGCGCTGTCTGAGCTGGATAACTTTTTGTCATTCGGCCTTAAGATTTTAGGGATTGTAAGCAATTTAATAAAAATTTCAACAAATTTTTTTAAAATAAATTTAGGAGTCTATATCTATATAAATTTATTCAAAAATTTTGAGGGCCTTAGTTCCATTTGGCTCTGCCCAGGACGACTAGCCCTGCTCCTTGCCTACCATTTTAGTATTCTATTTAGAGCGAGAGAAGTAAATAACCGGATATATAACTTCGTTTTCTATTTAGAGCGAGAGAAGTTTTTTTGTTTTTTTGTTTTTTTTTTTTTTGAGCGAGAGAAGTTAGCTCAAATATGTTACTGACATTCAGCATTTGCCATCTCTTTGTAGGCGCATGCGAAGCTTGTTAGTATTTCTTACGCTAATCGTGGTGGTTGCGGTTTTGATTCTAACATGGAAGATGGCACCAATCACTTGGCATTGAAAAGTAACACATGGCGAATAGACAATTTGTCTTTGCAATGAAGTTTTAGAAGTTATTATACACTCGAAAACTCAAAATAAAGAATATATTCTTGTCCTACTTCCTCTACCTGATCTTTTATGTAAGGGTTACATGTAATAAATTTTTATATAACGATACACTGTCCTTTTACAAATATAGAAATCGTCTCCTCCTCTCACCATTAAGACACCTCTTATCTCTCTCTGTAGATCAGGTCAAATGTCACGTGACCCTTCTCTTACCCTTTTGTCTTCTTACCACATCTTTAAAAATAGAATACAAAGATGAAAGACCCAATCAAAAGTCAAAAGAAATATCCTAATCGATGCATTTGATTGAAATCTATACTTCCTTTTTTAGCAAAACACATCTACTACCGTTATAGAAAGCTCATTCACACACCATCGAAACACAATCAAGATCCAGTTATTCAGAATCGTTATTTCTTGAATGTTTTCGTTTGTATCGCTCTCACAGAAATGCGACGGCGGAGGAAGGCGCTTGTGGTGTTGGTGATACGGAGATTACTAACATGTGCCATATGCATAATCGCATTACTTGGCTTTCTCACCGTACACATCTACGTTGCTCCTCTCAACAGACTCCCTAGGCTTCATCTCAACAAACACGCCTCTGGTGTCCGTAACCAATCTCTAATATCTCAAGAAGATTTCGATATTTTTTTTAAAACGCATGATCCGTTTTGTCACAAGGCGAGAATAGTACTACAATCTTAACTCGTTTTCCGGGTTTGATTATGTGTTCAGCAGCGAGGACATATCAATTACGAAAAATCCATTACAGAACAAAGCTCCACGAGGAACCTATCTCGTCGGGAAACGATTGAATCTCCATTCATTTCTAATCCCAAGGTTCAATAATAAATACGACATTTCTTGGCATCTTCTTGCTTGAAGTAAAGCTTTGAACGTTGGCTATCAATGTGGTTTTGTTTAAACGTGTGACTGACTCTTTGTCAAATTTCAGGAGAATGTGACTCATGATCAGAGATTAACATCTGAACACATCAACAATACGCATGAGATATCTCCACCTCATTTCGTGACAATCCCTTCCTTCTCCAAGGTACAACTTATGGGTGGGCAAATATTAGTTGCTTCATGCTTGTAAGTAAATATTTTTATTAATAGGGGTAAATTAAACACAATTATCTTTATGATTGGTTTGTTTGTTTGAAGATGAGTGAAACTAGAAGACAGTGTTCATGTATATAAATAGACACAAATCTACTATGCTTAGAGCTAGTTTCAATAGTGCATATTAACGTAGAACACTACATCATGTTGCTTTCGTGTTTTTCACTCTTTTAGATTTGACAGTTGAACACTACAAGCGGGACACAAGATTTTGATAAGCTTTGGAAACATCCACCTAACCGCAACTTCGTCCCTTGTGTCAATCCCAATCCTAATTACATATGTGAGAAACACATATCCATCTGGTTTGGTTTCTTACGTAACCAAAACTGACTAATGAATTAAAAAAATTTACATACTCTTTTGGTTATTTGTTTCCTCAGCTCCATTGGAGTCTAGAGGCTATCTTCTTGTTCACACGAATGGCGGTCTTAACCAGATGCGTGCTGGGGTAAGTGTGTATAGTATTACTTTTTGTGTTACGATCTGAACTCACAATTATTAAAATCCTTATGGCTATGTGACAACACTTTACAGATATGTGACATGGTAGCTATAGCTCGTATTATAAATGCCACACTTGTAGTCCCGGAGCTCGATAAACGATCTTTCTGGCAAGATACTAGGTTAGCTCCATGTTACCATTTTTTTCTTTCTTTTCTTAGCATCTCTTGAACTTTTTTAACATGTTTTTTTTTATGTTCCTCATTTTGTATTGATCCAGTAAATTCTCTGATGTATTTGATGAAGATCACTTCATTAGTACTTTATCTAAAGATATAAGAGTCATCAAGAAGCTACCAAAAGGTATAGATGGACTCACAAAGGTGGTTAAGCATTTCAAAAGCTATTCAGGATTGAGATATTACCAAAATGAGATAGCTACCATGTGGGATGAATACAAGGTGATCAATCATATTGCTTCTTTTGTGTAAACTGTTATGAATTGTAATGTTCTCTTCCTTCACTCTCAGGTGATCAGAGCCGCTAAATCCGATTCTCGTCTAGTTAACAATGGTCTACCTCCAGATATCCAAAAGTTGCGTTGCCGTGCTTGTTATGAGGCTCTACGCTTCTCCACTAAAATCAGATCAATGGGACAAGTAAAAATATTGATTCCCTACTATAACCATCTCATATGATCATATATATCTTCTTCTCTCTAACAGTTGAGTTATTTGCCAGATTTTGGTCGATAGGATGAGATCTTATGGTCTATACATCGCGTTACATTTGAGATACGAGAAAGACATGCTGGCATTTAGCGGCTGCAACCACGGTTTATCTGCTTCTGAAGCTGCTGAGCTAAGGAAGATAAGGTAACCAAAACAAAACAAGAAAACGTTACATGTTTGTGTAATTTTTTTTCAAATAAGAAGATTGAGTGTTTAGGAAGAACACAGCGTATTGGAAAGTTAAAGACATTGATGGGAAAGTACAAAGACTCAAAGGGAATTGTCCATTGACTCCAAAAGAAGTTGGGATTTTACTAACAGCTTTAGGATATGAACCAAACACACCTATATATATAGCTGCTGGTGAGATTTACGGTGGTGAGTCCCGGTTAGCAAGTCTTGGCTCTCGTTTCTCCATGTTAATGAGTAAGGTACTACTACAACTTTTCAAGCTTTTGGTTTGTTACTATTTTACTAATGAACTTGACTAATGACTGACCATTTTTTGTGATAATGATAGGAAAAGTTGGCAACAAAAGAAGAGCTTAAACCTTTTATGAACCACTCAACTCAAATGGCTGCACTTGACTACATTGTTTCAGTCGAAAGCGATGTATTTATTCCATCGTATAGTGGAAACATGGCGAGAGCTGTTGAAGGGCATCGCCGGTTTCTTGGTCACCGGAAAACAATATCTCCTGACAGGTGACAATTGTGTGTTTTTCTGTTGTTGTAAGTCATGGAATCTTTAGTTACATTTTGTTTGTGTTTGTGATTCAGGAAAGGCCTTGTGAGGTTGATAGACAGAATTGGAAGAGGAAGTGAGAAAGATAAAAGTAACGTGTATGAAAGAATCATAGAGATTCACAAAACTCGGTAAGCAAAAAAAAAAACAAGTGTTTTAATTCAGTACTACTGATCTCTCCACATAGTAAGCTGTGGTAATAATACAGACAAGGATCACCGAGGAGGAGAAAAGGACCTGCTTCAGGAACAAAGGGTTTGGAGAGACATCGTTCGGAGGAATCTTTTTACGAAAATCCATTACCGGACTGTCTCTGTCAGAGAGACCCAAGTAGAGTGAGATGATGGTTAAAATGAGATAAAGGATTTAACAGAGGGCTTGTTGGATCTGCTACTGCGTCTTGGCATTCACACGACAAAGTTAACTATAGTTATAAACATACAGCATTTATAGAGGAAACCACCACTTATGATGGATGAATCAGATGTAATCACACTGTTTTGGTGAATGAGTGATAGATATACCATTTTCTTATATTTTTGAACTATTATTCACTATCCCATAAAATGTCTTGAACATTTTCGATGGGAAATAATATAATCAGAGGAAGAACAGCATATCAAAACAGGATGATCCTCAAAACTTGAGTTGTAACATAAAATGTAAGGAAAAAAATTGAGACTATAAGTGTTAAATTCTCACATTTTTTTTATGATGAGGAACCAACCAGATATGCTGGTTTTGTAAGAATCTTATCAGCGTAGTTCGGGTGACTATTATGAAGTGTAACAAGAGCAAGAGAGGATGATGATTCTTCTTTGAGGCAGGAGTTGTCTTAAAGAGGACCAGGGAAAGTTCCATTCTCTCTTTGCTCGTTCCACCTATCAACCTACAACACACAGAAGAAGATAGTCTTTGCTGTATCAGGAAGCAGAGAAGCAGTAGCAGGTCGATAACGGAGAGAAGGAGGTTAAGTAATATACCCATTCGCCGGGGCAAAGAGATCGATAAAACTTTGAAAACTTATCGCACTCGGGAGCATCGTCACCCTTGGCAGCTACACATCTGGTGATTTGAAAACACACAATCAGAAGACTTAGCCATGAGGAGAGAGATCAAAATTTAGGGAATTAGAAAATGGAAAAGAATAGAGAAGAAGACCGATTTTTATAAAAACCTGTGATATTCAATGTAACGTGTGAAACAATGCCTGGTTTGGTTTGTTGTCGGGAAACGGAAATCAGCAGGAGCTGTCTCAAGCTGAAAAGAGAAGCACATCAAAGTTAGTCTCTCTCATTTCTCGGGGTGTGATTGGGTAAAAGACAATATACCTTGATCTCATCAGGAGTCTCCTCAGCAACTTCTTCAGTAGTGTTTTCTTCTTCAGTAGTCGCAGGAGGAGCCTCTTCAGAAGTCACTTCCGTGGAAGCAGGAGACTCAGACTTGTCTTCAACAGCTTCCTCAGAGGGAGAATCTTCCTTGGCTTCAACCTCTTCAGCTTGAGTAGTAGTAACTTCAACAGGCTTCACTTCTTTCTCCAGATGATATTGCTGAGGCCATATAGGAACCAATGGTTTTCCCCAGATAAAAGAAAACAGAATTTGTTATTTGTAAGATAATGGAATTCTATTTTGTTACAAACTGATGACACATGATCACTCCACTCCACAATCAAAACATATCTCTTTCTAGTTCAATGCATTCTGCAAAATGTTTTTTTATTTCTCAGAGAACATAAAAAAAAATCCTTGTTGAAAAAATCAATCTGTTTTTGGTCGGCAAATGACTGAATAGAGAAAGATATATCGAAAGTTCCGCTCCTTCTCGAAATGAATCAGATCTACCTAAATCAGCTGATTCTTTTCAGTAGATCGGATGAAGAAGAATTCAAAACTGAGGATCGGCGAGAGAAGAATACCTCGGAGAGCGACGGAGTTTGAGCAGCAACTGAGTCCGCCATTGAAGTGTGTGAACTCAGGAGAGCGACTGAGGATCTTTTGATAGTTCGGTAGGTTTAAGCTCTCTCTCTCTCTCTCTCTCTCTCTCTCTCTCTCTTTCTCTGGACTATTTTTCTAACAGAACAAAACGAGTTTTGTTTTGAAACTTAAGTGGGCCTCAATTTTCTAAATCAGCTTTAGGCCCAGTATACACAGTTTATTCGAGGAATTTAGTTCTGTAAATAAATAATTTTGTATAGGAAAAAGAAAAGAAGTGAGATCAATTCAACACATGCATTGCTGCGGTGCGGTACCCTGTCAGTCTGTCACTAATGATTCGTGGATGGAAATTGCTGATGTATATGTCCATTTGTTGAATGATGCATTATACTTGTGATGATGAACTGTTAGACAAAAATAAAATAAAAGTTGTGATGATGAACTTGAAATGAGAGGAAAAGACCAACTCCTATTGTCATGAAATTTATTTGGAAGGTTATAGACAATTCAAAAAAAAAAAAGAAGGAATTTACAATTTGTTTATGTCGTTAACCTTCTAAATAGGTTTCTTAGATATTTACAAATATTCATTACTGGTCAAAAGGATAAATGATTTTTTTGTCAAAGTTGAAAAATGACAGAGTTGTTTACAAAATTGTCGTGCTTCATATATACTCCCTCCGTTTCAAATTATATGTCGTTCTAGAACAAAATTTTTGTTTCAAAATAAGTGTCGTTTTCAGTTTTCAATGCAAAATTTATTGAAAATATTCTCTATTCTATTTTTATATTGGTTGATGTGTATTAGTAACAGTATTTTTATTTTGGAAATATGAAAAATTAAATGTTTTCTTAATCTATGTGTAAAGACTTAGAACGACAAATAATATGAAACGGAGGGAGTAACTTTTAGCAAATATTCATTTTTCCGTTAAAACCTTAAAACTATTTTTTTTAAAAAACTCCAACAATCATATTTTATCTACAAAAAAAATATTTTATCTACAATCACAAAATTATTTTTTTACCTTAAGTCATAAAATTATATTTGTAAAATTATATATTTTGAGTACTCTATTTTTTAGCAAAACTTCAAATTAAAATGTAAATCTATTTTAAATGAAAATAAAAATAGTTTAGTCATCTTATTATTAAAATTCTCAAAATAGTTATTTACAACTATTAAGCAAACAAACAAATTTGTATTCAGATGCTCTATCCAAACGATTAAACAAACAACATTCAATAAATCATTTGGATAGAGCATTGAAATATAACACTTAAACTAAGTAATGAAAATAAAAGATGAGCAAACCAATATGTCTTAAAAGAACTCCAACATCAGAAAGAAAGAAAATACAGCTGCTAGCAACCAACACACCAAACCCCCCAACCCCCCACACACACAAAGGATATTAACTGCCCAACTTTAAATATTGAACAGCAACTTATTACTTGTCCATCCATATGATGCAGCGGAGAGACTTTCCTTCCACTAACAACTCGAAAGCCTTGTTGATCTCTTGAAATTTCAACTCGTGTGTAATAAAACTATCCAGATTAAGCTCCTACAGTTGTAAACAAACAAATAAAAAGAATTGAATCCTATGAAAACATAACACATAGGTTGGAAATAAGAAGTAAAACAAACGATATACTCGTAATTTGTTCGTTACAATATATACATAAATTGTAGTACCTTTTTTAGGTAGTGATCCACGAGAACTGGAATATCCAGTTTAGATTTCAAACCACCGAACAAGCTTCCGCAGATAGTTCTGCCACTTAGAAGATCAAAACTACCCAAACTTACTGGCGCTGCATGATTCCCCATCCCCAACATTACCGTCTTTCCTGATCCCTATTTTGACATTCTAAATTGTAAAACTGAACCATCGTAATGATGCCCGATCGACTGATATTTGGTACGATCTAGTGTAAGCGTACCGTGCGGGTGCTGATAAAAGCCTCATTTAGTAAAGAAGCTAAACCAACGCATTCGAAACTGTAGTCAACTCCTCCTCCTGTCATTTCTTTGATCACCTTTTTGGTATTATTTTGTGGGAATAAGTTAGTAAACTACTCCATATACTCAATGGTATAAGCTCTAGAAAAATCATAAATGAGATGGTGTAAGATATTGAATAACATACCTCGCTAACTTTCTTTTCTCCGCACAAAGTAGGATTGACGAAATCCGTGAAACCAAATTTCTTACCTATTCAAGTAATTGACATGATGAATATATGATCTCTGTTTTATATTAAGAATATTAGCCTAACTATTTATTTTTCGTTCTAAATGATATTTAAATGTAGTAATATATTTTTCTATATAACTGCATGTTTTTCTTATTGATCTAATTGTTTTTTAATAATTGATTATTTGTATTATTTTTCAAATAATGAAGATATTATCTATCGCTTGTAACAATGTAACTAATTTTGAATACACATATTGAAAGTGAATATATTACTTATGAGATAACGAAACAGAAAATAAATGACATCTGTCTTTTTCAACAAATAAATAATACACTGGTTATACCTGCCACCAACTGAAAGTTTATAGGGTATTTGTACTCTATACACTCCCCTTTTCCAATATTTGCATCCCCTACCCTAATTCCCCCCAAAATTCCCCCCCCCCCAACTTTACTTTTTTCCCCCCCAACCAATGGTATCTAGCTATTGTAAGGGTTTTGAACAAATTTGCTCAAGTTTATACACCGTATATTGAATATATAATAAATACCAAAACCAATTTGGTCAGAGAAAGTAAAAAAAAAAATAGTAACTTTCGCAAACTAATCGACAAAAATATTAAATATAAATATAACACGACTTTACCTAACTCGAATTTATCAGGATTGAGATCAACACCGATGATCTTCGCGGCCCCACGCAGCCTAGCTCCTTCGGCAACCGCAAGTCCCACGGCACCGAGGCCAAAGACTGCAACGTTGGAACCTTCCTCCACGTTAGCTACCTTCCAAGCTGCTCCAACTCCTGCTCCACGTGACCCACAATCAGCCGATGTGCAATATCTAACTTACTTTTAATAACAATGCAGCCCCTAGTCTCTACTTTGTTTATGTTTTAACCTCAGATAAAATCTTACGTGTTCATACAAACCCCACGAGAATAGCTAAAGAAGAATGAAAACAAACCTGTGGAGACACCGCAGCTGAGCAAAGCAGCTTTCTGAACGGGGATATCAGGAGAGATTTTTACGAGATGTGCGATGTCTACCACGGTATATTCAGAGAAACTCGAAACAAAGAGAAAATGGTAGATATCTTCTCCAGTAGAATCTTTGAACCTAGAAGCCATTCCATATCGTCTCGTGTTTGAGATGTTATCGTTAGCAAATTTCGCGCACCAGTTGCTCTTTGAGGATTTGCAGTCTTTGCAATCTTCACAGAAAGGGTGAAACACTGGTAATACAACGTCACCTTGTTTAAATCCGTCCACGTGTTCACCAATGCTCTCGACCAAGCTGGTTGTAACAATATATTTAAGTATAATGCCAATATTAACCAAAACAAGTAACTAAGCATAATAGAAAATCCTTTAGCAAAAAAAAAGAAAAAAAAAACAAGTAAGCACATTCTCAATAAAGTTGAGACTAGATAATTGTTTGAATTTTTCACCCGACAGATTCGTGTCCGAGAATTCTAGGAAACCTTGCAAACGGCCCCTGGGAAACTCAAAAAGATTAGTGGAAACGATTTATTTGAATAAAATAGATTTTGCGTTGACTTTGTGATACAATAGTACACTTACACTGTCTAACTTCCAGAAAGTAATATCGGTGTGACAAAGAGAAGTACATATGATTTTAATCCGTACTTCGTAAGCTTGAGGTGGATCAACTTGGATCTCTTCAATCACCAGTGCTTCTCCTGCTTTTCTACATAATGCTGCTTTGCATCTAATCGGTTTCCCTTCGTGAATGGAGAATGAAGACATCTTGTCCATAGTGAGTGAGATGAACAATAAGTGGGTGGATGAAAAAGAGAGAGAGAGAAAGTGGAGTCTCTGATTCTCCCTATCTTCTCTCTGTCTATATGTTTTCCAGGCGACACAACGCTACTAAGAAAAACTTTAACTTATTATAATGTTGGATACATTTAACTTTTAAAATGAAATATCTTTCCTTTTTTTAATCTTAGCTTTAAAATAATATATATATCTTATACAACAAAATAGGATTTCTTACAAAACTTTAAGAAGGAGATATGTGCTATTTTATTTTTTATCATTTATTTTTAATATATAATTAATCTATTTATTTATGTTTTGCTTTTTGTTTTTTATTCTACAGTTAAGAAATAATTTATTTCTTATTTATTGGTCTTATATAATAAAATAAATTTTCTCTTAGATAAATGCTTTAAAGTGACATATATCATCTTTTTTTTTTCATTTTTCTAATACTCAGTTAATATATTCATTTTTGCCTTTTTAATCTAATTCTACAACTAATATAATAATATATTTTTATTTATTTAACATAAAATATTTCTCTAAGACAATAAATGTCACTCTTTATAACATCTAACATAACCATATATATAAGATCATACACAAATATTATGTCTTTTATAATAAAGTATTATGCCTCTTACAATAAAAACTTTGGGAACGTGATATATGTCATTTTATTTATTGTCCCTTATAATTATTTTTACAACAATAGTTTTTTTTTTTACTTTCTGAATTGGGATAAGATGTCAATTAAGATAATTTTAAACACTTTATGGCATTTTACATAATATCTTCCATTATTTATGTAGCATGGATTTCAGATTAAAAATAGATATTATCTTATATAGCATTTAGGTAAAAACAACCAGGGAACAATCATGTATAATAAAACATATTGTTCAAGCGTTTTTTAACTTAAAGGTTGCCATATGTCACTTTGTTATATATATTTTTAGTTACATGTATAAAAGTTTGAGAAAGTGACATGTTACTTTAAAAAAAATTACAATTACTTGATTTATTTATTTTGACAAAATTGATTTATTTTAAGATGACAAAAGTTTTAACTTTGATTAGGATGAAATGTCAGTGAAGATAATTTTCCAACACTCATATGACTAGATCTTACATAATATCCTCCATTATTTATGTTGCATGGATTTCAAATTGAAAATCTACAATAATTTGGATATCATTTAGGTGAAAACAATCATATATATAATAAAAGATAAGAATATTTTCAATATATATATATAATAAAACATTCGTTTTCTAAAATTAAAATGTTTCATGTGTCACTTATTATATATGATTCTCACATAAACCTTTGACACAAATTATAACATATTTATTATAATAATTTGAAATGCATCCAACGCATGGACAATATGTGCTTATGTATATTTAGATCAGCATAGAATTCAAATGTGTGATTTTAAGTGATACATTCAAATGTGTGATTTTAAGTGATACTACTAAATTATTCTAAGTGTGGTTGAATCACTTGAGTGGTGAAAATTATGTAATCCTTCATTGCTAAAGAAAAGTTGAACTTGAGTTTCTGAGGAACAGCGACACCTATACGGTTATACGGCTATAACTAACACACGTTTTAAAGATCTAGAGTTGGACGCGTTCGCTATGTAACTAACACATGTCTGTAATTATTTTCAACTTACAAAATCTAGAATGTGCATCTAAATCCACAACATGTATTTACATTTTTTACTACAGAATAACACCATTTTAAGAAAATAGAATATGTATATACATATATATATATATATAGAACGTAATATACGATAAATTAAAACAAAATACTAATGTTTCAACAGTATTCAAGTTTCATTCTACAATAGAGTAAAAAGTGAATCTACTCTATGAATATAATATTCATTTACTTTTTATTTTCTTGTGAACTATGTTTATTCTTTGTTCACTATTCTATTTTTTACTATAAAATAAAATATTATTAGAATAAAATATAATTCTATTATAGAATTATTCAATTTTGAAAAACAATAAAACGAACCACTGGAAATAGTTATACCCTGTGTTTAGTTATTAGAATAATGTTCTCGGTATAAGTAAATACTAGAGCTATCAGTACTTAATTTTTTTCAAAGAAAATTTTAAATAACTAATTATTTTAAATTTACAAATAATTATACATGCTTTCACGAGGGTTTCCTTCTTTTAAAAAATTTAAAATATTACATCACCTAAAAGAGCACATCAGAAAACATAGTTTATACATCAAAAATAGAGCGGGCTGATTAAGTTGTATACTGTGTATTTAGTTAGAAAAGATTATGTGATTATTAAGTGATAGAATTTGCAAATAAATTTAGTTTCTCGTGGATTTTGTTCCTAATTTAAATATAGAAGATTCTGCTACCTAAAAGAAAAACATAATTTCGTTAACATATATTACCTCCCTTTAAAAAACCTTGACGGAAGATAACATACGGTTTTTAAGTTGATGAATTTTTTCTAAAATTCAAAAATAATTGAGGAATTTTATTACCAAAAGTCACTAAATATTTTAAAATCTTAATCATCATTTATACATTGTTTTAGGTTGCATGGAAGCTTTATCGGACGTCCGTTTCTCGCTTCGGAACCAGAATCGGAATCGGAAGCTTGTGGAAGCTCTCGGAATCTCGCTTCCAATGCGTTTCCAAAAATATCTCTTTAAAAACACGTCAGAAGCTTACGATTCTATTTTGGAATCACGCTCCCGTTTTAAAAAAAATATAATATCATAAATAAATAAAAATATAAGAAACATTGTTTTTATATAATAGTGAAATAGAGAATATATATACACAAGCATTAAAACTAATACTATATATTGTCTTTATGCATTGAAGGTTTATTAGAGATATATTGTCTATATTCAAATATATTATGTTAATTATTTACGAAATATTAAAAATAATTAGTTTAATAATATCTTATAAACTTAATTTATGTATAGTTTCACGGTTATAACATAAAATCATTAAAAATTATTATAAATGAACAAATTTTTTATTTTAATTTGAATCATATAATTGTTAGTCACATTTGTAATCTATATAAATATACGCTTCCGACACGTTTCCGCTTCCTATTTTTAAAAAAATTATCATTTCTACGCTTCTACACAATTCCGTTTCCGCGTATTCATTTCGGTTTCCATGTAACATATAAGCCTTTGAAACTAATTTATAAATTTAATACATTAATTTATAAATATTTTAACACTTTAAAAATGATTAATACGGTTTCACAATAATTTTATAAGTTTTTAGAATTTATGTTACTTGTATATACATTGATATATCAAAGATATCTGTTTTATTGATCAATAAAAAAATATAACATATTGGTTATCTGCATTTGTGGGGGGAGGTGAAAAAGCATGTGTTGAAAGACGAAAATAGTGAAAATAGGAAAAAAATGTGTTATACTCTAAATGGGAAGATTGACTTCATTGATGTAATTGCACTGTCAGCTTTTACTATATATTTGGAGGAATTTAGACGCAATAAGACTTTTTCCCTATCTTTAAAATTTGACATATTTCGAGAATTCGTGGCGGAGAAGTTTGTACGTGGTAATAGAAATTCCTTTTCTACTATGTTCTATGTCGACTCTATGCTACCGACTTGATTCTCTAAACTAGTAGAGCATATATGATATTTTAGTTCTTTTTTGTTGTAAAAAAAATCTTCTAAATTAGTATGGTTGTCAAAGGAACCACAATATACATTTTTCTTAAAGCAAATTTTATTATGGTTTACTGAAACTTTCTGTATTAAATACAAAATTATAGTTGTGCTTACTTTTTGATTTCAGAACCGGTGATCTACAATATTTGAAGTTGGACATTTTGGTCTCTGGATCTTTAAAATAAATAACTGAGAAGCATATTTTTAATCATGAAACCTATAACACGATCAATTTGTAGGGTCTAAAATACTAAACTATATAAATCCTAAAATGAATAACAAAAGTCAGTGATTTGTTTCAGAGTTCGTGTATTTTATATCACCTTATAATTTGTTTTTAATTATAAGTTATTTTGCTTCGGTCTGCGACTGGTTTTGCAGACTCAGTTTGCAATCATAATCTGGTCAAAATAATTATAAGTAGTCGTTAGATTAGAAATAGTGTTTGTATCAGTGAATAAATGTTGGACTATATATTTAGTGGGTTTCGCTGAAATGGCATGTTTCAAATGGGAGTGTTATATATTCAGTCATGATACACTGGACTGACTGGTTTTCCCGCTACCATCCGCAAACACAGCTTTTGCGGTTTACAGTGGTTGTTGACGTTTCGAAACAATCATAGAAAACGCTACAAATTGCTTCAAACCGCTCTGAACCTCTTAAAATCAAAAGCTGGTTCCAGCTAACGTTTGCGGTTGCGGGCGGTTGCGGGAGGATAATTTTTTTTTCTTTAAAAACAGAATAAATAAAAATAATACTAAAAAAATCCAATAAAATTTTTAAATTGAAATAGTAGAAATTATAAAATGTATACATAATATATTTCAATTTATATTATAAAAATTTAAAACCAAAATATTTTCTATAAATTTTAAAATTTAATAATATGATTTTATAAATATAAATTTTATATTAATTCTATTATTATGATTTTTAATATTTTTATAATTATATAAAATGTAAATATTGTTAAATTGTTATTTAACAAAAGTTGTGTTTGGTAGTTTACCAGTCATAAGAGTCCCGCAAACGCAACAATTTCTAACAGCTATACCAATCGTACAAATCTCTAAAAAACGCTTAAAATCGCAACCACCCGCACCCGCAAACTCCCGCAACCGCAACCGCAACCGCTGCGGTTACACCAGTCAGGCTCTTAGTAATTAGGCTTTTGTTTCGAGTTAAAAAAGATGTAAGGTCGGACAATCTTAAGTCGCCGAGTTTAAAAAAAAGTAAGGCACTACTGTGTATTGTGCCAATGACATTAATCAATTGTAATTATTGAGGAAAACACAAAGTTAAATACTAAATTTACTCATATTTTAATAGTTTAGATAACTAAATTCTACTGTATAACTAAATTCTACTGTATAATCTAACACTGAAGTTATGTTTTGGTAGTTAAGTATATTAACTCCTATTCAGTTTAAACCATTAGTTAGATTTTCAAACCGTTAATGTTCAAGTATCAGCAAACAATCTAAGGTACTTCAGAACAAGATCAAAACTTCGAGTCAAGGCTATATGAGTCAAAAAATGCAATCAAGGCTATTGATTGAGAATTAAACACTTATGCAGAATCGTGTGGGAGTTATCGGCGATAGCCGATAGGATCCAATTATTTCAACGACTATTTCTTTTTCACCAACATGTTACATGTCATTAACACTAGTATTATAAATACACAAACTCTTCGTAGAATTAAAAATCCAACGTTCAATGATTTTAGTAAATCCAAAATGGAAATAACAAAACTCATTAACAACGATAAAACAAAACCTTAGGCGTTCTGTTGACCCAACATCTGAATCAAATATAAACGAGACCGTAACCGTATTGAGTTCACACACGCAAACATTTATTATAAAGATATAACACAACACATGTCTGAATTAGATAGAAAAAGCCTGTTGGGACTTGATGCGTCTCTTTCTAAGGCGTTCTGCGATGATGAAAGAGAGCTCGAGAGACTGCGAGGCGTTGAGGCGAGGGTCACAGTGCGTGTGGTATCGCGACCCCAAGTCATCGAACGTGACTGTGCGTGAACCACCGATGCACTCGGTCACGTTCTGACCTGTCATCTCTAGGTGAACACCTCCCGGGTGGCTTCCCTCTTGCTCGTGCACGTCGAAGAACGCTCTCACTTCAGCCTAAAAAAAATATTTTTGATTACAAACGAATTTTTGTTAGTTATTTTGAAATAGTAAATTAACAAACTCATATTATATGAATAAAACTATTAAGGGTAGCAAAATAAAAGTAATCAAGTAATCAATGATACTTGCTTTAGTTTTTTTTTTACATTTTACATTATTTTTTAAAGGACCACCTAACTTGAAAAAAAAACATTTCTGTCAACTTTGGCCCAACCAAAGTCTTTGTCGCCTGTCGCTATGTTTCACCTACTACTACCACCCACAAACACATGCTAATACTTACTGTTTGTTGGAGAATTCATTTCTATCATTTATTTTCTAACCAATAAAGAGATTTTTTTGAAGTAAAACGTACCAAGATGGAGTCAAAGGGACGAGTCTTGAGACCACAAGGAGCCTTAATGGTGTTTCCATGCATTGGATCACTGACCCAAGTCACAATCTGTCCAGCGCGTCTCACAGCTCTGATCAAATGAGGAAGCTTCACTCTCATATTCTCTGCTCCCATTCTTGTGATAATCGTGATCCTTCCAGGCTTATTATCAGCATTCAAGATCTCAATCAGCTTCACTAGCTCCTTTGGATCCATCTTATCACTCACCTATAATCCCCACAAAAATCTCAATCAGAAAAACTAAATCTAAATTATGAAAAATGAGAGAAGATTTAAATAAACAAACCTTGATTCCAAGAGGATTAGCAACACCTCTTAAGAACTCTACATGAGCTCCATCGAGCTGTCTGGTTCGCTCACCGACCCAGATCATATGAGCAGAACAGTCGTAGTAGAGACCAGAAGTAGAGTCAAGCCTTGTTAGTGATTGCTCATAAGGCAAGAGCAGACACTCATGAGAAGTCCAGAAATCAGTTGTTTGCATGATGGGATGGTCTAGCGTGAGTCCAGCAGCGTGCATGAAACCAAGCGCTTCATCAACACGGTTAGCTAGTTCACGGTACCTACCAAACCAAGAAATAAGATTTTCACAAATATACCCAAATATAGACAAAGAGAAAAAAAAAAAATCCTAAACTTACTCAAGAAGAGCAAACAGACACATTATTACACCAAACAATTATAGGAACATTGATTGGATCAAAATAGGCCAACACAAGCACCAAAAAGGATGTTTTGTAGAGGAAAATACACGAAGTACGGCCTGGCCTAATTGTTTCTTTGCTTTTGCCTTTACATGTTATAATGACTTATTACTATATAACATGGAAACGCAACCACAACACACAAATAGACAAAATGATCTCGTACACAAGTTCGAAAGATCTCTAACTATATATATATCCATCTAGACACGAACAAACAAAGCTGTATTTTCAATTTTTTATTTTCTAATTTTTTTACCTGTCTCCTTGCTCACTTTTTTCAGTGAAATCAAGATTCCACTGAGTAACTCTCTGCATAGCAGCATAACCACCAGTAGCAAAAGCTCTCAAGAGATTCAGAGTAGCTGCAGATTGACAGTAAGCTCTGATCATCCTCTGTGGATCAGGAATCCTAGACTTGGAATCAAACGCATCTCCGTTGATGTTATCTCCTCTGTAACTAGGCAACTTCACTCCGTCCCTCTCCTCAAACGAATCAGACCTCGGCTTCGCAAATTGACCCGCCATTCTTCCAACCTTTAAACCCATCAAAAACTCATAAATATCCTCAAAATCCATATTAAATTTTTTAAACTTCATCAAAACTCATAAATAATTACAAAATCAATTAAAAATAATTCATAACTTAACAAAACCCACAAAAATTCAAAAATAAAATAAAAAGGTTTCGAACTTTCTCAATACAGAGGCGTACGTACCTTAACGACAGGGACTTGACCACCGAACATCAAAACAGCACCCATCTGGAGAAGAATCCTAAAGGTGTCACGAATGTTGTTAGCGTTGAACTCTTTGAAGCTCTCAGCACAGTCACCTCCTTGCAACAGAAACGCTTCACCCATCGCGGCTTGACCTAGCCTCTCCTCAAGCAACCTCGCTTCTCCGGCGAAAACGATCGGAGGAAAAGCCTCGATCGTCTCGAGCACAGCTTCGAGCTCGGCCACATCGGGGTACTCCGGCTGCTGAAGAGCCGTCTTCGCCTTCCAGCTCTCCGGTGACCATTTCGACTTACCCACATTAACCCCCACGGGCTTCGTCGCCGTCGCCGGAGTCGTTACCGATGAGGACGGTGGTTTTGGGTCGGTTTGCACGGCGGAGATCCGGAGGGACGTGGTTCTTGGCGCGGCGGAGGAGAAGGTTGAGTGACGGTGGTTGTATATCGACGAGAGATTCATGCTTCCGTTCATGAGCGCCATTTTTGGTTTTTTTTTTTAATAAACAAAATGTTCTTTTTTGTGGTGTTGAGATTTGTGTGTTGTAATGTTTTTTTACACGAAACCTGAGAGGTGTTTGGAAGAGAGCTCTAGGGTTTTATAAACCAACTAGTTGTGTTTGGTGAAGGCCTTTGTTTTGTGTTTGCGGTAGGTGGATCATATATAAGGGTATTATGGTAAATAGCATGTCGGGATTGGTGGAAAAGGGTATTTTACTCAGTTTGTACTATACGGTAACCGGTTTACGCGTCTTCCTACACAAATCCATTTTCGGTTCAGCTTCTTTTGAAATAGATTCGTTGCATGTTTTGAACTTTGGATGGTTAATGTTTTATAAAAGGTGGTGGGTGTATTTGTACACATGTTGAGTAGTAAATCAAAGTAATGTAATTATACATATTTGTTATATGTAGACTGATTGATTGATATATAAAAACATCAAAAATTGGATAGAGATCTAAAATGGGGTTGAGTAAAAGCTATGATCTCTCCCCTCACCTAACACCAGTCTTGAAGAGCAGAACCCCACCATTCTTGCTTCGCCAACTCCCACTTTTGATGTGATTTTTATTTATTTTAATTGTGTATCGTCTCAGATTTTCTCCATTTAGATATGATAGTGTTTACCAAACCTTTTTGGTTAGTTTTTATAGATTGATACATTTCTAAGAGGCAGGTGTTTCAGTCTCACCCAATTCGTGTTCTAATGCCATTTATAATAGTTATTAACGATTAGTACTATATTTTGAGACAGGAAACTGAAAACTTTCAATTTCTGAAAAATATATGCTCCTGCCTCCTCAGTCCTCATAACTCATAAGATCAAGGACCACATAAGATGGATATGTCCACGAAGTTTGTTTTCGTTGTTTGTTACCGTCCTTGAAATTTTGTTGTTAGTAAAGAAAAATACGAAAGATGGAATGAAATGAAGAGCATATTCTTTTAGGTAGGGAGAGGAGAGGTGATTATAATCAAGTGAAGTCGACCACACGGAGTCTTGTTCTTCTATGTGTTGGTGGAAAAGAGATGTTAAGTGTGTTGACTTTAGTTATGTGCTTTTTACAAATATATGGAGTCATTGGCGACGTCTTTAATTATCCTTCTTGTAACTATTTTTTTCTATCCTTTTGATCTTTTTATTGTCCCTCGTATTTTACAGAGATTTTGAGATATATAAGAAAATCCAAGTTCCAACTAACCAGTAACATATAGCAAAACAAGGGGTTAAGGTTAAATCAAAAACATCATATGAAAGCTTCTTTACATAACCTCTTCTATTTCCATCCATTCTTCTTCCTAGTGACCTATACAAATTACTGTATAAACTCTATAAATTAATAATCTATAAATTAATATCTCTATAAATTAATATAATTTCATAGTTCCAAATTGAGGTTTTGGTGCAATTAATATCTCGATAAATTAATAATCTCTATAAATTAATAAAAAATTATAGTTTTAATGTAGTCTCAATATTATTAATTTATAAAAATTTCACTGTACTAAATAGGATAACTTATCTTTATTTATAGGCCATTATCTATCTATCTTATTAAAAATGAAATACAAAATAGAATTAACCATATTTTTAATAGATTTATTATCTTCTTTCTTTATTTTATTCATTTTAATTACTTTATTAGTTGCATTTTTCTAAATAATTTGATAGCATTTATTATAAATGTATAAAACATAATTTATTTTATTTTAAGTGTTTTATTATATCTTTTACATTCCTCGTTTAATATTTCTTAACTACTTCACTAATTATTTTCACTATTTTCATTTAACATTATTTATTTTACGTATCAACCACAATAATTTCATATGTTTAAATTAATTTTCTTCATTTGTGACAAAAATTCAAACCAATTAACAAATATTTATTTATTTATTTACATAATCAATAAAGTATGATTATTCAGATATATGTTCAGATATAGATTAGTTCTTTCCTCTAGCGAGTTTTTTGGATTTTGAAATTAGAATTTATTTGAATATTATAATTTTTTTGCTGGATTCAAATCAGGGTTTTTAAGTCTGAATGAGTTCAATTATGATATGTAAAAATATAAAATAAATAAAAATCTATGTTTTTTACAAAATATCTTTAAACAATTAATAAAATTAAAAATTAGTACCCAAACCAGTGTGGGAGTCGAGTTATAGTATCGATTTAAATTTCATGTACAGTTCAGCAGAAAGAAAAAGTTCCCAACTACTTTGAATGTGTATCGGATGACTACTAACAAGGCCGACTAAATGCGTATTCGACAATTCAAACTTACCAATAAGCCCATACTAAGATTTAGTGGGCTTAAAAATCTCCATTGAGCTCACTATTTTTCTACCGTGTGTTCTATAATTTGCCATACTCTGATACTCATCACACGTGTTATCTTGTGCTCTTTACATCAAATTTGTAATGATGGAGATATTGAGCCAAATGTACTTGTAAGCCGCCTTTCGGATATATTACAGAGATGTTGCCGACAAAAAAAATACTATTACTAGTACAAAACTGTCGGGTACATGAATACCATTTATATAAATAAAATTTAGAAAGTATTTAACATTTAATTTAAAAATTAAATATGTACAATATATACGTTTACCATATTCTTTCCAAACCCCAATATAAGCAGCCCTAATAAATTGAGCTGCAATATATACATTTATTATTTTTCGATGTTATATCCACCAATATCTACGTTTAATTTGTTTTTTAAATGTTCTATATGGCGTGTTTTCTTAGCTTATAGAACTTGAAAAAGTTAATAGTCTTTTGTAACTAGTATACTTTTATCTCAAAAAATTGCGTTCACGAACTATTGCCTCGCAGGACCACTTTCAAATTGTGTTCGAGTCTTAACTTACATAAGCTGAATTGCTACATGTAGATAAACATTATCTTTAACTTGTTGGCAGCATATCAATCTTACGGCATCTAGAAATTTTCGCTCGTGACGCACATGTCAACAATCAACGTTACTACGTACAAGAATTCAATTACATAATCTCACCGTAAAGTCCTTTAAATCCCAAATCAATCACATCCATATTGTTCCTTCTTTTTTGACGCACGAGAAAGAAAAATGGCTTCTTATACCGTTTCTAGCGGACAAAAACCACATGTTGTTTGCGTGCCTTTCCCTGCTCAAGGCCATATCGACCCGATGCTGAAACTAGCTAAACTGCTCCACAACAAAGGCTTTCACGTCACCTTCGTCAACAACGTCTACAATCACAACCGTCTACTCCGTTCGCGTGGGCCCAACGCGCTGGACCGGATTCCTACGTTCCGGTACGAGTCTATCCCTGATGGTCTACTAGAGACTGACGGGGATAGGATGCAGGACGTCCCTTCCATCTGCGAGGCCACCATGAAGAACTTTCTAGCTCCATTTAAGGAGCTTCTTCAGCGAATCAACGCCAGAGATGATGTTCCTCCCGTGAGTTGTATTGTATCAGACGGTATTATGAGTTTCACTCTTGACGCTGCGGAGGAGCTCGGTGTCACGTGTGTTAATTTATGGACCGCAAGTGCTTGTGGCTTCCTTGCCTACATGTACTTTCACAGTTTCATCGAGAAGGGTTTATGTCCATTAAAAGGTATTATTTATTATATTAATCAATGATTTAATCAATGTTATAATATTAAATTTAGTTTCATTTCTATTACTGATAAATAACGAGATATTAGATTATTAAAACAGCGGTGGATTTTGCAGATGAGAGTTACTTAAACACACAAATAGACTGGATTCCATCAATGAAAAACCTAAAACTAAAAGACATACCTAGCTTCATCCGTGCGACTAGTCGTGACGACATCATGCTTAATTTTTCTCTCCATGAGACTGCCCAGCTCAAACGCGCTTCTGCTATCATTCTCAACACGTTCGATGATCTTGAGCATGACACCATACAATCTTTGCAGTCTATTTTACCTCCCTTGTACCCTATTGGACCGCTCAGTCTACTAGTGAATCGTGACATCGACAAGGATAGCGAGATAGGACGGATGGGATCGAGTCTATGGAAGGAGGAGACGGACTGTCTAGACTGGCTCGATACCAAGCCTCGAAACAGCGTAGTTTACGTTAACTTTGGTAGCATAACAGTGATGAGTGCAACACAACTCGTGGAGTTCGCGTGGGGTTTGGCAGCAACAGGAAAAGAGTTTTTATGGGTGATCAGGCCGGATTTAGTAGACGGTGACGTGCCGATGCTTCCACCAGAGTTTTTAACCGAGACGGCTGGCCGGAGGATGCTAGCGACTTGGTGTCCACAAGAGAAGGTTCTTGCTCACCCGGCGGTAGGAGGGTTCTTAACGCACTGTGGATGGAACTCGACTATAGAAAGTCTTTGTGGTGGAGTTCCTATGGTGTGTTGGCCATTCTTTGCGGAGCAGCCAACGAATTGTAAATTTTGTTGTGATGAGTGGGGAGTGGGGATGGAGATCGGTGGAGACGTGGGGAGGAAGGAGGTCGAAGCTGTGGTAAGAGAGCTAATGGATGGAGAGAAAGGAAAGAAGATGAGAGAGAAGGCAGAAGAGTGGAGAGGCTTGGCTGAGAAAGCTACGGAGCATACTTGTGGTTCATCGGAACTAAATTTGCAGATAGTTGTTGACATGGTTCTGCTAGGACAGCAGAAAGCAATGGGGATGCTATGATATATTTTGTGACATTTTAAACATAAGATGATAATAAAAGAAACCTTGTATATTTGCGAAATATCTTTGTTGTATTTGCGAAAGTATTGGGGACGGTATATATTTGTGAAGGCGTCATTCTTGACTTCGTTGATGCGTACTTGATTTTCCTACAGTTTTTTTTTTTTGCTAAGAATATGAATTGCATTACAAGAATGAGCGGGTTGTGAGTTACAAAGGGTCAAAGCTTACAAGAATTCTCCGTGTCAAAAAAGATAAAAAACATGGAGAAAACCTTAGATTACAGAAACCACTACAGTGACTGGACTGTGATGAAACAGAACTCAAAAACAGAGCTAAAAAAACAGAGTCCTAGGCGTGCATGAGCCGACGCCTTAGAAGCCCGTTGAATGCCTACCTGTTTCTTCTTGCCAGGATTGCATCTTTGACTAATCTGTACAGCTTATGAAACATGGCAACAGAAGTAGATGAGATATTGTTGTGCAATCGGTTGTTCCTTTCATACTATATTTGGTAGATAGTGGCTTGCGCAACGAGACGGCGGAGTGTTATTGGTGAGGTAGAGTCCTTAGTTCCCAACCAAGCTGTGAAGGCAGTCCAAGTGTGAAAAGTGAAAGATCTATATCCAAGTCTTCTGATGATTAGGGTCCATAGATGTTCACTAGTTTCACGGCGGAGGAATAGGTGATCTCTGTCCTCAACTGAGATATCACAAAGGCAGCATGAGGGCTGAACCGATAATTCCCACGAAGCTTTTATCTACAGTTTTATTTTGCCAGAACACATCTTAGGTATGGGACAATAGTTTATTCAGCCAAATTTTAGCAAAAAAAAAGAGGAATAGTTTATTCAGAACTTTTTTAATTACAAAAATAATTAAGATTGATATTTATGATACACAGATTTAATATATATACGATTCTAGAGCATCAACATTAGTATATAAAGTCGATAATTTACTAACATAAATTTTTGATATTAAAATAATAAACAGCCACTTAGAATTTTGACAATTTAAAATGATTATTTTCAAACAGAAAAATAAAACTAAAGTCTCTCAATGTTGAGTTTAGCTTCTCTTTTACCTTTTCCTAGTTTTCCATTTTTTTCTTTTTTGACTAATCCTAGTTTTCCATTTTTTCTCGAGATTCATTGAAAGACTCATCAATGATGATGCTTTTAAATATTTACATGTCAAAGTTTTATATGTTTTAGTTGACACATGCATAGCTTAGGTTCTAATGTAGCATAGAGGTAAAGCCGATGAAGAAATGCTGGTACACACTTGTACCAAAAAAAAAGAAAAATGCTGGTAAAGACCAATTGTCTATATATATATATATATTTTTTTTAAAAGACCAATTGTCTAGAAGAATAGTAGCAAAGCAATCATTTACGAACCAGGCGAACAAAATATTAACGACAAAATACTCAAGTATTTGATAAGAAAAATATCAAACTCTTATTGGAATCTAAAACAAGCACAATCTGGTTGAAAATTATGCAACTTGAGCATGAGATCACCCCACCCATAAATCATACAACTCTCACACGACACTCAATTGTGGACCACTAGTTTGACGTTTATTTCACCGGACCACTCTTAAGTCTGAACCCATCTTGTAGATAGAAAAGATATTATCATTTTGGCTGCCTTGTTATAACTATTTTTTTTCTTTTGAAAAAGGCAGGTTTGTACCCTTTACAATAATTAAAACACAACTTGGCCTTGAGATCCAAAATGACCGATATGGTCAATCTTCGCACGCGAGGCCGGTTTTTCGGGAGTTTCACGTGCGAGAACCATGAGGTTTTACTCTCACCGCCTCATTCCCAGTTCAAACACTATAAATAAAGGCCTTTAAACACTAACAGAATCATGCCCAGTTGGCCAGTTCAATCACATATACAATATCTATTTTCATTTTCCTTTCTGTAGGCATAAGAAAGAAAGAAAATGGGATCTCATGCCGTTTCTCCTGCCCGGAAACAACACGCAGTTTGCGTGCCTTACCCAGCTCAAGGCCATATCAACCCGATGATGAAAGTGGCTAAACTCCTCCACGCCAAAGGCTTCTATGTTACCTTTGTCAACACCATCTACAATCACAACCGTCTCCTCCGGTCCCGTGGGTCCAACGCCTTAGATGGGCTTCCTTCCTTCCAGTTCGAGTCCATCCCTGACGGTCTACCGGAGACTGACGTGGACGTCACACAGGATATCCCTTCCCTTTGCGAGTCCACTCCGAAGAATAGTCTCGCACCGTTCAAGGAGCTTCTTCGACGGATCAACGCCCAAGATGAAGTCCCTCCAGTGAGCTGTATTGTGTCCGACGGTTGTATGAGCTTTACTCTTGATGCTGCGGAGGAGCTCGGTGTCCCCGAGGTTCTATTCTGGACCACAAGTGCTTGTGGCTTATTGGCTTATTTACACTACCATCGCTTCGTCGAGAAAGGCTTATCTCCACTGAAAGGTATATAATTATTACTTTTGATAAATGGTTTAATCCGTGTTACAGTAAGTGTTTTAACGTAGAAACCCATAAGAACCCACATGTTCATGAGTGAGTTTATAATTAATGAGGTCGGATATACATAATTTTAGTTGTGGGTTTAGGTATGTACACTGAATTATAATTTTGTATATTTTAAAAAAATAAACACAACATTATTCATACATTTAACCATATTGTAACTAATAAAAAATAAATAAATAATTTTATTAATAAATTATACATTAAAATTATAAAACAACACTTATTTTGAAACGAAAAATTTTTCTATAGTGACAATTAATCTGAAAAGGAGAGATTAAAAATATCAAGTTGCATTGGGTTAAAATTCTAACACCTAAATAATGAATGACAGAACAATCATTCAATTGGATCTCTATAATAATATTTACAATCAAGCGGAATGGGTAGAAAATATATAATTGAACACTATGGTTAAACATTCATATCGTTTGACCCTTCGCTTCCTTTATTTCCTGCACAGTAGATCATAATTATTGCAGAGCATAATGATCCTCTACAGCAAAATAAAACCTTTTCAATAATTATGATCTACTGTGCAGGAAATAATGGAAGCGAAGTATATTGTTAGATCAAACAATATACCTTTTTCGGAAGTTTTATTTTATAAAAAGGCGTCCGAAAAAGATTTTATTTTGTTAGATCAAACAAAAGTTTGTTAGATCAAGCAAAAGTATATGCTAAAATTCACAATGATTTCTCTCGCCAGTAGATGTTATAATATAATAATAATCCGCAATCAATCGAGATTCTTTACTTCACATAAGAAGTTGGTGGGAAGACCATGAACGATTTTTATTGTGAGAAGTTGTTATTAACATTTTACCCAAAAAAAAAAGTTAGTTGAAACTAGCTATTAAATAGTAGCAAACTAGACAACGAGAAAACATTTTTTTTTGGCAAAACGTGAAAATATTAAAATATATACAAGTATCCCTTAATCAAACCTAAATCAAATAGAATTAGGACAAAGTTTTCATATATACCTCTGACTGACATTGCTGGCTAATAATAATCTTCTCCGGCTCAGTACACTACCGATAATTCTGCATATTAATAAGGTGCTTTTATTTTAATGAAGAAAATGCTGGGGTGTTTAAACTAATTACTAATAAAATGATGTTTAAACTAATTACTAATAAAATGGTAGTGGATATGGCAGATGAGAGTTACTTGACAAAGGAGCATTTAGACACACTTATAGATTGGATTCCATCCATGAAGAACCTAAGACTAAAAGACATCCCTAGCTTCATCCGTACGACTAACCCTAACGACATAATGCTCAACTTCCTCATCCGTGAGACAGACCGAGCCAAACGTGCTTCTGCTATCATTCTCAACACGTTTGACGATCTCGAGCATGACGTCATCCAATCCATGCAATCTATTGTACCTCCGGTTTACTCTATTGGACCGCTCCATCTACAAGTGAAACAACAGATCAGTGAGGACAGTGAACTAGGACGAATAGGATCAAACCTGTGGAAAGAAGAGACAGCATGTATGGATTGGCTCAATACCAAAGCTCCAAACAGCGTTGTTTACGTTAACTTTGGGAGCATAACTGTGATGACGGCGAAGCAGCTTGTGGAGTTCGCTTGGGGTTTAGCAGCCACGGGAAAAGAGTTTTTGTGGGTGATACGGCCAGATTTAGTAGCCGGTGATGTGGCAATGGTTCCACCTGAGTTTCTAACGGAGACGGCAGACCGGAGGATGCTGGCGAGTTGGTGTCCTCAGGAGGAAGTCCTTTCCCATCCGGCGGTCGGAGGGTTCTTAACACATTGTGGATGGAACTCGACGCTTGAAAGTATTTGCGGAGGAGTTCCAATGGTGTGTTGGCCATTTTTCGCAGAGCAGCAAACAAATTGTAAGTTTTGTTGTGACGAGTGGGAGATTGGTGTTGAGATCGGTGGAGATGTGAAGAGGGAGGAGGTTGAGGCGGTGGTTAGGGAGTTGATGGATGGAGAGAAGGGTAAGAAAATGAGAGAGAAGGCGGAGGAGTGGCGGAGCTTGGCTGAGAAAGCGACTGAGTGTAAGCGTGGTTCATCAGTTGTAAATTTTGACAAGGTTGTTAAGGTTCTTTTAGGAGAGTAAAGATTCTATGATTAAACTATCGTTTTCAGTTTTTTTTCTTCCTTATCAAATCCTCTGTGAACCCTGTGATGATATCCTCCTAAATTATCAATTCGAAATGTTATATGGACACACATGTGCCCACAATTCTCGAATTTGAAATGACATGAGCTCATGGGATTTCTCATTCCTCGCCAGCCATCTCTCTAAAATTCACAAAAGGTAATGTACCACCACAAAAGTTGAATCAAACCGACATTAACTGGTTTGGAATTGAAATTTTGTGAAACTGATAGTTAACAAACCAAATTATTGATCTACGTAGACTGGCTTGAATATGATATTTGTTTGGATTGAATTTTAATCATCATTTTTGACGAAGTATTGAATTTTAGTCATCTATACTGCTATACATAATACATATTATTTAGTAATCGATTATGCTAGTCTGGATTACTATAATAATAAAAGAATATTGTAGGGTAAGATGAGTTTAAAATATGTCTTCTCGAAAGGCGGTGTCTTTAAGAAGAGTGGCCGTGAAGGTCCACATAAGTTATACGTACATGCATACAAACATTATAAAGATTATTTTTTTGGAGACATGGGTTTTTTTTTGGTCGAAGATTCTCCTACACATAAATCAGATGACAACAACAACAACAAGAAAAAAAAAATATATCTATCGGAAAATGAGTGATGATAGTTTTTTTTTAGAACTAAAAATGAGTGATGATAGTTTTTTTTTTTTTTTGCTAAATAAATGGTTAAATCCGGGTCAATAATGACATTCTCCTGGACATTCAAATGTGTCGAAAGCAATGGACCCATATCCGTGTGGTCAGTGGGAATCGAACCCGGAACCGTATTGAGACCGAAGTTCTCTCAAGTACCATTAGGCTAACCCCACTGGTTGAGTACGATGATAGTTAAATGAAGAGTTTTGATCAAAGATCGAAATTCCTATCACTATATTCAAAAATACAAGTCTCAAATGGTTTACCGTATTGAAACAAGATGCCGCGAGTGAACGTTGTGCCATACACTCGTTCGCTCAAGTTTCCAGTTCTACATTTACCAAATGATCACCATGTTATGGTCATGCATGTTCTAGCCAGGGCAACCAACACCATTATTAGTTTATTACTATCTCGCGAACCTCTTCTAAATGCATTCCCGTGTCTTTTGGAAGCCAGTGGACTGAAGAATCATTGTACCAACATACATTTATTATGATATTTAATCTATTTGATATCACTTCTCATGAAACAGAGCATATAAATCAATATATTAAAATATATTTTTTGCCAACATGAAAATAGTATTTTTTTTTAAAAAGCACAAACTATTAATTTTAATTTTGCCTTTTTATTAGGAAAAAGTATTTAAATGACATGCAAAAATAATTGAATTTGTTCAAGAAATAAGAGGAACTGAATATCATGTGACAATTACAAGAAGAAATTTACAAAGATGGAAACACTTGTATGCAATATTTGTTTTTGTAAAATATAATAAGGACATTAAAGTTTATATAAATATATTTATACATATTCTTAAACATATTAAAGTTTTGTTAAATAAAAAATGGATAATTGTTTTTATAAAATGAGTTCTCATGCGGTTCCTTACCTATTAACTTATAAGAGTAACCTACAATTAAAATAAGAGTAACCTACATTAAATATACATATTGAAAATTTTATGGCGAGAACTCCCCCAAAAAGTTGGTTTAAACATTTCTTAAGAAAATCTATAGTTTGTTTTTTTCATAATTTAGAGATATCATTTAAAAATCTCCTCCCAGAAATCAGGGAATTAAAGTCAATATTTCATCAAGTTATCCCCAAATTTTAAGATATCATTTAAAACCCTCTTCCCAGGAATCGGGGAATTAAAGTCAATATTTCATCAAGTTATCCCCAAATTCAGTCATACATCAGCAACACCTCGGTTCAAGGGATTGAGAGAAGAAACAGTCCAAAATACAGCCAAATCGATCTAAATGCGTACTTGATTTATCTACAATTTTATTTTGCCAGAAAACCTCTTGGGGATGGGAACAGCAAATTATATGAAAGCTTTTTAACTGCCAAAAACAAAACTTCAGTTTTTAATCTTTGATTTAACTTTTCCTTATATTTATTTATTTATTTATAGTGGACTCCGTTGTTAAAGGTTTTAAATTTATTGTTAAAAGGTCTGCAATAAAACTTTTGTCTATTCTCTTTCTTGATTTAATTAGTTTTTCTTAAACGATGAATAATCTATTTAGATACCGTCAATAGAATATAGCGGTCTCGATCAGTTATACATTGTGTGTAATTAACATAATGATTATTATTGTGTATAAAAGTTATATTAAAAATTAAAAATAGTTTCAAAAAGAAATTTTGAACTTTTAAAAAAATTTGAAAAAGAATTTCGAAAGAAAATATTTCTAAAAATTAGAGAATATTTGAATTTGAAAAATATAATTTGAAACTATTAAAAAGTTAATTTTAGTTTTACTATATAGAAAGTAAGAGGTAGAAAAACCATTTAATTATTTGGTTTTTTAAGATGAGGAAACAGAGACACATGAAGAAGAAGATGGAAATATTTGAAAAAAAATATTTAGTAGGTATATTAAAAAAATAATAGAGAATACAATCAATAAATTGCGTTTGACACCGTGACTAATGGATGGTACGTAACATTGGTCAGATTTGGGGTTCAGAGTCTCCCCACCTCATTTTAGAAATTATATTTTTATTAATTATTAATTATTTAAAATATAAAAAGCCACATAATATTTTCTACCTACACGTAACTAATACTAGATTTTGATCCGTGCATCTGCACGAATAACTGTTTATCATTTTTAAACCAAATTAATGACTGATCATGATTTTTTTAATTGTGTTTACATTGTGTTAGTATATTACTTTTAGATATTTAGGAAACAAAATGAGACCGACTTGTTGGAATGGTTCAATCGTGACTCATTTTTTTGTCAGGTACATTCCTTAAATAGCTTTGTGATGACCAAATAAAATTGGTCAAAAACTGATAAAATCGTTAGAAGCTAAAACTGAATATTCAAATTTATTGAAAAAATCGGTTACAAATTCAGTTATATTTCAATGATTTTATTTTAGAGGTAGTACATCACTATAGTTTTTTCCTTCAGTATGCATTGATTTAGTTATATTTGTTTTTAGAATGGATATAGTGATAGATAATATAAAGAAGAATTTTTTGGTATATATAAATGATTTTTATTTTAGAGGTAGTACATCAAATATAGTTTTTTGTCCTTCAGTGTGCATTTATTTAGTTGTATTTGTTATTAGAGTGGATATAATGATAGAAAATATTAAGAAGAAAAGTTTTCTATACATAATTCTAAAAGTGTTTAAGTTTTTTTAATGATTGATCATGATTTTTTAATTGTATTTACATTGTGTTAGTTTATTACTTTTAGATATTTAGGAAACAAAATGAGACCGGCTTGTTGGAATGGTTCAACCGTGACTCATTTGTTTAGTCTGGTACATGTTCCTTAAATAACTTTGTGATGACCAAATAATATTGGTCAAAAATGATAAAATCGTTAGAAATTAAAACTGATGATTCAATTTTATTGAAAAATCGGTTACAAATTCAGTTATTTTTAATGATTTTTCTTTTAGAGTTAGTTCATCAAATATAGTTTTTTTTCCTTCAGTGTGCATTGATTTAGTTAGATTTTTTTTAGAATGGATATAGTGATAGATAATATAAAGAAGATTTTTTTTTGTATATATAAATATTTTTATTTTAGAGGTAGGACATCAAATATAGTTTTTTGTCCTTCAATGTGCATTGATTTAGTTAGATTTGTTATTAGAGTGGATATAATGATAGAAAATATAAAGAAGAAAAGTTTTCTATACATAATTCTAAAAGTGTTTAAAGTTTTTTTTTGCATAAAGATGTAAGATGGAAATGAAGAAGAAACAGGGATAGAAACATACTGGTTATAGAAAAGAATTATTAACTATTATTTAATTTTTGAATATTCTAATACTATAAATTGTGGAATAGTAAAGTAAAATATATATATATATATATATCAAATGATATTGCCATATATATACATAAATGTTTATAAAATCATTTGTTATTTGATAAAAAAATTACAAAAGAATATATATTCTAATGTGTTTTTTATTTATAAATCATGTTATTTAATATGCTTGTGAAGATTACTATCAATTTTTAAAACACACATGTTTCCTAGCAAAATGATATGCTAAGCTTTCATTGTTATATGAAAATTAGTTAACATGTGAAGTTTTTAAAACAAATTTAATATGCATATATTTCATATTAAATTTAAAAATTATGGTCAATTCAAATTTGTACTCTTATTTTAATAGTTTAGATACTATATACAAATATTAAAAAAATTGTTATCACGAATTCTAAATGAAATATATATAAAATAGCTTGTAAGCATGTAATATAGATTCATAACTTTTCTGTTAAAATTAATAAAAACCATCAATAACAAATATTAGATGATAAAACCCATTAAGTGTATGTTACATTTCTTTTCTAGAAAACAAACGTAGTCTTTTCTTTTATTTTTTAACATCACTTTCTTTTTTTTATTAACAAAAAATACTAACTTTGTTTTACTTTTACAACAATGCTAAAATTCAAACCTTATCTCTAATATCTTTGGAGTCGTCAAACATATGAAACTGATATCTTCTTGTTCCCAATCAAAACCGAGAAGTTGTGTGTTTATACTTTAATAAGATAGAAGATATGGAGATAATTGAGATTTGAGAATATACCTATTGTTATAGTTAGCTGTTGCTTGATCGTAAGGTTGATATAATTGAGAATATTCCTATTATTAATCCTAATTTGGAAGATTATATTTCAACAGTTTAAGATTTCGTTACATGAGCAATTTGTTTATAGCCGGTGGTTTATTTGAAGTGTGGTATAGATGTAATGTTTGGTTAATCATTTAAATTAAATTTACATGGTTTGATTTAAGTGAAACATGGTTTAGATCAATGGCATGTGATGGTAATTATTGTGGAAAATTTAGGGACAAGTACAAAATGTACTTAAGTTTTAATAGATTATACTAGATATTGATCCGCGCTTTTAAAGCGCGGGTAATTTTTTTTTTCCAAATTTTATATACATATCTAAAATATTTGTAATTTCATGTGTATATATATTATTCAACTTTATTTCCGATTTGAGAGATCATATGGAGTTCAAAGTTGTAAAGTGTTACTGTTGAGAAATGGGTCAAACCCATCCTATCTGATCTATCCGCCGTAGGTTGAGTCATTTTTTTACTCAAAATTTTGACCTGCATAACTCGCAAGAAAAAATATAACACGCACACATACTCCGCTTAATTTTGCGGAAAAGTCGTGGAACCTACAAATTTATTTAAATATAAAAATAATTATTTTATTTATTTTTTCAAAAAATCATATAAACAATATATATTTTTAATACTGCAAACTTATATCTTAAAATATATTTGATCTGCCCCCATACCCGCGATTTAAGTAGATTTTGAATATAGTATATTTTCATAGTATCTTTTCCTTTTAAACAAAAATATATAATGTAAAATATGTTTTGGATTAATACTTTTAAGATGAGAATATATTTAATATAATTATTCTACAGCTATTGAAATTTTTGGGAACCTATATTTAAGATGAATATATTTTTGAAAAATAGATGTTTTAGAAAATATTATTGGAATTTATTTAATTTGAATCCGAAAAATTGATGACTTTCTATATATTATTATTTTTATTTATTGTTTAAGTAAAACCTTTAAAATAGGAATAAGTTAGCAAATATATTATTTTAAAATCTGATCTTTTTGAAATCGATTGAGAAAGCACTGGAAAAAAAGCCAAATGACGTTCACCATCAAAAGGCTTAAAAGGTTTGTATTCGAGAATCAATTTTGTATTAACAATTTAAATTTACTTCAAAAATATGTTTACGTGATTTAAAAAATAAAAATTGGTCAGAGAGAAAATATTACTATTCGAGAATCAATTATTTTACTACTCGATGGACCATATATTTAAATTATTGGACTGTTTTTTTTAGTTGGATATTATTATTGATTAGGTTATACTTATAAAAAAAGTACTAAGAAACAACTAAAAATCCTAGCAATAATCTACTCTTTTGGAAGTATTTCTTATCTTTGTTTATTAGTATCACAATATTAACAAAAACCCTAAAGACTTCATAATTGGTCCTAACAATAAGGATGCTCTAAACCCATATTGTATATACAGAAAAACATTATCATTTTGACTGGTTTATAACTATTTTTTTTCTTTTGAAAAAGGCAGGTTTGTACCTTTACAACAAATTATTACACAACTTGTCCTCGAGATCTAAAATGGCCGATATCGTCAATCTTCACATGTGTGACCGATTTTTTAAGAGTTTCCACGTGCGAGAATAATGCGGGTTTACTCTCGCCATCTCATCTATCCTATTAAAAATGAATTACAAATAAGAAATAATCCTTATTTCATCAATGATATTATAATTCTTTGTCACTGCCTAAACCATTCGTAATTACTTAAAGCAAACCAACTAAAATTTACCAAACATCACAACTAAACATAACCATTTTTATTCAGTTGATTTTTATTTGTTAACTACATAACCTAACCACTAAAGTTCAATTGTTTGGTCAAATGTTTACACGCTCATTTCCTAACACATTCTTCAATTGATACAAATCAATTTCATCATACGTTAATTTGTCTCTTTGTTCCCCGGTTTGACAGTGTACTCTGGATAGACAATATTTATCATAATTGACGAATATTGACCAAACATATAGATTTTATGTTGTTTGAAATTAACCAAAATGATTATCATAATAAATAACTATTGATTTGAATATCCATATACGAATATTCTTATTTAAACAACATCCTAAACGTATAGAAACAAATAAATATATTCTTAACTAACGTTTTATATAATATATAAAACGTGCTTTTGAGCTCCACTTAATTCGTGTTCGAAGCTACCAAATGTCCTCTTTTTTTTTCAAAAAAAAAACCTTTTATAATATAATTATATTTTTGACCCATCGAATCTAAACTAATAATTTTGTTGCTTGGTTAAATCAGTAACATTACAAAGCCTTTTACTATTTTAAATCAATCATAACTTTGTAACTAAAATGATAGATTGGGATACATAAGTGTTCAGTCTCTGTTTCTAGAGGATTGGGTGAAAAATAAAGACGAAGTTGTTTCAGATTAGCTGTGTTTTGAATGAAAAATAAAAGTCAAGTTGGTTATCACAAAGATTTGTTTTTTTTTTCCTCAGAAAAAAATAAAAGAAACTTAATGGGCTGATAAGTTTTTATGTATTTCTATGGCCCAAAATGGTAAGCTTTTAATTTAATTAGTGTTTCTATATGATTGTTATCAATTAACTTAACAAGAAAATTATTAAAACCTATAGTTACATGTTTTAATGGTATTTCTAATACATTAAGTAACAGCATAAAATTCACTTGTATATATAGATTTCGTAATACCATTTTTAATTAATATTTTATTATATTTTTAATATTAAATAAAATAATATTTATAATTTAATTTAGTAACTATGTATTGTTACTTTTTCTTTAAATTTAATTATAAATGTAACCCCAAAATTCTTAATTTATAAATAATTTATACCATCAAACTACATAACTGATCCAACACATCAAAATATAAACAATACACTGTAATAGTATAAATGGAAACAATTTTTTTTTTAAAGTTTATATAATTCGTAAGAATAATATTCGCACGGATATGCGGGTCAAGCTCTAGTTGCCGAGTAAAAACTAGATTCATGCCCAGTTCAACACTATAAATAGAGACCTTTAGAAGCTAACAGAATCATGCCTAGTTCAATCATATATACAATATCTATTTTTTCATTTTCCTTTCTGTCGGCATAAGTAAGAAAGCAAATGGAATCGCATGCCGTTTCGCCCGCCCAGAAACAACACGCAGTTTGCGTGCCTTACCCGGGTCAAGGCCATATCAACCCGATGATGAAAGTGGCTAAACTACTCCACGCCAAAGGGATCTATGTTACGTTCGTCAACACCATCTACAACCACAACCGTCTCCTACGGTCCCGCGGGTCCAACGCCCTAGACGGGCTTCCTTCCTTCAGGTTCGAGTCCATCCCTGACGGTCTACCGGAGACTGACGTGGACGTCACGAAGGATATCCCTTCCCTTTGCGAGTCCACTGCGAAGAATAGTCTCGCACCGTTCAAGGAGCTTCTTCGACGGATCAACGCCCAAGATGAAGTCCCTCCAGTGAGCTGTATTGTGTCCGACGGTTGTATGAGCTTTACTCTTGATGCTGCTGAGGAGCTGGGTGTCCCGGAGGTTCTTTTCTGGACTACTAGTGCCTGTGGCTTTTTGAGTTACTTACACTACCATAAGTTCATCGAGAAAGGGTTATCTCCACTCAAAGGTATATTATTATTATTATTATAACTTTAGATTAATAGTTGTCTGTGTTACAATAATAATTAATTCAATGTAGAAACCCATAAGAAACCACCAAGAGTTCGTGAGTGAGTTTAGATTTTGTGTGGTCGAATATATATTTTTTCTTACAACAACGTATTGTTAAAGTTTTGAGAAATATCAAGCTTCATTAGGTTACGTAATAGTTTATAATCATTAAATAGTGATTCAAGGAACTATTGAATTACAATACGGTATAAATTCTTATCAATTAACACGATAAATATATTAATTTTATTTTAATTATTTAAACATTACATAATTTAATTAAATAAAATAAATAAATTAGAAATTAAATAAATATACATTACAAAAAAGGAAATTTAAATTAATTACATCATCAGTTGAATTAAATTTAACTGAATAAATATACGTTAAGGAATTAAATATACATTATAAGCATTCGATGAAATTAGCTAATAAAAGGAAATTTAATGATGTTTGAAAGGACAGGCAAATAAATTAACTAGATAACGACAAACAAAATATAAAAAATATAACAAATTATTTGATTAAATCTAAACTAAATTTTGATCCGCACAGTTGTGCGGAATTACTTGTATTTTATAATTGTTAAACTAAAATTTTATGATTTTATGATAATTTATGAACTTCTATTCTTTAGATTGTATATTTGATTTGGTTACAGTTCAGTTATGGATTTTGGTTCTGTTCAAAAATATAGTAATAGTTAGTTTATTTATTTATGACTTTGAATTTTTTTTTGGTTTGGTTTAGTTTATCTAGTTTTGCAAATATACTAAATATATAGTGATACGTGCGCTTGCCCAAATTATTTTCATTTATAATTATAAATTTATATTAAAGAGTATACATATGTATTAAGTACATAACAGTAGTCTTAATTTCATTTTGATGTTCAGAAACACAAAATTTCTATAATATAAGATGAAGAAAACTTTTAGTGAAGAAAATTATAGATGTTTAAACTAATTACTGATTACTGATGAAATGAAAGTGGATTTTGCAGATGAGAGTTACTTGACCGAGGAGCATTTAGACACAACTATAGATTGGATTCCGTCGATGAAGAACCTAAGACTAAAAGATATCCCTAGCTTCATCCGTACGACTAACCCAAACGACATAATGCTCAACTTCCTCGTCCGTGAGACCGACCGAGCCAAACGTGCTTCTGCTATTATTCTCAACACGTTTGACGATCTGGAGCATGACGTCATCCATTCAATGCAGTCTCTTTTACCTCCGGTTTACTCTATTGGACCGCTCCATCTACAAGTGAAACAACAGATCAGTGAGGATAGTGAACTAGGACGACTAGGATCAAACCTGTGGAAAGAAGAGACAGCATGTATGGATTGGCTCAATACCAAAGCTCCAAACAGCGTTGTTTACGTTAACTTTGGGAGCGTAACTGTGATGACGGGGAAGCAGCTTGTGGAGTTCGCTTGGGGTTTAGCAGCCACGGGAAAAGAGTTTTTGTGGGTGATACGGCCAGGTTTAGTACCCGGTGATGTAGCAATGGTTCCACCTGAGTTTCTTACGGAGACGGCGGACCGGAGGATGCTGGCGAGTTGGTGTCCTCAGGAGGAAGTCCTTTCCCATCCGGCGGTCGGAGGGTTCTTAACACACTGTGGATGGAACTCTGCGCTTGAAAGTATTTGCGGAGGAGTTCCAATGGTGTGTTGGCCATTTTTCGCAGAGCAGCAAACAAATTGTAAGTTTTGTTGTGACGAGTGGGAGATTGGTGTTGAGATCGGTGGAGATGTGAAGAGGGAGGAGGTTGAGGCGGTTGTTAGGGAGTTGATGGATGGAGAGAAGGGTAAGAAAATGAGGGAGAAGGCGGAGGAGTGGCGGAGCTTGGCTGAGAAAGCGACCGAGTGTAAGCGTGGTTCATCAGTTGTAAATTTTGACAAGGTTGTTAAGGTTCTTTTAGGAGAGTAAAGTGATGGAGTTGCAGAACCGAACCGGCGAGTGCTGAACCGGACCGGAATACCTAATCGCAAGTAGGTGACGTGATAAAGAAGTTTAGTTTATTTCTATTTTGTTGTTATTTGTTTTAGTTGTTATCGTTTCATTTGCTTGTTAATAAGGGAGACTAAGTCATCCTATAGTTTAGGAACCTTAACTCCCACTTTTTCCACTTCCAGTATTGTAGGAATCAATGATTCCAACCTCTGTTTCGTTTCTTTATAAATCAATGAAAAAGCCAAAAAGAGGCATCAAATTCATTGCTATCATAAAGATTATATTATTAAACTATCGTTTTCAGATTTTTTTCTTCCTTATCAAATCCTCTGTGAACCCTGTGATGATATCCTCCTAAATTATCAATTCGAAATGTTATATGGACACACACATGCCCACAATTCTTGAGTTTGAAAATGACATGAGCTCATGGGGTTTCTCATTCCCCTCCAGCCATCTCTCTAAAATTCACAAAAGGTTATGTACCGCCACAAAAGTTGATACAAACCAATATCAACTGGTTTGGAATTGAAATTTTGTGAAAATGATAGTTAACAAACCAAATTATTGATCTACGTAGACTGGCTTGGATATGATATTTGTTTGGATTGAATTTTAATCATCATTTTTGACGAAGTATTGAATTTTAGTCATCTATACATAATACATGTTATCTAGTAATCGATTATGCTAGTCTGGATTACTATAATAATAAAAGAATGTAGGGTAAGATGAGTTTAAAATACGTCTACCCTAAAGGCTGTGTCTTTGAGAAGAGTGGCTGTGAAGACACAGAAGTTATACGTACATACATACAAAACATTATCAAGATTATTTTTTGGAGACATGGGGTTTTTTCTTATCGAAGATTCTCCCACATCTAAATCAGATAACAACAACAACAACAAGAACAAAAATATATCTATCGGAAAATGAATGATGATAGTTAAATGAAGAGTTTTGATCAAAGATCGAAATTCCTATCACTATATTCAAAAAGAATACAAGTCTCAAATGGTTTACCGTATTGAAACAATACGCCGCGAGTGAATGTTGTGCGCCATACACTCGTTCTCTCAAGTTTCCAGTTCTACATTTACCAAATGAACATGTTATGGTCATGCATGCATGTTCTAGCCAGGGTAACCAACACCATTATTAGTTTATTACTATCTCGCGGACCTCTTCACAAATGCATTCAGTGCCGGCTTAGCATGGAAGGCGGTCAGTGCGACCGCCCCACTGCCCACTCTAATTTCTTTTTTTTTTTAATTTTTTTTAGTGACATATATAGTATACTAAATTTAAACTTATGTAGTATTATAAAATGTGAGAACAGAAATTTAATAAAATCTCAAATTAAAACATGCATATTAGTTTATTTGTGTAAAAGTAACTTAAATATATTTAAAATTACTCATTATATAGAGCCTAAATATTTTTTGTTATAATATAAGGTCTAAAAAAATTTTTTTGCACTAGGGCCCTTAGTAGTGTTGAGCCGGCCCTGAATGAATTCCCGTGTCTTTGGAAGCCAGTGGACTGAAGAATCATTGTACTACCAACATTGTTGTCTTGAATGATATTTACAATCTTAGCAAAAAAAAAACATTGTTGTCTTGATAAAAATCAGTCAAAAGAAAACATTGTTGTCTTGTTATATGCAACCAAAGCATTACATAATTGACAAAACAATAAAATATAATTGATTCACATACGACACCGCCTAAGCTACTAACTTGTCTTTTATAGCATTGATTTACACTAAAAAAAGGTAATAGTGTCAGTGTTCCAAAAAAAAGTAATAGTGTCTATATAGTAACGCCTAGCTAGATACCGAGGCACCCCCATTCCATCATAGAAGATTAGAAACAAAACAAAAATGTCCTCTCATGCTGTCCACACCACACAGAAACCACATGTAGTCTGCGTGCCTCACCCGGCTCAAGGACACATCAACCCGATGCTTAAGGTGGCTAAACTCCTCCAGGCTAAAGGCTTCCATGTAACCTTCGTCAACACCGTCTACAACCACAACCGTCTCCTCCGATCTCGTGGACCTAACGCGCTCGACGGGCTTCCTTCCTTCCGTTTCGAGACTATCCCTGATGGTTTACCGGAGACCGATGGGAACACAACACAAGACATCCCTTCCCTTTGCGTGTCCACCATGAGCAATTGTCTAGCTCCGTTTAAGGAGCTTCTCCGGCGAATTAACACCGGATATAATGTTCCTCCGGTAAGCTGTATTGTATCGGACGCTGTGATGAGCTTTACGCTTGATGCTGCCAAGGAGCTGGGTGTCCCGGATGTTGTTTTTTGGACCGCAAGTGCTTGTGGCTTGATGGCTATTCTACAGTTTCCACGCTTTATCGAGAAAGGTTTAACTCCTTTTAAAGGTGCTATTTGTTAAGCTAGATGGGCTTCACACTTAAAACCAATTGGTGATAAGAGGAGTGGCCCATCCACCTTATATACTACTAAAGATCCCTTCCAACTACCGATGTGGGACAACTATGTGTCTAATACGCCCCCTCGAGATGATGGCTCTTTGAGCGTCAATCTCGGAAAGCTCGGACAAGGATCGATGGGCCAACTTTGGGCCAGATCGATGTGGAGCGGGTTGGACTGCGTGGATCGGGCTCTGATACCATGTTAAGCTAGATGGGCTTCACACTTAAAACCAATTGGTGATAAGAGGAGTGGCTCATCCACCTTATATACTACTAAAGATCCCTTCCAACTACCGATGTGGGACAACTATGTGTCTAATACTATTTCACTTTTTTTTTAAGTTTAATATTACTGATTTTAATTTCACACAGATTTTTCTTAGCAAAAAAGAATACATAGATTTTTAGTTTTCTTTTAATCCCTTAAATATTAAAAGAAAAATATTACCATAATCATTCTTAGAATTCTTAGAAATATATATAGTCCACCTAAATATATAATATTTTTATTAAACTAATCATAAATCAATTGTCAATGTTTTTCATTGTTTCTTAATATAAAAATCATGGAATTGTCTAATGTGGCTTAAGTATATATGACAATTAATGATTTTGAATAATAAATATTATATGATAAAAATTAGTTTATTCTCTGTCATTTCTTCAAATTATCATTTATTAAAATAAATTAAACAACCACATAAAATATGTAATAAAACTTTAGATTTTCTGTATATACTATATTTTAAATCTTTAAAAATGATTATAAATAACTAAAATTGATAAAACTCTCAGATTAATTTTTTGTGATCCATAGTTTAAAATTTCTTTTATAACAAGATACAAATAATTACAAAACTATATAAGTAGGAAGCCTTATTTAATAAATATTAATATATATATATATATATATATATATATATATTAGTATTGTTTAAAATAAGTTATATATCATATAAAAATATATAATTATTTTAATTTCGAAATTTTGCTTTGATTTTTTTGAGAAAAAAATTTGAACAAATATTGATAACTTAATATTTATATTTTAAACTTTGCATTGAATGTTTTTAAAATTATAAATTACTAAAACTACTGAACATCCCACAAAAAATTTTGTTACCATAGATTTTAATTTTTTTGTTAAGAAAATTACAAATGAACAAAAATAGAATTAATATTATTTATGTGTCTGCACCAATTTAAATATATACGTACCAGTTACTGAATTTTTAATGATTTAGTATATATTTATTATTTCATAATATGTAAACATATATAATACATAAAAGTAATTTGTATAATATTCATTCCAACCTGACATAGGAAAAGAGCAGAAAACTCGTTTAGATTACTAATAATGACTAGGTTGGTGGATTTAATAGATGAAAGCTATATGTCTAATAAGGAGCATCTAGAGACAGTTATAGATTGGATACCATCGATGAAAAATCTTAAGCTAAAGGACATCCCTAGCTTCATACGTACCACTGATCCTGACGACATAATGCTCAATTTCTCCATTCGAGAGGTCGAGCGATTCAAAGGCGCCACTGCAATCATTCTCAACACATTTGATGATCTGGAGCATGACGTCATACAGTCGATGCAATCTATGTTACCTCCAATTTATTCTATTGGACCGCTCAATCTCCTAGCAAGCCAGGAAATTGACGTGGATAGTGAAATGGGACAAATGGAATTAAATTTGTGGAGAGAAGAAACTGAATGTTTGGACTGGCTCGACACTAAAGCTCCAAATAGTGTTGTTTTTATAAATTTTGGATGCATAACAGTTATGAGCGTGGAGCAGCTTGATGAGTTTGCTTGGGGTTTGGCTGGTAGTGGGAAAGAGTTCTTGTGGGTGATCCGGCCTGATTTAGTGGTTGGAACGGCGGCGATGTACTACCGGAGTTCTTAAGGGAGACGGAGGATCGGGGAATGATGGCCAGTTGGTGTCCACAAGAAAAAGTTCTTTCCCATCCAGCAATCGGAGGATTCTTGACCCATTGTGGATGGAACTCGACGTTAGAAAGCTTGTGTGGCGGTGGCGATGATATGTTGGCCATTTTTTGCGGAGCAGCCAACGAATTGTAAATTTTGTTGTGATGAGTGGGGAGTAGGGATGGAGATCGGCGGCAATGTAAAGAGAGAGGAGATTGAGGCGGTTGTAAGAAAGTTAATGGATGGAGAAAAAGGAAAGAAGTTGAGGGAGAAGGCGGAGAAGCTGCAATGGTTGGCCAAGGAAGCGACCAAGTATTCTTCTAGCTCCTCGGTCGTGAGCTTTGAGGCTCTTGTTAATAAGGTTCTCCTTGGAACAAGTCAGGAATCTTATAATGCAAAAGTTCATTGAATATAATAAAAGGATATGATCGTAAGTGGTAGACCATGGACCATCCTTTATAGATATGGCAGTGTTATTAATAAGTGTGTGTTTTTGTATTGCTTGCACCCAGTGTCATCATTGTAATAAGATTAACTAGAAAAGGTTTTAGCATCCTAACAAGTTTCGCAAAAACAGATAATATCTGCATTTCTATATCTTGGATCGGAACCGGCCCAATATGTCACCCTTTTTTTTTGTCAACACCCAATATGTCACCCACTCTTAACCTTTCGACTTAAAATGTTTTTTTTTTACTTAAAATGTTGTTAACCATGCTTGAAAGAAAAATATAACAGGTAGCAAAAACAGGTAGATTAGTCTTGATTTAGTTTTCGAGTATTAACAAAACAATTAATAATAAATCGTGATTCTAGCGATGTAAATATAATTTTGGGATTCCACCATTTTCGGTTTGTAAATTTGTTTATATTCTTACTAAATTCTACTACTATTAGCATATAACTGAAAAGTTCTACTGAAAACCTATAGCTATTTTAAGAACATTTTTTACTACTTTAATCATAGAATATCAAAGTCGACTTATTATATTATTCCGTCAGAAAAAAAAAGAAAAAAAAAAGAAAAAAGGAAAACATGGACAAGAGAGAGAGCCATCTTTATTTTGGCAGTCATGTTAAGACATACATGGATTTGGTTGAGAAAATAAACGAATTAGCTTTTTCTCTTAGTTTGATGAAGAGAAAGATAGCGTAAAAAATGTCAAAAGATTGTACAAGTTGGAGATGCACTTGATCACGAAGATGATGCCAACTCTCTGTTCCTTGTTGTACTTTCAGGTGCATCTGTTGCATCGAATTCTCCTCCTTCTCCTGAGACTTGATGTGTTGCTTGTGATTCTGATGAAAACAAACAGCCACAACACTAAACATTCTTACGAAACCAATTTTTAAATAAATAGTCAATCTAGAAGTCTTGCAGACAAAGTCAATCTACAAGTCTACATATAGAATTTATTTGTTTGGTTGCCCCTCTGCAAATAAGTTTGGATAATTGCTTAAATAGAGAGTGGTCCCTTCTCCATTGTGAGTTGTGACTAGACCTTGAGAATCAATGATAATAAAAAGGTGACAGAAACCCACATGCAAACACTATTGGTTTACGCATATATACTACATACACATACTCATATATGCATGCCCCATGATGGACGATAGACAGATGTGAGGGAACAAAAAAAATAGACAGCTCAGTTCACATGGACATGACGCAATTATATATTTATTCGATGTGCACGATTATTCACTCTCTTTTTTCTTATTACATGTAATCTTCTGTACTACTATTATATATGCATATGATCTTACTAGGTAATTCGTTTTTTTGTTGTTTTTGACAACACTACCTAGTATACCTTAGTGAACTTATAACTTGTTATGATGATAAATGCATTTTCATAGTGATAAATAATGTCGCTAGAGAAAACAAATCACTGAACTATTTAATGACGTACCAGTGGAAGAAGATACTGGCTCGTGGGAAGTAGGAGCATTAGAGGTAGTAGTAGGAGCCTCGAAATTGGATGGGTAGATTAGGTAAGAAGACGCAGAAGGTAAGCGTTCTTGTTGCTGCTGATGATGAATATGATGAGCATAATGCTGATAATGTTGATGAGGATATGATCTAGGGCTTGGAGTTTGGAGGTAATAGTAAGGAGAAGGCATGATGTTGGATGACGATGGTGATGTTGCCCCTCCACCGTAAATTTGCTGTTGATAGTATTGTGCTTGTTGGAGTTGTGTGTTGTATAATGCCTGCATGTAAGAAATTCACTACAAGAATTATTATTGTTAATTTAAACAATCACATTCATGATTTACTCTAGACTCCTACGTCATTTATCTACAATTGCACAACCAACCAACGTTGGTACATAGTTCTCAGATATGAAGACTAAACCGACTCAATCAATAACAGCCGGTAGATGGAAACAATATACAAAAATATATATATATATATATCATTGCATGTTTCTAATTGGAGAGAGAGAGAGAGAGAGAGAGAGAGAGAGAGAGAGAGAGAGAGAGAGAGAGAGAGAGAGAGAGAGAGAGAGAGAGAGAGAGAGAGAGAGAGAGAGATAGAGAGAGAGAGAGAGAGAGAGAGAGAGAGAGAGAGAGAGAGAGAGAGAGAGAGAGAGAGAGAGAGAGAGAGAGAGAGAGAGAGAGAGAGAGAGAGAGAGAGAGAGAGAGAGAGAGAGAGAGAGAGAGAGAGAGAGAGACTGACTTGGTGGTACCCATATTCAGAATTGTAGCTGTACCTGAAAACAAAAATTTAATGACGCTAAACCAGTTAGTATTTGAACTCTGAGGCACCAAAATACCACACACAAAAAAGTGTAAATTATTTTTCCTCGACAAAATTAAGTGCATGCAAATTCATCGAAACATAAATATACACTCTTTATATGCACATGACATATTTCACTATTATTGTTCTATTGCGACCCTGGTCTGGCTAATCTACAATATAGTATACTTTTTACAAGACAACTAGCTCTAGTCTGATAAGTATTTATATTATGAATATGATATTTACAGGCTGACTCCAACTTGCTCAAATTGAAGCATTAAATATCACCCTCTATCTCTTACCATTTCAATCGCATTGGACCATTGTATTGACTACGCAAAATTTACAAATTTCTTTACACCCTTTGTATTTCAAAAAAGAGAAAAAACCCCATCGATTCTTATTTTTAAAATGAATGATAAAAAGAATCACGTACCCGTACGGCGGATACATGAGCTGGGCAGTTGCAGCCTGCTGCAGCGGAGCAGCCATTCCGGTATAGCCTGATTGTCCCCCGCCTTGATACTGACTAGGGCTTCCTCCTTGTCCTCTCCCTGTGCCATCAAAGAGTAATCTTAAATATTTTACATAGAATTCCTAATGATTATATCATTAGAAATGTAGCATATTTCCTTGTATGCATATCACAGAAATTCAATTTTATAGTTAAAAAATATATGAAAATTTATATGTTTTTAAGAGCTTCCATAAAATCTTCTATACTGATTAATATCTTTAACGATAAAACAAGCGATGAATCCGGTTCTTTTACCAAAGAAAAATATGATTTATATTATGAAAAACACTTAGTAGCATATTATTCATCATCATATGAGCTTTTGTTATTTTTTGGAAAAAAAGAAAGATTAAACCGATCAAATAATCCAGTCAAAAGGATAGAACATTTAATAGACCTATGAGACGATGATTGACACATTCAGAAGATAAAATGGCTACACTAACCTCTAGGCGTCGATGGTCGTGGCCGTCCAAAAGACGCAATATTGCAATTTGCCTTCCTCCCATCGATCACAGGATTTGGATCGGCCACTGCTCTAGTCGCTGAGTCTGGCTCACGAAACGTGACCTGGAACCACCGAGATGATGACGTTGCCGGCCTCGAAAAACAATTATATAACAGAAAATAATGGATTTAACTTACGAAACCATAGCCTTTAGATTTTCCTGTGGTCTTGTCCGTGATGATGACTGCTTCAAGAATCTCTCCAAACTGATCGAAGTAACGACGCATTTCCTCGGTTGGTGTCTCCCATGCTAAGCCTCCGACAAACACTTTCGTGAAGGTCGTATCTCCGAACGGCGATCGGTAATAGCTCGTATTAGAAGACATGTGTTATACGAAATGATATATAACTCTTTTGATTGATGATGATGATGGTTTGGATGATATATACCGATAACAGATAATTTGAATAAAATAAAAATGAATATATGGAGAATGGGGTCCGTCTAATTAAAACATCAGCCAAGAAAAGAAAAGAAGAAAAGATTGTAATTGAAGGAAAGTTAGCTCCTTTATGTCGTCAAATGCCTCACGAACGACTTTTTCAATTTATCTCTTCTTTTTCTTTGGCAAATTGTAACTCTTAAACGGTGCCGTATTATGACTCTGACCCTACACTGAGTATGTCTTCGCTGTCTATAATTTTTGCCAGGTTTTAACATTGCACCTCTTCCACAACTTTTTATTTCATCATTCATTAAATATCTCCATTGATGTTTTTAAATATAGTTATATACTGATTCTCGAAAATTATCTGTAAACCGAGAGATGATTCAGAGTTTTATCAAATTTTTGGAATCAGGAATTTCACTCACAATGCTATAGTTAACAATAAATAATACTAAGCTATTTTGCAGGTCTCAAATTAAATGTATATTTTAATGATTCTGCCATATTATTTGGTATAATCAGTATACGTATACCTCTCTAGTATCATATATCTTATAGACAAAATATATGTTACTACAAGTCTATAGAAGAAAAAAAGAAGAAGACTATGTGATTAAGCATTATAATAAGATAATCATCGTTCATACCCATGTTCTATTTTGGGTTGGTTGATTATACTATTTGTGTTCTTCTCTGTATAGCCTTGTTCTCATCCTCGGGTTGGTTCATCCCTTGATTTCTTTTCGTGAAAACTATATATAATCAATCTTAAATTTCAATGCAGCTTGCATCTTGCATCTTGTTTGTCAAATATCATGTACTTGACATTAATTCTCCTGATCATAAGCTGACCGAAATTATATGAGATCAAAGTTAAGCAGTAAGACCAGCTTCGATATTAAAAGAAAAAACAAAACAAAATTGGAGACTTATAAGTAAATCCTGACCATACAATAGCAAAAATATGAAAGGTAATTAATTAATGCGTGTATGAAATTAGACAAATACTCATGATGATTATGCCGATTGGATTAGTATTGACTTTTCAAGATTAGTGGAAGTCCATTGTTAAATCCACCAAGTGATAAGGGATTAAGGGGTAAGTAGAACCTGATGAAGGGATTGGATCTTTCAAGTTTGAGTATATATATCCCTATAGAAATTTCTCATCCCTCCTTTATAAATGCCTATAGAAATTAGCTAATTGGTACTCTTTACATTCATTTTAATTATATTGAGAAAATGTTTAATTTTGCATATTTTCAAAATAAAAATATCACTACATATATAAAGAACCATATTTCAAACCAATATAAAAATAAATTGTATAATATTTTTGATAAATTTATATTAAAATTATAAAATGATATTTATTTTAAAACGAAAATTTTGTTTTACTACTAAAATTAAACCAAAACAGAAATAGCATTGGACTATATGATACGACAATATAAATAAATTTCACAATCCCTAACTTAGTTGTTTTATTAGTGCCAGACATTAAATTAGATGTAGAGTTTGTTGTGAATCAACTAATATAGTATTAGTCGTCTTGATGTGGTTGTCTAGTTATGGCGATTTGATTCAAGGATACACAATTCTTTTTTAATAAATATTAGTACACGAATTATGGTATGTTAGAATTACTTTTTTAGAAGAAAACTTTGAATTAATAACTGAAAATTAACAAATACCAAACATTATGGTTTTACACCACGATATCTAGTAGGTATATAATAGATTATGATACGTTCATATAAACAAATATGTACTTATATAAGCAGGCGGAAATATTGGAGCAGTATTTTGCGTTTCTACGGTGCACACGTACATTAAACGTATAGAACAGCTCTTGTAGGGACTAAAGCCATATCTTTGAGATAGACACATACTCTCTTATTTACCAAAAGAAAAGTAAACAGTAAAAAGAGTAAACTAACAAGGATATGTAAATTAATGCAAATGTAAATGCTGTTGTAAGGCAAAAGAATTGAGAAGATCACATGAGCGAAACAGCTTTTTTCACTTACATGAGCGAAACAGCCTATTTTGTGAAAATAAAACATGAGAAGCAGCTTTACATAGTCCCCCGCACGCATGCACGCACCCAATAACGACCATCCCTCTTTTAACCCCCCACCCCCACCCCCCCCCCCTTTTTCTCTTCTTTTCTAGTGCAAACTATTATTAAACCCCCACTATCTATAATCTACATGAGTCCCGTTTGCATTTCACAATTATTATTATATTGAGCAGAATCAGATTATATATAGATAACTGTGTAGTTGACCCAACAAAAAAAATGTATATCATTTCTCATACCAACCTATTCATTGGTAGTTTTGATCATTATAGATAGAAAATGGGTGGGAATTTTTAAGAGATATTTACATGAAAATGTTGGTTGATGACAACATTTGTTTGGTCAGCCAATAAAGATATTTGTTTGGTAATAAAGAGAAAAAGAAAGTGGAGCCAGTTTGCCAGCATGTCGAAAGAGGAGATAGCTGGAGTGGAGATTAAAGAAGAAACATAAGAGAATTCGTGAACTGGCAGATCCCTCCACGTGGAACCTCTTTCTGTCATTATTTTATCTCCATTAGCTGTCTCTCTCTCTTGCACAAAAATACGAAGAAAATATATCCGTAAACGCAGAGTGGTTTATGTTTGAATCATTGATGTGCTATATATGGGTGTAAATCTATCATACTGTATGTTACTGATAGAAAAATAATGTGTATACGCGTATACTTTTCTTGTTTAACGTTAAATTATATCTGTAATATATATATCACCCTTTTATAGATAGTTTTTCTAACAATTTTGGCCATTTATCCAAAAAATAAAAACAATTTTGGCTGATTTTTTGCCCAAAAAAAGAATTGGCTGGTTTTTTTGTCAACGACTCGATAATAGGCTTTATGAAACTTCAAGTCAATTTAAAATATTTATTAAAACTTAAATCTGCCTCTAAATGAAACCTTAGTTAGCCTCCTTTAAGCATATTGAGAAACTTCGCACAAGCGTATTAACAAAATACTATAGTGTCGGGCTAGGAGCCTAGGACTTAGACCATTTTTATTGGTCATCCCTTGAGACATCCCTTAAGGGAGGAGGGAACCACTAAACACTAGGACCAAGAAGATAAAAGGGAAAAAAGCCCCTAATTAAGGGATGGTCCTTAGTTACAACCCAGACCGACCAAAAAAAAAAGGAAAAAAAAAAACCAAAGCCAAGGGACATGGGACACAATCCCACCAATAATGATGCTCTTAGGGTTAGGGAATATGTTAGAAGAAAAGAGATCATGACATCGATTAGAAAAAGTACAATCATGCGACATAAACTATATTGAGGTATTGTCATTTCGAAAACACACTAGTGGTAAATTTGAAATTTCCCTTGCAAAAAACTATAAAATGAAAAAAAAAATGTTTCTGAACTCAAAACAGATTATACATTTTGGTAGCTAACTAGCTACTAATAACAACAATGGGGCGGTGGCGCAGTTGGCTAGCGCGTAGGTCTCATAGCTACTGAGTGATCCTGAGGTCGAGAGTTCGAGCCTCTCTCGCCCCAAATCGTTTTTCCCTTTTCGCCCACTTCTTCCCCAAGAAGTTCATTTATACGTATGTGGGACGGAATGCGCGTCAGTGTCACAAAGACAAAGCAATGAATCAGATAAAGAAGGAAGCAGATGCAAGTCGACATCATTTTGGAATTCATTACTAATGACCCCAACAATATTGGCCTATTCGTAGCCCACAATTATATCATCGTGGTGATTGAATATGCAAAACCGGTTTAGTCGATTACTTGATAAAGCGAACCGGAAAAAGAAGAGCGAGCATGAGATCGAGAGAACTTTTTTTTTCTTCTTTAAGTCAAAGAGCAGGACACTGAAGTTGTCGGAATTTGCATTTTCTTGAACAAATTGCTTTCTTTCTCATTGTAGTTCTCATCGTAGTTTTTTTCATCAGTACACTAAATACTCACCAAGAACAAAAAAAAAAGTCGTAACAACTTCTTGAAGTTAATTTTTAAAAAATGTATTTTGTTTCGTACTATTATTGAAAAGAACAAAACCCAAATGGTCGACAAGAGGACATGTCTCCCTCCGTTAGTCACGCACATTAGCGTTTTTTCCGCATCGTTCTTTTTAATTCGCCAATCTTCCAAATTCAATAGGGTTTGATTGAACAATATCTTCAGTTTAGGTTACTTATCGAATAAATACAAAACCTTAGAGGCTTCTTTTATAATTTCAAAAATTTTAGTTTATGAGTTCGTTGACTAGATCCAACGGCCTCATCCGTAGGGTTAACCACTAATCTCAGAAATCAAATAGAGCATCAACTGTTTCGGTTTCAGAGAGCCATGGAGAATGAGAGGGAGAAACATGTTTACTTGGCCAAGCTCTCTGAGCAAACCGAACGATACGATGGTAACGAACCACTCTTACATATTTGTCTTCTTTATAGGATGTTACTTGATCTTGATCTAGACAAGCTCTTGAGCTATTCTCTTAGCATGTGTATGTGCCGGTCCTGATCACAGGGAGACTAAACATTTGATGTGTTGTAGAGATGGTTGAGGCGATGAAGAAAGTAGCTCAGCTTGACGTGGAGCTCACTGTAGAGGAGAGGAACCTTGTGTCTGTTGGTTACAAGAACGTGATCGGAGCAAGGAGAGCTTCGTGGAGAATCCTATCTTCCATCGAGCAGAAGGAAGAGTCCAAGGGGAACGAGGAGAACGTCAAGAGGATTCTTAACTATCGAAAGAAGGTAGAAGACGAGCTTGCTAGAGTTTGTAATGACATCTTGTCGGTCATTGACAAACATCTCATCCCTTCGTCTACTGCCGTTGAGTCCACTGTGTTTTTCTACAAAATGTGAGTCATCCTTTCTTACATAGACTACATATGTTTCTTAGATTTAACTGTTGTGGCTTTACTTGTGTGTAGGAAAGGAGATTATTACCGATACCTGGCGGAGTTCAGTTCTGGTGGTGAACGTAAGGAAGCTGCAGATCAGTCTCTTGAGGCATATAAGGTAACTTTGGTTCGTGTTACGTCTTTAATGTGAGTGAGCTCGGAAAAGATGAACAATGTGGTTTGGTAATGGCGATGTAGGGAGCTGTTGGTGCTGGAGAGAATGGATTGGCACCAACACATCCAGTTAGACTTGGCTTGGCATTGAACTTTTCTGTTTTCTACTATGAGATCTTAAACTCTCCTGAAAGGTTTGTTTTTTTTTGTTTTGTTTTTTGGAAAAGATCATATACAATGTGAATCGGTGGTTTCGCTTTCTTCTAACATTCTGAAACTATTACGTACACAGCGCATGCCAATTGGCTAAGCAAGCATTCGACGATGCAATAGCTGAACTTGACAGCCTAAACGAGGAATCATACAAGGATAGCACTCTTATTATGCAGCTACTTAGAGACAATCTCACCTTGTGGACTTCAGACCTCCCAGAGGAAGGAGGTAAATCTTTTTTTTTTAATCTTATCTCCCTATCTGACAATCTTAGCTCAAACTCAAAACATTTTTTTTTGTTCTTATAGATGAGCAAGCCAAAGGTGATGAGCCACAGGAAGAGGTATGAGAAGCCATTTTTGTTAAATAGTTTAAAGCTAAATTTTTTAAAAAGTAAACAATTAGACAGACACTCATGGAAGTACTGAATCATTGCAGAACTGAAGTCATGACTCTTGATGCATCCTCCTGAATCAGTAACCAAAGACAGCAAGCCTCGTTTGCTCTTCTTAGATTGTGTAATTTTTTCTTTTTTATAGGTCTTTGTTGATGATGTTTTTCAGATCTTTGACGTTCTACAACATAAAACACTGCGTTATCTTCAACTCTTATCACTTAGTTTGCTTCTTTGTTGTTGAACTGATACACAACGCAATTTGGGTTTTGCACACTTGGTGACGAACTAAGAGCTTTTAAGTAGTCAATATAACTGTTATTTGGCCTAAAAAAAATAGTCAATACAAACAGAAAATATTTGTTTAAACAATGCAAACCTAACACAAAGGTATTTTTAACATACTTAGGTAAACCTAATAAGATGATAACAAATCAACCAATAATAACCATCACCCCACACCAACTCAATTTCCCTCTGCTTTTTTTCTTCTCTTTTTAACACACCATTTACACAACAACGAACCAACCCCATTATAAAAGCTATAGCAAGAAGCTATCATGAATCTTGATTGAAAATGCAACCATCTCCCCCCTTTTAGAAATAAAAAAAATCCACCCAAGAGCCGGTTATCTGAACCGAACGACGACACAAGATATGTCGTCTTTGCTCTCTCTTCTCAAAGCCTCAGCTGTTAGTTCCTTGGCCGCCTTCTGTGGATCTTTCACCCTTCTAGCTATCTCCATTGCCTCTTCATTTGACATCACCTGTTTACACACACAATAATGTTTTTAATAATATAAATAAGAAGAAGAAGAATAAAGATGTTCATTTTATTACCTTCCAAATGCCATCACTAGCCAGGACAAGAACATCTGTCTGGCTATCTACATAAGCATCTCTAATATCAGGCTCTGAACTCAGATGCGTCTTAAGACCCTTATCTCCAAAGGCACGAGACACCGCTAACTGACCATTCACTCGAGGAACATCACCTATTAAAATAAAATCACAAACTCATTTTTAACATACTAATCAAAAACGGTTTCACTGTTATATCACCACATGACGACTTTCTCTCTCTATTTTATTTTACCTGGTAGATTGGATACAAATCCACCTCTATCCTCAATACTCGACCTCTCGACACCAGGCTCATGATCCGTACTCATCTGCATCGTCCTACCTCCTTGAGAAAGAAGCGCTCTCGAATCGCCAACGTTAGCTATCCACAACCTCCTCCCGTTAATCAATATAGCCGTAACAGCGGTGGACCCGCCACGACCCAAGTCAGAACTGTTGGACAGAATGGCTTGGTCCTGTCTTCTCATAAGCTTTTTGTATAGACCTTCTAGGATCCACCCAGAACTCTCCCTACACACACCATTTAAACACACAGTTCTCTTAAAAGTCCCATAATAAGAGAGTGAAATTAAATAATCTTTATTTTTTATTATGTTTTTACCTCCTTGAGGATATTGGAGAAGAGGTGCTTCTGCAAGTAGGCAGGGACGGTGGGACCCATGTGACCGTCGTAGATAGCGAAGAGACCAAGTTCATGGTCTTGTACGTTGATGAAGTTAGCGACATGGTAATCCTCCATGGGGTGGTTAGCTTTACCTTTGACTAGACTGAAGCCGTACTTGATTAAACCTTCATCACTTCTTCCTTTACCAGATCGAGATGATGATTGTCCTCCCACAACCTTTAAATTAAAAAAAAAACAAACCAAGAAAAGCTTAAAGCTCAAAACTTTCACTTATGATTACAGAACAAACATTCTAAAACACACATCAATCATAGCAAAAAGAAGACAAAACAGTTTTTCTACAAAAAAAAATCAATATCTCAAAATTAAAATAATAAAATGAAAAAATTGGTACCTCGGAAGGGGAAGTGAAGCAACAAAATTTTCCCATTTGAAACAGAACCTGGAGAATTTGGGGATAATAATCATTCAGCAGTGGAGGAGAAACAAATCGAAAAAGGGGGAGGAGAATATTTACCTGGAAATAAAAACCCTAATTTCTGTTCAATCGCAAAGACAAATCTACGAGAGGTTCCTGTCTGTGACCAAGTCGTCTTGTTTAATGTCTTTTTTTCTTTTTCAGCAGTGAAGAGACAGAAATAAAGAAAAAATTGAGAGCTATCTGTATTTTTTCTGAACATTGCATTGGCGTGCTTTATAAATGTTGAGAATTTGCTTTACGCCCCGTTACTATGGAAACTTAATTTTAGGACCCGAGAGACTTCTTTCTGTTTTTACAAAATCAATTTGAGTAAACAAATAATTACCTACCTTTTAATATTTGGTAATGTTTAATATAAATCTATTTCCTTGTATAAAACTAGAAATGAGTGTGTAAATATAAATTATAGTAGATTTAGATCCACACTTTTAAAATGCGTTTAGTATAAATATATTACTTTGTATAAAAGTAGAAATAAATGTGAAAATATAAATTATACTAGATTTTTGTATGTACTTTAAAAGCGCAGAATAGTTCACCTAATCTAATAAAAACACATCAACTATATTTATAGATGTTAAAATAAATAAATTCGTTCTATTTAAACTCATCTCATTTAAGAGATACATTATTTAAAAACTGAATCCGTTTATATCAGTTTAGTTTATGATCTAATACGGGTTTTTCATCTAGATATGTGAATCGGTGGATATATGTATTTTGTTATTTTATGCATAATTTATTAATTTTGACAATATACTAATTTAGAATTCAGCAAATCATTAGACCATTCGAGTCAAGTCAGTTTAAGACCAATCAATCTTTTTTGATGGATCAGATTTATTTTATTTTAGTTTAATTCAGTTGAATACAATGTGTTCGAACTTGATACCATATTAAATTTTAGGTTTATTATGAATTTTCAACTTAAAACTAATTGATTTAAATAAATTTAATGTAAAATTTTATATGTTATTTATGTACCAGTTAAATTTCCAAAGATTTTATATTTTCACAACTCCTTTCTTTTTTTTTCTTTGCTAAAATACAACACAACTTCTTTCTTCCTTCGCATTTTATTATGTCACTTCCTTAACAATCTCTTCTATAGTCTTTTTTTTTGTCCCGAAGAGTGTATAAAATATATGAAGAAAATATCATTCGTAAAAAGGTACATTTTCACGCAACTTTAATGCGTGAGATTAGCCGTCTTCGTGAAAAAGGAAAAAAATCATTAACTGGTTTTCCCGATTTGGATTTCGGTGGCTTACACGATTGCGCGTGAAGACTAGCCTTTTTGATGTTACCGTGGTGACTGATATGGATCTTTATGAAGTTTTCAAAAGTTAAGGTATCCAAGTGAGAAAAGAGGTATATTAGGCTTAACATAAGCAGAATCTCAACGAATGCGACAAGAAACTTGAAAGGGTCAAACGTTTGGACGCGCTTTCTTTATAGCCATCTTTCTTTGTTGGTTGATGATGATTCCCACACGTTTCATGACTTTTCGAACCTTAAATTAGGTTTTAAAATTAGACACATCACTAGCTAAGCTAGTTTTTTATACATAAATATTTGTTTGTTAAAATAAGCTTCTTTGATTGTTAAAATAAGATATTTGTTACTGTAAACAATAAAGATTGGATTTGGTGTCTAAACATATGTATATGTGGCTGTTTTCTTTAAAGTAGGCTTATAGGTCCATAATGATGTAAACTCATTTCTACTTATTGGCCCTTTATGAGCCCAACTAAATTTTTGAAAGAAACGGCTGCGTTTACGTCTACCAAAGGAATCACCGCGTTGATGATGATGGCTGCAAGAATGGCGTTGGGTGTGTATTTGAAAAGAGGAGTGAGGAAGAGAAGCGTTAAGAGGGCTTTTTAGTTATAGTTGGGCCATTAACAATCTGGGCCTGTGTTTTTTTATAGTTGCGGAGAAACTAATCGTAAGGGCAGTTTGGACTTTTCAAAAAAAAAACCTCGGCTGCATAAAACAAGTCTCTCTTCCTCTCCGTTAGGTTTTGTCCAGAGTGAGACAGAGTAAAGTAAGTCAAACAGAGAGATGAGGCTGATAACGCACAACATGCTCTCCTGCAACATCAAAGGAGTCGCAAACGGATTCCCTCTCAAGATCGAAGCGGAGAGAGTGATCGAGAAGGAAGTCGATTTCAACCCCGACTTCCTCAGACACATGTTCGCCAAGATCGAGTGGAAGGCTCTCGTGGAAGCCGCTCGCTCCTTGGGATACTCCGAGTTACCTGAGGATTCTCCCGCCGCCGCCGCCGACGACGAGTCCTTGCTGAAGAAGCTACACCACGCGTTGCTCGAGCTGCATTTGGAGGAAGGCGCGCTCGTCTGCCCCGAGACAGGACGGAGGTTTCCGGTTACCAAAGGGATCCCTAATATGCTTCTCCACGAAGACGAGGTTTAATTTTGATTTGTTGGATCGATAAAAAAAACTTATTTTTATTTAGGATTTGGTGTTGTAATGTGAGAGATGGGAATGTTAGTTACCGACAATTGTGTGTTCGGACAAGATTGATATACACTGGTTACTTGTGGGTTTAGATTGTGTTTTTGAACAAATTGATGGATCCATTGACTGATTCTCATCATAGTAACTAGAATCTAGTTAGCTTAGGGACTTTCGTATGGTGAAAGTAAGAAGAGGAATGACAATCAAATGTGGCCTTTCCTTTTTTTTCTGTTTTCTAGCAGACCATCCGAGTGTGTGGGGGTGAAAAACATTTCATGTTAGCCTTATAAAGATTTATTAAAATGTATCACTTCCTATAGTTAAAACTCTGTTCTTCTATCCGTTCCGTTAGATTAACCCCCAAATACCTAATCAGCAGGCCACGGAAAAAAAAAACAATCGCAGAGGTTCACTCTACAGTAATCAATCATGTAAGTAATCATATATTTAAAAAGGCTCTTCAAACGATGGGAGTGTAGGTTGTAATTGCATATTAACTGAATTGCTTTAATAAAATTGTGTATAGTCTCTTAGAGAGAATTTTTAAAAGACTATACACAATTAAAGTCTAAGACCATGTTTATTGTAGGGTTTTTAAAATGAAGTTCTTAGCGTAATATAAGAACTGAACTCATCCTAAAAACCCTCCAATAAACATGGTCTTCTCTCTTGGTCGACTATACACAATTATGCTAATACACAATTAAAGTCTAAGACCATGTTTATTGTAGGGTTTTTAAAATGAAGTTCTTAGCGTAATATAAGAACTGAACTCATCCTAAAAACCCTCCAATAAACATGGTCTTCTCTCTTGGTCGACTATACACAATTATGCTAAAGCAATTCATTTTTTTTTTTGGCTAACTCTAAAGCAATTCATACATAAGCATAGAATGATAGTGTTAAGTACTTGTATATACATATACCTAGTTCGACATTAATTCTTGGACCCATTAACCTACGAATATGAAAAGGCAAAAAGCCTAGCATAAAAGCTTAAAACAAACTCAAAGGCCTGTGATCATCATCAGGGTGTGTGAACTTGCAGTTGGGGCACACAAGAGTTGATTTACAGAGCATAACCAGCATGTGACACTTCATGCACACCGTTGTTACCATCTCTTGCTTTTTCTGCTCATCACTATCATTCTCACATTCAAACGCTAGCCAAGACGGGGATCGACTTACCCCGCCTTTATCACCAGATTTCCTCTTTTTACTTGGGCTCATGATCAAAGTTTTGCCTTTCGAAGATTCCTCTTTTTCATGATTCTTTTTACTACGGAACTTGACGAGGAACAAAGGTTTAACTCGAGGTCCAGGCATGTCCTATGATCTTCAAATGTCTCAGAATGGACCTGCGAAATGAAAAATTGAAACGTGTTTTTTTTTTTGTTAATGTTTTTGTGCATGTATAAATATTTCAAAATTTCTCATTCACATATACCTTAGTGTCTAGGTAAAGCTGCACTTCAGGTTTTAACAACTTGGCGTTCTCCGACTTCGACAGAGTAGTGTTCTTCTCAAGTTTTGCTTGCAGTTTGATCTTCTTGTTTGATCCGTTTGAAGGAACCATGAAACGATTCTCCATAGACTTTCATCTGATCCCTCTTTTTAGGACAGATGGTCCCATCATGTAGAGAAAACATTAGACCTTCGACTCTATTTTGATGGTTAGGAAGCTCTCACTTTGCCTTGGTGTATAAAGAAACCGTTCGTGAAAGTCGTGTATATAAATAAGATGAACCACCCATGAGAGTTATTATCTCCACCGGTTTATCTAGAATGGTAGACAAGAATAAATGAGTTAGATATACCAAAATAAATATAGTAGATAATCAAATAAATTAGGATTCAGTTTGGGGTTATTTTGCATAGTACAATACTATATGTTGTTCAAGAAAGATTTACTTCACACAAATGACGACCCATGCTAGTATGAACTGCTGATATCTATCTAAATATGCTAAACAAATATTTTAACACTTTTTCTGTACACTGCTGATATCTATCTAAAGATGCTAAACAAGATTTGTCAATTATACATACTTCTGAAAAGAATATTGTCCTAAAGTGTTTTGTTTTAGATTATTTCGAGTTATAATTAAAAATGATAAATTAAAATGCAAAAGTAAAACTATGGTGGATGATGTGTGAGTTCCAGGTTGGTGTGTGTTCATGTGTTGCTTCAGGGAGCCTTATTGAAATGTGTAAATTAATGTGTAGTTCTATTGAATTCATATATCTGTTCCTTTTTTCTTTAATCTGTTCCATTCCACCAATATTACCATCATGATGATATCATCAAACCATTATATATCTGGACGTACGATGATGCATGGGTATACTAGTTGTATGTTTTGTTGTTAGACATAAGTTGTCTACATGTATGTCTATGTGCGTGTGATGTGGTGGTAAGAGTCGTGTGATTTAAGAGGTCGATAAATATTAAATAGAAAGAAACTAAATACAGTTGAAAGGGGGGAAGGTTCATGACTTCATGAATGCCGATGCATCTTAAATACTACAATAACTCTCAGTCCCACTTTTCAATATATAACACCAAAAATACACATCTAGTATTAGTATTTCTTATAATACTCAAAATATTTATAGTAAATTCCAAACAATTTCAAACAGATTGAAACCTTCTTCAACGGCCTACCCATGCCACGACCTTCGCTTCCTCATTTATCTTTAGGATTTTTCTCGGTCGGCTTCCTCAGAAAATTTTCACTCTCTGTAAATTCAACGAATGCATTTATGCATAGTATATTATCATAATAGGGTCAACCTACAAATAAGAAATTTTAATGTATACTATGATCCTAAACTTTTAAATATTCATTAGATCTTTATAATCAGTTGTAAACGTAAAATAGAACTGCAAGATATTTTCTGATAAAATGGAAAATAATCTTTTCAAATACTATGAACTAGCCAAGATAATCAGATAAAAGGATGGGAGGAAAATGCCTCCAAAAGCTCACAACAGAAGCTACTACATGCAGTTACAAACTTACAATTACAATCAAGATTCATGTCCCATCATTATATGGCTAAAAACCAGAAACTCAGAGCAACTTCAACAAAAAAATCTCATAAAAATTTTAGAGATTATAAATAAATAAAAGACCAAAAGAGAAAAATGGAACTGAGAAACAGTCCTCAAAAGAAAACTTCTGAGAAACCCACTTGATATTCAATGCCGCATGTCTTCTTTTGATTATTTTGATTTTTAAAAATAAAATGTAATTTAATTCTTTTAATAAAACTTATTAAAATATTGTTTTTTTTTTTGAAACCAAGTGGGGCTTTGAGCGTTAAGGTTGCTCTTATAATTTATTCAAAGTGAAATATACAAGAAATATTAAAATTGCTCTCCAAGTAATTTTTATTTTGGTCACTGATAAGATAGTTAAGGCATATCTGGAATTACTTGGTTAGATAGAGAATTATACGAAGTAATTGTTGAAGCTAGTACCAGAAACACAGAGTTTCTTGAAGTGAAGATTTCAATCAATGTAAAAGTATGCAATGAAAGCTCCAAGTAAATATATTTGGCCACAGGTAAAATAGTTAATACTCATGAATCATAACTATGGTCCTCAGTTAAATTTATTTTCTGAAAGGTTAAAACATATAGTTTTTATTTCTTGGTGGAAGAATTAAAGAGTCAGTAGTGTACTTGTCTACCAGTTTCTATTTGAACAAGTATAAATGAGTAGTAAGGACTAATACTCATATTTTTCAAATATATGCAAAGATATGTTTCAAATATATGCAAAGATATGTGTTAAGAACATCTCTAATGGTACTCTATTTTTTCCTCTATAATTCCCATAAAAATAGAGTAATTATATTATATAGTAAGTTTTGCTCTAATGGTTTACTCTATAAGAAAAGCTCGACTGCGTCTGCTTTTTTTTTAAACTACTGCGTCTGCATTTTACCATGCAGAATTAGAATTTCTATAGGATAGTTAATCATCAAGGTACGGTAATTTACAGTATATAGGTTTATAAGCATTTTCATATCATTTGCATCCACATCTGACGATTCTGCATCAAGGATTTAGGCTTTGCGTTATGTTTTTGTTACACTAATGTATGCTATATCTAACCAGTAATACGATATAGCATAGAATAGATCATAATACCATATTGTTAAAAACATTATACTGTCAAGATTTGAGTTGCCATTGACTGTTATTTGTTTCTTAACCGGAACACCATAGCTAAAGCCTAAACTTTTATCAACGATTTCATTTAATACAAATTTTCACAGTGTAATAACAGTTTTGAATTTCTAATTTAAGCATACACTTTATAATGATAAGCTAGCTCCATAAGAAACAATCAACATTTTCTCATCCAGTCACTAGTGTTAGAATCTTTTTGGCTGTATGAAGAATAGCCAAGTCTTCATCTATTACATTTTTCAGTGTTATGAAATTTTATGGTTTTTATGAATGTTAAAATGTAATATTTGGTTGATAGGGAGAATTCATATAGCTTTGGCTTATATGTTGCAAGTTCCTGTAGGTTTCTGTTTCATTATTCCTCTGTTTTTTTTTTTTGTAAAGTTTCTGCTTAAGTTAAACAATACATTGCATGAAGTTTTCCTCCAATCGTGTCTCTGATAGGAGTTGGGTCAAAACGAAGCCTACAAAAAGTCTTGGTAGAACTCAATACAAAAGTTTGCTTATAAGTGAGCGTGTCCAACATTCCTAATAACTTAAGAGGCACTGTTTTATTCAATTTCCCCAAGAGTTATTTGTTCAATATTTATAACCAAATTACATTAAGTGGCAAAAGGTCGACATAATAAATTCGTAAGACGAACCCCGTTTAGAAATACATGATATCCACTACAACATAAAGTTTCGTTCCAATAAACTATTCAGACGCGACAGCAACAGCAACAACAACAACAACAAGAGAGCTAGCGCATTGTCTAGAGGTAGACATTGACTTAGAGAGATCAAGTATGTTCTAAGTTTATTCATAGAACAAACTTGATCAGGAACAAGAGAAAACTACAACAGACTTCGAAGTTACAAACTCATCCACCACTTATAAAAGATTAGAAGCCTTTTTGATCTTCAATTCCTCAAGACATTTCTTGAGAAAATCCTTTTGCAATAAGGATTCTTACGTAGATCCGAGTGAGGCCTTATGAGTTCCACGAGAATGGCATGAAGTGAACCCTGTTTCAATATTCCCACATAAATCCTTAATACACTATCCAATAATCAGAAGTTAGGGTTAAAAGAAAGATCTCACAAACATGTACTACCTTGGTGACAGAAAGAGCAGCTTGGATGACAAAATTTGCAAAAGGGTCTTGAATTAGAAGATCAAAATGAGGGACAGAGATGATTTCAAGCACTATCTGAGGACGGCTCTCTGGACAATGAGTTAAGCATCTTTCCACCATATGGCTACTAAATTTCTGCATCGAGAGCTCTACATAATGCCCTTTTAACCGTGCAAGCACCATTGCAGTCGCTTTAAAATCCCTCATTTCTATAATGAATTGCACTGCGTAGTTCCTGTGTTTTTTTGTCCAAGAAATAAAGTTATATAAAGTGGATACTCTCTTAGAATCAGAGGGTTTAGTTCTTGTTAACTAATTACCCATAAGGGTGTTGAGCAAGGAAGAGACTGTTTCTAGAGATTTCGATTATGAGCTTCTCTCGTTGTTGTCCAGTGGAATAAGCTACGCATTTTTGTAGAACGCAGCATCCATGTTGATGCGTAGCGATATCGATGCAGAACCTTGCAGCATCTTCAAAGATGAACTATAAAAGAGTGGTAACAAAAAACTGCCCCAGTGATTCTTGATGAGTTTTAAAAGTGAAAAAAAAAAGAAGCAAAGGACTTTGTGTTTTTTCTTTTTAAACCTCGTTATCTTGTGTAGCAAGGCACTGCAAGCAGCGCTGAATCACATGATTCCCATTCACATCCTTAGCTAGGTTGAGAAATCCAGGTTTCAAAGCTGATGTCAGTAGATAAATCTGATTCTTGGTTTTGATTGATTCCACTAATCTCTGAACAACTCGAGTACTTCACCACACACAAGACAAAAAAACAGTTAAAACAGAGAACATTAAACTAACATCAAGTTGATTATACTGGTTTAGGTTAAACATACCCGTGAGCGTTGAGTGCTATCCGGACAAGAAGTCTTGGTTCTGAAGTAACAACGAGTATGATCATTGTTCTCTGTTCTTCGTTGCAAACATCTAATAGCTTCTGCATCAAGTAATTCCCAAAAGGATTTATCATAAGCTCAACAACGTGAGGTAACACCTCGTTGAAAATGGCCATAGTGTCTAGAGACGATCCATCTTCGAGGATCTTCTGCAAGGATCTGCATCCATGCTGATCTTTGGCCATCAGGTAAATGTATCCCTCTAAATCAAGAAGGCTTGGATGATTCTTGTTACTTCTACTTCCTTGATGATGATCAGACAAGCTTTTCTGATGATGAGAGTATGACTGAACAGAGTGGTTGTTCAAGGTTCCCTGATGATGAACAGATTTGTATTCTTCTCTGATGTTCAAACGATGGAGAAGACTCTCGCAGAGACTCAGGTCATGATCATACTTGGTTGTCTTTGTCGTAATCTCATCAAACGTATGAGAAGTGAATGGAGACGAACCGTTACACTGTCCGTTTGAAAAGTAGCTTGAGAGAGAGTAATCAGACGGCGATCGGAGAGAGAACCTACTAGAACTGGAAGAAGAGTCTCCAGGGCAGAGATTGTGAAGATGATTCCATGAGTTTTGCAAAGGAGAACGTGATAGACACGAAGCTTCTTCTTCTTCACCAAGCTCACCTCTCTTCATCATCTCTCTATCTCTTTGCTTCTCAGTGATTTTTTTTTTAGCTTACTACAAAATGCATAAAGTACAAGAACAGGAATAATAGTAAAATTATATACAATGTACGTTAATATAAACTTGTATCTCATGGAAACATCGTGGAAACTGATGACGTCCGTTTAGTTGATTAATAAGTCTCTTGACTTTGGTCTTGCTTTAGTCAATAAGCTTCTCTGTTAGGTGAGTAAAGACATAAGACTGACACGGAATATCATTGAAGCTGGTTTCCAAATTAGGAAAGTCTGTATGAAAACGATGGCTACTTGATTTTTGACTTACCAACCAAGATTCAGGCTGCTTTTACAGCTTCCTCGTAGTTTCCTTGCTTCACGTTAACATCCCAATGTATCTTTTGCATCCTCCTCTAAGTAAATCTTGTGTTTATGTTTCATTAGTATCTTCCAAAAAAAAAAGTTCCTCGTTCTTACATAATAATCAGATTTGTCTTGGGTCGATAATTATATACATGGGCTTACCTTAATGTCTCTAGTATATATGGGCTTGAAGCATGTCATAAGCCTATCTTTTCTTCTACTATGTATTAATGAACGTTTAGCATATAACGTTGTAATTTGTAAAGTTGTTATTGGTCTATTTACAAACCAAATTATTTATAAAATAAACAAGATCGGATTTGGGCACAGCCCATTAAAATATTAATATGGACCCCAAAATTTTTGAAAACTTTTTCACATAAACATAAGTCCTAAAATTATGGAAAATCTTTTTTTTATGAGTTCTTAATAAATATTTCAAGCTTTCAAAATCTCAGATTCTGCCGCAAAAATAAACATTCACCAAACACGAAAACAGAGGAAGAGATGAGATGTAAACTAAACGACAGAGCAAACCGTTTCTATAGTATTTAAGAAAAAAGGAACATTTGATCGAAATAGTCTCAAATTTATTCACAGGGATGTTTTATTATTACAAGAAAAGCTTTTGCTTTTAACTTAACTCACAAGAAAGTAAAAAAAAAAGTATTAGTTTCACAAAGGGAATTAACAATGATCAAAAGAACAAAGATCATCATTTATTCCAGCTTCTACTTCGAAACAGAGAATCTTGAATTCCACCTACAACCCAAGTTTCCTTGGCTATGTCTGAAGACAGTTTGTAATAGTTTGTGTCGTAATCCATCACCACCACATTCACATTATTCTCCTCCTCCTCCTCCTCCATCAACGATCTCAGATCCTTCTTCTTGCTCACCGTCTCCTTCTCCTCTTCTCCGCTCTGTTTTCTAGTGTCTTCAAATTCTATTTTCTTCTCCTCTTCCGTCTCTAACCAGTTCTTAACCGGTGCAGACCTGCACCGCATCAGCAACAACGCGTTTGGCGGCGGAACCGCAGTTTCCGCGTTGTCCGAAACCTCTTCGACGTTTTGCTTTTCGTGTAGAAACGTCAGCCAGTTTGAGAAAACTGTCCCTGAATATGTCCTCATCGCCGAACCTCCATCTTCGTCGTCTTCTTCCTCCTCTTCGTCATCTTCTTCTTCTTGGTCGGAGATTGCGTCCACCGGAGGAAACGCGCCGAAACACCGGAAATCAAAGTCGCGGAGACAAGACAAGAACCCCATGACATCTTTCTTGATCCCCAAGAACTTACTCTCCGACTTGCTTCTATGTATCTTCTCTATCTCCGCCATAAGCGACTGCCAGTTCTTGCCTCCTCCTCCTCCTCCTCCGCGTTTGCTAGGCCGCACTTTGATCTGACCGGCGCACGTGACTTTCGGCGACGTTGGTTCTTCCGCTATCTCCCTAACGCGGCTCTGGCGGACGCCGCCGCTTCCAGAGAGCTTACTGAAGCTGCGGCGGTGGTGATGATGATGATGAGGAGGAGCAGTTTGACGGCGGCTTAGGGAGTGAGAAGGGCTGCAAATGGATTTAGAAGGTAGAGACAAGTGTGTTCTTGATGGGAAACACACCATGAGATCTGCAGAGTAGCCTGAAGACTTTCCTCCTCCTCCTCTGATCATATCTCTTTCTTTGTGTGTGTTTTCAACTTGGATTCTCTCTTCTTCTTGGTTCACTTGGTTAGATATATATGATCGATCTCGAATACGATGCTTTAGCTTTTGATAATGTGTTTTTTCTTTTGGTTTAAAATGTTGCTTTTCTCTTTAGGTTTTGTTTATTTAGCCTTTTAGCAACTCCTAGCTTTCTGCTATTGCAAATTGTTTTTTTTTTTATTTAATCAGAATTGTTAAAAGTAAATTGGTAATCATTTTTGTAGTTTTTGGTTGGTAGCATCAACTATGAATAAAAGTATGATAGTTGAATGATAGTCTCACATGCTTTTCTATCAACCAAAATTGTTAACGTACTCGTAATATTTTTTTAAAAACCAAAGGAATCCTAAGCCAAAATCTACACTAATCATTGGGATCTATGAAACAAACAAATGTTCTTGCTATTTAAGGTGTTTTGTCCAACCATTATTGAAATCATAGTGAAGTAACTCGATTCGTGGTCTTTTAAGTTTTAACTAAACTAACATGATGAACCAAATAACATGTACTGAAATAACTGGAATCATGGTTTTTAAAAATAACGTATTGGGATTCAGTCATCATTCTTACCAATGGACACTAGTTGAGCTAATCTCCGCACTTACATATCTTTATTATAAGAGATGCTATGTAATAAAATACTAGTATATATTGGTTCCAAAGAACAAAAGTTTATCGGTAATCATACTAGACCATGATTAACCCGAATCTCTTAACTAGAGTTTTTATCTTCAGCTAAAAAACGGTTCTTAACTTTTCTTAAATTTTAATTAAGAAAAGCCAATAATCGTCTCTTAAGAAATATAAGAATCGTTTATTAACCGGAAAAAAATGTCAAATCATAAGTTAAAACCCCCGGCTAAGAGACCGGAGTTAATCAGAGCATTTTCAACACTCCTCTATATATGTCTTTATAATAGCATTTAGAACCAAAACTACTCCAACATACTATATTTTTTCTTCTAAAATAGAGATTACTATATTTTCCTCTATTTATAGAAGAAAAAATAATATTCCTCTATGTTTTGCTATATATTTAGAGATTCTTATTTTAAAGAAATACATTGGATCAAATCACATATGTATTATGGAATCCTCTACTAGAGCATTTCCAAAAGCACTTTCTATTTTGAAATTTCACAAACTCTATATTTAAAGTTTTAAGCTAATGTTTTCCAAAAGTAAAACTTCAAAACTAAACTTCAAAACTATTTGTATTTTACATTATGGTTCTTATGTTTATGATACTTAATTTAAATTCATAAAACTTTATATATAAATAGCACATATATAAATATGTTGTAGAAATATTAATTAATAAAATGATACAGTAAAATATATAATTTTACATAGAAATATTAAATTACAAGTAAAATGTTACATTTTTCTATAAAACTATTTTCGTAATATTTCCGTATATGATAAATTAGTGCATTTCTTAATTTTATTTTCTAATATTGTTGTTATTTAATTAAAAACTTATTTTTAAGGTTTTGTTTAATTTTATTTCTATAAATTAAAATTATAAAAGAAAATTTGAAATATTTATGAGTTATAAAATTTTGAAGGATTAAAAAGATTAAATGACAAAATATTTAAGAATCATAAATATAGTATGTAAATATAAGGACCAAAATGTAATGAAAAATATAAAATTTCAAACTTGTGAAATTTTACTACTCAAAACTTCAAAATTTCAAATTTGAAGTTTTGAAGTTTATTTTTGCAGAACAAAAAACTTCATATTTAAAATTATATAGTGTCTTTTGGAGATGTTCTTATAGAGAAAAAAATAGCAAAATACATTGGAGATGGTCTCGTGCCCTTACGTGTATGAATCAGATATTTGCCCTTAAAAACCCCATGTTTATATGCTTGGCTTTGAAATTTATAATAACGTGATTAAACTAGTGTCAGTGGCTAATCAACAACGTCCTTTGGTCATGATGCCGCTTAGTGGCTAGTGGCTTCAACAATGATTACCAGATTAGATTAGGTGTTACTAATGATAATTAGAATCAATTATTAGGCGATATTTTATTATGCCTTAAATAAAAGTAATCTAGTACCAATATAATCTCCAACTCATCCACTAGTCATTACTTAAAAAAATAAGAAGGTGATGTTTTAGCGGCTGAAAATGTATGTTTTTAAAGTCTAACTAGATCATGACCCGCTCGACTGAGCGGGAGTCAATTTTTTTTTATCTTTATTTGTACTAAATGTTATACATGATTGCAATGTGTATTAATATAAAATTTTGTTAAATAACAATGTGTACTAATGTGTTTAAATAAGCAATGTGTTTAATTACTAAATTTGATTTTTAAATTTTATGATAACATAAAGTAGATTTTTTATATATATTATTTAAAATATATAATGTTATATATTTTTTATTTTCAATATTTTATCATACAAAATTTACATTGGGGTATTATATATATGAAAATATGTGCAACATAATATATTTATATATTATATAAACATATCTACGATTTTCGTAAAGACCATGCGCACCCGCACAGGTTTTATTTTTAAAATGTATTCTATATTTTTAGCTTTGTGTAGTATCGAGTTTGTATAATTCAATTTTGTGTTTAAAGAACAATATCAAAACTGTCTTTCGTATGTAAAAATAACACTTTGCAAGCACGAGTTATGTCTTTTTATTGTAATACAAAATTTGATATACAACTTATGTTTTTTTGTACGTTACGAAGTTTAATTTTTTAAATAATTATTACATAATTTCAATGTGAATTTTATCTCTGAGATCTAATACATTTTGTGTGTAATGGTTCAAAGCATTTTTGATATATATTATATTTTAGTTTGGTTTGTTTTTAGTATTATTGTATATGTATAATACTATACAATATTACTATATTCTATACAATATATAAAGTTATGTGTTATTTGTTTTAGAAAGTAGATTAGGCCCAACGTAGTTAAAGAGTAGTCATATCTTTATGTATTTATGTATGTGTCTATGACTTATCTACTTAATGTTATTCGTACTAATAAAATCAATATGGCTAATGAAAGTATACTGATCAATTTAAAATGAATTGTATAGGGTAATTTTAGTACTATTAATATTTTTAGTATTTTTAATATCTATTTTATTTAAATCGACATGTAATAAATGTGAAAACCATGTATGGAATATGGACAAATAGAGGAATTGTATTTAAGGAAATACATCAATGTAAAGTTAGACTATGATACATATTATATATAAGGAATAAGACATTTAATTTAAATATATGAGGTCCACCTTTAAAATCCACCTAGAAAAAGTTGTAATGTTTCTGATTTAATAAGATAGATTAAACAATAGTTAAAATGCCATGTTATGTTGGTTCAAAAAACAAATGAATATCAACAGAATAAAATATTTCAATAGGTGACACTTGTCTCTATTTTCTTTAATTAATGTGTGTAAATTATTCATCATTCTTATAAGAGTAGCTAGGTATTTTCTATAGCAAAATCGTAAATCGACATATCATCGGATAAAATAACATGATATCATGTAAAAAAAATAGTAGTACGATCCAATTGAAAAAACATTCAATTTCTTTAATCAAGATTCCATATGTATAAGAGATTGAATCTTGACACTAAAATATGTTGCAAATAGATCTCCAAATTTTGTATTTAGCAAACTAACCCTTACAATAATGAAGATTTGTAACACGAACAGATCTAGAGATTCATCATTCAACAAAAATAAAAAAATAAAGATTTGTAATATAGCACCACATGGCACTTGTCTGATATGTCCTTTTTAAGATACTACTAAAAGAAGTCGCTGTTGAAGACTAGAGAAACAAACGCATCTAACGCGAATGAATTGCGATTTTCGGTACTTGTTAATGACGTCTACATTCTACAACAAATACTCAGTTAATGAAAAGACGTTACCTAACGAATCTTCCAAGTATATTTCTGACGTTTATCGGCAGGATCCATGCCATATCCTTGTATTTTTTTTCGCGACGAGAGGATCAAAATCCGTATATGCCTCGAAATGTTTGAGCTAGACGGTACGCAGTCGCTAAGTCAAGTGTTTGAAGCCAACTTTGTACACTTATACACAAAAGGGAGCACATGTTCACGTACAAGAAAAACATTGTAACAAATGAAAAACGCATAAAGCCCCCAAAGGGCCCATTAAAAGGCCCAACCAAAGCTTAAAAAGAGTTCATCTCTATAGCATTCTTCCTACACTTCAACAAAGCCACGACCGCTTCACCGTACATACAATTCCCGGCGAAGGCCTCCGTCGCCAGCTCATCGTCTCCGACGTCGGAATATCCCTCGCTCGGCCTTACGATCACGAGCGTCGCGGATTCTAAACAGATACCACTCTCGAGCTTCAGCGACGGCGCGTGTCTCATGCTCATCCTCACGCTCGGGACCACGCTCCTGTTTTTCTCCACGCGCTCATCCTCGACTTCTCCGTCACGCGCCGCTTCCATCTTTCGAAACTCTCTCAGCCCCTCCGAGTTCATCACCAGCGTGCCTTCTCCTCCCATGTCGCGAATCACCAAACTCTCCATCTCTCCGTGCTCCTTAACGACTTCGCTCATCAAGAAATGACGAGTCGACGCGGCTATCAACGCGCTTATCGTCCACATCACGCGCGTTTTCAGCCCAGCCACGAACTCGGCGTCTGACTCGCCGTCGGAAGAACCGGGAGAAGGAGACACGGTGGAGGCGGAACGAAACGCGAAGACGACGCAGGTTTGGAGAGTTTCACCGTACTCTGCTTTCCATTTGACGGCGGCGCCTTTCTCGAGGCTTGCATCGCCGCCGGGAAGCTCGACTTCGAGATTCTTGATCCGGTCAAACGGGGAGAGAATCTTGGAAGGGATATTCGGAGAAAGACTCGTGGTCGGGATCGGTTTAGCCGGTTTAGAGAATAAAGAACACAAACCGTGAACGGACTTTAAAATGCTGCTGAGGGGAGAATCGGGTTGTGACTCGGTGGTGCCGACCTGGTCGGGTCGGAGGATGAGTGACTCGGTTTGAGGGACGAGCGAGTTGAATCGCTTTGAGAGAGAGCTGCAACGAAGTACGGTTCTGACCTCACCGACTTTGTTCAAGATATCGACGATGATCGCATCTGGAAGTCCATCAAACACGTCCATCTTTGTTTTAAAGCCTTTTGGTCTGTTTTCAGTTTCTCTCTTTCCGTCTTTCGCTTTGTTTCGAGTTATGTCTGTTTCGAGTTATGTCTGTTTACTCTTAAATAGGGGGGGGGGGGGGGGGGGGGGGGTATGAAGCCGCCGACGTGCTGAACCTACTTTGCCGTCTTCAAAGCTGGTTTGATGTTTTCAACAGGACCTACTTTGAAAATTTCTTTGGTTTTGAAAATTCTCAAGCAAAATTCAAATGGGTGAATCTCTTTCTTCCATTATTATTTATATTATTTTTTTTCCTCAGATGTTTTTAATATGGGTAATACAGCTTTTAGTACTACTAGGCAGAGGGATATTCTATTTTGTTACGATTAGAGAAAACAATTATTTTTTTTCCTCAGATGTTTTTAATATGGGTAATACAGCTTTTAGTACTACTAGGCAGAGGGATATTCTATTTTGTTACGATTAGAGAAAACAACAGTTAATGCTACGACGTGATTGTGGGTCCTATTGATACAGAAAGCAGCCACATTTTCTTCAAAATCAAGGAGCCAAGGTCAGAGATGGAACTTCAAATATTAAGGGTCAGACTGGTTCAAACACAGCGGTTACGGGTGCGGGAGTTTGCGGATGCGGATGATTGCGGTTTCAAGTGTTACATAGCGTTTTGTATGACTGGCGTAACGTTTAAAAATTGTTGCGTTTGCGGGATGTTTGTGACTGGTTGATTATGAAACATTGTAACGGTTTAATAATAAATTATCAATATAAACATATTATAATATTATAAAATATAAAAATATATTATTGTGATAAAATATAATAATTGTTAATATAATATGATTAATAATAATATTAAGTTTATTTTAAAGTTTTAAGTAGTTGAAAGTTATAATTTTAATATATTTTATGAAGATTTATATTAAAAAGTTTAAAGAATATTTTGTTTCTTTTTTATATATGTGTATATCTTTATATATGCATGTATATTAACCTTTAAAAATTATGATGAATAGCTACTTTAAAGTTTTTATAAAAAAATACTATATTGTTTGTGAATTTAAATTAATATATAAAATGTATATATTTTTATTTATAATATTTTCATTTTTTATTTTTGATTTTAAATTTTAAAATATTTAGAAAAAAATAATATTTTTTATCCGCCCGCAACCGTAAACGCTAGCTGGAACCAGTTTTTGATTTTAAAAGGTTCGAAGCGGTTTGAAGCGATTTATATCGGTTTGTATGATTGTTTTGAAACGCTGTCAACTGCTACAAACCACAAAAGCTGCGTTTGCGAGTGGTAGCAGGAAAACCAGTCAACCCCTAACACGTACTCTGGCCTCTTATACAGAAACCTGTAGAGAAAAGAAAGAACAGTCATGAGAGAGAGATAAGATCGGTAAAGAAAGAGAGAGATCTGTGGCACAAATGGATATGTTGATTATTAACCAATTGGAGTTAAATACAATATAGTCGATTATTTACGATTTCTTTTTTTACATCTAGACACACATTTTGAGTTTATATTTACAGACACATCTCATATGTGACACACTTTACTGTGAGTCCTATAAAGATGGTTTGTCTATTATACCCCTAAACTAAACAAACTATAATACTTTCCTATTTTCTAACTATACAAAATATGTAAACTATTCATTCTCTAGATTCTTCGTTCTCTCTCCTATCATAGATCTAAACAACTTTTCCAAATATATATATGAATGGAAAAAAGTTTTCTAGCTACACAACGTTTATATTAATATAGTGGAAACCATCAAATGTATTAAATTAATATATCAATAACTACACGAAATTTATGCTAATACATGCCATATATACGAAGTTTATGTAAATATGGTGCCAACATCACAGTGGAATTTAATTGATTTAAATTTAAGTTAATGGATCAATCCGTAATTTATTAAACTTAATAAATTTAATGATTTTTTCAAAAAATGATTTATTAAGATTAATAAACCTAATTGATTTTATTAATGAACTTAATAAACTTAATAATTTATTGAATTTAATAAATTAATTAAAATTAATATTTACTAGATTTATAAATTTAATAAATTTGTTAAACTTATTAAACCTATTAAACTTATTACACTTATTTGACTTAAAATTAATAAAACCAATACATTTATATATTTAATAAGTTATTAAGTTTATTAAGTTAATGATTTTTTCAAAAAACTAATTTATTAAGATTAATAAACCTAATTGATTTTATTAATGAACTTAATAAACTTAAGGATTTCCTAAACTTAATGATTTAATAAATTAATTAAAATTAATAATTTACTAAAGTTAACCAATTTAATAAATTTATACATCTTACTAAAATTATTAAACTTATTACACCTATTAATAAAAGTAATAAACTTTATAATTTATTAAATTAAATAGATTTAATCATTAAAATGATTAAACTTATTAAACATATTAATAAAAAATTTAAACTTAAATAAATTAATAAAATTAATAATTTATTAAATTAAATAAAATTAATAAACTTAATAATTTTAAAAAATTAAAAGAATTAATAATTTATAAAAATTAATAAAATTAATAAAATTAATAATCTTAATAAACTTAATTATTTATTAAACTAAATAAAATTATTAAACTTATTAAACTTATTAAACTTAATAAATTTATTAAACTTAATAACTTATTAAAATATATAAATTTATCGGTTTTATTAATTTTAAGTTTAATAAGTGTAATAAGTTTAACAACTTTATTAAATTTATAAATTTAGTAAATTATTAATTTTAATTAATTTATTAAATTCAATAAATTATTAATTTTATTAAGTTCATTAATAAAATCAATTAGGTTATAAATCATTTTTTGAAAAAATCATTAAATTTATTAAGTTTAATAAATTATGTATTGACACCATTAACTTAAATTTAAATCAATTAAATCCGACTGTGATGTTGGCACCATATTAACATAACTTCGTACATGTGGCATGTATTAACATAAACTTCGTGTAGTTATTGACACATTTTAATACATCAAATGGTTTCCACCATATTAGTATAAACGTTGTGTAGCTAGGAAACTTTTTTCCTATATGAATCCTATTTTCCAGATTTTTTTTTTCTTTTAGTCTTCTTGAAGACAAGGAAGAATTGGGATCCTCTATTAATCTTTCTCTTTTTTATATCCAAATATAAATTTATATTTTTTTAAAAAAATACATTTGTTTTTTAAATAATAATATTTCACATTTAAAATTTAATTTAATTTATGATATTAGTTAAGATTCATCATTTTTAATAACAAATATATTATTAATATATATATATATATTATAATTTAATATATATTAATATATATTATAATTTATTATATATTATTTTAAAATAAATATATTATATACTAAGTTTTATAAAAAAATTAAAATTGTATACTCCTACTACTTTACCAATCATCTTATTAAAAATTTTAATTGAGAGTATATAGCTTTTGTAGCATACTGCTTCTACAGCATACTGCTACTGTTTCTTCATCAGTTGTACCAATCGAAACCTAAGTAAACCCAAAACAATAGAATTTGGTTACGAATACAAATTTTAAATTGAAAGAACAATAAAACTACTGTGATTTAAAAGTAATGGCATAAAGATGTAATTTTTATGAAAAAATGAGGGTTAATTACTATTTGTATTTTCTTTTAATAATTTAGATTATATTATTAACAATAACAAGCCCTAACGTTTGAAAATGAAATCAATATACAGTAATGTATAGAAAGTGGGTGTGAATTATGATAATTTTTATCCAAAAATAATTTATAATAATTTAGTTCTGGTACACCTCATACTTGAAAACGACTAAACTACAGACTAAGACGATTTCAATCATTATTAGTATAAGTTTATAGAGATTCAATGATTCACATTTTGTTTAATCGCACACGGCTAAACATTTTAAAAGGTTTTAACCTGAAAGCATCGTTGACTAAACGTGAACAACCAAAACTAGCTTTGTAAATGTTCACGCTAACGATGATTCCTCCCATTCTTAGTACTAAGCTTATTTGGAGAAAAAAATAAAATCAACACATTTTACTTTACTAACATATACCCATATTATTTCACAAAATTTACCAGTTATAAATAATACAGAGATATATAAAAATGATATGTATCACAAAACTCGGCATTAAATAACATATGATTTAACTAAACTTTGAAAAATAAAATTGAAAAAAAGTATATACTTTTCTTTTTAGAACTGTTATCACCCAAATTTAAACGAGTGACATGATACATATGCGAGTTGGACTCATAAACGAGGCCTAAATGATAATCAGAGCCCAATAACAAAACGACGTCCGGAGCAAAAGCGTAAAGCACGGCTCCGTCTTCAGATTTTCTTCCTTAATTTGGAAGAAGAAAAATCCGAGAAAATAGAGAGAGAGAGATCCTGGTTGATGCAATCTAGTAGAGGTCAATAGAGAGTCAGACGATTGATTACCCGCTGAATCCTCTCCTTCTCTCGTTGAATCAACTAAAACAGCGAAAACCCTAGAGTAGAGAGAGGAGGGGGAAAGATGAACAGGTTGAGGAATCTGGACGCTTACCCTAAAATCAATGAAGATTTTTACAAGCGTACACTTTCCGGTGGTGTCATCACCCTCGCTTCTTCCATCGTCATGTTCGTTCTCTTCTTCTCCGAGCTTCGTAAGTCCTGCTTCTCTCACCTCCAAAGCTGAAATTAAGATCTGACGGAAGCAAACAGTTTGTAGCTGAGGAAGCGATGCTTGAATTTTATAAAGTTTTGATTTTTTTTTTGTTTAGGGCTTTATATGCACCCGGTGACTGAGACTCAGCTCCGTGTGGATACAACTAGAGGAGAGAAGCTACGCATCAATGTTTGTAAAATTATTTAACTTAGTTTATCTCAAGAAAGTGTTTTTTTTTTAATTTTATATGAAAAACTTAGCATTAATACATACACAAATATGTTGCAGTTTGATGTAACATTCCCGGCGCTTCAGTGCTCCATTATTAGTATTGATACTATGGATATCAGCGGAGAGAGGCACCTTGATGTGGTATGTCCTCTGTCCTCCTCGATTTGTTCTCTTACAGACAGCTACGTTTGTCTGATTTCGAATCTTCTCGTTTGTATGTATGTATTGTAGCGGCATGATATATTTAAAAAAAGATTAGACTCTCACGGCAACGTCATCGAGGCAAAACAAGGTGGAATTGGTCATACTAAGGTTAGTTTTTCAATAGCTCGGAGCCTTTCTTTTTAATAAATTGATTTTTTTTAATTGCGCTAATGTTATCGTTTGTGTCCAGATTGAAAAGCCTTTACAGAAACATGGTGGAAGGTTGGAGGACAATGAAAAGTATTGCGGTTCCTGTTTTGGAGCTGAAGAGGTAAAGCAAATTCCTTATTTAATCAATAGAATAATATTTTTCACTTTCAGTGATGAATTCCATTATTTTACATTTTTTAGTTTCTTGGTGAAATGTTTGATCGTCTTTACATATTTGTTGGTTTGTTCATTCTTTAACACATTTTACAGACGGATGATGCTTGCTGTAACTTCATGCGAGGAAGTTCGTGAAGCTTACCGAAAGAAAGGTTGGGGTCTCTCTGACCCTGAATCAATCGACCAGGTACATGTATACATTGCCTTGATCTTGTTACTTAGCTTGAAGAATGTAGGCATGTCTTGTAGGTGTTGATCTTGATATAGATATAAAGAAAGCATGGATGGACCTTTCGTCTCTCAGCCATCTTCAAACATCATAGATTGTATGATAATTTTTACTCATATTTCCATGTCAGTGTAAAAGAGAAGGCTTTGTGCAAAAGGTGAAAGACGAAGAAGGTGAAGGTTGTAATGTTCACGGTTTCGTTGAAGTCAACAAAGTCGCTGGGAATTTTCATTTCGTTCCAGGACAAAGCTTTCATCAATCAGGTTTTCAGTTTCATGATATGATAATGTTCCAGCAAGGCAACTACAACGTAAGTTAAATTTTCCATTCTTGGTTCAATCTCTCTTTATATTAGCTCATACTTCAAAATGCGTCTCTGACACTATACAGATTAGCCACAAGGTCAACCGGTTAGCCTTTGGGGACTTTTTCCCCGGTGTAGTCAACCCTCTAGATGGGTAAAATCTCCTTTCTATATCCCAAACATTTACACAGAGCCTGTTATCGCTTTTCCAATCACCTTATTATTTTTGAAACATTCTCTTTGGTTCTCTCTTCAGTGTGCAGTGGAATCAGGATAAACAGAATGGCGTGTACCAATATTTCATCAAGGTTTGTCCCTAATATTGTTACTATTTAGATATCATTCTAGAAGAGGTATCTGTGAGGTTCCTAAATGGCTCTCATCTTTATACATTGATAAAGAAATGTGGGATTGTGCAGGTGGTACCAACCGTATACACTGATGTTCACGAGAAAACTATTCAGTCAAACCAAGTGAGGAAGCTACATCTCCAAATCTCTGTTTAAAACCCACCTTTTTTTTTTTTGCTTGTTTGAAAAGATGTAAACAATTGTTTTTGGTTTGTGTTGGCAAAAGTTCTCTGTGACAGAACATTTCCAGAATGCGGAAGCAGGTCGTATGCAATCCCCACCTGGTGTTTTCTTCTACTATGATCTGTCTCCAATCAAGGTCTGTTTTGTTTTGGTACTAATGATACTAATGAATCTTTTATCTTTTCTAAAACCATTTAATTTGATTGGTTTGCTTGAATAGGTGATATTTGAGGAGCAGCATGTGGAGTTCTTGCACTTCTTAACAAATGTTTGTGCTATAGTAGGAGGTATCTTCACGGTATCAGGAATCGTGGATTCCTTCATATACCATGGACAACGAGCAATTAAGAAGAAAATGGAGATTGGTAAATTCAACTGAGTTTTGTTTTATATTTATATTATTCTCCACACCTTGTTGGTCAAAAGACTGGAGAATCTCAGAATGGGTTTTTACAGTTAGACATTAGGTTTGAGAATGTTGCCACAACTTTGTACTCTTTTGACTTTCAATTATGTAATCTCTCTTCCTCTGGCACAAGTTAAAATGATGTTGTGTTCTTCTATCTCCGGTCATACGAAATGTTTTTTTTTTAACTGCCTACTATCGTCTGAGCTCATCTTTGTAAAAGTACACTTAAAAAGAAAAATAATGTATACAAGAACATGACTGCACATGAAAAACAAAATTTTGTTCTTTATGAACAATGTTGGGCTTTCAACGGTTTGATATAGAGACTGCTTACAATGAGGCCTATTTTTCTTTTTCTTGAATGAGAAATAAAAAGTTCTACAGATGGTTGAAAACTGAAATTAAAAGAAAAAAAAAATTAAAAGGACACTAGGCGTGATTATGAACTTAGCCTTTCGTGGTCACAAAAGGTGTGGTGAGTGCGCTATCTTTTATCATAAGAAACTCTACTTTTTCCTTTTGCGTAAATTTAAATTCGCTATTAACAAAAGCTAATCATTTTCTAATCTGCACTAATGAATCCCCTTACTATTATTTGAAGAGACCACTTATGAAAATAACCTTTTGCCCATGTGTTTATTACATGTGTGCCATTTCCTATGTGGCATCTTCACATTTCATCTCACACCAATTTTTCAAAAGCCCATCCTTGCCTAGAACATTTACATCTCATGCCATTGTAGTGAACATATGTTATAATCAATGCTTTTGATGTGCTATACGTGATGTCCATATAGTTAATGTCCAATGCTTTTGGTTCATTCTAAACCATGAACTACCTCTTATATGCATCTTTTATATTTTATGCCCAACAGATTTTCTCTTATATTAAACTTTTTTATGTTTATAAATTCTTGCTCGCAGGAAATGTTCTACGTATTATAAGTTTTATATTATACCCTATGCTTTTGTATGTTTATAAAATATTCGATCCAAGAACATATATATATATATATATATATATATATATATATATATATGTTCTTATATTAAACTTTTTGATCCATGAACTACCTCTTATATATTTTTGATCCTAGAACATATATATTTATATTTTTGATCCAAGAACATATATATATATATATATATATAATATAATGCTCATATTTTCATAAACATCCATCATTTCGTGAAAAAAACTAATTTTTATACTTTTATATTGTTATAATACAATGAAGGCATAATGTAGAGGGATTAAATGATACAATAAATGTCATTATTGAATATGAAATCTCGGTTATGATTGATTTATGTTAAGTCCATAATCAGATCGTACATTATTATTGATTTATGTTTCTTGATTGATATGATAAAGCATGATTGATATGATTAGCGATTTTAATTTTAATGTTTCATATTTGAGGTTACCATATTTATAAAATAATGTAACATCCATCATTTTTTATGTATATATATATTTTATGTTAGTATCAGCTTTATAACTTCTATCCAAGAACATATATATATTAAACTTTTGTATGTTTATAAAATATTCGATCCAAGAACATATATATATATATATATATATATATATATATTTGATCCTAGAATATATATATTGTTAATATAATGCTCATATTTTCATACACATCCATCATTTCGTGAAAATTAATTTTTTTACTTTTGTATTTTGTTATAATACAATGAAGGCATAATTTAGAGGGATTAAATGATACAATAAATGTCATTTTTGGATATGAAATCTCGGTTATGATTGATTTATGTTAAGTCCGTAATCAGATCGTACATTATTATTGATTTATGTTTCTTGATTTTCCTGAATATGAAATCTCGCAAAGCATGATTGATATGATTAGCAATATTTCTTTTAATGTTTCATTTTTGAGGTTACCATATTTATAAAAAAAATTTAACATCAATCATTTCGTCATTAACAATTATTTGATGTTACCATAATTAAAAAAATTCTTTGTCAAATTTGTTATAAAAGGAAAGCCAGGTGAGTAAATTATGTCTTATGTTTTCTTATAAACACTCTTTCTCACATTTCGTTCATACCCAACAAAAATGGCTGTCTTTTGTTTTGTGCCTTTCAAAAATATTATAGATGGATCGTGTAATCCTCATATTCTGATTGGTAATTCAATTTTTTTCTGTTCACTCTAGCAGCGTATTTTTGTATAGTTGTCATACTAATCCATTTTGGTTATCATAGATGTCATCGGACATGTTGTGCAAGCGGGTCGCATTCAGATTTTTCAGTTAATGGAAAAGTTGTCCCGAAGATTTCATTGCTAATACGTGATGCAGAGTAAGTTCCGTTTAAAAATACGCTGTTAACAAATGTCTATAAAACTAATATAGACCAAATAATTAAGTAAAATGTCTTTTCAAATCAGCCTAATTAAGTTCATGTTTTTTGGTTAGGTCAATATATTGTATAAACATATGTCTAAACATATATATAATATTAACATTAGTTGGGTTTTTGACCAAGATAATATTGTATATATATATTTGTCTAAACATATATATACTTAAGTTTTACGTTAGTTGGCTTATAAGTTATAACTGATTGTACAATACTTTCAAAAAGAAGTCCATAAATTTCATGCAATCACTTAAATTAAGCACATTGACTTTTTAATTAAGGAATCAACATAATTGTTGACACTGCAAAATAATATTGGATGGAGTGAAAGTATCATTAAATAATATCCTATATTTTATTCCCTTTCATATAATACTTTCCAAAATCATATATTAATTAATTTTGTCTCCATTCGATCAGGTTAACTATATAGTCAAATATAATAGTCAATGTTTTCTAAATTTTTTCCCCTGCATATAATACTTTCCAAAATAATAAATTATATAAACTAAACTTTACGAATTTTTGGGGTTGTATTTTCGCGAATATTCGTTTGACACAAAACTTTATAAATTTTTGGGGTTGACACTAAACTTTATCCCTATGTGACTATATATATCATACTAAACTAATGTCTTTTGTTATTTTTCTTAATAGCATTCTGAGCACACTATGTTTATATATATATTTATATATATTTTTTTAATAGCATTATGAGGACACTATGTTTATATAATAGCACTCTGAAGACACTATGTTTATATATATAATGAACATTTCGATAAATTTTGGAATTAATGGTTTGAATTTATTGTTACAGAAAATATACATATGTTAATAAAATCATATGATAATAAATATTTATATTGAAATATACTATATATCTATGTCAATTTCATTGAAATTTAATTATATACCATATAAATAATATAATAATTATTTTGATTTATTTACCATAAAAATATTGTAAATAAACAAGAAGTAATGTTTTATTTATGTGATTACTCTAATCCCATATATATATATATATATTAATTGAAAAACAATTGATTACTCTAGCATGTGTGATTTATTAATTAATATTTTTTAAAAAATTTAAAAGAGATGGATACATTGAATATATATTTAGAAGCTATTAAATCATCTAGCGAGAATATGGAACAAGAATATGGATTGCAGAAAAATACTTATTTCCTAATTCTAATCCATGTTTCTTCGTCACAACACCGATTGAGAGTAATTTGAACTTTAAAGTTTCGATTTTGAAAATCTGAAATGACAACGTTTTTATTTCAGCACACTGGTTTCCTTAAATGAGCGTAGAATATTTTTTAATATTTAACCAAATGGGCTACATACATAGTATAATGTGTTTTGGTTTAAAAATTGTTGCATACCCAAAATCAATGCAAACTATCATCACTTTAGATTAAAATTTTGTTACAATAAAAATATAGGATTGGGCAAAAAATCTGAATCCAAAATACTGAACCAAATGCAATCCGAAGAATTAGTACTTAACTTTAACTAAAATTGGTTAAATTAAAATTTTGGTATCTTAAGAATCGAACCAAATTCGATTTGAACCAAAAAAATTCGGATATCGTGTATATTCGAAGCAGATTTATATACTTAAATATATTATTTATTTTTAAATTTAATATCTAGAAGAATATACAAAATATATAAGATATTTTTAAGTTATCCAAATTCTTAGAAATATATAAAATTAGTTAAAAATACATATTTTAAAATAGCTAAACGGTACTCAAGACATCAAAAGTATTTAAAATATCTATTGATTTCCTATTCAAATATTTAAGATAAACCAATTTTATGTTAATATTATGTATTTGGCATATATTATTGATATTTATATGTTATATATTATTTTTATTTTTATATTTTGAAACATTTAAAGTATGTATGAACTTTAATATTTTTTAAATGATTTTAATGGGTTATCCGAACCAAATCCAAACCGAATCGGCAAAGATTTCAACCGAACAGAACAAAACCGAAGTAAATGGTACCCGAATGTCCATCTCTAATCAAATGTAAAAATGGTTATTGATAATAAAATTTGTGTTATTTATAATATTTAAGCACAGCATTTTTGAGAAAACTCATCCCGCGCAGGGCGCGGGTTATCATCTAGTTAATAAAATTTGTAGTACTATTTTTCTACATTGGAGAGAGCATCTAATTCCAAATCATCGTCACGTACACGTTACACCTATTACAATCAGATGGTGAAATAACGCAAGTATTTACGTATTTGGATTGAGTTCAGTAAAAAAAAACACTTGGAATTAAGACAGAATGTAAACTACAAAGTACATAAACAAAATCTCGCACGGTGTGTGGCATGACAAAAAAATCCAGCTTCCACCGACGCAGAGACGTAATAATAATTTACATCAAAGTACATCCACTTATTAATAATAATAACACAAAAGGACCCCAACACCTAACTGTGTCTCAATGCAATGACCAAAAACTCCATCGCAGAGACCTCTAGTTTCCTAAAATACCCCTACCGCATCCCCTAATTTACAAACACAAAACCTAAGCCGACAGAATCGAGTCCCAGTCGATCTCGTACGACGGATACTTCTCCAACGCGAAGTTCACGTTCCACGTCTGCTCCCCCTCCTCCTCCGCATCAACGAACGTCAAATCCGACAACGGCGACCCGTAACTCTCCGTCGACGGCGGAGACACAACGTTAGAGTAATCCTCCGGTTTGACTTCCTCCGGCTGTTTCTTGGCGGTGACGGCGGACGAACGTTTCCGTGAAGAAGAAGTCTTCTTCTTCGTTGTCTTCTGCGTCTCGGCCAAGCTCTGGCAGATAGCTTCGAGCTTATCGTCGACAGGGGACTGGAGAGGCTGATACTCGCCGAACTCTCCTCGGAGATTCGGGAAGTTAAGACGGGCGAAGTCGCCGCGGAGCTTATACGCCGCCTTGTCGTAGGCCAGCGCGGCTTCCTCCGCCGTGTCGAAAGTTCCGAGCCAGAGGCGGGTTCGGTTCCTGGGTAGACGGATCTCGGCGACCCATTTTCCCCAGTGACGTTGCCTCACTCCTCTGTACAGCTTCGTCGGTTTAGGCGGAGAACCGGTCTGCTTCATGGGAACCGGTTTAGGGCTGAGATGGTTTGAGAAAGAGTGTGTCTGAGACTGAGACCCGAGGTGGTACGACCCGTATGGAATCGGTTGGGTTAAGCAGACGTCGGGGTAAGACGCAAACGCAGACGCAGACGCGGGTGAATCGGTGGAAGGGCTTTTGATAAAAGGTAAAAGCGCTTCCATTAGTTCACCACCGAATGGATCGGTTTGTTGTTGAAACGTTTTGTTGTTGTAGTAATCCATAGTAGTTGCCATTATAATTTTTTTTAATATAAAAGAAAAAAATTGAATTCGGAAATGATAGAACGAAGAGATTTGAAATAAACAACCTCTTTGCAGATCCGAATGGAGGGAAATAAAAATAATACCCTCACAAATTTAAAACAAAAGCAAGAAGATCAATAATAAAAAGATTGATCACTCTGTTCTGAAGATTTTAACAGATACAAGATTAAAGAAAATCCAGTTTCAAAAGTTTGCGTTGCTGTGTAGATAATTGATCAAAACCGTTCAAACACAAGCCTACAAATTGGTTTTTTTTTTTTTGAAAAAATAAAACAGATACGGTTCGAAGGGGAAATTTGCACAGAAATATAATTCAGGAGAAACACACACAAGAACAGGTTCTTATCTATTGCACTCAAGATATTTTTTTTTTTGGTAAGTGATTTACTCTCAGCCTCACCGGTATACTTATCTCATGAGCTTTTGCTCTCTTTATATAGGAGGAGTGGCGTGTCCTCTCGTTTTTTTATTTCTTGTATTCTTCCTATTTCTCCAATTTATTAATCTGAAATACGTCTCATACATTATTTCGTTTTTTACTTTCATACATTGAATACTTCTTGTTAAAGACATTGCCTGTTGACAGAATATAAATAAAAAGTAGATTTCAAGCAGCGTTTCAAAATCGCAGATATATTTATACCATTTTGATAAAATTTTATTGAATTTGTATCTTTTACTAGAAAATAAATTTAGAAGCTTTTCTATTAGTATTTCAAAAAAGTTATTCTATTATAGTGCTTAATGTTCAAGAATTATTTTAATATCGATCCGAAATTGTGGTTTAAATGACAGATCTGCGACTTATGTATAATCCAATTCAGATTTGATAAAGAATTTGTTAACTAAAATCTAATAAAATCCTGCAAAAATTTAACCTAAAACCTAATAATATGATAATATTTTTTTTTAGACATTGATGAAAATTTTATAATGTCATTCAAAAAATGAAAATGGTAATAGAAAAAGGAAAATTTATTGATATGAAAATATTAGTTTCTTTTTGTTATCAATAACTTATGATAAATTTGTATTTCTATCTATTTAGATCTAAAATTTAGTTTTATGATAAATTTTAAAATATTTTTTGAACATTTAAAATTAGCATATCAGTATTTGTATTCTATTTTCCTTTCTAAAATATACTATAGAGTAAAATTGTTTAAATGATATTTTATTTATTTTATAATTGAACAAAAATGAGTTAACTCTACAAATAGAGTAACTCATTTATTCTTTTTTATCTATCTTTTTCACTATAAAATATATACCATTAAGATAAAATAAAATTATATTATAAAGTTATTTTATTTTGATGAGTAAATCATTAATGATGGTCTTCTACTCCAGTGATATTTTATTTTAGAATCAAAATTGGAATGAAGAATTAAAAAATAGTATATTTATAGAATAAACTTCTTATTATTGTATTATAGAGTGAAAATAGTTATTATTAGAATATTTTTAATCTAGATTTTATTTTAGCGTGAAAACATAGTATTATTGGAAATTGTTTGATGCCATGATGCCGAATGTGACGCACGTAAACTTGCATGATTGTTAATAATTCTGGTAATGGTGATGATTGTCGTAATGGGTGGTTTAGACTTTTAGTTATTAGATTAATAAATCAGACAAGTGTAAAAGAAGGCTCTAGAGCATTATAATGGATGGCTGAGAACTCCTCAAACATCATTAGCATATTCTGTCATTCTTTTAATTAGTAGTATTAAACTTTTAATTATCTTACGATATCATGGAGTCACGTAACTTCATTTGTTGCTTCGTGTACAATCAATATGGCATTAATCTGCACATATTGCAAGATTGAGACTACGGTGCCGTAATTTCGTAGTGAATATTATTTGACATTGCAAATTAATTACTTTGGTAGCGTATTCACTTAGCCATTCCTAAATACGACAAACGTTTTGTTGATTAATAGTCTAGTGGATGTGATGCTACAGACTATTTCTGATCTAACAATAACAATAGGGAAATTAGGCTGTATAGCCACACAAAAACGTATAATTCACAGACTAGCCAATTTCCCTAACAGACCTATATACGGCGTTACTTTTCCATATTAATACTGTTTTGTCCCTTCTGTCAACCGGTGAAACCTGCTACCAAAAAATAATTAAAATCTTTAATATTATCCGTAAAAGTTAGATTGTGGCTTATCTCCTTTCACATCTTCCTTTTGTTTCTCTTCGCTTCGGAAATCAGACGCCTCTCGCCGGCGAAAAAGTTGCAGCGACGCTTATCAACACGTCGTGTTTATTCCACTTCCCACACTCCATTCTTGTTGGATCTGTTCAACTACGGTAAGTTTTCATGTTTTCCACCCGATTGTCTTCACTGCTGTTATTTTCTTTTCTATTTTGGCTATACTCGGAACTAGGATATCATAAATGTTAAATCTACAACATCGTCGATGGTGAATGTCGGATCTGATTTAACTCGGTTGTGGTTTTCTGGTTGTTCGTAGTCTTTCTTAAATTTTATTTTTATTTAGGTATATTCCATTTGACTTGGGATAAATAAAATATAGAAATTTATATTCTATTTGACTTGGAATGAAATAGATTCGAACGTTTAATATCACCTCATTTAGCTTCTGAATTCATACTTGTATTTAATATTTACGTATTTTTATACTTGTATTAGGGTTTATATTTCCGTGTAGGGTTTAGTGATGATTGGAGAGAGGTTATTTTCTGGAATATTGAATTCATCATTGCAAGATTGGGGTTGACATTGGATTAAGTGTCATATTTCCGTGCAGGACTTCGTGATTAGTTGATAGGGTTTCATATATTCCATGTGTGGTTTAAGATCGTGAGCTATGCATATTGTTACATATTGCATGGTTTCCATTCCAAATGATTATTATACTATATAATTTATTTTACATTTACTTTGTTATATGGATCCTAACACATTTATCTTTAATTTGCTTTTGTTTCTCAGGTTACAAATGGAAGATTTAGGTTGCCAATTAGATTGTTCGAAACTAGATTTGAACCATCTGTTAAATATATTCTCATTTACATGTAATGATGCAATATGTATATAACTAATCGATCGTGTGTACGTAAAATGGAAAGACCATTCATGTGAAATAGAATATATGATATTTGCTATTTGTTGTATTCTATTCTATTCTATTCGCAGAAAATAGAATAGAAATATGATTCTACAGTGCCTAAGCATAAGTTATGTTTTATTGTTGTATCATTTCTATGAATCTTAGTTTATGCATATTGATCAAAACTAAGAATTTAGATTAGGGTTTATAATTCCCTATAGGGTTTAGATATTAGTGACTAGGGTTTAGTTTAGGCCTGGGCGTTCGGGTACCCATTCGGGTTCGGTTCGGGTTTTTCGGATTTCGGTTCTATTTTGTAACACCTTCTAGGTCCCATTCTAGTAAATCTACAAGTTCGGTTCGGGTTCGGATATAACACATCGGTTTCGGTTCGGTTCGGTTAATACCAGAAATAACCATATATCATTCGGATTCGGGTTATATCAGATCGGTTCGGATATACCCTAAATAAAATCTAAAATTCAATAGAAAAACATAAAAATATATACTTATTTATATATAATGGAGTATTTAAGATATTTTTTTTAAAAAAATTAGATACTTATTGTTAGATATCATGTTGAAATAAACATGAAATTGAATATTTGAAGTACATATTTATGTTTTAAATATTTATATTATATATTAATTTGGACATTCGGATCGGTTTGTTCGGATATTTTTCGGGTTTTTCGGGTTTTCGGGTTTTTCGGATTATCCATTCGGGTTCGGTTAATAACACTTCGGGTTCGGATATGTTTTGTAACACCCTACAAGATCCATTTGGATATTTTTTAGAATTCAGATTCGGTTCGGATCGGGTTTTTCGGTTCGGGTTCGGTTCGGATTTCGGGTTACGGGTTTTATGCCCAGCCCTAGTTTAGTTTATGAAGATTGGGGTTAATCTTTTATTAGGGTTTATATTTCCGTGTAGGGTTTAGTGATTAGTTGATAAGATTTAGTTTATGTACGATCGGGGTTAACATTAGGGCAAGTATTACCACCTTCCATAAAATCATAGACATAACAACATTTGACCAATATGTTAAGATGATATATGGATTTTAACTACATTTTTCGCATTTTCTATTCTATGTCTCATGCAGAATGGTAATACATCTTACTCGAATATGAAAATTCGGGTTTAGTTTATGGAATATTAGGGTTAACATTAGATTAGGGTTTATATTTTCAAGTAATTAACGAAGGCTACTGTATTAACATGCCTCAATTCATTATGCTATTCAATTGTCGCTATATTATGTAACTGCTCTTTTAATTGGAATTACATTTGTATTTATACTATTCTATCTAATATACATAGTATAGAACTACAATCTTGGTTTCTCCGTTTGTTTAACGCTGTTTTTTTACACTTACAATTGTTATTTTCTCTTCTTTCTGCATTTTCTTCTTCCTTTGATTTTGAATAAAGTTTTGTGACGTACTTCTTAGATTATGTCATTATTATTATGGGATAGAATTCACCACGTTGTTTGCTTTATGTGTTGAAACCGGTAACCTGTTACTTAGAGGGATATAACCGGGTGAAAGAGAGCCAAAAAGACAGAGACGGAATTATGTCAAAATCATGTCTACTTCTCTAATATATCACCAAAATATGGCTATTATGCCAATTAGCCCATAACAATAGATAATATGACTCTAATATGATTTCGAATCAGATGCAGAAACCAGGAAGAGATCAAAGATGGAACTCTATTTGTCATCATTTAATTATCTCTCTCTATTTTTTTCTTAAAAATCTCCTTGTCTGAACAGTCAATGACAAGTATTTTATATTTAGTTTCATTTTTTACTTGTAAAAATAATTTTCTATAACGATCACTTTACTAAACTGTTTATTATTAAAAATTTAAATTTACACAGTTAAATAAGATCAATCAGCTCGATCGCTAGAGTCAATTGGTTGTTGCAGAATTTTTTTTATCAGGTCAAAAGTCTCTTTTTGTCACATAGGTAAATAATCTGGTTCGCGGGTGAGTCTACTTCGGTCGTCAGGTTAGTTTGAATCGTTATTGTTATTGTTATTATTATTATTATTTTTTTTTCCCAAATTGAAATTTATTCATTCATACGATAGTTTCATACATAAGCTGGCAGATAAAATATATCTCCAGAACAAGAGCCCAAAGGACAGGCAGCTAGAACCCACACCGGGACAACTTTAAAACACAACCTTAGACAACAAGAGCCCAAAGGACAGGCAGCTAGAACCCACACCGGGGTAACTTTAAAACACAACCTTAGACAAGGCAAAAGAATTACAACGCACACAACGACTCAATAAACTTAGAAACAGCAACTACACCAGAGCACACGACAATTCAGTGCAAAAGACCTCGAAGCAGTGGATAAAACAATCTGGATAACTCGATGCTGCCCACAGCACGCCATACGAAGCATCCACTTGAACAACCGAAGACACCGAAGTGTATTCTCAACTCGGATCTATCGCTGCCGCCTATGGCCTGCCGAACGATACCATCCCCACTCGTAACTAAGAACCAAGACTTCACAACCCGACTAGAAAGATCGCTTCATGATCTGAGCATCTCTCGGATACGGCTTGAACGTACTCTCTCACGTTCTCTTTGCAACTAGATAAATAGAAGTCCACCAACACCGTCACACAACCAAGCTTCGCCGCTCAAAGCCCAAAACCAGAATAATCAATCGCACACCTAAACGACGAAAGATCATTGAATCCACCACAACTCAAGATAATTTTGCAACTGAAAGAGTCAATGCACTAACTCCCGATAAACACTAGAATCCAAGAACACGAAACTCCCGAACTTACACTACATAGCTGAAACAACACTTGACGATCTTAAACATACAGGATAAACGAATTTCAAACTTCAAGGGTCTGAAGCACAAACCGCCGGCGAACCGGAGGAGCAATAGCTTCGGATAATCACCACCGAGAAACAACATTGGAGAGAGAATGTCTCTTACCCTCACGCGCCTTCACCTCCGACGGAACCGAGTAGATCTACAAAGGGGAAAGTCGAGATCTATCAAAACCATCACCCAAAAGCCGACTTCTTCCACTCTCAAAACCTTCACCGACTCACAGGAACTCCAGAACAAGGTCACTGACGTCAGATCTGAACCGCTCCGGAACAGTTTTAGAGTAACCCACCGTCGAGCCTAACCAGAGTACCAAGAATATCACCGGGAGAGGGATGGTGAGGAGGAGAAGCAAATAATTAAAAAAAAAAAAAAAAAAAAAAAAAAAAAAAAAGGAAGAGGAGAAGAGGAAGCCTCCGGTGTCGGAATTACAGAACGGCCGACCACCGGAGCTGACAATACAACGTGTTTATGTTCGCCTTTTGTCGCCTTGGAGAGAAAAAAAAGTTTATACAACCTTTATAGAACACTGTATTGTTATTATTATTATTATTGTTACTGTTATTTATTATTACTATTATTATTATTTTGGTAAAAAAAAAAAAAAAAAAAAAAAAAAAAAAAAATCATGTTATTAAATTATTTATAACGAAAAAGAAAACTAGTGAAATAGAGCTGTCATGATAACTTTATAAAATAGAAGGGAAGACGCGTAGAAGGAGGCGCCCATGTGTATAGCTCGTGGCCGTGTTACCAGTTCACCATTACGATGCTGATTGATTTTCATCATTTCAACGATCATCACCTATTTGAATTTCATGCAATTTAGTGTATATAATAGTATATTATTTGCTTAATTAGTTTTTACTTGTTTTATTGCTGCTGTGACACTGCAAACCCGAATTCAAGACACATCTTGTTAGTTCACGAGTGATATTTTTAGCTCGCGACTGATTATTATATAGAAATATCATTTTAGTTTAATTTATTTTTTACCCTAAGTTGCATGAAATATATGTCTTGAGATGATTATAATTTCTTGAGTTATTCGTAACGTTCACAAGGATATTTTGAAACTCAGCCTCAGCCATACCTGACTTTGGAGGGATAGAATCTTCCGTAGTTAATTTCTAATTTTCCAAGTATAGTCGCATGCCAGTTTAGGAGAATGATGATAACCTATAGAAATGATCTATATATTTTAACAGTTCTTGATGTTCCTTGTAAACAGATTACTATGAGTATGAAGTTTCTTGCTTGTTGTAAAAACTGTGAACTGAGTAGAATCGTCAAGTTACTTATTTATAGTTATATTCATTTATACGCATAGAAAAGAAAGAGGAAAAGCAACAATATCTTACGTATAGTGTATATGTTACTCAAGTTAGCAGCCGCAACGGCGTCTTTGAACAAATCCTTAGCTCGTTAACATATGTTAACACGTGTGGGAAAATATTAAAAAAAGAAGGAATGGTAAGGAATGGCAAGGAGCAATCCTTAAATAAGAGGTTTACGGATCGAGTCCGTATCGACGTGGCATCTAGCCATTGGCCCTCTCTCTCGCTCTCTGAGTCGCGCTCCGAGATCACAAGATCCGTCACCGCTGCATCCTCCAACACCATTGTGTTTCGTTTCGACTGAATCCAAAGGTTTAACCTTTGCTTGAAGATCGTGAAACCCTTCGGAGAGATGCCAATTTAGAGAAAGACATAGAGAGATATGGTGAAGCCAGCGGGAAAGCAGAGTTATGGGTGCCTTGTGTTCGCTTCATTCCTCGCCCTTTTAGCCTTCGGCCTCATCGCCGACTTCCTCTGGGCTTCATCTCATTGCTTCTCCTCCGCCATGCTCTCTCTTCCCTCCTCCGTCACCACCGTGGTCGTAAAACTCCCTCCAAGTTCCAATGTAAGTGTTCGATTTGCTCTGTTTTTGATGTCAATTAGATGAATCATCTCAATGATGCTTTCTTTCAGGAGAAAGATACTAACGTCATGCATCATCATCCTTAATTTTTTCTTAACAATTTAGTCTCATTATGGTTTCTGCTATTCATTTCGTTACATTGATACTGATTTTTCCGTATTGGCATTACCACTCAATTACTTGCTTGTGGAGAGTAGCTTACTTCTGCCTAATTTAAAAAGTGTTGCCCTGTTTGATGTGTGTGTTTTGATTCTCTGTTTTTTGAGAGGGAGTTTCTGTTATAAAGGTGTGTACAGTACAAAGTATCAGATCATTCACTAGTACTGTCAATGACACAAAGAGTCTTGTTGTTTTCAGATCATTCACTAGTACTGTCAATGACAATCTTAAGCTTTCAATGACAACACTCAGGAGTTGTAAAGTTGGTGGAGTAAAAGTAAAAGCAGTGGATACAACCGGTGCAGGAGATGCATTTGTGAGCGGTCTATTGAACAGCTTAGCTTCTGATCTCACTCTTCTCAATGTACTTCCTCACTACTTGTGATCTCTTTAATTGTTACATGATCTTGGCTCTTTTTAAAGTTATATAGACTGAAACCAATGGTAGACTTATGTGTGATATATATTTACAGGATGAAAAGAAGCTAAGAGAGGAGCTATTCCAGCTATACCCACCATGAATGCTGTTCAAGACCTTCTCTCTTCTTCCTCTCGCTATTCGATTTGTTGGGGAGTGGTGTTGCAAACTGCAGAAAATTGCAGGTTTTTTTCATGTTTCTTTTGTGAAGTGTGTTGATGTTCATGTTGTGGTTGAGATATGTTTTGGTTTTTGCGTAATTCTCCTGAGTCATATCATTATTAATTACATTGTTGATGTTCATGTTGTGGTTGAGATATGTTTTAAATTTTCTCTGTTCTTCAAGTATATGTCTCCATACGGTTCATCTTCTTTTGTTCTGTTTTTGATCTTGTTCAAAGAAAAGAAAAACAGAGAAATGTTTGTGTGTAACAAGAAAGCACAAAGACTTATTAGGGTAACACCATTGCACACAACATTTGGTTTAAAATCCTTAACTATTCAAAAAGTAAAAAACAAAAACAAAAAATATTAAACTAATCCTAAGGACTACTCCTACAATACCACCATTGTGGATAATTAGCTGTCTTTATACTTGACAGCCTTTTGCCAACTTTTTCTTCTGTCTTCCTTTCTTTTACTATTTTCTTAATCTTCAGATATTTAATAATAAATTATGACTTTCAAGATCTCTGACATTTTGAAACACTCTTTTGGAGTTAAATGACTGACAGTTTAAAATTATTCCTATACTTGTCTATAGTCGTTTGAAACCTTAGATACAGTGAATCTAAATCAAGTAATATTACTAATACATGTCACCTCTCAATTGATTGTTGCAGGAATATTTTTAATCAAGTAAAAAAAGTAGATTCGGATGGTGCTAGTGATCCGATGGCTTTCTGGCATGAACTGCGCATGTGTCCTCTTCTTTACACACTTCCATTTTAATGAACGTAACGCAGTTTGCGTCAAACGCATCCATTTCGTCTGTTGAAGGTCCAACGACCGTTAATAATCTGCCACGTGCCCGTAATTTAAGGTCCAGTTTAAACTGTAGTCTTAGTATATCTATCTCAACGTGGACTCCACTTATGTCTTGTGGCCACTTAATTTTTTTTTTTTGCTTAAATGGCCACTTAAGTTTTAAGAGCTTTTATTATTGTGGCAATGGTATTTTCTTACCTAATTCAACTTATAAATTATAATAATACAGAAAATAGGAATTATATAAGTAGACAAGTTGATAAAATACAAATGCATGTGAAAACGGATACTTGGGGTGAAGTGAAATGACAAAATAGTTTAACCTTTTTAATTTCGTAATATCGAAAAGAAGGTGTCGTCACTTTAAGAGGAGATGCACGTTGTTTTGCGAGTAAAAGAGGAATCGCATGTGAAATTTAGGTGATCTGTCTCCGATATTTGCATGATTTTATGGTCCATTGTATAACTATTTGGTAACTATTCGGTCCCGAAAGGAGTTTGGTGCCGATGATATGGTTGAGGTCGTACAGTATTTTTTTTTCTAATTAATAATATTGAGACAATAATTTTTTTATTAATTTAACAAACTATTATTTTATACAAAACTAATTTATAAAAATAGTTGGATTTTGTCGTATATATATTATTAAATAAAAATTTGACTTTTATATTATTTTATACTATTTGGTGAATATGAAATATGTTTCATAGAGTTTAAATTTAGTTCTACTAAATGTTATTAAAATATATTGAGCTATTGAGAAAAATAAAGATAAAACTTCATTGAAAATAGAACCAAATAATACAATGTTTTATTTATACTTATATAAACCTTATATATATATATATATATATTAATTTATGATTTTAGTGAAACTATGTATTTACATAGGATCTTCTAAAACATTATTATTTTATTATTTTATCGATTTGTATTATATTTTAAATTAATATAACTTGGGATCAGAAAATTATTAATTTAAACATGTTTGTTGATTTATTAAGTATTAATTTATGAAATTTATATTGTATCTCGTAACATGTACGTTGAAGATATCGTTAATGAAATCCAGAACATCATAGTCCAATGATAAAGATGAGTTTTTTAGGAATTAGTTTGGATCTTTCTATAGATTCATGATGCCCTAAATTAATAAAAAATGATATTGCTAATGAATCAATTAGCCAAACAAAGTGTTGGTGTTGGTTTATTTTTTATTTTCTTAAAAAAGCGTTCATTGATTTGATTACATGTCGTCGCTGTTCTGACTTTTAAAAGCACTTCTCTCTTTAAACTTCTAAATACATATATGTGTATAAATATATAGATAATAATATTTAACTGTAGATATTTTAAAGTTACGAGAAACTCAACCGAAAATTCTTTATTTTAAAGAAATTTCAGTTGAATTTTTTTAACTTTAAAATATCCACAATTAAGTAAGATATTTTAAGTAATTTTTTAACTTTCAAATATATATATATATATATATATATGTGTGTGTATTTTAGAATTCCAAAAAGAGTATTTTCCATTCAACATGCTTTAAATGTTGAAATATGAGGACACAATTTACCATCCATGAAAGAATTGTTTCACTTTATCTCATCGTTTTGAAAATTGGACCGGACCGGCTGGTCGAATCGTAATTCGCACTTCAAACCGATTCCAAGTTGTGTTAAAATCGGATTTGAGTTAAACCCGGTGAACCCGGTTAAAAACCGGTCAAACTCACTAAAGCCGGTAACCATATTCGATATTAAAATCTGGTTTTCCCAAATTCAAGTTAATAAAAAACTGTAAATTTTAAAATATTTATAAAAAAATTCATATTATTTTTTAATATTCATCTAAATAGATTAGTTTTCATCATATTTTATATTATCGAATCTTCATTTCATTTCCATACCATTTTTAGATTTTAATAATGATATAATTGTATCAAGATAATTTTATAGTCATACTTATATATATAATTAAATCTCGGTTGAACTGATCCGACTGTCGACCCAACTACAACGCTGATTCAATACCCGGACCTGTTATCAGTTGCTATCACAGGTTCTTTTTAATACTTTCTGCCATTCACCTAACAATTGCCATTGCAAAATTTTTGTAGAGTTCAAATATTCCAGAGAAAGAAGTTATTAGAAGAAATGGAAGACTCGTCAAAATGATTCATGCATTTAACTTAATACTGTTGATAAAGCACCTTTTGTCGTTAAAAAAAACCATCTTTCTTCATGTCTGTGATTTTGTTTTTTGTCGATTAGAGTAATTTGTCTGAGTTTTACTCTTGATCTTGCTTTCAGTAAATCTTATGAATTTTTTTTGGGAGATGATGAATACTCTCTGTATGTGTCTGCTTATATTTTCGAAATGATCTGATTATTGATTGACTTTGTGGTTTCTTTGATTTTTCATAGTCGTAGAATGCACTGCTCGAGTTTGCGAGGGAGGTGAAGGCCAAAATAACAAGTTGTAGGCAAGAAAGAAGAGGCCCCAATCTATTTTTTTTTATCAACTCCCCCAACTGATTTAACTTTTGTTTTTTAAGTTTTAGGGCTGAGCAATGACCATACTGTCCAACCTATTTAAACTCATCTTTTCACTGATAAAATTGAATTCACATTTAAATCCATATCAAAATAAGAAATCCAAAACTGGTCCATTATAATTTGCACACAGTCTATTGTGGGCAACCCCATCTATCTGACAATCCTAGTTGTTTTTAAAACCATCAGTCATGATTTCATGTGTTTTTCTCTGATAAACCCTATTATAAATCCTACCGATTGATTTGGTTGATCATTGAAAAAACATGCTTATAATACTATAGAATAGATTAAGCCGAAAGCGTACAACACATTGTATTTTTATTTGTTGTGCATAACTAGATTAGTTTTTTTTTTATGAATGATGATTTATATTTAACTTGGATAAACATTTAAAATACAAATAAAATAAAAAAATCTAAACTATTAAAACGGAAGTACATTTGGTAAATAAACCTTACTTCATCTTATTTTGATTGGTAATTTTCACGCCATATTATAATAGAAAATAACAAGCCTATTAATGTTTGGTTATTCACTAATTACATTTGTATTTTTTAAACCATAAAATGAGTTCATCTTTCATGGCACCACAATCCCAATCTCTCACTCTTAAACTTTTTAATAATTATAAGAATATTAATAACCTTAATTTATTGAGAATATATATAACAAAATCTTACTAAAATTTGTTAATATTTTTTAAACTAATGCATTGATTAATTTTATAATTAGTAGTATAATATTGAAGTTAGTGTTAAATAAAACATTATTAGAAAAAAAATTATATGCTAATTTTATAAATTTATAATTATAGTATATTATATTAATATAGAAGTACTATATGAATTAAATATAAAATATACTAAATTGTTAAACTAACATATCTTAAAAAAATTACTTCATTTAAATAAATAAATAAAATATCTTTCACCGTTTTAAAAAATTTAAATTTGTAAATTGCATAATATTTTGATATAAAATAGTTAACAAGTTTTTATACAAAAATAAAATAGTTAACATATGTTAAATTGAAGGAAATTTTCTATTTTATTATTTAATATGATAAAATATAAATTTATTGTACCCAACTCGAAAATATATTAGTATGTAATAATAGTTAATATCCAAGGGAGAAATATAAAATAATCATTATATATTAATAATATAAAATAATCTAACTAAAATTTATTTTGTAAAATTATGATAATATCAAAGTTATTATATAAATGAAAAATTATCCGCATGGACGTGTGGATAAATGTTTAGTTTAGAATATTAAAATCAGCGATACTTTTATAAATAAAAGTCGTTAAAATATTTAATCATCATGTAGCTGATATTTTAGCTTAGGAAAGTTGAATGTGTGAATCGAACTATGTTGTAAAATGGAATGATGTTATATAATGAAATTGAGAAGGTTGACAAACAGAAAACTTGATTCATTAAAGTTGTTATAGGAAAAAAAGTGCTAAACTAATCCAGCAAATGTTTCTTTTGGGTGTAGTGGAGTTGGTGGTTTTATGAGAAAATGTGGTTGGTATTTGCTAATGTCAGAGCGGCTGAAAAAACGACCAAGAAGGTTGGTTAGAACGTCACATTCACAATTCGTACAGCCAAAGTTCAAATCAAGAAGTCAAACCGGGTTTAATTCCCGGTCCAATTCACAAAGTAGACGTTGAAAAAAAAAACAGAATTTGCTTTGAACCAAAACAAACATTAAACCAAAACGGGGAAAAGGAAAGTGTATGTGTATTCCCTCAATTGCGCGTCACGTGTCTTTGAGGTCTCATCACACTGTCCGTAACGTAGCCGCCTGACGAAACTCGTGTTCTTTTCTTCTTCTACTTTTCTTACAATCAAGTCTTTGATTCTTTTAGACCGGAGCTTCAAAGACTTCTTGGTCTCAGTTTGAACGCTTTTCCATTTCTATGTTTGAGTTCGCCTTATTATCGACCCGATCTCTTCGCTGATCGTTCCAATACAATTTTTATTTATTTCGAAGGTGAGTTCATATTTCTTTAATCTTTTAAATTTCTGAGTTAATGTAGCTTGGAGTTATTTATAAGATCAAAGCTCAGAATGTTAATTAGTTGTCTTTGATCTTTTTATTTTTTACTTTTTAACTGAATTTGGATGTTTCTCTGTCTCTAATTCGATGGGTAATTTGATCAGAAAATGTTCTTGTGTTTCTTGATTGGTATCTGATTAGCATCGTATTAAAGCTTAAGTATAGCTAAAATCAAGCTTTATTCTATGCATTGGTTCTTGTGCATCTCCGTATTTGTGGCCAATGTATAATAAATTTGTAAGTGACAAAAAAAGTATAATAATTTTGCAGTATGAATTCCCAGCAAGATATGAGTTATGATGCCAAAAATTCGCCTCCAATTGGATTTGAGAAAACTTTGCCACCAGAAGAGTTTCTAAACAAGGTATGACGATGATATAAAGAGCAATTGCTACCTGTTTTTTTTTTGATGATTGTAATTTGATATGTGTGTATCAGTGATTCGATACTACATTGCCTGAATATTGTGTCTTTGTAACACTTTATTGTCACAATTATAGATAAATGAAGTGAGGACATTACTGGGGCCATTGACTGAGAAGTCATCTGAGTATTGTTCAGATGCTGCCATTGCCCGGTACCTAGCTGCGCGTAACGGCCATGTCAAGAAAGCAACTAAAATGCTCAAAGAAACCTTGAAATGGAGGACTCAATACAAACCCGAGGAGATTCGATGGGTATGTATTCTCAAATCTGAAAACATCATCATCCTATGAACAACAAAAATTAATGTTTCTAAAATTTTCATAATTATGTGAAACTATAGGAAGAGATTTCACGGGAAGCCGAGACCGGGAAGATATACCGAGCTGATTGTACCGACAAGTATGGAAGACCGGTTTTGGTTATGAGACCAAGTTCTCAGGTTTGGCTTTCTTTTTAAATTCTTTAGCCTCATTTCCTTCCAAAATTTTCTTTTACTTGTAATATCCGTTTTTGTTTTTTATTACAGAATACAAAATCTCCTAAAGGGCAGATTAGATTCTTGGTATACTGCATGGAGAACGCAATCTTGAACCTACCGGAACACCAAGAACAAATGGTTTGGCTAATAGATTTTCACGGTTTCAACATGTCGCATATATCAGTCAAAGTATCTCGAGAAACCGCTCGTGTGTTACAAGAACATTACCCTGAACGCTTAGGCTTGGCCGTCCTCTACAATCCGCCTAAGATTTTCGAACCCTTTTGGAAGGTATAGTTTCACAAATCTCTCATGCAAGTTTTTGTATGTACCATGGAACTTTTTATCATTGACATAAAGATGAAATTTCTATAAATATGCAAGATGGTGAAACCGTTTCTAGACCCAAAGACACGCAACAAGGTGAGATTCGTCTACTCAGATGATAACGTAAGCAAGAAGACTCTGGAGGATATCTTCGATATGGAGCAACTCGAGGTTGCGTTTGGTGGGAACAACAGTGACTCCAGTTTCAACTTTGAGAAATATGCGGAGAGAATGAGAGAGGATGATTTGAAGTTCTTTGGAAATACCATAGTGTCGCCGACCTCAGCTCGTTTGACAGGCTCGGATTCTGAAGTTTCAGACTCTGAAATAAAGCACTTGGAGGACAAAGCAGATGCGAAGATCAAGAACGGAGCCTCTTTAGATACAACAAGAACCTAAACTTGAAGCCGAGAATAGAAGAAACTTCTGGTTACTAAAAATCAAACTGCAGCTTCTTAAATGTTTCACACGGTATAATGTTTATGTTCTTTAAGATATTGTCAACAGTTATTTCTTATCCAAGTTGGCGTTTACATTAAATTCAGAATGAGTTATTCTCGGGTTCACCCCCTAAGGTTCACCAACCAATAGGATTTAGTTATTTCAAATTTGACATCATTTAAAAAAAGAAACAAAATATTTCAAATTATATTACGTTTTAAAAATAAAAAATAATGTAAAAATAAATAAAATAATACTAAAAATGCAAAAAATAATTTTTTTTTCAAAAAATAAATTAATACCACAAAAAAACACTAATATCTAAATGTTAAACCCTAAATCCTTTAGTAAACCTTTGGATAAATTATAAAACTTTGATTTAAAAAAAACTATTTATAATACAATCAACAAAAAAACTATATCCTAAATCCTAATCCTAAACCCTAAACTTTTGGGTAAACCCTAAACCCTTGGGTAAATCCGAAATTTTTAGGATAAATCTTAAATTTTAAGATTTATCCAAAAGTCCAAGATTTAATGTTTGTTGGGAGCGTTAAAAATATTTTTTGAAAATATTTTTTTTTTAGATTAAAAAGTTTTTTTTGTGATTAGTATAATATTTATTTAATTTTTATTTTAAAAGTATAATATAATTCGATAATATTTTGGTTCCTTTTTTAAAAGATATTGAATCTTAAATGACACAATCCTATTGGTTGGTGAACCTAGAAGTTCATCCTAGAGAGTAAACCCAAGAATAAGTCATTCACCTCAAGCGTAAATATCAAGAAATTTGAGGGCCCCTGGGCCAAAATTTTTTAGCATTCTTTTAGCGTAAATTTAGTTTTTAAAAAATTAACATAACACAATCCTAATCTATTTATGAGAATTTTAATAAATCAAATCCTAAAAATATCAAAATAAATTTTAGTTACAGAAAATATATATAAACGTTTTTTGTTAAACTAATTTCATTTAAAACAAAAAAAATTAACCAAAATGAAAAAAAAAAGTTGGGCCATTATTTCTCGTGGGCCCTCGGGTAATGCACTGTTTGTCCCTCATCTACTTCTACTACATGCAATCCTATTTTTTGTTTTTCTTTTACAAGAGAGAAGATTCTTTTTCTTTTTGTAAACTAAGAGAGAAGATTCTTCTTATTTGAACACATAATAAAACCGATTAGAAACAAATGTAAAAACGCATTGATTGGTAATCCAAATAATATTATGCTGAAACAAGAATCCAAGTTTTTTTTGGAGTCTAGAAAAAATCTCGGCCTAAAAAAGGAAGAATCTGCTAAAATGTTACCAGGGACCTTACCTAGTCAATGAGATTCCTTACTTGACTGACATCAAATATATGTAATATTTTTTCTTCAGATGAAGAATAAAAAGGCTTATGTGCAAATATCGAAGCATGAAGTAAAAAAAAAAAAACAGTTTAATTAGTATTCATTATTGGCGGTATATTGCACATCATTGTCATCTGTATATTGTAACTTAACCTATGTTGATATACAACTATTTTCCAAATTAACGCAAATACGATTTGTGTACTCTCTGTATAGTATTACATTTGACATACTTGTTAATTATTGGTGTTTTAGGTTTTAAATGTAAAAGTAGGTCAGATAGTTAGAATATAATTGGTATAACACAAATAATATGCAAAGCACCATAGTCTAGTCTTAACTCTTAAATTAAGTTTTAGAGCAAAGCTTAAGATGATTGACAAGGTTAATCATGGCCAATAATGCCCAATCCTTTTAGACATAATAATAATAACCATATACAATCATACGGATATAAATATATATTTGTCGAGGTGACCTACACGGCGGCGGAAACTTTCTCTCCTTTGCCGGTTCCGGTGGCGACGGTAGACTTAACCAAGCCCTTCTCTTTCCTCTCGTCCACCGTAATCTGCTGTTGCCTGCACTCTAAACTACAAAACGCCCTATCTCCTCTGCTTAAAAATTAACAACCAAATTTAAATCATCAAAACCATGAAACTAAGCTTACTTCATGTTTACTCACGTAAAAATGTAAAAAAGAAACGTATACCTATACATATAGATGTCTCGGCCGGGAACAAGATGACGTTTACAGAGAGAGCAAGACCTCAGAAAATCTCCGACGTGAGTGGAGTAATCTTCTGAGTGTCTCCTCGGTGTACCTACCATCGCTAAGAGACGTTGATCTAACAAACCATGATGAACCTGGCGATGTTCATCAATGGCCACGAGCTTACTTTTCCTCGGACTCAACATCTGAACCTGATGATGATCGGACGGCTCTTCTGGTTCACTAGGTAAGTTCAAGTCGAATTTTATCTCCGACAGACTCGTGGTTCTCTTTATCTCTTGTCTCTGTCTCTTCCCTAACAACATCGTGTTCGTGTTTTTTAGTTTCTGGTTCCTGTCTTTTTAGGGTTTATGCTCTGAGTGAACAGAGCAAAAGCGAAAGAGAAGAAAGTGTGAGAAGTGAGAAAGAAAAGAGACAGAGAAGATAAAAGAAGAGCCATAAACTGAGGAGTGAATCTTAACCGTTGATTTGTTCCGATCTGGTTCTATTTTCACATCGTATTAACGACACGTCATGATTCGGATTCTCGATGTTTTATTCGTTATTTAATTGCTTTCTTGTCGTGTTTCACAAATTATTTTGTCTTTCTTTCTTTTTCTCAATTATTTTGTCGAATTTCTATTATAATTTCGGGAAAAAAAAAGTAGACAATGTTGTTTTCTAGCTCCTATTGTCTGGGCTAAATGGGTCCACTTCTCGTGACCGATATGTCTCTTTGCAATAGTGAACGGCCCTCCAACAGTTTCACCACTTCCCAAATCAATTGACCTATTTATATTTCAATTTTTCAAAAATTATTATGATCAAAGAAAGTTTATATTTGAATTTGACGTGAAGATCAATTTGTAGCCTCTTGTTTTCGTTTTAATATACAAGAGTATGCACAAAAACCGAGAACTAATAAGCTTCCTGTTGATTGGTGCATTGGGGGGGGGCCTGTTTAAAGTACAAACAGAGTGGCACATTGTACAAAAATGGTCGGTCTGAACATCCTACGTTTCGTACCACCTTTTTTATTTTAATATGTTCGAGAAGAGATTTGAGTATCTTTTTACAGACGGTTTTATAATGTTATTGCACGGTGGTGATGTAGTTTTTGTGTTAAATCTGGGATCGCAAAACATAGCATGTGTTCATCGGATTGTCTAACCAACGCCTAGATGCCTAATCCATTATTAAAAAAAATACATGTCCTAATCGCGTATACCAAATGGCGAATGTACTGTGGTTTGTGGACCACCTTTTCCTCCACAAGTGGCCTTCAACTTCTGGTTCACACATAACTTTGTAAGGAGACGGTCTTTTTGTATCATACTACAGTATTGTTTTGTCAATGTTCGAATCTTTAAAACAAAAATTTTTGTCAGTTTTTCCACCAAAAATCCGGTGTTAATGTTTGGGTTGTACTAGCCTATATCAAAAGTTTTTAATTATTTTGTGTATTAGTTAATTAATGTTTAAAAAGAAAAAAACAAGTTAAACAAATCATGATTTATTGATATAGAAGTTACAAAAGAATGTACAAAAATGATCTGTGATCTGAGCAACCATCAGCGCAAACCTCTCTCAACAACTCAACCATGTGAAAGATATTATAAATTCATTCAGTACTCACGGGTGCAATAGGAATTACAGTTGATTTTCCCACCGACACCATTGAGTATTTGATTCCAGTATGTTAAAAATAACATATAATATGACTATATTTTGCAAATTCTTTAAGCAAAACAAATGAAAGCTCTAAAGATAAAGGCCACATAGGTCAACTAAATCCTTGACATCTGTGTCACACATAGCTATAAGGGGATAACATCGAAGGTACTGACTAGTGACTACTCAACTCAGTCTATAAAACATACAACACTTAAACTTTTTGCTTCATCATCAAGACTCTTCCCGTTTCAGACCTCGTCGGAGAGTTTGGGACAGCAAGAATTAACGGCTTCAGCCACCGTCAGAAATATTTTGTCGTATCCCAACATGTCTACGAAGTTAGAAACGTATAGCTTATCTATTACCAACGGTCCTGGATTCGCTAGAACCAACTGTATTTCCACAAAAAAGAAATCAATTATAAAACTCTTTCGTAATCTTTGCGGTTTAGCTATATGGTTTTATGATGTGTACCTGAATGTCTCTCTTCTGGAGAGATTTGTATAAATCTTCTAATGCGTGAATACCACTAGTATCGATGTCTGTGACAGCTGAAGAACGTACAATAGAACATCATTTAATTGGCTGTAAATCATGTGCTCATCACGCTCTTAGTTAGTGATCTATATGTAAAGAAATATACATTCTGTATAAGATAAAAAGTAGAGTTGGTTACGTGACATTTCGATGATCAGAAACTGGATATTAGGTAAGCTAACAGCTTTCACTTTCTCTTCTTCATCTATCAACCACCTTTGAATCCTATATATTTCAAGAACAAAACAATAAGGTTGTTGAAAATGATTCTTGCTAACCAAGTAACCGTAGACACAAAGGTTTGTGCATGATTCAGTCTCCTACCTTTCTCTAACGTAATTGGAATTGGAGAAGTAAATAGCGGAGTCAACACGAATTATCATAGCTCCGGGAACCCTAGTCGCTTCAGGATACTGATGGATATTCCGGTAAACTGAAGTCCTCGGAATCTTTCCAAGAATAGCCGTCCTAGGTCTTGTAACTTGCAAGAGTATCTTAGCAAAAGATATGCCCACCTAAAACATATCCACACACACACACACGATCAGCTAAGGAAAATACAAAACGTTATATTAATCCACATATATAGAGTTTCCTTAAGACGTACGGCAATGAGAAGACCAATCTCGACAGATGCAAAGATGACACCAAAGAAAGCTCCCATGCAAGCAACAAAATCTAGCTTATCAATCTTGAAAATCAAAACGGCGGCGTTAACGTCTATCAAAGGAATGACGGCGTTGATGATGATCGCAGCAAGAATAGCGTTGGGTGTGTATTTGAAAAGAGGAGTGAGGAAGAGAAGCGTTAAAAGGACGACCATTGACATTATGATGTTGGAAACTGCTGTTTGACATCCGGCCACGAAGTTCACAGCTGATCTTGAGAACGAACCGGTGGCTACATAGCAAGAAGTCATCGAACCGATCACGTTCATGGCTCCTAATGCTACCATCTCTTTGTTTCCGTCGATTTGGTAGTCTTTCTTTGCTGCAAATGATCTTCCGATCGCTACAGCTTCCTGTTTTTTTTTAAGAAGTAAGTTTTTTTTGTTCGGACCAATCATAATGAAGATTTGTCTTTGCTTCTAAGTTTACTAGTTTCTCTGTTTCCAAATGTAGGACGTTTAATAGAGTTTTCGATATTTAATATGTAAAATGTTTTATTCAAAATTGTATAGCCAATGATATTTTTATAATCTATTTTATTATTGACAAAATAATTTTTTTAATATAATAATATTTTTAATTTAATAATAATATATTTTTAATTTAATAATATTTTATTGGTAAAGTAAATTTTAGAATTTTATAGGTAAAAAATAAAAAAATAACATTATAATTGTTGTGTATTTATTTAAAACATTATATACTTTGGAACAGAAGGAGTATAATACATACAGTTAAGGCAATCATGCCCGAGACAACGCCAATGCGGATGCCTTTAAGTAGGTAATCACCGGAGAAGTATATTAGACGCAACGAATAAGGGTTTATGCCTTTATCGAGATGGTTCACCTATATAACAAAAATCAAATTACAACAGAAAGTAGAATAACTTGTAGAACAAGACATCTGTATAAGGTTATTTGCTTACTATTTTAACACCTTTCTTGTCGGCTCGGGTTATATAAACAAAGAAGGTTGAAATAATAACTGATAGCAACGGCGCTACAGCCGGAATCCAAAACAGTTTCTTGTTCTTCTTCCCCTGTTTGTATAAAGAGATCAGATCAGAACAAGAAAACATAAATCAAAGAGAGACAACGATGGATGGTTTGAAGACTTACAATGAACTTACAGACGAGGAGGAAGATCAAAAACGATATACTAATGAGTATTGTCTGCCAGTTCCACTGGAAGCAATGATACCAAACGTATGAGGATATAGTGAAAAAGAAAGAAACTGAGCTGAAGAAAGAGTTATGAGTTATTACCCCGTGATGGGCTGAGCTGAAGACGGATTGAAGAACAGCGACGATACTTGTTTTCTGGGTGAACTTCTTGATTCCAAGGAACCCTTTCAGTTGTTGAAGAGCTATTGTTATGGCTGCTCCGCCCATGAACCCAACCACAGCGGCGTGGGATAAGAAATCAATCAAGAAACCTAATCTGAAAAAAATGAAAAATTATCTCACTCACGGTCGATCCTGAGACTCAAAAGGTTATAAACATTTTAAAGTAAAATCTAATTAAAATTTATTTTAAAGACAAATATTTCATTAGGCTTTGCATATGACTTGGACCTAGATCAGGAAAAACCTATCTAAGCCAAGTATACATAACTTTGATGTGAATGTGATGTGAGGTTAGTAAGTTACCTAAAGAATCCGAGTGTTACTTGAGTGACACCAGCGAAGAACGTGGCAGTGAAGGCTAGGCGGAGATATTCGTTAGGGCTTGTGGTCGGGTCGATCTCAGCACGAAGCAGAGTGCCTAAAAGGAGTGAGACCACTGCGACGGGTCCGATCGCTATATCCCTTGAGCTTCCCATTAATGCGTACACCAACGGAGGAACAAAGCTTGAATCTATTACATAGTTTGAAGAAGAAAACAACACCAAATAATTAGTAGGTCAATAAACAATCCAGCACATCTTTTATTTATGCTCTTGTTTTAAAGTTTACAATTTATAGTAATTTTGATTAAAAGCAATAAAAATCGTCTATACTACTCACTCCTTTTCAAAATAGATAATGTTTTATGAAGTTTTGATGTTTCAAAATAGTTGATGTTTTCATATATCAATGTACTTTTAACTTTATCAAAACTGTGTAACCAATGATATTTTGTAATCTGTTTTGTGATTGGTTGAATAATTTTTAAGTTATATTTTAATGATATTTTTTATATAAAATATAAGCTTCTTAATAATCGTGCTTATGTATTTTGAATCAGGGAAAGTATTATTTATGAAATTATTTTGCTGATATGTCATTTCCTACATGATTTTAGATTTTTTTTAAACACTTCAAAAAAAACCTACTTGATTTTAGATAATTTTGTTTATTTATTATGTTTTTATTTATTTTGTTCCTACTTGTTTTTTCTTTGTGTGTTCAATATTATTTTGGTAATTTAATACTAAATGTTTCTGGTCTAAAAATATAAAGTAGATTAAGAGAGACCAAAAAATCACCTCTCACTTTACTTCATTGTGTGAAATATTTGATATGTAACTATTCTTTCTGGTCTCATAGTTTTATATCTTTAGTTTGTATTAAGAAGATTTAGACCGAGATAAAAATCAAAGATCAAAGAAAATTAAAATGATTAAAAATTAAAAAATAAATTATTATGATGTTTAAATCATACTCTCTCCGTTTCATTTCATAAGTAGTTTCAGAAAAATTTGTTTGTTTCAAAATATAAATTGTTTTTTCTATTTTATGTAATTTATATTTTTACTGGGTATAGTGCGATCAATCAAATAATATAGACGTAATTTATGATTAGTTTAACTATAAATAATTTATATCTTAAGTGTTATTTTAAAAATAAAAAATATTTTTAATATTTGTGTATTCAAGTAAAACTACTTACATAAAAAAAAACAGAGAAAGTAGTACATATATTAATAACTATTAGTAAGATGACTAAGTCCGTATGGCAAAACATCTAGTAAAACAGTAGTTACTTCTAAATAAAAGATACAACGCAATATACAATAATCTTAGCTTAATTATGAGCATCAAATGAGATTGAGGCTGATTTAACTTACATAGACCATACTTAGGGTCGAGACCTGCGAGCTTTGCATATCCAATATCCTGAAACAAATAATAAAGACGCATATTTATACATATGAGAATGAGATTCTTGTGAGACAAATAATCATTGCTTATTTACCTGAGGAATGCACAGACTGGCTATGGTTAAACCGGCAATAAGATCTCCACGAAACATCTTGAGATTGTACTTTCGTCCCCATTCGAAAACCGGGAAGACAGACTGGAGCCCGAGCATGAGCTTCTTGGACAGTGACTGGTCCTTGAAATCCCTAAGAGGATCATCGTGGAAGAAGGTTTCTTTGAAAGTGTACATGAACTCATTGAACAGGTTTTGCTTCGGAGGAACTTCAACTTTATGGACAAACGGTGTGTTTGTCTGCCTCGGGGAAGACATCTCCGCCGCCGAAGGCTCTCCTTCACCGTCCATAGGGTGAGCTCTACCCGACGTTGCTATGTGTGTTTTGTAGCAAACGCTTAATAACCTATTTATAGAAATATTGAGATATTTTTCCAAAAACAAAATATCAAACCTATTTTTTACCCGCATAATTTTTCAACGCAAATATCATTAATTAAGAAAAAAAGAGAATAAATAGTTCAAAAAGTTCGAAGTGGTTCTAGTTGCCAAAAAGCAACAAGCGCATTACCATTGTAACTTTTACTACACGTCATAGACCCGGCAATTATCAAATTTGAAAAATGATTATGCTGTATACGTCTTTCATAGAATCACTTTAGACTAATAATTATTGGTTGATTATATCAACACGAACGTACGGTGATTAGAAATTTTTTTTTAGAACATAGTGTCGCATATCCACGTATATATTAAAATTATAAACGCCTGCTACATCAGAAAGGAGAGAGGAGAATTAAATCTTCTCATTATTTTATGAAAAAGAAGGGGACCACAAAATCTCGTGACTAAATATAATGTATGCCTACGAATATAGTGATAAATATAACAGGAGGAGCAAAACCATTGATAGTGGAAGGTGAAAGCATTGCATATACCTGGAAAAATGAATACCTTCTTTCTTTCCTCCAAAGTTCTTCAATGAGGAAAATTTCTTCTAAGTCGAAATATTTGAAAAATAAAAAAAAAAATTGTGGAAACGCCAGACTATTGTAGAAAATGTCTGTTAGTTATGTTTACCAATCTAAGAAAATAAAAGCAGAGGAACTTAGATGCTGTACAGGTTCACAGAACAAGCTGATCACCTCTCTAATTAGTATAAATGAGAAACCCAAATTTAAGAATAGAGGAAAATTACGATACAAGCTACAGCATACAGAAGTAACAGAACCCAAAAAGAAACAGCTTCTAATGCTGTTATAGATCCGAAATTTACGAATAGGACACTAGTCATTTCGTTGTTGGTGATGCAACTGAGATAAATAAAAAGTCAAAAAAGCTTAGCGAGAAGGTTGGAGATTAACTTTCAGTTTATGTGTTCATCTAATGACTCACGTTGGTTGACGGGCAGCCGCATAGATTAGCATTTCATATATTATATCATCGTTGTTTCATAGTGCCTTATTTTTAAAAGATAAAAATGGTAGGTTCACGAATAATATTATTCACTGCAATAGAACAAAAGGGGAAAACCTTTGGCCTTGGCTACATTACAAATCACAATTAAGGAATGTCAAGAACCCATTAGACTGGAAGAATCTTTACAATTTAAAGCTTTAAATTATAGCAGTCCAATAGTTAATACATACTTAGGTGTATGCTTGTTCTTACAGTTATACCAATTTGTTTTTGTTTTGTTACTATCAAAAGTAACAATGACAAACAAAAAGCTTCTAAAGATGGAAACTATTTAATATTATAAATCGCTAATACAAATTATAATACTAAGATTTGATGTTGCACTATAACAGTGATGAAATAAACATGGCTGTGTTTAGGGCTGGGCAACCGGGGTACCATTCGGGTGTCGGTTCTATTTTAATCGGGTTCGGATTTTCTTGGTTACCGAAAACTAGCCCCATTCGGATAATTTAAAACTTCGGTTCGGGACCGGTTCGGGTGCTCTTCGGTTCGGGTCGGGGTTGGTAAATTATTTTGGTATTGGTATAACCCGAAATACTATCGGGTTTAGGTTTCAAACGGACTTTCGGTTCTTGAATATATTATTTATACTAAATGTAACCAATACAAATCTAAATAAATCGTAACTTGTAATACAAGTAAGTAAGTAAAATCATCAACTTTGTCACTAACCAAAGAAAACAATTATAAAACGACGCAAATTTAAAACGAAAGCCAAACATCTTTATTGATATAAATAAATCAAAACAAATGAGAGAATTCAAAGAAAGCTAAAACTAAAATCAAAACGAAATGAGAAACATATTATTTAATGAAATCAGAAACCAAAAATTTAAATAAAACTTCGAAAATAAAAAAGAAACATCAACCTTGATCATTCAAAATCAAACAAAAAAGTAAACATATCTATCGATAGAAATAAAACCAATTAAAAATGAAAGCATAAAACGAAAACCAATTTCTCATGAAATGAGAAGCATTGTTCAATGAACACAAAACCAAAATATAAAAACTTCAAACTTCAACCGCAATCTTCAACCATAAACTTCCATGTTATAAAACCACCAACTTTTATGTAATAGATAATAATGTAGATGTTTCATATATCTAAGTGTATTTTGGATACATATCAGAAATTAAATCATGTTTAATGTAAGTTTTTTGGGGGTTTGAATGTTTCGGGTTCTATCGGATATCCATTTAAATTCGGGTTCGGTTCGGATAATACCCATAACCCAAAATACCATAAAACAAGATCCATTCGGTATTTATTTCGGGTTCGGATCGGTTCGGATTCGTTTTTATCGGATCGGATTCGGTTCGGATTTTCGGGTTCGGTTAATTTGCCCAGCCCTAGCTGTGTTGTTGACGACGTACCTCGCTAATAAGCGACGCATTCAAATTTCATAAGACGATATTAATCCCCAATCGATTTTAAGGACCGAACCAATCCTTCAAAATGATTCGGCATAGTTAAAAAGAAAAAGAGCAATGTGGAAAAAAAACTACTAATTGGCAAAATAACTCCAACATAGTGCATCAATAACGTACGAAGAACAAGCCTCCTCCATCGAATTTCATATTCGTCCGAAACAAATGAAATAAAGAAATAAATAAATAAAGAAATAAAGAAAAAAAAATGAAATAAAGAATGGAAAAACAAGCATAGGATCTTATTACGTCAAATTGTCCATTTGATAAAGTTGAGCAATATTTTATTTTTAAAAAAGTATTTAACATTTTTCAAAAAAAAAAAAAAAAAAGAGTATTTAACAAAAGGATACCTATAAAGAAGAAGGAAAATGCAAGGAGTTGCTGCAAAACTACCAAGAGTGCATGGTGTTGATCGGAGTCGGACAGTTTTTTCTCTCACCAAACTATTAGATTTGGGTCTCAGTGAACGAAATCTTCTCCTGGTCCAATTTCAAATGAAAGCAAGACATGGGTTGGGCCTTAAGATTCATTCTATAGTTTTCACTAATTTAGATAAAAACTATCAAACCGAATAACCCAAACCAAATCTAAGCACTGTTTTCTGGTTAACTCGGATAGATTTTTCAAGAACTGAACTAATCGAAAAACCAATCGGTTCGGTTGGTTTAACCCGAAATCCCCAGCTTCCCGGGACAGTCAATACGCAGCCGTTTTTGTTCGCGTGCGAGTCTACGGAAGTAAAAGAGATCAAAATCGTTCGTGTGTGTCGGGGAAAAAGATAAGAGAGAATGGGAGCAGCAGAAGATGGAGAGATTCGCCAAGGCAGCGATCAAACTACGCAAGTCGCAATTTCGAGAGATCAGTTTCTCGCCTGGAAGCGACAAAAGGTATTTATATCATCTCTCCCTGGACTGGATTCGATTCTCGTCTGAATAATTTATAGGAAACGAAGAACCCTAGATTTTTCTATCGAATTTGAGGATTCGGACATCGTTTTGAAACATGGGTTTAGTCCTGTCTTATTGAAAAATTGATTCTGATTTCGAAAGTTTCATTGTTTTTTTTTTGTTTTTCTTGTATTGATCAATTTGATTTTAAGAAACAATAATATATATCTGACTTTGCTGCGTTTCTATTGTAAGGACGCTGAATTATCAGCAAAACAAGCTGAAGCAGCTAGGAAACGTGAACAAGACATAGCAGCAGGCCGTGTCCCGATGAATGGCCGAGAGCTTTTCTTGCACCAGCCTTGGGTTTTTGACGACACCAACCTTTAGTATTCTTCTTACTCAGGTACACCATTAGAGATACTCATTGGTGGGTTCACTAATATTTCTAAACTAAATTATATGTTACTATATTTTATCTCTGACGTTGTCTATTTTTTGTGTTGCAGGTGATTCAGACAGAGATCAATTGGAGATCAGTGACCCAACTCTGTTTTTTTTTTTTTTCAGTCTGTTCTTGTACTTAGTTTTCCATTTTGTTTCAATTAGACCGTTATATTATTTGGAGATTTTGATCATATTTGCATTTATGGTTGCTAGCAAAGTCCCAACGATCCTTGACGAAGTTAGATGTATACATTAAATTTGACTCAAATATGAACAATACTAAACTAAGCTTGAATTTTATTTCATTGTGATACGATGCCTCAAAAATAAAGGATAGATATCGCTAATGTAAACCATGTATTCATCCAAGTATTTTTTTGAGGAAACAAGAAGAAAGCTTCGTAAATCTTCCAAACGATAAATTTGAGAGGCCTAAAAATGATTATATCAGACTTATCAGTAACATTAACGTTTTGGCCAATGCCAGCATGGCGGTATGGGACCCAACGTAGAGGAGATCATGCCTGGTTAACAAAGTGAAATCCAGGCAATGACGAAGCTGAAGGCATAACAAGCTAGCGTTAAGTCGTCGAGGACTATGAAACAAGGGTTCCCCAGCTTAATAGCCAATAATGTCCAAAGATGAGCATGATCGATCATGAACCAAGCATAATGAAACATTGGTGTCTTCAATTTTTTTGAAAAATTACATTGACAATAACTTTAAAAAAAAAATTAGACTCCAAATTTACCTTATAAAAGTTTTACAGTTCCTTAAATCTGAAGGTCGGTCCTGAATATGAGAAGTTGTTGAGAAACAGAAATATTGTTAATTGTATACCATTTTATCAATAAAATACTCTACTTTAAAAACTTCTTGTTATAAATCATTGGAGTGGATGGTCCATAACCAAGTCCATACAAGTAAAAATAGAAATCTATGGAGGTTTCCATCCAGCCCATCTACATTCAGACCCAAGACTAGTCCACATAGAGACCCATTCAACCTTTACCATTATGAGTTTTGACCAAGTCTTTATACAGAATATCTTGTAATTAATATGAAGATTTCTCCTTTGAATCCTTTGTATAATCACTATATATAAGTCACAAATCTTTTCATACAGATTACAATACTTCTTAAATAACGTAAGATTAGTAGAAGTACCCCACCTTAATATAACATATTTTCATTTCAATATTTTCGCCCTTTTTCCACTCATTTTCATATGTTTATCTTACCATTTTAATTTTGTTTTATCAATTACACATAAATCACTACAAATAATTTTCCATATTGGGTATTAAATAATCACCCACAGAAAAGATCATACAACGTTCCATTGAAAGGTTTACTGCAAAAGGTTTTAGAAAACCAGTTTTCTTACTTTAGAAAGAAAAAAAATCTTATTTTTGTTGTGTTGTAAGAAATAAAAGGAAAAAAAAATCTTCTTCTTGTTGTGTTGTAAAAAATAAAAAGTACCGAATTGAATCTAAAAATTACAGTATTAAATTAATTTTAACTTCTTTGAAGCTATTTTTCAAATAAAAATCTGCCACTATGTTTCTAATTTTAGTTACATATCCAGATGTTGTTTTGTGAATGAAACAATATCTCAACTATGAAAATAAAGGAAAAATATCATCAATAATTGAATAGTTAAAATATGAGAAATGTAGTATTCAATTTTGGCGGATTTCATTTTAAAGTTAGATTTTGTACCAATATATGTAAAATAAATAAAAAATCTAGGTTGAACTATTTTTAGCTCTTCTTATTAAAAGTATGGCGGTCTCAAAATGCATCGTTTGTTGGTCGACACATGGCTATTTCAGATTTTGCAATCAACACTCAGATTATATATATAACGACATGCTCATTACTGTCCATACCTTCCTCAATTTCTGATCTATCAGCATTTGTTTCTGAAGAAAGGTAATATTCATTTCTCACACAGTTTTATAGAACATATAACTTCTCACAGAGTCATTTACATCTAGTTAAATACTAGCATCATTCTAAAAAAAATAAGGCTTCGCTATAAGTCCAAATTAAATTCCCAAAAGCTTTTCTTGTAATATATTCAGTGCCAAATTTTTCATTATCTCATAGTACATAATTTTCTTCAATATAACTTTTATAGGCTTAAGTTCTGATTGTGAAAATTGCAGTGTTGTTAAGAATGGCTTCAAACGATGATCTTGAATTTCCTTTCGAAGCCAATCCCCTCTTGTTCTTGGATTCGCCAGAAACTTTTAATGCTGCCACGGTATGCTTCTTTATTTCAAATGGGATGGAGTCAAGTTTTCATTCTCAACCAAATAGACAATATATGCTGCTTTGGACTAATTAAATGCTGTTTACATATATATAGGAGTGTGAGGAAAGTCCTTCGTTGTTGGCTTCTCAAAATGAGCACAGTGCGATTGTTCCATTTGTCCCTGTCTCTGCTGCCACAAATGATGTATACCCACCATCATTGATAGAAAATCCAGACACTGATCAAGAGGCATTAACAAGAAATTCAAGCTTTGATCAAGAGATAGTAGCACAATATCAAAGCTTCCATCCCCAGGACGATTATTCTAGATCTATCAACGCATTACAGTTATCTCCTAACGTGGTATGGACATAACTTAACTATGACACTTCTTTCGTGAACTTAACCAAATGACATTCTCTAATTATTTGGAAAATTTCATACCAAAAAAAAAAATACTAATATCTTAAATATACAGCAATCATATACACTCGGCAATGGCCAAAGAGAAAGTGTATTCAGTGAAAACTGTTTGCTAACCTTGACCAATAATGCGATGATGAGCACTGGACAACAGTCAGTTGGTTTGCAACATGGATTTGTAAACCAAAGCTATCAACAACCTTTGATGTCGCAAACAAATCATAATCTCTTTAACGATCCATATGTTTCACCAACGGTATGAATCTTATATAACATTCTGTTGTTATCAATCACATATAATTTAAATATAGGAAAAATCGCATAAAAGTTATAAACTTATAAGCAAATTGCATTTTAAATCTTGGGAGTTAACTGCTAACATTTTAAACAACTAAATTTATTTCAATAACATATTAAACATCGAAACTAACTTATTTGTTGCACAAGTCAAAATTATGACCGGTTATTGTTCATTAGCACGTAAGAATTGATGACATGGTGGTTTATATTTATTTTTTAGTTATTTTAATTTATAAAAACAAATAAAATTAGATAAAAATTCAATATAAATTCTAAAAAATTGATACAAATTCAAGAACAAATCAAGAAAAATAAAATAAAATTCATAAATTCAAATAATAATAAAAATATTTTTTATAAATTCAAAAATTATAATAAAAAAAATTGTAAACATCGATTAAAATCAATAAAAAATTAGTAAAAATAAAAATAAAATAAATGAATTGTAAATATCGGTAAAATTAGAAAATATTGGAAATTTTAAAAATCTGGAAAACAAATAATTTTCTTAAAAAATTAAAAATTGAAAAGGAAAAGTACTTGAACCCAAACCTCTTTGGTGTTTAGGTAGGCATATGAGCATTCTTGTGTCCGGGTTCGGATCCTTCAGTATTTTAATATTTTGAATTGTTTTATTTTTTTATTTTTTTAAAATATTTTATCAAAATTTTCCTTTTTTTTTTCCTAATTTTTCTTGATCTTTACAATTTTTTATTTTTTTGTACTTATGAAATTAATTTTGTTTTCTTGAGTTTTCCTGAATTTGTATCAATTTTTAGAATTTATATTAAGTTTTTATCTAATTTATTTGTTTTTATTAAATAAACCACGTCACTAATTTACCTACTAATGAACAATAACCAATCATAATTTTGACGTATACAACAAGTAAGTTAGTTTTGATGTTTAATGTGTGATTGAAACAAGTTTCATTATTTAAAATGTTACCAGTTGAATTTTAAGGTTTAAAGCGTAAAGTTTTGTCAACTTCATGGTTTTATATAGATTTTTCCTTTAAATATATATACTCAAGTTATTCAGTATTATGTTGACTCAGATGGGGAGTAATTTACAACAAATGGAGAGAACTAATGGACTAACCAATTTCAATCCTATATATGGCCTTCGAGATCACCGCCTTCCTCATTTGTATATACTTCAACATATAACAAGTAGTCTCTTCAGATATTTGCAAAGGTTTATAACTAGCAATATTAATACATTTATATCAGTGGATACAGTATTCAGGAAGGACGACATAATCTCGACTTATTAGTTGAACAACTCAAGCATATTCGTGGAAATGATCAGATGCAACAACCTGAAACGTCCAACAGGCATATTCCACCATATGTGTAAGAGAACAACGTATTTTGGCTTTTTATATTAATTATCCACATTTTTGTTAAACTTAATTGTGTTTAACTAATCTGTTAAAATATTATAGGGAGGCTTTGCAAAGCAATAAACACCAGATTCCTTATGCCTTGTCTGCAAGTACTATACCAAATCCAGAGTATCGTACTCCCATGATTTCAAACACCCAACTCCTACAAACGTAGCTATAATGATTTTCTTTACTATTTGATTTCATATGTACACTTAAAATTATATTAAAATTATATTAATTTTACGACTGAACAATTTTGTGAATGTTCACAGGGCAGAGAACTGTTCACCCTTTGCACAGACGTCTTATCAATCTGATCCATTTGCTTTTAATTTCCAAAATTTAAGCTCAGTTAAAACTACTCGTCGAGCCCGTGGAAGGTGGCATTACTGTCTTACAAAACATGTTTTAACCTTTTCTTTTATGATCTAGTATTTTAAGAGATGATATATTATTCTCAAATTTCATTAGGCCGAGGAAAAATCAAATTCCGGTGCCTTTGGTACCTACAAGTCAAACGCTTTTAAGCTCTCCCAGGTGCTAAATTTCTCTACTAGCACAATATCTGTTGTGGTTAGTTTCATGCATTTATATATATGTACATGCTAATACTGCATATATCATACTCTTGTTAATTCAGACATTATGGCACACAAGATAAGGGAAAACAACCTATTACAGCAACGCCGCCTCTTAACCCAAGTCTCTACGCTCAATGTCAAAATTCATACACAAACACAATGATCCAGCAAGTGAGTTTTTTCCTTTTTGTTGTATTTTTTGCAAAATGAGCAATTCAACAAAATAAGGTCCTTTTTCTAGTCCACACTTTGATATTCTCAATTTTTGGTGTCTAATACTTCAGAGTGGAGTTACGAGGCAACGTAGTATTTATGATCAATTTGAGAATGAATGCTCAACGTTTAAAACAAGGGTACGTGCACACATGCACTCTCATATACGTAATTTATTTTCTCAATTTACGCTAAAAAAATATTTTCTCAAAGCAAAAAAAGTTATGAGAGTGTGAATTAATTAAATAAATATTGCAGAGGATCATGGTCCCGTGTCAAGAGAAATCTATAGCAGATTCATCAACTGCTTCCTTTTGGCAAGAAGGGAATTTGCGTTCATCAAGTGCTGCAGCCAGTAACCATGAAGAGAGGTTTGTTCATTCAAACTGTAAATTTACAAAGTAAATTGCAATTGGGAAATTTCTTAAGGAGACATACGTAGTAAGATTTCGATTTTCTTTAAGTAGTAAGATTTGGTTAGTTTCTTTTTAAAATCTTAAATCGAAAGCTTAAGCAAACAAAACAAAATTTAGAATATTTATTACTTATACATTTACTTCTTCTTTCAGGCCCATAAAAAATACGATGTATGATCCATTGTACGCAGATGTTGGATTACCCATAGATCCTCATTTGAGGCTCTTTTAGTTAAATTTATTGAAATGGTAATTCTTTCGTATATTTTACTATATCATTTAGGATCTGTATATATAATACCATGTATAACCAAATATTACATTGTAATCTTTTGTATTTTTTTCTCCTTCCCAGGACAACATAATTTAAATGCTTAAAAGAATTCAATAGGATGGAAAACTATTTCAAGACCATCCCTCTAGATCATATAACCAACTAGAATATATATTCAATAGTTTGTAATCTAGTTGTTTATAATAGTACTAGTATATCTTCCGTGCTTAGCATGGACAATGTTTTGTATGTCATATTTTTACAAAATATGATAGGTATTGAATCTTATATAATAAAGTTGAGTTTTTTTTTCCTTGGGGAGAAAAATGGCATTCTTCTTTTAATAATTAAATTTTTTCTCAACTTTATTTAATGTGTATTTTATGTTAATTTTTACTAGGTGTTCGTTTATTTTTGTTATTGACAATTTATTACAATGATGATTTAATTTTAGATTGAAAGTTTAATTTGCTATATAAGATTTTATGTCTTGATTTTCTTTAGATTTCATAACTCTTATGTTACATATTTTTTAAAATACTTTTAAATTATTTCTTAATATTTTGTATGTCACATAAAAATACCAAAATGGAAATTAAAGTTAATTATTTTCAAAAAAATTTAAACATAAAATAGATATATCCAAACTATTACTTTATGTTTGAAAACATTTAAAATATTAACTTTAGTTTTTATATATTTATTTTCATAACTAATATATTATCTTATAATAAAACTAATTCATTTACTAAACCGTGGTTCACCTACGGTTGATCCAATGATCCAGAGATCCGGTAAATCGTCCGATTCAGTGTCCGGGTCGGGTGTCAAAACATTGGTTTATAGGATTTCTTTATATTTGATGTTGACGATGGAAAATGGAGCCTCTACGATTCCCCTTCTTTAATGCAATCGACATAACCGCCATATAATCAATCTAGAAATTCCACTCATCCCACTCTAATAATGTTTAGTAACTGATGACGATTCAAGTCCAAAAGACTAACATTTTGTCTATTGGTATTGACACATAAACTCTATGGTATCTTTCCATGTTAGGCTATGTAAGGAAACCAATAACTTCTTTGATGCATGCTATCCGTGTTTACATTTTAAAAACCGTGAACATGATTAATATACTCTTAAAACTTAACTAAAAAAAAAAGAATCATTATTTCTAATCTGAGAGAAATTTAAAAATGTTGCCTGGTTGCTAAAGTTATTTAAAATTGATGTAAACCACACACCACCCTCACCATTAATCTTTTGCACCACACTAACCATTTATTGTCAAAACTACTACTAAATGCAACAAGTCAGCAAACCCGAATGTCACACATAGTTAGAAATTGTCTTTCTCATGATCGTTATAGATGCTAACATCTCATTTACTAATTAACAGATTGATTTTTTACTAGGAAGATTTGGTGAAATTGCTCCATTACAGTTAAAATAGAAGTTGTCCATTAAATAGAGAAGTTTAGGAACCATTTATAGTTTTTAGCTAAAAAAACATATTTAGATTCATATTAAGATTCGTTGATATTTCTAAATAAGGGTGAACAAACAAGAATTTCGTTATGAACACACACAAAATCTTCCATTATAACAAAATTAATATAGAAAATTATTTTATGTTTCTTATTTTGAGATACATCTTTTTGAGAGACCTTAAAACTAAAGTAACACATACAACTCACACTCTATATTTTAAAAGTCAACATGGTAATTTTAAAATATATATTAGATACTCATCAATTATTTTATCAAAAATTGACACTTTACCCATATTTTTATAAAATTTATAAAATTTGAACAGTATTACATCTTTCTATTATTTGAACTAAATATATTAGTAAAAGTTTTATAGTTCATATATAGTTACTCTAATAATTAATAATATAAGTATGTTTTCTATATAAAACATTAACTTTGTTTATGACTATCGGCTTTTTATTCTATTTTTATTAAATCGATTAGTAACAACCACTTATCCTATTCCAGTTTAAACTAAACAACTTCAAACAAGATCACTAACCAATATCAATAAAAATCAGAAAATATCATTTTTAATATATTTTTATTTTCATATTTAACATATTTTATTTGTTAAGACCATATAATAATTTATATATTTATGTAAAAGTATAACATAGGAACCCGGCACGTAGCGCCGGTATATCACTAGTTTGTAATAAAAAAGCTAATATTACTTTCTTTCTTTGAATTATCACCACCACAGCTAATAAAGACGTTCCAGAAAATTGAGAATTGGTTTACTCTATTGTGAATATGTTATTGACATATTTTCCTATTTTTTTAATTTAGTTTTTTTCTTTTTGACCATATGTAATTTTCCAATATCTAAAGAATTTTTTTTAGATAAGTTAAAAGAGAAATATTTCATGAAAAAAAGAAATTCAACATGATGTAAATTATAATTTAAGCATTGAAGAGTTTGACCATTTTTGAATGAATGCTAAATTTATTCGAATAAAAAAAACCTTTTTATAATAAATGCAACTCTATTTAAAAAATTGCTATGACACTAAAAATTAAACATATTTAGTGTGAGAGGCTATTCACCTCTCCCTCTTTTGCTCCCTTTAGGCTTTTCATCTGCGGATCGAAAGTCTAAACATATTTAGTGTCTCTTTTTATTGGTGTTGTTTGGTTTGGCGTCGGAAGTTTGGGTGATCCTCCAGTGGTTTGAAAATGGCTCTGGTTTTCTCCATTGTCTTTTTTTTTTCCTTTGGCTTGTCGGGTTCTCAGATTTTGTTTTGACGGCGTGTGAAGGTAGTATGGTGGCTCTGAATTCGTGTGCCTGGGGCAGAGTATGTGGACTGTGGAAGAAGTTCGTCGAATGTCACCGTTGGATTGTAGATCTGCTTGGGGACTGTGATTTGCTTCTCCGAAGTTTTTTCCGCGTCAATTTTTTTTTGTTGGTTTTTTCTCTTAACCTTTACTTTCGTATGCGTAGAATAAATTTGATCTTTCTTTTCTCTGCTGTAGTGGATCTCCTAGGTTCTTTATTGCTCAGATCTGGTGTAGTGGAGGAAAACGGCCAATTCCATCATGAACTTGATCTCTCCATTGTTTCCGTACACGAATTATCGGATCAAGCCGAAAACACCATGAACTAATTCTTTTTTTGAATTTCAACCATAAACTTTTTTAATTTGGTTAATTACTACATAACCATACCTGATTTCGGTTTACCTAGCTTCGGGTGTTGACATAGCACACACGAACCTATAACAGATTTGGTCGGTTTAATGACGAACCAAATTTTTTTCAAAAAAAATCTTTTTGACAAAATGACGTAGTTTTGTTGCTTTGACTTAACACATATTTGGGGAAAATAATTATTAGGGTTCATCGTGATTTGCAGAAATAAAACGAAGAAGAAAAAGGAAGAAAAGAGAGGTGACATGGGAGATGAGCCAGAGACAGAAGGAGATGAGTCATTAAGAGCTGAGAATGAGAGAGAGGAGACAGAGAGGGATGAAACAGAGAGGTATGAGGCAGAGAGGTATGAGGCCGAGAGGAAGAGGATTCGAAAAGGACACTGAAGATGGAACTTAGGAGCTTGAAGAACATGGTTGTGTGTGTTGTAGTGTTTGGTATTTTGTATAAGTTCTTTATGTAGCTTGGTTATAAATCTGCATTATCTGTGTAATAAGACATGTATTATGTACTAAGAAGATGAACTTGTCATGTCTGAAACGTGTTTGCCTCTATTTTTTTTATTCACTGAAATAATTCCATTGATTAATATGCCCAAATGGACAAGAAAAGAAAGGAGGGGTTGATCCCTCAGTTCGAGAGAAACAAAGAAAAGGTTTTTGTAAAAACAGAGGAAAAAAAATGAGCAAAACCAGAGTCTCTTCTGAAAAAACAGATAAAAAAAGAAACAGCAGGGAGCTCTTTTTTATGCTGTCGATGCTCTATTTTAAACACCAAAAACAGTGGCTTTTGCATAAAAAAAAGTACCATTACCAAACAAAAGTTTTGGAGATAACACAAATTAGTTTCAAAACACATCAAACATAACCATAGCATAGCAACACACAATAAAAACTAGAAAAAGACAAAAAAAAACAGAAAAACATTTTAGTTGATCACTTGGCTAAGCATTGGTTGTTGGGAGCTTGTCTTGTTCTTCTTGGGTGGACGTTGAATCTCAACACCAATGCCAATACAGCCTCGTGTGCTGTGTCCAGCTGCTCCACATCTTCCACAATGGATGGTTCTTCTTGCTCTAGAAATTTTTGTTGGAGACTCTTGTGTAACCTTTGTTTTCTTCTTGCTCGGTGACTCGTTCTTCCCCTTTATCCTCTTAGGAATCTTCTTTCTTCCTAACACTGAATATGTATCTTCTGTTGTTGGAGGCACAATCACAGCCTCGTCAGTCTTGTTCCAAAAATTCACACCATGAACAGCCTCAATTGGTGTTTGGTATTGCATTCTCCACTTTGAAGTGAGATAGCAATCACCAATGTAATCCTCTTTCTTTCGCTTCTTCTCTACAATAACTTTCAGTGCATGACGACAAGGCAACCCAGAAATTTCCCATTTTCTACACGTACAACTACGCTCCAACATCTTTACTTTGTATGATGAGTTTTTCTCCTTCACTTCAAAGCTTTCATGACCACAAAGATATACCTGACACGGCCTGATCTTTGTCTGCTCTAGTTCCACTCTCTCCACTGCTTTAATCTAAAATTTCCTCTGTGTTTCATTGATATAACCTTTCTTGCCTCAATCCGAAGCATAGCTCTTCGGCGTATCGTCACTAACATCTCCACAAATGGCATATATCTTGCAGGGTCTATGGCATGGTTAAAGGATTCAGATATGTTGTTACTTACATCATCACATGAAGATGTTGGTGAGAAGAAAGCAAGGCTGCAGTTTTTGGGATTCTTCATCATCATTGAGTTATAGACATCCATGTCGTATGCTGCTAACAGTTGACCTTTTGTTGTGGATTTAAGAAAGCATCCATCAAGTCCAAAGATAGGTCTACAGTGGGAGGTCCATGTCTTCTTCAATGCAGCAAAACAGACATAGAATCTGTAAAATACATCACTACCATCGTCACCTTGGACTGTCTCTAGATGCACTGATGAGTCCTTATTCGACTCTAATAACTCAACTCTGTAATCTCTAAGCCATGAGAACTGTAAGTCTTGCTCCTCTTTGATAATTTCTAATGCCCTTTTCTTTGCGTTCCTGCACTGATCTATGGTTGCAGTTAACTCCCAACGCTTCTGAATATCTTCTAGAATCTCTTTCGGCATTAATTTAGGATTTTCCCTTATGTCATCAACGAACAACCCAGCAATAACCTCTTGTGTAAGCAGTCTTGAACGTCCACTCCTCATGCAAGTGTGCTCCTTCATTAACACTTTAACTAGCCACTTCTGCAACGGTTCTTCATAAGAGCAGTAAATCTTCCACATACATTGTTCCTCTCCTTCTTCAGCTTCACTAGCACATTTCAATTCTGATTTGTCTTTCTCCCAACGCACATACTTAATATTCCACCTATGCTTTAGCACATAGTCAACCATAGCTTTTTTGAAAGCCTCCAAACTGTCAAAAGCTTGTCTTAATTTCAGATCACCACTGCCTTTTATGTACCTCAAGTACCCTTCTTTCTCAACACCATCTTCATCATCGTCTGAACATACAGGTGTAGCATACTCATCAAAATCTTCATCAACAAAATCAGCCACATTTCTTTCTACTCTTGCTTCTTCATCAAATTGTTGCTCATTCCTCTCGGCCTCATATCTCTCTGCCTCTGAATCGGCCTCATACCTCTCTGTTTCATCACTCTCTGGCTCATCTCCCATGTCGCCTCTCTTTCCTTCCTTCTTCTTCGTTTTGTTTCTGCAAATCACGTTAACCCTAATAATTATTTTCCCCAAATTGTATGTGTTAAGTCAATTTGACAAAACTACGTAGTTTTGTCAAAAAGATTTTTTTTAAAAAAATTTGGTTCGTCACTAAACCGACCAAATCTGTTATAGGTTCGTGTGTGCCATGTCAACACCCGAAGCTAGGTAAACCGAAATCAGGTATGGTTATGTAGTAATTAACCAGATTGCAAAAGTTTATGGTTGAAATTCAAAAAAAGAATTAGTTCATGGTGTTTTCGGCTTGATCCGATAGTTCGTGTATGAAAACAATGGAGACATCATGTTCATGATGGAATTGGCCGTTTTCCCGGTGTAGTGGTTTACTGGTGGATTTTTGTGTCGTCGCGGTGGTTTCTTCGTGTGACGGTTCCATTATAAGATTTAGGTTCTAGGAGATGGTATGTATTTTTTCTAGTCTGGTTGTCGTTTGTGCTCTGAAATTTTTTTGTGGTAAAATTTTTCTTTCCAAAGCAGTAGTGCTACAGGACTGTCTAATAGCATATGCTACTGGAGCAGTCGAAAAGAATCTGAATTTAAAAATTAAAAATGTATTAAAATTTCAAAAATAAATACATAAACCCAAAGATACAAAAAGAAATTATTTCAAAAAAGAAAAACAAAATCACTAAACACGAGGATGGACCGGACCCTAGCTAACGTAGGATTCAGGTATTTCATATTTAATATATTTTAAAAAAGGAAACAAAATATTGTTAAATTATATTATGTTTTCAAATAAATAGTTAAAAATAAATAAAAACAGTTGTAGTTGCAAATTTTTTTTTTAATAAAAACTCTAAACCCAAAATACTAAACCCTAAACCGTAAATACTAAACCCTAAACCCTAAACTCTTGGGAAATCCGGAACCCTTGGGTAAACTCTAAACCGTTTGGATGAATCATAGTTTTAAAAATTAAAAAAAAATCTTTTTTTCAATTACTACTATTTTTATTTATTTTTAGTTATTTATTTTAAAAAGATAATATAATTTAACAAGATTTTGTTTCCTTTTTAAAAAGATATTAAATAAAAAATACTTGATTCCTATTGGTTGGTTCACCCTAGGAAGTGAACCCAAGAATAAATCTTTTGGTCCAAGGTAAATCCATCTCTCTCATGCGATGGTCCTTTGTTATCAGAAAAAATGTGAACGACTAGGTTTAATGTGATCAATAATCTGACAAGAAACTTCACCATAGCATAAAAAGTATACAATAGATAACAAGAGAGAGAGAGAAGAGAGAGAGAAAGGAGATCTGTCGGTTCCAGCGCACGGCCGGCCCGTGAGCGAACGTGCCGTCGCCGGAACCGTGTCTGTTCTGTGTGAAAATTTCTGTTCGCCTCTACATCGTATCCTCCACTGCCGTCTTGTCTGAGTTCTGGTTTCGGCCTTCAATCCATATGGCCGCGTGGTGGCTGGAGTGAAGACGCAGTGGTGGGGGAGTCTCTGTGGTGTATGTGCGGCTTGTCGGGTCAAGGTTCGATTCCGGGAGGGGGAGGTTTCCACAACTCCGTCGATGCCGGTTCTTCTCCGGGAGGTGGAGGCTTCCTTAGCTCCGCCGCCGCCGGTTCAGTCTTCGGGAGGGAGAGGCTTTTTGAGCTCTGCCGTCGCCGTTTTGTTGCCGGAGAGTAGAGGCTACGAAAGATCTGCTCTGTCGGTTTTGGAAACCCTGGTAAGCTTTGGGTATTAGTGGTGAAAGGGTTTTTGGTTCGTTAGTCTTGTCGGTACGGGTGAGCGATGGTTAGATCGGATGAGATCTGTGAAGTGGATGAACTCTCCGATGATGTTACCGCCGACAAGAGAAGTTAGTTGAGGTGTTGATGACGGGAGTTATTCTCGAGGGTTCGAGTGGGTGGTCCTGTTAAGCTATCGGTATGTCCGATTGATGCTCTCGATGGAGGACCGCCGATGATAAAGGGTTGTTGAGGTGCTCGCTTCCGGAAAGACGCCGTCCAGCATCCGTCGTTTCCGCCGGATGGAGGCAGAGGAAGGGTGAACGTAGATGGGCTAGGGTTTCCGCAAGTCATGGGTTTAGACTTGGGCCTCAAGACCAATTTTCTTTGTAGTTGATTGTGTTTCGGATTGGACTCGGACCTTTGTTTTTCGGTTTTGGGTTTTTGTAGGATTATGGGCTCTGGCCTTTTTTAATATATAAAAATTTGAGAGAAAAAAAAAAAACTTCACCATAGCTCGAAGGCTCGAAATGCAATGAAAATCTTGAAGCCACCATCTTTTGATAATTATCTTGAAGCCAACATTTTTATTTGGGTATATGGTTTATTGATAAACATTCTCCAACCCCGGTAATATTCTCAGTATTTTCTAGTACGCATAATATTTTTAAGTATTATAAGTCTGTGAATTTCTTTGATAGGCTTTCTTTCATGAATCTGGTGCATTTAGGAGGAAACCCCAAATGGAGAGCTTGATCCTTTTTGAAGTTTACGATTTTGAATATCATAAATTCGATTGATCTCACTCGTCCATACCATATTCCAAAATGGCACATTTGGTGATTTTATATATATATATATATATATATATATATATATATATATATATATATATATATATATATATATATATATATATATTTTTTTTTTTCCATCTAACTTTATTAAAGGGCTAAAGCCCAAACGAACAGATACAAAAAGCCCGAAACAAAGGGCCCGAAACAAAGGGCCAACAGAAACCCTGGGCCTACAAACCCAAACCCACAACGTGACAAAATATCCACGCGTTGAACACTCCAACACGCAACACACGCGTCTGGTTACCACGCATGGACGCCACGAGTTGTCATCACCGAACGCACGCGACACGCGTCACACGATCACACTCCGTGATCCAAAGGCTGAGATTTTCGCCGGAGAAAAATGAAACGCCGAATGTTTCGCCGAAACACGCCGGAGACAAACCACCACGCCCATTTTCGTCACCCATTCTTTCATCGGAGAGCTTCAGCAAGCCATCTCCGAGATCTCATCCATCCTGTTCTCTTACTTCTTCAACGACATAACCCCAGCGACAGAAATTGGAATCATCACAAAAAATCATCCGCCGAGAGCAAAGTGAGAGAACGCAACCAAAATCTCCCGTCGACCACAAACCAGGAGACGCAGACCTTGAAACCGACTGGTAACCTTCAAATCAGGTAACACCGGAATCAAAAAGCCAGCCGTCCACCATAAGAAAAGTGCGACGCCGGAATCAAAAATTGGCCACACCGCGGCAGAGAAACCACCGTGTGCCAGAGCCAGAGCCGGCCACACCTGTCGAGGAGACCACCGTGTGTCAGAGTCATCATCCCTGTGAGAGGAACCACCACGAAGACTCTCTTCTCTTTTTAAATCGTAGAGAGAAGGCAGAGCTTTTACCATTCCTCTTTTTAACCATCAAAGTTAAAAAGGATTGATTTTATATATTGTCTCTTTCGTTTTTGTGTTCTGAATTTCTTGGTTTTCTAGCTGATAATAAGGTGCTTTGGGAATCATCAAAACCGAAATGTTTATTCTATTCACAAAAAGCTTCTACTATTATCAAAAATTATCCTTTATCAAAAAAATTATCGATTAAGAGAAAATATCCTGAGAGCTCATCTCATCATATTTGACTTCATCCTCAAAAATCATTAAAATGTTTCACTTTCAGATAACGATGGTCTCGTTACAGCTTGTTGCAGCATTTCAGTGTGTCATAATTGGTAAGGGCATCTCCAACTGCACTTTATAATTTACTCTAAATTGAGAAATGAAGTTGAAAATAGGAGTGATGACCAAAAATAAAAGCATTACTCTATTTATGGAGTCTATTTATGGAATAATGCTTTTATTTTTTGGATTATCACTCTATTTTCAACTTCATTTTTCAATTTGGAGTAAATTATGAAGTGGGGTTGGAGATGCTCTAAGTAAATTATTGAACACGTTATGAAATGATTATTGCAGAAAATTACTTTTTATCTTAAAAATATATTTTTAAATATGTTCATAAAACAAACAGTACACTTTATATAATAAGATAAATAATCAACTTTAAATCGTCCTTCAGATAAACTTTACTTAATTGCTTTTCTCAAAAAAAAACTTTACATAATTGCAAATTTGATTGGGTTCCTCTCCAATAATAATAAGAGTAGCCCGTTTTGTAATTTATTTATTTTGGAAGTTCTATCTAAGGCTGGGCAAAAAATCCGAACCCGAAAAACCGAACCGAATCCGATCCGAAAAAGTAGCACCGAACCCGAACCAAAATTGATTAAATATCCGAATGAGTTCAAAATTTCGGTATTTAAAGAACCGAAACCGAACCCGATCCGAACCGAATTATTTTGGGTACCCGAATGTATCCGAAATAAATTTATATACTTAAATATATACATTATTTTTATATATAATGTATATTAAAAATATTAAAAATATTAAAAATATATAAGATACCTTTAAATTTTTCAAAATACTCGGAAAATATATGCAAATAGTCAAAAGTAAATGTTTAAAATAGCTAAAGTATACTGAAAACACCAAAATAGTTAAATATCTATTGATTATTTATCCAAATATTCAAAGAAAATCAATTTATATGTTAAATTAAGGTATTTTGACATATATGTTATGAAAATTTATATGTAATATATTATTTTTCTTATAGATTTTGAAAATTTAAAGTATATAATGAATTTTGAAAATTTAAAAACATTTTAAATGGGTTATCCGAACTCGAACCGAACCCGCAAATATCCGAATCCGAATCACGAACCGAAATTTAGAAATATCCGAATGGGGCTGAAATCTTTGACCCCGAAAACCCGAAATCCGAATGAACTGAACCGAAACCCGAATGGATACCCAAACGCCCAGTCCTAGTTCTGTCATTGCGGCTATCAGCTTAAGCCATTATCCCTTAGATGAGAAATTATGAATGATAAATTTATAAAATTGTGTTACCATGGCCATGCTGTAAAAATTAAAATTGTTAAAGGTCTTATATATATCCATAACCCCCAAAATAAGGAAATATTAACGATTTACAACAGGCGACAGAGGAACGAACGACCGACTTGGTTATACATCCTAATCTTAATTCCTCCGACTTCTCCTATTGTTAAGCATTAATTTATTTCCTTTATTTTTAAATTCCGAATATGATTTCTTTATTTATCTTTCCTTAATCCCAAAAGATTAAAAATCGAATTAATTGATAGTGTATCTTATCGAGATTCCGTTTCGACGAATTAAATTCTCTTCTGCTTCGTTGTGGGTGCGTGTATAAGAGAACAAAAGTTCGTGTAACGTTCATCCTTCAACCTCAGAGAAGAAAACTCCTTCGCTCATGCATAGATACAGGTATTAATTCCTCGATTTATTTTCTTTTGAAAAAATATTTCTTTTAAATTAGTGTATCTCCTTGGTCATGTTTTTTTTCATCATTTTAATAATCTTCACGTTCAATCTGTTTCGTGTTTGCTAATTCTTTTATTTAACGATTCTTTTGAAAACGGATTAGAATTCGTTTGATATCATTTTTATATCAGTCTCTCTTTTTTTTAATTCAAACTTTTCTGTTTTATTTTTGTTTTTATGTCAAATCTCAATCATTCGTTATTATTTTAGAAACGTAAATACCTATAAACAACATAGGAACCTTCAGCCCTTTATCAAAAAAAAAAAAACATAGGAACCTTCGTGATTTTTTTCTTCATTTCTTGAACTTGGGTTTTAGATTGTTGTTTGAATTTTGGGAAAGATGGCTGCAGAAAAACCCGAACAAAAATTATGGGAAAATATATTCGTGGGAAGTCGGCTTAGTTTTTATTTAGGGCATCTCTAACACAACTCCATATTTTTCTCTAAAATAGAGTAAAAGTGAATATGGAGTAAGAAGTGTTCCAATCCAACTTCATATTCCACTCCATAATGAAATTTACTCCATAAATAGAGTAATCTAATTTTTATTTGTTCATTACTCTATTATAGAGTGGAAAATGGAGTAGGGTTAGAGCATTTTCACTTCATATTCATTTTTACTCAAATATAAAGTTTTACATTGGAGATGCTCTTAGGAAATAAAGGAACGCCTAGTTTGTTCGATTTGATCAATGTGTTTATGATTTTTTTTTATTTAACTCAAATTATAAACGTGTAGCTTTTTTTTTTATTATAACGTTTATAAACTTTGGCAACAGATTTTGGCTGTTTGAGCTTCTCATTTTCTTTACCCTTTATTAGTATTTTAGAACAATTGTTAGTCTATGATAAAAAAAAACAATTGTGTCTTTTATAAAAAAAAACAATTGTTAGTCTATAGACGTTTTGAATATCATAACTTAGTTCTTACCACTGATCGTATACTTCTTGTTTAAATTACTTTATTTCGTTAAAATTTAGAATGTTTTTGTGTTTTGTTATAAACTTATTATGATATTACAATTTGATTTTCCGAAACAACTTGGAAAACACATTCTAATTCTTATAAGCTATTATTTATAGATAAATTTTATGTAGTTATACTTGTTACTTTTTGGTAAAAACATCTTAATTGCTGCATCATCTTGGTGATCTACTCAAATATTGGATAAATTGTTGGGATTTTAGTATTTTAGCAAGCTACAAATGCATGCTTATAGATATAAGTTGTGCAGAAAATTCTTAAAACTTAACTTAAAAAAACATATTATGACTAAAAAGAGAATGAAGGTTTTCACTAGTCGATGAGATATAGCTACATTGTTTATAAAATATTGTAAATATTTAAATAATTAATCTATAGATAAATTCTGTTCTTTGAGTTTACATATTTTAACTATGATATTTCGAAGAAATAATCCTTAGTGGTTGACAAAAAAAAAGAAGAAGAAATAATCAGTTTTACATGCTTTTATAATCTCCTAGACTATATTTGAGAAGTGATTTTGCCACGTGTTTTCTCTACAATCATTTTCACAAAAATAATATGACATGGCTACTAAAATTGATGACATATCTTATAGATTAATATGACATAGAGAATTATATTTAATATTAATTTATATTTTTGGTAAACTTTTTAAAATATGGTAATAACTCATATATTACATTTATTTCTGATTTTTATTTTTGGACTTTTTAAAAATATGGTAATAAGCTCTTAAATCATCATTAAAATAAATATATTCAATTATGGCATTTCAAATTTCGAAATATCATTTAAATTAAAAATATTTCAAAAATATATACATATTTTTAGAAAATTATAAAAATTTAATCATAATAAAATCAAATTAAATCATAAAAGCATTAGTTTCTTATATATATCTACAGATTTTATAAGTATTTTTTAATTTTAATTTTTGACAATTATGAAATTTTACATCCCTAAACTATATTTGAGAAGTGATTTTGCCACATGTCTTCTCTACAATCATTCTCACAAAAATAATATGACATGGCTACTAAAATTGATGACATGTCATATAGATTAATATGACATGTACAATTATATTTAATGTTAATTTATATTTTTTGTAAACTTTTAAAAATTTGGTAATAACTCATATATTACATTTTATGTCGATTTTTATTTTTGGACTTTTTAAAAATATGGTAATAACTCATAAATCATCATTAAAATAAATATATTCAATTATGGCATTTCAAATTTCGAAATATAATTTAATTAAAAATATTTCAAAAATATATACATATTTTTAGAAATTATAAAAATTAAATCATAAAATCAAATTAAATCGTAAAATCACTAGTTTATTATATATATCTACAGATTTTATAAATATTGTTTAATTTTAATTTTTGACAATTACGCAATTTTACATATTTATTTAATATATTTAATTAAAATAAATAGATAGAAAAATCTACCTAAAATTATAATTTTAAATATATACATGCACATTCTTAAATATAATCAAAATAAACAAAATTGTTTTTATCTTAATTTTAATGTTCAGTTAAATCAAATTTATATTAAAATATTGATAAGAAAAATAAAATTCATAATATTAGTAAAAAAAATATAATTTATATTTATCTGTTAAAATATTTTAAAACTTTTTTACTGCAAATGGTGCAGGAAAACACCTAGTTATTTATAAAAAAGTTTCAAACTAGACTATATATATAGATGTTGTATTTTTGGACATATAGTCATTTGCTAACCGAAGAATTTGATTCATTGGATAGAAAAAAGGTTTGGATGGATAATTGGATATATAGAATTTCTAAGAAACCTCCAGAAGCTTTTATGGATTAGGACACTGGTTTTATAATTTGATGATGATGACATATTCGCTGGAGAACAGTTTTATTTGGGTCTAATATACATCTCATTTTTTTTTTCCATTGACAGGGAAAAAACATTGAATGTCACAGATTCTCAATAATATCTCAGAGACCATCCCTTCGATGATGTCACCACCTTCACATAGCTGTCTTCCTATTTAAAACCTCTTCATGCAACTCTAGCATCCCCAATAAAATAAAATAAAAACAAAACCCACCAAAAAATCACTTTGTTTGGGTTTTGTATTTTATTTATTTATTTCATCCTCCTCCGTCTCATCATCATACATGGCTTCCACTTCTTCTTCTGATCAGTCTCTTTCCATTAGTTCCCATCAAACCTCACCTTTATTGACGTCATCCATGCTTTCCCGCACGTCATCATCTTCCTCCGCCGTTGGAGACTACATCGGGACAGAGAGCTGTTTCGACGTCCTCTCCGCGGTTGAAGGAAACAACGTTGTCTCCCCACAGGAGCCTTTGAACCGTTATCGTTATGGAGGAAGGAGGAGGGAGGAAAGAGAAGCTAGAGCTGCGGTGGCGCGTGAGTTTCCTCCCCCGATACCGTTGCTTGCTCAGACGGAGAACCTTCTCCCGCACATGCCGTGGGTTCTGAAGCGTGTGGTGACGAGCGACGGGAGGCTTATCCTTAGAGAAGAGAAGGTTCGTCATCACGAGTATTTTCGTGCGCATAGATCCAATGGACGCCTCACTCTCCACCTTGTTCCTCTTGACGGTGACGTTTTGGAACTTCCCCAAGAGCCCTCTCATTACTCACCTGATGATGTTGATGAGCATGACCACTATGATGATGATGATGATCACGAGTGTGATGGTGATGATGTTGATGATCATCACGAGGTGAGAGATGATCTGGCGGATAATGTTGACAAGAGTGTTATTATTACTGCCCGTGATGATGAGGATGGTGTTATACATAATTATGATGATGGTAAGGACAATGTGCATGGTGGTAGTGAAGAAGAATTTAGGAAAGCTACATTATCGGCGGTGGTAGAGGAGACGGTGGTGGAGAGCGGAGGAATGGTGGGAGGAGGAGGAGGAGGAGGATCACCGAGAGGAAAGTGTTTGAAGTCATGTTTTGTTGGTATGAGAGCTCAAGAGATCAGACCAGTCCTTAGTTGATTATTATTGTTAATTAGTCTTTTTTGCGGAAAACAAATATTACCGTCGCAGAGAGTTTAAAGAAACAACCGGCTTAGATTAGAGTATGAATATGAGAGGTTTTTTTTTTTTGTTTTTGTCAACTATGAGAGGGTTTTCTCATTAAAATAATTAATTTGTTTCGTTTTTTGTAATTTTTTAGAGTGAAATCTATCTTCTTTGAGAGTTTTTGTAGGATATTTAGACATCTTTAAGTGGGTCAATGTTTTTGTCGGTACGGGAGTGATGTTTTTTCTGTAAGTTTGAGTTTATCTGGCCGGGTGCATACTATGAGAAACAATACACTTGTAACGGAAGATTTCAAAATTGAATCGTAATCTCCTTTAGTGGATATTGAAGACAGATATCGAGAGATAGAGAAATACACAAAGAAGGAAGAGAAACATCACAGCTAATATTCGATGTACCATATGGTGCAAACAGCTAATATTGTTTTCATTTTTGGAAAACTCTGATTTTGAATTGATCATATATTAGCGTAAATTAGAGATCTTTCTATCTCACTTCAAAACAATCTCAAATTATACATGAATCCAATGTTCAGGCAATTTCAAAAACGAATAACACAGATTTGATGTTTTAGTATAATTTTATCATTGGCTCATCCAAAGTAGAAATAGAACTAACGATATTTTCATCGGATCTATTACATCTTTTCATACATTAATTTACTTATCATAAGTATTTTATTAATTATTCTTTTCTACATAAATCAACATTATATATTACAGAAATACAAAACAAAACTTTTTATCTCCAATTATTTTATCTTTTTACCTTTTTTTGCTAATAATATTTTGACAGCAATTATTTTACATATAATGATTCGATATGTTTGAATAAAATTGATTTTTTTAAGATAAAAATTCAAAATAGTTGACAAAAGATATTTTAAATTTATTTACATAATTAATTAGACATAGACATTCATGTATCTGTTAAGCTATTTCTTTGAGTACTTTTAAAAAAAAAATTGAAATTAAGCTTCATTCGAGTATTAGAAATTTTAATATAGGTTTCAAGTTTGGATCTTCCTAAGTCCGGATGAGTTCGATTTTGATGTATAAAAATTTAAGATATCCAAAAAATAATGCAGTTGAAACAAATTCAGATATGTGTACCAAAAGTAACTATATTAATTGATTTAGTTCAGGAATTTTGAATTCAAACTAAAAATAATCTTAAAATAACCAAATGATCAAAACAACCATATTATCCGATTTGATTTAAATTAGATTTTGATGTATAAAAACCTGAAAATGTTCAAATACTTATACAATTAATTATATGATGACACATACAAAATATATAACACTAAATTACTGATGAATTTATAAAAAAGTAAAAACTAATACCTTTACGGACGTACAAGTCTCTAGTTATGAGTTATAATAGATGCTCGTTCACCCCTAAAATTAGTTAGAAGATATTCCAAATTTGGATCAAGCAGTGTGATATGATTTCGAGCTAACCTACTTTGCATCAGTAAATGCGTTTTTTTTTTCTGGGACCTTTCGGATCAGCAAGATATATAAAAAAGGTATTACTTTATTTTTCTATTTTCCAATCACAAAACTAAATGTTATATTAGAACTAAATTTCATACTATTATACTATTTATTTTAATATATTTTGACAATTTTAATATTTAAATACACCTTGAAGTCAAAATAAAAAAATTATAACTTAAAGGTAAAGTTTATTTATATTTATATTATTTTATATTTTATTATATTTGTTACAAATTTTAACTATTTGATATATAGTATGATAATTTATATTATACTTTCTCTCTTTCTTAATATATTTAATATATGATGTTTTAGTTGAATGCACAAAGATTAAAAATTTTACATTTTTCTAAAAAGCATTTTAAAGATAATTTTTAAATCATTCCACCAGTTATAAAAAGACTGTAAAATCTTATTGGTTGAATAATTTTCAATAAAAGTTAAAGTTAATGTTCAAATCTTAAAACATCTTATATTTTGAAACAACATAAATCTAAAACATAATATAATTTTGAAGCGGAGAGAGTATTTATTACAGTGAAAATATATAATATAATATTTTTATCACAAATTTTAACTATTTAATAAATACTAATTTGTTGTAAAATTAAGTGAAAAGTATAAAATAGTATGATACAATTATTTTACAAATTCAACTAATCAATGACATAGTCAAACTATATTACTAAATAAAAAAATATTTTTAATATTTGATATGATGGATAGTATTAATACATAATAAATTTAATTTAGTATTACAAAAGGATAAATTTGGTGAACTGATGTTATTTTGAAATTCTTTGACAAAATTACACTAAAATTAATGTTTTAGAATCTTACTGGAATTTACCTTCATTCGAGGAAGAAACAAGAGTACGTGTATATAGTAAATAGATGTACTGTAAAAATTTTAGGTTATCGAAAAAGAGAAGCCAATAAGGGAGAATAAAAGGGTACGGAGAAAAATGCAAGTACAGCTAAGATAAAAAGATAGAAAGTTTCCCGATGAAGTAGAAGAAGACTGATGTTTTAGACAGTGTCTACTGTTCTGTCTTGTCTTCAGTTCCTCATCATTGGTCTTTCGCACCACCTGATCTCTTGTCTTCTTTTCACTCCCGGTTTACTCTCTTTAACCGGTCCTCTTCACTCTCTAATCCTCTCATCAAACTACAACAAAATTGAATTTCCCCGGAAATTGTGGACAAACCTAGCTGAGAAGACTTCTATATATGGGGCGACTTCGTTAATTATAATCTTAAAGAAAACAAAGATTTTGCTTTCAAAAAAAAAAAAATTTAAGCATTTGTTATTTTCTGATGTTTATGAATTTTTTCATAATGATTGTTGAATGATAAGAACAAGTCCTTAAATACAAATAATCATCTTGTATCAGAAACATTTGGATGAACAAAATAATCATCTTATAAGTTATAACCCTGATTTCTTGTTTTTTTCAAAAAAAAAAAAACAAAATCACGTTCAATCTGTTACAAACAAAAATAAGAAGCATTGGAGCAAAGAAATAAATCTGTAGAATTATCAATTATATAAGTGTCTTTAAAAAAGAATAATAAAAAAATATAATTGTTGTTGGTGTTATATGCAGTCACTAATCGAGATCATTTGTGATGTAGTGACTAATCCTGATTTATGCATGCAAAACATAATAATCTCATCAGATTGTTTTTTTTTTTTTGCTTATTGAAAGCCAAAAAGGGCGAGTTTTGTTTTCATGTGGAAGTGTTTTGATTTAGATGGAGATGATTAGATGGAGACTTGTTTGGAACCAATGCATGCAGTTACCAATATAAAGGTGAAGGAGTTGAACCATGATTCGTGGTCTTGTGGTGATTAACTTGAAGGATAAAAATTTAATTCAGTGAAGCTATCGTCATGGCCACTGGAGAATTGACACTTTGATATCATCATAAACATATCGATACATGATAACACGTGATTAGTCTGGAGAATTTCTGCGGAATTATAATTCAAAAAAAAAAGGCAAAGGAGCTGTTAATTTGGCCCTCTCGATTACACTGGATCTTCTGCCACTTTTATTAGTCTCGTCGGTTTCTCTTCTTCATTTTTTGCTTTTATTTTTTGCTAAAAATCTGTTCTTCGCTACTTCATATCAATAATTGAATATTTTGGGGTTATGAACTTGTTGAGATTGATTCTCCATTTTTTCTCCTCTCTTGTGGTATGTCTAAAGTTAGGAAAGATGATGGGAATGCAGAAAATGCCAAATATTGGTACAGAAGAAAATGTAGACTCGAGTAAAAATGATCTCACGACTCATGAAAAGCTTGTATAGGGAGAGAGATAAATGAACTTGTTTCTTCGCCAGAACAAGGAGAGATTGTGGAGTTCTTTGTTTTGTCAAACATGTCATGAGAAACTTTGTTTGGGTGATAAATATGTCAAATCCTGGAGTAAATTACCCTCTTCATTTCCTTTCTCTTGTCATCATAACATGGAACAAACAGTATTCATTTTGGTATGTTTTAAAGTGGTCTTGGAGTTGGACTCAACAACTGTTATATCAGTTGCTAACCTTTCAGCCAAGAGTTTATATTTACCTATCCTTTGAGAGAGATATTTAATCCCAATTTAGCATGTATTAGAACTTAGAAGTATACTGATCAATTCATCTGGACCAAATTCTGTTTATTTGATGGGTCTTGTCCGAAAAATGTAATTTTTGAGATGCGTACTGAAGAGTGAAGACTGTGACATATAAAAGGTAAAAAATTCGTAGCAGACTTGAGGTTTTTACATTAAATACAAATATTAACATCTTCAAATGTTTTTCCACCCCAAATTTACATCATCTTTATTCATTTCTCTAACGAATTCATTTAGCAAAAGCAAAAACATCAATGAGGAAGATGATGATGATGATTATGCTCTAATGGAGAGAATAAAATCACTCTACATCTCCATACACTTAGATAAACAAGTCCCTAGCTAGCTAACATCATTCGAGTGTTGACTCAGTCTTTCACCTTGTGCTTCTGTTCTCTCTTGATTCGACTCCAAAAAAAACTTGTTTAAGTGCGTTCTCGTGGACGAGCTGCCCAAAGAGAACTCAGAGCACGGAGCCTGTGAAAGTACTCTCCTAAAGCGAGCAACCCTCGAGCAGCCTGTCTTGTCGTCAAGATTTTACTCATTTGCTGCAGTGTCTGCTTTCTCAGATGATCCGCCTGTTTCCAAATACAAGACATTAGAAAAGACACAAGCTTCTTGGTCTTCTTGTAGAATGTGAGTGAGTTATACCTGGTTAACAAAACCCTCCAATGCCTGAAGATTCTCCATAGCCGAAGCCATTTGAGCACCGTGACTCAACAGACTCAACAACTCTGATGTCAACAGCAATGTTCTCGACCAAACCTTGCTGAAGTTTATCCAAGCCTTGAGAAAGAGCTTCCTCTGCTTGCTGAGACGACTGCTGCAGGTTTCTCACCTCCAAGAGCTGCTGATCCGTTAACGGCTCAATGTACGGCATCACAACCTGTGAAACAAAAAAACTTAGTATTATTGTGTTCTAACGAGTGAAAGGTAAAACAAAGGAGGTTTTTTTTTTTTTTTATTACATTTAAGAGCTCGGAAGGGCGGAAACCTCCAATCCACTGGAAGAAGCGTTCGGTGGAAGTTCGCCACATACCAGAGATCAAGAAGAAGACATCAGCCTTTGCAGCATCAGCTTTCATGCGGAAGAGATTAGCGTAGTGGTTTAAGCATGTGTCAACAAGCATTTTGAGCTCAATGTCGCTGATATGAGCTTGGAGGGCTCTTCTTATCTCACTCACTCTCTTGTTTTGTTCTTCTAGCCAGTGTGTGTATTCCATCTCAAATGTAGCAATTCCTTTAAAATTAACCAAGATTAATAAGTCATTTTTAATCAATGCTAATTTTACAAAGTGTCATTTAATTTATACTTACTGCATTGAATTGAATAAATATATTTATCCCAAATATTATTGGTTAAATAAGTTTTAGTTAATAAAAAAAACAGAAATGCATTTCAATGTGTCCTTGTGAAACAGAGAGACTAACTTATTTAGTGAGATAAAGACTGACCTGTGTTCATGGTGCCAGCTGGTCCAAGATAACTAGTGTCTGATGAATTGCGTACGCATAGTCCCTGTAAATAGAAAGAGAAAACAAAAGCCATTGAGTCGTTGATGATATGAAAACAGAGAAAAGGAAAGAGCTTTGAGCTCCAAGGACACACCTGCTGCCTAGCTCTTGCAAGTTCCTGCTCGAGCTGTGATAACTTTAGCCTGCTTTCTTCTAACTGCTGAACATGTGCCTAAGATGCAAATATACACAACTCTGTATAAGCCTTTCTCTTCATTACCATAAAGAAAAATCCACAAAAGTTAATCCTTACCTTCTTTCTCAAACGGCTTTTGCGAGCAGCTTCTCGGTTCTGAGCTAATCGCCGTTTCATCTGTGCATACATGACAATTCATGTCTCATCTAGTTTCTTATCCTAAATGCTAAAAAAACTCTTGTTGTGTGTGTAGTATAGTACCTTATCATTGACTTGGTGTTCGTCTTGATCATTATTACTAGAAGGTTCTGCTTCAACAGAGTTATTATACATAGAAGTATAATTCGCCTGTGGAACTGTGGAAGAACTCGGATTGTTGTTGTTGTTGTTGTTGTTCTGATTACTACTAGTACTACCTATAGTGTTGAAAGCATTTTCCCAACCAGACAACTGTTGGAACGGTTCATACATCCCAATCTCTCTCAACGATACAACTTGTGTAGTAGAAGAAGAAGAAGAGCTCATCATCATCTATTAAAAACAAAAAATCAATAAAATTATCTCAAAGAAACTTTTTAAAAGAGTAATAAGACCAAACTACTAAAGATTGAGCCTTTGAGCAAAAGATAGCCAAATAGAGCAATAATACCCAACGAAGTCACAAACTTTGACCAAAAAAATAAATAATAACTGTAAAAACAAACCCAACCTCCATTGATGATAATTCATCACGAAGACGAGAGATATGAAGAGTGAATCTCAAGTTGTAACGCAATCTTGGGTATGTTCCAAAGAGAAAAGGACGAAGCTTTTGGTCAAAACTTAGAGGTGAAGAGTACACATCAATATGAAAGAAGAAGAAGGAAGAAGAAAAGCAAAGATATTTTTATTTTATGTTCTTTATTTTTTCCTTTAATTTATAGTATTTATCTCATTGGTTTGATTAGTCCTCGGAGCGTAGAATACAAAGCAAGTTGAAGTAAACGAACGATGAACGACAAATAAAAAGCCTCCCACCGTGAGAAATAACAAATCGAGTGACAGACAGACGGAAAGAAAAGTAATCCAAGTCTCTTTTGCTCTTGTCCAAAAGCTGACCTTTTTAACATGCGCTTCTGGGTCTATAATGCGCTTGAGATGACGTTCCTCCTCTTATGGTGATGAGCTGGATTCCCCCCTCATAGTCGCACGACACGTCACTTCTCCAGGGAATATTCCACATTTTTATTTATTTGTGAAACCTATTAGTCTTTGTATATTAAAAAAAGTTATATATATAGAATCTGAATCTCATTAGACATTATATTCGTTTTTTCTTGTGTTTGAAGAGAAAAAACAAAACTGATCAATGATGATTGATGACATACAATATACTTTATAATAAAACAAATCAATTTTGATTAACTATGTTTCTTAAAAAAATAAACTTGTCAGAAAGTCTTTGAGTCAAGTTTTTATTATTATTTTAGTTCCAAAATTGAACTTATAACTGTTTCTTATAAATTAGGTCGCGTTTTATAGAACACAACACAAAGTGTGCAAGATTAATGCTTTGATAATTTAAATTTAATTATTCACTTTATTAGGAAGAGTCTCCATAGTTAGTGCAGTGGCATCTTTTTAAGTACCACTCCTTGGCTTAGTGAGAAATAATTGGACCTTTAGTGACCTACCCATCTCCAAAAGAGAAACATATTCACTTATTAAAATCTTTATTTTTGCCTAATCATATATTAAATCTTTAATTAGTTTGGCACCACTTGTCTAGTAAAATCTGTGTTTCTACAGAAGACAAAGCATGCTGGTAAGGATTCATATTATACAGTATAGCTTTCAATCCTTTGAATAAGATTCATTATTCATATGGTCGATAGCGAAACTACATGAACATGTTTGTTTCTTCTAGAACTTTACCATTAGCCATTAGGGTTTCTGACATGACGAACTCTATCTTCCAAATCCCTGAATTGGGTTAATGCCTATTTCACAGTTTTGATGAGTGTTTTTCATAGATAATGGAGATGTTCAAGTGCAGCGCAAAAGCCTGAGTGAAGTTGGGCTTATCTCGTACAGCTCGAGTAAATTTGGGCTTAGCTCATAAAGCCCTATAAGATTTGCTGATATTCTCGTGTAGCAAGTGGACATGAGAAAGGCGAGTTCAGTGGCTCACTGCCACTGGCGTACCAAAAGCAAAACAAATGCCAAGATCAATAATTTCGTTTAATATGGTGTTAATCAGAACGTCAACTTCATTGAAAAAATTAAAACGTCAACAATATAGTTTATGATAGTTGAAATTACAGAATAAATTCCATAAGTATATAGTAAAAGCTTCAACCATTGAACTGCAGAAATGGTTCGTCGCGGACGTATGCACCAAGTTTTTAAACGTGTCATTATTATCTATAAAATTTAGTACTCTAAATAGTAGTCACGATTTTGATGCCTTTTGATCACATCCATTGACACGTTAACTCGTGTAACCAAGAACTCACATCTAAAAATTCTTCAAAAATTAGAACTCAAGGTATCAAAACTGTGGTCAAGTTTTGACTATTTGTATCAAATCTTGATCATCCACATACATCTCAATGGCGTTTAAACTGAATTTTGACATCATCAGACTTAATGTTATTGTTATAAGGTAGCAATTTTAATATCTAAGGATGTAATTACCGGCTAGTTCCGAGTCTCTTGAGATCAGGGAGAAGCCTAAACTTCATATAAGTCTTTGGCCTGGGGACATAAATACGTTTTTGTATTTTCTGTTGGAGTGATCCATGAGTTTTTTCCAAGATATGCATAGAAGTCATGTTGAAGCGTTAGAAGATGAGTGTTAGCATTTATACTTCAGGAACCAGGTTAGGTTTCTTATTTGTTTCGTCAAAGTGATATTTGATTAGGTTATACATGGAAGTGTTTTGTATTAAGTTATAAAAACAGCCAATATAAGATAGAATTCCATCACAAAACATATGCTTGTAGCATGTTCTAACATTCAAATTCCTATTCCCATAACTTCACTATCTGGAGAATCAAACCCTAGATAGGGTGGAAAGAAGCACTACAGCGCCACGATTCCATAAAACAATTTAGATGTTTATAGAATATATACACACCATATTAAATCCAGCTAATCGTCTGCTTTTCAGTTATTTTAACAAATATCTGATATTTGTAAAAATCCACAAAATGAAAATACTATTTGTCTGCCACATTTGGTTATTACATCAAATCCAGATTTTATCAATGAATAGAGTAGATACTAAGCTTATCTAACTTAAGACAGTTAATTACGTGAACATCCGGATTTGCTAGGGAATGAAAGATGGAGGGTCTGAGAATAAAAATTTCAATACATGCGTACTGAAACAGGTATTTTAGTACGCATGGCAGGTTTTGAGCCATGCGTACTAAAATATTTGTAACAGGTTCCCGAATTTTTTTTAGAAAACTATATAGACATAAGTTTCCAAAAAAAAAATTTATGCTCCCAAATTTTTTTTTTTTACATAATCATTACAATAAGCTCATAAAATCTGAGAACATGTCCTGTGTGTGTGTTTTGGGTCTTAAAACTTATCATGCGTAAAGTCAACTCCAAGTTATTTAATCATTACATATACTTTTTTTTATGTGTGAATTTCATTAAAAATGAGAGAGTTTGCATAATACAAAAGGTTAAAACCAACTAGCTCCTCTGCCACAAAAAAAAAAGAAGAGCTAAAGCTAACTAAACCCACAAAAAGAGTTTCAGTCGTCAGTTAACCATTGTAACATGAAGTTTCGAAATTTCTTTCTGTTCCTCCTTGCTAGAATGGCATTTCGAACAGTCTGTCTATCATTACATATACTTGTTTCTTATTCATTGTTTAATGTGAAATATATACTTTAACCATACATAGATGGTCTAATGGTAGGAAGTACTCGATCTAGATTTAAAGTAACTTCTTTTAACGTTAAATCTGTATGACCACACGGATGTGAAACCATGTTTTAGATATTATTTGAATATTTCAAAAGAAATTTCATCTGCATATGATCTCTTTAAAATTAGTTGAACATTTTTTATAAATCTGAAATACCTTCAAATAAATAAATAAATGATAATATATACCTCTCGAGATTAATTAAATTTCATTTTTTTGGGGAGATAGTTAGCAATCTACTCACATATTTTTTCTTACCTAAATAACTCTGAAGTTTTTGTCTCAAGTTTCCTTTAAAGTTGTATTTGAGAAATAAAAGGCTAGCTGTATTAGAGAATATGAGTGCATGTTTCTTTGTTTCATCACTAAAACAACACATAGGCAACGAGCTACAGAAGTTAAAGAAAATTTCATAGCTTTACAGAAACCTCCACTCTGAATATTTATAGAAGAAAACTACGTCCAAATTTATAAAAAAACCTCCACTCTAAATATTTTCGTAAAACCAACATTCATAAATAAATTCATATGATAGTCTTACCAAACATAAAGCAGAAAAAAACGTAAAACAAAGACCGATATAAAAAGAAAGACCTAAATTTTTATTTTCTTAGATTAATATTGGATATGACCATCTTAGCTTACTATTCTATAGTTATAAGATCACAAACTTTGGGCGAGTTTTTCTTGGTGCTCAGCTTTCCCCAGAACCACCGGCAATATCCTCCACCGTTGTCTCCTATTCCTCCACCGATCACCGTTGTGGCTGTGCTTGCCGTTAAAATCTTCATGTTTCTCTCTGTGAAACTTCCTTGCCGTGTAAGCCTCCGCCATAGCCATCCCTCCTAGTCCTGATCCGTCTAGCGACATGTTCGATCAATCTAGAAAATCACAGGAAACAAGTTTTTTTTGGAATAATATAATTTAATAATGAAAAGAGACGAAAATAGAACAAAGAGATTTATAAATGTTAAAGACTTTAGTGAAAGATGTGTCTTGTTTGGAGGTTGGGGAGGGGTTGGGCTGAATATATAGATGAATTTGTGGGTCCATTTTTGTTGAATGTATTTTCTCTGTTTCCCACTTACTATTAACGTGTATAATAATAGTGGCGAATCGGAAATATTAGCGCTGTTGTTCATTTCATATGTAGTGGTGTCTCCAGTATAATTCTTCTATCCTGAGAATAGAGAGTTCTATATACAGTTTTAATATACTAACTAGATTTTGACCCGTCCTTTAAAGGGCGGGTATATGTTTTGTTTTATGTTTTTAATTTTAAAAATGATTTAATTTAATTTTTTGTGTGTTTTATAATTATATTAGTGTTTAATATTAATTTAATTTAATATATTTTTGGTGACTATATTCAATATGTCAAGTTGCATAATTATACACTTGTACCATATGCATTTCAGAAACCATTTTAAAACTTTATTCCTAAAGTTTGTAACATATTATATTTACTTAGTAGTTACCTAACATAATTTAGTCAAGAATATTTATATCCCAATCGCTCCAAAAATAAAAATCTCATACTCTATTAGACATGATCTATATACTCAAACAGTTCTTAAATTATTATATTCGAAAACTAATATCAAACTCAACCCGTAACTAAAACCGAATATTTTTTTTGAAAAATGTTTAAAGAAATATTGTTATATATATATATATAGTTGGGTTAAAATGGTCTTCACTAACTTTAAGTAGAATCACATTTAATAAATATTTTTTATTCGAATAACCTATTTAAAACCCGTTAAACTAAATGAGTTTATATGAATATTTATTTCTATTAAAAATTCACTTAAACCGGTTAAACTCCGTCAATCATAAAATTAAATTTTAATAGTAACCCGCTTCCACCATTAATTAATATTAATATTAGTTAACTTTTAAAGTTTCATAAGAAATATAATATCCTATGTACATCACGTCGTTTATTTTCTAAAAATTGTATCATGGAAATGGTACTTCGTTTATTTTCCAAATCACAGACCTGTCTGATAAATTCAAAACTTTATTTGAAAGAAAAAAGTAACTGTTTTTGGTAGGAACAGTTATAACGTGGATTTTAATAACTTTTAGAAGGTGGTTATATGATATTTAGATAAATCATTTAAATACAGTTATAAAATATGTTGGATCCAATTAATATCAATTGAACATGTTGAAGAATTAATAGTATTGATTGAAGCGAAAGATGTTACAACATATCTGATCCTTACAGAATTCAATCTTTAGAATACTATTATGCATTTCCTCAGTTTATAGGGTTGAATGTTAGTAACATTATTATATATAGGTTAAAACTCAATAACTAAATTAACGATATATCAGTCAATCAGTCGTAGAGACTTCTATACAATTTTTATTATATTAATTGAAGCTAAAGATGTCACAACTAGGGACTCACAACATATCTGATCCTTATAGAATTCAATCTTATTATGCATTTACCTTAAGTTTATAGGGTTGACCGTCAGTAACATTATTTTATATAGGAGTTAACAATTTTTATTATACTAACTGAAGAGAAAGATGCCACAACTAGGGACTCACAACATTACATATCTGATCCTTATAGAATTCAATCTTATTATGCATTTATTCTGAGTTTTCTTTTTTGAATAATCAGGAGGTGATCCGGCGGCCGTGGCCAACCGACTAATCCCCCTGAGCCCGGAACCAGCCTGCGTCTGTACCCTCAAGGGGCCTAAGTCATTCTGTGGCCAGCGCGTATCGAATCCGGGTCCGTATTAGAGCCTTTGGCTTCTTTAAGACCACTAGGCCAACTTGCGTTGGTTATTTATCCTAAGTTTATACTAATTTTAACCATATATAAAATAACGTTACTGACAGCCAACCCTATAAACTTAGGGTAAATGCATAATAAGATTGAATTCTACAAGGATCAGATATGTTGTGAGTCCCTAGTTGTGACATCTTTCGCGTTTCAATTAGTATAATAAAAATTGTCCGATTAATATAATATTGTCCAATTTAGATTTTAGAAGATCTGTATAGATTTATTTTTGGGTTCCATCCCGAAAAATCTCATAGTAATTAGAGTAGTATATCTCTTTATATATTAGACTTTCATTTGTCTAACTTTTTAGATCGGATCTTTCGGTAACTATAATTCTTTTGTCTTTATAATAATATTTAGTTTAATATATAATATATATCCACTGCACATTGGCAACTTGAGTGTGAATTGGTCGGTATCATAAAACGTTTATCAGATATTCTGGAAGAAGTTATCTATTTGTCAATCCCTACTACACATAATCTATACTTGAGTACTTTTAGAAAATCAGGATAAAAATCATATATATAATGCCTGAGTTTTCTCTCTTCTAAGAGCAGCCACGTCAGATTATTTTAATGGCTGTGGGACCGCGCAATTTCCGGTTTATTTTGGTCGTAAAGGTTTGGTGTTTGGTTTGATCTGATTTGGGTTCTCCATGTTTGGTCCAATAATTAATTGAAACTGTGCGTTTTGTTTTATGCTGCAGTCGATTAAGGCTTCATTGTTGTTCTTCCACATTTCAAAGTCGCCGTATCCGCTTATCTTCATCTGCAAATCTTATCATTTCTCCTCTCATCCCTTGACCTCCCATGTCGTTCAATGTATCCCTTTTAATACACTAATAAATATTGTCATTTAACCAAAAAACATTGTCGACCTCTTCGTTTCTTCGCGTCAAATCTATAAATTGGAGAGGGCTGAGAGTTGGATGAACCTTCGCAGAAACTCTCAGTAATCTCTTTCATCAAGTGTATAAAGAATCTTCCAAAATGTCTTCTTTTCATTGTTGCGCAATCAGTCTTCGACGCTCTGTCGATCGTAACAGTTCATTGTTGCTTGGCTTCTCCGTTTTTTGGACTTGGAAAAAGCATGGTGAATTCATGGGAATTAATCTACTTCTCTCTGATGAAAAGGTATTGTTCCTACAAGCATCTTATATGTGATATTAATTTTGTTTTATAAAAGTCGGATGATCTAAATTTAATCATTACGTGTTAAGTTTAAACCAAAACTTAATTGTCTGTTAATTTATCTGATGATACCATCTGATTCCAGCTTAGGATGATAAAAAAGAAGGAACTTGTCTCAATAGGAAATCTAAACAATTCATCTCCAGCTCTGACGAGAAGTTAACATTCATGGTTCCAACAATGTTTAATATGTGTTTCTGTTTTAAATAAGAATTGTTAAATTTAATATATGATCTTAGTGAAGACACAATAAGCTGGTTTTATTTGCAAGGCCTAGATTGTTGAGGTCCTGCAACAAAATGTTTTTTTTTTGTAGATTGGGTTGTTTTCAAGAAGAACATGGCAGTTTATGATCATGGTGGAGACATTTACAGTACTCAACTCGATACATCGACGAACAATACTATTGTGGCTGAGAGGCTTCAGGTATGGAAAAAATACAATAAGACTGCTGAAGAAGCTTCTCCCGAGAAACGGAAAGTACCTGCGAAAGAAGCAAGTAAATGTTGTATGAAAGGTAAAGGAGGGCCAAAGAATGGTCAATGTAGTTTCAGGGGAGTTAGGCAGATGATTTGGGGCAAATGGTTTACTGAGATTAGAGAGCTTAATTGAGGTAGTAGGCTTTGGCTTGGAACTTTCTCAACGACTGAAGAAGCTGCTTCTGCTTATGAAGAGGCGGCTAGAGTCATGTATGGTCCGTTGGCAAGGCTTAACTTCCCTCAGAAGTGTGTCCGAGATGTTACGAGTGGTTCGAGTCAGTCTGAGGTGTGCACGGATGAGTCTTCAGGGAGTGTTCACGTGAAAACAGAGGATGCATATTGTGAGTCTGAGCCCTTCTTGGGTGAAGCTAATCCCTTGGAGAATGGTCTGGAAGAGATGAAGAAGGACGTTAAGGTAGATGCTTAGGATAACAACAACTACTCAGGCCCATTAGAGAGTGATTTTAGCTGATAAGGAAGGACGTTATGGTATATATATATTTTGGTCAAACTCAGAATATATATTTGTTTATACTAGAGCTTTAGTGTGTGGAGCACTTGATGGACGTTAATATATGTCAATGGATAACAATGTTCCTATATCTATGATTTTGAGCTACGTGATGATAATTGGTTTTGTCGAAAACAATTAACATAAAATCATTTTTTTTCTTTGGACAACACAAAAGCAATTTCAAAAGAGCCAATTCACGCCAATGTTACCAAGCCAGACCCAAAGAGACTAAAACTACAACGATGAAGAGGTACTAATGCTTGTTCAAGTCATACCTCAAACCTACCGCAAAGAGAACACACTTCATGTATTCACTAAGAAAAACCTCAGAATATGAAATATGGAATATAACTCAAAGCTTTCTGTGATTTTTTTTAAAACTATTACAACATATCTAATTGTCAACAACCCCGCGCTTGCGTGGGGCTCCGTCCCTAGTAACTATAATGCGTTTGTTCTTTTAGCTCATAGATTTTAAGAATTTATTTAAGCCTTTTGGTCCATATACGTAGTACTAAAGCCATAATATTTCTTTTTTTTTTAAGTTATCAATTTACAGAAAACTTTTGTTTGTACGTTATATATATTCTGAAATATGTTTACATAAAAATAAAAATAAAAATGTATTACAGTATACATGATTAAATTTTATAGTTGAAAATGTTATGCTTTGTATTCGGTTATGTGATATATAGAAAATATATACTGTAAATATATATTTTCAAGTGCAAAATAATAAAGCGACATCAAAATATTTAAGTTGAAGTATTCTAAAAACTTAAAAATAGTATTCACTATCCATAACATAAAACTATACACTACATTATTATTTTAATATAAAATAGATAATGAGTTGACAAAAATTATATATTATGATTTATGATTATATCATTAATATATATCTCCATAAAACTTTCCAAAACTTTATTATCATACCAAACTATATCATATATTACAGTGATCAATTTCAAACTGATGAAATTTATTAGTTTATCTTATTTATTAATTTATCATATTTTAATTATTATATATTAGACTATTTTATTTTTCCTTCTTTTATTTAACCGGGAACAATTTATTCAGGTTAGTCACTAATCTGTCATACTCAGCTAATTTGGGTATAGGCCCGAAAGAGCCCGTTATAACTCGAAGCCGGCCACATCGAATTGTGTACACTCGGATCAGTGCCACGTGCAACGATGATACACATGATAAAGATGAATGGGTCACATGCTAAAGCGTAAATAGCTTGGTTAGCTGTGCGACCCGGAGAAAAAGAGACCGGTCGAATTTGAAGCCCACGTGCTCCCTGGTCCATTCTCCATCGCCGTTTTGGGGCCTACCATCTATCTTATTAAAAGAGAAACATTCTATTGGACCTAACATTTATTTTGTAAGTTTTTAAATTAAATACATGTTATTTTGTAAGTTTTTAAATTAAATACACTTTTATACTTTATAGTTAAACCTACATTAAATTATTAATGTTTCTTTCTTTATACTATTATCCATGTTTTCAAACAATATACTTATTTCTTTATACTACTATCAATGTTTCCAAACAATATATTTTTTATACTACTATCAATGTTTCCAAACAATACAATAATTAATCTTAGTTATTTTATATCTATCATTTTCTCTTTAAAATTTTGTAGAAACGTCATAATTTCATAAATTGCAAAATAATAAACTTTAAAATTTGGATTATAAGATTACAAATTACGAAACTATTATAATTTAAATCAAATTAGATTACATATCGGTCATCCAACAATTCAATCGGTTAGTCTCGGATTTTAATGATTTTTTTTTAATATGAATATTTTAAAAACTTAAATTGAATTGTTAGATCTCCGGATTAACCGGTATAATCACAATCGGGTTGAATTAAAAAACACTGATTTAAATGCAAAAATATTCTAAATACACTCTTTAAAATTACCAAAATATTTGTTATATTATTAGTGAAATTTTTCATCGTAAAATATTCCGCGCTTCCAAGCGCGGATCAAAATCTAGTTACCATTTATTTTACCTTCTTAAACTTAAACTATTACTCCATCCGTTTCGATTTAATTTGCGTTATAGAAAAAAAAATTCGTTTCAAAATAAGTATCGTTTTCGATTTTCAATGCAAAATTTATTAAAAAAATTCTCTATTTTATTTTTCTATTGGTTAAAATATGATTAGACGTATAGATAATTGTGTTTTTATCTTGGAAATATATAAAATCATATGTTTTCTTAATCTGTGTGTATAAATCTAAAACAACAATTAAAATGAAACGGAGGGGGTATTCGTTAATCACATATATGCATTTTTACATCTGGATAACATAATACAATTATATCACTAATCAATATCCATAATCCACGGTATGATTAACTGCTGATATTTGATATTTTATATTTTAAAACATTATGCTCAAGAAAACATATATTTTGAAACGTTAAGAAATATGGTGAGAAAACTTTTAAGAGATAGTCTCTTCGGGGACATCCGATAAAAAGAAAACTTTTAAGAGATATAACCATTGTTAAGTCTTATATTAGTGGATCTAGATTTAATTTTGAAGGTTATTAAATTGTATTGATTTTTCTTGTTTAAAATTAATTTGAAGACAAAAAGTGAACTTTTTAATGTATAATGTTATATTATGATGATACTAACGTTGTAGTCGTTAAATGTCATGAATTTAAAAAGCACTTTTGGGGAAGTAGATTAGTCAAATCTTTGCGGGTTTCAAACAACATTTCGATTTTACACATTTGGTTGCTCGTTTTATATATAAAAAAATCTTCATTAAATTTCAGGTATAAATAAAATTAAATATAAATAAATACGAAATTGGTGATCACCTCAAAAGAAAAAAAAATGAAAATGTAGTCCGACATAATAAATCTGCATTTGTTATACTACATGGAAAAAAATAAAAAATAAAATGGGACCATGCGATGATTAAATTAATTAAATATTGAATTAAGGAAGGGGATTAATAAGTGGCTTTGGCGGGATGTCTTTGTTTCTTAATTAATCCTTCTCTTTTACTTAAAACCCCAAACACAAACAAACACTGTGTTGTGTAGTGAGAGACTGTAATCAATCAAACTCTCCTTATGATATTTCACCAACAACACTTGTCAATTAATCAAACCCTAAAAACCTAACCTCCTCCTAAATCTCTAGATCCGTAAAATGCACCTTAATCCCACAGATTCTTAAGCTATCCCCAATTTCAAATTCACACACTTTCCAAAATATTATTATTATTATTATTTTACAGTGGGAAAGAAAAAGCTGGAGGAGAAGATGAAGTGAGAGAGATATCGTGGTTGAAGAGATTCTCCATTGGTCGGCGTTATTGTTTGCTTCCGACATAAGTACCCTTCCTCCCTCCCACTTCAGATCCGGACACAAGGTGACAGATCTATCCTCTCATTATTTAATTAATGCACAACCAAACCAATCTTTTTTCTTACTGTTAGTTTTTGTTTCGTTTTCTAAATCTGGTCATAAGAGGAGTTTCTTCAGCTAAGTATGTCAGTTGATGAATCGGATCTCTTTGCTTAGTTTCTGAGTTTCAAGTTGACTAAAAAGTTTGGGGCTTTGCTTTGGATCTGGGGATTTAGCTAAGCAATGTGCACTTTTTAGATTTTTGTTTCCATTTTTGAAAAAAAGCTCTTTCCTTTCTTGGAATTGAAGAGGATTCTATTAGTTTTAGTCAATTGTAGAACTAGATAATGGTCTCATTGTACTGTCTCTAGTCTTCTTTGATCTCTTGTTTCTGCTATGTTATATTACTAGGTGGGCTGTACCAGATGAACACGGAATATAAGATTAAAAAATTGAGCTAATTTCTCATGTGTGTGTTTCAGGTGAGGAGGCTCTTTTGATTTTTTTTCTTTTGTTGAGTAATGTCGAGACTTGCGAAATGGAAGCTGGAGAAAGCCAAAGTCAAAGTGGTCTTTCGATTGCAGTTTCACGCTACGCATGTAAGTCAGAATTAACACAATCAGATAACTCATCTAAAGTTTGAGTTTCATAACATGTTTATTAGTGAATGTGAACAGTGATCTGATGGATTGGTTTGTTTTATTGTTTAATTAAAAAAGGTTCCACCAGCGGGATGGGACAAGCTGTTCATATCTTTCATCCCTGCGGACTCTCTAAAAGCTACAGCAAAGACAACAAAAGCACTTGTCAGAAATGGGACTTGCAAGTGGGGTGATCCCATTTATGAAACTACGAGGCTGCTTCAGGATACAAGGACCAAGCATTTTGATGAAAAACTCTACAAGATCGTTGTGGCTATGGTATATCTTCTTTGTTTTCCCTTTATATCTTTGTTGATTTTCTGATATTTACTTTATGCTTCCCGTTCTCATGAGATCAGGGTACTTCTAGATCTAGTATCCTTGGAGAAGCTATGATCAACCTTGCTGAATATTCTGACGCCTTAAAGCCTTTTGCGGTTGCATTGCCCTTGCAAGGCTCTGATTCAGGACCTATCTTACATGTATGTTAACATTTTTAGTATCTTTTCTCCATTTCTCACACAGAGACTGGTTGCTTCAGCTTTGTTGTTATTTTCAGGTCACTGTACAGCTGTTAACTTCAAAAACAGGTTTTAGAGAGTTTGAAGCAGCAGAGAGAACTCAGGGAAAGGGGACCCTCCACGACCCCTGACCATAGCAGTCCTGACGAATCTTCCCGTTCCAGAACTTCACCTTCTGATGAGTCTCTTAGTCATGCTGATAAAGTATGTTCTTTATTTTTTCTATTAAGCTTCATAAAATGTGTCATTCGCAGGCTTTTACATGAAAATTGCATCCCTAGTTTTGGATCAGTGATATGCTGCTAAGTAATATGTTATTTTGCAGACAAATATAAAAGGGAGTTTCAGAGAGAAGTTCCGAGATGATTCTTTGGTGGAAGAAGCTGTGAGGCCAAATGACCCTGATTCATCATCATTGGGGTTTGATGTCTCCTCAAACACATCAGGAAGCCTCAACGCAGACAAGCATGATATATCCAGCACAAATGAAATTGACAGCCTCAAAAGTATGGTATCTGGAGATCTGAGTGGACTTGCTCAGAGCCCTCAGACAGAGAAAGACGCTCGCGAGTGGCACAATGGCTGGGGTTCAGAGTATCTTAATAAGAATAGCGATTTGGGAAATGCAATAGAAGAGAACATTAAGCTTAAAGGCTTTGTGGAGGACATGGAATCATCCATTAATGAGATTAAGGTTGAAGTGAGCTCCCTGCAGTGCCATGCTGATGATATAGGTTCCAAAGCTCAAGAGTTTTCTCAAATACTTATCTCAGAGATTAGTTCTGGGGATCGGTTGGTCAGGGAAGTATCTGTGTTGAAATCAGATTGCTCAAAATTAAAAGAAGAGATGGAGCGGTTACGTAGCGTCAAGGCACATGTTGGATATAACAGCAAAGACCAAGATAGTGTTTCCCACAACCTACAGCTAAGATGGCTGCAGGGTCTTTTAGTTGTTGAGGATAACATCAGAGAAATTCAAAACAAAGTTTGCTATAGCTACCATGACAGGGACTCGGAGTTCTACTGGATTTCAAAAGGCAGATTAGCACAGTACCATCTGAGAAAGCCACCACCTTAGCGGAGAAAAACGAGAGAGGCATATCAGGTTCTCAGTTGGACACTGAGATTTATCAACCAGAGCTTGATCCCCTTCAATATCTTGGTATGCCTGATCTTGCATCTCGTGAACCCAATTCAGCAGATTCTGTAAATGCCATGAGAGATAAAATACTAGAGCTTGTACGAGGACTGGACGAGTCTAAAGCTGAACGTGATAGCCTTACCAAGAAAATGGATCAGATGGAGTGCTACTACGAATCTCTGGTCCAGGAGCTGGAGGAAACTCAGAGGCAGTTGCTAGTAGAGTTACAGAATCTAAGGACTGAGCATTCCACATGCATCTATAGTATCACTGGCGCTAATGCTGAGATGGAGACGCTGCGCCAAGATGTGAATGAGCAAGCACTCAGATTTTCTGAGGAGAAGAAAACTTTGGTTTCTCTGAATGAAGAACTGGATAAACGAGCTACGGCTGCAGAGGCAGCACTTAAAAGGGCCCGCTTAAATTATTCTATTGCTGTCAACCATTTGCAGAAGGATCTTGAATTGCTTTCCTCTCAGGTTGTATCTATGTTTGAGACCAATGAAAAACTCATCAAGCAAGCTTTTCCAGACCCTCCACAAAGCTTTGACGAGTCGACAGGTGATGCAAAGCCTGAGAAGCAGAGCACTCGTGATGTAAAACTCACACAGTTACAAAATGAGAAGAAGGGGATGAAGGAACGGCCCTTAAAGGGTGATGTTCTACTGGAAAATTTGCAGAGATCTCTTCATGTGCAAGAAAGCCTATATCAAAAAGTGGAAGAAGAACTTTATGAGATGCACTCAAGGAACTTATATCTGGAAGTGTTCTCGAAAATTCTACAGGAGACTTTCCTTCAAGCGAGTGTCGACATTAGAATCATGAAAGGGAAAATTGATGAACTTGGATGGCAGCTTGAGCTTTCAACAGAGGCCAAGGAAATGTTGAAACAGAGGCTGGATATTACGTTGGACGAGGTTTTCTCTCTGAATGAGGAGAAAACCACATGCATTGCCAAATGGAATGCTGTAGCTTTGCAGAATCAAAGTTTAGAGGCAAATCTGCAGAGTATTACTCATGAAAACCTCATCCTTCTGCAAAAGATTGATGAACTGGAATCTGTAGTGTTGGAGTCCAAGAATTGGAAAAACAGTTATGAGACATGCATTTGTGAGAAAAAAGAGCTCGCAGAGCTTGTGGAGAAAGAAGTGCTTGAAAAAGTTCATCTTCAGACACAGTTTGCTACAATGCAGGCTGAGTTTGATGCTCTGAGAGATAAGTTTGATGATATGGCTACTGCAAATGAAAATCTGCAGAAGAATGTCAGTGGTCTGAAGGAGAAGTTGATGAACACATTAGGTCACTACAGTGAAAAGCTCATTTCCTTGCCTCTGTGGGAAGGGGGAGTGGATCTTGATTTGGAGTCCCCTGATTTAGCAGAGCAGCTTGATAAATTCTTGTGTAAGATATGTGACACAAGTCTTGTACTTTTGAAAGAAAATAAAGATCTGGTACAGGAAAAATCCAAGACGGAGTTTAATTTGAGGGCGGCAGAGGCTGACATTACTGAGCTCAAGCAGAAGCATGAGAATAGTTTACAGTGTTTGGTTGCTAAACTTGAAGCTTCCACTGTCCTCCTCGAGAAGCTTCAGTTGCAAACTGAGTCTATCATGGACAGAATGATGAAGGTCATTACCGAAGCTGAACAGAACTATGAGAGTTGTCACACCGAATTTGTTTCTCGCCTTGATTATTTTGAGAATGAAATGCCTCTGCTCGTGGCTAAGAATGAGGCGCTTGGCCAAGAGATCCAAGAACTAAGCTCCGTAACTGTTGAACATGGAAGAACCAAGCTGCTTGTGGAAGAACTAGATGAAGAGAAAAAAGGTCTTCTGGTTTCTCTTCTGGATAAATCTCAGGAAACATTGGGTCTTGTGCGTGAGCTTGAGAATTTAAAGACAATGTTTGATCAAGAGTTGAGACTTGAAAAAAGCTCAAGGCAGGAACTAGAAATTAAAATAGAAGATCTTACTTCTGAGTTGACTGCTAAAAGTCCCAAATTGCTGAGCTTTGATGAGCAAAGCTCTGAGTTAGTCCATCTGAAGCAAATGGTTTCGGATTTGGAGTTGGAGAAGGCAAATCACACTCATCTTTTGTCAGGATATGAAACATCTCTGAGAAGCTTGAATCGTGATTCATCATATATTTCTGATCTGGAATCTCAGTTACTTGAAATGATGGAATTTTCAGTAGCAGCAGATGTCCAGATACTTTTCACAAGATCTGAGTGGGAGACTTTTGCGGAGGAGCAGCATAAGGAACACCATGAGGTACTGACTGCTCTCAATGGCTCTCGTAATGTAGAAGCTCAGTATATGGATAATAATATAAAGCTATTGACAGATCTCGACTCTCTAAAATCAGAACTGGAAATTGAGAGAAGTTTGAGAAACAAATTAGACAGCAGAATCGAAAAACTTGCGTCTGAGTTAGACGAAAAGCACCTGCTGTTGGATAACTTTGATTTGCAGAAATCTCAAGTGAAACTTTTGGAGAAGATGGTAGCTGAACTGGAATCTGAAAAGTCTTCTCAAATTTTGGAGTATGGTAGCAATGCTCAGCGAGAGTCTTCTTTAATTGAAGAACTGTTTCTGTGTCTGATAGCTGGAGATGTTCAGCATGTTGTTACAAAAATACAGTCCGAGACCTACATCAATGACCTTGCAGGACAACTTAGCTGCTGCTCTAAGAGCCATCTCGAGTCTCAAAAGAAGCACGCTGATATGGAATCTGCTCTCAACCATTGTCTAGTCAACGAGAAGCGGTATATGGAAGAAAACAGTCAATTATTGATTAGTCTTGAAGTCTTGAAGTCTGATCTTGAGTCTTCCATGGCTAAAAGCAGAGCTCTTGTCGACAGAAATGATAAAATGTCAGTTGAGCTTGAAGAGTACACAAATAGGGATGAGAATGCAGAAAGAAGTTACTCTGAGAGAAGCCTATGTGCTAATGAGGTTGACCAATTGAAATCTTTGTTGGTTGAGCATGAAGAAGAAACAGAAAAACTGATGGTATTAAAGGCTGAGGCGGAAATTACAGTTGAGGTGCTAAAGGATAAACTAGCTGAGCTGTCTGGAAAAGGTGCCAGTGAGCTTGCAAAACTGCACAATAGGTGTGGTGATCTCACGCAGAAGCTCTCTGAGCAGATTCTGAAAACAGAAGAGTTCAAAAGCTTGTCCACCCATTTGAAAGAGCTCAAGGACAATGCTGAAGCTGAATGCACTCGTGCACGTGAAAAGACGGACTACCAAGCCCCGCTAACTCCACAGCAGGAGTCGTTGAGAATCATTTTCATCAAAGAACAGTATGAAACCAAGCTGCAGGAGCTCCAACATCAACTGACCATGTCCAAGAAGCATAGTGAAGGAATTCTGATGAAACTACAAGATTCCATTGATGAGAACGAAGCAATGAAGAAGGCAGAATCCAGCTATTTAAAGAGAACCAAGGAGCTGGAAGAAAGAATATCGGAACTGGAGGCTGACCTGCAATCTGCTATATACGATAGACGTGAGAAAACAACAGATTATGACATGATGAAGGCTGAGCTGGATTGTTCATTGCTAAGCCTCGAGTGCTGCAAGGAAGAAAAACAAAGGCTTGAAGATTTTCTGCAGGAATGCAAAGAGGAGAGACTGGAAATGTCTAAAGAGCTAGAATCATTGAGAGAATTAGTACAACGTTGCAGCTCTCATAAACACATTCAGATGGAAGATGGTGTAACAGAGTTGGCTGACAATGCAAGCCCCAGGCCAAAAAGTCAGGTAATCTTCTGTTAGGTCCCGTTTGGATCAGGAAGTTATTTTATAAGATCATACACCTCATGTTAAAACTAGTTTTGCTCCTAGCTTTCATGTTAACAATCTGCCGCACCTTCTTTATGAAAAGCTATGCATAGCTAATTGACGTGATTAAACAAATTGGTAATTACTAGGTTACTTTAATGTTTTCTGAAATATCTTTAAAGTTGGATTTAAGCAATGAAGCGAAAAAGTAGCAAGTGTTTAGCACCTTTTAACGTGTGTTTATTGTTCATCAGGGTACTTATTCAATTTATATACCTTTCAACTATGTTTATTGTTCATCAGGGTGCTATTCAATCGAGGGGTGTAAATGAAAACGGAGACCAATTACCTTCTGGAGCAGTGGACGACAAGAGTGAAGAAAGCCTAGCTTTGATCAATGATAATTTTAGGACAGAGACTTTAAGGTCTAGCTTGGATCACTTAAACAATGAGGTAATATTTGCATAGTTGGTTAAAATGTCTAAAGAGTGGAGTCAAAATAATATTGCATAGTTGCTTACTACATTTTAATATGTTAGAGCCTACTGAATCCTTTTTTTTTCTTTACAGCTAGAAAGGATGAAGAACGAGAATTTGCTTGAATCTCAGGATGATAATGATTCAGACACCAGATTTCCGGGTTTGGAACAAGAGCTGATGCAGTTGCGTCAGGTGCGGAAGCTTACCTTTTACAGATTGTAATCTATTGATGCATGTGTGTGTCAACAAGTCTTATGATCATCTTTTCTAACAGGCAAAAGAAGAACTTCAAAGTATCTTCCCTCTATCTCACGAGAATTTCAGCTGCGGGAACGCGTTGGAAAGGGTTCTTGCACTGGAAATAGAACTTGCTGAAGCATTACGTGGAAAGCAAAAACAGTCAACCATCCATTTTCAGAGGTACATGATCCTGCAGGAACTGGAAAGAACAATACTAAACACTGAACTTACACCCTTTTTTGCCTGAAATTGCAGCGCTTTCTTGAAGCAACACACCGATAACGAAGCAATCTTCCAGAGTTTCAGAGACATAAACGACCTAATCGAGGAAATGCTGGAGACCAAAGGACGGTACGCATCTATCGAGACAGAGCTCAAGGAGATGCATGACCGTTACTCTCAGCTAAGCCTCAAGTTTGCAGAGGTTGAAGGAGAGAGACAAAAGCTGATGATGACTCTGAAGAACGTAAGAGCATCCAAGAAAGGAATGCTATTAAACCGTTCATCATTAGCAACACTTGGTGAACATTAATGCACAGATGTTACTACTATGTATATATGTCCCAAGGATGTTGAATAATAAGTCTAAGTTCTAACAGTTGTTTCAAGTTATAGATAGCTTAATATAAATGTTCTTTATTCAAAAGATATGGGGTTCTCAAAGTGATGTCTTCTCTGTATTGTGTACAGAAACCCATATGTTCAACTCAGAGAATCAAAAGTCTAGTTAAGAAAAAGAACATAGATGAACAAGTAAACTCCTGTTATGTTTTGTCTTTCAAACTGTGTGTTCTGCACGTATTGTATATATATTTTTTTAAAACAAACATCCTTCAAGAATTGTAGTACATTTTCTTGAGCCATTTTGGATAAACAATGAAGAAAAGATGAAAAATAAATTATCAACCACACAAATGTAAACAAGTCCTGTAATGAAGATCCTTTGTTTTTTTTTTCATGTCTATGCCAATAAGGGAACTTTCTCAGCTGTTCCATGGAGCATCGCAACCCAGTGCTATATTATCACGAAGGATAAAAATATCTCTATATGATCCAATTTACTTGCAGCTACAAAATGGTGCATGCACATCGATTCTTCATTGGAGGATCATTCTGCTGTTTTTCTGCGTGACAGATAAAAAGAGAAACACATAATGAGATAATAATATGACCCAATATTCTCAAAATCCTTTTGGAAAACTTGGAAGTTTAGAATCTGAATACCATATTCACAAGCGACTAGAGAATATATAGGAAAGCTATTGTTTGTTACATTACAATAAAGAAACAGTTTACCGCTCTTTTTGTCTAAAGTAGGAGGGCGAAGAACAACATGCATAGTGATGACCATTCCGGGAAGTTCGCCAACGGGAAGCCTGGATTCAGCAAGTGTCCTATTGTTGTCTAGTATCTTCCCGGCATTGATGAGCTTCACATCATTTACAGTCTTTGGAATGTTTTCTGACTCTATCAAAACAGAGATAAAACACTTGAAAACTTCAGTTCCAACACAACCCTTAAAAGTAGCAAGAAGATTCTAAACAAGGCCATGAAAAGCAATACACAGCTTCAGACATTGATCTTTTCTTGCCACAGTATAAACCTACCTTTTATCTGTTAAATTCTCAAACTTAGTACCTAAACTTAGGCCAATAAAACGTTCGGTGTACATTAAATCATTACATAATCAAAGAAGAATTAAAGAATATGAAGTTTTTTTTTATACAATCAAACAAAATGATGGAAAGGCAGAAGAAAGATATGTTACCTTTAGGCCATTGAGAGATGATCTTCTCTTTGAGAGAAGAAACAGTCATAGATTGATTGTACTTGGTGGGACCTATGTCAGTGCCATCTGCGAGTCTAAACTTGAGTTCTATCCAATCTTCACCTGCCATCTCTCTCTCTATTCCCACACAAAACAAATACAAAAAAGAATCAAAAGTCTTCGCCTTTTCTCTCTCTGGGGAATATCATCGAACACAAGATAGGCCCTTTTTCACCAAAATTCAACCTAAATAAACGAAAACCCAAATCAAGTTTCGTAGAGAACTTCAAAAACCCAGTTGCTGAAGGAGGATTCACTGCAGAAAGAAACAGACTTTATCCTCTTTGGGGAAGGAGAAGAACAGATCCAATTATGTATAATTGAAGGGTTTTTCGATTAAAGAAAAAAATGAAAGAGAAAGAAGATGAAGAGAGACGCTTTGGGGTTGAAAGGCTGTGTCTTTGAGCAGCGGAGCACCAGATTTTAATTTCTTTCTTTCTCTAAGTGAGATTCTTCTTCATTTTGACTTTTCTACCCTCGGTTAACCACACACAATTATGCTGACTTTTTCTTTTAATTTTTCAAAGAATAAAATCTATAATTAACCTAGATTTGTTTGATGGTGATATATATTAACGATATGAGAAGATATTTTATTATAGGTATATAATGCAAATATTATTAAGTCTAAACTTTCTGGCCATGTTGTACAATATCAAAATGTACTAGTGGATTTCTCAATTATTTGATTTTATGTTAAGTGGGTATTGATACTCTTTGTTTTTTCTAAAGAAAGATATTGGGCTTATTTGTGGGTTCCCTCCATGTCATCTCTCTCTATTATTTATAGCATTTTGGTCATTTAATACAATGGGCATATATGCCGAAATTTTATATTTTGTGATTTGTAACAAGGGACAATTTTGGAATTTAGGAATGGTTAGAAAATGGCAGCCACCAACTGTAGAAGCCTAACTAGTTAACCAATATACAGATTGTAATTAGTAACATAAAGCCTAACTCATGATATGCCAATAGTTTATTGTTGATTCTTTTCTTTATGTGGAGTTTAGACTTTCAAGATATCTCTTCTACCTTACTTTGAGTTGTGATGCTTCTTAATAAATGCAATCCTTACATGTAGCATGATATACAAAGTGGTATTTTGTAATTTAAGTGATCTAGATATATGACTACAAATTCGACGGACTGGCCGACTTTCGCGACAGAGATAGAGATCATTAAGAGACTTCAAGAGGTTTTTGATGATGTGAGTCTGTTTCATATTCCTCGAAACCGGAATACTCGAGCGGATGCACTAGCAAAGGAAGCAAGGACTCGAGGATATATCTTTTCTTATATAGATCAGACCCGATCAGACGACGATATTCTCCGGAGAATCGACCGACTGACCACCACTTGATCTAGACTAGATGGGTAGTTGACAAAAAAAAGTTATCTAGATATAAAATTAAGTGGTATTTTGTGATGAACATTTTGTGGTCCAGAAAAATGTTAACCAGGTAGAACTAAATTCTTCTTTATATTTTTGCAAGTAATGGAGCCAAAATGTAAACCAACCTGTAAATAAATAAATTCATAATAAAATTTGGCATAATCGGTATGTTCAAGTAAATGTGAGGATAGAAAACCGATGGAACATGGTTTGATTCCGATTAGATTCGGTTCAATTTTCAAATTTCATCCTAAACACCAACCAAACAGTATAAGTTATGAAGGAAAAATTCGTTCGTGCATTCCACAAAACACCAGTACATCTTTTCACTTTAGATAAATAACAGCCAATTGATATATTTATATATATGCATTCAGAAGAAGAAGTAAAAAAGACCTTTTCATTCACATCATATTAAAGTAATACGAAATTAAACACAGAATAGATTCGTTGAAACAAATCAAGAACCAACTTTCGTTATTAAAGAAAAGGAAGATAAAAAGAGACGGTGAAGTGCTGAGATGAGGATCAGAGAAGATGGTTTTATAGCTTTTATGAGCAATATGAATATGATACGTTCTTTATTCCAAGGCATTAACGATAATTATCATTCTTTCTTTTTACCTGTTTTCTTCTTCTCTGCCTGCAACATCCATAGTGTTGTTAGGTCCTTAGGTCCACCATTATAGAATAACCAAGCAAAATAACCAAAAATAGATTCTTAACCGAACCGGACACTTCCGGTTAAACAAAATGATCAAGAAACTGCTATAGTGAACGCTTGCAAATATGAAATCAATAAAGCATTGATCATATATATATATATATATATATGTATATATATTGTAACACAACTTTTTATTGCTCAAGCTTACATGACACAGCCAAAGCCAGAATAAGATGTATACAGAATCTGTATATCATCATTTGAAGAATTATACTTTTTATAAATATCTTTGTGAATAAACAATACATAAAAGCTTCAAACTTTGGCTGTACACACAAGATTATCTCAGTGTCAGTGAGCAAAGTCTCTTTGCTACTTTCATATATCTATCACTTGGCAGCTAACAAGCTCAGCAGCACCTAAGTCCTTGCTTGCAATGACTTTCCAAATAACAGTGTCTGACTTGTTAGCTACATTGCCCTTTTCCTTAAAAGAACATGAACCCAAAACAGACTTAGAGCTAGAGCTAACCGACGATGAAGAAGAGCCTGATATGATGTCAGGTACATCAGCTCTCAACACTGTAACGTTACGATTAGGATCCCTAGTAATAAAATGAAGCTTCCCATGAAACCCAGCAAGCAAATAAGGAGACTCCGAATCCGTCATATCATAAATAGGCACTTCCCCTATAACAACTTTCCAAGCATCTTCCTTCTGATCATAAACCTTAATCTTCCCGTTCTCCATCGACGAAGAAGGATCAAAAGCATACAACTCCCCATCCACCACAACGCTGAGCTTCGTCCCGGCCTGCCTCGCGGGCCAACCTTCACCCATACCAGACGGCATCTCAGCCCAGAGCTTCGTCTCGGGGTCATAAACCTCTCCTCCAACGTCAACAAAGAAAGGCCACGAGTACAAACTCTGAGGCACGCATAACCTACCGTTGTAACAAGTCATCCCCGTGGCGATAGGCTTTAACAAGTCAGCCAAGAACGCGTTAGGCAACACCTGCGCTTTAGTGAAAGGCATGCTGGGGACTTCAGACCAGAGATCAGTGCTCGGATCGTAAACCTCAGCTGTCTGAAGAGGAGACAAACCTCCTCTTCCACGATCAACACCTCCAACGACGTACAGCTTCTTATCCAACACACCTGTTTTGGAGTAAGCGCGGTTCGCCAGCATAGAGCTCACTTCACTCCACGAGTTAACAACCGGATCAAACCTCCAGACACAGCTCACGGTCTTAGACCTAGAGAGGCCTCCGAGAACGTAGAGACACCCGTCCACAGAACCAATAGCGCATCCACAGAAAGGCAACTGTTCAGAAGCATCTTTTCTACCGAAGAGCAAGCTCTTTACAATCTCACGGCTAACGAGACTCCACAGACTCTTTCTAGACTCTTCTTCGTATACGATCACAGGCATCGGAGGCAACCTCTGCCATCTAGTGGAGACAGGATCAAGAGCGTACCACAAAAGCTTATCCTCTTGTCCTTTGGTAAGCACGTAGAGCCACTCCTCTGTGATGCCGAGCTCTCTCCTCAGAGTGTAGACTTCAGAGGTGGACACAGCTGTTCTCCACCTCCGTGAGACTAACCGGACGCTCGAGTAGGAGATTCTCGGGAGCCTGGCGAGAATCTGTATGGATAACTCATCGGGAAGATTAGGAATCAATCTGTTGCAGTGGTAGTAGTTGTCTGAGGATGATGATGATGATGATGTCTTTCGTCTTTTGCGAGATTCGTTTGAAGGTTCCTCGTCTTGAGTTAGACTGGTTGCTTTCCTCTTGGAACAGCTCAAGCTCATTACAGAACCCATTTGAGAGCGGGGGAGCAATCAATCAACAGTCTCTGCAGAGCAAAGAAACGAACTTTACGATTAAAAAGGAACCGACTTTACAATCAAGAAGACAGCTTTACAATTAAGACCGTAACCCACAAAGGCTAATTACGTAATTAGTGAGGGGTTGAGAGAGATCAAGGAGACGAATTGAATTCAACGATAAGAACCTTTTGGGATCATCTTAACTTGAGACTTGAGAGAGAAAGAGAATCACTTACCGAGACGAGAGAGAGAGATCGAGGGAGTTAAGATGGAAGAATCTTGAGATCTGTCCGAACCACACGCATGTTTTCGGAATTGTCTTTTTGGATTGAAGATTGTTTTTTGTTTTTTGTTTTTGTGGGTAGTTGAATCATTCGACGCAAGATTTTTTTATTTTTTTATTTATTTATTTTGGGGACTGTGTGACATTTAATGGTGGCCGTTGGATTGATGAGATGATGTGTAAGTGGATCGGATTTTTAGGTAATTTGGTCTGCTTCTTCTAGAAAGTCAACTAAATTCTTCTTCCAAAGACAACAAAATTAACATTAATTTTGTGTTGATTATTATTGTTTCTTCTTGTTTAGTTATTATTGTTGTTGAATGAATTTTAACAAATCGGTGAAATTAAAAATTATTTTGTGGTGAATAACAAGCTGTTGAAGAAATGGTGCTCTTTGCAAGCCAGCTCTAAAAAAAAAAAATGGTGCTCTTGAATATTCTCTCTTCTTTGCTTTTAAATTTGTATATGATATGGTTTCTTTGTTTATTTGCATTAGTTAAAACTTAAAACCAAAAATTATGGATTGCCAAAAAAAAAATTATGAACCGGACTTGAACCGTTGGTGTTTGGTTTGCTCTCAAACCTCCTCTTTCCCGCCAATCTCGCTTTAACTGATTAGTCTAGTGGAATTTTTATTTGTTTTCAACTGTCATTCATGAATGTACGGGTTTAAGACACTGATCTTCTTCTCAACATTTGGAACTTCATAATTTCCTTGTAGCATTATCCATTTGATGTAGTATCATAAGCAACGGATAATGTAAAATAGAATAGAATGTGATAATATTATTGTGCTGTGATTAATACGAGAATACAAGATGCATATATATATCATTAACATTAACATAATATTGATAATAAATAATGCTAATTTTCCTAATCACTTAATGAAAATATGCTTAGAATATTTTGATGTTAACTTGCTCTTCAAGTTTTTCCATTTAGTTTTAAGAGTCTTCATGGGTTTCATGGGCTTTACAGTAAGATCCATATCTTCCGGCCCAACATATTTCTAATACTCCCCCGCAAGAAAAACGTAGGATGCAATACGCAAATCTGCAATCACAAAGCAGACCACATATGTCGTGGACACTATGTCGAGGAAAAGAAATCAGTAGATTCCTTCGGGAATAAACTTCGACTTAGACAATGAAGGATGAAAACTTCAACTCTTTTTTTTTGTCTTGACAATGAGAATACATCCCGTGGGCGCAACTGCAGCTCCAGAAACAATCGTCCTATATCCGTAACTTGGACTAAACAAATTGACCTAAAATCTTGAGCGTTCTACTAGAACTCCCCTGTAATGGTTAAACTATAACCAATAAATCCCAAACTAGAGAATAGCAACAAACATCTTAAGAAATTCTAAACTACATAAAATCTTAGATAACAATAACCCATGCAAAACCATAAACCCTTAGCATTATCAAAACCCTTGTATTCTCTTGCATTCACCAAAACCAAACTAATAGTAAAAATAAAACAAAACTAGCACGTAGTCTAGAAACAAAAGTCATTGACATGCTTAATTAATAAAACCAAACCCTATTAGCTAGAGATCACGTGAACTTATTTCAAGTTTACGTTGCTTCACGTCATCATCATCTGGATCGTCTTCGGCATCTTTTTGATCATCATCAACTCCACCAATGATCATAATCAAAGCTTTAAAGCGGAAGTTTTAATTTCGATCCCAAAGAATCGTCTGCTCTGATACCATGTAAAATATAATAGAAATGTGATAATATTATTATGTTGTGATTAATATGAGAATACAAGATCCATATATATATATCACTAACATTAACATAATGTTGATAATAAATAATGCTAACTTTCCTAATCACTAAATGGAAATATGCTTAGAATATCTTGAGGTTAACTTGCTTTTCAAGTCTTTCTATTTAGTCTTGAGGGTCTTCATGGGTTTCACGGGCTTCACAGACTTGGTCTGTAAGATCCATATCTTCATGCCCAACATATCTCTAATAGATAGTGTATCTTCTTCTGAGCAAGCTCTGAGTCTACTGGCTAAAGCACGCGGTTCTCTTTGTGTTATAGACTTCTTGATGCACTGGCTACTCATGAGATTTTTTCGCTTTTTGACATTTTTTTTTGCTCGGGAAATCCGATTAAACGTGTTCGGGCACTTCTTGGTTGGGCTAAGTAAATTTCTACTTTCTGCACTCACTCGCAAGGAACACAAATCTCTATATAGCTTGTACCAAAGTTGAGGATGGATAAAAGATACAAAAGCTTGAATATTCTCATGTTTTCAACTAAACTGAGAACATTGTTTGATCAGTTCATAGAACATAAGAAACATTGTTTCAAATGACGAGAACTGATCAACTAGGACAGAAATTACTGAGTCGAACTCTTATTTGGTGTCAAGTTAATAGCTATGAACATCAAAACATTGTTTCAATGACGAGCACTGATCAACTAGGACATAGCTATGAATAGTCACTAACTCCTCCCAAAATTAAAACAATGACATCTATCATGGGACATACGATGGATTATAGATCATTATTACACGCAACCTCATTAGTCTATTCCATATTAGAAAAAGTCAAAATATTTAAAGAATTGTGATATATATATTTGGGAAATTTGGACTCATGTCCATTGTAGGATGTAAACTAAAGAAATGCACATAGCAACATACTGGCTATGATATAATACATATTATGATGAATTCAGACAAAAATGCCATTTCCTGCGCGTGAAAGATGAACGATGTCTTTTTCTTTTTTTTCCTTTTGTAACCAAAAATCATTTTCATTTCACCCCTTTTTGCATACGACGGAGACGAGAGATTTGAAAAACACGATTTTGAGAGAGCGATTGTGCGTCGACGGTTGGAAAAGAAAAATGATACACTTCTTTAAAAAGATGAAGAAAAAGAAAAATCAGGTTAACATAGGCTCTTGCAATTTCTTTAAGAAGATGAAGAATAATGCGATGGATTGAATTAGGGAAGATGAACAGTATCATGCTTCATATGTTCCATACTATTTTACTTTACAGTATAGTATGATACATTTTTTTTTTTTTTGAAATTTGTATCTTCTTCTCTGTCTTCTGGTTCTTCTTACTCACTACTTCATCGGTTACACTGTTTTGTCCTTCAACATCGTCGCCACTCATCATCTCTCTCTATACATAAGAAAATTTTAGAGAATTTCATATATACAAAGTTTGTGGTGTGTCGAGTATTCCATCTCATAATATGTATAGCATAGTCACCTAATGGATAAGAATTTGGGTTTAGGGTTTAGGGTTTGGGTTTAGGGTATATGGTTTGGGTTTAGAGTTTGAGTTTAGGGTATATGGTTTGGGTTTAGGGTTCAAAATTTGGGTTTAGGGTTTGTGTTTAGGGTTCAAAATTTGGGTTTATTGTTTGTATTTAGGGTTTAGGGTATATGGTTTGGATTTAGGGTTTAGGTTTTAGGGTTCAAAATATGGTTTGGGTTTAGGGTTTGTGTTTAGGGTTTAGGGTATATGGTTTGGGTTTAGGGTTCAAAATTTGGGTATAGGGTTTGTGTTTAGGGTTCAAAATTTGGGTTTATTGTTTGTATTTAGGGTTTAGGGTATATGGTTTGGATTTAGGGTTTAGGTTTAGGTTCAAAATATGGTTTGGGTTTAGGGTTTGTGTTTAGGGTTTACGGTATATGGTTTGGTTTTAGGGTTCAAAATTTAGGTTTAGGGTTTGTGTTTATGGTTTAAGGTATATGGTTTAGGGTTTGGGTTTAGGGTTTATGATTTGAGTTAGGGTTTAGGGTATATAGTTTGGGTTTAGGGTATGTAGTTTGGGTTTAGGGTTTGGGTTTAGGGTATATAGTTTGGGTTTAGGGTTTGGGATTAGGGTTTAGGGTATATGGTTTGAGTTAGGGTTTAGGGTATATAGTTTGGGTTTAGGGTATATGGTTTGAGTTAGAGTTTAGGGTATATAGTTTGGGTTTAGAGTTTGGGTTTAGGATTTGAAATTTGTGTTTAGGATATATGGATTTATGTTTGTTTGTATTTGCTTCTCTCTCTGAACTCTCTCTCTCCCTCCCCTTCCCTTTCCCTCTTTCTCTCGTGCTCTCTCCCTCCCCCTCCCTTCCTCTCGTGCTATCTCTTGGAAAATGTTGAATGACTGTATATGTAGTAACAACTATGATACTATAACTTTTATAATATAGTATAGTTTACTAATACTCCTCACAATATTTTGTTTATTATCGAATCTCCTATAGCACTTTTTTCCATCCATTTCCAAATTGGATCCGCTTCTCTTTTGTTACCAAAACTACTCTATACCATTTGGAACTTGTGCAACAAGAGATAGGGAGTTTAAATATATTACAATTAGAAACCATTTGTGTGTCTGATAATGCGATCATTTTACATTGAATATAGTATAGTCTACCGTTCACTTTTTTTTCATTGAACCATTCTACATTGAACCGTCCATTTTGAACTTAACCTATTACATCAAAGATGTGTCACTGTAACATGATTATATTCTTCATTTATATACTCTTTATGAATATCCAAAAAATTGTCCCGATATTAAATTAGTAGGTCATATGTTGTGGTTTATAACAACAATACTATGCTGTAACCATTATAGTATAGTAATTTTTTGTATTTGGTGCGGCGTAGTGTTATAGCATATGCAATATGGTTTAGTAATATTGCAGAGCAGTTTGGTAAGTGTTATGTAGGTACGTCTTTTATATAGCACATTCTTCCAAATTAGAATTTTGTTGGCTTATTAATCGACTAAGATACTTGAATACACTTACTCTAGTAGAATAACCATTTTGTATATAGTTAACTCCACATATTTTACTAACCTTAAATTAATGAGTTCTATCATAGTTGGTTATTGCATCCACCAACGCATTGTCTCAACCGGAAGATCCATCATTTATACCTTATGCTACAACACCTATGGAACTTTAATGATAAATACATGGACGTGAGTTCATATTTTTCTTCTAATACCATACTACATTTAATATAGTATAGTATAATGTTTACGTTAGAGTCACTTACACGCGTACGCGCCTAGAGAGAGAATAGGGGAAAAAATGGGCTTTAATTGTCCCATCCGCTGTCATTTACTGTAGTATAGTTACATTCTCAATTCTTTGCCTATTTTTGAATATTCAAGCAAAATCACCCTATATATATATATATATGAGTGTATATGCAATAGAGCAGTAAACAGTAAAGTAAAATCTAATGCACCAAATAATTTGATTTATGGCAGTATCATTATAATAATGACAAGGTTTCCAGAAGAATATATATATATATATATATATATATATATCTTTAGTTCTATAATTTTGTGATCTATATCATGTGTTTTAATACATTATTTTAGCAGATACATCAATGTTAAAAGTTATTTAGTTGAAACATTCATTACTATAAAAAATAATTATAGAATATTAGCTGTTCTATTAATATATTTGGTTTAAATAATAGTAATATATATTAAATATGTGGAGCATTTACAATTTTTTTTAAAAATTTGAGGATGTGTTAAATTATTATAAAACACTTGATGAGGTAGCATCATGAGATAGATCAGTTCTACTTTGTAAATATAGATAACTAACAAAATAAAATAAACGTTCTTGGTTAAATATTTAAATTTATACTTTATACTATTTATAGTAAAAGAATACTGGAATAGTAAACTAACTTGCATGATATCAGTTTACATGATTTCTTTCTGAGGCAAAAGAAGTGTATATATATTAATTGTGGTTGATACCGTGTATGATTCTTTTCTCAAAAAATAAACTTCATAAAGAATAAAATCAATCAGTCATAAAAAAGGTACGGTTATCTTTTGAATTAATTGTGTTTAGTTATTTTTGATATTCATCCATATAAATAGTTTATTGTGTCTTAGCTCTTCTTCATATAGTCGTGGAGAAATATACAAGTAAACACAAACAAATTATATAAGAAAAAATGTCATCATACAAACTTCACTTTGTTGTTCTTCTGATCATTGTTGCACTTCTTGCTAACAACGGACAGTCAACTCGTAAGATCTCTTCCATCATCTCTTTATCATTTTTATATGACAACAAAAAACAAAATCCATTGCTTACGTATTAGGTTATATTGATGTGTAGTTATCATATTCACTTTATAAGCTACTAACAAAATTATGATTCTAAAACTGAGTTTATTTTTATAATATGATTGATTTAACAGGAGTAATGGATGATAAGTTTCCAGAATGCGAATTCAAAGGACCCTGCCAGATGAAAAGCGATTGTTTGAGGACATGTGGAGGCAAACCTGAAAATGCTTTGTGTTTACCTAATCCTACTGTAGACAGCCTTCAATGTTGTTGTCTTTCGAACTAATTTGATTCAGATTATATTATACTGTAGAAATAAGCAATGATGTCTAATCAATAAAATATTCAGTAATTTTAAAACGCTTCACTATGGATTTTTAACGAATTAATATGTCCGGCATTTGTGACATAATTAAGAACTGAACAGCATACATTTGAGATTATCTACATATACCATCCCCACAAACTCTGACTAAAACACTCAAAACACCAAATACTTTACTTTACTTATCATCATCATCTTTATGTCTTCTCAACTCCGTGAGCTACCTTTGGACACAAGATACACATACTACACACTCTTCCTGTTTTATTTATGGTCTGTCCTCATTTAACTGTCGTTTTGGGAACTAACCCAGATGAAGTTGATCCGGTTTGGTTCTGAGATTGAGGATCATACCCATGGAGTATTATGAGAAATTAAATTTCATATATAGAATTTGGGAGGATAAAATTCATTTATACAATACGATCAAAAGAAGTTGATTTATACAGTTAAAATACATTAGGTGTATACAGTTAACGGACAGAGGTATATTCAAATTGACTAATACATCATTGCGTAGATCAAGATAAACATTTCTACGCTTGCTCGCATCCCCTATATATTAATTGAGGAGCATTGCAACTTTTAAGTGTAGCCACGTGTTATCACCAGATTGATTTTGAGAATCATTAGAAAAAAGGTTGGTCCATCTAAATATATATTATACTTTTCATTAAATTAATTATTAATACATAAATATATTATTCATTCTTTCCTTAAATAAAAGTTACGAATTTACCTTATATGATTAACATACATATGATAATTAATGATGTTGAATAATAATGATTTGTATTAATTTTTGTATCCTCCATAATTTTAGTTTAATTTATATTGTCAAAAACTTTAAACAATCACATTAATCAGAACCGAATCGAAAAACCAGAAAATCAAAATTGAACCGAAAATCGTATGGGTACCCAAATTTCTTTAATATAGTTTATAAACTTATAAAGATAATCATATAATTTTAAAATATTACTTTTAAATTGAAATACCAAAAACAGAATTACAAAAAAATAATTGTATCTGAAATATTTAAAATTATCTTAATTATTCAAAATTTTATCCGAAATCTAAAAAATGATAATTAAGCAAAAACCAATTTTTTTTTTTTGTTTTTATAACCTAATTAACAAAAACTGGAACCAAACCAGAACAGTATGTGATCAGAAATTACTTCGGATATTAGCCGATTCTCAACTTTGTTACTTATAGTGAACGTAAATTAAATAATCGCATCAAATTTTCTAAATATTCGAACATATCCTAAACCTCAACCAACGAACCGAAATAACCAAACCGAAACCAAGAATCAAATGCACTATACCAAACAATTATTGATTTATTTTTGACCACAAAAAATATTAGACAAATAATTCAATTATGAAATAAAATTTAAGTTTTCATAAAAAAAATTTCACTCCGCGCTGAGCACGAATTATTACCTAGTAGTCATATTAAACGGTTTGAAATTGTTTCCATGCCTTAGCATATGAGGGATGTGTAACCTCAACATCTTCTACCAAATTTTTGACATGCCATCTCATTAACGCGGACGTCCTTTCCGAATGATACAAACGCTTCAATGTGAATTTGATTAGTAAATACGACATATGTCGTTTCAATAGACGATTGCTTCCCATGGTGTTTTGATATCTCGGCTTTCTACAAAATTGGCATTTCTGTAGATTTTCGTCGTCTTTCCAGATAATCATGAATTGTCAACGCATAACATCAATCATTTCAGATGCCAGGTCAAGACCCACAACATTACTAACTGCAAAATTTCACCAGCAAAATTATTAACTGGTAAATATTCATTAATTAGATTAGCCCAAAAAGACATGCACTTCTCATTCAGATTACAATGGTTTTTAATTATCATCATTCTAGATGTCAGTGATAATCTAGAAAGTCCTACACATCTTTCTTGCCTTCTTTTAAAAGTTAGGATATAGTATGGATTGGACGGATAAATACCTTTTTTCTACTAGTAAAACCAAAAAATGTATAGAAACTGACTAGTTAAATACCGTGACCTTTTACTCTTTGCATCCAACGTGAAGAACGGTTAGTTGTTTTCTTACTTTCTTGGCTCGTACGACTGATATATTCATTGACTTTTACCCTTTGCATTAGACGTGAAGAATGGTAACGGAGTCAAAGCAGCGTGGTGGATTTATCTTTGAGGAGTCGCAATATGTATAATTGTTTTGTATATAAAGAGATGACTATTAAACCATTTAACAATCACAATTTCCAGTTTGATCCAAAAATAAAAAAAGAACGACTGCAAAAGCGCTCTTGAAATTCAATGAGTATCATTCCCATTACTCTTTCTTTGCTCTTATTTATTTTTAATTCTCAGAAACTATTTTCCGCTGCTACAAGAATCTTGTGTCGTCCAAATCAGCGAGATGCACTTCTGGAGTTCAAAAATGAGTTTGAGATTGGCAAACCTTCTCCTTTCTGTATCATTGCTCATCCGAAGACATTGTCATGGGTGAATAACAGTGATTGTTGTTATTGGGATGGTATCAAGTGTGATGCTAAATCCGAGGAAGTTATTGAGCTAAACCTTAGTTGCAGCAGCGTCCGTGGCCGGTTTCATTCTGATAGCAAGCTTTTAATGGTTCAAAGCCTTCGTAGTCTCGACCTTTCACATAACAACTTCAGTGGCCAAATACCATTTTCAGTTCAAAAATTGTCTCATCTTACCAGACTCGATGTTTCGAGAAATTCTTTTAGTGGTTCAATTCCCCCGTCCATTGGAGACATTCCTAATCTCCATTTTCTAGACCTCTCTCGTAACAAATTTGTTAGTAAAATCCCATCTTCACTTGGAAGTCTATTGCATCTCACCTCTCTTGACCTCTCAAATAATAGTTTTTTTGGAGAAGTCCCATTTTCATTTGGAAATCTTTCTAATCTCATTTCTCTGAACCTCTTTGATAATAACTTTGAGGGTAAACTTCCATCTTCACTTGGAGATCTTTCTTATCTCAAGTTTCTTGACCTCTCAGTTAACAATATTGTTGGTGAAATCCCATCTTCGCTTGGAAATCTTACTAATCTTGCCTCTCTCCACCTCCATTATAATAATTTTTTTGGTAAAATTCCATCTTCACTTGGAAATATTTCTCATCTTACCTATCTCACCCTCTCTTTTAACTATTTTACGGTGTGAAATTCCATCCTCTCTTGGAAATCTTTCTTATCTCAAAAATCTCATCCTTTCTCATAACAGTTTTGTTGGAGAAATACCGCCTTCTTTTGGCAGCTTGAGCCACTTGGCCTTCTTAGATGTTGAGTCCAATAAACTTAGTGGTAGCTTCCCTCTTGCACTACTAAATCTGACAAAATTGTCTATTTTATTCCTCTCCAACAATCTGTTTTCAGGCATGCTTCCTTCTTTCAACGACAGTTTTTGTAATATATCTCCATCATCTAAACTAAAAGAGTTATACATAGACAAGTAACAACTTCACAGGACCAATCCCCATTTCCATTTTTCAATCGGCCAGCCTTGTGAGAGTCCACCTTGGTAATAACCGCTTCAGCGGAAAACTGCCTGAAATATTTTTTCAATAGCAAGCAACCTAAGGTTCCTCCATCTTGGTAATAACCAATTAGTGGGAAAGCTTCCGAGATCTTTGTCTAGCTGTTCGTCTTTGGAGGTTCTAAACTTAGAGCACAACAGAATTAATGACACTTTTCCATTTTGGTTGGAATCCTTAAGAAATCTACAAGTGCTGGTCCTCCACTCTAATGAGTTTCACGGGTTGTTACAATATCATCCGAACGTTACTCCTTGGTTCCCTCAGTTGCGAATAATTGACATATCATATAATTCCTTCGCTGGAACTTTACCACCTGATTTTTTCATGTATTGGAGCGCAATTTTCTCAAAGGGAAACCATTCAGAACTGAATTACGTTGGAGACCGTTACTATGATCAAGACTCATTGGCTTTGATGAATAAAGGACTAAAGATCAAGTACAGAAGGATCCTCACACTCTTAACGGCCATTGATATTTCGGGAAATATGCTCCAAGGAAACATTCCCTAAATCCATTGGCCAAGTGAAGAATCTTATTGTGCTCAATATGTCAAGCAATAGTTTCAGTGGACACATTCCTTCATCTTTGGCAAATCTGACTACACTCGAGTCTCTAGACTTGTCCAATAACAAACTTTCAGGCCAAATTCCACCTTCTCTTGGAGACCTAACAAGTCTTTCAAACATTACGGTTTCCCACAACCAGCTTCGTTGGTCCGATACCTCAAAGCACACAGTTTCAGACGCAAGATGCTTCATCTTTTGAAGGTAACGTGGGACTTTGCGGTCATCCTCTCAATATAACATGCGGAGTCAGAGACACAGGGAAATCAGAAGAACCCGAAACCACCGAAGAAGAAGACGAAGAAGAAGAAGAAGCAGTATTGAGCTGGACTGCAGCTGTCATTGGCTTAGCACTTGGAGTCGTCTTTGGATTGATTATTGGGAACGTTGTGATTTTACAAAAGCCTCAATGGCTCATGAAGATATCTAGTGTGGTATGTTGAATATTCCAACCAACAATTCTTTTTCTGCAAATCCTACAACTGTTATTTCCCCATTTATTTACAAAATCAAGTTTTGCCTTTTAAATGGTGTGTTCAGATCTCTGCGGCTTGCATGGATCTGTGGCAAACAAATCATCATATTGAACTCAGTGAGGACCGTGGATAGTACCGGGAAAAAAATTGTCTAATGCTTTTTAAATAACTACTTCCTCAGTTTCGATCGTTCTAGAAGCAAAAATTTTGTTTCAAAATAAGTGTCATTTTTAGTTTTCAATGCAAAATTTATTGATAATATTCTCTATTCTATTTTTCTATTGGTTGATATATGGCTTAGGTGTATTGGTAATAGTGTTTTTATTTTGGAAATATGTAAAACTAAAATGTTTTCTTAATTTGTGTGCATAGACTTTAGAACGATAAATAATATGAAACAGAGGGAGTATGTTTTAGTTTTAGTTACTTAATTCGTGGGTACGTTAGCTGTATCAGCAGTTAGTTTCTTTGTTTAAGAACATTTATCACTAATCCAAGAGGTAGTAGTTTGTTCTCATCTTGGAAGAATGGTCAGAATCTGTAGTTGTTATATTATCAAAAGCTTGTTAGAAAGACAAACTCAAATACTCAAGACGCTTATGTATTTCTTCTTCCTTTTTATAAAGGAAAAAGCTAAAATAATCCAGAACCTTCCATTAGATGTTTGTAAATATAATAATTGATTATTTTCTGGATTAAGTATTTATAACTTTTAAAAAATTAAAATAATTAGAGATGAGATTAGGGAAAGATCAAAATATATTTTTTTTATCAGAATCACTAAAATTTGGTAAGGACTCCGGAGATGAAGTTTCGAACCACATGAAGATCTACTTCATTAAAAAAAACTTGAGTGTGGAAAACCACTTAAGACAAAAATCACACTTGGGGAAAAATAGAATATATTTCATAGCTTAGAAACTTGCAGCTGAGTTATGTCTATGAATCCAAACTTCGAATGGATGAACTCACAAATTTTTGTGTTGGCTGCTTTTGTGAAGATGTGAGCCAGTTGATCCAAACGCTATGTGTAACATGGTATAATCACTCTTTACTTTATCATTTATCTGACTTTACACCGAGTTAGAAGCAATGTTGATGGCTACTTGATTGTCACAGTGTATAAGACAAGAGAAATTGTATTTGATCGAAAGTTCGTGATACCATGTAAATCTATAATAAATCATATATTGATAAAGAGAGTACATAGGGGATTTATATACATGTAGCTATACTAGGGTATTGCATATACATTTAATGAGCGAATATATTCTAACCATATACACAAGGATTCATAAATCAATCAATATTGTGATTGATCCTTAATACTAGAAGTATGTCTATTTATTTTAAATGTTCTAATCTGCCTAACGTGCGAGCATGCATTTTAGTATTCTACTAGATAATTACCTTGCAATACTACAATTGCTTATAAAGTCCAAACTCGTCTACGAATGTGGACAATGAATATAAAGCTTGGTTTCATAAATGGGACCTCGTTGTTGAAGAAGAGTTTTAAGCAGCTAATTCGTTGCAGCTTAAAATGCCACAATAATAGTATGTTCCTTTTATTTTATTAATTCAGACCATATATCCAACTATTTCCAAAGTTTATATGATTTATTATATTGGCTTTATTGCATATGCTTAAATGAAAGTGTTATTTAAATGGTCCAGGAACGGTGATCGCAACACTAAGTTTTTCTATGGCTCAATTAAAATGAATGGATCCATAAATGGTATTTCTAGATTGGTTGATGTGAATGGTGCTGAAAAAAAAGGGGGGGGGGGGGGGGTGTCAGTGGCTTATTTGAAGGATATTTCAAGACTTCATCCATTGAAGCTATAAGTGTTTTCTTTCAAAAATTGAGTTGGGCTAATAAAAGACCAATAAGTAGAAATGAGTATACTTTAGAGAAAACAACAACATATCATGGATGTTTAGACACCAAATCCAATCCTCTTATTGTTTACGGCAACAAATATCTTGTTTTTACAATCAAAGAAGTCAATTATCTCCATCGACTACCGACTCAATCCTGAGGTGATTCTATCTTCCTTCTCTTCTCATCTGATTCTATTTCTGGATTATTTGTGAGTTTGTGGTTTAATACCTGTTACTTATTGGATGTCTTTCTTTCTTGGTTTAACAATTCTCTAATCAGCAGCTTAGGCTTTTGTTTGTTCAATGATATTGAAATTAGGAATAAGATGTTTAGTGGGGGTTCTTATTCTGTTTATTTTTGGAAGTAAGACGAAGAATTGTGTCTTGAAGAGAGTAATTTAGGTTTTGCCGAATAAGTGTTCGGTAAATTTTCTGTAAGAAAAAAAACTACAATGTGTTTTTGTGTGGCAGTTAGCAATGGAATACGAGAATGTAAAAGACCGGTGTGTTTTGGGATTATGACTCTTTCCGCATATCTAATTCTGCCGATGCGAAACAAAAAAAGTGTTATTATCCTATGGTGACATTCCGCATATATGGCAGCGGTATTAAAGCTGAGCACAAGGAATCTTTCCAGAGGAAGGGCATTGATCTTATAGATGTACCTTTAGGTGAATTCTGTAGCTAGTAATACCTCAACTATTTATATATTTTCATGAGTCAAAAATGGAACTAATAAGAGAATGACTGTGGACATGTTATTCTGGACAAAGGAAAATCCTAGTCCCGCGATTGTGGTGGTCATTTCCGAGAACAGTGATTTTGCCGTTTCCACTGAAGTTACAAAGTTATGTTAACATATAGATAGATATCTGGAAATAAAGCTAGTGGAAGCTTAGTTATTTTTTCTTTTCTTTTTGGAACTTCTTAGTTATGTTTCTAAAACTTATTACCAGTTACTTAGAAAAGATAGAAAAACTGTTTGAGATGAGATTTTTCTTGAAGAAATTCAATATTAATTTACAGCAATTCGCTAAACTTTGACTAATCTGTATTGCATCCTTAAAATTTAGAAAATCGAAATGTCAACACTATCCATTTAGGTTCCTATTTGTCATCACATATGTGGAAAATACCGCTGACTCGTGTAGAATTCAAGAAACTTTATTTTGCCGACAAACACATCAGAAGATGGAGTGCATGTTCGGTCTTGTTGGTAATGGAATGGCTATAGTGGCGGCGGATATATTGGCGGTTCACAGTATCCTTGTCCACAAGAACAACGAGGAAAAGATCATGCTCCTTGGCCCTCACAAGCTCACTGCGGCAAGCTGAGAGCCTGGTTTGATTTGTGTTGTGGGAAGTTGTATAGGGTTCAGTTTACGGAGAATGTGTCTCTGTATTAGTTCCGAAACTAGATCCCCTTGATTACCTCTGCTGTTGCCAACTTCACTTGTGGTGAACTCGCCACGGCTTTGAGAAAGGTAACCTCTTTTCTTATTCTTCTCCTTCATTGACGACTATATTGTGATTTTGAGCTTGGAGAATTAAGGTTACTAGTAGCTTTGCGTTAGATGGTGCCAAGGTGATGGATATTGTTTTTTTTGTTTTTTGAACACTACTTAGTTAAACTTGTTATGGTTTGAAATTTTCTTGTGTGGTATAAGCCGTGCCTGAGATATAATGGCCCTGAAGCAGAATTTTTTTTTATTTTTCCATTTTAAGAGTTTTATAAAGGGTCAAAGCCCAAAACGAACCCAAATACACAAAGGCCAAAGAAGCCGGCCCGACTAAAAAACAACAAACAAACACAAACGGCCCACTAGCCCAAACCCAACCAGACTAGGGTTAGAAACCCTAATCCTAATCACCGCGGCCACCGCCGCACCACCTCGAAAACGCCACTGCAATCTTCTTCGCCTGGGATCCTTCATCGTCCGTAACCCAAACCGACAGGTGCATCACATACCAACAGAGAACTATGAAGTCATTGGGACACCGACACAATTGATCCATCACCACCGTCGTTCACCGGTTCCAGGTGAGATTAAAAGGCGGAGGACTTTTGGAGTTTGAAGAAACCGGACTTCATAGAGAGAACAAACGAAACTAAAACTACAGAAAGCAAGAGAATGGAACAAAACCGAAGAGAGCGATACTGTCTAAGCTACCGCCTCCCGGAAGCTACCCCCCCCCCCCCCCCCCGAAAACACAACCTGGACTCACAAGCCGACTGCCGCTTCGATTAACCGACCATCACCCTCACCACGACTCCAGAAGAAGACACTTTGCCGCCGTAAAGAGCACCGGACGAACCGAGCCTTCTCGCCGCAAAACCCTAACCCAAAACCGTTGATATATCGGGAGAGACAGTAGATCGAAACCGCAGCGGAGAACTGAAACTTTTAACGGAAAAGAGGTGAGCCACCGACGCCGGCAAACGCGCGGACGCGCCACCGGACGTCGGGGCCACCGACACTACTCTCTCGCCACGAATTTTTTTTTGGCCCATTTCTTTAAAAAAAGCTGCAAAAATTCTAAAAAATGAAGCTGTGGAGTATCAAAACCAGTTACGTATACTCTCTCAGGACAATGACACAACCGGTTGAACTACATATTTCTGTAATTATTGGCCCTTTAAAATAATTATCTTCTCCGGTCCTGAAGCATATGCTTTATCAGCCTCTACTCAGGCACGGCCCTAATAATAGTTAATGCTTTTTGGAGTGCTTAACCCCCTTTGGTTATTGGGTTTTGCATCCTCGTCTTTTCTGGTAGTTGTTGATTCACGTAGTTTTGAGGAGTTTCAACGGACTTTTTGAACCATTTGGTTTCAGTTACAGCTTCGATACTCATCCTCATTTCTGGATTCGGATCGAGTAACTTGTAGATGATGGATCGAGCAGGTTTCGAGATCCAGTTCGGGAACTTGTAATCTCTTCGTTGGATCTTCCGGTACATGTTAACGACTTTCGAATCCTCGAAAGGAACGTAACCGAAGATGCCGCACGACCACGATTCCCTTAGCTCTGTCGTACGACTTCTGATCGATCACCTCCGGAGCCGACAAGAGAGGTGTTAAAATAGTAAGCACATAACCTTATGTCTTGTTTTCTCAATAAACCCTAAGGATACTTGTTCCACAAGTTACACTACTTTCTGTTTTTGTAATTTGATTTTTCTTATATAGGTAACCATCTCGATAAAGGCATAAACCCATCTTTGTTGCGTCTAATATACGTCTCCGGCGATTACCTACCTAAAGGCATCCGCATTGGCGTTGTCTCAATGCATGAAAGAATGTATGTCGTAGCCAACAAAAACAAAGAAAGATCATCATCATCAAGAGAAACTGGACTGATTCACAGTTTCTGAAGTTAGCATATGATTTTGAGTTTAGAACACATGCTAAAACAGGTGTTATCAGAATCACACAACCAAGGAAGGAACACATGCTAAAACATACTCGAGTTTTCAAAACAGGTCAAAAGGTTATTTAGAATAGTGAAAGTAAGACAGGTTTTCGAATAATAGTAATAATAATAATCATGATTCGATTGCCATGTTGTCAAAAGCACTTTTGACGCTTCTTCAGGCTCGTCGGGCTCAATGCATCAACGTCATCAGGCAGAGGCGGGGTAGAGGTGGTATGCGAAGTAGGGATGAGAGGGCGTCCACCAAGCTTGAGAGTATCCCAGAACCAGACAGCTGATGCATCCTTAATTAGAGGCCCTGATGCTTCTGGATATGTGTTTAAATTAAGTATTTAAAATGTACTTTATAAGTGCAATAAATATAACTTTTATAATGCATAAATATTATTATACTTATATTTGAAATATAATTATTTTAAACAGTATATATAACATAATTAAAATAATATATATATATATATATATATATATATATATATGAAATAGTAGAAACACACACCCACACACATTAATCAATCACACTATCAAAATATTAAAATTAATAATATATATTTTAAATAATCAAATTAAAAATAAAACAGTACAAAATGCATAAGATATACTCCAAATTTGTTGTATATTACTGTGAATAGCAGTCTCATACTTTTGTTCATATAATTGAACTACCAGTGGTTCATTATTTTTTTTATTAATAAAAAAGATGGAACACTATTTATTAAACTAAAGTTGATGAATGGGAGTATATGAAAAATAATACGCGATTTAAAATTAGTGGATCAAGCATATATATGCAATAGAGCAGTAAATAGTTAAGTAAAACATAATCCACAAAATAATTTGATATACGGCAGTATCATTATAATAAGAATAGTGACCAGAAGAATCCATTACAGTTAGACTTAGACATTACGGTCCAAAAGCTTGAATATTTATCTCTGAAATGCCAAAGATTATCATCTTTCACGACAATTAATAACATTGTTTCAATGATGCACGTGAGAACAAACATGAAACCAGTGTCTTGTTAAATCATACAAGATAACAAAAACGGCTTAAGGTTTAATTTAATTAAAGGACAAAAACTGGAGGGAACAAGGAAGGCACGCTTGGGTGTTGAAAAGGAAACTTTGAAAGGGCCACAATTTTGCATGAATGATAATCTTACAGTTAAGTCTTAGTCTTGGCTATGATTTTAGGAACACTTAGTACAGTATACTCAGTACCACATGAAATTATTCATATCCACACCTTACGCTTTCCCATCATCTACAAGCGCAAGTCTAGTTTTTCACCATTTACTTGCAATCTGTTATATTTTACATCTTTCTAATGTTCTGGTGCGGGTAAGGAAAAGGTGTAAGGTAGAATAATGACAATGATGACAAATAGCTGGTGACCGTAGTCGTAGTAGAATGATAAGGGGCCGACCTTGATTTATGTATAGAAGATAGGTCCACTCAAAACCATATACCTAATGATGATATTTTCTCAATTTACTTTTGTGTTTAAGAGTTAGTAAACTCTCCTAAAAGGAAACTTTGACTACTAATTTATGGGGTGTTAGACCATCTCTAACGTGGAACCACGGTGGTTTAGTGGTAAAGATTTTTAAAAATTTACATTTATGCAATTTCTACATTAGGAGGATTGGATTTCAATTTTCAGAGAAAGCAAATTATGCAGAATATTAGAGAATGAATCTCATAGAACGACTCAGGGTGATGCGGTCAGACGTGAATTCTCGTAAGGAAGGTAGAATAGTCGGATGTAATATCGTAAATGTAATGTTTCTAATAGTTTCTAATACCATAATAAACCCTACAAAAAAAAGATCATCTCCAATATTTTTCTCTATTTTTACCATTAAAATAGAGGAACTCTATAATAGAGATAAATTTTGATCTAATATATTTCTCTAAAATAGAGATTTCCAAAATATAACAAAATATAGAGAAATGTTATTTTTTCCTCTATAAATAGAGAAAAATAGCAATCTGTATTTTAGAGGCAAAAATAGAGATGGATATGAGTGATTTTATCTCTAAATGCTATTATAGAAGTGAAAATAAAGGTGAATTGGAAATACTCTTAGTCGGAGTTATATTTATAGTGATTGTTAGAATTTCTAAAATCTAGTGTTATTGGTTTATAGATTCTCGTTAGAATTTAATGTTATTAGTTTGATGATTTAGTAATTCTATAATCTTTTATTATTCAAAAAGTTTAGATTTTAATTATTCATTAAATCTATTAAAGTTTGTGTTATTGTGAGTTGTATTTTTCACTATTTAACTCATAACACAAAATTTTTAGAATATTATCTATTTAGTTTAGATTCTTAAAATCATCATATCAATTTATTTTCAGAGAATTTACAATATACAAAACTTTCTGCAACTCTTTCAAATCTAACAGATCTTTCAATTTCTAAAATCAACAAAGTATTTATAAATACTAACACCCCTTAAACATAAAATCGCACCAAAGTCCAATATTGTGTACCTCTAAAACCCTTACCTATTAACTAATGAACCAATACCTCCTCTCTCATAAACCCTAAACCATAAGAGAACGCAATTATTGACTGATAGAGAAGTTTCTTTATCTTTCTTTGTTTGGTTAGTAACTCAGATACCAATTACTAATCATAAGAACAAGAGGGACTGGGTTGGGTGAACCTATTGTCTATCGGTTGTTATGACAATAACAACGCAGAAAAGCTAAGTTGGTATGGAAGAACTGCTGCTTAGCTGGAACTCCTTCTCTAGCTCCCTCGTAGCCAATGAGTGATTTTCTGGTATCGAATGAGCTCAAGTAGTTGAGTAGCTATAGTTAATGGTACCAGCATATATGCCGCTAATAGCTATTTCACTGTCTTTTCTTGCCAAAATGTACTTATCGTTTTGTGTCATCAATTGGATTCTATATGAACAATGAAGATCCTTTTCTAACAATGTTACACTTCCTTTGACAAATCTGGCCTCTCTCGATTTTGTCTACGTCTGATGATGTAATATGATATTTGATTGAGTCCAAAGGAGTACAACAACAACTACTACAAAAATAGAAGCAGAGATGCTTTTGGAAAAGTAGTAAATTTTTATATAAAAATTATTACCAACCTTAAGCATCACAGTTCAATCTACCACTTGATGTCTTTATGAAACTACAGCTGTCTTTTCCTGATATGACTTGTTCTGCCACTTCCTTCTCGCTCTTCTAACAATCACCCTTCTTTGTCTCTCCACAATATGATTGATCTATTTAGATTCTCTTAACAATATTTATTTGATATAAAAAAATACTTGCAAGTCTTTAACAAAAAAAAAAAAACTTGTCAAGTCTAGCCCAGTTCATGCATTTTGTTGGTTACCATTTCTTAGTCACTCTGTTCGAAATCCTTCTTGGCTTAGAGCAAAAGTTACAGTCTTGATCTATTACTTTCAAACCAAGTTTAGGGTACTGTTCTGTGTATATATAATTATTATACACAAACACTTGAACAATTTTCATATACAGTACATGAATAAAGCACTCTCAAATCATCACTTCTAATCGTTTCTATATGAGCTAGGACCACATAAAGAAAACCAGTTTGTTATGTGTACGAATGTATCATAACCACATACCTATATACATATCTGTCTTCATAATAAGTATACAAAACTGACATTTATCATTTGATCAATATTTAGGTGTATGTATATATTTGGCTACATCAAAACAGCTATGATTGGCTTTCATACTTTTAATTCAACATTTTTCTAATTTTCTTTATGATTACAAAAAGCATTGATTGTTTTACAAGTAATATTACATCCCTTTTTTATCAAAAAAAATATTTGTTTGACAATTTTTCTTTGCCAACAATATTTAATTACTGAAATTAAAACGGTTTCACTACCAAATTGGTGAAACATCACGATATAATTTATTGATGAACGAAGATTACAAGTGTTGTGTGATAGTCCTTTGTTTTATGCTTACAATTAACAGAAACATATTGCTTATGATGATTTACGATGTAAATTTTTGGGCTCTTCTCTTCTGTAAACTAAATGTAACACAAACAACGATCAGTTTAAATAATAAATCACAACACTTCCGTAACTTGTTCTTCTACCAAAAACGATAGAGTTTTATCACGAACATTTTTTTCTGTAACAGGTCTTATCACGAACTTACATAGTGGAAACAAGGAATTTTTTAGAAAATAGCATATCTCAAGATCTCAAGTGGGGGCTAGTTGACCCTCTTAAAAGAATCAATTATTCTACCTCTCGCTTTCCACCGTCCGATTAGAAATCACTGAATCAAAGATTAAGCAGTACTTATCAGTTGCTTGCCACCTTAATTAATTAACAATCATAAGTTCTCCTCCTGGGTAGACAGGTAAAAAATATGTTACCAATTAGAGAAATGCTAAAAAAATACTCCCTCCGTTTCATATTATTTGTCGTTCTAAGTCTTTGTACACAGATTAAGAAAACATTTAATTTTACATATTTCCAAAATAAAAATACTATTACCAATACACATCAACCAATATAAAAATAGAATAGAGAATATTTTCAATAAATTTTGCATTGAAAACCGAAAACGACACTTATTTTGAAACAAAAATTTTACTCTAGAACGACATATAATTTGAAACGGAGAGGGTATGTTATCACTCGTACGTAGACTCGTGGTCGCTACATTGAATTACTACTAATAACAATTAGAGAAATGCTAAAAAAACGAAAGTTGTTTTAAAATCTTAAAATTGTGTTTTTATGTCTCCAACTCGGATTTTCCAATATGCTTTCATTTTGATTTTAAATATTTTCTACCATAGTGCATAATCACTTCTATTGAAGTATTGATGATTTATCAAGAAATCATGATATCGTATAAATAAAATCAAAATATGAAAAGACATCATGTGATATTTGTACGATCAGTAAAAGAATTATAAACTTACTAAAACTACAACCATATTACTTTTTAAAAAATTTCACAAATCGAGTAAAGTTAGATTGAAGGCTTTACAAAGGAAATGTCAACTTTCTATGAGAATATATATACCATCATCCTCTGAATAGTTTCCACTTCAATTTCTTATCTTGTATAAATTAAAACATTCATAGCTAAAATCTACTAATAATAGGAATCCCAAACAATGTTGAAAAATTATGAATTTTTATAGAAATTTTATTTTTTGTTAAAAATTGTGTCTTTTCATTATTTATTTAAATATTTGTGTATTAGTTAGTATTTAAATTGAAAACATGTAATTATTTAAATGAAAAGTTGTGACTATTCATATATGTATCATTTCAAAATAACTACTTTTAAATTGAAAATATATGACTATTTAAATTGAAAAATTGCAACTATTCATATAATTATCATTTTAAAATAACTACATTTAAATTAAAAAATTTGTGACTATTCATATATATAGAAAGTTGCATCTCTTAATTTTTTGTACAAATATTTATGTATTTTCGTTTTTATTATGCTTTTATCTATTTATTAATATTTCATAAATATTTGTAACTTTTTATATCTAAAAATCAGTGTATTAAAATGAAAAATTAAATCTCTTGAGTTTTATACATGAAAGTTTCATCTCCTATATGATTTACATAAAAAAACCCTAACATTGTTGAAAAGTTGTGTATTTTTGAATAAATTTTATTTCCTGTTAAAATTTATACATTTTCATTATATATTAAGGTGTGTCTTTTTATTGTTTGTTTCAAGAGTTGTTTATAAGTTAGTATTTAAATTTTATACAAATATGTTTGTTTTCAAATTTGCATATTACACATATCTAATGACTTTGTATATTACACATATCTAATGATTTCAAATTTGCATATTACAAATATGTTTGTTTTCAAATTTGCATATTACACATATCTAATGATTTTGTAATACTTTTATTCAAAAAAAATGATTTTGTAATACTAACTAAATCAAATTAGTTTAAGAAGCGTTCATACTTCTTCGTTGACGACATAATAAAAGATATATTTTTATTTAAATAGATTTTAATCTTTCAAAAGATATTTTTTATTTATTATAAAGTTATATAATTTAAATTTTAGAGTAACTTACTTAAATTAATAAAAGATGTATAAATGTTTTGGTATGAAAACATATAATTATTTATACAGTATTTTCACTCTATACCCAAATTTTTTTGTGGAATGTCATAAGACTTTCTTGGAGTGTTCTAAGAAGTTCTTAAACTGTATTTGAACGTCACTACCGTATCCATTGATTTGTTTCGAAGCAATTTTGAGAGATTTTGGAGTTATTTAAATGCATAACTGCACATAATTTTCAGAATTTCCAGAGTTTTATGAACTTGATGTGATCGTTACCCTGCCCACATGTGCATTTTAAGCAACTTTGAGAGATTTTGAATTTTTTAAAATGTATAATTGCACAGAATCTTCAGAATTTTATCTATTGATTGAAAACTAGCTATTGTGATATTGAGCTCATCTTTTCAGAAACAGTAAACATTTTGATTAACTTTCTAGTGCCACCAGTTTGAAGACAATCGGATCTTTAGTCAAAAGTTTTGATAATTTTACTGAAGAGTGGTCGTTTGACGAAAAGAAAACTTAATATCCTAAGCCATCTGTCATAAGACATCTTTGGAAAGTCATAAGACTTCTTTGGAATGTCATAAGACTTTTTTGGAATGTCATAAGACTTCTTTGGAATGTCCTGAAACGTTCATAAACTGTATTTAAACGTCATTACCCTATCCACTGGTTTGTTTCGAGCAATTTTGGGAGATTTTGGAGTTATTTAAATACATAACTATACAAAATTTTCAGAAAGTTCAAAAATTTCAGAGTTTTATGAACTTAACAAGTTATGATAGTTTTACTGAAGAGTGGTTGTTTAACGCACGAAGAAGAAACTTAATATCGTAAGACATCTGTGGACATTGCACATAAGGTTGTGGAATATCACACATCCTTAGAATGTCATAAGACTTCTTTGAAATGTTATAAGACTTCTTTGGAATGTCATAAGACTTCCTTGGAATGTCCTGAGATGTTCCTAAACTGTATTTGAACGTCATTACTGTATCCACTGGTTTATTTTGAACAATTTAGGGAGATTTTAGAGTTATTAAAATACATAACTGCACAAAGTTTTCAGAATTTTCATAAATTTCAGGGTTTTATGAACTTTATGTGATCGTCATTATCCTGCCCACTGATACGTTTTAAGTAGATTTGGAAGATTTTGAGTTTTTTTGTAATGTATAATTGCACATAATCTTCAAAATTTTATCTATTGATAGAGAACTAGATATGGTGAAATTGAGCTCATCTTTTCAGAAACGGTAGAGATTTTGATTAGCTTTCCAATGCCACCAGTTTGAGGTCAATTGGGGTTCTTAGTCAAAAGTTTTGATAATTTTACTGAAGAGTGGTCGTTTGACGTACGAAGAGGAAACTTAAGATCGTAAGCCATCTATGGACATTGCACATAAGGTTGTGGAATGTAAGCAGACATCCTTGAAATGTCATAAGACTTCCTTGGAATGTCCTCAAACATTCCTAAACTGTATTTGAGCATCATTACCCTATTTTGGTTTGTTTCGAGAAATTTTGGAAGATTTTAAAGTTATTTAAATTCATAACTGTACAAAAATTCAAAATTTTCAGAAATTTTAGAGTTTTATGAACTTAACAATGCCACCAGTTTGAGGTCAATTGGAGTCCTTAGTCAAAAGTTATGATAGTTTTACTGAAGAGTGGTCGTTTGACGTACGAAGAAGAAATTTAATATCTTAAGATATTTGTGGATATTGCACATAAGGTTGTGGAATGTCACCAGACATATTTGGAATGTCATAAGATTTCTTTGGAATGTCATAAGGCTTCCTTGGAATGTCCAGAGACGTTCCTAAATTATATTTGAACGTCATTACTGTATCCACTGGTTTGTTTCGGAAATTTTTGGGAGATTTTGGAGTTATTTAAATACATAACTGCACAAAAATTTCTGAAAATAATTTCAGAATTTTCAGAAATTTCAGGATTTTATGAACTTTATGTGATCGTCATTACCTTGTCCACTTTTACGTTTTAAGAAACTTTGGGAGATTTTGAGTTTTTTTGTATTGTATAATTGCACATAATCTTCAAAATTTTATCTATGGATAGAGAATTAACTATGGTGAAATTGAGCTCATCTTTTAAGAAACGGTAAAAATTTTGATAAGCTTTCCAATGCCACCAGTTTGAGGTCACCCGGAGTCCTTAGTCAAAAGTTTTGATAATTTTACTGAAGAGTGGTCGTTTGACGCACGAAGAAGAAACTTAATATCCTAAACCATCTGTGAACATTGCACATAAGGTTGTGGAATGTAAGCAGACATCCTTGGAATGTCATAAGATTTCTTTGGAATGTCATAAGATTTCTTTGGAATGTCATAAGATTTCTTTGGAATGTCATGAAACATTCCTAAAATGTATTCAAACGTCATTACCATATTTTGGTTTTTTCGAGGAATTTTGGGAGATTTTGAAGTTATTTAAATTCATAACTGCACAAAACTTTCACAATTTTTAGAAATTTCAGAGTTATTAACTTAACAATGCCACCAGTTTGAGCACCAGTTTGAGGTCAATCGGGGTCCTTAGTCAAAAGTTATGATAGGTTTACTGAAGAGTGGTCGTTTGACGCAAGAAGAGAAAACTTAATATCCTAAGACATCTATGGACATTGCACATAAGGTTGTGGAATGTCAGCAGACAACCTTGAAATGTCATAAGACTTCTTTGAAATGTCATAAGACTTCCTTGGAATGTCCTGAGACGTTCTTAAACTGTATTTGAACGTCATTATTGTATCCACTCGTTTATTTCGAACAGTTTTGGGAGATTTTGGAGTTTTTTAAATACAGAATGTCCAAAATTTTCAGAATTTTCAGAAATTTCAGAGTTTTATGAACTTTATGTGATCGTTATTACCCTGTCCACTGTTACGTTATAAGAAACTTTGGGAATTTTTGAGTTTTTTTGTAATGAATAATTGCACATAATCTTCAAAAATTTATCTATTGATAAAGAACTAACTATGGTGAAATTGAGCTCATCTTTTAAAAAACGGTAGAGATTTTGATTAGCTTTCCAATGCCACCAGTTTGAGGTAACCCAGGGTTCTTAGTCAAAAGCTTTGATAATTTTACTGAAGAGTGGTCGTTTGACGCACGAAGAGGAAACTTAATATCCTAAGCCATCTGTGGACATTGCACATAAGGTTGTTGAATGTAAGCATACATCCTTGGAATGTCATAAGATTTCTTTGGAATGTCATAAGACTTCTTTGGAATGTCCTAAGACGTTCATAAACTGTATTTAAACGTCATTACCCTATTTTGTTTTTTTCGAGCAATTTTGGGAGATTTTGGAGTTATTTAAATTCATAACTGCACAAAACTTTAAGAATTTTCAGAAATGTTGAAGTTTTATGAACTTAACAATGCCACCAGCTTGAGGTCAATCAGGGTCCTTAGTCAAAAGTTATGATAGTTTTACTGAAGAGTGATCGTTTAACGCACGAAGAAGAAATTTAATATCCTAAGACATCTGTGGACATTGCACATAAGGTTGTGGAATATCACACATCCTTAGAATGTCATAAGACTTCTTTGAAATGTCAAAAGACTTCTTTGGAATGTCATAAGACTTCCTTGGAATGTCCTGAGATGTTCATAAACTGTATTTGAACGTCATTACTGTATCAAAAGTTATGATAGTTTTACTGAAGAGTGATCGTTTAACGCACGAAGAAGAAATTTAATATCCTAAGACATCTGTGGACATTGCACATAAGGTTGTGGAATATCACACATCCTTAGAATGTCATAAGACTTCTTTGAAATGTCATAAGACTTCTTTGGAATGTCATAAGACTTCCTTGGAATGTCCTGAGATGTTCCTAAACTGTATTTGAACGTCATTACTGTATCCACTGGTTTATTTAATCTTCAAAATTTTATCTATGGATAGAGAACTAACTATGGTGAAATTGAGCTCATCTTTTAAGAAACGGTAAATTTTTTGATAAGCTTTCCAATGCCACCAATTTGAGGTCACCCGGGGTCCTTAGTCAAAAGTTTTGATAATTTTACTGAAGAGTGGTCGTTTGACGCACGAAGAAGAAACTTAATATCCTAAGCCATCTGTGGACATTGCACATAAGGTTGTGGAATGTAAGCAGACATCCTTGGAATGTCATAAGATTTCTTTGGAATGTCATAAGACTTCTTTGGAATGTCATAAAACATTCCTAAAATGTATTCAAACGTCATTACCATATTTTGGTTTTTTCGAGAAATTTTGGGAGATTTTGGAGTTATTTAAATTCATAACTGCACAAAACTTTCACAATTTTTAGAAATTTCAGAGTTATTAACTTAAAAAATGCCACCAGTTTGAGGTGAATCGGGGTCCTTAGTCAAAAGTTATGATAGGTTTACTGAAGAGTGGTCGTTTGACGCAAGAAGAGAAACTTTAATATCCTAAGACATCTATGGACATTGCACATAAGGTTGTGGAATGTCAGCAGACAACCTTGAAATGTCATAAGACTTCTTTGAAATGTCATAAGACTTCCTTGGAATGTCCTGAGACGTTCTTAAACTGTATTTTTAAACGTCATTACTATATCCACTCGTTTATTTCGAACAGTTTTGGGAGATTTTGGAGTTTTTTAAATACAAAATGTCCAAAATTTTCAGAATTTTCAGAAATTTCAGAGTTTTATGAACTTTATATGATCGTCATTACCCAAAATTTTCAGAATTTTCAGAAATTTCAGAGTTTTATGAACTTTATGTGATCGTCATTACCCTGTCCACTGTTACGTTATAAGAAACTTTGGGAATTTTTGAGTTTTTTTGTAATGAATAATTGCACATAATCTTCAAAAATTTATCTATTGATAAAGAACTAACTATGGTGAAATTGAGCTCATCTTTTAAGAAACGGTAGAGATTTTGATTAGCTTTCCAATGCCACCAGTTTGAGGTCACCCGGGGTTCTTAGTCAAAAGCTTTGATAATTTTACTGAAGAGTGGTCGTTTGACGCACGAAGAGGAAACTTAATATCCTAAACCATCTGTGGACATTGCACATAAGGTTGTTGAATGTAAGCAGACATCCTTGGAATGTCATAAGATTTCTTTGGAATGTCATAAGACTTCTTTGGAATGTCCTAAGACGTTCATAAACTGTATTTAAACATCATTACCCTATTTTGTTTTTTTCGAGCAATTTTGGGAGATTTTGGAGTTATTTAAATTCATATGCACAAAACTTTAAGAATTTTCAGAAATGTTGAAGTTTTATGAACTTAACAATGCCACCAGCTTGAGGTCAATCGGGGTCCTTAGTCAAAAGTTATGATAGTTTTACTGAAGAGTGATCGTTTAACGCACGAAGAAGAAATTTAATATCCTAAGACATCTGTGGACATTGCACATAAGGTTGTGGAATGTCACCAAACATTCTTGGAATGTCATAAGACTTCTTTGGAATGTAATAAGACTTCCTTGGAATGTCATAAGACTTCCTTGGAATGTCATAAGACTTCCTTGGAATGTCATAAGACTTCCTTGGAATGTCCTAAGACGTTCCTACAATGTATTTGAACGTCATTACTGTACCAACTAGTTTGTTTTGAACAATTTTGGGAGATTTTAGAGTTAATTAAATACATAACTGCACAAAATTTTCAGAGTTTTCAGAAATTTCAGAGTTTTATGAACTTTATTTGATTGTCATTAACCTGCCCACTGGTACGTAATTTGAGTTTTTTTGTAATGTATAATTGCATATAATCTTCTAATGCCACCAGTTTGAGGTCAATCGGGGTCTTTAGTCAAAAGTTATGATAGTTTTACTGAAGAGTGGTCGTTTGCACATAAGGTTGTTGAATGTAAGCAGACATTCTTGGAATGTCATAAGACTTTTATGGAATGTCATCAGACTTACTTGGAATGTCCTAAGACGTTCATAAACTGTATTTAAACGTCATTACCCTATTTTGTTTTTTTCGAGCAATTTTGGGAGATTTTGGAGTTATTTAAATTCATAACTGCACAAAACTTTAAGAATTTTCATAAATGTTGAAGTTTTATGAACTTAACAATGCCACCAGCTTGAGGTCACTCGGGGTCCTTAGTCAAAAGTTATGATAGTTTTACTGAAGAGTTATCGTTTAACGCACGAAGAAGAAATTTAATATCCTAAGACATCTGTGGACATTGCACATAAGTTTGTGGAATGTCACCAAACATCCTTGGAATGTCATAAGACTTCTTTGGAATGTAATAAGATTTCCTTGGAATGTCATAAGACCTTGGAATGTCATAAGACTTCCTTGGAATGTCCTAAGACGTTCCTACAATGTATTTGAACGTCATTACTGTACCGACTGGTTTGTTTCAAACAATTTTGAGAGATTTTGGAGTTAATTAAATACAAAACTGCACAAAATTTTCAGAGTTTTCAGAAATTTCAGAGTTTTATGAACTTTATTTGATTGTCATTACCCTGCCCACTGGTACGTAATTTGAGTTTTTTGTAATATATAATTGCATATAATCTTCTAATGCCACCAGTTTGAGGTCAATCGGGGTCTTTACTCAAAAGTTATGATAGTTTTACTGAAGAGTTGTTGTTTGACGCACGAAGAAGAAACTTAATATTCCAAGACATCTGTGGACATTGCACATAAGGTTGTGGAATATCAGCAGACATCCTTGGAATGTCATAAGACTTCTTTGGAATGTCATAAGACTTCTTTGGAATGTCATAAGAGTTCCTTGGAATGTTCTGAGACGTTCATAAACTGCATTTAAACGTCATTACCCTATCCACTGGTCTGTTTCGAGAAATTTTGAGAGATTTTGAGCTAAGACGTCCTTGGAATGTCATAAGACTTCCATGGAATGTCCTAAGACGTTCTTAAATTGTATTTGAACGTCATTACTGTATCCACTCGTTTATTTCGAAAAAAATTGGGAGATTTTGGAGTTGTTTAAATACATAACTGCACAAAATTTTCAGAATTTTCAGAAATTTCAGAGCTTTATGAACTTTATGTGATCGTCATTACCCTGCATATTGGTACATTTTAAGCAACTTCGAGAGATTTTGAGTTTTTTGTAATGTATAATTACACATAATCTTCAAAATTTTATCTATTGATAGAGAACTAGCTATGGTGAATTTGAGCTCATGTTTTTAGAAACGGGAGAGGTTTTGAATAGCTTTCCAATGCCACTAATTTGAGGTCAATCGGGGTTCTTAGTCAAAAGTTTTGATAGTTTTACTGAATAGTGGTAGTTTGACGCACGAAGAAAAAAATTAATATCCTAAGCAATATGTGGATATTGCACATAAGTTTGTGGAATATAAGCAGACATCTTTAGAATGTCATAAGACTTCTTTGGAATGTCATAAGACTTCCTTAGAATGTCCTAAGACGTTCATAAACTGTATTTAAATGTCATTACCCTATATAGGTTTTTTCGGAGTTATTTAAATTCATAATTGCACAAAACTTTCAAAAATTTCAGAGTTTTATGAACTTAACAATGCTACCAATTTGAGGTCAATCGGGGTCCTTAGTCAAAAGTTATGATAGTTTTATTGAATGGTGGTCGTTTAACGCACGAACAAGAAATTTAATATCTTAAGACATATGTGGACATTACACATAAGGTTGTGGAATGTCACCAAACATCTTTGGAATGTAGTAAAACTCCTTTGGAATGTCATAAGACTTCCTTGGAATGTTCTAAGAGCATCCTCATCAGTGAACCCCCCTTGGGGTTTACAACTTTTTTTGTTCTTTTTTACTTTTTTTGTTTTTTTCTTAAAAAAAAAATCGACCATTAGAGGGCCGCCACGTGGCGAACTCGTGACGACCCGGGTTCATCCCGAAGACCTCCAACCAACCAAGTTCGTCACTGTTTATTATTTTTATAATTTTTTTTTGGGGAAACGTGTGAACTCCCCCATGAATCTTTGATGGGGGTGCTCTAAGACGTTCCTAAATTGTATTTGAACGTCATTATTTTATCCACTGGTTTGTTTCGAACAATTTTGGGAGATTTTAGAGTTATTTAAATATATAACTGCACAAAATTTTCAGAATTTTCAGAAATTTAAGAGCTTTATGAACTTTTTGTGATTGTCATTATCCTGCCTACTGGTACGTTTTAAACAACTTTGGGAGATTTTGAGTTTTTTTTAATTGTATAATTGCACAAAATCTTCATAATTTTATCTACTTATAGAGAACTAGCTAGGTGCACAAAAAAAAAAAGAACTTGCTATTGTGATATTGAACTCATCTTTCAGAAACATTACAGATTTTGATTGTTTGACGCACAAAAAACAAACTTAATATCCTAAGACATATGTGGACATTGCAAATAAGGTTGTGGAATGTCACGAGACATCTTTGGATTGTCATAAGACTTCTTTGGAATGTCATAAGACTTTCTTGTAATGTCCTCGATAAAAAGTTATGATAATTTTAATGAAGTGTGGTCGTTTGACGCTTGAAGAGGTAACTTACTATTCTAAAACATCTGTGGACTTCCAGAGACAGTTGTATAATGTCCTGTTACATTTTTGAACTGTCTGTAAACGCCATTACCTTGCCCACTTGTACATTTTAAGCAACTTTAGGAGATTTTTAGTTTTCTTAGAAGTATAATTGCACATAATTTTCAGAATTTTATCTATTGATAGAGAACTATCTATGGTGAAATTGAGCTCATCTTTTCAGTAACGGTAGAGATTTTGATAAGCTTTCCAATGCCACCAGTTTGAGGTCAATTGGGGTTATTAGTCAAAAGTTATGATAGTTTTACTGAAGAGTGGTCGTTTGACACTCGAAGAAAAACTTAATATCCTAAGACATATGTGGACATTGCATAAGGTTGTGGAATGTCACCACACATCTTTTGAATGTCATAAGACTTTTTTAGAATATCATATGAGTTCTTTGGAATATTCTGAGACGTTTCTAAACTGTATTTAAACGTCATTACCCTATCCACTGGTCTGTTTCAAGAAATTTTGGGAGATTTTGGAGTTATTTAAATGCATAACTACACATAATCTTCAGAATTTTATCTACTGATAGAGAACTAGCTAGGGTGATTTTGAGCTCATCTTCTCACAAACGGTAGAGATTTTGATTAACTTATAGAACAATGCCACCAGTTTGAGGTCAATCAGGTCCTTCGTCAAGAGTTATGACAATTTTACTGAAAAGTGGTCGTTTGACGCACGAAGAAGAAACTTAATATCCTAAGACATATGTGGACAAAGCACATAAGCTTGTGGAATTTCACCAGACATTTTTGGAATGTCATAAGACTTCCTTGAAATGTCTTGAGACGTTCCTAAACTGTATTTGAACGCCATTATTGTATCTACTAGTTTGTTTCGAACAATTTTGGGAGATTTTGGAGTTATTTAAAAACATAACTGCACAAAATTTTTAGAATTTTGAGGAATTTCAGAATTTTATGAACTTAACAATGCCACCAGTTTGAAGTCAATCGGGGTCCTTAGTCAAAAGTTATGATAGTTTTAATGAAGAGTGGTCGTTTGACGCACGAAAAAGAAACTTAATATCCTAAAATATCTGTGGACATTGCACATAAAGTTGTGGAATGTCTGGTGACATCTTTCGAATGTCATAAGACTTCCTTGGAATGTCATAAGACTTCCTTGGAGTGTCTTGAGACGTTCATAAGTATTTGAATGTAATTATTGTATCCACTGGTTTGTTTCGAACAATTTTAGGAGATTTTGGAGTTATTTAAATGCATAACTGCACAAAAGTTTCGGAAATTTCAAAAATTTCAGAGTTTTATGAATTTTATGTGATTGTCAATACATTGCCACTGGTACGTTTTAAGCAACTTTGGGAGATTTTGAGTGTTTTTTGTAATGTATAATTGCATATAATCTTCAAAATTTTATATATTGATAGAGAACTAGCTATGGTGAAATTGAGCTCATCTTTTCAGAAACGGTAGAGATTTTGATTAACATTCCAATGCCACCAGTTTTGAGATCAGTCGGGGTTCTTAGTCAAAAGTTGTGATAATTTTACTGAAAAGTGAACGTTCGACGCACGAAAAGAAAACTTAAAATCCTAAGCCATATGTGGACATTGCACATAAGGTTGTGGAATATAAGCAGATATCCTTAGAATGTCATAAGGCTTCTTTGGAATGTCATAAGGCTTCCTTGGAATGTCATAAGACTTCTTTGGATTGTCCTGAGACGTTCCTAAACTGTATTTAGACGTCATTACCCTATTTTGGTATGTTTTGAGCAATTTTTGGAGATTTTGGAGTTATTTAAATACATAACTGCACAAAATTTTCAGAGTTTTATGAACTTAACAATGCTACCAGTTTGAGGTCAATCGTGGTCCTTAGTAAAAAAGTATGATAGTTTAACTGAAGAGTGATCGTTACGCACGAAGAAGAAACTTAATATCCTAAGACATCTATGGACATTGCACATAAGGTTGTGTAATGTCACCAGACATCCTTGGAATGTCATAAGACTTCCTTGGAATGTCATAAGACTTCCTTGGAATGTCATAAGACTTCCTTGGAATGTCATAAGACTTCCTTGGAATGTCATAAGACTTCCTTGAAATGTATTTGAATGTCATTACTGTATCCACTGGTTTATTTCGAACAATTTTGGGAGAATTTGAGATTATTTAAATACAAAACTGCACAAAATTTTCAGAATTTTCAAAAATTTCAGGGTTTTATGAACTTTATGTTATCGTCATTACCCTGCCCACTGATATGTTTTAAGCAATTTTGGGAGATTTTGAGATTTTTTGTAATGTATAATTGCACATAATCTTCAAAATTTTATCTATTGATAGAGAATTAGCTATGGTGAATTGAGCTCATCTTTTTAGAAACGGTTGAGATTTTGAATAGCTTTCCAATGCCACCAGTTTGAGGTCAATCAGGGTTTTTAGTCAAAAGTTTTGATAATTTTACTGAAGAATGGTAGTTTGACGCACGAAGAGGAAACTTAATATCCTAAGCCATTTGTGGACATTGTACATAGGGTTGTGGAATGTAAGCAGACATCCTTATAATGTAATAAGACTTCTTTGGAATGTCATAAGATTTCCTTGGAATGTCCTGAGACGTTCCTAAACTGTATTTAAACATCATTACCCTATTTTGGTTTGTTTAGGGTAATTTTGGGAGATTTTGGAGTTATTTAAATTTTTAACTGCACAAAACTTTTAAAATTTTCAGAAATTTCAGAGTTTTATGAACTTTACAATGCTACCAATTTGAGGTCAATCAGGGTCGTTAGTCAAAAGTTATGATAGTTTTACTGAAGAGTGGTCGTTTAAGAAAAAATTTAATATATTAAGACATATGCGGACATTGCACATAAGGTTGTGGAATGTCACCAGACATCCTTGGAATGTCACGAGATATCCTTGGAATGTCATAAGACTTCTTTGGAATGTCATAAGACTTCCTTTGAATGTCCTGAGATGTTCCTAAATTGTATTTAAACGTCATTATTGTATCCACTGGTTTGTTTCGAACAATTTTGAGAGATTTTGGAGTTATTTAAATACATAACTGCACAAAATTTTCAGATATTTCAGAAATTTCAGAGTTTTATGAACTTTTTGTGATCGTCATTATCCTGCCCACTGGTACGTTTTAAACAACTTTGGGAGATTTTGATTTTTTATTTAAATGTATAATTGCACATAATCTTCATAATTTTATCTACTGATAGAGAACTAGTTATGGTGATATTGAGCTCATATTTTCAGAAATTTTACAGATTTTGGTTAGCTTTTCAATGCCATCATTGAGGTCAATCGGGGTTTTTAGTTAAAAGTCATGGTAGTTTTACAGAAGAGTGTTTGTTTGATGCACGAGGAATAAACTTTATATCCTAAGACATCTGTGGACATTGCACATAAGGTTATGGAATGTCACCAGACATCTTTGGAATGTCATAAGACTTCTTTTGAATGTCATAGGACTTTCTTGGAATGTCATAGGACTCTCTTGGAATGTCATAGGACTCTCTTGGAATGTCCTCTGTAAAATGTTATGATAGTTTTAATGAAGTGTGGTCGTTTGATGCTTGAAGAGGTAAATTATTATTCTAAAACATATGTGGACTTCCAGAGACAGTTGTATAATGTCATGTGACATTTCTGAACTGTCTGTGAACGTCATTACCCATGCCCACTGGTACATTTTAAGCAACTTTAGGAGATTTTTAGTTTTTTTAAATATATAATTGCACATAATTTTCAGAATTTTATCTATTGATAGAGAACTAGCTATGGTGAAATTGAGCTCATCTTTTCAGAAACCATAGAGATTTTGATAAGCTTTCCAATGCTACCAGTTTGAGGTCAATTGGGGTTCTTAGTCAAAAGTTATGGTAGTTTTACTGAAGAGTGGTCGTTTAACGCTCGAAGAAAAACTTAATATCGTAAGACATATTCGGACATTGCACATAAGATTGTGGAATGTCACCAGACATCTTTGGAATGTCTTGAGACGTTCCTAAATTGTATTTAAACGTCATTACCCTATCCACTGGTTTGTTTCGTGTAATTTTGGGAGATTTTAGAGTTTTTAAAATAATATAAATGCACAGAATTTTCAGAATTTTATGAAATTTATGTGATCGTCATTACTCTGCCCACTGGTTGTTTTAAGCAATTTTAGGAGATTTTAAGTTTTTTGAATTGTATAATTGCACAGGATCTTTAGAATTTTATCTATTGATAGAGAATTAACTATGGTGATAGTGAGCTCATCTTTTCAGAAACAATAGAAATTTTGATTAACTTAACAACTAATCTTCAGAATTTTGATAGCAATTTTTTTTTTTAAGAATTGTGTCTTTTCATTATATATTAAGATGTGTTCTTTTATTATTTATTTTTAGATTTGTATATTAGTTAATATTTAAATTAAAAAGATGTACTTATTTAAATGAAAAGTTGTGACTATTCGTATATGTACCATTTCAAAATAACTACCTTTAAATTGAAAAAAATATGACTATTTGACTTGAAAAGTTGCGAATATTCATATAATTATCATTTCAAAATAACCACCTTTAAATTAAAAAATATGTGACTATTCATATATATGGAAGGTTGCATGTCTTAATTTTTTATACAAATATTTATGTATTTCATTTTATTATGCTAATATCTATTATTAATATTTCATAAATATTTGTAATTGTTTTATATCTAGAAATCAGTGTATTGATATGAAAATTTAAAATTCTTAAGTTTTATACATGAAATTTGCATCTCATAATTTTTTACATGAAAAAATCCCAAACAGTGTTGAAAAAAACTGTGTATTTTTTAGGAATTTTATTTCTTGTTAAAAATTATGTTTTTCATTATATATTAAGATGTTTTTTCTTTTTTATTTGTTTTAAGAGTTGTGTATAAGTTAATATTTAAATTTTATACAAATATGTCTCTTTATTTTTTCATATTACACATAACTCATAATTTTGTAATACTAACTAAATTAAATTAGCTTACACATATCCCAGTAAACAATATATTTTTATTTAAAATTATTTTAATGTTTAAAAAGAGATCTTTTATTTATTATAAAGTGATATAATTTAAAATTTTAGAGTAACTTACCTAAATTAATAAAAATGTATAATTTTATTGGTATTAATGTATTTTTATTTTAGTTGTAATTTCAAACTATAAAATTACTAATATTATCTATAAATAAATATTTTCATACGTTTTGACATGAAAAATTTATTTGAAAATAAAATTAATTTTTCTACAAAATATAAATTAAATAATAATTATTTATTTATAAGAAATGAGTTCTACGCGATATTGCGTGGATTCATTACCTAGTTAACCATAATAACAAAACTAACGAATCGGCGGTTGCAAAACTTGAGATCAACATGCCAAATAAGCGGATGTAAAATGGATGGTTAGAAGCGTTATAAATTCAATGATTCTCTACTGGAATGTTCTACAAGTGTTACACCATCAGCCTTTTTGGATAGTTTCCACATCAGTTTCTCACTGTAATGTTATCTTACGTGTAGGTGAAAACATTCATAGACAAAAGTAATCAACATAGATAGTATGTTTCTCCTTCCATTCAACTTTATTTTATGTTTCATATGTTAATTGGTAAATTTCTATGCAAGTTTTGGTGACATTTAAATTAAAATCTTATCAAATCCAGAGTATGAAAGGGTAGACAATTAAGAAAACTAATAATCTAAAAAGAACGACTAATTAAAACTGAAGAAAGAAGGGAAAGTCTCTTTATAAAATAAAACCGAGGTTTTGAGTTGTCCGACGCTTCCCATAGATTTCATGGTCCCCTTCCTCCACTGCCACCACTCATTTCTCTCGCACCATCCTTTGTATTATGTACACTAATCATTCATTTTTAATCATATCATTATGTTTTATATAAACTAATTACTAAGCATGTTTTAGTCTTGATGCGGATGGGTTCATTTCATCCAGTTAAGCTCGTCTCGATGAGGTTTTTTCTCTTAGAAATTTGTCAAACCGGTTTGTAAAGCGCCTTTTAAGACTTGATCATTGGTTCTCTAGCAACTACTGCTTGTAGACTAGTTCTCCAAAAAAAAAACTACTGCTTGTAGACTACTACTTATGTAAAGCGCCAATCTTTAAGGCTTATTTTCCGAAAAATAGATCATAATCAGTTCGTAAATAAAAAAACTAAGAAACGTATACCCTTACCTTACATTTTTTACACACTGAAAGTTCATTCAAAGATGTATACTCTTAGCTTACAAGATGTATTAAATTTTTGTATTCTCCCTTTTGCATTTATTATATATACAATTTGCACACCAACTCATTTATTAGATAACATTCCTTTTGATATATCCGCCGTTAAATGGGTCCGAAATGGCACTTTCAAAGTTTATGATTTATTCTATATTATGATTTCAATAAAATAGTTCCCAACGAATCTATCGTCGTACTACTACATAATCAATCTCGATCAACTAAGTCACTAGTGCGGCATCTTTATTTATTAGTTTCTACAATACAATCTAAGGTAAATATTTTAATATACCAAGCAAGGTTTACTCAGTTAATCTCTAATTGTTGTGCTAGAACGTCGTCTTATATATGTTGAACTTGAAGAAGCTATTTTGTTAAGGAAAAATAAACAATAAATGGCTGGGATAAGTTTTTCTAGACTGATGATGGCTTGCAAACATCACAGAGACCTATGTCCTAAAAAGAATTTTGATTATGTGCATGAAACTAAAAGGATACATACAACGAATCTCATCATTCCTATTTATTCTTTTTTGGCAAATGTTGCAAACTTTGTAAAAGGAGGCATAGACGAAAAATAATACGAATTGGGTGAATAAAAATGATACTATTAAGTATTAGTCATTTTTCCTATTTCTATATTCTTGGAGAAAAACCCACAAAATCAGTAGCTCGAGGGAGGAAAAGAGGGAAGAAGCACCATCAAAGGTGAACACTAAACCCACAAAAATTTGTAAAATATATAAAATTAATTGAAACCCCACTCAAAACCCTAAATATTCAATGGCTCCTTACTTATATTAATCTTTAGCAAAGGAAGGGACCAAATGTACTTTAATACTCCCTCTGTTTTTAAAAGATTCATGTTTTAGAAAAAAAATTTGTTTCAAAAAAATATATTTTCTACATTTTCAAGACATTAATTAATGAAAAATTGTATATTTCCAAAAATATAATTGTATTTATTAAAATCTTATTGGTTCAAAATTTTGGGGAATTGTTAATTAATAAAAACAATGCATTGGTAACTAAAATTTTATGTTTTTCTTAATAAGTGTGAAAATTCTAAAACATGGATCTTATAGAAACAGAGGGAATAATTAGTAGTAGTATGTTTTAATGTTGATCGTTGGAATCTCAGTATATAACTTAACCATGAAATTTCAATGTCAATGTAAAATGCCTTTTGAAAAGACCTCAAGAACCACCAAATAGACAGAGAGATTTGGTTCCCCTATCTTTATTTCTTTTGAGTCAGTGAGCTTAATATATAAGTACTTCCAATGCATAAACTCAACAAATGACAAACAAGCAGCCTTGTAGTCTATGTAATTTGTGATAATAGTATTCCATACTATTACTGAAAAGCATACAAGAATTGGTTAAACATCACAATCCGATATATTAGATACAAAATGTCATACTTTTAAAGTTGCTTGACATCAAGAGTTTTATAACAAAACCTAAATACTAGATGTTGAAGAGGGTATTAGAAACCGTTACAAAAAAAAAAAAAAAAAGAAGAGGGTATTAGAAACTAAAAATGAAAACTATGCAGTCCTATAACCATATATACATTCAAATACTAGGTATTTGGGCTCAAAAAAAAAATTTTCTTTTCTTTCTCCATTATTTTCTTGTATGTTTATATGGAACCATTATAAATGTTATTCAGAGAAAGAATCAATTTTTCCAAAGACCCGAAAAGGAGAACTGATGGAGCAGCTTCTACACAGAGGAACAAACATATTACCATTTTCAATATCTTTCTCAAGTGTAGGAAACAATAGACCCACAAAATTAGATAGATCTCATGAAAACAAATGTTGTCCAATATGTCTTACTTTCTTGTTTTCTTCAAAAACATTTCTTCTCCCATTTTCAATTTATTTCTCAAGTATAAGAAACAATAGACCCACAAAATTAGATTAATCTCATGAAAGAAACGTTGCCCAATATGTCTTGTTTTCTTCAAAAACATTTCTTCTCCATACCCTTTTTCCTTTCATTTTCAATTCTCAAAACCTTTTTTCTTCTTCATGTATATTTCCCTTTTTTTTAAATGGCTGAGGAAAAAAAATTCATACAAAATTACCAATCATCTTCCCTCCTCAGTAGGAAACATTCATCATTGTACCCAACAATCACTTTCATCCTTTAGAATCAAAAACTTCAGCTTCCTTCCTTCTTCTTCTTCCTTTCATTTACATTTACACTCATACATATATACATACGACACGTATACATGCATACATACATACTCCCACTCTCTATATAACCTTTTGATTCTCCTCTTTCCCTTTTCCCTCTCCTCCAATTTCCTCACCTCTCTCTCTCTCTCTTAATATCTTCTCAATTTGATCATCGACCGACCAAAGAAACAAACAAGTTAAAAATCAGATCTTTTTAACATGGATCCGTCCTCTGCAAGCTCAGTGAACGGATACTACTCATTTCTAAACAGATCAATGGATGATCTCGAGAGGGTTTATCTCTCAAACAACTTCATGTCCCTACACTTCTTACAGAGAGCTCTCTGTCTCCTCCGCACCTCTCACTCCCATCTCACTCTCCTCGTCCAGAAACTCAACCTCCCCGTCGGAGACAAATGGCTCGATGAGTATATGGACGAAAGCTCCAAGCTTTGGGAAGCTTGCCTCGTCATCAAGTCCGCCGTTTCTTCCATCGAGAACTTCTCCTCCGCCGGAATTTCAATCGCCTCCACCCTCGACGGCCACTATCACCACCGTCGTCTCTCCCCTCAGCTTTCTCGTCAGGTGGGTACTCGTAAAAACTCAATCTTTAATTACTCTGTTTTTTCAGTTACTCTGTTTTTCAGTTACTCTGTTTTTCAATTACTCTGTTTTTAAAGTTACTCTGTTTTAACGGTGGTTCAGGTGCTAAGAGCGATCACAGGGTGCAGGAGAGAGGCGATTGGGATAGAGGCGGAGAACAGAGCGTTGATGGAGAATCGAGTTCAAAGGTTTCCGTTTTGGTCGGAGCAGACGGCGGCGACGGTGATGGAGTCGTCGACGAAGCTGCAGAACGGTTTCAGTGGTTTCCGCGGCGTACTGTACGCGACGAGGAACATGAGCTCGCTTCTACTCATGGTTCTGATGAACGGTCTCGTCTACTGCGTTCCCAGCGACGCAACAACGCTGTCGCAAACGCAAACGCAGACGACGACGCAGAATCAGGTCAGCGGTTTCGCCGGAGCGATGGGGCGGTTGCAGCAGAGAGTTGCGGCTGAGGTGGGGAGGACGGGGATGAGGAAGGGGATACTGATGCATGAGTACAGGAGGAGCAAGGCGGCGTTGGAAGAGCTGAAGGTGGAGCTTGAGCGGAGAGGAGGAGGAGGAGGAGGAGGGGAAAGCGAGGAGGAGGGAGAGAGGGAGTTGAGAGAGAGAGTGGAGAATCTGAGAGGGTATTTTGGTAATTTGAGGAACGGGACAGAGAGTATAGTGTCGCAAATCGATGATTTCTTTGATGAAATTGTTGAAGGGAGGAAAAAGCTTTTGGATTTCTGCAGCCATAGATGAAAATATCAAAAGCTGACATTTTTCAGTTTCATAAAGATGAAAAAATCAAGAAAAAAAGAAGAAGAAGAAGAAAACTGGGTAGACTCTAGGCTTCGACGAATCATTTGGTAGGAGTTGTTGTAAGTTGTAACCTTTTTTTGTTTATGAAAACAAAAATGTTAAATCGTCAATCTGCTCTATTTTAGAATTTTGATGTTTATTTTTATAATTCTAGAAATGGAGTTTATTCTCTGAATCATAGCTAAAGTAAATGTCTGCTTTTCAGTTTTGGTTCCAGCCCGTTGGGGATGTTTGTTGTTCAATCATATTTCAACACATTAAAAAAAAACAATGTTAGTTCTTTTCTCAAAATCATATACTCAAAGCTGGAGTTGTTTTATTTCTAACACTTTGTTTTATTAAAACTGATTTAAAACATATTCCATAGTAGAAGATTACAATCAAAAGATAATGAAAATTTAATGGTTTTTTTTTTACATTGGAAACTAACAAGGACAAACATTATTAATACTCCGATCTTGTTTCAAAAATAAGTATACTATTAATTGTTCTCGTTCCAACAATAATAAACAAATTTCTAATATCTTTAGTAAAAATATGAATTCTTATCTTCTAGATAAATATTATTTTTTAATTGCTTTATCACCTTTGTTTCGAGTTAGCAGAATGATGAATGGATATTAAAAACCTTTAAATTTTATAGGTGGATTCATGAGAAGATAACCGGATGGCGGTCTGATGTTTACCACACAACACTAAGACATTTTAAGCTGTAAATATTATTAGACTTGTCATGGAATTATGGGATTCATATAGTAATATAAACAGCTATAGTATGCTTTATAATTATTGCATATTATTTCATTCATGAATCATTTCAAATGACTTGATTAACAACTGAATATTTATAAAAGTATATGAAATTTTAATCAACACAAAATTTAAAAATATTTTGAACATGATTTACAAATACATATAAGATCTTACAATACGATATACTACTATTAAACATCGTTGATTGAGTAAATACCATATTGTGGTTAGATTTAAGTATATGACTAGAGTGATAGTTCAGCGAGTAATTTCTGATCATCCACTAAGATGACCATATATCATTGGACTATCACAACTTAATTAAAAACAATTGGTTAAAAAAGAGGTAGTCAAAAGGGAGTGCTTGTTGTAGTTGTCTCTTTGAGATAGTTCGAGAAAAAAGTAGTGAACAGAGCCAATGATCAAAACTAGAATTTGATTTGATTTGATTCACAAAGAGGAGGAAGTAGAGAGATATTAATTTGAATGGTGATATTTTGGTGTTAGTCAATAATAATGATGAAAATGGATCCTTTCTAAAGCAGATTTGCCTTTTGATTCTTTGGCACTCTCATCTAAGTTTATATGCTTTGCACACCTTTGGTGGCTTTTGTGTCAATTAATTATGATTAATACCAATTTCACACCCTAAATCCATCCCCACACTGTTTTAAAACACTCCATCTTTACTTCTTTAAGTTTCTAATACTTATTTTAATATTTGCTTTACACACAATTCACTCATCTTTGCTTTCTCCTTTTACTACACAAAAGAACATCTTTGACAAAATATTCATTTTTTGTATCAATGAGTAAATCTCAACCCTTGAGAACCATTTGGTATATGTGCATCAATCAAGTACCAAAAGTGTCAAATCACTTTGGTATTCCTTGGTGAAAAACAGTTGAACCCACTAGAAATATTATTGCAAACACCAATAATGTCAAAAACGAGTCCAAAAACAATTCATTTAATATATGGCTACAAAATTGCTCAACCATCTACTCTATATGCCATAATAACAATCATCCCTAAAACCTAACTTCACTAAGTGCATAAAACACAATAGAATCGACATGATGTTTGTAAATCCTGTTTGAGTCTAGAAAACTCAATCACTAAATATAAAAAAACAAAATTTTCATCTGTAGGCTTACTAGCTCTAAGAACATCATCAATTTACTTTGAAAAAGAATTTGGTTGAAAACCCCATTAATAAATTTAAAAAGTACACAATATGGAAGACAGAAATATATATCAATATAATATTAGATGAGGACACAAGTCACTATCCAAAACCAAAAACATGCAGAATCTAAATGCTTTTAGAGACTCTCACCAGAAATCCATGCTTTGCCTCCCAAGTAGGACACCAACTTTCTCAGCTGATTTACCAAATAAACATTACAATTTACCAAAATGCAATGATAATAACAAAACATATTCATAACAAAAACTATGTATTATTCCTTTTGTCACAGTTTCTTTTTTCTTTCTTCCTCAGAATGTAATGATTTTCCGTAAGGAAAAAGCAATGATTGAGGCCAGAAGCAAGTTTTCATCTGGTTACAGACATTATTTGTGTTCCCCAACACATAAACATCCTGAAATTACAGCTAATTTTCCAGACTTTGTTTTGTTTTTTTTCTTTTTCTATCATTATTATTACCATTTAAAAAGATTATAAAGGGATACACTAAGACCCAACACACCTCCAATGACTATGTACACAAGCCTTGAAGAATTACAAGTTTATAACCATAGCAAGACAGGGAAGTTTTGTTTTTTCTCCCACAAATGTTGATCTAAGTTTAGCATAATGTAAATAACTTGACACTGTAAAATAGAGAAATGGGTGCTGGATTTAGATTACCATGGCAAAAAAAAATGAGGGAGGTTTGTGCTGTTCACATTCTTTGCAGGCTGACTCAAATCTCAAACGCAGGCATTGCAAACTGAGAAGCAAAAGCCTCGACTTGGTTCCTAAGATCTGCAATGTCTTTACAGTGATAGATGCTTTTGAGTGGTTCCCTCTGCGACTTCCCCTGCTCCCTTTGTGCAGCACTTGCTATCAGAGCAGCTCTATACAGAAACTCAGCCATTGTCTCAAAATCTGGTTCCAGACAACCCCTCGAAGTCATAGCTGGACTACCTGAAACACAGATTACATGAAGCCCATCTCATGAGTCACACGGGAAGAAAGACACGAGTTTAATCCTAATTCTAGAATCTATAGTACTGAAAGTTACCTATTCTCACTCCTCCAGGGGAAATAACACCATTTTCACTGAAGATGGCGACTTTGTTGACAGTGATATGGCACATCTCGCATACTTTCTCATACACCTTGCCTGAAAATCACAAGCTTAGGTATTTGAGTGGCCTTTGAACACACAACTAAACATATGCATTGTACAGACATACAATACAAGTTTTGTTATGATATCAAACAAGTTTGATTATAGATTTCAGACTGATAGAAATAGCTTGTATACACTTAAGTCACATAGAGCAGAAGTAACTAATCAGGTACCTGTCAAGCCCAAAGGAGTCAGATCCCAAAGCATCAAATGATTATCGGTGCCATTTGTTACCAACTTGCAGTTTTTGCTAATCAAAGCAGATGCTAAAGCCTTAGCATTCTTCTTGACCTGTCGCATGTAAGCCTTGTACTCTGGTGAAGCTGCCTGCTTGAGTGCAATGGCTAGAGCAGCTATATGGTTATTGTGAGGACCTCCTTGCAGCGATGGGAAGACAGAAAAGTTTATCTTCTCTTCATAGTCATATTGTATATTGCTCTCACAGTGATTAAGATTTATGCTTTGCTTCTTGCCCTTCAACCCTCTCCTGTAGAATATGATACCGCCCCTAGGTCCACGGAGAGACTTATGTGTCGTTGAGGTAACTATATCGCAATAATCAAACGGATTTGGACTTTCCTGCAACATTGTACAGAAACCAATAAAGCCTCAAGTTTTAAATGATTAAGCCTCTAAGGAGTGAGAGAATGAACATTATACCTTGGCAGCCACAAGACCGCTAATCTGCGCCATGTCAAACATGAGAACAGCTCCACACTTGTCTGCAACGAACCTAAACCTAGGGAAGTCCCAGTCTCTAGGATACGAACTCCCTCCACAGATAAGTATCTTGGGACGATAGTCAAGCGCCTTCTCCTCAAGCTTCTCGTAATCAATATACCCCGTACGAGGGTCCACCTTATACGGAAAGCTCTCAAAGAAGATAGACGCACCGGACACTTTCTTCCCACCTGGCGTGTAGTAACCATGACTCATATGACCCCCCGAGGGAGAATCCAACCCCATGATCCTTTCACCAGGGAGCAAAAGACCAGAGAAAACCGCGAAATTCGCCGAAGTGCAGGAGTAAGGCTGCACGTTAACACCCCAATGGTCACGGTCAAGGCCGAAAGCTTGCAGCGCACGTTCTTGGCAGAGATTCTCGATCTGATCAATGTACTGGTTCCCTGTGTAGTATCTAGCTCCAGGCATGCCTTCGGAGTACTTGTTAGTCAAGTGACTTCCCAAAGCTTCCATCACCGCTCTGCAGACGAAATTCTCGGAAGCTATGAGCTCGATCCCTCTGAACTGTCTCTGTTTCTCCTTCTCCATGAACTCGTGAATCACGGGGTCAGCTTCTGAGAGCGGCTGGTCACCCCAGGCTTTGACGGCAGCTCGTCTACTCTCTGGATCGACTGCAAATCGCTTACAAGGGCTTGAGCTGCTGCTGCTTCCTCTGCAGCGTTTTAGCTTCAAGGACTGTCCTAATAAGATGAACTCTTCCCTCTGATCATCATCATCACCATCGTCGTCATCGACTTCAAAGTCTTCGTTTTTATCGATCACGACACGGCTGCGAGATGACCCGGCGTCGTGGAATCTCTGCTCGAGGAGCTGAAGAGGAACGGGAGGGGTCGGGTTTGAGGAAGGGCGGAAGCTGGAGTCGATTTGGAGCGTGATCGAGTCGTCGGCGATTGGGATTCTGGGAGGAGGAGGTGGAGGCAAGGCGTGGGAGCTGGTGAATCCTAACGAGAGATCCGATTGAGCTGCACGGTCCATGATCGAAAGTTTGTTCCTTTTGGGAATCAACAGAAACAGAGGTGAGAGGAGGTGTGGCGGCGGAGAGAAAGGAAGCTTCTTCTTTTAGGGTTGTGTAGTGAAGAGGTTGAATTTTCCATCCAAATTGAGAGAAAACCCTAAAAGATCAAAAACCCCAAGAGGAAATCGAATTCGGATCTCTTCGGATGGATGGATGGATGGATGGATGGATGGGGAGGAATAAGAGAGTTTGTGGGAAATTAAATGAAAAAAAAATTGATAATGAAAATGGTTAAATGGAAGGGGTTACCGGTTGAATAGGTGGAGACGGCAGGGTGACTTGATGCTAGACGCCGCCTGCTGTTCGAACTGAGGGTTAATGAGGAAAACCGGTATTAGCCGGTGATTTCTTTAGTTTCTGTAGCTAACCAATCAAATCCCTATAGCTCTATAAGGTTTGGACAAAAAAAACTAGAACTGAAAAACTGGACCAAAACTTTAAATTGGAATCCGATAAACTTTCAAGATATATTTATATATCTGAAATAATCGAATCAAATCGAAATCAAATCGAAAACCAAATGAGAACCAGAAAAAATACAACAAATCTTTTATAAAAAAAAAATTTCTTCTTCTCTAAGTGATCGTGTCGAATATAATAATATATGTGTAGTGAGCTCGATCAATATACTATACATTTAAAACTCTATAAATTAATAATGTTAAAAATATGATAATTTATTAATTAAAAAAATATTTTTAGATTTATATTTTTATAAATATTTCTATTTAAAAGAAAGAAAGAAAATTATTTCATAATGTTAGATACTTTATAGATTTGAATTTCATCTATTTTATGAGATTATTTGATATATTTTATGTATGTTAAATATATATATAGAAGTATACAAATGGGTTCATATGTAATTTGATAAAGTAACACTAGAATATAAATATAAAAATAAAATTAGAGATATAATTCATTTTGAATATTAATAGCAATAAAATACTTTATTTATGAATATATAAAAAATTTACATCGTACTTACTAATTTTTGATTTCGATGAGATCATATATTTACATAGGAGTTTTATAAATATTATTATCTTATTATTTTATTGAATTATGTCATATTTTAGACCAGTCCAACTTGGAACCAAAAAAAAATTATTTTTACCGTGTTTATTAATTTATAGAGTATCATCTATAGAGTTGATATTATTCTATTTTTGTGTATAAATAGAGAATTTTATATGACTGTAAAGTACAACAAATCAAAAGATAGAGAATTAGTAGAGTTACACATATTATATATTTTCTAAAAAGAACATAACATAATGAAACATAATCTTATTTGAAGATAGAATTGAACTAGCCTTAGTTTCAAAAACAAAGATAGAATTGAACTATATTATATAAATGTATAATATAATATAATATAAATTTAAAACTCAGCTTATGTAATATATAAAATTTATATATATATGCATGTTTTTAAGTTTTAAAAACATATCCTATTAAAAAATTTCTATATATTTTACATGTAAAGTAAGAAATTACATACTTATATTTTTTTAAGTTAAAATTGGTTAAGGTTAGAGGAAGAAAATATAATTTAAATATCTGAAAATATTCAAATACCCAAAAAAATATCTGAAATTATCCAAAGTTATGTTCAACTACCCGAAATATAATTTAAAATTTTAAAAATTATAAGGAAACCCAAAGTTACAACCAAAACCCCAAATTCAAAACTTAAAAGGAAATATCTATAATACTTAAGACATATCTGAAATATCCAAATATATATAATTTACACAAGATATTTCAGGTACTTTGAGTACCCGGACACGTACATGACATGTGGGTCCAAGAAAATCCAATAGGTAATTTGCTCGAATCCGGACTTGAACTGATATTTCGTGTTGGTTTCGGTTCATTTTGGGTGCGAATAAAATGCTTATGTCTAAGAGAGAGTTACCTAAGAGTGTATATATAAAATCTCAAATAAACTAATTCATAAATTATATAATTTAAGAAAACTTTGTTCGATATAATACAATAATAATATACAAAATCACATAATACTAATTCATATCAAACTTTGTTTATATCTCAAAGAAATTTACGATTTTGAGGCGAAAATCAAAATCTAGTATATTTTTTTAAACAGATGGATTATAATATAATATAATCTATTAATATGGTTATTTGATGAACTATGGACTTTTTTATAGGGTCAAATTTACTATTACAAGCCATTTAAAGTATTGACTTAGTTCACTTTCTCTACTGGTGGTCAAAATTTCCTTCTCTTAACAGCTTATTAATGTTTTATAACTGGAAGTAAATCACCTAATAGATACTTTGAGCCAAATAGTCAAACATGTAATAAATAAGGATTGTTACTTAAAATTTACTGGCCTTTCCGTTAAAAATATACGTCTTAAAGTTTTGTTCAGGTCTTCTCTCGTTCGTGTCCCATTCTCTTGTTTCTTCACACCAATGAAGCCCAAAGCCTCGAAGAGACTATCATTGAAATGGGTTTCGCTTCTATGCATCTCCTGTTTTTTCCTCGGAGTAACCTTCACCTCCAGGTTACTTGATTTTTATTGAGATTTTTGAGTTTTCTTCTCCATTAATCTTTACCATTATAAATCACGTCTTCTTGCATTTAGATATTTAACTTGTTTTCAGTTTTCTTTTTGTTTTGTATTTTCAGATTTCGTGGGTTGGATTCCGGTAGCCAGCATATTTTAAAGCACCAACACGTAGTCACAGACAATTAAAACTTTGATTTCGTTGTCTGAATCTGTATTCATAATATTAATAGATGTTTTTTGTCACAATTAATATTAATAGATGTTATTATGGGTTTTTCAAAGCTCATATTTATAATCTTAGGATTTCTCTAAAATGCAGGAAAAAATACATGAAAAAGATGTAACTGAAGAGGCTCTGAAAACCCATAAAGCAATAGAGTGAGTGTAATAATTAATAATAAAATAAGATGTTTTTCATTTGTGTGTGTAAATCTTGCACTTGTATGTTAAAAATAGTTTGATGATCGTATATCTTGTGCCCACAGATCACTGGGTAAGTCAGTTGATATGCTTCAGAAGCAGCTCTCTGTTAGACACAGCTATCAGAAGATTGTGGATCTCTCAACAACAAATACTTCAACAGGAGCGAACCAAAGGACGAAAATTTTCATGGTGATTGGTATCAATACTGCATTTAGCAGTAGACAACGTCGTGATTCGCTTAGAGAGACTTGGATGCCTCAGGGTTATATTTTGTGATGTCCCTCTTTCAAATCTTTCATGCTTCATTTTCTCTAAACTTAGTTACCTTTTAAATGTATATATCTATCAAAGGGGAAAAGCTTGAGAAATTGGAAAAAGAGAAAGGAATTGTCGTCAAGTTCATGATAGGACACAGGTTAATTCATGGAATGCAATGCAATGTAGTCTAATGTTTCCCTTTTTATTCTATTTTTAGATTGAGACTCTTACTTGAGTGTGTATACAATATTTGTTACAGTGGAACACCACATAGTATATTGGATAAGGAAATTGATTCAGAAGATGCTGAATATAAAGATTTCTTTAGGCTGGTGAGATTCATTAGACTACTTTGTTTTTTCTAGGATTGGTTTACAATTTTCTTGATATTTTTTTTTGGTTTCTTTGCTCGTTGCAGGATCATGTTGAAGGATATTATAATCTGTCTGCCAAAACCAAAACCTTCTTTTCCAGTGCGGTTGCAACGTGGGATGCTGAGTTTTACGTTAAGATTGATGATGATGTTCATGTCAACCTTGGTAACAAACTATGTTTCTACCATTTTTTTTAATTCTCTTCTCTTTGGATTAAAATGTTGAATATCTTTTTGTAACTTAAAATGTTGAATATCTTTCTTTGCATTTTTAGGTATGCTTGCTTCCACATTAGCTCTTCACCGTCATAAACCGAGGGTCTACATTGGATGTATGAAGTCCGGACCTGTTCTTACTAAAAAGTAATAATCTCATTTTTCTTTTACAATTTTATATACCATCTATTTGGATGTTAAAGCAATTTTTTTTTCTTTTTAAAATATGCAGGACGGCCAAGTATCGTGAACCCGAGTTTTGGAAATTTGGAGAGGAAGGTAACAAATATTTTCGACATGCTACAGGACAAATCTATGCCATCTCAAAGGATCTTGCCACATACATATCTAACAATCAGTAAGTGACTAAGTAGGTGTTCTTTAATCATCAATAAATGAAAATACCTTTTACCAAGGAAAATGGTTATTATCCAAGCATATATATGACATTTGATTTGATGTTTTACTTTGCAGGCCAATTTTGCACAAGTATGCAAATGAAGATGTGACAATAGGGTCATGGTTCATTGGGCTTGAGGTTGAGCATATTGATGATGGTAATTTCTGCTGTAGTACTCCAGGTAAAAAGCTATGTACTTATATTTTTTGTATGCTTAAAGAAGTTAGTAAAGAATTTTTTTTCTCATGTAGTTTCTCTTTCTTTTGTTTATTTGTTTCTCTCTTTCCCAAAGAATGTCAACTGAAGGCCGAGGCTGGAGAAGTGTGTGTGGCGTCATTTGATTGGGCGTGCAGTGGGGTATGCAAATCAGTCAGTAGAATGTGGATGGTTCATATGATCTGTGGTGAAGATAATAAAGCAGTGTGGGATGCAAATTATAACTCTCTTAGATAAGAGAAAGAGCCAAGAGGAGATGAACATTTTAATTTGTAAAGAACCAAAATGAATACAAATCCCCTTACTGTGTATGTAGAATAAGCTGCGCAAAACCTTTCGTTCAATTCTTTTTGAATTGGAAAATAAAAAGAAAGACAAATGGTGAAACTTTTAATTTTATAGATGCATGAGTGTAAAATGTGCTTATTATGAAATCATGCCTAATATGAAAAAACTATTCTTAACTGTGATGGTTTAAAATTTTGTTTAGAAACTTAGCGTTTTATCTATATAGAAACTAATGGTCAAAGAGCCCTGAGTTTCTACTCTTTAGGTATCAACATTTAATGTTTTACTTTGAAGGCCAATTTATCACAAGTATCCAAATGAAGATGTTAAACTGATATATTAGCATGATCACGAGATATATTAAGTTTGATTATCAGATATTTGACACATGCACATAAAAGTTATTTTTACATGAAATGCTGATATAATGATAATATAATTCTTTTGAAAATAATAATAATAATAATAATAATAATAATTTTTTTGAAAAGCGGCGACAATGGTAGATGCTCTCGATCAATATTCAGTCCAAGTTAATCGTGTTTTCGAAAACATGATAACTATGTTTATATAGAGTACTTCCTTCGTTTCTAAAGATCCATGTTTAATTTTTTCTTAAATACTTTTTTTTACATTTTAAATTAAATTAACAATAAATTTTTAATTTTTAAAATATAATTATGTATTGAAATTTTATTGGTTAAAAATTGTGAAAAAATAAATAATTAGATTTATCGGTAATTAAATTTTATATAATTTCTTAAGAAGTGTGCAGTTTTTAAAACAAGTACAACTTTTTGGAAAAGAGAGTAGAATATTTAAAAGACCTTTCAGCACGTGTAAAATAACAAACTCAAAAGGGTCAACTGGAACTAAAAATCTAGTTAATGTCAATTATATACTCTTTCCGTTTCAAATTACTTGTTATTGTAGAGCAAAATATTTGTTTCAAAATAAGTATCGTTTTCGGTTTTTAATGTAAAATTTATTGACAATATTCTCTATTCTATTTTTCTGTTAGCTGAAATATGATTATGTGTATTAGTAATAGTGTTTTTATTTTGAAAATATGTAAAATTAAATATTTTCTTAATATGTGTGTATAAACTCAGAACGACAACTAATTTGAAACGGAGAAAATACTTATTTAAACAAAATAAACTAAAAATTTAAAATAAATATCCGCCCGATTGAGCGGGTCAAGATCTAGTTAACATTAATTAAATACTTATTTAATACATGATTACCTCAAAAGGGTTTAAACCCAAAGCTTAATTCGAAAGGTCTAAATTCTTTTGGACTATTTCGGGTACGAGTTTCGACCTTAATCGACATTCTAGTTTTATCTAGTTATCTCACGAGTTTGACCTTAATCTACATTTCTAGTTTTATCTAGTTACATCAAGAGTGGTTTGTTTTATTATTGTAGAAGTTCCGGACTTTGAATCCACAAATCACAGGAAATTATAGCCTTTAAAAGCAGCTCCAGTATTTCTGAAAATATATACAAAATTTAAACCAGCCTCTTTTTCTCTTTTCAATTGCGGCCTTAACTGAATATGTGAATCATACCCGCTTTGTGTATATGTGCTCATGCCTTGTATTGGTAAATAGACCAAAAGATGGGTCAGCTACTCGTATCTCTCAAGACCAGTGTAAGTGGATTTTTTGTTCTATAAGCATAGTAACGACTAACGAGTTTGCCCCCAATAATCCATAGTCACTATCATATCCGGTTCATATCTCATTGTAACATATAAACACAAATTAATTTCAAGAAACGTATTTCAACGAGTCATAGTCTTTTGTCGTATGATAACATCGCGTGACAAACGTTTCCCCCGAGAATGACCTCAAATTTGCAGCGAAGCCTATAAATATTGACTGCCTTTGACAGTACTTGAAGAATTCTTTTTTGATTGGGACATATTATATTCTCACCTTTTGCTTTGTCTTTTATTTCACGTTTTATAAATAAGATACAAACTATTTAGTTCAAAATATTAGGATAGACAAAGTTGTCTATATCTATGTAAGTTTGTTCATATATTTTGAATTGGTTGAAAGGCCCTTACCATTTATTTTAATTAATATTAAAAGTGCTTTAGAAAATCATCACGAATCTAATTAAGATGTCACGGTCTAGACTATATGTGGTAGTATTAGGATACCAGAAAAATAATTATGCTTGAACGATGTAGCTGTTTGTCTATCTAGCAAAATTTATTTATTTCTAACCTATATTACATGTATACATTTTTTACAGAGTAGATAAAAACTTTTGTCATTTATTTTTTGTTTAACATGTGATTATGCAAAATTGATTTTATATCTTTCGGTTTGCAATATGAATAACAGTTTTCTTTTTCAAATTTAAGCTGTCTAAAACACAAGGAAATAACAAAATTTCACCCGAAAAAAAGAAGGATAAACAGTAACAGTATTACTCTTCAACTAATCCTGAAACAATAAAGCAAATCTCTTGAAATAGTAAAATATGTAAACTAATTTAATATATAAATCACCGAGAGCAGCCCAAAAGCTTTAATCAAACCTATCGATCTTGTTACAAATTCCCAATCATAATCAAAGAAGGAATCTTAAACGCGTTAACGAATTTTGCAATCATGGTGGGACAAGTTTTGGCTAAAAGATACAGTGTTCTCATGATGATCATGTTTTTCTTGGTATTATTTATGGGACATGTATCTAATGCAAATACTGCAGATTGTCTCAAAAATTGTCAGAAACAATGCATGAAAGAGACCAAAGATGCGCCTACTGATGTATGCGAAAATGCTTGCAAGAAATTGTGCAATGAACTTCGGTTCAGTCAAGCACAATATATCAGTTCTAATACTGAATACAAACCTATCGCGTGTAGAGTGATGAACTGGGGATGCCCTTAACTCATTTCTTTGCTGAAACAAATATCATTTTATCAGTTTTTTTTTAATTGAATTTTAACAGTATTGTTAGTATACAACCATGTATTTCTTATTATCACATTGAATCTCTTCTATAACAAAGCCTTTGATGTTCCTATGCAATTAAGTTGTACTATTTTTTATGTTTTATTTTGATATTTTGGAAAATATTTATTTTATAATGTGTGTTAAATTTAGCTTTCATGAATTTTTAACATTAATTATAATCAATTAAATTGTTATCCAAAGGGTAAATGACATATTTTTCCATCAGAAATATTATATAACAATAATTACACACAAACTTTTAACCTCGTTTAAATTCCACATATGTGAACTTTGTTTGACCTATTAGTCTGTAATTTGAAAGATCAGAATCCGAATCTCTTTTAAGTAATAAATAAAACCGGCACGGAGCCGATAACATTACTGCGATGAAGTTCTTGTAGTATTTCATAAAAATTTTAATGTGTTGAGATAGCCTCTCAATACGATCATCACAAAGCTATATCAAACTTCCGGATGTGAAATATCATTGGAAATGTCTGTTTCATACAAATATGATAATATTTTTAATTAAAAAAACACACACAATTTTTGGTTTGATAACTGCTCGTGTGAACAACAGCACCCGGTCTCAAACAGTATTATTTGAGAAAATCTCTAAAAGAGTGTTCATCGAAATATACGTTTCCAATTATTTTCATGTCGGGAGGTAATCTCTTAGCATTCAATTAGCCCTTTAATAAGAGTTTGATGCTATGTTTCCGTTACTTTGTTCTTTTATGGAATCACAGGCGAGAAAACAAAAACAGTACAATCATTTTACAACTGAAATATAAATTAGTGTGTTATTTTGTAACTAGATTAATTAGGCCACGTTTTCATTCCCCATGGATCGATAGAAATGTTAAATTAGCATATTCTTTTCTGTTAAGTCTACCGCAATTCAAGAGCGTCGACTTCTCTTGCACAGCAACATACAACAGACACAAGAATGCGGAACTGATGGTTTGGACTTGAAGAACAGAACCATAACAGGGGAAGAAAAGAAGCATTTGCGTTTGTAAAGAAATGAAATAAGACAGAAGCACACACACAATTTTAACCGGTTTACTCCCGTTAACTAGGATAGTTACATCTGGCCGAGACTTTGCTCGGAATCCACTAGAATCAATGATTACAACAAGGAGATATAAGTGACTTGCCTAATACCTTTTACTAGTACTTAGACTCACTATGTAATTCTCCTTGTAACTTGAGAACACGATGTATACAAATTTATACTAATATCAATCTTTTTTTTTATCACTCTCTCTCTTGTTCTCACTCTATCTCATTAACCCAATGCCGTTATATATAGATGATGCATTAGGTTTACTCGTGCTGTTGGTCTCCATGGTGTCGTGTATCGAGCCGTTGCAGACGCTCTGTGATCTTATCCCCATTGCAAGGATTCTTACTTTATTGACAAAGACCTTGCACGCTGAATAGCTGGTTTCTCTTCATTGTTTTGCCAAAAGCATAACAACCATTCAAGTGGTCCATATAAAGCAGACTTACTTTAGTCTTGATTTACTTGTACTGCGGTAAGTCTTGAATCACCATTTGCCTTTAGGATTTAAAAAACGTTGCTTGATCATCACGGTAACATCTTCACATTTTCTGTAAACACCAATGCTTTAGTAAAAAAAAATTGTTTTCCAAAGATAGTTTCAGAATTTTATAAAGAGAAAAATAAACAAAAATTAATATGTAAAAAAATTCAATATAATGTTTTCAGTAAAATTCACAGCTTACCAATTTTCAGGATACGTTTAGACATATATACCAAAAATTACCCTTTATAAACCAGTAACTTAAAATAGTTACCAAATTTGTCAGCTAAATAACATAGTAAAACGTAAATGTTATTATATTATAATAAATACTCTCTCCCTTTCAAATTAAATATCGTTATAGAGCAAAATTTTTATTTCAAAATAAATGTCGTTTTATGATTTCAATGCAAAATTTATTGACTTTTTATTTTAAACTATTTTTCTATTGGTTGAAATCTGGTTAGGTGTATTGGTAATGATGTTTTTATCTAGTAAATATACAAACTTAAATGTTTTATTAATATGTATGTCGAAATTTAGAATTACAAGTAAAATGAAACGGAAGGAGTATATAATTAGAAAACGCCACATAAATCTTTCTCCGCCACTTAACTACACTAATACATCTTCTTGATAATGCATGTATTAGAAAGTATTAAAACAACTGTTAAACAGACTGAGCCCTTTCTTCTTCTTCTTTTATCTAAACTATTAAAAGTGAAGTACAAATAATACTTAACCCTTAGTTTTGCACAATAATTACAAAGGATTGCCATTAACCTTTAATATAGAGATTTTAGAATATTAATTAATCAGCTACATTTAATTATAGACTAAACAAATATCTTTAGCATATATACTGTTACCTAAAAGTTGGGTTCCTCTTAACAATAAAAGGAATGTATAAAAAAATTATTAGAAAATGTATTTAGTTTTCTTCACGTTGAAATCACAACGAAAACATATGTTGACATGTTGTTAATATTTTTTATTAAACCTATCCCACTCAGATCAAAAAATATATATATCACATGCCTTTTTTTGGAACCACATCATTATTCACAAAACAACCTAAATATGTCTAATTTTGAGTCTATTAGATAAGCACACTAATTTATTTATAAATATTTTAACCATTTAATCTGGAAACTTATGTTAATTGGCTATTTCTAATTTATACTTTATTTCATTAATGGTTCATTTATTCACTTACAAAATTGATCTTTTAATATTTTAATGCCTAAAACAACATTATAATCTAAATCAAAACGGAGGGAATATATATATATTTTATTTGTTTTTTTATTTATATTCATGTTTATATATATATATATATTTGTTGTTTTGATTTATATTCATGTTTCTATATATATATATATATAATAAAATAACACTTGCCTATTCTAAGTGATTTTTACAGATTTTCATTATTTTAATCAATTATAATCATTTCATTTATTATTTTTACTAAAAAATTGACATCATTTATTACAGAAATACAAAACAAAATTTGTTTGTTTTCAATTATTTTTTTAATTTTTACATTCATTTCTCACCTATTTAACTATTTCATTAATTATATTTACTATAATATATTGGCAGTATTTATTTTACATATTAACTATAATAATCAACATATTTAAAAGAAATTACTTTATTTGTGACAAGAATTTAAAATGGCTAACAAACTATCTTTTATTTGCGTTATGCTTACATAAGCAGTTAGACATAACATTCTGTATCTATTCAGTTATAAGTTATTTCTTTTGGGTATCAGTTTTTTTGAGTTTGGATTCATTCGGGCATTGCAAATTTTATGTGGGTTTTGAATCGGGTTTTCCTGAATCCAGATGAATTCGGTTATGATATATAGAAACCTACAAATATTCAAAAACTAATGTATTTAAAACCGGTTCGAAAATTTGTACCATAAATAACAATATTAACCGATTCATTTTGGGTATTTTAAATTCAAACTAAACTTAACCTAAAAATAACAAAATAACTAAAAGTAACCATATTACCTATTTGATTCAGGTTTGATTATGATGTATAGAATTCTAAAACTATTTAAATACTTATACAATTAACTATATTATAATACGTATAAATATATAATACTAATTATGAAAAACAATTATCAATTTATAAAAATGTGAAAATTAACACCCGCACGGGTGTGCGGGTTAAGTATCTAGTTTTATTTATTATAAACAAAGCATTTTTTCTTAATCTTCTTATTTTATTACTTTCCAAACACTCTTTACTTAATTAAATTTGGTGATAAGTGAAATAAAAAACCAATGAGAGAAGAGCAGTGGGGTTAGTTTGACTGGCCCCTAGCCAATGAAATCAGCCAATGGGAGATAGAGAGATTAGGGACCTCGTAAGAACCGCCTCATTCGCCATTTGTATCATCGCTCTATAAAAATCCCTTAGCCATCAACCTCTCTCTGCATTCAACAAATCACTCAAATATATTTTCCTAAAGAACCAAGAAAAAGTCGGCAGAGAAACAATGGAACGTGGAGCACCTCTCTCTCACTACCAACTTCCCAACTCCAACTCTGGTAATCAAATAAGAAGTGCCTATATATATATTCACGTGCATGCATGTCTTTTGAGATTTTTCTGTCTTTAGAAGAAAGAAGTAGATATTGTTGTCTTCTTGATATAATAGAGATTTGTGTGTCTTAAAAATCGTTTGAATTTCTATATCTTAAAATCGTTGGAACTTTTAATAGGTTTGAGGAAGATGCTTATATATATACGCATGCATGCATGAATGAATTTGATATATGTATATGTCTCTTTGCATATTCGTATATACATCCGAGCATGAACCAAATTAAGCTTCATTCAGATATTTCATGCATGCTATGTATTTTTAACATCCTTTAATGGCGGATCATATATGTCTCTATTGAATGTACCGGTGCATGCACAAGGAATGTTTTGAGTCTCACTTTTTTCCTATTTACCTTAGTAATAAAGAAGCACTCAAAATCGAAGTTAGTTTCTTTGCTGTAACGTCTGAGTTTTGTTTTTTTCTTTTCTTTTCTTTTCAAAACGAGAGTCTCGTTTCTCCACCTTTATTTGGAACTATCCTAATGTAAATTATCTAAATACTATTTTCAGCCAAAAAGAAAATCAGTACTACATACACTTGCTAATGCCTTTAATTAACAAATATACGTACTCAAATCAAGACTTTCAATTATACGTCGTTCATTCTACAAACTCATTGCTTTTGGCATGTTAACACCGGCATTAACTTCTTTTGGGTATCAAACTACCGCCATTAATTGTATTCTTGTAATTTTCTTAGTTAACCATTGGGAACCTTTATATGACTTTATTTCGAGAAGAGCAAAGATCCTTTTGACTTTTTCGTTCTATAAATATGAACATAATTTTTTTTTATTGGTCTGTCACTAGGCACGTGTCTTCACTTGATAGTCCTCGTTTTTTACTATTTGCAAAAAAAAACTTTAATTTTTTTTTAACTTTAATTTTCTCTCGACTTGCTTTTTTTTTTCACTTTAATTTATTCATGAAACAGGATTGAATATGGACCAGCATAATAACTCAATCCCGGCAGCGACCGGCAACATCATTGCCTGCGACGACGACAAGAACAAGGTTATCGTTCAGCAGCAACAACCATGCATGGCTCGTGAACAAGACCAATACATGCCAATCGCTAACGTCATAAGGATCATGCGTAGGACCTTACCGCCGCACGCCAAAATCTCTGATGACGCCAAAGAAACGATCCAAGAATGCGTCTCCGAGTACATCAGCTTCGTGACCGGTGAAGCCAACGAGCGTTGCCAACGTGAGCAACGTAAGACCATAACTGCTGAAGACATCCTTTGGGCTATGAGCAAGCTTGGTTTTGATGACTACGTTGGACCACTAAACGTGTTCATTAACCGGTACCGTGAGTTCGAAACTGATCGTGGGTGTTCACTCAGAGGTGAGTCATCGTCGTTTAAACCGACCTTTGGAGGAAGTGGTTTCGGTTTTCACGGCCCTTCTCAAGGCCCACATCCTCTTGGTCCTTATGGTTACGGTATGTTGGATCAGTCTATGGTTATGGGTGGTGGTCGGTACTACCAAAACGGATCGGGTCAGGATGGATCCGGTGGTGGTGGTGGTGGATCTTCGTCTTCTATGAATGGGATGCCGGTTTTTGACCAGTATGGTCAGTATAAGTGAAGATAACAATTTCATTATTTTCTGCATTCATGTTGTATGTTAATGTTTTGAATAGATAATTTATGTCTTATCAAACATATCTATTTGTTTGCGTCCTTACAATATGTTGATTTTCAAACTTCTATTTCAACATTTATGTGAATTAATTTATATATGCAAATGAAGAATTCAATTGGCAAGACATAAAAATTCATTGTATCAAAGAAATTTAGTGATGCGAAGCCCAATGGCAATGAGAGAGACTCACGAGAGCGTTTTTTCCGGTTTAGTAGTGAACCGATATTTCATAAAACCATCTCTACGGTGACTAAGAGGTCGGTTTCTCCTTTCGTCCAGCCAGTCATCAACTCTCGCTTTGAAACTTTATCTAAGCTAATACTATACGGTCATTATAAACCACGGATCACGGTGAAATTTAACCACGGTTAAGTTAGATAAACCTATGCAGCCACGCTCACAAGAAGTCAAGAAGTTAAAAAGAAAAAAAGAAACCCACACACTCTATAACGTTCTGTGTACTATCACCCTTTTTTCTTGTTTTTTCTCTCTTCAAGATTCGATCACAATGGAGGAAGAACGTAGAGAGCTTCGTCGTTTGATCCCTCGTCAACTCTTAGCGACCCTGCTCGGCCTTTACACAATCTACAACGAAGGAGACGAATCTGGTTTCGACCTCTCACCACTTCCAACCTCTGCAACGGGACGCGTTTTGTTCGCTTGTGCGTCGGAGTCGAACACGTTAGCTCGTATGTGCTTTATGATGGTGATCTTCAGAATCACTGTAACGCCGGTGGTGCTGGAACGCCTGAGGAGGACAAGAGAGTCGTGTGATGCCAACCTTGTGCTCGGTTCTATCTTGCTCCTGATCTCGCTCGCTTTCTCCGCGTATCTTCGCTGAGTGTGGGAGTGTACTTTTCTTCGTCATCATGAGAATATGCCTTTCTATATGGAACTACGTCGTTTAATGTGGTCACCGTCCATGATTACACACTACAAAAACCCCTCTTTCTTGAGTTTCTTTTGACGTTTTCTTTGTTGTTTTCTTTGTTGTTTTCTTGGCTTTTTCTTGTTGTTTTTGTTGGTTGAACATGATTTGCTTAGTAACAAATTGATATCGGAGTATTAGCTACAAGGTTTATCCGTCCATAAATTAAATGTTGGTTTCACAATTTGCCTTAGGAGAAGGCCTCGTTGTAAGGGACCTTGATAATGTAGTGAACCCTTTATCTGACTTGGTTATCTGAATCAGCCAGACGAGTGTCAATATAAGTTGTCAACGGAACCAAGAGCAAGAGAGGCTTGCTAATAGAAATTAACACTAGTGTGATTAGTACGTAAATTTATTTATTAGAATACTTGTTAAGATTATTTGGTAATGCTACTTCTTTAAAGGCCCACTGGTGTTTTCAGCCCAGTAAACAATTTGTTAAAATTGACGGGATGAGGTAACTCTATTGGTTAGAGCTTTAGGGGCTAATTGTCATCCTCCCGAGTTCGACGCCAGCCGGAAGCGAACTACTATTTCCATGTCACTATTAGTGGTACTGGGCTTCGGCCCAGGTTAATACCCTCCCGGGTGAAGTGGACCGCTGCCTGACCGGACCCAGGGAATGATCTGCGAAGCGGAGAACCCTGGATTATCAAAAAAAAAAACAAACAATTTATTAAACCAAATGATCAATTTCCGGTTAAGCAGTAAACCGGTATTTTTTTTTTTTTTTTTTTTTTTGAAACACAGTAAACCGGTATTTAATAAAACCATTTCTACGCTGACCAAGAGGTCCGTCCAAGCCTGTCTAGTAATCACCTCTCGCTTTGAAACTTTACGGTTATTATAAACCATGATGCACGGTTAAATTTAACCAAGGTTAGGTTAGATAAACCCAAGTAGCCACGCTCATATAAACCCTCCGTACTACGGAAACTCCTCCAGCAAACTCCATTCTCGTTTTGGTTTCTTTCTTTTCTCTCTCTCTCTCTGCAAAGATTCGATTACCAATGGATGAACGTCATGAGCGTCGTCCTGGTTTAATCCCTCGTCTACTCGTTGCAGCCGTGCTCTCCGTATTCACAGACTACATCGAACGCGACCTAATATCAGATCCTCCGAAGACGGGACGCGCATTCACTTGTGCATGGAAGTTCAACAAGTTAGCTGATATGTGTTTTATGCTGGTTGTCATCAGAATCGCTATAACCCCCACGGTGATGGAACGCTTGCGAAGAACAAGAGAGGCTTGCGACACATATCTTCTTATCGGTTCTATCTCCCTCTCCCTATCGCTTGCATTCTCCGCTTATCTTCGCTGGTTCGTCTGAGTCATCTTGAGAAATCTTTTTTTCTCTGTGAACTACGTCGTTTAATGTGGTCATCCTCGCCTACAAAACTCTCTTTCTCGCGTTTCTTTTTTTTCTTTGTTTCATTGGTTGAACATGATTTGCTTAAGAAACACGTTACATGGTTTATCCGTCTTTCATATACAAATAAAATGTTCGTTTAAGTTTCAGATCGTAGCTCGTATTAATTACTTTCGTTGGTTGGACGACATGATATAAAAGTACTTTTTGCAAGATCTATATCCGTCGTTGAAGTTTCAGATCATAGCTCTTTATTTGCCTTTTTTGAGAAGGCATCGTTGTATAATGCAGTGAGCCCTTCGGTGTGATGCAAAATCTCCGTCACTTGATTCTTTGAATCAGCCTGACGTTAAGTGTAAAGACCAAGATACCCTTAGTATAAGATGTCAGATGAGACTCTCTTGCGTCGTGACTTCATTTCCATAAAAACTTGCTTATATGTATAAAGTTATAACTGAACCAAGAGCAAGAGGTCCAGCTGAATTGGTAACAGTTGTTATTTCATGAGTGTTTAGAAAGAAAAAAAACCCATGAATATAGCTAGATATAGTCTTTTGTGATGTGTAGTCAGTCATTATATAAAATCTCAATATTACTAAACCATGTTAATATATTTTCTTTCATAAAACAAATTTCACCATAACCAATCTCAGTCGTTCGTCCCTCTTCAGCCACTCGCTTTGAAACTTGCTTAACTGATGCCGTTAGAGTACGGCAGGCACGGTAGTTGGTAAAATTTAACCATTACGATAAACTATATGTTAACGAAACCTATATGTTTATCATCTGTTTTTACTGCAAAGTGAGATACGGGCAACGTCAACATATCTCGTTTACATTGTAGCTGCATAACATATATAAATGATTAATCTATGTAACATGTTAGAGTAAGATGTATACGAAGTAATGAACCAAGGAAAATAACAAAAGTAGTCTCCGTTAGTTCTCACTAGTCTAACAAACTTAGACCGTTAAGGAAAATGCCAAAGCGAACCATTGTACTAGCTTAGATGCTTAACCGTGGTTAGGTTAGATAAACCTTCATGCTCTGCTGATAAAATTAAACCCCCTCCCTTACTTCCTCTTTAACCGATCTTTTAAGTTTCCTTTTTCTCAAAAAGACCAAAAATGGATAGAGGAGTTCTCGAGGTACATGACGAGCTTCGCCGAGTAACCGACCGTTTCTACGTAGCAGTCTTGCTCGACATCGTCACAAGATCCTGCGGACGACGTTTTGGTTTGGACCAGACGGAAACGAAGGACGGACACGTGGCAGCCTACTGGGCGAAGGAGTTCAACCTGTTAGCTCATCTATGTTTTCTGACTGTGATGATCGGGATCGTTCGAGTGCCGGCGGTGGTGGAGCGGATGAGAAGAGTGCGAGCAGACGCAGACGTGAGGTTGGGGCTCGGGATCGTATGCTTGTCCATCTCCTTGTCTTTCTTGGCTTATCTTCGCTGGTTAGTGTGAGTCTATTCCATTCCACGTCATCAGAATCTTCATCTCCTCCTTCCCGTTGTCGTTTACTGAGGTCATTGATGTATTAGAGAGAGTCTCTCTTTATGTTTTTCTTTCTTTGGTTTTAATTAGCATATGATACTTTGAAACCCGGTTACAAAGAGTCTGCGTTGTCTTTTTTTTATTTCATTTTGGCAGAATCATCAAAAAGCTTTCTTCTTTGTTCTGAAATAAGTTTTGATCATAATAAATGTAACAACAAAGTCAGTCTTTACTGGAAAAGAAAAACTTTAAAGAAGATTTTAGGCCAAAAAACAATTATTTAAACTTAGTGTATGTTTCAACTTCAAGAACATCCACCGCCACATTGTGATATACTAGAGTGGACTGGTTTTATTGATTTTAGGCTTTTCTTTGTTGTTTTTCGCTTTTTCTTGATGTTTTTGTTGGTTGAACATGATTTCCTTAATAACAAATTGATATCGGAGTACTAGTTACAAGGTTTATCCGTCCATAAATAAAATGTTGGTTTCAGATTTGCCTTAAGAGAAGGCCTCGTTGTAAGCTGCTCTAGATAAAATGCTTTAAAGGTAAGGTTTTTGTTGCAATAAAAAAAAGTAGAGGATTTGATACAACTAACTGTTCAGCACATAGGGTGAGTGACTAATATTTTATATGAAGCCTACTCTTTTAACAATTTTTCAGAAAGAATCAGTTTGGGGGACTTGGATCGTTTTATATTTGTCCTATTCCAGTTGGCTGTAGACATGGAACGTAAGTAGAAACTTTTTTGAACAATGACACTAACTATGATTCATGAGAGGTACTTGTTAGGAATTTGGGCCATGCATAGTGTTCAACCAAATGATCAAATTCCGGTTTGAGTAGTGGACCGGTATTTAATAAAACCATTTCTACGGTGACCAAGACGTCCGTCCAATTTGTCCTTCCGTCCAGACTGACTGGTCAGTGGTCAATGGTCATTATCACCTTTCGCTTTTGAAACTTTTACGGGTATTATAAACCATGACGCACGGTTAAATTTAACCAAGGTTAGGTTAGATAAACCCACGTAGCCAACGCTCATAATAAACCCTTCACTCTTTAAACGTCCTACGAAACTCCATTCTCTCTCTCTCTCTCTCTCACACACAATGGATGAACGTCAAGAGCTTCGTCGTTTAATCCACCGTTACCTCGTTGCAACCGTGCTCATCATTTTCACAGTCTACATCGAAGGCGACGACGACCTGAAACCTGCAGATCCGAAGTCGGGAAGAAGCGCACTCGCTTGTGCATCGTGGGTGTGCAAAATGTTAGCTGAAATGTGTTTTACGATGGTGGCCGTCAGAATCGTTAGAACGCCTGTGGTGATGGAACGCATGCGAAAAAGCAGAGAGGCTTGCGACGTTTACCTTTCTCTCGGTTCTATCTACCTCTTGTCCTCCCTCGCTCTTTCCGCGTTCGCTGCTGAGTCCTTTTCTACGTCTCCCCTTTCTCTTTGGAACTACGTCGTTTAGTGTCGTCCATGATTACAAAAATTTTTTTTCTTTCTTAGCTTTTCTCCATCGTTTCTTGGCATTTTCTAGTTGTTTCGTTGGTTGTTTTGTTTGAGGTTTGTCAGTCCGGTCCTTCATATGTAAATAAAATGTTGGTTTAAGTTTCAGATCGTACGTATCTCATATCAGTTTCGTTGGCATGATGAACATGATTTGGTTTAATCAGAGTATTTTTTTAAAAAGAATATCTGTTTCAGATCATAGCTTTGCTTTAAGACAAGGCAATCGTTGTATAATAATTGCCTTCATCTAACCGGTGTTACATATCATATCTCGTTTACATTGTAGTGTTACATAACATGCATATCATCCGCTATGTAACATGTTACAGTAAGATGTATATGGGACCACAAACTGGCGGTCAATAACTTAATAAATGAAGTAATGAACCAATTAAGGAAACTACACAGTTGTCCCTTTCACGGTCACGAAAGTAGTCTTGACTAACGTACGCCGTTAAGGAAATGCCAAATTGGCTATTTGTGAACCATTGTACTAGCTAGCTGTTTTTAACCATGGTTAGGTTAGATAAACCCTTCATGCTCTGCTCAGTTCATTCCACACGTTATCTTAATGTTTTTCTTTTTTTCCTTCTGTGGTTAAAACAAAGTTTTTATTTTTTGCGCAAATCATTAAAAAGCTTTGTTCTTTGTTCTCTCAACACACACATCCGGACTAATCACGTTCTCGAACAAGTTTTGATAATAACAAAAAAAGTCTTTACTGGAAAAGAAACTGTAAAGAAGACTTTTAGGAAATGGAATCGGTGTCTGCGTTGTTATTGTTTATTTCGGCGTTTTGAGAGTCTTGGAGCAACTTCTTTTGGTGTTCAGCGTGTTCTCTCTCGCACTGAGTCACGCCGATGATGATGTCCAGCATGGTTCCGGTTGTGCCGAAGAACACGAGTGGGCCTAGAGACTTGCGTTTTATTCCCACCGGAATAGCAACCAATGCGCCGAGCACTGAGAACACCCACGTCCCTAGTGCACTGCACCACCCAGAAGACCAATTATTTAAACTGTGTGTATGTTTCAACTTCAAGAACAACAACCACCACACCGTGATATACAAGAAGATGATATAAAAAAATGGTGGTGTGCTTTAAGCAATGGTAGTATGAACAAGACTAGAGTGGACTTACGTAACTAACGACTCAATGATAAAGCTATGATTCCTAAATCACAAGAAACAACATCATAATCAAGAAAGCAAACACTGAAACTGTGTTCCTCTTTCTTTCTAATGATTAGCAAACAATAGCAGTACTTATATTATACAAGTAGATGGATGCTTGATCAGCATGTGGTGGTTTAAGCAACGATGGTATAACCAATTGAACAAAACAAGAGTGGCTAACATAACTAAAGACTAAATTATAAAAGCTACGATTCGTTAAAACTCAAGAAACAAACATCAGAATCAAGAATACACACACTGAAACTGTGTGTTCATCACTCTCTTTTCTAATGATTAGCAAACAATCAAACTCTATCGTTGCTGTAATTAAGCATAAAAGGTAAGAAACTCACTTGGAGACAGTGCACTCCTCGAGGTGCTTCTCATTCCCTTGAGCTCCCATCTTACAAGAGATGTTAATGTTTCCCACCTGACATAAGTCAGACAAGACACACTCAAAAAAGTACTCTTTTTCACAAACTGAAAACATCCCTACATTTTCGATTGGTGAAGCCAAAGAAAGCTTTCATCTTTGGCCCCAAAAAAGTGAAACTAAGCGAGGATTATTGAACAAGTTTCAAACTTTCTAACGAATCAGCCATCATCATAGTAGCTCGCAATGTAACATACAGTTTCTGGGAAGATGAACAAACACAATCACCCAAGAACACGATAAAACCCAGAACATAAACAAAATCAAATACATCATGAATCCGATTTTTTTTTTAAAAAACGTAGATGAAGCAAAGTACCTTTTCTCGATTCGACTTGGAGAGAAACTCTGAACGAAAGGGACAAAAAAAAAAAGAGAAGTCAAGCTTCGATGATAAATCTAAGTCGGGTCGGGTAAAACCCGAGGAGTGACTTAATTGGGTCACATAAGTTCTGTTAACCGGAAAGTAACCGAACCGGAATCATACAGCTTGTTGTGGTTGGTTTTACAACTTCTACAGCACAAAAAATTGACATGAGACGGATCCATACTAATAAAATATTGAGATCTAACCCAAAAATCACTCAAACTATGGCCTCATGTTGGGCTCTAAATAAAATGGGCCGGATTCATCTAAAGTTACTTTCTTTGTTGAAGTTGTTTGCAAGTTGGTGATAGAGAGCTTGATTGGTACCGTAGTTAGATGGGCTGAAAGCTCTCTTATATCCAATCACAATAATAATTAAAGCATATGAAATAGCATTGGCGGCTTCTATCTGCTCCATTTGATAATGCTCTTTAATGAAGCTTTTAAAGGAGCATTCTACCCTAATAATTGATAATTACCAAAATACCCTAACATATTTAACTAAAATTTGCGAAGATAATTCCATAATATTTTCAAAATCCTAATCATAACTGTTACGTAAATTTTGTTATAAAAAGACGAAATCAAAGATCTGTGCTCGGCCAAAAAAAAAGCCGTCAAGAACTTCAAATTGAAAGTAAGGCATGTTGTTGTTTTTAGCTTATATAATTCATTGATCATATATGATTATTATTCACTCAAAACTTGTGTTTTACATGAGAAGGTAGCTGTGCTAGTTTTTTTCTAACGTAGAACAATGATTTTCATTAGTCATTAGTTCATGTGGTTGCTTTCTAACATGTTATTTTATTAATTTTCACGATGAACTTGTGTTATTTTTCTTGTTTCTTATATTTTAAAGCACATTAAAATATAATAGTTTTGTATAATTTATGAAAAACAGAAACGATGTCGAACCCACAAGATCCTACGCAACCATCGAGTAAGCAACCAACGAGTAAGGTATGAATACATATATACATTAAATTGATGTTACGTTGTTCTTTGATTGCTGTTTGTTTGTAATTATATATATTGCTTCTCTGGATTTTTAGCCAAAATTTATTTGGACACATGAGATGAGTCATGAGATGTTAGTATTAGCTAATGGTGAAAAAGACAAAGGACATTGGAAAGGCACATGTTTTAATGAAATGGGAAGACAAAACATTCGAGCAGGATTTTTGACCAGGTTTGATTTGAATATACCATGGGGGAAATTCAAAAGTCGCCTTGAACATCTACGAAGGCAGTATGATATATATAAACGTGTCACAAAGAATGCGACTAGGTTAGGTTTCACTGAATTTGGTGAGATTGATATGAGTGCAGATTGGTGGGATCAGCTAATTAAGGTACTTTTTAATAAGCTCTAATTACTGGTTCATTTTTTTTTTTTACAATTTTTAATCAACTTAAAACATTTATGTTCATTGTAAGCATGTCCAGAAGCCACGAAACTCCGTGTCCATCCGTTGCGTGATATTCCACTCCTTGATTCTTTATACCTTAAAGTTACAATCTCGGTTAGTGAAGGTTGGCAACATCAAGAAGGACCGAGCCAACTGCCTCAGCGTATAGAATCTGAAGAAGAATATGACGAGATATCATCTCCAATCAATATGCCTGAAGATAATCAAAAGACTCACCAGGCGCATAGTTCCAAAAGAGCACATCAAGAAAAAATCTCCAGAATAAGATCTTCTCGGAAAAAGCCCAATTTAGATCATTGGGACCGTATCACAAGTACGTTAGAAAATCAAGAGAGGTTTTGGTCAGCAGGTCGACAAACATTTGACTCCTTTAACCCATTTAATACTGCTATATGCACAGAGGAGTTGTTGAAGCTGTCTACCCTAGACCAAGAAAGTGAGCTGTACTGGGCATCTCTTGATTACCTAGCTAGCAACGAGAATGGACGTCAAATCTTTATGACGTTACCGAATGAGAAACAAAAAATAAAGTATCTCGAAAGGGTTACTGGAAAAATGAACTAGATGCTTTATATTTTCTTTGTGTTTTAAGCTTGGGTGTTTGCTTTGGATTTATGAATTTAAATTGGTGTTTGCTTTGGATTTATGAATTTAAATGTGTATCATATGACGTGGTGTTTTTCTGAATTTATATGAGTTTTTTTGCTTTAATTTGGATGTTTGCTTTGAATATTGTGTATGCTTCTTCTTTATTTTCTAATGTTTACGTAACGTTGTTATATACTTGTCGTATGCTAACTTTTTAGTATATTATATTTGTTTTTCAGGAAGTTGCCATGGTATGTAATCAAAACATACTTATGGTAATTCGATTGTTGGTCGAAAGTGCATATCCTAATCCTTACGGTGATAGACAGTTGATGAGAACAGACCGAGGCCGTGGATTGCGTCATACAATGCAGATGATTAATGGTTCTGGTAGAGAATGCTATGAAACGGTACGAATGAATAAAGAAACTTTTATAGAGTTATGTGATACTTTAAGGAACAAGTATAACCTAGAAGAGTCACGTGAGTGCTCATTAGAAGAGGCTGTGGCAATGTTTTTGGAAACACTTGGACATGATGAAGTACAACGACAAATTGCTAAGAACTTTCAGCGTAGTCAGGAGACGGTGAACCGAAAATTTATGGAGGTATTAGATGCTGTCCTTCTTCTCTCCAAGGATATATTAAAGCCTTGTCATGATGAGTTTAATCAGACAAGCAATCGTCTATACTCTAATAAAAGGTACTGGCCTCATTTTCGTGATTGTATTGGAGCTCTTGATGGTACTCATGTGTCAGTAAGGGTCAGAAGTGATCAAAAAGAAAGATTTTGGAATGTGAGAAAGCAATTTGCCTCAATGAACGTACTTGCTATTTGTAACTTGGATATGAAGTTCATATATGCGTATGTCGGGACTCCAGGCAGAGCACATGATACAAAAGTTCTTACTTATTGTGCGCAGAGTGACACATTTTTCCCGACACCTCCAGAAGGAAAATATTTTGTTGTTGATTCTGGATATCCGAACAGAAAAGGATATTTAGCTCCATACCGTAGAACAAGATACCACCCACATCAGTGGGGTGATGGACCACCTAGTAGTGCAAGTGAATGGTTTAACAAACGTCATTCTTCTTTACGTTCAGTGATCGAACGTTTGTTTGGGGTGTGGAAAGCTAAGTGGCGGATTCTGAAAAATGAGGCACGTTATAACTTACCGATGCAATGCAAAATAGTCGTTGCGACAATGGCCCTTCATAATTTTATACGTGATTCAACCACAAAAGATGATGATTTTGATGAGTACGAAAGGATGGAAGAACAAGAATTGAACGGTTCGAATATAGAAGATGCAGCAGAAGTTGAAGTCATGCGTTATGAACCTACAGGAGATACTTACATGGCAGAAGTACGTAACCATATCGCAGAAAGTATTTGGAATGCTCGCTATTAGTTAATTAATTTAGCTTACTTTGTTTTTCATAAGATTGTTTTTAGTTGCTGGAAAACTTGTGTACGTGATTTGTTTTTAGTTGCTGGAAAACTTGTGTACGTGATCATTTGTTCTTTTTCTTTTTTCTTTAATTCTTTAGTTTTAATTAGTCTATTTTGGTCATTTAATATTTTAAATGCTACAGCTTTGCCAATCATATAATTTGATTGTAACTAATATAGCATACAGCTTCTGCTGCATACTGCTTCTGCTGCTTACTGCTACTGCTTCTGCTAATGCTTTACCAATCAAGGCCAGAGTCGTTAAGGGAAGAAGGCTTCAAGGCTGGAAAGGAGAAGATGAAACTGAAACTTTCGGAAGTTTGCAGAGTTTTGATCGCTGGTGTAAGAGAGATTGTACAGAGTGAACATTTGATATTGACAATGGATTTCCAAAACCGACCACCTCGTGAGTATATGCTGCTGTCATTTTGATTAGAGACTAAAACAAGTAATCTTGTACGTCTTTTCGAGTTGAACTTATTATGCTTATCATCGAGAGAGAAAAGTAAAAACTAGATCACGTAACATTGCCTTAATTCTATCTTTCACGTCTTTCATGATGGATGCAAATCTTTACACATCTTCTTTAGAATTTGAAATGTTTCTTTTAAGCGATTTGCTACAGACCGAATGTAATTTGTCAAAAAAGTTATTTGTATAAAATGCTTATTTGCCAGTGTTTCGTAGTTGTTAAAGTAACAGAAAACAAAAGCCACTAAATTAGTATAGGGTATAAAGTGAAAGCCCTGAATATGTTTGTTTCTTGTTGTATCATAGTAGGTAAGAATTAGATCGACGGAGGATAACTATGTTATTTGCCTATGAAAGAACCGGAAGAAAAGACGGTCAGAATGATTGTGCTTCATTTTCTCTTTCCATGATTAAATCTCTAATAATCTTCATGTACATGCAACTTATATTATATAAGAAAAGTAACGCTTTGCTAACTGAATAATCCGAATTGATATTCAGTATCTTATAATTTAAAAGGCATATTGACTTATTGAGACCAATGATGATAGATTTTGTAATGGGATTTTTTAGAATCCCAGCTATTCAATTAACCGGATTATAAATCCTAAAACCACCATAAATCATGAGTATTATTGATTTATTTATCAAATCCACGTAATTTGTCATCAACTAAACCTACATAACATTTGTAGAAGTATTATAACTTAGTGGCTAAAGTTTAAAAGTTTCTACATACATTTAGGATTCTTAGTTTGGTAGAATCCCCTCCCCAAACATAACATTTTTTAAAGAAAATATCATTTAGATCTTTTTTTTTAACTTCATTGATAAAAACCCAGGAAATAAGTGATACAAAAACCACGTTAAAAATTGGCGTCTAATCAAAACAGAGAAAGAGAGTTCGAGCACGACAAAGTAGATCTGTCTGGTTCCGGCTCGTCGGCGGCGCGTGAGCGGCCGTTCCGATACCGGATGCCCCCTCCTTTCTTCTCATCCTCTTTTTTTCTCTTTGCTTCGTAGCTGTGACAGTCACTCTCTCCGCCTTGCTCGTTCGCTCTGCGTCTAGGGTCTCGCCAGTTCCGCCTTTGCAAGTGAGAAGCTCCGGCTCAGGTGTGGACTGCTAGCTGTTGGAGTGGCGGCGCGGGGTTGGTGCTGTCTTGGTTTGCGGAGTCGGCTCTTAGGTGTATCATGGTGTTCTCTTATCGAGTCGTGTCTAGGATTCCTGCGTGTTTGTTTGGGTTGGTGAAGCGGATGTTCTTGTAGCGTCCTGGTCTTTGTGGTAGTTTTGGGGTTGATTGATGGTGTTGGTCTTTCCGATTGGTGTCTGTTGTGTCTTTAGCAACGGGTTTTGGCCGAGCCAGATGTTCCGGCTTCAGTTTCTATAACAGATTTCTTGTTGGTTATGGCCTGGTCTTGTTCATGTGCTCGGCTTTTCCTCTTATCCGTTCCAAGGTCGCTTTGCTAGGAATTGTTTCAAGTCTGGTTTGTGGTTCGTCTTTCGGATGTGGTATTGTTGCGGGAGCATCTACTTTCTCCTCCTAGAAGCTGTGTGTTTCTGGTGGGGTTACCAGCGTCGCAGTGGTTCCGTTCTTCACTTCTTCTCTTGCGAGGAGGTGACCATTCTTCAGTCGGTAGATGGCTGAGTTTGGGACGCGAGTGTCCGCGTGTAAGAATTGGAGGACTTGAAAGGCGTTTTCCTCTGTCAGAGTTTAAGATTTTTATCTTGTGCTTGAGCATTTTCTCGGTTTTGGCTCATCGTGGTGATGGTCGTGGAGAAGTTTCTGCCTTTGCTCCTTGCTCTTGCAACTAGCTCGGTCGTTTGGAGTCTGGTGGGGTTTTTGGTGTTCACTCTTCGCTTTGTAGCAGTGTGGTTCTACTCGAGCTCCTGTTTTTCAGCTCCTTTCTTGCACTTCACTTCTCTGATAGTGGTCCTTTGGAGTGGTTGTTTGTTGGCGTTGTGCAGATGGTCTGATTGAGTATTATGGACTTTGAGACCCTCTAGTGATCAGCCTCTCTTTTGTCTTAAGTTGGTATAAGGTTGTTATAATTGTTTCTCTAGACTCCCATTGTTTGGGTTTGGCTTCCCATAAATCTCTTGGGTGTAGGTTCCCGTAAATCATTTGGGCTTTGTTTACCTAGCTATGGCACTATGGTTGTAAGAAGCGTTTCAGAACTATGTTTAATGAAATTTCAATTTGTGCAAAAAAAAAGTGATACAAAAACAACCTCATAGAGGTGAGAAGACAAAAAGGAAAACAAAAAGAAAGCTCAACCTTAAAAAGATCTATGAGCTAGTCTAACTTGTTTCCCTTACGATTAGGTGATGTAACCAAGCTGGCCCTCCCAAAGCTAGATAGGATTGAAACCTACCATCACGGAGAACACTCTTTGAAATCTCACGAGCTACCATGTTAGAATGAGCAGATTCTGTTTCAAAAGCAACAGAGTGAAATGACCCACACAAAACAGAGATCTCTTGAAGGAGAAATCGATAACAAGGCCAGCCAATGGGTTTCATTACAGCCTCCATAAGTTCACGACAATCAGAACTGCAAACGATTTCCTGATACCCTAGATCACGCAAGCTTCTCAGTACCCATATGAGACATCGCAGCTCAGCTGTTAGTCTATTAGGTGAGAAAGTGATGGCGTCTCTCGCATGATGTAGAAGGTTGCCTTGTTGATCACGCACCAGGAAAGCCACTCCACTATGTAATGAGGCATTTCGCCAATTCGAGTGAAAGTTGCATTTGACGAAACCTGCCATAGGAGGTTCCCATTTCTTCGAAACCGCACGGATTCCTTGCATACTAGGTACCTCCTCATCCTTACCGTTCACCTCTTCCCATAATCGCGCTTCCTCCAAAGCCTGGTGGACCTGATTCACCAAAGATTCTTGTGTACTAATAATTCACTCAAAATTGGCTACACCATTATCTGCAGCACTTATACTACAAGCAACCACACTTAACACTTGTTTTTATTTATTTCATCGACTGCAAAGTCTGCAATGCTATAATCGTGGAAAATACTTTGTGAGAATATTGCATTGCATGAATTTTGTTTTATTCATGTACGTAATAGGGACCTATTTCTTATACATAAAAAAATTAAGCAATAATGTTTAACTTCTACAACAGTACAAGGAAATTGATAATTTTGATGATCTATTTATTCTATTATAAATATACACGAAGTCATGTTCTCTTATCAACTTTAGCATGTGTATCCAAAAAGCCTTTGTCATGTGTAAGTAATGAAACGCTTTGCTTACGCCGGTGCTCTTTTGTTTTTTTTTTCTTTCATTAAGACCAAAAGTGAACTTTGAAAGTTCAAACTTTGCAAAAAGAAAAATCAATACTTTTGAAATTGATCAGTTACCAAAAAAGAACGATGAATTGAATATGTTACCACAAGGATTCATAATAGATGGCCACCATATTACTTTACATGCAGACCAAACTCCATATTAAAAATCAATTAGTTACCACACTAAAAATAATGGCAATTGGTTTTCGTTGATCAAAATTGTGATCCGGCAACAACAACTCATGTGGCCAGTATTTGCATATACAAATCTACATTTTTTAAATCATTGTGACAAGAGTTTCAGTTTTATATACAAGAGAGCAACATTTTGAAACGATCACAAGAGAGTAATTAACATTTGACAAGTAAGAAACAAACAAAATACAAGCTATATGCTTTTAATGTGTGATAATTTCAAGCAAATTAACTATATGCCAAGTTCACGCATGTCTTTGTTATAATTGTCCTTACCGAAGCCGAAAGTTACATGAACGTGAATACACAGAGTTTTGACTTAAGATTTCGTTGAAATAGACGTTGAGCTTACATGATAATATCATGTTTAATCTGTTTTTAATCCAAATGTCGTTAGCATTAAGTAGCCATCGTTTGATTAAAGAAACGTAGTAATCATTCATAGATTTTTTTTATACGATATCAAATGGATCAAATGGAGATAATACCATGACAACTATCCTAATGTTGTGTGATTTTGACAAGTACTTCTCTATGTCGTTTCATAACATATATATTGTTCGGTTATATAGTTATTTTTCATTTATTATTTACAGACAACCAAAGTTTATTCGTTTATACACTTCCTAACACCAAACGGGATGTTTGGTGAGAAATGGTTTGTTCACACAATAACTTGATTTGATCCCTAGCTCCTATTTCTTTTATATATTTTCTTCGCCATGAGTATTTCTTTTGACAAAAAAGAAAAATAATTTCGTGCGCATATAGTAATTACTCGACTTCAACCATCCTGCAGGCAGATCACCCACCAGATTTCTTACCAAAAATAAAATGAATTCATCGACGTTATTGAATGTCGTTAATACACATAATTTAATAACACACTATCGTACATGCATGAATAGTAGAGCTGCCATATTAGGTGGTGACGTGGTGTATATGTTGATTATGAAAACTTGATTTAATTTGAAACCAAATTTTTGTTCCCATTCCAGATTAAGTCATATCAATTTGGTCGTATTTGTGTTATAAAGTGAACCTAACACCAAATTTAAAACCAAAATATTCAAAATTCAAAATTTTGAAATTATACGTTATTCTGAATTATTAAACAAACTCAAACGTAAACCATACAACTGGCTTATGTATGACTTAGGGCAAATCTCATAAATAAGTTTAATTTTAGTTTTTTCTACCCTAAATAACTCAAAAATGTCAAAGTGATCTAATTGGGTTTCATTAAATGTGTAAGTAATTGTTATTTATCTTTATAATGAAAATTAATTTGGTCATTTTGATACTCTTGTGAGATAGTTTGAAAACAAAAATATGTTTTGAAATTATTTGAGGCTATTTTTCTATCTGTGATTTTATTAGAAATCATCTGTTAGACAATTATGTTAGACAAAGTAGATAAATCTCATCTACCCCAAAGAGCATTGTTTTCCCCACTTCAGATTAGTCTTAATCAGGCTAAAAATGTAGGAGTATGTGCTTATGTATGATTTTATTATAAATATCTGTAAAGATATAATAATATATTGGAATAAAAATATACTAAAGATCAAACCGTTACGTTCAATGAACACTCAAAATATTCAAATTCAATACGTTGTTCTTGATATCTTTTAAGTTTTAACCTCAAACAAATTGTGACATGTTGAAATATACAGTGGAAAAAACCAAAAATTGTAAAATTCCTCGGATGTCCAAATCAAAATTTTGTTTTGTCCAATTAATTCCATTTTGGAAAACAGAAATTCTGTAGAAAAGCAGAAACTTTTTCCTGCAAATCAACCTATTAAAAATAATTACTTTAAGAGCCAAAAAAGAAAGAAAGAAAGTTAATTAGGAGTGTGAGGATGAATCTGTGACAGTGTATTGTAATTGCACGTGCCAGCTTTGCAACAGTAAAGCTAAAAAACCGTTCATGTTTGGATCCGTCGACCAATATATTCCCGTCATGACAGGGGAGCCTCTTCTTCCTTTCATCCAACGGCTATCCTTAACCTCAAGGTAAATCAACCGTCAGATGTTCATCCAACGGTCCACAATAAATCTAAATCTCATCTCTCTCTCCTTTAAAATAAGACCAAACCTGTTCTCTTCCCACTCTCCTTCTCCTCTCTCTCGAAAAATACAGTGAGCTTCGCCGTTAAATTTCTCCGACACCGGAAAATTTGATAAACGAGGTTAGCTTTTAAAAATCACTGTCTTATAAGTTTGGTGTAGATACGGTACGGATCTTCTATCTCTCTCTCTCTCGTTCGTGATGCTTGCCTACGACGGCAACGCGGCGGTTAGTGTATTGCCGGAGATATTGTGACCGGAAGCTTTCGTGATCAAGGTTCCGTCTTTTTGTTTTTAACTTGTTTCGAGTTTTCGGAAGAGAGATGGAAGGGCAGGCGAAGCTGACGAGGACACAGTCATCGCTGCTCCGGTCACCGTCGACGGTGCGATCGTCTTTCCTCAGCTTAAACGGCGATTTCAGCGAGAAGCAAGATCTCGAAGCCGGAGAGAAAGAAGAGAAACAGAGGAGAAAACCGCCTAAACCGTTCGGGTCAAGTCCTCGAACCGGGTTAACCCGGATTCATCCCGGGTCTAGCCTTCGCCATGGTGTCCCTCTCGTTCCTCAGCCTCTCCTCTTTCTTCTTCTTCGTCGTGTTCTCCCAAACCGAGGAGCTTCTCACCTCCGAGAACCTCCTCCTAGCTCTGACCTTCGTCGCCGTCGCTCTCTTCCTCGCCTCCAGGAACATCGCGCGTCTTAACCGGACCGTGCTCGCGGTCAAGCAAATCTGCGACGAGACGACCAGAAGCTTAGGATTTCAGAGCAAGAACCGGTCTAAACCGGTACAGTGGTACATCGGCGATACCGAGACCAAACCGGAGAAGAGAACCAAGCGGTTTGTGAAAGAAGGTGTTCAGTTCTACAGCAATGGGGACTTCTACGAAGGGGAGTTTCCACAGAGGGAAGTGCAACGGGAGTGGCGTGTACTACTACTTCGCGAGAGGGAGGTACGAAGGTGATTGGGTCGATGGGAGATACGATGGTCATGGGATCGAGAGCTGGGCTAGAGGAAGTAGATACAAAGGTCAGTATAGGCAGGGTCTTAGGCATGGTTACGGAGTTTACAGATTCTACACTGGCGATTGTTATGCTGGTGAGTGGCTAAATGGTCAGAGCCATGGGTTTGGTGTTCAGTCTTGCGCTGATGGTAGCTCTTATGTTGGTGAGTCAAGATTTGGTGTCAAGCATGGGCTTGGATCTTACCATTTCAGGTAGATAAATTATTTTTGTGATTTTTAATTGTTGAAATTTTGATTATTAAAGATATAATTTTGTTTTTGTTTTATATTTTTTGTAGAAATGGAGATTGTTATGCAGGAGAGTACTTTGGAGACAAGATTCATGGGTTTGGTGTGTACCGTTTTGCTAATGGTCATTGTTATGAAGGAGCGTGGCATGAAGGCCGTAAGCAAGGGTATGGTGCTTACTCGTTTAGAAACGGTGATGCTAAATCTGGTGAGTGGGATTCAGGGAGTCTTGTAACTTCTCTGCATCCTACGAGCGAGCCGGTTTGCAGAGCGGTTCAGGCGGCTAGAGAGACGGCTAAGAAGGCGGTGAACCGGAGACGAGTAGATGAACAAGTGAGTCGAGCAGTGGCTGGAGCTAACAAGGCTGCAACGGCTGCAAGAGTGGCTGCTGTTAAAGCCGTTCAGAATCAGATGGATGGTAAATTTTGTCAAAGTTGAAACTTCTGGGTGAAAAGAAAAAAAATTGTAAATCTTTTTTTTTTTGGTTTGATGTTAATTTCGGTTTTGTTACCGGTTTTCTCTGTAACCCTGATTGAGCTTAAAGAAATGGGAAGCTTGTTTCAGAGGTTTTTAACATAGTAATTTTCGATCTTTGTTACTTTGACAAATGACAACAATCTGTACATAGAAGAAGTAGAAGAAGATGAAGAATTGAAGATGGTGTCTTTTGTTTTGAAATCAACGGCTTTATGATGGAATCTTTGGGAAGAAGTGATGTTTGATTGATATTATGATCTTGATCTGGATCACTGACATGTCTTTCTTTTAGATATTACACAATAATGGTAATAGTTTATTGTTACTTGATTGCCCAAGAAAAACTAAATTTTTTGGAGAAGGATGAGAAGATTCTTGTTCGGCGCTAAGCTTGCGATTCCCCACAACCTATCGATTAAACTAATTAACCCAATGTCGTTATCCAGACAAATATTAATTGCATTTGCATTGATACTACAACATGTTTATTGATACTGCAATGCAATAATTCTATTTTTTTTCTGTATGTTTAACCATTATGTTAGCTAACCAAACAATGGTTGTTTGTGAAAGAGGCTGCTTTGGGAAAATATGAAAATTTGTTGGTTTTGAGACGGGTTTATGCTGATATCTTTTTTTTTTTTTTGAACAAACCAAACTTTAATTAAACCTTACGCACTTAAACGGCGTTCATAAAATCATACAAAGCTGATTTAGCAAGGGAATCAGCTTCAATATTTTTAAGTCTTGGAACAAATTTAAAGGAGATAGAGACAAAGCTTCTACAGAGGATATAGATATCATGTAAAATGCTTTGGATGTCGACAGTCTTTGTCTGAGAAGACAGAGCTGAGATGAGGGTTTGTGAATCGGACCACAAGGTGATCGAAACATACCCAACCGACGCCGCCTCCGAGAGCGCAGCTTTGACCGCAAGAGCTTCTGCAACGAGGACAGAGCTGACATGGCTGCGGTTTGAAGAACCAGATCGTGACGAACCGGTGCCGTGATCCTGAAAAATCCATCCGAAACCCCCACAGTGTGACACCGAACTCCAAGCTGCATCTACGAAGCATTGAGTTTCGCTAGCGAGAGCAGTGGATTGGATATTCTGACGGGTGAGTACCGGGAGAGGTAAAGACGATTTGCTTTGTTGGGCAGCTTGCCAGGAACGAGCTTCCTTGATAGCCAAGTTAACTACCTCCTGTTCTGTGATAGTAACGTTCTCAAAGCAAAGTCTATTTCTTGCTGACCAGAGATACCAAATAACCCATGGGAATAGAGCTGCATCAGACAAACCCACAGGTGGCAAACAGATCAACCTCTTACTCTGTTGTAGGAGTTGAGGGACCGTGGTGATAGAGACTGATGAGGGGGAGTGAAGGGCTGGGAGGAAATCCCAAACTTGGTTGGCAAAAGGGCAAGTCAGGAAGAGATGAAGGTCGGTCTCTTGTTGTCCGCATCGTTTGCATCTAAAGTCTCCTGACATACCTCTTGCTTGTAAGTTTGATCCCACTGTGATGGCACCACTCTTGATTTTCCAGAGCAGATGTTTCAGCTTAGGAGTGGTTTTAAGGTTCCAGATGCATGCTTTCCAATTAAACTCCAAGTCTGGTGAATCAGTATGTAGTTTTAGGAGTGCATAACCAGACTTCGTGGAGTATTCACCCGTTTTTGAAGCAAGCCACACCAGATCATCCTTCATTTGGAAAGAGCTTGAGACTATCTGTTTAACACTTAGCAGTTCATCTTTTTATCCCAAATACTAGGCTAAATTAAATCACTTTGCAAAAACACATAGTTGTATCTGAGTTTTGTAAAATGCGGTTACCAATATGATTTTTGAAAATGCTTAGTAACTTTATGTATCAACAGTTTTGAGTTTGCGAATCGGCGTCAATTTCTAGGTTTCATTTGTATTGTGTCTTTACTGGAAAAGGCAAATTTGAAATCGGTTTCTTTTTGTTACTTTGAAATTTGAATTCTTGGCTACAGAAATTGTAATTCGTTATATCATTATGGATATGGATGAAGATTGAAAACTACTTAATCAATCATAGAATATAGACTACGAAAACAAAACTATATTGGTTACGGCATGTCGACAATAACATATCCGATGCATACATGTTACGTCGCATAAAAGAAATGTCGAAAAAGCATGTATCCTTATCGATCATGATATATTGAGGATATCAATGTTGGACCCTCTGTGGATGTTATTCCCACGTTATCCATGCTTCAGACCTAGATATCTGAGCGTGAGGAAGGATATTGATGAGAAACATCCCACATCGAAAATATAAGAATTATTCTACTACTATATAAAGGGTTATAGTCAATCCACTAATTGCCAATTGATTTTAAGTTGGAAACCCATAATTAACCCAAATATAACAAGATCCTTATCCTTTTTCTTTCTTCTGTTTTATATACGCCACTGGTCACATGGTTTGCTGGATTGGCCTCCCTTGGCATCAGAATACTCCAAGCATAGTTTTTTTTTTAGAATAACAACATATTAATTTCTGATTTATTTCAGTCAGTAAAATTGTGTATTTTATACTTTTTTCGTTTCATGAAGTTACATATTCTAAAGAAAAATTTTGTTTGAAAAAATTTATCCTTTATGTTTTCAATACATGTTTTATTTATTGATTACAAACTTCAAAAAAATAATTGCACTTATTAAATTTTTGTTAGCTTAAAATTATTTTAAAAAAATTAATCAAAAAAATTATGCATATATAAATGAGATTTAATATATTTTATTAATATGTGATAAAAAGATTTAAAATATGTAACACTTTGAAATAGAGGAAAGTAGTTATTTTTGTCAAAGTTCGATACAAGTGCTTCTGTACAACGCTATTTTACCTTTTCCAAAATATTTACAGCATTGATCTAAACTGTTTTAGTGTCTTAAATTATCAAGCTATTATGTGATGAACAGACCATTCGACACACAAAACGATTAAAGTATTCACGATCTTTGATAACAGGAAAATGATAATTCAAGTTCATAAATATGTAAAAACATGTTACAATATTTCATATATTCCTAATTGTTGGAGGAAAAATCTCAAGTAATATAATATTTTTTCTGTTTCACTTTACTTATTGTTCTAAATCTTTTCATACAAGAAAATTATTAAATTTATTATTTTATCTTTGGTTAATATATTATTTTATTTGACTACGTTAACTGTTGAGATAAAAAATAGAGACAACACTGAAAATAGTAAATTAATATATTGAAAACATAAAACAATATTTAAAATAAATAAAATTTTAGTCCTAGAAATTTGAAACGGAGATAATACTTTTCTACGAAAGAAGAGAAAAGTAACAATATGATAATCTCATTTTATAAAGAATGATTTTCTATACATTTCACACAACATTTGCTTATGAATTATTATTTTGGCACATTAAACATTTTCCAACAACTACTGAAGTACATTTTTTTAAAACAAGAAAAAAACCCAAAAAAACATTCTTTCGAAAATAGAGGGAGTATGAGTTTTTTCATCTCTATTTTGTAGCAATAAAACTACTAATGTATTTAGAAGAAACACATCTATTCGTGTAGCTCTGATTATTCTTACATCCCGCAACACATATATTCATGTAACTATATTTATTTCTTACATCCCGCATGTAATTTTGCTGACAGAATCTTGACTCAATTGTTGAATTTCAGACTTGGAAGTCGCTAACCACTACACATAAATTAATTATCCTGCAGAGAAAAAATTACTGGCCTTCATATTTCCCAAAACCCAAAAGCATTGCGCCATTCAATATAATAAATGCATCATATTAGTTTGAATCTTAAGCTACGAGTACGCTTTTACAATATAAAAAGAGAATGTGATAACACTTCTAATTTCAAATTATATGCATAATGCATGCATGGAATATATTTAAGGTTTTTCAATGGTTGACAATATAGGAAGTTTACATAACGTACCAAATAAAGACATATACATACCGCCAATAATTGATCTATAAGATCTAAACTTCTAATAAAAACATCGACCTATACTTTACATTATTTGCTCTTAACTATGATAAAATAAATTATCACCTTAGGATTGAAAAAGCTAAAAGATTGTGGATGAGAAAAGTCAGAAGAGGAATGCTTGTTTCGGCATGCATGTCTCCGCCTCTTTGATTGCAGAATTTATTAAATTGTAAATGGCTGGTACTCGAATAATCATTGTTATGACTTGTGGGTTTTTAATGTATTTGAAATCAATTTTTGTGGATGTAAATTTAGTCTAATACATATTGATAGTATATTGGGTTAAATAATGCATGGATAGTTGAAATTGTTGGTCCAATGGGGTGCCATACTGACAAAAAATTTAATGACTTGGTCAATCAAAGTCTTCGAAGTTACACCTATCGAAATGATAATAATATTAGGTTAATCTTCCATTATTTCGGCACACTTCTTTATTGTGGTTGGATATTTGGAAAACTCCGGTTCTGTTTAGTAGATACGAGATGTTCGGCTTTAGGAAATGGTAATGAATTAAACCAAATAAATTTTCTATACTCGAAACCCCACTTAGACTTGATACAACCCAAAATCGACAAAGACTAATCTCAACACAGAAACGTACTAGTATTAAACAAAAACAAAAGTACAGAAACGTACTTGACGCATATTAGGAGAGAAGGAAACTGTCGAAGACATGGGCAGTGCTCCTTATACTGCTACGCAAATTGTTAAAACCTTTGATAACAATCACCAGCGGGCCTAAAATATTTTTTTATTCGGGACAATACTAGAAATAAATTGTTAATATATTTCCAAAATTATTTTTAACAGATATATTATTACAATTTTATATAAATTACGTAAACTAAAAAATTATGGTGGATAGCTACTCCACCCACTCATAACATAATTCCATCTCTGGTAACAAGATAGTGATAAATTGGTTCAGCTCTACACAGCTGATAGAGAAATGGAGGATAGCTGCTCCATACACTTAGAGCACCTCAAATGGAGGGTTGCTTAGCTAAAGTATCTTCACAAAATAGTAATTAAAAAAAATCAAAAAATAGATGAGATGGACAAACATTTAAAAATTTGTATCTTATTTAACATATTTTAAAAACTTCTTTAAATTCTTATAAGACACATGTCATGCTTTTAATGATTAATTTTGTTATAAAAAATAAAATTTAATATAATAAATATCTAATATCTAAGATAATAGTATTTTTTGTTGTTAAGATACTCAAAGGACCATGTCCACCATTAAAGTTGCTCTTATAACAATAGATCGTGAGAAACCAATTCACCTCTACATAACTGATCGAGGATTTCAGGTATGAAGTATTACTAATGTAGTTTGGATTATAGGTTACATATTTATACTAATTGAAGAAACTATATACTAAGTGAGAATTGTTTTTTTGTATAAATAAATTTTACAATTATTCAAAAAAGGTTTAGAAATTACAGATTACGTATATGTATAACATTTAGAAAAATATATATGTTTTATAGGTATAATACGAGTTTGTATGCACTCTTTTACAATGCTTGTTTTAGTGTTTTTGAACTCTTCATTATTTGAATTCAAAATATGAACTGACAAGTAAACCTCTCCAAAGCAATCATCATGCTTACAAATATTATTGAACTTTGTCCTCACTTTTTGTTTTATTTCTTTATTATTATATGCTTTCTTTGAGCATTGATCTCTTCACTTTGTATATTTTTAAGTTGTTAACTACAAACATGCAAGCAGACAACATAATTACAACTTGCATTATCTAAACAAATAAACTCAGGTCGCCTTTTCATTTTGATGTCAACTTTTGAGTTTGTCAATGTGCTATGAGCCATTGCCAATTGCCCAATTGGTATGCTCATCGTCCCAATAATCTTTATAAAAATATAACTAATGTTGATATCATTCCTGTTTGCTTATAGTTCTTTTTTCTTATCAAGTATCCTTATAGTTTACTCAACTATTTCTTTACAAATATTATGGGTTTATATAAAACAACAAGATCAACAGAAATGGTTTACCCTTACGATTGAACGTGTATTTTCTTTTTAAATGCAATTGAGAATTTGTAATGGTCAAAATGCAATGATTAGTTTTATTATCAGCATAATCGAGTTTTATTTACATTTAGAATGCTAACTAATCACAAATTATTGCAAAATTCACTAGTAGAAATCTTGGCCATAACTACGAAGTTGCCACGAAAATTTCGTAGCAAATTTGAAAATGCTACGAAAGTGCTATGAAATGCTATGAAATAAAGAATGTGGCTTTTCGTCTGTGAAACGTAGCAAAAGAAGCTACGAACTTGCCACGAAACAAAACGTAGCAAACAATACCCACGATTTTGTTACGAAATTCTTGTGGCAGTATTGCTACGAAATAAATCGTAACCGGGAAATCTTTACCGGACGAAAGCAAGAAACATGCAGCTAATTAACGCAGTCAACTTATAGTTCATCTTTACAAAAAAAAAAAATTTGCTACGATTATGCTATGAAATATTTTGTGGCTATTATAAATTTGCCACGATTCTGCCAGGGATAGCCACAAAATTTTGAATCCCTAAACCCTAAATATACATTTTAAAACCTTAATTCTAAATACAAACCCTAAAACTATTATTTTAATTTTAAATCTCAAAACTTAAACTCAAAATTTAATCTTTTTCAAATTTTACTTTCAAATCTCAAAAGTAACCTCAAACACTATATCCACACCATACACTCTAACCCTAACATTATACCCTAATCCAAACACCAAAACTAATATTTTCAAACTTTAAAATCAAATCTTTAAGATAAATTACAAATCTTGTGTTTTCAAAATTTATTCTCAAATCATAAAATTTAAACCATAAATTATAAATTTTTAAACACAAACCTTTGTTCTTTAACCTATACCCTAGATTTGAAACTCTAACATAAAACATAAACTTGTATTTTAATTTTTAACAACAAAAAAATCAGCATTAATTAAGATTAAAAACTTGATACATAATCATGTAAATCATAAATTTTAATTTAAACAATTTAAAATGCAAATCAAAATTACTCTAAACTTCATACTCCAAACATTATTTCATAAACATTAAACATTACTCTTAAATGCAAATTTTAAATAGAACTCTAAACTTTGAAACTAATATATATATATATATATATACACACACCTTAAATACCCAATACAAATACTCCCTCTGTTTTTTAAAGATCCATGTTTTAGGAAAAAAAATTGTTTTAAAAAGATACATTTTTTACCTTTTTCAATGTATTATTTAATGAAAATCTGTTAACTTCAAAAAAATTAATTGTGTTTATTAGATTTTTATTGGTTAAAGATTATGGAAAATTGTTATTCACAAAAATTAATGCATTTTTAATGTGATTTCTTAATATATGTGAAAAGTCTAAAATATGTATCTTAAAAAAAAAGAGGGAGTATTAAACTCTTTTTTCTGAAATAAGTAATAAATGAGTGAACAAAGAAAAAAAGAAATGAGGGGGAATCTTTGAAAGTCGATGAGGGAAAACAAATAAATAAGGGAAAAGTTAGAAAATAATGTGATTGGTCTATGTCAAAAAACATGGATAACTCCTTCTCATCTCCTATCCCCTATATATTAAAGGAGAAACATTTTTAAGGCTTTCCTTAAACGATTTTGGTGAGAATGCATGAGAAGGCTCGGATCCACGTGTCACTCTGTGAGGGAGTTTAACAAAACGGATCATTTAATTCTTTGCTTTGTTTCCTTATTTGGTTCCATTAGAAGAAACGTAACCAATTCTTTTTCACAGAAGTAAAGAAGACGGAGAAGAGAAAGAAGAAGAGATCGTAAGTAGTTTCAGAGAAGAGCTCGATGAGATAGGTATGGTGGTTTCTTGGTGCGATCAGTTTAGGGTTTTGAAGCATAGATCGATCGGTTGCTTCGTGACGTATTGCGGGTGGAACTCGTCGCTGGAGAGCTTGGTGGCGGGAGTTCCGGTGGTTGCGTTTCCGCAGTGGACTGATCAGATGACGAACGCGAAGCTTTTAGAGGAGTGTTGGAGGACAGGTGTGAGGGTGGTGGTGGAAAAGAAGGAAGGGGAAGCAGCTGTGGTGGAGAGCGGGGAGATACGGCGGTGCATTGAGGAAGTGATGGAGGAGAAGAAGGGGGAGGAGTATAGAAAAAACGCGGCGAGGTGGAGAGATTTAGCGGCGGAGACGGTGAGAGAAAGATGATCATCGTTTAATCATCTCAGAGCTTTTGCAGATGAGCACATGTGAGATTTGATCTTAGACGTACAGTGCAAGAAAACATATTTGTTTAACTACTTCATTGGATTAGATCACATTGCATTATAATAATATCGAGCAGATTCTGTAAAACACATATGTTTGTTTAATACATACGAGGACGTTGTGCATGTAAAGTTGTTTGCATTTAATTGAATCAGTAAAAAAATTATAAATTTTTAGGGTATAATGTTTAGTGTTTATGATTTAATTTTTTGTGACGTTTTAAAATTGTTAAAAAAATTTCATCTTTTTGCAGCTAATAATATTTTTCTTTTATTTTAAAAATTTAACACAAATTATTATTATTTTATTTATTATATTTATAAAAAAAATTGTACATTAATTGGCAAACTATGATTAGTTGGTAATTCACCCAAGAAAAATTCATGATAAAATATTAAATTAGGAATCATTTCCATATAAATAAAAATTGTGGTAGTTAAAAGATAATCGATGAATTAAAAGAATGATTACATTTTTATATTTTTCAAAAAAAAAAAGGTTTACAATGAAGGGGATACCGAGAGAGAGAGAGAGAGAGAGAGAGAGAGAGAGAGAGAGAGAGAGAGAGAGAGAGAGAGAGAGAGAGAGAGAGAGAGAGAGAGAGAGAGAGAGAGAGAGAGAGAGAGAGAGAGAGAGATTTAGTGTTTAGGATATACCCAAGAGTTTACAGTTTAGTGTTTAGGATTTACCCAAGGGTTTAGGGTATATCCAAGAATTTAGGGTTTAGGGTTTGGATTTTTACCCATGGTTTTAAACTTTGTTCATGGGTTCATGGTATAGTGTTTAGTGTTTATGATTTAATTTTTTGTGACGGTTTTAAAATTGTTAAAAAATTTCATCTTTTGGCAGCTACTAATATTTTTCATTTATTTTAAAAACTTAACACAAATTACTGTTATTTTATTTATTATAGTTTAAAAAACTGTACATTAATTAGCAAACTATGATTAGTTGGTAATTCACCCAAAAAAAATTCATGATAAAATATTAAACTAGGAAACATTCCCATATAAAACAAAATTGTGGTAGTTAAAAGATAATCGATGAATTAAAAGAATGTTTACATTTTTATTTTTCTCAAAAAAAAATGTTTACGATGAGGGGGATACCAAGAGAGAGAGAGAGAGAGAGAGAGAGAGAGAGAGAGAGAGAGAGAGAGAGAGAGAGAGAGAGAGAGAGAGAGAGAGAGAGAGAGAGAGAGAAAGAGAGAGAGAGAGATTTAGTGTTTAGGGTATATCCAAGAATTTAGGGTTTAGTGTTTGGATTTTTACCCATGGGTTTAAGCTTTGTCCATGGGTTTAGGGTATAGTGTTTAGTGTTTATGATTTAATTTTTTGTGACGGTTTTAAAATTGTTAAAAAAATTCATCTTTTTGCAGCTAATAATATTTTTCTTTTATTTTAAAAACTTAACACAAATTATTATTATTTTATTTATTATATTTAAAAATATTGTACATTAATTGACAAACTATGATTAGTTGGTAATTCACCCAAGAAAAATTCATGATAAAATATTAAACTAGGAAACATTTCCATATAAATAAAAATTGTGGTAGTTGAAAGATAATCTATGAATTAAAAGAATGTTTACATTTTTATATTTTTCAAAGAACAAAAGGTTTACGATGAAGGGGATACCAAGAGAGAGAGAGAGAGAGAGAGAGAGAGAGAGAGAGATTTAGTGTTTAGGGTATATCCAAGATTTTACAGTTTAGTGTTTAAGATTTACCCAAGGATTTAGGGTATATCCAAGAATTTAGGGTTTAGTGTTTGGATTTTTACCCAAGGATTTAAGTTTTGTCCAAGGGTTTAGGGTATAGTGTTTAATGTTTATGATTTACTCTTTTGTGACGGTTTTAAAATTGTTAAAAAATTCATCTTTTGGCAGCTACTAATATTTTTCATTTATTTTAAAAACTTAACACAAATTATTATTATTTTATTTATTTAAATTTTATAAAACTGTACATTAATTGGCAAACTATGATTAGTTGGTAATTCACCCAAGAAAAATTCATGATAAAATATTAAACTAGGAAACATTCTCATATAAAACAAAATTGTGGTAGTTAAAAGATAATCGATGAATTAAAAGAATGTTTACATTTTTATATTTCTAAAAAAAAGGGTTTACGATGAGGGGGATACCAAGAGAGAGAGAGAGAGAGAGAGAGAGAGAGAGAGAGAGATAATAATTTAAACCTCAAACTATATTGAATTAAGTAATGTCTAAAATGCTTATAGTTTTGAACCACAAAGACTGAATGGAGAACAAATTTAGTTTTAGTAATACATAAAACATATGAATCGTATTTGAATAATACATATTTATATTAATAATACATAAAACATCTGAAGAACAAATTTAGTTTTAATAATACATCAAACATTGATTAGATATTAATAATATTTATACATAAAACATAAGAATCGTATTAATGCCCGTGTGCGGGCATTAATACGATTCGTATGTTTAAAATAAAAATATGTTAAAATCTTAATCTTATTTTTTTAAACACTCATCAATACTGATAAAATCTGAGAGAGAGAGAGAGAGAGAGAGAGAGAGAGAGAGAGAGAGAGAGAGAGAGAGAGAGAGAGAGAGAGAGAGAGAGAGAGAGAGAGAGAGAGAGAGAGAGAGAGAGAGAGAGAGAGAGAGAGAGAGAGAGAGAGAGAGAGAGAGAGAGAGAGAGAGAGAGAGAGAGAGAGCCATAGAGAGAGAGATCCATAGAGAGAGAGAGCCATAGAGAGATAAACAAAATGAGTTCGAGAGTAAGATGCAAAGAAAGAAATATAGAACAAGTTTGATTACACAAAAATTTACATACATAATAATTTGATTATATATTTATAATATTTATACATAAAACCTATGCAAAGAGTGTGATTACACAAATATTTACGTACATATAATTTGATTAGATATTAATAATATTTATCTTACTCGAATTAGATATTATACACAAAATCAGTTCTTCTTACATGGTTCAAAGAATACAGCCAAGTTCTGTGGAATCCTTACATGTTTGAAGTCAATGACCTATGAGGAAGGTATGTTATTATACAAAAATCATTCATGTGAAGATCAAATTGTATAATAATAATTATATCTTTATATGCAAGTTCTTGCAAATGAATCAGAGTAAGATAAATCACACTGGTGATATTTATAAACTATTGAGACTATGGAGAAAAAGATTTATGGACAAGCTTTTCAAACCTCAACAGTTAAGGATTTGTATAGACATCGAGCCATTTTCACTCCAACAAATGATGAAGTGGATAAAATAAATGATTACATGCTTTCGCAGTTGTCAGGTAACATGTTTTGTGTTTACTCTTATATTCCAGTTAATTTTTACATGTCACTAAAGTAAAGGATTTACATATCTTTCTATCTCAGTGACGTCTATACCATAAAATCAGCACCACCGAGATTAAACACAAAAAACACACAAAACCCAAATTCCAAACTATATATATATACTTTCTAATATTTTCGAAAAATTGCTGATCTAACCATCTCATCCCGCGCAAGGCGCGGATAACTACCTAGTTGGTTAATATAATGGTGGAAGGATCACAATCTAAACCGTTGATTAGATTGAATCTAATGGTCCAGATTAATATTTTTGTGTTTTTTCCTCCCTCATCTTTCTTCTCTGTCTCTTTCTCTCTCACACGATTCCAAGTCTCTTCTCTTCTTACTTCCATATCTTCTCTGTCTATTCCTTTTCTTGACCTGTAATAGTTTGGCTCTGTTTTACTTAAACTCGTTACATTATATTTTGTTACAATGAAACAGGCATAACAGTTTATTTCTTCTGGATATGTTTAGGTCTTCTTGCTCGACGCCACCTGCAGGGCTTCTCGGCGGAGTGGTAGAAGAGGTAGAGGAGATTGATGGAGGAGGACAGGTGGTGGTGGCTCGTAACTCATGAGCAGAACCGGCTTGAAAGTTGAAGAAGAAGAAGCTACGGTGAGACAGCAGAAGCGTGACGGCGGAGGAGGCGTGACGCGTCCCTTCATCGGTAACATCTGTGGCTCCAGCAACGAATCGATTTGCCACTTCTGGCGTAGTATCCTGAGGCAATGGAGGTGTCCGTGGTGAAGCCGGTGGCGGAACCGGTGGTGGAGTGGCTGGAGTCGGTGGTTGAGCCAGTGTATATATTTGTGTGTATATAAATGTAATATATATATCTATATTCATAATTTGTATTTTATCAATTAAATTAATAAAACTATTATTTTATTTTTTGTTTAGTAAATTTTTTTTTTAATTTTTTTTTTAAGAATGATACGTTTTGCTACGATTGGTATTGTAGCTAGATTACCCACGAAAATTCCATAGCAAAACATAACAATTACTGTCACGAAAATTCCGTAGCAAATCATGGCAACTTGCTACGTTTTCTGATACGGTCAATTTTTGCTACGACCCTATAAGTACGATTCGTAGCATTTCGTGGCATTTCTTCTATATAGCCACAAAAATTGGATAATAGCTACGAAAAAAACGTGGCTGTAGCACTTTTTTTTACTAGTGATTTACCTATTCAGGAAATTTAACTCGTTTCTATTGTTGGGTAATAAAGACTTGGAATTTATGATTATATGTACTACATACATACTATATGTTTATGATTTAATGTTGGACATTATGGTTTAAGATCCTGTTACGCGTTTAGTTTAATTTTCTGTTATAATAATATCTCTTTGAAGAACTTAATTACGATATGACTCATAATTTTTTTTTGGAAGAAAGGTTGATATTGATTTACAAAAAAAAAAGTTGATATGACTTTAACAAAAGGAAATGGACAACGAGCTTCTGTAAAAGACAAAGCAGATGACCACTAACTTTAATCCAGTTATACATGAATATAAAACTATCTTAATTTTACTAGCAAACAATTCTTTGCTACAAAGTCTCTTTTCTAAATACGAAAGTGTTTGGCCTGCTAAGCTTGGCATCGCATGTTTGGTAGCTACTGATTCTCGAAAGCGACCAAAGAAAAAAAAATCCTTTGTTATATGATAACAAAAGAAGATTTTTTCTTATTCAAGACGTCAAGTAAATAATAATATGTCATCTGCGGCCAAGTTTCAGAATCAGGGCAAGTAGAAGTAGGAAATTTTTGGTCGAGCAAAAGACATGAACCAATACAACCTTTTGAAAACAGTGATTAAGAAAAAGGTAATTAAAACCTAATCCAGTCGACTATATTAACTTTGCTTGATTCTATCTTAAGCATCACCATAATTATCCATCGCAAAAACTTTTGATTTTTGTTTATATATTTATAATTAACACATTGCTACTAGAGCTTAAGAATTATCATCCTGATTTGTTTTATTTGCTACTTGTTATCGATGACATTATTAAACACTTTATATATCTGAATTGGAAAACTGAAGCTCTTGTGTCGCATCTTAGTCCACTAAAATTGGAAAAGCAGTAGATCATTGCATATTTATGTTCAGAATTGGCAATTAGTAATTCTGTCCAGTTTATAAAAGGCTTTTTACAAAAACCCCTAACTAAACTCAGCTAGCGTATGCCCTAACTAAACTCAGTTAGCGTACGCCTACAGTTCAAATTCATAATAAGGTGGGAGGGGGAATATAATGGGCCCTTAAAAGGCCATGGACGCCGCAGCCCATATCACCAAAGAGTGTTGAGCAGGAGACAAGTCATGTGGCTTGGCTTCAATGTTTGATGACAAGTAATGGATTTTAGATGTCCCTTTGACAAATAAATGCTCTACAAGACTACAATCTACAAATTAATATCCAATTTGAAGTGGTATGAATCATATGAATGTCTTATCAAAATACTTTATCCTCTTAAGTATGGGCTCCCATATAACCATGTCCTTCTATCATATAGTCTATAATATCTTTCAAGATTTATGTTATGCTAAGATCAATAATATATCATAATACTTAACTCACATAATTTATTATTTATACATGTATTTGGTATTCGTATAATCTGGATTCATGGAATATGATTGGAATACATAATGATTAGACCAAGTACATCTCCTCTACACAGAAAATAATATCGAAATCCTTGGTTATAACCCACACAGTATGAAGAAGAACAGTGTCCAAGTTTTTTTCTTCTATAAACCATGTTCTTAGGAGCGTAGAGGTTAAGAAAATTAGAAATTTGCAAGCAGCAAATTGAAAACATCAATACAAACTTGAGTTCGAAACTCATTAGTTATTGCACTTGACACTATAGATAGCAAACCTTCAAAATACTATGATACGACAAGTAATTAGACAACAGGCACCATCCAGGTGTAATAAAACAATATGGCTTGAATGGTCTATTTGTCCTATTCTTTTTATACGTTTACATAAACTAAAACTCAAATCTCAATTTGACAAAGATCAGAATTCGTTGTCGATCTTATAACTTGTGATCGATGGATTTTTTTATTTTTTGTAACAAGCTTGTATCATCTTTTTGGTGAAACCAAAATGACAATAATTAAGACAGTAAAATTTACTATTGAGTTCAGTTCAATTTATGATTTAAATTAATCAAGCTTTCTCTGAAAGACTGAAACATTTAAAATCAGTTTGAAGCAGTGATGAACTGATGATATATAGTGAATCATATAAAGAACTATGTTTGTCTTATCACTTAACTGCAGTTCTACTGTACTTGTACCACCATGAAAGAGGAAAACGAAACGAGACAAATTATTAATAACAATAATATATATGTATACAGTATACAGTAGTTCAAGTTTCAAAGATTTGAACTTTGTCCCCAAGCAATGTATGCATTATTAGCCATACCAAACTTCTACACGGCACATGAAACAGTATGATGCCTCTGAATATAGTACTATGCATACTAGTGTTTAATTAAACAACTAATAAATTAATTAGGAAGATAGATCGGAAAAATTGCTCACATCTAACTATAGCAACTAATTGTGTATAGTTGTTATCTTATATTCTAAAGAATTTTACCATTACCAACCATGTCTTGTAAACAATGATGTTTCATTCTATACATCATTGCGTTTACCACTTACCAAAATAAGAAATTCAAAGCAAAGGTAATGTGCTGGATTGCAAAATCATTACATTTTGTTAGCTACTTGGCACATATGATATATGTACACGTGAATCCTTTGAAAAGTGAAACAATCAGATCTAGTATTAAACATCAGATTTCTTTCATAAACATACTGCAAAGTATATGTTTTCAGTACAACACACTATACTTCTTGATAAAATCGATTTGAAAGAAGTGATAAAAAGGGCCACTTGTTCATGTGATCTTTCAAACTCGTAATTAAGTCCCAGCGTATTAAAAACTTCATAGGTCCCAATACATTATATAAAACCTTGAATAATATTACAGTCAGTTATACCCGTCGTTAATTCTCTCCAAGCAACAAAAAACTTGGAAAAAAATATTACGACAATGTAAATTAATAAACATATTAAAAGAATTTTTAAAATGATACAAATATATAAAGTATGTATTCTGGACCGTCGGATTAACTGAAATTCCAAAGAGGAATATAAGCATCTTCGTAATAGTACTCCTCGACCATCATCGAGTTCAACTGAGGAGAGTAATTGAACGGAGCTACATCATCGAAGGAGAATATCCCATTATGTTCATCACCATACCATGACGATGATGGATCTATCAAAGACACATGGCTATCTATGAAAGACCCTATCAAAGATTGCATCCCATCATCATCATTATCATCGTGATGTTGTTCTTGATCCGACGGCGAAGAAGAAGTTGAGGAAGAAGGGGATAAAAGGTCAAATGAGCTGTTAGCAGCTTGAGCGGCGACTCTTTGGATGGATTTGGGGGACAAAAGGGTCTTTTCATCAAGAAGATGCTGAGAAAGAGAATAAGAAGATGCAGGGAAGTTGAGATTGGCTCGAGGGCCTTTAAGACACAATAGTGCAACATCGTAAGCCCTAGCTGCTGCCTCAGCTGTTGAGTAAGAGCCTAACCAAATCCTTGTCTTTTGATTTGGTGCCCTGATCTCAGAAACCCATGATCCCCAAGTTCTCATCCTCACTCCTTTGTACTTCTTGATCTTATTCTTCTTGTTCTTGATCTTAAGGGAAGTTGAAGATGATGAAGAAGAGTGAGATGGTGAAGACAGAGAATTTTCTTTCTTGCTACTGGTTTGTGTCTTGGGTTCTTGTTTCACCATGGTACGTAATGTTGTTGTGTATATTGACTGGGAAATGTGGTAATGATCAAGTGATGAAGATGTTGTTCTTGAGTTTGTGTTGTTTTGTGATGGATAGATAGTCTTGGATGAGTTGGGTGTTAATGTGAGGTGAAGAGACTACATAGAGAGAAAGATTGAAATAGATGGGGTATGGGAGAGGAAGGGATGAAATATTATTTTATTGACATAAATCTAAAATAGGGTCAAATGTAATATAGTATTGGTTTATTGTGTATGAATATGACATTTTGGTGCATGACAGGTGTTTTTTAGAATAGCAAAATGGCAATTATCATTAATGCAATTTTCTTCCTTTCTCATTTAAAACAGAAATAAATATTCTTTCGAATCTAATTATTAATTGGAATTTGGATGCATGTTAAGGCTTCGCTCAAGTGGTCGAACAAATGAACACGAACATGGCCTTCTTTCAACCTTTTGCTAGTATTTTTGCATCTAAACTAGAGTACAAATAAATTTTAACCCTGAGTTTTCCTCAACAATTACAATCTAATGCCACTAACTTAAACACAATAATTTTAAAACATTATTAAACCATTCCATTTACAAAATTTTACTCGCCTTAACCGGCACCTAAACTTCCAAATTTCGAGGCAAATAAACAACCTGGATATGCTATTTTCCTTATTTACAATAGCTATCATAAGTGCTTTCATATACCTTATTTTATTAATTTAGAGTTTCCATACGATGTGTTCAAAAAAAGAGAGTTTGCATAAATTATTTTATAATATGATTACAAAGTACATCGTGAATACTAAACCTTGAAAATCAAACCATAAAAATTACATAATCTTATCAAGCAATACGTACACCAATTATTTATCAGGATATGTTATTATAAACCAATTGATTTGATATTCTAAACTATATGAAAATACCATAATCTTTACTAACAAACCCAAAAAATTGAAAAACCCTAAATTCTAATCCTTAACCTTCAAAACAAACATTAAACCTTGATGGTTAACTTTCAAAATAAATCATAAAATCGGATACTAAATAGATACTGTAGTTAGGAATTTATTTACTGTAATTAGGAATTTAATTAATGTATTTTAGAAGTTAATAATCATTCTTCCACCAACAGATTTATAATAGTGAAATTATATGAAAAATAAAATAAGAGCTTCACCATTATAACACATAATAAAAAATATTATATATATATATATATATATATTCTTATATAATGTTTTTGATTTATATTCCAAATTTTTACAATATACAAATAGATTCATATAAACAAACAACTAAAAGAATTAAATATATTAAATACAAACAATAAGAATGTCATATAAAACAATATGTAATATGGTAAATTTTATATATAATATTAAAAATATATATATATATATTATTAATTTTTTATGAAAGAATAACATCCGCTCGAGTGTTATTTTGGTCCATAAAAAACTATATAAAATATATTTTTGCAGACGGACGAGTCATATTTTAAAAGTATGAACGAAACGGTTGACAAATATGTGTACCACGTGAGTTTTGAATCGAATCCTTCTTACCCGAGGGTTCGATTCTGATGTACTGAAACTTAAAAATATCCAAATAACTAATGTATCTAAAATTTCAAATATATGTACCAAAAATAACTATATTATCCGATTTGGTTCAGATATTTTATATCTAAATTAAAATGACCTAAAATCAAATAACAAAAAGTAATTATATTATCCGTTTTGGTTCGGATTCGATTATGATATATAAAAACCTAAAATATTTAAATAACCAATATATATTTAGGAATATAGTGATACATTTAAAATAGGATACTATATGATATTAATTATGAAAAATAAATATTAGTTTTTTTAAATAAAAAAAAATCAAAACCCGCATGGACGTGCGGATCAAAACTCTAGTCTTCTCATTAAAATTTGAATGTCGATGTAAAATATAATAACTAAGAATCTTGGAATTTAGAAGAAAGATATATAAAGATACCAATCGGTTAAATTGCATTACGTGAACTTTTTTCATTTATTGAATTCGTAGGTTTAGTGAAAACCATAAGTTTATATTAAATCATTTTGTGCTGACAAAAAAAAACATTTTGTTATTCTACCATATGAGTAACAAAATATTTCATATTTTCACTATTAAATTCTTCTCCTATATGTTATTTTACAGTTTGTATAGTTGATTAGTAAGCGTATATAATAGCAGCTAGCTGTACGGAAGCCACTTGATGAGCAAAACGAGGGGATATTCTATATACAATAATCTTATACTATTGAAAAATCAATTTTCCTCTATATTGACTATATTATATACGTAGCTATCGTCAGTGTCAGGAGCTTACAAATTACAGCTATGTTTTAACGCGTTAAGTCGTGTATGATCTTTCCAAGAAAGAGACTCCATTATGGTTAGTTATTGGACTATGTTTTATTCTTTGCCGATTAAACTAGTGGGTTTAGTTTAATCTTTAGGTATACTCTCTAATTCATCGTATCATGTAATTTTGAAACAAAATAATTGACGGTACGTGCACATAATGTTATTCCTTGTAAGAGTTTCATATGATTATTATTGATTTACCTTGATTGTGTTTATTAGATTGACGTCTGCTTGCAACTTGGTATTGAATTTAGCATTATTATCTTGGCTTGTGACTTTGTGACTTGTAAGTAACTTACGCGTTAACAATATAGAGACATCGTACGTTTGATATATTTATAACCCATTTGTAATATATAAATCATAATAATACATACTACAAATTAAGGTTTTGCTAATATAAAAACATTAACAAATAGTATTAACTAGCAAGAGTGATATTGCGTTTGTTCATATCAGTAGACACATAAAAATAGTAGTGGATCTTATGAAAATAAATATCACAACATATGGTAGAGAAATGAAAAGAAGGCACCAAAAATAGTGAAGAGTGAAGTCAGAAGAGTGTGAGAGAAGGTGGTGATGATGCCTGAATTGATAAGAGAGTGACTTCAAATTACAGCTGTTCTCACTCTGTCTCTTTTTAGTTGCTACCCAAACCCAAACCGCGTTTTCTCTCGTCACACTCACTCGTAATCATCTTTTAACCAAAATTAATCATCTCTTCTTCTTCTTTTTTTAAATTCATACTCTAACGTAATATCTCTGTTTCATATTAAGTGTCGTTTTAGAGAATTTTTTTCGTTGCAAAATAAGTGTCGTTTTAGAGTTTCAATGCAAAATTTATTAACTTTATTATCCATTCTATTTTTTTATTGGTTGAATTGTATCGGTAATGGTATTTTTATATTGAAAATATGCAAAATTAAATGCTTTCTTAATCTGTGTGCACAAGTCTAAAACAACACTTATAATGAAACAGAGGGAGTAGTATAGTATTTTGTTTTCTCGACGATTTGTGTTATTTTAAAAAGCAGTATATAGAAATTTGTCTGCTTTTTTTTTTAAGAAATAGATTTAACTCGTTCTGTTTGGAAGATTTTCAAACTGGTTTAGCATTTTATCTATGTTTCCAACTAAATCTCGATCATGTTTTTCTTCTATCCATCCATGATCCTTACCATCAAAATTCATGCGAACATATATATGTATATGTATATATGCTAAAGATTCAACAACAACAACTTGAAAAAGGGGAAAGTAATAAAGTATATATAGCTTTAAGACACGCAAAGATATTGCACATGATCGTATGTAAGAAAAGATGATAGATGACATGTTAGCCTTGACTTTCTCATGAAGCTTACGACTAATCATGGGATGGTACTTTGTTGTCTTCGTCTTGAGATTTCACACTTTGGTCTTACGCAAAACTCAGCAAATGTCAGAGCGTATGAGAGAATATGGGCGTATTTTGTCAGCTTTCCAGCAAACAATATGCGTTTGCATGAAGAGAAAAGAAGCATCTGGATCGTTTGGCTTTTTTCAGTTTCACTTTTGAGTTGTAACATCTATCCCTCTGACATCTATTCCAGTGAAATTTCAGAATTAAACAAGAATCTAGAAACTTGTCAATAATACAATTTATGAATATGTGAAGACAATACTGTTTGAGTTGAGTCTTTCGGAAAACAAGTGTTATCTTGATGACCCCATGAATTAACTGGCACCGTACTGCTTCCGTACCTACTCTCCAACAAGGACTTGACGAGATCACTACATCACAATCTCGACCTCAATAAGTTTTACATTAATTATTTGTGGAGGATTAGTATGTTACAGCATGGCTAGGATTCGAGGAAGACGAAACATTTTTATAAAATAAATCTACTTTTATTTTTCTTTCCATTAAATATGTGCCAATGTACCATGTACGTTGAAGGTTCAGCCATGTATAATGGATCCAGGGAACTAGTTTCAACCACCAAATCTTTTTTTTTTCGTATATCCAAATCTATGATTTAGTCGGTTTTGATAAAGTTGAAATTGAGGTGGGGACATGAAATATCATATACTCTATACATATTAATTGTCAATTGGAATATATAAAAAAGAAGACTCAGCTCATACAGATTTGTTCTCTCTAGCAAAAAAAAGAATGATATCTTCTCTTTTCGTATATAAAAAGGCTTTACAAAGATCGTTGAAAAATGATATTTGAGAAGGCATTTCGAGCCCGTTTAGGAATTTTATGGGCCGAATAAAGTAGTCACTAGTTTGTTATAACTTCAAATGGGTATCAATCAGTAGGCAGTGCCAGATTATAGTCAAATGTAAAATTTGTGCTTAACTTTATCAGTAAAAAAAACTGAGTTCTTATCTTAAGAAATATTTTAACTCCTTCATGTTTTGCAGTTTGAAAAAACAAATATATTAAAAAATTTAAATGTCATGCCTTAAAAGTAAAAAAAAACAATTTATTTGGCGAAGAAAATGGCTGATGCATTTAGTGGCAGTTGTAATTTTTTTTTGCTGTCTATGAAATTTTATTTTATGAATTAACTAACTCAATACTCCCTCTATTTTTTATTGTAAGTAGTTTAAGCAAAATCTATTTGTTTCAAAATATAAGTAGTTTTCATAATCTTAAATAATTTATATCTTTATGGGGTTAAGTGTAACTAATCAAATAATATTTACTTATTTATGATTGGTTTAACTACACCTAATTTATACAATCAATACTACTTTTAAAAAATTAATGAATTTCTTAATATTTGTGCATTCATCTAAAACTACTTATATAAAGAAACAGAGGAAATAATGTTTACTGTTCACAATTTTTTTTTTTTTGAAAAAGGCTTTTTATTAAAAATTTGCGTGATTAAAATGATACTACTAGTAACTCACAATATAAAACCAAATAATTGTGATGAATTCACTCACTTGGCATCTATTACTAAACTCCCGTCACAATAATTCGTTCATTTAATGTCATATACCTGTATCATTGAATCCTACACTCCAAGAACTACAAAAATTTATGATGATTAAGGGCCTGACTGGTGTAACCGCAGCGGTTGCGGTTGCGGTTGCGGGAGTTTGCGGGTGCGGGTGGTTGCGGTTTTAAGCGTTTTCTAGAGATTTGTACGACTGGTACAACTGTTAGAAATTGTTGCGTTTGCGGGACTCTTATGACTGGTAAACTATCAAACACAACATCTGTTAAATAATAATTTAACAATATTTACATTTTATGTAATTATAAAAATATTAAAAATCATAATAATATGATAAATATAAAATTTATATTTATAAAATCATATTATTCAATTTTAAAAATTTATAGAAAATATTTTAGTTTTGAATTTTTATAATATAAATTGAAATATAATATGAATACATTTTACAATTTCTATTATTTCAATTGAAAATTTTTATTGGATATTTTTAGTATTATTTTTATTTATTCTGTTTTTAAAGAAAAAAAATTTACCCTCCCGCAACCGCCCGCAACCGCAAACGCTAGCTGGAACCAGCTTTTGATTTTAAGAGGTTCGGAGCGGTTTGAAGCGATTTGTAGCGTTTTCTGTGATTGTTTCGAAACGCCAACAACCGCTATGAACCGCAAAAGCTGCGTTTGCGGGTGGTAGCGGGAAAACCAGTCAGCACCTAAATGCAGGTCACTGTACTAAACTGAAAACAAACGTGCCCCAACAAAACCTTCCAACTCATACAGAAGGTAAGAATCGCGATGACGCGGCACCTCCATTAAATGATACGCCACGTGGATCATTACTCCAAACCTGATTGGCTGATCTTACGTTGAAGCAAGCCACGTAACCCCCCTCCCCCCAAACATCTCCCAGTCGCCTTATCTAATGCACACGCGCGCGTGGACTCTTTCTCTCTGTCTTTGTGTTTGGTTTGGCACCGGAGAAGAACTTTGTTTTGACCTTCCTTGAGTTTAATTGGACTTCGAGAGGTAATAAAAGAGAAGAAGAAGAAGATCGTCGTAAACTCTCACGATGTCGATTAGAGGAAGACTCGTTGCTTTCTCGCCGATTCTGGCGGCGGTGCTGTTCCTGCTGACGGTTAACCACGGCGAAGCCATATGGTTGACGATTCCGCCGACGGGAGGGACGAAGTGCGTCTCGGAGGAGATACAGAGCAACGTCGTCGTTTTGGCTGATTACTACGTCGTCGATGAGCATGATCCTGAACACACGGCTACTATTTCTTCTAAGGTACGGCTCCGATTCTGCTTTTTTTAGGAGACTAGTCCGGTTCAATTTCGCCGGTTTAGGTTTTCGATTTCGGGTTCTGATTGTGTTTGGTTTGGTTTTGATGTAACGAATCAAGCTTAGATTGGGTGTAAAGTTGTGAACTTTTTTGTGTTGTTTGTTGAGAGATGAATCAAAGTTTTGACCTTTTTGTGTTTGAATGCATTACAGTGGATGATCCATAAGCTTAACCGGTTTGATTCAAGTTGTAAAGATTATTGTTAAGACTTATGGTGGTTTTGAGTTTTTTTTTTTTTTTAATTTTAATGTGATTGTTACATTTGTGTAGGTAACATCTCCTTATGGGAACAATCTGCATCACCAAGACAATGTGACGCATGGTCAGTTTGCCTTCACAACTCAAGAAACTGGGAATTACTTGGCTTGCTTCTGGGTTGATTCCAGTCGTCCGCAAGTTAATCCACTGACTCTTGGGATTGATTGGAAGATTGGTATCGCAGCTAAAGATTGGGACTCTGTTGCTAAAAAGGAAAAGATCGAGGCAAGTCACATCTCTTTTTTTTTAATCATCTTTCTCTGTTCTTCTTATTGATGTGATAACTCCGTTGTTATGAAATGTGTGGGGTTTGTAGGGTGTTGAGCTTCAGTTGAGGAGACTTGACGGGTTAGTGCAGTCGATTCGTGAGAACATCAATTATATAAAAGACAGGTACGTCTCTTTTTTTTCGCCTCATACTTTTATCTCTTGAAGTTATGATTGTTGTTGAAAGAAAAATTTGGATACAGGGAAGCCGAGATGAGAGAAGTGAGTGAGACAACCAACTCGAGAGTGGCTTGGTTCAGTATAATGTCACTCGGGGTTTGCCTTTCTGTTGCGGGTTCACAGATATGGTACCTGAAGCGATACTTCCACAAGAAGAAACTCATTTAAAGACTTGGTCTGAAGGACCTTACTATATATAGTAACACATCCCCACCCTGAAAAGAGGGGATAAGCAGAGTCAATTGGTTTTAAATGGAAGAACGCATTTTCATTTTTTTTTTATGTGGAACATCATAACGGTAGTTGAGTTTGTTGTGCACAGATCACTTTGTGTTTTGATTGATCTCTGTTGGAGTAGGAAAACGGATATATGTGACAATGTACCAAAGCAATTATCCTAGTATCCAAAAATTTGAAACGTTTACGAATTTATAAATATCATCATGGTGCTAATAAAACATGATTAGAATAAAAATGGGTGACGTATAAAGGCAGCCAGATTGTCACGAGGACAAACGCTTATTGTATGTCATGTTCTTTTCTTTCATGTGTGGGAACAGTTAGACATCTGATCGGGCCAAATATATATTATTCATTTTTATTAATAATGATAAAACAACTGGTTTGGCCATCTAAAGAAACTTACCAGTAGATTATAGACAACACTTGGAAAATAAAAGGATTACAAATAAATTTTCAATTGCCTCGTCAAGTAAAATGTATACTCATCTCCCTCTTCTTTTTGTCTCGAATATATAACTGTTGTTTTGCTGATATCATCATCTTGTTCACCACTTACATCGCTCTTTGATAAAAATATAATAGAGTCTAGAATGTATAATATTTTAATTAAAGTAAAGAAAGGAAGAAGTGTAATCCATTAGCCCAAGATATGGAAGATTGGAGTCCAAGCATGAATCCAACTCTAAAAGTCCTTTTCACTTTCTCCTAATCTCTTTCTTTCTTACGAACCTCACACTTACCATTAATCACCATATTTATGTTTTACATTTCATTTGTCTTCCCAATGTCCTTTTTAGTAGAGATGCTTGATGCTTCATCTAATAAATCTGATAACGACAATCATTAAATCTACCCTGATTTTAGTTGGGTCAAATTTAATCAAAGACCATGAATGACACTTGAACTATAACATCAATCGTCAAGCGATATACCGTAGTTAACAACTTAACATGACATGCACTGCAGTCTGCAACTATTGAGGTTATTGCTCTTTTGCCAACTACAGTATATTACTTATTTTTAAATACCAAAGCCTTACTTTTGTTTATATAGCTAAATGCTGGGAAATTAGTAGAATGTTCAAATGTGATATTTAAAACCGGTGAAATGCATCGAAGCACACAGTACTTAGTTACTTCCTCACTGTCATTGTGAGTATGTGATAAGTTTCCACTCCCAATTAATTAGAATAACAAACAAGACAAATACCCCCATTAACTGGTAATGGGTTTTATACCACGTCATGTGTGTGACGCAAACTCACAAAGTATATATGTATTAATATCTATAAATTTGCAGAAAATAATGAACCACACTACTAGGAAAGTAAATTACTCGATACCATCGCTGCCCAGTAGCATATCAAGTTGAATCTTTATTTCTTTTTTCATTTATTAGGTAGTTACTTTCATATATTTAGGACTCTTGATTCTCTTAATAATTTCTTGTTTCTTTAAATCTTTTGATCAACAAATACTAATGAACATAATTTAAATTGAAACGATCAACAAATAAATTTCAAGATTGGACGAAAGTATTACTCAAACTGAAATTCAGATATGTCGTATGATTCATTTTGTAAGCTATTAGTACGAGTAATACGAGATGCTAGTGCAATTCTATCTATTTTATTTTGGTTTTCTGGAAAAAAAAGTTAAAAACCCTCAATGTAATTTTTTTTTGTAATTTTATCTCTGATTTCAAAAATCCACGGATCAAACCGTCGAGTGCTAGTCAACCCGCAATATAACCCTCCACTGTGTATAGATTTTGTAATCAGTTTATTCCCGTATATATGTTATCCATACTACGTCGTTTTGGATTTATAAAGAACAAAATTATGCAGAATATGGTTTCGGACCAATGACCTTTGGAATCGAGCTCCAGTTCACCTGCCAACTAGGCTATAACAACTTTTACACAAGGCAGTAACCTTATTCATATTTATATTTCTAAAATGTTGCTGAATATTTAACCAACATTCACCGTGAATGAAGTTAAAAATCAGGAGAATGAATCGGATAGATGGAAGGTGGGTTTGATAGAAGTTGATCCTCATGAACATTGTTGATAGACAAAACTATTCTTAGAGATGCCAAAACAAAACCCATAATTTTTAGATTGATTGATTCTAAGCTTTTGAATACAAAACCTGGATTTTTTGAATAATACGATCTCAGTATTTGATCAACAAAAACGCCATGGAATCGATTGAAATATTAAACTCGTATTGGAGAAAAACAACAGCAGCATCAAGGGAGAAGAAGAAGAACAGCAGAATTGGAAAAGAAAAAAGAATCTCGATTTGGTTTAATAAATATAAGTGCGTATGTTTCCCAATCAAACAAAACATTCATTGTCAAAATCGGTAATGTGTTAGGCGACTTTGTCAAAAGGTTAGTTCGAATTTGGCTAGGTAATTTTTAACCAACAAACACATTTCAAACGATGTAGTATTGGGCATCCATTAAAATACACAAACATGTATACATGTATACAGTCGAGGGTTGTATTGCGGGTTGACCAGCACTTGACAGTTTGTGTAGAAAACCCTTTTATTAGAATCTAAACCATCATAGATAAAACTAAAGAAAAATCACAATGAGTTTTTTTTTTGTAGAAAACCCTTTTATTTTACTAGCTGATAAATTAAAAAAAATAGTAGTTTTAGTAGAAAATATAACAAGCTATCGTGGTAGACTAACAACTAGTGTGATATTTTTGGACATGCATGGATTATAAAATACAATAAGCTATCGTGTTAGAGTAATTGACAGGGAACGTATAACAAAAAAAAAGCATCTAGCAGTGACGTGGTAGATTGATGGCATGCTTAATTTAGTAAACAAGATAACATACACCATAATTTCTTTTATAGTAGTTGCTCAAAAAAAAGTAGTTTCTTTCTTCTTTTTTTTTTTCTTTTAATATACTTGGGGATGTATTTTTGTCATATGTGTATAAGTGAGTAAGAGCACTCATGGGGTTTCACCCGTTGGAAGTGTACTTTACGCATGGAATATCGTCATGTATTAACGCCGCTTGATTCCAAACCTATAAAGAGATTAAGATTTTGCCAAAACTTATCCCAATTTGTTTTAAAAAAAACTTAACTTGTTTAGCTGAGAATTGCACCAAATTTTACCCAAAAAAACTATTGACATCACGTGTTGAATTCTGTCTCATCGAAAGTTTGTCCTTAATTTTTAGTAGATCGACTGTTTATAAGAGCGTTAGCTAATATTTTTGTTGCATGCGTACATTTGTTCATAATATTTTTGGGAACATAGACACCAATCTTTGAATGATATCGGAATCTTTATATAATACGAACGTAATGGCAAAACAAAAAGCAGGCAGCCTTAGTGATGACGAAAGGAAGAGCACTAGTAGCCGCGTCGCACAACAAAATGTATGAAAAAGGTACAATTTTCGCTTTTAATTCATTATTTAGGGTTTTACTAATATTTTTATGGTATTCTTGACTACGGACAAAACGTGGTTCAATTTACTCCTACAAATTAATAATTAAGTAACTATGTAAATATCATCTGATTTATATAGTGTTGATAGAATACTTTTGAATATTTTATATATCATTTGATTTTACTTGAATATTGAATAACCAGTCGAATTAGTCCAAAAATCATCGAACTCGGGCAAAAGCAAAAACAACTCCCATCAAAGCCTTTTTGATCTTTCTGAAACAAAGAGACCTCAGTCTCATCGACGGGAAACGCAGGGCTCGGTTGGACCTTTAATGATTTGGTATCCCCCTCACACCATTCAGCGACAGAGACCTCAGTCTCATCGCCTTTAATGGCGGAAACCTTGGCGATTCGATCCACCATAACCTCTGCTCTCTCCATCGACCTCGACAACGTCTCCATACTGTCAGATTCTCAGAAGCTAATCAACACTATCAACAGGAAGGAGATGATTCTAGAGATCGTGGGAGCCTTGAATGATATCTACCAACTATCCTCTGCTTTTAGTGTCATCGCTTTTTCTTTCATTCCAAGATCATCCAATGTTTGGACTGACCTTTCTGCAAAACAGACCCTATGGGCCATGAAACCATCTTAATTTAAATGAATGAAAGTCTGGTTTGCACAAAAAAAAAAAGAGAATAATTTGTTTACCAGTTACAGTCTTATATATCCTCATGCTTACTTACATGTACTTATTCTCTACGTTTCGTACGAACTGAGGAATATAATATATGTTTGTAAGCTGATAAAAGACAACTAGTCTTTGAACGAGGTGGTGTCCACTTCAATTCACCACTATGTCCGTATATGTCTATTATCGGCCACAATATCAAATAAGACTTAAGCCACTAAACTTAACAATCATTCGCTAATGCATTATATTTGAAATATTTTGAATATAATATTAAATCAGCCATCTCATCGGTTAAAACCTTTTTTTTTTGTTATCCTCCACACAACTGATGATAATTCAAGCGTCGGATCATTCATATACACCCGTAGACAATTTATCTTAAATTTGATTTAATTTATTATTCATTTTAATTTCATTGGAAAATCCAAGTATTCCATAAGTTTTCAGATCAAATCAAATATTAAAAATCAACATCCGTTAAAAATAAAGTAATTAAATATTAAAACATTGAAATAGGCATTCCATTCTGATTTATAAGCAAATAAACGTTTACTTACAATTAAATATAGAGTTTAATATATAATTGTTATTTTAACATATTGTTTAATAATTTTATTTATAAAATTGTTTATAATAAATCCAAAATAAATATAATATCTTTATAAAAACTACAATTTTTCTTATATTTATGATTTTTTTTAAAAAATAATTAATTTCAAAATTTATGAAACATATAATTTACTAACTATTAATTTTTATTTTATATTATGTAAAAGATAATTTTTAACAAACTCGTAGTTTTTTAGATTTACTAGTATTAATTAAAATAGACAAGATATTTATAAATATCCGAAAATTGATGTTTCGGAACAAATCAAGCCAACAAATCAAAAACACCGTAAATTACGAATCAAATCACAAATCGCACATAAATGAATACATAACTCCGGTAAATATACTAATTTTTCTGTAACTGAGAAATCAAAATGTTCCATCAATTCTGGTAACTAAATGTTATTTTGATTGTGCATCTATACAGATAAGAAAAATATTTATGACTAAAGTGTACTGATGCTGCAAAAATAGTAATCACACATGTTACTCAATGTAATGAATACATTTGTATGAAGTAAGATAAAAAAAACTCTTATATTAAATATGATATACACTTATATCTCTAATATCTCTATGGTTAACTAATCTATACCTTAGAGTTTAGACCTGTAGGATTTAAAGTTAGGGAAATTGGGCTCTACAACCTTTAAACAAAAGATAATCAGTTCACTATCTGAAATCCCTAAAAAATCGATATATACTGTGCACAATATACATAATTGTCATATTATCCTTCAATTGTGACCTGTGTGACCTGCTGAGAATTATTTATTAAAATAAATATTCAATAAACAATATAATAAAGTGTGGCCACCATTGATACACATTTTCTCTTTTTCTTCCTCTTTTCACCACATCTTTGTTTCTTCTTCATACGTACAAACACACACCAGTTTAAACACAGGAAGAAATAAATATTCTGGGCGTACTAAATTGAATTTGGAGGAGAAGATGGTACCGTAGAAAATGAGGTGACATCACGCTTTTTACTCTGTTTTTATTTTTGTTTCTATACTTGTTTCTATTTTTATTTTTATATTGTGTTTATGTTTCTGTTCTTATAATTTATTTCTGTTTTTGTTCTGTTTTTTACTCTGTTTTGTTTATGTTTTAGTGATTCAATGGTGAAGAATTACGATGGAGGACCAGTAGAAGCGTTTCTGTGTCGAAGAAAGAAAAGGAGATAAAAATGATCTTTATATGGTAGTGAAGAATAACGAAGATGAACGAAATGAAAGTGTATCAGCACGTTTGAAAAAAGAAGAACTGAAGAAGATGAACTCGCATTCTATACTATATTCTGCGAACGAAATAGTATACTATTTATTTTGTAATGCAGCTATTTTTGCAAGATTACCATACTATTTGAGACATATTTATATACTATTTTGTAAAAATATAATAATCTGATGACTGGCTGTCAATATTTGAAAACATGGGAAATTGTTATATCTCAGATGTGGGTTGACATTTCCGGGTTAGGGTATAGTTTTATCATCTGGATTTAGAGTTTATAATTGACTTTAAGGTTTACTAATTAGTGATTAAGGTTTAGTATTTAGAGTAATAAAGGTGAATTTGAGGCCAATATTAGATTTTGAGATTTGTGTTTAGAGTTTAAGATATGTAGTTTATAAACCTATTGCACAGGAGGACTCCAAGTGGAATACTATATGAAATAATATTCTATTCATTAGACAATATACCATTTAAGCTCCATATAACTTAAATATTTGCCCATGGGTTCACTAATCCATAGAGGGGGTTAGGGTTTAATTTTGAAGAGTGGGGAGGATTTAATTTGGGAGTTTGGGTGTAGAAAAAAAAAGAATTATGAAATTACGAAATATGAGACTTTGGAAACCCATAAGAGATTAGCATTTCAAATTTGGGGGCACCATAGAAGATGCCATAACATAAGATGATATATATTACTCACTGGACTCTAAATAGAATACTATAGGAAATAGTATTTTAATAGTTACTATACCATTTAATATACATAAAAGTTTACTAATCCATAGAGGGTATAGTTTTCCAAATATATGACATGTTCATATTAGGATATGGTATAATAATTTATGATGTTTTTCCCAGTCAGCGGAATATTACACCTATTACAAAGGAAGACTCCAAACAGAATCTATATGAAATAGTATTTGTTACTTTGGTTACTATACCATTTCACTACATACACTGGAAATATTTGCCCATGAGTTCACTAATCCAAAGGGGGGAGTTAGGGTTTAGTTTTGAATAGTGGGACGATTTAAATTGTGAGTTTGGGTTTAGAGTTTAGAATGGTATGATATAGTATGTATTCTTTAATGTAGCTATTTATGTAAGATTACCATAAATGGTACTGAAGTCCCCTGAATTATTGATAGAAAGAATAATGACGGTAAACGAAGTAAAGGTATCACAATTTAGGGATTAGTATTTAGAAGTTGGGTCTGAGTTAATCCTTATATACCATTTATAAAGTTTTTATACTATGTGGTTACGTTGAGAAAATTGGCAGCATTTTATATAAATTTTATTTGGATTTATAATTCAGTTATTTGATTTTAGATTTAGTAACTAGATGATTTGTCTAGAGACTAATATTTGAGTAGATGAGATAAAGTTTAATATGTATGTTCTATATTATGGCTGATAAATTTTAAATATATAATAAAAAATTATAGATTATATTTGGTTTATAGTTTCTTGATTATGATATATATATTTACTAATTAGAGGTAAGACAGTGATGTGGATGATTTTGGTACTGTCGTTGTTAATAGTGTGCATTAAATTTTGGCCACATCTTATTTAGTTACCATCATACGTAAGTTTCTCATTCACCATATATTTGTTTTGGTCACATCATCTATAACAAGACAAAAGTCACTGGATGATTACAGGAAGAAGGGGCAGAACCGGATAATAATTGGTATAAATGTTAGTTATTACATTATGTCAAAATCAATGGTCTATACCTAATTAACATATCAAACTTAGACATCTCGCAAATAAGTCCTTAAAGTTAAGGGAATGAGTTTTAGAATTGAAGTTTGAATTTTTATAAAATAAAAAGGAAATATTAAAAAATTAAATAGTTTCAAAAAGTATTTTCGAATTTCAAAAAAGAAATGAAAAAAATTTCGAAAAATAAAAAGTTTATTAAAAGTTCTTTGAAAATATATAAACTATAAAAAACTATTTTTATTTTATTTTTATTTTATTTATTTTGTATTTATATATCTAGATTATAAAGATCTTCTCTTAAATGAAACATTTTGGTTAGAGCATATTGATTAACACATACATATATTATAAGAAAAGATGAATCGTGAACATTCATGTTGATACTAAACTCTCTTTTGTTGATCGACAAGTATGATAAGTGGACAAAAACCGGATGACGTTTGCAAGTGGATTGTGTAATATACAAATATAGGTACCTACAAATATATAATGTAAGTGCATGCTTTTTGATTCTTCAAAAGTATATTCGCTTATAACTTACGGATAAATGGGGTTCGAGTTGAACATAAAAGTCTTAATATATTTGGTATACATAGCTACACTACATTCTTTTTATTGGTACGATAGTTTATGATTCGTTTTCAATATAACAATACACTTTGGCACAAACATTCTACGTTAGATATATTAGATAATAATAATCCAGCCATCGTAATTATCAACGCATTCTCATACGCAAGTCTTCACAACCAATAGTCCAATAATTAAATTAAAGTATTAATCTAACTAGAGAAACTTATGATCGATCTAATCTGGTTTTGATTATATATAACAAGATATAGTTTGCCACACATAATGGATACTTATTTGATAACAATTAAATATTTTTAACTAAAAGCGATGCCTAAATAACCAATGGCTTTACATATGCACTGCTCTATTGCCTTTTGTGCAGCTTGTGTCAGCCCAATTAGGCTATATAAGCAAGTAATCTCTTCTAGCATAATCATACAGTCACAACTAAGTACACTATTAATACATCAAATACAATTAAAAAAAAGAAACCTAGAGAGAGAAAGAGAGACAAATGGAGAGTGAGAAAATGTGGGGAAGCTTAATGAATAGAGTGAAACCATACTTAGCAATGATATCTATGCAATTTGGTTATGCAGGTATGTACATAATCACCATGGTGTCTCTTAAGCATGGCATGAACCATTACATCCTAGCTGTTTATCGTCATGCAATCGCCACCGCCGTCATCGCTCCGTTTGCTCTTTTCCATGAAAGGTATATATGGTTATTTGATCTCTATATATAAGTTTGGTTCTTCTTTTGTGTGTAAATGTGTCATAGATTTTCAACATAAAACTCAAAAGAAATAAGGTTAATGATGGGCCGTATCTGCATGCAAGTTTAAGTTAATACATAATTTAACTAACGCAAGTATGCAATTTGTGCTATTGTTATGATTATGCAGGAAAATAAGGCCGAAAATGACGTTCCGAATATTCCTACAAATCGCGCTGCTCGGATTTATTGAGTAAGTACTCGTCTAGTAGTCTCATACTTCATTCACACAAAAACTATAAGAACAATCTCCGTAATTTTTTTCTTTTTTTTGAATTTCTTACATAGTTAATGACAATTAAACAAACGCTAAATAAATGAGTGTTAAAAATGACAGGCCGGTGCTCGATCAGAATCTCTACTACGTCGGGATGACTTACACATCAGCAACTTTCGCTTCTGCTACCGCCAATGTCCTTCCCGCCATCACCTTTGTCTTGGCCATTATTTTCAGGTTTACATTTATTTTCTTTATTCTTGTTACAAATTCAGTAAAAAGGTCGAGCTTAGATTCATATTGATTCCTTCATAAATTTTTTTTTTCTTATCAGCATACTAATGCAATTTTTAACTTTGATTATGTGATTCTTATTCTGAGAATTAACCTTTTGACTTTTAATTCCCATACCGTGGGAACAAGATTATTAATGGAATCATACGAAAACACAGTTAGTATGTTCGTGGAACACGATACCACTTGAATAATTAATTAATAAGCACCAAAAGAAATATAATGGGTGTGAGATCATCACTTCCACTCACGTAAGATGTCACTACTAATTTATGTCTTTTTTTTTTAAAAACACTATCACTATTAACCAAATCTATTTATAAGTCTATAGTGGAGTATATATATAGAACATGACTTCTTTTTCATGCACATGTAATTTTAATATAATAACTAGACATAAGCTCGATCGATCGTTAAATAGATTTGTTCACATAAATTTCAGATTAGAAAGCGTTAACTTTAAGAAGGTACGAAGCATAGCCAAAGTTGTCGGAACAGTAATTACAGTCTCAGGAGCACTTCTCATGACCCTCTACAAAGGTCCAATCATTGACTTTATAAAATTTGGCGGTGGCGGAGGCGGAGATGACGGTGCAGGAGGAGGATCCCACGGTGGTGCAGCATCGGCGGATTTGGACAAACACTGGATCCCGGGTACACTTATGTTGTTGGGAAGAACTTTTGGTTGGGCTGGTTTCTTCATCCTACAAGTGAGTACCAACTATAGTTACAATGTCCGGTCTAGTCATTAACCGTAGGAGAAAACATCTAACGATCGTCTTATCACGTTTTAAAACGCAGTCGTTTACACTGAAGAAGTACCCAGCTGAGCTATCATTGACGGCGTTAATATGTTTAATGGGAACGTTAGAAGGAACCGCCGTCTCATTGGTAACGGTTCGTGACCTGAGCGCTTGGAAAATCGGCTTCGACTCCAATCTCTTCGCCGCCGCTTACTCCGTAAGTATATATATATATGTATAAATTAATGTAATTTTGCAAGCATAATGATGGTTTATGTTAATTGATTAACAAAATTAAATGGTGATTAGGGGGTGATATGTTCGGGAGTGGCGTATTACGTGCAAGGAGTAGTGATGAGAGAAAGAGGACCAGTTTTCGTTGCGACATTTAATCCTCTTTGTGTCGTGATAACTGCAGCTCTTGGTGTTGTTGTCTTGTCTGAAAGTATTCATCTCGGAAGGTACTTTTCTCATTTATTTTTCTCTCTATAAAAATCAACAAAACTCATAAAATTTTGAATTAATAAATTGTTTTCAGTGTGATTGGGACGATATTTATAATCGTGGGCCTATACACGGTTGTCTGGGGTAAAGGCAAAGACAAGAGAATGAGTGATGATGACGAAATCAGCAAAGGGCTTCCGGTTAAGAGTCCGGTTAAACCGGTGGAAGCCGGAGAACCGGATATAAAATCAAGGGAAGGTCAGGAGACCAATAAGGCTACTCAACTTGAAATTTGAAGACACTTGCGAGGAGACATAATCTGTGGTTCTTTCTCAATATATATAGTTTTTGCTTCTTCTTTTAAATCTGCATTCCACTGGTTACAGAAAGATTGTGGCAGATGTAATGTAACTGATGAGATGAACTAAATCTATCTTATTAGTTTTTAACTAAACGTTTTTTTTTGTGAGGTACTCAACTTAAAGTTAAAACTAATCAAATAGTCTTTCCAGAGTTTTAAATTAAATGCGCGGAAAATAAATAACAAAATGTTGTTGAATCAATCAACAAGAAGAGAAAACAAAGGAGAATAAAGAAATGGAGATGAGAAATGTGATAAAGAAGTGGCTAACGGAGGAGGCAGTTGCCATTGAGATGCTTCCGGCTGGACCACTTGCGGGGTTACCTGGGAAGGAACCACCGCCTGAAGGAAGCATGGATGATCTTGGCGACGATGCTATGGATCCTGGTCCCATCAAACTCCGGTGAAGGCGCTGGTGCATACATTATATCCTTTGGAAGAGTAGTCCTGGTGGAGCTAGAAGCGGCGCAAATTGTGGAGGTCCTGCGTTATTTTTACGCATTGAAGTTTACATTAGACTGGACAGGTGTTTCTTCTCAAAAGGAGATTAGAGAACTTACCGGGACATCGTGGTTGAAGAGACCTAGATAGCCTGTTAAAAAACGAAAGAGAACACAAATGGTTAAACAGTGCGTAGTCTTGAGATAACAAAGAGAAAGACAATGCGAAGAATGTAAATTTACAAACTAACATGGTCAAGATAGTGCCGTTAGCGAAACCATTGTAATCACAGCTCGTAACGTTACAGCCAGCGCTACTCTGCTGCACCGTGATGTTACCGAGCATGAGGTTGCTGCTTCTACACTGCATACTCGAGCAAGAGACTGCTAAAGAATGCAGGCTCACAATACAAACTACATCACATCACATCACACACACAACACAATTCAAACGACTAAATTGATTAGTCACATCAACCAAATAACATTTCTTAAGAGAGAAGGAGCGAAGTCTTTCGATACTATTATTACCTGCGGCTCCCTAGAGCACAGCTACATTGCACGCAATGACCTGCAGCTAGAGCATAGCTACCATTTGGAACAATCAATCCATAATCCGAAGCGTACTTGGGAAAGTTTCGAAGCACAAGCTGAAAGGTAAAAGAACACAGAACCAAATTTGGAAACTAAATCTAAAAATAGAAACCCTAGAATTTCAGTAGACTTTAGAGCCTCACCAGACAAAGGAACAGCGAGGATATCACCGGAGCTAACATCAGGAGCTCCCATGGCATTCACATTCATCAAATCCGTAACAGTAGTCTCATACCTCCTCGCGATCCCCGCCAGAGTATCAACCTCCCTCACGACGTACGACAGATAAACCGCCGGGAGAGAGTTATCCGTCCCAGTTGAAGCAAGCGCAAGGGAGAGGGACGACGAGGCTCGTCCCGACGTCGAGCACCGACGGGTCGTCGACCGAGTTAGCCTCCTGGATCTGCTCGGAGGAGACGAGACCGCCGTAGACGGAGTCGGCGATGGAGGCTTAGGGTGTCGGAAGGTCGGGTTTTGTAGCGGGTGGAGACGGATTTTCTGATGCCGTCGACGCAGGAGCAGGAGAGATGGGATCTTGAGGAAGAGTCTTGAAGGGAGGATGTGGTTCTCGACGTCCGGGTAGGAGATGTCGATGGCGTTGGCGAGGAGGACGGAGATTGGGTCTACTTGGAAGAGGGAGGCGACTTCGGAGACTTTGAGGTCGGTGTAGAGGGTGTAGCCGAGGAGGGAGTTGCAGGTGTCGTTGCTTGAGCATGGCTCGATTGTTGATTTGGCTGTTGTTGCTGTGAAGAAGAGTGAGCTCGAAGCTATGATTAAAAGGAAGGAGAAGAAGATGGGGTTTCTCATATTTTCTTTTCTAGGGTTTTAGACTCTCTCTCTCTCTCACAGGAAGCTGCTCACCGTACAATGGAGAAGGTTCGGACAAACCGACGATTGGTCTGGAGATTTCAAGTTTGATAAAGGAAGAATCTTTCTTTATCAGTGGGTTTTTTCTTCTACTTCTTGAGGAGAGAGAGAGAGAGAGTGAAGAAAAGTTAATAACTTTTTATTTGAAATGGAGGAGAGAGACAGAGAGAGAGACAGAGAGGCGAGGGAGAAGCAGACAAATGTGTTGTACAGAGTGAACACAGAACGGTAGCTTTGCGATGTCCGAGACAGAACATTTTGTTTTCTTATGACTGATTTACCCTTACTTTTAAAGCTAAAGAAAATCGGAAGAAGGGTAAGATGGTAAATTCGAGACATAAGCTGAGGCCCACTTAAAAGGCCCATTTTACTTTTAGAGACGCTAAAGCAAAGAATTTTTTTTAAGAAATATTCTTTCCCTCGAGCACGGTCTCGAGAGCTTTTTTTTTCGCGGCCACCGTATCATTCAAGGCGGGGAAAAAAGAGAAATATTTTCTTATGTTACTAACGTTGTGTACTTTTGTCCCAATATGGCCCAAAAAGGGAAGGAGACAACCCAGTGACGGTGATCGGATGAATATCTGCCTGAAATTGGTTCGAAGAAGGCTGGTTCATTTACTTCTTGATAGATTTGTCATGTGCTAGGCCTAATGTTAGATAGCAGTAAGGTGAAATCACTACCATAATTGAATACAAATGGGCCTGAAATGAGTTGGCCTAAATGAGACTAATTCAAGAGGTTACTGTAGGTTGCAATTTAGTCATGGCAATGTATTATTGGATCTAAACAACTATTTGCTATGTGTTGCAATTTTCTAATAATGGTGGAGAACCAATCTGTTGCAATCATCTAGATGTGTTGTTGACTTGAACATCTTCTAAGATGTTTAGAGTCTTCAACTAATCGTTCAGCGTGACTATACCATGATTCAAACTATTAATTTTTTTTTTGTTTGTGAAGAAAAATAAACACATACATGAGATATTAATCGATAATAATGATAGGAAAATGTCAATATATGACGTATACATAGAAAATATACAATTATGTACTTCCCTATTAATTGTCGCAGAACCAGGAAAATGTACTGCAGAATGCTTTTATTGGATCACGACCACCATGTCCTGGAACGAAGTAATTCTTAATACCCATTGAAGAAGTACACATTGTCTTGCATGGATTGTCACATGCTGCTGGAGTCGCCTTCTTTGATGCTTTCATGCATTGATTCACAATACAGTTTTTTACACACCTTACATCTATCGTTTTAGAATGAGAGAATTGTGCTGAAAAAATTGTAAATAAAATTACAATAATCAAAACACTAGTAATTTTTTTTGACACTTGAATTGCCATATTGTAAGTATTGTGATTCTTACACCTTTCTAATGGTATATGTTTGTTTATGGTGATTTTGAAATAAGATGATTTGGTGAGAATATTGAGTTCATGTATTTATATATGTTAGAAATATTAGTATTAGCTGTTTTTAGAAGTTACTAGGATGTCAATTTGCTTTCCGTTCCTTTTTTGGGTAAATATGTTGAGGTACGTTATACTGTTTGGTCATCTTAACAACTATTTTCTATGAACAAATCATTACTAATTGTTAACATTGATAATATCAATTTACACAAGGCATATCTAACTGACAATTATTTTTTTGCCAATTTGTAACCAAGTATTTGAGAACTGGAAATATATTGTCCAGACCTTGACGGTTACTCTTTTTCTTTGCTGTTGGGTAAGTTAAGTAGTGTTTTGGTTTCTCTAAGCTCTTATATTCATTAACCTCAAATGCTGGACATTAATTTGCATTCACAGTATACATACATTAAGGAAATATTTAGCATTCTCAAACCAAAAAGTCTACAATCCAAACGATGCAGTCTCACGTTACACTGTTCAGGTGAGACAGTAGCGGCTCTGGGAGGAAGCGGAGAAAGCACCAGCTTGGCAAAAACAATATATAAAAAACTCTAATCTTATTTGAAGAAAAAGATAAAATAAGAAAAAGTATTTATTGACTAATCGAATGGAGAAGGAAGACTATTCGATCGGTAACATAAGATATAAACAGATTGGCAAAAGCCAAAGTAAATTCCGATCGAGTTGATCGCAAGAGAAAAGTCATTTCCCTCTATTTTAACTCAATTTTAAAATACCAATTACGAAGCGTACAAAACGCGAAATTATTGTTATTTTTATTACAAATTTATTAGTATATATCTGTTTGTTTTCTAATATGTTTAGACATGTGCTTTCGGTTCGTTTCCGGATTGTATTTTTGGTTTTTGGTTTAGTTCCGGTTTCGGTTGTGGTTTTTGGTTCTTAGTTATAGGAATCTGTTCAGTTATTTATGAATTTGAGTTTCAATTAGGTTAGTTATATTGCTTTTATTTGGTTTAAATAATAATATTAGAAATCCTGATTTTGGTAGTCATTAAAATTAATTATTTATATTTTTAATATGTCTGTGGGATGAATATATCTTATAACCATCTGATTCAAATCATAATGTATAATTAATAAAATCATGTAAAATACATATTTATGAAATTTATATGCAAGGTATGTATCAAAAAGATTTCTAAGGTGCACATATTTTTCATTTACAATTATAGAATTGTTTTTTTAGAAGCAACAATTATAGATTAGTTTTCTTATGAAAAAAAGTAAATTATGTTTGTTATATTGTGTAAATAATACCAGTGTTGATTTGTTTTGGTGGCCATTCGATTTAAATTTGATTTTACACCACAATTAGCTGCAAGTCATTTTTTGGCAGTTAATATAACTTCTAGAATGTAGATTAAAATATCTCTATCTAACTTTTTTTTTAAATTGTGTTAGTATTTTAGAAAAATAAAATTAGATTTAATGGTTTTTGTATTGGATATGTTTGAAACCTAATGTGTTAAAATAATTTATAGACGTTAAGAAAATGAGATAGAAAGATATGTCTAAAGAAATTTTGTTTGGATACAAATGACTTAAAATTAAAGATAATGAAAAGTAACATTTTACTCTTCGGCTCTAACTGGTGACCATAAATAAAATAATAGAAATAAAGAGGAATGAAATGGAGAAGAAGAAAAATAATAGTAATACTTATTTTTTATTGTTCCTTGCTAGATTTGATAAGGAATATTTTTATTTTATAATTTTTTAAATTAAAAAGAATGAAAAGGAACATTTGGAAAAGAAAATTCCATATGAACGGTGTGAAATTTAAGGAACGAAGAAGAATTACCCATTCCCACTTATTCTTTTGGTCACCGGTTAGAATTTTCATCTCAAACAAACTCACAGTTTTCTCAAAGTATTTCATAAATGACCGGTTCATATATTTTCATAAAGCCCAAAAAAGAATAATCTAATGACTCTAGTCATTGTGTCTTCTAGGTACAGATCACCGTTTTTAAGCAAATAAAAACATTTTATTTCTGTTTATATTTATGTAAACCGAATAGTGAAATAAAGGTTTCATTTTAGATCGTTTTTCTCATCGACGAAATCCATTAAAAAAAACTCAAAGGACAGCGCGATGTTTACTGACCCAATTTTGTTTACAACCAATAAACCCAATCCATAACTCTAAACAAATAAATAAGAATGAAGTAAACGAAGATAGTTGTAATAACAGAGGGAATAGCACAGCCGGTGCCGGAACCTCAATCCCTGAGAACCGCCATCGCTTGAACATCAAACATCACATATGCTCCTTCTGCATCCATCTTTGGCGCTAAATCACCTGTTCTTCATCCCCACCACCTTTAAATTAACTCAGGAATCTCCAAAACAGCTCGTAATGGAATTAGATCCTCTTCCATGAAGGGAAGCGCCATTGGAGGGCCGAGGGCCTATCCTTCTGAGACTTAATTAAAAACGGCAACAATATTGCTCTCTCCTATAAGATGATTAAGGAGGTGAAGGAGACAAAAGAAAACAAAGTGATAGCAATCTGATATCGAGTTGAAACATGCATAACGGAAGAAAAGAAAAACAACATATAAAAAATCTGATCTTATTTGGAAAAAATAAAATAAAATAAGAACAAAGTATTTATTGACTAGTCGAATAGAGAAGGAAGATTATTCGATCGGTAACAAAATATATAAACAGATCGGCAAAAGCCAAAAGTAAATTCCGATACATAAACAGATCGGCAAAATTATAATTGAACCAGTAATCACTTCTACTTATTTTAATGAATATATCTACAACATGTTTTAAGATAAATAGAATGTGAATATATTTAAGTGATGATTTATTTAGATAGAATTTTACATCAATAGATTAAATTTTCATCTAAACTGAACAGTTGAGATGAACCAAACCTAGTTTGAAGAGTGAAATATAAAATACATCAATCAATTTTTTAAGGGATCTTAATTTCCTGACTTGTGTTCTGTATCAAACCAAAAAAATAAGTATATTTTATTTGACGAGAAAAGTATATACTTACATTCATAATGTATTGATTAACATAGTAAAATCAAATGTGACAAAACAAACACAAACATAATTCTTCATAAAAATTAAGAAAGTGTAAGGAAATGTGAGTTTTCATAATTTGAATCACTGGCAACCGTTTGGTGCCATATAATTGCACCATCTTTTGTTGGAGGAACAACGTATTCTTCATGATCGTCTAATTGTTTGTCACAAAACATTTTGCAAGCTTCTTCACACATAGCTAAATCAGGCTTCTTAGCCACTTTCATGCATTGATTTGGAATATATGCTTTACACACATTTCTATATTAGTTGAATGAGAAGTTTGTGCAAAAAACATCATTGCTATGATCATGAAAACACCGAACTACAAATGTGTTTGGCTACAAAATATGGAATAGTGAGAAAAATAATTTGTTGAGTAATATTGATTTTTTTTAATATGTATAATTAATCCACGTTTTCTTGGGTTTGAAAACTAGAACTCCGGGTATAGAAACACTAATGAACTCTTAGTCAAACCACTGGATCAATGGAGCTTCTACGGTAATATTGGATTAGTGTAGTAACTTATATAACACAAAAGTGAGGATAACTATTTTTGGTTGTTGTTTTTTAAACGTTGTTTTGTTTTTAGATATATAGATCCATTTAGTTTTGTAAAGCTGTGCTTTACCATTTTTAATCCTCCAAACAATATAATGCTAACGATCATTAATGTTCGTATTGCAAATCCTATAGCTTGCACATATAAAACCATATGCCAATATATTGTTGTTATGAATATTTCTTTGTAACAACATATACTTATCTAAAAAGATATATCGAATGGTTCAATAATAGATGTGAACTGAATAATAACTCTAACGATTCCTTAAATCAGGTAAGCTTAGTCATCGACTCACAACATCTCTGGAGATCAAAAAGACATAATCGTAGGATCTCGATCGCTAGTGTGGTTTTACCCTGTTGTTTTCTTGCATGTTCCCATGTGATGCTAAAAGCTTTAATATTAAAACAACTAAGAAAAAAACATTTAGGATTAGAAAAAAAAATCAAATTTGGTAACAGAAAAGTGATCCTGTTTATAGTGACCCATACTACAAGAACTCCATAACAGGAACATGACTCGAATCCTATCCAAATTTTCTCCATGCCTCCCATGTGCTCACTCTTTCTTTTGTTTTACATCGCCTTTTCATAATAAAAAGTTCCTTTGTCTGTGCTCTCTGGATAATCTTGTAGGACTTACTCTTATTTCCCCAAAAATTGATAAGATCGTACAGTTACATGGATTATAGCCATGTGATATCTATAAATAAGAGAATTGAACAAGAGGTTTAGCGAATTAACTAGGCAACGACACTATTTAGACATAGCGTTATGCTTTTTTTATACAGTATGTAGATATATATACTGTCTATATATTATCTTTAAAAAACTATAATCTCAACACCTTCATGAGTTCTGCTGATTACTCTTAAAGCTGGCCAAGTTAGACGGTTTGGATACGAAGAATATGTTTACATGTGAGCATGAGTTGCTTACACCTGAATTGGGTGATTCTAACCACGTTAGATTGTGTTTTTGGCATTAAGATCAGCATGAATAGTTGAAACAGCATATTCTTTAATGTCACGGTCGGACTAGGAAGATCGAATGGTCCGTATCGTTTGAGAAGAACTGATAATGAAGTGATAGGCAGATATAATATACGTTTTCTTATATGGGATGTATTGTTAAAGACATTAATAACGTTGATCATTGAGTCGTATAGTGTAGAGGAAGTATGTGGGATGGTCTAACTGAAAAAGTGATGATACATTGAAACTCATCACTACACAAACATATCACCTGTCAATGTCTTTTTTTATTTAAAGTGTTTGGGTTTCTAGCTTTTGATATTGAAGCCTGTCTCTTCTCCTTCTTTTTCTTTTAAATCACGTGAACGCCCAGAATCTTGACCAACGCATAAAATGGACACCTTTAGTGTTCACACACCCCAAACCCCCAAACTTTTTAAAATAGGTCAATCTAGCTCCCAAACTTTAATTATTACTTATTCCCATTTGTTAGATAAGCACGTGATTTCGAGTTTGTGAAGACAAATAGAAGACATAATTTGAGCAATTTTCAAGATGCTTAGCAAATAGGGAGAAATTTTATCAAACCCTAAGATGAATCATGGATCTGATCTTTTGTTTCGCTCAAAGAAGTAAGAATTGTAGATGAAGCGATATGGTCTTGATAATGCAGACTTCACACTCCATGTGATGTGAGAAAGCCAAATTGAGAAGCAAACATAATTATTCTCCACGAAAATAATGTATGAACAGAGAAATAATTCATATAAACAACAGTTTGAATTATAATTAGTGAATGATAAAACATTAATGGATTCGATACAAAAAAATTGGAAAAATAATTCTTATGGATATAGGAAATTTCGACCAGCTGCCAAAAAAAAACTTCAAGTTAAGGTGAGAAGACAGAGTTTGAATAGAGAGAGACATCCAAAATCACTCACACATATAATCAAACAGAATGATGACTTGTCTTGGTGGAACCCTCAGATACATTCTCTTTTAGATTACGAATACTACAAGTGGATGTTTCTCGCCCAACACGTCCAAGTTTATTAAAAACAAAAGCATATAGATTTTGTGTTCACAGTACTGTTTATAGATTATCGAATTAGTATTAAATAATATATGTGACACATGCCAATTGATAAAATTAAACAATATCTGGATCCAAAATGAACTTTAATAATTACTTGTTGAAGCAACGTTCTTAGATATTAAAAACGCCTGAATGATATTGTATATGTATAAAAAATATTACACAAAATGGACAATACTTTGATATATTACACAAAATTGGACAATATTACACAAATGGACAATACTTATATTGTAAATGTATAGACAATTTTAAAATGGACAATACTTTGATATATATATTGTCCATTCTACAACAAGAAACATTACACAAATAAAGTCCCATAAGAAGTAAGTTCATGATCTGTTATAGCAGATGCATGACTTTTGAACCCAAAAAGAAGCAGATGCATGACCTTAGTAAATATATATATATATATATATATATATATATATATATATATATATATTATTTTTGATTTTATGTCAATGTCTGAGAACAGTAATGTCTGCAAAATCTAATAATTAAAATAAATCAACCTATTTGATGGATAGCTGATTTTAATAGTATCATAATTCATAACTAAAATGCATGTCATTTTTTCTTTTCTTCCAAGTAGCTAAAAGGCTTATCTACTAGGGAAATAATATGAAATATATATGTATTCGATATATATTTCGAAACTCAATTTCAAACCTACTCCCATCTCATTTCTTATCGCCCTCTCTTCTTTTACGGCCTCTCTCTCTCTCTCCTTCTCTTCTCTCGTTTTATTTGGTAGTGAGGATGGATATGTACAAAGATGATAGCTCACCATACTGTTATTTCCACCCGAAGGAAGAATATGTGGGAGTGTGTCCACTCTGTTTGAACGAGAGGCTTCTGGTTTTAGCTTCAAAGCAGAGATCGTCAAGAACCAAACATTCTTCATCTTCATCAATCATTAGCCTCCCTAAGATCTTTGCCTTTAGCGCTCTCCTCAGTCGCCTCGATCTCAGGCACCACCGGAAATTCAGTCCACCCTCCGATCTTGACGTCTCCACGAGCCAAGAAGGTACACAACTATATATGTATTATACACCAGTTATGTAAACTTCATATTTATATTCATGTTATCTTTTGTTTGCTAAAGTATTCATGTTATCTTTTTTTTTGCTAAACTGCATATTTATGAAGTATGATGATTTTAAAGTTGGTTATTCATGTTATCTTAACCAACTTAAAGATCATCATACTTCAAGATCGAATTCCAATTGGATATTAACCCTTTTTGTTTCTCGTATAATGAATGACGCAGGCTACGGCTAATTATCGCTTATAGTTCTCGAATTTTATGTATATCTTAATTGTGGTACAAATCAATAAATATATATTTTTTAAATCAATAAATAATCGAAATTTATTTATCTTGTGTGTGTGTGTTCAGATTCTTTTATATCAATCAAATTCGAAAATGATGGAAACGCGTCGTGGGAAAAGAAAACAGAGTGTGTAGACAACATCAACTCAACATGTAAGGAGCAGCAGTCCCTAATAACGAGCAGTACTAGTATCGTAGAGCGTAAAAGTGTCAAGTCATCTCTGAGGTGGCGCAAACGCATTGGCCATCTTTTTCACGTAATTAAACTAAGATCAGGATTGTCCACCTCTTCTCGTCATGTGGCATCATCATCCAAGGTCGAAGGAACCAAAGTGAGGAAACAGGGTTGGGTGGTGAGGACCTTAACCAGAAGAAAAACCAGGAAAAGTAAAAATTGAATTTTTCATATATTTATTTACTACACCTAAAACAAATAATTTTTTGGTGTCTAAAAAAACAAATATTTATATTGCTTTTTTTTTAGTTTAATATTTGGTTTGGTCGTTTTGTCAATGATTGACGCTTCTGTTTAAAGAAAAAAATATTTTGAAGTTTTTCTGTTGTAAGTAATGATAATGCTGGAAAATCCATAAATTAAATTGTTGAATTGAATAGATTTTTGTAAAACTAGGTGTATTACATATAACCTTTTAGTTTTTAACCAAATAATTTACATATAATTTCTAAAGCATATGTAAAAGGCACAAGAGGCTTGCCATGTACCATACTTGTTTGTTGGCTTGTGGTCTGTATCCGATAAAGCTTATTAAAAGATGGGAGAAGGGTCAAAATAGCCTTTTATCATTATTTTAAAAAAATAATAGTATTTCACTTTTTCTTGTTTAGTTTTAATGGTTTTCCTCGATTGGAGACTTCGTCTTTTCTAATGAGGGTTTTATCTTAGGAGGCTTGTAATCTGCCAGCAATGTATCTCGACAATAATCTTTCACATTTGTAATTTGCCAGTGTTAATGAAATTTCAGTAAAAGAAATAAGAAGCTAAGAGCATCCTTATTGCAGGGACAATATTAATGTATCTTAGCATTTTTTATTATTATATTTTGATTAAGAGACAATGCTAAGAAACACAAGCAAATATACAGATTATTGGTAGAAATTTTTATGTTGTTTCTTAGTATAATGTTGATAAATACAAGTGTGGATATGCATCAAAAAGATTCAGTTTTCACTAACTAGACACATTAGCTTGAGCTATAATCAGAAGAAAAGACGCAAGTTGTTGTCACTGCTAAACCTGATATACTCTTCTTGTTGTTACCATCCCAAACGTTGACGAAACCGTCACAACCTCCCGTAGCAAAAGTTCCATAACTACAATTTCAAAACCATTAGATCATTATTAGAAGCGACATAGAAGCTGTACTGAGACCTATAACTTAACATTCCATATAACTAGTGGACTCAATGAAAACATCTATAGTGTCTACTTGCTAAGTAAAATTTGGCATATACAATACTCTGAACTATCACTCTACACAATATGTTGCAAACCAGAAATTACACATTTATTTTTGTGAAAAGTTAGTTAAGAATAGAGGCAACCGTGTATATGAAAGGATACAATCAGATTCCTTCTAAAATCAACACTTACATCGGATGGAAGGCGATCGCATTTACGGGGTAGACAATGTCCCTTCCATCCTCGGATTTCCGGTGACACTTGAAAGCATATCTGAGAAGAAATTGAAACATATTTGTCAGATACACAAAGAGTAAGGTTCGACATAGAGAGGTAACATGAAAAGCATTATGAACACACTTTTAGCTTGAGCAGCCTCTGATAGATCGAAAAACTCCATTGAAACCCTCCCTTCAACAGAGCTAAGTGCATATCCAGAAAATATATAGTTGATACTCACCGGCACTGCAAGACACATGAGGGTTCTTTTGCAGGTCCCTAAGCTCCTTGTTAATTCTTCTCGAAGCCATAAGCTGCTGCTAGCCACAAACAATCAAAGCCTAATCAATGAACGACATCTCCACACTATATTACATGTCTACAAGCAATACACAACAGAGATTAAAATTAAGGAGCTTCCTTTTCCAATCAAAAGACATGAACAAGCAGATCAGATAGATTATTAAAGTAAAGGTACTGTTTTTAATCAAACAGAGGCAACCTCTTCGGAAACCTCAAGAGGCTGGCTTGGCTGGTTGGTTCGTAGATGAGAGAAAGTTTAGGCAGATGCGTTTTAAATAGATTCTTCGTTCTTGTGGTGAAGCTTCTGACACGGTCGTGTCCTCTGGTGTAGTGGCCGTCGAGAGAGAAGTAGAGAAGGAGAAGACGAAGAGAAGGAGAGGAGGGAGGCGACGAGAAGGAGAGAGAGAAACAATGACAAGTGGCTTTTAGAAACGGAGAAAGAAACTTCTTAATTAAGAAGTTTTTTGGCCCGTTTCTAGTATATTAACCTATTTTACATTTATATTTCGACCCAAAATAACAAGATATGGGCTTTAGATACCCGCGATAATCATGCTCTAAGGAAAGCGAGAAGAAAAAAATACAAAAGTTAGTTGCTTTTAAATAAATAATTTTACATGGGATTCTTGGAATTCTTCCTTTATGACTTTTAGTGCTCACCTTTAGTTTCCTTTATTCTCATTTCTCTTTATAAAATAAATAAACGAGAGTAGTACATTTTATAATGCAAGAAGAGTCCATGTTAAGTTGTACACAATAGTGGGAAACATTGTAGCACAAAAAAGGACCCCAATGCCTTGCCCCATTCACATCGTCTTATAGTTGTCATCTCTTTTGCATACATTGTATACTTCCAAATCTTTTGTTATAAAATATTATAGTTGAACTTGTGAGATAATTTGGAAGAAGTTCTTTTTCAGCTGTACCTACAACTGAGATAGTTTGGAAGAAGCTCACCATCAAGTTGTTAGGGACTCGTTATTCGAATGACTGGAACCATATTCTGGACAGCCTGACGGATACAACTCTGGACTGCAACACTCTGTTTCTACTTCGGTCTGCACTTCAGTCAACTATTCACTCGCTATGGCGAGAACGAACCAATCAACATCACAGAGCAACACCTACAGACCCACATCTGGTAACAAGGTAAATTGACAAACACATCCGCAACCATATTTTGGTTCTGCTCGTGGGAGAATGCATACTAGATACGACAAGGTGATGCAACTTTGGTTTTGCGGCAAGATGATTTTCTAGCGGCAAATTAGTTAGGTTTTATCTCTTTCAAAGAAAATCATATTCATTGTAATAAAAAAACCTTTTTTAAAAAGAAAATTCAATTTAACCTTCATTCAAAAAAAAAAGAACTTGTGAAATAATTGTAGCACATTGGTTTATGTTGGAGACTTGTCATGTCATATGTTACATAAGGTTACCAACTACCAAGTTCATGTTGATTCGAAGGCGAAATATGATAAAATGTAAAATCAATAGTAGATTCATTTGACAATGTTGATTTTGATATATGATCTTTATTTTTTTGTGAGGTGACCACTCAAGGAAAAATGTTGCTTTAGTTTCTTTCTAAGTTCAAGCAAAAGTAGGAAAGCAATGTGACTCCCCCCAAGAAATTATATAAGAATTTTATCAATGTGGTAAGACTGATGCGAGAGAAAACCTAATTTTTAGGTTGATTGAACGACGAGTCCACTTGTTTGTTCTGTGTACTTTTCTCTACTTTTTGAACCTTTTTCAATTTTCATATTATTGAAACTATTATTAAAAAACTATCGAGCAGATTTAGCTGGATGTTTAGGGCTTGAATGCTATTTGTTTGCGGTCAGGAATACTTCTATTTATTCAAATCAAAACTTGAAACAAGTTCTAATAAACCATTGAAGAGTCCACCAAGAAATTAACAGGTCTCCAAATACAACAACTGGATAATGGAGAAAAACGAAAAGAATGATCGAAAATATGGTGATTATGTTTCACCAAAAAATGGTGATTATGATAAATCAGGATAATTAGCCATCGTTTTTAGACCTACATAGCACATGGGGATTTTTTTTTCTTTTAAATTTATGAGTGTTTTTTGCATAAATTTTGTAAGTTCGGGTCTCTTTTGCCGAGAGCGGTGGCTGTAGGGTTAAACGGGACCATTTTTATAGTTGTTCGTATTCAAAACTAGGAGAAGGACCACGCACCTATTCCTTTTTACCTAACATAAAGATTTTGAACAATTAAATGACACTTTTCAGAAAATTATATAGCGTAAAATTATATATCATTCGTATTGATCAATAAGTCCTTGCAATTAATTACCAAACACAAAAAATAATTCTAATGCAAAAATTCATATGTTGGACAAGGCAAGGATCGTTGAGCAGGACGTAGCTCCATTAGTGGACGCATGTAGTTATCGCATATACTTAATTGTATAGTGGGGTTAAATTTAAAACATACAAGAGTTGAGATGTTGAGGATAATTTGGCATGTTATGACTTGTAATCCGATGTTGCATGAATAATGCATGGTCTAAACATATATTTATATGTTAGTCATGATTCATGAGTGACAACAACATGTGGGATTCAAATTTCAAAGTCTTGAACTAAAGAGCATGACGTATATACTTAATACTTGGAACTACTCCAACAACAACACTTATCCAATTTCTTATCCGACGGTATATGCATATTCATACATGTATATGTGTACTTTTCATTGCATTTTGTATGAATATGACATCTAGGCCCTTTTATTTACATATCAACACCCAAGACAATATATGTAGTAAGCAGCATATAGATAGCATAAAGTAGGTGGTGAAACTCGAAGCAGAGTGCATGAAGCTGTATACATAATACATGAATCATCACTATTCACTACCATCTAATCGGTCTTCTTCGGATAGTCATTCAAATGTAAGGAAGAGAGGGGATGGAAGGGATTTTTATGGCTCATCTCATGTGGATAAATCAGCAATGGCTTGTGAGTGAAAAAAACAATTCAAGATTGTAAAAGGCAAATGATAGAAGCCTTCAGGGGATTAATTCTTCTATGTAAAACTGATCTCATGGATGATTTCTTTGAGATGGTCGTCTTGTGGCTCTGCCTGAGGGACATGCTATAAAATAACTGAATATGAACTGAGCTTAAAAAGGAGAAGGTAACTAAATGCTGTGGAGAAGCGAGAAGAAATTGAGCCCAGAGTTGTTGAGATAAAGTGGGAAGAGATCAAAAAGGACCATATCGTCTTCGAGCAATCTGCTCTTGAAGTTGGTAGAGGTCAATCTGCTCTTTAGCCGCACAGGTTTTACCAGAGTTTTCAGATTCTGATTTTCTTATGGCTCATACAAAAAAAAAATCATCAAACAAATAACATTTACATGTAGTTTTCCTTCAAAAAAAAAAAAGAATCTGAAAGCTAAATAGAAACATAGTAGCAAAGCCTCAGAAATAAAAACATAATGTGTGGTAATGTGTACAATAAACTTTTGTCTAAGGATAGCTTCCAAAAAAATGGCAAATCATTCTACATGGTTGCTCTTCTCTTGATTTCTTCTGTTGCTTCTCTCTCTTCTAAAAGCATGAAACAGATCCATCCCAAGACCCACATTGAGGATGTTCATCCCCACCATACCAAACAGAGCGAGCGGCCACTCCACGCCTCTCCCAAACTTGTGCGCGTCTTTGATCAGCTTGACAGTGATGAGAATGTGAGGAATGCACCTCGCAAACACAAAGGCCGTCCAGTTCAGCACCCACTCCAGTTTCACCAACGCCGTGCCGCTGTCACGGATTCCCGCCATCCTCCTTAGCTTCCTCACGTGCAGAAAGATCGAATGCATCTGTTTGTAACAAATGTCACATATATGAAACTATAAAGGCTAACAAATATAAAGCTTCTTTTAAAAGTGTACCTCGCAGATGAGAGTAAGGATGAGGTAGTTGATGGTTACGTTCCGGTACAGAGCCAAAGTGAAGCAAACGAGGAGGACGAGATGGTGGACCAGGATAGAAGGTATTAAACCGCTGTATAACCGGTACCGAAGCATATCCCACTGGTCATAAGCAAAGTAACCGCAAGAGAAACACAGAGCAGGGTGTGCCCAGTTCCAAGTCCCACCAACAAGCTCAGAATGATCGAACATCTCGTCTACACCTTTCTCTAAGCATTGGTTGAGCAGAATGAAAACCACTACACAACCAATGCAAAATCATCGTTAATCAGAGTATAGAAGCGAGAGAGAGAGAGGGAGAGAGAGACCTGAGGCGGAGGTGATGATTGAGTGTAGAAGCGAGACGGAGGTATTAACGAAGAGAGGGTCACGAGAGAGGAAAGCACGAACAAACCAATTCGCCGATTGAAAGAAGCATCCTCCGCCTATCACCCAGAGAAGCTCGGTCCTTAGGTTGAATGCAATCTCAAACACGACGGAGACTAGCCATAGAAGCAGCGTCGCGAGGAAGAATTGCCCCGCACCGTTCTTCCCAGTTCCGGTCCTCGCCATCAAAGTTATCTTCCGGTAAAAGTTTAGCCCTAATTTAATTTATTTTCCTTTAGCGGCTCTGGCTATAGGCCCTTCCTCAAGCTCCGACGTTTATCCAATATTCTTCTCCTGTTATATAATTTTACGTTTAAAAAAAAAAGTTTGATTGAACAAAAAAAAAAAGTTTGTAAGAGCGCGTTTAGGACGCAACCGACACGTGTTCTGCAGCAAGACTTGTTCTGTTCTTTAGGCTGAATCTACAACAAGCCGACAAAATTAAAATACTCTAATGTGCCGACATTTGATTTCCACAAACTGCTACCTTATGAGGCCCATTAAGCCCATTTGAGCTACGGCCCAATTATGTCTTAACTATTAATATCCATTCAGATTATTCCATCTCATTTCCCGGTTAACTACAAAGTATATACATTATAACTGTTTATTAACATTTTAGTTTAAAACTATTTTTTAAAAATTGTTATTTTAAATTTGATATATGATTTTGGATATATATTATCTCGTCTGTTTGATTATTATTTGGATATATTAGATAACATCTACTTTTGTGTTCCAACCACAATATGTTTGCTCTATAAATTAAATTTTGATTCATTTTATTACTGCATTTAATTTGATTCATAGATTTGTAAATTTATTTTAGTAAGATTATATATAATTTACTATATATATTTTTTTGAGAATCAAATAACAAAAATAAACTAAAGTGTTGATAGATTCAAAGTTATATAAAGGGAAATTAGGCTGTATAGCCACACAAAAACGTATAATTCACAGACTAGCCAATTTCCCTAACAGATCTATATACGGCGTTACTTTTCCATATTAATACTGTTTTGTCCCTTCTGTCAACCGGTGAAACCTGCAACCAAAAAATAATTAAAATCTTTATTATTATCTGTAAAAATTAGATTGTGGCTTACCTCCTTTTACATCTTCCTTTTGTTTCTCTTCGCTTCGGAAATCAGACGCCCCTCACTGGCGATAAAGTTGCAGCGACGCCTATCAAAACGTCGTGTTTATTCCACTTCCCACACTCGATTCTTGTTGGATCTGTTCAACTACGGTAAGTTCTCATGTTTTCCGCCCGATTGTTTTCACTGCTGTTATTTTCTTTTCTATTTTGGCTATACTCGGAACTAGGATATTATAAATGTTAAATCTACAACATCGTCGACGGTTAATGTCGGATCTGATTTATACTCGGTTGTGATTTTCTGGTTGTTTGTAGTCTTTCTTAAATTTTATTTATATTTAAGTATATTCCATTTGACTTGGAATGAAATAAATTCGAACGTTTAAAATCACCTCCTTTAGCTTCTGAATTCATACTTGTATTTAATATTTACGTATTTTTATACTTGTATTAGGGTTTATATTTCCGTGTAGGGTTTAGTGATGATTAGAGAAGGGTTATTTTCTGGAATATTGAGTTCGTCATTGCAAGATTGGGGTAGACATTGGATTAAGTGTCATATTTCCGTGCAAGACTTCGTGATTAGTTGATAGGGTTTCGTATATTCCATGTGTGGTTTAAGATCGTGAGCTATGCATATTGTTATATCTTACATGGTTTCCATTCCAAATGATTGTTATACTATATAATTTATTTTACATTTACTTTGTTATATGGATCCTAACACTTTTATCTTTTGCTTTTGTTTCTCAGGTTACAAATGGAAGATTTAGGTTGCGAATTAGATTGTTCGAAACTAGATTTGAACCATCTGTTAAATATATTCTCTTTTATATGTACTGATGCAATATGTATATAACTAATAGACCGTGTGTACGTAAAATGGAAAGACCATTCATGTAAAATGGAATATATGATATTTGCTATTTGTTGTATTCTATTCTATTCTATTGGCAGCAAATAGAATAGAAATATGATTATACAGTGCCTAAGCATAAGTTATGATTTATTGTGCTATATCGTTTCACATTTTGTGCTATATCGTTTGTCACATTTTCTATTCTATATGCTCGTGTAGAATTGAAATGCATGTTACTGGTATTTTAAAATTTGGATATTTAGTTTATAAAAGATTGGAGTTGACAATGGATTAGGGTTTATAGTTCCCTATAGGGTTTAGATATTAGTGGTTATGGTTTAGTTTATGAAGATTGGGGTTAATCTTGGATTAGGGTTTATATTTCCGTGTTGGGTTTAGTGATTAGTTGATAGGATTTAATTTATGTACGATTGGGGTTAACATTAGGGCAAGTATTACCACCTTCCATAAAGCGATATACATATCAACATTTGACAAATATGTTAAGATGATATATGGATTTCAACTATATTTGTGGATTTTCTATTCTATGTCTCATGTAGAATGGTAATACATCTTACTCGAATTTGAAAATTCGGGTTTAGTTTATGGATTATTAGGGTTAACATTAGATTAGAGTTTATATTTTCATGTAATTAACGAAGGCTACTGCATTAACATGCCTCAATTCATTATGCTATTCAACTGTCGCTATATTATATAGTTGCTCTTTCAATTGGAACTACAGTTGTATTTATACTATTCTATCTAATATACATAATATGGAACTATAATCTTAGTTTCTCCGTTTGTTTAACGCTGTTTTTTACACTTACAATTGTTATCTACTCCTCTTTCTGCATGGTTTTCTTCCTATGATTTTGAATAAAGTTTTGTGACGCACTTCCTAAATTATATCATTGTTATTATGGGACAGAAATTCATCACGTTGTTTGCTTTATGTGTTGAAACCGGTAACCTATTGCTTAGAAGGATATAACCGGGTGAAAGGGAGTCAAAAAGACAGAAAGTGAATTATGTCAAAATCATGTCTATTTCCCTAATTTATCACCAAAATATGGCTATTACGCCAATTAGCCCTTATATAAATGAACACAACAATGATAATCTTTTGAAACCTCATTCAGATATATAAATTATACAAAATATACTATATATGATGTTAGTAAATTTGATTGTTTTATGTTTTATTCTAGTAGTTACAAAATAATATGAATTACTCTAGTAACTAGTAGAATGATTAAAGTCATTTCTAAGTAATTTCGCTTCCAACGGTTTTTTTTTATTGGTTGAACTTTATAAAAAACAATCAAACCTAATTGACTAACTAAATTTTATTAAAAAGAATATGCTTTTTTAAAGAAATCCAAAAGAGTTCTTAACCGATTGTATTGCTCTTATGGATCAATCATTAAATGCATGAAAGACATACAAAATCCATAACATCTATTTATAGATGTTTTTGTTGGGAATTTGAGTGCACCAGTTTCTATCTCAGAGTTGTAGTTTTGCTTTCGCAAGACTGCACAGTTCTTGTCATTCAATAGCAAATCCATTAACAAAGCTAAACATGTTTACAAAGAGATAATGTTAAATATCATCTAGTTAAAACCGCACAGAACATAACATGTAATATACTTGATAATGTTGATACTTACATCAAGAGCGTGTACCCTGCTCGCAAAGCAGGAGCATGTATGTGTGTTGTCTTGACTGATGAAGAAGATAACAAGATCCTTCTCGACATGCAGAAGGGAGGCCTGTCGTTAAGAAGGATTAAGTTGGAGGCGGAGATAAACTTTCGGGCTGAAGTGGCAAGTTGTGGGAAGAGAAGGGCAGAGCGGAAGGTACGAAAAGAGCTGCGGAGACTGGAGCAGGAGGAGAAATATCTGTCTATTGCGCAAAAGAATTATTTGGCACAGGTACGTAAGATGTGTTCTAGTTTTTTCAAGTTGGAAGTTCCATAACATTGTTTTGTCTTTCTACTGTGATTGCAGGAGGCGGAATATGGAGATGAAGATGATGAAGATGAAGATGGCCTATAAATTTTCAAGGTGATGAGTATGAAGACTTGTGGCTAATTGGTAATACTGTGTTGCAGTCACCTCTATTTTCAACTCCAATCATCTTTCTTTAATAGTTTTCAACTCGTCCCAAAAGACTATTGTTGACAGTAGCAGTAAATCCTTTGGTTCAGATTTCTCATTTGCTATATTCCTTGTTTTTACAAATGTGTTTGAAAGACAAACAATGTGGTTGTGATCTCGAGAAACTTCTGCTTTTGAATCTTTTTTTTTATAACTTGTGATCTTTCTCTTTATCAGACATTTCTAAATTCTCCTAGAGTGGATCTTGAGTGACATTAAAATTCTAGATGAGGACAAAAGAAAGAAACCATTTCATGATCTTATTTGTAGATTCACTTTGCAAGACATTCCATTACTTTTACCTCTCCTTCCTGTAAGTTTGAATAACTCTCTTGATTTATTCACATGATTTAATGTATTTTATGGTTTAAAATACATATGTTAACTTACTTATTTTGTAAATTTCTAAAGAAAATAATAAATTTTAATAAAATTAAAGGTTCACATTTAGTTATCAAAGTAGCAAAAAAGGTAAGTTAGAGACTATGTTATCTAAAAACAAAACACTTGATAATTATAAGGTGAAAAGATGCATTTTACATAATCATATATAATTGTTATTAATGGCAATCAGAACTAATATATTAATTCATTTGGCTTAATTACATTAAAATAGTTGTAATTTTATTTACAAGAATACATTAAAATAGGAGATCTCCTAAACGTCAATCTCTTCAAAACATACAATGGTGGCGGAGCGAGATTGCCGACAAAAAATCCATCACCGACAAGAATACCATCACCGTAGAAGAATAATATTCTAACAGCTTTTCTTGTGTTGAACACCAATACCCTACCATGAACTCAGCCAGGCATGCATGTCAACGCGAGCCACCGGAGATTTCAGTCCACCATGTGGACGTTATCCACTCTCCACATTCCTACACAGATTACCAGAAAGTCCCGTGTAAGATGGGTGAGGGTTTATAGAATACAAGTACTACTAAGAAATAAACCTGTAGTTAAAACCTGTACATTGTTTTAGTTTAAAACTATTATTTTTTAAATTGTTATTTTAAATTTAATATATGATTTTGGATATATATTATCTCATCTAGTTGATTATTATTTGAATATATTAGATAACACTTACTTTTATGATCCAATCATAATTTGATTTATTAATGGTATTGCTGTAATTAACTGTCATATGAATTTATGTGAGTGTGAAACATATAAATAGCCACATATAAACATTAATTCTCAAATATTAATACAGATATTTTTTCAGATTTTTGGATTCTAACTTCATAATTTTCATTCAAGTTTTATATAGGTTCGGTTAAATATTATTACATTTTTGGATAGATTTTATAATTTTGTCTACAATCTATCTTTTATCTATTTTGTGATAATAATACTACTTTAGTGATTTCAGATAAAAATAAACATAAAAGTAAGTACATGACAAAATTATTTATGTTTCAAAATTTTATTTCAACTAATTTAGAATTTAGAATCAAGTCTTTTAAAATTTTCAGTTTGAGTTTGGATCAAATTCAGATAATATCCAAAATCCTAAACACCATTCTAACCGATTCTTCACATATCTTTAAATAGCCCGGCTGGATTTTAAATAGCATATGGCTAGGTGAGGCAATGAGTGTCTCTGTCTCTCGCATGAGCCATGTGCCATGGCAACACCAAGCGCTCTTTTGTATGAAACTGAAAAAATTGTATTGAAAACATAATCGTGGATAGACATTAGACAGTGATAATTTTCTATTTTAATTTAAGTTACGGAAAGATATTGATAAATGTAATAAGTTAAGACATAAAGAGTTTTCCAGCAAAACTTATGATTAAAAAGAGAAGTCAGAATATGAGAACTAACAGTAAAAGCAAAGAAGAGCTAAACCCACCGTAAATAGAGAGAACAATAGAGAAATGATCTGATGATTTTTTATTATTTTATAATAGTTTGAATTAAGATTTTAACTTGAATTAAGCGTTTAGCAAAAAAAAAAAACTTGAATTAAGCGTTGGTGATAGATTCTACTAGACGTTACGTAAACCTATGCTGGTTTGGTAACTTTTCACAAACCAAGTTGGTTTAAGAAGAATCTTTGAAGAATCTTAGGAGTTACGAGTAAGCGATAACAGAGTCTTGAAGCAATAAACACATCGCTAGACCTCGCTTAGCGCTCGCTATTTAAAACCCAGAGAGCAGATTCATAGATTCAGATACTTTGGCTCAGGGGTCTAGAGGCAAACCTCGTCATACTGTACAAGACTACAACGAAAAAATCAAGTGTGTTCCTTTGTTAGTTGTTACAGACACACAACACAAGAAAGCAAGATATCATATGATTATAGACACAAAACACAATCAAACTGAAACATATTGAAAACCAATGTTTCAAGAGTATAATATTAATTCTCAAACCGGTTTCCACACCGACAAAACCTCCTGGAACATCTCCAGCATCAGCTCACGATCAGCCTGCCTGAAGAAACCGCTGATCTCCTCCCTGACATCATAAATCTTTCCGAAATCAAACAAATACATCAAACACCCTTTCTTCAGTTTCTCCAGCTGATAAAGCCACGCCTCCTGCAGCCTCTCCAGCACGTTCCCGGAGTTTATATCTTCCATCAGGCTCTCCTCGCATGCCGCCTTCAGATCCGTGATATCGTACTTGTTCGCGGCTCCTAGAAGCGCGAGCCTGTGTTTCCAGAAGTCTTCCTGAGTTATGCTACCGTAGAGGTAGCTCAGGAGCGCCATGCAGGATTCTCTGGACATGTCGTCGATGTGGATGGTGGATGACTCTTTCTCCTTGAGGTCGTGGTGGAACATGCTTCTGAAGACGTTCGAGCTGGCGGAGAGGATGGCTTTGTGAGCAGAGAGCGTCCCTCCGGATGTGTGGATGGTTACGTCGGAGAGGATGTTTTCTTCTAGCATACGGGATAAGCATTTGAGAGTGGTTTGAGTTGATATTGATTGCATTGTTGTATCGGTTGGCCAAACAGGTGAAGCTTCACCACCCTGTGGATAATCATCAAACCATTGGGGAAATAAATAAACGCTAGAGAGTTGCTCATAATTCGCATCTTAATTAAAAGAGAAATTGCTTAAAATACCCTAAATTGGTTACCACTCTTCGAAAATACTTTAAGTAAAAAAAAATCTGAAAACTTACATTCAAAGGGTAGATTTTGAGATCAAGAAACTCAACGTCAATGGTGAAACGACCGTGGAAACTTGAATCCACATGCCACACACAATCATCAGTTGTACGCAGCAGCTTCTCATACACTACAGTAGGTTAGTCATTAATTTACTTCAACCACCAAAACACAATTTTTACATAGAAAAAAACTAACAAATAATCAGAGAGACTAGTGGATATACCAGGAGAGATGTATAATTTACGGTTAGGGCCAACGTTGGAGACACGAAGAACAAATTTAGCAATAGGAGGTTGTTCCTTGGAGACTCGAGAGAGTTCTGGGAAAAGCCTAAGAGATAGGAAACGATTCCTCTCTATAGACAGATGCCTTCAATCATCATCCAAAAACACACATGAATCAATCAAGAGAGAGCCACAAACAGAATTTATTTTAAAAAAATCAAAACATTGATTGTACCAATTCCAGATTCCAACTTTGAAAGGATCAGACTTTTTGAAAGAGCAAGGTCCAAAATTTTCAATCCGCCATTGAGCTAATCTCGAGATTGTCTCCACCTTTGTGTCCCCCATCCACTCCTCTGAACTCTCTCAAAGATTCTTTTTGACTTCTTTTTCTCTGGAGAAAAGCTTTACTTCACGCCATATGACACGAACCCAAGCAAGCAAGCAACTAACACCAGGCATTCATCGTGCGCCACGTGTACGGAGATGTCAGGTTCTTCTTTTTTAATCATTTAACCGGTTTGTTTCGGTTTAGTAAAGACCACTCTTGGTCGGATGTCGGGTTTTCCTTTTTTTAATCATTTAACCGGTTTGTTTCGGTTTAGTTAAGACATGATAAAACAAAGGAACAAACAAGTCACTCGTGGTCTGAAATGGAAGAAGTGAGAAAGTTCAGAAATGGCGACGGAGAATAAACCGAATATCGTGTGGAACGAAGGGAGAAATAGATTCGAGACGGAGGATCACGAAGCTTTCATTGAATACAAGATGAAGAACAACGGGACTGTCATGGACTTGGTTCGAACTTACGTGCCGTCTTCTAAAGCAGGATTGGGTTTAGCTTCGCATCTCTGCGTTGCTGCCTTCGAACACGCGTCCTCTCGCTCTCTCTCCATCGTCCCCACTTGCTCCTACGTTTCCGTAAGTTGACTCTTCCTCCTTTGGTGTGATTCATGTACTGTTTTTATCTTTATCAAAAAGATCGTCTTTGTCTTCTTCGCAGGAAACGTTTCTTCCTCGAAACACGTCTTGGAAGCATCTGGTTTACTCAGAGGAGTCCAAGATCCTCAAATCTAGCCTCTGATCTACTTCGTACGAAAGCTTTTGGTGAATAAAACATAAAACATAAAACATTACATTATTAAGCCTTTCTTGCATGTTTATGTAAACAACAAAATGTCACATAGCGCTTGTAACAGCAGCAACAAACAGACATGCTAGTAGTGTTGTTGTTGTCATAATAAATCAAATAAAACATGCAAACATTATATATTCTACATTTTGATATATTATGTTCTTTGTACATTGAGATAGGCGTTGATGTGTCACTCTAGCCGGTGACAAAGTAATCCATCTTCTCTGGAGGTAAGTTCAAGACCGATTGTTCAACCTAAAAATCACAAGAAATAGAATGTGCATTAGCTATTAGATGTGAGAAACAAGTGAAATAAAATCTTTTATAAGAGGGCGGGGTTTTACTTACCTCTTCGAAAGGGACGAAGACGAAGGGAGTCATACCCCTCTTGTGCGAGACGGCAGGTATATCAGGGTTGTGAGTTTCATCGTCTCTCCAATTCTCAACTACCCCAAGAATGTCCTCTTCCGTGCTACTTCCTTCCTCATCGTTCACACCACTCGTCACTAGTGACAGCAAATCCATCCTGTTATTCGCTCCTATCGCCGTTCCTCTTAACCTATACACCACCACACCCCATACCATTAAGATAAAAAATATGACTGCATGCCACTCGTAAAAATGGATGTACTTGTCACGGTAATTAAAAGAAAAGCAAAATCCCTTCCTCCCCATGAGATCAAATCCCTTCCAAATGAGTGCTCTAGAATCTAGATTCCCCATAACAAAACCAAGCTTCTTATGCTGTTCCTCTTTAACCTATACCGCACCACAAAAACAGTACCCTACCCATACCATTACGATCACAAATGACTGCAAGCTACTCAGAGAAATATACATTCACCAGAAAACAAGATAAAAGTAATAGGCCTTCCTCTCAAGAGATCAAATCCTTCTAACCCCTAACAAATCAAGGTTCTTGTTCTACTACCGAAAATGAAACTTTTTCTGTCCTGACATTTTTGAGGTGATTGTAATACCTTAAACGGATCCTTAAGACAGTAGGGCGCGTCCCTGGATACAGAACAGCTGCTTCAATCTGCCAAAAAAAAACAATAACAGGTTTTCAGGATATAGAAGAATTAACGTTGTTGATATACCAATCCAATAGGCAGTCAAGAAGCAGGTAGCTGACCTTGTCATCTGACATAGACAATGTATAAGTGCCTCTGTAAAGACCATCTGTTTTAGAAGACTTAAAGTTCATGTATTTGGCTACATCCTTCAATTTCTGTGAAGAGTTCTGGAGTAGCAATTAAAAAAAAAATAAAGGTGAAGATCATCAAACTAGATCAGGCAAGCAGCTTGACGTTTATATATCTACTTAAGTTGAAATGGTACAAACCTTGTAAAGAAATCTGCCAGAAGGGTAGAATCTTATGTAGCGGAAGTAACATACCTGCAAAAATCAATTCCAAAAAAACGAAGAGGCTACTAATTAGATGAGTCTGTGTAGGGACAAGATGCAAGAAAAAAAGACAAAAGGCTTTTACAATGTGAACTGGATTTGTAATCTTCCACTCCGCAATTCCAGCTCGAATGTAAGTGTTCCTACTCACATAAATACCTGAGAATTAAGAAAAATACTATGAGCTAAACGCCACTTTGATGAAGAAAGATAGGTTAACAAGAGTTGATGTTAGTCAAAGGTATACAAACAAACAAACTCTGGATCTAAGAAGTAAAAGGATGAAGGAAGGAAAGATTTTATTACCATCAGTACGAACTCTGGATCTAAGAAGCCACATTTTCCTCCACGATCCATCGTATTTAGACTGCAGGATCTTATAGTTTTCGATAACTCCAGCAGTCTGCCAAGCTTTCAAGCACGCGTTACGCCAGAACACAGGGTTGCGAACTGTGTACCTCCACTTTCTGCAGACACAAGCTGCTCTTCCTAGGTCATAAGGCAACATCCGAGCAAATACCTACAAAATATATATATTCATGTGTCAACCTCATCAGTTAAAAACAATAACAAAAGAAAGAAAGATAGGGGAAGATGCAATCCAACCTCGAAAAGAAGCTCATCGGGCAAGGAACGATGAATCAAAGCAGGATCAAATTGTGGTTTACTGCTTGTGCTTCCGAATGGTGCAACGGGCCTTACATGGACTCCATAGAGATCTGAAACAAAAAAAAAAAGAAAAGAGGAAAGTAACCATGAGAAAAGTCACACTAGTTCCAATGAGATGGAATCACAGATGATGATTACCAAGCCAAGGTCTCTTTGTAATAAAGTATTGTACAGTCCTGAGCCGTAACGCAGATTCAAGCTCAGATGGTATGTTGAGAGCATCTGTGAAAATCAAAACAAAAAGGAACAATAAAACAAACACATTTCAGGAGACTATTAGATCAAATTACTAAAGCATTCTTTTTTTTTTCATTCCGCAAAAGCTGTGTTTATGCAAAATCAACACGATGAGCTGAGCGATATAGAAAAATCTATAAAAAAAAAATCAATTCAGAGCCAGCTCCAATATATCAAATCGCAAAACAGAGACCACCCGTTCTCGATAAAATCATATATTTGATCCGGTGGGGGCAAACACGATAAAAAAATTGAAAAAACTTAAGATCTGAAATTGAAATACCTGAAGTCATGGGAAATTGATAGAGAATTGAGATGTTCCGAATGAAAAAGTCGAGGGCGGTTTCGTAGCCGCGCGCCTCTGTTACCGGAAAATTAAAAACAAGACGATAAGATTAAGACCAGAGACTTTTTTTTTTTTTTTTTTTTTTTTTTTCTTTTTTCACGTGTTGTCTCGAAGCTCACATTATTCACATGGAAACCGACATTTGAAGTTCGGTTTTTCTATATGTTTTTGAACCAAAGTGGTTTGGTTTAGCTGTTTGGCTATTTGGTTGATAAGTACATTTATTACAGTGTGGTTCCTAAAAGATGTGTTGTGCTGCTACTGGTTCCTCATTTTTTTCTTCATTAAAGAAAAAAAAAAGCAGTATGCAGCTGAAAAATACAGAAATTATGTGATCCAAATCGATCAAGACCGGTACAATCTGAAACTAAATCCACATTATATATATACACATTTCATCATTATGTTTGTGGCTTAGTCTATCTTCATTTACGTAGGTGGGATTGAGATGTTATCTGGTTTTAGGTAAAAATTATAGAGAATACATGAATTAGACTGTACAATTTCTGTTCAGTTTGTTTAAGTTTACCAAGGTGGGTCTAACTATTGAATCTATTGATTAGTTAGAAGCTATTTTAAATGAAATATTCATTTTACTATTTTGATACACATGCAAGAATTCTATCAACCAAACCATTTTCTCATGATTGATATCTTGTTTGGTGACAGTAAAATTGATGATGAAAGTGATTCACTACTTAAATGTAGTCAAGCTATCAGAGACTTTTGTGAATATATATATATGAATCACAATTCAAAAAATATATGACGTTTAGATCTGTTTCCATTAAACAAGTCTGACACAATCCATGTTGCAGCAAAATGTGTCTTCAATCTAAAACACCCGAATCAACATGAAGCAGAGAACGCCGTCCATTGTTGGGAACAAGTGCTACACCTTAGTCCAGAACTCTATTAACCATATCTTCTTCCCATGATAGATTCATTGTTTTCTGAGACTGAGTTTCATGATGCTATGAAGTCCGATGTTTTGGAAACAATAACACACTTTCGATTATTGATGCAATGAAAAACAAAAGAATGAACAATAATAACACCTTGATGTCCTCTTCCTGCTTTGATTTTCTCATCTTTTTTTTATGCAGGCCTTAGAAGAAAAACTAGAGGAAATTTTACCCTTGGTATTGATGCATTCTAAACATGATCAACCTTGGGTTAAGGTGGGCAGTGATAGATGTAATTGGAAATTTTTCTTTGGTTCTGGGCCCTCTTTTGCATCAGATCATAACTCAACACTTTTCCAGATACTTGCTAATGCAATTGATGATTTTGATTCACAAGTACAGGTTAGTGTCATTTGTTCACCTAACCATTTGTATATATATATATATATATATATATATATATATATATATATATATATGTGTGTGTTTGTGTTCATACAGTTTAAACCTTTATTATCTCAGGTCATTCTCTTGTCGTAGTAGCCGCTCTGAGTGATTTGTGCTCACCTGAAATTATGGCATCGCACTTGGAGGAACTAGTGCAGAAGTTAGTTGGCTTAGTAGAGAAGGTAAATTGGTTATGTGGACAGAAACAAAACTATATGACCACGTTTATTGTTGGTTTCAGTAATTTAACTTTCATTTTTTTGTGTATCTTTGGTAGGCACAAACAGGACTGATTCTGGGAAGTGCTTTACGAGCCCTTTCTCCAGTTCTTGGTAAACTGCAAGACCACTTCCCGAACTACTACGATGTAGTGGAAGTGTTAAAGAGCCTGAAAGAAAGTGAAAACTTCACTGAGGAGTTGTGCATAGTATGGTCAGCATGAACTCTGTGGGAACGTTAATTGGAAGAAACAGATTCCAGGAAGATGCATATAAGGTATGTTGTTCCCTTTTACCTCGGTTATTGTGTTTTTTCTTCTATTCGTTATATGGGTACTAACTCTATTGGCATGCTAACACGATTTACGCAGATCATTGAGATGTTCGATGTAATGCGTGAAAGATTGAGTGAAGAAGATCCATTGATCCATGCAATGGATGAGGTACCTTTGTGACTACAATATATATATGAATAATCATTCTGTTTTGAATACATGAATCACGTGGTACAATATCTGCTTCAGTTTGTTCAAGCTGATCAAAGGTGGTCTAACCATTGAGTCTACTGATGAAACAGAAACAACGTTGAATGGAAGGTTGGTTTTTACTCTTTTGACTCTTTGTTTTTGATTTGTTTGTGTCTATCTAAACATTATCACCTTTTGTTTAGGCTTATTCATGGACATAACACTCAACTTGTCAAAGAAAAAGCAATGGAGAAGAAGATGAAAGCTTGTGAGATGTTTTACATCTACGCAGAAATCTTCCAGGCAGACTTCTTCCCCTGGATAAAGGAGATAGCCTTAGCAGTGGCTCCAATGTTTGAAGGTGGACAGCTTCTAAGAAGAAGAGCTATATCGGCAACGTTGCAGCTACTGCGCTCAGCTGAAGTTGCGGTAGAGAGTGGAATAGCAACGAATGAAGACATGAAGGATGTCTCTAGGAAGTTGGATGCTTCTTTGGTTGGCGTATTGGACAGAGCAAGTTAATATTTTGTGTCTTTTCTACTTTTTTTTTTCTTTGTTTAATTTCCTTGGTTAGCTGATAAATATGAATGATTCTGTAGGAAGGAAAAGCAAAGTATGCAGAGATTCTGAAGGAAGCCACGGAAAGAGTAAGTTTCTCATTAACAAACATTTGATTAAAATGTCAATGTTCCTGTTTTTTTACTGTTGGTTTACTATGGTTACAGGCACTAGAGTTTGCTGAGTCTTAGAGGAAATCAAGTGGTTGATTGGAGCGCTGGAGTTGCTCTTTTCGTTTATATAAACCTCTGAGCTTTAAGTTGGATTATATTTTACCTTTTCTGTTTTAGCATCTCGGTCCCAAGATTTGCATCAAACTGCTCATAATATCAAGAGAGAACATAGTTCAAAATTGACAAGTACAAAAACAAAAGAAGCAGCCGTTATTGTTCTGCAGGTTGCATATTTAAATTCCAATGAATAGATAGATAAAGAGACCTTCTCTATCTACTCAAAGCCCTGTCTTCTTCTGTGTATTTTCCTCAAAACTACCAAACTAATTAAGCTAGCAGCTAAGAGACGTAACACACTTCTCTTCTCAGAGCTCGTCCTTAACTTCCTCAGTTATCTTTTCATCCGTCTTAGTCTTTCCAGCTGTGTCCTTGTTCTTGTCAATGAAGCTTATGATATCTTCCTTTGTCCTGTCTCCTACATAAAGCACAGTGTTTCCACTCGTGGTTCTTAAGTAAATGGTCGGGAAGCCCTTCACATCAAAGGTGTCACGTGGGAAGTCGTTTGCGGTTGCGTCCTGGACGAGAGTAAAAAGATTAAGAAACTCCGCAGAAGATAAAAGACCATAACACTATCAGAATGTGAAATAACGAGAAAGAGCTTACAAACTTAGCTATGACAACACTTGGATCGCTTTGGTACGAAACAGCTACCTCGTCCAAGATTGGAACAAGGTTTTGGCAGTGTCCACACCATGGAGCATAGAATTCAAGCAAGACTGCAAGTAAAAAAAAATGATCCACTAGTATGGGCCACTATTTGTGATTAAAGCTTGTAATGTAACATTGTAACGCACCGTTCTTTCCAGAGTTGATGACCATCTCGTCAAGGCTCTCAGCAACAACAACCTTCACTGGCTCGTTGTTTTCTGTTGGTATAGGTTGAGATTTTTTGTGCTGTGGAACTTTTCCATCCTTGAAGTCATTGATCCAAGATTCAATCTGGTCGAGCTCCACATTTGTTTTCAGGTACTTCTTGTCATCCACTGTATGGAGGATGATGAGAGGAAGTTGGCTCTCTTCGACTCCATAGTGCTGTTATTGGTTCAGGAAAAGGAAAAAAAAAATAGAAAGCTGCTTAGCATTTTGTAACCAACACATGATGAAACGGTAGGAAGACTAAACCTGGAAGGCCTCTTGACTGTTCGCAGCATCACCGAGAAGGAAGCTAAGACCATGTCCCTTGTTGGATGCAGCAACTTCACGGTACTTTGATTTAAGAGACTCAGCTCCTTCTCCGTTGAAGTTGATGAAGAACAGCGCCTGAAACTCAAAATATCACCCATCATCAGAGCCATGACTGGTCATGGACATAGCCAGATGAAACATTTATATAATAGATTACTAGACCCCAAATTGATAATTTAATAATTGTTTTAGGCTCTGATCAAAACCAATACAAGGCTGAAACTGTAGACACTACTATCCAACTTCAGCTAATATGGCATCCTATATCACAACAACTTTTACACATCAACTCATTTCAGTAAAATCTCAAAGTGAACAATACTTATCAACTGAAACTAAAAGGCATAACATGAATCCATCTTTGTAGTGTATCATGAACTGGGTGAGACCAATGAGCTACCTTAGTATTAGGGAGTTCAAAGAATTTGAGAACATAAGGGTGGTTGTTTGGATCATTATCAAAGACGGTGATAAGAGGAATGCTTGATTCTTTGACAAATGTCTCCAAAGCTTCTCCAACAAAATCCTGAATTGCATTCCACAAACAATGTTACCATAAGAACAAGACCACTCATTCATAATACACAGTGAAAAGTCTTTTTTTTTTTTAATTCTCTTGTACCCTGGAATCAACAAACAGTTCATCAAATGGTTTGAATAGCCTGACTACAGGTCCTGTCACAAACTCTCCACGAGGAAGAAGCTTGGCATCTAAGGTGTGTGCGAAATCATAATCAGAGCGTAGTTTCTCGGCAGTGGCCATGAAAGAGTTAAACTCAGAGCCAGATAGTTTGGGGAAAACACCAACCTATAAACACGAGAAAAAAAAAGTGACGGTTATATAATGAAATGAAACATGAAGCAGAGAGAATATGATGTTTCTTGACACTCACGGCAACCACATTCTTGTCACCAACAACGTCATCAGCATCATCAGCTGACTTGATTTCAAAAGAAGCGGGACCGCTCTGTTTCTTCAAGTAAGCAACGATACCGTCGGATTCACGAGGTCCATTGTAGTCTTGAACAGCTTTCCCTCCGTTTCTGAGGATCTTGATTGTTGGGAAGCCTTGAACCGAGTACTTGGTTGCAAATTCTTTGTTTTTTTCATCACTTGCATCGATCTTGGCGAGTACTAGAGGAGGGACATGGCTGCTCAACTCTGACGCAGCCTTCTCGTACTGTAAAACAATCAAACAAACAAAAACTAATCACTCACGGCTATAGGAATTACACAAATAACTAAATAATGATATATGTTTACCTCAGGAGCTAGCTGCTTGCAGTGTCCACACCTGAAGAAGAAAAAGAGATTACAAATTACAAAAGATCAAGTATTTTCACGTATCAATTACACAAGCACGTATTTTTGGATTCAGATCATAGATCAACAGTGTTTAGTGAGAAGAAGAAACTCGCATGCAAATGCAAATGGGACATAAGAATAATCCAATGATCAAAATTCAGATCCATCAGAATCCACGATTCAATGACACAATAATTAAACGTGGAATCATTATGAATGCATGCAAATACCAAGGAGCATAGAACTCGACGACAATGAAGTCGTGTTTGCTGATGGTTTCGGTGAAGTTAGAGTGATCCAGTGTCAAAACAAACTCCTTGCTTCTTACGGATGAAACGAACAACGACAACACAAGGATCGAACACAACGCGTATCTTCTCATTGCCATTACCGATCTCGATCTGTCTCTCTCTCTCTCACAAAGCTTCAGGTCGGAAATTATGTTAGCTCTATGGGAGATATCTATCAATCTCGTTTTCACGTAAACTTAATGCTAAATGACTAAATGGTCACACATCGACGTGTCTATCATTCATTGGATATTAAGTACTCATAGTTAGGCAACAACTTCTGTAGTAGTGTTGCATTGTCTTGACAATCTTGACGTTGTGCGGTTATAAAATACTATTCTGTTATTTTCTCCCACTTTATCAGCAGTAAAAGGTCAAAAACCATAACAGGAGTGAAAAATCAGATCTGACACGTTATACCACTCTGTTAATTTCATTCCATTATTGTCTTAACATATCATAGGTGCTGTTGGCCGTGATTAATACTAATATTAGTTCTTACTAATCTACGAGTATGAGACCTTTAAGAGAACTAAGGCTAAAGATTAAGACTCTACAAGCAAGTAAATCAACCAATCAATGAATATTATAAATGGAGATTTAACAATGTACAAACAATTTTTTCTAAGCCGAATCTAATTTTTTTTCATTACCAAAATTTTTTTTCTGATGCAAAAAAATCAAAAACCATCAAAGCCTTTTTTTTTTCTCAAGAAGAAGAAGACTGAGGCAGTTGAAACCTAACATGTTCATGAGCTTTCACAACCTGTGATGTGAAATTCCCTAAAGCCTCAAAGATGGGCACTAAACCAGACTGTAAGCTACTCGAAGCCGCATTGTTCACTAGTTTAACCGCCTCCTTATGCCTCGCTCTCTCTTCCTCCAGCTTCTCCCTCATCGAATCCAAATCCACCTTTAAGTCATCAAGCGCCGACACCCCACCCCCACCGCTCTCAGACAACACCACGCTCCTCTCCGAACCGTCTTGCTCGTTTCTCATCCTAACTCTCGCCCTCTCCATCCGAAGATCATTCAACCGTTTCTCGAAATCGTGAGACACGTACTCCGCTTTCACTCTCTGCCTCTGCTCCTCGTCTTGCCTCTCCCACAGCTCGTGCAAGCTCGCGGCGAAACCTTCCATCGCGCTCGTGACGCTGTCTCCCGAGATTCTCTCCATCGCTTCTTGCCAGTCTTTGCAGATGACGAAAACGTGCGGCGCTCCGACGCGGCTGGGAGAGAAAGGTGCCACACCGTCCTCCGTTGACTCGGGCTCGTGGTGAAGACACCTCGAGAGCCAACCGTTTAGAGACTCCACGTAGAGTTTCTGAGTGTTGACCCAGTCGTTGAAGCTGATGCACCACTCTCTTAGCTCCATCTCGAGATCGAGAATCGCTTTGAGGCCTGAGTCTCTTTGTAAGCCGTGGCCGGTGTTTGCTCTGAGAGATCGGACCTTGCTCTCCATGATGGCTTGGAACTGCTTCTGGTGGCACTTCAGCATCGATCTCCACATTCTTATCAACCTGAATCGTTATTAAGGAATATAAGTTAATGTCTTGAATAAAATGAAATGGTTTTTTAATTTATTACCCGTGAATCAACTGAGTGAGTTGGGGCTGTAACTCTTCGTCTCTCAGTTTATGTATCCTAGTTGAAATGGAATCAACGGATCTTATACAGACATCGAGTCTAGTTAGCAGTTTCCTTATGGCAGCTCGGGTAGTATCAATCTTGCTAGACTCTGCACCGAGACTATCTAGTTTCTTCAGTGTTCTGCACTTTTCTTCATAGATAACTCGAAGCTTCTCTTCATCCTGCCCATCAATCAAACAATCGTGTCACAATATTGGCCTAAAAAATCAAGAAAGAGAGTTGATGATGATGAGGATACCTTGACTTCTTTGTACAGTTTCTTTTCCCAGGCGTAGAGTTTTCTCCAGGGTTGATGAGAGGTTTGCAGTGAAGCCTTCTGGAGCATCCTCAACGTTGTTGTATGATTTTGCTATTTTCAGTATCCTTGATGTTAACCTTATTGATGGTTGTGGCTGAGAGCGTGATGATGATGATGACACTGTGGATGGTGCTATCCGGTACATGATCCGAGACAAGATAACTACAGTGAGAGAAACAAAACCAACTCAAACATATAATCCACAAGCTACATCATCTAAGATTATAGAGTCCATAACAGAGCTTAATTGGAAGCAACAAATCTCGAAGATTTACCTTTAAGGCCAGAGGTTTTGTGCTGATAAGGCAACTTGCTGACCTCAAGCAACACAGCCACTTCCTTGCCATGAGAAGAAGCAACCTCAAACTCACTCTTGATCTCCTTGACAACTTCTCTTAGATCTCTAGTGGCGTGAACCGACAATGCAGACAAACTACTTATCTTGGAAGACTCAACATCAAAAGAAGTTGCTATATTCTCCTCCAACTCAAAGCTCACTCCTTTCTTCCTCACATACTCTACTTCCTCTACTTCTCCAACGCTCTTCCTAGCCACAGCCGCCTCATCGTTCCTTTCTTCTTCTACTTCATTAACATGGTGAAACTCAGATCCTTCTTCGCTGCTCGTAAACGAAGACACCGTCTTCGAACTGAAAGAGCTCTCTACCATAGGCACATCCCTCGATGTTCCTTCACCTGAGTCTCCTCTCTTCTTGATCTTCCTCTCGTCTTGTTGAGACCACTCGTTCTCCTCCGGTATATCTTCTTTCATCTTCTCAACAACAACGCCGCCTTTCCTCTTGGAATGTCTCAACGTTTCTTGCTCTGTCTCGTCTTCCAACTCAGGAATCCCTTCCCTCTCCCTCACTTCCCTCGAGTCAAGACTGCTTGAACTCGACTTAGACTTAACTCCACTACTAGCAGTAGCCGGATAAAACCCGGAGCTTTCACCAGCTCCGGCTCTATTGTAATCGTAAGTGTCGAACACATTCAGAAAGTCCCAAGTGGATACCGTAGGAGGAGACGGAGGAGGAGGCCTCGCCGGAGACGGCGGCGCTCTACGTTGTTGTTGTTCAGGATAACCATAATATCCATAACCATTCTCCTGTGGCCACTGCCCGTTCTCTACTCGATGATTCTCCGGCTGAAACACTACCGGACGAGACGGTGGCGCTGACTTCTTCATAAAGTACATTCCTTGATACGGGTTCGGGTTTGGATTCGGGTTCTCTCCCATAAAGCCCCATCCTTCGGCCGGATACTGGTACCCGGAGGAGTAACCCGGTTGATATCCCGGCGGATAACCCGGTTGATATCCAGGCGGGTAACCGGGAGAGTAAGTTTCCGGTAAAGGTTGTTCCTTTACGGCTTTAGGGGTGGATTCGATGTGGATATGATGACCTAACGAATCATCAGATCCAGATTCCGATCCGGAATCGAACTCAGATCCAGAGGATAAATGCAAATGCGAGCCTTCTCCATCCTCATCCTCCTCATCTTCATCTTCGACGATGGAATGCGAAACAGAGGTCGTGGAGGAGGAGGAGATCTTGTGTTTCTTCTTCTTCCCTCCGTCGGAAGGGAGAGTGAGAACCGGGGAGCCCGGAGAAGAGTTGCTGTTGGAGCCAGCGAGAACTAACTCCTCGTCGACGAAACGTTTTATAGACTCCCCGACGTCGCAGAGAGACTGGAAGTAAGCGAGGTGAGCGGCGGCTAGAGCAGAGCGGTGATACGACGCCGCTTTGATCAGTTCTTTCCTCTCTCTACAGAGAATCACAAGCGGTTGGTCGTCGACTTTGGATCCTCCGCAACCCATTCCGTCTCAAGTCTCATGCTTTTGCCTGTGGGGGCAACGGAAAGACCATCTCTTTGTGCTTTTTGCTTTTCAAAATCGGAGAAACAGAGAGTGAGTGAGAGAAACAGAGGATTGTGAAGGGAATCAAAAAGATTAGTAATTTTTTGTCGTGTTATGGGAGGAAGAAAACAAAAGGGGTTGATAAATTAAACGTACAAGAGAGCTCTCGTGCATGCGAGAGAGTGACAGAAGAATCCATGGGTTTGCTGATTTCTTTAAACGAGACCCCGTAGCAGACACAAAACAGAGGAGAGAGAAGGAGACAGAGAAAGTAAAAGGGTTTTTTTTCCTAGTTAAATTTAATACTATTATTATAAAAAAAAAGGATTCGTCTTGTTGCAATTAAGTTTGTTGTCTACGAAATTTAACGGATAGGGATGTGTGTAAGGAAACTAGGGATCTGGGGTGAAAATTAAATGCTATTGAGATGGGGAGGAAGAAGAAAGTGTGAGAGACGAGGAGGAAAGAAAAATCAAATTTCTGAAATTTCTGCAGAATTTTTCCGGGAAAGACTGAGACATGAGTGAAACGACGTCGGCGACGAAAGGAGGTTGGGATAAGACCGTGTTCTTTTTATTCTTTATGATTTTTCCTCCCTACTTTTCGCTTTTTACTCTTTTACCCTATAACTTTCACTTTTATCTTTTTACTCTTTAACGAGTTTCAAGAAAAAGGAAAAGTTAAAAAAGTGTGAACTATATACTCCTCAAATTGTAAAATAAGTGTACAGTACAAAGTTTCTCTAGTTTGGTAGGTAGAAATATTATAAACTGACAGGTATTGTGGGTAAACCAGAAACAGATTAACTGTTTGTTAACTAAAACTTTTTGATACTACTTTTTACGTATGTTCGTGATAAATTGATGGGTTTAATTTAGTTTTATTGAGGATAACAGTATTTAGAAAAGAAGAAAAAATCAGTACAGTATTAATGGGCAACTTAAACTGTGCCAAAACATTTTTCGTTAACTTGTTAAACAAATTGTTAGTCCAATAATATGATGGTTTCTATTAGATTACACAGACACACATTTGCATTTAGACAGAGTATAGGATATCGATGGACATTGGAAATGTAAAACATTAAAGTTACCAGTACTAATTTTGAAGATTTTTTTCTTTAAAATCAATGAGAAAGGGGCTCAATGCTCGAAAAATAAGTGAAATACTAATAAACAAATGCATGAAGGAAACATGAACATGTTACGAGTAGAGATAGGGGCTTTAGGCTAGCTAATAAGAAAAAAAAAGCTGAAACATGCCATTGGAAAGTGTGCTAGTCACGTGATGCCAAATCGGGTTTTCACGTGCTTGTCATATCCGGTTCGCATGCACCTTCTCGTCCCAAACTTGGAATTTCAAAATTGATTTCTTCTAAATTCAAACTTTTATTGTATATTTTTTAGTTGATGAAGTGCCTGTGATGTCTACCTATTTCTGGCCACCATCAAACTCATATTGTAGATCTATATTATAATTAACACATGTCATATAGTCATTTCATCTTACCAAAACTAGTATCTGATTTGATATCATATATATAGTTTAATTTCTGGAGTCTGTAGGCATTTTGGTGACTAAACTTATTTTCCGTTGAGTTTGGTATCAGCTCAAAGATGTGTAGTCATGTTATTTAGTTATTTATTACTAACTGCTAGCCTGCTAAAGTCTTAAAAGACTACAAACACCGAAGCTAGAGGACTGACCACTGATAAATATGGTAACAAAGTTGGCATGCAATAATCGACATAATCAAGATCTAAGTTTATAGGGAAAGGACGAAAAGCAACAATAGCTTATCAAAAAAGGGAAAGAAGAAAAAAAGAAGCAATAGTAGAGTTAGGTTAATAATTATTGCGGTGTTTAATCACATTATCTTTATATGTATGCATGTAACCCATGCTCCTCTCATCATGATCAAGTATGTATACAATTAACTATCAGAATACGTTTTAGAAAGTACTTGGTGAGTGTAAGAAGATATGTAAAAGAACTCCAAGATCTCTTGTCTGGATGATAAAACAACATGATTTTTTTTATCTAAGAAAAACCTGACTTTTACTTGTTTTTCATTGGTGTAATAGAATGCCAACTTTCAAGAAAAAAACATTGCGACAATTTAAAAATTAGCATGTTTCAAAACCAACATATAGAATGAATGTAGTCGATCGTTTGAGTGTACATTGCTAAATTTTTTTATTAAACTCCTTGTAAAACTTTTTAAAAAAATTATTATGCATTCGAAGTAACGCAGAGTTGATTGAGAGAGGCTAGTTTGGTTTTCGTCCCTGAATTGAATCATTTTGTTTAATTTGAGCTTGTAATCTAAATTCGAATTCCCATTAAAGATGAAATATAATACTCCCTTCGTTTCAATATAGTTGATGTTTTAGAAGGATAATTAATTTTGTTTCAAATTAGATGAAGTTTTGAAATTTTAAAGTTAACTTTAACTTTATTGAAAACTATTCAACCAATTAGATTTTACTGTTTTTTTATTATTGGTTAATTGATTCTAAAATAATTTTTTTAAATATTTTTTTTAGAAAAATCTAGTTTTCTTAATATTTGTTGCACTAAGACAAAACATCAAGTATTATGAAACAGAGGGAGTATATATTAAAAAAGTAACGCAGAGTTATAGTTTTATTTTCTCTCAAACTACGACGTACAAACATACTAATTGATACTCCCTCCGTTTCAATTTATTTGTCGTTTTAGACTTTGGCACACAGATTAATAAAACATTTAATTTTGTATATTTACTAGATAAAAACATCATTACCAATACAACTAACCAGATTTCAACCAATAGAAAAATAGAATAGATTAAAAAGTCAATAAATTTTGCATTGAAATCATAAAACGACACTTATTTTGAAACGAAAATTTTGCTCCAAAACGACATATAATTTGAAACGGAGGGAGTAACTCACAAATTTGTATACAAGTACGAATGAATGTAGTTGATCATTTGAGTGTACTTTGTTAATGTGCGTACGTAAAACAAACTCTTAAAATCAAATAGCACAATTAATTACTAATTAAACCGGTAGAGAATCATGCAATAGTTAGTGATAAAGTTAGTGAGGTAATTAATGAAGTAATGATATCACTTTCAAGTCGCAATTAATTCTTAACGGTTGTTACATTAAGTCCAAACAAATGGTGAGCTAACTGCACAGAGATAAGATGGACGACAACGGTGGTACTTGGTTATTTCTTACTCTACATTTTATCCTTTTTACGTTAACTCCGCAACTCTAACACCAATTCTTTTTGGTTAACTATATTTGATGACATAATCACTTTTGGTTCTTTGTATTTTTTCCGCTATATATATGCATCGTCACTTGACATATTTAACAAAGCGCGTAATCATGTGAAGATAAACATTTAAAAATGTTTGGCATAAAAAATGAAGAATAAATTTTTGTATTTGAGTGTAAATCTTCTAAAAAAGGGTTTTTGATGAACATGATACCACTTAAGAACCTAAATTCTTAGAGCATCCTCAACCTAGAAATCCAAAATGAATTTCTGATTTTTTTTATTTTTACCATTTTTTCCGAAATAGTGTGAGAAATACACCGAACGCGTGTGAATAGTGTGAGAAACACACCGATTCGTTTCTGTACTCAGACCTTTTCTCACTTGTTTCTCAAATTTACGGGCCCTACGTTCTATTTTTTGTTCCAAGAAACTCAACGAGATACCGCGTTGTGGATGGCCTTATAACTAAACGCTTGAGGGCTCACCATGAGTTTAAACTTGATGCGTCATCATTTGATGGCGTCGAACTCAGCCCCACCCACCCGTCCTTTTAGCTCCATATCTTTTGACTTTTTTATGCATTTCACAAATCAAAATTATGATGACAATTAAATATCACCAAAAATATCATTACGAAATACGTTTGCTTTCATGTCAAAACTATAAGCTCCCTTAGCGAGGGAACACCATCCGTACTAGGTTTCTTGGGCGTCATCTTTTCCATAGACGATTTATATAGTTTCATGGAATCCATGCAGTGATCTTTTTCAGGTATAAAAGTCATGCTGCAATCGTGTGCTTAATTTTATGGTTGGTACGGGTTGAATACCCAAAGTTTCATTGTATCTTGAGAAATTTCTCTGTCTAATTAAATTTTCCTGTGAGTTTCATCCATTTACTTAAATTAGATTTTGTGTTTTTCTTCCGACATATCAACTTGGTATTAAAGGAAAAGAAATTTCTACGAGAACATGAATTCTTAATCATGAAGATATTTGTTGGTCAGCATTGTATTTGTCAACCTTGTAGAAAAAAACATATCATAAGAATATTAACTAGAACCAAGCACATCAGTATCGCAGGCGGCGTTGAAAACTTCTTTGAAAAGGCCCTAACGTTGATATATTAATCAACAAGTACAACGGTTAACCTAATCCGTCGAAATTAATATTCCAAGAGCACCCAAAAGAGAGGAATCTTGAAGGCTCAACAATCAAAACCAAACCCCAATTTTTTTAAGTGGAAATGTATATTCAAAACCCCGTGAAGACTGCCGCGTTACATGACCACGTGAGCTGGAGAAATGTGACATATACTACTGACTAAGTCTTAAAATAGATAATTACTAGGATAGTAGTTTTTTATTTTCAATGCATAGAGTTTCTTTTACGCGCATAGATGTGTGACATAAGCTTTGGTGTGCAATGGATACTAGTTTAATCTCTCATTCTTGGACTATTACTATATATGTGAATACTATAATGGTGTTCAACATTAATTAAACGTAAAAGGAGGATACTTTGTGAGTTTGTTTATGTACAACTATTAGGGTGAATACGAGTAACGACCTTTGTCAAGTTGGAGAGCAAACGAAGTAGCAGTTAAAGTATTAAACTAAATATATAAAAAAAAACAGAATAAAGATGATGATGTGAAAATTTGTGAGTTTTCTTTTGTAGAATAATCTGTATTAAAAAAATAATAGTGGTTCTGGTGAAAATAAAAAGGTTGAGGAGTGTTTGTAAGTGTATTTTGGATAATGGAACTTTTAACATATCTCTGTCCCTCTTTCTTTTCACAAACAACATTATGCTTCCATCTCCACTGTCATGATTCCAATGCTTTGGTTTTGCTTTTAAGAAAATAGATAGGATTGCAAACTTTGTATATGTACTACACAATTCAATTTCGACACACCTTCGTATATTTACTAATCAACAAAATGTTTGACAAATACTTCGCATTATGATCCTCTAAGAGACCTCCATCAAATCAGTTACACAAATAGCGAATAAAGATTTATCTGAAAAAAAAAACTAATAGTTAGACTCGTAGCAACATCATCGGTTCGAACTAAGAACATACAAAAACAGTAGTGACAGAAGAAGAAAACAAATTTGTTAGATTAGGTACAGAATTAGATTCAAAGACGCTGGGTACAATACAAACCATTTTTCTGGACTGAATCTGTCTTTTGGGAAGATCAAAACATCATGTTCTTCAAGAACATCGCTCCGTTTGATGCATCATCATCTAACTAGTCTGAGATTTTGCATTAATCTACTTTGCAGCATTATCTTGAATGCTGGAGTCTCTGTTCAACAACAACGGAGACTTGGGGAACTTTTTTCACCTGCTCAGTTTGGCATTTTCGTTTGCAGAGTCTAGTAACTTCTTCTGCCAAATTCTGGAGCTCAACTGCTGCAGCAGACGCCAATTCTTTAGCATAAGAGGCTTCCTCTGTCAGTTTCTTATTAAGTTTTCCAAGCTCATCTTTTTCCTCAATCAGTCTTCATATTCTCCTTCTTCAGATTCTCTATTTCCAAAGCCTAAGTGGTGTAATTAATATAAACCCGATAACAGATTATTACCACAATGGACTTGAAGAAAGGGAGCATACTATGAATGAGAAAGATAGATACCTGAGAGTTGAGGGTTGTTCCGTCTTTGATCTCTTCTTGAGCAAACACTCTATTTAAGCTCATAACGCTGGTCGGTGTTCCTGCTCCAGAATAGATTTCTGACAACTCATCACCATTTCTGTTGTGAGTATTCCTTCCTGATGATTCGTCTCCTGCGTTTTGTTGCTGTCTCTCGGCTAATGAATCGAGTTGTTGCCTTAGCAGGATGATCGTCTCCTGCATCTCACCCTTCTCCGATTTCTGTGCATATTATTAGGTAATGTATTATAAACTTTAAGCTGGTGAAATCTCAAACGGGGGCTAGGACTTGAGAAAATAAATGAAGTTTTTAACTTACAGTTATCTCGAGCTGCTCCTGAAGTATCCTATTGTCTGCAGACTTTATCTTGAAAAAATCGTTTCAAACCGAAAAAATATTGTCCACCAAATCTGATTTTAACAATATTGAGAAGTAATGAGAGAGAGCATAGAGAAATGAGTACCTCATGTTCGAAGATTTTCTCATTTAGTTGCGTAGTGAGCTTTGACAGAACCTATATATCAAACAGACACAAGAAAACATTATCTTACAAAGTGTATTGAATTGGATTCATAATGTAAGCAGATAATCCTGAATGAAATTGCAACTGCTGTTTTCTGCACCAACCTGGGACATTCCAAGAGAGTCTGTGGTATGACTCATTCCGAAAGTTTCAATCATCTGTTGCTCCAGTGCACGTATTTGATCCTTCTTTTCGCTGATTTCATCTTCCAGTTTTTGCATTTGATCCTGCAGTCAACAATGCAAACACGAAAGAAGCATACTGTGTTATATGCTCAAATAATATCAGCACTGTTAAGGAAGGAAGGATCACACGGAAGGAAAGCTCACTCTGATATGGAAATCTTCAGGGTTGCGAGCAACTTGTTCAGAAAGCCGTTTCAATGAACTGGTACGCAATGCCACTTCCCCAACTAGTATTTTTGTTTGTTCGTGAAGAAGATCCATTTGATCCGTAATAGTAGTTCCGATCTATCAGTACATCATTTTGCTGGTTATGTCAGTAATAAGCTACAGAATGACCACTTCCAAAAACCTAGGAAATGCCATGTATAAATTGTAACAAATATTATCTCACCAGAGAAGGGTCTCCTGATCCAACAGTTGCACTGAATAAGTCTCCTGCCACTGTTCTTTCTGGAATAGACTTGTTTGTTGCTGCTGCTTTATCTCTCCTGGTTGATTTTGTTTGTGCACACTTAGAGGAAGAAGAAGCAGATCCATTTGTAGAGTTCTGGTTACCATCAGTCATCGATGTCCCAGCCACACCATCAGATTTCTGCAGCATTGTTTTTAACAGGTTATCAATCATATTTACGGAAGCAGTCTAAAATGGTTAACGTGTAAAATATTTCTTATAATTTTGAATAGGATCGTTCTTAATAGAGTAGAACTTACTTTTAGTTTTAGCCAGCCAAGCATTCCTCCACGAGTCTTATTCTTTTTCCGGTCCTTTGTCATCTCATCCAGACTACTAGTTCCAGCTCTTGGCTCCTTGAAATGTTCAGAAGCTGTGCTTCTAGCATTATCATCAGCCATGTTCTCTTTTCTTCTATCGGGTAAGTAGGCTAGCTGCGGAGAAACATGGTGTAAAGTCAAACATCACAAGGAGATGACATAAAGGCTAGAAAGACAAATATTAGTGTTCCACCAAGATGGAATGGTATCCTCAACCAACTTTGAATTAACATACATACCTCATCTTCTCCAAAAGTATGCCTCCATATATGGTCAGGTTTTATAGAAGCTTTTCCTTGCAGTGAACTTTTTGTTGAAACCAAGATTAGTTTTGTCAACCGCTGAATTCTTCCCATCAGAGCTGCTTTGGCTTCATCCTCCTCCTCCTCCAACCTCAACTGGGGTTTAACCTGGACAGATTTCAGCTTATAAAATGAGAAAGAGCACGATGAAAGAAAGGCACGTTATTTCTGGGAGAATGCAACTTTTACGTGTACAGATATAACCAACAAATTTAAAAAGATTAAGTTGATTAACCATTAATCACTTCAAAAAATTTCAATTGGTTAGTAAAAGCCTAATAGGCATAGTTAAAAGAGATTTTTATTCAGTGTTTTATAAAATCTATGCTACAAAGACAAGAAAAGTATCTGCATACACCAACCTGAAGTTTTCGATCAGCCAAATCTTCTTGGTTAGACGTAGACATAGAAACCCCGTGCTTCAATTGCGTAAGTTCCTCTTGTAGACATGATATTTCTTTCTGATACTTCTTTATTAGAGACTTATCATCCATAATCTATACATAATTTTTTCGTAAAAAATCAAGATTAGAGCTTTTGCGAATTTAAGGAACTCCAGAGACATGAATACCACAAATGCACCTTATTTCGTGAAGCTTTGATTTCTACATGCTTGCACCTTTGTGCGAATTTCAGTGTGTTGTGCGTCTCTTCACTTGTGCTGGATGCAGGTGTGATGGTGCAAATAAGCTGCAAAAACGCAGAGGGGTAAGAAAGCCAAATATTGACACAACAGTCTCTTACTTGATCCTGATTTCTACATAAAGAGCTATGTCAACAAATGAAAATTCATCAACCAAAGAAACACATCTGGCCTTTAGAAACTTCTCAAATAAACTATTATTTAGACTTAATTAAGGAACTTACTGATACTAGTCCGTGACCACTAAGTGTTGACTGCAAGAGACGGGTAAGTTTAGAATCCCTGTACGGTATATGAGCTGCCTTGGCGTCTGTCAATTTAGATATGACCTGATGATGGTGATTAGAAGTTTAGCCACGCTTATAAGAGAGGAAAAAAATGTAATACTGAAAGAGAACTTCCTTACAGTTCCCAGGGTGAGTAAACTTTTATTGATGGAAGATCCTCTTTCCTCCGTTGTCCAGTCATTTCAGTTTTAGAACTTTCGGATCCAGCAAGATCAATGAGGTGCTGCATTGAACCCATAATCAAATATTAGAGAACCAGAATGTCAGAAAAGGACAGCACCTGAAAATACTCTCAGCAACAAGTGTGACATGTCTTCATATACAATAGCAGAATAAGTATGAGCTCTATGGTAATTACCAACTGAGAGAGAGTAACATCTTCTCCGTCATCTCCCTTTCCATGTGGACTGCTTTCAATAGTCTGAAATACACAGAAAACACTTAAGGGAAGGAGGAAAATAAAGCGCCCAATTGTAAGGCACATCACTATTCACTAAGGGTCGAAGGCGTATATTAGTTGCGACAGAGACAAGAACGATACACTTTAGGCAAAAGGACTTACCAAGGTGAACATTGTGTGGCTCCGACTGCTAAAAAGATTGACATTATTTGAACCAACATGCCTGTGTTCTGCAACAATAACGGCAAAGGCAAAGTTTAATAACATGACCAAACAAAACAGATTTAAGAGAGGTATGACCTTCTGAAGAGAAGAAAAGTTTGGTAACCGATCGATACTGAATCATAATAATGCAACTATATTAAACTATCTATATGGTCCAACAAATCCCTTGCGAGAAGATAATAACCATAAACCACATAATTTTCTTGTTCCTGAAAAACATTTTTTTCTTCTAAAAGGCACATAATAATGAAACTATATTATGCAAATTATATTATGCAAAAAGTGAGCTGACGCGTAAAGTTAACAAGTAGATTACGATCTTATACCTTCACCAGATGCTATGAGGGATAGAGCATGAGCTGGGGATAAGACAACCTCATCTTTAATGCCTTCAACATATGTGCCCTGTCAACAGAAACACACACTAATACTAATGAACTGACGAGGTAACTGAAGCTTGGTTAAACGAAATGAGACTGCAAAGCCCAACATCATAATTTGGTTAAATATAATCCACCGCTGACCTGAGAATCCTCTCGTATTCGTAGATTTTGCCCTGTTGGGTCTAGTAAGTCATTTATGACCTGTAAGAGAGAAAAAAAGAACCCTTAAATTATGAACCAAGGTGAGAAATCAGTTGGAAATGAAATTTTGGTTCCGCGCTAGAACAAACTGCAATTTTTCTCTTCGCAGTTTCATGAGTGTACATGTACAACTGAAACAGAAATTCCATCCTAAAATTATTTTCTTGATCATACTCACTGTCATAGGTTTAATAAGAAAGAACTTAAGGACTAAAACCTAAAGCGTTCCTCTAAGGTTCCAGGTAACTTCTAAGGTGCATAAGACACATGTCCATTAAGAATTTGGAAAACAAACTAGGATTAAAGTAGGTGATGCAAACAAATACTGGAGTCAGAACCAACCTCATTGTATATCTCAAGATATGAAACACGTAGAAGAAATTCCCGTTCTGGTGTCTGGATAGCTGAAACATAGTTAGCTAAAGAAGCGAGAGCCAAATCCTATAAAGAAGACACAACTAAAGAGTAACCTATCACCTCCTGAATAATGCTGAATACATCCTTTACAGCCAACGGAATTATCCCAGGTGATCTTTGCTCCCCCTAAATGCAAAATGTATCGTTAGTCAAGGTCTAATAAGCACAGGTGCCATGTAGATGTGCATTAGTGAAAACACCTTCGGATATCTTTTGAACACGTGATACACCTATGTAACAACATTGTTGTTACTTTAACCCCTAACGAAAACGATGGAAAAGACATCCTATATCTAAATGAGCACACAATCTATAAATGATGAGTACTACATGAAAGAAAGCTCAAGACAGATAAGAAAGGAGACAGGGTTATTGATCACAAATAACTTGCCCAATTGATCATGTTCAAGTTGCAGCAGATTTCCGGAAGAAACATAATGCTATATCTAAACCTCTCTAGTAACTTACATGCATTGTATGAGTCTTGCCACTGCTAGTAACTCCATAAGCAAACACAGTACCTGAAAATAAGCAAGGAAGAATCTTTCAAGCCAAAGAGTTCGAAAAGCACACTCCCAACATCACAATGTTCAACTTATAAGAGAAAGAGGTCTCTTTTGGAGCCGTTGAGAAAAGATGAGAAACATGAAACATACCATTTATACCAGACATAGCCCCACTAACAACTTGCTGAGCAGCAGTATCATAAACACGACGAGTTGTAGTTGGTGGACCAAACACTCTATCTGTCAACCAAAAAAAGAAACACACACTTTGACCAAATCGAGAACAAAGAAGCAAATACAAGAATCTTCCGGAAGATTGAAAACATTTGACTAAAACACTAACCAAAGGCATAGCAAAGATCAGGGTTGTACTCGTTTCGAATAGTGTAGTCTCCATCAGCATACCACGCAATCTCATCTCCATTGTCCACCTCTCGAGCACTATTCCAAATCAAAATGTCAATTAAACCGAAGAAAAAAACATAAACCGGATCCCAATCTCATCTTCACATTAACCTAAACCTAACCTACCGGGTTCCTAAAAATATTTACAGTCCAGTCTCCACATTAACCTAACCAAATCAAAGTGCCAGTAGCCGAATAAAAAAACATAAACCGGATCCCAATCTCTAACTCCATTAATAACCACCTAACCTGAGAGGACGGAAACGAATCGTAACCGTAATATTCTCCTTCAGTTTCGTGGAAGCAGCCGCCGTACCGGAGGAGGTAGAGGGACTCGGACTAGAACGTAGATGCGAAGTTGAAGAAGCAGCCGGAGACGAAGGAGTTACGGGGCGTTTCGTCGGGACAGTCGCCGGAGAGGAAGGAGTTACGGGGCGTTTCGTCGGAACAGTAGCCGGAGATCTGAGAGGACGAGAGGGCGAGATCGTGGATGATCTCTGTGACCTAGGAGCAGACATTGTTTAGGTCTAAGAGAGTGAGAGAGAGGGAAGAAGCTCGTTGGCGAAATCAATGGAGGTCACGTCATATACTGACTGTATCAGTTTGTTTTTTTTATTTGTTCCCACTCCCTCCAAAAAGAATATTATAATGACGCAAATACCCTCAGATATTAAAGTGCTGCTACCTAAACAAATTATCTAGTAAATGATTTTTATTTTATTTATTATACTCTGCAACTGAAAAATGGTAAAGAATTATTATTATCACATGGACAAAATATTCAAATAATTTCCTGAACTGACAGGAAGGAATTAAATAAATTTGGTGAGCTGTCAAATATAAAAGTAGTAATATTCTGAATTCAGGATAACAGAGTTGTTGTTGTTTCTAAGGAAAATATAATAATGTTTATCTTAGGAGGGCACACAGAGACACATTTGTTTTTGTTATTATGATGATTAAAAGATAAATAACGAAAATGTCCTCACCTAACCGTTACTTTCGAGGGTGTGATTAGGATAAGATCAAGTTAACCGTGGGAGTTCTGTTAAATTTTAGAATTTGGCGGCACCAATAATAATTAATTAAGCGGAGGCGAAGATGCATTGCGGATCCTGAAATTTAGGGTGTTACAAATATTTTAAAGTATTTTTAAATACTTTTTCTGTTTAAAAATGTGTTTAAAGTCTTGCACATATTAATAAATGTTTTTATAAATGCACTATTTTGCAATTCTTTTCTATTTCCTATAATTTTAAGACACTTAGAATTTAATGACCACAACTAATCATTTCGAAATTTACAATTACTAATCATTATTTTTTTGATAAAACTGCATTTTAGAAACACAAAGGCAATATAATTTAAAAAACAAAATGTATATGTACAATATAAACTTTATAAACTAATACACGAGAAACTAATAAACGCGGTAACTTAATAAATTTCTTCGATCTTGAATTAGGTTATAACATAAATCGATAAAATGATAAGATAATAATCTTTAGAAAATTTTATGTAAATATATAGTCCCACTAATTCATATATTAATAGAGTTTATCTAACTACAGAAAGTATTATTTATTTTATATTTACACTGAAGTTCAACTCTATTTTTAACACTTGTATATAATACTTAGTAAAATTATATCTACAACTATAATTAAATTAGATGAACCATAAAATGATATAAAATTTGAATTTATAGGATTTAATTGAATCTTTGGTCAAATTCAATAAATATGTATACGACAATATCAACTATTTATCTTATTTTATAAGAAAAATATATTTTAAAATAGAAAAACCAATTTTTTTATAAATTGATAAAATTTCATAATTTCAATTTTTTATAATTTGTAGGATTTTTACTATATATTATCTCTTACCGTGCTATATCAACAAGCCATGCAAAAAATGATGGAGATAGATAGCATCGGGATTGCAATAATGGAGATGTATTTGTGTGTTGTAGTCGTGGTACTGGACGACATCGACAACGAGATTCACAGTTGTTGCTTTGTTGCCTAGTTAAAGATAGAGGACATATTGCAACGGTTAAGTGACTTAATAATCATGTTTGTTTTTGTGTTTGTTAGTGACAACAACAAACTTACTCGTTAGTTGTCCAAACTTGTCATCCACCTACTACAAAACGTAAACAAGATTTAGTCGTTGTTGGCGACTATGAAACAAACAACAAAACAAATCTCTAGATTTGAAGGTTGATTAACTAAACTGATGAAGATTCCATGTGTTTTCTATTTTCCTTCTTGATTGTGCTTGCCCAAATCGAGCAACATTCCATCTTACAAAATTCATGTTGGTAAAATCTTATGCAAGGAAAAAAGAACTCAGTTAGATAGACGTATGTGACAAAAATTGATATGCGTATAGAGATTTTTGAAAAGGAGATATAACTTTTTACATTTGTTCACTGAAGATCGTTTTGTTGTTTTGTAAAATTTATAGCCAAATCTGTTGTGGTCCATTTGGGTAAACATCACACGATCTAGCTGTTGCTCCTGAAGCACCATGGAGCCCAGTAGCATAAAGTTTATGAAAATTCAGTTTATAATTTTAAATTAGATATATATATTTTTCATATACTTTTATTTTCTTCAAACTACTCAACTTAAAATTTCTT